>OY979630.1:10000000-14800000 GCA_963855885.1 Coenonympha glycerion | reverse complement strand
CTCAAAGTTGGTAAAGTAAGTAATAAATAAATATTAACTGACCATTTGTTTTTTCGTTTCCGATGAAAGTTTGACAGCATCATTTAACTTCTCAAACTCTGCAAACCGTTCGGCATGAATTGATTTTAGGTGACTCTTTAAAGCTGTAGTTGTGCGGCCTTTTCGCGAATACACTTTTTCACAAAGTTTGCATTTGGCACTCGAGTCGTCGATTTCATCAAAATAGTTCCAAATGGGACTTGTTTTTGGTTTCATAATTGCACTCTTATTGCACTAAATACAACTAGGTATCAAGCAAACAATAACAGAAGAAAAAACAACTGAAAATGTCACTACTCAAAGTCACGGGGCGCGGAGATGCGCATAGTGAACTAAAAACAATAATTAAATAAACGAACGAACTCGTTGTGACACGTTTGTTTACCGCGCGCCCCTCCCTCCCAAAATACGCGGAAGGGATTCGGTAATTATCGGCAGCACGCGCGCCTGGACGCTCGACGCTCGTGTCATTCGTCCACGCGCGGCCCCCGCAACCGCCCGCGCCGTGCCGCCGGCCGTCGCGTCTGCTGCACCGCTCGCTTTCTCCCCGCTTCCGTTCAGAGTTCTGTTATAAAATTTGCGGAACCAGAAGCAGAAACGGAAGTGAAAAAACATGCGGAACTTCTGCAGTTGCGGAAGCGGAAGCAGAGTTCTGTTGCAACACTAATTTGAAGTCACATTTTGATAAATGTATATTATGCCGTATTTAATAATAAATAAAAATATGTGTAAAATATATACTCTTACTATCATTTTAACTTAAAATAAAACTAAAATATATAATCCAGAATTAATAATATTTTATACTTAAATAGTTAAATATGAATAATTATATATAAATAATCAAGTTACTTACTTTAATTAAATATAAATAATTAATAGTTAGTACATAAATAATAGGCATTGTTTAATAATTATAATTTCCAAGTAAATAATTGACTTTATAACGTACTGATAACCATAACTCACGCTTGACCTTGCATTAGGCCGTATATGACTGTACGATGTGCACTTCGCGCTCTACCTTCAAAACGGTTGGTCGTATGAAAAAAAAGTTTAAACAAAAGTTGTAGGGAATTTTATAGCCTACAACTTTTATAATAAATGCAAATCTCATTTAACCGATAGGAAGCCAGATATTCGCGAAAAACCGATTTTTGTGACCTTTGACCTTGAATATCTTGAGACGCGGACACGATAACGATTGTGACTTTTGAGACAACATTTAGAATGACAAAACAAAGGTTCATACCAATTTGCAGCTTATTATCTTTCATTCCGAGGTGAAAGCCCTAATATGACTGGGCTATTATGAGAATATGTTATTCAATCTAAACATCTTTTTTTGTGGACCTTTTAGCATCTATTAGTCAAACACAGATCGAAAATTCAAAGGAAACCGAAAATTAGCTTCACAATTCAAACATCCCCAATAATCAGCTGGGAAACTATTTATAACTATGACCTAACGTGATTATAATGCGAATGCGAATTGGCCATTTTCAATTATTTTATATACAACGTGTAGATTACTTGCCATAATTAGCGGAAAGCCTAAAGAAAGGAACGATGTATAAACTAACATGCATGAAAAAACACCCCAAGAAGTGTAGGTCATATCCTGAGGGAACTAAAGGGAGTTTCCTAAATGGAATAATACTTTTTGTATTGCAAATAAAATAATTAGGATTTCTTAACACGTAAATGTGCTTCTAGGATAAAGTTAAAAGGTTAGCTGCAGACACACTATACGAATTAACCAACACCTCGTATAGCAGCGCATATACTCACGTAGCGACATAGTACTTGACTCTCAGCGCGTGCAAGGCGTCCTGTATCCTCAGCAGGTTGCCCGACAGCTCGTGGGAGCGGCGCAGCGACTCGCAGGGCTTCGCGCCGGGCAGCAGGCCCTCGTACAGCCGGTCCTGGTCGTGCAGGAAGCGCTTGGAGCGGCGACCGCGCTTCGGGTTCAGGCATAGCAGCGCATATACTCACGTAGCGACATAGTACTTGACTCTTAGCGCGTGCAAGGCGTCCTGTATCCTCAGCAGGTTGCCCGACAGCTCGTGGGAGCGGCGCAGCGACTCGCAGGGCTTCGCGCCGGGCAGCAGGCCCTCGTACAGCCGGTCCTGGTCGTGCAGGAAGCGCTTGGAGCGGCGACCGCGCTTCGGGTTCAGGCATAGCAGCGCATATACTCACGTAGCGACATAGTACTTGACTCTCAGCGCGTGCAAGGCGTCCTGTATCCTCAGCAGGTTGCCCGACAGCTCGTGGGAGCGGCGCAGCGACTCGCAGGGCTTCGCGCCGGGCAGCAGGCCCTCGTACAGCCGGTCCTGGTCGTGCAGGAAGCGCTTGGAGCGGCGACCGCGCTTCGGGTTCAGGCATAGCAGCGCATATACTCACGTAGCGACATAGTACTTGACTCTCAGCGCGTGCAAGGCGTCCTGTATCCTCAGCAGGTTGCCCGACAGCTCGTGGGAGCGGCGCAGCGACTCGCAGGGCTTCGCGCCGGGCAGCAGGCCCTCGTACAGCCGGTCCTGGTCGTGCAGGAAGCGCTTGGAGCGGCGACCGCGCTTCGGGTTCAGGCATAGCAGCGCATATACTCACGTAGCGACATAGTACTTGACTCTCAGCGCGTGCAAGGCGTCCTGTATCCTCAGCAGGTTGCCCGACAGCTCGTGGGAGCGGCGCAGCGACTCGCAGGGCTTCGCGCCGGGCAGCAGGCCCTCGTACAGCCGGTCCTGGTCGTGCAGGAAGCGCTTGGAGCGGCGACCGCGCTTCGGGTTCAGGCATAGCAGCGCATATACTCACGTAGCGACATAGTACTTGACTCTCAGCGCGTGCAAGGCGTCCTGTATCCTCAGCAGGTTGCCCGACAGCTCGTGGGAGCGGCGCAGCGACTCGCAGGGCTTCGCGCCGGGCAGCAGGCCCTCGTACAGCCGGTCCTGGTCGTGCAGGAAGCGCTTGGAGCGGCGACCGCGCTTCGGGTTCAGGCATAGCAGCGCATATACTCACGTAGCGACATAGTACTTGACTCTCAGCGCGTGCAAGGCGTCCTGTATCCTCAGCAGGTTGCCCGACAGCTCGTGGGAGCGGCGCAGCGACTCGCAGGGCTTCGCGCCGGGCAGCAGGCCCTCGTACAGCCGGTCCTGGTCGTGCAGGAAGCGCTTGGAGCGGCGACCGCGCTTCGGGTTCAGGCATAGCAGCGCATATACTCACGTAGCGACATAGTACTTGACTCTCAGCGCGTGCAAGGCGTCCTGTATCCTCAGCAGGTTGCCCGACAGCTCGTGGGAGCGGCGCAGCGACTCGCAGGGCTTCGCGCCGGGCAGCAGGCCCTCGTACAGCCGGTCCTGGTCATGCAGGAAGCGCTTGGAGCGGCGACCGCGCTTCGGGTTCAGGCATAGCAGCGCATATACTCACGTAGCGACATAGTACTTGACTCTCAGCGCGTGCAAGGCGTCCTGTATCCTCAGCAGGTTGCCCGACAGCTCGTGGGAGCGGCGCAGCGACTCGCAGGGCTTCGCGCCGGGCAGCAGGCCCTCGTACAGCCGGTCCTGGTCGTGCAGGAAGCGCTTGGAGCGGCGACCGCGCTTCGGGTTCAGGCATATACTGCACGTGTATTTTTCTGGAACCTGTGAGAATATCCAATCGAGGTTAGAGTCCAATTGATTGGTGTATAATAATTCAAATTCGAGTTTGAAGGGGGCGCACATGAAAATAATGCCGTCGTCGTGAATTTCATTCAGTGTTTTTAGGGTGGAGGAAATTTTAGGAGATATGTGTGTCTGTTGTTAGCTTCTGTCTGTGCTTTTGGATTGCTGTTATTAGGCGCAGATTTTAGTGTGACTTTTGTGAAAAAAAGAACTGCCATGAAGACCACAAAATTATAGTATGTACATTAGATTAAGTTTATAAGCTTCACCTATTTTGATCAGCAGGCCAAAAAAGACAGCCAGGATGACAGTTGACACCCTAAAATGTCTTCTGCGCAGGGTTCAACTTATACGCCGCCTCCTGCACACAGAGTGAGAGACAGGAGCGGCGCACCTACCTCGGACTCCTTGTGTATGTTGTGGCAGAGCGCGTGCTGCCAGCACAGGCACAGCTCGCACTGCACCATCAGCCCGTCCTCCTCGCGGAACCCGCAGTGGCAGTTGATTATCTCCTCCCGCTTCATGTGCTCGATCTTTATACGCCGCCTCCTGCACACAGAGTGAGACAGGAGCGGCGCACCTACCTCGGACTCCTTGTGTATGTTGTGGCAGAGCGCGTGCTGCCAGCACAGGCACAGCTCGCACTGCACCATCAGCCCGTCCTCCTCGCGGAACCCGCAGTGGCAGTTGATTATCTCCTCCCGCTTCATGTGCTCGATCTTTATACGCCGCCTCCTGCACACAGAGTGAGAGACAGGAGCGGCGCACCTACCTCGGACTCCTTGTGTATGTTGTGGCAGAGCGCGTGCTGCCAGCACAGGCACAGCTCGCACTGCACCATCAGCCCGTCCTCCTCGCGGAACCCGCAGTGGCAGTTGATTATCTCCTCCCGCTTCATGTGCTCGATCTTTATACGCCGCCTCCTGCACACAGAGTGAGACAGGAGCGGCGCACCTACCTCGGACTCCTTGTGTATGTTGTGGCAGAGCGCGTGCTGCCAGCACAGGCACAGCTCGCACTGCACCATCAGCCCGTCCTCCTCGCGGAACCCGCAGTGGCAGTTGATTATCTCCTCCCGCTTCATGTGCTCGATCTTTATACGCCGCCTCCTGCACACAGAGTGAGACAGGAGCGGCGCACCTACCTCGGACTCCTTGTGTATGTTGTGGCAGAGCGCGTGCTGCCAGCACAGGCACAGCTCGCACTGCACCATCAGCCCGTCCTCCTCGCGGAACCCGCAGTGGCAGTTGATTATCTCCTCCCGCTTCATGTGCTCGATCTTTATACGCCGCCTCCTGCACACAGAGTGAGAGACAGGAGCGGCGCACCTACCTCGGACTCCTTGTGTATGTTGTGGCAGAGCGCGTGCTGCCAGCACAGGCACAGCTCGCACTGCACCATCAGCCCGTCCTCCTCGCGGAACCCGCAGTGGCAGTTGATTATCTCCTCCCGCTTCATGTGCTCGATCTTTATACGCCGCCTCCTGCACACAGAGTGAGACAGACAGGAGCGGCGCACCTACCTCGGACTCCTTGTGTATGTTGTGGCAGAGCGCGTGCTGCCAGCACAGGCACAGCTCGCACTGCACCATCAGCCCGTCCTCCTCGCGGAACCCGCAGTGGCAGTTGATTATCTCCTCCCGCTTCATGTGCTCGATCTTTATACGCCGCCTCCTGCACACAGAGTGAGACAGGAGCGGCGCACCTACCTCGGACTCCTTGTGTATGTTGTGGCAGAGCGCGTGCTGCCAGCACAGGCACAGCTCGCACTGCACCATCAGCCCGTCCTCCTCGCGGAACCCGCAGTGGCAGTTGATTATCTCCTCCCGCTTCATGTGCTCGATCTTTATACGCCGCCTCCTGCACACAGAGTGAGAGACAGGAGCGGCGCACCTACCTCGGACTCCTTGTGTATGTTGTGGCAGAGCGCGTGCTGCCAGCACAGGCACAGCTCGCACTGCACCATCAGCCCGTCCTCCTCGCGGAACCCGCAGTGGCAGTTGATTATCTCCTCCCGCTTCATGTGCTCGATCTTTATACGCCGCCTCCTGCACACAGAGTGAGACAGGAGCGGCGCACCTACCTCGGACTCCTTGTGTATGTTGTGGCAGAGCGCGTGCTGCCAGCACAGGCACAGCTCGCACTGCACCATCAGCCCGTCCTCCTCGCGGAACCCGCAGTGGCAGTTGATTATCTCCTCCCGCTTCATGTGCTCGATCTTTATACGCTCACCCGCTGTGGAACACCCAGTTATACATTAAAGTAGGAAACTCACACTCGGCTGAATTGTTTATTCTGAGAGGTAGGCAATCTGAGGCTGTCCAGCAGTGGGACGTAAAAAGGGGTGCAGGTTCACCGCTGCGACCGCGACATGCGCTCTTCTAATCAGAGACGACCGCCACATGCGCTCGTCTAATCAGAGACCAGCGCTGGTCGCGGCCGCTGAAGCGGGAGGGGTAAGTCATCAGCAAATCTCTTTTACTCTGGTAATAACGAGGAATTTAAACGTAACAGTATTCATAATTTTACAGATTTGCAACATAAAAGTTATTAAATAGTGCAACTAAAACGTCTTTAAAAAATTGCTTCAAAGTTTGACAAAAAGCCATTCCAAGCTAAAGCAAAATACCTTTTCTACAAATAAGGGAGAGCATAATTAAAAGGATTTTATGAATTTCTAAAAGCAACTATTGATTACCATGAATGATCATTAAAATATAGGTGTCAGTCCATTGAAATGTATTAGAACTTATAACTTTTGCACAGTCATACTTACTTTCAGTGAACACATACATATTCGCATCCTTCTGGTCCTCGGCAGATTCTGAGGAAACTGTCGGCTGGTGGTTCATCACTTTGTCCATGGTCTTGGAGTCAGGAGTACCGGAACCAGGGAAACTGGACCGCGTGTCCACATCCGAATTCATCCCGTACCACTCGTCTTCCTCACTCTTAAAGGTCGCAAAGCATTTACGTTTCTTCTCCGTTTTGCGATCGGTCGGCTTTGTGACGGTGTGCGTGGAAATCGCAGTTTCGAAATCCAGAGGTTCTATAACTTCGGTCATAGATTCACCGGTGTCATCATCATAGACCAATGGCGGGGTCTCGTCGTCTTCGATTTCCGGAACCGGTTCCGGTGGGTCCGGTCTCCGGACCGGTAATAGAACTTTCGGTCGTTTGACCGGCTTGTTCGCTAGTGCTTGCCGAAGTTTCGGTGAATCTTGCGACCTCGGTACGGGCAGGTCAATTTTGGTTGGAATTGCGGTTTCCATATCGATACCGGTTTCCGGGATGGAGGCTTTAAGCTCCGTTTTGGGCTCTTCTATACGTTTGGGGGGTCTTGAGATTTTTATTTTCAATACTCTGGAATCAGCGTGCGGTTTGACTTCCAATTCCGTTGGCAGAGTCCTCTGTCTCGCCAAGTCCAAAACTTTCGGTGTCTCCCCCAACATCTTCCTCAGCTCTCTGTGGTAATGTTTGATGTGCATTTTGAGCAAGGTGTCGTTTCTAAAGTTTTTGTAGCATCCCTCAGCCGGACAGCGTAACAAGTTTTCGAGTATTTGCACTTTCAGAGAACCGACATACACTGAAAACGTATACGAAAAATGAAACGTTAAACCATGCAGCGAAAAGACTGAAAATTCAAGCGAAACTTATACATATTATAGCATCACATCACTTGACGAATTTTACGTAAAAAAAATTACAAAAAACATACCATATCCATCTTCGAGAGCTGGATATTCAATGGGCGCAGGCTCTGGTTCCGTTGAATCTATATACGCTTGGCTACTTGTTCCCGCCACGTCTAATGACTGGAAATCATAATAAAATGTATTGAAGTTTTTGCTTACACAGGGTTAATAGGGATAGTATTAGATATTTCATTCCAAGAAGACGCTTATGTTTCATTCTATTCGTATTTATTTGAGTGGGGCGCGTCAGCGTGGATTGAAATATCTTTACTATTTTTGGACGTGCTTAATTTAGAGAATCTAAAAGAAATCGCTACCATAACCTGCGTACATACTTTCAGATGTGAGCCAAATTTTGAATTGATACCACCTAAAAATTAGCAAGTAAATAATTTAAAAAACACGACTGCCCTGTGGTAGTACGACTTTTCCCAAAAAAAATATATCATATGTTACTCGGAATGATGTCAGGATTCTAACGATACTCCATATGTCCAAATCTATTCAGCCGTTCAGCAGGAATAAAGAAAGAAACATACATACATGAACCCTAAAAACATTGCACTCCTTTTTTCGTGTAAAAAGCGATTGGTCCTAGAAATAAAGGAGTGAGAGGAACTTACATTCTGTCGACGGAACGCGGCGATTTGCTTCTTCCGCTTCTTCTTGTCCTTCCTGTCGGGCTTCCTGTAGACGCGGAACTTCTTGGCGGCGGCGAGCGGCGAGGGCGCGCTGGCGGCGGGCGGCGCGGCGCCGTCGGTGGTGTACCAGCCCATGCGCCGCGACAGCTTCAGGTGCACGCCGAAGTCGAGCAGCGCGTGCTCGTACGCTCTCAACGACTCGTCGCGGTTCTGCTCCAAGTAGTTGCGCATGTCGTTTTTGGTGTGGAACCGGTGGTTTGTTGGACTGAAAATGGATTTGGGACCGGTCAATCTTCGAGGTCAGGGTGATCTTAGCCAAAACGCCTGATATATGATGGCGGTTCCCTATATTCAATCTATCCATGGTTTGCCTTACTGGAGATAGAATTTTGACATAATTTGTATGAAGCTAATGTCACATTGATATCTCTTGTAGGGCAAATGGAAGATAGATCGAATATTGGGAACTGGCTATAGTAATGATAGTAGACCTTAAACAGTCGGTGGTGGAAATAATAACAATTGAAGGAACCCAGCGAGGTTTTCGAGTTAACTTCAGTGGATTCAAGTAGCTAAGAAGTTTGAATTAGGGGAAAAAATTTCATAAATTTCATCAACACCAAGTTGAAAATGAAAATCTTTATTTTTCACATATGCCCAACTTACAGGCTCCCATGAAAAGTTAAAACTCTACGGCCAAGTTCGGAAAGCATGTTTGCACCGAAAAAAATGGCAAGCCAATTGCTCTTTTCAAAACTGTCATTGTATACAACTCTTCTTACAATATTTGTATTTATGAAAAATTATTGCATAATTTTTATGATACCTCGTGAGGAGATAAAATCATTGTCATTAAAAAATTCTTCAATGCTTGTAGCCCTGAAATATTAGGCGTTTTTAGGGTTCTGTACCTCAAAAGAAAAAAAAAAACGGAACCCTTATAACTTTGTTGTCCTTCTGTCTGTCTGTCTGTGTGTCACCACCGTTTATTTGACTTTAAACCTGTGCCTAAAACCAGGCCTTGCTACAGTTGCTACTTGCTACGGATGTGTTATACGTGTTGCCTCAAATATTACCAATAGGAATCGTTGTTTTCATTTCACATAGCTCACGTACCTGACTAGAACCACATCCCATTTGCCCGCCGACTGACCCAATCTGCGCCGCACCATGTGTTTGGACCACCCTTCTGGTAATCTCTTGTCTTCTACCTGAGATGATATTTTTAATTAAAGTCGTGACCAACTGTTAGTTTTATATTACTCGGATTTTTCCGAATTAAGGATGAACTTCCTTCTTCGCAAATCAAATTTTCACTGGCCAAGCAAACAATTTTTATATTCTGGACCCCACGATATACAGGTCGCCTAGTGTAGGGTCAATAAAAAACCTATATTTAGATCGCTTTAAGAGACACATTTGTTAATTAAAATGTATGTGAAATTGTGCTTTATCTACTTGGTGTTGTATCCTATTTTTTCTATTTCTGTATCATTGTTTGTGTGTAACATTTGAATATATAAAATTCTATAATTTATTATTTTTAGGGTTCTATACCAAAATGGTGAAAATGGAACCCTTATGGTGAGACTTTCTCCGTCCGTCCGTCCGTCTGTCACACTCGATTATTTCAGTAACTATTAAAGCTATCGACCTGAAATTTGGAATAGTTGTAGGTAATTGCGGCGCGACGTTATTGCAATTATAAAAATTGAAAATCTTATTTATTTTTATTTAAAAAGGGGGGAAAACCGGGTCGTTAAAATTTCAAAATGAGATAACAATATTGAGTTGGGTATCATATGAAAGGGCGTTACTTGTGTATTCTAAAACCGATTTTTATTTATTTTTATGCCTGATAGTTTTCGATTTATTGGGCCAACTGTCGAAAAAAATAGCGTTCCCCCCCCCCCCCCCTTATCTCCGAAATTTACCAATCGAAAAATTTGAAATAATTATGATCAATAGAAGTAAACGTATATTTTACAGGAAAAATAAAATCAACTCCCTAACTATTATACTTTTTTTGAAAATAACAATAAACCGGCAAAAACAAAGTTATGTTTGCGGTTTGCCAACAAAAGTACCTACATGTAATTTATATACTCGTAAGTTCATGAACCAAAATGATTCTTTTAATGCTTAACTTCTTATATGGTATGGAACCCTCGGTGCGCGAGTCCGACTCGCACTTGGCCGGTTTATTTATTTATAAACAAGGCGATAAGATTCTTTACTCATAATAGGCGAGATCTCTTTCGGTTCAATAGATTTTTTTTAGCAAAATGTACCTGCACACTGCGGCGCGGCAAGGCCAGCTTGTTGTCCGCGCCCGCCTTGGGCTCGGGCTCGATCTCGCTGACGGCGCCCACGGGCTGGCCGTTGACCCACTTGCAGCACCACTCGCCGGGCAGCAGGAAGCTCTCCGGCATCTCGGCCGGCCGCCCCGCCGACAGCTGCTCTGTCTTGAGCAGCATCTGCTTCCTCATCTCCTCCACTTGACGTTTCATCTCTTCCAACTCGCTCTTTACTTTTTCCACTTGCTTCTTGACCTGAGTAAGTTAAATACCTTGTATTTAAACAGACAAACTAAGTGGCCAATCCGCCCCGGTGGATTAATCTTTATTATTTTCGCGAAAGTTCCTAAATATTCAAAATGTATCAAATTAAGACAGAACGTTGATCAATTACATGAGGGAATTTTTTGTGAAATATTTAAAATCTGAGGATTTTTTTGATGAAATCACACATATTAGTAGGTACGAGGTTTACGAGGTTATATCAAATTTGAATACGGTAAAAATTGTTTCTCAGCGAGATTTTTTTGAACCCACGTCTCCCCGCTAACGCGGCTTGGTATTGTACTCAGATCGCACAAACAATTCTACCAACTTGGCCATGAGTACTCGTACCTCACTGCAGAGACCAAAATTGTATTACATAGCGTATTCGGTCCAGCAAAATACACATGTAAATTCGCTCTTAAACAAAAAAAACGAAATTCAGAGTGTAACTAAACAAATTAAGCAAATGAACGAACCTTTTTCTCCTGCAGCAGTCTCAACTTCTTACTCTTCTTTATCTTGGAAAGCTTCTTCTTCGTCTTCACCTCTGGGTCCACTTTATCAACTTCGCATGCTGCGGGGTTCACTTCTATAACCTCTACTTCAGTCGCCTCGACCTTCGGTTCAAGTTTCGGCGACTCGACTCTACTCTGGCTGTCTTCGTCAATCTTGTTGAGACCGTCTTCTAGCTTGTTTATGACTTTTTTCATTATTTCTATCACCTCTTTCTTGCTTTCGTCCGGCTTTTCGAAATTCTCCAACTTCTGTTCCTCTTCCGCATCCTATATTTAATCAGAGTTTTAGTAAATTCTACTTTAAAAATTAAAATACATTACGAATTCATTATCAAATAATTTTGGATTGCAATAATCAAAACGCCAACCGTTTTAAAGACTGCCCCTCAAAATTAATTTTTATTTATTCGACCAAGGAATCTCGATTTTAATCAATCAGGTTCATCTGATATTGCCTAAAATAATACTAAAATTTCGCTTCAAACAAATCATTTGCTTTGGCAATAAAGAGTAAAAAGGTGGACGTGGTGCCACTATCTATACAAAGTTCATTTAAATACATAGATACACGGAAACAATAATAATATTTACGAATTCCAAAATATTAAACGACGCAACTAAGTATAGAAGTTTACCCTAAACTTGAATCTGGAAAACAGAAATGTAGTTCCGTTTCAAGACGTTATCGCCAAGCTATCGATGTGAACACTTACAGGCATGCTCGGGGCAGGCTGCGCCGCGTCCAGGTCGCTGGGTATGTCCAGCTCTGCGCTAACTATGGAGCTGCTATCTACCAGGTCGTCTAAAGTTATTTTATCACTGCCTTCTTGTACCTCAACTGATTCTGGTTTCTCTTCATGTTTCTCTTCGGTATTTTCAGTGTTATGTTCTGCTTCTGTGTCCACTTCCATATTTGCTTCGGTTGTCTCCGGCTTTGCCATTTCCTCTTTAGCGTCGGTGCCAATGATAGAAGCTATGGCGTCTGTACATTAGAGTTATTGTCATCTATATTTCATACTAATATAATAAAGGCAAAAGTTTGTATGCATGTACAGTGTAACACATTGTAACTCCTTCACGCTGTAAATACTGAACCGATATTGCTAAAATTCGGCATAGAGGTACGAGGAGGTCACATAGGCTAGCTCTTTATCCCCAAAAAATCCATAGTTGCCACGGGTTAGTGAAAACACGAAATTCAGCCAGTCGGACGACAGACAGTCGGAGTCTTAGTAATTAGGGTTCCATTTATTACCCTTTGGGTATAGAACCCTAGAAAGAAAGTTCCAACTTACTCAATGACATCATCGCTCAAACCCTTGGATATTTGAAACTTTCAACAGTGGTTCTACTCAAATGAAGAGTTTCTGTGGGATAATCTGATAAAAATACACCTGTGGAATCACATCTCATCATTGCATCAATTGTCAGATATTTTGTCACTCACCATCAGGTGAGACCGCAGTTATGAACTACATCGGTAATTTCAATAAAATGAAACTTACCGGGAATCTCAGTTTTAGGTTCCGTCTTTTCCTCACTCTTGATATCACATTTGTCTTTCCGTACAGATTCCTCTAGTTTAATTTTCTTCAGAAGCACTCTCGGCTTCTTTTCCTTTACTACGCGTGCGACTTTTTCCTTGGGCGGAGTTTCCTTTTTCTTCTTCTTTTGCCCGATATTGAATATTTCTTTGATGTTTAACTTTCGCTTCATTTCTCGGCGTTCGGATTTAGAACCTAAATAATCCCGGGTGGGATCGAAGAGGTGTTTGTGGAAAATAGGGGCGGGGT
This sequence comes from Coenonympha glycerion, assembly GCA_963855885.1. Taxonomy (NCBI): domain Eukaryota; kingdom Metazoa; phylum Arthropoda; class Insecta; order Lepidoptera; family Nymphalidae; genus Coenonympha; species Coenonympha glycerion. The sequence continues at coordinate 14,787,098 of OY979630.1, read as the reverse complement.
TCAATAGATTTTGGGGCGCGCCCGTGCTGGGTCCTGCCCCTTGCACCGGTGACGGCGTAGAGGCCTTTGGAGACATTGAAGTATCGACGACTAAACACTCGGTCTCCTTTACAGAATCTTTTAATTTATTCAATCGCGATGTATTGCACTTCCAGTGAAAACCGTCGTCGAATACGATCTCATAAACGCCTGTCGGTATAAATAATTAAACATAAAATAATATATTTCATATGCCAGCCTACCTTAACTGTTTTAAACACAGCGGATAATGTTAATATTTAGTAAATTAATTGTGCGATTCAAATTATTTTCACACGCGCCACAATATAAACTTGTCAAAAATCTTCAATCTGTCAAATCGCGGCAATCTAGATTCATTTTTAATTTTTGAAAATAGAACGAATTAAAAGAAAAACTTGCACATTTTTTTTTTCTTTTAAACTATCATAGACAAGTTTTTTATTTTTTTCTTATAAAAAAAAGTGATATAAAAAAGATTTGTGTGATTTGTACTCATGTTTGTTTCACATCACACTTCAACGGATTTACTAAACCAATATTGATCAAACTTTTACCAGGACAATGAGCTTGTAAACAATTGAACTTATTATTAACTCACTAACAAGTAGAAAGATTCAATCTCTAAATCTATTTATGAAACATATATTTTAAATCTTTTATTTATGTGATATTAAACCTGTTGTTGTTGTAACATTGTCTGCTCATTAGCGTTTTGGACTAACATTTTGTTTATAATGTACGCTTGTTTAAGCTGAGCGACGATTTACTTACGGCCACCTTCAGAGTCGGTCGCTTATGTGTTGCTTGTTGTCATTGCTAATTTAATTATCATTAAATCCAATTGTAAATGATGACAACGTCTAAGGACAACCTGGTATTGCCGCAGAAAACAAACAAGTAGTAACATTGTATACGTATGTATGTTGCTATGGAAACTAGGCGACAGACAACACATCCAAGCACAGACCAGCGAAAGAGTTTTTATATCATCCAACTACGCGTTTATATTCTGTGTCAATACTAACATCTGACAAATTGGCTGTGAATACCAATAAATACCATACCAATACAAAGAAAACTCAAAATACACATGCAATAATCAGTTTATTAATTTTTATTCCCCAACTGTTCTTTGGCAAATAATACTTACCATTGCCCAAAGAGTTAGCAATAGTAGCAATAAATCTCCGGTTATCCCTCCATCGGGCCAAACACCTCTCGCCCACAACAAACTGTACTTTAGGTTTCTCCTCCACTTTAATATCCTTTGAAACACTTGCAGGTATTTCTACAGAATCTTGAGCTGGGGCTGGTTCTGGTGTTGTGTGTGTTGGTGTGTCCGCAGAGGTTGAACTTGCACTTATTGGTCTGAGTCGAGGGCTACTTATGTTTATCCATTCATCATGTCTGAAATACAAAAAAACATGTTTAAGAAATGTTAAAGTTTGTTATTCAATCACGCCATAACAAATCAACTTTTCTATGGCGCTACATCAAAAATCTATGGTTCCTGCAGGATTTATCTGAATCCACATAGCAAAGTCACATGCGAAACAAAGAAATAATAAAAAATCACATGAGAACTATGCCTGTGCTTCAGGTATATGCTATTAAAATTTGTCACCTATTTTTACTTGGTCTTAGTTATAAACAAGTGAACTAGTAGTGCTTGCTACACTTAATGTCAATACAATAAGTATAACTAATAATGCTGTAAAATTAATTATAATTCTATACCTTTAAACGAACGCTTTTCATGAAATTTAGTATACCGGGGTTTTGGGGGCGATAAATCGATCTAGCTAGGATTCTTTTTAGAAAATGTCGAATTTACCAAAAAAAAATAATAAAGATATCACTTCTGCTGCCATCTATTAGCCAGTAGTTAAACTACCGAGCGAAGCTCGGTTACCCAGATATTAAAAATTTACACCATCCAACTGATCATTAATGGGCATGGTGCTCAAGACGCTGGCACTATTACCTCTTTGTATACTAAACCTTAGCCCTTGAGCAAAATAAGCACCAGCACTTGGGTATACTTACTTGTTTGATACAGTGTCGTAATGCACCAATACTTCCATCTCATCGTAATCAACTTCAATTATCTCTGCCGGATACCACAGTTCTGCAAAATCTTTGGCTTCCACCTTCGAACCCACAGACAGTGCCACATTGGTTCCTGAAAAATTTTAAATGAAACATAACTATTAAAATACCAGCTGACCTGGCAAACATTGTTTTGCCATATATGATAAAAAATAGCTTATTTGCTTTTAACAAAATTCAAAAATTTTATTCTTTAAGGCCTAACTTACAGGCACTTGCAAAACATTAGACTGTACCGCCTTGTTCGGAAAGTAGCACTGCACCGAGAAGAACGGGCAAGAAACAATTTTTAGAATGTGTACTTGACTCAGTACACCATGGAATATTATGTAGTTAATCAAAATAATAAAATATCAATTAATATTTATTACCCTTAGGGCTCACACTCAGCTTAGGTATGGGTTTCTTTGTCTCAGCTTTGGAGTCCGAGTCCAAAATAGCGTCCATAACACTAGTCCTTAACTCTGCATTCTCTTGCTCAATAACATTCAGCTTTTCTGATTGCTTTTCAAAATTCTCTGTGCTTTCTGTATTTTTTGATTCTTCTGATATTTCTGCAGAACCATTTTCATCCATTGCTGCTTTTATTTCCGCTTCTTCTTCATTTTTCTTATCTTGAATCTCTTTTATATATTTATCCGAGTTCTCTATACATTTTTGGATTGCATCCACATTCTGATCCTCGGAGTCTTTGTTGCTTGATGAATTATTATCAGATTGTTCTTGTGAATTTGTTTCTTTGATTGTTTCTGCCTCCATTTTGATAGATTTTATATTTTGATTCCAAGAAAATATTGTTGGCACTGCATCTAAAAGACCAAACGAATAGTTATTAAAGTTATCACTATAAATCATGTGAAATAGAATGAACTTCAAATAGTTTAATATTTGAATAATTTTAGTAATAATCCTAAATATGAAAGATTTTATTTTTGTATGTTTGTTGCTCCTTCACACAGTCACATCACATGTCACATCATCAGTCACATTTGTGATTTCATGATTTAGGAAATGAGATATGCAGTTAACTAATACTGTGGTTTAAAAATTAGGCTACTTCCTATGCTGGAATAATTCACATGTGTTACATAATATATGTTGCAAATTAATTCTTTGATACTTTAGTTATGTAGTATGGTTAATAGATTTATATGAAACACATTTTATGCACCTACAACACCAAAATACCTCCCACTACCAAAACAAAAATTGTATTGCTATCAAAACTAAATTCCATGCAGACAAAGCCACAAACACAAAATTATACTTAGTTATACCAAATACAGACATGGCAATAGCTTTTCCATTTGATAAGACATTCAACCTACGATGATCATTCATGAATAATTTACTAAAATCAGGGGTCCGATTGCGTAAGAAAAACATATTCATCGTTATCGTAAATGTGAGCGAATTCTGCCCCATGATTGGGTTCCTGATTTGCGTGAGCCAATCGTGGGGCAGTATTCACTCGAGTTTACGATAAAAATGGATATGTTTTTCTTACACAATCAGATTCCAGGAAAGCATATGCAAAAAGAGAGCCCAAAATTAAATAGGTGAAATTACTCAAACCAATGTGTGTATACCAATATGTGTGTTTGAACAACTAGGTGAAAGAATAATAAAAATACACTAGCAATAACAATATCTCACTGAAGTACTATAGACCATTGAAGAACTAGCCAAACTTATAAAACAATTTCAGCCACAACTCAAGCAAACTAACTCAAATAAGAAAATGTAACTCGGAAAAGTAGAAATGATTTTACTGATGCAAAATAAATAGAAGTAAAAAACTAATGACCCACAAAACTGAACTATTATAGTCAAATAGGTAAGAAAAAAGTTGTATCGCAAAAAACAACTATTCTTAACAAATACCTGACTTCAGTGCATATTTTGACTCCTCATAAACCTTAAAATCACTTTTACAGAAATGTCTAGAGCAAACATATGTAGAGGAATCTATGTCATAACAAGTTTGTGTAGCCAACAACCAGAGTTCACGTATCGCTGTATCTTTAGGATACTTGTGGTAAGTCACACCGATATCTTCAGGCCTTGTTGATGAAGAACTACAATTTTCTATGGAACATTGTTTTACACCCATCCTATCCTAATTTATATAAATTATTAGAAACATTTCATATTGCTGCTTGTAATAATATTATGTAACATTTAAGTTTGTTGTAATGAATGGTAGCTTTATAACTCACCTGCTTTCTACTCAAAACTACACTGTACACATGATTATAAAGGATAGAATTAAGCTTCACTTAGTATAGCTTAAATTGTGATATGACCATTCTTCATTTTGATGAAATCCTGGTGAAAAACATAAAAAATTTACACTCACAGCATACTTAGCATAAATCTTTAATAAACGAAATATATAATATTATCTTTAATCCTACAAGAACAGGTACCTACACAGATTACTTATATCGGTACCTAGGTATGTAATTATTTATTAGTTATGTAGGTAGTGTATTTTATTTGTATAGGTACACGACATAACCAAAAAGTCCAATAGACAACAAAAGTCAAAAAGTGACGCAAGAAATTGCGCAAAAGTAGTAAAACAATGGTCTTATACTCTATACTACTAATGTCCGCATTTTCCTCTATAGTCCAAACTAACTTTATTACTTTTATCGATTATAGATTAATTTCATAGTTGTACAATATTATCATTTTAACTTGTTATAACTCGACTATAAACCGGTCCGAGTGAGAGGGCTTTGCAGGTACTGCGTCCCTTTCTAATTTAAGATGACCGTGATACAACAGAACACAGGACAAATTCCTATTACCACAAAATAAGGTTAGGGTAAAAATTTAGGGTAGCCAGGGTCTAGGGTTATGCATTATGCAGGCAGCATTCCCGCGCTAAATTGAAATTTGTTGCGTAAGAAAGCTGCCTGCCAAAATCAAAATAAAATTTGAAATCAATGTTAAAATAAAAAATCAAAAATCAATACTATTATATAATATATAATTATATAATATTAATTCTTAGTTAATTATTAAAATTTAATTACATTACTTAGTTTCGTTTTATAATGTATTGATTATTATTTTTAAAACCACATTTATAATTATTGAAACGTAAATGTTGTTGTCATAGGAATTTGTCCTGCGTTCCGTTTTATCACGGTCACCTTACATTAGAAAGGGATGCAGTACCTGCAGAGCCCCCTCGCTCGGACCATTTTTCGTCACGGTGGACAGTGGACAGTATGGTTTGTCTATGGGTACTACAGAGAACACTCTGTGGATCTATGATGCTGTGGATGTAGATTGTGAACTACAAATACAAACCAAACCAAAAACCAAAAAGTCTCTTCATCTTGGCACTTGAATGACATTGTCAGGAGGGCGCTGTATAAAACAAAGGCAGCCAGAAAATAAAATATACTCAATTTTAATTTTATTTTAGTTAATAATTAAGCAAAAGAAATACAACAATCAACATACAAAAGCGATATACCGACAGAGCGAACTATCAAACAGTATCACAAGATAGCAGCGTTAGTTTTGATATTGACCACACGCCAAGATAGTCTATGGAATTTTGAATTTTGACTTTTGAGAATATTGAGAATTGAGATTGGAAACGTAGTGATTGTATACCTACCAATATTTATGTATAAAAATTCCCGACAATATTACTTTACTCTATGTTGTATACTCTTTGGGATTTGTTTGACTTGATGACGTTTGTGAAAAAAAGAGTTTGCTTTGTTTATTAATTATTTGCAAAGGAAAATGGAGCAATTGAATTTGTAATTAATGTGATGTAAATATCGCAAACAAAAAATGGATTTAGCAAAGTCTCTGTTCAGCTCACGCGATCATGTGGGATATGTGGGGCGTGAAGAACACGAACGTAAAATCAGCGCAGCGCTGGCAGATGATGACCCGGAAGATATTATTGATGCTATCCGTGGCATGAACGTCGCTGATGAACTGCTGCCTGCGCCTGGAGGACCGTTTTCCGCTCTGACGCCGAGTATGGTACCCCAGGATATCATGGCTAAGCTTGCACAGCCAGAATCTGAAGGCCACGGCGGACTCCCTGACTACAGATTTGACGAGTTTGGATTCTGTGTGGACGAAGAAGATGGCCCCGAACAGAGCTCCAACAAGCTTCTCGCGAATGTTTTTGTAGAAGATGACCAACATCGTCTTCAGTGGGAATTTTTTAGCAAGGAAATTAGTTTCTCAGAAAGTGATAACAAGCTAGAGAAGACGGATAAACTACAAAAGATGGTAAAAGATGGAGTCCCCCATTCGTTGCGACCTCAAGTCTGGATGCATTTGTGTGGTGCAAACAAAAAACGAGCTACTACTGAAATTACATATCACGAAATTGTTAGAGCATCAAGTGATGACGCATTAGTCACTAGCAAGCAAATAGAAAAGGATTTAGTTCAGATACTACCTAATAATGTGTGTTTTTCCCACCCAACAAGTACAGGGGTGCCACGACTTAGAAGAATTCTTAGAGCATTAGCTTGGTTATACCCTGACATAGGTTACTGTCAAGGGACAGGTATGATTGCAGCGTCCCTTCTGCTGCTTATGGAGGAGGAAGAAGCTTTTTGGATTATGTGTACTACAGTTGAAGACCTCTTGCCAGCCTCATATTACTCTTCCACATTGATTGGTATACAAGCTGATCAAAGAGTACTAAGAAGTTTGATCTCCACATACTTACCTGGTATCGATCAAGTATTAAATGCACATGACATAGAACTGTCTTTAATCACAATGCACTGGTTCCTCACACTGTATGCTAATGTTGTACACATGAAAATATTGCTAAGGATTTGGGATCTTTTCTTCTTAGATGGCTCCATTGTACTCTTCAAAGCCACACTGGCAATGTTAAAGATAAAGGAGAACAGGTTCACTGAGATATCCAATTCTGCTCAGATTTTTAACACTCTATCCGATATACCTGGTGAAATTGATGACGTTGACCTGTTAATAAAAACAATAGATGAGGTATGTGGAGACACTTTGAGCCCAGCTTTGATCGAGACTCATAGGAGAAGACACTTGGCTTATTTGATGGCCGATCAAGGGGCTCTGGTTGGTAACCCAAATGCAGTGCCGAATCTTCCAAAGCAACAACTACAACGGCGGCAGATCAAAAGGAGCAAATCTGTCATACAAACAATATTGTTTGGAGACGACACAAATAATGAAGATGCTGTATCTAAAAATGTGAAGCAAACTGAAATTCTTGTGGATCTTCGTGAAGCAATATTGCAAGTTGCCCGACATTTTCTTGCCCTCGAACCTCAATTAGCCTCCGATGTTCAACTCACTGCTGACTATACCATGCAGAGTCATGCAGCGGATAGAGAAAGATATGTCAATGTGTCAAGAAGCAAGAGACGCAGGGCTAAAGCATTACTGGACTTTGAAAGACGGGATGGTGATGAATTGGGATTTAGAAAAAATGATGTCATAGAAGTCATTAGTTCCAGGGATGAGCATTGTTGGATCGGAGAGTTAAATGGACTACGGGGCTGGTTCCCTGCGAGATTTGTGAAGTTATTGGATGAAAAAGGAGTTAAATACAGCAGAGCAGGAGATGATTCTGTTACGGAAAAGGCAGCTCATTTAGTTCGAGGTGTGTTGGCTCCAGCATTTAAGAGGGTGCTACTGCATGGTATTAAGAAGCCTAGTTTCTTAGATGGCCCGTGTCACCCTTGGCTGTTTATAGAGGAAGCCTCTTCAAGAGAGGTGGAGAAGGATTTTAATTCAGTGTACAGTCGATTGGTTCTTTGCAAGACATATCGTTTGGATGAAGATGGTAAAGTGCTTACACCGGAAGAATTGCTTTACAGATGTGTGCAAGCAATAAACCTGTCGCATGACAATGCTCATGCTCAAATGGATGTAAAGTTACGCACATTGATTTGTATGGGTTTGAATGAAGAAGCTTTGCATTTATGGTTGGAAGTGCTATGTTCGTGTGTTGATGTTGTACAAAAATGGTACCATCCCTGGTCCTTCATCAACTCGCCGGGATGGGTTCAAATCAAATGCGAGCTGAGGATCTTATCTCAGTTTGGATTTAATTTGAATCCAGATTGGGAGCTGCCCTTAAAGAAAGACACTCAAAACCAACCACTGAAGGAGGGTGTGAGAGATATGTTGGTTAAACATCACTTGTTCTCATGGGACCTGTAGGCTTTTATTACATTCCAAAGATTTATTATGAGTAATTTGCTACTTCTCGTATGTCTAAAATAAAAATAAAAAATTAGATTAAAATGTCTGCTTTAATGTTCATATGAATTTTATAGCTTTCTGAAATATATATGTGTAAGATAATTTTGGCTTACAAGTGGTATTTATTCTTGTTCAGGATAGTAAATAAATATTGTTGTAATATTAGATTATAATTTATAATCTCTATTAAGTATTTATTACATAATGAAATTTATTTTCTTCTTTACAAAATGATTAGATGTTCTTAATTATTAACTTGCTTGGAATTTTGTGTATAAGTTATCAAAGTTTATACATTTAATAATAATAAGTACTTATTTAATTGTTGTGAAAGTATTATTTTTAAGTTGATGTTTTTTATGAAGCTATTTTATATTGTTAAGACCTGTGTTATGCTTATGTTAATAATAAAAATATTAATGCAGTTTGATTGTTTTAGTAAACTAAAATTTAAAGAAAAAGATGACAAGATGTGCAAAATACAAGATGTAGATCAAAGATATGATGTGGATATATATATTTTATTGTGAAATGCCTGTCCATGTAAAGCAATATTCGTGAAATATTAATAGACATTAGATCAGTGGTTCCCAAACTTATTTTGTCTACTGCCCACTTTGAGAATAAATATTTTTTTAGCGCCCCCATTTTTTCACCTATTTAAAAACCACTATAACTTCAAATTGAATTAATTAATTATTGTGACCTATATATGTATATTAACGGAGAATTCTAAACGAAACTTTTACTATAACCCGCAACTTGAAACCTGAGCGCAGTAGGTAACATACAACGGCGCTTAAGGTCTCAAGTTAACTCTTACGGGCTCCACCTGCCAATAAGAATGATTATTGAAACGCAACTTTATAGTATTAAAACAGAGTATCTTTTATTAAAAATATAACTAAAATAATCAATCCTTATATAAAAACTAATGTGAAGGATGAATCTGATGCTGTTTAATAAGTTTGTTGATATCAGGTTCCAATTTACTCAAGAACAGTCGCAAGTCGCCACGTTCGGTAACAAGCAAACGATTTCGCTTTTTAGTAAGCAATGTTGTCACAGCACTAAATCCACGTTCACACAAATATGACGATGGGAATGCTATCAAGAATCGTTGAACGATTGACCACAATCCAGGGTACAATTGCGGGATCGGTTTTTGTAGCCAAAATTCTTGGTAACCATTTTTGAACTTGATTTTTATTTCCTCGTTTGTACTTTGTTGTCAATTCTATAAGTTCTTCTTCCAGCTGAGGTGACATTGCTGTGTTGACATTTGAAAACGGATCCAACACCCAGTCTGGTATTTCCAAGTTCAAAATGTCCTGGTATCGTTCGGTGAAGTCAATGTGGAGGTTTTCCAAATGTTGGCAGTAGGCAAACAATTCGTCGTTACTGCATGATACTGATAAATTTGGAAAATTGTGAAACTCACGTCTGCCCAGATTCTTTTTGTGTAGAAGCAGTTTGGCTGCGAAAGCAGCAACGACGTTTTTTGTTTTAATTAAATTTAGTTTATCGCCTTGCATTTGGAGATTCATGTCGTTGAATAATTTATACAGGTCTGTCATGTAAGCTATATCATTTTTTGATGTTATGAGCTTGTCGTGCAATTCTGTATCTTTAGTTTCCAAGAACTCTATAACAGAGTCAAACAGGTTGTAAAATCGAGTCAGACAATTGCCTCTTGATAGCCAACGAACTTCAGTATGATACAACAAACGGTTGAAATCCTCGTCATTAGTAACACAAAGCTGATGAAATAATCTATCATTCAAAGAGCTGTTGCGGATTTTATTGACTGCTTTGATGACATATTGCAGTGATTGAAATAGTTTTTCACTTAAGTTTCTAGCAACTAAATGTTGTCTATGAATAACGCAATGTACACCAAGGACATCTGGAATTTTATTTTTTAAGTACGCTATGAAGCCTTTATGGCACCCTGTCATAGCCGGAGCGCCATCCGTAGCAACTGAAATAATATTTTTCAAAGGAATCTCTTTCTCATCGCAAAACTTTTCCAATGTATTGAATATGGTTTCACCTTTTGTATCGGTCTCTAAATTTCTAGCAAATAATAGTTCTTCACATATTTTCTCATCTTTAATAAACCTCACGTAAGACAACAACAATGCTTCATTAGTTGGTAAAGTGGACTCATCGAGCTGAATTGAGAATTGACTTGTCCTCAGGTGATCGCACAATGATTCTTCAATGTTTTCAGCCATTTCATCAATTCGTCTTTGCACAGAATTATTACTCAAAGGAATTTTTCGGATAATATCTGCGGCCGGTTTATGAAGCACAGTAGTTATTACTTCATTTATTGCTGGCAATATTAACTCTTCTCCGATGTTATGTGGTTTGCCTTTTTGAGCAATTAACAAAGAGATATTGTACGAAGCTCGAAGTCCGTCGTCATCTTGCTTAGCAGCCGCCGAAAATAGTTTTGCTACACTTGGCTGTGTATTATGCTTCTTCTCTAGGTCTTGAAAATATGCTACATTCTTGTCTTTCTTATCTGGATGCATTTTATTCAAATGATCTTGCAGCCTTGAAGGCTTCATTGCTTCATTCGAAAATGTTTTTAGACATAGAAGACACAAAGGCGACGATGGGTTTGTGGGATTTTCAATAAATCCGAATTTAATATATTCCGCACAGTATTGCCGTCTCTTCTTTTTTACTTCCGACATTGTTTTGCAATGAGAAATACGTTCAACTTCGCGAGTAGTGTAGAGGAGGTGTAAGTAGTCCTCATCTATTACGCGCGAGACCACAAATGAAAATAAAATAAATATTACATTGTTTATATAGAAATGCTTAAGCAGCACGCACCGACAGGAATAAAACAAACATGCATAAACTCGTTAATCTCATTCGACGCTCAATCGTACTCAACAAGTCCGAACAAGTATTCAATGAATCTTCCGACTGCTACAGGAATGCACAATTCGGGTTATTTAACAAAAACTTGTTAAAACATGATAGATATCTACGAGTACTAATAACTATTAAAATGCGAAAGTGTGTCTGTTGCCTTTTTATTTGTGTCTACTTTCATTAAGCCGCATTTAGACTAGAGGTGTGTAACTCCGGACTAAGTGAATAAAAGGAATAAGATCCGCAGCCGGAGCCGAAATTCTTAACGACTCCGAGCTCACACTAACGATTCCAACTCCGCTTAATTATTCCCTACTCCTGGACTCGTTTGCGGTTCGAGTTAGTGCGATCTGTTTCGCGGCACGTCGTGTCACGAGTATGACTCCGTTCTGTATTGCGAGTGGATAATGGATATTAGCCTTTATGAGAACCTAACAAAATTTAAAATCGTTTAACTTTACTCGTACATATTGTGTTATTATAGTTTATTGTTAATTTTTACGAAGAATTTAAAATTACGTACCTAAGTAATTATGCAACTTATATTAAAAGTTAGGTCCATTTTTAGAAAAAATACAAGTTCAAAAACAGACATTATAATTTTAATAACTAATAGGTACTTAAAATAAAGTCCTATCTAAAAACTTTGTCATTTAATTTAAAGATATTATAAGGCAGTTTAACTTAAGTATAAATTTTGTAGAAGTATTTTCAGTGTAGGAATTATTCGGAAGCAATAGTTAAGTAGTTCAGTAAGTGTTTTTAAAGTCGTCTCTCGCGATTCGACACAACGTTCCTCCGAGAGTCTAAAAGGTTCGGTGAATAAAGGTATCGTTAGGACTAATTCAGTCTTTGGACTAAAGGAGCCGCACGGGAGTTGGAATCATTAGGAGGATTCGGAATCAATAGGACTAATTCAGTCTTTGGACTAAAGGAGTCGCACGGGAGCTGGAATCATTAAGAGGAGTCGGAATCGATAAGAGGAATCAGATTCGAAAGTGGATTCGGACTAAGTGAGCTGGATCTTTTAGAGGACTACATAGTACCCACGACTAATTTAGACTAAACGAATGTTCGCCCGTTCTACCCCCACTCTACTAAATTCTTTTGGTGTAAACAGACGGTAGAGCATTCTTGGAAATTTCGCTCGCTTCATCTAAACGGCACTAGAGCGCGCGAACAGTTGCTCTAGAGCATTATTGCGCGTTCGGCCCCGGATTGGTCTCGAAATCCCATTTACACCAGACGAATGTATTCGCTCTTTCTATCCCCACTCTACTTAATTGATGATTAAACGAACTTACCTGTAAGTGAAGTTCTATCACAATTATGTGAATACATTTTATTCGAAAATAATAATAAACACAATCAGGTACACTTTCATTGTACTGGCAATTTCGCACTTTTATTTATTTTGTTTTTTAAAACTGACCACCCTGATGGACACGCTCTCCCAGCCTACGTCCGCGCCATGCTTCATTCTTTAGAGAATATTTAACAAAATTTTCGTATTATACTCATGGGTTTTGGGTATGGGAGGGACCTTATATTATTATTTTCGAATAAAATGTATTCACATAATTGTGATAGAACTTCACTTACAGGTAAGTTCGTTTAATCATCAATTATATTTCATACATTTTATTCTTCAATAATAATAAACACAATCAGGTAGATGTTTAGAGATGAAAATTTTTGTTAAATTATGGACATTAACAGATAGTAAATTGTTTCCTATTATAATAGGAAATAGGTCCTCTTTATACCACAGAAGTATTTAATTAACACAATCTTTTCGTTCAATTCCTGGATCAATAAACCAGTCACATTACAAATAGGTTTAATTTATATTTAGATAGATTATAATGATTAATGATTAGAGAGCAAAAGAGCTATTGCGACAGAAGCATCATCGCTCAATAAGAGGTTATAAAACTTAGGTAACGTCCGTAATGGTTGTTACCAGCAGACTGCTTTTCTGATGAGGTCAAGCAACAAACTACGTGCTCGCCGAGGAAGTGTTGCGTACTTGGTGCTGAGTACGCTGAAACGCAGACCTCTCTCGTGAGAGATTATATTCCTCGGCAGACACGTTCTCACGGTGGTCTGCCTGCAGGCGACCTTATGAGGTCGCTTCAACATTATCAGGAGGTTGTCTATTATATATCTTGGTCTAAGATTTTGTAAACGACATATCGATTTGTTTTTCAAAGCTGTGGCAAATTTTTATACTTTCTCTTCAGTTTTGATTATGGTATAATTAAAACTGGTTCGCCCTGAGTAGTAGCTGGCGTTGTATAAACTCAATAATTCCCTTGAATTATATAAAAACAATAATACTAACTTTAACTAATGCTAATGTTTACATTCTGTGCTGTGTCTACTGCCTAAAGCTAAAAAAGTTACAAGATCAGCAAAGCAAAGTTACGGAATGAATAAACTCTTATTAAGGCCCATTGAGCAATGTGTTAGCATACTATATTGTGTGCTACTATGTGGTGTTTGATGTTAATTTATCTATTCATTTTCGCAATATAATAATATATATATATATATATATATATATATAGAGATCTCTTCCCGCTAAATGTTGATCATTCGCGACGTCACGCGAGTACTTTGTTGATCCGAAAACACATGTTGATCCGACGCCTTTTGTTGATCCAATATGCGTCTCTGGTAACTAATGTGGCTCCAACCGGATCAACATCTACACTCAATGAACTTTATACTAGCTTTTGCAGAAGTTGATCCGATATACAAATCCACCTTGCGATGGTTACGGAAAGTGTTGATCCAATTCAAATGAGCCAATCAGAGCACGGCAAACGATCGGATTGGCTGAAAGCATCCGCGACGTTGCCGCTTCGTAGGTTTATACAAAGATCTTTATTTGAAAGTATTCAGCATGTATCCAGTTTAAAATAGTTTGGGTATAGAGCTTGGTGTGAGTACCTAACTTTGCGAGTTTTCGACTAATTCCCTAAGTTGGACTTTTTCGACTATGATTTTTATATAAACCTGTGAAGATGTGGCGCTACTGCCACTGTCGCAATTTGAATGTTGAAAGGAGGCGGCAGAGCGTTAGATGGAAATGCAGGTCCAATATGCGTCGATACCCAATGGGCGTTGCCGTGTGCCATCCATAAGTTGCCGGCCTGCGGATGACAGGCGTTAGGAGCCATCCGTGGTCAAAACCGGTGGGTTATGACCTGGCGGGAGCGCGGTGCATACAAAAGTGAATCCTGTACTCCCGCCAGCAGGTCCATCGTAGACACAGATAGTTTTAGTGGGTGCAACTTAACCAATGTGTTTCCCCCTGCCGGAGTGGTATGCTTTAGGCATTTTCTGTCTATAATTAAAAAAACCAGCCAAGTGCGAGTTGGACTCGCGCACCGAGGGTTCCATACTGCAAAAGAAGTAAAACATTGAAAGAATCACTTTTGTTCATGAATTTACGAGTATAATTTACATGTAGGTACTTTTGTTGGCGAACCGCAAAAATAACTTTGTTTTGGGCTGTTTATTGTAATTATCAAAAAAAGTGTAATAGTAAGAGAGTTGATTAGGGTTCCATGCCAAAATGGTAAAAATGGAACCCTAATAGTGAGACTTTCTCCGTCCGTCCGTCCGTCCGTCCGTAAGTCTGTCACACTCGATTATTTCAGATTTTTCGATTGGTAAACTTCGGAGATAAGGGGGGGGGACGACTTTATTTTTTTCGACAGTTTGCCCAATAAATCAAAAAGTATCAGACACAAAAATCAATAAAAAAACCGGCCAAGTGCGAGTCGGATTCGCGAACCGAGGGTTCCATGCCATAAAATAAGTACAACATTGAAAGAATCACTTTTGTTCATGAATTGACGAGTATAATTTACATGTAGGTACTTTTGTTGGCAAACCGCAAACGTAACTTTGTTTTTGGCGGTTTATTGTTTTTATCAAAATAAGTATATTAGTCAGCGAGTTGATTTTATTTTTCCTGTAAAATATACGTTAACTTCTATCTATCATAATTATTTCAGATTTTTCGATTGGTACACTTCGGAGATTAGGGGTAAGGGTAAGGGGGATAAGGGGGGGGGTTTCGGATAACGGTATTTTTTTCGACAGCTTGCCCAATAAATCATAAACTATCAGGCATAAAAATAAATAAAAATTAGTTTTAGTATACAAAAGAAACGTCCTAAAAATCCAGGATAAAATCTATCTCTTTTCCGAATTTCGGCCATATCAGTTCGGTAATTACAGCGTGAAGTAGTATTTTTTCCGCGTGAATATCTATTTTCCACTTTTCCTGCAGAAACCATGGACTCTTCCGGGATAAAAGTAGTCTATGTATTTATCCAGGATATAATCTATGAATATCTATTTTCCACTTTTCCTGCAGAAACCATGGACTCTTCCGGGATAAAAGTAGTCTATGTATTTATCCAGGATATAATCTATCTCCATTCCAAATTTCAGACAAATTGGTTTGTACTTGCGGCTGAAGATTTTTTTGAAATAGTCCAAAATGGTCAATGAACAGATTCACCCACACGATAACAAACAAAAAATCTGCGCAAACGTTATCCCGCAATAAAATTTGTCAAACAAGTGAAGGCTTGCATTGTTGCTTTTGTAAACAAAGTTCGATTCACAAACGCAGTAGCTAAGGCATCTTTCTTACCTTATTTCTCTAACGAAGTAGTCTAGTGGGATCTTTGTCACACGTAGAACGCGACGTTGCCGCTCTGTGTAAGATGCCTATTCGTCAGTTTTGGCTCCGGATCCACTTATTTTAAGTAAATGTCGCATATGAGTTAAATATATTCTGGATCTAAGAAAGCTTTTTCAGTATGATTTTTTCGGCCGTTTTTGGATCAACAAATATTGGTCAAATCGCTGACGAGTATGTCGAAAATCTGTTTGTGCAGATCCACTGACGTCACACGCGCATTAGGGGCGGATCAAAGTATATCAGTTTACCCGAGGCAGAGCGGAGAAAACACGTGAAATAGGTGGATCAACATTTGTTCTAGCTTCTCACTGGAGCAACATTTACCGTGAACGGATCTATATATATATATATATATATATATATTTTTTTTTTTTTTTTTTTTTTTATTTGACCCAAAATCATCAGCAGAAATTAAACTCAATGCCGAATGATAACCATTAGTAATCGTACCATATGCTACGTCGTTAACAAGTTGTTCTGTTGGAAATTACGAGGTTGACTTATAATGTACGGATTGTACGGATCTCAGTCGTTATTAAAGCAGTATTGCCACAAAACTTTGTAAATAACACAAAATTTTTGAAACATATAGATTATTAAAAATTCCAACAAAATGTCCTTTTTTTTTTTAATGCCTTCAGAGAACTTCCTCCAGTAATTCCTAT
Source organism: Coenonympha glycerion (assembly GCA_963855885.1). Classification (NCBI taxonomy): domain Eukaryota; kingdom Metazoa; phylum Arthropoda; class Insecta; order Lepidoptera; family Nymphalidae; genus Coenonympha; species Coenonympha glycerion. The sequence goes on along the minus strand of OY979630.1, from coordinate 14,770,433 downwards.
GAATTGTGGTTCTCTAGGGAAAGACCATATTTATTTATTTATCATCAATAAATGTACTATAAGAAGTAAGTCTTTTGACACCTTATGTAAAAGAAGGAAATCCAAAGTTGTAGAGGTCCTTAGACGATGTATGTCTAAAGCATTGTCTATAATAGTATTTTTAAGCATTCTACCTCTAGAAGAATGTATAGAAGAGCAAAGGTAAACTTGGTGTTCCAAAATGTTCAGAATGCGTCTGTTTCTAAGACGTCTGGGTTCATATTGATTACATTTCGCATTATTGCAAGAAGCGATAAATTCAATAACTGGATTGAACTCTTTGAATAACTTTGAAGTATATAATTTTACAGCGATAGCTTAATCCCATTAACTGGATGTAACTCTTGGTCAGCTTTTGATTATCTTTAATTTCCATATAAGAAACAATTAACCCAATCGTTTAAATGAGGATATTTGATATCCTCTATGCAACTGATGTAAATCATGTGTATCAAAATAGATGTATCGAAAAATATGGCCATCAACTCTGTAAAGAGGTATTTCGATTCATCTTAACGTTAATTATTACAAAAACAAAAATCCCTCTAATGAAAAGAATTAGTCTTCATCTAGACCGGGAAATCGTGTGAATCACTAGTTCAACCTTTTAGGTTTAAGGGAGTTAGATGACTTAAAAAATGTTTTGTAACCACTGGCCATCTGATAGGATAACCGATGGTGGACGAACAGCTGCGTCTAAAGTCTAATTTTTCTTACGGGCTACATTTTTTGTTTCTACAGACGTTCTGTGTAACCCCATCCATACCTAATAGCTGGAGAAGTGGACTTTAGGACTTTTAATCGGAATTAAGCTTAACTCTTAGATGATACAACGAGTTAAGCGTATAAATTTTTTTACAGAATTTGAATTGTTACATAATTCACGTCATAGTTTGCGGTTGGGTAACGATACTGCCATATCGTCAGAAATTAAAATAAAACCAGGAAACTGAGCATGTTTTGAGGGTAGTAAATAACTTTAACACTCTAACACCTAACAAATCTTCATGAAAAAACCGCGGTAAGTATCTGAGATGAGTCACAACTTCTTTATGTATTTTACCAAGGATGAATCGGTACTTTAAAATAAGATTCTTCAGTTCATAGGCATAAAACCCTTTTTAAGTATTCGCTTGTAAGCTGTTCTATGAACTATCAATTTCAAAGGATTTTGAACTACAAATTCATTCAACGCCTTTAAATTTAGAATGTATCTTTTACCACGTAAGATTTTGAGGTTAGACACATCTTAACTATAATCGAACATGCAGTGACTCACTCCCACATTATCTCACCCAAAAAAGAAATGTCGATTGTCAAAGACATTTGTCGCTTTTTCTTTGTTGTGAACGTGTAAGGCGGTACACTGTGTTAGTGTACGATTTTTAAAATGGTATTATGTAATAATAATTTTTTGGAGCTAGTTCCTTAATTTGTTCAATTCATTAAAATATTTTATTGAATGTACGTACATTTGTACACCTAGTGAAAGTCAAAAAATAGTCTTCACTTATTATAACTCCCGAAATTCTAGATCATGTTATAGATCGTGACGGATTCCTTGTCAGTGATATGTAACCAATAAACTTCAAAATGTTGAAGACAACTGGCATATAGGTACCTTAATGTCTAGCGTCGTCGATGAACCTGTTCCTTGTTGTGGCTGATGCTGAAGACTCGCTGCCACGTCGCATCTTCCTCGCGGCTGATCGCCAATACTCAAGTGTGTCACGCCCCCCTGCTGGCCGAGCCGTAACGAGAGGGGGCCAGCTAGTTTCTCGAGAAACGAGATTGCGCTGTCCCAGCGGTGGGTGTCGATAGCAAAGTCGCCCGCCGCGCCCTGCTGGTTTCTTTATTTACAACACCTGACGATCAGTAACCATTGAAACTAGTATAATGCCCGAAACTATTTCTCCGAAAAAACATCTGGTCCCGTTCGTGAACTTTAATTACTTGTCATTTGTCGAAACAAAATGTCATTTGTCAATACTTAAGCTTCTTCTCAGTTCAGGACGCGTTGTGGTTTAAGATTTTTATTAGTTTCAGAAAGAATTTAACAATTCACTTCAATGAAAATTTCAGACTAATGGTACATTATACATAATATTGTTAACTTATTGAGTTTTGAGCTAATAGTTAAATTATCATCCCATTACACAATCTGAACATTAATTTTCGAAAGTAAGTAAAATTATTTTCCACCACAAAATCTAAACATTATTGTTGTGGGTACATAGTTAGAAAAGTTCGACGCGTTGGTACCCTCGTGGAATTAGTTTTTAAGTCGTGAAATAGTTATCACTGATAAAAGGCTATAACGTTTAACTGGCTATTCATAAGCCAGGCAAGTATATCAAATAAACTATTTGATTCTTTGCAATGAAGGTCGGCTAGAATTTTACAACTGTCGGGACTAACCATTAATATAGTTCTTGTGACTGAGCGCCGATAGCAATTCGGGATCAAAGTCCGGGAGGTCATGCGGAGCCACTTGTAGTGAAGCCGAGAACAGCGCCACACCGACATCGTCCCCCGTTGGTATCCGCAAAGTCCTTTGAGGTTTTTTAAAATCCTTCGTGTTGACCCGCAGTCAACCTCCAGGAGCATTGACGCATCATGCTATGCTTTCGTGGTATCCTCAACGTGATACCCTCCAAGCTAGCTTAGAGATGCCTGGACTATTTCGCGCATCATGCTATACTTTCGTGATAACCTCAATGTGATACCCTCCAAGTTAGCTTAGAGATGCCTTAGGATTTCAATTTTTGGACACACTTTCGTCAGCATTGATATTTGAGTTGATGTGATATCTGGGAAAAAAGGTTAATTTTCACTTACCCTCTTTCCTCGGAGTCTGACGAAGATGAATGCACAATTATATGATTTGATTTGATTTTATTTTTGTTATAATAATAAATTTTACTAGCGTCTAAGCATTATCAGTATAGAAAATTAAGCAAGTTTTAACACTGAACACTTAATTTTTTTTTACTTTGAACCTAAATTAACAAAAACGAGACGTGTTTTTGTAGTCGAGTGCTCATTGCCGCGCACAATAAAAGAATGAAGCATGGCGCGGACGTAGGCTGGGAGAGCGTGTCCATCAGGGTGGTCAGTTTTAAAAAACAAAATAAATAAAAGTGCGAAATTGCCAGTACAATGAAAGTGTACCTGATTGTGTTTATTATTATTGAAGAATAAAATGTATGAAATATAATTATTATTCTTTCAGTTTTCGCAAAGAACTGTCGATCATTCCTAGAATGCTCTTTCGCTTGGTGTAAATGGCTATAAAACGTCGATCAGTTGTTCTAGACCGTTTTTTGTGTTCTGGCGCGCTCGCTCCCCGGAGCGGTCTCTTCAAAGCGTTCTTGTGTTCTACCATAGAGATTGAACCATAGAGAGTATATGTGTTCTGACTTCTGTGGATTGAACCTAGTTTTGTGGATACTTGGTGGATACAAATAAAAACAGTTCTTAATTCAATACATTTAATTTATTACATTTAAACAGTTCAAAATTAAAAGTGTACTACGCTTTGTTGACATCACAGTTAGGGTTGCTAAAAATATTTTTTTCTAAATTAAATAAGTTTTTTTATTGAAAATAAAACAAAATAATTGGGACTTCTTATCTCCATTAATGTGTTTTAAGGATCAAGTAAAAAGGCTAGCTGCGGGCACACTATACGAATTAACCCACACCTTGTATTATATAAAGAGCCACAAACTTCATAACCATTTTCTATCTATAGTTAGTCCAATAATAATTGGGTCTAGAAATTACTAGAAGTTGAATTTATTTATTTCATAGATATGTCACAGGAAATGTATGAAATCAGGAATTTTATACAATTCCTAGGAAATCGATAAAATTTCGGTATTTATTTAGGAAATGTGTTTGTTCAATGTTTATTGCTTGATGTTAAAGTTCTTCCTTCACTCATTTCCTAAATAAGGCAGGAATTGTGTACAATTCCTGGTTTTCACACATTTCCAGTAACAGATATACAAAGTATAGTTAACTTTATTTTTTTAAAGATATTTTACTCTGTGATTGAACTTAGAAGTTGAATTTATTTTTAACGATTTATCTTAAAGACATATTGTATTATGTAATTATAATATCATTACGTTATTTATATATTAGGTATTAAAGATATTGTGCTGTGATTACACAATTACATAATTGTAGGAAAATTAAAATTGTTTTTATCATGTATAATAGTGTTTTTATTTTAAAATCAGTCAAAAAGAAGATATTAGTCAATAAAAATAGAACAGAATACAATTTTTATTTTCAAAATACACATATGTCCGTACAGCGATATTATATCAGCAGATATATAGTCAGCTAGTGTAAAGTATTTTATTTTACACTAGCTGACCCGGCGAACTTCGTTCCGCCTTCTTAGCTAATTTCAAACAGCGCCATCTGTTGATTATCCAGAGCTAAGTTTGATATTGGACAAATAATTATTTTTCTAAAATAAAAGAATTAAGTTTTCAAAAATAAACGTAGCCTAACTGTGTAGCCTAAGCTTACAAAAGCTTAAGTCTAAGGTCATCTAGTACAAAAATATTCAACGTGTTGAATAGTACATTTATCGAGGAAGGCTAAACTAAAACTAGGATAAACGTCACGCTATGACCAATAGTAATAATTTATATGGCAAAGCAACGGTTGCCAGGTCAGCTTTCTAAAATAAACGTAACCTAAGTTACTCCTTATTACATCAGCTACCCGCCAAAAACTTCCATTTAAATTGATCCAGCCATTTCAAGAGTTTATATGGCAAAACAACGGTTGCCAGGTCAACTTTCTAAAATAAACGTAGCCTAAGTTACTCCTTAGTACAAAAAAAGTCCCGTCAAAATCGGTCCAGCCGTTTCAGAGATTAGCTGGAACAACCAGACAGACAGACAAAAATTGTTATTTTGGTGTATGTACCGTATTTATATTCAGATACATGTAGTAAAAGACGGTTATTTCAATATTACAAACAGACACTTCAGTTTTATTATAATGTATAGATTAAATTCTTGGTACATTAATTATTTAGTTGCATAATGGGGGTATTATGTAGAGTTTCATACACTTATTTATCTACACTCATATTGACTTAAATTCGAAAGCATAAAATTTTGGTTAAGTATATTTGTAGTAAACCTTTGAATTAGTAGGTAAAAGATTATTTCTGTTAATTTTAAAATATTCTGCTAGACATGATGAAGCCTTTCAATCGGTATGATAAAACTACAGTTTTTTTTTCTTGTATAGTGGGTTCGACTCCCAGTTCAACCAGCCAATTTCTTAAAAATCTATGAATGCAGTTTAAAGTGCTTTTAAAATTGAAATCAAGTCTTCTTTCAGTGAAATGTATTGTCAAACTCAGCTTGATATATATTGGATATATATCTCAAACTCAGCTTGATATATTATATCCTTGAACCCTGACATGTTCATCCATCAATGCCTCTTTTGCTGGCCACTGCAGTAATGTACTATTATTATTATTATTATAGAAGTCTGAATAAAGTACGTCAATATGTGACACATTTTGGTTTCATAATTTGAACTTTAGGCAATGAGTGTAGATAAAAAGTTATGCAATATTGTTTTGCCATGGCAAAATATCAATAGTATTAAAATATTCTACAAATTCATGCCTTATGTTTTCGCATCGTAATGCATGTCTTCGTCCAGTGTTGGGTAATGGGAGAAATGATGTAATCTGGTCCATGTTTCTCCACTGGCCTGAAGTAACGACACCATTATCAATGCTGTCCATCATGCCTGGTGAATTATAGAGCCTCCTGGATGCTTTTCTTTTCATTAAATAATTGTGTAAATGAACGCAGGCCATAATGATAACCGAAGCTTTATCTGGTTGCAATAACATAGGTTTTCGCAATACACGAAAAACTGCTGAAAGTATACCAAACGCATTTTCCACTATTCATCTTCCTCTTGACAAACGATAATTATAAATTCGTTTTTCAGACCCTTTGGCATGAGTGCCAGGATATGGCTTAATTATGTGACTTTGTAGTGGAAATGCATCATCTGCTATAAATACAAATGGCACTTTCTGTTGTCTTTGTGGAAGGCTTTGATCTTGAGGCAAATTTAATTCATCATTTTGAAGTTTCTGATAAAAATTAGTGTTTTTGAAAACTCCGCCATCTGAAATTCTCCCCTGACAACCAACATCAGCAAATATAAAGTTATAGTTGGCATCTACTATGGCCATTAATACCACACTAAATGTGGATTTATAATTGTAAAAGTCGCTTCCGCTTTTAATAGGTGCTTGTATGATGCAGTGCTTTCCATCTATAGCACCAACACAATTAGGAAAATTCCACTTCTCATTAAATTCCTTAGCAATTGCTAGCCATTCATCTTCTGTTGATGGTGTCTGAAATTAATAAAAACTTTACTTTAGGGTGCATATTATGCAGAAGCTGCTCTTTAAGGCTGATGAATGAGTGAATTATGGAGCTTCGGCAATATCCTAATGGCCCACAGTCTCACTCAACATAATATCCCAAACCCACAGACAGTAAAATCAGGCAACATGTCAACACAATCACAACCTTTAACTCCCCTGAGCAACGATTTAAATTGTTGCTCCTGAGAGTACTTACTACTTTCTGGCCGCACCATAGTACCAAAAATTCTAAACCTGAAGAATTTTATGTAGCTTCTACGCCTTCTACCTTATTTTAAGAGATACCTAACATTATGAATCAAAGACAAGGAACAAGAGCAATATCATGTTGAAAAATATTTACGTACCTAGTGAGAATAATTTATTCTGTTTACTTACCTTGGCATAGTCATGCAATGATTCATTTATTGCAGCACATACTTCAGATATAGTATTACAAATAGTCGATTTTGACATAATTTTGAAAAATACATGAGACTTGCGTACGAATCTCCGGTTGCCAAATATCGTAGAGTTACTGCTAGCCTGTCATATGCAGGCAATATGCAGGTATAGAGTTTCTATAATTCGTGTTAGACTTTCGAATTTTATCACCGATCAGGGATAATAAATGGTCAAAGTCCTCTGAGGCCATTCTACAAAAGCTTTGGAATTGGCCACTGTGCTCTTGTACTTGCGCGTACATTATCCATTAACCTTCTTTTCATTAAATTTGTCACCCACCAACGTCTCTTCTTTCTTTTCTTTTTGTGAGACAAAATAATAAATGCCGCACTAGCAGCTAAAATGTCGTCGGACATACCGACTCCGAGCTTTGTGATTAGGGAACACTGAGTACTTTTTATTTAGCGAACAACGTCTGGCGAAGCATGAAGCACCATGAAGCACTACTACCCTGTGCTACTTTATTAAGTATTACGTAATGTTGATAGAAAATAAAATTAAAACACCTTTGATTGACTTGACTGCAAAACAATCAAAAGCAAATAACTTTTGTTTGTGGTCTGTGCAAATAACTATAGTAGGTATCAAATGAGCATTGGAGCATTCTTGCCGCTGTTCGTTGCGCGTTCGGGCTAAATATTCGGCTGGTCTAAACATCTACGCAAGCATTCTTGATGTGACATTCTTGCTCGTTGTTTTTTTGGTGTAAACGCTTCGTTTATACCAAAAGATCAAGAAAGAATGCTCTTGCTCTGGTTCTAGCTCGTTGTTCGCTTGGTCTAAATTAGAGGTGTGTAACTCCGGACTAAGTGACTAAAAGGAATAAGATCCGCAGCCGGAGCCGAAATTCTTAACGACTCCGAGCTCACACTAACGATTCCAACTCCGCTTAATTATTCCCTACTCCTGGACTCGTTTGCGGTTCGAGTTAGTGCGATCTGTTTCGCGGCACGTCGTGTCACGAGTATGACTCCGTTTGTTTTCGGTACCATCGGGCGAACGAGACAGCTACAAGCTGTCTCGTTCGCACTTCTGTATTGCGAGTGGATAATGGATATTAGCCTTTATGAGAACCTAACAAAATTTAAAATCGTTTAACTTTACTCGTACATATTGTGTTATTATAGTTTATTGTTTATTTTTACGAAGAATTTAAAATTACGTACCTAAGTAATTATGCAACTTATATTAAAAGTTAGGTCCATTTTTAGAAAAAATACAAGTTCAAAAACAGACATTATAATTTTAATAACTAATAGGTACTTAAAATAAAGTCCTATCTAAAAACTTTGTCATTTAATTTAAAGATATTATAAGTCAGTTTAACTTAAGTATAAATTTTGTAGAAGTATTTTCAGTGTAGGAATTATTCGGAAGCAATAGTTAAGTAGTTCAGTAAGTGTTTTTAAAGTCGTCTCTCGCGATTCGACACAACGTTCCTCCGAGAGTCTAAAAGGTTCGGTGAATAAAGGTATCGTTAGGACTAATTCAGTCTTTGGACTAAAGGAGCCGCACGGGAGTTGGAATCATTAGGAGGATTCGGAATCAATAGGACTAATTCAGTCTTTGGACTAAAGGAGTCGCACGGGAGCTGGAATCATTAAGAGGAGTCGGAATCGATAAGAGGAATCAGATTCGAAAGTGGATTCGGACTAAGTGAGCTGGATCTTTTAGAGGACTACATAGTACCCACGACTAGTCTAAATGCGCCTTTTCGAAACGGAGCGACCGATTGACATGATGATTCATTTTTTCTATATTCAATAAAATATGACAGATATATGAACTACGCGGAGAGAAATATAGAATCGAGTTTGAGCAATCTTTTAATTCATATTAGTTGATGTTCACAAGTTGTTGTTGAGAGTCGAGAGCTCTTGCAGTTAAGAGGTTGTTTAAGAGGCCTACTAGCTAAATAAAATTACAAATCACCCCCCCGCCTCGACACAACGCCCCCATTTTCTTTCTGGGTCTCTTACCGCCCCCCTTGAGACCTGCAGCGCCCACAAGGGGGCGTTATCGCCCACTTTGGGAAAGACTGAACAATGAATATCATTGTAATATTGTTTTGACATTTTCATACAATACAATAATATTAGGTACTTTAGGTCACGGTGGTAGGCCCCCTGGGATATATTGACAGGAAAGGACTTTTTGATGATATTTATTTATTCTACTGGAAAATGACTGGAAATATATCAGAAATACGAACAACAGCTCAAAGAAGAAATAGCTTCTCATTAATTTTTGGAAACATAAAATCAACTCAAAATAATAGGCGATTGGTTTAAATCACTTAAATCAGGATTATTTTTTTGGACTATATTGAGCTGTGTTTTGACTGCGGATGGACTGCGGCTTATTAGTCGGTCTAATAGGCTTCAAAATCACGAAAAACCACAAAACATGAATTTCGCGGGCACACCCGTGGCATGCCCCTTCAATGCAAATATATAATGAATAATGATCTGTGGTTGAAAAATAATGATCTGTGGTTGAATTAATAATGCTCTGTGATGAATGGGTACATGGAGAGGCATCATGGAGCTTAGATTATATTACCATGGAGGTAACGGAGGTAACATCATGCAATGTTCTGTGATGACAAGTGACAAGTGACAACCATGTGACAACTGACAAATGAGAATGACATATAATGACACAAATATGAAATAATTTACATTTCTCTTCAATTTTAGAAGTCAAACGTGCTTGTCCTCTTCGAGCTAAGGCCATTTGGCGACTTGCACTAAATATTATTAAAAAATGGCATCAAAGGCTGAACTAGCTTGTGTTTACTCTGCTCTCATCCTCGTTGATGATGATGTCGCTGTGACCGTAAGTACTTTTACCATGTTCAAATAAACCAACCTCATTACCAAGCTTCAGGACATGCTGAGTAAATATCCATTTCAATCTCGAAAACTAACCAAGTATTTTATAAAAGTGATACTTCATTTCGTCACTGAAAATTTTGAGCTTACGATTTCGTTTGTATTTTGTATGTCAAGTGCACGAAACACTTGTTTACAGGGTGAGAAAATTTCTACCATCTTGAAAGCCGCTAACGTAGACGTGGAGCCATACTGGCCGGGTCTATTCGCTAAGGCGTTGGAAGGCGTCAACGTCCGCGACTTGATCACCAACATCGGATCCGGTGTCGGAGCGGCTCCCGCAGCCGGCGGAGCACCTGCCGCCGCTGCGGCTGCCGCCCCCGCCGCGGAAGCCGCCAAGGAGGAAAAGAAAGAAGAAGAACCAGAGGAATCCGACGATGACATGGGCTTCGGTATGTAACTTTATATTCTGTATTCCTTCATATTATTCGATAACCTGTTCAAGTCCAACATGTTAGCATTTTGCGCAGTAGTATTTTAATTTATAAGGAAAAATATGCATTCGTTTTTACATTTGAAGCAATTAAATGGTCATTTGCTTAGTGTGAATGAAAATATTCCAAGGAAATATTCATACCTAAGATTCCTCTATAGTCTATACTTATAATAAAACTGTAAAGGGTCGAATTCTGTACATTGGAGATATTTTAAAAAATTTTGTTGGAGGACACTATTTAGTCGATACTGAAGCCAAAACTGTAATTTGTTTAATTTTTGTCTGTCTGTCTGTCTGTCTGTCTGTCTGTTTCACGACCGCGCATCACGGCTAATCCGCTGGATGGATTTAAATGAAACTTGACATGATTATAGTTCATACTCCGAGGTAGGACATAGGATACTTTTTGTCCCGGAATTCATCATGGTTTCCCTGGAAGACGGCATCAAAGTCAAAATGTGTATTTAGTTATAATTCATTAACCCGTTGTTCGATTTCATTTATTCTTTTTTTGTTAGAAAGGAGGTTCTTTAAAGATTATTCCGTATAAATTTTATCATCATCACTTTTGTAGTTCAGAAATTATAGACATCAGAACCTTTATCGATGAGTTCAAGTAGGTGACTTGAAACTCGGGATATACAAGCACCTAGGGCTAGGACGTAAGGGCTCAAGTCAGACTGGAGTACCCTTACAGCCGTAAATAAATATGCTTAGCAGAAGATTTTGTATGGTTTAAGATTTTTCACTTTTAGGGTGAACAAAAATCATGAATTTATCAGCACGTTATACCGTATCGCGCCATCTCTACAAATTATGTGGAACTTGAATGTAAGACTTGGAGATAGGTACTACCGAATTTTTGTCAATAATAATTAATTGTCATGTAATGTACTGTTCCTTGACTTTATATTAAGATGGCACTGTTGAGACATGAACAGATTAAAGTTTTCACTTTTGTGGACATTCCCTGAGTGCCACGTCTTTTTTTATCATCTGCAACATGGAAAGGGTAAAATAATGGTTCACAAATATTTTTAACTCTTAGGTCTTATCGATTCTAACCTACTGACTGTCATAGGTCTTTTTATATACGTAAAGAAATATATAGCCATTGCCCATTCTGATATTTTGGTTTGTATTGAAATGAAGCAAAGATTTTCAAAAGACTCTTATATGTGGGGCTGGGGAATATTGTAAGTAGAGTATTTTATCCCAGTGGTACCTACCCGGCCGAACTCTGAAAGAAGATTTCTACCACCAGTACAACTTTTCACATGATTTAATAATTTTTGACATATTTCGTGGTTTCAGAATAAAAATCACATTTAATCTTTCAACTACGTATTAATGAAACTTTATATATTTTCAAAATCACTACAAGATAACCCGTGCGAAGTAAGAACAGGTTTCTGTACAACATCACACCAGAATCCCGCGAAAATCAAGGAATTCTACGCTATATGTAAAAAAATCGTAATTCACGCGAGCGGAGCCGCGGGTAACAGCTAGTATTCTAAATAAAATAATTTTCTATATGAAGCCTGCTAATCTACAGTTGGTCAGTGTGGTAGGCTCTACTCAAACTCTCATCTGTAGTTGACATTTTATTGATTATTATAGGGTTTTGTTTATAGGATGATATCCTTATTTTGCCCCATTCTTCCTCATATTAAAAATATAGATTTCTTGACACCTCTTTGGAGATATACCTGTTGTAATTATATTGTAGCAGAGTGATAGATTGTTGCTATACTCTCCAGCAGCTCCAAAACAGCTGTGCTATTCTACAAAATGAAATAGCTGCCATACAGCTGCCAACCCGAATATGGCATGCAAAATTGTACTCTATTACAACTGACAAATTCTTAGATGCAGAGATGTAAGCTCGTCGCTGTTTTGCAGAAAAGCACAGCAGCCCCAGATTATTAAATGTAAAACTTATTTAGGAGCTCTAATACTTATGAAAATGGCCGGCTAATCTGAAAAGACATTGGTAGACTGCAATATTTAACAATAACTTTTTAGTTATTAAGCTAGCTTAAGCAACAAAACCTTAGTGTATTAAAAAAAAACCTTGTCTTTGTGCTGCTGGTTGCCACCTTTTAGAAAACCTGTGTAAATATACCGAGTATTGGACTTTGACAATAAAACTCTATGATGTCTGATTGTATTAGCTTCAGATAATGAATGATAGACAAAATTACTTCTGAGAAACAATAACTAAATCTATGATAAAAATATTAGCATGAAATGATCTAACCCTGGTTTTCATTTGTTTCAGGTCTTTTCGACTAAAAAGCTTTTTATAAAAGCGTTTGTATTCCACAGGAAGCTTTATGAAGCTTCTTTAGTTATAAGGAAACTTATAATATAAAATAAAAAAATTACATAAAAAGTGAACAAACTCTTTTATTAATCAACTTTATTTTAATTTCATAATTGTATTAACCTGAATTTAATATACAAAGAATGATTTCAAACTATCTACAAACAAAATGGGTGTCTGCGAAATTCAACTTTAATTTCATTCTAAGAAATCAGTCAAGAGTGTCGTGCTTGGAACACAAAATGGGTTGATTCTCTAATTTAGCTGGATACTTTCAGCTAAGAATACAATACAATTTTATAAAACGAAAGATGATATCGCTGTCCTCACAATTTTGCTGTTGCAAAACTACTATATTGTGTAAGCTTACAAAATTGAATTTCACAGGCAGACCTTGTACACCTTTCTCTATGTTGGGTTCTTCTGCCTACCAGCCCTTCACCAGAGCAGATCCTCCAGTGGGTCTTGGCTAACTCATCAGACAGCTCTTGTCTCAATTTGTAAGTTAGGTTGTAGTAAGGTAGTAAATGTTATGTATATATAGAATTCCTTATATGCATATCAGCATGGCAGTTATGGCATGGAGTCACAAACTCCTATTTTATTATTTGAAAATGAAAAACAATAGGTACATATTAATACATTTATAGTTTATTCATCTACTAAAATTACATAAAATTAATTGCTAATAAATAAAACTGGTGCAGACTAGCCCCACATAGCTCTTTGTACTCCTGATAGTTTGTTATAATCTGCCAGGTGTCTCCAGACAATACGGCTCATTCTCCATTCCTTGACAATACCACGAGGCCTGTGGACAAACAGTATTTTTATTGAAATGAAATTTTTTATATTACTATTGAAGAATGACTTAAGAGAACATCTGATGAGTATGTATCAGATGTTCTAAGAGCAACATTGCGAGGTGTCGGGATAAAGCCTGATATACTTTTTTTATTTTTGTGTCCAGCCAGTATTTTACATATCCCAAAGGGGCAAGCACCGAGCATAGCAATACAAAATATTTTAATTTAAAAAAAAAATTATGTACCTAATAATACTGAGACTCAAAATCCTCAATAATGTAGGGTGTCACCAAACCTAATAACTAAAATATGTCCTATTAGGTTTGGCGACATGACAAACTAAGAACAGTTTTGTTGGTCATATTATGACAGTCTTTCTGTAGGTACCTATAAATCAATTTTTATCTGACTACAATAATTACTGTTGGTGAGCTGTCTTGTTATAACTGAAAATCGTTGAGTGTTATTAGCTATGTTAAAATACCTTGAGGTAATAACACATCTGTTATTGATTCGAAGCGGTATTGCGTTCATCTCAAACTTGTTGATCTCCTTATCCGCCAATTCTCTGATCTCTAGGGGCAGTACATTGTTTCTTCTCAAAGCATTTATTCTAGTCCTTTCCAAAAAATGTTCAGCACTCATTCTCCGCCTCTTAACGTCCCTTATCATCATCCAATTTACCCATTTATTCCTCACTTGTTGGAACTAAATGCAACAAAAAATAACATTAGTTTATCTCGAATTCGACGCTAATTGATCTGACTGATCCACCACGGAGGAAATATTTCCTGTATCAACTTACCCCGAAACCCGGAAGTGTTTGTGATTTCCAAATGAATTTACTGAGGCCTGAAATATTTAGATTCATCTTTTTAGATGTATCGTTCTGTTTGTTTGCAGTCAAATCCTAATTCCTAATTAGTAATTACCTATTCCTAATTCTTGTTGAAATCATAAGTCATAACCTCAAAAAAGGCAGGTGACGTGACAGGACTGACAGGTGATCACAGAATATATACAAAATAAAAAACGGCCAAGTGCGAGTCGGACTCGCGCACCGAGGGTTCCATACTATAAACGTTAAAATAATCTTTTTGTTCATTGATTTTACGAGTATAATTTACAAGTTGGTACTTTTTTTTGGCGAACCGCAAACCTAACTTTGTTTTTGGAGTTTTCTTGTTATTATCAAAAAAAGTATATTAGTTAGACTTGATTTTATTTTTCCTGTTAAATATACGTTAGATTTTAACCCTCCCCCCTTATTTCCGAAGTTTATCGATCGAAAAATTTGAAATAATTATGATGGTGATTCTGAAACAAGAATGATTCAATAAGGATTCAATTATAGGTCTGTGAATGATTCAGATTTTAGAGCACAGCAGAGCCTCACTGCCCGAGTCAGTAGGTAATCAATATTGGTAATCAAGACCTTCCCTATGAGGTAACAGTCGAGATCAATGGACCTTCCATTTTTATATAAAAAAAAACCGCTCCACTGCGGTGGAAACTGGAAATCGGGCCTAAGGCACGATTTCCACCGGCGCGGTCAAAGAGTAATATAATCACTACGTTTTATTTGAGTAGGTAACCAATCAGATCTATTTTGGGAGATATGTCAAACTGACGCAATCTCATTGGCAAGGAATTAATAAGTACCTACTTCGGTTGTACGAAGTAGGTACTTATTAATTCCATGCTCATTGGTTACACACCGCTCTGCTCCGCACCAGTGGAAACCGGGCTTAACTCTGTACTGCTCAATTGCGGGCCTAACTTTACCATGAAAACTAAACAATCTGTTAGCGAAAGAGTGGTTTGCTGATAACAAACAAAATTACAAAATAAAACCAAAGTTAGCAGTCAAAGTTTATTACAAAGAATTAGTACAATCTCTGGGGAGGTCCCATGGTGGACTTCATGTGGAGTGACCGCACGTTCTGCCAATGCTTCTTCAACAGAGACACCAGGAAGTTGATTGACAGGTGGACGTTTTGTGCGAGCTCATCTGGAGTCATGTCAACGTGGCCAACCGCCACCGAGAGACAGAGTACCTGAAATAAAGGAAAACTTCTATGTAGATATTAAACAAGTTTAAAATTCAAAGCCGTTGGCTATCTCAGAAAGTTCCTCATTATTTAGATGCCATGGCAGGAGTCCACAATAGAAAATTATCCAGATGGAAAGCCAAGAAAGAGGTCTAATGTTCAGCATGCTTGCCTGAAGATGCCTAATGCCTATTCAATCTTCTCTTGAAAGCACACAGCTTATATTTGGCTGGGAAAACATGAAGGGTATTCCAAACCTTAAAAATTTGTATCAGAAATGTGGAATGACATGGTTTCTTAAGGAGCTTTGTTATCTTATCAAGATAAAATAATCTGGTATTTACCTTCTTCATCTGGAATTTGATTGTAGCCTTGACTTCATCAATCTTAGCCGTCATGGATTCCTGGTGGGAGAGCAGACCAGGGAACTTGCCCGCTTTGTTCAGACCAGGACCCAGCAGACGGGGGATTTGTTTGATGAGAGACTCAGACGCCAGGAAAGCATCATACCTAGAAACAAAATAAAATCTCTATTAAATCTATTATCTCTTATTAATAACAGCCGATTTAGGGACTCATATTATTTATTTATTATACACTGGCTGAGGGTACCAAATGCACTTTTGAGGTCAATAGACAAGACACAAAGAGCCAAAAACTGTTAAGTATTCAAAAAAAACAGTAGGCGAAGAGAAAGCGCAACTATGTAACAGCATGGTATGACGTTGACTTGACATGATACCAACCAAGGTACCTAAGATAATATAAATAATAGGATTTTTCTTAATAACCCATTGCCAGTTGCTAACTAACAATATACATGTAATGAAATGAGTGACATTTCATTCATTTGAATTTGCCGCGCTTCGCGTATCAGCTGTCTGTCGCGTACATTATGATATTGATCTGTGTCTATGATTTAAAATGGCGTGTGACGCTCAGAATGTTTTGTGCATTTTATCGTTATAAAAACTTATAGAAAGAATGTGATTGAGGACTCGATAAATAGTGAACTTTAAATGTCGTTTCTTTGTTATTTCAGGTGAGATAGAAGTGTAATTGTCGTAACTTGATAATAACTTGATAATTGTAAATATTTGTTAAATAAAACAAATCTTTGTTATTTCAGAGAAACAATTTGTTGTTTGTTTTTGGAGATCCTCAATGTCTTATAAAACGACATTTTTGTGAACTAAGAGAATATGGACCGGCTTCAGTTTGAGTTTACGATGATAGCCTCAAATGATGGCAAATCAAATGTATTAGCTATAACCTCAATATCTACTGAAGAAGGAAAATGTTATGTTTTACCCGAGGAACTGAAGCCGGTGAGTCATCATACATATATTGTTAAAACGAACACTTTCACAAAAGTAAAAAATAGCATTAAAAAAAGACACCAGAGTAGAAAAGTATGGATAAAGTTGGATGAAAATCTAAAGAAGACATATGTAGATGAGGAAGGTAATATGCAATTTTTAGATCAATATTTAGATGACGTGAGCACAACACAAGCAAAGGACAAAAATGACACTTTGCAACAAATCTTGGAACAATTAATAGAAACTACAACTAAGAAAGAAAGTCAACATAACTTAAAACATATCTCAGAAAAATTTATTATTGAAAAATTCACAAGCAAAAATCCTAATGCGATGCAATGGATAGAAATTTTTGAAAAAGAGTGTGCGCGCTTTAATATAACAAAAGATGAGACAAAAATAGATATTTTGAGGTTATTTTTAGATAAACCTTGTTTGGATTGGTATAGCTCGATGATCATAAAACTAACAATAAATTCTGAATGGAGTGAATGGAAAGACAAGTTTTTAGAAACTTTTAAAAACCAAGGATGGGACATAGTCACATATGCTCTCGCATTTAGGTATAAAGAAGGACAGTTAATTGATTATGCCATAAAAAAAGAACGGCTTTTATTAGATATAAACAAATCTATAGATTCCAAAACAATGATAGATCTTATTGCAACTGGTTTACCTGGATTTATCTTAAATAAGTTAAACAGGGATGAACTCAACAACACTACTGACTTGTTCAACGAGATAAGAAAATATGAAGGCACGATGTATAAGAAAAACTCAACTAACATAAAGAGCAGTACATTTTATAATAAAAATAAAACTTATCAGAAGAAGTCATGTAAGACTTGTGAGTCTTTGGACAAAGGAATTAGATATCATCCGGAGGAGTCATGTTGGTTCAAGAAAAATAAAAATGAACCTGAAAAAGTTCTTAAAACTAAAAATGTAAACAATAACTCCATAATTGAAGTAGACATAAATACTGAGAAAAAAAACTAGTAAGCACACCATTAATTATACTCGAGTTTCGTCCTCGATATTAGTAACTAGAATTTATTTTCCACAATGTAGTAACGCAGTAAGTGTTACCACTCATCACTTGTTTAGAGAAAAAAGTAGCCAAGTATGGCAACCCTTTTCTTTTTTTTTTTTTTCTTTTACCTGCCTTGTTCCTAACCATAGACTACCAAACTAGCCAGCCCCACTCGGCCGCTAATTCATTCGCATTTTAGTGCTCAACCACTCCACTTGTATCAAACGTTCGTGATTTCAACGGTGCAACGTTCATTATTTCAACGGTACAACGTGCGTGTTTCAACATGCCGAAACGGAAAAACGAGGAAAGCGTTGAATTTCTTTCGAAACGCCTGAAGAAACTCGAGAGATATTGGAACGTAGAACGTCGTAAACGACGTGGTTCGGAATAATCTTCCTCATCATCATCCTCGGGTTCTATATCGGCGTTATTTTCGCAGAGCGAGCAGATATTTCCGGATTTACAAATTGGTTAGTACCCTCAATAATTTTTTGCTTTTGTACAAACTGTAATAATGCATTCAGTGTAGCCTATAGGGCTATTTCGCCGCATTATAAAGACGCCCATGTATTCAGATCAGTCTGCGGGACTGTTTCGCCACATGGTTCTTATCGGCATATATATACAATAAGTGCCATCTTTTTGTACGTCTTTTCCAAAATGCACTCAGGGTGGTCTATAGGACCATTCCGCCGCATTTAAAAAAGATATCATGTACTCAGATCAGTCTGTAGGACTGTTTCGCCACATGATCTATCTCGCCTTACGGCATAGTGCTTATATATAAACCATCCAGTTTTAAAAGAAACCCATGTAATCAGATCAGTCTGCGGGACTGTTTCGTCACATGGTACTTATCGGCATATATATACAATAAGTGCCATCTTTTTGTACGTCTTTTCCAAAATGCACTCAGGGTGGTCTATAGGACCATTCCGCCGCATTTAACAAAGATATCATGTACTCAGATCAGTCTGTAGGACTGTTTCGCTACATGATCTATCTCGCCTTATGGCATAGTGCTTATATATAAATCATCCAGTTTTAACAAAAAACAGCTTGCAGCAGCCATTGCTGGCATTGGTAGTATGCTGACATCCCAATTAAGGAACAGCAGCCTTTCTAAGCAATTAATGGAAATTGGACGTATTCTTTGTGACATACAACACAATGAATAGTCATGTCGTAGAATTTTGCACTGTACTCGCTAAAAAGGAGTTCCGTGAACAATTATCGGCTACAAAAATAGATAAATATCTCTTCGGTGTAAATTAACCAGAAACATTATAAACAGCTAAAGCCGTTTGTAAATCTGGCACTGACATGAAAGATGTTCAGAAACAGAAGCAAAAACTGAAGGCTTTAAACTGGAAGGCGGGACCCTCAGCTCGCCAGCTGAAGGGTCCGACACAGAAGACTCAGCCTGCAGCTCCAGGCAGTCGGCGCGCAACCTCGTCGCACAAGTCATCACATCGGCACAAGTCAACTCGCCGCCGCTAGACCCGGTACGTTATGCTGGCCGTCTTGCAAATTTCTACGAACAGTGGTCATTGATCACACAAGACGAAACTGTTTTGTCGTGGGTAAATGGTTACCAATTGACTTTCAAGTAACCCGTTTACCAATCCAGTTATCCCACTACTGTATCAACCGACATTGTCGAAAAACGTAACTTCTCTGACGCAGTCGATAATCTTTTATCAATACGCTCAGTCTCAGAATGTCCGAATGTGAACCGTGTCCAGATCAATTCGTTTCTAAAGTGTTCCTGGTACCTAAACCTAATGGGAGCATGAGATTTATTCTCAACTCAAAAGATCTTAATAAGTTTATACCTACACAGCACTTTAAGTTAGAAGACCTAAGAACGGTCCCAAAATTAGTCTCAAAAGATTGTTTTATGGCGACTTTAGATCTGAAAGATGCATATTTTTTGATAAAAGTTCATCCCAATTCTAGAAAATACCTTAGGTTTATATACCAATATAATGTTCTCGCCTTCGGGATCTGCACGGCTCCGTTTATCTTCACAAAATTGATGAAACCAGAAATCAGATTACGTTCTTGTGGATTGGTTTCATCAATTATCTCGACGATTTTTTTTTTTGATAGGTAATTCTCGCCAGGCATGTCTAAATAACATAAGAATTACTGAACAATTATTAAAGGATTGGATTTATTGTAAATGAACATAAAAAAAAAAAAAAAAAAAAAAAAAAAAAAAAAAAACTTGTTCCGTCCCATTCCTGCAAGTATCTTAGGTTTACAATAGATTCTTACAAATCGACAGTAAGCCTGCCAACCGAAAAAAGAAATCGAATCGTACTCGAAATAGAACATTTTAAACAACTAGAACGTTGTAAAATCAGAAGATTCGCGCAGCTAGTAGGGTTATTAGTATCCGCTTGTCCAGCTGTTGAATACGGCTGGCTGTACAAATAGAACGGATCTATTTGGCCATGATGATTACGATAAATTTATGAATATTCCTGACAATCTACTTGCCGATTTCAATTGGTGGCTCAATGCTTTACGCAAACCAAGCCATCGAATAAAAGAAGATTTCTTTTCAATTGAAATCTTTTCTGACGCTTCAACTACTGGGTGGGGGGCGACCTGCGGTGATCAGACAGCTAGTGGCAGGTGGTCTTAATCAGAATGTTTGTTGCACATTAACCAGCTCGAGCTGCTAGCAGCCTTTTTCGCTCTTAAAATATTTGCCAAGAATATCTATGACTGTCAAATACTTTTAAGGGTAGACAACACCACGGCGGTATCTTACATAAACAGGATGGGTGGTATTCAGTACCCCCATCTTACGAAAGTTACAAAAGACTTATGGCAGTGGTGTGAGTCTCGTAAAATATTTGTTGTAGCATCTTACATAAAATCCTCGGATAACGTCATCGCGGATATAGAGTCTAGACGTTCTCACCAGGATATAGAATGGGAAATTTCATTAGATGGATATCAAAAGCTAACTAAAGCAATTGGAAATCCTAATATCAACTTATTTGCGAGCCGTATTAACAAAAAAAGTGTATACGTATCTTGGAACAGGGACCCTGACGCATACGCATACGATGCATTTACAATGGCCCTCCAGTGGCCATAATTCTTAGGCCCTAAGAAAAATAATTTCCGAAAAGGCTAAAGGTATAATGGTCGTTCCAGATTGGCCTACACAACCGTGGTACCCTGTATTTATGAACCTTGTGGTATCAAAAATAATAAGATTAAATCCTAATCATATTATAATATCTAATTCCAGCAACCGGAACATCAAGTCAAGCGTTACCCTGGTTGCAGGAGTCTTATCAGCGCGGCGCTGCTGCAGCGCTGTGTCCCCCCTTCCGCGGTAAATATTATCATGTTAGCGTCTTACGAGAGTACAATGAAACAATACGATGTGTGCCTCAAACGCTGGTATACATAGTTTTTGCTTAAAAAATGAAACTGATTTATATAACACATCAGTTCCTATAATTATTGATTTTCTTACCGATTGCTTTAATTCTGGTAGGCGATACGGTACCATAAACAGTTACCGGGTAGCCCTCGCGCTTATATTAGGGCCAATATCTGATGATGATCGTATCAAAAGATTTTGTAAAGGTGTGTTCAGACTCAGACCTCCGATGCCACGCTATAATATAACGTGGGATGTGGCAAAGGTTCTAAATTATTTGGAATCTTTTTTTCCAAATGATGTATTGCCATTAGACCAACTTTCCATGAAATATACGACCTTGCTTGCGCTTGTGACAGCTCATAGAGCAATATGATTCTGCCAGATCAAATTGTAATTAAAATCTCAGAACTCATAAAAGCCTCTAGAGCAAGTGTTAATCAACCAACTCTTTACTTACCGTTCTTTGAAGAACGACCTCAAATATGCACAGCCAGAACATTCAGGGCGTATATAAATAAAACAAGGGATTTGCGCAAATCTGATTCACTTTTTATAGGGCTTTAAAACCCCCACATTTCGGTGAAAGCTCAAACACAGAGTCGCTGGATTAAATTAACTTTGGAAAATAGCGGAATTGACACTTCCATATTTTCGTCGCATAGCACAAGACATGTCGCGACTTCTTTAGCCTATAAGTCAGGTGTAAGCCTCGACACGATTAGAAAATCTGCCGGATGGAATGGCAATTCCGCTAACTTCGCAAAATTCTATAATAGAACAATTGTTAACTTAGATAATGATAACACAGTTCTAGCAGAACTATATGTCGATCAAATCAAGTGTGATTACCAATGTCGATCAATGAAGTGCAATTTTGAATGTACCTAAATTAAGTAATTCCTCTAGGTTGTTACTTATTATTTTGTTTAGATAATGAACATTAATCTATTTCGGAAAACTGTGTTTATGTTGATTTTGATATTTCCTCATAGGTGTTACTCTCAACATCTACATTGTGGAAAATAAATTCTAGTTACTAATATCGAGGACGAAACTCGAGTATAATTGATGATTAAACGAACTTACCTGTAAGTGAAGTTCTATCATAATTATACGAAGGGTTTCGTCCGAAGATATTAGTAACGTACTCCCGCCCACCCAAACCCATTCGGAAATATCAAAAAGTTTTGGGCTCCGAACGAAATGAATTAGCGGCCGAGTGGGGCTGGCTAGTTTGGTAGTCTATGGTTAGGAACAAGGCAGGTAAAAGAAAAAAAAAAAAAAGAAAAGGGTTGCCATACTTGGCTACTTTTTTCTCTAAACAAGTGATGAGTGGTAACACTTACTGCGTTACTACATTGTGGAAAATAAATTCTAGTTACTAATATCTTCGGACGAAACCCTTCGTATAATTATGATAGAACTTCACTTACAGGTAAGTTCGTTTAATCATCAATCAAAATCAAGCTTTTATTAGAAAATAAACTAGAAGTGAGTGGTATTTATGATTCAGGCTCACAGATTTCTATAATAAATTCAAGATTAATAAAAGTAAAAGAAAAAAAAGATGATGTGAACATAGCATACATGAAAACGGTTAATGGTGTGAAGAAGATGGATGGCTTGATAACAATAAAAATTAAAATATTTGATTTAGAAGAAGAGGTGGATGTATACATAGTAGAAAATGAAGATTTTGATGATTTCATAATCGGATTAGATATGATAAAGAAATTCAGATTAACCCAAAATGAGAACTTGCAGATAGAACAAAAGAAAATAACAAATAAAATAGACAGGATGTCTAAAGATAACAGAAATGAAGATAATAATATAAAAAAATATACAGTAAATTTCAATGAACACATAGAAACAGAGGAATTTATAAGTATGACAGACCATTTAGATAATCAAAAGAAAATTGAGATAGAGAAAATTATAAAGGAATATAAAACAATATTTGCTAAGGACAAGTATGATATACGTTCAGTTAAAGATTATGAAGCTCGCATAGATTTACAAGTAAATAAATATTGTAGTAAAAGACCATACAGATGTACAATACAAGATAGATTAGAAATTGAAGAGCAAATATCGATGTTACTAAAGAACAATTTAATAGAAGAATCATACAGTCCTTTCGCTGCTCCAGTGACATTGGCGTTTAAAAAAGGTGAAAATAGAAAATCCCGTTTATGTGTAGATTTCAGAGAGTTAAACAAAATAGTTATACCACAAGCTCAACCATTTCCTTTGATAGATGATCTAATTATTAAAACTAGAAATTGCAAGTATTTTACTACACTAGATATAAACTCAGCATTTTGGGCAATACCATTACGGGTGGAAGACAGAAGTAAAACAGGATTTGTCACACAAGATGGCCACTTCCAGTGGACCTGCCTCCCTTTTGGCTTGAAAACATCACCAGCAATTTTCCAGAGAATCTTAAGCAATATTCTAAGAAAACACAATCTCACAGGATACTCGGTTAACTATATTGATGATATTTTGATATATTCGTCTACCTTTGAAGAACATATAAGGCACATTAGAAATGTATTAGAGGCAATAATTAAAGAAGGCTTTAGACTGAAGTTTAAGAAATGTACCTTTGCTTCAGACTCGGTAAAATACCTCGGCCATATAATTCAGAACAATTCAGTAAGACCACTAAAAGACAATTTGATTTCAATAAGGAACTTTCCAACTCCTAAGACGCAAAAGAACATCAGACAATTTTTGGGAAAAATAAACTTCTACCATGACTATAAACCAAGAAGTGCAATTATCTTAGATCCATTACACAATTTATTACGAAAAAACGAGAAATTTGTATGGTCAGAGAAATGTGAAGAAGCATTCAATCTGATAAAAAGATATTTATGTTCGCAACCGGTCTTGGAAATATTCGACAAAGACTTACCAATCAAAATCTTTACCGATGCATCTTTGGAGGGCATTGGAGCAATATTAAAACAGACACAACTAGATGGTAAAGACAAACCGGTGGCATATTTCTCAAAAAAATTGAATGAACATCAAAAACGGAAAAAGGCTATATATTTAGAATGTCTTGCTATGAAAGAAGCTGTTAAATATTGGCAGCACTGGCTCATCGGAAAACAATTCACCATTTACTCAGATCACAAACCTCTAGAGAACATGAACATTAAATGCAGGACAGATGAAGAATTGGGTGATCTCACATACTACCTATCTCAGTATGACTTTACCGTAAAATATATACCTGGTAAAGAAAATGTAGAAGCAGACTGTTTGAGCCGAAACCCTGTATTAGAACCAGAAGATAACAGAGAGGAAACATTGAGAATAGTTAATTTAATACAAATAAAAGATATAGTTGAAGACCAAGAGAAAAATGAAACAATACGAGAAAAGAAACAAAATTTAATACTAAAAAATAATATCTATTATAAAAAAATAAAGAAACAGGAAAAGATTATCCTCTCAGAAGAATTTAGTAAAAAACTTATAAAAAAGGTGCATGAAGATTTATGCCATATTGGGATCAGACAACTGCAGAAAAAAATAAGTTCAATATATACGGCTATAAACCTAACAAAAAATATCATAAATATTTGTAAAACATGTGAAATATGCATAAAAAATAAATCAAGATGTCAAAAAAAAATTGGATTAATGTCACAACTGGGACCAGCTACCAAACCATTTGAAATAATGTCAATGGATACTATTGGTGGATTTGGAGGATCTAGGTCTACAAAGAAATATCTACACCTTTTAGTAGATCACTACACAAGATATGCATTTATTGAGACTTCGAAAACCCAGAATGCATGTGACTTTATAAATTTAACAAAGAAAGTACTAGAGACAGATGAGATTGGAATTATCCTGACAGATCAATATCCGGGCATAAATTCAAGAGAATTTAAACAATTTTTGCAGGAAAATAATATTAAACTAATTTTTACAGCCGTGAATACACCATTCTCGAACGGCTTGAATGAAAGATTAAACCAAACAATAGTAAATAAAATAAGGTGTAAAATGAATGAGAAAAATAATAAGAGAACATGGACAACACTGGCAAGAGAATGTATACAAAAATATAATGAAACAGAACACTCCGTTACAGGTTTTGCACCAAAATATTTACTGGATGGTACAAATGTCAGTATTCTACCAAATGAATTCAAAACGATGGAA
The DNA here is from genome assembly GCA_963855885.1 of Coenonympha glycerion. Classification (NCBI taxonomy): domain Eukaryota; kingdom Metazoa; phylum Arthropoda; class Insecta; order Lepidoptera; family Nymphalidae; genus Coenonympha; species Coenonympha glycerion. The sequence continues at coordinate 14,745,016 of OY979630.1, read as the reverse complement.
AAGGAAGACAAGTGGATTGCTGATAGAAGATTGGCATTAGAGAATACAATAAAATCTCATGAGTATAACAAGAAAATATTTGATAGAAATAGAAAAATGCAAGAATTTAATGTAGGAGACAGTGTATATGTAGAAAATGGAAATAGACTGAATAGAAAGAAATTAGACGAATTAAAAATAGGCCCTTTCAAAATAATAGAGAAAATATCGAATTCCATTTATAGGATTGATACAGGCAACAGAAAAACAGAATCAACATTATTTCATATAACAAAATTGCAACCTGTCATAACAGAGGCTGAAGAAGATGAAGGAGATGATAATGAATATGAAGATGACTTATAAGTACATTTTACAGATATATTGCTTAGAATTTTCGCTCTTAGGGGGGGAGATGTAATGAAATGAGTGACATTTCATTCATTTGAATTTGCCGCGCTTCGCGTATCAGCTGTCTGTCGCGTACATTATGATATTGATCTGTGTCTATGATTTAAAATGGCGTGTGACGCTCAGAATGTTTTGTGCATTTTATCGTTATAAAAACTTATAGAAAGAATGTGATTGAGGACTCGATAAATAGTGAACTTTAAATGTCGTTTCTTTGTTATTTCAGGTGAGATAGAAGTGTAATTGTCGTAACTTGATAATAACTTGATAATTGTAAATATTTGTTAAATAAAACAAATCTTTGTTATTTCAGAGAAACAATTTGTTGTTTGTTTTTGGAGATCCTCAATGTCTTATACAGGGTTATAGAAAAAATATCGGAAACCTCTCGGCACCTAAATGATATCATTATAACTAAAAACTTTTGTTCTATAACTTTCCAAAATTTCGTATTAATTTGTGTCATACAAAAATTTAATAAATTATGTTATTTCTGTAAAGTGACATTACACTGTGAAACAAAATACAGGTAATCAGCGATTATGACTATCCCTGTTGCCAAACCGCTGCGACGTTGCCGATATTACGTAGTAGACTACAGAGTAGTTACAAAGAAAGAATGTATGCAAAATATTGAATAAGTGATATTTCTCAAAATATCGAGTTAAAACAAAAGTTGTAGAACAAAAGTTGTTACTTTTAATGATATCATTTAGGTGTCGAGAGGTTTCCGATATTTTTTCTATAACCCTGTATACAGTCCACAGTTTCTGATGAATAGGCCCGGTTACCATCAGTGCGGAGTGGAGCTCTTTGAGTAACCAATCAGATTGCGTTATTTTGATATCTCCCAAACTGAGGAGAGAGGAGATGTCGAAATCACTAAATCTGATTGGTTACTCAAACACAGCTACGCATCGGTGGAAACCGGACCTAAGAAGGAGCCTATATGTTAATCCACAGACTGTCTCCAATTGCAAAATTGGGAAAGTATTTTTTTAGCATACACACACATTAATTTTTTCTTTTAGAAAAAAACTCACTTCTTGGCCAGTTTCTTGACAAGCTTCTTGTTCTTGTTGAGTTTTTTCAAGGCTTCAGCGTCCATGCAGGGCACGTCCAAGCTCTTGGCCTCGTCACAGTGCTGCTGGTCGCCCAGAACGCACACCTGCATCTTTGGCCTGGGGATGTACTTGAGCCTGAAAGAATTATAAATTAAATTAGTAATTTTAATTAATAACTAGGCTGCATGTTTCTCAAAAATTAAATGATCAGTTAAAATATATCATCAAGATTCAGATAATACATGCAATCGATTAAATCATCATTCAGACTTTGGTTTTTTTAACCCTCCAAAAGGCTACTCTACATGATGATTTTCTGCTTGAAAGACTCCTTGCAGCCAGCCCAGACTAGTTATTCCGCCATAAACCATTATAGGCAATGTGGGTCAATGGAAAAGCATTCAATTTCGTACTTTTAATTAATATCAGTTTCAGAGTGTAAAGAAACATCTATAGTCTATTGTCTGAAAATGTCTGAATAGACTATAGATGCGTTACACTCTGGATCTGATATTAATTAAAACTACACTCGGCGTCAAAAAATCGCACCTTTCAATAAATCTACTTCAAACAACTTTAAACCTTATTTGACAACAATAATGACGGTCATGTTGGATATCATTTGAAAGGCGATGAAATGGAGAGCACAAAAACAATTCAATTTATTATTTTTCTTTTATTGGAAAAGCACAAAAAAAAGAAGTACATAAAACAGTAAAAATCCTTAATTAAGCCTTAATTTAAAACAGATTAATTACACAAAAAAGAATACAAAAATGATCTTAAAACTAATCTAAAATCTAGTGTTACCCCCCCTTGCCCTGATGACGGCTTCCATACGATCCCTCATGGATCTTACCAATTTTAAAATTTCTTCTTGAGGGATAGTGTCCCATTCCTCAATAACGGCATCTTTGAGTTCCTGGAGAGTCGTAGGAGCGGGATCACGAGACCGAACCTTGCGTTTTAAATGGTCCCATAGGTGCTCAATCGGGTTCAGGTCTGGACTTCTCGCTGGCCACTGCATGACAGAGATCCCAACATCTTGAAGGTAGTCGCGCACAATAATTGCAGTGTGAGCGCGAGCGTTGTCATGCATCAACGTGAACCCCTCGCCAACAAAACTGGCATAGGGGACCACATGGTCTTCCAGGATCTCTGTGATGTACCGGTGAGCAGTCAGCGACCCTTGCCCGCGAGCACCTCGAGCCCGGGAGACGCAAACAAGGTCGGTTTTGCCGTCGGCAGACATGCCGCCCCAGAACATACAAGAACCGCCTCCATATTCCACCGTCTCCTGGATGCAGACTTGGGCGAAACGTTCACCCTGTCTTCTGTACACTCTTTTGCGTCTGTCGTTGCAGAAAAGGCACACTCTCGTCTCGTCTGAGAAGAGAACAGCTTTCCATTGTTCGAGGGTCCAATTGACGTGTTCGCGAGCGAATTGCAAGCGGGCTCGCCGATGCTCTGGACCCGTAGCAGCTCTTCGCGCCGCTATTTTCCTCTCCCCCAGCCTTCGTCTAACCGTAGACACACTCACGGTTCTTCTGTTAGCTGTCTGGAGCTGCTGTCGCAACTCAACAGCATTTAAGAAGCGATTTCTCAAAGATGTCGATACGATGAATCGGTCGTTTCTCTCCGAGGTGCAGCGACGTCTACCAGACCCATGTCTTCGGACGTAGCCACCGGTCTCCAGGAAACGCTGGTACACTCTTCGAACCGAAAAACGGCTCAAGTTGAGTTGCCGAGCGACATCACACTGCCGCATGCCTGATTGCAGTAGTGCAATCATTTGGGCGGCCTCATCGACAGTGGTATCCATCTTCAAGGGTATTTTTCTTGGGAATGAGCTTCTCGTGTGTCCACTTCAACGGTTGGATAGCGAATGATCCCGATTGAACCTGTATTGACCCTTTTATACCTGCAAAAGGTAGCGCAACTAGCGGCTGTTTAAGGAGCAAAATTGTAAGTGTTTTCTTCTTCTTTTTTTGTGCTCTTCCAGTAAAAGAAAAATAATCAATTGAATTGTTTTTGTACACTCCATTTCATCACCTTTCAAATGATATGCAACATGACCCTCATTATTGATGTCAAATAAGGTCTAAAGTTGTTTGAAGTAGATTTTTTGAAAGGTGCGATTTTTTTGACGCCGAGTGTATGTGCGTTTCCATTTACGCACATTGACCCTATTTGTGACTATTAACACTTTGAGTGTGAAGGACACTCATGTCAGTGAGATTACTGAGAAAAATGAGACAAAATAAAAAAAAACAGGATAATGAAGCACATCCGAGATGGGTAGGAATAACTTTAGGTCTTACTTATGTCATCATACAATGACATAAAAGCAAAAGATTTAGATCAGATTAGTTTATCTTCTTAATAATTTAGACTAGTTTTATGGTAACATTTCACACTAAACAGATTCTTACCACTGTTCCTGTTTCTTATATTTGTACTTTGTATGCTAAGTCGGTAAGCCGAAGCAAACCTACCCAATATTTAAAGACTCTGGGTCGAGTCCCGTTGGTTTTCACCAACTCCCTGTCCAGACACATTGTTGTGGGCTTTTTAAAATTTATTTTGACAGGTTTTACTTAGGATTAGGAAAAAAACATAGCTAAAAAAATTGCTCTAGCACTGTAATAAATAGTGTATAAAAAGTAAAATAAAAACAATGAAAATTAAAGACATCTACAGATGTTAAAGAGCATAGTGAAGACTACCACTACTTTCTATTTTTACCGCAGTATAGACTTTGCGGTCTGCTGTATCAGCTATAATTTAAAATATGTTTAATTTTTTAATTCTAGCCCATTACAGCATAGCACCATAATGTTTGGAGGTTCTAGTTTCCAAATTATCAGTACATTCTAATTTCAAATCACGATAACAGTCATATCAAGTCCACAAAAATGCTCTTTCCAGGTAAACATACTTGACGGTGCCGGAGAAACGCTTGTCCTTCTGTGGGTCATAGTTCTTCAGACCAATTTGCAACTCCACAGTCTCTAAGAAGTTACGCTTCTTGTCCTTCGATGATTGAAGGACAGCATTGACGCACTCGTAAAGCGTATCACGCGATACCTTTGACCTGGAAATATTCACATAGTTAATTTAATTACTTTGATGGTTGATCTTTAGCACCCTCGTAGCAGAGGGGAGTGGAAGGGGGGTAGGAGGGGAGAGTGAGTAAGGTCCTGTCGATCTATGTCGATATGTTTTGAAATAGGGACCAATTTGGAATTGTGACGTCTCCGGCGCTGCGGGAAGAACAGCCCCTTCGCCCTTGCGTAGCAAAGCATAGGCACCCACACACACCTCCGCAGCCTCCGGCTCTCCCGGGTGCCTGTGCTTTTCTACAGCGGGCGGGGACTGCTATCTCTTCGCGCCTCCGGCTTCGAGATATAATAAGAAAAATTATTATTATAAATCACATTTTGTTAGGTTAGGTAGGTCTAGGACACGGGACCCGTTGCGGGGGGGATGGGAGGGGGGTGAGGGGAAGGGGAGGGGTAGGGGGGTCTACCCCCCCAAGCGAAATCGTACGAGGCCTAATACTTTTCGAGAAATAATTTTTTGAAATTAAAAAATCTTCACCTCTTCTCATTTCTTATGTCTTTAATCTTCTTAAAGGCCAGTCGACGGAGCCCCGCTTCGCGGGGCTCCGTCGACTGGCCTTTAAGAAGATTAAAGACCACTCAGAAGGATGCCGATTAAATAATCACTCAGAAGGATGCCGTCCTCTTCGTCACCTAACCCAACCGAGTCGGGGTGCCCTCAAGTCCCAAGCTCGCTTCGCTCGCTCCTGGACCATAAGTCGTTTGTGCAGTGATTTACGAAAGTTAGTGACAGTGTGAAGTGTATTAATACTAATATTTCGTAAAAATATAAGCAAATTGGCAAAAAATACGTAAACATAACCTGACAAAATGTGATTCATAATAAAAAAAAATCTTATTATTTCTCGTTAATTTGAGTTATTTACGAAAGCTAGTGACATTGTGAAGTGTATTACATAAAAAACTTTCGTGAAAATATAAGTTAAGTGGCCGAAAATGCGTTACGGGTCCAGTGTCCAAGTTGAGCCTTAGGTTATTTCAGACGACATTTTACGTATTTTTAGCCAGTTTGCTTATATTTTTACGAAAGATTCGGGTGTTGCGGCCCTACCAACCCGCGAAATTCAAATTTTATTTAGTTTTTCGCAAATATTAGACTAACTAAACATTGTAGATTTATGGCAATGCATTTTGCGGGCCTACTTTTTATGTATCTACATGTTTTTAATAGAAACTTTGCTTGAAAGTTCCCACTCATCTCATATTGGTTCCCGAAAGATAATTTTTTGCAGTTTCCCAGATTTCGAGCTATCGGGAACCAATATGAAGTAAATGAGTATTGTTGAGCAGAGTTTTTATTAAAAACATGTAGATGCATAAATTCTGTGCTCGCAAAACACATTGCCACTAACCTTCGATGTATAATTAGCCCACCATGAGCAAAAAACTAAATAAAATTTGAATTTTCGCGCCCGGATGTTACCCATTGCCCTTAATACAATTCATACTGTCACTAACTTTCGTAAATCACTGCAGAAACAACTTAGGGTCGAGCGAAGCGAGCTCGGGACTTAGGGGCACCCCGACTCGGATAATTTAGGTGACTATCCTTCTGAGTGGTTACTTTCTTTTATGACCACATAGAAATAAGAGCTCCGTCGACCGAGCCTTGGAAAAGTGTAAGGGAAAATTGATGATCATTTTGGGTTATGTTCAATTGAATCATGTTTCAAAAATAAATGAATTTCTGATTTCAGAAACTGTCAATTGCTTGGTTTCATAAAATAGCGGTATATAAAAGTTGGCGGATTATCAAGAAAGTTAAAGATAACTTACATTTTGGGCTAAGCAACCACTTCCACCCGTTGTCCGAAATAGAAAAGACCAAAGAGTATATAGGTAATCACTTGGAAAAGAACACGGCACAGATCACTAACCACAGACCAGGAACCGAAAGAAAAGACAAAGAACTCCAAAGAGGATATTATAATCACTACGTCCTCAGATCATAGACATAAAACACTAGGGATACCTCAGAAGATAGAACAAAGAGTAAAAAACAACTGACCACAGACCAACCCAAAAAGGAAAACGAATAATAGATGACAGATTAGGTATATTATTGACACTTCGAGCCATGGAGAACATGGTACCTCCATATTGTGGGAACTTTATAACCATGTTTGGTCCATGCTTCTAACCATTCTAACTACTAGGTACCTACCCAACTACCTACTACTACAAAGCCATCAACGTAGTGAATATACTCTTTGGCCATCAATGGTGTCGAATGATCGACAAACTATTTTAAAAAAATCTTTAAAAATATTGAAAATCTCATAAAATAAAATGTTTTATAGTGCAACAAGGCTATTTTGGCGCGTGGCCTAAGTCTGAACTAACGCCGCTATTTTGTGCTACTGTTTGATAGTTCGCTCTGTCAGTTTATCACTATTGTATGTTAAGTTGTTTTTGCTTACTATTAACTATTTTAAACTAAAATTGAAGTAAAATTGAGGAGATTTTATTTTATGGCTGCCTTTGTTGTGCAACAGCGCCCTCCTTCAAGTGCCAAGAGAGCCTTGTCGGACTGTAATTTTTAAAGTGTCACGTGGTTTCACACCTCAAATGTAGGCGGCCCATTCAATAAACAAATTAAGGGCAATGGGTAACATCCGGGCGCGAAAATTCAAATTTTATTTAGTTTTTTGCTCATAGTGGGCTAATTATACATAGAATGTTAATGGCAATGTGTTTTGCGAGCACAGAATTTATGCATCTACATGTTTTTAATAAAAATTCTGCTCAACAATACTCATTTACTTCATATTGGTTCCCGATAGCTCGAAATCTGGGAAACTGCAAAAAATTATCTTTCGGGAACCAATATGAGATGAGTGGGAACTTTCGAGCAAAGTTTCTATTAAAAACATGTAGATGCATAAAAAGTAGGCCCGCAAAATGCATTGCCATAAATCTAAAATGTTTTGTTAGTCTAATATTTGCGAAAAACTAAATAAAATTTGAATTTCGCGGGCTGGTAGGGCCGCAACACCTTAAAGGATCAGCACTTACTGACGTCACGCAAACATTTTTAGGCTCTGCCCTAAAGCTGGATTTTTAAGTTATCAAAACCTTTGAATCAAAACTGTAAAATAGCGACTGACGGTGGCATGTACAGTTCGACAAGCAATGACGAAACACGCTATGCTAAGAGGACGGGAAAGATGTGACATACAGACATACAATATAATGAAGCCAAAAATTTCTCAAATATGGCGTCGCGCTTCATACATTTCGGCACCGCTGTCAGAAGATACGATCTTTAATCTGTGGCTGTCAGCGTTTACCGCTGTCGGTCGCATACATTAAGGAGCACACCACGGGTGTGCCCGCGAAATTCAAATTTTTTGTGGTTTTTCGCGATTTTTAAGCTAATGAGACATAATAGGCTTATGGCCGTCAAATTGCGACAATCTCAATATCTTCTTCACGCGTTTATATAAAAATCTCTGCTCGAAAGTGTCGAGTTAAAGAAATTAGTCCAAGATTTGCGAGCTACTCACATAAAACTCGATACTCGGACTAATTTCCTAGGATACACATTTTTATGCAATGATTTTGATATAATCATGTAAAGATGATACTGCCATTCTCGCAAATTGATTGCCATAAGCCTATCATGTCTAATTAGCGTACAAATTGCAAAAAACCACGAAAATTTTGAATTTCGCGGGCAGACCCGTTGATTTCACGTTAATAGCGCCATATAATTTTTTTGACATATAAAAAGAGAATTCAGGGCAGAGATTAAAAATATATGCGTGACGTCACTAAAATAAGTGCTCATCCTAAAAGTTACATCCATGCCGACAAGACTCTCTTGGCACTTGAATGAAATTGTCAGTAAGGCGTTGTTATAGAACAAAGGCAGCCAGAAAATAAAGTCTCCTCAATTTTATTTTTAATTTAGTTAATATTAAGCAAAAACAATTAACAATACAACGTACATTACCGATATACCAACGATATACCGACAGAGCGAACTATCAATCAGTATCAAAAGATAGCGGCGTTAGTTCTGATTTTGACCACGCGCCAAGATAGCCTTGTCGCACTTTACTGTCAGCGGTACCGAAATGTACGACACGCAACGCCATATTTCAGACCAATAGAGAGTACATTGCTTAAAATATGATGTACATTCGGTACATTGGTCGTACATTGCTCTCGTGCAGTCAGCATGACTATTTGTAATCATACACCCGCCATCCTGACGCACACTAAAATTTTCCATTTCCATTTCATTTCAAAATTTTGGCTTCAACATGTACGTCAGATCTTTCCCGTCATCTTAGCGTTGCGTAATTCGTCATTGAGGCCTAATTGAGGTGGCCACATTTGTGACGTTCGCGTGCAATATGAAAAGGGCCGTCTCTTTTCTTATTTTACAGTTAAACTCGTATCAAACGTAGTGATTATATACTCTTTGCTCGTATCTTGTGAAATAATCGAGGAGGAAGCCATTCCATTTACCAGTTACCGGTTACACCCGTTGCCATTATCAACGAATATATAATATTACTAACGTATTGTTAAGAATGCAATCAAGTACAAACTTTTCTCTGTATGAAAATAAAAGTTAAAAAGCTCAATAGAATGATTTATTCTTTCTGTTCAGAATAAGGTAGCATATTTATTATTTTTCTTTACAATATCTAGAATGCGACTATTTGGAGATACAGGTTGGGGACATCTTGGAGAAGTTACGTGCCAGTCAGAATTTACTATCGCCGGATCATGTTGCCACCATCCATACTGAAAAATGCTTTAATAATTTTTATTCTTCAACAAAATATTATATTTGTTAAATAATATTATATTTGTTATTATTTGAAAAATAGTACTGTGTTATTATAAGGCGCGTATACATTAGTGCAGCCTCAGGCCAAGCAACCTCAATTTGAGGCAAACAACCTTCGATTGAGGGTGCTCGGCCCGAGGCATAGGCCCCAAGGCGATAGTCGATACGCGTCATAGTGATCCGCGAGTCGTTTATAGGCAACAATTGGGTATTACACTACGCCCGTCTCCATCGAGGCACAGAAGCACAGAGTACTTTTATATACGGGCAGTGAGGTACGAGGTTCCTTCGAGCACGCCAAAAAAACCGACACAATATGATGCCGCGCACAGAGTACTTTTGATGCCCCGACTCGCGCAGTCGGATTAGCCTCGTGCCGCGGCGCGCTTCAGGTTGAGGCTAGTATATAGTAACCATAGTGATTATATACTCTTCGATAGTAACTATAATAATCTATGGGTTGAGGCATCGTCCCCACTTGCGCGGCCTCGGTACCTACGAGGCCGCCACTCGGCCCGAGGCGGCCTCTAGTAGCTACGAGTCCGCCTATACGAGGCAGATATTATGTACAAACCTCATACGATGTGGTGGGTGGTAGCCTATACATATCTGCCGGGCCAACAAGCTTTATTACACCTTTACGTTTCATTTTGAGAAATCGCTGAGAAGAACCATATGCAAAACCGTCAACTCTGCCTATGTAGACATCAATTACTCTGATTGAGTTCACGTCATGTCTTTGAATCTGATAAAACATGAATATTAATAATTAAGATATTAATAATAATTAATCTGCCCTGCTCAACTTGTCCATCAACAACTTGCTCTTTAGTACATGGCCTTGTAGATGTTGAGATACCGTACTATAGGTACGACCCTGCGTTAGTTCGGGAGAATAGTAGTGCATAGCTCTACTGGGATCGCTCGATTATAACTGACAGGTATATTGCTGCCTTTATTTATCTAATGCGCTTATGTTTCAAATACATTGCTTAATATTTATAATACATTATAATACATAAAATAAATAATACATTACAAAAAATAAAAAATAAATTGAAAATAAAGTACCTATAAAGTCAAAAGCTACAAATAATTTTCTAATGTCATAAATTAATTGCATTATAAATTATAATGTCATTTTGAATAGTTCGTCGCATTAGTCGCCTCAGCGGCGTAGGCCTCCCCCAACTTTTTCCAGAGCTCTTAGATAAATAAAGGCTTTTTTATTTATATTGCTGCCAATAGATCTGACATAGTGATAGTCAACCGTTCGGCACGCCGTGCAATAATTGTGGATATCACCATTCCACATGATGAGAATCTCATGAAAGCGTAGAAGGAAAAAATATCAAAGTACTTCGTGCGGGACCCTCCTGTGGGGTGACCGAAGGCTAGGGTACACGGTGACGCACCAAGTATATATGTATTATCTATGGTAACGCATACATGCAGAGAAGTGTCCCCTTTCCCGCTACACCACCTGCTAACCACTGACATCTAAATTCCTTGCCTCCCCCATCGTCTTTCACCACGCAGGAAGGTCCGTCCCGCACGAAGTTGCCAAGCTATAGTCCGAGATTTGCGCGTTACTCACTTCAAACACGATACCACTAATTTCCTAGGATGGACACATAATTATTATTTACATAAATTAATAATTTTATTAACTGGAGATATAATAAAATAAGTTTCAAAGTTTGTGTATGTTCGTTTTGGTAAATCATAAAAAAAGCAAACTTTATTTTTTTCTATCATTTCTACCAAAGCCAATATTTAGTTGAGATGGCAAGACACAGTACACAGTAAGACAAGGATACAGTACCAGAGGGATCGTTCTCGCCCAGGACCGTTTTTAGCTTGCTACCGTTTGTAAGTGAATAGCTACTCTAACAGCAAAACAATAAGTCTCATTTTAGCTTATCAAAAATGTTTGGATCGCTCTCTTGTTATATATGTATATATATTATCTCTATGGGATCGGAATCTTGCTGTTAAAGGCCCTACTCAAAGCAGTGCCTGCAGAGCCTGCTTGCAGTTACTGCCGCAGAGAATGTTGCTCCACAAAGCACTGCAAATCGTGGCGAAATCAACGACTCTGCCCGCGAAATTTAAAATTTTCGTGGATTTTTGCAATTTTTACTATCTAAGAATAGATGAATCAGTCTTTGAAGATTCATTGCGAATGTATTTATGGTATAAACATGATGACGGTCTAAATCGGCCCGACCGTGTTACACATGTCCCTGATTGCAGTTTACGGAGTGGGGAGATCGTGTGTCGCTGGCAGAATGACACTGCAGCCCTGCGACAGAGTGAACAATTAAAATATCGGCCCTGCATGCATACATACAATAAGATCGGCAGTGGCACTGCAAGCAGGGCCCAGCAGGCAGTGCTTTGAGTAGGGCCCTTTAGGTATATAAAATCTGTGGTGTTAGTAGACAGATGTTTAGTCTATAGATGTTAGTTGTCGATAGTGTTAGTTGTCTATGGTTTTTACTTTTTCCCTCAGGGGCAGTTCTCTGTAAATGTACTCTGTGTTCCCTAGTTTTGAGTTTTGTGGTCTGTGGGTATCAGGGTCATAATATGTCATATCAGGGTATTTCAACGAGGGGGTATTTCGCCTGGCGAACTCAACAGGTCTGCCCGTGAAATTCAAAAGTTTCTTGGTTTTTTGGATGTACAAATTGTTGTACGCTAATTACACATAATAGGCTTATGGCAGTCATTTTGCGAGAATGGCAGTTACTTCTTTACATGTTTATATATTTTTTTTTTTGCATAAAAATGTCTATCCTAGGAATCTATTTTTATATTAGTCCGAGTAAAGAGTTTTAAGTGAGCAACTCGCAAATCTCGGATTAATTTCTTTAACTCGACGCTTTCAACCAGAGATTGTTATATAAATACGTGAAGATGATCTTGGGATTATCTCAATTTGACTGCCATAAGCCTATTAAAATACGTCTTATCAGCTTAAAAATCGCGAAAAACCACAAAAAATTTGAATTTCGCGGGAGTAATAATTTTCTGATATACTCTATTGGTGCTCTATGGTATCAATGGTATTTCGGTTACTGGTCTGTGTTTCGGACATATAGGTAAGTGATCTGTGGTTTCGTACTCAGAATTCTGAAGCAAATTTGTAGGTATTTTTGAAATTGCATTGAGCATTCACATTTCAGTTTTCACAGCAATTTGGATTTTGGATTTTGTGCAGGTTTGAGGTTTTGAAACAACGGACGCCTGTGTCCAAAGTGCTCCGAACATCAAGAATCAAGTAAAATTATACCTTACTAAAGCCGAGCGGTTTGCACTTTTACATTGCATGTATTGTTTTTTTTTGTAATCAACTCACGTTTTAGTTATCATTCAAATCTCAAAATCACCTTCGGCTCCTTATTTGTGTAGCTCCGCCGCCAGAGATTTATTAACTTGTTCATAATGGTAAGACATTTTGTGCGTCTATTTATAGCTTTTTTTTTCCAAAACAATATAATATGCACTGCGTATTTGCGCTACATAGTACCTACATACCGGTGAAATATTGCCACCTATATAAAGTTAAGATTAGTCATAGACTGACATTTATATCACACTGTAGAATATAGTGAATGTTTTATGTTTCCCAATTCTGGTAAAGGATTAACTTGTATATTAATGTACCTCCATAATATTAAGCATAATATTTACATTTACCAACCGCTAAATGACAAATGCTCTGCTGGGATTACTTATAGCTCTAGAACCTAAGCTTGGAAATGGGAACCTTTATGGGACTTCATCTGTCCCTTCGTCAATTATTTGAGTAACAATTTGTTGATGTCAGTAAGTGTGTAAAACACTATAATTTAAAATATAATTAGAAGTTTGTTAACAAAAGTTTTTCTTAACATTTTTTATTGCATGAGACCTTGAGTAAGTGAGGCTGATTCACTGACCAGTTATTTCAATCATGCAGCAATAGATCAATGTGTTATTTTTGCATGTATTTAATTTAGTTATTTGTATGAAAGACTGACTTATTAATTGTATGGCTACACACTGTGAACGGACAATATTACAGCTGATTTATTTCAGCCCTGTGAGTTTGTACAGCTTTTATCCCATTTATACAGTTCCTTGTATAAAATAATCCATAAAACTGTAAGAAATTTTACCAGGATACAAATATCAATGTGCATTAATCCAGCAAATTTTTGTGTGAAGGACGATACTGAAATCTAACAGTCATACATTGTGGGCAAAAAAAAATGTTTTATAATGCCCACTTTAAATTCAAATTATCTTTATCAATGCCAACTGTAGTACAACAAGTGCACTAAATGATGTCATCATGATAATTTTGTTAATATCCACCTAAACAAATAATGTGTACAAGACTTAACTCTTAATTGTGGTTTAAAATTACTTATTATGATGATTTGTTTGTGATTCTCTTCAATTAAATTAGTTATGAAAAAACTTGTTGCATGAATATAGGTAATTAAGTAACTGTACTAGCATAAAACTTTGAAACACTTAACAAGCATAATAGGTAAAAATATTTATTTATTAAACTCATTCTCAAAATAATATTCTATAATACATTAAAATTTTGAAAAAACAAATGGAATCAATCAAATTACAAAAAGATATAAGCAATTTATGTAAGAGTATGAAAATATGTATTGTATTGATATGGGAAAGAATAATAAATTAAGAAACATAATTTCTGAATTTAGTCTGGAAGGCTTTTAATTGAGTGAAACCCAAAAGCCCTGTGATCAAGCATTAGGGAGCATGCCACGGATGTGCTCATGAAATTCAATTTTTTTGGATTTTGCAATTTAAGCTAATAAGACATAATTATAGGCTTATGGTAGTCAAATTGCATGAATTCTGTGAAAGTGTGGAGTTAGTGAATTAGTCTGAGATTTGCTAGTTGCTCACTTAAAACTCGATAGTCGTACTAATTTCCTAAGATAGACATTTTTATGCAAAGATTTTGATTTAAACATGTAAAGATGATACTACTGTTCCCGCAAATTGACTGCCATAAGCTTATTATGTGTAATTAGTAGTGCAAAATAACACGAAAAATTTTAATTTCGCGGCAAACTCGTTGATTTTACAGTAACCTCATTTTATTTCAATTTTGTTTTGCAGCTAGGAGAGACTGAAGAGAAGCGGAAAGTCCCGACAATGTTGCAAAAGTTATTGCGCTATGACAGCCAAGTCACAAAAAAGTTTGTTGATATGTCCCAAAACATTACTGCATTGAGGTCCCTTCGCATACATTCAAAATTCTTAGAGGTATGTTAACCCTTCTCATATTCTGAAAAGAAAGCAAATTAATGGGTTTCACTTGTTATCATACATAATGCAGTTTGTAGTATAAATGTAAAATATCTGGGTGACCGAGCTTCGCTCGGTGGCCAATAGATGGCAGCAGTAGTCATATTTTTTTTTTGGTAAATTTGACATTTTCTAAAAATGAATCCTAGCTAGATCGATTTATCGCCCCCAAAACCCCCTGCATATTAAATTTCATGAAAATCGTTCGAGCCGTTTCCGAGATCCAGATTATATAGAAATATATATACAAGAATTGCTTGTTTAAAGGTATAGGATAAACAGCAGGACAGATTTATTTGTTTTGCTATAATCCGCTACTTGAAAAGATTCTGTATGGTACAATATGCAGGAACACTACCCACATGAAACACCACACACAATTTTTCTAACACTTGAAAAGATTCTGTCGTAGAATCGTAGTCTCTACGATTTCGCATTGTGAAGTCAACATTCCTGAGGATGTCCCAGTGTCGGGACGAAACGTGTGTCGAAGAAAGTGTTAGAAAATTGTGTGGTGTTTCATGTGGATATTGTTCCTGCATATTGTACCATACAGAATCTTTTCAAGAGTTAGAAAATTGTGTGTGTTAGTTTTGATTTTTTGTGTTTTAAATTATTTATTTCCATTATAAATAATTTAAAATACAAAAAATCAATACTAAAGATGGTGTAATTATTATGTTGTTTCTTTTACTTCAATGAGTTGTACATTAAAAGCTTTTAATTTATTCTTATTTTTGACACTTTTATTTTGTTAATATTTCCTGTGAACTTTTAATGAAACATATTATTTTTTGTTACATAGGTGTCGTGCCATGGTATTGTTTGGCTTGCTGGATGGCTTAGCTTCATTTGGTTCTTCAATAACAAAGAATTGTATCAGTTGCAAGTCAATGTGTTGATTGGTATGTATCATTTTTATTTTTAGACAAAGGACATAATTATCACCTGGCTAACTGTGTGACAAAATGTTACCAGTTTACTGGTGTCAAAAGTGTTTGCTTTGACACCAGTAGTAAGGCGGCCATGTTGTTCGCACAGCAACAGGTGCTATAGCTTGTAGAAATTTCGAGTAGTGGCATTACTTTTTGCTGGTATGAAAAAATTACTTAAAACGTTCAGATGACCTCATCCTCAGTTTCATTTATTAGTTAGTGGTTTGGGTAATTTTTTTTTGCAAATTTTGTACTGTTTTGTTTCACCTTATATTTGTTCCAAAAAGTTTTGTTCCTTACGTTTTCAGTTTATCCTCTACATATATGTTTTTTTGTTTAAAGTATTTTCGATTTTGTTTTTATTTTACAGCACTATTATTGGACATCATCGTCATAGCAGTGCTCAAAGCGTTTGTGAGAAGACGTCGGCCGGTGCCCATGAACAAATTAGTCCCCGGAAACCCTGACAAATACTCTTTCCCATCAGGGCACTCAAGCCGCGCAGCTATGGTTGCCTTTATTTTAATCTGCATAGACCCTGTCTCATTCATATTCTACCCTCCATTGCTTGCTTGGGTAGGAGCTGTAGCCCTGTCCAGAGTTTTAGCAGAAAGACACTACTTTTTAGATGTTTTTGCTGGATTGGGTATTGGAGTGCTGGAAGGTCTATTGATGTCTTTGATTTGGTTCTCTCAGAGTACAGCCATTAGTATCCTTTCAGCATTGTCAGATGAAAAGAAAGACGGGGGAGAGTACCATGTTTAAAAAACGTTTAATTAACCTATTATATCTATCACTAACCAAATGTAACAAGTAATTTTAATTTAATTTTCAAAAGAGAATGACCAAAGGTGGTATCAAGTTTTCTCATGAACCAAAACCAAAATAGTCTAGGAAGATAAAATAGAGTTTTTTAAGAACCATTGGCACTAATTCATACCGGGAGTTTAATTTTGTTTTCATACAAAAAGTTACTTTCTTTTCGATGCACATTTTGTGTCATACAGATTTTACTAAGAAGTACAATTAATAACTTGAGAATCCGGATATTAATTAAAAAAGTAATAATTGCAGAAGTTTTTGTGGAGATCAGTCTATAAAAATATAAAAAATAGTTAAGGTTTGATTCAGCTTGATACGGGAATCCACACATCCATGGTCATTGTCCTTTCAATGAATGTTTACGTAATTAAATTTTAAAGGATTAATCAAAGAGTGTGTTAGGTAATGTCTTAGAAATATTTGAAGTTAATAAAAAATTTTTGTTGAAGTCTTTGTTTTATTTTTAGAATATACAAGGCCTTATTTTTAGTGCAAAAATCCTAAGTAAAAAAAAAATCCTATTAGTCCGACAACAGGTCAAGGCTCTTGTCCAAGAGTATATTATAATCACTACGTTTTAGCTCTTGTTACTTGAATGACATTGTCAATGTCAGGGTAACTCGAAACCACAGTCTTTCTGAGCTCGAAACGAAATTAATTTAATGATAACAAAACTGCGCTCATCGTGGCACTCATTGATTAAAACACATACACATATTTAAGCACTTACTAGACGTCACAGAACATTATTTCACGCATGTATTTTTAGGCTCCGCCCTGAAGCCGGATTTCTAATTTGTCACCGTTTGTTTGCTGCTTCAACATACGTCACATATTTCCCGTCCTCTTACCGTAATGTATTTCGTCCTTGGTTGTCAGAGGTTAGTAGGTATTGTTCATAGAGTAGGTATATTGAATATAATATTGTCATTGATCTATCTTACCTCTTTGAATAGGTATTGTATTGTTCTGTGGTTAGGATTATGCTGTAGGTATTTTTTCAATTTTCATCAAAGACGAAGTAAAGATAAGGACAGGAAATTGTCAGTCTTTTTTGGGTGGGCATATCCGCCATCTTGTGTCACATTGAAATAGCCAATCACAGCCATCGGTCGCGTTGAAATAGCCAATCACAGCCATCGGCCAATCACAGATAGGCACCAGACAGCTGATCAGAAGGGATGCTCTAACTATCTATCGATATGGAAATATTATCGATGTAGTAAGTAGTTCTTGGTTAGTCATTAAAGATTTGAGAGAGCAAAAATGAATGAACATAACCTACCGTTAAAAACCTACTGATAAAAATTAATGGCTAACGGTTTTGAAATCGGTCGCCTTGATGCGAAGTAACGATTATCTTAAGAACCATACAGTATTACGAGTCGTATACATTTTTCTCCGGAGATGCAAAATTATTTCTTTGTGGAATAAATACCCACCTACGTTAAAAATAAAAAAATCTTGCTATCCACATTTCACCAACTGACAATAATTATTATCTGACGTAACCATGACACACATACACATCACAGAATTAATAAGTATACTGTATCTGACGTATAATTCAATTAACATACTATCTAAAATAATATTGTAGTAAAAAACAAATAAGTTATTTACAGTAGTGTCAGATAATTTACATGTAATAGTAGTATTATGATTAATACACGACGTAATGTATTAGGCTCTTCGTTAGTTATCGAGAAATATTTTTTTTTTAATCTTGAGGTTACAACTCCTCTTTAATCCTCAGTTTCTCTCACCCATTTCAAAGCTCAGTCAACGGAGTTTTGCGGGTCTCCTATTTCTGGGTGGTCATGATAATAACTACCAATAAAGATCCTATTCGTCACCTAATTTGTCGGGGTTCTCCAAGTCCGAGCTCGCATCGGTCACTCCCGGATCCTAATATTTGTAACAAACATCTAATCTGCAAATAGCGTAGATCTGTAGTAGCTGAGACTTCCAGTTCAAATGTTCAAAGTTCAATATGGCAGCCATTTTTAGGGTTCCATACCAAAATGGTAAAAATGGAACCCTTATGGTGAGACTTTCTCCGTCCGTCCGTCCGTCCGTCCGTCCGTCCGTCCGTCCGTCTGTCACCTCGATTATTTCAGTAACTATCAAAGCTATCGACCTGAAATTTGGAATAGTTGTAGGTAATTGCGGCGCGCCGCCATTGCAATCATAAAAAATTGAAAATCTATTTTATTTTTATTTAAAAAGGGGGGAAAACCTGGTCATCGAAATTTCAAAATGATATAACAATATTGAGTGGGATATCATATGAAATATCGTTACTTGTGTATTCTATAACCAATTTTTATTTATTTTTATGCCTGATAGTTTTTGAGTTATTGGGCAAACTGTCGGAAAAAATACCGTTCCCCCCTCCTTATCTCCGAAGTTTACCAATCGAAAAATCTGAAATAATTATGATCAATAGAAATAAACGTATATTTTACAGGAAAAATAAAATCAACTCTCTAACTATTATACTTTTTTTGATAATAACAATAAACCGGCAAAAACAAAGTTATGTTTGCGGTTTGCCAACAAAAGTACCTACATGTAAATTATACTCGTAAATTCATGAACCAAAGTGATTCTTTTAATGTTTAACTTCTTTTATGGTATGGAACCCTCGGTGCGCGAGTCCAACTCGCACTTGGCTGGTTTTTTTTTAATTTTGACCACAAAATACATGTCTTTGCTTGCTGCAATGGTTTTTGAAATTTATTCATTTCGAGATATGAACAATTATTTTCTTAAAATACAGTCCCGCCAAACTGACTTACAGTTGTTACTTAAAAGTTGTCAGACATCGATTTTAAAGAAATTCATCATTCATGAAAAAACTTTAGAAATTTTCACTCCTTACAATTTGAATTTCGAAAATTCCCGTCTTTGTACAGAATATACAAATATTCTGTAGATTCATGACCTAATAATATGAACCTGAGTACTAAATTTTACATCTCTACGACTTTTAGTTTTACCGGAATCCGCGGAACAACGAAATTGCCTCACTCCTTTATTTATATTATTATATAGAATTTACGGAATCCTTCATGCATGAGTCCGACTCGTACTTGTTTGTCTTTGGCCTACTCTCTGTTTTTTTTTTATAACTTTAATCTATATTATTGTCTATTGCGTGTTAGTATTGTCTATGTATTTATGACAGTTATTAGGTTTTGTGGGTTGTGGTCAGCAATATTATTATAATATTTACGTGATGTGCTGAAAATTTTATTTAATTCATACAAAATAAATTCACACCTCCGGGAAAATATAAGTGTGCGTAGGTCTTCTCGTTCTACTGAATCTCCCTTAATTCATCGTAACTTCAAACTAAGGCGACCGGATTTAAACCAACAGCCAATACTTTAACAAATCCCGCGAGACCAAACTATATCTATTCCTGAAGCCTTTCGCTCCTTTATTATAAAAGTTTGCAATAGATAAAAGCTATAGAAAAGCTCTAGTTTCTGTAAAACCCCGAGATTTTTTTCCTATCTACTCAGCTATCACAAGCATCGTATGAAATTTATCGATAACGGTATAATAGTAGTCACATCATTAGTACTTTGACATGAAGCAATGCGCATGTCAAAGTGCGACACTTTATGGCGGTTTTTGCCACTCCGACACATGTTAAGCAAACTATGGCATCTCTATATAAGTTTAGTTTCTCTAAGATTTTCATGCACCTTGCAGACAGGCGACAGCTGTCAGAAACGTAGTGATTAGAGGTGGGCGATTATGAATGATTAGTATAATCGAATGGTTCTAAACTACTTATTTTCATAATCGATTATGAAATTAGTAACTAATTTTTTTTTATAATCGAACGACGTTAGTTACTAATTTGTACTACTAAATTCTGTTACGAAAGTCGAAAAGTCGAGAGGCTCGAGAGTAGCTCTTTGGCTGCTGAGCTGAACAGACGTCGTCTGTTTTGTTTGGTTTGTGTTGGACGTGTCACGTGACATATTTTTGGATTTATTTGACAGTATGTTGACTCATTTATGTTTTTTTTATTGATGCATCATAATATTGCCCTTGAGATGCTTTTGAGTTTTGTTGCTTTATAGTATTAGCACTATTAGCTCACAAAACAAGTGAATACCAATTAAACTATTGACTATTACAATAATGTTAAATACCTTTGATTAGGTATATTATAATACCTAATCAAAGGTAAATACTTAATGATGTGTAACCTATATTTTAATCTTTAATTAAATGCAGTGAAATGACGTTTCGTATTCGAATAATTCTCCTATTTCACCTAAATACCTTAAAATATTGTAACGTGAGAGAAGTGGCTTTCTAAGCAAAGTAATAATTAATAATTAATAATTATGGTGAAATACTTACCTTAATTACATATATTTTTAGTTTGTTCAATAATTAATTGATAATTCTATAAATGGCAGTTTGAAACATCATTTTACTGCATTGAATTGAAAGTCCGAGTGCATTGTCTTCTCTCCACTTATGGCTCCAAAATCAAAAATCAAAATCACGCGCGGCTGCGCCAGTCGACCATCATCGTGTCTCGCTCATTCTGTAAAATACTACTACTATTATTAGTTACCTACTATTTGTAGGTAACTACTAATAGTAATAGTATAAGTATATAGTAATAAAGTAGTTACTAGTTGTGACTAATAATCGAGATATCTCGAGACATCTGCATAATCGAATGATTTCATTAGTATATCTCATAATCGCCCACCTCTAGTAGTGATTATATGATGATTTGTTCAAGATTTGTATCATAGAGTATATTGAATATTTATATTTGTATGACGAGAACTGTTCCAAACACGGACACGATTTTTGTGCTTAATAAACTCTGCTGACGTGTTTAATTAAAATTGATATAAAGTTCCAAGATTTCTACTAATCTTTAACAAGAATAAAACAGGTATCATATTTATGTGTCTCCCTATCAAAAAATTTCAATATTGTCCAGCAATTCAGTATTTGGAATGAACTTTCTATAACATTCCACGAACTTGTTTCAGCTCCATACCTGGTACCATTATGAGGAAGCTTAAAGGAGCTGTCAAGGAGACCGCTAGGCAAAAACGTGAAAGAAAGCAGGAGTTCGCTAAAATGCGTCAACAGATACATACTGTTGTATTGCCGACCATCGCAGTTATTTTTCTTTTGATATGCATCTATGTTTACTTCAAGACCAGACCTTCCACGTCCACGATGCAATATGCGTAACGGATTCCATCAGCATGTTGTGTAAATAGTTAATTATTGGGTACACTATATTGAATGTGACAAATAGAAAATAACTTGGTATACTACTAAACTTGGGTATTGAGGTTGTGAATTTATATGCGTGATCATTCTTATAATATTCAGCGCTCTGTTGTATGCTATAAATAAATCTTTTTAGCTTTTCGTTTCTTCACATTCCGTAAAACATATCATAATATATTTGATTAATTATAATTTTCAATGTATGATATGTTTTTGCTTTTATGTTGTATCCATCTAACTTGATTCTTCATAGGTTTTATAAATAAATAGAAAAATACTGTATTCACTGACTGTTTTATTTAGGTTTTTCAGTAGGTACTTAAATTCTATACAATGTTATATAAAGATATATAATGAGTTTTATATAAATAATAACCATATAAAATAAAAAACTATTCTAATTTACACTGGTTTTTATTTTTTTATTCACCAAGACGTGAAGTGAGGTGTCAAATTAATTAGTGTAATTGTTCTCACAAACAAGGACTTTCCTAAACTCCGAAGTTTCAAAGGAACATGCTACTTAAGTACTTAACAAAATCAAATTTAAATCAGCCTTCTCTTATCCATACTGATTGCTAGTATTAATACTTTTGTTCTGGTTGTACAAGTGCCCTATCCACCCCAGCAGCCAGGCGGAGGCTAGCAGCAGGTACAGCCCACTGATGGTGAAGTACTGGGCAGCTATCGGCAGCTTCAACGTCTGTATGAGTATCAGTGTGAGGAGAGATTGGAGGCCCGTGCCAATGAGGGTGTTGATGCCAAATATAAGGCCAAAGCAGCTTTCATCACTGAGTTGACTGGCTATTTTTGCACTGAAACAATATAGAATGATAATTATTTATATTGTATCCAAAATGTTTGTGTATGTGTGTATGTGTGTGTGTGTGTGTGTGTGTGTGAGAGAGTAAGACCTAAAAGCACTAGTTAAGGAATGTATATATGTAAAATATTTTTTTAGTGCTAAATAAAACCTTTCATTATTAGAAATTGATTGGAAAATAGTCTAAATAGGGAAAAGACCCCCTTTGATTGAATCCGCCTTCTACTGCGTGCGGCATTGCGCATCGAAGCGTTATAGTGTAAGAGCAATACATAGATACCTGGCCAAAGTTATTGTGTAGTGGAAGAGCATGCCCATTACAATGTATCCGATGTAGGAGGAGATCACACTGGGTATGTAGGTGCCTACGAATGTAGCCACGCCCTGCACGGCGGCCACGGGCGCCGGGAGGAACGCTCGCGTGCAGTAGGATGCCAGGAACGCGCCAAACGCGCCCAGAAGTGTTAGTATAGCTTCCACAGCTCCGTTGTATGCTACCTAACAAATAAGCAGATGATAATAATATAGATTTTATCATTACTTCCTTTCCTTGTTATTATTGCATGTTCTATGATAGATCACTCGTTGGGTTGGAGTTTGTCTTGAGTGAGGCAACATTTTCAGTACCACATGTTATGCTTATAAACTGAACTGACATAGATTTTTTATACTTGAGATTATGATTTGATATAAAACACAACTATTTGATCATAAATTAGAAGTAAAATTACGGTTTTGGTTACTTGACTTATTTTTATTGCACTTACAAGTTTATAAATCCAGAGATTTTTTTATCCTGATATTTATGGGATTGAATTTTAAATAAATCATTCTCCAGGATGCAAGCTATGCTATCAGTCGTGAAAATAGGTTCAACCATTGAACTGTGAATAGGCAACAAACTCCTTCATTATATTAATAGCATGGAATTATGGTTTTGAAATCATCTCAGACTCTTACATTACTGATCCCTATAATACAACTATGCTGGACTAAATATTCAATACAATTGACGGTCCCTTTTTGTGCTGATTGGAAGCGCCCCAGCCACGTCAGCTTCATCATAGTAATACGCAAAGATCAGCGCCAAAATGGCGTAAATCAAGCGTCATTTTACGTTGACAGTCTGACCAGCGTACTTGTATTATAGAGGTCAGTGGTCCATACCCACACTAGAGTCTACTTCACTAGAGTCGTCTCATTGGTCCTCGTGATGTACAGTGCGACAAGGCAACGAGGAAATGTTGTGACACTGTTTGATAGTTCGCTCTGTCGCCATGTAAGTATGTCTGGCTTATTACAAACTGGTTACAGGCTTATTACAAAAATTGAGAAAATTTTATTCGCTAGCGGCCTTCGTTCTACATTTTTTCTACAACTAAGCCCTCCTGACAATGTCATTCAAATGCCCAGAGAGCCAGCGGAGCTGTGTTTGAGTAACCAATCAGATTGCGTCATTTTGACATCTCCCAAACTGAGGGGAGAGTCGTCGAAATGACTAAATCTGATTGGTTACTCAAAAACAGGTCCGCTCCGCTCCGCACCGGTGGAAGCCGGGCCTGGCTCACCGTCGCATCGCTCTCGCCCTGCACTTGCTTCCACAGTATCTGCATGTTGGTCTGCGCGAGCACGAACAGCGCCAGCGCCACCGCGTACAGCGCCGACCACACCAGCACTTTGGGCCGCGCGTACGCGAAGCGGGCGTGACGCGTTATCAACACCGCCGCGTCTGCCACGTCCTTACGCATTGAACACTGTAAACAGATTAGTTTTACAGTTAGTCGTCGTGGCTTCCAATCTTAATTTATTGTTATGGTGCCTAACCTCATTATACATAGACATAAGTCAACTAACTTTCTACCGTGATGATAGAACTCGTACAACAGTGAAATGATTTCCTATAATATACCCACTTATATAAAAAGTTCATACAAAAAACTAGAAAATGATGAAAAATACTGGATTTTTTTAATTTAACCTATGTAATATAACTAATCACTTTTTTTATCGCCTTCTTGTAAAGTTATAAGAAGTTAAGTTGACAAAGAATACTTAGGTGCCACAAACTAGGCTTGCTTTGCTAGATAGCTGTTGTTGCATAAGCCAAGATTTTTAATAAATATTTGAAAAATGAATCTTGTTTACTTACTTACTTTACTACTGTGACTTGATTGCATTATTTGTTTATCGATATGGGTAATGTTCATTTGCAGGGAAGTGCGCGAGCGCCGGTGAAAATATATCCCATACGGCACGGGAGGCAGCCAAAATGCCCAGAATGTGGCCAAGATTTGAGCTGAAACATAGGTTACATACATTATTATATTCTCAATATTTAACATGGGTCTCATTTATAGAAAAAGTCTGTAAGGTATTTGATTATCTAGAATCAGTATAGTACTTGAATTATATAGTAAGTAGTGAATTTAACAATTATTATTATTTATTGCTGGGGTAAATAAAAATAAGGTATAATTTAACTGAAAGTTTTCTCTAATCATTCATTTATAAATAATGGACAAACATTCATTTATTGGTTTACAAAATGACACAAAGCTAACCACACAAGAGAGTTTTTATCAAAAGTGATGTAAGTAAGTTTACGATCTTTCATCATTGATGCAAATTAATTGAAATTGCACTAAAAATTTTATTTCATATAGTTATGTTACTGTTATAATAAAGCTCATTCATTATTTTTCTTAAATAAGCCTTTTGATACATTGTTGGCATATTATGCTGTGGCAGTCTCATAATTTTATTATCATGGTTAATTTAAAAATATCTGGGTGACCGAGCTTCACTCGGTGGCCAATAGATGGCAGCAGTATTCATATTTTTATTTTTTTGGTAAATTCGACATTTTCTAAAAATGAATCCTAGCTAGATCGATTTATCGCCTCCAAAACCCCATGTATACTAAATTTCATGAAAATCGTACGAGCCGTTTCCGAGATCCAGATTATATAGAAATATATATACAAGAATTGCTCGTTTAAAGGTATAGGATACCTACATTAGTCTTGCTTGTTATCGTGAAACAATTACTAAGGTATTTACTGCAATTAAACCAATTATAAAATATACATGTATGTTATGTTCTACAATACAATAAGGTATTTGATTTTACTATGGATTGAATAGTCTTCTAAACTTTATTTGTAAATTTTATATAAGCAGCTCTAGTAATACATAATATGTTGTAATACATAATATGCAAAGATATGAAATAACATTTTTTTTGTATGAAATGAATTAGTACTGAATTTTGAAAAGTCCTAGAACAAAAGTTGTTAATGTTAATAAAAACAACTACCTACAGGGCAAGAGCGATTTGGTATATTTTGTATAACCCTGTAAAAATAGCCTACATCCAACAACAATGGACAAATTATGGTAATACAAACAACAAAGATGATGTATGTGAATTAGTAACTCAAACTTACCAACAAATGTAATATAATTAAGGTCACGATAGTTCATGAGATCAAAATGTGTGAGCAGCTGAGAGCTAACACCGGACAAGAAGCGGCCGGTTAACGCCGCTATGCGCGTATATGATGACACCGCTGGATACTTGTCTGGATCCACCTGGAATTGCAGGAGAAATCATACCCAAACTCTAGGTTAAGGTGTAGTGATCAATATTGATTTTTTTTAATTATACAAGCTAGTACTTGAAAATGAAATGAAAATGAAAATGAAAATTTATTTATTATTACATCAGTTACAGTTAAAAACGCAATGCAGAGACCTCCATTTAGGTATCAGGACCTGTATTTGAAGGTCTCGCTCTTCCTTACTTATAGTATAAATAAAGTAACATGTTTTCTGTAATCTAAATCATCATTTAAATTTTTAAATTTAATTAAATTAGCAGGTAATAATAATGTGAGTGTGTGCGTGAGTCAGTGTGTGAGTGAGTGAGTGAGTGAGTGAGTGTGTGTGTGTGTGTGTGTGTGTGTGTGTGTGTGTGTGTGTGTGTACTTGACTGATCTCACCTGATGATCCAGTCAAAGATGTTATCGTACTATCTTGGAAGGGTAAATTCACCCCAATGGTTTCTACACAGCATCGCACCGGAACGTTAAATCACTTGGCGGTGCGTCTTTCCTCATTGCTGGTAGGAGTGTTAGGATCGTAACTAGCCACGGCTGAAGCCTCCCAACAGACTGGCCTGAGCCAATTTAGAAATTATTAAACTCCAAAGTGACCCAGGAGGTCCACTACAAGGAGGTCGTCAAGAATAAGGCCCGGTTTCCACTAAAGGCGAGCGGAATGGAGCTGTGTTTGAGTGGTTACTGATCAGATTTCGTCATTTTGATCACCTAAACTGAGAGGAGAGGAGAAGAGCTGTTGAAATAACGAAATCTGATTGGTTACTCAAACACAGCTCCGCTTCGGTGGAAACCGGGCCTTAGTTGCCAATTGTTCAATCAAATACTCACTTTAGCATATATGTATGTTAGATATGCAACTTCTGTGGCCATGTACAAGCCATAGAGGAACTGTGAGACCTGCACCCATTCTATACTTGATGTCCATAACAGAACTGCATACACTGATATCCCACTGAGACCTGTGAAGACATTTAAATGTGTAATTTCAACAGCATAAACACTTCAAGCTTGTTAAAATCAGTCAGGGTATGCTACAGCAGAGTTGAAGCACATCACAATCAACATGTTTCGTGACTTTTGTATTGCTTGACATGAGTTAGGCCCCCTGAATAATGAAGCCCCAGGGGCCGTACCACCATCTCTTATAGCAGATATGGTGCCATACCTATGCCATAAGAGATGGTGGTATGGCCCCAGATCTGAGGTTCAGCCATCTTTCTCTTATCTCAATAGACAGTAGAGATAAGTGTCAATAACACTTATTGATTTATTTAATCAATTGATTTATTTAATCAATATTCCTTGCTAATTTCTTGATTGATACTTTGATGCGCTTTGCCTCTGCACTCTGTCTCAGTAATCCTGTCTTAAACATTAAGTTCACAAAAATCATTCAGTTTACAAACCAGAAACCAGACTGATGCACTGTGAAACACACAAAAAAGATATGGCCATTATCATAGCTGGGCACCGTTAATCAAGTAGTTAACTTCGTTAATCG
Source organism: Coenonympha glycerion (assembly GCA_963855885.1). Lineage (NCBI taxonomy): Eukaryota > Metazoa > Arthropoda > Insecta > Lepidoptera > Nymphalidae > Coenonympha > Coenonympha glycerion. The sequence goes on along the minus strand of OY979630.1, from coordinate 14,717,306 downwards.
TTAATCCGTTACAAAAAAAGTTAGCTTCATTAAACGTTAAAGCGTTACATTTTGGAAGAATTAACGCAAGTTAACGTTAATCCGTTAATATATTGTGTAAAATTGCATTTTTATATTATTACGTTAGTGAACTAATAAAACCTGTTGGTTTAGGTTCTGGAAGTTAACAGGTTAGGAACAAATTTTATTTTTTTTCAATTTAAAAAGTAAAAATAAAAAAGTAGAGAAAGTACAATAAGTTGACATTCAAAAGTTTAAAGGTATAATTTATGACAAAACTAACTGAAAACTGGAAAGCACATAATATTGACCGTGAAAAACGTTGAACTGCAGTGTTTGAGGGTACAGCAGTGTTGTATTTTCACACTTGTCGTTTCCTTTCATACTTGTCTAAACCCATTCTAAACCTGTTTTTCGCGCCGCACCGTTGTGCTGTGCGGTGAATAGTAGGTATTGGATTAACGATTAACGGACTTCTGCTTATTAACGGAAGTTAACGTGTCCGTTAACATTTTCAAAAGTTAACTTAAATGTTAATCCGTTCACCAAAATGTTAACTTCGTTAATTAACGATTTACGGATTAACAAGTTAATGCTCAGCTATGGCCATTATGCCTTCTTAAGCAAGCAGTGGTTGAAATTTTCTTCTTTTTAGAGGCCACATTACAGATGCCCTTCACTTTTCAGAATTAAAAGTATTTCTGGTTAAATGATGATGGAAAACTTGTGTGTGATGTTAAGATATGCCTTAACATCTTTATATTCAATTCTGCGAGAACGCAACCTTGAAAATTAATTGCTAGTAATCAAACCAATTTCAAACTGAGTTTAGTCATTGTGACGTATTGAAAGAAATGTTAAACTTCCTATATTCATTTTAATAACCTTGATTGATAGGGAATCAATGGTATGTACGCAAATTCAAAGAAGAAAAATCCACATTGTTCATTATATTTTATACCACTTAACTGACTTCATAAAAGATTTGACTGTAACCCTTTATGATTTGCAATTCTCTAAACTCTCAAAATCTACTTCTCATTCGGCCGTCTGTCACCCCGCAGGAGAGTGCCGCACGGAGTTGGGAAGCTATAGTTTCATCCTCAGTGCATGATATAAAGAAAAAATACACTATTTTTGTGTAAAATAACTTAGATTTTTTTCTTTTATCAAATTGTACTGTAATTATTACCTATCCAGTATTCAGATATGGCTCTATATCGTGACTTGTCTTTTGATAAAGGAAGTACTTTTCATTATATTCAGTAAGAATCAACATGATTAATGTAGTCTGGGAAAGCGTTATTAAAATTTTGAATTTCTTATTACATCATTTTTATAAAAAAAATATATTAATAACATACCAACGCTTGCAACTACATTACCACAATTTTCAGTGTAATTTTGTTAATGTGGTAGAATTTTTTAAATTGTTTACGTTGTTTTTGAGTTTATTCATACAAATGTTTCTCTTAAAAAATTAAAAAAATGTTATTAAATGAATTTGATTGATTCAATTGATTTAACAACCGCATGTAAAAATAATTTACATATTATGCAATTCAAAGTTTAACTAACCTGAAAGAATAATAATTGGCTTGAATCGAAGAAAATCAGTAACCAAAAACACTACAACCAGTAGACACAAATAGGAGTATGTTCCCACAGGGTAGACTTCCTGGTTCAGTTGTTCCTCGGTGATGTTCCGCCACTCTCCAGCCAGGAATTCCGTAACGAAAGGCTCTGACGGCCGAATCTCTCGCAAAGTTCCAAATAAACATAGTATAAGTGTAATCTTTAACCAGTCTTCCATTTTTTCGAAGTTTTATGTCACGAAATATGTACATTTACGACGGCATGCGCGCGACGTGCAACCCGTAAGAGTAGCCCTGAGCGAATGTTTACGTAATTTTGCTGCCGAGTGCCGGCGTTCTTGTTATCATCATTTTGAGACTTCTTACAATGTGTAAGATATTATTCCAACAATTAAGTTGCCATGAGTTTGCCCATGATAGGTGTGTATTATAATTAAGTTGATGTTTTTTCAATGGTAATTCCAAATTCAATTTATTTTAATCTTCAATTTTAAGCTAACAAGTAACAAGTTACACAAAAAGAATTGTTGCGTAATTTTTGCCTCACGAATTATTGATTTGTTTGTTTTGAGTTTTTGACTTTTGATGAGTTTGACATGCACAATGCACATGACTTGTCCATTTTGACGTTTTTGACTCTCAACCACAGATTAAAAAAACTTACTGAAGTCAAAACGTCGCTATAAACGTTCGCTTGCTGTGGAAACAGTATAGGTAGATCAATATATATATTGATCTATGGGAAACAGAGTTTTTTGCAGATGGGTCTGTGTCTATGGTGTCTATAAATATAATCTCATTGTAATTCCGACCAACTTACGAACAAAACTGTAGCGCCGCTGCAGTTCTATAATAGTGCGACATACTGAATTTCATTTAATATCGCGTCGTTCGGCTGCAGTGCAGGTACGCCCGCATTATGTACAGTCCGTCTATAAAGAAAAGAAATTAATAAAAATAGAATTAATGTAATATTTAATGCTGGCAACTCCACATTTGTTTACAAAGTTCAGGTTCTATAGTCTTATAATAATAATAATAATAATAATAAATTTCTTTATTCAGGTATAGACCCATAAAAGTATAAAGTAAGTACAATACAATGTATAAGATAGTAATAAAGACAAATAAGATAAATAATTGTATAAAATATTAAATTACAATTGAAATAATCACTTTGTGTCACTACTTTCTATTTGGATCCCGATGTGTCGAGATCCAATGCGTCACCATAGGGTTTCGTACGTCCTGCCCAATCACTCGAAGGATGCTGTTATCAGAATTACGCAGTCTTTCCCAGAAGGAAGCTATACGTGCCCTGATAACAGCAAAGAAATCGGGCATTCTCGTTTCGGCGAACATGCCCGACGCGCTGCAGTATCTCGGCAACTTCATAAGGGTGCGGTATGCGTCATTATACTGCACCCTTATGGTGCTGAAGGACACCCTTTTGTATCGGTACCATAACTGACAGGTATAGAAACACTGGCAGTAGGCCCTGAAGAGAGTGTCCTTAACTTCTTTACTGCATTTAGCAAACCTGCGCGCGAGCATGTTGCACCGAACCGACAATGCCCGCCTTTCACGTTCCATGTCAAGGTCGTCCTTGCGATCGTCCGTGACGATGTGGCCAAGGTATTTGAACTGTCTCACCCTCTGAACCACTGTTCCATCCAAATATACTTCGGGGACCCTCTCCGGACCCTTTCCTGCTTTAAAGACAACCATCTCAGTCTTCGATACGTTGTACTTCAGCCCGTGAGAGCTAGCATAACTCTCACAGACTGACAGTAACTTCCTGAGACCTCTGATAGATGGGCTAAGGAGCACCATATCGTCTGCGTAGCTCAGATTGTTAAAACAAACACCATCGACATGGCAGCCAATGCCAGTGCTCCTCAGCTCACAGATCAAGTCGTTGACATACACATTAAAGAGGTCCGGAGAGGTTAACCCGCCCTGGCGAACTCCACATTCTGACCTGTACGCGCCAGAAGTTGTGTCGCCCCATCTTACAAGATTCGTTTGGCCCCCGTACCAGTACCCCAACACCTCGACGACCGCTTCAGGGACTCCTGAGCCGCGCAGTTTGCTCCAGAGGATTTCATAATTCACTAGATCAAATGCGCGGCTCAGATCCAGGAAGCAAGCATATACTGAAGTGTCGCGGCTTACATAATAGTCCACCGCGTACTTCAGGCTGACAATAGCCGAGTCTGTTGAGACACCGGCACGGAAACCAAACTGCGCTTCATCAATGCAAACATTGTTGAGCAGTTCGGGCTGCAACAACCGCTCAAATACCTTGCCCACTACTGTGCCCAGAGAAATAGGCCTATAGTTCTTAGATGAGCTCAAGTCCCCAGTTTTGCACTTGACGATGGGCACAACTATGGTTTTCATAAGAGGATCTGGAAGGTATGCATGCTTCACACACAAATTGTAAAGCGTACATAGCTTTGACCACAATACCTCACCTGCGTATAGTATGTGCTCTATACTCAGATCGTCATGGCCGGGAGACTTGCCTCGCTTCATATCACGCACAGCCTTGGCTACGTCTTGGACTGTAAACTGCACCACTGGTTGCTCAGCAACGACAGGGCTAGTTTTGGGGATTTGAGCTGGCATCGCGTCTATTTTAAACTTTGAGGCAAATAGTTCTGCTATTTCTCTGTGCTCCTGCAAGCCGTCCACAGAGACAGGTAGGCTTTGTTTGTACTGTAATTTTTTTGTCGAATTCCAAAATTTTGGGAAATTTTTCTCTCTTTTGTAGGTAGCCAGTATGTCCATTTTAATCATTTCTTCATTACGAATACACCACTTCACTTTATTTTTAAATACTTTTCTACTGCACACCATTCTGTCATAGATGTCTCCTGTGGACGGCTTGCCAGCCACCAGCCAACAATCATACTCGCGACGGGCGGCTCGATGGCTCTCCCCGACATGAAAGTTCCATCCAGTGACAGGCTTACGATTTTTATTTCTTGAAGGACGTACATTACAACATTTAATGGCACCGGTCTGTAATATATTAATAATCCTATCATAATATTCGTCAATCATTATAAAACAGTCGTCGCTATCGCTGCTAACACAACTACAATAACATTTACACAGGTTCATACAATGTACACATCTGTTGATGATCACCCTCTCAAGTTCACGCATACAGTAGTCATTATACATATCAATTTGACTAGAATCCCTATTGCCCCAGCGTATCTTATCACTATTTGACAACGCACGGCTCCCGCTGGTGACTGAACCAGAGCTGAGGTCGATGTTGCACTCTACGCGCAGTGGTAGGTGGTCGGAGGTGTACACGCCATACATTACACTGACCGACACAATAGTGTCGCGCGCTGCCTGGGTTGTCACGCAATGGTCCAACCACCTTCGAGAGCCGTGCGCGTCGCTAACAAATGTGTGCGTATCCGAGTTGATCCCTAACACGTCAATGTCAGCGCATAAACGCTCGTGCTCATCGCAGAAGTTCAGTAATTGCTCTCCGAATCCGGCATTAGGATGTGCATTATAATCACCTAAAATATAAACGAGAGGAATGTCATTTTCTTCAATTATAGCACTCACTCGGGCAAGACAGTCCGTAAATTCGGGAATATTATCTTGCTTATCGGTTGGTAGGTATACACTAAACACGAGAAATGACTGAGAACCATTAACCACGTGAATACCTATCACCCTATCACTAGAGCAGTCGACAATGGAAACGTTAGGAAACTTGGATTTTCTCCATAGTAATGCGAGTCCGCCGTATGGGCGGCCCCTGAGAACGCCCTGCGAGAGATCCACCGAGGACTTGGCTACGCAGCTGAATTCCTTATCGATAGTGTCGAGTAGGCCGAGGTCGTGCGGCAACAGCCAGGTCTCCTGGAGAGCTACTACATCCGCCGCACCGCACAAATCCCGCACTTGTTGCATAGACGTTTTAACGTTCTTACAATTAAACGTAATAATTTTTATCTTATTCGGTGTACTGTCCATATTAATTTGTTTTGTTTGCGTGAGAATAACTTTCCCTAAACCTTCTGAATACTAAGTCTGCAGGCCAGAACTCAGTGCTCAAGAATGCATCCACATTCTGTTTCGCTACGGTAATTTTAAAAGATCTGAAACTCAATTCTTTCCTTTGAGGAAGTAACTGAACATCGATAGCTCGTGCTCCCTTGGATTCTATATACTCCTTGACATGTTCAATGGTACACGTAGTCTCCAACCTCGACAGGTATATAGCTTCAGGCAACTGTGCTACTTTTAAGTTACTCGAATCGGTCGCCGTGCCACATTTGTTCGTATTACGCCGCTTTTTTCTATTCACGTAAGGTGTGAATCCGTCGTCGTGGTGTTTATCTACAGGTTTGTCGCTCGTATTCCTGATACGCGTAGGGTCGATAGTCGCGCTTCGCTTCACCGGTCGCGTTGCAATCGCTCGGTATGACGGCGGCGATACGATAGTATCGAGCGAGTCCGAGCGCTCACGCCGCTGCGCGGGTTCAGGTGAGGGTACCGCGCGCTCCTTATTACTGTTCGGCCGCTTCGTCCGTTGTCCGGCATTCTCGCCCTTGCGCGCCGGTAATACGGATTCGTTTTGCGTAGTGGAAGATGATCCGATGCTAGCACACACCTCTGACACAATACACGATTTCAAAGTATGAAACTCTGATTTAGAAATGGAATCGTCACGTAGTTTTTGTAGCTCTGTTTTTAAGATAAGAATGTCTTTCAACAGGCGTGTCACATCCACATGATCAAAAGACACAGGTGGCAGTCTGTTCAGGTCTTTCGCGACGTAGGTGGGCTGCAACTCCGGCTTGACCTCGTGGAACACCTTGAGGACGTCTCGGATATTTTTCTTCCGCTTATCTTCACCCTTACGTTGAATGAGTCTAATTCCTTCCCCGGAGAGAGCGTCGAAAAGGCTCGCCTTGCCACACTCAACTTCTTCGTCAGTGAAATTAGAATTACATATCTGCACTATACTGAGTTCGTCCATTATATCGATCTTATTCTGGCAAAATGCCAAAAACTCGTTTATAATAATCACTTGTGCCTGATTCATAGTGATACACAAGGAGTAGGTATATTATATACCTACTAACTACGTACGGTAAAAGACAGCTAGTCGCGCATGTCAACTCGCTTCGCGTCGCGAGCAACGACTGAGGTTTGGTTGCACTAATAATAAATATTCGTTGGTTGCACTAAAAGAAATATATAGGTACTTAATCAAACGGTATGTGCTTGTGGCAGCTTTGAGGGTTGCTTGTGGTTTAAAAAAAAAATCAAGAATCAAAACCACAGAATTATGCACCATGAATCAATGCATTAATAGTGTTTTCGAAAGGTCTTTGGCTTTCAGTCACAGACAAATTATAGTCATAGACAACGAATACTTAAATGTCAACGTCACAGTCAAACAAAGACATAGACGTTGGACGAAATGTCAAATAAATTATGAGAGATTTGAGGATTTGAGATTTGAGAATTATTGAGATCACTGTTGGTCTTGGATTACTGTTTTGCCAGAATATTCAAGTTGAATTCATTAGAAAAAACATATTTGTAAGTGCATACTAATTGATAACGATAAGACCGTAAAGTGTTAAGATAAAAGGTTAATATCATCCTTTGAAGGTAATATTATGAACCGGAAACAAAACCAAAAGGGCAGAGCATAAAACCATATTCCATGAGTTTCTAAAAATTTAATTCAAGAGTGATTGGCAATGGACATTTTGTAATTTATATTTCCTTGTGCACTAGCCTGGACGTGTGTGAAATGTGTAACTAAAATATATTTTCTTGTAATAATGCTCGAGTGTTCCTATTGTACTAAAGACTTTAAATATGAGAGCGAGAAGAAAAGACATGAACTGAGTCATATTCCTCAATTCGAATGCAAGGAGTGTTGCAAAAAGTTTAGTTTTCTGTAAGTTCTATCATTTTTTTAAGATTTCTTTATTACTTGTCTACATCACTATCCCGGAACCTTTATGCAAAATTTTAATTTCAACTATCTAGAACTAAGGATTTGGCCTGGGATGATAAGTCTAATATTACATCCTCCTAGAGAGAAATTGTCCCGTTTTTTTTCTATCTGTGCTGTTAGTTGTGATGTTAACTTTTGTTGACAAAATATATTGATGTAATTAAGTACTGCTAATGTATTGTAATGAAATCATGTACTTAAATACTTATCAAATCAAATAATTTATTCATTTGCTTCAAACTTGCTAATAAAAATTGATGTTACAATTAATATCATTAATTGTAACATCATCATGAGTCCCAACATGTTTTACCCCAACATGGGCTTGCAAAACTAGTTCTCATACAAAAAAAAAAAATTATAATATTCTGTTAAAAATGAACCCAGCATCTCATATTATGTCATCTGATTGTAAAATATTATAATATGCAAAGATTTGATAATATGTAATTAATGGAGGGTAATTAAAATTTATCGATTAAAAACTCGTCAACAAAATAAAACAATTTGTCAAGTAATAAATTGAATAAAAACTGTCTAAAAGGAGCGAGGTTCATTTTAAAAGTACGTGGTGGTAGATGAGATGCCAGGTGCTGTTTAGGAACACAAATTTTATTTCTATGTCCAGTTTTTGGGTTTATATCTGTTTTCATTTTAAAACACTTGGGATATTTGCGAACAAAAACACATATTTTGTAAATGTATAAGCATGGGAGTGGTAGCACTTTGAGTTTTTTGAATAGAGGCTTGCAACTATCTGTAAGCTCTGCATTAAATATTGATCTGGCCCACCACTTTTGAGCTTTAAACGCTACTTGAGAATCAGTGGAATTACCCCAAAGTATGATTCCATATCTTAACTGAGATGAGGCATATCCATGGTAGGCCAAAATGGATGCTTCAAAAGATACTATTTGTTGAATACGACTCAGTGCATAAATATGTATATTTATGTAATTTACTGCATAGCTGTTGAATATGTGCTTTCCAATTACAATGCTTATCTATAGTAATTCCTAAAAAAACTTTTTCAATCCTACTTTCGTTAAATTTTACATTGATTAGTTGTAGTTTTGATTGGTATGTTTGAAATTGCATTTTAAATTACTTTACTTACTCACCTATACTTACTTTAATTTTTTGTTTACTAAACCCATCCTATATTTCACCAAAATAACTTAAAAATATTATAAAATAAAAGAGGTGACTTTCGAGGCCAAATAATATTAATGTGTAATTATTTAATTTACCAATTGACAGAAAATTTTCATTTTACAACATCAAAATAAAACTTTTTTATTTTTAGGTCTGCATTGAAAAGACACCAGAAGCAGCATGAGAGGACCTGCAGCGTAATCTGCAGTGACTGTGGCCGGAACTTTAGAGATGACACACTGCTCAGACGTCACATAAAGTACGCTCATAAAGGTACCAAAACCCAATTTCTTTAATCACCCAACTTGCCTGCAATAAGGGTTTTATCACACCAGCCAACTCTATGCTTGAATTGAACCTTTAGGCATTTCCTTTTTGTCACTTTGGCTAAAATTAGAAATAACAATAGGTATTTCCCCTGAATAAAAACATGTGCAACATTTGCACATAATTATTCCAATAAAAATCTGCAGTTCTCACTGAATTGGTGATGAAAAGGGCAAACCTTGGTAATACTTAAAATATTTTTATTTTCCAGGCATAAAAGTTTGTTCAAAATGTGGCTCAAAATTCAACAGCGACCTCGCATTATCTTCCCATATGAAGTCTCACAAGCCTAAATCTGAGAGGAGATTTAAATGCAAATATAGTGGCTGCACCAAGTCTTTCAATTTCACACACCATCTCAAGCACCATGAAATGACTCACACCAACCAGAAGCAACACAGCTGCAAAATATGTGGAAAAGGTAAGCAAGCATCATATTTGAAACATTCAATTTCTAGGCTTACCAATTTTAGTTGGAAAAATAATAATCAATAATTTTATTATTAAAAATAATAATTTTTGTTACCAAAAATCTCTTTCAATCAAAATCTCTAGTGAAAGAATCTTTGCAAATGTTGTGTAATAGTAAGAAGTAATCTACTGAAAATATACTACTGAATATACTAATACTAATACTAATCTACTGAATATAGTGGTAAACTCTGACATGCCCAAATTTTTCTCAAAGATTTTCTTCATTTCTTAGTAGATATATTTTAGCCACCACAGATGTAACTCTGTAAAACCAGAGGCGTTTGTCGTGACCCCCATTAGGAAGCAGATTGGTTGCTCTGACTAAAATTCGTTAAAATTGTAGAGAAGTCACATACTTGAAACTTTATGGTTGTGGGTGGATACCAGATAGGAAGGAATGCAATTTTATGACTAATAATATTGTTTGTTGCTACATTCTAAAAGTTTCGTAATACTTTTAATTATACATATTCCTGAATAAGTTAATAATAGAATGCAGTGCATCATCCTATTAATCATATTATAATATGGAAGTAGGTAAATAAAATTTTAACTAGTCTACTTGAACTCTGAACCATTGAGTTGTGTGATTCATAAATCATGACCACAGATACTCTATCACTAGCACTGAAAATGCATGTTAATTGTTAGTAAGTACAAAAAAAAATTTAAGTGTCAACACCATACATACTTATCATGGCGCTATGTGATGAACATTTTAGACTAGAGAAAAAGGAATAAATATACATTTCAAGTCAATATGTAATTATATCTGTTTTTTTTCCAGGTTTCATCCAATTGCATCATTTGAAATCGCATCTTAAATCCCACATATCTGATAATGTTTTAGACAGCCCTGAAGGACTTATTGTCACACATAGTAAGTATTGGTTTTACAATAATCATTTTACGGTAAAACCACATTATTTGTCATACTTCATTTTCAAACTCATGCTAGCTAAACTTGGAATTATTTCAACTGATGTGGTTTATTTTTTTAGGAACTACTATTGACAGTGGAATATCATCAGACTCAAATTGTGACAATTCACAGGATTCCATAAAAGGTTTGTTACAACTTTTTCCTATAGTTTGAGTAAATTATAAAATTATTGTTCGGTTTACTTATGTTTTTATATGTCTTGCAGGCTCAAAACTCTGTTTGATATGCAGTCAAAGGATACAAACAAATCTGTTTGAAATTCACAAGGAAAAATGTAAAATCAAAGAAGAAAAGCCTGAAGACTTATTATCCATTACACAATTCATTAATAATAACAATAGAGTAAAATCAGATGTGAATTATTGTGATGCAGTTACTGGGGGCTGTATTGCTAACGGCGACTCGTCCGAGAACGATTGTCTTTGTGCTCAAATTAAAATAGATATAGATTTTCCTGATATAGCTAGCCCCATAGAACCTATCATCAACCATGAAGTAATGCCTATAGAATCAATTGGCGATAACATTACTAATAATATGTGTGGTGGCTGCAATTATTCTAGTAAAAAAATGTGTAACTTAAATATAATTAAAAGAGAATATGAAAACGATTTACCACAGATAGAATACGGAAACGATGGAGTTATAAAAATAAAAGATACTTTCGATATAGATATAACGGAAATCAATACTCACAATGAAAAGAATTTTAAAGTAGAAAAGGATAGTGTTGTTTTAGAGTTAAACAACTATGTGCCATATAATAGCTGTCAAGCTGTCTTAGGTCGATGTATTGCGAGCGGAAACGGAACTATGAGTGAAGACTGTCTCTGTGCTAAAATGGCGATGGACGACCAGACAATAATAGCACAGGAGATAGATGAAATAACCCCACAACCAAATGTGTCCATGGCATAAAAGTAATCTGTGATAAAGGTGTCGTATCAATTATAATTTATACATTTTATCTATCTTTCTTTGTTAAATACATTATTATATACTTTATAATCTGTTGTGAAATCATTTGAATCTTTATCTTAAAATTAGGGATTAGCGATTGTTAAATGAAAGTAAGTTATAATTATTATTAACTTTACATTTATTTACAACATACTTCTTTACATTTCAACCATATTATACAAAATATAATTATCTTAATTAACAACTGAACTAAAGTAATAAAATTATTATTTTACAATCAGACCTCACTTCCACAAAGCTTCACCTTATGTTATAGTTATATTTTTATCAACAATTGGAATGCCACTTAATTGTTCCACAATATCACATTAAGGCACAGTTGAAATTTAGTTTCTTAGAAATAGAAGTATATAATATAGTAATCATACAATCAAGTATATAATTAATATTATGATACATTTTAAATAGTAGAATGTTGATTGGGGTTAATTCAAAAAATGATAACTTAGACGTTGTATGGTTATGTTATAACAATTAAATATACATTTATGGTAACAATAATTTTAAACATCTTAACTTTCATTAAGTTCTATAGGAAGTTTTTTGAAAATAATAGGAGAAAACCGGCCAAGTGCGAGTCAGACTCGCGCACCGAGGGTTCCGTACTACAGAAGAAGCAAACACGTTAACGGACCAAAAAACAAACTATTTGTAGTGGTTTATTGTTAAAATCTAAGAAAAACTACTGAGAACATTAGTTTTACTGTTAAAATTTACCTAAACTTCTATTGAATATTATAATTATTTCAGATTTTTGTATATTATATTATCATACAGTTATATTACTGTGTAGCAGTCTTCTTCGATAGCTGACGATAGATTTTTCAGAAATATAACTACAGAAAATACCTTTATTATAACAACTAAAAAAAATTCAATTTTTTAAATTCGATGTTTTAATTCACTTTTATATTCACTTCTACATGTCCATTGATATAATAGAAATAATCGACAGATGCGACAGACTCACGGACGGACTGACAGAGAACGTTACACCATAAAGGTTCCATTTTGTTACCATTTTGGTACGGAACCCTAATTAACTGTATTCGTATCTACAGTGAGTACACTTGAAGCAATAAATAATCTAAAATCCTCATTGTGATTTACTTTTTCTAATTTGACTAGTCTAATAAAACAAGTAATTATTTATTATTAATAATCAATACAATATAGGTAAATATCTTTAGTATTAATAAACTTAGAACCATTTGGAATCTTAGCGAGAATATTGATGCTATGACTTACATTTATACTGTTTATGAATTGCTATTTTAGTTTGCAATATTTATAGTTCTCAAAATCACAGGAAACAGATACAATAATGTACATTTTTTTTACTTATACTTACACTACGCCTCATTGTTTATTACAGAATTCAAGTTGTTTACATCGATTGTCCTTCTGTCACTCTTTTTTGGCGAATCACTGATATCATTTAGTTCTTGAATACTTACACTATTATAATCTTTTTTGAGCTGTTGCAAATTTTCCGGTTCAATTGGAACTACACTTAAAAGTTCACTATCGTTATCTTTCATAGGATTTGCTGTCATATGATCGTTTGAAAGAGATGTATTTAAATCATTTCCTGTCAATGTACTTGGTTTATTGGTTGTATCTAAATCATCTGTGTCTAATAAAAATGTGGAAATAGGCAGTACTTCCTTATCATTTGTTTCCGTTGTTACAACTTTGTCTTTGTAGGAAGTCTGCGTCGACGACGTCAACATTTTATTTATTTCAGTAGTGATTTCAGAGTCTTGTTCATGGGAGTTAGTAAAAAGCTGATTAAATAGATAATCTTCATCTTCTACCGCTGCAGTTGTAGCCTCAGATTCCGCTGGCGGCGTTATTACGAATGTAGCATTCGTTTTGTTACTTTCACTATTTTCTGTTGTTTGCTTAGAGTCGATGCTAGACAGAATATCAACAACACCAGGATTATGTTCTTCGATGTTCTCATTTTGTGTTTCATTTAAATTTGTGGGCTCAAGATCATGTCCTTCTTGTAGCTTTTTAACGAGACTTTTATTATTTTCTACTTCCGGCAAAAATGGATTCATTTCAGGTTCATGATCTACAAACTCAGTGGACGGTGAAATAGTAGATTTTAAAGAACCTAAAGATTGATTTCTACTATGACTAGATATTTCATAAATTGTTACATTGAGATTACTTACTTGAGTTGCATTTTGCAACATTAAATCGTCCGTTCCAGATGAATTGTCTTTATTCAGCTGATTATTGGAAACAGTGGTTACAGGAAGTGTTGTGGAAGTAATACTTGTACCGTCAACTTCTGTATTATTCAAATTCAAACTTTGTTTTGGGATTTCTTTTACAGAAAGATCACTTTCTTCCCATACTGGTGCTGGCATAGGAATTGATAATGAACCATCTGAGTTTTGGACTGAATTACTCACATTTTGTGCCGATACTTTGTATATATATTGTCCTATGGTTGTAGTTTCAAATGCGGGTTCTGTTGTCATTTTTTTTAATGTAGATGATTCTTGAATATCTTTTGGGTTCATTTCAGCTTTATCTTTCTCCATATTAACTCTTTTCACCCTTGGATCCTCATTATCGTAATCTTGTGTCATGCCATATAAAGACTCATCTTGTTCTGACATCTTGGTCGTTTTAATACCTATATTACTTAAATAATCTGGTTCAAAATCGTCTTTGGTAACTCCGCTACCCATTATTTCATCAATTTTTGTTTTAGATATTTCGGTAGTTTCCTGTTTTTCCATTTTATTCATGATATTTTCATAATTAACTTCTGTGACTGATTCTGATAGCCAATCTGAATCTGTTGTAGTTCCTTCAGACTCATCTGTTAGTAGCTCATTTGATTCAGTGACTTCTTGATTTTTACTGGCTTCTTTGTCTATTGATTTTGATGATCTATTGTAAAGCATATTGTCAAAAGTTACATCCATATTTTTTTCAGTAGATTCTTTTTCCGTAGATGTCACATTGGATATGTTGTAAGAGACTTTATCTATATTTAGTACTTCCATTCGTTTTTTGTATGCTTCGCCTTCTTCAAATTCTCTGCTTATAGAATATTCATTTCGATATGCAGGTTCATTCTGATTAGATTGAGTAGTTTCTGGTTTATTTTGCATGATGGTCCCGGTATTATCTTCTTCAATGATTGTTTTCATGTCATTTTCTGTCGGACCATCCATTTTGTTTGTAAACATCGTTGTAGTTTCTACTATCTTATTTATAGTATCTTTATCCGACATATTTTCTGAATTTTCCGTAGCTGGTTCTGTTGTAGTGAGAATAGGTGGCATTTCATTATTTCTCTTAATAAGATCAAATGTGATATCCTCATTATTGTTTTCGTTTATATTATTAGTTGTTGATTCAAAAGTAAAATCTTCAAACTTGCTAAACGATCTTTGTTCAGGTCTTTTATCATGCTCAATACTTCGTTCGTCATTCATTTCGGTGTCCATTTGCTCATTAACATTTTTTGTTGTTGTCTCAGAACCCATGTTATAGTTCTCGTCATTCGCCTCGAGCCAATCATTTTCAATCGCAGTATAATTTGTAGGATCAATACTTGTGACGTTCATTCGTTGGCCATCTTCTCTTAGTATTGATATAATCTCAGGCTTGGGTTCGTATGAAGGTTCATTAATAACGTGAGGCTCAGAGATAGAAATCCTCATTGTTGTAGTCATCATTTTTTCTTCTTTTCCGTTTTCATTGTTTTCTAACGGTTTGATACTCAAATCACTTTCACTATCTTGATACGATTCCGGCTCGGCAGTAGTGTAAAGTCCAATAATGCTATCTAGATCGAATGTGGGATGGTCAAACATAACTGTTGGCTTTGAAGTGGTATTGGGTTCGTCTTGCTTAGTGTCTTTTTCGGCGTTGAAAACTGGCATATCTTTGACTGACATAATTGTTTCTGGGCCAGCAGATGTAACGTCTCCTGGTTGTGATTCGTTACTTGTTACATCCGTTGTAGTTTTTACTTCGAGTTGTGGTGCTGCAATGGATTCAGGTTCTTGTATAGTTTCACTTGATGAGGTAGTTTCAGGTACTACGTTTGCTTGTGGTTCAGAATTTGGTGAAGAACTTGGCTCGGGTTCCGGATTAGGTTCTGCCGTGGGTTCTGGTTCAGCCTTTGGTTCTGCTGTAGGTTCAGGTGTTGGCTCTGGTTCAGGCTTTGGTTCTGCTGTAGGTTCAGGTGCTGACTCTGGCTCGGGATTTGATTCTGCTGTGGGTTCAGCAGTTGGCTCCGGTTCAGGTTTTGCTTCAGATGTGGGTTCAGGTGCTGCCTCTGGTTGGGGCTTTGGTTCAGCCGTTGGTTCGGGTACTAACTCTATTTGTGGCCTGGCTGTTGGTTCTGGTTCAGGGTTTGGCTCTGTTATGGAATCTGTTTCGTCTTTAAGTTTCGGAGGAAGAGTGGGTTCTGGTTCTGGCTCTGGATTTGGTTCTGGTTCAGGTTTTGGAGTTTCCGGACCGAATATATGGGAGAAGTTTAGGTCTGGCTCCGTTTCGGTCGTAGTTTCTGGACTGTCACGGTGAGGCTCCTTCCAATCAAACACGCTATCCTCATTAGCTAAACGTACTGACTCAGTATTAACTTTTTCTTCTGAATTAGTTTTTGACGTCATTTCGTTAGAATTAGAGTTTAAAACATTAGATTCCTTTTGTGTTGTAATTTCGGTGTTCATGTGTTCGGTGTCATCTAACAAAGGCATGCATCGTTTAGGTTCTCTCATATCCACGATTTGTCCTTGTGGGCAGACGCACATAAAATCAAGCGTTGAATCATCGAATTCACATTTATATTCACAATCGTAATTATTTATTTTACATAAATCGAGAACTTGTGTGGTAGGTAACTCTTCTTCAGCGACGTGGTATACGCTGATCATTCTGCTATTATCATTGAGATAATTGTTGAGATTTGTTTTCAGGGTGCTTGCGGTCAGAAGGTCTTCAGTTGGTACTGAATTATATTTAGGGCTCCAGTGAATTCGGTACGTTACAACTAATGAGCCATTTCTGTAACAAAAAAGTACATCTTATTTCAAGTTGAAAAGTTAATTATTTTTACACGTGAATTTTGATTTTTACGAATCCGGCAAAAACCGTGGATTTTTTTTACGAAATGAAAAGTAACTAATGTGTAATTCTAGGATATAATCTATCTCCGTTCCAAATTTGGACCAAATCAGTTCAGTAGTTGCGACGTGAAGGCGTTTCAAACATACACACATACATACATACAAACTTTCGCCTTTATAATACTGTGGTTCATGAATAGACCTACACTCAGGACCCGGCGGACCGCACGAAAAAACGTCGCCAGAGTTTACTGGTGTCAAAAAGTTTTTTTTTGACATCAACAGCGTCAGTTGTAAGCCGACCACAATATCGTTTATGGACTGCGATCCACGCCACCACAGCTACGAATTCCGCCATATTCTGGCGTATTAGCGGGAATTTTGACAGTTGATGCTCCGTTTTTAGGGTTCCATATTCATATGAAGAAGGTTTACGGTAAAATGTTCAGATCGTTGGGTTAAATGTTGACAAGTATATCATATTTACCTTATCTGAATGACTTCAATCATTATTTCGTTATCACCATTCTCTAAAGTATTCCTGTTGAAAAGAGCGTGTTTCAGGGCATCGCTGAAACTCGTCGTGAAATCTCTGTACTTTTCGCTTTCTGTGTCTTCGAACTCTGGTGTGAAAATTTCATTGTCTATCTTCAATGTCCCCTCCAATGTTCTTGGCACTGAAATGAAATAATGAATATTATATGACTGGTATAATAAGATTTTGATGATCTTACGATGAAAAATATTTTATCTACGCTCATTGCTTAAAGTTCGAATTATGAAATCAAAATGTGTCACATATTGACCTACTTTATTCACAGACTTCTATAATTATTAAAAAGTTATTCATTATAACATAGCTGTACTATGGAAATATCTCTAGATTGTTGAATAATTTCTATTACGATACGCGGCTCTGGGTTCCTGTATTTTTGTGTGTCGTCATCCCAGACCAGGGAATAACTTTCTTTTCTCTGTGGTCGTCATAGCCAAAAGAGAGTGTAGAGCGTAGACAGAGAAAATCTATAGACAAATTGTTATCTTATGTTTCATTCACACAAGACAAAGAGCAACTTACGCCGATGTCGTGTAAAGAAAAGAAATAGAACGATAAGATCTTTTGTTTCACGTAGCGTGTCACGTTTTTTATGTTTTAGTCACACTACTTTGCTAAACAAAGTTTGACAGCGGACCAACAGTTAGCTAACGTATTACTTTATAATTCAGTTTTTTTCGATTATGTTATGTCCGATTCAAGTTAAATTAGGTTTAGAACACTTTTATAAACTTACACATATTATTACAACGATTCAAAACAAAAAATCATGGTGCGGTGTAGTGTTAAAGCAGTGGTTCCCAAACTTATTTTGTCTACTGCCCACTTTGAGAATAAATATTTTTTTAGCGCCCCCATTTTTTCACCTATTTAAAAACCACTATAACTTCAAATTGAATTAATTAATTATTGTGACCTATATATGTATATTAACGGAGAATTCTAAACGAAACTTTTACTATAACCCGCAACTTGAAACCTGAGCGCAGTAGGTAACATACAACGGCGCTTAAGGTCTCAAGTTAACTCTTACGGGCTCCACCTGCCAATAAGAATGATTATTGAAACGCAACTTTATAGTATTAAAACAGAGTATCTTTTATTAAAAATATAACTAAAATAATCAATCCTTATATAAAAACTAATGTGAAGGATGAATCTGATGCTGTTTAATAAGTTTGTTGATATCAGGTTCCAATTTACTCAAGAACAGTCGCAAGTCGCCACGTTCGGTAACAAGCAAACGATTTCGCTTTTTAGTAAGCAATGTTGTCACAGCACTAAATCCACGTTCACACAAATATGACGATGGGAATGCTATCAAGAATCGTTGAACGATTGACCACAATCCAGGGTACAATTGCGGGATCGGTTTTTGTAGCCAAAATTCTTGGTAACCATTTTTGAACTTGATTTTTATTTCCTCGTTTGTTGTCAATTCTATAAGTTCTTCTTCCAGCTGAGGTGACATTGCTGTGTTGACATTTGAAAACGGATCCAACACCCAGTCTGGTATTTCCAAGTTCAAAATGTCCTGGTATCGTTCGGTGAAGTCAATGTGGAGGTTTTCCAAATGTTGGCAGTAGGCAAACAATTCGTCGTTACTGCATGATACTGATAAATTTGGAAAATTGTGAAACTCACGTCTGCCCAGATTCTTTTTGTGTAGAAGCAGTTTGGCTACGAAAGCAGCAACGACGTTTTTTGTTTTAATTAAATTTAGTTTATCGCCTTGCATTTGGAGATTCATGTCGTTGAATAATTTATACAGGTCTGTCATGTAAGCTATATCATTTTTTGATGTTATGAGCTTGTCGTGCAATTCTGTATCTTTAGTTTCCAAGAACTCTATAACAGAGTCAAACAGGTTGTAAAATCGAGTCAGACAATTGCCTCTTGATAGCCAACGAACTTCAGTATGATACAACAAACGGTTGAAATCCTCGTCATTAGTAACACAAAGCTGATGAAATAATCTATCATTCAAAGAGCTGTTGCGGATTTTATTGACTGCTTTGATGACATATTGCAGTGATAGAAATAGTTTTTCACTTAAGTTTCTAGCAACTAAATGTTGTCTATGAATAACGCAATGTACACCAAGGACATCTGGAATTTTATTTTTTAAGTACGCTATGAAGCCTTTATGGCACCCTGTCATAGCCGGAGCGCCATCCGTAGCAACTGAAATAATATTTTTCAAAGGAATCTCTTTCTCATCGCAAAACTTTTCCAATGTATTGAATATGGTTTCACCTTTTGTATCGGTCTCTAAATTTCTAGCAAATAATAGTTCTTCACATATTTTCTCATCTTTAATAAACCTCACGTAAGACAACAACAATGCTTCATTAGTTGGTAAAGTGGACTCATCGAGCTGAATTGAGAATTGACTTGTCCTCAGGTGATCGCACAATGATTCTTCAATGTTTTCAGCCATTTCATCAATTCGTCTTTGCACAGAATTATTAGTCAAAGGAATTTTTCGGATAATATCTGCGGCCGGTTTATGAAGCACAGTAGTTATTACTTCATTTATTGCTGGCAATATTAACTCTTCTCCGATGTTATGTGGTTTGCCTTTTTGAGCAATTAACAAAGAGATATTGTACGAAGCTCGAAGTCCGTCGTCATCTTGCTTAGCAGCCGCCGAAAATAGTTTTGCTACACTTGGCTGTGTATTATGCTTCTTCTCTAGGTCTTGAAAATATGCTACATTCTTGTCTTTCTTATCTGGATGCATTTTATTCAAATGATCTTGCAGCCTTGAAGGCTTCATTGCTTCATTCGAAAATGTTTTTAGACATAGAAGACACAAAGGCGACGATGGGTTTGTGGGATTTTCAATAAATCCGAATTTAATATATTCCGCACAGTATTGCCGTCTCTTCTTTTTTACTTCCGACATTGTTTTGCAATGAGAAATACGTTCAACTTCGCGAGTAGTGTAGAGGAGGTGTAAGTAGTGCTCATCTATTACGCGCGAGACCACAAATGAAAATAAAATAAATATTACATTGTTTATATAGAAATGCTTAAGCAGCACGCACCGACAGGAATAAAACAAACATGCATAAACTCGTTAATCTCATTCGACGCTCAATCGTACTCAACAAGTCCGAACAAGTATTCAATGAATCATCCGACTGCTACAGGAATGCACAATTCGGGTTATTTAACAAAAACTTGTTAAAACATGATAGATATCTACGAGAACTAATAACTATTAAAATGCGAAAGTGTGTCTGTTGCCTTTTTATTTGTGTCTACTTTCATTACGAAACGGAGCGACCGATTGACATGATGATTCATTTTTTCTATATTCAATAAAATATGACAGATATATGAACTACGCGGAGAGAAATATAGAATCGAGTTTGAGCAATCTTTTAATTCATATTAGTTGATGTTCACAAGTTGTTGTTGAGAGTCAAGAGCTCTTGCAGTTAAGAGGTTGTTTAAGAGGCCTACTAGCTAAATAAAATTACAAATCACCCCCCCGCCTCGACACAACGCCCCCATTTTCTTTCTGGGTCTCTTACCGCCCCCCTTGAGACCTGCAGCGCCCACAAGGGGGCGTTATCGCCCACTTTGGGAAAGACTGTGTTAAAGGTTAGTTTTTGTCTCTTTTTGCGACACGCTTTACCAGCGTCTATAGCTTTTCTCTGTCTACGGTGTAGAGCCAATCCTCAATTTTGTTTTTTTTTTTATATAAGGAGTCCTCAGACAACATTTAGTTGGTAGTCATGATCGACCATAGACAACAATTAATTCACGGAAACAATAATTTTTCCTGCCTTATATGACTGATTAAAAAGTGTGTTCATACATAATATTGAAAAGAATTATGTATAATTTTTGATTATTTAATTATCCACTAAAAATATAGTTTATCTGACTTGTATAAATATTTTCTACTCTTTTTTGTTTCATGACTTTTTTAACAGACTATACGCAGTTTGCAACTGAATTTTGGCGCCATACCTAACTTTTAACATTTCAATGTGTTATTTTTGTTACTTAGTCAAAACTTAGCGCGGAAAAATGTCTAGCAGTGAAACGTACTAAAGAAAATTTAACTCCACCTGACATTTTAGTAATTGCAACAAAAATGACCCACAATCTTTTACCAACAAAGTGAAGGATTTACGACAAACGTTAGCAAGATTTTATGGTTTGGATTTATGATAATTTGAGCGTAGATAAAGTAGTGTATGAAACTCTACATAATTAGGTATTATGCATCCGTTTCATAAACTACTATTTTAGCGTACCTATATGTTACGCTTAGGTACGCTAGAACACATTTACAGCCAACTCCAATACCTCCAACTCCATACATTTATAGCCAACGCCGTCTATGGACAGTCCCTGACATGCGGCTGTCAATAGATGGCGCTGGCTGATGGAGGCATTCGATTCGTTAGTGCAATACGAGTCGACTCGAAATTCGTACAAAAACCTGAAGTTATCCCTCAGATAAGTCTTTTTGGAGGCATGGTCTATTATTATGCCCCTTTAATGAAATCTTCTTACCGTACATGGAAGAATCGCCAGTTTCTTCGGAGGTCATCGGTATTTGAGCTTCATCGCTTTGGGTCTCTGTGCCGTATTGCGGCGGCGAAGTGTTTTGTTCTTGCCCGTGATTGTGATCGTGATCGCTGTGGTCGTGATCATGATCGCTGTGGTGGTGATGATCAATGTGGTTGTGGCTGAGATCGCTGGTAATGCCGCCGAACGCACGCGCGGAGCTAACGGAGGCGTTGTATTGCTCGAGGGGTGTTGGCGAATTTGTGAAGAGAATTCCAGCTGGAACGGGATAAAATATTAATGAGTAAAAATATTTTTTTTGTGCTATCAAATTAAGAAAGTTTACAATGGTTGCAAAAGCGAATAAAATGAATATGAATTGTAGATCCCATAAAGATTGCTTTTATAAAGTTCAGCAGTAGCTATAGGTATAACTTATTTGCGGATTGCGGTCATCGAAGAAACCAGTCAACCGCTCAAATGGAACACAACTCAAAAACGGAATGTAAATGACATATCCAATCGCTAAATCGAACACGTCACACATAACGTCATGCCGCTTGCAGCCTCCCTTCTCGCCGCGCTTGTCTGAGGTCACGTGCAGTTATACTCACTGGTTGCTAAGACAATGAGGGCGATAATCGCGACGACGACGAGAGCGAGCAACGTCCAGCACAGAGGCCGCTTGCAGCCTCTCTTCTCGCCGCGCTTGTCTGAGGTCACGTGCAGTTATACTCACTGGCTGATAAGACGATGAGGGCGATGATCGCGACGACGACGAGAGCGAGCAGCGTCCAGCACAGAGGCCGCTTGCAGCCTCCCTTCTCGCCGCGCTTGTCTGAGCTCACGTGCAGTTGTACTCACTGGCTGCTAAGACGATGAGGGCGATGATCGCGACGACGACGAGAGCGAGCAACGTCCAGCACAGGGGCCGCTTGCAGCCTCCCTTCTCGCCGCGCTTGTCTGCGGTCACGTACAGTTTCTCTCCTCTGAAACATGAGGGGGATTTCGCATATAATATCGAATTGATGATTTCAGTTTTTGCAACCGTAACTTCTTTTACGTGAGAAAAAGAAGTTACGGTAAAGGAGAAGCTGTAGACGCGTTGAACTCTTTTTAAGGTATCTCGTACAACCACTCCACCGGAGTAAAGTTTTTGTGTTTTGTAAAACAATTACTCAAATCAATTGTACCTATATTTTTAGCTGATTTAGTAGGTACCTACCCAATTTTGATTTATCAATCATTGATTTACTTATTACCAGTTCATTAGTAGACAAATATGTGCTTCTATATCTAACGATAAACTTATAACTAGACTAAGTACCTATACATAGTTGTGTATGTGAAAATTCGGCATATCCTACCAAAAAAATTACACATTTTTTGGCTTCCTTTGTATGCTAAAATCCTTACAAATAAAATACGCCGTATGTTCATTTCAGAAAACCTTATGTAGCCCTACCGGATATTCTACTTCTCAATATGGGCGGTAGGTATAAGTAGGTACCTAAGTATTGAATGGTTTCTATAAATGTTGGATAAAAATATTCAACCAGTTCTATCATAAATATTGACGACTTGAGTCGAGTATTGCGAAATAAAAGTCCAATAGGCAGTTAGGTATCTAGTACATACCTACTCAGGTATAAAAGCGACGCTATAGCTTTCCCTTTCTATCATTCACAATGGAAAAGGATGAGGCAGGATAGTAAGTACAATATGGTATGATGGAATAGTGAGACATGTTATTATAAATCCGCTGGTATCCAGGCATGGAGCAGGCAGGTCGCTGACCCGCGCTTTGTTCCCGCGCCCGCGCCTTCCTACGGTACCGGCAAGTTACAAAGGATCTGGAACCTCCTTAGAGGTGTTACGTGTAACGTGACTCTTTATTTAGGGAACTACGCAGGTGGCCCTTTGCTACTTGCATGTTAATTTACAGTAGAAAATGAAGTTGAATGTAAGAAAGGAGCAATTAAGGGGATCGTCGAGATGTGGGTACGCTTTCATACAAAAAACGATAATGTGTTCCTACCCGTACTTAAATGTAATTAGATTTTCATAATTTTTGGAAATGTTGCAGATACCTACAATGAAGAATTATGCTGGTATGTTTTACTTTTAAAGAAATATTAGGTACGTTCGAGCCTATTATAGACGTGTTCAATTTGGTAAATGTTTTGAGGGGTAAAAACTTTTTTACCCGAAGAAATATTTCAACAATAAAATGTATAAGCCTATTTATCTATGAACTTGCCTCTCTCTCTAGGTATACGGGCATAGATAGCATTTTCAAAAACACCTATTCGGGTCGCTTTTGTCACTAGACTATAGTAACAATTATAATTATAGTCTTAATACAATAATGTAGATACCTACAAGATCAATAAAGTAGAGCGGTCACAAAACTCAACATTAATTACTTAAAATTTAAACTTAATAAATACAGTAGGTAGGTAAATATAGTAGATAAAAACATACAACCTCGCACAAGGTAAGTAGGTTATCCAAACAAAATTCGCAAAAAAATATCCTTCGCATCTAACAACCAGAAAGTCAAATAATCTAGGTATAATGTTTTAATTTAAAGTTTCACTCGTTGATTAATCGTTTCAGTTAGGTCTGAACTTGATATTGATTTCTCTTTTTCACAGACAACTCAATTTACAATGTTTATAACGTTTCCTTCAAATGTAGTTTAAATTGGGTATAATTTAGAAATTACATTATTAATTACTGAATATTAATTGTTGAACCGACAATTCGATGAAAGATTACATCCTAGCCTCGTGTAAAATATTTATATTAAGTAGGTAAGGTTTACTATTAAATCTTTTGATGCTAAGTGCATAAAAATTGTTTTGCGAGTGCAATTATTTATTGTTCTTTTATGATCATAATTTAGATTCCTTTACTTCTTTAATCAATGGTCACTGCACCTTTACCCCTATTCCTACGATTAGAGTCACAAAGTAAATTAATTATTATTATTTCAATTATAGAGTTTGGTGCAGACACAAAATGGTTGATGATGATGAAAGGATGCTGATTTAGTTATTTCTAAAATACTAAATCTAGTTGAGTAAAAATACCTAAACATTTCAAAGTTTGCCTATTTCATAAGTGTTGTTTAGATGGTAGATAAAAACTAGATTTTATTTAAATCGACAAGATGAATAGTGAAAATGAAAATGAACAGAAAAACTGGATACCTACTGAAGTAACTGTTGAAATGCTTTTCGAACAAAATCGACATTATGTACCTACTTACTGACTATAAATAAATAGCAGCGATCGAGTGACATTCTCTAAATGTTATTAGTGGGAGAGATCAATTGTTAGAGCAGTTTCACTCTCTATTGACGATGAATTGGGCAAGCGTATCTGACAGTCATGAATGGGATCATCTGACACAAACGTGTTTCAGATTGCGTAACCGTCATCCAGTCAATAGTCACAACTCACTCACACCACATATACCTATCGCCGTTAGTGTAAGAGACCTCAGACCTCCCTGTATAGTTGGTACATTTGGTAGGGTGTTTACTGTTTAAGTTTTTAGGAGGTCCTTGATTCAATTCCTGGCATGGGCCAGTTGGAATTTTACTACAAGTCTAATTTGACGAGTCGCACCTTACTTTACCGTGGTGTGATGCTGTGTATCAGTGGATAGCAGATATTTAGATAATCCCCGTAGGCAGAACGATAACATCTTCGGCTGCATTTTATCATCAGATAAGATTTCAAATTTAAAATTTTGCATGTCTTTAATTGAACAATGGTCTTTTAGAAAGATTTGAAGCATACTCGGTCCTAGGTATTTAGTTACTTTGACGATTTTGTTCTGTTGACATAATATTATTAAAGTCGAAAAGAAGGAAGGCTCTATTCAAAACACCTTATACCTACTTAATAGGCAGTAATTACCATTTACATGGACTCTGGCACATTATCGCCTAAACGCATGTATCCTGTGGATGTGACGAAATTATCCATAGCTTACGGCGTTTTATACAAACGTATCTTTTTAACACATCAAAATATTTTGTTCCGTATATCTGCTTTGAAGGATGTGCCTTATCTTAAAGTATCTGTAGAGAATTCTTAATGAAAATAATAAAATTATTGTATGTTGCACAAAAATAAGGGGATTTCTGCCTAGGGAAAAGGGACTAGGGAATGTCTCCGCGGGAGTTACATGATTAATTTAGCGATCGTATATTATGAATTTCGTTCCATTTTATCTGTATCAATGTCAAAACATAGATTTTGGCAAATGACGAAATTGTATACGCTAAGAGGACTGAAAAGATGTGACGTGACGTATGTTAAAGCCAAAAATTTCTCAAATATGGCGTCGCGCGTCGTACATTTCGGTACCGCTGGTAACACATACCCTTCACATACCCGCAGTCGGTCGCTTAATTAGCGCCATTGTACAGTTTTTGACAAATTAAAAATCCGGCTTTAGGGCGGAGCCTAAAAATACATGCTTACCTATAATATGTTTAACAACGATTTTGACCAATCACAACACTGAAACATCACGTTTTGACATTGATGCAGTTCTTGAACAATTGATACATTTTACGCGATCGCCCTGCTGGTTTCTGTGACAATCTCAGTCTGCAGAAAACTCGCGTGTACGAATTTAGTACAAATGAGGTCAGAATGCGATCTGAGGTTGATGTTTAGCCACTCGTCAGCCCGCATTGTGGTCCGCGTTGCATTGTTTCGGATTTCTTTCAGCCGCCGCTTTGTGTTGAGCTCTGACCGGCCATGAATATGCAACGGCTTTCTCGGACTAAATAGCTTAGGCATGTTGAGCAACGATTTCAAGCCAGGGTTTGGTTTTCATGACCTGCTGCCTGCACCTGCAATTTAACCCACATGACCCTGAACTGTTCACATATCCCATCACTTACTATTGCTGCTTTTTGCTTTTCAATTCTATCTCCTTCATCATTTAACCCTTTAACGGTCACCTTGACTTTTTTTTTAATATGCAATTTATTTTAAGTAATATATATTTTTTGGCCCGAATTAAAAAACACTGTCAAAGTAAAATAAATCTAGACTGCATATTTTTCGAGAAAATCCAAAAAAACAAGTGGCCAGTAGACTGGCCACTGACCGATCTGCACCACTCACTATCACGGCAAGTTCACTGGCCAGTAAACTGGACATGCACAAAAAAAGTACATTTAGAAGGAAAAATAGAATAAAAAAACAATACGTAGCCATCAGCTTTATATTTCAGGACATGAATAATCACATTTCCATAGTTTGAACTATGTTACGATAAAGTTTTCTTCTAAAAATAATCACATTTTAACAAAAAGTTCTTTTAAAAATATTCATCGTTTTAACTTTAGATACATATTATAAACGAAAAATTCTTCTTAAATTTAATAATTTTTTAAATCCTATAATTATAAAATCTTAATCGGTTTGTAAAATTGTCAAATACTCATTATGTTACCTTTAGGAATTACAAATCAAAATTTCTTCTTTCAAAAATATAAAACTAACAGAAAATTCTTCCTCTTAAATTTAATAAACTTTTTAATCCTATTTTTATAAAATCTTAATCAGTCATTAAAAAAATCTACAAATATTCATTGTTTTAGCTTTAGAAATAACAAAACAAAAACTCTTCTAAAAATATAACACAGAATCACCACCAACGTCAGAATGGACGGCCTGGTCATCTGTGATGCCCATAAAATCATTCCACTGGTCTTCATCAAGTGCTTCCAACTCCGAGTAAGTGTAGCTTTTTCTAAAGCAAAGAAAATTTCGTTTGTTAATATAAAATTAAAAGATTTTTATTAACGTTTCAACACTGGCACGAAAATGCACGAAAAAAGTACTAAAACTGGCGGGATTTTGGGTTATAACTACCGAACCAGAATGGTTGTGATTAATCTATTAATTAATATAAAAAAAAGCTTATTATTATATTGCAAATAATATTATTTCAAGTGATCACACCAAAACAAAAACTTTATGCAGTAGTTCAAAGTTACATATGTAATTTTTAGGTTATGTTTTTCTCAAAGACTGACTGGCATTCAATCGTTCATAAATCACATTTTTATTATAAAACTATATCATTATTGGGAATAACATTAAAGCTTAAACTATAATCAATAAGTTTTACTCACCTGTTAAAGCCAGACATATTTATTTTCACTTTAGCACATCAAAAAACATCCTGCACTCGCGCGGTGACAGTAAAAACTACGCTGCGGGCGCACAGTGGTCAGTATACTGGCCACCGTGAAAAATGGCGCGAAATTTCTTGAGCGCGCAACTAAAACGAACGCTGGCTAGCTTACAGGCCAGCGTGCTTCAACACAAGTCGGAAAAGTGCATAAGGTTGAACTTCGGAACAAAACTGTATTTAATTTCGACCTTAACGTAACAGTCCAGTTTACTGGCCACTTTGTATGAGCCGTCCTATAAGGGGTTAAAGAGTTATTCGGCATAGGCATGTTGTGTTAGCTATCTTTATAGTTGCGATGCCACTAAAGCTTTGGAACACCGGTAACCGGTTTACTGACGATTTCTGCGAACGGTCCGCTAGGCTGATTGCCATCCAAGTAGCGCGCTGATTTTTTACTCTGTACTCATCACAATATTTTTCTACCAAAACACAAATAGGTGCATAAACTATGCGGCACATCTATTCATACGGCACAAAGCACATCTTACGAGACCTCTGTGCCTTTGTACTATATCACGAGAAAACAAAATATTGGGCATTCGATAATAATCCCCCCGACCATTCATTAAAAAAAACAGCAACGCCCTAACAGGGTCTCATGTATTAAGAATAATATTTTGTGCATGAAAGCTGACAATAAATGAAATGAAATGAAATGAAATGATAATCAATTGGTCAAATATAGGTACCCAATAGTAAATATATGTTCATGGAAAATTTCATTGTTGCTACTCAAGCTACCGCTTGTCTTGGAGTTTTAATCTAATATGCATTCCACTAAAATCACTTTAGACAGTAAGTGGAGCATGTAATTAGTGACAGCTCCTACTTGACCCTACTTAAACTAATTGCTTTAAAAATACTCCCAAAATTATTCTTTCCATTCATTAGCCTTACACAACCTACAAATTGAAATAATTTAGTAAGTAGTAAGGTAAGTCGTAATCTGTAATAATAATTTTCAGTTTTCAAAGAAGACTATTGTAACAGCATGCAGATCTAATACGGTAACTGAATAATGAAGACGTGGACTGTCTGAGAAGGAATTGAACCTTATGGATGCAATTTCAGATAATCGGAACCCACAATTTTGTGTAAAGATATTAGGAAAAACTTCGATTATTTACTGAACCCAAAATGTCACGAGTTTAAATATCTACTGAATTGTCGTATTTTTGAAAAGAGAAACTGCCGAGTTTCTTGCCAGTTCTTCTGGGTGCAAACCTGGCGGTAGAGTTTTGACGTCGCATAAGGGCCTATAGTTTGGGCCGAAATGAAAAATGAACTTTTTAATTTTATTCTCATATGGAGTTTTATAGTTTGTAGATACCGACACCGAACTGTTGCTGACTTGATGTAAGTAGGTATTACTCAAACCGGCAACTCGTTGCGAAGGTAAAGCGAAACCAGCTTTGCCAGAACACATTTCGAATTTTAAAATTCACAATAAGCACCAACGGTTCGCGAATTCCTAAACGCGAAGCGCGTATGACAACGCGGTTGAGGCTTTGATATAACCGGCATGCAAGGTCAGCGAGTGAGTTAAATAACTTTTGTATATGTATACGCGTGCCTGCTAATATCAGCTATATTATGGTCTTTATTGGAACGAGGTCAAGTGAAGAGGTTGCTGTGGTTTCTCGGATGACTATTTGACATATGAATTAATAAACTAGAAAATTATAGCTGATTGAAACTGGTTTACTGTTTACGAACGAGTTACATACCCAAGTTTATTCACTGATGGAGCTAGTTCTTAATTGAAACAATGGGCATAAATAAAATGCAATATGGCGATATAACACGGATTATTTATTGCGAATTCAAATTACAAGTAACAGCGTTATATTAATTATTAGTACACTTAACACCACTTAACTTATCACTCACTGCAGGATTGATTAAGACCGCAAAATGAACTCGCAATCGTATATATAGCCGAATTCCCAATAACTCGCGCAGTGGGAGATCGGCTACTGGCTCGGGTTGGCTCGGTCACAATCGTGGCGTTTGGCACAAAGTTTGGCGGCAGTGACCGTGATTGGCTGGCTATGATGGCACAATGTAGGCTTGCTGTGATTGGCGGGCGGTAGGCGGCGATGCGCGCTGTTATTGGCCCAAGCTGTGTGACGTAACATTCGGCCATCCTGAAACAACAATTGCTCCCGCAATGGGGAGAGGTATGGTCAATTCTCTAGAAGGTCAATGATATCATGATTTACAAATTGTTGAGAAGAACTGGTGACAATAGTAAAACCCAGGTATAATACCTACTGCGATGAAGCCTGTAATCAGACCAGCAAAGAACTTGCAGTTTAAAAGTCCCTTGTTACTTTGTATCATCCAGATCTACATTACCCTACTACCCAGGTTTCCAATACCGGTGATAGCTGAGTAAATATCATTAATCATGTTTAGTATGTAGGGGTATGTAAATTAAGCGATATCTTGAGCTCACAATTTAAAGTTGACTTTAACAATTAATTGAAAAAATTAAAAGATAACTGAAGAAGCCTTTCAGAAATAGTGTCCTCACTCATGCTTTAAGATAAATAACTATGAAAACTACAAAATTGCATACTGCAAAGTGCATGATTAACTAGCATTGTCGTACTTATGGACACCCCAAAGAACTATACTTATACTTGTAGCTAGTTTTGCAACTCCGAGTTCTTATCGGTTAGAATTCATAGTTCTTTTACGTCGTCTAATTTGAGTTTCAAAACCTTTTAAAAACATCTAACCTGATCAAAGATGATATAAACTACTCTACCTTGATTAAACGTCGAATGAAGGTATCAATAACAATAACAGCCAAAATTGGGTAAAAGCCTTATAAAAACTAAAACATGACGCATTTAGTTTTGCACCTACTTTCATCTGGATTCTGTATTACACAATATTTTATATCACTCTTTTTAATAATTGTTGGAATTGGATATACTCTACCACAGATCAGAAAAGTATTTATTATGCTGACAAGGAATCTATGATATCGTATATAAAAATAAAGGACTTACACGTAAGAAATGGAATGGAACATGCGTTTACATAAATTGCCCTTGTGGTGTTATTAAATGTGTCTAGAATGTCTTGAAGGACATTATGAATCTTATGGCAATTTTGTGCTTAATTGAGATTTATGAAAAAATTTTACCTACCAGTCAACTATTTGTGTCTTACTAGGCTTTTCGTAATTCGTTCGATAAATTCGAAACAAATTTAGATAAATATGACGTAATTATTCCAGTTTAATTACTCGTGGCAATTATTTCCTACAAATACTAACTTTATCAACGTGCTAACGGAATTAAGAAATTGAGTCATCTTATTAGGAAATGTTCTTTTGACGATAAAGTGGTCTTCAAACAGCAAGCTTGTCTCAGGATATTAAGTGGACTGAGATCAATTGGAAACTGTAAGCCTCCAATTAAGGAAAATATAATATGTCATGAAACACTTGTACTTGAAAGACTGCGCTACTTAACGCGGCTCCGGGACAGAACTGACCAATTCATTATACCTCAGTTAACCGCTAAGCGATTTCTTCTTACCAACCGCAACTCTTGTAGAGTTTACATTAAGGTGCCACATATAGAGACAGTATTTTACATATTTTTATGACTTGCTATGTAGATACTAAGACTAACATCTGCAATGTATACGTTTAGAGGCCAGTTTTTGATTTGAATCGCTGTATCTTATCTCATCTACGTTCATATGTATGAATCGTATTAAACTTACTTAGGCGTATGCAATAAAGACGTGATAAATAGACTTTGGCCTTGGTGTCAATGGAATACATTTGAAGTCAACCTGAATTACCAGTGGCTGATTGAGCTAGATTAGGGTGTGAAAGGAACATAGAATACAGAATCCAATGGCTAAAATCAGCTAGGTTAGGTGCTACGAAGACGGGATAAAATGGCTATAATCTAATGGCTAACGGTAAGCTAGACTGGCTAGGTCATTCAAATACGCTATAGAATGGCTACACTCCAGTGGCTAATATTTAGCTATGCTAGTGTGCGACAAAGTCGTGATAGAATGGCTGTAATCAAGTAGCTTATACTAGGCTAGTGTGCAACAAAGACCAGAATATCTTTGAATACGGAATTTTTTGAGTTTGTGTTATTTGATATTAAATAAAAAAATATTAGCAGCAGAAATCGAATTATTGAAGATTCGTTCGATAGCTCATGGCATCTGGCTCATGGCATCCCTAGTTTCTAATTCAAATTTTAATTTATTTTCCTTCTATTTGATATTGCACACAATTGAACAGCGCGAATAATGCCCAAACCATCGCTAACCGCTGAATATTGACCACGATTAAGGTAATTTGGCTGCTTTTCAGGTCTAATTGATTACTGAATTGAGTTATCTACGCAGCATTTAGTTTTTAAGCGTTATTAGGCGCGTTTTATTGTTAAAGATTTGTTTGTAGTCTACATAGATCGAGACCAACACATAAAATCAGGTATGAAATAGGAAGCAATCTAGTATAAAAAAAGGAAATACGATACGCTCCTCGCTTTAAGTCCGATGTTCCGCAAGACGGGCGTAGTGGCAGCAATGCGTGGGGCAGGGGTTGCAGGTGGTTGGCTTCACTTCCTCATCTGGCGAGGCTGCCGCTGACTGCCGCTGCTGCAGGCACGGCCTGACACGAGTATGCACCGTTGGCTTACACTGGAATTGATAATTATACGGCTTTGTATATTGGTTATATCAGACCCGAGCTTATACTAGGTAAAGTAAAGGTATGATCGTGCGCTTGCGAGCAATCGATAGGCTTTCAGTTATTATTCTAAAATGACTACAAGGATAAGACTGATTGAGGTATGTAAAATTGGTTGAGAAATTTGTAATTATACGCATTTCGGTAATTAGAAACCTTAAATTTCATAAAAAAACTTAAAGACTTAAATCGATATTAGAGCATAGAATCCAAAGACAGTTCAGACAACTTACCAATCAACAGTAATATATAGAAAGGTTACGAAAGTAAATAAGCAAGATCTGGCTTTGATTTGAACAAATGGAATTGAAAATAATGCAAATAATTTGCTTTAAATCATCACGCAAATCCATTCACCCAGAAACTATAATATCTTCGGCACACATTTTAATTTTCGGAGTCTCAAATATACTCGTAATTTAAATGCTTAATTGGGTCATTGGATAGGAAATAAAAAGGAACGGGCCCACCTTTTGTCACAATGTCTCCGAGAGGTGCATTTGCATTGTCACGTGGCGATGACGCGGCGGTTCCGAACTTCGACGCGACAAACAGGCACATGAACTTCACTGGCGCCGATCTTACATTGGCGGTAGCTCGGTGTGACGCAGGTATTGAATCTTGTTGATATTCCGCGCTTTTCCTCAGGGATGTTTTGCGCGCTGATGTGGCAATTGGTCAGCACACGTCACATGGCCACCGGATCTTTGTGGCAAGGTGGCAGAAATTGAGTAGGTACAGCACGCAGCTTGTTGTGTCGTATCCTTGTGATGACGTCGTTATCTAGCTCGCTCACTTTAATGAAATAAATCCCAAGTCGTAACTATTTGACGATCAATTCTGCGGGTAGTTTCATCATTTTCATGATCTTGAAATAAAACGCATTAACATCTACTTCTAATCTTCCCGAGAATAACTGAAATATCACAAATTCACCATCTCCTTGTTTGCCCTCTGGTACGTTTTGCAGGTAGGATGATTAAATAGTTCCGCGTTCGCCGGTCGGGGTCAAATTCAGATTTTTCGCGAATGGACTACATGAATCTACACATGAATACACTACATGACTACACTATTCTACATGAATCGGTGCGATAATGCCTCATAGCTTTTTTTATTTATCCCACTTCTGAGATGAAACAATGGGCATAAATAAAATGCAATATGGCGATATAACACGGATTATTTATTGCGAATTCAAATTACAAGTAACAGCGTTATATTAATTATTAGTACACTTAACACCACTTAACTTATCACTCACTGCAGGATTGATTAAGACCGCAAAATGAACTCGCAATCGTATATATAGCCGAATTCCCAATAACTCGCGCAGTGGGAGATCGGCTACTGGCTCGGGTTGGCTCGGTCACAATCGTGGCGTTTGGCACAAAGTTTGGCGGCAGTGACCGTGATTGGCTGGCTATGATGGCACAATGTAGGCTTGCTGTGATTGGCGGGCGGTAGGCGGCGATGCGCGCTGTTATTGGCCCAAGCTGTGTGACGTAACATAATATAGCACAATTGACTGTGAACTTTGACTTGTTTAAGATTTCAAAATTCGGTTTGTAAAAAAGAACAAAAAGGCACGAGTTACCTACCTATCCAATAAGTAAAATAAAATGATCACTTGTACTTTTAAAATAAACCAAACATAACAACATATTTTATAATATCCCAATGTCATTGTTAATGGCATCATTGGGAAGTTCAATAGTTACAGAGGACCGTGTGTTAGTAATTATGTTTATGAACTGATAAATCGGTAGCTTATGGAGTAATAATATTACTAGTCAACACATCCAGATTATATGAATTCTAGACATGTTTTAGAATATTACTTAAAAAAACAAAAGATAACGCTATTGCCAATCAATCGGGTCAATTTCCTAATGTGTTTCTCACTTCCCTATCAATATTTAATTCGATTATATCGATACGGTAGTTTACGCGACACAATGTTATAGCTGTGTGCTGATTCTGTATCGTTCACTTAGTTAGTTAGTAACCCAAACTGGGTTATTAACTAAGAAAACGGAGGCAAAAATCCTATTTTTGTATTCTTTTTGTACAAGATAGCAACTAGCATGGTATACTGATATGATACCATACCGACCTAGGTTGGTAATTTGTGCAAAAATAGGATTTTTGCCTTCGTTTTCTTAGTTAATAACCCAGTTAGGGTTACTAACTAACTAAGTGAACGATACAGAATAGGTCGAGCGTTGCGTAACTAACCGCATTTTAGCGAGACAGCTTTGCAAGTTCCCCTGGATTGCGTTCTGTCCCCGAGTGCTGGTGATAGATTTGTTCATATACATCTTGTTCTTATCTACTTAAGAAGCTTATTCCCAACTTAGTTGTAGTTAGTTTTGCACCCTTAGCCATACGATCGTCACAGAGAGATCATCACTCATTTTCTTAATAGAATGGAATTCTAAAAGTGTATGGGAATGACATGACATATCCGATCGACAAAGTAGAGGAATAGATCCTTTAATAAGCTTTCTATAAGGTATTTAAGAACACTATTGCTTAATGAATAAAGAAATTTATTAAATAAAATTGCACTGCAAAGCTTTGACTTGAAAAGTATAACTAGCTTGATAGCTCGTGCCCAGACCAAGAGCTTGAATTCTATTGTTACAAGACCGGTTTAAGAACGGTACATACTCGTATCAGTGGGTTCTTATCAGATTGCTCTGCTGGCGTCGGTACTAAAAATATATATTTTTTTGCTGGTCAGCTGTGGGGTTAGTGCAGGTTTTTGTACGAATTTCGAGTCGACTCGCATCGTACAAACTAATCGAATGACTTACATTTACAGGCGTCTATTGACAGCCGCATGTCAGTGACTGTCCATAGATGGCGCTGCCTGTAAATGTATGAATTCGATTCGTTTGTGCGATGCGAGTCGACTCGAAATTCTTACAAAAACCTGTACTAACCCCACTGTTACCTATGTAGATTTTCGATAGTAACATACCTCATATACTTCCGATGCTCATTGACTGGCACGAAGTATTCGTCGTAGGGGTTTGCGGCGTTCATGTCTACCTCCACATCCTTCTTTTTAGACCCGTTTTTAGGCGTCAAATTGATCAGTTCTAAGTTAACTGCTTCTAGAGTTTTGGTGTCGCCGTTAGGCTCTTTAGTGTGTCCGTTCTGGTGGTTCTGGTGGGCACCATTGGAGGTGAAGCTGTCGTTGTGGTTGGGGTCGGCCTCGTCGTGCTGGTAGGCTCTGTTGTCGAAGCCGGCGTGCGGGGATGCGGGCGGCGAGGGCGGGCGATGCTGCGGCCGCGCTGGCTCCCTGGGGGACGCCGATCTACTGTGGCTATCCATTACTTTTGGAGCGGAATGACATCTGGAAAGAAAATAATAAAAATTGAGTTTTAATTCGTGGACACGTTTATTTATCTGTTACGTGGAAGTTGACTTTGAAGAGAAAAGACAAAACAGAGTTTAACTACTCCATCTTTATTCCATGTTTATTAATAAGGGGGTAGGAGATTAGAACTTGACTGCAATTTCACCTGATGGTGAGTGACGATACAGCCGAAGATGTTAGCGTACTAATTTGGAAGTGGTAAGTCAACTCACCCATAAAGGTCTACACAGAATCGCGTCGGAGCGCTTGGCGGCGGTTTTTACTGATAGGGTGGTTACTAGCCACGGCTGAAGCGTTCCAACAGACCAGTGTGCTGATTCTGTATCGTTCACTTAGTTAGTTAGTAACCCAAACTGGGTTATTAACTAAGAAAAAGGAGGCAAAAATCCTATTTTTGTATTCTTTTTGTACAAGATAGCAACTAGCATGGTATACTGATATGATAACATACCGACCTAGGTTGGTAATTTGTGCAAAAATAGGATTTTTGCCTTCGTTTTCTTAGTTAATAACCCAGTTAGGGTTACTAACTAACTAAGTGAACGATACAGAATAAGGCCCCAGAACTGAGTCAATTTAAATATTATGCGTTCCCATAGCGAGAATAGAACCCGCGACCTCTCTCTCTCGCATCCGAGGTCGCACCACTGCGAAAGCGGGGTAAGTCGGGAATATTATTTTAATTCGTACCAGAAAGTTATTTTGCTTTCATTTAAAAGTATATACAACTGTAAGATAATTTTTTTATGATATCTATCTACTATGCCCTCTGACGAATTTAACTACATACTTAAACCTCCCTTGTGCCTTGCTTGGAACTACTGCACCCATAGATAGACAGATCGTTTAAACAATGGTGCCAATTCTGTTGTGCACTAAACTAATTTGACGCGTCTAAAATGGGGCTATCCTTTTCCATGGAGAGGATTTTGAAAATAATGGCACAGTTTTTAGATGTGGCAATAGCTGTGAGATTCACACAACAAACTTGGCATCAGTTCTTATAAAAAGTTATTGTTGATTCAATTTATAATCTACGTCAATGGAGTTGCTAAGAATATAATATGAATGTTCTTATACATAAACAGGTTTTCTTCATTAAGATCAGCGTGGCCATCGGAACGTTCGCGATAGATTGTGAGTGACAGACTAACGTAGCACGAAATAAATGCATTGGTCACGCCGAAGTGTTTCAACCAGCCGAAGTTTGAACAATATCCCGGTTACAAAAGATTTGTCGCTTGTTAGGATTTGCATTGACGTCTCCATGTTTGTAACTTTTGGCAAGGAAGTGCCGTTTGTTTCTTTTCATTTTATTTCGCCAACTTCGACTTCGCAGTATTTTGAAAGAAATACGTTTACAATAAGAGAAATACGCAACTAAAAATAGGTACTTATAAACTTAAAGAGAATTTTCGCAAAAGCAGTATTGTCAGAGACAAAGAGTTAAGTAGTTAATTTAGAAGGAGGGTTAAGAATAAGTGTAACACCACTCACGTAATTCCAGACATTTTAGAATTTCTGCGGCGTGTCTGCGGCGATCGCAGATTGGTTTTATGGCCAGTTATTGATTGATACATACTCGTATAACTGTGTAATAGCTTACATCAAATATAAGCGATTCAAAGTAAGTATCTATGTTAATTTGACATGCGATGTAAAAATGCTTGCAATGCGTCGCCGGCCTTACTCTCAATACTGCGGGCGAGGCAAGCCACCTTTTACTCCACGTCAGGTATTAGAGTTGAGTGCTGCTTTTCCGAATTCCTTACATTGTTTTGTTAAGTGAACTCTTGCACTTAGGTTCAAGTATCGTGTTTAAATTTAAAGACCTGCCCCTAGATTGCGTAAGAAAAACGTATTCTTCGTTATCGCAATCACTTTCAAATATTTCCTTTCAAAAATCCAATAAAACTAAAGTTATGTATATACCTTAAAGACAAAAAATGTAGTAAGTAAGTAACAGTTTTGCTGTAATAGTGAAACATATTCAACAAGTCTGTTATTAGTTCACGGCCACTGAATCATTTTCATGATTAAATTCTTGTGTCGAGAAGCCAAGTTTTACCTTTTTGTCACTAAATGATACACTGCTTATTTCTTTAAACCTACTTATGTGTTAATAATGGTTCAGAAAAAGCTTTTATTTTCAAAAATATTTTTATTAGATGAGCAGTAACAAAAATTTACTAGTAGAGTAGAGACATTAACAAAACTAAAAACTGTCAAGCATGAAGATATTTTCAGTTATCACGGCACGGAACTGTGACGGAACCCTGAGTCTGCGAGTAGGACGCACACTTAGCTCAATCCCATACAAATAG
The DNA here is from genome assembly GCA_963855885.1 of Coenonympha glycerion. Classification (NCBI taxonomy): domain Eukaryota; kingdom Metazoa; phylum Arthropoda; class Insecta; order Lepidoptera; family Nymphalidae; genus Coenonympha; species Coenonympha glycerion. Next base: position 14,678,942 of record OY979630.1, on the reverse strand, counting down.
TACATACCAATAGATAGTAAGCCAACGTTTTTCGCCCTTCTTTTTACTCAGGTTCTATGACTCACAATAGATCAAAGCTATTAGCTACAAAGTTTATTTTAGTCAGTTCATGAAAATCGCAGACCGCACTTGACCGTAACTAATTGTTTAAGGTCATTGGTATTACGAGAGTCATCCAGTGTCACATGATTTCACAATTCCATCACATTTTGAACAAGGTTTGTATTGTAACTAGAGTCACTTAAAAGTTAAAACCTACTTAGGTACATTTGCGTGCTGTTGATGTTGTATGAATATTTCCAACGACCTTTAGAAAAGCTGAGCAATTGAGTGCCTGGATTTGTTATGACGTCTGAGGTAACTAAAATGTGATGTGAAGATCGCAATAATGAAATTGCTTAACTTGTTAAGAATAAAAACTTGGGCACTTACAAGTGGAATCTCAAAACAAAACTCTTGTATTAAGAAATATATGAAATCAGCTGCCTATTTTTGTGTTCCAGATTTTAATAGTTGAATTCGTCTTAGAACTATGTATGTTCTGAAATATCACAAAAATAACGTTTGACTTAAATCGAAATGGCTTGCTAGAGTCTAGTCTTCCAGTTTTGAAATGATACGATTAATAATAATACCGAGTGTAATTATAATCATGTTATTTTAAAATTCTGTCAACCATCCATTGTGGACCATAGGCCTCTAGGCAGCGCGAATTGCGAATGTATCAGCAAAAGCTGAATTATTTAGTATTAAAAAAAAACGCACTATCAAAAAACTTCGGCAAAAAACCGGCTGTCCTTCCAAGAGGGCAGAGTCGTGGGCAGGTGATGCTCCGTTCATTTGAAAGCCGATTCAACTGGCCCTCACGCGCTTCCGGGCCGAGGCCGCATGTCCCATGCCGCATCACTCAATAGACAGTTGGCGGTTGCTTTTGCTCGGTTCAAAGTTTAAACCGATCAGGCAAGTTGCATTACCTATCTTAATTGTCATTTGACCTTTAAGCAGTTTTCTACTAACGCCTATTTTTATTGAAAATGTTTTTTTTATTTTCACATAGGCCTAAATATAAGCTCTTATGAGTCCAAACTCTACCGCCATCGCCAAGTTCGGATCCAATCTAATTTCCAATCTTATGCAAGACGGAACACTTGAGAAATTGAATTATATTGAGTTAAAGTAATGGTCCTATCGTTGAACTCTAAATTCTTCATTTCTCCATAATATACCTAAGATACATAATAAATTATATGATAGATACAGTGATGAGCGGTGATGGGACCGTTTGTTTACCTATATGTACTTGAGAAAATACACAGGGAGACCGGAGAAGCGTCAAAGATTTAGGTGGAAAAGAATTTTATCCGGATATACGAGTATACCTACGTTTTAAAGGATGTTTAAATCAAGTTTTATTGTTAAACATCGCTAAACAGACCACGTATCGCCATCACGACTTCGATGAAATGTTAACAGAGTAAAAAGGAAAAGAAAATGTAAAGAGGCCGAATATGTTTTCCTCACCTTGACCTTGGCGTGTTCGGTCGCCGCCGGACAGGCGAACCCTCAGCCAAAGATCTAGTATAGTAGTAACGCGCATGCGCTGATTTCTGCGTATGCGGCTTCCTTCGGTACCGCCCGCTGCGTACCAAATTCCCGCCACCAGGCATTTTGCTTTGCACTCACATACTATCGTTCATAAAAGGAAGAACTACTATATGCCTATCATTATTAAAGATATGTTTTTACAATTTTCAGGGAAAAATAACACAACTCAAGAAGTATTAACGTCCGCGCGGACACGCAGTCCGCTTCAGTTTCAGATGACGAAGAAAACAATCATGTAAATTGTAAACAATAATTGTTGTCATTGTTTTGTACAGGATGTGCTATAAGTTGGATTGATTGTAGAATTACTTACGTATGTAAGGTGTAGAATCCATTCGCGCAACATTTGCTGTGTTCTTTTTAATAATATTCTAACCATTATCGTTTACAGCCGTGCTATTCTGCAAAACAGCAACGAGCGTACATCTCTGCATCTATGAATTTTTCAGTTGTAATAGAGTACAATTTTGCATGCCATATTCGGGTTGGCAGCTGTCTGGCAGCTATTTCATTTTGTAGAATAGCACAGCAGGTTATACAACCTAAGTATACTGTTTAGAATTTTTGCACCCAAGCAATGTGCAATCGGAAACATGAATCGAAATAGAAAATCGAACATAATTACTCGTAACTGGACTGAAAGTTCATAGTTTTTTTGTTATTCACAGCAGCAACTGTAAAATTGACTTGATCTTCAGCGACAAGTTAACGATGGGTCCTAGGTTCTAAATTCTAATGGTAGTAGGTCACAGACTTGTATACTAAAGACAGGGCGAACAGCGCGAAAAAATGTCGCCAGTTTAAGGGAGCAAGAATGACTATTTTGCACCCTCCCCCGTCAGTAGTCAGTATAGGTAGATAGGTAAAGACCTATTACTTTTTTTTGAATTTTTTTGAATTAACAATAATATTGCAGGCAAGGTGACCACAGACACAAAGATAAAAAAATATAAAAAAATAACATGTATTTCGCAGGAGTTTCGACAGATGGCGCTACATTTTCTTGTACGAAGAACGTTTACGTAAAATGTTCGGATGGGCCTATCTTGACTATTTTTATCTATTTAGTAGGTATTTAAATGTGTGATTTTATTGTGTATATCAACTATGCAAGAGAACGGCGATTTTATAATAGGACAAAGAAATATTTCTGTCAAATTATAAAAAACCAGCGACATCGTGGCGATCTATTCTGACCATAAGTTGAAAGTTGATCTTACGAGAAATGATTGATTAGATTGTTTGAATTGTTCTATAAAAAAACCAACAAGCAGCAATAGTGAATTTCGAATTGTTCTCTAAGAAAAAACCAACAAGCAGCAATAGTGAATTTCGATTTGTTCTCTAAGAAAAAACCAACAAGCAGCAATAGTGAATTTCGAATTGTTCTCTAAGAAAAAACCAACAAGCAGCAATCGTGAATTTCGAATTGTTCTCTAAGAAAAAACCAACAAGCAGCAATCGTGAATTTCGAATTGTTCTCTAAGAAAAAAACCAACAAGCAGCAATCGTGTAAGCAGCAATTTCCAATGCATTGGAAATGTTATCGGGTTTAAGATGGTTTATGTCAATTAAAGCTGGTCACTGAAGCATCACACTGTATATGTGACTATTTACATCAAGAGTGACTTCATGCTGAAAGTATAATATACAACTGTGGTACATCAATACGTAGACCAAGAAAAGTGATTAATGCCTAAAATACTTAATACTTTAATGCCCGTAAGTATTGGAGACTCAAATCACATATGCAAACGAAGATGCTAACTATTCGTTCGTAAATCAATATAAAAATAGTCAAGCAAGTCCTGTGATCACTCAACATTTCATATAGTTCTTAACCGTTACTAATCAAGTTATCACTTTAAAAGTTTATTTTAAACATCAAGATCAGCCATATTCTTATTTGATGACATTTTTACATGGAAATCGTTTTTCCCACAATTCTATTGTGAGCTGCTAATGAGTACTTAATGACTAATTGTGATGAATATTATAACTCTTCAGTTCTTTAGCGAAGTGATTTTTATTTTAACTTAATTATTGAAATTCTAGGCTTTGGGAATTAATTCTTTTTTTTATTATTTGTTGTTATGGCAAAGATTATAATTATTATCTCAGTTAATTATTGTTGTACATTTCAGCGAATTAATATGACACAGTTGCAGCCTGCTGAAAGACGGACTGACAGACAGACGGACAGCGAAGTCTTAGTAATAGGGTTCCGTTTTATCTTTCGCGTACGGAACCCTAAAAAATTATTGACTCCGTTTCCGCAGTACGCCCGCCCGCCCCAACTCTTGGTACGTTAGTAATATTATAACCACATATTATACATTCGGTGCTCGTGGGCTGAGAAGTTGCATCCAAAATGTAGATTGTATTCTGTGGGGGATTACCCAAGAGGAGCTGGAGGCCAGCATCGCCAGCTAGTTATTTATGAAATATAGCAATTAATTGTAATGATAAGAGACACAAATATTAATTTCACTGAGCTTTATAGTAGTAAAAGAATAAAGTCTTGAAGACAAAATAAAATTATAATACAAAACAAAACAAATCAAAGGCTTTATACGTATTACACAATATAAATGCGGTAACTACTCGTATACCTGATAAAATTCTCTTCAGTCGAGGAATGTTAGTCACGCAGCTGTGAAAGGCCGTACCGCACCGGGCGCATACTAGACCAACTACATTTTGTACTCGCCTCCATAACCTCCTCGGTTTTGCTGCTTGCCCGATGTGCAAAATTTTAGTACGGGCTTGATGGTCACACTACACTTGCTGTCTCGCTTTTTGAGTAAACCATATTATATGCTGTAAAATAGGCATTCTTCATCTCTCTCTCTCTGCGTAAAACGGCTGTGACATCTTGATTCGGTCAAAATGATAAGAGTCCCTTTAGGCTATTTGGCTCCATTAATACTGACCGTTTATTGTATTGCTACTACAAGCGGATATTTGTTATAATAATGCATATTATAGCAATAGGTACTCACAGAAACTATCATGCACAGTGCAAAGTTGAAAAGTTGCTGAAAGTTTCTAAGTATACCTTCTGCACCGTAAAGAGCCAATACATTTGCAAAAATTCAAATAGGTCTTCCATGGTGATATTTAAAGAATAGAGGTCTCAGGTGTGAAGAGGTCCAATTCAGCAGCAAAAAGCAGTAAATTTTTTCATGGTTCTCATACTTTTTGGTGGTTCCTATAAACCAGTGGTTCCCAAACTTATTTTGTCTACTGCCCACTTTGAGAATAAATATTTTTTTAGCGCCCCCATTTTTTCACCTATTTAAAAACCACTATAACTTCAAATTGAATTAATTAATTATTGTGACCTATATATGTATATTAACGGAGAATTCTAAACGAAACTTTTACTATAACCCGCAACTTGAAACCTGAGCGCAGTAGGTAACATACAACGGCGCTTAAGGTCTCAAGTTAACTCTTACGGGCTCCACCTGCCAATAAGAATGATTATTGAAACGCAACTTTATAGTATTAAAACAGAGTATCTTTTATTAAAAATATAACTAAAATAATCAATCCTTATATAAAAACTAATGTGAAGGATGAATCTGATGCTGTTTAATAAGTTTGTTGATATCAGGTTCCAATTTACTCAAGAACAGTCGCAAGTCGCCACGTTCGGTAACAAGCAAACGATTTCGCTTTTTAGTAAGCAATGTTGTCACAGCACTAAATCCACGTTCACACAAATATGACGATGGGAATGCTATCAAGAATCGTTGAACGATTGACCACAATCCAGGGTACAATTGCGGGATCGGTTTTTGTAGCCAAAATTCTTGGTAACCATTTTTGAACTTGATTTTTATTTCCTCGTTTGTTGTCAATTCTATAAGTTCTTCTTCCAGCTGAGGTGACATTGCTGTGTTGACATTTGAAAACGGATCCAACACCCAGTCTGGTATTTCCAAGTTCAAAATGTCCTGGTATCGTTCGGTGAAGTCAATGTGGAGGTTTTCCAAATGTTGGCAGTAGGCAAACAATTCGTCGTTACTGCATGATACTGATAAATTTGGAAAATTGTGAAACTCACGTCTGCCCAGATTCTTTTTGTGTAGAAGCAGTTTGGCTGCGAAAGCAGCAACGACGTTTTTTGTTTTAATTAAATTTAGTTTATCGCCTTGCATTTGGAGATTCATGTCGTTGAATAATTTATACAGGTCTGTCATGTAAGCTATATCATTTTTTGATGTTATGAGCTTGTCGTGCAATTCTGTATCTTTAGTTTCCAAGAACTCTATAACAGAGTCAAACAGGTTGTAAAATCGAGTCAGACAATTGCCTCTTGATAGCCAACGAACTTCAGTATGATACAACAAACGGTTGAAATCCTCGTCATTAGTAACACAAAGCTGATGAAATAATCTATCATTCAAAGAGCTGTTGCGGATTTTATTGACTGCTTTGATGACATATTGCAGTGATTGAAATAGTTTTTCACTTAAGTTTCTAGCAACTAAATGTTGTCTATGAATAACGCAATGTACACCAAGGACATCTGGAATTTTATTTTTTAAGTACGCTATGAAGCCTTTATGGCACCCTGTCATAGCCGGAGCGCCATCCGTAGCAACTGAAATAATATTTTTCAAAGGAATCTCTTTCTCATCGCAAAACTTTTCCAATGTATTGAATATGGTTTCACCTTTTGTATCGGTCTCTAAATTTCTAGCAAATAATAGTTCTTCACATATTTTCTCATCTTTAATAAACCTCACGTAAGACAACAACAATGCTTCATTAGTTGGTAAAGTGGACTCATCGAGCTGAATTGAGAATTGACTTGTCCTCAGGTGATCGCACAATGATTCTTCAATGTTTTCAGCCATTTCATCAATTCGTCTTTGCACAGAATTATTACTCAAAGGAATTTTTCGGATAATATCTGCGGCCGGTTTATGAAGCACAGTAGTTATTACTTCATTTATTGCTGGCAATATTAACTCTTCTCCGATGTTATGTGGTTTGCCTTTTTGAGCAATTAACAAAGAGATATTGTACGAAGCTCGAAGTCCGTCGTCATCTTGCTTAGCAGCCGCCGAAAATAGTTTTGCTACACTTGGCTGTGTATTATGCTTCTTCTCTAGGTCTTGAAAATATGCTACATTCTTGTCTTTCTTATCTGGATGCATTTTATTCAAATGATCTTGCAGCCTTGAAGGCTTCATTGCTTCATTCGAAAATGTTTTTAGACATAGAAGACACAAAGGCGACGATGGGTTTGTGGGATTTTCAATAAATCCGAATTTAATATATTCCGCACAGTATTGCCGTCTCTTCTTTTTTACTTCCGACATTGTTTTGCAATGAGAAATACGTTCAACTTCGCGAGTAGTGTAGAGGAGGTGTAAGTAGTGCTCATCTATTACGCGCGAGACCACAAATGAAAATAAAATAAATATTACATTGTTTATATAGAAATGCTTAAGCAGCACGCACCGACAGGAATAAAACAAACATGCATAAACTCGTTAATCTCATTCGACGCTCAATCGTACTCAACAAGTCCGAACAAGTATTCAATGAATCATCCGACTGCTACAGGAATGCACAATTCGGGTTATTTAACAAAAACTTGTTAAAACATGATAGATATCTACGAGTACTAATAACTATTAAAATGCGAAAGTGTGTCTGTTGCCTTTTTATTTGTGTCTACTTTCATTACGAAACGGAGCGACCGATTGACATGATGATTCATTTTTTCTATATTCAATAAAATATGACAGATATATGAACTACGCGGAGAGAAATATAGAATCGAGTTTGAGCAATCTTTTAATTCATATTAGTTGATGTTCACAAGTTGTTGTTGAGAGTCGAGAGCTCTTGCAGTTAAGAGGTTGTTTAAGAGGCCTACTAGCTAAATAAAATTACAAATCACCCCCCCGCCTCGACACAACGCCCCCATTTTCTTTCTGGGTCTCTTACCGCCCCCCTTGAGACCTGCAGCGCCCACAAGGGGGCGTTATCGCCCACTTTGGGAAAGACTGCTATAAACCATTGGTAAGGCCGTTGCAACAACGGCAGTGTCGGGGCTCGATTACGAATTGTTCACGCTCATTGGTCGGTGCACGAACAGCGGCACTAATCCGCACTCGCGTGATCGTGAAAGTGAGCTTCGGGCTACATGAGTCACGAATCTGCCGTGTATATGTTAATGGAAAATCTGAGAAACATGTCCCTTAACTAGAGAAGATTGCGTCTTAAACTTGATTAGAGGAGGGTTCACCATTTGTATATTTAAGACCCCGTCGTCGTCGTCGTCAATTTTACGAGAAATATTGAAGACTAGCTGTTACCCGCGACTCCGCCCGCGTGAAGTACGGTTTTTTGCAAATCCCGTGAGATTACTTGATTTTTAGCGCGGGATAAATGAAAAATGTTCCCGAGTTCGACGGGCCAGTAATGGAGCCTCATTCTCTCAGCCATTCTCTCTATCAGCTGTCAACGTGCAATTCTCATTCACACAATCCATCCACCTCTTTGTTCTTTCTCTACTTACTAACCAAACTCATCTTATTCTGAGAGGAAACGCACGCCCAGCTATTGTAAGGTTGAGAAGAGAGATGGAGAAATGATGGTAGGTCAAAAATTATTTTAGCCAGTAAGTATCCGGCAGAAATAAAAGAGGCATTTTTATTCCTACTCAATAAAATAGAGAGCTTGAATGGCGACCCAGCCGATAAAGCGCAGTGTTGGTAGACGTCCGAGCAGAAGGACTAAAAGACAAGAAGGGAGTTGCGAGAAGTCATTTGATCCAAGCGGGATGCAGGACCTTGCAAATTGAAAATATTTACAGTAGGCCTTTGTCCAGCGGGTGCAGTAAATGAGGCTATTTTCCAAAAATACTGAACCAGTAAACTAAAAACAAATGCTAGGCGAGTGAGATTCCGGTTAAAGCTTACGCTGTGGATCACGTTATAAAAGTTTTATAGCTGCAGGGCAAATTCGATCAGGATTGACCTGATGTCTGTGCCAGGTGGGTTTATTTGCTGATTCATCACTAGTTAAAAGCCACTGAGCCTTATTGATTCATTACACGAGCACATTGCTCAATGAAGTTTTCAATAGTTTCAATATTCAGTAATATACGAGTCCTCATAATTTGGCTAAACAAGAGTTGCTTTAAGTTTGGTAGGATAGCGTGATCTTTAATTTTCGCCCTTAGCTAAGCCACATTTGAATTAATAACAGTTGATTCTCACTCATTAATTAAAATACCTCCTGTAATAGTAATCAAGGCTCTTGGAAAATTAATTGCTTTGATGCGGATATTACTTACGTGTTTACGGCTTTCAAATTACGAGTTAATAGTTAACAAAGTAACGATGTATTTAACCGTAATTGTATAATTAGTTTGACTTATCTCTAGTTGAGTAAAAAGTGAATTTACAATAGAATTGGAAAAAGATATAATAGATCAGTGCATCGATAAATGTTGGGTCCGTGAATGAAATGATGACCCCATGGAAACTCAACCGATACAGTTTTGGAAGAAAAAATAAAAGAATACAGTATAAAATTGTATGAAAATAATAAGGCTAATGCGAGGTTTTTACGTCAGATAATGGGGAAAATAACATCAAGCTAGGAAAACCGAGTCAATAAATTCTACAGTAGGAGGTCATATTGTGAAAAATTCACGAAGGTTCTACAAAAGCCTATTTATTTAAAAGAGGACATCTATGATTTGAAATGATTACCTATCACAAAAACGAGTTATTCTTGTTACATTACACTCAGAATTAACAACAATGGAAGAATTTTTACATGAATACGTTTGTCAAGAACAAAATATTGGCAGTATTACTTAGCAAGTTTTATTTCTAAAAAAAAAGCTGCAGAGATTGTGTTGATCCGGATGCGAAGGCTTTTAAGGTGACATCACGATGTGTCAGATATACTAGATAGGTATGTAAACTTTAGTTGTTAGACGGTTTTAACGAGCTGGCTGAATTGTAGGCTATGCAATACTTCTGCATTTATTTATTGAAACAAGAACTTCAAAGGGTTTTTATATTTTAGTTACATTAAGTCAAAAGAGCGTACCTACCTAATACAACAATATTGTTATCTTATATCAGATGTGAGACATCTCAGTGGCTCATTGTACAGGAAAGATCCTTGTTGCAATAAACAGCTAAAGATTTATGACGAAGGAAGGAAACTCGCTGTGGTTTTATTTGACACGATCTATCTTGAACGGGTCTTAACTATTCAATTGATGAACGATTCAAGATAATGTATAGTATATTAGAAGACGTTAACGTCGGTTAATGACGGGGAAACTCGTAATGTGATGGCTTTATATATTGTATTCAATTTTAATCCTCACATACTTATTAATTATCCTGGCCGCGTGGTTTATGTAGTTTAGTATATGAGTTTTTAACGCTTTAGGTAACGCTTTACAGAAATACTAGTAGGTACTGTAGGTACTATTTATGTGGATGATAAAAGTAGTTGCACTCAAGATACTCAAGATTCATGGACTAAAGTACTGAGTAACTTTGCATCTCCAGTCAAAGATAAGGAAGATCCAAGAAGGCTTAATCAAAACATACTCGTAGTTAAAATTTCCCTCACAGGCGCGACTGCTCAACGTGTTTTGTATGCGAGCCAAAATGTACTTTAAAGCACATTTCGAGCCCTTGTGCTCGTTAATTGTAATTCATCGGTTGTGCTGTCAAGGCCGTAAGGTGCAGATTTGCATGAACCTCGTCTTCTCGAGCGACATACCGACATACCACCTACAAGCCGAAGCCGATCAAAGATTCAGAGCGGAGCGTTGCAGCCAGTAGGCAATATTACGTAATTCCGATCATGGCTAGTTGCCACACGCTACCCGATCTGCATACAATCGCAACTTTAAATACACACTACATATAGTTACAAACATCGCGACTTATCTTAATATTCAGATTAGTATGAGGTCACAGTTTAAAGCCACATATCGAAATAGCCTTGGCGGTAAACGTAACTTAATTAATTCGTGCAGTTTAGCTGACAACACGCTGACAAATAACTCAAGAGGTCAATTATTGTGCAATGCCGCTGTAAGCGCGAACGCTTTCAAATCTAATGACTTTTGGGGTTGTTTATATAGATACTAATTTTTACACCACTTTTCTATGAAAGACAATACGCCTTAGGTAAGATTAATGTCATTTCATTTTGTGCGGCCAATATGTGACAACTATAACTTTAGGATATAACTGGACTCTTGAACTTTAATCTTCTTGTTTTACATAGCTCGATAAGAGTTCATCATTGGCTTATTTATTATACTGTATCTTACTGTATATTTTTGCTGTAAATTACAAAAGGCAGCCGCAGTTTTTAACAAATCTATACCAAATATCGATATCGGTGCTTTGTATGAGCTGTGACTAAGGTATTTGATACAAAAAATAATGAAACATCCTAAAACACGAGTATTACCTGTTACCAGTTTGTTACTCATCAACGCTTACAGATGAATAATAAAGGATTAGTCAGGGAAGACAAATTATATCAGCTAACGATCCAGTCAAAACTCTCATATCAGATACATTTCTTTCAATTAAGACGCAAAATACCAAATGTCTTCTTACTGACAATAATAATAATTTGATATGATAGTCGACATACATCATACAGCGACACGATGTCAAATGCTGTGTATGTGGCCTTCGTGGCCTTGGCCGTATGACTCGTTTATTACCCGTGGTACCCCCGATGGTCCCCCCAGGGGTACCACGGATAACTTACCAACCCGTAACCCAACAACCATCAAAGAAACTTGTCAATCGCTCATTCCATAACTATTGGTATGGACTGAATTTTAAAAATGAATGGGAATGATGGAAGGTATGTCATTCCTATACGTTTTAGGTATGTCATTCCTATACGTTTTTTGAATTTTTTCCATTTAGATATGAAATGAGCGATTGACGGGTATCTGTGTCGGTTGTAGGATAGTCATGTAGCTAAGAACGCCGCACTGGTAACAAGCCATTTCAGGTGGAGTATGATTGATTCGGAATCAGTTCAAATCCACAACGAGGTCGCCCAGTGTCACGACACTTGTTCTGCGGGGGCGAAAGTTGCTTAACTTAGCGTGTTTAACTATTAAGTACAAAAATATCTACATTTTAATACGGAGGTGATTTCAATCTAATATAATATTATTTAGTTGATCAATCTTTCTTTAATATAATTTTAATAATATTACTTAAAATTTATATTATTAATCAATGTTCAAATTTTTTTAATACGTGCCAGCTTCTCTTCTGCGTATAGCACTAACACAGCTCTAGTTTTATCTACCGTAATAAGTCATCCAAAGATCTCGAAAAGTAAATAATATAGGTACTTAATGCTCAGATCGTAAGGTACTAAGTTATTTAGAAGTAATGATGTATCTAAGATAATCTTGATGAAAATATATTATTATGGCTGTACCATAAGAACAACGCTTATCTGTACTTATAGTATTACCCAATAATAATAATATGTATAATGATATTTACTACATTATTAGAAGGTTGCCAATAATATTTTTAAATCCCAAGGAATGTAGGTACATACTCGTATCTATTGGTGTATATTCAATGTTATTCAGTAATATTCGTAGCAACACAGTTTCCTGTTGATTAAAGAATACAAATTTGGATACAAATTGAAAGGAAACTCAATAGCAAATTGAACAAAATTACATCCGGACAAGTCAACAATTATATGAATGAACTAAAGTTCCACACTCAACATGGCTCTGACTAATAGGCACCTATTCGTACCATTACATAAAGAACTTTGACTCAATCGAAAGCTCTACAAGGTTGCGTGCTGAGCGAGAGGGCGGCTTGCGTACGCGCATACCTTATGAGTCAAGTTCCGAGCCTCCGAAGGATGCCATTGTTCAGGATATATTAACCCAGCTGTGCGTATGCAAATAACAGCTATCTACCCATTTCTGACTACATTCCTATATTATAATCATCCAGAAATTTCTGTGGGTGTCTTTACAATGCATAATTACCCGTGACTAAAAATGCATTCCTATCTCTATCAATTTTTATAGCAAATAACGTCATAGTTTATTTATCAGTTTAGCGGTTCAGAGGGCAATAGGGAAATTTCCCTCCAGGCAGGTGTTGTGCCTGGGGACCGCTTGTGATCCGAGCGTGTGACGTCAGAAGTTGTATTTATAGAACGCTCGTCGAATGCTCTGTCAGCGTGTGCTATTGCGCTGGTGACTCCATCTATCGTCAGCTATCGAAGACCGCTGCATCAGTGTTTGTTTAGTTTCCCTTTTAGCCGGAGGTTTAACCCTGCTGGACACCTACAGAACTGGGATTAAGAGAAAGGTTATTTTTTATCACGAAAAATATTCACGGTTCCTTCAGGATTACGAAAACAATACAAAATCGATACTTTCATGAAGTAGTTGTAAAGTATGCTTGTTGAAAGTATAGTAAATTCCTTATACAAAAGCGGGGAAAGGACGCGTGATTTTTATAACTTTAATAAAAACAAGTTTATAAGAAACACTAGTTTATTATAACAAGTTACTAAGTAAGTACCTTTATATTTATCCACTCAAGCAACCTTTCTATCAACCTTGAGTACATAAAAGGATACAATGAAGTGTGAAGACCTGATAGAATTAAGCAGCTATAAGCCGGAATTTTGATTAGCACGAGGAATGCGTGGGTTACCGTGTTCCATCACTATTCAAAGCATTAAACAATCATCATGACACTCCCACGTTACTTGGAGCCAAGTATACGATGTGCTTGGGGTTGAATGTAACACAAAAGCCCGCTGTAGTCGTTTATAATGTTAGTAAGGCAAGTGTTAATGGGTATTATACGAGTAAATCATGATTTTCACTGTGCATATGGCAATAACTTATAAGACGTAATTGAAGGGCATAGACCAGACGGTACCAGGGCATAGAGAAAACTATGTGGACTTTTTGACTAGAAAAATAATGATAATTTTATATAATACACAGTATACCTACTGGTTAAGTAAATAACAGTGATGAATTCTATCTACGCTGTTGTTGCTGTATAAAATCATAATAATTCACAATTTTTGTATGCCTCCTTAATGTATTATAGTATGAAATCTTCAGTTGGTTATCTTATTACTCGAATTGGATACAGATACCTAAGTGCCTAATTCATACACATAACACAGATGAATAGATCTTCATTCATCACTACTCTTTTCCTTCGACCTGTAAGCGTCAACACATGGAGGGCTGTTCATTTCTAAATTGGATGATCTACTTATGTTTTGTAAAATAATTCTGTAAACATAGTAAAAGCTACTGCATTGTTTATGAACTTGAAATAGTAGGAAGGCACAGTAGCTTTCCCAAATTAAAATTATTCTGATAAAACTTATACAGTATGAAAAACTAAGAAGTAAAGCTTTTAATTTGGGATATCTTCGAAACTCGAAATTACTTTCTTTTACAGTGAATCGCAGTTTTTTTCTCTACAACTCGAATCCATATGCAGACTGGAGCGCCATTTGGGGTAACTGTAAAATGGTCAGTGACCATCATTGGCCATTCCGAAGGTAAATGAACCAAGGCGCGTGGGACATTCGCGATCGCTGCTCAAGGAACCGTCATTTGCTGGAAATGTTTCACTTTAGATACGCACTCGGAATTGATTGTTCCAATTATTTATCATTTAGCGATGGCAGAACCCTCAAAAAAACTTGTCAATATTATAAACTTATTCTGTGGTCTGTGGCAGCACCACTGTGATTTACTGTCGACAACGTATTCGAGTAGCCAAGACAAACTTTAATTCTTTCGGAATAAACAATAGTTCACAGTAAAGTAAGTATGGATGGGTAATTATAGTCTCATTATTCCTTATACTTACTTGAGTTTAGTATAATTAACGTGAAATCAACGGGTCTGCCCGCGAAATTCAAAATTTTCGTGGTTTTTTGCAATTTGTACGCTAATTAGACATGATAGGCTTATGGCAATCTATTTGCGAGAATGGCAGTATCATCTTTACATGATTATATCAAAATATTTGCATAAAAATGTGTATCCTATAGGATATTAGTCCGAGTATCGAGTTTTATGTGAGTAGTTCGCATATCTCGGACTAATTTCTTTAACTCGACACTTTCGAGCAGAGATTTTTATATAAACACGTGAAGAAGATATTGGGATTATCGCAATTTGACGGCCATAAGCCTATTATGTCTTATTAGCTTAAAAATCGCGAAAAACCACAAAAAATTTGAATTTCGCGGGCACACCCGTGGTGTGCTCCTTAAGGTTAAACGGTATTAAAGTTGAATGACAAAAATGAACATTAAGAATGTGTATTTACATATTTATTTATATTTTAATATTGTATCTCTTGAAATTCTTCATACTTTTTAAGTCGTCCAAAAATAGAGTACTTCTAATGTACAGTAATCAGGATAAAACTAATTGAGGTTAATTATCTTTACTGTAAAGGTGTGTAGCAAAAAAAATTGAAGGCTTGCCCGGGAGGCATGTGCGACTAAGTAACCGAACGACAAAAAAAAATTGACCGACATTCGTATCAATTCCTATCAGTCTGCGTTATCAATTCGGTGCGGGTTAACTTTTTTCTTAGTTTTTGCTATTCTTGAGTTGCGTTGATGTATTTCTGACACTTTATTAGTCTGCATATTTACGTGTAGGTTACATCTATATTTAATTAGGTGTGTATTTTAAACTGTGACGGCACAGCATTGTAAAGTTTGCTTGAAATTTTAAAAATAAAGGGTCGTGACAGACTGACAGAGGGACAAACAGACAATAAAATGGGTTATATATAGGGTTTCGGTTGATCCTTTTCAAGTACGGAACCCTAAAAAGCGCCAATTTGCGATTTGTTGTCTATGAAATGGGTTTATTTACAGTCAAGGTTCAGTTTGTAGCTCTTTTTTTCATCAATGACTTAAATATTTCGTAACCCTAGTTAAATAATTAAAACAGGTATCCAGCTGGACGGTACAAAACCGGTATTCAGTTAAATGTAATTACAACAAGTTTTCATTGTTCATGCGAGGTTTCCCGTAACGAGTTTCTTATTCTAGTTCTGAACTGTAGGAGCATTTGATGCAAAGAGGAATTTTTCGCACGCCTCATAATAAATGCAACCTAATGAAGATTTTAACAATCGGAGAATCTGGCTAATAGAATTAAATAATACCTGCTTAACACGCTTTTTTCCGTATCAGAATTGAGTATATTATTCTAACACCTAGGTGTTTCATCGTCATTTTTTCGGTGGAACACAAAAAACAAAGAATGAATCTTATTAGAAACCATGAGTGTGTTATAAGTATACAAGGCAGGTCTGATAAAATAAGTAATAATTCAAAAAACATAGTGAGTTAATATGGTTGTGAGCCATGACTCGATTTGCCACCTATCACATAAGTCGCTTCATCATTTCGAATGTTTCGAATTTCTAATAAGTTTTGAATGTTTTGACTGGGTATAGATTTTTGTGACGCGGTTTATACTATGAGATATCAAAACCATGGAGATGCCCCCTTCATTCATTCATGCTTTGCGTGACATGCGTGACATGCGGCGCCATTATGAACGCCAAGATTTATTGCTAAACAAATTATGTACCGAGTAACTAGCCTAGGTCGCCATTTGACGGATTAAAAATAGGTACGCTAAATTTTGTTGATGGGGCCAGTCCATATTGTTTCCTAGGTCTTTGAGCTTATACGATCAAAGGCTTCCATGCATAGAATGTGTCGGGAAGTTATCATTAATCGCAAGGTGACAGATATCATTAACACGATAAAGTCTTTGTCGTGATCATATTCAAGTATTGAATGCAACCGGCTACCTTATTGGTAGCATTGGTCACGCGTTGTAAGTATTATAAACCTATTATGAACTACGAGTACTTATCTTGCTATCTGTTACTTGATATAAGTGGTATTTCCACGAAAAACAGAATTCATGTTATAGTCGTACCATCATCATTTTCATACTATGAAAATATTTAAACAGTGCTGCAACATTACTGCTTTTAGAGGTGGTGGTACGGCCCCAGTTCATAATTTACCGGGGTAAATATAGTATGTACTAGCGGATTCTACTAGCAAAACCTACATGTCTTAAAAAGTCTGTTTGTAATCAAAATGTGAGGTAAGTAAGTACGACACATTAAGAGGCCTGTGAACAACGATGTCGCCGTTAATGCAAAATACCAAATCATTTGTAATTCGTGAATATTTCGATCATGTTGTGGTGTTATTCGGATTCATATAGTAATAATCTATGCTCCTGGCCATATTTGGTTCGGAAATATTTCTTTAAAATAAAATAATAATCAATTTTGATCAAAATTTTTATAACTTTGGTCGAGTTCCGTAATACCAAAAATTATGAATGAAAACTTGTAACCTTCTTTATTAACTGGTGTTTTTCTTTAGCTGGACAATAAAAACTGTGCTCCTGAACTAATGCGACGTGAGATAGTGTTGTTTTTATTACAAAACAAATAAGCAGAAAACATGTCCTCTTTGACATAAAAATAAGCAAAACTAAATTCGTTTACAATTTCGTTTAACAACAGTATTAACGGAACCAGATATAGCCAGGAGCATAGATTATTACTTTAAGAACCCGAATAACACCACAACATGATCGAAATATACATGAATTACAAATGATTTTGGTACTACGTTTGTATGGGAGACATGGTAGTTCACAGGCCTCTTAATAAATCATTTTTTTTAACTGAAGAATAAAGATATTGATTTATCGGTATCCGTACACATTGTAAAGAACGATATTCTTGCAAGGATTTCAGCTTATGTTACGTTAAGATGAGTGACAGGGTCGAAGTTTTATACGATATGCTGGGAAATACTTGTAGGTTATTATTTATTGATCAATATCATATTACATTAAATATAATCATTACTGAAATTACAAAAATATAGGAATACTTAAAGTAAGGTTAAAATAAAACGTAAAGTAGGTATATACCGTAAACTATAATATAGTATAATATAAAAGTATACTAAATACCGCGTCCACGATAAAATTCTGCAGGGTGAGTTAGTGTAAAGAAGTGCCTATTGAAGGAATATTGAAGTATCCGCCAACGGCAGACCCAGGCTACAGATAATATAATACTATACTAGTACCCAGGCTAAATTTGGACGTGTGAGCGATAAGTGTCTGACGACACCTTTCGTCTTGGAGGACCTTTAATGTTGTATTACTTGTAACGTCTTGTCTTGTTGTTTGAACTGTATAAACAAGACTGAGTTGGCTGCACAACATTTTGAGTGTCAGAGAGCCCTTAAAATGTGGTATGCCACTTGCCAGTTCATGACGTCAAGATAAGCCGAGTGCTGTAAAGATTTTGGGTGTGGTCACGCCTGTCGCGGATCAAATGATTGCATTGATCTCGAGCTTAAAAGATTTGTAGTACTTTATTGAGATGAGATTATTTATTTAGTTATCAATACGTGTATAAGTAGGGATTATTGGGATTATGGCTCTAAGATGTCGTTGGTAACAGTTAAAGTTGCGTAATTTCGGTAAGATTAAAATTTATAAGCGCTTCTATTTTAAATACTTGCCTTGGTACTTAGCAAGATGTTATTAAACTTTATTATAATACTGGTAAGAATGTTTACTTATCTATTAGTACCATTTTATAAGCTTTTATTTAAAATGTGTTAGGGTGGAATCTTGTGCTCAATATTGAAACAGATATCTTCAATAGATTGAGCTGAAATTTTTAAACTGCACGTTAAATTTGCATGACAAGGCTAAAATCTGTGGACAAGGCACGCTTATCTGTATGACGTCATCCAACATGGCGGATGAACCAAAATGGCGGATTAGTTATTTTTCATGCACTCCAACAATAATATGAATATCATGAGAAGATTACAAATTTTCCGTATATATTATGGACACTGATTCACTTTTAATTTTAAATTTTATCAATTAGGCTTTTCGTGGCGTTACTCTCGTGGATTTACGATTTTGTAGAGAATATCAAAGAACAAAGTAAAGGAAGGCTTCAGTAATGTGGCATATAATATTTCATTAGTGTCACAAGGCCTTGGCTTAACTTTAGAAAGGCTTTAAATATCCGTATAGTAAGTATGTACATACTACAAACACAGCAAAGGTCTGTATGAACCTTCAGTACGTACCTAGTAAACACTAAAGAATTTGAGACTGTTCATTCATTTCCTTTAAATAGAGTAGTAATATTCCCCAGACAGTTTTTGTGTGGATCAAACTTTCGTTTTTTATATTATCTATTTCATCTTCATAAGTTTTTGTGATAAAACCTTTCACGTAGTCTAACCAGTTCATGTTATTTCATCAAGCATGAATTGGATTTGCTGCGCAAACTTGTGTTGCATACATAGATTACATACACTTGCTGGAAGTTTTTACACAAAGTAAAATTATCAATTATCAGGAATATTACATATCACATGTAACACGTTCGATCACCGCAATCAGCGAAGGAAAGTGTTTCGCAATCGATCTGATATCTTCAGAACAACTGTAACGCGAGGCTACGAGTAGCTTTCGATTCGTCAATTAGCGTACGGTTTATGTAAGCCGAACAACTTTTACTTGACAATGAACTGAGTTGTATGACGGATGACCTCCACTGAACGGTGGCCTGACATTTAAGTCACAATAAATATGTTATTTAAAGCAAATCCAGCCAAGTGCGAGTCAGACCCGTGCCGTAGAAAAAGTAAAACTATAAATATCACTTTTGTTAATAACCGCAAAACTAACTTTTTTGTTGAGCTTTGTTGTTGCTACACAATAAAACTACCTATGTAAGAGAGAGTTAATTCCATTTTTCCTACAAAATATACCATTTCAGATTTTTCAATTTGGTAAACTTCGGAGATAAGAGGAGAACGGTATATTTTTCGATATTTTGCACTAATAAATCAAACAATATTATGCATTAAAATAAATAAAGTCTGTTTTAGATGTACATTTACTAAATAAATTAGTAGGTAAATACCTAGAAAGGTCTTAAAGAGTTGAAAAGGTCAGAACGTTTTCGCATCGATGCCCTAAAAGTCTCAAACTGTTTAGATAATAAGGAAGTATTTTTCCAACGACTGTTAAAAACCTGTTGAAAATGTAAGGAAATTAATGGGAAATTAAAGCGTTTTTTATCGTTAACATGTTTGCGCTTGACTACGATCCGTCTGTTGGGGCTGCTCGAGCGGAAAATTGTAAACAATAAAAAATCAATGGCTGCATCCACGCTCGCACGAGATGGCGGGGAAGTCTTTAAACTAAATCATCTTATACCGGAGTGTGGTTGCAATACCCTTCAATTTTATATTGACAGTTTTCAAAGTAAAAGAAAAAGTTGTTCTTACAATTCATTTGAAGTAACATAATTAGTTTTCCGTACCCAAAGGGTAAAGCGGGACCCTATTACTGAGATCTCGCCGTCCGTCTATCACCAGACTGTGTCGCTTGTACCGTGATAGTTACACACTTGTCACAGATGATGTATTTCCGTTGCCGCAAATAAGAACAAATGACTATAAAATACAGCAAACGTGATTTTCGATCGTTTTCAGTAGACCCAATATGACTCCACTTGTTTAGTAGTAGTATAAGTAGGTAAATGAGCCTTCTGGCTTCTACATAATCATCGCGCTACGTTATAATATACCTATGTAGATAATGGTACGGAACCCTTCTTGTGCGAGTCCGACTCGCGCTTGGCCGATTATTATTACTCTTGTTTAGTTGGCGTGGACAGCCTATGTCACATAGGTACCTATTCAAGCCATGTGCATAGGTACTACACGAAAATATACAACCAACGCAGTAACCAGCACAGATTTTAAAACTCTAAACATAACTATTCCGTTTTCCAGATCTATTAGTAAGCGAGTCTGACTCGCGTTTGTTCTGTTTTTTTTTTCACATAGTTGTACATACTTGTATCATAACAGCGGTCACAAATAAAACAAAATGAAGAATTCAATACACGCCACCGAGTCACAGACCTCTGCTTAGATCGAACGCCATATTCGCACGCCTTGCACCGTTACTTCCGCGATAACCGGATGTAGTAGCAAGACGAAATGTGAACGGACCACTCCGAAATCCGAATGCAACTATTGTACGCGGCCGGAGACTTACCACACTTACGTCATAATCCGGCTCTAAGCTTACTCAAAAGCTAAGACTAAGAGGGCATATTTTAGACTTTACTTAGAAAAACGTTTTCTAAACTGTTAGTTTTTTCCTGATTTTTTTGCGACATGACTCACACCCCAGAATACCTAACGGTATAATATCGTACCTACATACAGATTAAGCACTCTATAGACCCTTTTTGGAAAATAAAAATACAATAGAGTAGGTAGAGGTGTACTTATTAAGTTATACCTAAATACGAGTAGAAGAGATTGTCTAAAGCGCCGTGATTTTGATATTCAAAATCTCGATGATTTGACATAGCGAATAAATCGGCAGTAAGGAGTTATAGAAGTATTTACAGACAAATGCGAATTGGGCTCGCGTACCAAGGGTTCCATATACTACTGATTCTAATTTTTGATGCGGTCTGTGCGTTTTTTGAGCCATAAGCGGCGGACAGACAAATAACAAAGTGAATGTTCCGTTTTCTTGTCAGAGATCGAGAACCCTAAATATATAAAAAAAGTTATATACTTTTTAATGCTCATTGCTTTAAAATCCAGTTCAATTACGCAAAAGTTTACAAGTTCTCATGGTGAAAGATGTTAATAGTTTCGTATAATATGAGCTAACATTTTACGGTTTTTTGTTAAACAGCACTGACATACGATATAATAAGTCGTTAACTATAAGAGAGTAGATTTCGGATGAATATTGTATAACTTTCAAGTGTAAGTTTCCATATGCCTTGTATATTATTTCATTAACTTCTTTAGATTTTGTTTCTTCCTTAAATAATATTTCGGGTAAGATTAACGAATGTTTTTTTTTATTATTGTTGAAGTCATAACATTAGTTAACTTATAAAGTTATGAAGTACCTACATAATACGTATGTGTGCTTCTCATGGTGATAAATAAATAGGTATGCGTTTCTGTAATAATAAATTGTCGTTTAATTCCGCATTTTATTAATACAAACATTATTAATACAAACTTTCAACTGTTATTAATACAAACATTAAATGTCAGACGCGTTAGAAAAAAAATCCAGCGAAGTAATTGCAAAGTCTATGCGCTGTATATTGGAATGCTGAAGGTACTTTATAGATTTTTTTACCTTATATGTATACTACAATATGTATATGCACAACAAAAGCCTTATAAGAGTAAGCGTAAGTAGGTACGTGGTAACTGGTCCAATTAACAATTTCAAAATTCCATGGAAAACATAGAGATCAAGATGTTCCGTAAAGTTCAGGAAAGAACTCTTTCACTATTTGTCTACGATAACCACAATGTAACGTTTGCAAAGCTTACATAATACGTGTTATTACTGTATGGATTCGCTTGTCCGTTATGAACTCAAATTGCAATGCGCATTTCGATCTAGCTTAAGTCTTAGGTACGACTATCGGAATTCTGAAGATATTAAAATTCACTTTGCAGTTTTACTTTTACTGTAGAGTGTAGACTTAAAAGGCTTAAAATTTAAATACATTTAAATAAGTCTAAAGATATACCACTGATTCATCGCTTGACTGTCTCTGGTACCAATTTATTCGGTTTCTATTGTAGGTGCTGACTGCCGACCCTGAAATCCGCCTGCGGGTGTTAAGTTATACCTAAGCTTAATCATAGTTATTAGCTAACATTTATGTAACTAGTTACTAGTTATTTCAATTAAACACACAAAAATTAACGTAGGCATTTAATTAATACAATCAGGTATTATTGTTTATTGCGCAATATAATTCGTGATAAATGAATTAACAAAAGGTTATTTTATCGACATAGCAAAATTCTTAAACAAGTTTACACCTACTGGGGATTTATGAAAAAGGCCAGACGCAAATAAAACGTCTGTAGTGAAGGTGTTTCGACCCTAGGTACTAGCCCGCGAATATTACACTAACTACACATTGTAGGTTTATGGCAAAAAAAATTGCGGGCATAATATTTCCGCATCTTCAAGTTTTTAATAGAAACTTTGCTTAAAAATTCCCACTCACCTCATATTGGTTCCCGAAAGACAATTTTTTGCTGTCTCCCAGATTTTGAGCTATCGGGAACCAATATGAAGTTAATGATTATTGTTGAGCAAAGTTTTTATTAAAAACATGTAGATGCATAAATTTGGTGCCCACAAAACTCATTGCGATAAGCTTACGATGCATAATTAGCCCACTATTAGCGAAAAACTAAATAAAATTTGAATTTTCGCGCCCGGATGGTACTCATCCCCCTTAATTCCTTGAAATTAGATATTGTATTGTTAGTTTGAGCTTTCAATAAAAATCTCAGTCATTGGGGTCACTGACGCGAACGATAAAAAAAATCAAGCATCAAAAAAAGCTATAAATAATTTTCGACTTATTTTACCGTAATTGGTTTTAATTGGTTAAGCCTCGTTTCGAACCTTGACCAAATAGCCAAATACGTTAGCACGTTTGTTAGCACATTGCCAAACATGGGAGCAGTTTAGTCGTGAGCAACTCGCGCCTGCGCATTTCGTAAACCTCAGCTTTATTAACTATCGTTTCATTTAATTCTCAACAAACTGGAAACTTAAAGTCTGTTAACTAAGAACAACCAGCGTCTCTGCCGTAACTTGAAGTTCGAGATCGTGCTATGGTCTAATCACGACTTCATTAAATTAGCATTAATAAGTTTATGAGTAAGCGTGTAAGTGTCGTGTAAGTTATTTAAAAAAATCCTTTCTTACCCCTTATCTACATCACAAAGGGAACCTGTGTGATGTAGCAAGGTTTTTAGGTCCAAGGGCAATTGTGTTTCGATTAGTGATACGGGAATGCAAAGTCTGTCTGCCCTTGAAGCTGCTAGGCCGAACTTACCCGTGTCTGCACTTAATAATTGTATCATGCGGGCTGTTCGAAGTTTGGTTTCGAAACTAAATAATTATTCACAGAAACATAATTCACTTTTAGATTTTTCCTTTGTCTGCAAGTAGCTGGTGTTCTTATTT
Organism: Coenonympha glycerion; assembly: GCA_963855885.1. Classification (NCBI taxonomy): domain Eukaryota; kingdom Metazoa; phylum Arthropoda; class Insecta; order Lepidoptera; family Nymphalidae; genus Coenonympha; species Coenonympha glycerion. The sequence goes on along the minus strand of OY979630.1, from coordinate 14,655,118 downwards.
TTAAAGGTTATTTAAATAAAAACCTTGTATCACGATTAAATAGTTTTCTACTGTGACTATTCTCATAGTCAGGTTCATATTAATTCAAAAGCACATATTTTACGGAGATTTTTTGACAATATTGCACTACTTCAATATTTAGGAAATTTCTTGATATTTTTATAATTTTTCTCAATGATATATAAAAAAAGGCTTTACTTAAAGCAAGAAAAAACATTTTTATAATAATAAAAACAAAAATATAAATAATAATAGCTTCTTCATTTTACTTACTCGACATCATGCACCATAAAAGTACCTTACGGTACGGCATTTACGAGTTAAAATATACCGTTTTGTTACATGTATATCAGTAAATAAGGACTAGTGGCTTCCTGCTGCGTTGTTGTAAGTTAATCTTTATTTATCTTAATGGCCATTCAACTTAACCAATGACTGGTCCGGTTCGTCTGCGACTTAAACAATGGCGAGTAAGTAAGTTAAGCGTCCAATGGCACGGATGTAAACATGAAAAATACTCGTAAGTTTAAAAAGCTATTGTTTAAAAAATCTTACATGCTTGTGACTGATCCACGTGAATGTATTTTCTTGGGTTTAATGGTTAAAGTGTTGGTTAAAGTTGGGTTAAATATAATCCATGTATTGGGTGTATAATATAATCCAAGTAATTTTTCTCCTCACTACGAAACGCGCAAATTTCACAATAACAACGTTTTCCGTAAACAGTAATTGACTGAAAAACTAAGCACGTTATCAAAATTTTAAAATATGTTCTTAGCGTATTTAGGAATTATTATTACTGACATCACTAACATCAACCATATAGCATTCGTATCTACCGTATACTGTGTTGTAATTTTGTTATTTCCATAAGGTCCGACCCGTCCGAGCTCTTCTTCTCTCTGTTGGAGTAAAGCTTAAGTTTCCTCTCAATCAGAACGCACACGTTCCAAAAGTATGACTGTTCTGGTCTCGGTCAATGTACTCTGAATATTTCGGTACAGATTTTTATCGGTAGTCTGTAGATATACATCACCATTACTATTGGTACGAAATGTTTGTTCTGCTATTCATTTAGTCGTTCTATAAACCACGAATACCATTTACTTATTTAACTACACTATTCAAAAATCATTAATACTATAGTAAGCTCATTAATAAAGCTTACTATAGTATTAAGGATTACTTACATGAATCAAATCCTTGGGGATGAATGAACTGCTGTAATTATACTAGCTCAATTAGTTTTAAAAGCTTTTGTGAAGTGGTGATAACAGAAAACAAAACCCGGCTGAGTTTGTTGTGGGCTTCTTCTCAGTGCAGGGCGCGTTGGAACCCTCGTAAACTTAGTTTTATATCGACTTGGAGTTATCGCCATACAAATGTGACAAATATCATAAGGACCATTTACAAGCGCCTATATATTAGGCCTATGTGAAATAAAGATATTTCATTTCATTTCATTTAAACAAATTCTACCGGATATCTACGATGCATTCAACTCCTAACCTTTAACACGAAATCTAGGTTTCAGTATGTCAGTGTAATCTAAATAAACAAAAGTGAAGCTTGCATGCTCAGGAATAAGGCTGAAAATGAAAAACTTTATGGTAAATGTTATTTTCGCCGGCGCAGGCGCGGCGTCTTCTTCGATTGGGCAATGATACCAACAATGCGGTATTTAACGAAATACTTTGTATTATTTCATGTCTGGTCGCGAAAGTTGAAAATTATTACTATGCACTTACATATAATTTTGATTGATTTTATTGGTAAGGAAGTAAGTAAAAGTAACATACTTAAAAAGCTCAGCTGGTTTTATTCACGATACCATTCGTAGACAGTGACAATTAAAAAATCATTACTTTCACTGAATTCACATGCCCACGATTCTTTCTATCCGCTCCTAATGTTTTTTCATCAAGCACAGGAAAAACTTCATAAAATGTATGCGATACATAAGATACCTAAATGTTTAGTCTAAGTGGAAATTTGAATAATTACTTAAGTATAAATACCTGATGCTTAATTTTTACAGCATGAGTCATATTTATTGGGATATATAATATCAGAGGAGTCTGATTGCGCAATAAAAACGTATTCATTGTTATCGTAATCAATTCTGCCCCCCGATTGGCTGCCGTAAATCAGAGAACCAACCAGCCTCTACTTTAGGGACAGGATCCAGGTAATTGGAGGTTTTTCGATTTCTCTGTAACTTTAACCTGACCAAACAACATATTTTTCAAAATATGAGAAGTCATACGCTATTCGATCTAGAAGATATGTGTAAGATACTTTATAAGTAAAAGCTGCAAGTAATATTGCGAACTTGTAAATTATTGCAAATTGGATATGAGAAATTTAGAAAGTACATTCAAATCACTTTATGTAATGTAGAGGTGAGAGCTAGAACAAATATCGGCAGTACCTACTGAGTAGATTATGATACAATCAATCAACATCGTGTGAGTGACGGGATAATACTCGTACTAGGCAGCCAGACCAGTGTCTGTATTCTATTACTTTTGATAATCTTAATGTTTGAGCCCGTTCATGTAATTAAGAGGTATCATTGATCAATTAATATTATCTTATACAAGAATAATTGATCAATGAAATAACTAAGTAATAAAAATTTCCGGGATATCTACCTACACGTGTAACTCAGAATTTAGACACAATTTTAAGCTACACCTCATTGAAAATTTTATAGATAAGTCTTCTATTAAAAGTTGTGCTTCCATTTTTGCCTTTTTTCTTGCATTGTCCTGCAGTTTGTGTGTTTTGTTCCATAGATTCTATAGAAATTTTTTATTGAGATACATTAACAAAGAAGGCGATAATAGTGTAACTACAATCTTCACGTCTTTCCCTTTTTCGCTTAATGTTTCTAATAAAATGTTTGCGATAAGTCGAATTGTACGCTCAAAATAGGCAAATACGTAATTCGGAAGCAATATTGAAGTACACTGTACTGTAGTATCAAAGTATGAACTGGGTAGGAGAGAAAACTCTATTTATACGAGTATTTGCCAGCGGCCTTATTCTGTATCGTTCACTTAGTTAGTTAGTAACCCTAACTAGGCTATTAACTAAGAAAACGAAGGCAAAAATCCTATTTTTGCACAAATTACCAACCTAGGTCGGTATGGTATCATATCAGTATACCATGCTAGTTGCTATCTTGTACAAAAAGAATACAAAAATACGATTTTTGCCTCCGTTTTTTTAGTTAATAACCCAGTTTGAGTTACTAACTAACTAAGTGAACGATACAGAATCAGCACACAGGTCCCGTGATCCGACACTCTGCCCACCTGACTCTGAAACCTGGGTGATTGAAAAACCTCTGTAAGGGAAAAAGAGATCTTTAGAGCTCTCATTAAAACAAGTTTGAACAAGTTCGATATATTTTGTGTTTAAAGTAAATAAATAAAATATGTTACAACAATACAACATGATCTAAATTACATGGTTCTACAATATAAATGCATTATGGCGGCAAAATAATCTACAGGCCTCAATCAATTTGTTAATAGGCGTGTAAATAGGCGCTAGCGTGAAATTTACGCAAAGTAGCTCGTAGTGTTATAGTTGTACCACCATTATGTAAATAGCATGCGATTACTTATCTTTAACGTAATCTAGTTACAATTAAAGAAACATCAATGCAAGGGTGAATGAAATGAAATGAAATGAAATTCTTTATTTCACATAGGCTTAGATATAAGCTCTCATGAAATGTCGAGACTCTACCGCCAGGTTCGGAAAGCAGGTTTACACCGAGAAGAACTGGCAAGAAACTCGGTACTTGCTCTTTAAAAAAAAAATGAATCAATATACAATTTAATAAAGTCATTGTTCTGGCTAGTGTTTTATGAAAGGATATTCTATTATACATATACATTCTATTAAATAATCTCTAATAACGTAAAATTCTCGAGGTTCACAGTGTTTGAATCAAAACTTCAAAGCTCCTCTAAAATGCCTTACCCAATTTTAGTAATTATTTTTGTCTATATTCGATATTTCTGGGCTTAAACTGTTTTACCCTATGTGAGAAATAATTTGTACCTCTACCTATAGCAAAAATATAATTTATTTGCCGGATCAGCTAGTATTTTATATACCTATGTATTTGTTTACCTATGTATTTAAGTATACAGTACAGCGCGGCTAATTGATGACCGATTATTTCCACTTATACTGGTATTACAGGATAAATATAATACTTATCTACTCACGAGCTAAGTAATACTGACTATGTAATAAGTTATTTCTGTTAGATTATAAATATGCGATATGATATTATGATAATATTTTTCGGGTACATACCACGAATAAATATGATGTTTTTCCTGCCGTGACCACGGCAATTAGGCCGAAATATCGCCAAAAAACATCATATTTAATCGTGGTATGTACACGGAAAATATTATAATATCATATCGTCAAACCACGAGGGAAGTTTAAAATCATTAGTATAAATATGCGGTTAAGCAAGACTTCGTTATCCATTAATTGCATATCGGTAAAAAGCCATAGACCACATACGACCACAAATAAGTGTAGTCAAATGGGCATGGACGAGAATTCTGACGAGTTTGCAGTCCGTGGGTAAAAGTGGTGTTAATTGAAAGGTTTCACTCTCGATTCATGCGCATAGTTGATTAGTGTTAGATAATGGTAGTGGCAAGCAGATGCACGTGGAGATGTTATCTGGGAAACTATGGTAAATATGTTGTTTGGTCTGATTTCTTTAAAGGGAAATTGAAAAACCTCCAATTATTTGAATCCTGCCCCTAAAGGAGAGGCTGGTTGGTTCTCTGATTTACGGCAGCCAATCGGTGGGCGGAATTGATTACGATAACGATGAATACGTTTTTCTTACGCAATCAGACTCCTCTGATTGTTTGAGGGACACATAAACATTGTACTCGTTATCGGCAATAATGCCACTTGATTGCCAGAATTCGCTGTTTAATTTCTTCCAGGTTTTGCGCAGCAGATTGCTGGTTAGTTAGAAAAACGCAGACATATACCGCCTAATAAATAAACGTGGAATAATGATGGGACCAGTTATACTCTGTGGTTACACTGTTTTGTCCTTCTCTGTCATCAGCGTTTGAAATTCGATGGAACAAGACAAAACACAGTATAACAATTCCACCTTTATTCTACGTTTATTTGTAAGAGGGATAGGCTATAACTGCACTTAGACTGTTATACTTTAGACTCAATTAATAATGATGAAACTTTACACAAGCAGTATATTTTTAAAAACAAGAAAAAAGAATTAAAATTGGCGTAGTGTGAACGGCTATAATTTCATAATTATGTGTTTTCGCTCACTATGCGCAAGATGTTTGTTTTACTCAATTCTAAGTGGGCAAGTACTTAACGAGTATGTAATAAGCACATGAGATGTCTGCTAAGACGCGAAAATCACGATTGCACGACTAAATTCTGATTGCGCCAAATCTATAAGACCTCATTTAGGTGATATTGTATGAATAGTATTTATATTTGATTACTATTTTTATATAATATATTATTGTATAATATGTATATTTATTTGTATTTTTAATTTATTTTATACAAACAAGACGTTGAATGAACTTTAACGAAAGCTGATGTGTCCTAATATGGGCTTAAGCTGCCTTCGACTTTCTGATGTCCTGGTATCCAGTACTTTATGGCCAATAAACTTGATCTGTCTATGTTCACTTTTGTTGTTTTGAAGCGGATGTACTTTAACATATAGGTACTAAGCGCCTGATTAAGTTTTTCAATTTCTACGTACGTGTTATCTTTATTGACGACTTCAGACTAATTAATCTATAGCGATTTTTATCTGAGCTAATGAACTAAAATCTGTGTAATGAACGTCCAATTACAAATTTTACAGCCACTTTTACCGTGTGAATTTTTCTATGCACTAACTTTCTTTGGTTGTCCTCCTTTATTCAAATGACCAATTAGTCGCACTAACAAGCGAATTTACCTAAATACCTGTCCGTTCAGTTCAAAACAAGATATTCTACAATAATTAATCATTTCGGTCTGTCCGCCAGGGTTACTCTCGAGTGGATAGCTAACCTCATCGAAACGTCCTTTCTAATTTAAGTTAATGATTTTTTTATAAAATAACGGAGTGTCGTTTTATAAACAATTTTATATACGTGCAAAAAGTGTTGAACTAATTTCGCAAACGTTTATTTTTGTTCGATTCGAAATGCTTTAGGCATTTGATGATCTCCAATATTTTTACTTTATCACTGAGGTCATTGTCTCTCGAATATAGCTTGACAAATCATTTTGAGCCGTGAAATATTTGCTACAGTGAAGTTTGACGGCTCCGAAATCTTTTATTTTATGAAAATATGAAATGAGGATTTTCATCTGACATTTTGTCATTCATGTTTTTGTTTTCATTCGTATGACAAAATGAATGGCGATTTACATCTGTCATTTTGTCAAAGATATTAAATTTATTTTTAGAGGGACTTGCCTCTTTAGTTAATCTGATAATAATTTAAACAAATGATGATTGACTATTTACATATTATACCTAAGTATCTTTACATAATTATAATAACTTTAAACCTCTCCAAGGTCATAGGGTCTCATCAACATTCAACTACGCAAAGTAATTTAGTACTATGTATATATCACTAAATATATATAATATATAAATATGCATGAACATAACGTTAAACGTACGAGTATGATATCAAAATAATATGCAAATTTGAATACAATAATGCCAGCTCTTGGTAATTAATATTAAATTAAATCTTTAATCAAAATTATGCAACTAGTCAACTGGAGGAGGTAGGTGGTTTTCAACTAAATAATTGACGTAATATTGCTCAGTGATGCAGAAAATGCACCGCGAGAGTTTGTTATGTAAAAAACGAACAGGTTCGCGACAAGGGATCTGGGTCGTGCCTCGTGGAGCTTTCCATACAACCAAAAGATACATTTGACTACATCACGTTTGCCGTGTGAATACAGCTGTATGATTCTGCAAAAATACTGATGGCATCACTGATTACTAACCTCAAGATATGGCCATCCGAACGATTTACGTATACAAGCGAACAGTAGCGCCAACTGTCAAAATACTATAGGTGGCCGCTGAGCGAACTACCGCATGGCCTTTTATACTGTTGGTACTAATGACACCGATAAACGGGCGACATTTTTTCGCGCGGTTCGCCCTATCTAGAGTAGATGTCAATTAATGGCATCGATGAAGTTACATCTTGGGCACTGCTTGCAAAGTTCGAGTTGCATGGGCTGATTGCCATTTTTCCAGCTAGAATTTTTAATGCTGGAAGGTCCTGAATGTATTGAGTATTTTAAAATTCATAAAAAAAGAATCCAAAATCTTTGTACGTGCGCTTCACATGTAAACTTTTTTCGGTGAACGAACACTTGCGTCGGAATTTCCATAAATTAAATTGCATAACGCTTAGCTTTTTACAGTGGAAGGAATCCAGTTCCACAGGCGCACCCCGCACTTTCCCTGCCAGGCGTGCCTTGAGATATACGCATTTTAAGCGCGGTGACTGCGGTAGGGCCGGTAGGGCTCGCTTCCCGCAGTCTTAAGACCATCTACAGCGAGGGAAAGCGTAGCAAGTACATTGAGGCATATTGAGGTATTACCATAATCATCCTTCATCATCAATCCAAGAATGTTAATGTAATATTTGACGACCGAACGGCGTAGCGGTAGCGATCCTGCCGTCTGCGTCGGAGGTTGTGAGTTCGATTCCCACAATTTGAAAACATTTTTGTGTTCATCACACAAATGTTGCATGAATTATTATGTAAGTATATTTTTCAGTTATCTAGTACCCAAAACATAAACTATCGCTCACTTTAGGGTTGTGCGTAGTGCCCTGATATATATTTATATAAATTATATATTTATTTTATCTAGCTACAGGTCTCTTGAGAGGTCGAAGAAGAGACGTTCTGTTAGTCTCTATACTTGCGTTTATGCGGTTTAAAAGTTGGGTTATGACGATTAAATCATATAAAAATATTTAGGATCTATAGTATAAGTGATATAAGACGTAGAAATTAACGCGTGCGCTCTTAGTCTAGAAATTAGATTAGAAATCTTCTCAGCTCAAGATTCTTCGCTAGACAAGAAAGCCCAAAGTGACGTGCAGGCGTAGATTTTTCTATTCTATTTTTAGTACTATTAGTAGTATTTTGTAGCATTTGGTATGCTTTTGTATATCAAGAAAATAAAGTTCCGTAGACGCGCAAGGTTACCATTTCATAGTGACATGATGAAAACAATGTCACAGCTTCTGTCATGGGCACGGAATGCAATATCACGGAAGAATAAAAGCGAAAGCCGCGAAAAGTGAAGTTGTTCAAACATTGGCATAGTGGGCTTGCCTCAGCCTCATAGCTGGAGATGTAAGAACATAAATATTTCCATTTTATCTGTTACATTGACATGTTATGTAAGGTAGTTTGAGTGAACCGCGTACTTAGTACCGGTACCTACAAAACGGGTACAGGAAAATGTTGGATTTTTCCACAACATTGAAAAGTTGTTTTTGTGGGTTTATTGGAGTATAATACAATATGAATACAGTTAAATTAGTCCCTAGTTTGCATATATATTAATTAAATGAGAGTCAAAAAGAGAACACAGTCACTAAAAATATCCATAATAATTATTATTTGATGAAGATTGGATGAAAACCAAATAGATTGTTAGCTTAACTATATTAAAATAAAAAGAAAATTTGAATTAAGTACCGATTAAGTTTTGGAGAGCAATTGGAATATTTGGAATTTCAGAAATAGACGAACACCCAGAGATTTCTTACGTCTATCTTCGAAGATAGACGATAGAGATTGGTATGCCTAGCCTCACCAAAAAGAAAAAGGTCTAAAAGGCGTTAAACCATTAAAAACACAATTATATTTTATCGAGAACGAGAATTAAGGCAAAATTAAGGCGATTTTGGACGGATAACGTTGAAACGGTTACAAAAAGCAAATAAATATAGCCTTTTAAGACATTTAACTTTCTAAATTATAGAGATCTAATGATGAGAAACGATTAAGATAAGAACATTTTCCATAATCTTTAGTTTCTTTTCTCATGATTTCTTTTCCATGGATTTCATCCATGTCCATGAAAAATACGAACAAAACAACTAGATGAGACGCGAAAAAGAAGTCCTGATATTCTTATGGATTCAAGGTTCGCGTTTCACCAAATGTACATTTGAGTTTCCAAATTCTGTAAAAAAAATTTGAAAAATCAAATTTTCATCTGGACAAAAATACTGGTTGTAAAAACGGGCACAAATAAAATTAAGTGAGCCTCGGACCTATTGTGCATAACAAATGACAGAACAATTACTGTGGGGATGATTTTCCTACGCGCGCCGCGTGACAATTAAATTGGCTGTGAATTGTCCTTGGCCTTTCAAGGCTGTGTAGCACCACCATAGAGTCACTGACTAGAAAAAGCTGTTAGGACAACAATCGTGAACACTTTTTTATTTCAAATCCTCCTCCTAAAGGGGTGTATCTGTATAGAGTTGTTTACCTCTACACAGATACAAGTTGCGGCGTGAAGACGTATTATAACTTGATGAAATCCAAACTTCGGACTCCTGTTTCACCCCCTTAGAGGGTGAATTTTGAAAAATCCTTTCTTAGTGCACCCCTAGGCCTCACAAGAAACATGTGTGCCAAATTTGGCGTCTCTAGACCCAGCGGTTTGGGCTGTGCGTTGATATGTCAGTCAGTCAGTCAGTCAGTCAGTCAGTTTCTTCTTTTATATATTTAGATTTTAAGCTACTTATATCAAATTATGATTTAGTTATTTTTTTATTATTTTCTATAGTCCATTGTTAAAAGGCATTTAAAAGCCTTTATTCTCGATTATGATTTGAAGTACTCATCTAAATCACGGTGCATATCAAGCGCAATCGTCCTTTGTAAATAATACTTAATAGCCAATAGAAATATGTACTTAAAAACGGATAAAGAAATATCTAAAAACTGATAAAAAAAAACCGTTACGGCTGATGTTCCAAAATCAACAAGTGTGAACAATTCCTCGAGTCCTCGGCCTTGATGACACTGCAAGGGCAAGACCATCGGAGACCGGAACCGCCTCAACGTAATTGCGACGTACAAAACTAGTTCCATTTCCTATACGATGCTCGTGAAATATAATTAACTACCTAACTCTGATTTTATGATTATACTTACGAAAATAGTTCCTCGTAGTAGGTTTTTGACGACCTCCCTGGTGCAGGGGACGCGCGGTGGGATTCGAGTGGGAGGTCGCGGGTTCGATTCCCGCCACGGCCCACTTTAGAATTTAATAATTTGTACATTGACACAGATCTGGTCTGGTGGGAGGCTTCGGCCGTAGCTAGTTACCACCCTACTAGCAAAGACGTACCGCCAAGCGATTTAGCGTTCCAGTGCGATGCTGTGTAGAAACCGTTGGGGTGACTTTACTTACCCGGGCTTCCAAGTTAGTACGTTAACATCTTCGTCTGCATCATCACTTACCATCAGGTGAGATCGCAGTCAAGTAACTTGTATAGTGTAAAAAAGCTTTTTTTTAATTGAAGTGCTTAAGTACGGAAAACTTTGACACATTTGAATATCATATCCCTTATTTTATCGTTTGCATAATAATTTGATATAATGAGAATAGTCAGTATTTACATATCGCAAAAATAGTTTTTTTTTTCGACTTTTATTGCGAATATTTATTGACATTGAATTTCTTTAAGTAGCTAGGTAACTACAAGGATTGAAAATATAGTATTGTGTCACGTATTTGCTGACTATGAAGTATTATTTTGCTGAGATGCACATGTATCAAATGTAATTCAGAATATCAAATATAATAATCACCAATAAATAATAGGGCTTAAAATCAAATGTTTTTATACACGGCATAGCAGCATAAATCTTACGGATTAAAAATATTAAATGTCGTGAGCCGGTTTATAATTCATTCCAGGCCCCAGCATTCTCATAATGTAATGCATTATTCGGAGTGTAAGAAATAAGCTGATTTTATAACCATTTCGATGATTCAATGCATTGGGAGTCCAAACTGTAATCCGTTTTAGTATGGACTACTTGAGGAAGTTATTAGTTTCAAAAAAAGGAACGTAAACACAACGATTAAGAGCAGGTACTTCGGTAGTTAAGGCGTTGTAAGAATATCCATCGTAAATTTAGTACTTTGGTTATATTTACATGCACTAAGTACTTTGTTACAATTTTTAATGTAACAAAACGACTTACTCTACATTTGCTAAGTTAACGGCTAGCTTAAATTGTTAGTAAAATAAATATATATTTAAGTTAATACTAATATTAATACCATTGATATTCCTGCTCTGTTGGAGCCAGCAGGAATTAGTCGTGATGATGGCAAGAGACCTGATGAATTGACGCTGGTTCCCTGGGAATGGGGTCGGGCGCTGATGTGGGACGCAACATGCGTTGACACATTGGCTTCGATTCATATCAGGGAGACAGAATCAAAGCCGGGAGCCGCAGCTGAGACTGCTGAATCCGGTAAGCGTCGCAAATATGCCTCTCTTTTAGAGAATTACATATTTGCCCCGTTTGCCGTGAAGACCCTGGGGCGATGGAGTCATAGTGCCAAAAAATACCTTCGAAAGCTTTCCCCGCGGTTAATAGCCTAAACTGGCTCATTTTTTGCGCAAAGTATCAGCCTAGCTGTTCAATCGCGGAAATGCAGCCAGTATTCTTGGCACCATTCCACGCGGGCAAGATATGTATAGTAAGTTTGACGACGTCCGTGGTTGAGTGGTTAGCGTGCCGGTTTTCAAGGCGCCGCCATCTCTGAGGTTCCGGGTTCGATCCCCGGTCGGGGCAATGTAGAAAAATAACTTTTCTACATTGTCTCGGGTCTGGGTGTTGTGGTACCTTCGTTGTTTCTGATTTCCATAACACAAGTGCATAAGCTACTTACTATGGGATCGGAGCAATGTATGTGATGTTTTCCTCTATATATTTATTTATTTAAAAAAAAAATAGAATAAGCTAATAATAAGTTTTATTGTAAAAATTTAATAAAAAAAAAATTAAGTTACTTACCAAGAAAATAACGAACAAGTGTTGAGCGCTGCCCAATAGAAGAACACTTCGTTGCACTTCACTAAGTCACTAAGTTTCACGTAAGTTTCTCCACAACCGCTGCAATGCAATACAGTTTCACAGCCTTAGTAGTGGCGTAAACACATTTTGTAAGGACCGGGACCCGATTATTCGTTCGATTAACAGTTAATCGATTAATTTATGTCAATCGATCGTTCGTAGTGTTTGTTATGATCACAGATCACTCACACGGGTGGCACCTTTACAAATCTGAAAAGAACGGATAATAAGTTCATTAAAATATGAAGTAATTATTCATTTTAATAATTTTTACGTCTGCCTTAAGGCTCCACGTACCTACGATGTCTCCATAGAAAGAAATACCAAAATTAATATTATTTTTGGTATTACCTAAGGAACTCGACCGAAGTTGTAATAATTTGGATCAAAATTGATTTATATTTAATTTCAAAGAAGTATTTCCGAATCAAATATGGCCAGGAGCATAGGTTATTGCTATATGAACCCGAATAACACCACAACATGATTGAAATATGCACGAATTACAAATAATTTTTGGTATTACGAATGAGTGGAAAACATCGTAGGTATGAGCCCTCTTAATGTTACGATAAAGGGAGCTATCATCCGTTAATCACAAAAAATAATGCTTAAATAACGATTTCACTATAATAGAAATACTTGTACCTACTGGATTTACACTTTTTGTAATAAACACAAAGTTACCGTCTGAAAATTCTTAAAAATTTTAGACAGTTCAAGATCTGATGCCACTATAAGAGGGTTCACAGGGCCCACGTTAAACCTAATTAAAACATCCTTTTATTATTAACAAGAGCCTTATTAGCTGAGAAATAACTAAAATTATAATTAAACTAGCTGACCCATATGACATGATATGCAAAATTGCTTACGATCATTACTTTCTACTCTTAGACCATAGAAAATTTTATAACAATCAGTCGAGCCGTTTCGGAGGAGTTTGATAGCAAAAATTGGCATGAGAATTTTATGATATAAAATTAAAAATGTACCTAACAGGTGATAGTATAATAAAAAAATCAAAAAACCCAACTGCAAAAATGTCAACTAAAATGAAGACTGAAACAAGGCGGACAACGAAAACAAAATTATAATAAACTTAAAACGATGCAATTTTTACTTCATTTTAACAAACAACATTATGAGCTGAAAGCTTTAGTTAAATTTTCGCATCCAATTTAAAAATATAGAAGGCGGGACCTATTTTCGCAAATTATAAATTAACATAGAGAAAATTAATAGGTCCCGCCTGCTTTACTTTTAAATTGAATGCGAAAATTTAACTAAAGCTTTCAGCTCATAATGTTGTTTGTTAAAATCAAGTAAACGGTTAAAAAGTTGCAAATAAAAAAATTGATTGATTGATTGATTAAAAATTGCATCGTTTTAAGTTTATTATAATTTTGTTTTCGTTGTCCGCCTTGTTTCAGTCTTTTAAGTTATTGCATTTTAGTTGACATTTTTGCAGTTTTTTGATTTTTTTAATTATTTATTTTATTTCAGGCTTTTTAGTTGCCACACTTTACGAGCGAAACCTAAGCACTTTTATCTACACAATGTCAAAGACGTAAAGTGGTTATATTTGGTTATATATTATATTATGTCGGTTTAAGTCAGTCAGTCACTTGGAAGAAGTAAAAGTTGTAAACAGTGTCGTCAAACGCAAACCTGGATTTTATCCCGGAAATATATAAGCTGACCAGTAACATTTCATAGGTGTAGTTTGTGTATGTTTAGGGCTCAGGCGTATCTAACTCACGTCGCTTTAAGCGGATCGTTCGGGAAAAACAGATTACAAATAGAAATAGAAAAAATCTTTATTTCACATAAGCCTAACTTACAGGCACTTATGAAAGGTCATTTATATTATTTAATATAAAACGATATGGTGATAACTATTATTCGACTTAAAACTAAGTTTACCCTCGGTTCCGACGCTTCCTGCACTGAGAAGAAGCCCACAACAAACTCAGCCGGGTTTTCTTTTATTTGTTTTCACCATTTTACATAGGTAATCTCTTAAAAATTAATTGAGCTAATAAAATAGCAGTAAAAATGCACAATATAAAGTACGACACACATTTGGTCAATACAAGATTAACGCTATCAAAAACTACAAATATTACCATTTTGAACGCATTGATCGACTGTTTATAATTCCAAATGAATTCGAAACATATGACTTATATATATTTTTGTAATCTCCTTGTAATTCCCTTCATTTTGATACCCCACTCGATAGGTTTGGTTATAAATATTTTGTAAATGACTGACAATTTTAGGCCCAAAATCCGCAATTTTGCTTTTTATTTTCCAAAACCTATCTAAGAACACTTGGGTTAATGAGACGAATCTAACGATACCATTAACGTCACAATCCATCCAGCCGTTTGGAAGATACGTGGTCATAAAGAAATTTACATACATACATACATACATACATACATACAAGATACGCGCGAAAAACATAACCCTTCTTGCAGTCGGGTAATAAAAGAATTCAAAGAAGGTACCTGAGATAATCATAATAAAGTCGACGCTGCGGACTACTACAGTTCCGATAATATGAGCGATCTCATTACTGCAGTTTATAACAGTGTATCGAGGGATATTTTTTACAGAGTAGAAGCAAGGTTGTGATTTATTGAATAAAACGCTAGTGACGTGACCTTACGGATGCAATGTCCTGTAGAGTTAGTACAGGTTTTTGTACGAATTTCGAATCGCTTCGCACAAACGAATCGAATTCCTTCATACATGTACAACCAGCTCTATCTACGAAGTGCGGCTGATATGCGAGTGTCAATAGATAGCGCTGCCTGTAAATGTATAGAGGAATTCGATTTGATTTTGCGAAGCGAGTCGACTCGTTTGTATAAAAACCTGTGCTAACCCTAGTAACATGATCGTGATCGGCTATTTGTCGTCATCGTTATGTCGCAACTTGAAGGATTAGCGTTCCACCAACATACTAATAGGAAATGTAAGTACTAACTTATGGTGATAACATGTTAAGTACACATCTTGTTAACATTATTGGGAAATCGACGATATTTTATTTGAGCTCATACTCTGAGTTATACAATCCTTAATATTTGGTCGTTTCGAAACACGTGAAGTAATAAAATCCAATATTTAATTTTTTGTTTTAAATAATGAGGTTTACTATTTAAATTTGTATAAATAGGTGCGAGTAGTTTGGTGTTAATATACCCTAGCGAGAGTATTTTTATTCAAAAATTGAACAATTATTTACTTTTCTTTGTGGAGCAATTTGAAACAGATTATTTGCAAAGTTTAATTAAAAAGTTGAAATGTGAATTTTAACGTAATCGATAAACAAGTGTATTTTTATGTGAATAAAAAAACACTATGCGCAGTGGAAATATTTCGTACCCATATGTAAATAAATTGTCACTTTAATTATATGTATTTGCTCTGGCTTCGATTTTATTAAGACTTGTTTTGTTAATTTGCATTTTGTGTTTATTAATCTTATTAAAATAAGTGGTTTAAGTTCGTTAAATAGGACAAAATTATAAGGTTGTACGTATGTTACATACATACGTACAACCTTATAATAAATTTTTTATTGTCGGACTCGCGCAATGAGGGTTCCGTACCATTAAGAGTATGTTCCCTTTCTCTATAGTATTAAAATAAAAACGCCCCTGCCCACTAAATCAAAAACGAGCATAAAAATCACGTTTGTTGTATGGGAGCCAACTTAAATATTTATTTTATTATATTTTTTAGTATTACAATATATATAGCTGCTTGTGCTGACTGACTCACTGATTGATCACCTCTCCTGAACAATTTTGTATGAAAAAAAATTTTTTTACTAATCATTTCGTAAAGAGGTGAAAAAATCATTAAGAACAAAAATATGGAGAGAGCTGATGATTGAGGATTTCGAAGACGAGTGAAGAGCACGGGGAGGGTATTGAAGATAGGTGGGGGGTGCTCGACCAAATGTCATTCGAAATGTCGTCCAATTGCCAGTGAGCTGAAAAAAAATTCAAAATGGCGGATTCAAAATGGCCGCCATTCGAATTTCGTCGATATCTCGGAAAGTATAAAAGATGGAAGAACGGTTTCTTGACAAGAGTTGATCAGGACAAAAAGCTCTATGTGATGGCTAGAAAAAAAATCCAATATGGAGGATTTTTTTTTACCGTAGAAAATATATGGGGAATTTTGAAGGGATTTTTTATCGGCGGGAAGACAGCACGCGGGCCACATGTGGCCCGCGCCCGCACGCGCCCTACTAGTTACTATATATATAGCTACTCGTGCTGATTCACTCACTGACTCATTGATCACCTCTCCTGAACAATTTTGTATGAAAAAATTTTTTTTCAATGACCATTTCGTATAGAAGAGAAAAATTCATTCGGAGGAAAAATACGGAGAGAGCTGATGATTGAGGATTTCGAAGACGGGTGAAGAGCACAGCCAAGGGTATTGCAGATAGGTGGGGGGTGCTCGACCAAATGTCATTCAAAATGTCAACCAACTGCCAGTGAGCTGAAAAAAAATTCAAAATGGCGGATTCAAAATGGCCGCCATACGAATTTCGCCGATATCTCGGAAAGTATAAAAGATGGAAGAATGGTTTCTTGACAAGAAGTGATCAGGACCCGAAGGTCTATTTGATGGATAGAAAAAAATTCAAAATGGCGGAATTTATTTTTCCATAGAAAATGTATGGGGAATATTGAAGAGACTAAAAGTTGGTATAGTTACCAAGGTTTTGATGTGGTTTTTCGGAGAATCACTAGGGAAAAATATGGAAAGAGATGATGATTGAGGATTTTAAAGACAGTCAAGGAGCATGGGCAAGGTATTATAGTTAGGTGGGGACTGCTGAAACAAAAAATACTCGGAACTTCACGCAATTAGCAGTGAGCTGAAAAAAAAACAAAATGGCGGATTCAAGATGGCCGCCATACAAATTTCGTGTTGTTCTATCTCGGAAAGTTTAAAAGATAAGAGAGTGGTTTCTTAGCAAGAGGTGATCAGGATCTCAAGTTCTACGGGATGCAATGGAAACTAATTCACTGTGGCGGAATTTATCTTTCCATGGAAAATGTACATACTATGAGAAGAGACAATGATCTAGGATTTAGATAATGATTGAGGAGCACTGTCATGGTTTTAAAGATAGTTAAGGGCTGTTCGAACAAAAAATACGCTGAACCTCATCCGATGAGGTTCAGCGTATTTTTTTGTTCGAACTGACCTTAACTATCTTTAAAACCATGACAGTGCTCCTTGGTAATTTTATCAGCTCACTTCCAATCGGATTTCAATGGGCGATGGAGATGACGGCGATACCTTTATGGGCGGGAAGACTGCACGCGGGCCACATGTGGCCCGCGCACACACGCGCCCTACTAGTTAATATATATATAGCTACTCGTGCTGATTCACTCACTGACTGACTCACTGATTGATCACCTCTCCTGAACAATTTTGTATGAAAAAATTTTTTTTCAAGGATGGGGTCGTATAGAGGGGAAAAATTCATGAGGAGGAAAAATACGGAGAGAGCTGATGATTGAGGATTTCGAAGACGGATGAAGAGCACGGGGAGGGTATTGAAGATAGGTGGGGGGTGCTCGACCAAATGTCATTTGAAACGTCATGCAATTGGCAGTGAGCTGAAAAAAAATTCAAAATGGCGGATTCAAAATGGCCGCCATTCGAATTTCGCCGATATCTCGGAAAGTATAAAAGATGGAAGAACGGTTTCTTGACAAGAAGTGATCAGGACCCCATGGTCTATTCGATGGATAGAAAAAAAAAATCAAAATAGTGGAATTTATTTTTCCATAGTAAATGTATGAGGAATATTGAAGAGACCAAGAGTTGTAAAACATGACGTAGTGCTTTGATGCGGTTTTTTGGAAGACTACCAGAGAAAAATTTGGAATGAGGTGATGATTGAGGATTTTAAAGACAGTCAAGGAGCATGGGCAAGGTATTATAGTTAGGTGGGGACTGCTGAAACAAAAAATACTCGGAACTTCACGCAGTTGGCAGTGAGCTGAAAAAAAAACAAAATGGCGGATGCAAGATGGCCGCCATACAAATTTCGTGTTGTTCTATCTCGGAAAGTATAAAAGATAAGAGAGTGATTTCTTAGCAAGAGGTGATCAGGATCTCAAGTTCTACGGGATGCATGGAAAATAATTCACTGTGGCGGAATTTATCTTTCCATGGAAAATGTACATACTATGAGAAGAGACAATGATCTAGGATTTGGATGATGATTGAGGAGCACTGTCATGGTTTTAAAGATAGTTAAGGGCAGTTCGAACAAAAAATACGCTGAACCTCATCCGATGAGGTTCAGCGTATTTTTTTGTTCGAACTTGCCTGAAATTTCTTCAGATCACTGCCAATCGGATTCCAATGGGCGATGGAGATGACGGCGATAACTTTATGGGTGGGAAGACTGCACGCGGGCCACATGTGGCCCGCGCACCCACGCGCTCTACTAGTTTATTATTATAGCGGTAACAAAAATACATCATTTGTAAAAATTTCAAGTCTGTAGCTATTACGGTTCCAGAGATACAGCCTGGTGGCAGACGGTCGGACGGACAGCGAAGTCTCGTAATAGGGTTCCTTCGGGTACGGAACCCTAAAAAATATCAAGACATTTTTAGCTATGCTCATTGCTCATTGCATATGCCATCTGACTTTTGTAACCAAAATACACAAAACTTTCTTCTCTGATTTGTACCAAAAATAAATTGGAAAAATGTGAATATGTCACATTAATTTTTTTTTAATTCTTTTAAGTATTTCTTTTCTAATTTTTTTTAAATTATGAATGACCAGTAGGTATCCAATAGCATAAGTACCCAATCAAAAAAACCAAAATGGCTTTTTGGGGTCGCGAGATCTTGAGCCGGTCTAAAATCTCGCGAGATCGTGGCCATCTGGTCTTAAAATCTCGCAAGAATGCATTCCCTACCAATGTCCTTTGAGTTTGTTTATCTCAGTCAGTACGAGTACATACATATACGAGTATAAAAACTTGATTTTAAAACATTTATGATTACAAAATCAGATGTAAAGTTAAATACGAAAATTGACTTTCCAAAGTCCCAATCGTAACTGGTTACGTAAAACGTTTTCGATAATCAGGTGGCATGTGGCTGCCAGTAGGTCAACAATTCAACGAGGTCACCCACTAGGCTGTTGCTTGACATTTGGCTCCTGAGAGATCGATTTAGTCTTCGGTGATTTGCGTTTAGCAGTAACGAAGTACGCTACGCTAAGATGACGAGAAATATGTGACTTAAGTCGAAGCCAAAAATTTCTCAAATATGGCATCGTTACCGCCCGCAACATTACGGTACCACTGACAGCACGTCATAATGTTGTCGCTTATAGTAGCGCCATTTTACAGTTTTGTCAAATTAAAAGGGATGCTTCAGACGGAGCCTAAAATACATGCGTGACGTCACTAAGTGCTGATCCTTTATATGTTCAATCAATGACGTTGAGTAATATTTTTCGTTCGCTTTGGTTTAAGGCTCTAGTATATATACCTACTCTAAAGCACAGTGGATGTAACACACGTATGAAGAAGTCTAAAGATTCAAAGATCTTTCAGGGCTGAGTTTCAGGGAGTTAAAATTACTTGGATAAGCCATGTACTTTCAAACCATATCTTAAGTATATAGAATAATCCCTTAATCAAAGAGAAGTGATATGATTGGTCATTTCACTTATTTTGAAATGCCTTACAGTGAACTATTCCTATAATAAAATGATTTATCTTAATTAACTTTTGGTTTATTGTATTAAATACAAAACAAATAATTATTGAGAATGCGCGAGAATTCCCCGGAAAAATTGCGACATTTTTTTGTATCATATTTAGTTTATTTCTTATACAATACAATACATTTAGTTTATTTCTTATACAATATTTCTTATACATAATGTTCATTATGCTATGTAAAAAAGTTACTTCAATTCCATTCCCTGCGATGTAAATTAGCCCCAACAGTAGGTATTCCAATTTAGATGAATATGAAAAGTCCTTATACGTATGACAGCAATTAGCAATAACAACATCAATATGCAAATCTATCATGCGAAATTACGTCTTAGTCAATGTGTAATTATTTTGCCACTTTATGATTTTACCAGGCCGCTATGATTGCTAGCGCAAACATTACACGTGTTGACTGCTCGTGAGTTGGCATTTACACATATTTACTTAGAGAGCTTGCTTACCTAAAATGTTAATGGACGATTAGGTGTGTTTACTCACACCACCTAGTTGGAAACAGATAAAGAGA
The DNA here is from genome assembly GCA_963855885.1 of Coenonympha glycerion. Classification (NCBI taxonomy): domain Eukaryota; kingdom Metazoa; phylum Arthropoda; class Insecta; order Lepidoptera; family Nymphalidae; genus Coenonympha; species Coenonympha glycerion. The sequence continues at coordinate 14,634,584 of OY979630.1, read as the reverse complement.
ATTATCTAGATTTTCAACTCTAGCGCGGAATCCGTAACCTTTGAATGGCGCAATAGAGATGCGAGATACTTAGAGCGAAGCAAGCTCATAGACGTTAAGGGCGATGGGTACCATCCGGGCGCGAAAATTCAAATTTTATTTAGTTTTTCGCTCATAGTGGGCTAATTATACATCGAAAGATAATGGCAATGTATTTTGCGGGCACAACGTTTATGCATCTACATGTTTTTAACAAAAAATCTGCTCAACAATACTCATTTACTTCATATTGGTTCCCGATAGCTCGAAATCTGGGAAACAGCAAAAAATTATCTTTCGGGAACCAATATGAGATGAGTGGGAACTTTCGAGCAAAGGTTCTATTAAAAACACGTAGATGCATAAAAAGTAGGCCCGCAAAATGCATTACCATAAATCTACAATGTGTAGTTAGTCTAATATTTGCGAAAAACTAAATAAAATTTGAATTTCGCGGGCTGCCTTATGAATGCCAGGATTATCTCCACATCTTCCCTAATATATAAAATTCTCATGTTTCGTGTTTTTTATCATTCTTCTCTGAAACGGCTCGACCGATAGTTATAAAATTTTATAAGTAAGCTATTTTTTTATAGTAAAACAATGTTTGCCGGGTGAGCTAGTAGGTATTGATATGAATATTTTTTCTCGAAAATGTCGAATAAAGGAAATTAATTTGCAAATTGCTTCAAACTCGCGCTAGCTTCCTAAAATGGACACTTTCAATATTATAAACTTGGGAAGATGATATTATTATGTTAACTATCATTCTCTCATTAGCATACAAATTGCGAAAAATCAATAAAATTGAATTAACTTTGCGCCGATTTTTTAAGTGCAGGGGTTAAATTATTAAAATATAAGTTCTCCAATATTTTGAGGACTATTAATAGTAAAAAAATTCGTAGACTAAATTATTACATTGTTCGTTTATGAATTTTCAGGCGACCCGAAACTCAACTTGGTCTAGTAAGCCGCTTATTCTGATACTAAGGAATTCGTATCGCAAAAAATCCGTTTAGCAATCGCTCAATTCATTAGCAAAGTTAATAGTGCTTGCAGTTTAGTGAGCGTTGGCCGAAATAGCTTGTGGGTGCACGCCGCGCGCCGCGCGAAAGTAAGCGGGGACCGGTCGCGCGAAGGCCAACCGGCAAGCGCTTTTGTCTAACGCCATCGAGTTATAAGCGGAAGCGATTTGTCTCTTGCTCACAATCATAATCATAACTAAGGCTTTAGGCCCGGTTGTTATTACCGGTTTCCACCAAACCGGAACGGAGCGGAGCTGTGTATGGGTAGCCAATCAGATTTCGTCATTTTGACATCTCCAGAACTGAGGGGAGAAGAGATTTCGAAAAGACGAAATTTGATTGGTTACTCAAACACAGCTCCGCTTTGGTGGAAACCGGGCCTTAAACGTGGTAATAACAACAGATGTAATAGTAGATATAATTTCCAAACATGTTTTGCCACAGTACCTATAGGCGTGCAAAATTATAATTTGGAGGACTTACTAAACAAAATTACAGGCCTTTATAAGTTACCTGGGTGCCTTCAAGAGAACAGTGCATAGGTATTTTTTAGACAAGCGTGCTTCATCCTAGACTATATCATTTCAGTCCATCAGACATGATTGTAGTCAAGCGCAATCCTATCTTTGGTAAAAAAACTTTTCATAAAATAAATTATCCATATATCAGAAACTATAGATAAGCTTTGATAATATGCTCCCGCATGTGTAGATCTCTTTAAGCTGTTAACTTGGACTAAAATTGAAGGTGCAGAATGTCGCGGCAAAAACGCATACTGCACCACTCCTACCAATGCAACCAAAACATGCGTGTTTCTGTCTCATTCTTACACACCTCACGTATATAGTGTATCCTTTTCTCGCATTGAAAGTTTTCATTTTCTCAAATGCAATGTTAGTAAATAAAACAGGGACGCAACGACCTCTAAGTAACCGATAAAAAGAAACGAAATCCAATGAATGTATAATTTATTATTTGCACCAATCGTTCTCTTATTTAGGTTTGTTTCGCAAGCCGTTTTTGTATTTGAAAAAGTTAATTTACAAATTACAAAGTAGGGGTGCTGTCATTTTATTTAACAACAGCACCTAATTATTTATGGAACACAAAGACAATTTTGATGGAACATCGTTTATATTATGCTGATTTAAATTTACGTATACCCAAGTCATACAGGTACCAAAATTAAGTGATCATTTTTGATTTTAGCCTTTTTCGATTTGGCTGTTGCTTTTCCTAGGTTTTCTTATACAGGGCTATATTATAAAAAAATATCAAATCGTTCTCAACCTGTATTTGTTTACATTGAAACTTACCACTTTTGTTCTACGACTTATTTTTTTTATCGATAATTTGAGAAATATCAAATAAGTATTTTAAGTACTTTATTTAAAATTATTTTTTTAGTATATATTTGACCAACTAGACATTAATTTATTACGAGAATAATAGTCTGGTAAAAAGCGAATTGTTTTTGTTATTTCTGATAGATTACTCTCCGTAGACTACTTGAGTACAAAAATAGACTGTACAAATAGTATAAAATGAAAGGCAAGGTTTCATAAATAGTCTATATTAGGATTTTAATCTGGTTTAGTATTGTCACTAGTACCTAACAAGATTACGTTTTTGTTTTATCGATATAGGAAGCTCACTTAAAAGGCTGAATCACATTTGGAAATGACTTTGCTATATTTTCTATACTAACATTGTTCTTTTTCTTAGAAAATCGATTAGTTTGAATGATTTCAGTTGATCTTTAAAAATTTAAAAACGATGGCATCTTTCGAACTCATAATACTTAAATGTCTACTAGAAGACTTTGTATTCTTTTCAATGTAGGTATAGGTGCCCTACGTTCACTTCAAATAATTAAATACAATTTATTATCGATTTAATTGGTCAAAATCTATGTTTTGACATTGATATAGTTCTTTATTAATTGATAATTTTTTACACGATCAACGGGCAGTGTTATGATTTTCTCATCATGAGGCTTTTATGAGGTCTTTCTTTGTGTAACATAATTTACCATTTTTAATTCGTCTTCAATTGGTGCCACTTTAAAGCTACGGAGAATGTTTCTAGTTTAAAATCAAGCAAGCAAAATCGCTCTGCCTATCTATCGCAGCGTCTTCATTTCGGCATTATTGCTAATAATTTATTTTATCCCAAATCGGCCCCAAACCGACTCACAAGGTCAGGAGTAGCTTGAACTCCAAACCTGTTTTTATTTTTATGGGAAATCTCGCTTCAATAAGAAATGAATGTAATATGGCTGATGAGGCTATAATACAATAGAAGAAGCAAAAAATATAAAATATATAAGGTTAATTGTGTTCTTAGCAGAAACGTATGCTATTACAATATTAAAATACGTTTTGTTAAATTGACTGTATATTTTGATTCAGTAGCAAATCTTGTGATTGATGATACGCAATAACTATGTAGGTAAATACGTAAGAACCAACATTACTTAACTCGTATTTAGAAGTAAGATCATTAGATTGTGGTCTTCCTTTTTTGTGTCTCGGTTGTACCTAACACAAACAATCAAGTCTAACACAGATCAATTAGTTATCAAATGAGAATATAATTTAAGGAAGACACTTGTTTTATTATTTTTTATTATGGATAGGCTTGCGCTTGACTACAATCATATCTGATGGACAGAATTGATGAGGTCTAGGATGGAGCGCGCTTGCCTATAAAATGCCTATTCACTCTTCTCTTGAAGGCACCCAGGTTGTACTTGGCTAGGAACACAGAAGCTGGTAGGGTGTTCCACACCTTAGCGGTACGTATCAGAAAAATGGAAGAAAATCGTTTCGTCCGAGCTTGCGTAAACCATAACCATCAACCACATAAGGATGCCACTTCTCCCGGCGTCTTGCGGTTCAATGGTATTCTGTGATTACTATTATGGTATTCTGTGATTTAGGGGATTTCTTCACTATAGTATAATTGATATGTATTTTATGTAATTGCGGTCCTGAGAATTTAATAGTTTCCATATAACTGGCTGATAACATTAGACAATACTTATATTGTCAGTTATTGGTAATGTTGCAATCAAGAAAGAATCATTTAGGTATACTATAAATACAACAATAATTAGGAAACAATCCCCTAATTTCACTGAAATAGATAACCATTGGTAGCTAATTTTCTCTTTATTTGTATTGTAAGTAAACATGCAAGCATTTACAGTGAAATAACGTAACAATGCAAGGTATGTATGTTTTTACACAGTTCGCCGATAGATCACGTTTTATACTTACAACAATCGAAATGCAAACGAGTCAGTATTACGAAAACATCTATAACGTAATGATATATGACTGTAAAGAATAACACTAACTATTATCACTTGTTACAATATCACTGAGAATCTTATTTAATTGAAACATTGATAAAGTTGCCTTTGTTATGGAATCAGGCAACATTTTATTAATTTCTTTTAAATAAGTACCTGTATAGTTATGATATACCTTATAGTACGTTATTTAAGTTGGCTTTGACGAGTAGATTTGCCATATTATAACAAAATCGCAGTCTTTACTTATTGTTTCTAATAACAATACAGAAGAAAATTACAGGGGATGCAGTTAGGAATAGATACTTGGTTGCACTAGAATTTAGACTTGTCGGCTTAGGTATTTAATTGGCTACCAAATTGGGAACGCAATAAGTTAACATGCTAGATATTTTTATATATTATAAGGTCTATATAGGTACTTTGTATAACGCTAAATTAATATTTTTTTTGTTTGATAGGGAACTACCTATTTTGTCACACGTCATGCTCATGAAGTTGCATATAATATCTGGGTGACCCAGCCTTGCTCGGTATTTTCTCTATTTGCCAATATATGGCAGCAGGAGCCATATAGGTCTTTTTTGGTAAATTCGACACTTTCTAAAAATAAATCTTAGCTAGATTGATTTATCACCCCCAAAACGAACGAACGCTTTTCATAAAATTTATTATAGAGGGGCTATAATAAATTTCATGAAAATCTTTCGAGCCGTTTCCGAGATTCAGATTAAAAAATATATATGTCACAGCCAAAGCGATTAATCCGGATATTATACATATCATCTGGCCATTATTAATAATGTCTACTCAATTTGGATAAAGTGATAATTGACATAGAATTAATCACATTAACCAGCTATTTTTTATACCATCTTCGAAGACTTGGATAATTTAATAAAACAAGTATGGATAAAAATTATTTACCTGTTTACTAACTTATTTATGAATGTTTTTATGTAATTCCCTTCACAATATCACTAGCTTTCGTAAATAACTCAAATTAACGAGAAGTAATAAGAAAAATTATTATTAAAAATCATAATTTGTTAGGTTATTTCAGACGACATTTAACGTATTTCTTTGCCAGTTTGCTAATATTTTAATGAAATAATAGTATTAATACACTTCATACTGTTACTAACTTTCGTTAATTTAGGGTCCAGGAGCGAGCGAAGCGAGCTCGGGACTTGAGGGCACCCCGACTCGGTTGGGTTAGGTGACGAAGAGGATGGCGGGGTTATTTTCTTTTATGACCACCCAGAAATAGACCCGTCGAACGAGCCTTGAAAAGTGTAAGGGAAAACTAAATTATTAACCTTAAAATTTTAAAACTTAAAAAAAATATTTCACGAAAACTATTATTTTAATTAGTATTTTAAGAATTTAAACTATTTTAAGAATCAACGTAACAACAATTTAGTCAGCCACGGATCACGCCACGCGGCAGCGGGATAAAGAACGGGGGGGTTTTACAAGCCAAATAGACCGTATTATCACTTTCGCCAACTGTGACCAGCGCCTATGAATAATATCCAGATAAAGTGATTAATTTATCAAATTGTCTAGTCAATTTGGCTATTATCCATAGTAACCAGTCATTATTAATAATAGCTGTTTAATCACTATGACTGTAACATATATACAAGAATTGCTCGTTTAAAGGTATAGGATTATATTTATTTATTTATATCTTGGCGTAAGCTCTGAAACGAGTTTATTTGAATAATTATAAAACTTTGATTAAATTATATTTATACGAGAATTGCTCGTTTAAAGTTATAGGATTATATTTATTTATTTATATCTTGGCGTAAGCTCTGAAACGAGTTTATTTGAATAATTATAAAACTTTGATTAAATTATTCTGAATTAAAAAAAAACGTTCAAGCGCGTGTCGAGCTACATATAGTGGGGGGGTTTACATCTTACTACTCTACACTTTATTCCCAATAACATCCTACCTCATGGAATAACAAAAAAAAAATTAATTAGTCGGCAGGTAGGCCACTTTACGAGAAGGTAAGGGTGGCGAAATATGCGAAATTTGGGAGTATTGACTGCGGAATCCTAAAATTACATTCTGTTTTCATATTATTACCGTTTGTCTGTTTAGATCCGCCACTGAAAGTGTATTAGTAAATAGGTTCTGGAAGGGAAAATCTCTATTGATATATTCAACCTGTGAGTAGGTTGGATTATGTGGGATTTTTACCCACTAAAACTCCTTCGGCGGACATCATCAGCACATGTTGGAAGTCTCCGGGAACTCATACGAACAAACCGGAGTGTCCCTTGTGCAACGCCCATTGGGCTCGCCTCTGACTGAACCTTAATCCCAGCCACCTCCAGGACGAAGGTCAGGGTCATATACTAAGTTAATAAATACCTGGGTGATAAAATTATGAAAGTTCATTGGTACCTAATCATATTACATTTTGATATTTTGTGTAATGTTATTAAGTATCTACTTTCTAAGGACAATGTAATCGAAGCTCATTTCTCTTTGAATTCTCATATTTTATCGACACGTGAGAAGCAAAAACTGAAATGACGAAAATAATATAAAACCATTTCAATTTTAGAAAGTACTTTATTGAAAAAGTGGCAGCTCGAAAAACTATTACATCACTACACTATTTTTAACCGACTTCAAAAAGAGGAGGCGGTTCTCAATTCGTCAGAATCTTTTTTTAATTATTTTTTCGATAAACTAACCGTTGATCATCTTCGAATGTATCAAAAAACTTCTGATGCTGAGACGGTATCATTAACTTGACATTTCAAGTTTTGTTTTAGAATTATAAATAAATATTGGGCCATTGATATGCATCACTATTCGCAATTCTTGCTTTTACTGAAATAGTCGAGTGTGACGGAACAGACAGTTGGATTTGGAGTAATAACAGTCAAGTTCGAGCTTAGTTTGTGCATTAGACTCCTGTACCGTTGTTGAAATAAACAATTATCACAAGAACTTAGGTATTCGGAAAATTAAAGGATTGCCTAAAAACAAAAATTGTTTGATGCCACAATATGTATAAACAATTTTGTATTTTTTCTTCACTTGTGCTATAAGTGTTTGTTCTACTAACTAGTAGACAATCAATCCTTTAAGGGTTCTGTTTTTCTCAATCGGTGTTAAGGTTATATAGGACCCCTTAAAACCGTTAACCTACGATTTTGTTGAAGTACCTAAGAGGTGGCAGGTTAAACTTTAAAAAATAATAAAAAGAATGTTAAACTTTGTCATTCTCCTATTGTATAGATGTTGAAATATAACTCTACAATAGGCAACAGCCATATGCGAACGATTTGACATTTTCAAGTAATCATCATTATGTAAATTGATCGAATCAAATCAAAATTGGTATTTTGCTCGAAAACGCTGTCCAAATTCAGTTAAAAATACAAAAATAGGTGTTATTATATTATTTGAGTCATTTTATTTGAATTATTATATGAGCAGATCCTAACAAAATTTAACTTTACTATTTTTATAATTTATTAGACCTAGATTCTAAATAATATCTACTGGCTTATTTTTTTTATCCTATATCATAGTATTAAAAAAATCAATTTATTGCTTTTGACATACAAAAAGGCTTAGTTTTACGAAACGTTTCTGTACGATGTTATTTTGAAGGAGCGCTTCTTTTTCGGTTACAGGCGAGCTCGTTGATGTCTTTTCTTAAGACGTTTCATTTGGGATTTTCACTCAAAATTTCTTAATGCTTTTGTAACGTAGAAGTAATTTCATTAAAAAATGAGGTATCTTGTAATAATAGTATATTTACTGTGACGATTAAAAACACTTATGTTAAATTATTTAAATATTTTTCCCTGCTTTGTTCAAATTAATCGTCATAAACCTCTCAATAAATAAAACTGGTCAGAAACCTGGAAGTAACAATACCTTGGAATGTATAGCCAGAAAGCTCACGTAAAGGCAACATAAGAAACAGTTTGAGCCTTATAATCCTTTATTATGCTAATATCGTGAACGTGAAGCACAATACAAAATAATACGTATGTAGATATAATATAGTAGGTATAAGTTTAAAAAAAATGACACCAACCTGTTTTGAAAAGGGAACACAATACTGGCACAAAATCCTCAGTTCCAAAAGCACTGGCACTTCATAGAGAAAAAATTTAAAAATGGCGTTAACGTTGGCGTTCGTAACGTTCGAAATTCGAAGCGGCTTGGTCCGCGGAGCGCGCACGAGTGGCGCCCGGTCGCGTGCGCAGGCCGCACCGGTAACCCTGCGCAGTTTAAAAGGTACGCTGCGTCATCAAGGTACAAAACCTTTTTACCACGCGTACGGTAAGTTTGTACTTTAGGGTTTTTTATACTTTTTGTGGATGATTAACCATAATTAATCAATTTAACTACCTATGAAAGTTAGTGAATTCATCGGGTTGGTTATGTTGGCAAATATAGTCCTTTACAGATACCTAAATTCGTAAATCTACACATCCCCCATGGATCTTCTTTTGTGATTTACTAACTAGGTACGGTCTACTGAACAGAAATAACTACAAAAAAACCCCGACAACCACAATCCCAAACGCTTGGTCAGTTTCATCAGGATATGCTTACTTAACCATATAAGTAATAATATGATTGAAGTAACACGGAACCAAATTTCGAATCGATCGGACATAAGGATTGTAGTCAGATCCCCTCATCAACTAAAAAAGAGCTGATAATCTTCAAGCGACTGAACTGATTGTCGTGAAACATGGCTCGGAATAAAATTATTTGTGACTTAAAAAACTAATTGAAAATCAGTTCATCCGTTTGGACGCTACGATACCACAGACAGATACACAGAAACGTTAAAATTATAGCACCCCTCTCTTTTTTGCGTCGGTGGTTAAAAAAAAGATACGAAGATGCTTGATTTTATCTTATATCTATTTCTAGATACCTATGATATAAAGAATAAGAATAAGTAATAAACACACACATGATATTGCTCTGTTGATGTTATAATGAGATACACAATAAAAACTAATGTCAGTCTAGGTCTCAAGAATCTAGAGTCTAGATTTATAACATTTTATGTCTTAATATTGTATCCAATTATTTTTACAACACGTAATTTTAGAACAATAGTGACAGTAAAGTAATTTAAACTAACAGGAATGTATTAGATTTAATTTTAACGCAAGGACACTCTTGATCACTGCAGTGAAACTAGTGTTTTCCGGTAAATAATAATACAAAATAATTGTTTATCGTACGTACCTATAAATTGTTTCCGTTTCAGATTTAAAGAACTACAATTCTGACGTGGTAATTGCTAACTACTAACTGACTTATTTAACTTGAATAATCGCGTGGGAATTTCACAAATTTTTACTTTTTTCTTTTATTCATTATGACGGGAGCTTCTGGGCTTAATTTCAGCTTACTCATTAGATAGACCAATAGACAGATCTAAATTGAAATTCACTTTGCATTTTTTGTCATATATTTCATTTTAGAGATAGAATGTATATCAATCAAACAGCCATTACACTAAATAAAGTGTGCAGAAGATGGATCAAGATACGCCGTTTAATTTATCAATATATACCTACACACAAATAAACATAACGATGTACATAATATTTTATTGATTCAATATCTACAAAAAAATCTTGATTATTGCTTCAGTCAGCTATTTATGTTTTTTTTTTTAATGAAGCACCGAGGTCATTTTTTTTGCGAAATCTTTGCCCTTTGTTAAATGGTTTTATACAGTCCAGTGAAGATTTTTTATTTATCGCCCACAAATAAATATGAAGAAGTAACAATCAATAAATACCTATTAAAGCCTCAATACATTAAACTGACAAAAACTTATAACAAGTTGGCAAAAACAAAAACAATTGAAGCGCCTTCGAGGATCTTTTGCGAAAGTTTCTGAACTCGGTCGGGTTATACGAGGGCAAAGCGCAGGTAAGCTCAGGCTCGGTCGTTATCAAGGAAATACTCGGAACTGCTTGATTACGATCCCGAACCGATACACGTACAGTGTTACCCACAGATTTTGTTACCATTTTGTGTAGTAATAAAGCTAAGGAAACGTGTTACTGAGTTGCCGGTGTTACGTTACTCTGTTGTGATAAATTAGGAATGTTACTTTTGCGAGCTCAAAAATTTTGAGCTTCACATTGACTAAGTTATTGAGAATTTATCAATTAATGTCTTTGTATCTTTTGGTGTGTTCCGAAAGATATAAAAACAAGCGATAAATTCTGATAGACCAAACAAAAATCATGATTTTGAGCATACCTACCAAATTATGTTATGTAGTGAAGGGGCGCAAGGCTAACCTTGGAAAGGAATATTGGTCTCCTCGTTGTAAATGACCAAAGAACGCCAGTTTTCTGTGTAAAATGGTGGTCATGAGTTCTCCCTATTTTTTAAACACCCTATTTTTCTAGTACCCTGCTGTTAGGTGTAAAACTACTTGTCTTAATTGCACTCTGTATGCTTCCACAATCCGATAGGATGACTGCTTCAATTCAAAGGGAGAGACAACATTTTCAATGTTTGAGCATATTCGACTACATATCAAGGAGCCCTTCGGTCGACTCAATATATAGTATTGGGTTTTTCTATCAGGAAATTCTCAGTACCAACCAGTAGTTTGGAATTCGGCGGTGTTTCTTAACCAATAACAAGTATGTTTGTCACGTATCTACACAAGATCATATCACGTATCTATATACAAGTCAAACGTGAGCACAGTCTCACAGAAACCTATATCCCGTAGAAATCCTCGCCGGCAGTCGTCCGTTAAGACAGTAGGGCATCGATAGGTTCCGCTCTGATTCAGCGCATCGCGCGAAGCTATTGTCCTCTAGCGGGCTGTTTATACAAGATCACACCTCACCTTGGAAAGTTACAGCAGCAAAATGTGAGAAAATTATGTTTTCAATTCTAAACCTCTTATGTCCTGCATGGCCATAGGGGTGTGATTCTCGAAAGTCTGAACCAAAAGACTTATCACTGCTTATTGAAGCGGCTATAAGTACACAAATATTGTATGGTATCTCATTGTCTTATGAATAAAAGGATTTTTTGAAGAAAAGTACCTACCTACTGAAACAATTAGATCGGTACTAATACTTTATATTGAAATAGTTCCTTCTAACCTGAGTATTCTAGACAATAACTGCCTTAATCTGGTTGCATTACCTGCCTCGAAAATGATGTAATCTGTTAATTTGTGTGCTTGACTAATCCAGCCCTCTCCAGCCGGAGAGGGCTGGATGAGTCACATAAATTGGAAGTGCCTATGAAAAGATGTTATTAGAGGGAATTGCATTTTTTATAACTCAAGCTGATTGTAAACTAAAAGATTCCGACGAATTTAGAACCTCCTCCTTTTTTTGAAGTCGGTTAAAAATAATAAAGTGATTATTATAAAATATTCATTTCCATATATTATCGTTTTTTATTGCAAATGCAAACGTCGTCCATGATAGGCGTATAATTCCTTTATTAGTAGTGTAGTCTGAATTATTTATGGGTTCATGGAAAAATGTCGGTATAGCTTCCTTATGGGAATGCCAACAATATTATACTTATTAAGAGTCATGTGACCCACGGTGTCTCCCATACAAACGTAATACCAAAATCATTTGTAATTCGTGCAATTTTCGATCATGTTGTGGTGTTATTCAGGTTCATGAAATGAAATGAAATGAAATGAAATGAAATGAAATGAAATGAAATGAAATGAAATGAAATGAAATGAAATATCTTTATTTCACATAGGCCTAATATATAGGCGCTTGTAAATGGTCCTTAGGATATTTGTCACATTTGTATGGCGATAACTCCAAGTCGACTTAAAACTAAGTTTACGAGGGTTCCAACGCGCCCTGCACTGAGAAGAAGCCCACAACAAACTCAGCCGGGTTTTGTTTTCTGTTATCACCACTTCACAAAAGCTTTTAAAACTAATTGAGCTAGTATAATTACAGCAGTTCATTCATCCCCAAGGATTTGATTCATGTAAGTAATCCTTAATACTATAGTAAGCTTTATTAATGAGCTTTCGTTTTACAGCGACTTTGAACTTATTGAGGGATAAGTTTAATATTTCATTAGGGAGTTTGTTATAAAAGCGTATCCCATTGCCTTTAAATGATTTATTTATTTTCTCTAGTCTTGTTTTATGAACTATAAGTTTATTTTTACTTCTAAGGTTGATAGCATGGAGATCGCTTTTCTTAACAAAGTTATTAATATTTTTATGCACATATATCAAGTTATCGAATATATACTGTGCATGTACCGTCATTATATTAAATTCTTTGAATTTTTCTCTTAAATACTCTCTTGGGCCCATTTTATAAATGGCACGAACAGCCTTCTTCTGCAGCACGAAAATAGTATCAATGTTAGCAGCATTACCCCATAGCATAATCATTACCCCATAGCATAATCATATAGTAATAATCTATGCTCCTGGCCATATTTTGTTCCGAAATACTTTTGTTAAACGAAAATGTAAACGAATTTAGTTTTGCTTATTTTTATGTCAAAGAGGACATGTTTTCTACTTATTTGTTTTGTAATAAAAACAACACTATCTCACGTCGCATTAGTTCAGGAGCACAGTTTTTATTGTCCAGCTAAAGAAAAACAGCAGTTAATAAAGAAAGTTACAAGTTTTCATTCATAATTTTTGGTATTACGGAACTCGACCAAAGTTATAAAAATTTTGATCAAAATTGATTATTATTTCGTTTTGAAGAAGTATTTCCGAACCAAATATGGCCAGGAGCATAGATTATTACTATATGTATCCGAATAACACCACAACATGATCCAAATATGCACGAATTACTAATGATTTGTTATCTTCAATGAATGGAGACATTGTAGTTCACAGGCCCCTTAAGTTCTTGAAATGAACACAGATGTTCCATTTTATCCTAGATTAGGGGTTTTTGTTGTACATTTGATATTAGGTAATTCTCTTTCTTTCATTTACGTTAGTTTTTATTTTTAATATATTGGTTTACCTATTGTAGATATACACATCTTTATCAGTGTAATTCCAACAATATCGTTAAATCTTTCTCTAATTTAATCTTTTTTCTCTAATTTAAAAAGCGAAAGTTAACCTACATCTAGTTTTTCGATTTAGTTCTCTGACAGAAGTAATTGAGATTTAATATTAATTTAATGGGCTTATCTTTGTCATCAACTATTATAGTCAACTCAATGATATAAAAGTAGGTAATTGGCAAGTATGATGTGTTCCGAAACCTTAATAAATTAACCTTATTAAAAAAAAATTAATACTACGCTCTAAGTGCTGTAACTGTTGTAAGTGTTTGAGTTACTTTTATGTATTATATATTATTACATTGCTACTTTCTTGTATCACAGAAAACGTTTTACAGTCAAAAATTTAAGTCAACCGAGTTCGTTTTTATTTTTAGAGAAGAGGGTTAAAATAATTATCATGGTGGAAAGAAGCATTAAGCGATGAATAGGTTTTCTCAATGTACTATTTTTTTTATACCAGCTTTGTATAGGAATACTGAATAGCTAGTAGTTTTCTTCTCTTTTCTTTTTGTTCAGATTTAATACGGTAGCCACGCCCGCTTACACTAGATCTGATCCGAGAACCCGGGTCTTCTCACTTAAATACGAGTACTCATCGCAATGCTTCTATTTGCGCCATGAAGTTCGTCTAAACTATTGCAAGTATGTCAAGAGCAACACATAACTGATGATAATAACATATTTTATTAATATTGTTTTCTAAGCACGTTTAAAATCAAACAAATTCTGAGTCGATTTATTAGTGCAGTTTTATGAGTGTATAAGGTGCCATAATATTAGATATATTAGCGACTACAACATACATTTATTCTTTGCGCTTTAGTCTCTTTAAATGGGTATATAATTTGCTTTATACATTTACATACAGTTTTCAGTGACAGGAAAAGGTGAAATGAGATCATCCCTTTTCCCTCACTGAGGAGACGTAATATTACGCATTCCTTGTCCACAATGTTGATGAATTAATTAAATCGATTCGAAAACGTCATACCTACTGGTGTATTACGAATTACAGAGTGGGTGAGCTGTGTGTAGTGAAGACCTTGAAATTTACCACGTTTTGGGAAAATCCCGGTCATTAAGCTTATTCGATGACATATTATTACCGTCACTTTATATACAGCTAGCGGCAAATCCATCTACCTATATCTACCCATGTTATGCCAATAGGTACCTTTTTAACCGACTTCAAAAAAAGGAGGAGGTTCTCAATTCGTCGGAATCTTTTTTTTTATTTTTTATCTATGTTTGTTCACCGATTACTCGAAGACGCGTGGACCGATTTGAAAAATTCTTTTTTTTTTGTTTTAAAGGGTAAGTATAGTTTCCAGATGGTCCCATTTTAATCAGGTCAGTATCTGATGATGGGATCCTCGAGAAATTGAGGGATCTCTTCAGATTTTATGAACACACCTCAAGCGATTTGGGTATTTTTACAACGCCTTGTGCATTTTATTGTTTTCTACTAAAAAGTAAAAAATAAAAATGGGAAATGCTTTCCAAAAAACCAACTTCAAATGCCACTACATAGAATGAAATAATTTTTAATGTAGGTACCTACACCAATTCGAAGTCGGGCGATTGTCTATGACTTGGTCATTTCTTCGCACATCAAGTTAGTAAGAAGGACTATTAGGGATTGTATGAAACATTGCCATAGATGATTCTTTTAATGTTTAACTTCTTTTATGGTATGGAACCCTCAGTGCGCGAGTCCGACTCGCACTTTGCCGGTTTTTTTAATATCTATGATCATCTTAGGCTCGGCAAGTTATATATTATTTACCACGGCAAAAAGTAAATTTTCTCCAACTTTTAATGTCTTCTCATAATCGTAAAGTTTGTACATTCGTTATTCAATCACCGCATAGTACTAAAAAGTAAAAATTGGTGAACCGATTTGGTTGAAATTTGGCATAGTGCCAATATTTTGGCATAGAGCCCTAGACTACACCCAGGATAAACAAAAAGATAATTCCTACGGGTTTAGTGGAAACCCGAAATTCACGCAGGCAGAGCCGCCAGTTAAGTACTTCTACTTGATATATTTCCACTGCGACGAATCCGATAATCCAGTGGTTTATTTAAGAGATTCTTACCCCCTTATACAAATAAACGTGGAATTAATGTGGAATAGTTATACTATATTTTGTCTTTTTCCTTCTAATGTCAAATTGCTGAATACAGAGAAGGACAAAACTGGGGCCTGATTGCATAAGAAAAGCGTATTCATCGTTATCGTAATCGTTTGCAAATTCTGCCCCTAATTGGCTAACGCAAATCAGGGAACCAATCAGCGGACAGAATTTATAAACGATTACGATAACGATGAATACGTTTTTTACACAATCTAGGGGCAGAGTATATATCTATTCCACCTTAATTCCACGTTTACTTATTATGCGATTAGATAGTAGGTAAGTATATATTAATAAACGGCATATGATACAAATAGTCAAAAACCTTCATGGACATAGCGTCGTCTGCATTCAAACATATCGTAAACAAGTGTCGAGTGTGAAAAGAAAGTGGCGTCACGGGTGACGGGGAGTCGAGTGGAAAGGTTAGAGGAAGTGGTTCAAGCAAGTGGGGCGATCACTGGACCTCGACAGCACATGTCATCCGACCGGCCGGGGACTTCCTTCGGCCTGTCTCGGATTTATAATTAACCGACTTTGAACAAGAAATACTTTGTTTACGTGTTCATTTGACATTTGTCACTCAAGTGACCTCAGCCTGTGCTTATGTAATATGTAGGTGTTTAGGTATGTATTTCTGCGAGTCACATACAATTGTTTGAAGATTTGCGCCCTAGCCATAATATGACTTATCTATGATTGTAATAGAAACCTGTCGAAGTCCCTTGAACGACATTAAAAAAATATATAAGAATGTTGGCTTGAATAAGTCATGTGATAAACTTTTCGATCAGATTATGTCATTTCAATATAATTAACTAATAATATTTGTTTGTAATAAGTTTCTTTTGAAAAACAGCCGCAGGCGAAAGATATTCAAGGAAACAAAGTCAATGGTATACATTGAGTATACCATTGACATGATTGACATGATGCTCGCAGTATCGACTGGTCAGCAGTAAAGTCGGCGACTTGCATTGAACATAAAGTTGCCATTTTCTGTTCGTTGCTCACTCAACTTTATGATGTGCATGCGCCAATTCACCCAGTGAAGTTAAAACACTTGCCTGCTCCCTGGCTGACTGATGAGTTGAAATCTAGTATTCATAAGAAAAATATTGCAAAATACAAATATAAATGTAAGAGCTCTGACGAAAATCTCCGTAAATATCATAAAGCCAGGAATCGCTGCAATACACTATGTAGAGACGCACAACGACGCCATATTCACGCTTCAGTCGAGAACGGCGACTCCTCCAGAGTGTGGAGATTTCTTGAAACAGTTGGGGTTGGTAAATCATCTCAGAGTTCCTGGTCTCCGAGTGTTGATATTGAACAGCTAAATCAATACTTCTCTACTCCTTCATTCTTGTTTGATAGTTCAGCTAAATCTCGTACACTTCATTCACTTTCTGTAACCCCGACTCCAATTTTTCCTCCGTTCGAGTTAAGTCCGTTTACTGTCTGTGATGTGAAGAAGAACGTATTGTCCATATCATCCAATGCCACTGGTAGTGATCAGATAAGTCGTGCTATGATCATTCCTCTCCTTGATGTCATCGCTCCTGTCCTCGCATATATTTTAAACGAATGTGTTCAAGCGTGTGAATTTCCTATAGCTTGGAAGAGTGCTCATGTCTTACCTCTTCCAAAAAAAGCTAACCCTGTTTCCTTCTCTGACTTCCGACCCATTTCTATATTGCCTTTCCTATCCAAAGTTCTTGAAAAACTAATTCACCATCAGTTGAACCTTTTCCTTCACAGAAACAGCTTGTTTAATCCTTTTCAATCCGGCTTTCGTCCTGGTCATAGTACTGTTACTGCTTTGATTAAAGTGACTGATGACATTCGGTTCGGCATGGACAATAAACAGCTCATCATTATGACCTTGTTGGATTTCAGCAACGCTTTTAATACCGTTGATTTTGATATCCTACTTGGTCAGCTGCGTTCTCTCAACATATTTCCAGCAGTTATTGACTTGTTTCATAGTTACCTTCGAGGACGGCGACAGCGTATTCGCGTTGATGATACTTATTCGTCGTGGTGTGATATCGCTGCTGGCGTTCCTCAGGGAGGCGTGTTGTCACCATTACTCTTTACTATTTTCATTAATTCAATCTCTCAAAACCTTTCTTCTCTCTATCATATGTATGCAGACGATGTCCAGATTTATGTGCAGTCAACTTTGGAGAATCTGCCAACGGCTATCGCTAAAATGAACAATGACTTGAATACAATCCTTAATTGGAGTAAGTCATTTGGCCTCAGTGTTAATCCTAAAAAATCACAAGCGATCATCATTGGCAGTCGGAGACAGTTGTCTAAGGTTGACCGGGTTTCCCTACCGCCTATTTTATTTGACAACGTTGTAATTCCTTACTGTGATGCTGTTAAAAACTTAGGAATATACTTGGATAGCACACTTAGCTGGAATCGACATATTAATGAAATCAGCAGGAAAGTGTTTGCGGCTCTGGGCTCGTTGCGTCGCCTTCGGAATTTTCTTCCAATTCCTACCAAAATTATGCTCGCACAGACCTTACTCCTTCCTATTTTAGATTATGCTGACGCTAGCTTTGTTGATTTAACCGAAGACCAATTGAATAAGCTTGAGAGACTTCAGAATGCTATGATTCGGTTCATATTTGGGTTACGTAAATATGACCACATTTCAATTTTTCGTTCTCGTCTTAATTGGTTACCCATTCGACTTCGCCGGAATATGCACATCCTTTCTATTCTGTACTGTGTTCTGTTTCATCCTTCTGCGCCCCCTTACTTAAAAGAAAAGTTTAACTATGTGGGACAACCCGACGAGATACTCCGTTCTACAAGAAAACTAATACTGAGGGTGCCTACACATGGTTCGACTTTCTTTGGCAAGTCTTTTACTGTTCAGGCCATCAAGCTCTGGAACGTCCTTCCTCTTGATATCAGGGAGGCCAGATCAATAAATATTTTCAAGAAACGTTTAAAGGATCACTTTTTGTCTCAACTTCCTGGAGTCAATAACAGCTGATTATTATTAAGTATTTTATTTATTTTCATTTGAATACTATCACTATATGAGGGTTTTTATATGTATTTACTAGTATTTTATTATACGTATTATATTATTATGTATGTTTGTATTATGGTATGTATGTAGGTATTTATGTATGTTTGTATATACAATATTTATGTATATTATTTTCATTATAGATATATATATGTATATAGGTTAGGTTAGTTATATTTTATTAGGTTAATAATTTATTTTTTTACTTATGCTACATATTTTTATTGTACCTCCTGCCTCATGTTTTCCAATAGCCGCTTCTTACCCCGATGGTTGCCTGGAAGAGATCGCTGTGTAGCGATAAGGCCGCCATATTGTACATTTGTTGTTTTTTTGGTTTTTGTTTTTGTTTTTTTTTGTTTCTTTCTTGTAATGGTGTACAATAAAGTATTTTCTATCTATCTATCTATCTATTGAGTTACTATAAGTACTAACGTAGGTACATGGTATATGGAAAACAACCAATGCAATGTCCGATGCGCTTTTAGAAGAAGAGTAAATGTCTCATACTGTTTGCTTGACGTTTTTGATGAAAATGTATTTAAAAATTTTTCATCAAAAATGTCACCCTCTAAATCAATGTGCATCATCAGATTTTCGTAAAGACAAACTAAATACGAGTAAGAGACCACAGAACAAACAGTTTTGTGTAAGAGACAATAATCTATGGTAAGAGACAAGTTCGTTCATCTGTAATGTAAGTCTTTTATTCTAAGAGCAATCGAATCACGTGCATGCGATGTCGCGAGAATCCGTCTTTACCTGTATTGTGAATGGGAGGATGTGCAGGATTTTTTGTTCGCACATAAAAAGGATTCCATGGGCAACATGCTGTTTATTGTTAGTATTTATCGGACGAAGATGGTATAATGTTATTCTCTGAACTAGCAGGTGGACTGCATTTTATAGGAACGCTCCTATAATAAAGCACCACCAGCATTTCTGATCGAGAATCTATTTTATACACAAACACAGATGAATTTAATCAACTGGTGCAGTTGTAACTTTTATCGGTCCAGCTGCCTCGCCGGATTCTTTACCTACTGTACTTTTCGGGTACCTAATACTATTATTTTAATTGTGTTCAAAACATCAGCGGGCCAGTAGCCCTATTCTGTAACTCAGTGCCTATCAAAGAATGATAGCCACGAGCAAATGTTTATCATCCATTGAAGTTTTGCTAAGGAAATGTTATTTTTATTTCATAGCATACTTTCAATGGATAAAAACATATGCCAGTGGCTATCATTCTTTGATAGGCACCCAGGTCCGCTTATCACGTGATCGAGAAACTACAGGTAGGCGTCTCGACGTACTAATTTCAGACGGCCGCCACGCGCCGGATACTTTGCTCGCGTTAATTCTTGTACGGTCTATTTCACGCGCTGCGTGCGAAGCAACCTTAGTACCTACGTCGTATGCGATAAAGTTACGCGATAGAAAGAAACCACAATTTTGCGTTTGATGCGTGTTTTTTCCGGAGGCGTAGCCAGGCGCTATTGCGAACTGAATTGCACTTTTTGTGTCAGCGCTAGAGTCGCTATTCTTTTAATAATCTTGCGGAGTGAGCCTTCTGCACCGTTAGGTACTATTATGTATTCCGTGACATCAGTTAGAACTGCCCTGTATTATATTTGATAGATAATTAGGTATAAATTATTTTATAGAGTTTTTAAAAAAAATGGTATGTAAGTAAACTACCTACTTAGAGAACAGTACCTACAACTTGCGAGTTTTGTTTAAATCAAGTTAAGACTCAATAGTTTTAATGTACCTATATGTTAAAGTCGGTTAAACTTAAAACACTTTTAGTGAACCACTTGTACCAAGTACAATATGACTTGTACTTACCTACGAGTAATATGATGATGATCCGTGCAAATGATTGTCGTCAGCATTCCCTTGAATTCAAATAACATCGCTTGGCTCGGCTGGTTACATGTTCACTCAGCATTACCTAGGTAATACTAATGTCGCAATTTTTTTCAGCAATCATCAAAATTGATCTTCCGAGTTTGTATGACCTCCGAAACCCGGTATATAGGCTAGCGTAGTTTATTTGTTTTATTTTAGCAAAAACATTCATCTGAAAGAATATAATTATACCTATAAGTTTAAATCCTATACCTTTAAACGAGCAATTCTTGTATATATATATTTCTATATAATCTGGATCTCGGAAACGGCTCGAACGATTTTCATGATACAGGTATACAGGTGGTTTTGGGGGCGATAAATCGATCTAGCTAGGATTCATTTTTAGAAAATGTCAAATTGACCAAAACATAAAAATATGACTACTGCTGCCATCTATTGGCCACCGAGCGAAGCTCGATAGTCTAAACATTGGCAAAAAAGTGCCTAGTAAATAATAGATAATAATGAAAGAGCAGAAGCTTACAAAGAATATAACAATGATAATAATTAATTTATGATCATAGATGTACTTTTTAGGGTTGGTACACAAAGGGTAAAAACGGAACCCTATTACCTACTAAGACTTCGCTGTCCGTCCGTCCATCCGCCTGTCACCAGGCTGTATCTCATGAACCGTGACAGCTACAGATTTGAAATTTTCACAAAATATGATGTATTTCTGTTGTCGCTATAACAGAAAATATAAATATCTAATAGAATAAATTAAAAATTTAAGGAGGCTCTCATACAACAAACGTGTTTTTTACTCTTATTTGAATTGCAAGAGCCCGATTCGCACTTGACCAATTTTTAATACACGCAGTCTTGATTGTATTACAAACTTGTTTGAATTACAAAATTCTTTATTACTTAAGTAGTTCCAGTTAGTTATGTTGCGTCAAAATTGTGTTCAAATATCAATGTGAACATCAATTCTTGGAGTATTATGTAACAATCAACTGGTGCTCACATATGACCTTTAATTGTATTCAAATATAGCTGTGTGATAGACAAAAAATGATGATTCATCAATGAAGAGTGATTCGAGATTGAATGCCCGCTGGCCCATTAATGCCATATGAATTTAATGTTTTAATAATTATTATTTTCATGTGGGTTTTATTATTCTTTTATAATTAACACATGGCTACATCCGCAGTAGAGCTAGGATAGGTACTTGCGTAAACGTAAATAATATGTGCTTTCAGAGGTGTAAATGGTTTCATATAATTTTTATCCATGAAAGCGATATTCGACAATCCAAATGACTTTACATTTTATAGAGAAAATAGAAATCTCAATAAACTTGTTGTTCAAGAAAAGGGATTTTTATTTATACAGAACCCTCAGTGCAAGGCAATCACTAGTACCTACTTGGCTGGTTTTATAGGGTTATAAAAATCATGGAATAACCATTAGTAGGCATTTTGGCAAACCTTGGGCAATGACGTTGTACTAAACATCTTAGACCTTGGGTATTTGCGTAAACGTAATTATAAAAAAAAACTTGATCACTGATCAGTGATTCCCAACCGTCGCGTTGGCGACCGTTAACGTAAAAATAGGAGTGACTCATATTCTTACAACAATAGTTGCCTGAAGAGCTTTGCCTGCCGTCCTTCTTGCACTTATATAAAAAGATGCACGTTAGAAGGAGAAAGATTGAGTTAATTTAATTGATACCATAATATGATTGATTGCAAGTCGTAGAATACCTTTCTTATACGAAGATCGGAACTTACTTTGCGGCATTGCATAATAAATGACTACATAATTGACTACATAATTGCATTTAAAAGAAAATTATGTCAGAAAAGTTCTGGAAGTGGCAAAAATAGAAGTGACTAATCTTCTTACAACAATAGCTGCCTGAAGAGCTTTGCCTGCTTTTAGCGTCCTTCTCGCACTTCTGTAAAAAGATGCATGTTAGACGGAGAAAGAATGAGTTAATTTAAATGATAACATAATATGATTGATTCTGTGTTGATTGCAAATCGTGACTTTAGAATACCTTGCTTATATCAACGAATAAATAATATTACTAATTGGGAAGGGATAGGAGCTTACTTTGTGGCATTGCATAATAAATGACTAAATAATTATTAATTACATATTATCTAAAAGAAAATTATAGCAGAAAAGTCCTGGAAGTGGCAAAAATAGTAGTGACTCATCTTCTTACAACAATAGCTGCCTGAAGCGCTTTGCCTGCTTTTAGCGTCCTTCTCGCACTTCTGTAAAAAGATGCACGTTAGACGGAGAAAGAATGAGTTAATTTAAATTATAACATAATATGATTGATTGCAAATCGTGACTTTAGAATACCTTGCTTATAACAACGAATAAATAATATTACTAATAGGAAGGGATAGGAGCTTACTTTGTGGCATTGCATAATAAATGACTAAATAATTATTAATTATATACTTATTATCTAAAAGAATAATTATAGCAGAAAAGTCCTGGAAGTGGCAAAAGGCATCGGTAAAAACAAAAATATTTTTTGACAAAACGGAGTGTTGTAACTTGTAAGCATGTTGGAATACTTATTGCAGGGAAAGAGATCATTCATCAACATAAAAAAAAATATGAAAGTGATTTCTGAATAACAGTTTAAACATATAAAATTAGACATGAAAATGATTTTAAAAATAATGTTTGTTAATCTGCCATTTACTTTATTGGTCGTCAAGGTAAGTCGAAACTCTTTTAGCACCTTTAAACCGGTTCTGTTAAATAACGATAGTGTGATTCACATTTACGTATGTGATTTTAACGTTTATTAATATAACTAGCTGTTGCCCGCGGCCCGCGTGAATTACGATTTTTTTACATAATATACCTTCCTACTGGAATTCCTTGATTTTTCGCGGGATTCTGGTGTGACGTTGTACAGAAACCTGTTCTTACTTTACGGGTTATCTTGTGGTGATTTTGAAAACTCCTTTTTCTTAATAATAATATAAAGTTTCATTAATACGTAGTTGAAAGATCAAAACGACGATTTTAACTGTCGATATTTCGAACCAGTGGTACAGGTCGTGGTCACGTAGTGACCACGACCTGTGCCAATGTATCGAATTATCGACAGTTAAAATCGTCCTTTTCATTGTGATTTTTATTCTGAAACCACGAAATATGTCAAAACTTATTAAACCATGTAAAAAGTTGTACTGGTGGTAGAACTCTTCTTTCAGAGTTCGGCCGAGTAGGTACCACTGGGGATAAATTACTCTACTAACAATATTCCCCAGCCCAACATAATATAAGAGTATTTTAAAAATCTTTGCTTCATCTCAATACAATCCAAACCATCAGAATGGGTAATGGCTATATATTTCCTTACGTATAAAAAGACCTTAGATGACAGTCAGTCGGTTAGGATCGATAAGACCTAAGAGTTAAAAATATTTGTGAACCATTATCTTACCCTTTCCATATTGCGGATGATAAAGTTTAAATCTGTTCATGTCTTAACAGTGCCATCTTAATATAAAGTCAGGAAACAGTAAATAACATGACAGTTAATTTTTATTAAAAAAAATTTGGTAGTACCTATCTCAGAGTTTTACATTCAAGTTCCACATAAATTGTAGAGATGGCGCTATACGGTATAACGTAGCGATAGCGCCAGTTACATGATTTTTGTTCACCCTAAAAGTGAAAATTTTTAAACCATACAAAATCTCCTGCTAAGCCTATTTATTTACGGCTGTAAGGGTACTCCAGTCTTACTTGAGCCCTACGTCCTAGCCCTAGGTTCTTTGTGCATTCCGAGTTTCAAGTCACCTACCTACTTGAACTTAAAGGTTCTGATGTCTGTAATTTCTGAACTACAAAAGTGATGATGATAAGATTTGTATGGAATAATCTTTAAAGAACCTCCTTTCTAACAAAAAAAGAATAAATGGAATCGGACAACGCGTTAATGAATTATAACTAAAAAACGTTTGGACTTTGATGCCGTCTTCCAGGGAAACCATGATCAATTTCGAGACAAAAAGTATCCTATGTCCTACCTCGGGGTATGAACTATAATCAAGTCAAGTTTCATTTAAATCCATCCAGCGGATTAGCCGTGATGCCCGGTCGTGAAACAGACAGACAGACAGACAGACAGACAGACAGACAGACAGACAGACAGACAGACAGACAGACAGACAAAAATTAAACAAATTACAGTTTTGGCTTCAGTATCGACTAAATAGTGTCCTCCAACAAAAATTTTCAAAATATCTTTAATGTACAGAATTCGACCCTTTACAGTTTTATTATAAGTATATAGATAATTATTAAAATAAAAATCGTTGTTTTATTACTTTCGCAAATCTTCAAAGGTAGCTAGTTTTGTTGTAATAAATTATATGTGTCCATGATTTATTTGATTTCTCAAATATGTTAGGAATACACCGAGCTGTGGCCGGGAGGCAGAAATTATTTCTCCTCGGAGATAATATAAAATGGTTTTCCCTTCTACATCTTTATCCAGACCTTCTATGTATACTTACGTACATACGTTCGTAAGGATACGTACAAGGTGCGTCTGATTGCGTAAGGAAAAGTATCCATCGTTATCGCAATCGGTAGCGAATATGTTAAGAGCAAGAGGAAAAACGATAAAGACCTAAATGACTCACGCTAAGTGACTTTTTAGAGAAGATCGTCTCTGAGCTTTTTTTTGCATTAGCAGGTAGGTACTTGGATATCATACTGCATTTTCCACTATCTTCGTCATCATTGACATGGCGGATATTTTACATATTTGTAAAAAAAAACCTAGGTATCCGCTATGCTATAGTTTCTGCTTATTTAGTCGCATCGTAAGGTATTAATTAACATATTAATTACAGGAAAAAAACACAAATCTTAGTTGTTCAATACTGGATCTCACAGAATTATTATAAAACAAAGGCGACAGGTTGTAGGTGTGTAGGCTTGTTACTCCTTCTCGCCACAACCACTGAACCGATTTGGCTGTAATTTGGAATGAAGATAGATTAATATCCAATCGAAATTCATCTGGGGAAGTCGTGGATAAAAAAAAAGGCGTGTGGCACTCGGAGACTGCCGCGGTAAAGCTATTGCATAGAATTTAAAGTTATTTTTAGTTTTGCCATCAATAGAAAAGTAGAACTTTTGGTACCAGGCTAACTTCACACAGTTTTTGAAATATCACGCACGTGATATTTCAAAAAGTCATTAAAAAGTTCTGCTATTTTTCGATAGATGGCAAACTAAAAACTAAAAAGTTGTGGAGTTGCGCTCCTTGCTGTCATGCTAGCCTAGTACCAAAAGCTTTACTTTAGGAGTGCCAGGTTATTTTCGTTACGGTTTTTCTGGATTAGGTCTGCACCGTTAAAGCCCGCGATAGAAGCTATGCAATAGCTTAATAAGAACTTTACGGTTGATTTCACATTTAGTAATAATTTTCTTCTAGAACATTGACATTCAAATTTCGCTATTCAGCCAGTACTGCACATAACATATCTATTAAAGTAAAATAAATACTGTTGGAACTTGTGACGAATGTTTTTATTTTACAGTAGTATGACAAGTTATATAATAATAGAAAACCTAACATCGTAGTCCTCCTACTTTTAGGAACTGACGCCAAGAGCTTTAGTCAGCCTTTCCAGCCTGGGTGCATATAAGGGCTTTGTGAAACAATCAGCCAGTTGGTCCTCAGTAGTAACTTGCTTGACCTCAAGTATGCCAGCTGCCACACACTCTCTGACATAGAGATACCTTCGTTGTATGTGCTTGGTTCGGCTATGTTGCTCGTACGGCGGATTGTATGCTAGCTTTATTGTTGACTCATTGTCAATGTAAAGAAGTGGGGGCTTTTCAGTTTTAGTGATTTCCTCCAACATCTGTTGTAGCCATATAATTTCCCGGGCTGTCTCCGTAGCTGCCACTAGCTCTGCCTCTGTCGACGATAAAGCTATCGTCTTTTGCTTGTTACTCCAGCCTTCTGCATTCACTGATAACATGTCCTTTCTTCTTGCAAAATTTGCATGTTTTTACGAAATTTGTCTCTTCTTCGTATTCATCTTTAGTGTTGGTAGTATTGGTGTTGGAACCATTATTAAATTGTCTGGCTTCTGATTCTTCTAAAATTTTTACCTTGAGTTCTTCAGGTTTCGGTAACGTGTCTCTGGATTCTATCGCTACACGAAAATTTTCGTAGTCAGGTGGTAAGCTGTATAGCATCATAACAGTGAGCAAATCCTCATGAATACAAATGTCCATATCCTGCAATTTGTCTACCACGTCCATGAACTCATTTAAATGCTCTCTAATATTGCCATTTTCCATTTTGGACAATATTAACTTCCTATTAACTAAAAGA
The DNA here is from genome assembly GCA_963855885.1 of Coenonympha glycerion. Classification (NCBI taxonomy): domain Eukaryota; kingdom Metazoa; phylum Arthropoda; class Insecta; order Lepidoptera; family Nymphalidae; genus Coenonympha; species Coenonympha glycerion. Next base: position 14,607,675 of record OY979630.1, on the reverse strand, counting down.
GAGGCCTTCCTAGCCGGTCCCTTACTGGCATATATAAAATCAAGCAAAGTCCAAATCTCGTGAGCTGTTTTGCAGTTTTTTATTTGCTTCCATTCAGAGGGTGAAATTAAAAGTACTAACTCAGATTGAGCTAAAAGATCCTTCTCTCTCTTCTCTTCATCAGCTTTCTCAAGATTCAGCGGCTTCTCAACAACACTCCATAATTTATTTTTGATGAGTACGGCCCTTGCTTGAATTCGCCATGTGTCGAAATTTTCTTTATTTAAAGTCTCAATTTTTGTACTTGAGCCCGACGCCATCGTGATCAAAGTATTTATAGCTTTATTTTTACTCTACTACCATATTAAAGTAAAATAAATACCGTTGGAACTTGTGACGAATGTTTTTATTTTACAGTAGTATGACAAGTTAAATAATAATAGAAAACTGTTGCTATGGAGACTGAAGGTACAGTCCTCCTAACAATATCGATAAAACATTATCGACTGTTCCGTGTATAGAGTAGACGAATCTGTTCAGAGTAATCTTAGGAAGTTTTATCACTAGGTACTACACGGATTTTGTACGCTTATCAATAGTAGAAAAATGGCTTTTCATTGCGGTAATAGATTACAGTAAATTTATTGAAGAATTGAAGATCTTACTATTTCAGTTTCTTAAGGGAGCCAATTTTAAAAGAAACATGGACCAAAGCTACTTGAAGGCTACATTAGTTCCCTTCAAAAACAAGTACAATCTGCTCCGAACAGGCCTAGAATCACGTGGTTCTAGGCCTGTTCCCGACAGTGTTAAATTAAAGTTGACACTTGAGTGACAGTGTTTCAAGGATATTTGAGTTTTACTTTTCCTCATAATATTACATGAAACAATATTTTGTATTTCAAATCGGTCTTTACTCAGTTTATTTTTTGGTGAATATAACATTTTCTGAAAATAATCCCAGCTAGATCGATTTATCGTCCCCGAAACCTCCTGTATACCGTTCACGAAAATCGTTGGAGCTGTTTCCGAGATTCAAATATATACACGAATTGCTCGTTTGAAGACATAAGATTATACAAAGTTTTGCATGTAGCAACTTATGATAAAAAGTTTTCTCAAATTAGGTAATAGTAAATTCTTTTCCTTCAACAGTTCTCTGATTGGCCCATTATGTCATTTTATGTGATTTTTTATGAATCAGGAGAAATAAATTAAATTTGATTTTTTCATATTGATTTTTTCAACTTTATCGATAATTTTACGAGTCACGGTTAAGATGCATCACTATACTTTGACAGTTATCAAAAATTTAAGTTTATTCTTTGCCATTGAAATTTTAACCTTAATTACATAAAAACAGAGTTCCTAAAAAAATTTTTAAAATACGAATCAGCTAGCGCTGGTGCGGGCAAAAGCGGAACTATAGGTATATTTTAAGTCAATTTTTGCAATATAAATTATATGCCTGTGACAATAAGGTTGACTTTAATGTTGGCTTGTTGGTTGGTGGAATTTTTTCGTTACGGTTTTTCTGGATTCGGTTCACCCGTCAAGGCCCGCGATAGAAGCTATGCAATAGCTTAACAAGTAGGTAATTAGATAGGTTTGCAAATAAAGATATTTCAATCCACGTCGACGCGCCCCTGCAGTCTGTCAAACTTCATACGAATCGAATAAAACATTTCGCAGATTCGATTTTGACAGAGTAGGGCGCGTCTTCATGGAGTGAAATATCTATACTTTAGTTATAATATCTTCTTATATCATGTAAAGGTATTCTTACAATCTTATGTAGCTGTGAGTGATGAGTTTTTGACCTTTTCTATATTACCTACAGCAGGAATGTGACCTTTTGTGCATCGTTATAAGATGTTCCCATAACTTGAGCGAATATTGCGAATTACTTCAGATTTGAATCGGTTGTGACCAGCTCCTTACACTTTATATTTAGGTTTGTGCTTTACGGCCATACTTAGGTAAAGAAGTCACAATTATTGAATTGATTCCCATACCTAATTACTTGACATCTAAAGCCCAATTAATTTTAGCTAACTATGTTAAATTTATTATCTGCATAGCATTTTTATTAGACTTGGTAAGAGCAAAATATTCAACCTGACCTAGGCACTTTTGAGGACATTTATGTACGATTTTTAAAACGAGTATGTAATAATTTTGTTTATATCACTTTATGTCTTCCTTTGCATTAATTAATTTTGTATAGACAACTTTAGTCGTACTGTAGACGAATTATAGCGTTATAGATACGAGTACTTAAAATATTATAATTATGATGGGAGTTAGTAAAAAACAATAGTATAGTAATATTATGTTTTAATTAATATTATTTATTTATATTTACATCACATACATAACTTCAATATACCTACTCCTATTTTACGATTGCTTCATTTAATGAGAATCAATTATACAACGTCCTTTAGATAAAATAATAACTTTATCAACGGCTATGTAATGTTCTTATATAAAACTGCAAATATAGGTATATATCACAACTAGTAGGGTGCGTGGGGGCGCGGGCCACACGTGGCCCGCGTGCTGTCTTCCCGCCTATAAAAGTATCATCCCCATACATTTTCTATGGAAAAATAAATTCCGCCATTTTGGATTTTTTTTCTATTAATCGCGTAGACCTTCGGGTCCTGATCTTTTCTTGCCAAGAAACCACTCTTCCATTTTTTATACTTTTCGAGATGGACACCGATGAAGTTTGTATGGCGGCCATCTTGAATCCGCCATTTTGAAATTTTTTTCGGCTCACTGCCAATTGCATGACGTTTCGAATGACATTTGGTCGAGCACCCCCCACCTATCTACGATACCCTTCCCGTGCTCTTCACCCGTCTCCGAAATCCTCAATCATCAGCTCTCTCCATATTTTTGTTCTTAATGAATTTTTCCCCTCTATACGAAACAATCAGTAAAAAAAATTTTTTTCATACAAAAATGTTCAGGAGAGGTGATCAATGAGTCAGTCAGTCAGTGAATCAGCACAAGTAGCTATATATATATTAACTAGTAGGATGCGTGGGAGCGCGGGCCACATGTGGCCCGCGGGCTGTCTTCTCACCTATTTAAGAATCGCCGTCATCTCCATCGCCAATTGGAATCCTCCTCAATCATCATCCAAATCGTAGACCATCATCTCTTCTCATACTTTTCATAGTTTTTCATAGGCCTTGTTTATTGTAGCATTCACATTTTCCATGGAAAAATAAATTCAACCACTTTGATTTTTTTTTCATTCATCCCGTAGACCTTGAGATTCTTATTACTTCTAGCAAAGAAATCACTCTCTTGTCTTTTATACTTTCCGAGATAGAACAACACGAAATTTGTATGGCGGCCATCTTGAATCCGCCATTTTAATTATTTTTTTCAGCTAACTGCCAATTGGATGACGTTTTGAGTTACATTTGGTCGAGCACCCCCCACCTATCTTCAATACCCTGGCTGTGCTCTTCACCCGTCTCCGAAATCCTCAATCATCAGCTCTCTCCATATTTTTCTCTAGTAACCCTCCGAAAAACCGCATCACAACCTTGCATTATTACCAACTGTTAGTCTCTTCAACATTCCCCATACATTTTCTATGGAAAAATAAATTCCAACATTTTGAATTTTTTTTCTATCCATCAAATAGACCTTCAGGTCCTGATCACTTCTTGTCAAGAAACCATTCTTCCATCTTTTATACTTTCCGAGATATAGGCGAAATTCGAATGGCGGCCATTTTGAATCCGCCATTTTGAATTTTTTTTCAGCTAACTGCCAATTGGATGTCATTTCAAATGACATTTGGTCGAGCACCCCCCACCTATCTTCAATACCCTCCCCGTGCTCTTCACCCATCTCCGAAATCCTCAATCATCAGCTCTCTCCATATTTTTGTTCTTAATGATTTTTTCCTTTCTATACGACATGATCCTTGAAAAAAAAATTTTTCATAGAAAATTGTTCAGGAGAGGTGATCAATCAGTCAGTGGCCAATCAGCACAAGCAGCTATATATATATTAATTAATTTATGCTCTGTATATTTAATAACTTGAATGTCGTATACAACAACCCATAGCATAATGCGCGTTATTCATAATATTTTGTACCTAAGTATAATAAGTTATATAAAGTAGGTTATTATTTGTGCGACAAACAAACGTATTATTCTCGTATATGTATACAGATAAACCCAAGAATCAATCTTTTGTAAGGTGGTATGCAATAATACAAGACAGGGGCTCTTAAATAAGTTCAAAGTTACATATTATTCTGTATGGAAGCATCCGTGGTCTGTGACTGTCTACTTTACTGAAATTCATAACAGGGAGTTAACGAGAGTTTAGCGTCAAGTTAAAAGTGAAGGTCAGTACTTATATATTATTAGAATTAAGTTTCATAAAAAATAGTTTTCTATTACGCCCCTTTTGTGTGCAATTTAAAAGAATTTTGTATAAGTACCTACTATAAATTGTCCTCGCTGCTTCAAATCAAAGGGTTGAAAAAATTCGTTTAATTCATGATATTAGTATACTAATTGCTATGTGAATTTTATATTCTCGAGGGACTTTAACTATATTGCCACTGATAAACGAACATAAGGAACGAGAAACTAAGTCCTAATAAAAATTGCAAAAAAAATCGAGCAGCTCTCCAGAAAATATACAATTTTTGATTAGTGGCCACATAACACATTGATTTTAGCAGCATGTTTCTACTACTGAGGGATTAGTACAGGTTTTTGTACGCAAATCGAGTCTACTCGCATCGCACTAACGAATCGAATGCCTTCATACAGTTACTGACAGTTCCATCCAGTGTATTAACAGCCGCATGTAAGGGACTGTCCATAGATGGCGTTGGCTGTAAATGTATGGAGTACTGACAGTTTCATCTATTAAGAGCCGCATGCAAGGGACTGTCTATAGATGGCGTTGGCTGTAAGTGTATGGAGGAATGCGTACAATGTACTAACCACACTGAAATGGATGCATCGACCTTCGTTATTAAATGTGTAACTTAAAGCTTTGTTAGTATACGTGGTAAGGCGATGGCAGTGCGTTCTAACGCTACTATGTGACGGAGAGCGAGGCTCGGAAGCGATGGTCGAGGCTGCCGTAGGAGGGCCGGTAGCGAGGCGTGCGCTGACTCCACGGGCTGCGGCGGTTCTTGTAGCTGGAGCACGCTATGAGGCTGTTCATGGCGGGAGGACGAGACTGTTCCACGCTTATGCCGTAGCGTCGGCTGCAAAATTGAATAGAAACAAAGATTTGAAACTGAAGATAAATATTTGGTCGGGGGAAGCCGCGAACAGGTTTAACAGGTTTAACTCACTAGGCAAAGTCAAGCAGACGTCCATCAATGACGAATCGAGGCAATGGTGGATGAGGAATGTGTATGAACTACCGATAAGAAACCTCAGGAAATGGGTATACGAACGATTTACGTAAACATTTTTAAACAAGCAAACATCAGTAGCACCATCTGTCAAAATTCTATAGGTGGCTGCTGAGTGAACTACAGCATGGCCTTACTGCTGGTGGCAATACAAGCATTTTTGGCACCCATAAACTGGCGATATTTTTTGCGCCCTGTCCAGGGTATATGTCTATACTATAAACGCTGATGTGTAGCTAGATCCAAGCGAAACCGTTGGCATAAGACCTTTGAAATATACCTGATCAAAGCATAAGACCCATCGCCGGTCTTACCTGTTGTACCGTATGTCTAGGTATATGTCTAAATGAACCAAGATTCCATCCAAGTCAACTGGTATAAGAAGCACACGAACTTATTAATGTCTGTATGTCTAACTCATTACTCAATCAATGAACCAGATTGAAACGTGTCTGCCGGCATTAGACCACACGGTCTTAATCAAGTCCCTAAATGAGAATTCTACAATGCAAGTGTGGACTTGCATTGGTTAAGACACGATCATACACATTACACACCTCCTAGGCCTGGTAGCGGGCATGTACTTATCTCCAATAAGCACGCTCTCGTCCAGAGTACCGTCCAGCTGCAACAGGTCACCCGTTGACACTGACACCTCCATCTTGTAGCGGTCGCATGTGCATAGGAACAGGAGGACGACCGCCATCTGGGGAAATGTCACAAAGCCTCTTTAGCTCTTTTGTTTTCGGATACATTAAGTGGTTAGTGAAGCTCGCACAACTGGAGATAAGCAGCAATCAGGCGAAGCAACTCTAAGAACAAAGCTTCGAATTCATGCTAAAACACTCGTAATTATGTTTTACAGATGCAATTTGCCATACCATGCCAGACCAAAACGAGACCTGATCCATTATGAGTGCAGTGCACTATGTCGTAGGATATTGTGATTCAAAATTCCAAAACCATCTTTCTAATTCTTTAAGTAACATATATATTGTGGTACTAAATAAAAAAACTGATTGGTTACTGAAACACAGCTGCTTTGGCGGTGACCGGGCCTTAGAAAGTAATGAAACTTCTGTGTGGTAAAATACTCGAAGATACGTTTTATAAATTTTCACGCAATGAATTGAGCAAAATTTTTTCCAAGCCTGAGAACATTGCATTTTCTAAAACGTCATAAACACGCAAAGATTTAAATCGCTAGATGGGCCCTAAGCCTACATTGCGCTCATCAAAAACGTCCACAAACATGTCGAGTGAGTGTTCTTAACATGCCATAGTTTGACTTGCGTCAAAGAGAGTGACAACGTGTCACACAAGACAAAAACGTGGACGTTTTTGGAGGTTTAGGGCTCATCTAGCGATTTAAATCTTTGTAAACACGTACCACGCATAAGTGCAGTGTTACAATGAAGTATGTGGAAGGTCGGAATTCGATGTGCTCGTAGAGCAAGCCCGACACGGTGGGGCCGATGAAAGCTCCCAGCGCGAACGTCGACGTCCACATGCCGGACACCAGTCCGTACGTTTCGATCGAGTTTGGTAAGCCGCTGGAACTGTGAAACATATACAAAATGTAAACCCGGTTACTGTACGGTGGTTACCGGTATATCTGTGGACCTGGCTCGATGACATCACGTCGTGTCAGCGCTCTGATATGGTGCGCAAAACAATCAAGCCTGGGCGAGTGCGGGGAGGTGAAAGGAGAACGGGAAGGGGGTACGCATTCCAGCGAGGTCCACAGATATTGTAACCGAGTTGTAAATAGTATTGATATTCGGTTATTTACTAATGCCGGTGGAGCCACATAATTTACCGGGAGATGTGACCTGTATGTTAAAGCAGAGAATAACCTATTTTAATACCTAACTAATACCAATTCAACTTTTTAAATACCGTTGCAATTCAACTAGTAACTTAACTACGATTTTCCGAGATAAAGGATCGTGACAGACAGACATACGGACATCGGACAGTCCTATAAATTCCTATTTTTTTCTTCTAAGGTATGGAACCCTAAATTTCACAATAATATTTTGGATGAGCGATTCAGGTCGCAAATTGCAATTGTGCATAATTGTGCATAAAACCTACGATTTTATTATCCGTTAACTTTCTTTTGCAAAAAAATATAGAACAGAAATACTTTCCTCAGCCAGGAAAGTATTTCTGGCAAAAAGCACTATTTATAACATCCAATCTAATTTGAACTACGATGTCAACTAAACTGTAACAAATAGGAGTCCATGTTACAATGGTATTTTTTTAAATTCTTAATTAATCATACCCTGGACTGAAATTTTTTAGGCAACCCACTTGCGATATATTTATTGACATATTTAATTGGATATAAAATAGTTTTCATCCAATAAGCAGCTCGGTGAAGGTAGTTGTATAGCGGGATCCTAGCCTAAATGAATATGTTTTTGCGCATCACATTTATGCCTGCTAGTATGTTACTAACAAACATAGAAGATTCTCAGAGGTCGGAAACCAAGACTAATACGTTGGTGGGTGAGACAGGCAGCATTAAGGATACACAGAAAAATGTTTTACCTAATTACTAAGAAACTAAATTGGTCAACTAAAAATTATTTCTGCGTGTTTTTGGAATTTTTTATCACCCGACACAAACAAAACAAAATCTTTTGTTGCTTCTGATAACAATACAAAAAAGGTGAGAGTTTCGAGCAACTTTTGGGGAAACTTGAAAGATCGTCTTTAGAGTGAAATTGTTTTTTCAGGGTTCCATACCAAAATGGTAAAAATGGAACCCTTATGGTGAGACTTTCTCCATCCGTCCGACCGTCCGTCTGTCACACTCGATTATTTCAGTAATTTTAATTCATTCCTGTACTTCGATATTAACATGAATACTAATAGGTATTTACGCCAAGTGATAGCCATTCAGACACTAAAGTTGAGAGAAAAAATAAAAAATTCCAACATTTTTCATTACGATATCTCACGCTAGCAACACTGTGTCTGTCCTTCCATTAGCGTTCTAGTGCTCGGCCGTTCAACACAACATTACTAAACTCGTATAAAAAAAGTGAGTGATTATAAGTATTTCTTGCGGAAATCAAAGTATCCGAAAAGAAATATTCAAAATAATCGGATTCATCGTCAAAACGAATTGTGAAATCTACGGAATTGTTATTATTGGTTCAGAAAATCCATATTGCTCCAGTGTTGGGTACACCTCTTAGAGGGTGTTACGTTCACAGCAGTATACATTGAGGGTAGTTGGAAGGACTATCGCCTTTGTTTTAATTACTGCAAGAGGAGCTAATCAAGATGCATTCTTCGGTGATGGGTACACTTCATTTAGAGGGTGTGACCTTCACGACAACATACATTGAGGGTAGTTGGTAGGTGAAAAACCTGAGGACTATCGCCTTTGTATTAATAATTGCAAAAAATAATTGCAAAGCATCTATGTTGAGGACACTGCATAAGAGGATGTGATCATCACGACGCCATACATGAGGGTGAGTTAATAAGATTATCGTCTCTATATTAGGTAATAATTGCAAAAAAGTCAATCAACATAATATATTCTGCAGTCTATGCTTCAGTGTTGGGTACACTTCATTAGAGAGTGTGACCTTCACGACAATATACATTGAGGATGGTTATTGGGACAACGCCTATGGATTAATCATTCCCAAAAATGACAAGATTATCTTGTAAGCAACTTCCAAAATAGCAAATTGGTGCTTAAACGCCCCCATACCATGTTGAAAACACCGGTTGACGGTTCTCGTCCGATCACCGAAATTAAGCAACATCGGGCGCAGTTAATACTTGGATGGGTGACCACCTGGGAACACCGCACGATGCTGTTTTTTTATCACCAACTGTATTGGAATGATATAAAGGATCAAAACGATTACCTTTAGAAACTATTTCGATATACCCTCATATCAATATTTTCTTTTACTGTCGCTAATTTAAATGAACCAAGATTACTTTACTAGACCAGGTCTGAAAAGTACCCGCAATCAAATGCACTATTTACAATTATTTTAGTCTTCCACACGAATCGTTTCTTGTTGTGGTCATTATTTATAGATACATCAATAAAAAGTCCATTGACAACGTCTTACAAAATCAACTAGTAATACTACTCAAAATTTGAAATGTACGAGTGAGACACAAAAATTTTATTTGATAATATAATATTCTAATAACTTCTGTGTATATTGTCTTTTATCAATAATATGAAATACAGTTAATCAAGATCCAATATTAACTGGCACTGGAGGAATATCTGAGCAATCCACCTGTTGGTCCATGGTGGACCCACGGGCCAAATCGCAGGACAGCACTCGTCTCTTGCGACGACTTTTCTCGAAGATTTACCCAGGACAGAAGAGTCTTGATTTCCCCACAAGAACAGCACCAGGAGCAAAACAGCCTTGCAAGTACTTATCGATGTCCTCTTTTGACATTTCCGTCGACCTGTCATGTCAGGCGCCGCGCGGCCGCCGATCGGAGTGCTGGCGGAGCGCTGCGCTGTTTCGAACCTCGTGCGAACTCGCGCATGTTCGCATATAGTCGGGTCGGGGTAAGAAGGCAACCCGTGGTACCCCGGGGGGACCATCGGGGGTACCACGGGCAATAAACGACACCTACTTACTCGTACGTTTGCCGCTTAGTTTATAGAATAACCGCATTCAAAAAATATTCGAGCCTGATGATATTATTTTATCGTGCTTAAATATGAGTGGAAAATTAATTTTTTTCTCTTTTTATGTTCTCAAAACTATAAACAGAATTTAATGTGTATTTTTTTTCTCTTCTTTAGTTCGCATGTAGTGCAATGACACTTTAGATATCTAGGTACTATCCTAGTTTCATTCATAATAATTTACTTTTATACAAAAGGTTTTATATTATGAAGATTTATAAACGATTGAACCATTAACATTACAATTAATTTTCATGTTTAAGTAATTAAAAATGAAAATGATTTTTTTCAAATGGGCTTGATTTACAGGCTTTTATGAAAGCTTGAATCTGAAAAACGGGTTTGCGCTGAGAAGGTCTGGCAAAAAACTCGGCTATTATATTCTGTTCACATACAATTGAATATGAGACAACCTATTCGATAACATACTTAATTTTTTTTTGTTATTCCATTACAAATACATGTTTTTAATACAACCATTCTTTCATCGTAACTCGATGTATTAGATATTACATCAAATTTATCAATGCTTTAACTGAGTTAGGATGCATGCTTTTAAAAGAATGCAATATTTTTGAATATCAAAGTTATTTATAGTTTCTATAATTGATTTCTTAAATTTCTTAAATGAATATTAAATATGGAAAATGTACAGTCCTTATAAAACAATCGATGATATGTTTATTTAAATTTATTTTAGGTATCCTTGTACCTGTATCTACAGGAATATCGGTATACCATACCTAGGAATAACTTAACGCAATGGAAAATATATTTAAAGACCAAATTAATTTTTGCTAGATCAAATATTTTTATTTTCAGGCGATCGCGCCGCTAATTAACTAATGGTTATCTATGCATCAAAAATGTTAAAGGATTTGGAAATTACCAATAGATATATAAGATCATAGAATCATTAAATACTTCATTGGATTTATGATAATATGAACAATGATGGTTCATAATTTTGGCTTGCATGTATCATAACTTTTTTTTTGATACATAGCCTACATTTTATGTTTTCTGTATTTAATCATTATTAAATAAATCTAATATTTTGTTTAACTTTCATGTCGATGGATGACGCCGCTGCAAGGATTTAGCTCTCGATGATGACTGACCAAGGTCAAATGATAATTGAAAATTGGGTCATCACTGCTTCACTAGGAACTTGAATACCAGTACAGTAGTACTTCAGCTGTGGTATGTAATTAACTGATTATTATTAAACGAAGATTAGAGACTTTTATCTTCTGTGATGACAGTGGAAATAAAAAAAAAAAAATATTTTTTTTTTCATCGTCGCAACAAGTCTTAAAAGCATTAATCGCGAACAATCGCGAATAACATTTCGACATGTCTACCTATTTACATGTTATATTTGCTCGTTGATTTTTGCGATTATCAACTTGGAAAAATCAGATCACTTTTTTCAACTGAAAGACTGCTAAATTAAAAAATGGTCTTGATGCAGAAACTGAAGAACTTAAAAAGTACTGTCTAATATTTGTATTCCAATTGTATATGTGGTTTTTTTTTTGTTTACAACTAACCAGTACAACAGCGATAGTAGTGTTGGGGTGACTGTTAAAATAACAATTAATGATATTAAACAACATTATTATAACATGAATAACTGTTAAGAATAACAATTATGCCTTCAGTTAAAATTTTAGTATTATGTGAAATGAGAAACTCAACACGGTTATACATACATATATACTATAATATTGTATAAGATGTTTACTGTCTGACAATATTAGAAAACATGCTTTTTTCAGACTATCTTCAGTTTCTATTGTTATCACTTTATTAGAACTCAGGAATAAACAGTAGATATAGTTACTTCATCAGCCTTTGTCTCAGAATCAACTTTAAAATAGACTTATAAGATGATTTCTCTATGGCTTTTTTTTTTAAAATCTCTTGAGAATATTCTTACTTCACCCTATTCAGTTAAAAATATAATTTAAGGTCACTTTAAATCTTAATGACCTTATTATACCTACACCAAAACCCAAATAACAATATTATTATGGAAATTAAATAAAAATATCATTGTTAACTCCTTTAATAGAAATAACTCTAAAGAGCTATGAATAAAATTAAACAACACTTTACGAAAATACTAATGCCTACTCCTGTATTTTCGTAAAGTGAAGTCAAGATGAACAAAAATTTACGAACTAGTTCTCTGCAACCCATAGATTTATTAATCTTATATATTAATAAATTGATCTTATTTTTTTTTCTTTCCAAAAAATATGTCTCGGTAATATTTATTCTACTCAAGTTTATAAAAATATATTCGTGATCAGTTTACTGTTTAAAATATATATTTCATGGTTGCATATTAACAGCTCAATTTATTACGATTAATCAAGTGTTGCATTTAAAAGTTTTAACTGATACAAATATTTTCAAGCTTGTTGAAAGAGGTTTAAAACCTCTTTTAATCGTCAAGACTACATACGAGCAGTACTGCTAGAATATAGTCTTAATATACCCTTGGTATTCGCACATATAAAAATATATGTTTTTGTACATATATTATTATTAATATATTATACTAATAATATTGATTTACTATCTATTACAGTTTTAATATTTCTACAAAATTATGCTATTAATTATTAATTTGCTTTGAATATCAACTTAAGTTGTTATTTTTATTTTTTTGCTCAATATTAAGCGATTATGCTTATTATTCTATTAATTTAAAAACATTTCTTATTTACAAATGTCATGGCTCTAAACATCTACCTATTAGTATTCATGTTAATATCGAAGTACAGGAATGAATTAAAATTGATGATTAAACGAACTTACCTTAAGTGAAGTTCTATCATAATTTTATGAATTCCTGTATGAAGATATTAACACCCTCCCGCCCCTGTTTTGTGGAAAAACCCATGTATGAATTTGTAAATAAAAAATGTACATATTACAATAATAATAAATATTTATTGAAGACAACATAACCCATATATATATATTATTATATTTACATATATAATATTGTGTGGTTATGTATAATATTGTGTAGTTATGTATATATTAGGTATATGATACATATTTGGGTGCTCTGTAGTGCTACTACCAAGACGAGCTTATCGAAGCACAAAGGCACTCTTATAATAATTACTCTGAACTAAATGAAAGGACAGACACAGTGTTGCTAGCGTGAGATATCGTAATGAAAAATGTTGGAATTTTTTATTTTTTCTCTCAACTTTAGTGTCTGAATGGCTATCACTTGGCGTAAATACCTATTAGTATTCATGTTAATATCTTCATACAGGAATTCATAAAATTATGATAGAACTTCACTTAAGGTAAGTTCGTTTAATCATCAACTATTCAAGCTATCGACTTGAAATTTAGCATAGTTATAGATAATAATGACCCGACGTCATAACAATCGTAAAAATTTGAAAATTATTTTTATTTTTATTTAAAAAGGGGGAAATCCGGGTCGATAAAATTTCAAAATGATATAACAATATTGAGGTGGGGAATCATATGAAAGGGCGTTACTTGTGTATTCTAAAACTAATTTTTATTTATTTTATGCCTAGTTTTTGATTTATTGGGCAAACTTTAAAAAAAATACCGTTCCCCCCCGAATCTCCGAAGTTTACCAATCCAAAAATCTGAAATAATTATGATCAATAAGAAGTTAACGTATCTTTTACAGGAAAAATAAAATCAACTCCATAAAACAACAAATAAAAATAATCCGCCAAAGTTACGTTTGCGGTTTGCCAACAAAAGTACCTACATGTAAATTATACTCGTAAATTTATGAACAAAAGTGATTCTTTCAATGTTTTACTTCTTTTATGGTATGGAACCCTCAGTGCGCGAGTCCGACTCGCACTTGGCCGGTTTTATATATTATACAGACATAGACCTTAACATAGGCTCTTATGTTACGTTCTACAATGCAGCTGTATACGATACGTACATCGCAGTGCCAAGGGCATCGGAGAACGAAGACACTAAGAGGCTCCCGATTCCGAGACCATGCAGCACCAGACCACTTATTATTAGGCAAAGCATCCTGAAAACAGAAGAACATATAAATAAATAATACCTACGCTTTGAGAATATTATGGAGAACACTCAGGCTGCAGGCACCAGTTTCTATAACTATTATTTATGACCATCGAAAGCGAAGTTATTATGGAAAATGTTGTACCAACAGTTTCCGCAACCCTTTTTTAGGGCCAACAACTGGGCAGAAGTCTCCTCTCAAAAAGACAGGCGTGGCTTTAGTTTAGCCTACTACGCTATAAAGACAAGGGCGGGTTTGCAGGCCCTTCACACGTCTTAGTAGATTATGGAGAGTTCTCAGGAACGCAGGTTTCCTCACTATATTTTCTTTCACCGACAAAGATGTTTAGTTGTCACAAACACACCCACCAACTCCAATAAGATGCCTGGGATTCTATCTATATCTAACACCATTTTTACTTTTTGCGTGCAGTTTCTAATAGTAAGTACAAAAAAGACGTGACACTCCTGCTGTGTTATTCTACAAAATGAAATGCAGTCGAGTAGCTAAAAGGTACCTTGTATTGTCTAATTAATTAATTTGTTTAAGACAAAATTTAGCCCAGGGGTGTAGACCCCTACTCCGAGCCCCTATTTCTGCTTCCTTGCTTACTTGCAGCCATTAACAACCCTTAAAGCAGCTGTGCTATTCTACAAAATGAAATAGCTGCCAGACAGCTGCCAACCCGAATATGGCATGCAAAATTGTACTCTATTAGAACTGACAAATTCATAGATGCAGAGATGTACGCTCGTCGCTGTTTTGCAGAATAGCCTGGAGTGTCAAGTGGAGTTACAGCGAGTAACAGCGAGTTTAATGGTTTCTTAATATTGAGATATTAAGAAAACGAACTAGACAAATTTGTTTGAAGTATTCACGTCACTTCTGAATCTTCAGACTACACTACAGTATAAATACTTATCTAAAGAGGTGTCGGTTACGGTAACACTAACAGTGTGAGATCCGTAACGGTAACGAGTTCAATAGTTTTTTTCCATACGCGCCTAAAGAAATGTTCACTTAAGTAACATAGCACTTACGTAGTTTGGTAGGGATCGACTTCAATGAAAGGCGCCGGGCCGACGAGCAAGAAGGCGCCGACTACGAACATGTGGCCCACCACGGTGATGTACTTGGGCTTGATGTAGGGGTGGTCGCACAGCCAGCCCCACGCGGGGGCTGACAGCGCGTATATACCCCCGTTCACCACGAAGATCACGCCCACGATCACCTGGGAGAATTCGAACTGGAACGGAAAAAGGTTTTTATCTAAATCATCTTCATTATCACATTAGCCTGCGGACGTTCACGTCCGTA
Source organism: Coenonympha glycerion (assembly GCA_963855885.1). NCBI lineage: Eukaryota > Metazoa > Arthropoda > Insecta > Lepidoptera > Nymphalidae > Coenonympha > Coenonympha glycerion. Next base: position 14,592,210 of record OY979630.1, on the reverse strand, counting down.
TTAATTCCTGGACTGACAACATAAAGCGGGTGGCGGGGGGTGGCTTATTGAGGAGGGCTGAGGACAGGGTGCGGACTGCGGTGGCGCTTGGAAAAGCCTATGTCCAACAGTGGAACCGTTTAAAATGAGATAAATAATGAGACGAAATCCTTCTTTGTCGCCAGGCCTTACTTGTGAGTTTCATAGAAAATTATGTAATGTAAAAGTACACTTGTGTAGAGAACTGTGCCTGAAGCTTCCACCACCTCAATCGATCAACTCCTACTACAAGGGATTTGTTAGCAAATATTAATATGATAAGAGCATTTTTGTTACCGCTCGTAAATGTGGCTCTAGCGTCGCCTGCAGAAATCCGATGCTCATACTCGTCGTAATGATACTGATTGCGGCCAACAAAACTCCAGGGATCCTCAATAAAGTCATCATTGTTGCTGTAACACAATTTAAATTAAGTGATAAATACAAGTTGTATCTTTGGGAACTACTGATTGAGGCAAAAACAGTTACTTTTCTAAAAACTTTTATAGGTCTAAGATTTAGAAATGATCTTTTTCAGAACAAATTATGTACCTACAGAGATGTTGTTATTGTCCTCATCATCTATAGCTTTAGGTGTATTATTGAGCAGGGATCTCCTATTGGAATAAGAAAAGCTAATTGGCATAGATTTGGGCAATTGCGGATTAAAAGGCCTCATCATCATCACGGAATACCATAATAGTAGTACCGTAGTACTAGGTTCGTTGGTCTTTTGTTGGTTTGTTCGTTGGTAGAAGTTCAATCTGAAAACACATAAGTCGTCTTGCTAATACTCGAGAACAGCTTGGTTCAACAAAATCGGTTGTTTGTTTGTTTTGGTATTTGACGTTTGAATTGGGTCTAGTGTTGTTACTTACTTGGGTCTAGCGTTAACTTACGGCCAGTGGGTTGATGTCCTCGTCGTCAAAGGTCTTGGGCAGCGTGACGTAGCACAGGATGGCGGTGAGGAACAGCGCAAAGCCCAACACGGCGAAGGGCAGCGAGTAGCCTCCCCAGTCGTACAGCGCGCCGGCAGCATCGGGCCCACTATGAGGCCCAGCCCGAAAAACGAGTGTCTCCAAAAACTTACGGCCAGTAGGTTTGATGTCCTTGTCGTCAAAGGTGTTGGGCAGCGTGACGTAGCATAGGATGGCGGTGAGGAACAGCGCGAAGCCCAGCACGGCAAAGGGCAGCGAGTAGCCTCCCCAGTCGTACAGCGCGCCGCCCAGCATCGGGCCCACTATGAGGCCCAGCCCGAAAAACGAGTGTCTCCAAAAACTTACGGCCAGTGGGTTTGATGTCCTCGTCGTCAAAGGTGTTGGGCAGCGTGACGTAGCACAGGATGGCGGTGAGGAACAGCGCGAAGCCCAGCACGGCGAAGGGCAGCGAGTAGCCTCCCCAGTCGTACAGCGCGCCGCCCAGCATCGGGCCCACTATGAGGCCCAGCCCGAAAAACGAGTGTCTCCAAAAACTTACGGCCAGTGGGTTTGATGTCCTCGTCGTCAAATGTCTTGGGCAGCGTGACGTAGCACAGGATGGCGGTGAGGAACAGCGCGAAGCCCAGCACGGCAAAGGGCAGATAATAGCCTCCCCAGTCGTACAGCGCGCCGCCCAGCATCGGGCCCACTATAAGGCCCAGCCCGAAAAACGAGTGTCTCCAAAAACTTACGGCCAGTGGGTTTGAAGTCCTCGTCGTCAAAGGTGTTGGGCAGCGTGACGTAGCACAGGATGGCGGTGAGGAACAGCGCGAAGCCCAGCACTGCAAAGGGCAGCGAGTAGCCTCCCCAGTCGTACAGCGCGCCGCCCAGCATCGGGCCCACTATAAGGCCCAGCCCGAAAAACGAGTGTCTCCAAAAACTTACGGCCAGTGGGTTTGATGTCCTCGTCGTCAAATGTCTTGGGCAGCGTGACGTAGCACAGGATGGCGGTGAGGAACAGCGCGAAGCCCAGCACGGCAAAGGGCAGATAGTAGCCTCCCCAGTCGTACAGCGCGCCGCCCAGCATCGGGCCCACTATAAGGCCCAGCCCGAAAAACGAGTGTCTCCAAAAACTTACGGCCAGTGGGTTTGAAGTCCTCGTCGTCAAAGGTGTTGGGCAGCGTGACGTAGCACAGGATGGCGGTGAGGAACAGCGCGAAGCCCAGCACGGCAAAGGGCAACGAGTAGCCTCCCCAGTCGTACAGCGCGCCGCCCAGCATCGGGCCCACTATAAGGCCCAGCCCGAAAAACGAGTGTCTCCAAAAACTTACGGTCAGTGGGTTTGATGTCCTCGTCGTCAAAGGTGTTGGGCAGCGTGACGTAGCACAGGATGGCGGTGAGGGACAGCGCGAAGCCCAGCACTGCAAAGGGCAGCGAGTAGCCTCCCCATTCGTACAGCGCGCCGCCCAGCATCGGGCCCACTATAAGGCCCAGCCCGAAAAACGAGTGTCTCCAAAAACTTACGGCCAGTGGGTTTGATGTCCTCGTCGTCAAAGGTGTTGGGCAGCGTGACGTAGCACAGGATGGCGGTGAGGAACAGCGCGAAGCCCAGCACGGCGAAGGGCAGCGAGTAGCCTCCCCATTCGTACAGCGCGCCGCCCAGCATCGGGCCCACTATGAGGCCCAGCCCGAAAAACGTTTCCAACGAAGCCTGCCGAATTTTAAACAGGAATCTTCAATCCCCGACCTACGCAGGGGATTTTTTCCCCCACGATTATATCCTCTAAGTGAGGTTTGAATTATTTCTCCATCGCGTAAAGGAAGAGATAAGTAGAATAGAGAAGTTCTTTCCTCTGTTTTATCACGGTAATATTATCTCCACCGGTGCGCCTATGTTCAAAAAATTGGCTATTCTACTAAATAAGATGGGTTTAGGCACATAGCTCGATCATCAGGGTTTGCTGATGGTCCATAAAAGATAATTTGCCTGTCTCGCCATGACTGCTAATACTTACGAAGGTAGCATACTTCTGCACAAATTACCAGCCTAGGTTGGTATGGTATCATGTCAACATGCAAAAAGTACGAAAATAGGATTTTTGCCTCCGTTTTCTTAATTAATAACCGGGGGTTAGTAACTAACGATACAGAGTCAGCCCCCAAGAAGTTGGTGAATGTATGGTTTATCAAGCGTAGATATAAGATTATCGCGTGTACTAGTGTAAATTTAACTAACTATAGTTACTAGTGTGAACTAAACTATAGTTGGTTAACACTAGTTTCAAGCAATGTGTAGTCGTTTAAACATTGCTGTGTTTTATTTTAAGGCAAACATCACGCTACTTTGCTGCTAAAGTTAACCCAAACGAACGTACCTAACAACGGACCCTTATTGCACTCGCTCTTACTCTCACACATGTCTCTGTCTCTGTATAGGGTATGCATTTTATTAGTGGCTTCTAGTCTATTTGTAAAAGAAATAAAGAAAAGTAACAAATATTATCCTACTTAAGAATGAGATAATGCTTAGCCGCATATAGGTAAACTTATGTGCTTGTACAAGACTTTATGGTGACGATAATATAGAGATCGATAACATTAATTTCAGGTCAATTGAAACGATAAAAATAGGTCAAACTTTATTGTGAATATACTTCAATCAACTTTAGGTAGGTACTTATAGCTTATATTGTAAGTCAGCGGTTTACTTTTACGATCAACATAATATTATTTTCATTTATTGAATGTAAGCATAAAATGACACATTAATTTAATCTTAATGTGCTTAATGAATGAGCGTGATAGATACTAAAAATATATAGCCGTTTATAAACTAGGTTTTGCCTATGGAAATGTCTGCGTGAAATTCAAGTTAATCGCACGGCTACAGTTAGAGTGTATAAGACACGTTGAATGCAGAGAAATATATTTTAAACCGACTTTAAAAAAAGGAGGAGGTTCTCAATTCGTCGGAATCTTTTTTTTTATGTATGGTCACCGATTACTCGAAGATACGTAAACCGATTTGGATTTTTTTTTTGTTTGAAAGGGTAACTTCCCAGATAGTCCCATTGTCGTCAGGTCAAGATCTGATGATTGGATCTTGGAGATCTCGAGGGAACTCTTCAAATTTTATATGGACTCTTGAAGCGATTTGGGTATTTTTTAAAAGAAAAATATTTTCCAAGTTGTCCTGTGGTAATCAGGTCAGGATCTGATCATGGGATCTTGGTGAAATCGAGGGAACTCTTCAAATTTTGCTGTATACTTGAAGCGATACGGGTATTTTTTATAGTTACTTGTGCATTTGCTTGCTGATTTATTTTGCAGATGCTGACTTAATGACTGTAGTCATCAAGTCAGGTTCTGATGATAGGATCTCCGAGAAATTGAGGGAACTCTTCCGATTTTATAAGCACACTTCAAGCGATTTAGGCATGTTTTACAATGCCCTGTGCATTTCTTGTTTTCCACTAAAAAGTAAAAAATAAAGTGCAAAATTCTTAAAAAAAAACCGACTTCAAATGCCACTACAAAGAGTGAAAAAAATTTTTCAATGTAGGTACACCAATTCGAAGTCGGGCAATTCGTACAATCATAGTCCTTCGTATTAATCGGCCGACTTCGAATTGATTGATTACCGTCCTCGGCCTTCTTAAGACCCTCACTAACGGCTCGGGTCTCAATGACGCCTCAGCGGTAATCACCAACTTTACTCTCTTGTACCATAAACTACTATTAAAATAGGGCCAAGAACCGCAATAATAGACATGGATTAAGCTTTAGACTATTTGAGTCTATTACTAAAGATAATACATGTAATGAAATTTTTAACCTAAATAAGTAATCTCTGTCCACCAAATTCAAATTTTGTTTTACAAATCGATTAGAGCTGGACCTACAAATACAAAAAGTTCTATCATTTCATCATAATGTCCTACTTTTGGTGATTATATTGATTTTACTTACAAACATGCTGGCGACGTTGTTGGGAAACTCCTTGGCGATGATGGCGAAGGAGGCGGTGAGGAACGCCGCGTTGCCCATCGCCTCGATGATTCGGATCGTGAAAGCCAGTGTCACAAACGGTATGTGCCCGTTCACTTTGTCCAGTAACCTGTCAGATCCACAATGGGATTACTATGATAAAAAAAAAAACAATCTAGACTGCATTGCGTTTGTCATCCTGGGACAAAAGACCTTAAATGTCATTAATTACTCGTATTATGCCACCTTAATTATTGTGCCTTGCAAACAGAAATACAGCAACACTTCTTAATCATCTGCTTCACGTCTAACACAACAGTGGTACCCAGTAAAACGGAACTTACTATCGGATATAATGGTTCAAGGTTTCAAACTACCCATGTAGCTCGTTGAATACGAAAATGATGATCGAATACCCTTGGCTCACCTTTGTAAAAAAAACTCCCACCAAAATACCTATGCTCAGTCAGGGGGCGATGGAGTGAGATCTATGCTCTAAGATGAGATCTATGATATATGAGTATCTCATTGGAGTATCATCAGAAATGAGGAGATCCGTAGATATCAACCAGAGTCACATAGCTCGAAGAACCGACGGACGTTTGGTATGTTGAAATAGTGACACCGCACAGGAAAGCATAGTTTTGGCAGACCTTAGACCAGCGGTACTGACGACATTAAGAGAGTCGCAGGAAGCCGCTAGATCCAAGCAACATAGGACCGCGCAATAGAAAATCGTTGCAGGAGGTCTTTGTCCAGCTGTGGACGTCTGTCGGCCGAAATCTCTAATATGGACTTGTATAAAGAATGGCTAGTTCGCTTACCCAAACAGGATAGCACATGTTGACGTAGTCAGTATCCCCGCGTTGAAGACTAGCTTTGGCCCCAGCCGGTCGAGATATGCGCCGTAGAACGGACTAATGATGAAAACGGCTAGTTCGAACACTCCAAACACCAAACCGTACTCTGTCGCAGAACAGCCTTTCTTTTGAGCCTGAAAATAAGTCAATGAAAACCTAAGAGAATACATCTAGACACGCGGTAGCGTGGCAGGACAAGTTCTTAGTTATACCGCAATCATAATACACACCACTTCCCTGGCCTGTTATTCAAAGGTGACATGTTTCAACAATTGTCTCGCAGATTTGTTACTAGCCGTGTTTGGCAGATTCACCCAGGTCAAAGTGTGTCAGCCGTGCAGATCAATCAACCACACTCTTAACATCGAAAACTACCACCACCACCACCACCATTACCAACGAATAATATTACAAACGTACTCTTAGGTAGGTATAGTACCACCAAAGAACTCTGAGTGGAAGATAAACTTCCATGCCATAAGTATTTAGATAGATATAGACTCACGGTCGTTACTATCAGCTATTTACATGGAGTGGTAATTACTACGGTTTTTTTTTAATAAATTGATTGTATCGTTGTTAACAGTTCGTAGAATATTAGCTGCATTTCATCTCTTTATTCCACCACCAATTGACTAACCAGAATGGCTATGAATTTTGATAGACGAAACCATGCTCAATTTTGGAATTTGCAACATTGCTCTACAATCAAACAATTTTGCTCAATATTAATATTTGTTTCACATAGATAAGTAAGTTCATTTCTTGATAAGTACATAAGATACAAGAGGTCCTTTGTTGTAGCTTGAACTATTGTATTGTACTTGCTATCATTGTGCCTAATTAATGTATTTACATAAAATATTTATCAACGTGCGTGTGCGTTATTGTAATCATAATTAAGTATCGTAGTCATTGATAATTTTGTAATGCACATTTCATTATCAATAAAGCAAAGACAAAACAAGTAGCCGTATGGGCTCTAGATCACTTTATAGCAATTACAACCATCCTAAAGTCCTTAAAGGAGTCGTCGCGCGTCGCATAACGTACATAACGTCAGTGTAACATCTCCGTTGCAAATGTGGCTTTTTAAAATAAACTAAGCACAGTTCAGCTACTATTTAGTGTTACATTACTTTTTTGGATATGAACAAATGTTGGTTAATCATTATTAGCGATATGGAATGCAGTTAACATCGATATACAGTGAAATAAAATATAACTAGTGCACAGTGAATAATTAAAGTACCTTCGCACATTACATATTTTTTCTGACGTAAACAAAGATCACGATTCCCGATCTTATTTTCGCCTGTGACGAGTGTACCTACGATGGCGCAGTGTGCAACATAGTGGCCTGAACATCTGTATCGATTAATATATTCATGGTTCAAATCTCTTCCCAACATACACCCTGATCATCTTTTTTTTTTTTTTTTTTTAATATATAAATATATTAACCAGAACAATACTTTTAACTTTTTGCCTTTTATAGTTTTTGTCTTTTAACCGAAAATGCTCGGCTTATGTGCGGCTTGTAATAACAGTGTCTTAGTCACGCAAAAAAGATTAAAGTGTTCTGTCGGGAGTTGCGCTCTATTGTACCATAGTGAGTGCGTAAACTATGACGACGTTAGTACATCAAATCGAGCGACATGGGTCTGTCCTTCTTGCACGGCTAGCAAGCCAAAACAGGATAATAGTAATACACCAATTCAAGGCAGAAACCGCAAGCAGCAATCGCCCGATAACTCGACCGTCTTACCGCCGTTATTGGGAACGACAAGTGGTCTAAATCAAGAGATCATTATAAATGAGATTAGGAATTTGCGTCGTGAAATGAAGGAACACTTTGAAAACCAACAAGTAAGCCTAAATAAGTTCGATGCCAAGCTTACCGAAGTCCAAAAAGAAGTTAGGGACCTGGGAGGTAAATTTTGTACCCTAAAAAAGGAAGTGGACGAGCTAACAAAGTCCGTGCAATATTTATCTAATGCTCACGATGACCAGATTGAGTTAAATGCAGAATCCAAAAAGTCCCTATCGAATCTAAATATGGAAAACCAAAACTTACGATCGCAAATGATTGAATTAAATAGCAAAATTGATCACCTTGAGCAGCAAGCTAGAGATTGTAACGTCGAGCTTCAGTGTATCCCGGAAACCAAAAATGAGAATATTCTTACCATTGTCCAGCAGATGGCATCAGTTGTCTCTTGCGACTTAACTGACGGCAGCATACTGAACTTCCACAGAGTTGCTAAGATGGATACACAGTCCCAACGTCCGCGAAACATTGTAGTGAAACTGTCTAGCCCAAGAGTACGAGATGACTTACTTGCGGCCGTAAAACGCTTTAATAAGAAAAATCCTCAGAACAAGCTGAATACATCTCATTTAGGTTTCGCTGGTCAAACTGTACCTATATACATCATGGAACACTTATCCCCAAAGAATAAAAAGTTACATGCTGCCACTAGACTAGTTGCGAAAGAGAAGAAATATGAGTTTGTGTGGATAAGAAATGGTCGTATATTTGTTCGGAAAAACAATGAAGCTGCAGCAATGTGGATAAAAAATACTGAAACTTTAAACGGCTTGAATTAGTTAACTATCTGTGTATGCATGCAGTAGCATTTTATTGTATAAAATTCACGTTAAATATTTTTTATCAAAATGTACGAGGTTTAAGGACCAAAACAGAAGATATCTATACAGCGGCTTTATGTCAGGACTACGATTTAATAATCTTAACCGAAACATGGCTGAACAACACGGTTTTTGATAACGAAATCCTAGATAGTCGTTATATTTTATATAGGCGAGATCGCTCTTCGTGTCCACTATCTTCCCATAAAAAAGAAGGTGGCGGGGTAGCAATTGCCGTTAGTAATAAATATGAGTCTGTTAGGAAGTACGAATGGGAATCTGTATGTGAAGATTTATGGATAGCGATTAAAGTCAGTCACAACGTTTTTGTTTATATCTGTGGTGTTTACATTCCTCCACCTGTTAAGGAAGATTACTTGGAATGCTTTTTTAAAAGTGTGACTGATATTTGTAGCAATAGAATAAGTCAAGATTCACCAATTCTTATCGTCGGTGATTTCAATTTATCTAACATTTCTTGGATAACTGATTCGAATGGAAACGGCTTAGTGTCTGGCCAACCATGTCATAATATAGATAGTGTCTTTTTGGAGAATATTGCTTTCAATAACTTGAAACAGTGTAATCCTATTCAAAATATAAACGATCGTATTTTAGACTTAGTCCTTACAAACAATACTGATTTCATAGAAGTGAAAAAAGAAGAAAATGCTTTGGTTACAATAGACAACCATCATCCTGCTCTACAAATTATTTTAAAAGTAAATTATAACCGTTACATTAAACCTTCTCGAACACCATTTCTTAATTTCTTCCTATGTGACTATGATAATGTCTGTAAGGAACTGGATCAAATAGATTGGTTGTCTCTATTTCAAAATGTTTACACGGTAGATGCAAAATTAGACATATTTTACCAGACACTAATGCCCATCATTCATAGACATACACCCATGCGGAAACCGCGTGATAGACACTATCCTATATGGTTCTCAGGTCCATTATTACGAGCATTAAAGGAAAAAGCGAAAATTCATCATAAAAGCAAAAAATATAATAACTCAATGGACAAATTTTCATACAATTTACTGCGTGAACGTTGCGCCATTATGATAAAAGATTGTTATGACAGTTTTAAAAAACGCGTTGTTGAATGTATTCGAGACGATCCCACCTACTTTTGGAAGTTTTTTAAACAACAGCGTAAAAATGGTACTAATCGTATTCCGACCGAAATGTTTCTGGATGATTTTGTAGCCAAAGGAGGAAAGAATATATGCGATGCCTTTGCCAAACATTTTTCATCGGTCTACGCAAGCACCAGTAACTGTCAAGTGGGAAATTCACTACTTCTAAACAACACCTTTCCCAATGCTCCATTCGGTGCTTGTCAATTAACTGAAAAAGAAGTTTTAAAACATCTTTTAAACTTGGATTCACTTAAAGGGCCCGGTCCAGATCTTCTTGCCCCAGTATTTCTTAAAAAATGCGCTCATAAATTAGTTAAACCACTAACTCTCATATATAATTATTCTTTGCAAACGGGTATATTTCCTACCAAATGGAAAATTGCATATATTACACCAGTCCATAAGTCTGGCAACTCAAAAGATATAAAAAACTACCGGCCCATATCTATTTTATCAGTTTGTGGTAAAGTCTTAGAAAGCTTAGTTCAAAAAAAAATTTATTCACACATAGCTCCATATCTCGATCCTAATCAACATGGGTTTCGCCCTCGTAAATCTACGACCTCCAACTTAGTTAGTTATATTTCAGACATCGCTGAGATTGTCGATGCTGCTGGTGAGGTACATGCAATTTACACTGATTTTCGAAAAGCATTCGACATGGTGAACTATAATATTTTGTTATTAAAAATTGAGTCCTTGGGTATTCATGGCTCATTGTTACGTTGGTGTGAATCTTACCTGAGAAATCGGTCGCAACTTGTTGCTGTTAATGGTTTTAAGTCTTACGAGATAAATGTAACATCGGGTGTACCTCAAGGATCACATCTAGGTCCAACGTTCTTTTTAATTTTTATAAATGATTTGGCACTCCAGTTAAATTGTAAATTCAAAATGTTTGCAGATGATATGAAAATTTACAAAACTATTAACAGCCAAGCTGACGTGGCTATACTACAGAATGATATTAATTCTGTTTACTCCTGGTGCACTATAAACGGTATGTCCTTAAATATTGATAAGTGTTTCCACATTAAATTTACCAGAAAAAAAAATCCGTTAAACTGTGTCTATAAAATTAATAATGTGAGTCTTAAGGAAGTTTATAGTATGAGAGACCTTGGTGTTATTGTAGACTCTGCTTTAAGTTTTCGTCCACATATCGAGCAAATAACATCTAAAGCATCAAAGATATCAGGACTGGTCTTCAGACAAATGAAAATATTCAAGGATCCCAGTTTATCTATTCTCGTCTTTAATAGTATTGTCCGTAGCATCCTTGAATATTGCAGCACGGTATGGAGTCCAGGGTATCAAGTTCATTCTGATAGAATAGAACGAATTCAAAAACGTTTTCTATACCATCTAACTTACAAGGACTTCAAATGTAATAAATTGTTCTCGTATGAAGCTCGTCTCTCTTACTATAAAATGAAATCACTTAAAGACCGTAGAAAGATTACAGATGTCATTTTTCTGGCAAAGCTAATAAAGGGTCTCATTGATGCGCCTGAGTTACTTGAACGCTTAAAGTTCGTAGTGCCTCGTGACTGCAGCCGCTTACACAATCGTAAGACTTTCTGTTTGCCTCAAGCGAAAACCAATCTCGGACAACATAGTCCGCTGTATAGAATGCAATTTCTTGCAAATTGTCACAGAGATGTTATAGATATCTTCTGTGACAGTATACCTAGAATAAAAAGTAAATTAAGTACCCAGATAAGTTAATAAGTATAAGTTATTCTTCCTTCTTTTAGTTTTTTAATAGCTGTTTGTATTAGTTTTTGTTTTGTTTGATAAGCGTGTATGTTACACTGTACTTAGTTACTGTACTATTTAATTGCGCATGCTATGTCCACATCCAGTAGACTCAATTAACAACTATATTTTTTAAAGATACTAACTTGCTTGATACATTAATTGTAGTCAGTTCTGTGGACTAAATAAAAAAAAAAAAAAAAAAAAAAAAAAAAAAAAGGCTTTAGTTAATAAAACATGAAAGTCAAAATAGAACAGGTATTTAATCGACATTATAATGGTGAATAAGATATTTGTCGGCTTAAACAATAAAAAATTATTCAAAGCAAAGTCCATAATATATTTACGAAATCGACGAAGATTAGGGCGCAGACAACAGCTAGTCTAAAATATGTAAATATAATTTAATTGCGTACAGAATTGTAGATATGAAACCGTAACCGGCGCCTTGTATTGTACATAATTATGAATTGACCCGTGAGAGCTTATCAAGTCGATAGCAGACATTCAACGAGTTGGTAGGTATTTATCGAAGGGGTTGGAACAATCTCATCTAAAATCGGTCTGGAGCTTTTTAGGGTTCCGTACCTCAAAAGGAAAAGTTGGAACCCTTATGGTTTGTTGACCGTTAGTCTGTCTGTTTGTCTGTCTATTAGTTATTACCATTACAATATTGCAGTGTGCAGTGGCGTATTTTAAAATTTAGCGCCCCGGGCCTTGAAGGATTTGCCGCCCTATGTAAGGACAAAAAATTTTCATCTCACCCGCTAAGCTTAATTTTTCTTCCGTATACATATTTTCCTTGCTGTAGTGAGAGGAAAAATTGTATAATTGTAATTAATTAATTATGTGTAATTTCTGCGATTTCGCTAATGCCGTTGGAAACATGGATTTTTTCATAAAAGTAGTCTTTGTTTTAATCCAGGGCAGTGGTCAAATTGAATTTTTTTACGAACCAAAACGCTTTTCCCATCAAAGTTTTCGATATTTTTAAAACTAGTCAAGTAGGAGTTTGACTTTTACAAAAAAGGTATACATGCATGGACGTAATTTATTTTTATAAAATACAATTTTTTGAACTTTTATAATATATTTTCATTGTTTGTTATCAAAGAGACCATAGGAATAAACGAAAAATGAATGTATCCCACTGAAATTTTTGAGAGTGAGTTGATTTGACCCATCAAGGTTCAAGGATACAGCGATTTGAACAAACGGGCCTAATACAACATTTGACTTGATTGCAACAAATGAACGCGAGCGAAGCGAGCTCAAATTTTTTAGTTTTCACAGGATAAATCACTAAACCACGTTTAGATTAATTACCCTAATTAGCCGAAAGCCTAAAGTAGGGAAAGATGTATAGATGCATGAAAAAATTTCACGAGAAGTGTAGCTCATATCCTGAGGGAGCCTAGGGAGTTCAAAAATGCACCAAAAATGGTATGTAAAGTGATATCCCTAAAAACAGCTGTTTCAGTATCAATGAACTACAAATAAAGAAAATGGTACGAGGTTTGTTAATGTCACAGTTAGGCTTGCTAAATATTATTTTTGTTAATGAAATAATATTTTTGTATTAAGGATAAAGTAAAAATAATTGGGACTAACTACTTCTTATCACGTTAATGTGTTTCTGATGAGTCAAGTTAAAAGGTTAGCTGCGGGCACACTATGCGAATTAACCCACACCTTGTTTATTCCAGCCTTGGATTTAAAATTATTACCTACCCGTGTTTAAAAAACAATCAATAACTATAAATAGAATAGAATAGTTAAAAAAAACTTATCTTTAAAAATAACATTATAATCATTTTAAGGCGGGAGAATTTAACGCTGTAAATAGCCGATAGTAAACCGAAAACAAACTTTATATACGTCGATAAATAGATATGCGAGCGAAGCGAGCCCAAAATTTCCTGTTTATTGTTAATAGATGACAAAATAATAATAAAATAGTGGTATGCAAAGGTGGTCTTATCGCTACAAGCAATCTCTTCCAGGTAACCTTTGGTGATTGTGGTTTAAGTTTAAGAGCCAATATTTTTAAGGCTGGTACAAGTATGGCCCCCGCTGCCCATAGCGTATTTAATAAAATGTTTACAGTTTTATTTTCAGGCTGAGTTTAAAATGATTGATACTAATATTTTTGAACTTTATTATATTTTCATTGTTTGTTATCATAAAGACCATAGTAATAAAAGAAAAAGGAATGAATCCCACTGAAAAATTTAAGTATTCACTAATTCAGGTTCAAGGATACCGTGATTTTAAAAAACGAGCCAATAACAACATTTAACTTGACTGTAAAAAATTAACGCAAGCGAAGCGAGTTCAAATTTTTGAGTTTTCACAGGATAAATCACTATGATATATTCCTTGCCTCTGATTTAAAATTATTAAAAACTAATCAATAACATCATAGTTGAAAAACTAATCTTTAAAAATAATATCAAAATTTTAAGACGGGAGAATTTGAAGCCGTAAATAGCCGATAATAAAGCAAAACAAAATTTATATGTCAATAAATGGATATGCGAGCGAAGCGAGCCCCGAAAATTCCTGATTTTTTAAAAGAAGACAAAATATTTTTAAAATAATGATAATATGCAAAGGCGGTCTTATCACTACAAGTAATATTCCAGTAATCTTTGGTGATTGTGCTGAGTTTGAAATGATTCATATTGATATGATTTGATTGATAGGGAAGAATTTTAGGTCCAAAAACAAAAGAGAATTTGATGCTCTGTTAGAGACTACTAGTAATAAGTAAAACACGATCAGTATCATCGCTTGACGCTTCCCACCGCGCGCCAGCCCCGAACTGCCTAACTCCCGAGTTGCACGGACGACGGGGTTTGACAGACATACCACCGGCCGTTGCCCGCCCTCTACCACCGGCGCGCCTGTCAATAATACGTTAAACGATATCTTGAGTTGCGATCTCTATCAAACTTCAAAACAAATAAGATAATTAACAAATCCTGAAGTAACTAATTACAGAGAAGCTTTTTTCTAATTTTTGTAGGCTTATGAATCTAAACTATCTCAAAGTAAAAAAATCAGAGGCGCGGCCGCCCTTCGGAGCCTGCCGCCCTGGGCCATGGCCCACATGCCCCTAGGGTAAATACGCCACTGGCAGTGTGTATAATAGCAATGCACGATTCTGTTTTACAAATTCAAATTCAAGTTTTTTTTTTGCAGTTTTTAGCTAAAATCTGTGTTTTAGCGTAATAAGACATTGCAAGCTCAAGTTAAATTGTGGAAATAGCAACTGCTATTTTTAACTTATCTTCACTTCTTTTAATTGAAATATTTACTTTAAAGTTTAATTTTAGAAAATTTGTCCTAAACTGAGTATTTTGTGAGTAAAGTTTATTCTCAACTCTCACGTTAGGTTGATTAAAGTCGTGAATAATTTCTTAAATCCACTTTTTAAAGATTTTAATATAAAGATTGGAATTTACACTGCCTAAGCAAAGATTTTTGTAAAAACATAACATTGTGAAATAATAAGATGATATTGCCATTTTTAATGTCTTACGAATTACGATGTGTTTTGTAGATTTGTGATTGGCATACAAATCACGAAAAACCAAAAAAAAATAATAATTTGTGAGCGGGCAGACTTTCCATTGAAACATACAAACAGCTCAATGGTGAAGGGAGGACTGAAAAGCGAAAGATTAAAAATTCCCGTAGGAACAGGTTACGTAGCTATTAGTACCTGCACCAAGCATAAGTTTTTGACGGCCGCCCAGGTCAAATAATACCTGGAGCGGGCTAGTTCCGAATTTTACAATTTATCTTTCTTAAGTAAGCGATTCAGCGATCAGGTGCGATGCTGTGTAGCAACCGTTAGGGATAACTAACCACACATAACATTTTGAGCTGCATTCTTATTTAAAATCAGCCTCAGGTGAGATTGCAGTCGAGTAGCTAAAAGGTACCTTGTATTGTTTAATTAATTAACCCAGGGGTGTAGACCCCTGCTCCCCTGCCCCTATTTCTGCTTCCTTGCTTACTTGCAGCCATTAACAACCCTAAGCAGGGCTTACATTGCGAAATTAGTGGAATAAAATTACTTTCACGACACTAGTTTCATCAACAGTTTCACGTTTAAACTTCAAATTTTACTATTCATGCATTAATTTCATAACACTAGTTTAGTTTTGTGCCGTGCGCATTTTTTGGTAAAACTAATGCCATGCAACTAATTTCAAAACATAAATGAGACGAAACTAGTGTCGCGAAAATAGTTTTCATAGCTTTCAGGATGTTTATCAGTCAATCCCGAGATTAACTGCGTTGCTCCTAGCTGTTTTCTTGATATCTACTCTCGAATCCACAGTCTTTTCTTTCGGGAAAGCCTTGTTTTTATTTTGTACAAAATAATGTGTTTAGCAACAATATGGATTGCGGAAACGCTTCGATGCCGATGGTACCATGGTTACAGACTGTAACTTACAGTGATACTGAAGGTTTCGCGACACTACGAAACCAGTTTCAAAAGTCCTACAACTAGTTTCACGAAATTAAATTTATCATGCATGTCACTAATTTCGCAATGTAATTTCGGCTAAGAAACAGTTTAATATGAACTGTATTTACACGACTGCCCAAACTAGCAATGTCATGTTATTAGGGTTCATGTATGTACGTATGAATGTGAGTTTTTTATTCCACTATAACTTCCGAACGGCTGAATATATTTGGTCATATGGGGTATCCTTACATCATTGCGAGTAACATCGTTTTACCACAGGCTGCGTGTTTTTTTTTATTTTTTGATGAATTACTTGTTTATTTCTTGTTACATTTTAATTAACATACTCATTTTTGTGCCGGGACCAAACCGACGTCAAAATCACATTTGTTTACTAACCTCTCGAGGGAAAAACGGCGCTTGGAGTGCAACGCAAATCGCATTGCAGAAATCAGCAATAGAAATAACTACCACCGTCAACCACTGCCTTCTTGTGAATTCTTGCATTTTTATTAATTAATTAAAATATACCTCAAAAAATATGAATATACACTTTATTTATTTTCTCTAATTTTCTTATCTAAATAACTCCTAACTATTTCTCATACTCTCAAACTATTTCTCGAACTTATTTTTTACACAGCCTACTTTTGGACTAAAAAACTATAGGAATTTATAAAATTTAAAATTTATCTACTTTTCTATTAATTATTATAGTCACTCATTATAAAGAGACAACTGAATTTTGAAACTGAGTTATACAAATCAAAACGTCATAATTTTCCCGATGCGGGTATGTAACTGACAAGGGAATGTTCAAGTAACAACCAATTTAGTGATAACCCAAGTTATCGAGTCGTCTTGAACGATCCCGAGGTGATATACATTGCCTGGTTTATTGTTACTTAATAATGAAGCGACATCGAAAGCAGCGATGTATATAAAAATCCAGAAAATTCCGATCAAATTCAGGTCAGTCAATGTCTTGAAACATAATTATTGAAGATTGTACTGTTTTTCTTAAAGGATATTTTTTGACAGCAATGTATTTCAAGAATTCCAGAAAGATTCATCTAAATTGGGGTCAAGTCACTAGCTGTCTCAAAACTTAACGATATGTTAAATAATTGAACCGCGATAAGGTTGAAATTAACGAGTTATTATTACAATTTTAATGGCTTTTATTACTGTAAACATTTGATTGCAATAACAATTGACGGATCCACCAGCTCGTATGTTTGGAGTCAGTGACTTCTCAATTGCTTGTTTCATGTTTTCGGATCGTGATATAAGTATATTGGACCACTCAACTGCGTCGTTGGTTTAGTGGTTAGCATACTTGACTGCAGATCACGAGGTCTTAGGTTCGATGAACAAACCTTGGGTCGGGCTAATATTTAACAGCATGAGATTTTCTGTTTACCAGCCCGGAGTTAGGATATTATCGATGACACACCCTCGTGCCTCGGAGAGCATGTTAAGCCCGTCGGTCCTGCGCCTTATATTATCTTCTCCAATAGTGTCGAGCTGCTGTCCCATCGGAATAAGAGACAACCGCCGTGCCTCAGAGAGTATGTTAAACCGTCGGTCCTGCGCCTTATATCTTCTCCAACAGTGTCGAGCTGCTGTCTCATCGGAATAAGAGACAAACGCCGTGTCTCGGAGAGTATGGTAAACCGTCGGTCCTGCGCCTTATATCTTCTCCAACCGTGTCGAGCTGCTGTCCCATCGGACTAAGAGACTGAAGCCGTGCCTCGGAGAGTATGTTAAGCCGTCGGTCCTGCGCCTTATATCTTCTCCAACCGTATCGAGCTGATGTCCTATCGGACTAAGAGACTGAAGCCGTGCCTCGGAGAGTATGTTAAGCCGTCGGTTCTGCGCCTTATATCTTCTCCATCTTCTCACTGTGGCCGAAACTGTCTGAACTCTGAGGAACAGTAGATATCATACTGGAATACATCTTACTTTTAATTTTTTTAGCCCACCCAGAAGAACATTAGTTCCACACAAGTTGGTTTATTGTCAATTATTGTTTCATTGTGTAGGTATAGCGATTAAAATTATCATCAGCTACACAGCTTAATTTGTTGAGGAAGAGACATTTATTAATTTCAAGTTGCTCGTAGTAATGTAGTGTCTACGTATTTAAATGGAACCAGAGATCTAATTAGGGATCCTACCTTTAGAGATTATACCTTTTATTAGGGACTAATACATCATCTTGATCTTTATTTTCATAATAATACATTTCAATGACACAAACTGACATGACCAATTATTATTAACTATACTTATTTTAAATAACATTCCAAATGGTTCGGGCGGCTACAGCATAACTATATATTTTGTGTGAGGGCAATCAAATTTTTCTTTCAAAGCCTCCTTAAAGTTATTTTTCGCAGGCTTCACTTAGCTTTGAAAAAATCACGAAAAACTTAAAGCAAGGAGATTTTCCGATATTTTCCTTAAGCAAAATTCAAATTTTAAAATTATTTCAAATAAAGTAAAATTTAAAAGTATTTTGTTCTATTCCTGTGTGTTTGTAAGTGACAGTTATATTTCTCAAACGCACATACGAGTATCTCCATGGTATCTCCTAAAATCAATAGCTATACTTAGATATTTCAATCCACGACGACGCGACGCGCCCCACTCTGTCAAACTCCATACGAAGTAGGTACTCTGTGTACGAATCGAATGAAATATTCACGATTTTGACCGAGTGGGGCGCGTTTTCGTGGATTTGAATATCTATACACGCTAATTTCAATTGAATTCGTTTCGCTCAAGGAACAAAAATAAAAAAAAACTTTTAAAATGAAAATTACGAGATCAGTTTTCCGATCGTACCTACATGTCTTTCTCATATATTTTTTTTTATTTTCTTTTTATATTTGAGCGCATCGAATCAAAATTACGGACTAGGTATATACTCTAGCTAAAGAGGTAGAAGACTGAACCTTCTTGCTACATAATGTAAAAATGTTAAAGAGCACACCACGGATGTGCCCGTGAAATTCAATTTTTTTGTGGTTTTTCGCGATTTTTAAGCTAATAAGATATAATAAGCTAATAGACATTTTTATGCAAAGATTTTGATATAATCATGTAAAGATGATACTGCCATTCCCGCAAATTGACTGCCATAAACCTCTGATGTGTAATTAGCGTACAAATTGCAAAAAAATAATATGGATTTTCCGCATCGCATATACAACGCAATTCTTAAAAATGCATTGTCGTAATTATATTTCAATGTTGTAAATTTTTTTATTTGTTCACAAATTGACAAAAGTGAGAAAATATTCAGAGATTTCTGCGTTACGGACAAATATTTACTTATAATGAGTAACTTTTTGAATTACTTAAAGAATTGCAGCAGTTAATTAAAAAGATTATCAAACTGCTCATATAACTTCATTTGCTTATACATATTTGGGTGAACGTATTTTGTTTAGTTAGAGTTGAGTGGTATTTTTTTTTGATAAATACGACATTTTCCAAAAATTAGTGATTAGCGAGATCGATTTATCGCCCCCGAAAACCACCTGTGAGAAATGCGAATTAATGGATAGGTAATGTAGGTATATTCTCTCGTGAAGAAAGTCGGTACTGCATTGAACTTCGATAGTCTAAATATACTTCTTTACTTGTGTAGAAAATTATAGTAAAACACTTTAGTTTGTACTATTTTGCTTCGTCTTAATATTGTGTAGTACTTAATGCCTTACAGTATTTTCCACCTAAAAGTAGGTGCTGGCTTATTTACCAAAAGCCGGTAAGTTATGCATTCTATTCAATGTCATCATAGACATCAGGCAACGACTTTTTGTAACGAGGGAAGCAGTATAGTAATAGTTATTTATTGCTACAAAGTAAGGGGCTTACGTGAAATTTTGTTGAGGGCGATATTTTGATTTCAGAGCGGAGCAAAGGATTCTAAAATAGGCCTGAACGTAGCGAGAAATTCCATATACGACGTTCGAAAAAAAACATTACTATCTGCGAGAAAAGGGCTACCTACTCGAAATTCGCGTAAGTATACGCGAATCTGCTACGCGGATCAATCAGAAGAGAGAAACCGCAACCTCTCCCAAAAAATAAACCCAAAAATTTTGCTCTTGCTATCCTCTGAAGCCGTTTTTCGAATAGATGTAAAAAAACCTATGTAAAAAACAACATTGCATTATTTGGCTACATTAAAATTTGTGTTCAACTCCTTAAAGACAAAATTAAAGTGAAATAACTGTGATTTTTCTAAATTTTCTCAAGGAAAAACAAATAACTTTGAGGACTCACCAAGCGGCGAATGCGAAATGAACGCCGAGGCGGGGGCCTGAGGTTGAGGGATGTCGAAAACCATGCCCGAATAAAACACAACGCCTGATGCTTTCACTTCAAACAAAATGAGACGCGTGCCAGTCCGCCCACCGAGCGAACACGCGCCTATTGCCAGCTGATTCCGCAGAACAACGGACGCGGATCAATTCGAAAAACCAAAAAAAAAAACAACTCTAAAGTGTGTTAAAACTTGATTAAAACTGAAAACGTTTGTGTTATCGAACTCCAAAAACAATCGAACCCATCGTAGAATAAAAAAAATTGGACAAGACGTTGATTTTCGAAAAAAGAAGATGGCTCAGCAAATTTTGAAAACGTTCCTGGTTTTCTGCTTTACATTCATCTGCTATAGTGGAGAGGCTGCGGAGAACGATAATACTCCCACAATCCGTGAGTAATATATTTCACATAATCCATAATCATAATACATAATACATTATTTTACATTAATTATAAAAATTTCTTTAAAAGTCGTAGTAGCTACGATTTCATTTGTAGGACCGGAAAGATTTTCAAGACTTTAAATAGAAGACTTCGGCTCATAATAACCCTAAGTTTTCTCGTATTTAATTCAGACTATATTATTATCTGAACATACTCGTAAATTTTTTTTTGCTTGACGATTCTTATACTCTTATATCTCCATCTATACTTATTGTCACATTTAAATGTTAATTAAGACCTTTTTCAGTATTACACTCTCTCTCTGAAAGTATACGGTTACCTAGATTTATTCAGAAAATTACTTGCAATCAATGAAAATGTTAATTTAAATCATCATTTTAACTAACTTACTATTTATACTAACTAAACGTCATGTAAGCTTAAAGCTGAGTGAAACTTTCAAAATTTTTAAACTTATAAAGTATTTTCGACTAACTCGAATTTAATTAAGATTTTCATTAATGAACTATTGTTAACAAATGTGAACACAAAGAGATGCATTATATAAAGATCTACAATGTCAGAGCACTGATTGTATTTAAATATTGGTTTTGCAACTTGTGTCTTTCGGGTTTCGTGTCTCACTCGTTTAAAATGTTGAAATATGTATATTTGGCAACATGGTGAATTGTGATGAAAAACTATGACCTTTGCCCAATTGTTTTATTATTATGTTAAGTATACTTATACTTACTTACTATGTAATAGTAAAGTAATATGGCAAGCGTCTTATAGTTACCGCGGAATGCGCTTACCTACGATGTCTCCATACATTCGTAGTACCAAAATCAGTTGTAATTCGTACATATTTCGATCATATTGTGGTGTTTTTCGGGTTCATATATCTATGCTCCTGGGCATATTTGATTCGGAAATACTTCTCTAATATGAAATGTAAATGAATTTCGATTTGCTTATTTTTGCGTCAAAAAGGTCAATATGTTTTCTGCTTATTTGTTTTGTATTAAAAACAACACTATCTCACGTCGCATCAGTTGAGGAGCACAGTTTTTACTGTTCAGCTAAAGAAAAACACCAGTTAATAAAGAAAGTTACAAGTTTTCATTCATAATTTTTGATCAAAATTGATTTATATTTCGTTTTAGTGAAATATTTCCGAACCAAATATGGCCAGGAACATAGATTATTACTATATTCCGAATAACATCACAACTTGATCGAAATATGCACGAAGTAAAATGATTTTGGTATTACAAATGTAAGGTGACATCGTAGGTAAGCGGACTCCTAAAAGTTCGGTATATTTCTGTCAAAAGACAATAAAAACTATGTAAACAAAAACCAAGTATTAATATAACTTTGTCACAACAAATTCAAGGTAAATTTTTTGTAGCTTGTACTTCTAAACTTTAATTTTGTAGGTTTTAATTTAGCATAGTAGGTTTAATTGGTATGGGTAACATATACGTGCAAAAAATTAATTATTTGTAGTTTCATCATACTCCTTCAAATCTTCTTTGACGATCGCCGATAAGTTTAAATAAATATATTGACATACTCGTAGATGGTAATCCTTATTATCACCTAAGTTAATAGAGCTTTGTGAATTTCAGTTCCGGTGCGATGCTGGGTAGATCCGTTAGGGTTTTAGTTTACTTACCCCTTCCAAGTTAGCACGATAACATCTTCGGCTTCATCATCACTTTCATCATCAGGTGAGATCGCAGTCAAGTACTAGCATGTATAGTGTAAAAAAATTGTACAATGATCTAGTATTACCTATTACCTCTTTAGCCTAGTGGTGAAATTACTAGACTGGAGATTACGAGGTCGCAGGTTTGATCCTCGGGTCGAGCCAGTTAATATAAGTACAGTGCAACAAGGCTATCTTGGCGCGTGGCCAAAATCGGTACTAACACCGCTATCTTGTGATACTGTTTGATAGTCCGCTCTGTCAGTATATTGTATGTTGTATGTTGTGTTGTTTTTGCTTAATATCAACTATTTTAAACTAAACTTGAAGTATTTTATTTTCTGGATGCCTTTGTTCTATAACAGCGTCCTCATTCAAGTGTCAAGAGAGCCTTGTCGGACTGTACTGAGTTTTGGAGTCCGGTGTATGGAAATTGGCAGTGATTTGAACCTGCCGCAGAGAGTACGTAAAGCCGTAGGTCCTGCGCCTGACCTCTCTCCGGTTGTTCCGAGTTGCCTTGCAGTTCGCATTTAGATAGTGAGGGATATAGAGCTTGCAACTATATTTGCGCACTCTTGTGAAGTATTATAATATCTCCCATGTTAAATAAATACCTACCTGGTAAATATCCTTTCTGCCGAAATTGGACTCGTCAGAAACTCATATCATATTAAACTCGCCAAAAACTTTACGACATTCACAGACAGTTGATAGACAGCCACACTTCGCATAGCGTAATGAAATCTTGAGGATAATCATGATATTCAAGGTCGCAGATGGCCACCACATGATACCCATTATTAAGTCAGCATGAGACATGTTGATAAGCATAATTTTGTCATTATCGGTAGACGGGTCTTACGTGTAACTTATAAGGCCTTAAGTACCTGAGAATCCCATGGCAAATAATGCAATCGACTGAAGACTAGAATTTGCTAGCGACTATTTTTATTCCTAATACATTCAAAATATACTAGCACGAAGTATCTATGAACAGATAACAACCGTTTTAAAGGCAATTCGAGGCTAACTTTCAGACAGAAAAAAAATCTAAAAACAGACATTTAAAATTACACACCTATCTTAAACTTATTTATAAATGACCATGTAACAATTCACACTTCCATTTTGGCAGTAATTTTGAAATCGTAGACAGAAACTTCGATTTTATATTCATTTTTATGTATTTCAATCAA
Source organism: Coenonympha glycerion (assembly GCA_963855885.1). Lineage (NCBI taxonomy): Eukaryota > Metazoa > Arthropoda > Insecta > Lepidoptera > Nymphalidae > Coenonympha > Coenonympha glycerion. Next base: position 14,568,746 of record OY979630.1, on the reverse strand, counting down.
CGATATTTTCAATGTCAAAATTTTTCACAAGGTGTGTGGGCGTTAATTTGCTGCAAGGTACGATTCAAATGAAACTGCATACTATTAATTTTGTGAGTTTAATCAAACAAGAAGCACCGATGTAAAAGGACATGTAACATGCAGAAGTTTTTTTTAAATATAGAGAATAATAAGATAGGCTTGCGCAAGACCACAACCATGTCTGATGCTGATGGACAGAAATGATGAGTACGCGGTCTCCACTCCAGAATAGGTATGTCTGCCCATACGGCCGTCGGTTCTGCGACAGATAGGCCCGCCCACTGCCACTTCAGCTTGCTAATCCGTTGGACTATGTCGATTACCGTGGATCTCCTACGGATCACGTAAACGTTATAGCTTTTCTGGTTTTACTTTTTTATGAAAAAATTTAGCAGAGAGTTACTTCGCTTTAGAAATATAAGATAACATACTTGAGTTATTCATGCCAAGGTCACTTTCGAGTCACAGAGATTCGTTGACGAAACGCGACAGACATAATGTTTGTGCGGATGGCGGACCCCATGTTTGCGGAATCTTACGTATTGAACAGGGACCGGTCACGTGGTTTACTAGGGTTACCACTGACAGGTTACTGATCACAATGTAGCAATCCTGTCCAATCAGCAATCCAAAAAAGCCTCTCGATGAATGTGTAAACTTGGTTATTTTGTGGTTCTTATGAGATATGGTATCGCAAAATGATACCGATATTCGACACGTGACAAGAATTTATTGTTTAGACTTCGATAATATCGAAGTTCTTCAAATTCAGGTGACCACATCAAAACTAGTGCAAAACACATATTATGTGTTTTGATGTGGTCACCTGAGGCCCTACCACCATTTCTTATAGCAGTAATGCTGCAGTACTGTTTTGACATTTTCATACAAACATGGTATGAAAATCTCAAAACAATACGGCAGAATTACTGCTATTAGGGTAGTAGGACCCCTGGTCCTGATCCATGCAATTTACGCGTATCCAAAGAACAAGTACCTATAGTTTAATTTATTAGAATAAAAAAAAATGTGTGTGTTAAAAATATTTATTCGATGGTCAAACTTTGTATTAAAGTCGTCGAAGCCAATATTGCGTACAGACTACACATTTGTTAGATGGTTTACATGATGGCCAGACGTTGAGGTAAAGATTTATAGGAAAAATAATACTGTTCTTCTTTGTTTACCGCGATTTTCGTAGTCTACATAGTATTCACTGTTAGTAGTGCATTTGTAAAAATCATACATGGAGTTCTAGGTTACAATCTTAACACTAATGGGATCAGGATATGCAGTCTTATCAATAGAATAAATTCCTAAAGAGGACGGATAATAAAAACCTATTGAACATACAATAATATTATTAACGAAATAAATGTTCGCACCCGGAAGGTTGATACCTACTTGTTTATAGAGTCATTAAACTGATTACTTATTAAATAAGTTTACATTAATTATGTACATATTCCAGGTACTTAATCTCCTATTTACGTAAGCGGAATGATTTCCAAGTGACGTACCTACCTACTTTAATGTTATAAACAATGGGATTTTCAATCATACGTATTTTTTTTTGTTCCCATATACTCGTAGCTTACCTCCCGTAACATGATTAACGAGATCACTTGAATTTGGTGAAAAAATTTAGTTGACTCTTTATAACATGAACATATGTCTATCTAACTGTAGATAATGTAACTGTAACCGTAGCGTAGCTAACTTAGTTATTTAACGCTCCATTACAATTTACCAACTGAAAAAAAAACTGAGAATTCATTATGTTACGACTATCTTTCACTATGGTTTTTGTTGATTAATGTCAAGTGTTCAAATCTTACGGAAGCTCTAGGCATATGACATTGCAACACGATAGATGTTATAGAAATAAATTAAAAAAGTCATCAATTTTTGAATACTAAAAGACGCATTGTTTTGAAAGTCATGTTAACAATTTAGCGATCGCATATATTATTATGTTAGAGTCATACATTTTTAGGGTTCCATACCAAAATGGTAAAAATGGAACCCTTATTTTGAGACTTTCTCCGTCCGTCATACGCAATTATTTCAGTAACTACTGGCCTGCAAATTGATACAAAGTGTGATACTTTCTTTTGCAGGCCAGTGTAGATATCGACCTAAATTTGGAATAGTTATAGAGTATAGACAATAGTGACCCAACGCCACTGCAATCATAAAAAATTGTAAATCGTTTTTATTTTTATTTAAAAAGGGGAGAAAACCGGGTCCTCAAAATTTCAAAATAAGATAACAATATTGAGTGCGGTATCATATGAAAGGGCGCAACTTGTGTATTCTTATACCCATTTTTTTATTTTTATCCCCAATAGTTTTTGATTTATTGAGCAAACTGTCGAAAAAAATACCGTTCCCCCCCTTTTCTTCGAAGTTTATCGATTGAAAAATCTGAAATAATTATAATCAATAGACATTAACGTATATTTTACAGGAAAAATAAAATCAACTCTCTAGCTAGCAGATCAATGCTAGCTAGTATACTTTTCTGATATCAACAATAAACGTCTGAAAACAAAGTTAGGTTTCCCCCCCGATGGATTCCAATCTTTTCGCGATGGGGGGGCTCAGTAGCCGTGGTTGAGCCCCACGGTGAAGCCAAAAGGAATCCAGGAGGGGACGCTCGGAGTGGGCCTGGAGATGGGCCCGCTCTGGATGCGTCCAAAAGGGGTGCGGGGGACAGAATTTTCTGTCTCCTGCAGCCAGGAGGGGTCGCGGGAGGAGAGGCGTGTCGGTGTGTCGTTGCCGCTCGCCCTATCTCCCGCGACCAAACGGTGGCGCACCGTGAGATGCGTCGGCGGCGGGGCCGCAGGGGAAGAGGAGTGTCGGTGTGTCGTTGCCGTTCTCCCTGTCCTCTGCGGCCGTTTGGTGGTTTGCGGCGGAGCCAAAGATCAGATCCGCCGCGGGGTATGGGAGGTCGATGCCTGCAAAGTGCAGGAGCAAGCTTCGCAGGTATCGGCTTACCCGTGCCCACGGCCCCTAGGTGGCGGTCCCGGGGGGGTCCGTCGCCTTACGGATGGGCGCCGAGGAGGTAAGGCCGGCTTAGGTGTTTCTGGCGGGCCTTGCTGTTGGAGGGGAGCTCCATGCTTCACCTCGTGGAGGGGCTGCGCAAGCGGCCGGGCACCGGCGGGTTCGCGGAGGTTTGCGCAAGCGTTCCCGTGTTCCCGTCATACGGTGCGAGGAGGAAACACCGTGGGGTTTAGCCGGTAAGAGTCCGGCATAACCCAGCCGCTCCCCCGGGCGACTGGGTATCCATGAGGATTCCCCACGATAAAAAAAAAAAAAAAAAAAAAAAGTTAGGTTTGCGGTTCGCCAACAAATGTACCTATACTTGAAAATAATACTCGTAAATTCAATGAAAAAAGTGATTATTTTTCCATTTACGTACTTCTTTTATAGTATGGAACCCTCGGTGCGCGAATCCGAATCGCACTTAACACCGGTTTTATTTAAATTTCATGTCATAATCCAAATCCAATAGCTACGATGCTCATTCTGTTGCTTGTTGTAGTTGTGTACAAGCGCAAACCTATATTGGAATAAAAATATTGGCTTTTCATTCTTCTATCACGTGCGCATTACAGCTTATGGACAGAAAAATCTCTTGCATTCTTTACTACTTAGATCATCGACCAAGACTATTATTTTCGTAATACTAAGTACAAAGGCCTATTATTATCAATATTGTAATTCCGAGCACGCCCCTCGATGCTCCAACATCCTTGTATGACCCATCTCAGAGTTTACAATAAATTATTATGTAGGCCTAGTGCAATATTATGTTTACTGATACTTCTTGTCTCCAGGAAAAATAAATGGTCAGTCATTTAACTCTAAGCAAATGAATAATACGTAATAAAAATAAAGTGATGAAATATTTGGATAATGTTGAGGCCATCCAATCCATTGATCCAATCCAATCCAATTACGAAAAGCACATATATCTGGACATTACACACATCGAAATCTAGCCTCAAAGTAAGCGATAGCTTGTGTATCATTCTGCAAGAATCGAGACGATGATGCAGTAGCCAGAAATTATAATAGAACAATTAAAAATAGTTTAGAATTGGCTGTTTTGGATCATCGACCAAATTGCTGTATGAAAGCCCCCTTTAATTTTTATTTTATTCTATTTTTTAGTATTTGTTGCTATATCGGCACAACAGGAATACATTATCTGTGAAAATTTCACTTCTGTAACTATAATGGTTCCAGAGATACAGCCTGGTGACAGAAGGACGGACGAACGGACAGCGAAGTCTTATTATGGTCCCGTTTTTATTCTTTGGGTACAGAGCCCTAAAAACTAGGCCACTCTATGTTATACTACGTTTTTGTAAGAAGTAGATATGCAGTGATGCAAATTATTAGGTAGGTATCCTTCGTTGTAAGTTATTTCTTAAACCGACGTTAAACACTTGAAAGATGGTCTTTAATCATGATTTTTTCGTTGGTTTTTTTTTCAGGGTTTAAAAATAAGTACTCGTATGAGTGAGTATTCTATTTTCAAAAAAGAATTCTCGTACCTACTTATTTTGAGGAAATGTTTAAAATATATTCACAATCAGAACAAATTGCTCATTGATAAGAACAATCGGCACATAAAACTAAAGCGAAACCGAATTCGCATGACAATAACTCAGACTGCATTAAATAAAGGGACAATAGACAATTGGTTGAAGACAAACGAATGGCTATTTAAATTAATAGCTATTTTTATAACTACTTGAAATAACTTCTACACTTCCTTTAACGATATACCCGTACACTGTACAGCTCATACTCATAAAATTATAAGTTAAATAAATAAAATAATATTATAACTAAATATTTTATTAGCACACTAGCTGTTGCCCGCGGCTCCGCCCGCGTGCAGTTCTTTTTTTTACAAAAATGTTTCCCGTGGAATTTCTTAATTTTTCCCAAGATAAATGAGTGGTCCCTGGGTTCGATGGACCCATAAAGGAGTCTTCTTCCAATCTCTCCTGTCAACGTGCTATCTTCTTTCACACAATTTACCTATATCTTCTTCTCTACTTATACACTCTGTCGAAATCGCTTATGTTACTCAATTCGCATGGAGTAAGACAGAGTGGGGCGTGTCATCGTGGATTGTAATATCTATACTAACCAAACTTATCTTATTCTGAGATGATACCAACGCCCAGATATTGTAATTAAGCATTCTGATGCGCTGCTGTGTACGTAGCAACCCGTTCCTGCTACGTACGGGTTATCTTGTATAGTTATACCTAGTTGCACGATCAAAAGGACGATTTAAACTGTCGATATTTCGACCCCGTTTTGATTGTGCTACGTAGATAAGTAGCTATAGATTTTTTTAAACATCCCACGGGTGCTCTCAAATTTTTCAGGATGAAAAGTATCTTAAATGTTGACCGGGCATATATATATAGTAGAATCATAAAATTTCATTTAAATCCGTTACTTGAAAGACGCCTGCTTTGCCTGTTTTTGTAATGTTTTCTTTCCCGCGGGAACTCGATTGGATTAATAAGTTTTACTATATATATATTTTGTTAAAGAGGCAACATAAGGTATCAGCATAACAAATTTTACTAAATTAAGTTCATTAGTTGTTGTTTACAAAGCAGTTAAATTAATTGCAGTTTTTTAACTATCCCACGGGAACTCTTTATTTTACCGGGATGAAAAGTATCCTTTATGTTGACCAGGGACATAAGCTACCACCACACAAAATTTCATTGGAATCGGTCCAGCCGTTCCAAAGATTAGCCCGTACAAACAGACAAACAAACAGACAAACAGATAATTCTCCTCTACAGATTTATTATATGTTTTATTAGCACATAAAGACCATAAATGTAATGTTATTGCCTGGAATATTTTTTTGGCTATTGGGACGTGACATCTGTACTGAATTCGTTTAGCTGACATTAAATTCACGTCACAGAATACGTAACTTTTTATAGTAATAAAAACAAAAAATATTTGTACCTACTTATACTATAGCAGACAATACTCATAACCTATAGAATACCTAATTTTTCTTTTAAAAGATTCTCTGCTAAATAAAAAAAAATTGGATGACTCTCCTTGAAAGTTCTGAATAGAAAACAAAAAATATTATTTAAACGTACCAAATTATTTCATGGCAATTATGTTTATTTCCTTCTTTTGTATTCATGTAAAACCACCGATTAAGACATAATTTGCACTAATAGGACCTCCTTTTCAAGTTGTCGAGGTTTTTAATATTGGACGGTACATAATGTTATGTACAATATATATTTGCCATTGATAATTATGTACAGCAGCGCGTAAAAAGATGACCAGTTTCCAACCTTGCGGTTCTTTGTATGGGCAGCATAAATTTTAATGTCCACTGCGTGTCTTGAATTCACTCGTCAGCAAGGGATGAGCTATTGGGACATGCGATTGTGATCACGTGTGTTGCTATAAAATATAGGCGACATTGACCTATAAGGCCGGATATTACGTTTTACCTTAATAGTCAGTGATGGTGGACTGTGCAGCTTTTTCATCTCTCTTACCTGAATAATCATAAAATGATTGATGTAGCAAGGCTGACGAAGATGAAGACTTACAGCCTTACTAGTAAAAGTTCTTCAGTTGTTATTAAAGCATATTAGAATTATTGTTTTTATGGTATTTTTATAACATAAAGAATCAGGTAAGAGAGCACACATTCATTCCTAGCAATCATTGATCACTCACACTACTAATATTATAAAAGGGAAATCTTGCGTAAGAGTATGTGTATGTACCTATGTTTGTTACTCCCTAACGCCAAAATTACTGAACCGATTTGGCTTAAATCTGGAACGGAGATATATCATGTCACGAATTTACCGGAACAGGCCTAACCGCTGATTTATTCGGAAAAATCTGCGGTTCCCACGGGATTTGAGAAAAACTTAAATCCACACGGGTACTTATAGAGCTCCGGGCAACAGCTACCATAATCTACTATATCATGTGACAATACTACTTCGTGATTTTGATGAAGGGATTTTAGGAAAAATTAAAATGATTAACTAGACATCCTATATTCAATATCATGGTTATGCATCTCAGCAATAAAGGAATTTAGAAATTTTGAAAATGACCAAACAATTGTACTGTGAATGGTGAAAGCTATACATGAAAACAAAGGATTCGAAAAATTTACGTCTGCTATTTAAACATTAGAAACAACAATTTCCGCTGCAATTATTATTGCTTATTGCCCAATGTAATTTTCCAAACAGATGTTCTAAGCGAAATTGCCATAAAATTGCAAACGATTAGTCTCAGACTAAAAGGTAATTTCTCTCGGAGTTTCCAAATTGCCTCCTCCGAATCAGACCACAGTCGCGATGCAGCCTTGACACTCTTGCACCTTGCGAAATAATTTTCTGTATGGTAACCTCACGAACAAGGCTCGTCGGATCCTCTAGAATAACTAAGACGAATTATTACGAGTTTTAAGTCATGGGACTTTGCACAATGAGTTAGGGAAGATACAATAAATTATATTTCTCAAAAAGTAAACTTTTGTTTGTAGCAAGCGGAAAGCAATTCGTCAATAGTATATTAGTACATTTTCGTCAATAGTACTTGTCTGTTTTAGTCCTACATATAGCATCTTGTTATTTCGCCCGGCCACAGTTACTGAAACACAGCAATGCAATTTTTGCTTCACGGCCAAATATCTGACATGGCGATGCTATTGGCTCTGACTAGATCAGCTTTATCAATATTAAACAATAAGACAATTTATTGAGAATTTATAAGAATTATCGCTAAATTGATCATGTGACTTATCGGAGACAACTGTCACTCTCATAGTTTTTTTGAATTTGATCAACGTGATTACCGTTTGCCAACCATTGAGTTACTATGTACGAACGTTGCCAACTCAAAAGCGCGTACTCTCCTTGGGTGCTGAACTGCTGACTGTTGATCAAGTTTGGCTTCCCATTGGCATGTTGTTTTCTATACGCAAACGTATATTTACTTGTATTTGTGGGTGACACCGTCTAACCTCGCGACCTCGTCATTCCCCCCGTTCCCCTATACTATACTCTGGAAGAGCGGGGCTACCTGCCCACAAGTATAAGTTTTTAACTAGTCACTTATTAGGATGGTCCCAAATCATTTTTGTAATTTTGATGCCAAAATTATGATTTTTTTTCTTGACGATCGCAAGTATGTCATGTGGAGGCTCCAGTCCAACAGAAGTGTTATAATTTAAAGGGTCTGAGGACGTCTCGACTCTCGCTCGCTCGGCTGACGAAACGGCACATGGTCTCGTGTCGGGAGGAATTAGTTTTCCCCTCGCCACGGTGTCGTAGCCACAGTAACAGTATTAACTATTACGTTAAAGAAACATTAATTGTGTGTTACAGCGTATTATAGCAGAGTGATTTTTATCACATCGTTGGAAATTTAGGATTTCCTTATAAAATGTAGGGCATAGGTATTGATAGTCTTGCAAAACAGAATAAACTTAAAACCATCATTGTCATCTCAACCTCTCACTATTCCAGACCTGCTTCCCTGTCAAAATAAGTAGGATTTTGGCCAAAGTCGAATACGCTGGCTAAGCTACGTAGAGTCACATAACTTTGAGAACGCTAGAGAGCAAATAAGATTTATTTGTGTCTCAGGTATGAAGGTATCTTCAAGCTGTTTAGTTTTGCTGCCAGAGAAAAATATATTTTATTTTATAAATTTATACGACTACATATAAAAGTGGGCGCATTTTGCAAGCTTCGGCGGCATTTGGACCCGCATTTCCCATACATACAGTAAACGAATCTATGCAAAATATCCACATACTCAATAGGAATAACATCCTTATTCTTAAGTGTCTTAAGCATTATATTAATAAGATTATATATGGGTAATTGTTTCCAGTGCACGTTTTGCGGAAACATGAAACAACTCACGTTTTTGGTCAATGGGGCAAATAGTTTTCTAGTCAAGTTATTCAAGTCAAGGCAAGTCTAAGACTTCAAAACCAGTATTTTGACGAAATTTCTTCGAGAAACTTGAATGTTGACGCTTGATTTTTGGCACAAGTAGGTTTGCCGCTGTTTATTGCATTACATAAGTGGTTGTGCAACCAGTGACCTTGTGCAAGAGTTTGTTGTACAAATTACGAGTGTTCAAGTTCAAGTTATACATAAGCTCTGTAGACAACGAGGTTGGATTTACGATTGTGTTATGACTTATGACTGATGAATATGATGAATATAAAACCCTCCTACTCAGTCGCTTCGTTTACAATTTCGTTTAACAAAAGTATTTCGGGACCAGATATGGCCAGGAGCATACATTATTACTATATTAATCCGAATAACACCACAACATGATCAGAGTATGCACGAATTACAAATGATTTGGTATTTTGAATGAATGGAGACATCGTAGTTCACAGGACTCTTGAGTAAGTGTTGCGGTGTGAAGCAATGGGGCAACTTGATTGAATGTAAAACCCTATGATGTCATTATTTATCCGAGCGTATAATATTGTCCTTAAAAATGTACTCATTTGTGTCTACTAGGAGATGGTGTAACTCGGATAAGCTATTTGAACGTCCTAATCCCCTCGGTGGTAAACCCGTAGGAATCCGTCCTCTGTGTTTAAGTATTCTAGATTCATGGTTTAGCCTGGGCACTGCTAAGATAATATGTACTCAATATTTTCAGGTAGTCTATGTGTCTATGTGTAACTTAGTGCCTAAAATATCTAAGCCAATTCTAAAAATCGCCTATACAATAGTCCTTTTATGTAAAATTCTTATATTTGATAAAGACTCAAATTAAATGCGACTTAATTTGGCTTAAATGAGGCATATTATAATTATGTTTTAGTTGCGATAACATAAGTTAGTAGGTACCTATCTAGTCGCGCAAGTACAAAGACGCAAGATACATGGCCGTCTCTACTGATTAAAATATATTTTGTCAGAAACGAGAATTGAACTCGCGACCCGAGCCCTCTGCGCGTCATGCAGAAGTCGCCGCGAAGTGGTTTTTATCTATTCGGTGACATAAATAGCAATCAAAGTGATTGTACGTGAACTCTAAGAAGAGGTTAAGGGTCTGAATCTTGAAGTCTGTTGGGCCAGTTACGTCGTACGAGTAAGGCCCTTCGGACACGGCTCGTAAACGTAAGCATAGCGTCGTCCGCGCGTGCGACGAGAGCAGTACTGAGTACGAGCACGAACATTTTCAAACATGTCCGCAGACGAAGCGATGTTGCAGTGAATCGTAGGTTTGGAAACCTATAGACCCTCAAATCGCATCATTTTCATACCCTTTGACTGGTGGTGATTGGTGCTAATTTGTAGGTCATTGCTTGTGGCCACCTTGCCACAACTGACCATTACACATCACGCGAGCGGCGGCAATGCAACGCTTACATAACTCCGACAAGCTCAAACAGCAGCCGGTGTCGCTATAATGTGTGTATATAAGAGATAACTAGAATCTACTCGTATCTTCTTAATGTAACTCATAGTTTTGCTGAGGAAGATGGCCGTAACGAGCGGGAAAGCGCAGTGTTGGCATACATCCAAATATGTGACTTGAAAACTGTGTAGGTTAGAGATCCAGAAGGCCTATGGCTAAATAATGGTCATATAGCCATAACATATTTAAAATAGCTACAATTGCCAAGTACTTGCTCACATGGTTCATAATTTGAGTGGGACCATTTTGCTTTTGTTTCTATATTAACTTCATCTTCAACTAAAAAGCGCTAGCTATATAATACCCAATAATGTGCAAGAAAACGAAATATCTATATTATTTCATCTAACTCGAATAGCATACGTGTTTTTATATAGTAGTTTATAAATGGTAGACACAATGTAAAGGGAAATAAGCTGGAAATTTTCTGAGGAGGGGGATATAGAATAATTAAAACTTAATGCTCTATGCTCTCTCGCTGTCTATAGCGTTTTCCATTATGCGATGAGTGTTTTTGTAATGCTTACAGTAAATTCGAGTAAAGTTGAGTATTGCATTGATTAAGATTCGATTTTATTCTCTTCCACAGCGGAATATTTATTACCATGCAGCCGAAGCGACCCTCAACTAGACGCGTGTATCAAGAGGTCTTTCAACCACCTACGACCGTACCTCGCGAGGGGTCTGACAGACCTGGATGTTCCGCCTGTGGAACCCTTGTTCATAGACCGACTAACGATGGAAAACGATGCGGGGCCCGTGAGGGTCAGAGCCACCTTCAGCAACATCACTGTGGTTGGACCCAGTAATTATACTGTCACTAAAATCAGGTAAGGAACTGAGATACTAATGCTCGTTTTACCTAACACCACCTAACTCCTAAGCCCTTAGGTGACAGTTGTTGTAAGTGAAAACTGTGATGTGACCTATCGACTTAGGCGTTTCTTAAAGTGCTGGTGACGAGCATAAGACATACGAGTAAATTTAGGCATGATTTCAGTTTTGTTTTTTAGGGTTCCGCACCCAAAGGGTAAAACGAGACCCTATTAGGTACTAAAATTCCGCTGTCTGTCTGTCTGTTTGTCTGTCACCAGGCTGTATCTCATAAACCGTGATAGTTAATTTTCAGGAGGGCTTCTATACAAAAAACGTAATTTCTTGCTCGTTTTTAGGGTTCCGTAGCCAAATGGCAAAAAAACGGAACCCTTATAGATTCGTCATGTCTGTCTGTCTGTCTGTCTGTCCGTCCGTATGTCACAGCCACTTTTTTCCGAAACTATAAGGACTATACTGTTGAAACTTGGTAAGTAGATGTATTCTGTGAACTGCATTAAGATTTTCACAAAAAAACTAGAAAAAAAACAATAAATTTTTGGGGTTCCCCATACTTACAACTGAAACTCAAAATTTTTTTTTCATCAAACCTATAAGTATGGGGTATCTATGGATAGGTCTTCAAAAATGATATTGAGGTTTCTAATATCACTTTTTTCTAAACTGAATAGTTTGCGCGAGAGACACTTCCAAAGTGGTAAAATGTGTGACCTCCCCTATTTCTAAAATAAGAGAATGATAAGACTGAAAAAAATACATGATGTACATTACCATGCAAACTTCCACCGAAAATTGGTTTGAACGATATCTAGTAAATAGTTTTTTCTTTAGGAGTCATTTAAGCTATTTTCCCATACAAAAGTGAATTTTTTTTCATTGTTCCAGCTATTCCGGAAAAACTAAAAGTCGAAGAAATCTGAAATTTGGTACCTAGATCTATATAAGGTCATGAAGGTGCATTAAGAACGGGATTTCCGAAATTCACATTTTAAACAGTAAAAATCATACATTTAAGGGATTTTCCCATACAAAATTAAAATTTTCTTCGTTGTTCCAGCTACTCTGGAAAAACTTTAAGTCGTAGAGATCTGAAATTTGGTACCAAGGTTGATATTAAGTCATGAAGGTGCACTAGGAACGGGATTTAAATCCCGTTCCTAGTGCACCTAAAATGATGTAAAAATCATACATTTAAGGGATTTTCCCACTAACTACAAGAACTTTTATATTATTATGTTACTTGCTGCTACGGAACCCTTCATGGGCGAGTCCGACTCGCACTTGGCTGCTTTTTTTTAATTTGGCTAATTTATTTAGTACTTACTCGCATATACACGCACACACACACACACACACACACACACACACACACACACACACACACACACACACATGCAAAGGAACATGCGTATAAATTATTATCTTTATTTTTATTTTTGAAATTTAATTTTGTATCGCAAATTACTTTTCTGGACACAGTAGCTGTAACTGGTGCTCTTTTGTTCCTATCACCTGTCTAATCTGGAAGGTTCTGACCACTGAAACACAGTTATTACTAGTTCGGTGGTCAGCGCACAAACAGCATGTACAATTTTAGTTTGTATAGATGTATGTACCTAATATTAGTTTAGCACCATACATAAAAATTGTATTTCTGTGATTTTTGTAATTAGTGATATATTTAAATAAATAAATAAATAAATAAACTTACTAAGTAATGAGAATTGGTCTTGCTACAAGACAGAACTCGCAGTGCGCGAGTCCTACTCGCACTTGAATTGACCAATTTGTTTTAACTAACTAAGGCTCGGTTGCTTGACTTGACTTTAACCGAAACGTTATAGTTAAATATGGCGGCCTGACTCTTATTTCGAAAGACATAAGAGTCAGACCGCCATATTTAACTATAACGTTTCGGTTTAAGTCAAGTCAAGCAACCGAGCCTAAGTACGAGAGAAAATGTATAAATCTAAGCATGTTTGATGTGGTCTAATAGTTCAATGATTTAAGTATCTGCAATAATTACTAAAATAAACCATATTGACGAACTTCTTCAATTTTACTAGTAGGGTAGTAAACAGAAGCACGAGATAAGGAGTAAGATTATAAAGATTAAAAAATAACTAATTTTTGAAACAAAAGAATTGAGAAGCGGATTTCCAAAATCCATAACATAATACATGGATGTCGGTGGTTGATGCCTTCTCAAATGATTGTGGGTAGCCGGTTGGCTAATATAATAATAACTAGCGACACCTTTCGACACACTTGCTCAGTGTTGTGTGTATATCGTAAATTATACAATTACTATAACGCATCTTAGACGACGTAATAAGTCTCTACGATTATGATAATGCGTGTGTAATCTTGGTTCATTCAAAATATTTACGCCGTAAAGTGGGTCAAGAGCGAGATAGCTAAACTCACAATACTATAAGTATTGGGAGTTTATAGTCAATAGTCAAATATACTTTATTTCTTATAGGCCTAATTTACAGGCATTTATGACGAATCATTTAATTTTTCTCTACTAATAATAATGATAATTATGTCACGACATAAAACTAAGTTTAAGAGGATTCTATTCTCTAGATTCGCGCTCTGCCACTAAGAAGAATCACACAACAAACTCAGCGTATTATTTTATGTCACCACCATTTAACAGCGATAGGAAAGTAATGTATGAAACTATTAACCAGGCTAATAACAGTAATATCAGAGCAATTCATTATCAATCCCAAGGGCAAATAATTACGTACTAAAACATAGGCTTGTAAAGACCACTATAAAGTATAGACCGTCTTCCTAGAGCATCATCATTTATTTCAGCAACAATAAACATGTAAGCCAGCTGAGAGTCTTAATTGTTTCCACGATACATTTCAGGTCAGACCTTCGGAAGTTGCGCATCGACATGGGGTTAGTGCTGCCCCGCATTGAAGTCACCGGCCGCTACGAGGTGTCGGGGCAGGTTCTGCTATTCCCTGTACGCTCGCAGGGAGACTTCTGGGCTTCATTCAGTTAGTAACTGACTTGTTATCCCAACATAGTAACACTAGTCTTATCAAAACGAAATTTTGCATGTATATCGCGTTACCGGAAATAACGGAAGCTTTTTAGTCTTATATGACAAAAAATCAGATAGCTTCCGATATTTCCGAAGGTTTAAACCCAAATATGGATTTTATCTTTAATGTAAAAAATAACCCATTAAGGAAAATAAAATTGCAGAAATTTCGATGAAATTGCATACAGCAACAAAAACAAAGCATGCTCAAGGTTCGTTAAAATGAAACCGAGTTGCCCAGACCAAATAAAAATAAAACTTAAACTTTATTTCCGCGTTGACAAGTTTTTAACTTAATTTTCGTTCAGGACAAGGTTATTCAGAACCTTGAGTTAATTGTAACCTTATCGAGAATTCAATTCACTGCTTTTTTCGTACTTTTGCCTAACAATTACTATTTTCCGATATTACCTATTCTATTTACAAAAAATTTAAAATATTCTCGTACCTTATCGAGATAGTCTGTGAACTTAGTTTTTGTGGCAAAATTCAGTGTTATGTTGCTTGATTGATAAAACCAGGGAGGGCAAGAATGCGGGAAATACCACCAATTGGCAACATTATTCTTAGCTCCAATATCATCCAAACTGTACATTTTTTTACGCGAAGTGAATAACTAACCTTATGTTTTATAATTCTCCTTTTTGTTGCAGACGATGTAGTAGCAATTATAAAGATTTTCGGCAAAGAAATCGAAAGGCAGGCTGTGAAGTACATGACGGCTGACCGCATGCAGGTTGACTTTAAACTGAAAAGTTCCCGCTTTAAGGTCAGGGACACTGTGAATCATGGAAGTGTTATTGGTGAGTTGATACATTATTTATTGTTCTTTTTCTACATGGCTGGTCCATTTGTGATTTTATATAAAAGCTTGTCGGAATAGACGGAAAATTCCTAACGTCAAGAGAAATGAAGCAGTTCTAACCCCTTACCACCAGGACGCTTCCAAATTCATCAAAAAAGATCGTCCGAAATATGGGACTTCCATCATGAGATCTTTAACTCCGTCATCCATAAGCTGCGGTAATTCATGGAGGCAGCAGGTCATTTGGCCTCCGGCACCCAGTGCATCTCATACGAGAGGAATGCCGTGCCTGAAATTATCTCTCTCGCTCCGCCGCGCCGCCTCCTTTGCGGACTGCACGAACTCTGTTTTAACCGTTTCTAATCACAATGCAATATAATCACGTTATGAATCTTCAAAAATTTCAGGAGAAGCAATGAACCAGTTCTTAAATAACAACGCTGCAGAAATCATAGACGAGATGAGACCGGCCGCTTCAGCAGCCATCGCGAAGCACTTCCGCGTCTTCCTCAACGCGGCTTTCGAGAGGATACCTATCGATGTCTGGCTCACACCCTAGTGTCACATCTGTTACAACTATAGACTTTAAAGTAAGAGTACAATAAGGTACAACCTTTTGATGAATTTGTTACCGGCCAAACACGATTTCAGGATAACTAGTTTGGTCTTGGCTAAACACGATTTCAGAACAAACTAATTTTACCTAGGCTAAACTTATATTTCTTTCTATACACGATAGAGTTAATTCACTTGGAGATGGAGAGCCCTAAATCCTAAGCTTGCTCCTTCACACCCTTCTAAGGCACGATCGGAGGACTAGGTTCTTCACTAGGTTGGTAACAATTAATCCAATCACTTAAAGGAAGAACTAGTTTGGCCTAGATAAAACTGGTTTGTCTTGTAATTGGGTTTAGGCTAGGCTAAATTAGTTCGTCCTGAAATTGGGATTAGTCAGTAACAAATAAAAAGTTACTTTAGCGAAGCCTGGCTTTGACCGTTTTGACAGTGATCGTGTTTTTGCTTAATTGACTTTGTGTCCTGCTTAATAGATACTGTATGTATGTCAAATGTTTAAACTAAATATTAGTGGCACGGACTTGCATTTTACGTTTACGAAATTGTACATAGTGCTTTTAGATTATGCAAGACCCGGATTCCGAATAGCAGACGAGATGTGTTTTGAATAACCAATCAGATTTTGTTATTACCAAATCTCTTGTCTCCTCTTATCTCCGCTTTGGTGAAACCACGCCTTAAGTTCAAAAACAAATGTTTAATATTATGCTCTTGAGTATCTAACCACCGATTAAAAATCACACAACACTATTGAATTATTTTAAACTTTAAAAATCTGTGATGAATATATATTTTTCGAGATGGAATGTAACATTTATGAAAACGAACAATAATGTAGAATCACATACTTAAGTTTAAAATTAAGCTGTATTATTTATGAATTAAAACTAGGGTAGATATTTTATAAATAAAATGTATTCTATAGAAGTGTACTTAAAAAGTTGTGATGCTTTTAGAATTATTAAGTAAAAGTATTCAGTGATATTACTTAAGCAATAAATGTCATTATAACTATCATCTTCTTCTAACTTGCGTCATTTCTAAGTTGTAAATTAAACTTTGGTATTCTAATTTTAAGTATTCTACTTATATCAAATAACATCAAAATGATTTCACATTAATTTAATTTTTAAATACTCGTGCCACAGTGTTTTAACAAAACCTATCCGAAATAGCGTTGCCGATTTTAATATTTTTTTTTCACAACGTAAAACAACGTTTATAACAAGATATTTATATTATTTTGAAAGTATATCATCAGCATCCAACGTTCCAAAAGCATGATCTGCTAAGGGTTTGAGGAAATTTCTCAGGGCGTCTTCCATCGGTGTTTGGAATTCTGTCAATAGCTTCTCCCAATTCTCATTCAAAAACTTGTTCATGGTTTTTCCTGCAAATAATTAAAAGATATATCAAAATGAGAGTTAGAAAGCTTATAGATAGGTAATTATTATTTCGTGGCTACAAGATCAAAGCTGTGTTCATTGTAAAATGTCTATAGCCTCTAGAGTTACCAGATTGTTCTTTAGATATAAAATGATATAAATTAATTTTAGCTTCTTCAAGCAGTAGAAAATGTAACTTACCTAAATCATCATCTCCTCCAAATAGGTGATCCAGGTCAATTGCAACCTTTTTTACATTGAATTTAACGTCGAGTGATTTGCAAGCCAAGGCATCTGCTGCGTTGTCCCTGGGTACGCGGCCCAGGACTATTGTCACCGTTGCATCGATGTCACCTGCGGGATGATTGATTTTCATCAATAAAACTGTTCATCACCCAAATATCGCTGTCAACTATTGCAACGTAATCATTGACGGTCAATTGGTGTTCATACGCTGAACAACCAATGCAAACATTAAACATTCACGCGGTATTCATTCCTATGTAAGTAACAAGATATAAGTAATTTTAAAGTATTGCACATCTGCATTCAAAAAGGTGTGTTAAAATAATGTTCGATATTTCGTCATGACGTTCAAGTAGTGTGGAACTACTTGATCTGCGCAGAAAAATCATTACGAAAAGTGAAGACCATTTATCATCCAATATATGATAAGTAATAGGTGAGACAGCAAAAGATTAATTACAGCATTACTTATTGCCTGACACTTTTGGCATATTGAGTGAAATTGATTTACAATCATTAAAATTGATTAATTTTTAAATAGTAAATTAAAGTGCATTCTAATAGATGAACTCAATTCGGATAGTCAATTTGATTGAATAAGTGAGTGATAACTTATGATATGCGCAGAGTGGTTTTGCTGGAAGTAAATTGTCCATCCTATGGTAAAATGTATCAGAAAGCATTTTTGGGGGTTTTACCATATTTAGCCGAGAATTTGCCGCTCCCGTCTATTGGCAGCATCAAGAGCTGTCCCTTCAGACTGTAGTCACCCTTGGTCCTCAGCTCTGGTATATGCAGGGTGGCTATTACCGAATGGTTTTTTGAATGCACCCTGAAAAAATGTAAATGTAAATGTCCAAACATATTTATTTTGCTGAAAGAACCAACAAAACTTTGTTTTACTAATTTAAACAATATCGGTCCAAAAATGGTAAATATTCTGCATAGCAAATAAATCCTATATTCAGAATTACTCAAAAACTATTCTGGATAAATTAAATTTTCATAGTAGCTCAACTACTATAACGAAGAGTGTGGTAGGTCGTGGATTTGGCCGTGTTTTACTTGAATTCTTATGATTTTTTTATTCTTTATTATCTTCCGATTGTAGGTAATTTTAATTTTGGAAGCAGGGGTTAGATATAAATTGCCTACGCTAAACTCTATACCCCGTCTATTTTACCCAATATTTTGCTATAATCAGTTGTCTGCACTCCCTCTCACTCAGGTCAAAAACTGACCTAAAACTGACCTTTGGTTTTTTCTGCGACTTTATTTGTTCAGTAATCGCTGCCAGTCGATTACTTAAGTTAATTATTATTACGATGATGAAATGAGTTAATGTGATT
Organism: Coenonympha glycerion; assembly: GCA_963855885.1. Lineage (NCBI taxonomy): Eukaryota > Metazoa > Arthropoda > Insecta > Lepidoptera > Nymphalidae > Coenonympha > Coenonympha glycerion. The sequence continues at coordinate 14,549,960 of OY979630.1, read as the reverse complement.
GCACGATGATAGCTGTGCGACATGCGACGTGTTTTGCATGTATTAAAAGTTTTGCAAACTTTGCTGTGTCATTAAGGTGAAATTTCCATCTGTACTCTATTAGCTACTCATGTTGAAAATAGTATTAAAAACATGCTAGTCTCCGAACAATATCTATATACATATACGAATTTCGAGTAGGTAGGTAGTGAAATGGTAAGAATCCGTGCACCAAATAACATTATCAGTTTAAGCGTGCGTATTGCTGCGGGACGTTCATGAGAACATCAACAATCTTTGCATAGATCAAGCGGCTGAAACTAGCAACTTGGCAATGTTTGAAGGGTCTAATAGCTCCAGTTTTGTAGTTTTGAGATCGCCGTGGTACTTGAGATGGTCAATATCAATAGCAGAACTCACTCGACGTGCTTCACTTTCATTTGCGAAGGTCCTCGTACAGTGACATCGCTGAAAGTCGACGTGATCGATATGGGACCAGCAGATTGCTGGAACGAGAGCGACGGGACCAACAAAGGCTCGCACGGTGGCACTCCGAACTCCGGAACTCCTGAAAGTATTTTCATAATAGATAAAAATAGTCAAGATAGGCCGATCATTCCGAAGATCCGAACATTTTACGGAAATGTTCTTCATACAAGAAAATGTAGCGCCATCTGTCGAAACTCCTGCGAAATACATGTTTATTTTTTTATATTTTTTATCTATGTGTCTGTGGTCACCTTGCCTGCAATATTATTATTAATTCAAAAAAAGAAATAGGTCTTTACCTATCTACTTATACTGTCTGTTGACAGGGGAGGGTGCAAAATAGTCATTCTTGCTCCCTTAAACTGGCGACATTTTTTCGCGCTGTTCGCCCTATCTTTAGTATACAAGTCTGTGATTTTCATACTGTTATGCGCGTTAATAATAATATCCACGGAGGTTAATCTCCACGGAGATAAGTCAGGTACGAGTTATAGTTAGATAGTGCACACTCGTAAGATTGCTCGTTAGCTCTCTATCACCTCTCTATTCACTCACTATCTTAGTGCGATGGGACGAAATCGACATATCGGACAAAGATACGGCGAAGAACCGACGGCTTAACATGCTCTCTGATGCATGTATAAACTCCGGGCTGGTATGTTTTCTTGAAACTAAACTTAAATTAAGAGATCCCATAAACTCGTGATCTGCAGTCGAATATGCTCATCACTAAACCTACGACGTGTACCTATTGTCAGTCATACTCGTTTAATAAAATCATTTACCTGTATCGGTGACCTGGTGACCTGTATAATAGGGACAGGCCCCTCCCACAAAAATAGTGTAACTATTTTGATTCTGTCACGTGGCGTGTAACATGGCGTTACAGGGTAGGTAGGTATCCTAGGTGACATTTAGGACATGAGCTTTTTACAACAAATCTTGGCGCTCATAATTGCATCACAGCCCACATGTCACGCAAGGCTAGGCTAGAATGAATGAATGGGTCGTCTCCATAATTTTGTTATCTCATAGAATTAAATAGATTCTGCACTATACTCGTAATAAGATCGCATCCCTCACAACTTGAAAATTTTGTTGAAATAAGTAATTTATAAAATCTATACTTATAATAAAACTGTAAAGGGTCGAATTCTGTACATTGAAGATATTTTGAAAATTTTTGTTGGAGGACACTATTTAGTCGATACTGAAGCCAAAACTGTAATTTGTTTAATTTTTGTCTGTCTGTCTGTCTGTCTGTCTGTCTGTCTGTCTGTCTGTCTGTCTGTTTCACGACCGGGCATCACGGCTAATCCGCTGGATGGATTTAAATGAAACTTGACATGATTATAGTTCATACCCCGAGGTAGGACATAGGATACTTTTTGTCCCGAAATTCATCATCATCATGGTTTCCCTGGAAGACGGCATCAAAGTCCAAACGTTTTTTAGTTATAATTCATTAACGCGTTGTCCGATTCCATTCATTCTTTTTTTGTTAGAAAGGAGGTTCTTTAAAGATTATTCCATACAAATCTTATCTTCATCACTTTTGTAGTTCAGAAATTACAGACATCAGAACCTTTAAGTTCAAGTAGGTAGGTGACTTGAAACTCGGAATGCACAAAGAACCTAGGGCTAGGACGTAGGGCTCAAGTAAGACTGGCCTTACAGCCTTAAATAAACAGGCTTAGCAGGAGATTTTGTATGGTTTAAAATTTTTCACTTTTAGGGTGAACAAAAATCATGTAACTGGCGTTATCGCTACGTTATACCGTATAGCGCCATCTCTACAATTTATGTGGAACTTGAATGTAAAACTCTGAGATAGGTACTACCGAATTTTTTTTAATAAAATTTAACTGTCATGTTATTTACTGTTTCCTGACTTTATATTAAGATGGCATCACTGTTAAGACATGAACAGATTTAAACTTTATCATCCGCAATATGGAAAGGGTAAGATAATGGTTCACAAATATTTTTAACTCTTAGGTCTTATCGATCCTAACCGACTGACTGTCATCTAAGGTCTTTTTATACGTAAGGAAATATATAGCCATTGCCCATTCTGATGTTTTGGATTGTATTGAGTTGAAGCAAAGATTTTTAAAAGACTCTTATATTATGTTGGGCTGGGGAATATTGTTAGTAGAGTAAGTAATTTATCCCAGTGGTACCTACTCGGCCGAACTCTGAAAGAAGAGTTCTACCACCAGTACCTACAACTTTTCACATGGTTTAATAATTTTTGACATATTTCGTGGTTTCAGAATAAAAATCATAATGAAAAGGACGATTTTAACCCAGTACCCAGGACGATTTTAACCCAGTACCCAGGAGGACCCAGTGGCACAGGTCGTGGTCACTACGTGACCACGACTTGTACCAATGTATCGAAATATCGACAGTTAAAATCGTCGTTTTGATCTTTCAACTACGTATTAATGAAACTTGATATTATTATTAAGAAAAAGGAGTTTTCAAAATCACCACAAGATAACCCGTGCAAAGTAAGAACAGGTTTCTGTACAACGTCACACCAGAATCCCGCGAAAAATCAAGGAATTCCAGTAGGAAGGTATATTATGTAAAAAAATCGTAATTCACGCGGGCGGAGCCGCGGGCAACAGCTAGTGTTGAAATAAATATGTTGACTGACTACTATATGCATGAGCGAATAATTAATAAAAACTGTCATATAAATGTGTCGTGCCTACCTGTTGCTAATTGTGGTATGTAGGCGTTGAGCGCGTCGCGAAGACAGGGTCCCAGAGCGTCGTCTTCACGGGGACACACGAAATCACCGACTGAAATATTTAAAAAAAATGTCAAGTGCGAATTGGTCTCGTGCACTGAGTGTTCCGTAGTATCAAGACCAATCGTCAAAAGTAGTAAAGAAAAATTCACCAAATTCCCTTCTGTATGAGTATTTAGTACCAACCTATTTGTTATTAGCGGCAACAGAAATACACAATAATCGGTGAAACTATCAAGTCTGTAACTATCACGGTTCAAGAAATATTGCTTGGTTACAGACGGAAGGACAGACGGACTGACGGACGGCATAGTCTTAGTAATAGAGTCCCGTTTTTACCCTTTGGATACGCAACCCTAACAATCATGAAGTTTTAAAATTAATATAACAACCATTTGAAGTGTTCCATTTTAGAGGTATTGAGCAAATTTCGTTTACAGTTATAGGCGTTGATTTGACTGCATCCAATAAAACAGCTACGCCTACAAAAAATCTTACATGAAAATACAGTTAATTTTTTTAAGAAAGTACTCACAAGTTATGAAAGTTTTTTCATCACTGTACACTATATTCACCACACTCAATAACAATAAGAGTTTCCACATTTTTTTTTTAATTTTTTGAAGAAAAAGTATGAATGCACTTTTAGACGATTGATTGCATTAAGATTTATTTCAATTTTATTTCCATTTAAATACATTTTCTTTAGAAACGTGATGACTATGTTGCAATATTCTATCTACTATCTTCTTAGATCTTATCATACGATGTAATTAATATGTTTCATAAGTGTAAGTATTACATTACTTTCTAGATCTTACATAATTTTTTCTCTCTTATCATGTGAAATATCCCGCTTCCAGTGTTGTTACAGGCATTTGTTGTCGAAATGTCATTCTAGAGACGTACCTAATCTTTGATGTGGGATTTATTTGGATAGGTTCTCTGATCTATGGGTCCAAAAAATTTAATTATGCAAGGCCTAATTCCTCAAAGATTAATAGTGGATGTGAGATGAATTATGCTACTTTAGTAAATACCGCTTGTGCGTTGGTACCTACCTAGTTATTTGTAATTAATCTTTCGCTACAACATTTGAATAGTCGAAGTGAGACTTGGGTAAGCGAGAGAACTCTTTAAACGAGAGTATTTGCCAGGTCCCGTCATTTTGCCCTTCTAACTCTGAAACTCGGGTTAGTGTAAAACCTCTATACGAGAAAAAGAGATCTCGGCCCCAAAAATTAAATTTAGATCAAGAAAGACAATTTAGAGCAAGTTGCAAATCTGACTGACTCACGATTCTTCATGGTCACGATGACAATGCAGTTTTGCCTGCACTTTTATAAAATGTGACTCGCAACCAAGACGCAATGCTCTACCAGAAAACCGAAACAGTTATACAGGAATTTCAACCATAACCTCAAGGTACTGGAAACGAAAATAGTATGAGTGGTTGATGTGGCACAGTCACCGAAGTGCAATGTTGTAATTCGTGTGACGTAATGAATTTGTAGGCCTGTGACCGCACGGCACGATGACATACTTCGGGAAAGTAGTACAAATATAAGCAGGGGCGTTTGCACATAGTTTGCTTGGAGTGGAGGACTTTGTTGACATATTAAGTGTAGTAATTATTTGTCATTGATCATCAATACATTGTGGAAGAAGAATATAGCTGTTTCATTATACGAAGACGCGCCCCACTCTGTCAAAATCGCTTATGTTTCATTTGATTCCAATGGAGTTTAAAAGAGTGAAGCGTGTCATCGTGGACTGAAATACATGTTTTTGTTCTGATGTGAAACAAAAGTTGCTGCTGCACTTCTGTCGCCAACTTCTTTATTTATTTATTTCTTTCTTCTTAAAGTAGACGGGGAGTTATCCATAATTTCCATAATAACAGTATTTCAATTTCATAAACGAATGTGTAATAAAGTCTTTCGGCCGCACTCAGAGACGACTCTTCATTATATTCTCTCTATTCTCTGTCTCAGAAGTCAAATGTATAATCAATCATTTAATAGACCTCATGGCGGTGTAGAAGTTAACTCAATTATCTACTTAAACAACCATTTAGTTACTTAAAATGCATAATAATGTGCCAATGGATTAACATACTTTGTTACGTGGGTTATTAAAATGGACAATTTATCTTCTTTCAAACTTTATTGCATTAAAACAAATAAATAAACGTAAAATAAATTAAAACACTCATAAAAGATCAATAAAAATAATTATAAATTAATACGTCGAACTTAAAGCAGTCAGTTTCATCAATGCAGTCATTGGTAACACTGGACTAGAGGCATAGAATAGATAGATGTTCTACATCGGGAAGACCATATTAGGCGGGATGTGTTTCAGGAACTTGTTGGCGATGTCTTCGAGGACCATTCCGAGAGCAGTTTCGACGGCAGGCTGCACTTCCTTTGCGAGCTCGTTGGCGTGCATGTGGATTATATGATCAGTTATCATCTCTGGAAATTAAATCAACATTATATTGTAAAGAAAATGGTTAAACATAAGTTTATAGGATTCAATGTTTACCGGAAGTTAAGCGGAAATTGAGGCAACGTAATTCAAAACCAAAATGGTATATTTCAACCAGATTTTACTGTACACTATATACATCGAAGTAAAAATAATAAGAGAAACATGTTGATAGGTTCTATAGGTATCAATGTTTACCGGAAACGAAGCGTAAATGAAGGCAGCGTAATTAAAAATCAGTGATTTACTGTGTACTTTATCCAGATTTCTCTGTATACTTGTTGTTATACTGTTGAGATGGAGGACTATGCATGGCGGTATTCTCTCGAAAAGGTCTTGGGTTTTCCAGTAATGGAAGTAAATAGCTTAGCTAAATAATAGTTGTATTAGAAATTTATCCACCCTTACCCATTTCTCCAGTGGTGGAATGAGCTTCGCGTAAAGTCGCATCCAGAGGTCCCGTGCAGCGCAACTTTACATTGGCATCCTTTATGACCAATCTTTTGTGAACTCTAGCACCAACAGCGTCAAGAGCTGCGGTGCATTTAGCTACAAAAATGAATGTAATTAATTTATTAAAGCCCTACAAAGAGTACTAGTGGTCTAGAATTTTTATTGTGCGAATTCGTACTCTGTTTTCAGGTACGCACTTTTCGTATTATGTACTCGTACGTTTTCAGCAACTTACTCACATCGGTAATACATAATACCGACACCGTGAGAAAATCTGAATATTTTATAGTTTTCTGTGATGTTCGATTTGTGTGATTATGAAGCCTGCCACTGTACATTTGGACATATTATGGAGAACCCGCACTAGGCTAAGATTAAATCTCCATAATTGTGTGGGAAGTCTCGTTAGAAGTGGCCTGTAAAAGGGGTAGAGATGAGCTAAACCGTGTTTGAAAATTCCATGTCTACTATTATATTCGGTAAGACCTTATAAAAGGAAAGTATGTTATGTTTAATATTCTTGTTCTCCACTAAGCCACTTTAAGATTTAGGTGATCTGAAAATTTATGCTGAAACTTACTAAAGTTAGCGTTGATTATGCCCGTAGATTCCACTGGCAGCATCTGGAACTCTCCGATTACCACATATTCTCCAGACATTGTGAGATGAGGTAAACTTATGTTTCCTGTTACTTTTATGTTCTCAGGATAGATGCTGGAAAACATGTATAGACGGTTAGTCTTCTACTCCTTCGATATCATTGTAGGATAAAATAGACTCAAATATGGTCACTATTGAAATTAAAAAATTTTATACTTTAGAACAGCTATTAATTTGATTATAACATCTGCAATAACAGAATAAGATACATTATTCTTGAGTGCTCTATTTTTAACTTTTGTTTTACTTACTCAAGCTTGTTAAATGTGTAGTTCGTGAGCCCATATATCGTGGTATCAGTGAACCAGGCGTCATACTTGAAGCGGTTCTGGGGCATGTTGTGTTGCCTCAACCGTATGCTGGGCACTTTCAAGGGCTCTAAGGGCTGGATGCCGAAGGACGGGATGCCGTGTGCCAGGAGATGCCTCGCTTCTTCTGCCACGCGTTTGATGCATTCACTTACGTTGGGGTCACTGTAGTGGCATACTGGCTTCTTAACTAGAGACGAAATAGAGAGTTTTACCTATAATTATAATATGACCATAATTTAAGAATGAATAAGTAGGTAGTTAAAGGTTTATAATGCATTTGAAATAAAAACTTTGGTCGGTGTTATTTCTTTTACTATACCTACTCAAAAATTTACAATCACATGATTTTTGCAAGGCCTGAAACTCCTCAGTCTGTGTGATAACAAATATGTTTAGCTGTAACTATTTCTATTTGAATTGTAAATGTGTTCATATTTTTGTTTAATATAGTTAACGTACCTATTTAATTTTATTACGACACACTAGAATCGAGATGGAGCACTTCTTGATTATCATTATTATTTATTACTATGACTACTATGTACTACTACATTATTATTTGACTACTATGTTAACTTCCATAACAGCTTGTTTTGGGCGCAAAATTACGATGGTGAACTAAATTCAGATATCTCTCTTGAAAAATGTCAAGCTAATTGAACTTACCCAACTGTTCCATGTTATTTCCATTATTTGAACTTGTAGTATTCTGTTCAGGAACCCTCCTACAAAGCACACTACTGGCTAAAAGCCCCACAATTAAGAACCTCACAATTGCAATCATCATGATGTTAGTCCACTTTAGCTGGAAATTCATCTAAGACTGCCAATGATGCATTTTGCCTTTATAATAGGACTAACAGGTTAATGTGGCAGCCATATGTGGAAAAAATTTAGCCTCGCATCTAAGGTCTACAGGACGTATAATGTAAGGTTTGTATGAACTACCTACCTCTCGTTTGTACGAGTACTAAGATTAACGACCTTAATATAAACATACACAGTATAGTTGGTATAGTATATTTAAATCTAGAACTAAACTTTAATTTAAATCTTTAACTAAACTTTTCTATATTGCTTATTTTACCTACGAGTATATTGCCAAACTGACTGTAACTACGTGTAAGACATCTTTTAACGAATTTCCAAAAATAAAAGGATCCCTAGATAAATCCCTAGTTGATCTTATTTGGTGAAAGTTTTCATCATCTTCATTAAATGTAAATAAATTATATTAAGAATATGCACAAACAGTGAGCAGAAAGATAAAGTTAAATTCAAAAGTCAAAATATTTATTTCACATAGGCCTAACGTACATTATTTAAAACGTCAATATAATATTTATCGCATATGTATGGTGAAAACTACAGGTCGAACACGCCTTACACTGAGAAAAAGCTCACAACAAAGTCAGCCTTAAACAAAATATAATTTTAAGATAACTGAAATGAATGAGAAAGATGAAAATAAAACTATTTATTGTTTAAAAATTTAATACCGAAAACAAAAAAAAACAAAGTGTAGATAATTGTTGTGTATGGTAAAAACTGAACACGACATCCTTATGAATACAGGAAATTACAGTGCACAGCTTGTCAAGATCGTGAACTTGTTAATTCGTAAAGTTATTAATACCTCCTTGTACGTTGCATATACAGATACAATCTGTTTGTTTGTAAAAATTACTCCTAACTCGTTATTGATTGAAAAAAAATCTCCTAACTCATCAACGTTCAACCAAAACCGTTTGAACTAGATGCTGAATTTTATAAAAACATTTCATACTAGATTCTAGAGTCTTCTGGAAATGAAAATGGGATCCTGAGCGAAATATAAATAGCATTCGTCATACCAAGTAAAATTATTATAATGTAATTAGTAATACATCAACATAGGTTTTAGCAGATACCTAAGCTCTTTGGCGTCTACAAAAACAAAACTCAAAGGAAGTTTGGAAGAAGTACAATAAAATAATTTTTATTTTACAACAAATTATTCCAATAAATTAACAGTTGCTTATCGTTGAATTATAAATTTGGTTCAATATACCTAACTTAAACGTAATTAGTTAACAATCACACAGCACACTGAGTTACACCAATGTCCCTCATAATAAATTAATTATATTTTGTACCACTAAATCTGTTACTACGCGTCTTCAACTAGAATCTCCTTGAGAGGAATGGTTCCAAATATTTTGTTGATGAAAGCCTTGAAGATACGCGCGCTGCTGTCTTCTACGAGGGGGTTGAGGATGTCTAGAACGATTGAGGGGCTGCCGTTGAAAAACGCTGCGGCAGAATTTGCTGCAAAAAAATGAAATAATAAAACCTACGTGCAAATTTTGGAAAAATATTTTTTTTTGCAGCCACTTTTTTACTTATTTTATTTCGAAAATTTTATTTATGTTGTCAGCAGCCTTATATCTGTGTATGTAACTTTATTTTTATTTAAATGTATCAAAAAAAACATATCCGATCAACAAATTAATCATGTTACTTCGATGACGACCATCATTCTCATACTTTTCTAGGGATCCGTAAAGTGGTAAGGGTAAAACGGGACCCTATTACTAGGATTCTGTCGTTCAAAGGTCCGTCTGTCAATATTTATTTTGATTTTTTTTATAGATATTGGTAGGGATCACTTTGTGCGCGCTTCCGACTCACACTTGGCCGATTTCATTTTTAATTTCGATCCAATAGCAATTGTAGAAATAGAATAGATAAGGTACGGTACTGTAAGGTCACTCACCAGCAACAGGTCTCTCAGTGTCTTCGATGATCACTTGTCCGTGGCCGATCTTCAGTTTGGTGATGATCTTGTCTGTCTGCAAGTATTCCACTCCGTCCCTGACGACAGGCTTCGCGCTGCCCTTGACTGTGACTGCTATATCAGCTGCAAACACAGATAAGAATTTCTGATATAAGTAAGGTATGGAATTTAAATATTTTTCAAAATTTCAGATGACATACCAAATGGATACCAGGGGCCATACCACCATCTCTTATAGAAGTTTTTAAAATTGTTTTAAAGTTTCCTTACTAACATTGCTATAAGAGATGGTGGTACGGCCCCAGGTCACAGGTGGTAAGACTATTCTTGTGGGGTTCTTCTGGATGAGTATATGCCATTGCAGCGTCACTCTGTAACTGTGTGTGTTCAATACTGTATTTCAATTTCAAGGATAAAAAGTTGGACAAAATAATATATATACGATGTCTATGACTTCGTGATGAGGAATGGGGTACCTCGGACCTCAGTCTTTCGGACCGACCCTTCGGTATTAACGTGGTAATGCAGAAACCTCACACGTCTAAAGTCGGCAACCTTTGGGTATGGATCATATTTTATGAGTTAACTCACTGAAGTTGTCTCCTTAATTTTCCTATTCCGCTGCTGTCAATACAGAACCTCGTACGCCATAGTCATCAGAATTTGGTATGAACTGTGTGTTGTGTTAACCCCCTGAGGTTGCTTCTGAATTTTCCCTTTCCCGCTGAAGACAATTGATAATGCGGGATCCTTGGAGGTCGTATAGCAGACTTTGGGCATGTATTATAATATGTTTCGTGTTAACTTACTAAAGTTGCTCCTGAACTTCCCTTTTCCTCTTATGCCAAAACTAATAATGTGGGAACATCGTACCCACGTCATAGTCGGCAGACTTTGGGTATGGATTGTCTGTTAAAAGTTAACTCACTGAAGTTGCTCCTGAATTTTCCTTTCCCGCTGATGTCAAGAGTGAGGATACGGGAGCCTCGCACGTCGTAATCTGCTGATACGTCCAACTTGGGAATTGTCAGTCTCACTTCAGCCACGTACTTGTTGTTCAGGTTCAATCTGAAAGTATTGGAATACTTATCTATGACATAACGAAATTAAAAAGAAATTTAATAGCAGGGCTACAACAAATAATAGTATGAGTACTTAATATTACACAAGGAGTTAGTACATTCGAGGCAGTAGTACATTTTGTCTTTAGAGGTAGTTGTAACTATTGCTCTAGATTTTAAGAGTTGGTACTAACATGCACTAAAAGTAAACAACCTTGTATTACGCTAAAAATTATATACGCTAGATAAACTGTTTCGGTTTGTTAATGAAAAATAATAGTATTATATAATTCACAGCACTTTGAAAAATTGTGTGGTTTAAAAGATTGATGTCAAGCAGTTAGTCATTTGCATAGCCTGAGTTTTATAAGAGTTGCGATAGTATCACTGAAGCGTAACAGGTAACCACATGTAACGAGCAACTTGAGAAATTAAGTCGTGAAAGTATAAAAACTATGTTTCATATGTCTACTTCAGTGTAACCTTTGCAGTGTTGTGTGCGTGTGTTTCAAAATTGATCGAAAATGTTCTCGACCTACATGACTGCAATAAAATTTTACTTTGAATAAATTTAATGAGGATGTGTAAATTGTAATAAAAAGTCAAGTTGGTTTTAACTTATGCTTCACATATATTAGGTAGTTCGTATCCGAAATAAACTATCTCAGGGAATCACCGCACACAATAACGCCTGTCCGTCCCTAATGGCCTCTTTTTCAGATAGGGCTCTCTAATTGAACTTCATACCAATTCGAACTCTCATCGAGCGACAAAAAAAAACTCGCACTTGACCAGTTCATCTAAGCCGGGTCAGTTTCAGACGGTAAATGATAAGAGTAATTTTAGTCATAGAACACACGCCATCGCCATGGTAACTAAATCAAGTCAGGGCCGTAACAGCACGAACAAATAATTCTCTCTTCTTTTGTCGATCTCTTTTCTCTGTCTATCAATATGGATCATAAAAAAGAGAGCGACAAAAGAAGAGAGACATATCTCTACGCGCGCATTGTAGCCCTGCGGAGTTATTAAAATTATAAATTGAATCAAAATACCTGAGCTTTTCGATCTTAAAGTTCGATCCTCCATACGCTTTCATATTCTTGATCGTGGCCTTCAACCGCAAGTTGTTGGCAGTTCTGTCCAACTTGAGGGTGGGCACTGAGAAGGGGTCCAACGCCGGCACGCTAACTTCGGGAACCCCCGTAAGGAGCCGCGGTTTCACCACTTCTACGGCTTGTAGGATACAGTTTTCAAGATTCGGATCATTCCGCTTGCACTGAGGGAAGTCGTCGGCTGAAAGAATTATACAAGGAGAATTTAAGACTTATTTCGTGGTTAAGAGCCAAGACAGTTTTTAATATATTTTGTCCTCTTATGACTAAGCCTCTAATATTTAAAAAAAATTAAGCGTTTTTAGAACTTACACACTGCCGCACATCGATTGTAGTTTCCGATAAAAATTAAAAGAAAATGGAGATATCAGAGGAACTTTTGGGACAACTGTATATCAAGAAAATTCCTGCTCAAGCCATTTTCCGAGCGAATTAAGATTATCATAATACATGACGCTTAAAGAATCCAATTAACTTGTAAGATTTTAATCTGCATTTTATCTAAATATCGCTTTAATAACCGTTGAGGGCGTTAAACGAAATTATTAACGGATTTTGGATTTTGTGCCGATTTTTTTATTTATCACATACACTGATTTCAAATCAGGATTCGATTTGAATATCTGACCTGGTATTTGAATATCAAACTCCAATTTAGGGGCCTTAGTTGTAATTATTTGTTTGTATTACTGCGCTATCATGATTGCTCGATCATGAATAATATTATTATTGTTATGGGTGGGTTTTAAAAACCCTCAGAAGAAATAACTTTTTGCATGTACTTAATATGGTATGTGGCGCAGCTCCGAGAAATATTAGGAAATATAGACATTACAAGTTTTCTCAGAACTATACTCAAGTTTTTGAGTGTTGTGACTTGTGCTAAATAAACCTTAAATTACAGCTGTTTACGTCTCAAGTAGGTAAATATTTAGACTGCATTTTAAGGCCCATTAGTAAATAACACTGCGCACGTGATTTTGCATCAGTATTGTGTTTTACTTGGAGTTAAATAGGTACTGAGTTTTATATCTTTTAGACTTCTAAGACCAAAATTCGCTAAGCAATTAATTTTACTAAAGGAGTAACTAGCTGACCTGGCCAACGTTATTTTACCATTTAACTATTTTTTCACTTAGGGGTATGTAAAACAGTTTATGGCCTATTTATTCTCAGAATCATAAGGAATAGTACAGCCACTGCAGAGAAATTTGATTACAAAATTTCAAGTGAGTACCTAGAGAGAAGAGAGAAATATTATGTTCACAAATAGTCCTAATGTTGAAAAGTGGTTGAAAAGTTGTCTCTGAAATATTTTCTTATTAGAACCACAAAATGCTGTCAAGGTACATAAATCTTATAGTGCGACCCCTGCCCGGAGTTGCTCAAGCAGAAATCATAAATTATCACGACATCGGCTCATTAAAAAACCTATAGTTTACGAATTTACGAAACTCCTCAAAGTGTCTCTTATTAAGTTTCGACACATCCCGTTCCGTTTGGTTCTATGACATGGTTCTTTTATTTAACGCAAGTCTTTGTCCCGTAACCGCTACGTTTTGCGATCACGCGGTACGGAAACATTGTAATAGATATTTCATACGTAAGCAGATAAAAGGGAATGTTTCTTTAAAATATATTTCGTTCATCTGTTCGTTTCATCTGATGGATGTCTACTGCTGGACAAAAAGGCCTTAATAATACCCAGCCAAGCCCACACGGTCCTGCGCCACTTGCATCCACGACTCCCTGCAAGTCTTTTAATGTTGCCAGTCTATCTGGTTGGAGGTCTGCCAACAATGCGCTTTTCCGTGCAGGGTCGTCATTCCAGCACTTGTGGTTCCGTCGGTTCTACGAGCTCTGTGCTTCTCCCACTGCCACTTCAGCTTCGAGATATGAGTCTGGTTCGTCTACGAATCTCCTCAATTCTAATTTAATCACGTAGATAATCTCGGAACATAGCTTTCTGCATCGCCAGCTAAGATACTCTGTGCTTTCTGATGACGCATGTCAATGACCATGTCTCGAATCAGTATGTAATCACTGACAACAGGCACTGTTCGAAAACCTTTGTCTTCAGGCACTGAGGGATATTTAACAAGAAGACATCACGAAGCTTTCCGAGCTATACCAAATCTGACGATGCTTGCAAAAGTCAGATGATACCCCAGAGTTGCTAATTGTACCGAAAAGAACCGGCAAGAATTAATTTGGTTTCCCCGTCACCTTTTACCGTGCTACTGCTCGGCATCGTACATCCTACATAGTTGACGTTACAAAGACACGTACGAAGTGTTTTGAAGTGTGTGATTTCTTGTTCCTGATAAATACTGCAAAGGTCTGGAGCATCCTCCAAGCCACCGTCTTTCCCACCACCTAAATCTTGGGCACCTTTACATGAAGTGTGAATAGGCATTTCCTAGGCAAGCGCGCTCCACCTTATCATCATTTTCTATCTGATGTGATCACAGTCAAGCGCTAGCCTAACGCTGGATCGAATCAAGGCTACGAATTCAACCCTAATAATACCTAAAAGCAATTGTTGGAATACAAGATTACGTTTTAATGCGACCCTAATAATTCAAGTTGGTACCAACTATAAATTAATAATATACGAAGTAATAATGAACTGATTATAATTTAGTTATCAGATTTAGTAAAATAATAGACTGCAGTCTGCATTGTAGTGGAATGTTGAGTGAAGGGGCGAAATAGCTTTGTACTTGTAGATACCGGCTCTGCACAAATCTGTTATGTTTCATTCCTTATTTAAGGTATGTTTCAACTCAATAATTTTCTTTTTGTCCCACAGAATGTACCTACCTACTTGTACAATGCATCCGTTTATTTAATGGAGTAATTTTTCATTCAGGAAGCATGATATGGATATCCTTTCGTTTGGTCACGAGATATCATAAAAATAATCTAGGTGATTTTTTTTCTAATAAGTTAAAAAAAATTGCAAATAATAATGACATTATCAAAAGGGTAAGTGCAGAGTTTCTTGCCGGCTCTTCTCGTTGGAAATCTGCTATCCGAACTTGGCGGTAGAGCTTGAGCCTATTAGTAATTTGTAAAAGAATATCAACATTTTCATTTTCAATTAGTCCATAGAACTCTCGAACCAACTATTTTTTGCTGCTGCTTCATAAAACCAAGAACCAATCTGCAAAACTTCTGATGTTTTTTATTTATGTAAGACCTAAAATCTTAAGTATCTACCTACTCGTAGACACACTTATTCTTACAAATCCAACCCTTTTTAATAACTTTAACGTAACAATAGGTAATTCTATTAATCAAAAACAACTCACGTAAAATTTTAGCATATCCTGCAACGACGCAAATCGCAAGCACTAATGAAGCCTTCATGTTGATATATTTATACTAACTACTAAAATTAAATTCAAGTATGAATGCAACTAGCCACCGCCGCTGCACGAATGCGCTGGCCAGCCAAATCAAGCAATATTTGAATGAAAGGAAAGGTGGACCGCATAGAGTCAGTTGTGCAATTGAAGGAAAATAATCAAAATCACCTGGGAATTGATGGACATTAACAAAATAATTTACCCTTGTAAAATACAAGGGTAAATTATATTGTGTGAGCGACACTTCCTTATTTATATAGACCGAATATAGGAACTGAAAAGTTCATGGATTGGTCGCGAGTTCTTTATTATATTGCGATCGGATAAGCTTTCCGTAATTTGAGACTTTATAAATGTAAAGTGATTTAAATAATTTTTTGCAATATTATCTTGCCATTGGGATGTTCTTGAGTTGGTAAGTGAATTGGGTCTCTGCCCTTCTTTTTTACAGTATTTAAAAAAAAATCCTTCCTTTTATTCTAACTTTGTCCATGACCTTGGTAAGCCTCATTTGCAAGTTCGTGTGATAAATTATTCTTATTTTTATCAATAAAAAAGAAAACTCATGAATCTCATGTTATAAGTACCTAGTAACTCGTCTTGTTTACGATCTTCGAAAGATATAAGCTTCTGGTGAGAAACACGAACGAACGGACAGCCCTTGGTTCTCTCTCTCTTCGGTCGGTCCCTCATGACTGAGGATCGTGACTATTATTACGGCGAGTAATCCTGCGGTGAATTATCTCCTTCCACCGTGTTCTGCTTCGTAAAATGAACTGGCGCCAGTTTCCTCAAGTTGGTCTGACCACCGGGTTGGAGATCTGCTTCTTGGCTTTTTGCGTTCCACGTTGCCAACCAGGATTAATCTTTCGATGATGTTATCGCCGCGTCGTGAAATGTGGCCGAAATAGCTAAGAATGCGCTGAAGACAGATGGTGTTAAGTCGCGTATTTATTTTCAGTTGGGAAAGATTAATAGACGCATTCGTGCGTTTGGCAGTCCACGAATACGCAACATTAGGCGAATGTTGCGTATTCGTGGACTGCCAAGCATCACATTTATAATGCATCGATTCTTTGTCGCTCTCTGGCGAGGATCGTGCATGTTTCCACCTCATACAGGAACATTGAGAAAAACAGGGCTTGTACCAGGCGTTGTTTGGTTTCAATGTTTGGTTGTTTGTTTGGTTACGGAACCCTAAAAAGCGACACGCGCTAACAAGTTACGCTTATCAACGAGCAACGCACCTAAAAAAGAAAAAAAAGCATTGTAGTTCCGCGCCGTATTACATAAAGATCGTACTACTGACCGCTCAATTACATCACCAGCAGATATAATTCCACTGCAATGATAAGTAAAAACCACATTCCGTGTTTGCCCTAGCGTTTTATCCGATACTATTTTCGCCCATATTTTTGTATGCTGCTGAGACGTGGACTTTGCGACAAGTCGAGAAAAAGAAAATTGACGCTCTGGAGATGTGGTGCTGGAGGCGAATGCTCAGAATATCATGGACCGAATTTCGCACCAACATTTCTATACTCCAAGAACTCGGCATTAAAAATCGTTTATCGACGTTGGTACAAAGTCGCGTCCTTAAGTTCTTCGGACACGTCTCCCGGCGAGGGAACGATTCCATCGAGCGACTCGTCGTGCAGGGCAAAGTGGAAGGCACAAGACCACGTGGAAGGTCGCCCATGCGATGGACTGACCAAATAAAGACTGCTGTTGGTGGTCCCTTGCATGAGTGTACCAGAATGACAGCAAGCAGGGAGAAGTGGCGTATGCTCGTGAGGACAATAACATCGGCCTCAAACAGTGTCAGCTCCTAATTTGACGACCACGACCGCTCTGTCAAGAGCGCCACGACGACGAAGAAGAATTTTCGCCATAACTACTGTATTGAAAATGCAAAAAAAAACTTCCGAGTTGTAGGTACTGAACTCATTTTAAGGTCGAAGTCTAAGCCGTTAGATCTGGACACTGCTGGACGCATTTTAAAGGGTCTGCCAAAGAATTCACGGGTTCAGCGACTACTCTTGCATTGCCAATACTGTTTCTGTCTGTCTGCCAGTCTGTCTCCCAGTCTACCTGTCTGTTTGTTTGCTTAATGTTTTTGTATATTCGGAGTGAGGTAATCTCTTGTTCTGCAGCGGGGCTAGACAAAGTAACAGTCGTTTAGCGTTAACGACAGGAGATAAAAACGTATGGACAAACCACTGACTGTAGAAAAATCACTCAGACTACATTAAATAAAGGGAAAATCCCTGGAGAAAGTTGTGACTGTAGAAAAACCACTTGACCGAATAGAGGAAAACATGCTGTTTTTGAAAATCGAGTACGAAAATTTGAACGCTCCCTGGCGTTCTCGCAGACTTGTAGATAACAGACAGAAAATGTTAGATTACCAAGTTATAGTAATAATATGTCTGTAATATGAGTAACTTATTTTTCTTTCCGGGGAAACAAACAGTGCCTAAGTATGGGACGCATACAAATTCGCAAACATTACTTTGTATTTTACAAAAACTGATTAAGATTATCCTTATGTAAACGGAAAATTATACATATTCTTATGTATGCCGATTGTATCATTTAATGGCTCTAGAGGAGTAGAGATTTTTTTTACTTTTGTAATTTGACATTCGTGTGATTCTTTGGCGGTCTTACAAAATCTTCTTATCAAATATTATCAACCTTGGGACTTAGCCTTTGCTAAAGCGGTCATTCGCTAAATAAACAAAATTATGTTTATTGAGACAGTCTTTGCATATATTTTCAACCGACTTCAAAAACGGAGGAGGTTCTCAATTCGACTGTATTGTTTTATATGTTTGTTGCCTCATAGCTTTTGACTGGGTGAATCGATTTTGATGATTCTTTTTTATTAGAAAGCTTACGCTTCCCGTGTGGTCCCATTTCAATTTAGTCCAGTTCTGATAATGGTATCCATGAGAAAACCATATAAAATTTTAAATTTTAAATTGGAAAGGATGTTTGTATTCAACAGCTGTAGGTACATAGTTTGATGAGAGTAGAAGTCGCTGTTTTTTTTGATAAATTATTGTTTTGAAGTTAAGATTACAGCTTAGAACTGAGGTAAATGCAAATACACTCTGTAGTTGCTGTAGATTCGTTTTTGGGGAAAAAATATTTGTTATTTATTTTGACCACTGATATGAACCAGAGGATGAGCCCATTGGAACTTTTTACGTCAACTTTCTCCATACAAGAATTAGTTGTTCGCGCACTTAAGATTCCGTGCCATTAAGGCCAATCCCACTTTTAAAAGAGCCTAATTTATTTTAGTCTTTTAATCTTTATTTTATTCTATTTTTTAGGACTTGCTGTTATTCTGAAATACATAATCTGTGAAAAATTCAAGTGTGTAACTATAATTGTTCAAGAGCTTCAGCCTGGTGACAGACGGACGGACGGACGGCGAAGTCTTAGTAATAGGGTCCCGTTTTTTACCCTTTGAGTACGGAACCCTAATAATACCTACTTATAGCGAATTTGAAGGTAATTCCGCGACTTTGTCTCACTAAAAATGCTTTGATCATCAGTTGCATTACCATTCACATCAGGCGCTACGGTTTGCACAATAATTTTATTCCTTTAAAGTTTTATTATATAGAGAATATGGTACCCAGTCGAATGAGATCAGTTGACAACATGTGAAGAAACAGACTTTCAAGTTATTACTGATTTTGTGAAGACATACCCAAAACAACGCAACCAAAATTGAAGTGGCTCTACCGGGGAGGGGGTGAGAGGGCGTCCCTCCTTTATAGGGGATTTTTGTTTATAATGAGCTATAGAACACTCTCTTAAATTATCGCTACTTCGATCCCGGACACACTGTATACACCGTGTAGTATATTCGCTTAGAATTTGTCCGTACATGCGCACGGTCGGACGTCGTTTGATGTCGTCGGTGTTCACAAACGACATCCGAAGATGGCGACATGATGACGACTCAACATAAAATTATTCCTTGATAAATTCTTCAACGATAAATTCTTAGCGAATAGACTAGGTATACATGATACTGATTAGGTACCTACCCCCAAAGATATTGCTTACCTCATATCTTTCAGCTGCGTACTCTGGGCGCACTTTTTGCCTTCATATGCTAACCGGATAGTAAAAAACAAAATGAAACTTTACAACTATTTAATAATTACATTAATTATACTTAGTATTTACATTTTTATACTACGCGTAAATGTTGTGTCTTTAAAGACATATTTTATTAATTTTGTAGATCTTGC
Source organism: Coenonympha glycerion (assembly GCA_963855885.1). Lineage (NCBI taxonomy): Eukaryota > Metazoa > Arthropoda > Insecta > Lepidoptera > Nymphalidae > Coenonympha > Coenonympha glycerion. Next base: position 14,530,220 of record OY979630.1, on the reverse strand, counting down.
ATATTATTACTATAGCAAATTAATTTCTAGAGCTTAATTAGATTCTAGATATAACCATACGGACAGCATAATATTTAATTTACATGAACACAAGATTGAATAATTTATTAAGGCGATCTATATTTAAATGATAAATTGAAAACAAAATAATGTTGAATGATTTAAAAGTTAATGAAAAAAGAAACAATTGAAGGACAATTAATAAAAAAATGAATTTTTGGCAGGTATACCTACATGATATTTACATGGATTTTAATATTTTTTGTTTCATATTGACTTTGCACATGACGACACTTTCCATGCAGCGCAAAGACAACATAACGATTGTATGGAAATTGATAAATTATCGTATATATGTCATTTCAATTACTGGAGGTCTATAAACTTCAGTAGCCAAAGTACCACTCGCGTTAGCTCAAATTATTCAAAACATGTAGGAGAATGATAGTTGTCTTCGATAAGTCACGTGAACAATTTAGCGATTAGATATTTCATTTAAATACAATCTTTGTATTTCGTTCCTTCATTCTCTGTATTCTTTTTATTGGAGCGATTGAAAGGTCCCTGCGATTGAGAAGGCGTTATAGCTAAGGCTGATCTAAAAATGTCGTCGTTTACAAAGACTGTATGATAATCATAATTTACAGAATTCAGACTCGTTTCAGGCGTTGTTTCGACAAGCACTCTTATTTGACAGATTTAAAAGTAAACTCCACCATGGTGCACTTATATTTAAGATCTGTGAAATAAAGCGGCCAAACAAAACCGAGTTCATTATTGTTAAATATCACATCACGTATCACTATAACACTAACGCTACCCAAACACATACCCAGCCTACACTTGAGACTGTCCGGAATATGTTCAAATCACACTTCGATATCTACTGCATAACATATAACATATTAATATTGTACCTAATCGAAAACTGTTGCGATGTAGTGTTGATACGGACATTTCAGCGCGTAAATATTAACAAAAGGTGTTTCTGTGTTTTTCGAATGTTATATAGTACAGCCGCCTTAGATATGACTATATGTTTTCGCTCAAATGGAACAAATTTGGAAAAATGTCTGAGTATGACAGCTGTCTTCGATAAGTCACGTGACATTTGTAGCGATCGGATATGTCATGTCATTTACATAGATTTTTTGAATATGAGCGGACGACATGTTTCTGCGACGGCCGCAGATACGTCTTATAGTGCGTCATATTATCTCTATTGAGCGTAGGTAAAAGGAAAGGGTTTTCTCTAAAGGTCGAATTGCTAAAATACCCCACACAGATGATGGATGCTGTGGCAGATGACGAAACGAAAATTCTGATCCAATATAGCTGTGAATTTACATCCACTTTGGAGGCAGCATTAATTCATAGAGCCTGTCCTCACCACCATAAGTACATTTAAGCTCAGTAGAAGTTGGTGAAACTGACCCTGTTTGTTGACACATTCTATGAGTTTTTTATAACAGAATACTAGCTACATTATATGTTTGAGAAGTGTATACGTCTTCTCGTCGAACAGTCTCAAATGCAGTCCCAAGCCACAAGCTCACTGCGCGTATCACGGGAACAGTTCTTTATACGTGAACTTCGATGTGATTTTATTCGCCATCTCCGTAAAGAGATCCGCAAGACTTCTCTCCAGGACCGGGCTGATCTCTTGAAGGAACACTTGAGAGTTCTCGTTGATGACCCGGTTGGTGGCCGGCCCCAGCACCGGGTCGCCGTCGAAGAGGTTGGTCAGGTATATGGAGGACTCCCCCACGCGGAGTCTCACCTTCATTGGCTCGAAGGTGAGGTACTCGTCTTCTCCTCTCTTCTCCTTGTGACCGCGCATTGTGACGTTGCACGCGTAGTCCTCTGTAAAAGTATCATTTACAATAAGAATATTAAAACAATCGGAGTAGTTTTCACAACCTTAATTCACGTAAAAAAAATGGATTAAATATTACACTTCTTAGTGGGCCTTCTTATGTCTAGGTAATATATATGTCTACTCGGGCTGTAAGTTCCTATCATTAAAAGTAACAAATTATAGTTTTTTTCAAAGACTTTTCTTGTATTCAAACGAAATAATTCGATGTCTCTAACGTGCTATTATATCCTTTGTAAAAATACGTGCGAGAACATGGTTACTGACCTTTCACCGCTTGCCAAGCCACAAGCGTTACAGGATAATGAAGATGAACAGAGTGTACATCTATGATCAATATTAACTTTTTGATATTGCACAAAATATCAAGTTACAAAAAAGTCGTAGAACAAAAGCTGTTACTTTTAATGTTAGGAACTAGACCGTATGGATATTTTTTTACGTTATACTTTTACGTTTGAGCTTTGCTTAGTGAGATCAGTCAGTCTGTCACTAATTATTTAACTCGTACACAGATTAATTAATATACATTCAGTTAACAGCAGCCGTTGAGAAAATGTGTGTTAATCGGTTAACATTACGCGGCGGGTCTAACGCGAGTTTTTGCGCGCCGACTGTCGCGTTAACTCACGCAAGTGGGCACAGCAAGTGGGTTACAAGCTGTGGTTACAAGGCTCTGTAATGCATGCACCTGTACTCGCAGCGAATGTAAGTATTATCCAATATCCTAAACTGTTGTAACCTTTGCGATGGAAATGTACTCACAGTTTTCCTACTGAACTGGTTAATTACGTATTCAATTGTAACTAAATTAGCTCTTATTACTTGGGTTATTACTTGGATCCTGATATGCAGCCAAACAAGTTGTACACAAAATAAATAATAATAAAGTTGAATGATAAATTTAAAATATTAATTTTATAAAAAGGCGTATTTCTCTGATACCGAAACGACTGTGTGACTCAACTTCACACACAGGTTAACTTTTTGTCAACCAAAGCTTCAACGATTATAGAAATAGAAACATACTAGTAGGTCGCGTGGGGGCGCGGGCCACATGTGGCCCGCGTGCTGTCTTCCCACCCTTATAAAATCCTTTCAAAATTCGCCATGCATTTTCTATGGAATTTTTTTTTCCGCCATATTGGATTTTTTTTCTAGCCATCAAATAGACCTTTTTGTCCTTATCAACTCTTGTCAAGAAACCGTTCTTCCATCTTTTATACTTTCCGAGATATCGAGGAAATTCAAATGGCGGTCATTTTGAATCCGCCATTTTGAATTTTTTTTCAGCTCACTGCCAATTGGATGACGTTTCAAATGACATTTGGTCGAGCACCCCCCACCTATCTCCAATACCCTTGGCTGTGCTCTTCATCCGTCTCCGAAATCCTCAATCATCAGCTCTCTCCGTATTTTTCCTCCGAATGAATTTTTTTCTTCTATACGACCCCATCCATGGGAAAAAAATTTTTCATACAAAATTGTTCAGGAGAGGTGATCAATCAGTCAGTCAGTCAGTGAATCAGCACAAGCAGCTATATATATATTAACTAGTAGGACGCGTGGTGGCGCGGGCCACACGTGGCCCGCGTGCTGTCTTCCCGCCTATAAAAAATCCCTTTAAAATTCCCCATACATTTTCTATGGAAAACTAAATTCCGCCATTTTGATTTTTTTTTCTATCCATCGAATAGACCTTCGGGTCCTGATCATTTCTTTCCAAGAAACCACTCTTCCAACTTTTATACTTTTCGAGATGAACGCCGATGAAGTTTGTATGGCGGCCATCTTTTTTCCGCCATTTTGAAAAATTTTTCAGCTCACTGCCAATTGGATGACATTTCGAGTGACATTTGGTCGAGCACCCCCCACCTATCTCCGATACCCTGGCTGTGCTCTTCACCCGTCTCCGAAATCCTGAATCATCAGCTCTCTCCATATTTTTCCTCCGAATGAATTTTTTTCATGTATACGAATTGGTTATTGAAAAAAAATTTTTCATACAAAATTGTTCAGGAGAGGTGATCAATGAGTCAGTCAGTCAGTGAATCAGCACAAGTAGCTATATATATATTAACTAGTAGGGTGCGTGTGGGCGCGGGCCACATGTGGCCCGCGTGCTGTCTTCCCGCACATAAAAAATCCCTTCGAAATTCGCCATACATTTTCTATGGTAAAAAAAAAATTCGCCATTTTGGATTTTTTTTCTAATCATCGCGTAGACCTTCGGGTCCTGATTAACTCTTGTCAAGAAACCGGTCTTCCATCTTTTATACTTTCCGAGATATCGACGAAATTCGAATGGCGGCCATTTTGAATCCGCCATTTTGAATTTTTTTTCAACTCACTGGCAATTGCATGACGTTTCAAATGACATTTGGTCGAGCACCCCCCACCTATCTTCAATACTTTCGCTGTGCTCTTTACCCGTCTTCGAAATCCTCAATCATCAGCTCTCTCCATATTTTTGTTCTTAATGATTTTTTCCCCTCTTTATGAAATGATTAGTAAAAAAAAATTTTTTCATACAAAATTGTTCAGGAGAGGTGATCAATCAGTGAGTCAGTCAGCACAAGCAGCTATATATATTGTAACTAGTAGGGCGCGTGGGAGCGCGGGCCACATGTGGCCCGCGGGCTGTCTTCTCACCTATAAAAGAATCGCCGTCATCTCCATCGCCAATTGGAATCCGATTGGCAATGGGCTAAAAGAATTACCTCGGAGCACGGTCATGGATTTAAAGATAGTTAAGGGCTGTTTGAATAAAAAATACACTGAACCTCATCTGATGAGGTTCAGTGTATTTTGTATTCAAACAGCCCTTAACTATCTTTAAATCCATGACCGTGCTCCTCAATCATCATCCAAATCGTAGACCATCATCTCTTCTCATACTTTTCATAGTTTTTCATAGGCCTTTGGGTTTATTGTAGCGTTCACATTTTCCATGGAAAAATAAATTCAACCACTTTGAATTTTTTTCATTCATCCCGTAGACCTTGAGATTCTAATCACGTCTTGCAAAGAAACCACTCTCTTATCTTTTATACTTTCCGAGATAGAAAAACAGGAAATTTGTATGGCGGCCATCTTGAATGCGCCATTTTGAATTTTTTTTCAGCTAACTGCCAATTGGATGACGTTTCGAGTTACATTTGGTCGAGCACCCCCCACCTATCTTCGATACCCTGGCTGTGCTCTTCACCCGTCTCCGAAATCCTCAATCATCAGCTCTCTCCATATTTTTCTCTAGTAAATCTTCAAAAACCGCATCACAACCTTGCATAATTACCAACTGTTAGTCTCTTCAACATTCCCCATACATTTTCTATGGAAAAATATGTTCCGCCATTTTGAATTTTTTTTTTCTATCCATCAAATAGACCTTCGGGTCCTGATCACTTCTTGTTAAGAAAACATTCTTCCATCTTTTATACTTTCCGAGATATCGTCGAAATTCGTATGGCGGCCATTTTGAATCCGCCATTTTGAATTTTTTTTCAGCTCACTGGCAGTTGAATGCCATTTCAAATGACATTTGGTCGAACACCCCCCACCTATCTGCAATACCCTTGGTTGTGCTCTTCACCCGTCTTCGAAATCCTCAATCATCAGCTCTCTCCGTATTTTTCCTCCGAATGAATTTTTCTCCTATATACGAAGTGATTATTAAAAAAAAAATTTTTCATACAAAATTGTTCAGGAGAGGTGATCAATGAGTCAGTCAGTCAGTGGCCAATCAGCACGAGTAGCTATATATATATTAACTAGTAGGGCGCGTGGGGGCGCGGGCCACATGTGGCCCGCGGGCTGTCGTCCCGCCTATATAGGTATTGTAACCCTCAGTCATAATTGTTCCCATACATTTTCTATGAAAAAAAAATTCTGCCATTTTGAATTTTTTTGCTATGCATATAATAGACCTTCGAATCCTGATCAGCTCTTGTCAAGAAATCTTTCTTCCATCTTTTATACTTTCCGAGATATCGACGAAATTCAAATGGCGGCCATTTTGAATCCGCCATTTTGAATTTTTTTTCAGCTCACTGCCAATTGCTTGACGTTTCAAATGACATTTGGTCGAGCACCCCCCACCTATCTTCAATACTTTCGCTGTGCTCTTTACCCGTCTTCGAAATCCTCAATCATCAGCTCTCTCCGTATTTTTCCTCCGAATGAATTTTTCTCTTCTATACGAAATGGTAATTGAAAAAAATTTTTTTCATACAAAATTGTTCAGGAGAGGTGATCAATCAGTCAGTCAGTGAATCAGCACAAGCAGCTATATATATATTAACTAGTAGGGTGCGTGGGTGCGCGGGCCACATGTGGCCCGCGGGCTGTCTTCCCTCCTATTGCCTACCAACTTTTAGTCACTTCAAAATTCGCCATACATTTTCTATGAAAAAAAAATTTCCGCCATATTGGATTTTTTTCTAGCCATCAAATAGACCTTTTTGTCTTGATCACTTCTTGTCAAGAAACCACTGTTCCATCTTTTATACTTTCCGAGATATTGACGAAATTCAAATGGCCGCCATTTTGAATCCGCCATTTTGAATTTTTTTTCAGCTATCTGCCAATTGGATGACATTTCAAATGACATTTGGTCGAGCACCCCCCACCTATCTTCAATACCCTTGGCTGTGCTCTTCACCCGTCTTCGAAATCCTCAATCATCAGCTCTCTCCGTATTTTTCCTCCGAATGAATTTTTCCCTTGTATACGAAATGGTAATTAAAAAAAAAAATTTCATACAAAATTGTTCAGGAGAGGTGATCAATGAGTCAGTCAGTGAATCAGCACGAACAGCTATATATATATTAACTAGTAGGGCGCGTGGGTGCGCGGGCCACATGTGGCCCGCGTGCAGTCTTCCCGCCAATAACAGTATCGCCGTCATCTCCATCGCCCATTGGAATACGATTAGCAGTAAGCTGAAAAAATTACCAAGGAGCACTGTCATGGTTTTAAAGATAGTTAAGGGCTGTTCGAACAAAAAATACGCTGAACCTCATCGGATGAGGTGCAGCGTATTTTTTGTTCGAACAGCCCTTAACTATCTTTAAAACCATGACATTTCTCCTAAATCATCATCCAAATCCTAGATCATTTGTCCCTTCTCATAGTATGTACATTTTCCATGAAAAGATAAATTCCGCCACAGTGAATTATTTTCCATACATTCCGTAGAACTTGAGATCCTGATCACCTCTTGCTAAGAAACCACTCTCTTATCTTTTATACTTTCCGAGATAGAACAACACGAAATTTGTATGGCGGCCATCTTGAATCCTCCATTTTGGTTTTTTTTTAGCTCACTGCCAATTGCGTGAAGTTCCGAGAATTTTTTGTTTCAGCAGGCCCCACCTATCTATAAAACCCAGCCCGTGCTCCTAATTCTTCTTCCAAACCCTCAATCATCAACTATTACCATATTTTTCTCTAGTGATTCTCCGAAAAACATCATCAAAACCTTGTATAGTTACCAACTTTTAGTGTCTTAAATATTCTCCATACATTTTCTATGGAAAAATAAATTCCGCTATTTTGAACTTTTTTTTCATTCATCGAGTAGACCTTCGGACCCTGATTATCTCTTGTCAACAAACCGTTCTTCCATCTTTAATACTCTTCGAGATGGACACCGATAAAGTTTGTATGGCGGCCATCTTGAATCCGCCATTTTGAACTTTTTTTCAGCTCACTGCCAATTGCATGACGTTTCGAATGACATTTGTTCGAGCACCCCCCACCTATCTGCAATACCCTCCCCGTGCTCTTCACCCGTCTTCGAAATCCTCAATCATCAGCTCTCTCCGTATTTTTCCTCCGAATGAATTTTTTTCCTCTATACGAACCCATCCGTGAAAAAAAAAATTTTCATACAAAATTGTTCAGGAGAGGTGATCAATCAGTGAGTCAGTCAGTCAATCAGTGAATCAGCACGAGTAGCTATATATATATTAACTAGTAGGTTGCGTGAGGGCGCGGGCCACATGTGGCCCGCGTGCCGTCTTCCCCCCTGTTTGCCTTCCAACTTTTAGTCTCTTCAATATTCCCCATACATTTTCTATGGAAAACTAAATTCCGCCATTTTGATTTTTTTCTCTATCCATCGAATAGACCTTTGGGTCCTGATCATTTCTCGCCAAGAAACTACTCTTCCAACTTTTATACTTTTCGAGATGAACGCCGATGAAGTTTGTATGGCGGCCATCTTGAATCCGCCATTTTGAATTTATTTTCAGCTAACTGCCAATTGGATGACGTTTCGAGTTACATTTGGTCGAGCACCCCCCACCTATCTTCGATACCCTGGCTGTGCTCTTCACCCGTCTCCGAAATCCTCAATCATTAGCTCTCTCCATATTTTTCTCTAGTAACTCTCCGAAAAACCGCATCACAACCTTGCATAATTACCAACTGTTAGTCTCTTCAACATTCCCCATACATTTTCTATGGAAAAATAAATTTCGCCATTTTGAATTTTTTTTTCTATCCATGAAATAGACCTTCGGGTCCTGATCACTTCTTGTCAAGAAACCATTCTTCCATCTTTTATACTTTCCGAGATATCGGCGAAATTCGTATGGCGGCCATTTTGAATCCGCCATTTTGAATTTTTTTTCAGCTCACTGGCAGTTGGATGACATTTCAAATGACATTTGGTCGAACACCCCCCACCTATCTGCAATACCCTTGGCTGTGCTCTTCACCCGTCTTCGAAATCCTCAATCATCAGCTCTCTCCGTATTTTTCTTCAAATTGATTTTTTTTCTTCTATAAGACCCCATCCGTGAAAAAAAAAAATTTCATACAAAATTGTTCAGGAGAGGTGATAATCAGTCAGTCAGTGAATCAGCACAAGCAGCTATATATATATTAACTAGTAGGTCGCGTGAGGGCGCGGGCCACATGTGGCCCGCGTGCCGTCTTCCCCCCTATTTGGCTTCCAACTTTTAGTCTCTTCAATATTCCCCATAAATTTTCTATGGAAAAAAAATTCCGCCATATTGGATTTTTTTTCTATTCATCACCTAGACCTTCGAGTCCTGATTAACTCTTGTCAAGAAACCGTTCTTCCATCTCTTATACTTTCCGAGATATCGACGAAATTCGAATGGCGGCCATTTTGAATCCGCCATTTTGAATTTTTTTTCAGCTCACTGCCAATTGGATGACGTTTCAAATGACATTTGGTCGAGCACCCCCCACCTATCTCCAATACCCTTAGCTGTGCTCTTCATCCGTCTCCGAAATCCTCAATCATCAGCTCTCTCCGTATTTTTCCTCCTCATGAATTTTTACCTTCTATACGAACCCATACTTGAAAAAAATTTTTTTCATACAAAATTGTTCAGGAGAGGTGATCAATGAGTGAATGAATCAGCACAAGCAGCTATATATATAGTAACTAGTAGGGCGCGTGGGAGCGCGGGCCACATGTGGCCCGCGGGCTGTCTTCTCACCTATAAAAGAATCGCCGTCATCTCCATCGCCGATTGGAATCCGATTGGCAATGGGCTAAAAGAATTACCTCGGAGCACGGTCATGGATTTAAAGATAGTTAATGGCTGTGTGAATAAAAAATACACTGAACCTCATCTGATGAGGTTCAGTGTATTTTTTAATCAAACAGCCCTTAACTATCTTTAAATCCATGACCGTGCTCCTCAATCATCATCCAAATCGTAGACCATCATCTCTTCTCATACTTTTCATAGTTTTTCATAGGCCTTTGGGTTTATTGTAGCATTCACATTTTCCATGGAAAAATAAATTCAACCACTTTGATTTTTTTTCATTCATCCCGTAGACCTTGAGATTCTAATTACGTCTTGCAAAGAAATCACTCTCTTATCTTTTATACTTTCCGAGATATAACAACACGAAATTTGTATGACGGCCATCTTGAATCCGCCATTTTGATTTTTTTTCAGCTAACTGCCAATTGGATGACGTTTCGAGTTACATTTGGTGGAGCACCCCCCACCTATCTTCGATACCCTGGCTGTGCTCTTCACCCGTCTCTGAAATCCTCAATCATCAGCTCTCTCCATATTTTTTTCTAGTAACTCTCCGAAAAACCGCATCACAACCTTGCATAATTACCAACTGTTAGTCTCTTCAACATTCCCCATACATTTTCAATGGAAAAATAAATTCCGCCATTTTGAATTTTTTTTTCTTTCCATCAAATAGACCTTTCGGTCCTGATCAGTTCTTGTCAAGAAACCGTTATTCCATCTTTTATACTTTCCGAGAAATCGACGAAATTCGTATGGCGGCCATTTTGAATCCGCCATTTTGAATTTTTTTTCAGCTAACTGCCAATTGGATGACATTTCAAATGACATTTGGTCGAGCACCCCCCACCTATCTCCAATACCCTTGGCTGTGCTCTTCATCCGTCTCCGAAATCCTCAATCATCAGCTCTCTCCATATTTTTCTTCTTAATCAATTTTTCCCTTCTATACGGAATGGTCATTGAAAAAAAAATGTTTCATACAAAATTGTTCAGGAGAGGTGATCAATCAGTGAGTCAGTCAGCACAAGCAGCTATATATATTGTAATGTCACTTGCCTTAACCTTTTTCTACTTGGACACAGAAAAAAATACTACCTTTCAAGCCCTTTTTATATCGCACTGCTGGTAGTCTCCTCCCAGAATGAGAGGGGTTTGGCCGTAGCCCTAGCATGGATTGGAGCGATTGGACATCTTTGAAAACTCTCAGCCCTCATGCATGCAGGTTTCCTCACAACCTTTTCCTTCATTGTTCAGCAAGTGACATTTGATTTCCACAAACGCACTTAACTCCGAAAACTCCGCTTGCCCGAAAATTGGGATTCAATCCCTCGACCCAGAAGGACGAGATCTGTGACGAGAGTTTTTTTCCGACCCAGAGGTCTGTGACTGGATTTTTTTAATACATTACAAGTTAGTAATTACCTGCGATCTCAATTGACGGTAAGTTATGATGCAGTCGAAGATGTTATCGTACTAAATTGGAAGGGGTAAGTAAACTCACCCCTAATGGTTTATACACAGCACTGTGCCGATATTCTAAACCGCTTTGCGGTGCGTCTTTTGCTAGTAGGGTGGTACCACCACCCTCCCACCAGACCAAATTTGAGCCAATTTAGAAATTATAAAGCAGCTCGTGGCCAGAATCAAACCCATGACTTCACACTGAAATCGGAGCGCAAGCCACTGCGCCACTGAGGTCGTCAAAGCTACCAAAGAAGAAACTGTATATAATAGACAAATACCCGAAACAAGGCGGACGGCACGGAGAAATTTCGCCAGTTTTGCCACCAACAGTAAGGCCACGCTGTAGTTCGCTAGCAGCCACCTACAGAATTTTGACAAATAGCGCTACTTGTTACTTGCACGAAAATGGTTTACGTAAATCGTTCAGCCACAGTAGCAGCATGTGGATGTCCATCTTGCACTTGCCGGCGAAGTCCAGCCGCGGCAGCAGCAGCTTGAAGTCAAACCGGTTCTTGTTATGGTGCTGTATCAGCAGTACTCACTGAAGGAGCCCGTGATGTTCCCGCGGCCCTGCAGCCGCAGCAGCAGCACATGGATGTCCATCTTGCACTTGCCGGCGAAGTCCAGCCGCGGCAGCAGCAGCTTGAAGTCGAACCGGTTCTTGTTATCAGTGCTGTATCAGCAGTACTCACTGAAGGAGCCCGTAATGTTCCCGTGGCCCTGCAGCCGCAGCAGCAGCACGTGGATGTCCATTTTGCACTTGCCGGCGAAGTCCAGCTGCGGCAGCAGCAGCTTGAAGTCGAACCGGTTCTTGTTATGGTGTTGTATCAGCAGTACTCACTGAAGGAGCCCGTGATGTTCCCGCGGCCCTGCAGCCGCAGCAGCAGCACGTGGATGTCCATCTTGTATTTGCCGGCGAAGTCCAGCCGCGGCAGCAGCAGCTTGAAGTCGAACCGGTTCTTGTCCAGGTCTGACCTGGAATTTACAACGTAACTATTTACAGAACAGCCACATGTGCCATCCATGCGTTTTTCAAGATTATTGGAGCATCGCTTTCGAAAAATTCCAAGAATGCATAAGCAATAAGATGCGCGGCGTCTCGTCACTTATTTTGCGATAATTTTGATACATTTTTAAATTCCGTTCCTTTCCATCTTTTAAGTTTTAACGTATCGCAAAGAGACAAACAAATGGGGCCTCTTAAATTTTGACAAAAGGATTATTCCCAAAACAAGCAAAAATTGTATGTAAGCGGAATCACAAAACTTGATTTCCGTGCGAGAGTAGAGCTAAGCTAAATCGTAAAGGAGAGACTGTGTCTGTGGCTATTCTGTGCCCCAATTTAGTAATTAAAAAATCATTTAGCAAATATGTGTAATTCTTGTGAGTCCTAAGTGATATCCACTTAATATATTATATACTATAGATAATTTATATCTGAATACTTAGTATGTTAGTTAGTAGTGGCAAGTGTTAATCCAAGATATTATCTATCTGCATTCCTAAGAGCCAAATCGGTTCAGTAGTTGCTGTGTAAAGAAATTCTTTCGCGTGAATTTCGGTGTTTAACAAATACAACGGATACCATGAGGATTTCCAGGACAAAAAGTAGCCTTTGTGCTAATTCAAGTATAATATTTCTTCATTAAACAGCCGAGTATAGCATTTGGTAAAATATAAACTTTGGATCCCCATTTCACCTGATGGAGTGAAATGGGGATCCAAAGGATATCATGCAAGCAGAGTCATGGAAGTTCAAAACAATAAGCTCAACTTAAACCCAACCCCCTTAATAAACGTGGAATGACGATGGAGTAGTTAAACTCGGTTTTGTCTTTATCTATCTATCATGTGGAAGTTGACATTTGAAGAGAAAAGGCGAAACAGAGTTTAACCACTCCATCGTTACTCCACGTTTATTAATAAGGCGATAAAGGATCAGAATTTATCCGTCTACTTTCTAGAGCGCGCTTACTTCAGTTCCTGAATGATGAAGTTACTGGGTCCTCGCACTTTGACGTCGTTGACGACCGCCGTGAGCTTGGCGCCCTGCGGGCCGCGCGCCAGCGCTATCTGTCCCAGGCTCAGCGGCTCGATGCTCGGCACGTCCAGCTCGGGGATACCCTGGAATCACAAACATTATTATTATTAACAACAGTCCTGTCGACGAGGATAGAAGAATGAAAATAGGTTTTGGTCCAGCCTAGCGATTCACGTAACGCGTTGACTGCATTTAGTGAAGTGAAATGTTTAAAAAACGTCGCGGTATTCGCGTCTATACTCACTCTGTCGCAAATTCAGGGTCAAAGGTTCAAGTTCAAACTTGGTATTTGAAATTGTTTAAACTACGGGTAGGTAGAGACAGTTATGTGTAGACTTTTCCTTATAGTAGTTTTATGTAGGTAACCACCTCTTTTTAATGTAAGTTAAAAAAGGCTCAGTTATTTGGGAAGTGAATTGGAAGCAAATAAAATATTTATTTATATTACAAACATAAATAAGGTTATTATTAAGGTTACAGAAAAAGTTGAGAGCTATTTGTGTAATATATCACGGCTATACTTGTTCCAGTGGGCTGATTATTATTATGTAGGTATCGTTTAGTTTGTTAGTTAGTTGCTAAGCAACAAACTAACAACAAAAAATCCTATTTTTTACTCTTTTTGCACAAGTTAGCAACTAGCATGGTATGTTGACATGATACCATACCAATCTAGGTTGGTTAGTTACTAACTAACAACTTACACGTCACAGAATTAGCCCACAGATACTGGGTCAGGGAGGGCCGCATTTGTATAATAATAATTAATTAATTATCCTCTCAAATAACTTAACCTTCTCGGTAATCTCAGTTTTTAATCAATAAAAAATAAATGAAAATTATTATTCTTAGTCAATGATTAATTTAAAAATTTTGAAATTGTCTTGAATGAATGAAGAACCAGCCTCACTGTAGCGTGTGTGTTTTCTACTCGTTATTTCAATTTGCATCAACAAATTAAATGTAATAATTATAAATTTCGTGAAAAACTCATAGAATTAAACTCGAAGAATCGTATTTAATTAGTAAATTCATAGACGCAAAGTGCAAATCTCTGGAATGCTTATGTTTGTTTATCTCGACACACGGTGAGTTATGAAATGCAGTGACAATGACACACTTTCCAATATTGGCGTCGACAGCATTATTTATATTCGTAATCGAAAGTATGATTATATTTACATTAACGTGGCCTTCGTAGTATGTGTGATCTTTTAAGATTATATCAGTTTAGTAGTTTAATGTAACTCAAAAAGATAAAGATAAGGATAAGCTTATCGACTTTCGTGTCTTCTTAAAGTATTTAGCTGTTCATTTTGATGATAGGTAAGTTTAAAAAAAACACATGTAAATATAGCGTAGGTATCAGCAAGAGTAGCAACTTTGTAGCATTTATTATAAATCAGCGCAAGAAAAACAATCAAAGCAGATTATGCAACAAATTAATGCAAAGAACAACGATCTGTAACGAAACATTATTATACCATTGATAATGTGTAGTAGGCATATTCACTGCAATTTCAAGGACAGTTACCAATTAGAAGTAATTCAAGATATTGCACTTAATAGGATTTCCGATTACGCCAAATTATGCCAAAAAATTGCTTCATATACAATATTATTAGTGTTAAATTATGAATCACGTGAAACCAGGTCGACAAGTAAGGAAAAATCAAATAACTGCATTACCTAACTACTAATTATTTAATACTGCATTTATTTCTACAATGGCAGAAAACATTATTGGCATTTTGAAATGTAAAAACACAGCACATGGATGCTTTGTTGAAAACATTAATAAATGAATTGTGGAAATTTGAAAAAACATTGACTATTTACTCACACCTGCCATAAAATATATATCGTAAATACAAGTAGCTGTCGTTAGTATACAAAATACGTGCTTCTTTTCATTTTGATAAAATGTGAGAGCGTGAATCAGCTCTAATAAACAAAGGACTATGTTGTCTTATCGTTCCCAAGTATCTTGGTATATAAGGCGTGAGGTATGTTTGCTTTGGGATTCTCGACAAAACAATGGGGCTGCGTAGCGTGGTCACTCTAGTGGCCCTTGGAATAGTTTGGCAGGTTAGTTCGTTTTGTGGTTATAATTGATTTCAACAACTAAAGCAATGTAAAATGTGACTCTAATAATTTTATTTTCAATTTAAGATTTTGTTGGAGAACTATTGTTTAATTTTTAGACATAAAAAGTTATCGATCAGGTAGTTTTAGTAAAGGAACTTACTTATATTTCACTTATTTATATTTCAGAATGACCTAACACACGCCAGTGTATGCAATACACGAAGAAGCACTGTTATACAAGTTAGAGTACCACAACGAACCAATGTCACAATCAAATGGCCGTCGTCAGACGTGAAATTCGTGCCATATCCATACGCCCAGGCGGGCAACAACGGCCAATGCTACCAGTGCCAAGGATCAACTTGCCAAAAATGTATCAGCTTCAATCCAATCGCTCCTACTATAACCCTGCCGTCGAGTACAAGAACAAATATCATAATAGATATCGCTAAGTCCAATAAAACAAAACCAGCGAATAATGAGACTGAACCCAAAAAAGATGATGGAACTTTAATAGTCGTACAAGACAAAACTTCAACATCGAGTGCCAGCAACGCTAAATCGCAAGGAGAGGGAGGTGCGGCTGCTGCAGCCGCATCATCGTCTGCCACGTCCGATGATACTGTCATTGCAGCACTAGATGACAATGGATCGGGTGGCACTAAGCCAACTAAACAAACTATCTTAGTACAAGACGATACGTCGTCCGATTCTAGAGCATCAGCTGTCGCCACTAGTGGTAAACCTGCTGCATCGCCGCCTCCACCGCCACCATCGGAACCTTCACCACCACCAAAACAACCTGTACCACCACCGTCGGGGAAACCCGAGCAGTCACCGCCACAACCAGCTGGAAATCCTTCACCGGCATCGCCGGGGCAAAATGGGCAGCCAGCACCAGCGCCGCAGGTACAACCGACACCACAAAACCCAGGAGGACCTTCAAACCAACCTTCTACACAACCAACACAACCTCTTCCAGAAACCCCAGGCCAACAACCCCAAACTGCCCCAGCTCCACAACCAGCAGAACAGCCCGTCCCGGACGCCAGCCAACAAGGTGAGCAAGAACAAGCACCTAACCAAGCACCCAAACCAACCGCACCTAACACAGCACCCGCACAACCAGCACCAGAACAACCGCCGGCCCAACAACCGGCGGCCCAACAACCGGCGGCCCAACAACCGGCGGCCCAACAACCGGCGGCCCAACAACCGCCGCCCGCGCCCGCTGAACCGGCGCCCGCTGAACCGGCGCCCGGTCAACCGGGTCAACAGCCGCCACCAAAAGTAGCACCCAGCGACGACGACGGCTCCCAAGCAACCGCAGCTGCCGCTGCAGCAGCTGCGGCAGTGGCGGAAGAAAAAAATAACGATTAAGTTATTTGTATTTTTATAACGAACTAAATAAGTAATCATCGAAAATCGTAACTAATTAAAAAGTAAATTATTATTAAATATTGGTAAATTTTGTTGTTTTATTTATTGCAATTAATTATTTCAATAATCTCTTTTCCATTTTATTAAGTAAGCATTTTCAGTCTTCATAGAAAACAGAGGTAATATCGCCAGGAAGGTCGATGGACATACCTTTTTCATTTTTGGTCGCAGCTCCTCCACGGAGTTTATGATGCACTTGTCGACATTTGGATCATTTCGCTGGCACACTTTTATGTAAGGGGCTGAAAAAGAAGAAAATTATTGTTTACTTTCACGTCTTTAATACTGAAACTATATTTATTTGCTTTTTTACCATCCGCTGTTTCAGCAAGATGTGAAAAGAATATCTCTCACTATTGTTTTTTATAATTATTTTGTAGTATTTCTTCGTAATAGATAAAGGTCGAAAAACACACTGCCAACATACTTTTCTATAATGAATTGTTAACGGTGAGTTGTATACGAAGTGTATTTAAATAGTTTACTCGTATAATTAAGTATTTACGTATCACGTGTACGTGACTTATGTATAAAATATTCTACTCGCCTTGGTTGTCATTGACAAACGTGGTAAAACAAGGATTAAATAACATACATTATGATACTGATATAGTCTTGCTGAAGCTAAGTATTGCATTACTGTAAGACGAGCACTTTTAATATAATTACCTTAGAATACCCGCTAGAGCCACTATATTTAACGCATTCGGTGCCTAAAATCGCCTTATCGCACGTGCCAACAAAACCCCCAAACCTTAGAACAAAAGTATAAGGTATTCAACATTTTATGCCAGTATTCTATAGGATTTATGTAGGAGAGTTTGCTCAGGAACTATTTAATTTTGTTTTCTCGTCAACTTTCTACCATAGAAACATCAAGGCATCGTAAAGGCCAAAGATGCCCATAATCTTTCTACCCATAATCTTTGGTAAAGGCTTACACCCCCTACCAAACCCAACGTACCAAAGGCGCTTTGGCTCCCTTTTCCTGATCAGCACAAATGTTTTGAATATTTTCTCGGCTTCTATCTTCCCTACCATGTATAGCTTGGGCACCTAAAACTGTATTATATCACTTTCCAACAGCCGTGATAACAGTCACGCGCTAGCCTATCTAGAGCACATCTCCAGTATTAAATACAGTCAAAAGAACGACTGCTATCATCAAGTACCATACACATCGCAATATTTTCTAAATTACATAAATAAATACGCGATAACGAACAGCGAAGTGGAGTGCTGGCATCACAGATTATGACGGTCCCTAGCTGTTTTTTTTTCAGGTGCCATTGATACCTCAAGTTTGTAATCCGTTTATAACTACTTAATCAGGACGTTCTTTTTCGTTTACGAAAGGATTTACACATACATTATAAGGTATAGGATAGTAAAGTTTAATATTTGAAGAGTGTCTTGTGATCAGTATAATTGCTGTCCGGGTCCTAAATCCTATCTATGTTTCTGATTTTTGGACTTAGGCATACCGAACCAGTAAGGACTCGTTACTCAGTGTTCCTCTGTTAATAAGAAAAATATTGTGAGAAAATCATCATGCTAGAGAGTTCATCAGACAAAAAAATGTTAATATCATGTCCAAAAAGTTGTTTCACGCGTCAGGTGACAGGTGACGCGAAAGAGCTGGCGCTTACTTAGCCCAACGGCTAAGTATGGCTATACAGAGTTGTCCTTATTGCTCTCATTGGTATATAAAGCATGCCACACCGTTATTGGCCATTGTGTTGATACCATGTTGTAATGATGGCCATTCCGACTAGTGGCCTGTGCCGTAAAACAGGTTAGTACCTACATCAATATTTATTTCAAATGCAATATTACATTGGTGTCACCCAATGGATCTTTAGCGGTTCTGAGGGCAATAGGGAAATTTCCCTCCGGCAGGTGTTGTGCCTGGGGACCGCTTGTGATCCGAGCGTGTGACGTCAGAAGTTGTATTTATAGAACGCTCGTCGAATGCTTCGTCAGCGTGTGCTATTGCGCGGGTTACGCCATCTGTCGTCAGCTACCGAAGTCCGCTATCGAAGACCGCTACAGATCCATAGATCATCAGTGACATCTAGTTCATCATAAGAGTTATATAATCTGCTCTTAACAAATAGCACATGCCAATCTAAATTATCTTTAAATTGTTTCCTATATGTGTGTCCAACTTCAAACGCAGAGTGTTTCAAGTAATAACGCATTACACTATTATAAACACATCAATTTTCACATCAACATTAAAAGCATTACGATGAATTTTAAACGATGTATTTCGGAACGCATTTTTTCATTTCGAATTCTTCAAAGTCAGAACTATCATCGTTGCTCGATTAAGCCATAAGATTACGTTACTGACTGCTGACCTTGCTTATTCTTCATATTAAGAGCTAAAGACTTCAGTATCAAGGCTGGTCATTTGTGTAAATTATAGTGTTGTATAAAACTAAAATTACGATTCATAACACAAATGCGTAGTATTGCGTGTTTAGTGTTGCTTTCGTATTCAGTGGCTACCCAAAATGTACAGAAGAATCAATCTCTGGACTGATTAAGATTTTTAACATGTGTTACTTCAAATGTGGTTATTATAATGACAAATCTTATAAGTCGATTTTAACATTATCATATCGATATGAAACTTCGTTAATAATAACCACTGACTAACGAATAACTCGACGATAAGCAGCCGTAGCCATGTGACATATTACGATCCCATGCGTAGTGTAAAACGAACGAAATTCAAAAAATGTATGAGTATTAACGCTAAATTCATAAGTCACGTGACACGTCACTAAATTGTTAATACTCATACATTTTTTTGATTTTTTTTTCATTACCAAAGTATTCGTACGACGATACGTATCTGTTTTATATTCTTCAGAAACGCTGCATGTCGGACCCACCAACGTATTCGTAGAATAAGAAGGAAAATAATAAATTCAGTGTACATATGGCTGGTTAATTATTAGTAACTACACATTACTTAAGGTGAAATGGCTATTTAAATAACATTATGGCTCGATTTCCAAGCCCTTTCAAACATTCGTACTTAGTATAAGTACCTAGTAAAACAAGAAAAGTGTTGTTACTTCTTAGCTGATGCCTATAAAGTTAAAAGATCCCATTAGACGTTGCCCTAAGAAGTAAAGCAACTTTTTATTCATTAGCTACTCGTAAGTCGCATACTGGTATCTACCGTAAAGTTTATAATATTATAGAGCTACCAACTTATACAGTGAATTTAGACTTGTCGATTTTTCGATGTTTTGTATCGACTTACGCCTCTGCTCACATAATTTATGTTTTTTCGACTTCAATTTCATTTTCGTAAACCAAAATAAAAAAGAACATAATGAGTACAAATTGATTATGACATAAGATAAAAATTTAAATATAAACAAACAATTTGTTGACCTTTAACTTGAACATTGCAAAACCCAAATCATTAGCTGGACATCGATTAGACCTTTTGTAATACCTACTCGAAGATTCCTAATGACCTTATCGGAATCATCAAATTAATTTTAGAATAAACTATAAGATTTGAAAAGTAAGTGCTTAAATAATTACTTAATTTAAATAATTTTTAACCAGAATACTTGGAAATATTATTAAAGTATATTGTTATTTTAACTAATAGCTTGATAACGGGTATAGCCTGCTGAGTGCTGGTCAGTTTTTCATGTTTCTACTTTATTAAAACATTTTAAGGGAAATAAAATCATGGAAGAGTTGCCTTGAAATTTTTAAAATTCGGGAAAATTTAAAAAATGCTGCCCTAAAAATTTTATGATTTAAATTTGATCTGATTTTAGAAATTGATATGATTTGAATTTTGTCAAGGCCATACCTATCTTTAAATTATAATGCAGTATTATTCAAATCAATACAAAATATTTAAAATACTTATAATACAAACCATTTAAAACAAAAATCATTAAATAATTTATTTATTTCATATAGGCCTTACTTGCAGGCTCTTATGAACAGTCGGTAAAATATGACTATGCTTATTATTAGTGATAACTATTGTATGA
This sequence comes from Coenonympha glycerion, assembly GCA_963855885.1. Lineage (NCBI taxonomy): Eukaryota > Metazoa > Arthropoda > Insecta > Lepidoptera > Nymphalidae > Coenonympha > Coenonympha glycerion. The sequence goes on along the minus strand of OY979630.1, from coordinate 14,509,739 downwards.
CTAAATTGACGAGGGTTTAAAAGCGCCCTGAACTGAGAAGAAGCTCACAACAAACTCAGCCGGGTATTTTTTGTTATCACTATATTTCACATTATACAACGTGTAGATTAATTGCCCTAATTAGCCGAAAGCCTAATGTAGGGAACGATGTATAGATGCATGAAAAAATATCACAAGAAGTGTAGCTCATATCCTGAGGGAACTATAGGGAGTTCAAATATGTACCATAAATTCTAAGTGAAATCCCTAAAAACAGCCGATTTAATATCAATGAATTTGGAATAATGAAAATGAGGTTTGTCGATATCACAGTTAGGGTTGCTAAATTATAATTTTCTAAATATTTTTGTACCTATTGAAGATAAAATAAAATAATTGGGACTTCTTATCACGTTAATGTGTTTCAAGTTAAAAGGTTAGCTGCGGGCACACTATACGAATTAACTCACACCTTGTATATGTATCTGATTTTGAACTAGCTATTATACCTAATTAATTTTAGTTACGCCAAACTATACCATTATGTGGATATTTTACATTTCAAAACCCTAAAATATTTCTATTCTATAAAAAAATCCAGCATACAAGCCACTTACGTATTTCAGCTGCGGCAACCTGCAGCGCCAACAGGACCAACGCGTTGGACAACATATCTACTTGCACAATGGTTTAGCAAACACTAGCGAGGTAGAGGTGTGTAACTCCGGACTAAGTGACTAAAAGGAATAAGATCCGCAGCCGGAGCCGAAATTCTTAACGACTCCGAGCTCACACTAACGATTCCAACTCCGCTTAATTATTCCCTACTCCTGGACTCGTTTGCGGTTCGAGTTAGTGCGATCTGTTTCGCGGCACGTCGTGTCACGAGTACCTATGACTCCGTTTGTTTTCGGTACCATCGGGCGAACGAGACAGCTACAAGCTGTCTCGTTCGCACTTCTGTATTGCGAGTGGATAATGGATATTAGCCTTTATGAGAACCTAACAAAATTTAAAATCGTTTAACTTTACTCGTACATATTGTGTTATTATAGTTTATTGTTTATTTTTACGAAGAATTTAAAATTACGTACCTAAGTAATTATGCAACTTATATTAAAAGTTAGGTCCATTTTTAGAAAAAATACAAGTTCAAAAACAGACATTATAATTTTAATAACTAATAGGTACTTAAAATAAAGTCCTATCTAAAAACTTTGTCATTTAATTTAAAGATATTATAAGGCAGTTTAACTTAAGTATAAATTTTGTAGAAGTATTTTCAGTGTAGGAATTATTCGGAAGCAATAGTTAAGTAGTTCAGTAAGTGTTTTTAAAGTCGTCTCTCGCGATTCGACACAACGTTCCTCCGAGAGTCTAAAAGGTTCGGTGAATAAAGGTATCGTTAGGACTAATTCAGTCTTTGGACTAAAGGAGCCGCACGGGAGTTGGAATCATTAGGAGGATTCGGAATCAATAGGACTAATTCAGTCTTTGGACTAAAGGAGTCGCACGGGAGCTGGAATCATTAAGAGGAGTCGGAATCGATAAGAGGAATCAGATTCGAAAGTGGATTCGGACTAAGTGAGCTGGATCTTTTAGAGGACTACATAGTACCCACGACTATAGCGAGGCAGCGTTGGTCTCGCCCGGCCGAGTCGCGGTGTGGCCCGGCACTGCGCCTGCGCATTCCACCACCAGCCGACCACCGCACTAAGGACACATGTGAATGTCTCAGTACTCTGGATTTGAGCATTTGCCCAATGTTTTATCGCTTTCCCTGTCTTCGCCTCCCCGTTGGAGGGAGATGGAAAAGCATTTTCCGCTCGTTGCAGGTGGAAGTTGGGAACTATCCTGAGTGCATTCTGACACAAACACGTGACTGCAGTATTCACGTGGCCGCTGTTGCCACATAGGCCCGAACACCGATCGATTCGTCCAACTTATTTATCACTTACGCATTGTAGGTGCATTGATTACTCGGGTTCAACTAAGCAGAGTCTTGTACTATGCGTGCCAACTAAGAATAGGACCGCGCTTGCTGCCAACTTCACACGATAACTGTCAAAATAGTACTGCCAGCAAAAAAAGTGCAAAACAGAAATTTCATATATTTTTATTGTTCATATTATAGTATAGATTTAATTGTTGTATAATCATTATATTCATTTAAAAATACTATTCTTGAATTTTATTAATGGATAATTTTGGATAAATTAATTCTACAGGTATGGAAACACTTTAAAAATGAACAAATACATAATTAATGTTACTGGTCACCCTAATATGTCGCCATTTTGTGACGCTACTGAGAAGCTACCAGACGTACCAGTGTGCCGTTAGCTACGCTTTCGTGTATACACGCGTGTGTCCTATATCTGTTGCCTACTGGACTTCCTTGTTATTGTTGGTTTTTTTGTTATTATTGTTGACTTTTATTTTCATATTTGTTAAATTTGTGCTCTTGAGTGGACTTTCAACTCAAAATGAGTTCAAAGAGAGGTGCGGTGCTCCATCGTAGAGCACGAGAAGTCGTTTTTAATGTGCACAAGTACTTCGAAAATGAAAAAAATCGTGCCAATGAACTTCTGCGAAGTTTAACTTCTGCGATTAGTAAAAACTGAAATAATATATTATGTATATTTCATTTCCTACTCATTTATAATTAATTTGGCGTGAAATGTATTAGAAATACCAAAAAAGCGTACATTAAACATTTAAACGGAATATAATTTGTTTACTGATTTTTTTGCACACCATACACTTTAGTAATGAAGTTTGCGCGTATTTCTGAACAAAATGGCGTCTTGACAGTCCTATTCTCATTTGGCACGCATAGTAAAACTGAAAGCTCGTTTCAACAAGATTCTTGCCAGGAAAGGTATTGACTATGTATACCTAGTCGTATTAGTCCAAGATTAACCGTTTTATCAAGTTGAGAAATAATTCGTAAAAGAAACGGTAGAATGTAACGGTATCATAGTAAACAGGATAGATTGAGACGATACTTTTGCAGTTAGAAAGCTTTATTCATATAGGTAGAGTAAAAATTAAGCTAACTTGTTATTGAAGCTCGTTGAGTAAAGTAAAGTTATTCAAAGTAGGTATTCTATGTTTAGTGAATAATGACGTCATTTAAACTTAGGGCAACGGGAATGAATGAGTTGATGTTTTTTATATTGTTGGTGAGTCTGAGTGATACATTTGGTCAAAAAGTGGACGTTTCCATGTGTGTTTAGAAAGATGGCCATTTTTCTTTACTACTCTAGTGCTTTTTGTTTCCCTAATCAAAAAGTTTTCTGTACCTACAAAATTATTGTATTTTTTTTCTTTTCTAAATTTTATATATTGCTCAGGTTCAGGTCAAAAAACTTTGTTCAATGCACGTGCGCAATTTTCACTTCCACGTATCTGTTTGTTAGGAAGCCGGACTCGTTAAGAAATTACATACTTTCCACATTATCAAAATATACTGAAAGCTTAGAATGTTATGCTTGGTTTATTAAACATTTCTGTCTTCAGGAAACCCATTCCATGCATATCACTTTCATTGCCTATAGTAGATGTAAAGAAAAGTAAAGTAATTATAAAAATAATAAAAACAAAATTTACACGTTTATGCAAGTGTAATTTCCTTTACTACGGTTTTTTTGGAATTTCATTATTTCTTTAAAAGGTTCGAACTCCAACTTCCTAGTACATCCACGCACGCCTTTCATAATTACAACAAAATAACATTATTATTTTAATTTATCATAACGATGTATATAGTTTCTTTGTATATTAGTTTCTTTAAAACGATGAATTAACCCAGCGTGAAGAAATGTACGTCCCTGATCCTGTCTGTTCCTCATTATCTAATCCAGTGAATTCCTTCAAAATCTACTAATTCTAATCTGGGGTCTGATTGCGTAAGAAACCCGTATTCATCGTTATCGTAATCGCTAGCTAATTCCGCCCCGTGATTGGCTGCCGCAAATCAGGAACCCAATAAGCGGGCAGAATTAATAAACGATAACGATGAATACGTTTTTCTTAGGCAATCTAGACGCTGATCTAGTTAGGAACTTACAAGTGTCCTACCAAAAAATCCATAACCTTGAGTAGGACATGATCTCAGTTTTGGAAAATTAATTTTAGTTGGGAGGAACATAAAACAAAACAACTGAAAATTCTGTCCTCCTGACGGCATAACAATAAGAATACGAGATTAAACTCTTTACATGATTTTAAGATGCTTTCTTTATACACTAAAAACCGTCAAAATTTTCAAAATATATGTGTCATAAATATAAAGTACGTTAAATTATACCTTAGATATAAGATAATATACCTAACGTAGACGCAGTTAATATACTTGAATGCTTGTAACCTTAAACGCATAGTTCGTGTGTTGAAATATTTGAAAACAAGTCCAAACCTACATTTAGGGCTAAATAACAAACGCTAACTAAATACGAGTACTAGCCCGCTTCCTTTCACGTGAAAAACGGCAAGTACATGGGAACAAATAGCCTAAGAGCTGCTGGTTCTGTGATTCCTTACATTTGCCAGATTATTAATATCTACACGTAAATTCATGAACAAAAGTTATTCTTGTAATGTTTTACTTCTTTTATAGTATGGAACCCTTGGTGCGCGATTCCGACTCGCACTTGGCCGGTTTTTTATCTTCTTCAGAGTTAAGGAATTTATAAATAATCATCAGAATGAGAAAGTCTATAAGCATAAAAAGAGTGAGCTGGTAGGCTTTACACACCTATTAGAATGTTAAGGAAACATATCAGGCACGCTGTTTACCACATTAAGTTTAGCTTCAGCGGTGCATGCCTGTATTTTCATATTAAATTAAGACTTTTAAGAGTTTACAAATACTACCACACCATTAATACACATTACACACACCATTAATATATCACCATATTCATTCTGTAGACTGTAACACTGACAGAAGCAGCGACGTTTTCAGAATGCCTCACTACGGTGCAATATTGCTTTTACCCACAAATCCTCGCAAAGCTGCAATGGCAACTAATAAGGTACATAGGTACATCGAATACGAAGATTTTTTTCTCTAAGGTATTGCAAAAGTCAGCGCTTTGCATATGAGGCCTATCAAGCAACTCACACATTTTGTGTTCATCTGTCGCAGAATGAGAAGTAACAACGACTAGGAAGATACTACCTATAAAATACCCTTAGGTAAGTCTATAAGATGATCAACCAGAAAGTATGGAACAGGGCTTTTCCGGCTGAGAAAGCGAGAGCCATTGGCGGGAGCAGCCATAAAAGGTGGAGGGTAGTCTTCTTAGCGAGTAACGATGATCATTTTGAAATACGAAACTTTCAGGAGGTAAGAGTACTGTTTAAAGTTCAAATCAAACGAACCAGCCCGAGGGCGTATGCCATTAGCACCGCTGCACTATCAGTTATCACAGACTAACGCCTGCGCTGTTTTTGAATCCCTGGAAATAATGATCCTGGAAGTTCTGTAGGCTGGGATGGATAAAAACATTAAAAACGAGCCAGCTTGAAATCTATCTGTCACCCTAGAAGTATCCATCATCTCCTGCAATAAGTAGCATGCGGCATTAATTCCGTTTCCGACGGCGAGCGGCGGCGCGGCCGGTGAGGCAACGCGTGGTCAAGGCGATCTGGCCCGCGGATTATTGGCAACTGTAGAAATAAGATCTCACTTGCTATGGAGTTACGTAACCAGTGTCATCAAACAACCATGATCGAAGACGAAAGCCCCACAGAATCAGGTACCTATCATTATCATAGCTTGCACCTGACTGCGGTATCCACAGGTAAAACAAATGCAGGCATCAGTATCCTATTGTAAGTTCATACTCTTCAACTGTAGTCTTTGAATTGGCTATTTGGTTACTTTATCAGCCTATAGATTTCCACTTCTAGACGCACGCCTTATCAAGAGCACGTCACCACACTCTATCCTCTATAATATATCTATCAACCCCTATTAAGGAGCACACCACGGGTGTGCCCGCGAAATTCAAATTTTTCGTGGTTTTTCGCGATTTTTAAGCTAATAAGACATAATAGGCTTATGGCCGTCAAATTGCGATAATCCCAATATCTGCTTCATGTGTTTATATAAAAATCTCTGCTCGAAAGTGTCGAGTTAAAGAAATTAGTCCAAGATTTGCGAGTTACTCACATAAAACTCGATACTCGCACTAATTTCCTAGGATTCACATTTTTATGCAAAGATTTTGATATAATCATGTAAAGATGATACTGCCATTCTCGCAAATTGATTGCCATAAGCCTATCATGTCTAATTAGCGTACAAATTGCAAAAAACCACGAAAATTTTGAATTTCGCGGGCAGACCCGTTGATTTCACGTTAACGACCTATTTCAGCCGTGCTTTTCTGCAAAACAGCGACGAGCGTACATCTCTGCATCTATGAATTTGTCAGTTGTAATAGAGTTCAATTTTACATGCCATATTCGGTTTGGCAGCTGTCTGGCAGCTATTTCATTTTGTAGAATAGCACAGCTGGTCGTCGAGAAGGGTTACATGAGGAGGATCGAGTGTGGTAACGTCCAGCGGACAGGAGGTTATAAGATAGGAGGTTATTTGGAGATAAGGGCTTTATTAAAGAAACGTAGCATAACGTTCAAATAGTACTCGTAATGCAGTGATTGATCACCCTCTAACATTAAACACGTACTGTGATAAAAAAAACTATGACGATATCCTCCACGACGACGGCACCAGGGGCACCTAACTTTAATTTATATCGTGCGCGTGGATGTGACTAGCATCACCAAACTTTTGAAAACCCTCACACAAATCGCAATATAGCCTTTTCCAAATGCATCTGTTATATTCGTAGATATTGGTGTAGGAAAGCTTCGGCCTAGTTTTCCGGATGTGACGCTAAGCGTCGAGAGGATTTAGACGCAATGTTTCAATGATATTGTAATTATCTTAATTAGTGGTTTAAGTATATAGAATTTGACTTCTATATTTTGACGACAAATTACCGCAGTTGGCCCTGCCTTCTGCGTCGTTGACGTGGGTTCCATTTCCACAACTGGAAAATGTTTGTGGTGATGAGCATGAATGTTTTTCTAGTGTTTGAGTGTTTTTCTATATAATAACTAGAGTATTTATGTACATAAGTAGATATACATACTTGGCAGTGAAAATTAAATAAATAAAATGAAAATCTTTATTTTTCACATAGGCCTAAATAATAAGCACCCATGAAAAGTCTACCGCCAGGTTCGGAACGCAGATTTGCACCGAGAAGAACTGGCAAGAAACTCGGCACTTGCTCTTTTCACTCGGCACTTGTTCTCTGGTACCCTCAAGCAACACCAGCTATCACTTACTTTGTGGCTAGTCCTAGTATTTATTTATTATGCATTCGATGCTCTCACTAAGGCTATGAGTGATTAACTATACCTATTGATCGCAAATTTAAACCAAAACACGTCGAAGGAATTCGCAGGGACGACTGATGGCGTTAATCGTTTTTAGCATCCTAATCAGGGATTGCCACACTCCGCGGCCCACGGTCACTACAGGGTCGCCCGTTAGTTGTACATTGTACTCCACAACAATACTGTTTATTTCTCAACCGGCGCAGCTGGCAGCGCGGGTACGGCTATTACGAGAACCATCCGTGAGCAGCGGATGGGGCAGTAGGATGCCAAGTATCGAGGAATCGATTATCCGCAATTATGGCAGATTAGAAAACCGTATGCGCCAAGGTTTGCGAAAGTATCGCCCAGGAGCATTGAACTCTGTGCAGACCAGGCCTTAGTACCAGTGAGTACATCAGAACCTAATTGATATGGTCTATAAAATAATCATCTGCGGTTTAGATAATCTTCGACAGGTAGAGGGAGATAAAGTATTTTTTCGGTATCACTTAAAATATAATATTTTTTTATCGAACTAACTCAACTTATGTACGAGTCCACGCTGAAAAACTAGGTTGATTCGCTGTGCAAAAAAATTAACTAGCCATTCTGCCCAGATGAGGAATTTTTTTTGGCATTATGAATGATATAAAATCTGTGAGTATCTGTGAATTAATAATATTACTATGACTCTTTTAAAATCTGTGATTTTTTATAATTATAAGCGTGATTTTACCAATTGCAGAAGCAGCTAACAGAAAATAGGTTGTGATCATCGCACAAAATACAACTTAAAAGTATCTGCACTGCCAAATACTGAGCGTAGTAAGATAAAGGCAATTATTATACATGTTGATTTTTTTTAAATACATATTGAAAAAAATAACGTTAATCATATATTGTTAACAGTTGGCACCGATTCCGAGGAATACTTTGACGCTTAAAGTTATTCCTTGTTCTTATTATTATTATTTTTGTTTTTCCTCTTTTTTTGTAATTAGATTATATATTAGTTTAGATTTTATTTTAAGTTTTGTATATATACCTAATATTACTTGTAAATAAATAGAATTTCTTCCCTAAAAAAAACACGTAAAACACATTTAAAACACGTAAAATACATGTGTACAGTTTAAATTACTTATTAGAATTACAATTACTGGGTGGTATGGTTCAAACTGCAACATTTTTATTAATAATAATTTATTTTCAACTAAACAAATGCAATTGTTTTATTCATAAAAATATCAACGATGCATAAAAGTATCATCTGCGCATATAATTTACATTGGTGTCACTGCTGATTCGTGTAATTTAAGCAATTATTTATTATTTATATATGCTAGCCTATTAAATATATGCCAGCGTTGAACTCTACTGTAAATAACATTCTAGATATAGCAATAAATAAATAGCGTAGTTAATTCAGAAGTAGAGAGAATATAAAATTCGGACTATTCATTTACTACTTCGCTAAGTCTTATTCTGAATAACATAATAAATAATCCTAAGAATAATACGGTGCCTACAGGGCCCAAGCAATATTAATATCACAAAATTTCCTTTACTTTCTAAAAGTTAAAAGAACTAGATATTATATTAAATTAAAATGTTACAGACAAATACATTAAAATCATCTCCCGTACAATAACTTACTTACACCTATCTTAAAACTAAATAAGTTAAGGGGTTTCGGCCCAAGCAGCCCGCGAAATTCAAATTTTTATTTCGCAAGTAGTAGGCTAATTACACATCGTACGTTTATGGCAATGAGTTTGGTGAGCACAGCGTTTATGCATCTACTATGAATAAAAACTTTGCTCATAAATTCTCATTCATCCCCATATTGGTTCCCGAAACATTATTTTCTGCAGTTTCCCAGATTTGGACCTATCGGGAACCAAGATTGAGTAAATGAGTATTGTTGACCAAATTTTTTATGAAAAACATTTAAATACATAAACGTTATGCTCGCAAAACTCATTGGCATAAGCCTATGATGTACAATTAGTCTGCTATTATAGAAAAACTAAAAAGAAAACACCTTAAACCTTAGGTAGTATCTCGTCGAACGGGATGGGAGCTACAATTTTGTTGGCTGTGTCTAGAAAGATTTTGGACACAGTCTTCTCGAGATACGGCCTCATGGTGTTCAGGAATTCAACTCTGTTTTGGTTGATCGCGTCGTTTGTTGCGTCTCCTGCGAAAATATTAAAAGCAATGTTATTTAACTTAAAATATTCGATCATTATTTTATTGACAGCGGACGATGCCACGTTTGGGTATCCCATTACAATATATATAGCTGCTTGTGCTGACTGACTCACTGATTGATCACCTCTCCTGAACAATTTTGTATAAAAAAAATTTTTTTTACTAATCATTTCGTAAAGAGGGGAAAAAATCATTAAGAACAAAAATATGGAGAGAGCTGATGATTGAGGATTTCGAAGACGGGTGAAGAGCACTGGGAGGGTATTGAAGATAGGTGGGGGGTGCTCAACCAAATGTCATTCGAAATGTCATCCAATTGCCAGTGAGCTGAAAAAAAAATCAAAATGGCGGATTCAAAATGGCCGCCATTCGAATTTCGTAGATATCTCGGAAAGTATAAAAGATGGAAGAACGGTTTCTTAACCAGAGTTGATCAGGACGCAAAGGTCTACACGATGAATAGAAAAAAAATCCAATATGGCGGAATTTTTTTTTTCTACAGAAAATGTAAGGCGAATTTTGAAGGGAATTTTTATGGGCGGGAAGACAGCACGCGGGCCACATGTGGCCCGCGCCCACACGCGCCCTACTAGTTAATATATATATAGCTGCTCGTGCTGATTGGCCACTGACTCATTGATCACCTCTCCTGAACAATTTTGTATGGAAAAATTTTTTTTTACTAATCTTTTCGTATAAAAGAGAAAAATTCATTCGGAGGAAAAATACGGAGAGAGCTGATGATTGAGGATTTCGGAGACGGGTGAAGAGCACAGCCAAGGTATTAGAGATAGATGGGGGGTGCTCGACCAAATGTCACTCGAAACGTCATCCAATTGGCAGTTAGCGGAAAAAAAAATCAAAATGGCGGAAAAAAGATGGCCGCCATACAAACTTCATCGGCGTTCATCTCGAAAAGTATAAAAGTTGGAAGAGTGGTTTCTTGGCGAGAAATAATCAGGACCCGAAGGTCTATTCGATGGATAGAAAAAAAAATCAAAATGGCGGAATTTAGTTTTCCATAGAAAATGTATGGGGAACATTGAAGAGACTACGAGTTGTAAAACATGAAGTGCTTTGATGCAGATTTTTGGATGACTACCAGAGAAAAATATGGAATGAGGTGATGATTGAGAATTTTAAAGACAGTCAAGGAGCATGGACAAGGTATTATAGTTAGGTGGGGACTGCTGAAACAAAAAATACTCGGAACTTCAGGCAATTGGCAGTGAGCTGAAAAAAACCAAAATAGCCGCCATACAAATTTCGTGTTGTTCTATCTCGGAAAGTATAAAAGATAAGAGAGTGGTTTCTTAACAAGAGGTGATCAGGATCTCAAGTTCTACGGGATGCATGGAAATAATTCACTGTGGCGGAATTTATCTTTCCATGGAAAATGTACATACTATGAGAAGAGACAATGACCTAGAATTTGGACGATGATTGAGGAGCACTGTCATGGTTTTAAAGATAGTTAAGGGCTGTTCGAACAAAAAATACGCTGAACCTCATCCGATGAGGTTCAGCGTATTTTTTTCTTCGAACTGCCCGTAACTATCTTTAAAACCATGACAGTGCTCCTTGGTAATTTATTCAGCTCACTGCCAATCGGATTCCAATGGGCGATAGAGATGACGGCGATACCTTTATAAGCGGGAAGACTGCACGCGGGCCACATGTGGTCCGCGCACTCACGCGCCCTACTAGTTAATATATATATAGCTACTCGTGCTGATTGGCCACTGACTGACTGACTCATTGATCACCTCTCCTGAACAATTTTGTATGAAAAAAAATTTTTTTAAGGATAGGGTCGTGTAGAGGGAAAAAATTCATGAGGAGGAAAAATACGGAGAGAGCTGATGATTGAGGATTTCGGAGACGGGTGAAGAGCACAGCTAGAGTATTGGAGATAGGTGGGGGGTGCTTAACCAAATGTCATTCGAAACATCATCCAATTGGCAGTGAGCTGAAAAAATTTTCAAAATGGCGGATTCAAAATGGCTGCCATACGAATTTCGTCGATATCTCGGAAAGTATAAAAGATGGAAAAGTGGTGTCTTGACAAGAACTGATCAGGACAAAAAGGTTTATTTGATGGCTAGAAAAAAAAATCCAATATGGCGGAAATTTTTTTTTTCATAGAAAATGTATGGCGAATTTTGAAGTGACTAAGAGTTGGTAATTATGCAAGGTTGTGATGCGGTTTTTCGGAGATTTACTAGAGAAAAATATGGAGAGAGCTGATGATTGAGGATTTCGGAGACGGGTGAAGAGCACAGCCAGGGTATCGAAGATAGGTGGGGGGTGCTCGACCAAATGTAACTCGAAACGTTATCCAATTGGCAGTTAGCTGAAAAAAATTCAAAATGGCGGATTCAAGATGGCCGCCATACAAATTTTCTGTTTTTCTATCTCGGAAAGTATAAAAGATAAGAGAGTGGTTTCTTTGCAAGACGTGATTAGAATCTCAAGGTCTACGGGATGAATAAAAAAAATTCAAAGTGGTTGAATTTATTTTTCCATGGAAAATGTGAATGCTACAATAAACAAGGCCTATGAAAAACTATGAAAAGTATGAGAAGAGATGATGGTCTACATTTGGATGATGATTGAGGAGCACGGTCATGGATTTAAAGATAGTTAAGGGCTGTTTCAATAAAAAATACACTGAACCTCATCGGATGAGGTTCAGTGTATTTTTTTATTCAAACAGCCCTTAACTATCTTTAAATCCATGACCGTGCTGCGAGGTTATTCTTTTAGCCCACTGCCAATCGGATTCCAATTGGCAATGGAGATGACGGCGATTCTTTTATAGGAGAGAAGACAGCCCGCGGGCCACATGTGGCCCGCGCTCCCACGCGTCCTACTAGTATCACTGTATAACTATAACCAACGAATATATAAAATTACTAAACGGTATGCAACAGTCCCAGAATTCTGTCAATTGCTCAAATGGAACGAAATTCAAAACATGTATGGGAATGACATAATATATCAAAGCCGAAATGAAAATATAATAAAGTAAAAACGGGACCTTTTTACTGAGTCTTCGCCTGTCCGTCCGTTTGTCACCATCAGGCTGTGTATCTCTTGAATCGTGATAGTTACGTTACACACTTGAAATTTTCACAGAATAAACGATGTACTTCCATTACCGCTATGCTAAAAAATAGAATGAAGTAAAGATTAAAAGGGGCTCCCAGAGTCCCATTACAACAAACGTGATTTTTTTGCCCGTTTGTTGTCGATGATCCAGAACTCTCTATATTACTCTACTTTTATATTAGTACGTAGCTGTGTTGGCCCAAAAGTAATCTGATTACAATTACAAATTACTGATTAATAATTATAATCAAAAGTTTTAATTACAATTAATTAATCATAATCAAAAATTTTGATTACAATTAATTAATCATTAATCGTAATCATTAATTTGATTACTTGATTACTTATTTTAAATACTTATTAAATTTATTGGAAGAGCAAAACCAACAGCTCATGCTGAGCAAAATTTAAAAAATATGGCCGCCATTTTGAACTTTTTTGTTATTGGACTGAATTACTTCAAAATCGAAATCTGACCGTAGCAACAAGTATTGAGAAAGAATATGGTGCCAAAATTTAAAAAAGTGGCCGCCATTTTGAACTTTTTTGTTATTGGACTGAATTACTTCAAAATCGAAATCTGACCGTAGCAACAAGTATTGGGAAAAAATCTGGTGTCAAAATTTAAAAAAGTGGCCGCCATTTTGAACTTTTTTGTTATTGGACCGAATTACTTCAAAATCGAAATCTGGCCGTAGCAACAAGTATTGAGAAAGAATCTGGTGTCAAAATTTAAAAAAGTGGCCGCCATTTTGAACTTTTTTGTTATTGGACCGAATTACTTCAAAATCGAAATCTGACCGTAGCAACAAGTATTGAGAAAGAATATCGTGCCAAAATTTAAAAAAGTGGCCGCCATTTTGAACTTTTTTGTTATTGGACTGAATTACTTCAAAATCGAAATCTGACCGTAGCAACAAGTATTGGGAAAGAATATGATGTCAAAATTTAAAAAAATGGCCGCCATTTTTAACTTTTTTGTTATTGGACCGACTTACTTCAAAATCGAAATCTGATCGTAGCAACAAGTATTGAGAAAGAATCTGGTGTCAAAATTTAAAAAAGTGGCCGCCATTTTGAACTTTTTTGTTATTGGACCGAATTACTTCAAAATCGAAATCTGACCGCAGCAACAAGTATTGAGAAAGAATATGGTGCCAAAATTTAAAAAAGTGGCCGCCATTTTGAACTTTTTTGTTATTGGACTGAATTACTTCAAAATCGAAATCTGAACGTAGCAACAAGTATTGGGAAAGAATATGATGTCAAAATTTAAAAAAGTGGCCGCCATTTTGAACTTTTTTGTTATTGGACCGACTTACTTCAAAATCGAAATCTGATCGTAGCAACAAGTATTGAGAAAGAATCTGGTGTCAAAATTTAAAAAAGTGGCCGCCATTTTGGACTTTTTTGTTATTGGACCGAATTACTTCAAAATCGAAATCTGACCGTAGCAACAAGTATTGAGAAAGAATATGGTGTCTAAAGGACATGGCCGAAACTTGTATGGAGCTGTGCCCTGGAAAAAAAATACTTATTCATGGCCATCGACAAACCGCACGTCATATTAAAGCTTATAATTATGTCTTTACAATCGTTTAAGTTTTATGATCTGAAAACTTGCGAGAGACATAATATCAGCATAACAACTTGCAACAAAATTACTTAGGCGCATTTTGTTGCAAGTTGTTATGCTGATATTATGTCTCTCGCAAGTTTTCAGATTCAGACCTTAATTAATAAATATTAGTTATTATTTATTGACTTCTTAATTGATTCATTATTATTTTGAGCATACTACCAAGTAATTTTAAAAATCGATTAAAAAAACTAAATATTATCATCATCGTCAGTCTGTTAGAGCCTACTAGTGGACATAGAGGTCTTCTCTCCCTTGACTTACGAGTATATCTTTAACTCAAAAATTTGTTTCAATTTACTTTAATGTTATGTTACTTTAGTTTTGTGATGACTGCCATTTTGATTTTTAAATTTGTCATAGTATATGGTACTCTATTATTCAAGCCTCCTTCATTTGACGCCTATGTTAGAGTCGTTGTGAAGAAAAGGACGCGTGAGTGTCGTGGAATACTTGGATGAAACAAAGTTAATTTCATAATGACAACAAGCGGACACCCGCAGCTCCGATTACGTGAACCACTGTTTGACTAACTTACGCGTTGAATTTTCATTATTTATGATTAAGCCGGCCTTTTCAAACTTTAATTTTGACACCAGATTCTTACTCAATGCTTGCTGCCATGGTCAGATTTCGATTTTCAAATAATTCGGTCCAATAACAAAAAAGTTCAAAATGGCGGCCACTGTTTTTAAATTCTGACACCAGATTCTTTCTCAATGCTTGCTGCCATGGTCAGATTTCGATTTTGAAGTAAGTCGGTCCAATAACAAAAAAGTCCAAAATGGCGGCCACTGTTTTAAATTTTGACACCAGATTCTTTCTCAATACTTGTTGCTACGATCAGATTTCGATTTTGAAGTAAGTCGGTCCAATAACAAAAAAGTTAAAAATGGCAGCCACTTTTTTAAATTTTGACATCATATTCTTTCCCAATACTTGTTGCTACGGTCAGATTTCGATTTTGAAGTAATTCAGTCCAATAACAAAAAAGTTCAAAATGGCGGCCACTTTTTTAAATTTTGGCACCATATTCTTTCTCAATACTTGTTGCTACGGTCAGATTTCGATTTTGAAGTAACTCGGTCCAATAACAAAAAAGTTCAAAATGGCGGCCACTTTTTTAAATTTTGACACCAGATTCTTTCTCAATACTTGTTGCTACTATCAGATTTCGATTTTGAAGTAAGTCGGTCCAATAACAAAAAAGTTAAAAATGGCGGCCACTTTTTTAAATTTTGACATCATATTCTTTCCCAATACTTGTTGCTACGGTCAGATTTCGATTTTGAAGTAATTCAGTCCAATAACAAAAAAGTTCAAAATGGCGGCCACTTTTTTAAATTTTGGCACCATATTCTTTCTCAATACTTGTTGCTACGGTCAGATTTCGATTTTGAAGTAATTCGGTCCAATAAAAAAAAGTTCAAAATGGCGGCCACTTTTTTAAATTTTGACACCAGATTCTTTCTCAATACTTGTTGCTACGATCAGATTTAGATTTTGAAGTAAGTCGGTCCAATAACAAAAAAGTTTAAAATGGCGGCCACTTTTTTAAATTTTGACATCATATTCTTTCCCAATACTTGTTGCTACGGTCAGATTTCGATTTTGAAGTAATTCAGTCCAATCACAAAAAAGTTCAAAATGGCGGCCACTTTTTTAAATTTTGACATCATATTCTTTCTCAATACTTGTTGCTACGGTCAGATTTCGATTTTGAAGTAATTCGGTCCAATAACAAAAAAGTTCAAAATGGCGGCCACTTTTTTACATTTTGACCACAAATTCCTTCTCCATGCTTGTTGCGATACTCAAATATCGATTTTCAGAGCGATCGGCCCAGTAACAAAAAAGTTCAAAATGGCGGCCACTTTTTTACATTTTAACCACAAATTCCTTCTCCATGCTTGTTGCGATACTCATATATCGATTTTCAGAGCGATCGGCCCAGTTACAAAAAAGTTCAAAATGGCGGCCACTTTTTTACATTTTGACCACAAATTCCTTCTCCATGCTTGTTGCGATACTCAAATATCGATTTTCAGAGCGATCGGCCCAGTAACAAAAAAGTTCAAAATGGCGGCCACTTTTTTAAATTCTGACCATAAATTCGTTCTCTATGCTTGCTCCGATACTCAAATATCGATTTTCAGAGCGATCGGCCCAGTAACAAAAAAGTTCAAAATGGCGGCCACTTTTTTAAATTCTGACCATAAATTCGTTCTCTATGCTTGCTCCGATACTCAAATATCGATTTTCAAAGCAATCGGCCCAGTAACAAAAAAGTTCAAAATGGCGGCCACTTTTTTAAATTCTGACCATAAATTCGTTCTCTATGCTTGCTCCGATACTCAAATATCGATTTTTAGAACAATCGGCCCAGTAACCAAAAAGTTCGTAATTTTTGTATGAAAAATCCCTTAAATGTTTTTTACCCCTTAAAATTAGAATTTCTGGAATCCCCGTCTTAGTACGAATTCATGACCTAATAGGCACCAAATTCCAGATCTCTACAACTTTTAGTTTTCCGGGAATTCCTGGAACAACGAAAAAAATTCACTATTGTATGGGAAAAACCCTTTAATGTACGATGTTTACTCCTTAAAATTTGAATTTCTGGAATCCCCGTCTTAGTACAAATTCATGACCTAATATCTACCTAGACACCAAATTTCAGATCTCTAGGACATTTAGTTTTTCGGGAATTCCTGGAACAACGAAAAAAATTCACTTTTGTATGGGAAAATCCTTTTAATGTACTATATATAGGTAATCAAGTTAATCAATTACTGATTAACGATTAACGATTACTTTCAGTAATCATGATTACAATTACTTTTGTAATCATAATTATTGTAATCATGATTAATTTAATCTGATTACAAGTAATCAGATTAATTAATTGATTACAAAAGTAATTGATTACTGCCAACACTGGTACGTAGTAGGGTATTGAGAGTTCTGGTTTCTGCATCATCTAATGATGGTACAGAACCCTCCGTGCGGATGTCCGACTCGCCCTTGGCCGGTTTTTTAATTTTGTTCCATTTGTGCATGCGTAGGTCATATGGCATGACTTCCAGTTGCCATAAAGGATAAAATAATTATAATATACTATCAAACCCGTCACTATCCGCTTTCCTCATATATAAAGCAAAGCGCTTTCCACGCTTTACCGCTATTCCAAATACGAAGGAGTTACTCCTAACAATGCCACGCGATGCTTTGTTAGTTGTTACAAACGTGAAGAAGCAACAAAATACCATAGCTCTTGAGCTAACAGACCTAGAGCTTTGTTCCCGTTGAAGAGTCCGTCCAGTCGGATGCGGTAGTCTTTGATGGCGATGTCCACTTTCAGGCTGGTGAAGTCGAGGTACTCCTTGCCGTCGCGCTTCACTAACCGCGACCGCAACAGGAGATCTGCCTCGCATTTCACTGGAATAAGCAATATTGATTTGTTTATTTGTTTCTTTTTGTCAAAATTTTGTAACGAAATAAATTGGCCAAGCGGTTTCGGAGAAATTTTGTTACCAGCCCCTGAGACAAGAGAATTATGCATTTCAAATAGAGATAGATAGATAAAACTCTTTACTGCAAACAACAGAATAAAAGTATAAAAAAGAAATAATCAAAACTCAAACGAACTTAGGAGTCCAATTTGGCGGTCTTATCGCTACATAGCGATTTCTTCCAGGCAACCAATGCCGTATAGAAATATTTAAAACTGGATACGCAGTAGGTGGTGCAAACCCTGGTGGTAAGGTGGTGATGGTGGAGATCGATGATTATTGATTTAAAGTAACTTCTATCACTAATTTAAGAAGAAACACCTACCAGCATCAGCAACTAGATTTCCGTCGCCGCGTATGGGCAGGATGAGAATCTGCGTGTCGATGTTGTAGCGACCGTCCAGGTGCAGCCGCGGAAACCGCACCTTGCCGCGAATGTCAAGAGTATCCAAGTAGAAACACCTACCAGCATCAGCAACTAGATTTCCGTCGCCGCGTATGGGCAGGATGAGAATCTGCGTGTCGATGTTGTAGCGACCGTCCAGGTGCAGCCGCGGAAACCGCACCTTGCCGCGAATGTCAAGAGTATCCAAGTAGAAACACCTACCAGCATCAGCAACTAGATTTCCGTCGCCGCGTATGGGCAGGATGAGAATCTGCGTGTCGATGTTGTAGCGACCGTCCAGGTGCAGCCGCGGAAACCGCACCTTGCCGCGAATGTCAAGAGTATCCAAGTAGAAACACCTACCAGCATCAGCAACTAGATTTCCGTCGCCGCGTATGGGCAGGATGAGAATCTGCGTGTCGATGTTGTAGCGACCGTCCAGGTGCAGCCGCGGAAACCGCACCTTGCCGCGAATGTCAAGAGTATCCAAGTAGAAACACCTACCAGCATCAGCAACAACTAGATTTCCGTCGCCGCGTATGGGCAGGATGAGAATCTGCGTGTCGATGTTGTAGCGACCGTCCAGGTGCAGCCGCGGAAACCGCACCTTGCCGCGAATGTCAAGAGTATCCAAGTAGAAACACCTACCAGCATCAGCAACTAGATTTCCGTCGCCGCGTATGGGCAGGATGAGAATCTGCGTGTCGATGTTGTAGCGACCGTCCAGGTGCAGCCGCGGGAACCGCACCTTGCCGCGAATGTCAAGAGTATCCAAGTTCACTCTGGAATGAAAATAAGGGTTTTGCTCTGAACTTTGACCAATAATTGTAATGTAAATAAGTAGAAATTTTGTGGAAACCAAAAAGCATTTAAGCGCCATCATGCGCCATCTCATCATAATATGAAACCTAGTGCTAACGGCTGAACGGCTACAGGCACTCCTTTTCGGAATGTAATATCAATGTACAAATACCAAGAAGAAGACCAGGCTTCGAGAGAAAATTAAATATGGAAAACTCTCGGCCATGCACGTTCACAAACAATGTACCATGTACCGTTTCCGTCCATGGAAGTGCTCAATGCATATAGTTAATCACATAGTCACATTAATCTGTTCAAAGTGCCATCTATCGCAGATTTATAAAATTATCACAAAAACTTTGATTCTTTGATAGGTAAGTACGATCACAGTGTTAAGGTATGACAGAATATCTTTAAACTGTGGTTCTTCGAAAAGAACGTAGACGAAGAACTTTGCACAAAAGTACTTAAATAGGTGTCACCAAGTATTTAGGTATTATCTATGGGTGTCACTACAGATCATAAATATTTCCATTTATACCTACAATAGCCACATAATATCTGACAGTTTATTTAGGTTGATAGAAATATTATTATAGGTATCAATTAGAAAATGCAAACAGTTGTTCAGAGATGGCGGTAACATCTACTAATTGATTAAGATACCTAAACAACAATTACTATTGTCGATCAAGAAGTCGGTTGATCACCTTAGAATGATAGATGTAATATTATGTAGTGCTCAGAACGAAGGTCATTTACTCATCACGGAAGGAAGTAATAAACGCTTGCAATCGATTAATGGAGTGGAAAAATAACTGAAAAATGTTGTAGGGCTCATGCGTAACTACTCAACCGGCTTTACGTACATACTATACCTAATACATTTATCTCATCGCTATCATTGTACGTGTACATTCAACTGCCTCTGTTGGTCTAGTGAAGAGCAAGTTCGACTACAGATTCTGTCCTAAGTTTAAACCCCGAGTCGGGGCTTAACCCTAATAAAATATAGGTTTTCACACGACTGCTCAAAAAAGGAGTGCAATGTTTTTAGGGTTCATGTATGTATGTATGAATGTGAGTTTCTTTATTCCACCATAACTTCTGAACGGCTTTATAAGTTTGGACATATGGGATATCGTTTGAATCCTTAGGTACATCATTCCGAGTAAAACAGGCTACTTATATTTTTTTTTGGAATTTTTTTTATCACAGGGCGTGATTCTTATTTTTTAAATTATTTACTTGTTTCTATCAGGCAATTCTTAGTAATAGCCCGGAGTTTGAAAATTTGGCGGAGTTTCAGCCCCGTTCTGCTTCATTCTTTCTCCAGTCCATTCGGAGCTTTCGCCCCATCAGATTATGAGATAAAGGGAATAGAGAGTGCACACTCACTTGAAATCTAGTCATAGATAGATCGACATGGCCGGATCGGTCTAGAGGAGATTATCACGATATGCCCGGATAGATTTGAAGGACATTAAGTATAATTTTATTACTAGTAGTTTAAATACGTACGAAATACTTTTGATGCTGAAGTTTCCAGCTCCTGACACTTTCACGTCTTTTCCGGAAGCTTTAAGTGGGACCAAATCGCCACTCACTGCAACAATCTGAAATGGATAAACATTATTATTCGTATTATTACTTTAAAATTCGTTATTATAAACATTTTTATAAATATATGCTTTAAACTAAACAAAATGAACAGAAGGAAAAGTTAACTATAACAAAATCAAGGTAGTGCATGCATTTCCTAGTAGTATTCTTTTTTTTCTTTGAGACTAAAATAAAAAAAAACACGCGGAAACTTCTTACAAAGAATCATATTATTCAAAACAAAACAATATATTAAATTGATTCATTAATCATAAAATATTTTTAATTTATAGGTAATACACTTAACGACGTATTGTCGTATGTACGGTACGAATATGTACGAGTATGTCCTTGCACCTTATACAGACTGCATTCATCTTTACAAAGTTTATACATAATTATACTGAATGTCAAGTCAAGGAAATGGGAGTGACAAGTTCAAGAATTTGTAACGCAGCTCTTATTCAAGGAAATTGTGAGAGCATACTTAGTAGGTACTTGTTCAACATAACTTGTGAATATCCAGTAATTAATGAGATCATTTAGTTTATAATTTGTGCCTTTATACAGGGTTTTTGAGACATGATAGTAAGGGCAGCAAGGTACGTTAAACTTTCAAACAAAAAGGTCTTATAATGGTTTAAGACTGTCCAGCAACGTTAGTCATTATGACTTACGCGAACATAAGAGCACGACAGTTCTCATCGATAATTTTGTTAAACTATACAAGTTAGTACTTGACTGCGATCTCACCTGATGGTAAGTGATAATGCAACCGAAGATGTTAACGTACTAACTTGGAAGGGGTAAGAAAAGTCACCCCAACGGTTTCTGCGCAGCATCGCACCAGGCTAAATCGCTCGGCGGTACGTCTTTGCTGGTAGCGTGGTAACTAGCCACGGCTAAAGCCTCCCACCAGACCAGACCTGAACCATTTTGGAAATTATAAAATTGCAAAGCTGCCCGTGGCGGGAATCGAACCTGTGATCTCCCACTCGAATCCGAGCGTGCGTCCCCTGCGCCAGGGAGGTCGTCAAAACAACTACAGGCCGAGTGTGATTTGGTATTTTTTATGTGAGTTTGTATTTAATATTTACTCACTTATGTAGAATAAAATACACAAGAAGGGCTAAACGTTTAACGGAATAGATAAGTGAACTAATGTAAGTAATGAGGGAGTAGCAATAAAGGCTTTATTTTTTTTATTATTATTATTTAATATTTATAAAGGTACCTCTGGAATGTAAAAAGGCTCCAGACTCGGCACGTTGAGCTCTGGAATGCCGGCGATGAGCTGCGGCCGCAGGTTCTCTATCGAGTCCTTGACACAGCTGGAGATGGTGTTCTGATCTCTTTTGCATATTTTGATGTAGTCCGCTGAAAACAACATTTATGAAATACTTATAAATATAACCAATTCTATTAATAGACGTGTACACAGCACCCGGCAGACCGCGCGAAAAAATGTCGCCAGTTTACTGGTGTCAAAAATTTTTGTTTTGACACCAACCGCGTCAGTTGTAGCCGACCACAGCATTATCTATAGGCCGCGGTCCACGTCACAGACATACATGGTACTAGCCCGCACGCGAGTTTCCACAGGAACGATTTCCGCCATGTTGTGGCGTATTAGCGGAAATTTTGACAAATTGCTCTACTTTTGTCCTTGTATGAAAAAGACGTAAAATGTTCCGATGGGATCAACCTTAGATTCATGTCGGTGTTCATAATCAAAGATTAAAAAGTTACAAATATGCATTATTCATTATTATTAATTTTAATTTTAAACTGTTTTCCTAATGTAAAAGACTTCAACGGTATCCGAGCTCGTCTATTCAAACAGCAATGTTTTATTTTGTTTTAGTAAATTACTTATCACCTTTTTATGAATCATAGCTTCATACTCGTATGTACCTGTACCTAATATCTGTTTTATGGGCCCCCTTACGAAACGATATGACCCGCGTGTGTGTGCGGGGCTAAAAGATAACTCTCCACAGCTAGCTTGATGATGAGTGTCCACTAAATGCAGAGTCATATTGTGACCCTGACCCCATCGATTTTGCCAGTCTATTGTCACTTTGCAGCTCTACTAAAGTTGTTAACAAGCAAAGTATACCCATACACATTTATTTAAAAACAAATTACTCTACATATAAAATAGGCACTTAAATGCAATAGCAGCTAATTGTAGATATTCCTATAAGGCAATGAATATATAAAACGGAAGTTAAAGGATGTATGTAATCTACATTTTTCAATCATTATATATTATGTGTAAACCTACCTAACATAATTTCTGAACCATGTTTGTATATATATTCAGATTCCATGTGTTTATTCAGATATTCTAAGGTATAAAATTCTGTGCCAATCTTTGTAACCAAACTTCTCTGAAACAGCTCGACCGATTATTTATTATGCAATTTTCTGTATATATTTAGTAGGTCTGAGAGTAGGCCGTTATATATTATTTTTATATCCCTAATGGCAAAACAACATTTGCCGGGAGCTATAGAGCAAATATAAGATTTGCATGGATCACAAAAGAGAAGGGTGAAATTATTACTTATGAATAAGAAAATATTTCTTCGTACATTTCGAACGTATATAAAACTTTTTTTCAAAATCACCCTTTGCGTATAAATAAGTAATGTCACGGAGATGCGGTTGTAATTGCAAAATAGGCAATGAGTCAGTAATATACAATAAACGGAACCTCCACAGTATGCGATGCATAATCAACGTATTTAGCATTGCCCAGAGACGTTTGCACATAACAGAGATTACTTACATCTACTTACCTTAGTTATCTGCTAAGAAAACAATGCGATCGCATAATGACACTTCAAAGTGTAATGTCGATAAGTGCTAATATCCTAGCATTATTACACGTGTTTCGATTGCGATGTATAACGAATACTGCTACAAAATGTCCATCTCTGAAACAGCTGCCAGACAGCTGCCAAGCCGAAGATGGCATGAAAAATTGTACTCTATTACAACTGACGAATTCATAGAAGCATAGATGTAGGCTCGTCGCTGCTTTAATTATTTTTGCAGAATAGCACGGCTGAACCGCTATCATACTGCCCCCGGGCTTGCCTAATCGAAGGCTGAAGTCATGTCACCATAAATTATTCCAAAAAACAGGTCTAATCCTTTGCATTTATATATTATCCTCTTTCAACTTGCATGCAATTCTAAGCTTAATAAAAAGGGAATTTATATCGCAAATAATATTTAAAAATAAAATAAACTGACCTCAATAATAACAATCTAACTTATTCTATATCTATTTTCTGCGAGCCGCTAGGAAAATATCGACAATATTTAAAAAATTTATTGCCATTTGGCAATATTTAAAAAAAACGGCCAAGTACGAGTCGGACTCGCGCACCAAGGGTTCTATACTATTAAAGAAGTAAAACATTAAAAGAATAACTTTTCTTCATGAATTTACGAGTATAATTTACATGTAGGTACCTACTTTTGTAACAAACCGCAAAAACTGTAAAATATGCGTTAACTTCAATTGATCATAATTATATTTCATACATTTTATTCTTCATATAATAAACACAATCAGGTATACTTTCATTGTACTGGCAATTTCGCACTTTTATTTATTTTGTTTTTTAAAACTGACCACCCTGATGGACACGCGGTCCCCAGCCTACCTCCGCGCCATGCTTCATTCTTTTATTGTGCGCGGCAATGAGCACTCGACTACAAAAACACGTCTCGTTTTTGTTAATTTAGGTTCAAAGTAAAAAAAAAAAAAATTAAGTGTTCAGTGTTAAAACTTGCTTAATTTTCTATACTGATAATGCTTAGACGCTAGTAAAATTTATTATTATAACAAAAATCAAATCAAATCAAATCATATAATTGTGCATTCATCTTCGTCAGACTCCGAGGAAAGAGGGTAAGTGAAAATTAACCTTTTTCCCAGATATCACATCAACTCAAATATCAATGCTGACGAAAGTGTGTCCAAAAATTGAAATCCTAAGGCATCTCTAAGCTAACTTGGAGGGTAGCACATTGAGGTTATCACGAAAGTATAGCATGATGCGCGAAATAGTCCAGGCATCTCTAAGCTAGCTTGGAGGGTATCACGTTGAGGGTACCACGAAAGCATAGCATGATGCGCCAATGCTCCTGGAGGTTGACTGCGGGTCAACACGAAGGATTTTAAAAAAACCTCAAGGGACTTTGCGGATACCAACGTGGGACGATGTCGGTGTGGCGCTGTTCTCGGCTTCACTACAAGTGGCTCCGCATGACCTCCCGGACTTTGATCCCGAATTGCTATCGGCGCTCAGTCACAAGAACTATATTAATGGTTAGTCCCGACAGTTATAAAATTCTAGCCGACCTTCATTGCAAAGAATCAAATAGTTTATTTGATATACTTGCCTGGCTTATGAATAGCCAGTTAAATGTTATAGCCTTTTATCAGTGATAACTATTTCACGACTTAAAAACTAATTCCACGAGGGTACCAACGCGTCGAACTTTTCTAACTATGTACCTACAACAATAATGTTTAGATTTTGTGGTGGAAAATAATTTTACTTACTTTCGAAAATTAATGTTCAGATTGTGTAATGGGATGATAATTTAACTGTTAGCTCAACAATATTATGTATAATGTACCATTAGTCTGAAAGTTTCATTGAAGTGAATTGTTAAATTCTTTCTGAAACTAATAAAAATCTTAAACCACAACGCGTCCTGAACTGAGAAGAAGCTTAAGTATTGACAAATGACATTTTGTTTCGACAAATGACAAGTAATTAAAGTTCACGAACGGGACCAGATGTTTTTTCGGAGAAATAGTTTCGGGCATTATACTAGTTTCAATGGTTACTGATCGTCAGGTGTTGTAAATAAAGAAACCAGCAGGGCGCGGCGGGCGACTTTGCTATCGACACCCACCGCTGGGACAGCGCAATCTCGTTTCTCGAGAAACTAGCTGGCCCCCTCTCGTTACGGCTCGGCCAGCAGGGGACCAATACTCAAGTGTGTCACTTGAGTATTGGCGATCAGCCGCGAGGAAGATGCGACGTGACAGCAAGTTTCCAGCATCAGCCACAACAAGGACCAGGTTCATCGACGACGCTAGACATTAAGGTACCTATATGCCAGTTGTCTTCAACATTTTGAAGTTTATTGGTTACATATCACTGACAAGGAATCCGTCACGATCTATAACATGATCTAGAATTTCGGGAGTTATAATAAGTGAAGACTATTTTTTGACTTTCACTAGGTGTACAAATGTACGTACATTCAATAAAATATTTTAATGAATTGAACAAATTAAGGAACTAGCTCCAAAAAATTATTATTACATAATACTATTTTAAAAATCGTACACTAACACAGTGTACCGCCTTACACGTTCACAACAAAGAAAAAGCGACAAATGTCTTTGACAATCGACATTTCTTTTTTGGGTGAGATAATGTGGGAGTGAGTCACTGCATGTTCGATTATAGTTAAGATGTGTCTAACCTCAAAATCTTACGTAGTAAAAGATACATTCTAAATTTAAAGGCGTTGAATGAATTTGTAGTTCAAAATCTTTTGAAATTGATAGTTCATAGAACAGCTTACAAGCGAATACCTAAAAAGGGTTTTATGCCTATGAACTGAAGAATCTTATTTTAAAGTACCGATTCATCCTTGGTAAAATACATAAAGAAGTTGTGACTCATCTCAGATACTTACCGCGGTTTTTTCATGAAGATTTGTTAGGTGTTAGAGTGTTAAAGTTATTTACTACCCTCAAAACATGCTCAGTTTCCTGGTTTTATTTTAATTTCTGACGATATGGCAGTATCGTTACCCAACCGCAAACTATGACGTGAATTATGTAACAATTCAAATTCTGTAAAGAATTTTATACGCTTAACTCGTTGTATCATCTAAGAGTTAAGCTTAATTCCGATTAAAAGTCCTAAAGTCCACTTCTCCAGCTATTAGGTATGGATGGGGTTACACAGAACGTCTGTAGAAACAAAAAATGTAGTCCGTAAGAAAAATTAGACTTTAGACGCAGCTGTTCGTCCATCATCGGTTATCCTATCAGATGGCCAGTGGTTACAAAACATTTTTTAAGTCATCTAACTCCCTTAAACCTAAAAGGTTGAACTAGTGATTCACACGATTTCCCGGTCTAGATGAAGACTAATTCTTTTCATTAGAGGGATTTTTGTTTTTGTAATAATTAACGTTAAGATGAATCGAAATACCTCTTTACAGAGTTGATGGCCATATTTTTCGATACATCTATTTTGATACACATGATTTACATCAGTTGCATAGAGGATATCAAATATCCTCATTTAAACGATTGGGTTAATTGTTTCTTATATGGAAATTAAAGATAATCAAAAGCTGACCAAGAGTTACATCCAGTTAATGGGATTAAGCTATCGCGGTAAAATTATATACTTCAAAGTTATTCAAAGAGTTCAATCCAGTTATTGAATTTATCGCTTCTTGCAATAATGCGAAATGTAATCAATACGAACCCAGACGTCTTAGAAACAGACGCATTAATTCTGAACATTTTGGAACACCAAGTTTACCTTTGCTCTTCTATACATTCTTCTAGAGGAAGAATGCTTAAAAATACTATTATAGACAATGCTTTAGACATACATCGTCTAAGGACCTTTACAACTTTGGATTTTCTTCTTTTACATAAGGTGTCAAAAGACTTACTTCTTATAGTACATTTATTGATGATAAATAAATAAATATGGTCTTTCCCTAGAGAACCACAATTCATAGGAATTACTGGAGGAAGTTCTCTGAAGGCATTAAAAAAAAAAAATATATATATATAAAAAAAAATAGGACATTTTGTTGGAATTTTTAATAATTTATATGTTTCAAAAATTTTGTGTTATTTACAAAGTTTTGTGGCAATACTGCTTTAATAACGACTGAGATCCGTACAATCCGTACCTACATTATAAGTCAACCTCGTAATTTCCAACAGAACAACTTGTTAACGACGTAGCATATGGTACGATTACTTGTTATCATTCGGCATTGAGTTTAATTTCTGCTGATGATTTTGGGTCAAATAAAAAAATATATATATATATATTATATTGCGAAAATGAATAGATAAATTAACATCAAACACCACATAGTAGCACACAATATAGTATGCTAACACATTGCTCAATGGTCCTTAATAAGAGTTTATTCATTCCGTAACTTTGCTTTGCTGATCTTGTAACTTTTTTAGCTCTAGGCAGTAGACACAGCACAGAATGAGAACATTAGCATTAGTTAAAGTTAGTATTATTGTTTTTATATAATTCAAGGGAATTATTGAGTTTATACAACGCCAGCTACTACTCAGGGCGAACCAGTTTTAATTATACCATAATTAAAACTGAAGAGAAAGTATAAAAATTTGCCACAGCTTTGAAAAACAAATCGATATGTCGTTTACAAAATCTTAGACCAAGATATATAATAGACAACCTCCTGATAATGTTGAAGCGACCTCATAAGGTCGCCTGCAGGCAGACCACCGTGAGAACGTGTCTGCCGAGGAATATAATCTCTCACGAGAGAGGTCTGCGTTTCAGTGCACTCAGCAACACTTCCTCGGCGAGCACGTAGTTTGTTGCTTGACCTCATCAGAAAAGCAGTCTGTTGGTAACAACCATTACGGACGTTACCTAAGTTTTATAACCTCTTATTGAGCGATGATGCTTCTGTCGCAATAGCTCTTTTGCTCTCTAATCATTAATCATTATAATCTATCTAAATATAAATTAAACCTATTTATAATGTGACTGGGTTATTGATCCAGGAATTGAACGAAAAGATTGTGTTAATTAAATACTTCTGTGGTATAAAGAGGACCTATTTCCTATTATAATAGGAAACAATTTACTATCTGTTAATGTCCATAATTTAACAAAAATTTTCATCTCTAAACATCTACCTGATTGTGTTTATTATATGAAGAATAAAATGTATGAAATATAATTGATGATTAAACGAACTTACCTGTAAGTGAAGTTCTATCACAATTATGTGAATACATTTTATTCGAATATAATAATATAAGGTCCCTCCCATACCCAAAACCCATGAGTATAATACGAAAATTTTGTTAAATATTCTCTAAAGAATGAAGCATGGCGCGGAGGTAGGCTGGGGACCGCGTGTCCATCAGGGTGGTCAGTTTTAAAAAACAAAATAAATAAAAGTGCGAAATTGCCAGTACAATGAAAGTATACCTGATTGTGTTTATTATATTCGAATAAAATGTATTCACATAATTGTGATAGAACTTCACTTACAGGTAAGTTCGTTTAATCATCAATTATTTCAGATTCTTCGATTGGTAAACTTCAGAGATAAGGGGGAACGGTATTTTTTATTTATTTATTTAATTTGCATGCCTGACCACATAACATAGATATACAGTCAAAATGCCCATTTAAGGCATTATGTATATATTAATATATTATAATTATGTATATGTATATAAATAAATATGTATTCTCCACGGAACAGAAAAAACCAGTATTCTCCAAAAAGGGACATTTTAGATAAGTACAATAAGGGAGCATTTCCGATTGTGCAACTCAAAAGTAGGTGACGGTACAAGGTCGAGAGTTTTTACATAGACTGCCTGATTTCCATTTGACCTCTGCAAACCATGAGATGTCTGTAAACAATGTTAAACAGAAGCAACGACGCCTATGACACTCGTTAAGTACTTAAGTTATACTTATTTCCTTAGTTAGACTTGAATTTTTAAAACACTCATTTTAGGGTATTTTTTCATTTGGTTTAACTTAAAACAAATATAATATTGTTATCCTCGTACCGAGACCCCATTGGCCATTTCAATTTAATTTGTTAGATGTAATGAAAATAATTTTCTAATTGAAGTCATAAAAAAAACCAGATTTGACTACTAATTCACCCGTGACTATTTTGATCTTTTGGGTAAAAAGTTCGTAGCCTAGTAATAATCATAATAATACTTAATTTTCATACTTAATAATTCAGACTATCATGCAGTATTGCAACTGGCTGATATAGGTAGAAACTCGTACATATAAATAAAAAATACTCGTAAAGATAACGATAGCAATAGGATGTGTTTTACGTAACGTAATAAATAGTAAATACCTAATATATTTACATTAAAACCATGTTGTGTTCCGTCTTAACGAAACTAGTTTTATGAGCAAAATGATGTGACAATTTAACTATAGAATGCTCTTTCTATGTCATTAGTATATTTTACAAGAAGTAGGAAAAAGCAGTAAGCAATAAAGAATTATTCTAGTATATAGGAAAACAATTGCAAACAGTAACACAAAGGTACAGAATAAATAATAATTAATCAAATTAATTATACAGTCAAAAAGATACCTACCCGAAGGCTTTTTTCTATACACTAGCAGTCAATTGGAATGGATTATAAATACATAAGAGTTGCTTTGAGTTTGGACGTACAAAAAAGTCAACTCAATCAAAAAAACTAATGAATGAACAAGGAACAATACAAGTGCGACCCAAGAAAAAAATCGATATGAAGTTATACTCGTAGTAACAGACTATTAAAATGTTTATCCATTCATCAAAAAGGGCCGTGTTTCTGAGGATATTTACAGTGTTTATGTACAACATCCGTGCAAGAATATCTTTCATTAACCTCCATAAACGTTTAAAGATGGGTTAATTTACTTATTATTAACATTATTACTCGTTCAAAAGGTAATCAAATTATCACTTTAGTGCACAGTTTTACGCGAACGCCTTAATTTAGATAATATCGGTCACTCAATTTATAGCTTGTTCATCTCTCCGAGCGGTAATAAAAATTTAAATTCTGTTAAATTAAATGCTTTTGTAAAGTACGTAAAAGCTACTGTAAAATGTCTGCCTGCATATGGATTGTTAAAGTTATATTTCCAAACAAACAGTTTATATTTTTAGAATTGAACAAGACGAAAATATTTGTAGGTTTTAAACCCCGAAAGTAGAGTATTATAAAAATTTAATAAAAAAAGTATTATTTTCTTGTAATATTGATTGATTGAATATTAATTTATTATAATACTAGCTGACCTGGCAAACGTTGTTTTGCCCTTGGGGATTTGAAAAATAGTTGAATTGAGATTTAAACTATCCTATCTCTCAAGTTGGATCGAATTGCACATGGTGTGCGAATTTTATTATAATCGGTTAAGTGGTTTAGGAGTCCATTGAGGACAAACATTGTGACACGAGATTTATATATATTAAGAAGATTGAGTGTGATTGTCAAAAGACCAATTGACACTGCCATTAAAAATGCAATAAACACTATTCGCGAGTTTACGATGAAAATAATGGAGTCTTTAAATATGAAACTGCAAAGTGAACTTCGTTTGGATACCAATGTCAACGCCAGTGCATGGTAATAATTTAATAGGTGTCCATGCTGTGGTCAATTTTTCAGGGATCGCGTTTTGTGTGGACAGAATGAAAAAGATTCGAAATCAATTAACATACAATACATTCTCGAAAATATGCACATTACACGTGAAACTATTTTTATGAACCCTTTTTGTATTTTGTGAAAAAGGTAAGTGCCTATTTTCATCTGTGCCTATGTTCATATGTCTGCAGTAGTCAATAAGTTACAATATTATTCTCGTTTGGGCATTTCTTGCAAAAAAGGAGACTTTTTTGATGGATAGTAAATGTAGAAAGACTGTGATACAAGCAAGTTAGCTTGTAGGTATAACTCTAGCCTATTTACGAGTAGGTATATTATTTATATTACTTACGTTACATGAGTACCTCCTAAACAATAAAGTACGCGAGGTAACTACATTATTATTGTTTGAAAAGAATGAAACATTAAACCACATCAATTTTCAAACTCGGTAGAAATATCACCGATAGGTATAAATAACGCATATGAATGCTTCGTAATTTAATGGTATTGTCAATTGTGGCATTTTAAACGGAAAATGTGCAATTTCCATCTTGTACCTTAAATAGAAACGAAGTTTACCTACATAGTTTAAAACTTCTATGTCATAATTATTAACACATTGTGGTTCAACAAAATATGTAATCAATTCGGTAACAAAAAAATTAAAAATTGGTTTTAGTAAATGATTTAAGAGAATTAAACTTTTCACACTTTAATTGAATATATCACAACTTGCGTTTTATTCAAAAAGCCGCCGTTGTGAGACAGAACAGTATAGAAAATGGTTTTTTGGATTTTTCACTTGGCACAACATACCTAACTACCAATTTACAACAATACTATTGGAGATAGCAATTTATTCAAATTCAAAATGATTTATTTTATATACGCCTAACTTACAAGCTTTTATGAAATTTCAGTTATTAAAACTATTTCCCGGCTTAACACTAAATTTACGAGGGCTCTAGCCTCTAACACACCCTGAATTTATACTAATCCTGATTTCTAAAAATATATTTTTCATTTAACAAGTAGTATTTAGACGCGTAAATGTTTAACAAAATTACATTAATTATATAATTTCGCGAAATACTTACGAATTTGCGCGAAGAGGGCTCCATTGATGGCACACAACAGAACAAGAATCGTAACGGAACTGCGAAACATTTTGTCGTTAAAGCGTTCACGAGATATTCAGAGTACGAGAGCACGAGCACTAAGCCCAGACCAGACAAACCAATAGTTTTATATAGCTTAAGAAGTGCCTGATTATGTATTATCAAGGTGAGGAAACGAGCGACAGAATTAAAACCTAAAAGGACATTTATTGATCTGCGAATTAACGCTACATATTTTTGATAACTAATGGGATTTTAAAAGTTCTTCTAAAGTGCAACATCTCACCTAAATTAAAATTAAAAAGAGGAAAAGATTAAATATAAAAATAAATTTATATCAAATGTAATAAATTAATTTTATAAATAGGTATTTAAGTAATTACTTAGAAAGTTAAATTTTCTATTAACTTAAGTATCTACTAATATGGCCTAAGAATGAAAAATGAAGACATTTTCAATGTGCATCTTAAAACTTAATATTATCCACCCATATCAAACCCTTTTTATTCAGTTTTCACTGATATCGATTTTCATCTCAGAATGAGGAAGGAGAGTCTGGCTATAGCACTTCCAGAAAGTTATAGAGAACTCTCAATTCCTCAAGATGGTTGTATCCGCCTTTACTTAGATGATCTGTCTTCCAAACATATTCCACCCATCTGTGTGGAAAACAACAAAAAAAACAAAAAGGTTGTTTCTGCGCACGTTGTAACCGTTTCATAGGTGTTCCTCAGTTTCGATGGTTCTTCGTCTAATGAAATGCGTTAAAGTGAAGTTGGCTTGTTAACGTTTATTTGGCATAGATTTAAATGTCTGCTATTTGGTATTAAAATAATGTGATGAAGATTTTTAAACATGGATGACGAAGAAGCATCTGAATCTTTTTAGAGAAAATTGTAACTTTTGTACGAAGGTTAACTTTAACTTATAAGAATTATTACGTAAACTTGGAGCCTGAATGAAGGACGTACGTACTTACTACAAAATTCTTCATATAATATGAACAACAAGTAGGTAAGCTAATATTATATCTTCTACTCTGTTGACAAGATTTCGTTATACTCTATATTTTAACCTAATTAGTATAATCTCGATATATTTCTAAAATATACAATAATCTTGTAAATATTACATAATTTTAAACAGTACTACTAATTACGATCTTAAAGATTTGTAATAGTGCGTGTTTTGACGTAATTCCAATTAATCGTCAATTCCAATCACTCACTACTACTGATAAATAATATAGGTAATTACGAATCGTATATGAGTGTTTATACCTTAGAGTTAGTATTCTTCTCGGGAACTTTCGAGTTAAGTAATTGTTGAGATCATTATTGTTTTGTCAATAATGTTATTGGAAATTAATTTTCAAAATCATTAACTAAGAATAAACAACAATAAACATTAAATCTTTATTATATCAAATATTAGCAAATTCCCGCAGCTTTGCCCGTGTTTAGTGTATTATCCATATAAATCTACCTTTTGAATCATTCTATCTATTAAAAGAAACCGCATGAAAACCTGTACTTTTAAAAGATTTAAACATAATTATGTTGTCGTGATGAATAATTCAGCAATAAAAAACTGTAAAAGACTATGTATTTGACCAACAACACTACCTATTCCGCTCTTAGCTGGCACGAACCGGCGGACTGCTAGATATTAATTAAACAGACAATATAATTAAAACTGCAAAAATACACAAAAAAACTTCAGTATAATTCATTTTTATTTAATACCGGTTGAAAGAGACGTTTCAAACTTAAGTCATCAAATCTTACTAAAAAAGTAAAATTATGCGCACATACATTATTAATAAAAATGGATATCCGATTGATAAATATTTAATTAATATATTATTGCATTTACAAACACGTTATCTGCATTTATAAGAAATTGCATTTTGTTAAATGATTTATTACAACATTGTAAAATATTGAACCTCCTAAGGATTTGCATTCAGATCATCGATCAATAATACATCAATCGTCATCAATGAATATTCAATTTCCTGTAAACATAAAGGTCAGGGATACATTTAACGGCCCATTATCCCGGTTTTTAGCGACTACGCCACTTTTCAAAGCAATTCAAAGTCATGAAAAAATTGTTTTTTTTTCACTGTTAAAAATACATATTAAAGATACATGCTTTATCTCTATAATGGCCTCATGAAAACACGATAAGTTAAACTTGCCTCGATCATAAAAATTTTTGAAAACAGGTCGTTTTTGTTCATTTTTTTAATGGTATTTCCAAAGCTTTGGACTAAATTTCATAAAAATTATACGTAAAGTAAGCTCATTGTATTGCCTATCCATTGCGCAGACAGATATTAAATAAAAAAATTGCTGCAAAATTTCGCCTAACAGAAGTCATAAAATGGTCTAACGCACCGAATAAACGATGTACTCAGTGGCTCACGAGCCTCCATACGAGACGGACCTGCGCAAGTTTTCACGACTCACGCTCCTTTCGCGCTAAAATTATTTATTTTTTAAATGCGCTGGAAAAAAAAACTATCTGACAGGAAGCGAAGGAGAATTTAAAAAAATTATATAGTAAGTGTTTCTTGAGTTTATCAAAATACCTCCTCCTCAAAATACCTCCTCCTCAAAAGCTCCGAAGAAACTCTGATACGAACTAAGAAAATTATGGTAGGTAGTGTAAATTCCACCACGTGCAAATACCATCACGCGTAACCACAGTTTAAATACTGTTACTGTTTATCTGTTCAACTAAAATAACTCGTTTTTTACTTTTTACACGACTGCTCAAAAAAAGGAGTGTAATGTTTTTAGGGTTCATGTATGTATGTACGTATGTATGTGTGTATGTATGTATGTATGTATGTATGTATGTATGTATGTATGTATGTATGTATGTATGTATGTATGTATGTATGTATGTATGTATGTATGTATGTATGTATGTATGTATGTATGTATGTATGTATGTATGTATGTATGTATGTTTGTATGTATGTATGTATGTATGTATGTATGTGATGTTTCTTTATTCCTCCATAACTTCTGAACGGCTGAACAGATTTGGATATATGGGGTATCGTTAGAATCCTTGGATCCTCCCGAGTAACAAAGACTATATTTTTTTGGAAAAATCAATATGGCGGATGTGAGGCGCCATTTTCAAAAGTGGAAAAAAAATTTTTTCTTCAACTATCATAATATGGGTATCAAAATGAAGGTATTGGAGAGTAGTAACAGAAAATACCTTCACATAACTGCTGACCATCAGTAAAAAACATAAAATAAAAATAAGTAATTAAAAAATGAATGAAAAACATAAAAAAAAACCGGCCAAGTGCGAGTCGGAGTCGCGCACCGCTTCCATACTATAAAAGAAGTAAAACATTAAAAGAATCACTTTTGTTCAAGAATTTACGAGTATAATTTACATGTACCTAGGTACTTTTGTTGGCGAACCGCAAACCTAACTTTGTTTTCGGCGGTTTATTGCTATTATCAAAAAAATTATAAAAGTTAGGGAGTTGAGTTTATTTTTCCTGTAAAATATACGTTAATTTCTATTGATCATACTTATTTTAGATTTTTCGATTGATAAACATTGGAGATAAGGGGGGGGGGGCTGGTATGTTTTTCGACAGTTTGCTCAATAAATCAAAAACTATCGGGCATAAAAATAAATAAAAATCGGTTTTAGAATATACAAGTAACGTCCTTTCATACCCCACTCAATATTGTTATCTCATTTTGAAAATTCAAAGCCCTGGTTTTCCCCCCTTTTTAAATAAAAATAAAATCAATTTGCAATGTTTTATAATTGCATTGGCGTTGGGTCACTATTACCTAAAACTATTTCAAATTTCAAGTCGATAGCTTTGATAGTTGCTGAAATAATCGAGTGTGACAGACGGACGGACGGCCGACGGACGGACGGGCGGACGGAGAAAATCTCACCATAAGGGTTCCATTTTTACCAAATTTGTATGGAACCCTAAAAACACGAGTGCCCTGTTATAAAACGAACTAAAAAGTAAAAAACGAGTTATTACTTCGTTTTATAACAGGGCATTCGTGTTTTTTAATTGTTGAAACTGAAATTATTTTTTTTAGAAGGCTTCTATTTCGATGAACGGTCTCATTTACAACATTGGAGATCACACAATGATTGGAGATAAATGTCGACTCGACATATGTAAGGATACTCAATGCCAAACCATATGAAAATCAAAATGTAAGCGTTGAAAAAATTGAGTGTCGCAATCACATATTACGCAACTTTTGTAAAAAACTACGCAGACTGGCAGCAGAAACAAATGCCCTGAGACATCGAAAAACACTTACCAACATAAGAATTATGATAATGAGAAAAGCTATCGTGAAATATATAAAACTAGCAGTGCCCGCGGACTCCGTTCCGCGTTAGAAATATTTTTGTCCCACGTAAGGCCCGGTTTCCACGAAAGCGGAGCGAAGCGGAGCTGTGTTTGGATAACTAACCAGATTTCATCATTTAGACATCCCTCAGTTTCAAAAATATCAAAATGACGAAATCTGATTTGTTACTGAAATACAGCTCCGCTCCGCTTCGCTGTGGTGGAAAACGGGCCTTATACCCAAAGCCCACAGCGCTGGACGCGAGGCATTCAGATAAATGAATGATAAATGCCTATCCTATCGCCACGCAACAACCGAAGCGGCTGCGGCGCGCTCCTGCATACCGCGCGTTTTTGTTTTGCTAATATCTTTGAAGATATTTATTTAAACTGTATAGAGTAAGGGGCAGAACTATTCTACATTAAATTTCCGTTCTAAAAAACATATTTACAAAGATATAAATTAATACCATATGGGCTAAATAAGCTTCACAAAAATTATTTATTTTTAATCCACAATTTTAAAGTAAAAGCAGTTATTGCGAGTTACCCATAGGAGATAGGCATATGCTATTGCGGACTTTTTTGCAGATTTTGATACTGATTTGATGATTTTGATTTTGTTTTGTTCTATCCTCAATCGCAGCGTACGCGATGAAAGCAATTTTTTTGCGACTTGGATTGCATTATTCAAGTTTTAGTAACAATGCAAAGTTTATTTTTGAAATTATTATAGCCTATGACACTCCACGATAATGTATTGGTGAATGAATTTTGAAAATCGGTTCAGTAGATCCAGAGATTACCCCTTACAACGTCACAAACTCACAAACATCGTTACGCTACCTTTTTATAATATTAGTATAGATATCACAAAATATCTGGGAACCCTAAAAACGTTGCCATATCAGTTCTGCACAACGATATTGTTAAACTCAATGCCGCACTCTTATGGTGATCACAGAATGTGTCAAAACTACTACTGTGAAAAGAAAGATGCGGACGGTAGCAAAGAAGATTAAAAAAAATATAAAACTCTTCATTTCCCTAATATGTACAAGAAAAATTTCTACAGATCCTGCTACTTTAGTAATACATAATTATTATAAATAAATACCTCGGTTGATATTATCGTTTACCATAAAAAAGTCAAAATATACGTAAAAAACGCAACTTCCAGCATATATTTCGTGAAGCGAATTATAATGACAAATAGTCCAACTGTAACAGCACACTACTGCACAGTACTGTGACGCAAATATTTATGAATAGGTTCACGGAGTTCATTCTAACTTCTCGGCTCACGACAATGGTCGCTAGGTATCGTAGAGCGAGTCTGAGTGTGCGACAAATACCTAAAGTGCTGGGATATAGTCGCCTTAAGTGCACAAATGCGTAAATGACGTCAAGAGAAGGAAACGGGAGACAAAAACATGAAAAAAGCTCTCCTTTCTGTAAACGGTATTATAACAGAGTCATTTGTCACACACGCTTGCAAATTGAGGTTATTAAGAACAATTAAATTTGCATAAAAAATTTTAATTCATAAGGATGACTTACGAACTTACGAATGGTCCATTTCACGCATAAATTTTTCCAACAAAACATAACTTATGCATTCGTGCAATAGCTACTTGCGATTAGCGGTTGTTACCTACCTGCCACCACAGCCTACCGCCCTTAGTGGGTTCAAAAGACACCTACCTAATATATATCTATCATTTTGCGTTGTCATTACACATGCATGCAAAAGAAGAATGACCAAAGGTGGTATCAAGTTTTCTCGTGAACCAAAACCAAAATATTGTAGGAAAATAAATTGGCACTAGGAATTTGTTTTGTTTTTCATATCTGGAATTTAATTTTGCATACAAAAAGCTAGTTTCCTTTCAATGCACATTTCCTGTCATACATATTTTATTGCGAACTTGTTTATTTGCCTATAACTTTGGAATTTAAAAATATATATTTGTAGAAGTTAATGTGGAGATTGTCGTGTAATTAGATGATTAACAACAGCAGATACAATCTTTGAGACCGGAATAAACCAATTTGATTATAATAAAATTGTGAACACACTAATAATTGTGAAAAAAAACCTACTCTACGCAATATTTGTTAAAGTCAACAACCTGTGAAGGCCGGCGCGGAAGGAATTCCGGAAATTCACCATAAACTACTTATTGACGTAACTAAATGAACCACGCATGGAGAATGTCAGATAGTGGAGCGAAGTCTTTCCGAAATGGCTTTTACGACAAAAATCGTTTTAATAGTCCAATTATCGTGTTGACCGACTGTTAACCGCAAGGAAGCATTTTCGTACAGTGTGACAAGACTATCTAGGCGCGTGGCTGAAATCGGAACTATCGTCCCTATCTTGTGATACTGTTGGATAGTTCGCTCTATCGGTATATATCGCTATTGTATGTTGTGTTGCTTTTGCTTAATATTAACTAAAATAAAACTAAAATTGATGTAAAATCGAGGAGATTTTATTTTCTGGCTGCCTTGTTCTTTGACAACGCCCTCCTAACAATGTCAGTCAAGTGCTAAGAGAGCCTTGTCGGACTATAGTACGCGGTAGTACCCTACCTACAAGTTTTGACACATGTTTTTGTCGCACTCGCATGCTAATATTATCGTGAACAATTTAGTACATGCAATAAGTAAGATAAAAATAATCTAAGTAGGCATCAAAATATTATTAATGGAAAAGTTTGTATTCTTAACATGCTTCCTTACTGCACCTAAATCTAAGTAGATAGTGAGTACCTACCTACTATTGTACTTACTGAAATATTAAAATTAGAAGAATAATTTTATCAAACCATTAGAAAACCATTAAAAAATTAAATTCCTCAGATCATAAATTCATTCGGACTATTATTATTTTATCCATGTTCTTTGTTTACTCATAAGAAAAGCTAATGCCTACTTTTTAAAATATCCTCTGTGTGCCATAATATAAAAAAATATTTTTTTTTAATTTATCATAATTTATCTAAATGAATAAATTATTATCATCATCCTGAAGACTATAGTTGTTGTTGTAATATTACGAAATTACTTTTTTAATTTATCATAATTTATCTACATGATTTAACATGGATAAATTATTATTATCAACCTGAAGACTATAAATATTTGTTTATGTAAACATTTTGAACTAAAATGTTTTGATGTTCCATCTTCGAAAAATCTATCTGTCACGTAAATAAAGTTACGTACATTTTACAATTTAGGGCGGGATTTCCACTGTTTATACATATGGGTCACGATTTTCTAACAGCTTCTAAATAATTCATTTGTTTTATATACGCCCCGCAATTATTGTGTGGCTACTGAGAATCAATGATTAATACAATGAAATGTGATCATCGGCTCACTTGTTATTACAACCGTGTCAAGTAGCTTATTATGCTGAAGGTTAAAAATACTTATTCTACGAAGCTCCGGAAGCATCCTGGCCAAGTATTTAACTAACAAATCGGCAAATGTACTGATAATTACACAACTGCCCAAAAAAGAGGTGTAATGTTTCAGGGTTCATGTATGTATATATTTTTTTGTATGTGATTTTCTTTATTCCACTATAACTTCTAAACGGCTGAAAAGATTTGGACGTATGGGGTATCGTTAGAGTCCGTACATCATTCCGAATTTCCAATATTTTTTTTGGAAATGTCGTTTTACCACATCGTCGTGTTTTTTACTTTTTAGCATTACCTTTAATATAATATTTACGGTAGATCCCGAGTAACACACCTTCACGATTTATTAATTGGAAGGAGATAAAATAATTTATGTTCTATTAAAAGCAAAAATTATCCGTCCGTGTGTCTGTTCTATTAGCATATGTCATGTATGTGTATGGTGTGTATATATGGAATAAAAAAATAACGTTATTTTTAGTTGAACTAAAAAAGGGGCAAAAAACAGATAAATTTTAAAGTAAGGTAACTTTACACAGTGGCATATCATAATAATACGAAAAGGTTTTACTTGCACATTCTAAAACTAAATTATGTACAATACTTTTTGATATACGAGTATTGTGTTAAATGTCGAAAAAATACCGCTTTAAATCCGCAGCTTTACGTCCTCTCGAGTGCGGTACCCTCAGTGCGCTAGTCTGACTCGAACTTGACCGGTTTTATTTATTATACTTATTATATATTATATATAGTACTTATTAGTTTCATAATAAGGACATTCATGACATTCATTCATATAAGGAAAAAAGTTGACTCTACTAAAGTTCCATTCATTGAAACTTGAAAACTTAGATAATCGGAAAATGCCACAAAAAGGCGAGACAAACAAAGGAAATCCTATTCAAACTAGAACCATCACAATCGGAGATCACAATAAAACGAGAACTCGGTACTAATTTATGTTGTAAGTACCAAATACTATGTACGTCATTAATAGCTATTAGAATATGTTTTTTTAGGGTGCCAAGCCAAAATAGTAAAAATGGAACCCTTATGATGCGACTTCACCTGTCCGAAACTAGGTTTTTGAAAACTCCGGAAATCTTTTAGTATAATTTTTAGTTCACATAATTTTTAGTTTTTTAGTCACAAACAACTAGTAATTTTATTGAAGTTTTACTTGAAATAAAACGCTCTTACTTGATTATTTTTATTCGGGTGACTCTACATAAAACTATAAAACTCCGAGCTTATTGTAAGTTATTCCCATGCAATACACGTTATTATTTATACTCGCCATATTATAAATTACTGTAACATACAATTATCACCTTTAAGCTTGTCGTGTTATAATTTAATATTGGCATATTTCCTACTCCTAGAACGCAATTGATAACAATATTTTTTATAAATCTTAATAATATATTACATACATAACAAAATTTAATTCCTAACATAATTATGCCAAGTGTTCTACATTATAATAAATACAAGGCATATAAACCTTTATTTAACTTTACGCTAGTAACAATTATATTACTCTGTGATATAAATAATGCTCTACATGGGGTTTGATCACGTTTCATTTAAATTATTCAAAATATAATGATTTTCCACTAAATCCAATTATTTCGTTACATAATATTTTAACAATGTTACTAAAATAAAAAAAAATATAATAAGTAATTTAAAAATAACTTGGCTCATAATTCGTAATATGAAACGGCTTCACAGGTACATTCAATAAAATTATGCATAAGTTTTTTTAATTTATTATCTAAATAAATCCCAATAAATAAATTATCGAAATGACGAAATACTGTTCCTCCCTTATCTCGAAAGTTTCTCAATCGGAAGTTTCTCTATTGCTGCAGTCAACACAATTTTAGCAATGTTGGTTATCCTGGTTTTCCTATTAATCTTCTTATTTCTGATTAAATCGCGTAGATGATCCAGAAACTTCGGACATACTTAGTTCTTTCAATCACCTGTACCCATTGAGTGACTCAGGTTTTTGTGATGTGTATGAGATTAGGCCATTGCCAATGACCTAGGTATGCAAAATAAGTAGGTACTAATAAGTACTCAAGTTGTACCTATATGTGCTATTACACGAACGAAATACACGACACTGCTCTTATTAAAAGATGCATATTCACTATCCACTAGCCTCGAATCTATCCTTTATCCAGGTTAAGTATTTATAATGTGTTGTGATAAAGATCTAACGTTGATTGCAATTGAGTTGTTTGTCATATTATGAAGTATTTACTTGGCTTTAATTACTATAATAATATGTACAAAAAGTAATTCTAGCTTAGTCAGCTTACCCAAAGGAAAATTACATACTGTAAACCTCGGGGTTCTGTAATACCAAACCTACCTTATTTTGGACCTAATGAATTTTCATTGTCACCACCAAGGCCTCCATTAACAACCATGAATCCTCAGTAACAGAAAACGTCATTGAAGCTAATCATGGGTTTTACCTACATTACGTTTATTATGACAAACATGAACTCTACATTTTTTATTGAGTTGTTACTGGGTAGCTATCTAAATGCAGCTACTGTTTAAATATTTTTTAAAGATCGACTCTATCAATATTATTATTTTAGAAATTCGCACGGGCTCAGGGTTTGAGTATTAGGGGTCCGTAATAATATCCTCTACTTTGTGATCTTTGTACAGTTAGCAGTTTACTCGACTTAAAATAAAGGTCAATAAGCCCATACCATTAGTAGAAACATGCCACAAGTTAAAAGAAATGTCTTTGCAAAGTTACATTTTCCTGTTGAGAACAAAGGGAGGGTTTATTTTAATATTTATTTGTCTTTTTTTAGCTTTTAGATTACTTCGTGTAAAGCAACACTTAAAGATCAAAGGATATAGGGAAATACCAACCTCTTATCATTCCAACATAAAATAATTGTACAATTGTAGGTAAACCTACCTACATGATTTAAAAAGAAAAACGTTTTGTGCATTTATAATGTCCCTTAATAAATAAGAGGCAAAGGTGACTGACTGACTGATGATTCCGTGCTATTCTAGCAAGCAATATAAATAAAGTATAGTTAAGTGAAATTGAGTTAGTATCTAAATAGTAATAGTAATAATAGTAAATAAACCAACATTTAAATACCAAAGGCAGGTAAGGGAAATACCATAAAAATAATTATTGAACATTGTACAATAATTGTACATGTTCATTAATTAAGAAAC
Source organism: Coenonympha glycerion (assembly GCA_963855885.1). Classification (NCBI taxonomy): domain Eukaryota; kingdom Metazoa; phylum Arthropoda; class Insecta; order Lepidoptera; family Nymphalidae; genus Coenonympha; species Coenonympha glycerion. The sequence continues at coordinate 14,466,463 of OY979630.1, read as the reverse complement.
AATTTGTACCTTTAAATTGTCCATGCCCTATCATCGCCCAGTTCCGTTGGAAGGGAAAAAGGTTCGAAGCTTTTGATACAGTGTAGACAAAGAATAAGGAAATTTTTAATCACACGGGCAAAACGGGGGCACCTCCACCTTTAATATTTATTGTAGCTATTAAGCGTGTTAGGTACAAATATAAAAAAATTGTGATTGTTAATCCTTCATGCTACAACTAGTTACCGGTAGTTTGTTAAAGGCGATAGCTTACCAAGCTATACCTTATCTCAAGGGTTCACTACCCCCGCAAGATTCTAAAAGAATTTAAATCCATTCATGAATATATTAGGTGTCTTTTAAAATATATTCGAAGGTAAAAATTACTTTACTACGTCACGAGTCTTTCAAAATGTTCTAAAAACTTATAGATAGGAAACGTATTTATAATCCAACATTTTACACAACAACAACAACAAGATGTTTAACAAGAAAAAATATGACCTATCAGATATTATCAATATAAACATTTGAAATGTGATCAACATAATCTTAATTCAGGTTTAATTCATTAAAATATTTAAATGTAATTTTTTCCCGCGGTTTGCCCTAACCGCGGGAAAAAATGTCACCAGTTTATCGGTGTCAATTAGTACCAACAGTATAAGGCCACGCGGTAGTTCGTTCAACGGCCACCTATAGTATTTTGACAGTTGGCGCTACTGTTTGCTTGTATGAAAAAAAATTTTTTTTTCTTTATTTAGGGTTTGTTCAATGAGAACATGTCACCCTCAAAAATTAAACTATAAAAAAACATAAAAATAAACATAACATAAACATATACAAACTTGAACGTGCATTAATCTCGACGTTTTAAACCTATTTTGACGAGTTTGCACAGCATTCCAGCCTCCCGCGACAGCGGGAAAGCTAAAATGCTGTTGCAAACTCCCACTTCTTGGTGGTTTAAACTAAGTGACATTAATAAATTGTGTCTTTCGACTTCGGTCCGGACACACTCTAGGAGGACGTGTGAGACGTCCTCCAGAGTTCCACACGCGGAACAGTTCGGGCTCGATATCTTTTTCATCAAAAAAGCAAAGTTGTTGAGCGGGAGGTTGCTTGTATGAAAATGATTTGCGTAAACCGTTCGGATGCCCATATCTTGAGGTTAGTAATCAGTGTTTAAAATGCATATAAAATAAAATTATTTAGTAAGTCTGTCGTCACAAATGACTGACACTGACGCCTGTTTAATTGTTTTTACTAAAGTTAATGTATCATATATTTGCTATTGTTAATTTTTAATGCATTATTTATTGTTAATTAATTTTTACTATTCTTAATTTGATTTATCCTCTCAATTTCAAAATGATTTTCAATGTTTAGTTATTCTATATTTAATAACCAAATATGAAGTACGGATGAATAATATAATTTATTATAGCTACTTAATCTTTTATCGAAATTTGTTTTAACTTTACATTGTAGGTTTGGTTTTCGCTGGTTTCATATTCTTTGAATTTGTGATAAATACTCTCATTTCACGGTTATCTGATTTGTTGCTTGCTATATCAACCGACAGTCATTGTGTTTAAATTGAAATTTGCCATTGTCAGTTTATACGGAAAATAGCGCAGAAAACTGAAAATTATTATTATTCATGAATTAATTAACTATACAGAATGGGCGTAGGTATTAAAGTCGTCGATAAAAATTACGTTTATTCTGTCAAATTAGTCAAATTACATATACGCAGATAAGAAGCTGACCTGTGATCTTCAGGAATTTAATTTGCCCCAAATTTATGCACTGATATATTATGGTGACAGTGTTATACAGTGTGCTAATACTCATTATTGTAAAACTAATCTCGGTGAGAAGCCAAGGTGAATGGTGGTATACCTCCTGCTATTTTTATATTGGTTTTCACTGTGATGGAGTAAATAAAATAATAGTTAATCTTAATACCTAATTACTAATATTTATTGGGATAGTTAACGAATGAATAATTCTATCAATTAGTTACTATAGAGTTTTTATCGAAAACATTCAAACATCTAATAAAGTGATAAAATCAAAGTACCTAGAACTCTTGTGGTTTAAAATGGTTAGTTTTGAGCATTCGTGTAATTGCTATACAACTTTTTACAGATGAGGTTTATTCTTTCTACGAAACAACAACGCCAGGGAGACTTGCTGACGGAGAACAAAAATTAAGTGACTATATCCTAAAAGCCATGGATCATTTCAAGCAGCCTAACCCTGAAGGATTACCTGGATTAGATATTCCAGATCCATACATATTGCCCGATATGAGCCAATTTGTAGGGTTTGCTGCGAGTCTCACATTTAGCGAAACCGCTCTTCATGGTATTAGTAAATTTCGTGTTCTGTACATAAATACGGAAGTAGAAGACATGGAGGTATTAAGATCAGTATTATTCTCAGTGCATATATTACAAGTTAATACCACTTATGCTCAAAAACGAAATAAAAATCTTTTCTTTGCACTTAAATAAACAATTATTATTTATTTACAGCAATTCATTCAATACCGCGTAACAAGCAGCAATAATAATTGTTATTTTTTTTCAGTGTCGAGCTGCACTTGTTATAGATAAACTTCACATTCGTGGAAAATATATACATAGATCATTGTTTTCTTATACTAGAGGAGCTTTTACATCAATTGCTACATTGGGCATAGAACGCGACGGCAAATTAAGAGCACAAAATATATCAATCGATATCTCCTTTCAAAGTATTGCTGTACATTTTGAGAATACTGGTATCTTGGCCTCATTGCTTTCAGGACGCGTAAATTCAATGGGATCCTATCTCTTTGATGCCATCAAGCCAGTACTGCTTCAGGATGCACATACAAATATTAGACGAGAAATTAATTAGAAATTGGACGAAGTTGTAGGCGACATAGAGTTTCCTAACACTATATCTCCAATAGATATGATCATAATAGATGCGAGAAAAAAGCTTATAGAAATGAAGATGGATCCATTTAAAGCTGAGGATTTCAACACCACGACGAACATTTTTGAAGTAAGACTTCACAACACATGGTTAACTGGTTTGTCGTCTTTATACCGTGTTGGAAACACAAGCCTTTACCCATTGAGTTATAAACTAAGGAGTTAGGTGAATTTTGTATTACACCCCTCATCCATAGATTTATATACCTATGCCTTTACCTGAAAAATAACACTCTTACTGCACACTTTAGTATCAATACTCAAGAAATTAAAGGATCTACATTTTGAGAAGCAAAAGCGATCGGTGGTTTTATATCTATGGGAGGCAGTGCGTTTTTAAGTGTAAAATATACACAAGGACAATTCATACTTGCTCAGTCATTAAATACAAGAAAAAAAATGGAATTTCGGTATTTAGAAATAGAACTCGGGAACATACAAATTGGTTTTGACGGCACCGGAACTTTAGACTATTTAATAGAATCAACAAATAATATATTACCGACACTTTTGAGGTATCAAATATGACATGCTGTTACAAACCCTATTAAATGAAAAATACAACAAGATCTTGATTCCATTGATATAGAAGATGTAATAATTAACGAGCTTCCTAAAATTGATAAAATGGAAGAAGAAGACTTCCAACTTGCTCAATTAAGAATAGTAAATATTACAAACGAAATTTATAATGATGATGATTTTTTTAACTTTTGAGTTGCAACCTAATAACAACTTTATACGAATATTTAACAATAATTATAGAGAATATTAGTATACGTTTAATTATCATTAATTTAACTTTATCCATAGCATTGAAATGAAATGAAATGAAATGAAATTCTTTATTTCACATAGGCCTAAATAATAGGCGCCCATGAAATGTCAAAAACTCTACCGCCATGTATGTTAAATGTATGTGATTAATAGTCTTAATAGATATTGAGAGATCTTGTACGATCTTATTTTTATTTAATTTATTACCTAATACTGCACATTACCATATACTAATCTTACCTACCGTATTAAAAAAAAATTAGTGTTTTTATTTATTTCAACTTCAAAATCTTAGCTTACAATGTATGTAGCTACTTAAAGTATGTATTATTGTAACAAATTTTGCATTGTAGAGCATTTTAAATTGTAACAAAACACTTTAGTCTAATGATGAGTCGAATATTTTGTTAACTATTGTTATTTTTTGCTAATGGGGCTCATTCATTGACAAATAGCTTCACTAGTCACTACTTAGAAGTGTAAACAAGATAATGGTTTGAAAAAATCTATAGTAAAATCAATTACGTCGAAGTAGGTACTCGTATCGACAGTTTTATGTGGCAAAACAAATGCAGAGTTGCGGCCGCAGAGATAAAATTTGACCTGTGCCCCGAGCGGGATATGATCGTTTAGTATACGATTTGTTTGAGTGATGCTAACGTGTTAGTGCTCCAAAATGTGGATCTTCAATTTGTTACTTTTCTCTACGTTCGTCATTGGACAGAGTCAAGGTGAAGTATTGTTTTCCTTTAACAAATAGGGGTTCCAGAACGAAGTACCAATCTGAGTTTTGATATTGAGCTATAGTTTTTTGCATAGGTTATAGTCATGTCATCTTCAAAGGTTAGACATATTAAAAACGTTAGTAGTAAGCGTTTGATTCTTTCTTGACATATTGATGCCCACAAATTCCCCCTTATCTACATATAAATAGGAAAGAAAGTTCTCTTTTATTTATTTTTATTCTATCGCACGAATTAGGTAGAAGTAAAATTTCTTATTTTATATTAGTCGAACACAAATTGTATTGCTTGACTTGCTGTTTTTACAGATGTCACAACGACTACCGCGTCGCCGACTGATCTCGCAAAAGGCGAAGAAAAAATGAGCGAATACATACTGCAAATTTTGGAGCACTTCAAAAAACCGAACCCAGTCGGTATTCCTGGAGCCAAAGTACCAGATCCCTATAGTGTCCCGGACATGAAACAATCGATTTCCATTGGAACTCTTTATTTTAAAAACACAGCTGTGTACGGCATCAGCAAGTTTAGAATATTGTATGTTAATGCTGAAATTGGAGCTATGGAGGTAAGGAAATTAATGATACCTATACTGTAATAAATAAGAAAATGACCACGGTCATCAATACGTATATCTTATCGCTAAGGTGTGGAATTCCCTTTATCGTAAGACCAGTATCTTTAATCTATGTGCCCGTTCAGAATAAGCTGTGTATTCTCTTCGTTCCATGAGACACACTGGAGATCCAAACTTTTTAGTTGCTACTAGAGGGCGCTAAATGTTTGTTACCAATATACGTATAAATTTGTTTTTTTTTTTTTCATAATAGCAAAACATTTCCAGTTGTGTAGCTCACCATTGTTAAAAAATAGGTGTGCAGAAATTTCCCAGCACTGATAAAGAAGATCAAATATTAATTTCAGCAAACGCCATGCATATTTTAAAAACAAAGAAATTTCAGCTTTTACTTCATCTCGTTTCGTTTCAACAAAGACACAGTGCTCTTAATTCAGTAATCTTGCCCACTGTCAACTTCTATATAACACAAGCACAAAAAAGAGATATAATTTTAATACGTCATTTCTATGAAAAACCTACGTAACTTTTTATCCGATGAATACTTGGAAATATTGAACACAATTTGCGTCATTTGAATTTTCATATAGGTGTTGTGGTAACGCAACTTCCGGAACGAAATTCTACTGATAATTAGTGACAACACCAAGTTCTGCATCTGAAGATTCTGCTTCATAAATTAAATTATTTATATTACCTTAACTTTACAATCAATTTGTTTCATTACGCCAAAACATATTAGCAGGACAGATTAAATTGTTTTGCTATAATCCGCTACTTGAAAATAATCTGAATGATCACCCGCAGGAGCACCGCTCATATTATGAATTTCAGCAAAATAAACAAAATAACGCCTTCTTCCATTCAATATCAAAAACTTATTGTTTTACAGGTTCACGCGGGACTCGCTATCGATAAGCTTCAAGCTCTAGGAAACTACACGATGTCAACATGGCTGAACAGAGTCCAGGGACCATTCACTGTTGACATCACTGGTATCGAGATTACAGCAAAAGCAAGCTTAGGAGTAGAAAGAGATGGAAAATTAAGAGCTCAGGAAATAAAAATTGACATTTCCTTCACTACGATTGCAATGAATTTTGAAAACGCTGGATTCTTTGGTGGCATGTTACAAGGAATAGTCAACTCAATCGGGACATTTCTCTTTGACTCGATCAAACCGTTCATACTTAAAGAAGCTTACACGAAGGCTAGAGATGAAATAAATAAAAAACTAGATGAGGTCGCAGGTGATATGCAGTTTCCAAATTCAATATCGCCATTGGATATGGTTATAGCTGATGTAAGAAAAAAAGTAAGAGAGATGCAATTAGACCCCTATCAGATTAAGGATTATAATGCTAGTGCAAGTGTCTTCACTGTATCACTAACTAATACCTGGGTTACTGGAATATCTTCTTTCCAGAGAGTAGGAAATATAACTCTTAAAATGGAAAATAACACAGTTATTGCTGATTTTGAAATTGGAACTCAAAAATTAGAAGGACTCACGCAATGGGAACTATCTGCTATTAGTGGCTTGGTATCAAGAGCTGGGACAGCATCATTCTCGGTAGAGTATATAAGTGGAAGAATAATATTGGCACAGCCTCTCGACACTAGGAAGAAACCAGAATTCGTAGATTTGGATCTTGACATTGGAAACATTCAAGTGCGGTTCAACGGCGCTGGAACTATAGATTATGTTGTAGAGTTCGTTATAAACGTTTTACCAAATCTCTTGCGATACCAAATTATTGATGCTTTAGAAAATCCCATCATTGAGAAGGTTCAAGGGGAGCTTAATAAATTGAACGTAGAGGAAATGATAAAAGCGGAACTTCCAAAAATAGATGAAATGGAAGAAAACGGATTAAAGCTGTCGGCTCTTCGAGTACAAAGTGAAGCAGAACAACCATATGACGAAGACGAATTCTTCAATTTCTAGAAAAGTTCTGAGCTTGCATTTAAAAACTTTTATTCAAAGAAGTGATATAGTCAGTAGTATAATATATAGTGCCAAAATGCTTATTTATCAACAAGAAAATTATAACGATCTTTGTAGGTAAATTATAGAGTTTTATTATTTTGTGTACAGTCCTTTATTTATTTTTATTTTTACATCTTTATCATAACTTTAATTTTTACAAATTATGACCGTTTCTACGAAAGTCATAGCTACAAGAAAACTTTTAACTGTATAAGAAATTTTGACCTGAATTAACAGTGTTGAAAAATATCTGGAAAAACCGGGGCATTTTTATTTATTTATTATTTCATTACACACAATACAGTAAAATCAAGGTACTTACATTTAGCAAAGCTTAATCTCGGGATATTATGTTTATAGAAATATAATTATTTTTACTTCTATAGTTGTATTTATGCGTCTATAGGTAGTTGTTGTTGTATTTTATATCAAAAAATTACTAAGCAAACCTTTTGTCAATGCCGATGGATCTTGTAAAATCTGTGGGATCTTGAGACCAACGGATGTTTGAGTAATTACTATCAAAATTTGCCTGTGAGAGCAATACTGAAAACTGACTATGATATTATGAATGCATTACTACACGTGCTATAATTTTTTTGTTTGAGCCAGGTACGTCTCATTCGGATCTAATTACTGATCGTCATCAAACCTTATGGATTATAACGTATCTAATTGTTCCCACGCAACATTAATTTTTGTCGCACGTCGTTGCCCGTGGTGATATTATTGAGAGCGCCCTGCGCCTGTGGTCGGTTAAGTGTTGTTAAACCGGTAGCTAACGGTTTTTATCTTGAGATTCGTACCTGTTATTTTGCTACAATGCCTGACCATTTTTATGAACTATCAAAAAATTGGACACATCCCGTTTTTGTACGTTTTGACTGCTCATAAAATACTTACCGGCTATAAAGACTAAAATTAAATTATAAAAACATCTGAAACTGCAAATCTGCAAGTTGCAACCAACCATCTTATGAAGACAAGAAGCATTTCCGGCATGGCATAGATACTTCTATTTAAGTTTTTATGGATTAAAATTTTTCATTATAATTTATATTATTAGTTGCATACGCTCATTTTAGTGCCCATTATATATTTATTATAGATATGCAAAAGTTTAATTTATAGGGTTTTTAGTATTTCTTTCAGTGTACAGAAATTCGATCGTCTGAAAAACAAAGCTTACCTTAAAAAAGAATAAAGATCCCCGAAACAAAAACAAACAGGCTTTAGCTGGCGAGCCTATAATGGAAAGTGTGGTATAGGACTCTTCTCGATATGAATGCAAACCTGTGAACATATAACTTCCACGGGTTGTACGCAGCGCACGCTCGCGCGGGTTCATATAAGACATTTAAAATAAACTAAGTTCTGATTTGCAAGTGATCATTTAAATTAAAAAATAATTTATACACTTATATATTTTCTAGCAAAACGTTAGAATGGAGCATCGAGTTTTACTTCTACTTTTTGTCGTCGCGGTAGCACCGACTTCCTCAAATACAAGTAAGTTGTATCACTAAAAGAAAGTAGATTAGCAAGTACTCTTTGATTTCTTTATATTAGCGAGTTAGCCAAACGTTATTTTTAAGCTTACCGTTTAGATATTATCAAATATAAACCAGCCTTAACTATAAAGTTGCATTAACAGTTGCATTATTTAACTATTATAATTTTTTAATGTGTTTAGATGGAACGTCCGTTGATAATAATTTTTAAGTATCAAAGGATATTTTTTTTATCCTGAAATCAGCTTAATTTTTGTTTCATTGGGCTGCTCTCTAGTATAGGAATCGTTTAAAAAGTGTAATTCTACCTCGAAACTACTCCTCTCTAGTGGATCTACTATAGCCATGTTGTTTGACTCTATATTATATTCTACACATGCCGTTACTCTAGAATCTACATTATGGATTTAGCCGGCCACAATGGTCCATTGTGCAAAATGCGGACGTCTCTCGTTTCATGTTTCTTACATAGGTTTTATTCAAGGAACTTTCTTCTTTATGATATCTGCTGCCAGTAACGCTATCTTGGTTCTAAAAGAGCATCACGTCTCTTGATTCTTGTAGTATCATCTTGTTATACCGCTCTCCAGATTGGTATGTTCTTTCAACATTCTGATAAATAATTGTCTCTGAAGTTGCCAATCATTTATCACAAATAACGGGGGAACTTGATAATGTTGTCGTTATTTTTTTTTTACCAAAACAGATTCTACTCAAAACTAGAGTCTTCTCTCAAAGAAAAGAATAGTTATGCCCAATGTCCACCACGCTAGCCTGCTAAAATTCAGGCGCAAGTTTCATTTAGGTTTTCTCAAAATTTTTTCCTTCACTGTTAGAAGAAGTGATCATTTGTTATTATATCACAGGCTCAATCACCAAAATCTTCGGCAATCTCTGTTGTTCTTTGAACTTGTTGTTCTTTTTTGCACCTAGGTATATGAAACTAAAACAACTGTCCAGCCACAGTTTTTTTCCAAATTTACAATCAGTAAACCACGAGCACCAACCAGGGACTCGCTTCACTCGCACATTACGAGTATATCAAATCACTGTGATCAAACAAAGTTGGAAATTGCATGCAACTTGCTAAATAGTAATAATAACTAGAACTACTAACTACAAAGTATACAAAAGTGCCAATCCATATCAGAACTAGGATCTTTTTTGAGTTTTAGTTTGTTTGGGTATGTAAGTAGCAGTTTTTTATATATTATCTATAAGTCTCAATTCTCCTGGGTGTCCACAATCTCTTCAATCTGACCCCGTTTACAGGCATATTTTATACCTAGATCTTCTTCATAAGATTTTATTACAAAGTTTTGCTAAGCGTAATTGATGCAGCAAATTATCCGAATAAGTATTGACACATACCTAATCGTTCAATTCAGATGTTTTAAGCAATGTGAAAGTCCTTACCACTCTCACTAGCGTTACAAATTTTAGCACTTTCTTCTTTAGGTATATGAATCGTTTCCTTATTGCAACATTTTTATATTTGTCTAACGAAAACAAATGTTAGTGTTTCAATAATTTTATCTTAAAGTATCATGTTACCAATGCTCTTCAATGATGGATCATAATTCTGCTTCATCATCTAAATTCTGCCCTTTTTGGTCTTGACTCTTGGTTTGTTACCTCTACAATGTTGGTGGCATTTATCACTGGAATACATCATAAGGAACCTGCGTTCCAGAGAAGTAAAAGCTCGCCATAATATTCTCAAAGATAAGTAAAGTATTCCAACTTAGACTTGGTGAGCTAAGTGTCGTAAAAAGTGTAAGAAAATATTTAATGACACTGTTAATATCAAAATAAGCAACCAATAAAATAAAGAAAGCTTCTTTAGTATTTAAAAAACTCATAAACGAATCATGGAGTTACGGTGTTACATCTTAATATTTACGGGTGTAAATAAAAATAAATAGCATACGCGATGACCGTTAATTTTATAAAGCTTTACAAGTTATTAGTGTTGTAATTTAATCTAAGTCTTCAATTCATATTAAGACATTTTTCCTTGACTAAGATAATAGTAATAATGTAATCGTCATTAAAAGAAACAATAGTTTTGAGATAGGTATCTTAGGCGGTAAACTCCAATGCACCTTCATATTTACTAAGACAAGTCCGTATTAGGTATATAGAAATTATAAAATTTAATAAATTATATAACTTTTTTTTGTAGTTATAATGGGACAATTGTAACCAATAATTTTCAGATTTTATACCTACTCCAAAGTTAATCGATTTAATAAATCTCTTAGGTACGCTGACCATCCCTAGAAGGCAGACTTGACTCTACCTTAACTCTTTATTTTTTAAGTGTCCTAAGTAGCCTGTGTTATAAAGACGTCATAAAGTTTAAGAGCTTATGAATACAAGGAAATTACAATATGCTTGTCATACCTATATGTAGGTATATTTCATTTTTTTGCTACATGCATTCACAAATCATTTTGTGCTCGGACTGGGATTTTATTTAATAGGTACGTACGTATGGTACCTTAACGACTTAACAAAATCACTGAGTCAGTACGAATTATGATTACTTACGTATGAAATTTTTATTGTATTCACTAGTGCCGCTACAAGATTACTTAGCAGAATTAAGAATATTTAGTCTTTAAGTCTGTGGTTGAAGAGTCATTAATGTATTACATAAAGTGTTTACTGAGAAGACAGGTATTTACTGTGCAGTATTATGGATCTAACGCTCAGGTCATAAGAACTGTTACATTTAACGTAAGACGAAAGATTATTATGCTTGAGACTCGGAAAGTACGAGAGTCGTGCTAGGAGATTGGGTAACACGGATGCCATCGCGCAAACCTCTGCACAGGCTCTATGAAATGGGTACCAACTGTATAATTATAAAATTAATTTGTTAAATTAATACCTCCTTGAATTCCAAACAAACTATGCCAGGTTTCTTCCTTTGGTCGAAACTCGAAAGACTTTAATTCTCGAATTATTTTAAACTTAGGTTCAACAATTTTGACGACCTCCGTGGTTGAGTGGTTAGCGTGCCGGTTTTCAAGGCGCCGCCATCTCTGAGGTTCCGGATTCGATCCCGGTCGGGGCAATGTAGAAATTTTCTACATTGTCTCGGGTCTGGGTGTTGCGGTACCTTCGTTGTTTCTGATTTCCTTAACACAAGTGTATAAGCCACTTACTAAGGGATCGGAGCAATGTATGTGATGTTGTCCACTATTTATTTAAAATTTTAAAAATTGTGTGAACTTGCTAGTAAATTTTTCCTTCGTGTATATATTGTCACCTCGAGTACGTGTTGGTGCAAGGTATAGGTATCAGCGGTTACATGCGCCATGTACCCACAATCCACCCAATCCTAGTTTCAGCCAAATTGTGTGGTAATTGCAGCGTAAAGAAGTAAGAAACGTCCAAAAACAATTAATTTGATTTGAACATTTGACGACCGAATGGAGCAGCGGTAGTGATCCTGCCCTTTGCGTCGAAGGTCGTGGGTTCGATTCCCACACCTGGAAAATGTTTCTGTGATGAGCGTGAATATTTCCCAGTATCTAGGTGTTTTTCCATATATTTGTACCTATTTATGATATTAGATATTAAGTATATTTATCAGTTATCTAGTACCCATAACACAAACTATCGCTTAGGTACTTTGGGGCTGGATATGCCGCGGCGTGTGTAATGTTTTGATGTATTTATTTATTTAATTAACGCTAAAAGTTCTGACGCAAATAACACACTTTAATAAAATGAGCTTTTGTTAATTGTTGGTATTAGCATTACATACTCAAAAGCATAAAATATTAGACATAGGTACCCAGCAACAAAGATTTAATCTTTGCCCAGCAACAAAAAACACGAACACTCATCAATCACCTTGTACCTAACTCATCGGCGTTGACAATACAATTGACATGATTTTACAATTGAATTGTTTTTAAAAACTAATGGCAATGAGTCAATATTAGGGAACCAATGAGGAAGTCTTGGACATAATCGAAAAATTTACATAAGTTCAAAATTCAAATAGACGTGACTACTCGTATGATGACGGTTAACTCTATGAGGTAACAGTAGGGTTAACTCAAGCTTAACTCAAAGAGGTAAGAGTAGAGTTAACTATACTCCCACTTTTCATTCGATTCGTAAAATGACGTTTCTAAATGTCATTTAGTTACTTTAATAGGGGCCGATTTTTCAAGCGCCAAATAAACTGTTTGAAGAATATATTTGAAACATATGCCATATTAAATCTGTCAAAACCGTCAAAACGTCATATTTATTGCTTAGTTAACGATTATCTGGCGCTTGAAAAAACGGCCCTATAATCAAATTAATCCAAGTATTTTTACATAAAATAACTTTGTTTAGAAAGCCTCGTGTCTTATTTTATAACATTTAAAGCTGTTAAAGTGAAATATAGCAATTTATTGGAGTTTAGAAAAATACGAAACGTCATTTTACGAATCCAATTAAAAGGCGGAGTATAAATAAACATAACAAACGCTAAACTTTGGATCAATGGCAAGTAAGGCCTTGTATATAGGTATATTAGGTATACAATATACATATATCACAATGCCAGCTCTAGGATATAACTATGTTATTACTCAGAGAACATCGCCAGGGTCTCTTATGGTCTATTGCACACTCAAATGTGTATTATACGCCGCTAAAGAGGTCATTCGGCGCAACGGAGACCAAAATTAGTTACGTTTGACTGCACGCTCGATACATCACAAATCTATATCTATACTTATAATAAAACTGTAACGGGTCGAATTCTGTACATTGAAGATATTTTGAATATTTTTGTTGGAGGGCACTCCTTAGTCGATACTGAAGCCAAAACTGTAATTTGTTTCATTTTTGTCTGTCTGTCTGTCTGTCTGTCTGTCTGTCTGTCTGTTTCACGACCGGGCATCACGGCTAATCCGCTGGATGGATTTAAATGAAACTTGACATGATTATAGTGCATACCCCGAGGTAGGACATAGGATACTTTTTGTCCCGAAATTCATCATGGTTTCCCTGGAAGACGGCATCAAAGTCCAAACGTTTTTTAGTTATAATTCATTAACGCGTTGTCCGATCCCATTCATTCTTTTTTGTTAGAAAGGAGGTTCTTTAAAGATTATTTCGTATAAATTTTATCATCATCACTTTTGTAGTTCAGAAATTATACACATCAGAACCTTTATCGATGAGTTCAAGTAGGTGACTTGAAACTCGGAATGGACAAGCACCTAGGGCTAGGACGTAAGGGCTCAAGGTCAGGCTGGAGTACCCTTACAGCCGTAAATAAATATGCTTAGCAGAAGATTTTGTATGGTTTACGATTTTTTACTTTTAGGGTGAACAAAAATCATGAATTTATCACCACGTTATACCGTATCGCGCCATCTCTACAAATTATGTGGAACTTGAATGTAAAACTTGGAGATAGGTACTACCGAATTTTTGTTAATAAAATTAATTGTCATGTAATGTACTGTTCCTTGACTTTATATTAAGATGGCACTGTTGAGACTTGTGAACATTCCCAGAGTGCCACGTCTTTTTTTACCATCCGCAACATGGAAAGAGTAAAATAATGCTTCACAAATATTTTTAACTCTCAGGTCTTAACTGGTCCTAACCGATTGACCGTCATAGGTCTTTTTATACGTAAAGAAATATATAGCCATTGCCCATTCTGATACTTGGGGTTGTATTGAAATGAAGCAAAGATTTTTAACAGACTCTTATGTTGGGCTGGGGAATATTGTTAGTAGAGTGGTACCTACCGTGTTACCGTGTTTATCCCAGTGGTACCTACCGGGTTCAACTCTGAAAGAAGATTTCTACCACCAGTACAACTTTTCACATGATTTAATAATTTTTGACATATTTCGTGGTTTCAGAATATTATAAAAATCACAATGAAAAGGCCGATTTTAACTGTCGATTTTTCGATACATTGGTACAAGTCGTGGTCACGTATTGACCACTACCTGTGCCATTGGGTTGAAATATCGACAGTTTTTTTTTTTTTTTTTTTTTTTTTTTTTTTTTTTTTAATTTATTTATCTTAATAAATTAAAATCGTCCTTCTGATCTTTCAACTACGTATTAACGAAACTTTATATTTTCTAATAAAAAAAAGGAGTTTTCAAAATCACCACAAGATAACCCGTGCGAAGTAAGAACAGGTTTCTGTACAACATCACAAAAAAATCCCGCGAAAATCAAGGAATTCTACTATATATTTAAGAAAAATCGTAAGTAATTCACGCGGGCGGAGCCGCGGGCAACAGCTAGTTGTGTAATAAAGTCTATGTACTTACTTACCTGCATGCACCCATAGGCCATGTCCAACATAATAGGCCGCACTGGTATAACTTATATCTTTTATAATTTGATGGTTCATGGTACCTATTGTAAATGACGAAACACGCCAAGATGTAAATTCATTGCTATAAAGCTCCAATGTGAAGTTGGCCTTTTTTTTCATTGATAATAATAATTCTCTTTAACTGAGACTTTTTGTCCAACGCATTAAATCACAATTAACGAGCGCCAAAGCAATAATTAGGTATGTATTTTGACCATTTATTATCGAAATATATTTTTGGTTTAAAAAATATAAAGGTGACATTGAGACTTAAACGCAAGTTCAAATCAATAGTTATTTTTTAGGGTTCTGTACCCAAAGGGTAAAAAACGGGTCCCTATTACTGAGACTTCGCCGACCGTCTGTCACCAGGCTGGATCTCTTGAACCGTGATAGTTACTCGTAGGTTGAAATTTTCACAGATGATGTATTTCCGTTGTCCCTATAACAACAAATACTAAAAAACAAAATAAAATAAAGATTAAAGGGGGGAATAAAATAAAGATTAAATGGGTATTATTCAGAGTTCTTGCTTCTCCATCATCATCTCGCTACGTTACATAGATAATGGTACGGAACCCTTCGTGCGCGAGTCTGAATCGCACTTGGCCGATTATTTTTGTTTTGTAACACGTTTCTGCACTTTCTGACTCAGTACCTACCTAAGCTCTTTTTGAACAGGATAACACTACCAACCAATCTACCAAATTGTTTATAATAACCATTTATTATTGTGTATGTAACAATTATGTATATTATTATTATTATACCTAACAATTATGTATTTTATGATACATGGTTTCCTTTACTCATAAACATTAATCTTCTGCGGTAGTCAGGTTAGAAAATTAAATCGAAATCTAACTCGACTACATCTGCAGCTCCAAAGATGTCATCTATCATCAGTCACTATCACCAACGAATATATAATGTTACTAACGTTATCACTGAGGTCGCTAATCCTCTGTCCATAAGTCTTCAGGAAAATGCTCTTTATTTTTACACGACTGCCCAAAAAAGGAGTGTATTGTTTTTAGGGTTCATGTATGTATGTGTGTGAGTTCCTGTATTCCACCATAACTTCTGAACGGCTGAATATATTTGGACAATTGGGGTATCGTTAGAATCCTTACATCATCCCGAGTAACATAGGCTATATTTTTTTGGAATAAGTCGTTTTACCGCAGTCGTGTTTGTTAATTTTTAAATGATTTACTTGTTAATCAAAATTCTGTTCCAGCCTTTTAATTGGTTTTCAACGGTATTATTGCTATCAGGCCGAGTTTCGCGGACAAGGTCTCTGCATCGACCGGCCGTTGACCTGGCGTTTTTATAAGAACCAGTTCATCTGATAGTGTTCTGATCTTATCGTGAGATATACCGTGTCGACGCCTAGCAGTAATATAATGAGTAATAGAATGGTTTGATTAATTTGGTTTATCTGAACCGAATTGACTTGATGACTTGAATGATGATGACTTGCCCCAATTAGTAGACTAAGGCCTTTCTCACGCGACTCGTAAACGTAAGCGTAGCGTAAGCTTATCCTTATGACGCTTCACATAACAGTAGGTACCTACAGTACATTGTATAAAATGTGTTACCAACCAGATATAAGATGGCGCAACACAAAAGTTCATTGTAGAGGGTTTCTCATCATATAGTTGAAGGTCTACTCAATTCCACTGGCCATTGTTGCGCGGCTGTAGCTGATTCCTATAGCTATTGTTTCCTATAAGCATTATGGTCAGCTCACCGATGTGACGAAGGCACCGTTATGACGGCGACATGCATACTAAAGAGCAAGCCGTGTGCGAAGAAAGCTGGGAATGGAATACATTTCAACAAATATTTTCATTAAATTTAATGTCTCCATTAAAAGATCTTGGCTTTCATCATAGGCTGCTAATCACGTTTGTCTTGTACAATAAACACTAATCGGTTGTTGCTAGATCAATCAAGTCTTCAGGACCATGTTCTTTTAACAGCTCCAATTACCAATTATTCCTAAATAAAAATTTAAACAACAATAAATATAAAATAACAATAAATATAAAATAACAATCAACTTTCACCGCAACGTACACACGTAAATAAAATAATTAATATTCTAATCACCTCCATAACGTTACATGTTAGAGAGGTACTCGTAGGTATAACCTATAACAATTTGTCCTCTTAGGCTACGTGCAGTGGACAAGAGCTTAGATTTGAGTAGAGGTTCTAGATTTATTCAATTTCCAGGACTGGCCAATTTAGAATTTAATAATTTCTCTATACATATATGTAGTTTCTAAATTGGCTCAGCTGCCTGATTCAAGTGACAAATAGCGATACATCGACGACTTATAGAAATGGAACGAATTCAAAAAATGTGTGAAATTTGCCGTTAGTGACGCTAAGCTAACCGTCATAGATTTTTTTGAATCTTGTTCCATATCTACATGTACCGCTGCTTTGTACGGTCTGATGTCAGGCTTCGCAACTTATTTCAACTTAGTACTGAGTACAATAACATCTTCGGCTGCTTCTTCACTACCCATCACTGACATCGCACTCCAATACTCAATTGTAAAGAGTAAAACAAATTATCCATCATTTCATAAAGTCTAATCCTGTTACGTACCTACTAGATATTCTATAAACTGAGCAAGTAGTTGATTTTCTAGAAAATTAATCAAACCACAAACTAGCTCTCTCAGAGTATTACTCTGACGCTCGCTTGCTCAATTTTTTACTTGTAAAATCTAACTAAGTATGATAAGGTACAAAAAAACCGGCCAAGTGCGAGTCGGACTCGCGCACCGAGGGTTCCATACCATAAGAGAAGTAAAACATTGAAAGAATCACTTTTTTTCATGAATTTACGAGTATAATTTACGTGTAGGTACTTTTGTTGGCAAACCGCAAACGTAACTTTGTTTTTGGTGGATTATTGTCATTATCAAAAAAAGTATATTAGTCAGTGAGTTGATTTTATTTTTCCTGTAAAATATACATTAACTTCTATTGGTCTTAATTATTTCAGATTTTTCGATTGGTAAACTTCGGAGATAAGGGGGGGGGAGGGGGGAACGGTATTTTTTCGACAGTTTGCCCAATAAATCAAAAACTATCAGGCATAAAAATAAATAAAAATTAGTTTTAGTATACACAAGTAACGCCGTTTCATATGATATGTTATCTCATTTTGAAAATTTGTCGACCCGGTTTTCCCCCCTTTTTAAATAAAAATAAAAACAATTTTCAAATTTTTACGATTGTTATGACGTCGCGTCACTATTACCTATAACTATTCTAAATTTCAAGTCGATAGCTTGAATAGTTACTGAAATAATCGAGTGTGACAGACGGACGGACGGACGGAGAAAGTCTCGCACCATAAGGGTTCCATTTTTACCAAATTGGTATGGAACCCTAAAAAACGTAATCTACTTAGGTTACTACTTACTTGTAAGTACCTTATGTAACATCGGTAATAATTGTCTTTACAGATGTGTTCGGTGGTCGTTGTTCGAAGCAGGACCCCAACGTGGACGCTTGCCTGCTGAAGAGCTTCAACAACTTCATCGACCACCTCAAGGAAGGCGATCCGGAACTGGGCATAGAAGAGGTAACATAATATCACGCTTCAGTTTTCATTTCGAATCTGAGAATTTATATTTTCACTCGTGACAAAGACAAAGACAGACAAAAGTGGTAAACATCAGCGTACCAAAAGCAATCGTAGAAATATAATAAGTCATACTAGCTGACCTGGCAAACGTTGTTTCGCCATTAGGGATATAAAAAAAAACAGCTTACGAACTACTCTCAGACCAACCGAACAACGGTCGAGCCGTTTCGGAGGAGTTTTGTACGGCTGCTTTATGAGATTTTATAAACTGCGCGGGAGACGTTGAAGAGCGTCGCTTATTTCGTCGTTGTGTTGAAGCTAGTTAGTATATTATTCATTTCTTTGATTTGCAGACCGACTCTATCCTGATCGACGAGTTATCCATCGCTTTGGGCGGTGGTCCCGACGGCTACAAGGCGACCTTCAAAGACATCAACGCGAGCGGCGTGGACGAAGTCACTATAACTAATGTCAGGTACAGGACAGCACAACCACAAACACCCCTCTTTATCCCTCTTTATTTGAAATTATATTCAATGTAGATACCCAAAACCTAGACACGGAATACATATACGGATATATAGTACGAGTACAGCTACCTAGATTATCACATATCAGTAAACAATGCAATAAGTTTTGGAGCTATGATCACGAAACTGTTACAGCGATTTCTAGCAAAAGTTTTCAACAATATCGGTCATATTAGGCACACTCTATCATAAATATTGCAATTACTTAATTGTTTTAATGTCGTATGTCACTTTAGAACTTACTTGTATGTTTAACATTAGTTTTTAAGGTGTGTGTGTGTTACTAACAATTAATTTATGATCCTAGTTGGTCGTATTAAATGATTTTTATTTTTATTATTTTAACAATTCATTAATTATTTATTTATATCATTACATTTCATGAGAATAAATAGAGTTGAGTCGTAAATTTTTATTTTTTTAATTGAAATTTTTAGTAACGTAGATAAACCGAAATTTTTATTATCATGTTAATTTGAAGGTTACATCATAGTGTAAATTAAAAGTAAAAAAAATACTTGTTATAGGTACCAATCAAAACTTTGCATGCAAATGTGAATTGGAAACCATATTTTTCCTGTTAAGTAATAGCAACAAGAATTCTTATAAGAACATAATTATATAGGTAAGATCGGAGATCTACCAAACATATACGCGGTATTTTAAGCTCTGTGTCTAAGCCGTACAGGTTTCCTCACGAAGTTTTCCTGGTATTAAGGTATTAAAAAGTCTCAATGGTGCATATCGGTCCAAAATGTCAGAGGTCATGCCATGCCTGGAAACAAATCACAAACCTCCCGATGACATGAAGCTTCTAGAGTTTTAACCAATCACTGCTTCAGTGAAGCAAAGACATAGGTACTTCGTCTCAACCTATTTTTTATGTCCCACTGCCGGGCACGGGTATATTCTCAGAATCAGAGGGGTTCGGCCATAGCCCAAGTGTTCCGGCGATGGCCAAGTCATGCTAAGTGTTCGTTGGCGTGCCTCTTTTTGACCTCATTGTGATGAACTGCATGCAGGTTTCCTTCAAATGTTTTCCTCCACCGCTAAGCAAATGACAAGCAAGAAAGTTTAGTTTCCAAACCGCACATAAATTGAAAAGATGAAAGCTTAATGTCCGAGCCAAAGAATGACCACTACACCTCAAGATATAATAGACAAATAAATAAACCCTTACTAATTTATTCTCGGCACGAGCTACGTGACTCCGCACAGGTGACAGGACTATTGACCGTATAATATGCATCATCGATTCCTGTTTTAAATGATAAAAATCAACACAAACATTCTTTATGTTCGCGGTCAGTAACCACAGCTGATTCCTACTGCCTTATGAGGTTGGGTCCTTGGCCTTCGTATAAATTCAATTCCTATTGCCTTAAACGCATGCGATTATTGTCATTCGTCGTTTATGGTACCTAGGGTTAGGTATGCGATTTTCTTAGATATTCGTGAAAGTGAGATTTGTAACTTCCTCTTTGAAGAAGTTTAGATAATCTTCATATTATGCTTAATAAAATGTTAAATACTACTTTCCGCTACAGAAGGAGAAAAAACACTTTATTACATAAAAAAAAAACATAAATAATTAGGTGAATAACTGAACAAAGACACAAAAGAAAATTATAATATACGATGGGCAAAGATCATAAATAAAGCTTAGGTTAGTGTTTATTATGTTGGGAAAAAGTACCGGACGACGACGTGAGTCGTGACGTAACGTACTCGTTGCATTTTGCGAAAGTTCAACAACTCAAATATCGCTTATGACGCGATTGAAGTTGGATTGCATTACGCACGTGTGCACTGAGTACAACGCCAATGACGCCGTTTCAGATCGGACCTGGACACGTACCAGTTCCAGCTGACGCTGTTCATCCCGCACATCAGTGCGACGGCGCGCTACCGATCCTCGGGCGTGCTGCTGCTGGTGCGCGCCTCGGGCGGTGGCGACTACTGGGGAGAGTATGGTGAGACCTGGACACGTACCAGTTCCAGCTGACGCTGTTCATCCCGCACATCAGCGCGACGGCGCGCTACCGATGCTCGGGCGTGCTGCTGCTGGTGCGCGCCTCGGGCGGTGGCGACTACTGGGGAGAGTATGGTGAGACCTGGACACGTACCAGTTCCAGCTGACGCTGTTCATCCCGCACATCAGCGCGACGGCGCGCTACCGATCCTCGGGCGTGCTGCTGCTGGGGAGAGTATGGTGAGACCTGGACACGTACCAGTTCCAGCTGACGCTGTTCATCCCGCACATCAGCGCGACGGCGCGCTACCGCTCCTCGGGCGTGCTGCTGCTGGTGCGCGCCTCGGGCGGTGGCGACTACTGGGGAGAGTATGGTGAGACCTGGACACGTACCAGTTCCAGCTGATGCTGTTCATCCCGCACATCAGCGCGACGGCGCGCTACCGATCCTCGGGCGTGCTGCTGCTGGTGCGCGCCTCGGGCGGTGGCGACTACTGGGGAGAGTATGGTGAGACCTTGACACGTACCAGTTCCAGCTGACGCTGTTCATCCCGCACATCAGCGCGACGGCGCGCTACCGATCCTCGGGCGTGCTGCTGCTGGTGCGCGCCTCGGGCGGTGGCGACTACTGGGGAGAGTATGGTGAGACCTTGACACGTACCAGTTCCAGCTGACGCTGTTCATCCCGCACATCAGCGCGACGGCGCGCTACCGATCCTCGGGCGTGCTGCTGCTGGTGCGCGCCTCGGGCGGTGGCGACTACTGGGGAGACCTGGACACGTACCAGTTCCAGCTGACGCTATTCACCATACTCTCTAAAAAAAAATTTTCTAAAAAAAAACCGCAGCTTATTTCTTGCAGGTATAGAAAATAGTATATTTGATATTCCAGGGTATATGCTACGAGTGTCATCATCCCAAACAGCAAAATCTGTTGTGCTTCACGCCTTATAAGTGCCGACTGG
The DNA here is from genome assembly GCA_963855885.1 of Coenonympha glycerion. Taxonomy (NCBI): domain Eukaryota; kingdom Metazoa; phylum Arthropoda; class Insecta; order Lepidoptera; family Nymphalidae; genus Coenonympha; species Coenonympha glycerion. Next base: position 14,444,450 of record OY979630.1, on the reverse strand, counting down.
CGATATGGTACCGAACCGATTTATCTGGCTTTGGCTTTCTAAGAGTACGCTGTGCGACCATTGTTTGAAATCCGACGGAATCATAACCTTTTCTGGTTGAAATAAACTTTAAGAAATCGCACAACCTTGGTCACTGTGATACGGTAGAACTACAATGTCTGACATAGGTATCATCCTATTACATCTACTGTAAGTTGTTACTTGCTAGAGAGACGAAGGCCTCTTGAACTTGAGCACCACTTAGATCCAGCACCTCCGCGTGGCTTTGTAAATCGCAGTTTTTTTGTGAAGCAAATAAAAAAAATTGTGTGTTCCACAGAGCACGTCAAGGCGAAGGTGTACTTCCGCGGCGAGCCGTACGAGCGCGACGGGCAGACGTTCCTGCAGCTCAAGCAGCTCAAACTGGACTTCTCCGTCAAGGACATCAAGATGGGTGTCGAGAACCTTCAGAACAGCAACTCTGTGCTGCGTAAGTTCACCTAGACACTTTTGGTCTAAGATCCCGATATAAAACGACCTTCACCGAGATATTTATTTAATGAAACGTATTTTATATTTAATTTAATATGTCAATAAATATAATCCTGGGTTGCCTGGCAAATTTCAGTCCAGAGTATGTGTAATCAATAATTAAAAAAAAAAAATTTTTAAGTATTAATTAAACATAAAATATTTTTTTAATTATTAATTAAACATACTCTGGACTGAAATTTGCTAGGCGAATCAAATCCTCCTACTTATTTTTAACGTAGCAAATCCTCTTTGCTACATTCTAAAATGTTCATGTAAATTATCCACTTACAGAAGCGGCACTGAATTTGTTCATCAACACGAACGCCCAGGAGCTGCTGAAAGAGATGAAGCCGCAGCTAAAGAGGGACCTCGCAGACAAGATGTCTCGCTTCCTCGACAGGATCCTGTACAAGATCCCCTACGACGACTGGATTGTGGACTAGGCGATACCTGCGAATACAAGATTTTATACACCTGCAATTACACGCGGTGGATTTCGGTTTTTCACAAATCCCGCAGGATTGTACTATAAATTAATTAGATTTAAAGTCTCAGTCTACCAAAATATAATTTATTAATCCAGGTTAAAAGTTCCCTACGTGCCCAATTTCAGCCAAAACGGTACAGAAATCTGGCGTGATGCTGATGTGATGGTGCTAGGTCCATGTAGTTTTTTGTTCAAAAATTTTTTTTGTAATAGAATCGCAATTCTCAAGGACATATTTTGACATTAGTAGGACTGATTAATTTGTTTTGCTATTATCCGCTACTTGAAAGGATTCTGTATGGTGCAATATGCAGGAACACCTTCCACATGAAACACCACACACAATTTTCTATCACTTTCTTCGACGCACGTTTCGTCCCGACACCGGGACATCCTCAGGAGATGTTGACTTCACAATGCGAAATCGTAGAGTGACTGTCGTGTCAGCGACGCGTTCTTATATACCCTTTCTACTGACTCACACTAACGTTCGCCCCACCCGCTTCGGCTGGATTCGTACCCCCCGAAAACAAACGAAGCAGTGGCGAAGTTGATACGTTAATTTGTTCATTAAGTAATTGAAATTGATTATTATTGCTATGTTTTATTATTTCTAATTGTTCCAGCATGCTCAGACGAAGCTCTTTATCACAAGTATGTAGGATTTTATATGAATGATCGTTTGATAATTGGTGTCCACTGTCTAGAAGGTGCTTTGCGAAATGAGACTTTTGGGGTTGGTTGTTTCTAACTGCAGCTATATGTTCTTTGTAGCGTGTATCAAATTTACGACCTGTTTGACCAATATATACTCCATTACATTCTGAACATTCGAGTTTATAAATTCCCGATTTTTGTTTATTCTTTAATTTATCTTTACCATTACATATATATATATATATTTTTTTTTTTTTGGTAAAGATAAATTAAAGAATAAACAAAAATCGGGAATTTATAAACTCGAATGTTCAGAATATAATGGAGTATATATTGGTCAAACAGGTCGTAAATTTGATACACGCTACAAAGAACATATAGCTGCAGTTAGAAACAACCAACCCCAAAAGTCTCATTTCGCAAAGCACCTTCTAGACAGTGGACACCAATTATCAAACGATCATTCATATAAAATCCTACATACTTGTGATAAAGGGCTTCGTCTGAGCATGCTGGAACAATTAGAAATAATAAAACATAGCAATAATAATCAATTTCAATTACTTAATGAACAAATTAACGTATCAACTTCGCCACTGCTTCGTTTGTTTTCGGGGGGTACGAATCCAGCCGAAGCGGGTGGGGCGAACGTTAGTGTGAGTCAGTAGAAAGGGTATATAAGAACGCGTCGCTGACACGACAGTCACTCTACGATTTCGCATTGTGAAGTCAACATCTCCTGAGGATGTCCCGGTGTCGGGACGAAACGTGCGTCGAAGAAAGTGATAGAAAATTGTGTGTGGTGTTTCATGTGGAAGGTGTTCCTGCATATTGCACCATACAGAATCCTTTCAAGTAGCGGATAATAGCAAAACAAATTAATCAGTCCTACTAATTATGGATTTCCGCAAAATAACGTCTGCTTCCATTCAATATATTTTGACATGTTTATACCTAATTTCTTTTTTTCATGAAAGTCCAGGGTTCTTTAGTATAGCTAAGATCTATCCTAAAAGATAATTTAGTAAGTAACTTAATTTTCACTTAGGAACTTATATTTAAGAATCTGTCCTGTGACTTATATTGTCTCTATTGTAATATTGTAGGCATTTAATTCTTTTGGCCTTGAAGAAGCATTAGCACTAGCCACTAGCGCTAATCCCAGTACTTTACATTTTTGACAAATTACTTTTGTAGGTATAAAATAACGACCGAAATTAATTAAACAAAATAAACTATTTAAATCTAAATGTAGATAATCATAATAATATCATAGATAGTCTTAGAAGGAGAGAATGCAGTTAACAAGCAAAAATAGGTAGGTATCTACGCTGTATAATAGAAATATTTTGTTAAGATTATAATTTTAAAATTGTGGCTATTCCAGAAAAGCCCAAATTAAAATTTTGTAATTACTGTATTTAATTGTACTTTAGTGGAAACCCGCGGTTTTGCAAAGTGTATCCTTGTTTCACTCCTAATAAGTTGAATTTTCTAAGTACCTAGATATACCATAGAATACCATAATAATTAATAATTGTACCTTCAATATGTCCATTTATCAAGCCACTTTTAGAAGTTTGAGTTCAATCAGTGTCATGGACCTACAATTATGGTATTCATTTTAAATCCCCTTTACAGCTTTATCTACCTTTATGGGCACAATGATGAAATAACAATAGCAATACTGATGATGTAACAATAGCATCTTCAAGAAATTGATATTGAAAAAATATCAGTTACTTTACTACTAATTAAATTATTTTAGTAACGTACAATATTTAAGTTATTTATACAGTTTGTTTTAGCAAAAAAACTTCGTCAACTATTAATTTTAAATGATACAAATTCGCAGACAATAAGCAATTAAGGGTGCAGTGATTTAGAGGTACGCGTGAGAAAATAAATATCTATTTCATAAATATTTTTGTTTTATTGTAAGACCTAATTTTACGTCAAGACAGTGAGATTTTATCCCACTTCTGAATAATAGCGACCTCGATGGCGCAGTAATTGTCGCGTTGTTGGATTTGAGTTTGATTAATTTCTTTCGTTGTCTCAATTCTCAATTGGCTCCAGGTTATACAGGCTTTATCGACGTAACTTTCCTTCTTGAAGTAGGTACGGTTAGGTTCTTATCCGGCTGCATCGTAACTTACCATCAAGTGTGATTGCAGTCACCTACTAACTTTTAGTGTTAGAAAAAAAATAAAGAGAATAACATATTTCGACAGTCGATGAAACAGGCAAATTCAAAATCAGTGAAATGATGAAACTTTCCAGAAATAAAATCTTTATTTATACATAAACAGTGACATTATGACAATATTACACACCTTATATCGGTTGAAAGCAATTGCCTAACCACGGACAACCAATAAGATTCAAAAATGGTATCTCAAGCATTTAACCTTCGCATTTAATTGACCACGCATGACATAGATACGTAACTAACTCTACAGTCTACTCGTACCCACAAAAGAAACCATTTCTTTATTCATCTTATTATACTTTACAGGTCCAGTACACTAAATGTAGAATTTTAAATGTTCTTTGCGTTGTAGTTTCGTATTCGGCCAAACCTAGGTGCAATATTTTCGATAGCATTTTACCCACTCTAATGACAAATGAACTTAGATAAACTTATGATAGAAGAAGAAAGTTTAGTTCAATTGTTTGAAGATTTGTTATCTTTAAGGATGCCCTGAACTACAATGACTCCCATACATTTGTAATACCAAAATCATTTGTAATTCGTGCAAATTTCGATTATTTTGTGGAGCATAGATTATAATAATGAACCCAATTAACACCACAACATGATCGAAATTTGCACGAATTACAAATGATTTTGATATTACGAATGTATGGGAGTCATCGTAGTTCACAGGACTCTTAAGTTGATTTAACTGTTAGTTAATGAATGGATATAGGTAGGCTAAACAACTTTAACAGGACTGATGATTTGGTATCTTGTTAAAGCCACATTATTATCACTCGTAAGCAACCTTGACGGTGAACCTCTGTATATTATGGACTAAATTGGTACAAAATGAAATGTAAGGGAAGTGTATTACATATAAACACTATAACCTATTTAGGTGCATTGGATTGTTTTCAATTAAAACATTCATTTTCACAAAAAACTTTATTTGAGTTTTAATTACTGCTAAAACCTATTTATTATCTACAACCAGGCATGTCAAAGACACTACAGGCCCGTAGGCCATTTCAATACGGACCGCCCGCCCGCGCCATCAATGAGCTTAAAAGAACAAGAGAACTCAGCTGATGTCCGGGTTCATCTATCTGACAATAATGTACTCTCTTCATTATCTACTTACCGAAATACAAGAATCAGGTATCTAACTAATAACAATTTTAAATTAATATTTGTATCTATCACGTACTAGTTTGTTTTAGTTTTTTTGACTCTAGAGTCTAGGCCGCAAACACGCCCTTAATCCTAAAGATGGCCCTTTACGAAATTCAGTTCGACACCCCTAAATCTTAATATGAATGGGACGTGCAAACATTTTCATAATATGGCTGTACCTAGGTATGTAAATGTTAGTGTGACTAACTTCAGAAAATGAATTAAGTATTTTAGTTACATAATATTTTACGTACGAATATTTATATCTTTGCCTAGCTTACGAACGCGTGAAGATAAGTTAAAAATTCGAAATTCCATCCAGATCTATAGACTCTACATCTACTCGTACCTACATATTTTCTAGTTGGGCCTATTGAAACTAGAATGATCAGACTTATAATCAAATCCAACGCTTAAATTAAAAAAGAATAATTTTAGTGCGTATTTTTTACATTCATATGAAATCACGAAATAAACACGCCTCTCGAAAAAATTGTAACATCAACGCATATTGTAACACCAAGAAGTTCACGTAAAGATTACATTCGTCATTCATTATTCAATCTTACGAGATGTAGTCGAAGAGTTGCTGAATGCGTTTCGCAAGCGGTGGCTGTAGGTCTGGTAGGGGGACCTACGCAGAACGCGCAACGCTGTCCTCGCGCGAGCAAAGACATTCAAAACAAACCTAGAGACCTCTTGCAACGTCTATACGTAAACAAAACTTCACTACTATCTACTAAGAAATACCATACAAATAACAGAAGACGAAATACTATATACCTACAAAAAAAAATTAAAAAATTTGAAAACTTTTTTCGCAATAAAGTTGATATTAATATATAAGTTACAATAAATTAGTTAGGGGGAAAAGGTAAATTGGTAAAGCATGTGTCTTATTAGGCATTTAATTAGTGTATGTATAATAGTGATGTGTTATTTACAACTAACGAAATCAGAGGGGGAGGCGGCTGAAATTCGTAAGTACCTATATCATAATTTACCTACAGTAGGTACTTGAAGTTTTCATATACTTAGGTATGTATATTTTATAGTGTTTCACATTTACTTAATTATAATTAAAACTGAAAATAAGTACTGTGAGCACTAAATAAAGGTATAAAAAAAATAATTGCGCACATTAAGTGCAACATGAAAAAATGAAGTCCTACCAAAATTTTATAAATAAATATTGAATATTTTTAATGGTTTTTGACACCTTAACTTATAAAAATTTAGGTAACTACTTATCAGTAGGTATATGGTATATGTACCTACCTACTTATATAAAATATTGTAAGGAGCTGATTCCCTGAAAGAAGTTAATTTTTTTATGTCCCCAGGGACATAAAAAAAATTGATGAATTTGTCTGTTTGATGAAAGCTGTTTTAAAGGTATCATTAAAGTAGTTAAAACCTTGCCTCACCTTGTCAAACGCTACAAGCACCCGATGTGGGTCAATTCGCGCGGTTCTTACATTATGTCGCATTCAATGATCAGACAGCTTTTTGGTAAAGGACATTTTGCAACAATCGTATAGGTATGAGTATAATAATATAAGTAATTATTATGCATGTCGTTAGGTTTGAAAATCAAATTGTAACTCTATACATTAATCTTTAAGGGGCCTGTGAACTACGATGTCTCCGTTAATGCAAAATACCAAATCATTTGTAATTCGTGAATATTTCGATCATGTTGTGGTGTTATTCGGATTCATATAGTAATAATCTATACTCCTGGCCATATTTGGTTCGGAAATATTTCATTAAATTAAAATAATAATCAATTTTGATCAAAATTTTTATAACTTTGGTCGAGTTCCGTAATACCAAAAATAATGAATGAAAACATGTAACTTTCTTTATTAACTGGTGTTTTTCTTTAGCTAGACAATAAAAACTGTGCTCCTGAACTAATGCGACGTGAGATAGTGTTGTTTTTATTACAAAACAAATAAGCAGAAAACATGTCCTCTATGACATAAAAAGAAGCAAAACTAAATTCGTTTACAATTTCGTTTAACAACAGTATTTCGGAACCAGATATGGCCAGGAGCATAGATTATTACCCGATTAACACCACAAAAAGATCGAAATATACACGAATTCGGAATTACAAATGATTTTGGTATTACGTTTGTATGGGAGACATGGTAGTTCACAGGACTCTTAATACTTAGATATTTCAATTCACGAAGACGCGCCCCATTCTGTCAAAATCGCTTACGGGTAGGAACAGGGGGTTTTTAATTTTCTCGAGTATTTGCCAATCTAACAATATTTTATCGTATCATTGACATAATAATACAGTTATGACTACATTATGTAAAGCATAGGCAGGTATACTAATTCACTTTACCTATTTACTTAATTTGTTGGTGGGTACTAAATAGGTATTAGTTAGACTTACGTACCTGTGCTTTTGCGAATAAGTGCTTTTGTGCTTTTGTGACTTGTGTGCTGTATTATTACCTACCTGAGTACCTGATATTTACGCACGTTTAGAAACACTTAACTATGTAAATAGTCGTGTGAGGTCACACTTTATTATTAATCTAGTAGAACATGTATAAAATAGATACCAACTTACGTAAATAGGTTTATCAAAAACATCTTTAGATAGCAGAACAGATTATTTTGTTTTGCTATAATCCGCTAATTGAAAATAATCTGTATAGGTAGGTAGTTCAATGTGCAGGAACACCGCCTACATGAAACACCACACACAATTCTTCTAACACTTTCATCAATGCACGTTTCGTCCCAACAACGGGACATGCTCAGGAGCTGTTGACTTCACAATGCGAAATCCTAGAGATGCGAATCGTTGATCTACGAAGAAAGTGTTGGAAGAATTGTGTGTGGTATTCGATGTGGCTACGCTCATTTATTGGATCATATAGATTATTATGTTCAATTTCTCGTATGAGATAATTATTATAGCAAAACAAATTAATTTGTCCTGCTAAATATGCACTTCCGCAAAATAACGCCTGCTTTAATTTAATAGGTACAATCCTTAGATACCGTTGTTTAATACGTAGCCACTATATTTTATCATATTGTAGGTAATACAAGAAGATACACTATCATTACATAAGGGATTTCCTCGAGTCACGTTATGTAGACGATTAATTCACCTTCCTTATCGATAATTTCTCACATTGTTCATCGAAGCTAAAAGGTTCCTACTTACTTTACCTAAAATCTACCTACTAGCAAATTCAACGTAAGTAGTAGGTTCCACCGAAAATTATCTAAACGTACGTATCTACTCCAACTACTTACTATGATTACAATTAGGCAAAAAATTCCCATTAATATTAGGTACCTATACATATACTTAAGACATTGAGGATCTCCAAAAACAAACAACAAATTGTTTCTCTGAAATAACAAAGTTTTGTTTTATTTAACAAGTCTACAATTATCAAGTTATTATCAAGTTACGACAATTACACTTCTATCTCACCTGAAATAACAAAGAAACGACATTTAAAGTTCACTATATCTCGAGTCCTCAATCACATTCTTTCTATTAGTTTTTATAACAATAAAATGCACAAAACAATCTGCGCGTCCCACGCCATTTTAAATCATAGACACGTACGCGACAGCCAGCTGATACGCGAAGCGCGGCAAATTCAAATGAATGAAATGTCACTCATTTCATTACATCTCCCCCCCTAAGAGCGAAAATTCTAAGCAATATATCTGTAAAATGTACTTATAAGTCATCTTCATATTCATTATCATCTCCTTCATCTTCTTCAGCCTCTGTTATGACAGGTTGCAATTTTGTTATATGAAATAATGTTGATTCTGTTTTTCTGTTGCCTGTATCAATCCTATAAATGGAATTCGATATTTTCTCTATTATTTTGAAAGGGCCTATTTTTAATTCGTCTAATTTCTTTCTATTCAGTCTATTTCCATTTTCTACATATACACTGTCTCCTACATTAAATTCTTGCATTTTTCTATTTCTATCAAATATTTTCTTGTTATACTCATGAGATTTTATTGTATTCTCTAATGACAATCTTCTATCAGCAATCCACTTGTCTTCCTTTTCCATCGTTTTGAATTCATTTGGTAGAATACTGACATTTGTACCATCCAGTAAATATTTTGGTGCAAAACCTGTAACGGAGTGTTCTGTTTCATTATATTTTTGTATACATTCTCTTGCCAGTGTTGTCCATGTTCTCTTATTATTTTTCTCATTCATTTTACACCTTATTTTATTTACTATTGTTTGGTTTAATCTTTCATTCAAGCCGTTCGAGAATGGTGTATTCACGGCTGTAAAAATTAGTTTAATATTATTTTCCTGCAAAAATTGTTTAAATTCTCTTGAATTTATGCCCGGATATTGATCTGTCAGGATAATTCCAATCTCATCTGTCTCTAGTACTTTCTTTGTTAAATTTATAAAGTCACATGCATTCTGGGTTTTCGAAGTCGCAATAAATGCATATCTTGTGTAGTGATCTACTAAAAGGTGTAGATATTTCTTTGTAGACCTAGATCCTCCAAATCCACCAATAGTATCCATTGACATTATTTCAAATGGTTTGGTAGCTGGTCCCAGTTGTGACATTAATCCAATTTTTTTTTTGACATCTTGATTTATTTTTTATGCATATTTCACATGTTTTACAAATATTTATGATATTTTTTGTTAGGTTTATAGCCGTATATATTGAACTTATTTTTTTCTGCAGTTGTCTGATCCCAATATGGCATAAATCTTCATGCACCTTTTTTATAAGTTTTTTACTAAATTCTTCTGAGAGGATAATCTTTTCCTGTTTCTTTATTTTTTTATAATAGATATTATTTTTTAGTATTAAATTTTGTTTCTTTTCTCGTATTGTTTCATTTTTCTCTTGGTCTTCAACTATATCTTTTATTTGTATTAAATTAACTATTCTCAATGTTTCCTCTCTGTTATCTTCTGGTTCTAATACAGGGTTTCGGCTCAAACAGTCTGCTTCTACATTTTCTTTACCAGGTATATATTTTACGGTAAAGTCATACTGAGATAGGTAGTATGTGAGATCACCCAATTCTTCATCTGTCCTGCATTTAATGTTCATGTTCTCTAGAGGTTTGTGATCTGAGTAAATGGTGAATTGTTTTCCGATGAGCCAGTGCTGCCAATATTTAACAGCTTCTTTCATAGCAAGACATTCTAAATATATAGCCTTTTTCCGTTTTTGATGTTCATTCAATTTTTTTGAGAAATATGCCACCGGTTTGTCTTTACCATCTAGTTGTGTCTGTTTTAATATTGCTCCAATGCCCTCCAAAGATGCATCGGTAAAGATTTTGATTGGTAAGTCTTTGTCGAATATTTCCAAGACCGGTTGCGAACATAAATATCTTTTTATCAGATTGAATGCTTCTTCACATTTCTCTGACCATACAAATTTCTCGTTTTTTCGTAATAAATTGTGTAATGGATCTAAGATAATTGCACTTCTTGGTATATAGTCATGGTAGAAGTTTATTTTTCCCAAAAATTGTCTGATGTTCTTTTGCGTCTTAGGAGTTGGAAAGTTCCTTATTGAAATCAAATTGTCTTTTAGTGGTCTTACTGAATTGTTCTGAATTATATGGCCGAGGTATTTTACCGAGTCTGAAGCAAAGGTACATTTCTTAAACTTCAGTCTAAAGCCTTCTTTAATTATTGCCTCTAATACATTTCTAATGTGCCTTATATGTTCTTCAAAGGTAGACGAATATATCAAAATATCATCAATATAGTTAACCGAGTATCCTGTGAGATTGTGTTTTCTTAGAATATTGCTTAAGATTCTCTGGAAAATTGCTGGTGATGTTTTCAAGCCAAAAGGGAGGCAGGTCCACTGGAAGTGGCCATCTTGTGTGACAAATCCTGTTTTACTTCTGTCTTCCACCCGTAATGGTATTGCCCAAAATGCTGAGTTTATATCTAGTGTAGTAAAATACTTGCAATTTCTAGTTTTAATAATTAGATCATCTATCAAAGGAAACGGTTGAGCTTGTGGTATAACTATTTTGTTTAACTCTCTGAAATCTACACATAAACGGGATTTTCTATTTTCACCTTTTTTAAACGCCAATGTCACTGGAGCAGCGAAAGGACTGTATGATTCTTCTATTAAATTGTTCTTTAGTAACATCGATATTTGCTCTTCAATTTCTAATCTATCTTGTATTGTACATCTGTATGGTCTTTTACTACAATATTTATTTACTTGTAAATCTATGCGAGCTTCATAATCTTTAACTGAACCTATATCATACTTGTCCTTAGCAAATATTGTTTTATATTCCTTTATAATTTTCTCTATCTCAATTTTCTTTTGATTATCTAAATGGTCTGTCATACTTATAAATTCCTCTGTTTGTATGTGTTCATTGAAATTTACTGTATATTTTTTTATATTATTATCTTCATTTCTGTTATCTTTAGACATCCTGTCTATTTTATTTGTTATTTTCTTTTGTTCTATCTGCAAGTTCTCATTTTGGGTTAATCTGAATTTCTTTATCATATCTAATCCGATTATGAAATCATCAAAATCTTCATTTTCTACTATGTATACATCCACCTCTTCTTCTAAATCAAATATTTTAATTTTTATTGTTATCAAGCCATCCATCTTCTTCACACCATTAACCGTTTACATGTATGCTATGTTCACATCATCTTTTTTTTCTTTTACTTTTATTAATCTTGAATTTATTATAGAAATCTGTGAGCCTGAATCATAAATACCACTCACTTCTAGTTTATTTTCTAATAAAAGCTTGATTTTGATTAATGGTGTGCTTACTAGTTTTTTTCTCAGTATTTATGTCTACTTCAATTATGGAGTTATTGTTTACATTTTTAGTTTTAAGAACTTTTTCAGGTTCATTTTTATTTTTCTTGAACCAACATGACTCCTCCGGATGATATCTAATTCCTTTGTCCAAAGACTCACAAGTCTTACATGACTTCTTCTCATAAGTTTTATTTTTATTATAAAATGTACTGCTCTTTATGTTAGTTGAGTTTTTCTTATACATCGTGCCTTCATATTTTCTTATCTCGTTGAACAAGTCAGTAGTGTTGTTGAGTTCATCCCTGTTTAACTTATTTAAGATAAATCCAGGTAAACCAGTTGCAATAAGATCTATCATTGTTTTGGAATATATAGATTTGTTTATATCTAATAAAAGCCGTTCTTTTTTTATGGCGTAATCAATTAGCTGTCCTTCTTTATACCTAAATGCGAGAGCATATGTGACTATGTCCCATCCTTGGTTTTTAAAAGTTTCTAAAAACTCGTCTTTCCATTCACTCCATTCAGAATTTATTGTTAGTTTTATGATCATCGAGCTATACCAATCCAAACAAGGTTTATCTAAAAATAACCTCAAAATATCTATTTTTGTCTCATCTTTTGTTATATTAAAGCGCGCACACTCTTTTTCAAAAATTTCTATCCATTGCATCGCATTAGGATTTTTGCTTGTGAATTTTTCAATAATAAATTTTTCAGAGATATGTTTTAAGTTATGTTGACTTTCTTTCTTAGTTGTAGTTTCTATTAATTGTTCCAAGATTTGTTGCAAAGTGTCATTTTTGTCCTTTGCTTGTGTTGTGCTCACTTCATCTAAATATTGATCTAAAAATTGCATATTACCTTCCTCATCTACATATGTCTTCTTTAGATTTTCATCCAACTTTATCCATACTTTTCTACTCTGGTGTCTTTTTTTAATGCTATTTTTTACTTTTGTGAAAGTGTTCGTTTTAACAATATATGTATGATGACTCACCGGCTTCAGTTCCTCGGGTACAACATAACATTTTCCTTCTTCAGTAGATATTGAGGTTATAGCTAATACATTTGATTTGCCATCATTTGAGGCTATCATCGTAAACTCAAACTGAAGCCGGTCCATATTTTCTTAGTTCACAAAAATGTCGTTTTATAAGACATTGAGGATCTCCAAAAACAAACAACAAATTGTTTCTCTGAAATAACAAAGTTTTGTTTTATTTAACAAGTCTACAATTATCAAGTTATTATCAAGTTACGACAATTACACTTCTATCTCACCTGAAATAACAAAGAAACGACATTTAAAGTTCACTATATCTCGAGTCCTCAATCACATTCTTTCTATTAGTTTTTATAACAATAAAATGCACAAAACAATCTGCGCGTCCCACGCCATTTTAAATCATAGACACGTACGCGACAGCCAGCTGATACGCGAAGCGCGGCAAATTCAAATGAATGAAATGTCACTCATTTCATTACATACATACATATATGAGAATAAGGTCAAGTAAGTAACAAAAGGTTCTTAGATATTATCATTTCAATTTTTACGATATTAGATATATTTAAGTATCTACACCGCAAATTATACTTAATTGTATTTTGTCTTCACTAATTAGAAACACTAATGAGTTCATTTATATTTTTAAGTAGGTAACGTTTATGTACAAATCTAATTGAGCATTGTTATGGAATGTGCTTTAAAGCAAGCGTATCATCGACTACCGACTCGTAGTCACACCAGATTATCACACCAGTGTTACAAACAAGATTTTTTCATCATTGTATTAGGTACAATAACATTGACGACGGAATGGCATAGCGGTAGCGATCCTGCCGTCTAGTCTGGGTCGGAGGTCGTGGGTTCGATTCCCATAACTGGAAAATGCAAAGATGTTTCCTAGCATCTGGGTGTGTCGATTACTTTGGGGCTATAAATTATAGATTGCGATGTGAGCCTATAATGCCCTGTGGCTGTGTATAAAAAAATAACTTTCGTTACGTATCTCAGGTTCGATTCCCGACACAAAGTCCAGTTTGCACTATGTAGTAGTCCGCTACGATGTAGCGTATGGATACGATGCTTTGTAGGAGCCAATAGAGGTTACTAGGTAGGCTTTTCCACGTTAACACGATAACAACTTCGGCTGCATATCCTCACTGTTAACATCAGGTGGATTGCAGTCAAGTATCTACTAACTTGTAATGTATAAAAATCTTGTATGTTATAGACTACACTTAAGTTAAAATTGAGATGAGAACAAAGTAGTTAAAACGCCCATAAACCTGCACTGTACAATGATAATTACTTCGCACAACGAGATTTTAATGCTCACATTCTTTCAAAATGCATGTAAATTAACTTGTGAAGTAACATCAGGGCTCGTTCGTAATTCTCGTAATCTTAGTTCGATTGGATACATAAGTATAAGTGACCATTGATTAAACATATTAAAGGATCAGCACTTACCGACGTTACGCATACATTTTTAGGCACCGCCCTGAAGCCGGATTTTTAATTTGTCAAAACTTTATCATGGCGCTAATGTATGCGACCGACAGCGGTATTTAATGTCATTGGTACCAAAAAGTACTACGCGCGACGCCATATTTAAGAAATTTTTGGCTTCGACATAAGTACGTCACACCTTTCCCGTCCTCTAAGCGTAGCGTATTTCATCATTGGCAGTGACTGTAATATAATATAACATTCACTCGGTACTGGATAAAATAATTATATAGTTACCTAATAACAGTTTAAGTATGTTCTTATATGTTACAGAAAAGTAAACTGTAAAAAAGCATACTCTTTATTGTTGTGGGCTTCTTCTCAGTGCAGGGCGCGTTGGAACCCTCGTAAACTTAGTTTTAAGTCGACTTGGAGTTATCGCCATACAAATGTGACAAATATCATAAGGACCTTTTACCGCCTGTATATTAGGCCTATTTGAAATAAAGATATTTTGAATTTTTGAACTTGGCCGATTTTGTATTGAACGCCGCCCCTCGCCGCGCGCCCGCCCTAGATAAAATTATCAGTTTCTCCACAATTTGCCCGTTATATGTATGTTACCTACTTATTTTTTTCAGAAAAGCTGTTTTCAAAATGCAAAATGAAATCACCCGACTTCGACGCATGTATGAAACGAGCTCTCAACAAGCTTCGACCATATTTCAAAAGAGGTACTATATACTTACTTACCTTAACCCTACAAAACTGTGTGTACATAGTTTCACCATCAAAGATACCAAACGACTTAACCTACCAATCAAATGCAACAAGAAATGAATTACTTACTTGGAACAAAGTTGCGTTGACTTTATTTTGTACCTACAGCGAGATATGGAGTCATAATGAGACTTAATAAAAGCAGCCAAGTGCGAGTCGGAATCGCCCATGAAGGGTTCCGTAGCAGCAAGTAACATAATAATATAAAAGTTCTTGTAGTTAGTGGGAAAATCCCTTAAATGTATGATTTTTACCCTTTAAAATGTGAACTTCGGAAATCTCGTTCTTAGTGCACCTTCATGACCTAACATCAACTTGGGTACCAAATTTCAGATTTCTTCGCCTTTCAGTTTTTCCGGAATAGCTGGAACAATGAAAAAAAATGACTTTTGTATGGGAAAATAGCTTAAATGATTCCTAAAGAAAAAACTATTTACTAATTATCGTTCAAACCAATTTTCTGTGGAAGTTTGCATGGTAATGTAATCATGTAATTTTTTCAGTTTTATCATTCTCTTATTTTAGATGTTAGAGGGGGGACACACATTTTACCACTTTGGAAGTGTCTCTCGCGCAAACTATTCAGTTTAGAAAAAAAGATCAAAATCTTAATGCGGTTCACAGAATACATCTACTTACCAAGTTTCAACAGTATAATCCTTATAGTTTCGGAAAAAAGTGGCTGTGACATACGGACGGACAGACAGACAGACAGACGGACATGACGAATCTATAAGGGTTCCGTTTTTTGTCATTTGGCCACGGAACCCTAAAAATTGATTCTCAGAATGACTAACGCAGTGCAGTGCGTTGCCATCTCATTGGTTGCCATTCAGAGTCTTGAAACGCAATACATCTAACGTGGATATTTAGGTAACAAACTATCAACAAAAGTAAGCGTAGTGGAAGTGGAGTGGATATGCTCTATATTATTACTTGTACTTTTTATTAGATAAGGTTTTATTTTATTCGTAAATTGCAGGTATCCCAGAAATGGGTGTAGCGCCCTTCGACCCCCACTTCGCTAAGGAAGTGAAGCAGGCGCGCTCTACCCTCGGCATGGGGTACACTCTCACCCTGAAGGACGTGTTCGAGCACGGCTGGTCGCAGTCTACTGTTACCAAGTTTAAGTAAGTGTAAATAATAAATATCGCATCCGTCTTTTTTAGGATGCAACATCTCTAGGGACGAGTCGGTAGAATTTAAGTTCCCTAAAAATCGTTATGGGGTTGTCTTTCGTTAACACAAAATCGCTCTTCGATCTTTAGCGTAAGTATTAAAAATTACTTAGCTGGGGTTCGTGGGTATGAACTTTTAATAATATTTTCAACTTTCCAATTATTGTTTCTTTTTTTAAGTGCTTTCACACTTTACTTACTTACTGTTTTACTTTTATCTTTCAGGACCGATTGGGAAAATCAGCGCATAATCTACTCGCAATATTTTCCTGAAAAATGGCTAGAAGGAAATTATGAATTTAAGGTAAGTACCTACCTACAGCAATATTATGAATTTATTATAAATCCAACCCAGAAGCGCCAAGATTTTAAATTACCCCCTGAAAAAGTGAAAACTAGCTGTGTTTGTTACCTGTAAAAAGATTTTGTTGAAAACTGTACAATACCTATAGTCTGTGGGCGAATCAACGAGTTATGTCAATCCAAAATGGTCGGTTCGGTGGTCTCAAAGTCCATTAATTCTTTAAAATGTAAACAATGGAGTGTAGAGATACGAAGAATAGTATTATCATCCTCGATCTCAAAATTCCTTCTCTTACACTCTCCATACAAAAATAGTCTTGAAAAATATGTGAGTTATTGAGATCTCTACAAAATTTAACTATAACTAGCAGTGCCCGCGGACTCCGTTCCGCGTTAAAAATATTTTTGTCCCGCATAAGGCCGGATTTCCATCAAAACGGGGCGGAGTGGAGCTGTGTTTGAATAACCAACCAGATTTCATCATTTCGACATCTCCTCTCCCCTCAGTTTCCAAATGCTTTGGGAGGATATCGCGTGTGTCGACCTCCACCTGGGGCATCCGATATCCGGCTTTGCGTATCTTGTACTACGGCACTTTTGTAGCGACGGTCACGTATGCTGTGGCGTGCTGGGCCGAGAGGGCGACGCTCTACGTCGTACGGACTGGTCTGATTAGAACGCAGAGGCCTGCCTTGGTCCTTCTGACCAAGGCGTATAGATCAAATAGTGCTGCCTCTCTCGCCGTGCTGGCGGGAGTGTTGCCGGCCGACCTAGAGGTAATCCGTGCTGCCAGGATTGATGCCGCGCGTAAGACCGCGGCCAAAGGAGAGTTGAGCAGACGCAAGCGGGAAATCGGGGCAGACATCGTCGCGGAATGGCAAGCGAGATGGGCCAGCGAAACGAAGGGCGGTGAGCTTCGTCGATTCTTTCCAGACGTGGCCGGGCGACTCGAGGCGACTTGGGTCGTCCCGGATTATCAGACCTCGCAGATGCTGACGGGGCACGGTCGCTTTCGGAAGCGCCTGCATGACATGTGTCTGGTCGAGACTGGCGAGTGCTTCTGCGGACTGGCGGAGGAGAACCTCCACCATGTCTTGTGGGAGTGCCCCTTATACGAGGACCTCCGGTGCATACTGCTGGACGGGATCGTATGCGAGGCCCAGTTTATTATCAGGATCTCGTGGGTTCGGCGGCCAACTTCGGAAAGCTACGGGAGTTCGCGCACGCATGGCATAAGAGGCGGAGCGACTTGGAGTGACACATAGACTTATTTGCTACGGACAGCGACGGCGCGAGGCGAGTCCGTTTTTATATCGTCCTGCCCCAGAATGGGGAGAGAGAGCACATAGGGACAAGGAGCGAGAGGAAACAATTTGTAGGGAGTCAAGAAGGCGCCCCGGGAACACGCCAAGAGCAAGTACCGAACGGGCGCCCTCCCGCGATTCGGCCCCCATAACCGCGAGATTGATTGGGCCATGGGTGGTGGAGGGTTGTCCCCTCAGTTTCGTCAAAATGACGAATCTGATAGGTTACTCAAATACAGCTCCGCTCCGCTTCGCTTTGGTGGAAACCAGGCCTTATACGTGCTTATAACCACAGCCATGGAACACCTAATAGTATGCGACAGCCCACAGCGCTGGACGCGAGCGAGGCGTGATGTGATTCTTAGGTACCTATCGCCACGAAATGGCCATTTCCCATTTTTCATTTTCTATTTTCAATTTCCCATTGTCCATTTTCCATTTTTAATTTTCTATTTTCTATTTCCCATTTTCCATTTCCCATTGTCCATTTCCCATTTTCCATTTCTCATTTCCCATTCTCCATTTTCCATTTTCCTTTTCCCATTTTCCAATTTCCAATATCAATCTTCCATTTTAAATTTTCAATTTTCAATTTTCCATTTCCCATTTCCCATTTTCCATTTTCCATTTTCATTTTAATAAATGTTGTCGTCATAGGAATATAGGAATTTGTCCTGTGTTCCGTTTTATCATGTTCACGGGCAAAAGCTAGTGATAATATAAAAATCTTTGCATATTTAAATGTCTTATTAGCTTAAAAATCGCAAAAAAACCACAATAATTCCACTTCCTACTTGCCATTTTCAATTTTCCATTTTCCATTTTCAACTTTCCATTTCCCATTTTCAATTCACAATTTTAAATTTTCCATTTCCCATTTTCCATTTTCAACTTTCCATTTCCCATTTCAATTTCCCATTTCAATTTCCAATTCACAATTTTCAATTTTCCATTTCCCATTTCCCATTATCAATTCACAATTTTCCATTTCCCATTTTCCATTTCCCATTTCCCATTTCCCGTTTTCAATTTTCCATTTCCCATTTTCCATTTTCCAATTTCCAATATCAATCTTCCATTTTAAATTTTCCATTTCCCATTTCCCATTTTCCATTTTCCAATTTCCATTTCCCATTTCCCATTCTCCATTTTCCATTTTCAACTTTCCATTTCCCACTACCCATTTTCAATTCACAATTTTCAATTTTCCATTTCCCATTTCCCATTATCAATTCACAATTTTCCATTTCCCATTTTCCATTTCCCATTTCCCGTTTTCAATTTTCCATTTCCCATTTTCCATTTTCAGTTTTCCATTTTCAGTTTTCCATTTCCCATTTTCAATTTTCTATTTCCCATTTTCCATTTTCAATTTTCCATTTCCCATTTTCCATTTTCCATTTTCCATTACCCATTTTCCATTTTCCATTTTCCAATTTCCAATATCAATCTTTCATTTTGAATTTTCAATTTTCCATTTCCCATTTTCCAATTTCCAATATCAATCTTTCATTTTAAATTTTCAATTTTCCATTTCCCATTTTCCAATTTCCATTTCCCATTTTCCATTTTCATTTAAATAAATGTTGTCGTCATAGGAATTTGTCCTGTGTTCCGTTTTATCATGTTCGCGGGCAAAAGCTAGTGATAATATAAAAATCTTTGCATATTTAAATGCCGTATTAGCTTAAAAATCGCAAAAAATCACAAAAATTCCACTTCCCACTTCCCATTTTCAATTTTCAATTTTCCATTTCCCATTTTCCATTATCAATTCACAATTTTCCATTTCCCATTTCCATTTCCCATTATCAATTCACAATTTTCCATTTCCCATTTTCCATTTTCCATTTCCCATTTTCCATTTTCAATTTTCCATTTCCCGTTTTCCACTTTCCATTTTCAGTTTTCCATTTCCCATTTTCCATTTTCAATTTTCCATTTTCAATTTTCTATTTTCCTTTACCATTTTCCATTGTCCATTTTTTATTTTCAATTTTCCATTTTCCATTTTCCATTTTCCATTTTCAATTTTCCATTTCCCATTTTCAATTCTCAATTTTCAATTTTCCATTTCCCATTTCTCATTTTCCATTTCCCATTTCTCATTTTCCATTTTCCATTTTCCATTTTCAATTTTCAATTTTCCATTTTCCATTTTCCATTTTCTATATTTCATTTCCCATTTTTAATTTTTCATTTTCATTTAAATAAATGTTGTCGTCATAGGAATTAGTCCTGTGTTCCGTTTTATCATGGTCAACTTAAAGTAGAAAGGGGCGCAATACCTGCAGAGCCCTCTCGCTTGGACCGGTTTATTCGTCATGGTGGACAGTCTAGTAATAATGTCTGATAGTCTAGTAATATAGTCTGGTGATAGTCTAGTAATATACTACGTCTATGTTTATATCGGACTATAAGCTAGTTACCAAGTTACCAATGACGAAATACGCTACGCTAAGAGGACTTAATCAAAGGACGGGAACTATAATAGTCCGTCAAAGTCATGAAAAATTCACGGAAATAATCATTTTTCCCTGCCCTATATGACTTTGATTAAAAAGTGTGTTCTTACAGAATATTGTAAAGAATTATTTATTATTTTTAATTATTTAATTATATACTACAAATATACTTTATTCTGATTTTAATAATTATTTTTCTACTCTTTTTTGTTTCATGACTTTTTTGACAGACTATATATGACGTATGTTGAAACCTTAGAGAATTTAAACATATATATAGAGAGGCCATAGTTTACTTATCACTATATGTGTCGGGGTGGCAAAAACCGCCATAAAGTGTAGTACTTTGACATGCGCATTGCTTCATGTCAAAGTACTAATGATGTGACTACTTTTATACCGTTATCGATAAATTTCATACTATGCTTGTGATAGCTGAGTAGATAGGAAAAAATCTCGGGGTTTTACAGAAACTAAAGCTTTTCTATAGCTATTATCTATTGCAAACTTTTATAATAGAGGAAAAGGCTTCAGGAATAGATATAGTTTGGTCTCGCGGGATTTGTTAAAGTATTGGCTGTTGGTTTAAATCCGGTCGCCTTAGTTTGAAGTTACGATGAATTAAGGGAGATTCAGTAGAACGAGAAGACCCACGCATACTTATTTTTCCCGGAGATGTGAATTTATTTTGTTAAATAAAATTTTCAGCACATCAGGTAAATATTATAATAATATTGCTGACCACAACCCTCAAAACCTAATAACTGACATAAATACATAGACAATACTAACACGCAATAGACAATAATATTATAGATTAAAGTTATAAAAAAGAAACAGAGAGTAGGCCAAAGACAAACAAGTACGAGTCGGACTCATGCATGAAGGGTTCCGTAAATTTTATATAATAATAATATAAATAAAGGAGTGAGGCATTTTCGTTGTTCCACGGATTCCGGTAAAACTTAAAGTCGTAGAGATGTAAAATTTAGTACTCAGGTTCATATTATTAGGTCATGAATCTACAGAATATTTGTATATTCTGTACAAAGACGGGAATTTTCGAAATTCAAATTGTAAGGAGTGAAAATTTCTAAAGTTTTTTCATGAATGATTAATTTCTTTAAAATCGATGTCTGACAACTTTTAAGTAACAACTGTAAGTCAGTTTGGCGGGACTGTATTTTAAGAAAATAATTGTTCATATCTCGAAATGACTAAATTACAAAAACCATTGCAGCAAGCAAAGACATGTAATTTGTGGTCAAAATTTAAAAAAATGGCTGCCACATTGAACTTTGAACATTTGAACTGGAAGTCTCAGCTACTACAGATCTACGCTATTTGCAGATTAGATGTTTGTTACAAATATTAGGATCCGGGAGCGACCGATGCGAGCTCGGGACTTGGAGAACCCCGACAAATTAGGTGACGAATAGGATCTTTATTGGTAGTTATTATCATGACCACCCAGAAATAGGAGTCCCGCAAAACTTCGTTGACCGAGCTTTGAAATCTAACGAAGAGCCTAATTCATCACGTCGTGTATTAATCATAATACTACTATTACATGTAAATTATCTGACACTACTGTAAGTAACTAATTTGTGTTTTACTACAATATTATACTAGATAGTATGTTATTTGAATTATACGTCAGATACAGTATATTTAATGTGTATGTGTGTCATGGTAATGTCAGATAATAATTATTGTTAGTTGGTGACATGTGGATAGCAATATTTTTTTATTTTTAAGGTAGGTAGGTATTTATTCCACAAAAAAATAATTGTGCATCTCCGGAGAAAAATGTATACGACTCGTAATAGTGTATGTTCTTAAGATAATCGTTACTTCGCATCAAGGCGACCGATTTCAAAACCGTTAGCGATTAATTTTTATCAGTAGGTTTTTAACGGTAGGTTATGTTCATTCACTTTTGCTCTCTCAAATCTTTAATGACTAACCACGAACTACTTACTACATCGATAATATTTCCATATCGATAGATAGTTAGAGCAGCCCTTCTGATCAGCTGTCTGGTGCCTATCTGTGATTGGCCGATGGCTGTGATTGGCTATTTCAATTCTACACAAGATGGCGGATATACCCACCCAATAAGACTGACAATTTCCTGTCCTTATATTTACTTTGTCTTTGGTTGAAACCAAAAATTTCTCAAATAATATGGCTTCGCGCGTCATACATTTCGGTACCTACCGCTGACAGCCAATGACGAAATACGCTACGCTAGAGGACGAGAACTATGTGACGTATGTTGAAACCAAAAATTTCTCAAATATGGCTTCGCGTGTCATACATTTCGGTACCGCTGACAGCACATACCGCTGTTGGTCGCATACATTAGCGCCATTTTACGGATTTGACAACTTAAAAATCCGGCTTCAGGGCGGAGCCTAAAAATATATTATGCATATATTATGTACTGCCACCATGACTGCAACAGAATTTGATCTTTCGTCTATGTGAGCAAACTGCCTTTATTACTCATAGACAAATACCTCTATATTTTATTTTTATAGTTGGTACTTCTGTACTCTGTATCCGGTTTATTAGAACCGCTTTTTGGCGGGCATTTGCGGCTCATGAATGAAAATGAATGTAAAATGCACTAAATGTACCCAAAATACATTCATGAAAATTATTGATGAAAATTATTTGGAATTATAATAATGAATATTATTCATAAATCACAATGCACAAGCATAAGCAAACAGATAAAGTTTATTTACCTACTCGTAATCTTTACAAAAAAACCAAAGAAAGATATGAAAGTCTGTACCGTTTTTCTACTTTCGGTTAAAATTTCAGGGTGATCTTTTCGGTCTTCAAACGCTGCGGTCTGGGCGATGGAACCTGACGTTACGAGACTACTCGCAGACCACGAGGATCAAACGCAACGGCAGCGGCGTCGACGTGCACGTGGAAGTAGACCACATCGGCGACATGGACATTCACGTCGGCAATCTTCTACGTGGGAGAAGTTTTATGGGTAAGTTTGTCTATTATAGCCCTAGCAAGGTTCAAGTTGGGCCTGTGATTTGAGGTCCAACAAGGTAATAGTGGCATGCCGCTAAATAAAAATTAAATAAGAGGCGCCAAAGCAAAATACTACGATAGTACTAATGAAATGCTTGTTTCTTCAAATCAATCGTACGTGTAAGAGGTAAGTATGCTTGCCCGCTAGAGAAAAGACGTTGCTGTTTTACTCGTAGTGTAGAACGCAGGACACATCCAAAAGTAACGCTGAATTTTTAAACTATGAAAGCGATTCTATTACTTAGGTGACAAAAACGTAGCAAATCTCTGGTGAACAAGCATGCTAACGTTAGCCTCAATCGAAGCTCTTAGAAACGAACAATGAACATCCAGCAGCCAGCTGCTACCAACAACTTACCACACAAACTTACCATTGCCTGAGAGAAAACCTTTGAAATTACTGTTATTTTTTTGTTCAGAGCAAGTCCTGGACCGCATCATCAACGCTACGTGGAAGCCAGGCTTCGCGGTGATACGGCCGCTGATCAACGACCTCGTTAGCACGGCCTTCACGGACATCTGGAGCAAGTCCTTCAGAGACTTTCCCGTCCAGTCATTTATCACAGAATAAGAGATCAGGGTGAATTTCTGCTCGCCTAATTAAAGTTTTATTTATTTGATTTTACGCAATTTGTAAAGTAATTGGTAGGCTAAAGGCAGTATATTTGCGAGAATGGCTGTATCACTTTTACATGGTTATAATAAAAATGTTGCTTGGAATTAAATGGAAAAGAGCATAGAGTTTACCTATAAGTCAGTCGTGAAACTAACTAATAATTTTCTAATCTGGATACTTTCATGTAAAGATCTATATTATTCTCGTGCCAATTTTTGTTACCAAACGGCCGAAACGGCTCGACCGATTGTTATGAAATTTTTTGTGTATGGTCTGGTCGTAAGTCATTTTTTTTATCACTTGGCAAAGCAACGTTCGCTCGGTCAGCTAGTTTTTATATAAATGTGTGAAGAGGATTCTGCCATTCCTGCTTTACTGTCATAAGTTTCAATCAAATACAGTCTACTTACTGTAAATTTTTAAATTGATTTACTAAAGAAGTTATTTTGCTTATTTCAAAGTTTTAGTAAGAGTAGAAAATATTTGTACTAGTCTGCAATAGTTAGTGATCTTCTAGTATACTATTAGTAATTATAAAATCAAGTACGAAATTACAATAAGTAAATATATAACCAATGTTAACTTATCAGTTGCGCTTGACAAGGAAACATTGAAAATAAATAGTTGTTAATTCGAGCATGTTCTTAGACGTTCAGATAAAATAATCTATAAAATAATGTAGTTTAGGAAGAATGTGGTTTGTAAATATAAAAGACAAGGATCAACTTACACAGAGATGACAGCGGCAGGCAAAGTTAAATGCTCTAACCAAAACAGCCCACCGCCACGTTGCACCTGCCATCTCAGCGTGAGTTAATCCTTATATTACATATCTCAATATTATATTTATTAAAAAATATACCCTAACTATATATATGACTATATTTAAATTCAATCAACAAGTAACTCGCACGTTCATCGAAACTGGAATTAATCAATCTCAGTCTTCCAACACAAATCAGAATCCCGACCGAACCTCTCGCCAACAACAAATGCGCCAACAAGCGTACAAAATTTCGTGCACTCATAAATACAGCATTATATAACATTGCACCTTCAATTTTTCATTGAACCAAATAAGGTATTACAAAAACATGTCGAAATGTCTATATTACATGTGTGTTTCTTACTTTAAAACAAAGTGTCACTGCCATTTTGTATGATTACATTCAGTTGCACAGATCTCTATATCGAAGCTAAAAAATGAGGGTAGTTTCCATTTTTGTTTCATGTAATATCTCTTTTATTCGATAGAACAAAATTAGCCAACTTAGATTCATTCTGATTTAATTCTTGTTTCATTGTATAAATGAGAATCGCTCAAAAATGGCTTATAACAACGATCCTTGTGAAAAAGATCTTAAGATATTTCAATTTAGTATTAAGATTTTGTCTAACCGAATGAGCATCAATTCCTTGTGTATAATTATGTGATGGCGGGCCGCACCGCAACGAAATAAGGATACCCCTCATTCAGAAACATGGTGAGATAGAAAAATAAGTAAGCAGTAACTAGTGCATTCAACGTAGTGCGTAACGGTGCGTACCATTGAAATGTGTGCGTGAAAAAGTAACGTATTATATCAGTAATGACAACTGAAGATCACGTGGCAATAATTATTTTACAAAATACTCTATTACATTTTAATAAGGTGATATGGCCATGATGGTTTATTCTTTTAGGTATATTGTTATAAAATTAAAAAATATTTATTATATTGCCACAAAGACAAAGTCAAACTTGCATTCTTTTGAAATCTCGAATCCATCATTCAATTTTCATACATAATTTGAGATTGAAGCATCTAATTTGCTCCGATTTCTAATCCTATGGATCGACTCAGGTTATTTAAAACCAGATTAGTTATTGTTGAGAATAAAGAAAGAATAAACCAACAACGCAATTTCAACAAATATTGTCTGAATTGAAACATCTACATTAGGACCCTGTGGACCGTCGAATCGACGCATTGTCTCTGTACGGACTAAAATCGTTGTAACAGTTTTTTTTATACAATAGTCGCTCATTTCAAACTGAATCTTCATTCTGCTTGATATGAGCCACAATACGATTTCTATAATAAGCGTAAAGTATGAGGATCACTTTATATTATGTATAACATTACAATTCAATAAATAGACTGACAGTCATCGCGTCCGCATTCACGTATCTAACAAAGGAACTTAAAATAGAAACGAGGCAACCTCTAAAAGATAGGACTCACAAAAATAGAGGCCTTTTGAAAATTTTCAAACACCTATTTTGATGTCTTAGCACTTACAGTTTGCAAATTAATTAGGCATCCTAGATATTATATTTTTTAATCCACAGGTGAGATTATTCTTATTCGTGGACTCGGAAGTTTGTAACAACACACTGTACTGTACAAACATTTTTACAATGAAAAATGTACATTTTTACACAACTGAGTAGTTGACTTAGAATGTAATTTTTTTTTTTTTCATTTATTTTTGAAACTAGATTTATAAATAAAATTATAAGCTTTTCAAAGTATGGTCATGCCATAGTAGCTCTATACAAAGTTTCGTCACTTTCGAGAAATGGTCAGACGTTAAAAGTTAAAATGCGTTTTGTACTTCTTTGTTAGATATAAATTTTATTTTCTGCAGACCTTCATTATTTTTATCCTAGCTTATAAAAAAGTGATTAAAAAATGGAGTCAACTACCCAATTCCACGGGAACTGCAAGCGCGAGTCATATACTAGTAAAAGGCTGTGTAGCAGTCGTCGTGAACAATTTGTGTACATTTATTGTACAGTCACGGAATGAAATGGTTCGTCACCTTAGTGTTGGTTTTCGCTTGCACTAGTGCTGCAAGAGTCCATTATGTCAACATAACAACATAATATTATGTAAAGATATTTCGATCCACAATGAAGCGCCCCACTTTGACTACATACGAATCGAATGAAACATAAGCGATTTTGACAGAGTGGGGCGTGTCTTCGTAGATTGAAATATCTTTAACATAGTTCGCGATACAATTCGAAAATCGACGAACGTTTTCATTCCGTGACTGTATTTTCTCAAATGCGTCTATCTTCTCAATCTACAAAATTATTGAACGCTCAGTTTAGATGCGATAGAAACACAATATCCATAAGAATGTAACGATATAAAAAATGTGAGAACTAAAATTACAGAACGATGGATTTTTATTGATATTACACGAAAAAGTATACAAATCTTAAACTAAATTACGAGAAAAATTTTGATTAATTTGTACTTCCTTTTCTCGTTTGTTTTGGCCCCAGAGTTTGTGTCAATTAATTTAAAGTAAAAAAAAGTCTAAACAAAGAAAAGAAGCAAAATGTTACATAAATTAAAAATGATTATCATAGAAAATAAGAGCTCTCAAATATTTTCCGTTAATTACAAAGGTAACTCTTAAGAGCGATAGATTTAGTTCTATTTCGTCAACGATTCATAAACTTAAAGAAACAATAATTACAACATGACCATAAGCAACATAGTTCAGTGTTTGCTTTTGCCTCAAGGCTAAAAAATCTAAATAAACCAAAAAAACCTATCCAAAATCAAAGTTAATCCTTAATTAATAATATTTATTATTGATAATGGAAAAAGCGCCAAAAATTCATTTCAAAACTTCATTCTTAACATAGAGTATCGATTTTTATTTCTCTTTAGTTTCAGAAAAAAACAAGAATTTCAGTAACTAAACAAAATAATTAGGGAGTCAATAACCCAGAGTTGCTGGCAGCATTTGGATTGTTGTTCTATAAAAGTAACATAAGTTCAATACGGACTGAATTTAGTAACACTACAAAACAAAAAGTCCTTTTCGATTTCGATTAATTTCATGCAGTCTCCTTTACTGCAGAACCTGTGAATAACTTAAGCGGATATTTTACATTCCAATCAAATAGTTGACTAAAACATCTATTTCTTACGTAAAATATTTATGTAATAAGTCATGCATGCCTTTCTGGATGGACATTTTATTTATATATTTATATTATATCTCTTATCAAATTAATATTTTAGTCAACTACCCTCTTGTTGTCACGGCAACTAACCAGGCCCCGCCATACAAACCAAGCTTGTCTCCACTTTCTTCCCCGCTTGCATTTAAATTAATCCTAACATTAACTTTATTTTGATATGCACTTATTTATAGTTTTTTTTACAGTGAAATTTGTGCTGTACAATATATTTTTCGACGAGACGGTCACGCTCGAACTTCTATGTTTATTACATTACATTAGTAAAGACGGTTTACCAGTTCGCAGTTTGTACTTTGGTAAAAACAATTTTATAAGGCGGAGGTCTGTAACAGACGCGTTAGGTCGCGTCCGCAAGTTATGCTGTACGCGGCCTATGAATGCGTTCTATGGAAATGTACTAGGTGTGGTCTCTCTGAAACGCCTGACGCGGCGCACGAACGACGAGACCACACTAGTACATTTCCATAGTAAGCATTCATAGGCCGCGTACAGCGTCACGCCGGACACGACCTACGACGTCTTTTACAGACCACCGCCTAAGGAACAAGACACCGTTCGCTGCGTCCGCCGTCTCGTCCGGGGGCTATTTACAATGACTATTTAACTGAACAAACCCCATGGAGCTTAAATAAAGTGACAAAATATTAACTAAATATTTGGCAAACGGTATACATATGTTAGCGGCGCGGGCGGTGGGATACAGCTAAGCTTTTTTCATGTGACAAAACTAGACCTGCACCTCTAGCCATGTTACCTGTCGATTCTATTACTACAATCATTAACGCTTTACAAAACTAAAAAAAAATTAGAATGACATTCCTGGTGCCTGCCAAAAAGTAAGTTATTCCCTTTGTCTCTTCCGTATCGACTCTGATATCGGCGAGCTGAATTGTAGAATTAGTATTGAACCCATTCAGTTTTTTAAACACAAATAGAATCGATAAGTAACATGGCTCAGACCTTCTGTAAATTTTAACACACGTGAAATTTGACGCAAGACCACGGAATGTATTTTTAAATCAATTGTGTGAAACTCTGTATGAACTCCACGGTCCACGCCCTATTTGTAAATATTCCAAATAAAAGTCCAAATAAATACATAATAAGTGTTATTTTACTTGCTCATTCACTGTTTCAATAGCAGAAGTTACAACTAAAATAGTTGAACTAACCAACCAATGCAATACTGTAAGAATTGCGGCTAATCAAAACAGGAGGTATCCCACTAAATTAAGAATCCGGGACGAAAATATACAATACAAACCGTACCCACCCGCTACTGTTAACCAGGACTTTAGAGCTAGCTTTACTTATCGAAGGCCGCTAAGATATCACCATTCATTACATCATAATATTTACAGTCGGGGGCCCGGGCCGCGGCGATTTGAGCGAGACTATGTACATGTACACTGCAGCCGCGAAACTACCGTCCCCCACTCCACTACACCCACAGATACGCGCCGCGAAAACTGAACCTATGTTGGCAATATGATGGCATCATCAGCTGTGACGTGGAAGTCAAAACTTCCGTGTTCTATCCACGAAGACGCGCCCCCACTCTTCACAATTGCTTGTTCCGTGGGATTTCTAAGAGTTGGGGCGTGTCTTAGAAGATTTAACTGTCCAAAGCTTCAACGTTCGCGGCGCGTACAATACCACTCTATGCAAATATAATAAGTATGTATGACGCGAAGACGTTCATAAAATATTGACCAAAGGTCCTCTTATGGTAGAAAAACCCCAAAGTAACCCCATTATTAACAAGCAAGGATAAAAAATCCTTCCGGAAATATCGCGAAGGACAAAATCCCTTAGAATTAATGGAAAATGTACAGAAATTAAGGCAAAATACTTGCTTTAAATGAAGGTCTCAATTTTGTCCTAATTTATAGCAAAATAATATATTAGGAAGCAATCATGGCCAAAAGACACTGCATGCAATTCAGATTTTATGTACATAACTTATAGGAAACTAAAATAAATAATAATTATTATATTTTTTTGTATGGTTCGGTTTTTAAGACTTCTTAAAAATGTTTAAGCCCTATTTTCTTTTTTTGATAAAAACTACCCCCAACATACTTATTACCATTACATAGATGGCAGATTGCTCATCTAACCAAATAAAAGTACTTAAAGGATATTTCCATTATTAAAAAAAAATTGCGTTAAAATAAATTAGGAAAAGTTTCTAGGTATTGCAGATTCGATGTTATATATTGCATGTATATACTCCATATAAACATCACGGGCGAACTAAAGACAACGTACATATTAAGCATACTATCTCTCACGAGTGTTTGTGCAACGATCCCACGTGGGTACTGCGGTACCCTACAGGCTGCGATACCCGTGTCGTCCGCCACCTTCGCACGGCACTTCGCAGCTCTGTCGCGTTCCCGCACTGTACTGTTTTAACCGGTGGTCTCCAGACGCGTTAGGTCGCGTCCGACGTGACGCTGTACGCGGCCTATGAATGCTTACTACGGTGTGGTATCAAGCATTCATAGGCCGCGTACAGCGTCGCGTCGGACGCGACCGTACGCGTCAGTTACAGAACGCCGCCTTAGGGTGGCCGATCAACAATCAGCTATGCTTCGCTGTGCAGTGCTATGCTTTCGATTAAATAGACTTCTTAGATTGCAGTGAAAAAACAACAAACCCTGTTGTGCTATGCTTTAATGTTCGCGATCATTTTGTCGCGCAGCCGGTTGCGTCGTCGGTATTCTCAAAGGACTTCAAACGACGCCGACCGTGCGCATTTATACAAATTCAAAGCGAATAGACTGTACAGCACCCGTAGCTATGTTACCTTATCATTCTATTTCTTTGTAGAAATAGAATTTTCTACATACATATTATATTTATAATAGAACCGATAAGGTAACATGGCTACAGCTGCAGCATACTTCGCGGCGCAGCGCACTGTTGATAGGTCACTCTAGCACCCCTAATTTCTGCTCCGTGGTCTTTGCCATGGATCTTATAACCCATTTGCAGAAGACTTGCCGATGACTTCACCCGCCACTTGAAACGACCGCGTCCCGCGTCCGTCTGTTATAAGACGTGAACGGACCTCGGCGGAAGGCCTATAGTGAAAGGGGATGTCCTCAGCAAACACTGATCTCCCTTCTATGGATCGCTAACTGTCAACGTAAAAATGATTTTCGCCATTTTGGTGCCGATTGTTACGTAACCTGGCGTGAGCGTCTATGGAACTAAAATAAAATGACACTCAATACGACGGTCACTCTCACTACCGTCAATTTAGTACCGTGTAAGTTCGAAGGTGGTGCTTCAAATCGGCACAAAAAAGGAACTGTGAGATGTAAAGTTGAATTGAAAAAGCTAATGATTAATCCATAGAATGGAGATCAGTGTCGGCAAAGCGTCTGCGAACGGGTAGTAGAAAAGGGTGCGTAGTCAAGTGCAGGAACGGGACAGTAAGTAGTAACCCAAAGAGTCTTGGCTAGACATCTAGCCGACATACTTCGTACACTGTACAATACGGGCACCATATAAAACGTCACGTCACCATGACACTGCACTCTCACTAGAACTCGAAGTCGAACAGTTCCGACAGCCCCTCGTCGTGGTCGAGGCAGAAGCCGTAGTCGTTGGCCGACATCGGCGGCTCCAGCGCCAGGAACGGCTCCAACTCTAGCGGCTCTGGAATGTGACGGACTCATGTTAGCTGTGTCGCTGTCAAGCCTTGGCCTTGCGACCATAACGCAAAATGCTGCTGTATGCGCACTGTGACGGAAAGAGACACCATTCTCGACGTTTTTCATACGATTTACGTTCTTCATACGCTGCAAGCGTTGTGCGTTATGAGTCTTGCAAACTATCTTTAGTACAAAACCTGTAATTGCACATCTTACTATCGCATCAATTGTAAGAGTGTTCATTATGGATTAAACAATACAATAAAAATTACAGTACATAAATTGTTAAGTTTAAACTTATATGAATTAGCAATTAATCACAATTCATTTAAATGCATGAAACCAACTTTGTTATACATATTATATGTAACAATCATACGAATAACGAAACATGTAGATAAATATTTTAAAAACTAAATTTTCTACATCTCTTTGAACGACTGAAAACGCATGTTTCATATTGGTTTCATCAGTAAATCCACTGTGACACTTCACTACACAGTTTCTCTAGAAAGCGCAGATTGAATTTATTATACAATGGATTTGGTATCACTATTTCAATACATCATTCATAATATTGAAAAGTCATCAAGTATAATGTCAGAAGTCTCTAAGGATATAACAACAATATAAACCGGGCGAATCACAGGATCACAGGTGAAACATTTGTACAAAAGTCAGTAAACTGAGACACATTGCATATCAAAAGCGTTAAACATAAAGCGTGAAGCCGTAACCGCCGCGCGCCGAGGGCACTCGGTGCAGGGCATGTTAGCCAATGAGGGGGTGATGTATTAGTAGATGGTTGCTGTTAGTGGGCAGCCCTGAGCTGAATCCCATGGTGCTACACGCTGCACTGGAGCCACACGGGATGTAGCTCGGGGCCGCCCCGCCGACTCCGCGCCCGCGCACCACACCGCCGGCCGCCGCGCTCGCAGGCGTGCACGCGTATGTACAAGCGTGTTACACCGACCAAACTTACTCGTACACACTGCTCTGGAATCGCTCTAGAATGAGTAACTTTCAAATCTGGGTAACTGCACAAAATGATCGTTCGGTGACTAACCAGAGGTGAATCTTATACCTTTAAACGAGCAATTCTTGTATATACCTATATTTCTATATAATCTGGATCTCGGAAACGGCACGAACGATTTTCATGAAATTTAGTATACAGGGGGTTTAGGGGGCGGTAAACCGATTTAGCTAGGATTCATTTTTAGAAAATGTCGAATTTACCAAAAAAAATAAAATTTTGACTACTGCTGCCATCTATTGGCCACCGAGCGAAGCTCGGTCACCCAGATATTGGGGATTTATGAACGAAGTTTCTTTTCGGAGGGTATCGCGCAGGTGGCTCCGGGCTTGGCGAAAGAAAATGGATTTTATGCGTGACTAAATTCACGTCACGAAGAAAATGTACAAAAATCTATAGTGAAAGTTTATCTTATTAGTCAACAGAATAGGCACGCATACAATCACGTTTGTTGGTCACGCCTTTTTTTATAATAAAAATATAGAAAATGTAGATGTCGTAATTGAGCGATTATTATCATTGCATAAATAGCAATGTAACTTATAAAAACTAAGTAAAAATTTAATTTATCAAGCTAATTTAGACCATCCAAATTAACTTGTTAATTTGTTGAAGTAGATCAAAAATAGTATTGTAAATCCATGCTGGTACAGTAGGACCTCCTCGCAGAATGAGATTTTTTTGTAGATTTGATCATTCTAGAGCGATTGTAAAATAAATGGACAATTAGTATTTTAACACAAAAACTATTATAGACAAGAAAGAAAGCTACTGCACTCATGAGCTAATGAAACCACTTCTGACTACTTCTTTCAAATTATTTTATAGCACTATCTTATTATTTTTATAGGAATATGTTAAAACAGAATAGATTTTTTATCTGCACCTAACATTTTTCACTTTTTTTACACGTTGCGACATAAATTACTCGTAGAGTGCGCTAGCCGTACAATGGTTAATGTCAGGTCAGTCACAACTTAATAAAAAATCTTGATAATATTATTTAATATGTAGTTATATATTTATTTATATAGATTGGTATTGGTATTTCCATCAAAGTTAGTTACATACTAGGGTATTTACAGCAAAACATAGTATTGTAAGTTTTAGTAACAATAAAATTACGGTACTTTTTAGTCAATTTCACTAACATTTTATGTACACCTTAGAATAACAAGTTAGTAAAAAGCGAAATGAGAATGAGTATGAACGTGTGAGCACCACAAGAAAACAAAAGCATGCGTGATGCGACAGAAGTAAGAATTTGATCAAATGGATATACGTGATTCTCCAAAGCCTTCTTAATCCTCGGCGCCCCGGGGTAAAGCCTCGCCCAATTATTATTATTAATTTCATTAATCCGTACTTAAGTTGAAAACCGTTTGCAATCGATTTTGGTTTTGAACAAAACATTAAATAGTTTCTAAATTTTGTGCGTGTTCTAGTGATGTGCTACGTTTTCTGTAGAGCGCACCCATAGAATCGGGTGACATTCACAAGGTATGAAACCAAGTAAAAACCAAGTGAATAATATTGGTGCCGTTTGATACAAAACGCAGCATATCCCTAGGGACAAACGCCGTATGGTATTTTACATCATTTTTAAATTGATTTTTTCAATAATTACATCCACTGAAAATAAATCAAAAGTTACATGTATTTTAATTTATCTTCTGTCTCTTTCTCGCAAACGGAAATTTGTATAGAGTTACTATTGCATGAGTGATAGTGACGTCACTATCCGGTATAACTATCTATGTCTAATGTCTATTGTATTCATATAACTTTTTTGTTATTATTATTGAATATTGTTTCAAAATTGAGTTTGATTAATCAATACTTTGATTTTAGTAAAATACCCTGTCTACTATCGCGTGCTTTCTTAGACAAAGCCACGCAAAATAGTTCAAGAGCGAATTTTTCGAGATACTGCAGTGATTTTAATTCGATTGTACTATGGAGAGTCACCCAAACCCAAGTTAGAGGCAGTGATACAATGTAACAACTTAATGTCCCAAGTCCGCCGGTGAGGTGATCTTCAGAAGTGAGCTCGCGGCGTGCAGCTAGAACTCTGACTGTGATGTGACGGACTCGTTACACATATCACAGTCGAGAGTACTAGCCGCAAGGGGCGAGGGTTCCCGCTCTTCAATGCAAGGCGATTGCGCCCGGTACCTGCTTGCGATTTTACTATGCTAAAGCTAGATGGGTTTTGTATGGATGAAATATGATTAGTATATCCCTTTAACGAAACACCGGTTCTATTGAAACCAGTCTTCTTTTAGAATGCCACATTACCTTTGCTATGATCTTTAATTCGATACAGTAAAATTATGTTGTAAATGTCATTTGGTAAATTTAATTAACGAATAATAGTGTGTAATTTAAATACTTCACATAAATATTATTTTGCTTTGAAAGTCGCTTTTCTTATATTACAATTTTTTAAGCTATTTATTGTTATGTACAGGAAGAATAATGGAGTTTAGTAAAATACGAAACGTCATTTTACAGCATCAAATTAAAAGTCAAGAGCATAATAGGGTTTTAATCATGAGATTAAATAAAATTAAAAATAGTTCTTATACTATGTAGGTTTGCACCTCTTGTACAAGTCGTGCCAACAAAAGATCTGATTGTTTGATCTCCGAAAAAAAAACAAGACTATGGGAATAATCATTTTCTAATGAGAGAAAAAGATAACATGATTTCAAAAGCGAAGGGCCAATATTATTATGATCAGTCTAAAATTTTGTGTTGAATCATGATGACTTTTGTTTGTGTTTAAATTCTCATCCATTTGTCATCCTCCTAGCTAAACTTTTGAAGGACACCCAATAGTAGTTTAGAGACGTGGTTGTCAAGATGAGCGCACACCCACCTGACTCCTGATCCTCGGTCTGCAGCTGGAAGCGCCCGCCGCCCATGATGGGCGCGAAGTCGTCGCTGTCTGCGATAAGCGCGTTGCGCAACCGCCCTCGAGCGCTGCCATCTGCAATTAACATAACCCTCGTAAATGCAGTGAAGGAAACAAGTACTTGGGCAGCGGGATGTGTTATGGCCAAAACTTTTTCATTTGATAGGAGACTTTTGCCTAATAGTGGGCCGTAAGGTTAAGACCAGACTAATCCTCACGTTTTTACTGTGCCCGCGTGTAAATGATGAAAATATTGTGGCAAACATAGAGCATACGTAATGTAATATTAGTATGTATTGTAGATACCTAACGTATTAACAAAAGCGTAAGTACAAGGAAATTGACGTCCTTACCGATAGGGCAACACGTGACGACCAGTTCCAGTGAACTGTCGGAACTGTCGTTTTGTACACGCGGACCTTTGCGGGTCCTGGGGTAATTGTTAGTGGCGATGGCCCCTTCCAATTATGGCAACGTATGGCAAAGCCGCCTGCAACTACAGGCCGGCCAGTGGGTTCATTTCTGGTCCGTGGAGTCAGGTGAATCCAAACCAGCTTGTTTGTGAGCGACCAGCGAGCTGCAGCGAAGTGGAGGAAGTGGCTATCAACCCGCCGCCGTTTAGCGAGGTCATGCCCGCCAGTGATGGTCCGTGTTCGCGGTGAGTCGTCTATGACAGGTCACGTGGCAGAACACAAACTGTCTGACTGTCATAATATGTATACAACAAAAGTATAAACTGCACTCACTGTCGGGCGTGGACGGTAGTGACAGCGAGGCGGAGGTGGAGGCGGAGGCGGGCGAGCAGGCGGCGGGCGCGG
This sequence comes from Coenonympha glycerion, assembly GCA_963855885.1. NCBI lineage: Eukaryota > Metazoa > Arthropoda > Insecta > Lepidoptera > Nymphalidae > Coenonympha > Coenonympha glycerion. The sequence continues at coordinate 14,408,008 of OY979630.1, read as the reverse complement.
CGGGCGCGGCGGAGGTGGAGGCGACGGGCGCGCCGGCGGAGGTGGAGGCGACGGGCGCGCCGGCTGAGGTGGAGGCGACGGGCGCGCCGCCGGCGGTGACGCGCACGGGCGTGAGCGGCGCGGGGCGCGGCGGCGGCGCGGCCAGCGGCAGCGTGGGGTCCGTGACGCACGGCGAGCGCACCACCAAGCTGCGCGACCACTGCGCCGACGTCGACGGCTCCTCGCAAACCGGCTCGCGCTTTATGGGGGTGCTGCGATACAAATTCATTTACTATCTTTTGGCCGCTAGTGGAGCCAATAATGCAATCTCCCTTCAGGCAAGAATTGAATAGTTGACTGAAATCAAAATGTTGTTTTTTAATGTGATTTTGAAACAATAATTAAACACAAAATAAATGGCGAAAAACGAATAAATAGATCTTTTAGAGGGATTTAATATAAGAAATACCCACGTGAAGGTAGCAGAGATGGTGCTTGAAGGCATGGGCTGTATCTCCGCCATGAGCGGCGCGAGCAGAGCCTTGTCGTCTCGCAGCAGCGGGTCCGACGGCAGGAACCCTGATGCTGACACAAATTTAATGTATTTTAAGAGTCATTCCATTGAATTGCGTATGCATTGTAAAAAAAAATAATTTTGATTTTGATAACTTTAAACTTTTATATTCTGATCAACAGAAGCTTCAGGTGTCTGTCGATTGAAAATTTACCTTCACAAGTTCACACCCTAAGTGCTATGTAAGTACTTAAGTGCTAAAGCTACTTTTCTGTGCATAATTATCCACATTTCAAATGATTGAAGGCGGTTGCTCACTTTGTTTTTGAATACTCATCACACATGTTTCACGTTGATATCAAAGGATGGACCAAACACAGCATTTCATTAATCGACATAAAGTTAAATCAGGTTTCAATGTTATAAAATATAACATAAATACCAGAACAAAAGACAACTCATCTTTTGGTCTGTGACGTAAATAAATAAACCTATCCAAAAATAATGATAATATTGTGTAAAACTTACATGATGGAGTTAAATCAAGTTTCAATGTTATAAAATATAACATAAATACCGGAACAAAAGACAACTCATCTTTTGGTCTGTAACATAAATAAATAAACCTATCCAAAACTAATGGTAATATTGTGTAAAACTTACATGGTGGAGGCGACGGCGGCCTTTCTTTAGGGCAGAGGTAGACTTCTATTTCACCAGACTTCGATTTGAGGTGTATCATGTACCCCTTCTCATCTGGGTGTGGCACCTGCAACGATACAAAGATTTAACCAACTTAATACTGGAATACACTAAAACCGTTTGTCTACCAAAGGTATGACATAGCGACAGTTGTTGGTTTAAATATGGATGATAAGGGTATAAACACTGCAGTATTCGGAGCAAAATGGTGACAATTTCTTTCGTAGTGGAGACGGACAGACCACTTCCACCGTTCCATCGCGAGCACATCGTACGTCAACAGTATCATTTCATTCTAGGGCTCCGTATCTCGGCTTCTGTGTTAACAGACTATTTACGAGTAAATGAATTGTCTGCAGGGACATGGACACTTACACTGAGGCTGGTGTCCGGAGGCGCCTTGATGGGTATGACGGTTTGGTTCCTGAAGTCCCTGATGGAGCGCAGGTCCGCGTACGTGATGTACGCGCGCGAGCGGTGCTCGGCCGACAGCCGCGACAGCGCGTGCTCCGACACGGACACGGCGCGCGACACCTTCGAGTATATGAATAGTCTGCAGGGACGTGGACACTTACACTGAGGCTGGTGTCCGGAGGCGCCTTTATGGGTATGACGGTTTGGTTCCTGAAGTCCCTGATGGAGCGCAGGTCCGCGTACGTGATGTACGCGCGCGAGCGGTGCTCGGCCGACAGCCGCGACAGCGCGTGCTCCGCCACGGACACGGCGCACGACACCTTCGAGTATATGAATAGTCTGCAGGGACGTGGACACTTACACTGAGGCTGGTGTCCGGAGGCGCCTTTATGGGTATGACGGTTTGGTTCCTGAAGTCCCTGATGGAGCGCAGGTCCGCGTACGTGATGTACGCGCGCGAGCGGTGCTCGGCCGACAGCCGCGACAGCGCGTGCTCCGCCACGGACACGGCGCGCGACACCTTCGCCTCCCGCGCGCTCAGCGAGCGCACCTCGCGCCGCAGCCGCCGCAGCTGGTGGTCGTCGCTCACGCCGCCGCTGCCGCCGAGCCCTGGGGCCGTACCACCATCTCTTATAGCAGTATTATTGTAATAGTTTTAAAATTTTCATACTGACATTGTATGAAAACGTCAAAACAATTTAGAATATAATGCTATAAGAGATGGTGGTACGGCCCCTGAACACCATTCATACACTATAGCGCAGGGTTACTCAAAGGACGGAACCCTAAGGGGATCGCCGTTGGACGGTATTTGGACTAACAGGCTCGTGCGGCAAAAGTATAATTAAGTATTGTGGCAGCACACATGTTATTAAAAAATTTGAGGTGGGGTAGGAAGGTGAAAAACACTTTTTGATAAAATCGGTCGAAACTATTTCCAAAGAGTGCTATGACAAGCACCGTGACAAGATCTTTATTTAGGTACCTACCTATGTGCCTATAATAATATGTTTTTGGCGTAAGGTGCTGTCACCTAGAAACTCGTGGAACCAAAAGTTTCAGAAAGCCTGGTATATGGTATTTGACTCAAAATTATTATAAACAAGCATAAAAATGTCGGTTACTGAAAAAATATAAAAATTTAAGTAACAAATTATAAAGTTAGACTGGCAGTCTTCTATCCCTTTTTCGCTAAACAAGTTGCTGAAATGGCGATCCGGCACCAGGAATCGCACTGTCGGCAGTGTTGAATCGATTTTGCCAAAATTTAGATAGCTTATACCCTGGATTAGCTCATAGCCCCTAGGCTACTTTTTATGGCTGACAGATCTACAGTTCCATGATTTGTAAGAAACAACGCGAAAGAAGCTGCACGGAAAACCTAGTTTCAAAATAAAACTGTCAGCGGCTTTTGATACGTCCAGAAATTACATAAACACATCACAGGTCAAACGCGAATAAAAAAAATTGGCAGAGCTCTACATCTGCCAATTTTTTTACCTCCTTCGAGCTTACCGCACTTCCATTGTATGTTATTTTTCGATCGCTTCTCTAATATTCCTATACCCTCTAGCACGTTTGTGATGTCGTAAATGCGTCGTTTCTGGACCGAGAGGTGCTCTGCCGCTATGTTTAGATCTAGAACTCCGTTGGGAGATGACTTCAGTAGAGCGACGAATTTTTTTGTGAGTAGGCCTAACGATGTGTCGAACCTGAAACAATGCAAACAATACAATTAGGCCCGGTTTCCACCGGTGCGGAGCGGAGCGGAGCTGTGTTTGAGTAACCAATTAGATTTAGTCATTTCGACATCTCCTGTCCCCTCAGTTTGGAAGATGTCAAAATGACGCAATCTGATTGGTTACCCAAACACAGCTCCGCTCCGCTCCGCACCGGTGGAAACCGGGCCTAACGCACTGAGCAACGAAGCGATAATATTCTAAGGATCTGTGCATTGTGGTCATTGATAAACATATAAAGGATCAGCACTTAGTAACGCCACGCATGTATTTTTAGGCTCTGTCCTGAAGCATCTTTAATTTGTCGAAACTGTAAAATGGCGCTATGTGCTTTCAGCGGCACCGTAATGTTGCGGGCGGTAACGACGACATATTTGAGAATTTTTTGGCTTCAACATACGTCACATTTTTCTCGTCCTCTTAGTGTAGCTCCTCATTGATTGTGGCACACCTCATGACACAGCACTGATATGTTAGGATTTTTCCCGTTTCCGAAACATTTTACATCTGTATCTGAATCGAATCGAATCTTGTGTTTTTACCCCTTCTCTAGAGCTTAGTGTCTTCACCGAGACAACCTGCTGTGCAATTGTCATCACCCAAACATCGCTGGTTACCATAGTAACGCAACCATCAACAACCAATTGGTGCCTACGCTGCACAACTGATGTAACTCCTTACAAATAAGTTCGAAGAAATGGGTTAATTTAAGCATTATTTTGATCCAAAACACATAAATGATGAGGGTAGGTGTACGAATGAGTAGCTTGTTAAATGTACAACGCCATGAGACAGCAAAAAAACTATGTGTAAATATGGAAGTGTACTTTACCTGGGGCAAAGTAAAGTACCTGGAGCGTTCGGTGTACTTTTTCATGGAACTGGACGGGCGGCTGTAGGGCGCGAGCACCTTGACGCGCTTCTGCTTGGGCGTCTTGAAGTCCGCCTTCAGCGGCACCACGTGCCCCTGCTGCTGGCTGCCCGAGCTGCTCTCGCTCAGGTTCAGTCTTCGTTTCACCGCCTTAACAATTAGGAACAAACTTTATTCTTTGACTGCCTCGTTTGCTGGTCTAAATGTGGTGAGCAGTCTTCGTTTCACCGCCTAAACAATTTAGAACGAACTCCATTGATTGTCTGCCTTGTTTTACTGGTCTAAATACTATGTTAATTAATTATAGTCTTCGTTTCGCCGCCTAAACAATTCGTAACTTTATTTGCTGGCTGCCTCGTTTTGTTGGTGTAAATATGGTGAGCAGTGTTCGTTTCACCGTCTAAATTATTCGTAACTTCCATAGAATTTTAAACGTTGTCGCTAGCGCTCCGGTAGCTTTAATTTTGACTGCCTCGTTTTGTTGGTCTAAATTTAGTGAGCAGTCTTTGTTTAACCACCTCAACCATTCCTAATTTCATTATTGGACTGTCTTGTTGTATTGGTCTAAATATGGTGAACAGTCTTCGTTTCACCGCCTAAACAATTCGTCACTTCATTATTTGACTGCCTTGCTTTTGTTGGTCTAATGGTGAGCGTGCTTGACCACAGATCACTTAAACTTGGGCGTGATTCTCAAGTCGTAATGATAAGTGATTGGGGGGTTTCTATAAAAAAAATTAAAGCAAAAAGAATCTTGATGAATCTGTCTGACTCAAGAGAGAGAGAGAGAGTAAGAGAAAATATATATATATATATGAGGAGATAACAACTAAAACTATAATTTTAAACGTTTACCGATAACGGAGAATAAAGGATATGCGTTCCGCTTCAGTTTTCTTTTAGTTCAGCTTTTCAATTGCTATATCTTGCCCTAGGTATACCAGAGTAAGCGATGTCTCACCCCCTAGCATCGGCGAGCACGTCATGTTATCGACCCTGCACTTGATCTCTGTGATCATGTAAAAAAAATTTTAGCAGAACTAACGCACTGATGATCTACCTTTGCATAGAAATTCTATTACAAGTGCTTCATAGAATTAATTGATACTATATAGTTCATAAAATTAAAATCAAAGGGAAAGTAACACATGAAGGAGATGAAATAACTACATATTATATACCTTTACTAGAAAATCATGGTAACAGTAAGATCCTTATAAATAGTACACTTATCCTATAGTAGGTAATCAAATTCTTTTTTATCTAAAACCATGATAATATTTTATCAAAAGTATGGCACTTTAAAACACTAACATCCTAACAGTGAAATAAACGTATTGCAACAATATACGAACGAGGCGAGGTTTAAAAAGTATTAAAACAGCGCAAGCAGGAATCCGGGAAGATAATGGCAGCATATTTCTAACTTTAAGATTAAAAACGTGCCCAAGTTTACGAGTCTGTTACCGATGATGGTGCTTCAGAATGCCACTGCGTTTGCAAAAATGCATCAAGCCGAATGCGTCACGTAAACTATGCAAACAAGTAACCGCAACATATGCACAGGTGATATCTTGCTGTAGTAGAGAGAGAACAGAGCCTATTTCATGGTCTGTGTTTTCATCTCTTTACAAATTCTCCTTTACAATCACGAACCCATTACGGTGTTTTACTGCATTGTTTTTTTTTTCAAAATTTTGTTGTAATCTAACATAGAAATAATGAATAATATACTTAGGTAGGTACATTGAAATTTAAAAATTTTTATATGACTAGGAAAGACAAAGCTAAAAGAAAATTAGATTTTTTCGAGTATAGATACCCTTTGTCACTTTCTGGCAAAACGATAATTCGTGGGGAGTTGGATGCCAAATGGCAATGAACAGCTTCCAAAATAAATTTAATGAAATTTGATTTGAGAAAGACCTATTTGAAGCTTCACTTTCAACATTATACAGAAATTAATGTTATTTGTACTTAAAACAAAACGCATTCCTGTTATAACTATAAACATGCACAAATGTTGCACAAATATGGGGATGTTTTAAATAGAATAAAAAAAATATTCTTTATTCAGTAAGTCGAAATAACATTACAATTTCAAGATGGTCCTAATAGCATTTGTCCTATCCATTACGGCCACAACGAAACGTGATAAATCTCACGACTCACTCTTAAAACCAAATACGTCATCGTAATCCAACTATCGCTGATTATACACTAACACCAATGTTTCTCTTTGCTGCAACATCACTATTAGGTTTGTGTGAATCAATAAAACACAAAGACTAATTAAATTAATTATTATTTTTTTTAGAAAATAACTTTCACTTTCGAAATAGGTATTTAGTCCGAAATTTAACGTGTCGCACACAACACATTTTGCGTTTATTGAGAACGCAGACAGATAGATGCAGGAGGCATATTCAATGGGCTGATGCAACTAATTCAACAAGGAACAGCGCGGGCATAGCCCCCTTCAAGGAAGCGTGTGGGGAGGGACCCGTACCTACGGGCCACGCTACACAATACACGACATAAATTAGAACCGAATCGACACAAAAGGCACCGGGCTCTCGGAAGGGATTCTAGGGAAAGAATGCCAATTTCTTATCTCAAAATTTGTATTATTATTAATAGTGACCCGACAAACCCTGTTGTTAGTTCACCGAAATTGCCGCTCTCGATTATGCGGCGTCAAGATCTAGAGCAGATGTGCCTCGACGCTTGACATGTTAGATACCGCCACCCCTGCATTCAAAATTTCGCTAACGCCATTTACATAATCAATTTATCCTTTCCCATTATACATGCAGGGATAGCTAAGAATGGAAACCTTAAAAATACCGGTTTGAATGAGACAACACACAAAAGACTTTCTGACTATCGCGTCGGTTCAAATAACAGACGCAATAAAGTAAATAACCGATTACCTCTACTACCCGTGTATAACGTGCATATACACTGTACATGTGTAAAGGCAAGTGGGTATTACACAACTTTTGAGTTTGATAAAAATATATCTTTATTTTTAACTAGAAAAGAAATAATGACGTACTCTGAAAAAGATAATAAAATCCAACAAAGATTTACAATGTTACAGGCATTTTAATTTCTGAATGGGAGGGTCTTCTATCCATTTCTCGCAAAACTAAATTTTGTATAAAAATCAGCAAAGAGCTACTATGGCATTAATAAGGTGTGACGTCACAATTCAATGTCGCTATCTCTGCCTAATTATGACTACGGTTTAAAATGCGTATACAGTGCTGACATTGCATACAGTGCTGACGCTAGGTTTATAATACGAGCGCGCATTTAGCGCGCTAACATTTTAAACCGATGTCAGTGCGCTGGTGCCTATCGGCTGTCACTGTCATTGTTTTTGTTTAACTAACCTAACTTGTAAACGATCTTAGAAGCATTAAAAATAAAAGATTTTTCAGAAAATAGGGCAAATTACGTTGTGAAATGGCTCAATTTCACTTAATAATGGAACTTTTTGAATGTGACGACGATGACAGTGATTGGGATGAAATATCCTCATCGTCATCATCTAGCGATGATGAAATGGATATCGTTTTTATGGGGCTTAAAACGCGAGTTCCTTCGCATAAAGTGCGTACTAAGGCGTACATGTTTTCGTATGAAGTTCTGTAAAATTCACAAAAAACACGATTGTTCAGCTGAGAACTGCTGCATGGCAAAGAATTTGAAAGAAAAACGGCTTGAATTTGAATGATCTTTGTCATATTTTGACTGATGTCACTTGAATTTGACATTAGCGCACACGCTGCACTACCTAATTTTTGTCAACGCTCTGAGTACGGTCAATGACGACATTCATGTCGTCACGCAGCTGTCATTAATATATATATAGCTGCTTGTGCTGATTGGCCACTGATTGATCACCTCTCCTGAACAATTTTGTATGAAACATTTTTTTTTCAATGACCATTCCGTATACAAGGGAAAAATTCATTAAGAACAAAAATATGGAGAGAGCTGATGATTGAGGATTTCGAAGACGGGTGAAGAGCACGGGGAGGGTATTGAAGATAGGTGGGGGGTGCTCGACCAAATGTCATTTGAAATGACATCCAATTGGCAGTTAGCTGAAAAAAAATTCAAAATGGCGGATTCAAAATGGCCGCCATTCGAATTTCGTCGATATCTCGCAAAGTATAAAAGATGGAAGAACGGTTTCTTGACAAAAGTTGATCAGGACCCAAAGGTCTATTCGATGGATAGAAAAAAAAATCCAATATGGCGGAAAAATTTTTACTATAGAAAATGTATGGCGGATGTTGAAGAGGCTGAAAGTTGGACGGCAAATAGGGGGAAAGACGGCACGCGGGCCACGTGTGGCCCGCGCCTCCACGCGCCCTACTAGTTAATATATATATAGCTGCTCGTGCTGATTCACTGACTGACTCATTGATCACCTCTCCTGAACAATTTTGTATGAAAAAATTTTTTTTCAAGGATGTCATCGTATAGAGGGAAAAAATTCATGAGGAGGAAAAATACGGAGAGAGCTGATGATTGAGGATTTCGGAGACGAGTGAAGAGCACAGCCAAGGGTATTGAAGATAGGTAGGGGGTGCTCGACCAAATGTCATTTGAAATGTCATCCAACTGCCAGTGAGCTGAAAAAAAATTCAAAATGGCGGATTCAAAATGGCCGCCATTCGAATTTCGTCGATATCTCGGAAAGTATAAAAGATGGAAGAATGGTTTCTCGAAAAGAAGTGATCAGGGCAAAAAGGTCTATTGAATGGCTAGAAAAAAAAATTCAAAATGGCGGAATATATTTTTCCATAGAAAATGTATGGGGAATGTTGAAGAGACTAACAGTTGGTAATTATGCAAGGTTGTGATGCGGTTTTTCGGAGATTTACTAGAGAAAAATATGGAGAGAGCTGATGATTGAGGATTTCGGAGACGGGTGAAGAGCACAGCCAGGGTATCGAAGATAGGTGGGGGGTGCTCGACCAAATGTAACTTGAAACGTCATCCAATTGGCAGTTAGCTGAAAAAAAATTCAAAATGGCGGATTCAAGATGGCCGCCATACAAATTTCCTGTTTTTCTATCTCGGAAAGTATAAAAGATAAGAGAGTGGTTTCTTTGCAAGACGTGATTAGAATCTCAAGGTCTACGGGATGAATGAAAAAAATTCAAAGTGGTTGAATTTATTTTTCCATGGAAAATGTGAATGCTACAATAAACAAGGCCTATGAAAAACTATGAAAAGTATGAGAAGAGATGATGGTCTACATTTGGATGATGATTGAGGAGCACGGTCATGGATTTAAAGATAGTTAAGGGCTGTTTCAATAAAAAATACACTGAACCTCATCGGATGAGGTTCAGTGTATTTTTTATTCAAACAGCCCTTAATTATCTTTAAATCCATGACCGTGCTCCGAGTTAATTCTTTTAGCCCACTGCCAATCGGATTCCAATTGGCGATGGAGATGACGGCGATTCTTTTATAGGAGAGAAGACAGCCCGCGGGCCACATGTGGCCCGCGCTTCCACGCGCCCTACTAGTTACCAATATAAAGCGCAACATAAACCGACTTTTTGCGCGCTGTCAGTGCAAATGGTGCATATGTGCGCATTTTAAACCGTAGTACAGGTATACTTATTTAAAGAGTTATTACATTTTTGTTATTTCATCAATTAACTTAGTTATTTCATTGTACGTTATTATTTTTAACAGAGTTTTTGTTAAGTAAGTTTTTATCAAATTCAAAATATTATCCATTTCGTCCAAACATTCGAAGCTCGAAGGGCGTTCGCATTGCGTCGTTACTCGTTAGACGATAAGGACAATGGCAGTTGCGCAATGAAGAAGCGCAGGAAGTAGGTACCTGGCCAAGTGACCCCATGAAGTTGCGCGCTGCCTGAGTCCACCACCAGTCTGCACAGATTGAGTAAACATATAAAAGATCAGCACTTAGTGACGTCACAATAACAACCCAAAATAAACTAGGCAGCCTACAGCTTACGGCGTGTCTTATCATAACGGGAGCAATGAGCACCTCTCCTGGCGCAGCACTGGAGGCTCTCTTAAACCTCACCCCTCTTCATCTGCATATTATGAAGAAAGAGGCGAGAGCTAGCCTGTACAGGCTGATCAGTCAGGGGGAGGTGAACTGTCTCTCTCAGGCCCTGAGGAACCTCCAAGACTCAGTACTTGAAATTCCAGTTTTAGGTATGCCTTCAGACACTATGCCTCTAAAACTGGACTTCTGGACTATACTGTGGAAATTCCCAGCAGAAATGACTGGATTGAGAACCGGGTTTCCTGGAAACCGGGGAGCCTGAAGTGGTATACAGACGGCTCAAAGTCAGGTAAAGATGTAGGTTGCGGAATTTATGGAGAGACAACCAAGGTAAAACTATATAAACAAGGTAATACCTTCTGCCTCCATTTTCCAAGCAGAGGTTTTCGCTATTATCGACAGTGCCGAAACCTGTCTGTTGACTACAAAAACTAAACGATTTACTCGGATAGCCAAGCGGCTTTATCGGCCAAGTCTTCTGAGTCACTTAATTCAAAGCTGGTCGATAACTGCAGGAATACATTGAATGCCGTGGCCGCAAGCATTAAGGGGCTTTATTGAATTTATTTTTGTCTTTGTCACTCTCACGAATACGTTGATGGGTGCGATATGCAGCGTCGCGGAAGAATATAACAGAAAAACGACCTTTTACCTAATTTCTCTAAAACTAAGCTAGCTATTAAAAATCTGTTTCTCAACGTTTTTAGATATTATAATTACCGACACATTAAAACAAAAATTACAATTACATCCATTGTAGTTTCGGAAAAAAAGAAGAAAAACTGAGATTTTGGAGCAACTTTTGGGAGAACTTTCTATCGAGAAAATTTTATCTAATCGTGTTTCTGCTTCTCAATGATTTTAGATTAAAGACCCAAAATACATGACGTATAAATTTAAAAGTAATTGTCTTTATAGTTTTTAAACTAAACTTCACTAAAGATCGCTTAAATACGGCTTCTACGCCGTTAAGGTAATTTCTACGATGGGTTCCTGGCTACAGAGGGATCATCGGTAACGAAATGCCCGATGAACTTGCAAGAACGGGTGCAAAAGGCAAGCAGATAGGACCTGAACCTGTCTGCGGTATATCTAAAAGCCTGGCGCAATTAACCCTGGCAACTTACTGTCGATACAAACTAGCAATGCGTTCGAGAAAATTGACAGGAATGAACCACTCAAGAGCTCTTATAAACCCTTTAATGGAAAAGCGGCCTGCCTTTGAGGCCCTGGACCTCAACAGGAAAAACTTGTGCATATTAGTGCGAGCACTAACAGGGCACTGTGGACGGAATCTACACATGAACAACCTGAACTTAAGGGATACAGACATGTACAGACTCTGTTATGAGGCAGCGGAAACGCGAATGCACATGATCTGTTCCTGCCCAGCACTGATGCACAAGCGTAGCAACCTTCTGGGGAAATAAATACTGGACCCTAACGATGCTAAACTTCTTTCAGCCAAGAAGTTGCTGCTGTTGCTAGCGGCAACAAACATTGGCTGGGAACTGTAGATGGCGGCATCACAATAGATCGGGGACGGTCAACGTGACACCAGGGACCATGGAGACCTGAAGTCAAGAAGAGTAAGAATAGTGACGTCACGCAAGTATTTTAAGGTTCCGCTCTGAAACATCATTTATAATTTGTCCAAACTGCAAAATGGCGCTAATGTAAGCGACCGACAGCGGTGTGTGTGTCAGCGGTACCGAAATGTACGACCTGCGACGCCATATTTGAGAAATTTGTGGCTACACCACATCTTTCCCGTCCTCTTAGCGTAGCCTATTTCGTCATTGGCACATGGCGCATGGCATGAACGCGGGTGAGCGCCACGCGAGCGACCACTCGTCGCCGACATCGTTCGCAGCGACACAATGCTCACATATGTGCGGACACTTGTTAGCTATTTTAGGCGACGCCACACAAAAGGCAAGTTTAAGGTTAGGCCTCCCGATGACTCTTCTAACTAATAAATATAGAAGCTGTAATTGACTCTCCACCACCACACAAAATATCATATAGGCACCTAAAGATCATTGAACAAAAGTAGAAAAGGAACCATATAGGCTGAAATGATCCAACTTACTTTCGTTAATCTCCAGTTAAAGTTCGATATATTAATAATTTAGTAATGTAAAAGTCCTTTGCCACTTAACAAATGAAACAGAATTAGTTAACAGAATTAAGAACATGCCATAGGAGGAAACAAATAATTATGACTTCCTTCAACGCTTAACACAATATTGAATAGGTCGCGACATTGTGGGAAAGTAGAAATCGTACACTGCTTTTATTTTTATTCTACAGTTATAGTAAAGGCGACAAAGTAAGACAGTTATGCCTCAGAGTGGCAAATAACCTGTTAATTTACGAGTATGAAGACATCATAAAAACATTGCTAGGTTTAACTATAGAAACCATAGGTGCAAACCTTATGGTGGTGACTAGAAATATTCAAGAAAAGCTATGCAATACATTCTTAATATCGGTTATTAAAGAGTTAAATGAAATGATTGAACAATCAAATCACCATATTTTGTAGTAGTTTTAAACAAAAAAAGAACTTCCAGACATTTCCCCATTCTCTCACCTTCTATACAAAAATATTCATCAGAAAACAATCAAACACACTGTTGATTGCAATAATAACAAGGTTCTTACACATGAGCTAAACACTCAAAGTAACAGATTAGAGGAGGACAACGCCAGTAACTACGGCCATAAAGTAATTAATATAGGTAGTCTTCATTATCTTATTGCTATGGCAACCATTTTAGTGTTCATTAACTTCCTTTCATATTATAGTTGAGTGCCCTTTCGAGACCAAGAGAATATCGGTTCACTACTTGATATATACTTGAAATTTTACAGAAGTCACAATATACAAGTTACAATCTAGCCCTTAAGCCAATAAGTGACAAACTTTTCGTCAAAACTAATGTAGTAACTTATTTCTGAGAATCTGTCCATTGTCTTATCTCAGTCTCTACAGTTATATTATAGCCATTTTGTTCCTGTGTCCTTGATGATGCTTTGGCACTTAGATTGATTGATTGATGCAAATCAACCGAATTCTAATTAAATCCATACAGCAATATATCCTAAAGCGAAGGGTGTCTTAATGGAAGATGGCAAAGATGTTGCATAAAGCCAGACTTAGGATACTTTTTTCCACGGAAATTTTTAAAGCCCTAAATTAACGCAGGCTAAGCCACTGCGCGTAACATGCGCATATCTAATTATATAATTATAATCAAGTTCACAATTTAAAGAAACCAAAATGACGCTCAATACAATCAATTGTTTTGAGTACCATAAAGTATTATATTCACTCTGATAAAAAGAAATTAGAAACTCAATATGAATTGCAAATGTATAACAATAGATAAAGAGCAATGTCCCGATTGCCTATAACTGATTTTACAAAAACATACAAGCTTTCAATGCATTAGATTACAGTTAGATGCAAGTATTAATTTATCTTTTTGTAATTCCACCTTGAGCTAAAGCTTAGTGCTGTGTAACACATACCAGTGACCTCACTCCCTATGATTTGATATACTACTACATACCCATGCATAGGTTTGAGTAGAAATTCAAAGTATCTTGATATCAAACTCACCAACATACATGCAATAGTGATGGAATCAAGAAAATGCAAACCTTATTCCTCAATTAGATATTGGCAAAATTCTTAATTGGCAGATTGGTCACCATTCTAGCAAATTTAACTAATGAGGTAGATGACTTCTTCGCTTTGGTACAAAGGGGTTATGGAAAAACTATGCAGTAGTTGTGGTTGAAGCTTTGTGCTAAGGTTGAATTTTGCTTTGTGCTAAATGTAATTGAAATAAAACATCTAACAAACTTTTGTTTTCATAATATTAGTGAATGAATTTACAGAAATAATGATGATTGAAAGACTGATGATGATGATGATGATGATGATCCTCCATGACGTATCCGTCAATGACGACACCTTGGCTTTAGGTTCTGGCGTGCGCACAGATATGACTGGCAAAACCAAATTTGGTTTTGAAAACCTTGTTGCATGAGTGGCAGTACAGCTGACCACTGCTATTGTAGGTGTAGTTGTAGGATGGTTTTGGCCTAGCTTTCTGGTCCTGACGCTTAGCGTCCAGATGGTTTTGATGCACAGTTTCCTAAGTTTTAGAACTATCTTTTATAATTTAAAGACTATGCTTATGATGAGTCAAGTAGTGGCAGTAGCAGGTATCATAACTAGCTATATATTTAGTGGCCATCAAATAATAATAGATAAGTAATAAATAAGTAGAAAAAGCAACACATATATCACATCCTAACCTAAGATATTGCTGCATCATTGATAATTATGATTAATTGATCTAAGTTTCTTTATCAACAAAAAGTAAAGTTGGATTCAACATGTTGGCTTAATTTTTTTCAATTCCACTAAAATGGGGTTTGAGCTTTTTGGTAGGTACATTGAATCCTTCAATGTACCATCAGTAGAAATAATTGTAATCTTCTCTATGAATAAATTTTGTTCATCATAACACAGTTTTGTGTCAAATCATTGACACAAAACTGTGTTAGTATTTTGTTTGTAATTAATTACTTAGGTACATATATGTATATTTTAAACGAGCAATTCTTGTATATATGTATATTTCTATATAATCTGGATCTCGGAAACGGCTGGAACAATTTTCATGAAATTTAGTATACAGGGGGTTTTGGGGGCGATAAATCGATCTAGCTAGGATTCATTTTTATTAAATGTCGAATTTACCAAAAAAATAAAATTATGACTACTGCTGCCATCTATTGGCCACCGAGCGAAGCTCGGTCACCCAGATATTATTTAATTAAGTGAGCATACAAAACACACAACTTTCCATGAATTTTTAACAAGCAGATAAGAAACTGCAGTTATACTAAAAATAGCAATGTCAAAACCATGGATATTAGCCATATATTGGTAGATAGATAGATAGATAGATAGATAAACACTTTATTGCACACCACAGAATAAAAATATAAAAAAGAAAGAAATTAATTAAATACAAACAAACTTAGGAGTACAATTTGGCGGCCTTATCGCTACATAGCGATTTCTACCAGGCAACCAAAAATGTGAAGGAATATTTGAAACTGGATATGCGGTTGGTGGTGCCAGAATAAATAAATAAAATAAACTACTTACAATAATATTATATATACTTGTACATATCTACATAATATATATATATATATATATATATACATAAAATAATATATAAGTAATACAAATTCAATAAAAATAAAAATAAAAATAAAAATAATCCTCAAAACAATAGAACAAGTGAGGATATAATAAACATTAAAATGACAAACTTATAGGTGACAGTTAGTTATCAGCACTCAGGCAACTGAGATATAAAGTGATCTTTTACAAGTCTTTTAAACTGTCCTATAGTCTGGGCCTCTCTGATATCGAGAGGTAAGGCATTCCAAAGATTAATAGCCTGAATCGTAAAAGACTTATGAAAGAAGGAAGACTTATGCGCAGGCATCATCAAAATAAGTTTCCTCGAAGAACGGAGCAATTCTCCCGGTTGACCTACAAAATGGAATTTCTCTTTTAAGTAAGGGGGCGTAGAAGGATGAAACAGAACACAGTACAGAATGGAAAGGATGTGTAGATTCCGGCGAAGTCGGATAGGTAACCAATTAAGACGAGAACGAAATTGTGAGATATGGTCATATTTGCGTAAACCAAATATAAACCTAATAACGGAATTCTGAAGTCTCTCAAGCTTACTTAATTGGTTTTCATTTAAGTCGACAATGCTTGCGTCAGCGTAATCAAGAATAGGAAGGAGAAGAGTCTGTGCGAGCATAATTTTTGTAGGAATTGGAAGAATAGATCAAAGGCGACGCAAGGAGCCCAAGGATGCAAATAATTTCCTACTGACTTGTTTAACATGTTGAGCCCAGCTTAAGGTCCTATCAAGATACACTCCCAAATACTTTACGTTCTCACAGTACGGAATAACAACATTATTGAACGCAATAGGAGGAAGTGACCGCCAGTCAATTTTGGATATCTGCTTTTGGCTACCAATAACAATTGCCTGTGATTTACTCGGATTAACATTAAGTCCAAATGATTTGCTCCACTCAAGGACGGAGCAAAGGTCTGAGTTCATTCTGGCAATTGCATCTGGCAGGTTTTCAAACGAAGACTGGGTATAAAGCTGGACATCATCTGCATACATATGATAGAGAGAAGAAAGGTTATGACTGATTGAGTTAATGAAGATGGAAAAGAGCAATGGTGACAACACGCCGCCTTGGTATTTGGTGATCAACTCAAAACAATCTAAAACTGAAGTGTCAAAAAAGGTTTAACTAAATTATAACTTACCCCCTGTATTTAACAAAAACTAAAAAGGCCTTTTTCATCAGTTGCAAATCAAAAATGACTGCATATTACACACTTTTTTGTGGGTTTAGTAAAAGCGTATTATTATCATCAAGCTCTAGTTACTTTAATGGTTCAATGACCCTAGACCATTAAGGTCATTGACCTTACTGATATAAAAAAAATACCAAGGTATTATTGTTATAGGTAGATATCTACATACAGCTTGACAATATTGTAATATTTTTTTGAATGCTTCATAGGTATTTTTTTAGTAGACCAAACAAAATCTCATCAGATATGAAATTTTCTGATAATTCAGAAGTCCTAAAAGTTATTTTTAGTGACCTTGTTCTGTCAAGACAATTCTTAAAATTGATGAAGAAATACACATGGAAGAAAAGAAATGGATGAATTTTTTAAACCTCTCTCCTCAATATTTCTAATTATTATTGAACATTTAAGATAAAGAATATGTTATTTAACTAATATGAAATTAAGATATTTGTAATATTTACAGATTCACTGCATATACCTATATAGCTAAGCCCCGATGCAATAACCTCAATGACATGTGATTTCCACTGAAATATTGTGAAAGAAATATGTGCAGCACTCTAATTAAAAATGGATCTACAACTAAATAAGCAATAAAACTGGTTTTTAGGGTTCCATGCCTCAAAAAAAAATAACGGAACCCTTATAAGATCACTTTGTTGTCCGCATGTCTGTCTGTCACAACCAATGAATTTTCAAAGTGGTCATAAGACTGTAGTGACTTTAATTTGAACCACATTATGTGTGATATTAAAATCATGATATTTACTTTGAATTTGTTTCTAATGCAAAGTAAGCAATGACTACACGAAGCCATGATATTTAAACTCAATTTTACAAAAACAACAGTAGTGTTCCAGGCCATGTTTTATAGTTTTTTCATTCTATGTTCTTACTCCGTGAATGCTTTACTTCAATGTTATTAACTAACATTTTATTCAATAGCTTATCAAAAATAAAAGTGGTTAAAGTTATAGATGTGTTTATTTACTTTTTGTTTATAGCAGTTATAAGAAACAATATCTGGGTGACCGAGCTTCGCTCGGTGGCCAATAGATAGCAGCAGTAGTCATATTTTTTTATTTTTTTGGTAAATTCGACATTTTCTAAAAATGAATCCTAGCTAGATCGATTTATCACCCCCAAAACCCCCTGTATACTAAATTTCATGAAAATCGTTCGAGCCGTTTCCAAGATCCAGATTATATAGAAATATATAAATATACAAGAATTGCTCGTTTAAAGGTATAAGATAGGTAAACTATAATAGAATTCCTATGTTCAATCAATATGACGTATCAAGTTGTAGTTATGTTGATATCCATGTGTTAAACAGCTGATTGGTGGAATAGTAAAAAAATCCTATAATTTACCTACAGCCATGACAAATCAATAGTAATGAATACAGGTTCATTAGTGAATTTGGAAATAGATGTAAGTTTTCCAATGTCAATAAGGTTGGCAACTTGGCCAGGTGCTGAACTCACCTCAGAAGTCTTCGGCGGTGCGGAGGGCGCCTCGCGCCGTATCTGGTGCTGAGGCGTGGCGCCATAGCCGTGGTCGAGCAGGTGGTAGCTGATGGGCTGGGGGCTGTCATCCAGGAGCGTGGTGTGCGCCGGAGACGCCGTGACGCGTACCACCACCTCAGATTCGCCCTCCGCTGGCCCTCGCTTCACCCCCCTCGGCATCGCTGTTATTCAACACATCGACATCATCCATAAATCAATCGTCATAAAAATTTTACTACGACAGACTATAATCACCTCAATTTAATTAGCGAAGAGGTTAGGGGCGCCGCGCGCGCGGAAATCACAAGTGAGAAGCCTCCAAAGCGGAGTGGGTCGATAGCGGTTGTAATGAGCTTTATGTAACCCCTGAGGTCCCCGGCGATACCTGAAGATCCTCAGTTTTGCTTACGTCACTTTATCAACGACATTTTCCCAAAAATATCGACGACCTAGCGGTAATCGCAAGGCTAGCCGCCTCGCGAAGCAAGGTGTAAAACTGAAGATTTTATCAAAATTACCGGGTAGGAAACTTATTATACTTACGAAAGGTGTAAGCGAACGATATCCAAATACAGAAATATAAAACGACATTTAATATTTTCGACGCAAACGCTACATTATCGAGTACTCAAAATAAAATGTCCGCCGCTTTGTTGGTTTCGAATGAACTCGTGGACATCGAGACGTTCGATAACTTTCAATTAAATGTCACTATCTACAAAACACATATTTAATTAAACACTGAATTTTTCACTAGTAAAATGAAACAATAAAATAATCCTAGTCCACATTTTATATCAAGATAAAAATGAGCAAACGACGACAGGAAGCTTTTCAGAACATCTGGCTTGGAAGCAAGTAGCAACGTAGCAGTGGCGCGAACTACGCGCGCAGGCGCGAAGCCGCCGCACAAAGTACAAACCAAGCAACCCCTAGTGACGCCGTTCTCCAAATTCCTCCCCTCGTTTGAGAAACCATAAAAAAATAACGAATTTTTGAATTTTAGTTCGGCGACCGGTTTTATGCATACGACCGCGGCGCACTGCGCTAGGCGACCCGAAACACGAAAATACCAATGAACCGATCTATATTTTCAAATTCTTCCTTGCTTAGAGAGCATTATTTAATAATTTATTTTGCGATCAATATAAAAAACATTCTGATTTTCAATTTCAATACCTATTTTTCATGTAACTGCTTTGCTTTTAGTGATATTAGTTTTCAATAATTGGGTAGAGATTGGCTTTAGAAAGATCAATAAAGTTATTCACCTCTTACTCATAAGTAGAAGTCTGAATCTAATGGAGTCGTTAGCAACTGCGTCGTATTATGTCTATAATGTGGCAAATTAAGTATAAATAAAGCTTTATAATAGAGAAGAAAAAAATGATAGGTACGAGTAGATAAGTAGGTATGAACGATTTTTTTTAATTTGGAAGTTTACGATTGTATCCGCTGAGCATGTAACGCGCCTATTTTAAATAAAGTAAGTATAATTTTTCCTGGACGCCAAGCACAACTGAAAAGCACAGAACATTATTTAAGCTGAAAAGAAGCAACATTTCTATGAAAAGAAGCTGTTGCCCGCGGCTCCTCCCGCTTGAATTTCGGTGCTTCACTTGGGAACCATAGAGTGTATAATTATGTTAATACAGGGCATAATCCATTTGTTTTTCAGCCCAATTGTGGTACATAAAAATTTTCGCCTGGATTTAGCATCATAAACATTATACATTTGGTACAATGAAATTAAGATGTATGAATTTTGTAGTTCAGTAGTTAATATTAATAGGTAGATATGAATGAACGTTCCTTTTTGTAAGTCTACAAACTAAGCCATTCCTGTAGATAAATATACTCACTTGTTTTGTGGTCATACTCAAATTGGAATACTTTGCAAATACACGAGTAAGTACGAGTTACGACTTCTAAGTTAATCCTGCATAATGAATAATGATGTAAATCATTTTTTCGGTTTATCGTTATTCGTTACTCGTCGTACATAAATTATTATGTTATATATTTTTTTTGTATACTATTCGTAAATCGCTTCTCGTATGGTAAAGCTATCTCAAAGTGAAAATAATAATTATATTCTTTCATTTTAATTTTTTTATCGTTCATTATACCGGATACCGGAAGTTGAATTCATGAAACCCTTGCAAGACGGAAGTGACGTTATCATTGTAAATGACCAACTTGGAGGAAGTCATAGACAATATACTCTACAGCCTATGGTTATAGTTTCAAAAATAGTAGGTAGGTACAAGAAAAACTTGTAAATTATTTTATTACTATTAAGTAATTAAAAAAATTAGAACAATGTTTAGAAAACATCATTTTATTTTATCATCACCCACGTCTATGTAAAGTGGAAACGCGTCATGGAACATGGCGTGGGCACCATTTTGTCTCTGAAATGCCCATGATATTATGCCCGGAGGAGAAAAAAAATTAAAGTTTCTGTGACGCTTAATTACTACCATAGATAACAACACATTTTTTTACTTTTTTTATACTTATAAATTACTGCCATAGACAACAACACTACTTTGACTCTGCCAAAATAATTTACTTTTTTCATGCTTTTTTGATTCTGTATTAGAAATCGAACTTCCCTTTTTTTCGTCCACTAGCCTAGAACGTATTCATGGTGTAAGTACTCTTTGGGTATACAGATACGGTGGGGCTATTTAGGCAGTCGGTTTGGCTGGTTTGGCCATAGCTTGCCACACTGGTCATATGCGGTTTGGCAGGTTTCACATACATTTGAATATCAAAAACATAATGGAAAATTCTGGCATGAAGGCTCCGTTATGATGTTTTCATTCACCGTTCAGGCAACACAGCGATCTTCACTCTTCAGTTGCTACAAGTGCGCATAAAGCTCTGTCCGAGGTGTAGCGTGCCTGAATTTCGTATTTCCAATTTCCATCCCCGACCTCCGATAAGGAGGCACCACTACTTCGAGCCTTCGTTATCCTAAAATAGTTCGTTATTCGTTATTCCAATGACTACCTACCACAGATTTTACAGATACACTGCGCGGAACTTCGGGGGTGAGGCACGCAATAGGGATACTAAACCAGAAAGTAGTATCCGTTTTGAGTCAGAGTTAATCCAAATGATTGGTTTCGTTTGAACCATGCCACAATTTAAAGAGCGAAGTGAAGCGTATGAACCCTGAATTTATTCACTAGTTCTGAGTTCAGCTTTCACATTCGCAGGCGGTTAGGCTGTAGGCAGCAAGTTAACCATGCCGGCTGGTCTGTTTTGGTCCGGCCAGTACTTATATTACGAATACATAGCACTCCGAGCACAGCCAGGTCCGCTTATCACGTATTCGAGAAACTACAGGTAGCCGTCTCGACGTACTAATTTCAGAATCTCTCCGCGCGCCGGAGACTTTGCTCGCGTTAGTTCTTGTACGGTCAAATTCACGCGCTGCGGGCAAGGCAACCTTAGTACATCGAATGAGATAAAGTTACGTGATACAGAGACCACAACTGCGTTTGTTGCGTGTTCCTTCCGGAGGCGTGGCCACGTGCAATTGTTGTAGTAGGTAGGTAAATATTACCTGTGTACATATTTTGTTACCAAATCAGGAATGAGGAGTTCTGTAGTAAAAGACATCACCTACTTTTGATTCGCGAATCCAAAATGACAGCGACACAAAATAACCACAGGCCTTTGCGAATCCAAGGTTCCTTCGGTAATTTCACATAAGGGCAGTGTCGGAAGACCGCAGAACCCTCATTGCTTAGATGGACACAAATCAGGGACCCTGCAAACGATGCAAGGCCGACGGCTGTGGATCGTGGTGGATGGCTTACACTTTAGATTGCCTCTGAATGACAGTGACTGTCCATCAGCTAGATGGGAATATGTAGCCCATGAAATTCATACAAACCTAGCAACGTCTGGCAACTGATAGTTTTCTTATGTCTGAAGTTATACTAATTAATTTCGTTTCTGAGGCGTATCCATCGACATACTGCCTTACTTTGACCACTACAATGCGACTCGCTCCGCACTATTTGCGAGTATGTATTTATTGGATATTAGGTATTATTGGTCTGGCATAAAATAAAATAAAATATATGCCTCATTTAGTATTTCGATGCAGAAGCGAAAAATCGTTCTAAAATTAGGTACCCATGCGAAATTCAAATTTTATTTAATTTTTTGCAAATATTAGACTACTTAACTTAACTACACATTGTTGATTTATGGCAATGCATTTTGCGGGCCTACTTTTTATGCATCTATGTTCATGTTTTTAATAGAAACTGTGCTCGAATGTTCCCACTCATATTGGTTCCCGAAAGATAATTTTTTGCAGTTTCCCAGATTTCGAGCTATCGGAAACCAATATGAAGTAAATGTCCACATCTATGAGTAAATGAGTATTGTTGAATTTCTAACATTAATTAGGGCTCGGTTCATTGAACCATCTTCTTCCATGTTCAAAATCATATACATACAGTTTTATATAAATCAAACTCGTTATTAAAAATAATAGTTAACAAAATGCGTATATTTAAATGTCAATAATTACAAATACTTCATACTTATTATCCTTAGGTTCATCTATGATTTGCATAGCCGAGTACGTGATAGCCTTAACTTCTGCCCCTTGTGGGTGTTTGCCGATCTGGAACTCTTCGCCGTAGCACTTGCAGATTATCCTGAACTCCTCCGTGTTGAACTCTGTGATCACTAACTTCTTGCAAATCAGAAATGGGTCGACCGAAAACAGGAAGAGCAATTCGTCGAGGAAGTGGTATAGAAGGCCCATGAGGTCATCCGCGTTCGCCTCGATGGTATGCACTTCTTTGATCTGCACATAGTCCATATCCGTCATGTACGCGAACATCGCCATTCCGCACTGCTCGAATGCTTCTTTCAATGTGTCGCCCCATGCGTGTAGTCTGTAAAAGAAAAAACATCATGTTCGAAATTCATTTTTCGTTTTTTGGGATGATACGTATAAATAACAAATCTAATAAGGGTCGATACTCGATAGCCGATTTTCTAACATGGACCTCCTTTATAGTAAATGTGGCACAAACAAAACAATGAAGTCAATAGATACAATTTATAACAGCAGCAAATAAACAGGAAACACTGGCGTCAAGCGCAAGTCTAGGTATATATCCAATTAGATACAAAATGTTATCCACGTTTTTTTAAAATGTTCACAGATTAATGTTTTTGTAAATTGTTAAGAAATCGTTTTTACCTCTTTCATATCGTGTTAGCAGGCGAAGAAAGAGCCAGAGACATAAGAAACTTACTATAATATATAAGCCGATTGTAACAAAATTGCCCTCTTGAAATGTAGGCAGGAGGTAAAGGGGATTATATTCCATGCCAAGCTAAATGCTAGTCGTATTTTCTACAAGACATGCATAAATTTTACGAATAAATTGTACTGATTCAATGCTTATCGTTAGACAACCCGAAGCGAAGGAAGTCATTGCTCGAAACACTAAGAAAAGTTTAAAGTAAACGCGGTAATGCACCCGATGGGTTCAAAAGATATTATCATTTTCCAGAACCAAATATAACTGGCGCTCATTCGATTCTTCATAAGGAACATCCCTAGCTCATTAATCGTGTACATCATCACATTATTCTTAAGGCAAAGTTTGTATGTGTAGGGGTGTATGTTATTCAAACTGCTACTAAATATGGAGTTATGATATACTAGATATGGGAAAATATGGAGTTAGATTACTTAATCATCCTACAGCCCTCCACTGGCGGACATAGGACTTTCCGAGAGCGCGCTTCCACCAAGGTCCTGCGGGCCCTATAGCGCCCGCTTATCCCTATCGGGACGCCCTACATATATTGCGCTTACCGGTACGCGGTCTAAACTCCAGTACACGTCTGCCTCAATGGCCGTCGGTTCTGCCATCAATATAGCCCGCTCACTGTCACTTCAGCTTGCTCATCTGTTGGGGTATGTCGGTTACTTTGGTTCTCCTATGGATGTCTTCGTTGCTGATTCTGTCATTTAGAGAGACGCCCTACATAGCCCTCTCCATAGCACGCTGAGCGACTTTGAACTTGTGGACCAGGCCTACTGTGAGCGTTCACGTTTCTACTCCATATTATGTGTTAATCGGTAATATGCAGAGAGATAGATTAGCACCCTGCTTTACCACGTATGTGCTACATTTCATCTGGGAAAATCGATGCTTCACATGGGATTTGTCAAAAACCGATACTCACCGGAGCTGCGAGCAGCAGCTAGTTTTTAAATCAATCATCAATCATCAATCATCATCATCAATACATATAATAAATCTGTAGAGGTCGAATTTCTGTAGGTACAATGGAAAAAAATGCTAAAAACCGAGTCAGGGGGATGTAAGAAGTGAAATAGAACCAATTTAGAATTTTTTTAAATTTATTGTTTCTCTGTTTGTCTGTTTATCTGTTTGTCTGTTTGTCTGTCTGTTTGTACGGGCTAATCTTTGGAACGGCTGGACCGATTCCAATGAAATTTTGTGTGGTGGTAGCTTATGTCCCTGGTCAACATATAGGATACTTTTGATCCCGGTAAAATAAAGAGTTCCCGTGGGATAGTTAAAAAACTGTAATTAATTTAACAGCTTTGTAAACAACAACTAATGGACTTAAGTTTGTAAAATTTGTTATGCTGATACCTTATGTTGCCTCTTTAACAAAAAATATATATAGTAAAACTTATTAATCCAATCGAGTTCCCGCGGGAAAGTAAAACATTACAAAAACAGTTAGCAGGCGTCTTTCAAGTAACGGATTTAAATGAAATTTTATGATCGTACTTTATATGCCCGGTCAACATTTAAGAAACTTTTCATCCTGAAAAATTAGAGAGCTCCCGTGGGATAGTTAAAAAAAACTATAGCTACTTATCTACGTAGCACAATCAAAAGGACGATGACCACGACTTGTACCAATGGATCGAAATATCGACAGTTTAAATCGTCCTTTTGATCGTGCACCTAGGAATAACTATACAAGATAACCCGTGCGTAGCAGGAACGGGTTGCTACACAGCAGCGCAGCAGAAAGCTTAATTACAATATCTGGGCGTTGGTATCCTCTCAGAATAAGATAAGTTTGGTTAGTATAGATCCACGATAGTACAATCCACGATGACACGCCCCACTCTATCTAACTCCATGCGAATCGAATAACATAAGCGATTTCGACAGAGTGTGAGAGGAAGACCAAAGAAGATATAGGTGAATTGTGTGGAAGAAGATAGCACGTTGATAGGAGAGATTGGAAGAAGACTCCTTTACGGGGTCCATCGAACCCAGGGACCACTCATTTATCTTGTGAAAAATTACCAACCCGAGTTCACTCATTTATCTTAGGAAAAATTAAGAAATTCCACGGGAAACATTTTTGTAAAAAAAACGAAATGCACGCGGGCGGAGCCGCGGGCAACAGCTAGTCTATACTTATAATAAAACTGTAAAGGGTCGAATTCTGTACATTGAAGATATTTTGAAAATTTTTGTTGGAGGATACTATTTAGTCGATACTGAAGCCAAAACTGTAATTTGTTTAATTTTTGTCTGTCTGTCTGTCTGTCTGTCTGTCTGTCTGTCTGTCTGTCTGTCCGTCTGTCTGTTTCACGACCGGGCATCACGGCTAATCCGCTGGATGGATTTAAATGAAACTTGACATGATTATAGTTCATACCCCGAGGTAGGACATAGGATACTTTTTGTCCCGAAATTCATCATGGTTTCCCTGGAAGACGGCATCAAAGTCCAAACGTTTTTTAGTTATAATTCATTAACGCGTTGTCCAATTCCATTTATTCTTTTTTTGTCAGAAAGGAGGTTCTTTAAAGATTATTCCATACAAATCTTATCATCATCACTTTTGTAGTTCAGAAATTACAGACATCAGAACCTTTAAGTTCAAGTATGTAGGTGACTTGAAACTCGGAATGCACAAAGACCCTAGGGCTAGCACGTAGGGCTCAAGTAAGACTGGAGTACCCTTACAGCCGTAAATAAAGGCTTAGCAGGAGATTTTGTATGGTTTAAAATTTTTCACTTTTAGGGTGAACAAAAATCATGTAACTGGCGTTATCGCTACGTTGTACCGTATAGCGCCATCTCTACAATTTATGTGGAACTTGAATGTAAAACTCTGAGATAGGTACTACCGAATTTTTTTAAATAAAAATTAACTGTCACGTTATTTACTGTTTCCTGACTTTATATTAAGATGGCACTGTTAAGACATGAACAGATTTAAACTTTATCATCCGCAATATGGAAAGGGTAAGATAATGGTTCACAAATATTTTTAACTCTTAGGTCTTATCGATCCTAACCGACTGACTGTCATCTAAGGTCTTTTTATACGTAAGGAAATATATAGCCATTGCCCATTCTGATGTTTTGGATTGTATTGAGATGAAGCAAAGATTTTTAAAAGACTCTTATATTATGTTGGGCTGGGGAATATTGTTAGTAGAGTAATTTATCCCAGTGGTACCTACCCGGCCGAACTCTAAAAGAAGAGTTCTACCACCAGTACAACTTTTCACATGGTTTAATAATTTTTGACATATTTCGTGGTTTCAGAATAAAAATCACAATTTTAATTTCAATAATAATCAACACGATTTTAACTGTCGATATTTCGATACATTGGTACAAGTCAACCTGTGACACTGGGTCGAAATATCGACAGTTAAAATCGTCCTTTTGATCTTTCAACTACGTATTAATAAAACTTTATATTATTATTAAGAAAAAGGAGTTTTCAAAATCACCACAAGATAACCCGTGCAAAGTAAGAACAGGTTTCTGTACAACATCACACCAGAGTCCCGCGAAAAATCAAGGAATTCCAGTAGGAAGGTATATTATGTAAAAAAAATCGTAATTCACGCGGGCGGAGCCGCGGGCAACAGCTAGTTTTTGAATAAAATAGAGAATTGAATTCAAATGGTAAAACAGTTCAACTTATTGAACACAACAGCTACATTTACGTCAAAACAATATTATGTTTAATTTCACACAAAAATACTTTGGCTTAAAAAAAAAACAGACAATGATAATCTCGTATTTTTGGATAATTGTGACCTTGAGGAAAATAAATATTTGCGTTAATAGTGAAGAAAAACATTCGGAATCAGATTAAAGACCATTGTTAAGCTCCCAAGGATGAGTAAAACCTGCCATTTCACTTTTAGTCAGAATTATGGCATCAAACCTTATTCTGAGATAAAACTCATGTCACTAGTAGTAGTAGCTAGAAGACAAGTGTTGTTAAAAGGACTATGACGACCAACTTCTAATTGAATGACATTTTTACTTTCAGACATTAAAGTTTTCTTGTATTGTCTTTCACTATTTGAACCTCTCATACTCAATGATGTCAAATACACATGGCTTTAAAAGTCAGTGGCTCTGGGACTCCAACCGTGTACCCTCTGAATTATACTAACTTAAAGGATTGTTACATCTAACCAAGTACCATCTTATAAATCTCGATAATAAGTCCTATTTTTAAATATCTTCTTTTCTTTCTTGACTGTATTAAATATTAGTGCATGATATAAGAACAAACATTATTGTACATTTATTAAATACAAAAAGGAATAAGAGTTCTTGACCATCAGAGAAGTGCTATTTTGCATTCACACCAAATGCCCCAAAACAAAGAATTGTTATAGTTTGTTCAACATAAACTGGCACGTTTCTACATAAGACTGTTATGAGCTATAACAATAAGATTAAGTAGAGGCTCAGTCTACTCAATGAAATCAAGTTATCAGTATATCAATGAAGTTATCAGTAGATTCTGATTACTTAATTGAGATAAAAAGCTGTGCTGATGTGGACACTTTTTGAAATCCAAACACTGAACAACTAATGATTAATAAGGTAGGCCTCCACCATAGCAGCATGCTTCCCTTTAGACAAATATGAACTGCCTAGCAATTTACCACTATGGTAGAAACTAATATGATATAATAAGAGTTATAATCTTATACCTTTAAACGAGCAATTCTTGTAAGTATATATATTTCTATATAATCTGGATCTCGGAAACGGCTGGAACAATTTTCATGAAATTTAGTATACAGGGGGTTTTGGGGGCGATAAATCGATCTAGCTAGGATTCATTTTTATTAAATGTCGAATTTACCAAGAAAATAAAATTATGACTACTGCTGCCATCTATTGGCCACCGAGCGAAGCTCGGTCACCCAGATATTATGATTATAATAAGAGTTATGCTCGTTTTACCAACATTTTAAGGGACACCTAAGCCCTTAGGTGACAGTTGTTGTAAGTGAAAACTGTCACCTATCGGCTTAGGCGTTTCTTAAAATGTTGGTGAAAACGAGCATAAGTCATAAAGTTTCGTGCGATATCATCATGAACTGATTCATCATTTATTGCATTAAGGCGAAATCAACGACACTGCCCGCGAAATTCAAAATTTTCGTGGTTTTTTGCATTTTGTACGCTAATTGCACATTATAGGCTTATGGTAGGCAATTTGCAGGAATGGCAGTATCATCTTTACATGTTTAAAGCAAAATCTTTGCATAAAAATGTCTATCCTAGGAAAATAGTTCGAGTATCGAGTTTTAAGTGAGTAACTCTCAAATCTCGGACTAATTTCTGTAACTCAACTAGTTAACTACATGCTTTTATTTACCATGGTGTGAGGTTACAGGAAAGTATTAAGTCTTGATTAAATTCCATATAGAGTATAACACTGTATGTCGAAATTGGTGCTATTATTAAACCCAAGAGTTTTACCGAATATACTTAAACCTATTTTAAGGTTAGATTCCTAGATTCTAACAACTACCTAACGAATTTAATATTACTCACTGTACATCAGCCGTGTGGTCAAGATCTGTAAACAAACGTAACAAAGTTACTTTGTGGCTTGTGCAATAAACTAAATAAACGCCAGTTAGTTTGTTTTAACACTGCATTTAGTGCTCACATTCATACTTCACCGGTGGTATAACATAATCGTCTTCGGTCAAACCCAGCTCTTCATCCATTTTATATTTTGTCGTCAATTAGGTTATCAAGAACTACAACTGTATTAACTTCAAAGTAAAATGAATTAAGTATTCACCATTTACAATGAATTAAAATTTCAATACCAAATATACCGAGGAAATAAGAACCAAAATATTTTTGCTTCAATGTTATTAGTATAGTCCAGTGCACAGAACACTATTACTCCTGGTCCAGTGCAATTGTGCATTAATAGAAAAATGGTAATAAACCACTTATCCATAAGATTTTAGGGTCTAAAATGGTAAAACTATATCTCAAACTTGTTATCTTTTTATTTACCATGATCAATTCAATTTTGATCCGCATCAGTGTTACCAACTCTCAAAAATATATCCCCCTAATGCTAAGTCAAAAACCCCTAAAATCACAACAATTACTTAAAAATCCCCCTAAAAGTTTTAATCAATGAAATAACAATAATAAATAAAAAAAAAAAAACAAAATTTTGTGATATTTTTTATTTTTTATATGAGAACCAGATGAAAATGAACTTATATTTGAAGCATTACTTCAAATATAAGTTCATTTTCATCTGGTTCTGATAGAGGTACAGATCAGTGATTTTTCCATTATGCATAGACAACGTAACCACCAGTGGACGCTGGACTTTAAGTCTATGGTGCCATTCGTTACTTCAACTCCTTAGCGAAGAATCATACTGGTCAACAATTAAAATACATGCCGCTAGATTGAAAAAAATCCCTAAAAAAACCCCTGAAAATATAATGCCCCTAAAAAAATCCTATCTGACTTATTTACCCCCTAAATTTAGGGGGAAAACCTCTAAGTTGGGAACCGTGATCCGCATTTTGACGTTTACTATGTAACCATAGACAACTATAATAATAATGAATCATTGATCTATACACTACTGTTGGCTATAGACTACCTATCTAAAGTGTTAGTTGTCTATGGTCTATGCTATGTGCAATGTGCACTGACCATAGAGTATATAGAATATGTGGCTCTATTTAAGGAGCACACCACAGTTGTGCCCGCGAAATTCAATTTTTTTGTGGTTTTCGCGATTTTTAGGCAATAGGCAGTCAAATTGCGATAATCTCAAGATCATCTTCACGTATTTATATAAAAATCTCTGCTTGAAAGTGTCGAGTTAAAGAAATTAATCCGAGATTTGCGAGTTGCTCACTTAAAACTCTTTACTCGGACTAATTTCCTAGGATAGACATTTTTACGCAAAAATTTTGATACAAACATGTAAAGAAGTAACTGCCATTCTCTGATGTCTGCCATAAGCCTATTATGTGTAATTAGCGTACAAATTGTACAGTTGATTACTCTTTGACGTAACACCATACTACAGTGCGACAAGGCTATCTTGGCGCGTGGCCAAAATCGGTACGAACACCGCTATCTTGTGATACTGTTTGATAGTCCGCTCTGACAGTATATCGCTTTTGTATGTTGTGTTTTTTTTGCTTACTATCAACTATTTTAAACTTAAATTGAAGTAAAATTAAGGAGATTTTATTTTATGGATGACTTTGTTCTATAACAGCGCTCTCATTCAAGTGCCAAGAGAGCCTTGTCGGACTGTACTCTATATGCGTAACTTATATAGTGATCTGATGATCTCTGATCTGTGCTGTGTTCTTATATAGTGATCTGTGTTTTTTTTCGAAAGCTGATTTTTTGTTTTACAATAATAATTATTTATTATTTATAAAACTTTAACTATAGATTGTGGTGATTGTGGTTACCAGTGGACAGTGGTTAAATTCCCATATATTCGATGATATTACACTCTTTGGGTTACAATACATACTCTTTCATGAGTAACACGACGTATTCCATTTCCAAATTTAAATTTTGACGTCCTATTCGTATTCATTAGTCATATTTTGTTTTGAATCTTTTTTCCCTAAATCTTTATTTTGGTGTGATACATATTGTGTCTTACAACGGTGTCTTAAAACTATAAAATAGAATGGATCCCATCGCTGTTTTACAAAATCGCATTGAACAATTGGAAGCTAAGTTGGGTTTGAATGCTAGCACTCTGGAGGGTCAGCAAGGAGACTCTGCCACTGCTAATCTACTAAACTGCGCGCAGGCCATAAACAACGCAACCGCGGGTCACGAAAAGCTGTCTGAAGCTAGGAATATGGCGAGCGAACTGAATAACTATACTGACCCTAATCTTATGGAAAATGTGAGTAATCTTGCGGAATAAATTATTGAGTGACTAATTGATGGTCCGAAAGGAACACTAGACACTGGGGTCTACCTATAGTTTTGGGATATTTTATCTGGCATCATGATCAAAGATGACACTATTACGCTATTCTGACTAGGAGCCACAAAAACTAAACGACATGTCTAGAAGTTTTAATTATAATTTGTGTGTTGTTACAGATGCAACAGAACAACATGCATATGCATGAGGTGGTGGCTGCAGAGCCTGTCATCCAACACCACTGCCATTGTATGCACCGTTGTAAACAGGTATGTTTAACAAGCACTTTCAGAAAATGGGGTCATATTTTTGGTGGGTATTGGAGTGTGTATATAGAATAAGCAGACATGTACTGGGAGCTGATTGTGACACCATTTCTCCTTGTTTGTTGTTCCCAATGTGACACATAAAATTCTAGGAATTTTTTGAAATAAATATAATTTTTGAATAGGATCATAAATCATAAACGTTTTTACATATTTACTGTATTATAATTTGATAGATATGGTTTTACAATTTAATAAACATGGTCCCTAACTGTGCACAATTTTACAAAAATTTTTTTTGACAGTATTAATGACAGATTGTGTAAAAAATCTTTGTTCAGAGGTTTTGTAATGGGACTTTGGTCATCATCATCATCAACGGCGCTACAGCCCTTTGTGGGCCCGGGCCTGCTCCAAAAGATTCCTCCATCGGTCCGTGTCCATTGCTCTCCTTGGTACCTACAAGTATATTTTTGTTTTTTGTTTGCAGGCAGCTCCAGTGCTGGAGTCTGAGCCCATTCAGCAGGTCCCTCAGCTGCAGGCTAGTGTCAACCAAATGCAACTCAAAGCCGCAGAAGTAAAGCAAGAAGCTGACATTGTAAGACTGTTTCTTTATTGAACCACTCACTGATTTTCGTTTATACTAGTTCCAATTCTCTAAATTTGAGAGTTACTTACCGACCACTGGGGTTGCCTTGAATGAAAAATGTGTTTTGTTTATACTGGAACAATGTATACTCAACTGGTTTGAAAGAAAAGATGTGGTCAAAGATGGAGAGCACATACCTAGAAGATGTGTAGTCACTCTTTATTAAAAGTAGCCCAAATCCAGAACACAGATCTAAGGAGCACAGGAAACCCTGCATTTGATAAAAAGGGAAGCAAACAGCTTTTTGCACTGGTGGTATATTAACAGTGTGGTAGAGATAAAACTCCATCAAGTGTCTTGCAGTTCCCTGGAAGAATGGTGACAGACTACATAACAAGGCAGGGCCGCAGTGGGAGCACTGCCACCTTATTACTTTCCAACATGCATACATCAATTGTTGCTCAATTGTTGCTGTCAAATATCACTTTCTATTTAAAAATTGATGTTTTGACAGCAACACTTGTGATTGTGGTAGTTGCCTATCACCAAACTGCAACAAAATTTGTTCTAAGGAGGCAGAGTACCCCTTTTTGCATTCACTATGTAACTCAACAGTCTACCTGCTGTGCTACAAAACCATTAATAAGATTCATTTTATTTAAAGGTATCTCAAGGAATTCAAGACCTGGCTGAAACATGTGGAACAGCAGCTTCTAGTGCATCCGAGCAGTTGGCCAACGTGGCACAGAAAGTGGAGCAGGTGGAGCAGAAGATGTTCCCCAGAAGGAGGAATGGATTGGATTAATTCATATAATTTTACATCTGTGTCTCATCTCATTATTTTACAAAATAAATTTAATTTATTATTCTATTGTATTAAATAAATGTGATGTTTCTTTTTTTATGTATTTACAAACTGACCAGGCAAACGTTGTTTTGCTATTCAGTGTATGAAAAATAGCTTACAACCTATAATTGTGCATGTTAAGAAGCACACCACGGATGTGCCCGCGAAATTCAATTTTTTTGTGGTTTTTCGCGATTTTAAAGCTGTTAAGACGCAATAGGCTTATGGCAGTCAAATTGCGATAATCCCAAGATCATCTTCACGTATTTATATAAAAATCTCTGCTTGAAAGTGTCGAGTTAAAGAAATTAATCCGAGATTTGCGAGTTGCTCGCTTAAAACTCTTTACTCGGACTAATTTCCTAGGATAGACATTTTTATGCAAAAAAATTGATCATTCTCGCAAAATGACTGCCATATGCCTATTATGTGTAATTAGCGTACAAATTGCAGAAAACCACGAAAATTTTGAATTTCGCGGGCAGACCTGTTGAGTTCGCCTTAACAAAAAATGATCAAGCCACTTTGGATGAGTTTGGTTACAAACACTGACACGAGAATTTTATTTTGGGCAAGTAATCCTGTTATAAGTGATCTGCAGGATAATATTTTTAAAAAGCCACGTGGTTTAGCAAATTGTGGCAAAACATTTAAAAAATCGGACCATTACACGGGCTGGCGTACAAAATTACTCTGTGCTCGAAGCGCGCTCTAAGTCTTTCTATAAGTGTACAGACTATTGACCACCGAGTTTTTATGTTGGTAGGATCAATGGGTAGGTTAATAGGATTCTAGAAAACGGTTTTATTTTAGTTTTTCCCGCGATGGTGTTAGTCTCTATGTTAGTAGGTACCATACCATGCATAGGTTCATGATAACAGAACTGTAGGTACATGTACATTGTACAGTAGCGTATATGTAGGTACCTACACCGAACATGGCAACATCATGGCAATATTATTTATTTATTTATTCGTACACCTTAAAACTATCTTACAGGTTACCCCAATACGATAGAATAAGTCACACATTAATTAATCTTAACCTACTTGTAGGGGCATCCCTCACATAGGCTCGTGTATGCTCGATGCATTATAAGGACAAGCCCTATGAGATTCAAGTTAGTTACGTTCTAAACGCGTTGCATATCAGTTGTCTTACTTCACCTGTAAACTTGTACCTATGTTAGATTTGTTGTGTGTTAATCTTTGTAGTTGTTCAACTGAAATTAAAATTAGTTTTTTATTGGAGTCTATCGTTTTTAATTGAGCATATTCCCCAAGACAGAATTGAACACAGCCGCAGTACAATCAAGTACCTAAATTGGTGACCCTCGACCTGTCTTGGCGGAATCGTGAAGTGACGACTGTTGTATCGCGAATTCGGCGTAACTCAATAGGCTAATTAGATTAATTAGATTTAAATATTGTAATAGTTTTACGTCTTTGTTTGTAACGTCTTTGTTCCATTAGAGACAATAAGTGAAGTGTTAGTGTGTGTGAGCAGCAATCGGACTCAGGTGAGCTAAGCAGTATAAGTATATTACTATAGTAAATAGAGTGTAATCATGTCGCAACCGCAATCGCCTACGAATATTAAATTGGAAGATGCCGACCTAGCCTCGATATCGCTTGCCTCCAGGATACCCGACTTTTGGACAGACCAACCTAAGGTATGGTTCAACAGCTGGAAGCAACCTTAGCACCGCAGAAGTTAGTAGATACGGCAAAGTACAATTTTGTAATCACAAAACTTGGTAAAGAAGTTATACAGCAGGTGACGGACGTTCTCGTCAATCCGCCGGAGGAGCACAAATACGAACAACTTAAAGAAAGGCTTTTCACGATATATGAGGAATCGGAGAGTAGGCAAATACAGAAACTCATCGGCGAAATGGAGCTCGGCGATCAGAAACCCAGCCACCTACTGCGAAGAATGCAGGACCTGGCTCGAGGTAAACTGAACGATAATACACTAAGCGTGCTGTGGCAGAACCATCTGCCGTCGACCGTTCGAGCAGTTTTGGCAGCAACAGACGCGAAGGAACTGGAACGCCTAGCGAAGATCGCAGACAAAGTGATAGAGATTACTCGACCGCAAACTGTCACCGAGGTTACAACGAGAGATGCACTTTCGGAAGTCGCAACATTGACGACTGAAATAGCGAAACTTAACGCCAAGGTTGAACAAATGAGTCGTCGTGCTGAGTCAAGTGGACGCGCGACATATCGTTGCCGTTCACAGTCCCGTGGCAGAGATCGCAGTGTAACCAGACGTACACCGGACAGCCCGGATTGGCTTTGTAGATACCATTTTCGCTACAGACAGAGGGCGAATCGCTGTGAGAAACCGTGCAGCTGGAAAAAGCCGGAAAACTAGAACCGACGCAAGTTACACCGGTGGGTACTTGTGTTGCGGAACGAAACCATCGACTTACCATCACAGACAAAGCCAGCGGCATTCGCTATCTCGTGGACAGCGGCGCAATGATTTCGGTGTTACCAAAGAACCTTAGCTCCCTGCGTAATTGTGTAGTGAACGATAAATATAAACTCTATGCTGCAAACGGTAGTGAAATACGGACTTATGGCACAAAGACATTAGATTTAAATTTAAACTTACGACGTTCTTATAAGTGGACTTTTGTAGTAGCGGATGTGAAAGAAGCTATTTTGGGCGCAGATTTTTTGTGTAAATATAATTTGTTAGTAGATTTAAAAGGAAAACGATTGATAGACCAAGATACTAACTTATTCGTAGTTTCTTCGGTAGTAAATGTAGATAATTTGTCAGTTTTCACAGTCGCAGAATCACACCCTTATTATCGTCTCTTAAGTAGATTCCCAGACTTGACGAAACCGACGTCTTTCAAGGACCCGCCGAAACATAATATACTTCATTATATAGAGACGACTGGACCACCCGTGCACGCACGCCCGAGACCGCTACCGCCAGACCGATTCATTAAGGTAAGAGAAGAATTTCGTATTATGCAGGAAATGGGTATTTGTCGTCCTTCTAAGAGCGCATGGTCAAGTCCTTTACACGTTGTACCTAAAAAAGATGGAAACATTAGGCCTTGTGGCGATTATCGAGCGTTGAATGCAATTACGAAACCAGATAGATACCCAATTCCGCACATTAGAGATTTTACATTTATTTTAGCGGATAAAAAAGTATTTTCGCGTATTGATATAAATAGAGCTTATCATTTTATTCCCATAGCGCCGGAGGATGTGGAAAAAACTGCAATTATTACGAGTTTTGGTTTATTTGAATGGCCTTGTATGTCTTTCGGATTAAAAAACGCAGCGCAAACATTCCAACGTTTTATGAATAATTATGTTTTACAGGATTTAGAGTCGAATTTTAAAAAGAACAACCCTGAATGCGCGAATTATAAGACAGAATTTGTTTTCTCCTATCTAGACGATTTGATTATTGCCAGTGAAAACAGTAGTTTGCATGAGAAACATTTAGAAGCAATTTTCGAAAGATTACAGGAAGTAGGGTTGACAATTAATTTGGCAAAGTGTGCATTTTCACAGGAAAAAGTAGAGTTTCTAGGTCACGAAGTTTCAGCCGAAGGTTTAAGACCACTGCCAAGTAAAGTTCAGGCTATAAAAGATTTTCCTAGGCCGAAAACGATCGAACAATTACGTAGATTTCTCGGCATGATAAATTTTTATAGAAATCATATTCCAAAAGCAGCTGAATATCAAGCGGAGTTAAACAATTATCTTCGCGGTTCAAAAAATCGTGATAAAAGTATCATTGTATGGACAGAGAGCGCTATTCAAGCATTCGAGCAATGTAAATTGAGCCTTCAGAACGCAGCAATGTTAGCGTACCCTATTTCAGGTCGCATACTGGCGATTACCGCGGATGTGTCCCAAAATTTTACCGGTGGAACTTTACAACAAGAAGTGAACGGTGAGTGGGTACCTTTAGGTTATTTCTCGAAGAGGCTTACACAGAGTCAGCAGAAATATAGCGTTTTTGATAGGGAATTAACAGCTCTTTATTTGTCAGTTCAATATTTCAGGAGTATGTTCGAAGGCAGAGAATTAATTTTGTTTACAGATCATAAGCCATTAACTTTTCCATTTAAAAAGCTAGGAGGTAATAAGGAAACGCCGCGCAGGACTCGTCAATTACTTTTTATTAGCGAGTTTACAACGGACATACGTTATATTAAGGGAATAGAGAATGCACCAGCCGATGCGTTATCGCGCGTGGAAACTATTTTGTGCCCGACCGTAATCGACTTCGCTGAAGTGGCTAGAGCTCAGTTAAACGATAAAAAACTCACGGAATTATTAGGGTCCGGAAACGATAACTCGAAGCTCTTGAAAATAAGCTTGCCGTCGCATAATGAACCGTTGATTTGTCATGTAGGTAACGGCACAGCGAGACCTTATTTACCGATACAGTTTAGGCGTACCGCATTCGACGCAATTCATAATTTAAATCATCCAGGGATTAGGACAACGAGAAAGCTAGTGTGTAGTAAATATTTTTGGCCTGGTATGAATAAAGACGTAGGTCTATGGGCTAGAACGTGCATAGGATGCCAGAAAGCGAAAGTTCATAGGCATACGATGTCACCTTTAGGGAAATTCGAAAGCACAGACAGAATGTGTCATGTACATATAGACATTATAGGACCTCTGATCCCATCAGAAGAAGGCTTTATGTACTGCCTTACAATGATAGACAGACAGACGGGATGGCCTGAAGCGTTTCCTATTAAAGATATTTGTGCGAAAACTGTAGCTAAATTGGTATACAATGAATGGGTGAGACGTCACGGCATTTTTTCGAAAATTTCCACGGATCAGGGGCGACAATTTGAAAGTAGTCTATTTAATCATTTAATGAAGTTTTTAGGAGCGCACAGAATTAGAACAACGAGTTATAATCCAAAAAGTAATGGAGAGATTGAGAGGTTTCATCGTAATTTCAAGGCTTCCGTTGTAAGTAGATTAATGGGTAATAAATCATGGGTCGACGAGATATATACTGTCATGCTAGGACTCCGAGCAGCTCCGCGCAGCGATACAGGGGTAAGTGCCGCAGAACTAACCTACGGGCGAACTCTAAGGCTCCCAGGAGAATTTTTCGAATCAGCAGACGACAGAATAACAGACGGCGAGGAGTACGTGAAACAACTAAAAGAGGTAATTAGAAAGCTAAGACCCAAACCCACTACACAGAGAGATTCGCGGACTATTTTTGTACACCCCGCGTTACGAGATTGTAGTAAAGTCTTCGTAAGGAATGACGTAACTAAAAAGAGCTTACAACCACCTTACGACGGACCGTATAATGTAATTAAAAGGTATGAAAAAGGGTTTATTGTTCAGTTACCGAATCGCAAATCTCTAATATCAATTGATAGATTGAAACCGGCATTTGTTTTAAATTGTGAGAATGAACAGCAAAAGCCGCAGGAATCAATAGTTAAGAATTCAAATGACACTTCTAAGGAAAGCAATGTTTTGCCCACTCGAGTCACGCGTAGCGGACGAGTGAGTAAAATGCCTGTTAGATTTATGGACAACCTAAATATTGTGAAACAAATTGGATCCACTTAAGATATTTTGTTTTCGTTATTGTTTGGCCTGTTAAGTGCAAAGGAAACAGTTAACACCTTTTTGTTAAGTAGTCTCATTTTAAAATAAGGAACCGTGGGATCAAATTTGTTATTGTAAAATGTGTTTAACTTTAAGTATTTTGGGTCACAGGATGTTTTTTGTAACTAAGTTTAAGCTCTTGTTATTTTTTTGTGTAACAGTCGTTGTAGCGTATTTTGAGTAACCGACTGTACGGTGAATCGAAGTTGTTTATCAGCGAACTGAGAAGTGAGCACTTATGATGTTGTGTTGTTATAACATACTCGTAGTTTAGAGACTGACCCGTGTAACATGTATTTTATTTTCAAGTTGTATTGTAATTAGCACTCAGGTTATTTAGAATTCTTTTTGTTTTTGTCAATTTTTATAACATAAAAATTTGGGGTGGAGTATTGTAGGGGCATCCCTCACATAGGCTCGTGTATGCTCGATGCATTATAAGGACAAGCCCTATGAGATTCAAGTTAGTTACGTTCTAAACGCGTTGCATATCAGTTGTCTTACTTCACCTGTAAACTTGTACCTATGTTAGATTTGTTGTGTGTTAATCTTTGTAGTTGTTCAACTGAAATTAAAATTAGTTTTTTATTGGAGTCTATCGTTTTTAATTGAGCATATTCCCCAAGACAGAATTGAACACAGCCGCAGTAAAATCAAGTACCTAAACTACTTATTTATATAACTTAAAAAAACTGTTGTGGCTACTGTGAACTCGCTCAGCGAGCAACTGAATACCACGGAACAGAAAAAACCAATGGAAGTGCAATTCACCAAAATTACTATGGGAACCGCTGTCACCAAACTCACACAAATATACCGATAATCATATATTGCACTACAAAGAAACAAATCGTTTGATTTGTCGTTTTAAGTTTAATCAATACTAGCCTACGTCACAGATTTGGAAACAAACCCTGAAGTTCTAAAAATAAGATTTATTTTGCTTTAACGGAAGAACGTATTTACGAGCTATAGTCACACTAGATTCGATTGTCCAATTAATTCCGCTACTTGACCATAGATGGCGGTATTCTAAGTGGTAGCAATTATCAACTTAATTCCGTTACACATAATGTTGACATTTGCGTGATCGGTCGATTTCTATTGCTACTCAGCCAAGGCCGCACCACGTGGCTCATTGAATTATCTATCGATATCGATAGATACTCGGTATTTTGTTCATTCGCAAAGATAAAATTAAAA
The DNA here is from genome assembly GCA_963855885.1 of Coenonympha glycerion. Taxonomy (NCBI): domain Eukaryota; kingdom Metazoa; phylum Arthropoda; class Insecta; order Lepidoptera; family Nymphalidae; genus Coenonympha; species Coenonympha glycerion. Next base: position 14,367,941 of record OY979630.1, on the reverse strand, counting down.
CAGGTAATTATAAAATTTAATAAAAGTGCTGGTACGTATGCATGCTTTTTACAATTAGTATGCACAATAAATACTGCAATGTATGAAAATAGTTAAATTTTATTTATTGCCCTTGAAATAAAACATATTTGTTAAGAAACTGGCGTTTCGAAAGTCTTATTTTTAATTTTAATAAATGGTGTATGCGAACATTTATATATTTTTCGACTATGGCCTTCATCAAATCAGTAACGTGATTGGACGCAGGAAATTCGCCAATTTGATGGGAGGCCATATCGTTAAATAAGAGTTCCTATGAACTTTCGCATTATTTGAGTTATCGCTACTTCTTTTCGAAAAAATCCTATGTCAACGTTTTTAGGGTTCCATACCAATTTGGTAAAAATGGAACCCTTATGGTGAGACTTTCTCCGTCCGTCCGTCTGTCACACTCGATTATTTCAGTAACTATCGAAGCTATCGACTTGAAATTTAGAATAGTTATAGGTATTAGTGACCCGACGTCATAGCAATCGTAAAAATTGGAAAATTGTTTTTATTTTTATTCAAAAAGGGGGAAAACGGGGGTTTCGAATTTTCAAAATGAAATAACAATATTCAGTGGGGTATCATATGAAAGGGCGTTACTTGTGTATTCTAAAACCGATTTTTATTTATTTTTATGCTTGATAGTTTTTGATTTATTGAGCAAACTGTCGAAAAAAATACCGTTCCCCCCCCCCTTATCTCCGAAGTTTATCAATCGAAAAATCTGAAATAATTATGATCAATATACATTAATGTATATTTTACAGGAAAAATAAAATAAACTCCCTAACTATTATACTTTTTTTTGATAATAACAATAAACCATCGAAAACAAAGTTACGTTTGCGGTTCGCAGTAGGTTTCGTATATCTATATCCTTTATTGGATATTATAAAATCAACTTCTAAAAAATGTTCAGAGCATATTGTGCTTGATTTGGTTGGCATCCAATTAACTCTACCCGTTGCATCTATCCATTTCTCTTTGATGCTTGCATCTTTGGGAAACATAAAAATGTTTTAAATGAAGGTTAAAGTAACTACTGATGTCTATTTAGTGATCAATGCGATATCTCACTCATTAATAAATTATAATTATTACGTTACTATTTATTTATTTCCTTGTATCGATATCAATCGATAAATTCAATATTCGACTTGGCCACATCGCTACTTGAGTAGCGAACACGGAGCTAAGTACTTCCGGAATGTTCTATTGAATAGAGTCAATCTAAAATAAACTTTATCTTCATTCTTTAAGGTTGATTTTGACAAACCGTTCTATTAAATATTAGTAAATTGAAATTAATTAAGATTTATTAGAAAACAATGAAAATCGTACTTATCGATGATACGAAACACCTCCATTTTTAAGATTTTTTCCTCCTACTATCATTTTTACACTCCAAAACGGAACAGTACGGCATTGCTAGAGCGATATGAATTTGTCGAGACTACCAACCCCACGCGCTGTTAGAACGCGCAGTCTCGAGAAACTCCGGAACAAGGTTCCTTGTATGAAATTCCTAACCTTTTTTAGCCAACATTCAGAAATTATGCCAGAATTGACAATTGACCAACATTGACCACCACAAGCATGAATTCAATATGTCGGCCGCCATTTGTCAGCTTCCATTTGTGATGAGAATTTTGAGTTGATTGCTGTTTCTATTTTGTTGTTTTTAGTTTTTACGTTCGAAATTTCATCATAATTAAATGTGTGTGACTCGCTGTTTATCGTCATTCGTCGTGTTGAGCCATTGTTCCTCCGATTCCTCACGCATAGTGCACGAGGGTTGACTCTTTAGTGATTTAGATAAAACGAGATATTGGACTCTATTAGTTAGTGTTTGTTATGTATGAACGAGATATTGGACTCAATTAGTTAGTTTAATTAATAATTAGTGTATATAATAATTAGTGTAAATAGATAGTTAGGTACTTTATTATGATGAAACCAGTAAAGGTCACAGAACCTCTGAGATTTGCGGGATCAAAGAGTGACATGATGAAAGCCGCTTGCTTTTTTCATCATTTCCACTAGAACGAAACCGGTGAGTGATACTGTCATTACAGTAATTATGATCTATCTTTTGTTTTTAGTATTTAAGTCAATGTGAAGTGAATAATCTGCACTGTACTGTATGTCCTAGCTGTTCCAGATGAATATTGAAATATGGTCACAGGATATTTACAGAGGATTTCCTATTGCTCTCATTATTAATAATGATAAAAACTTTATATTAGAACAATCATTTTTTGTGACTCTTCTTAATAATAATGAACAGCGGTCATGACAATGTGCACCAAGAGGTTATTGTGCAGCCTGGTCCTTAACCTTCCACTCTCTTTCAATTGTTTGCATCTCATAATTTTTACATTCCAGGTGTCGAGAATGGGTAAAAGTAGTTGGTAAAGAGGATCAATAGAAAAACTTAACAAGAAGCGAAATGTGTGTGCTAAACCACTTTGAAACCAAATACCGACTTTAAATTTAGCTGCGTCGCCTCTAACTGACACACAATTGAAGGAATTACCCTTACAACTGTATCTGCCTACAGAGCCTAAAGGTAAGAAAAGGAAAGGTCAAATAATATAAAATTCGAGCCAACTAATTTTTTCATCACTATCACTATACGTATATTTATATATGTATAGTTAGTTCAATCCACGAAGACTTGCCCCATTCCTACCTTTTACCATACCATTTTTACCATTACAATCGCATGAAATACAAGCGATTTTGAAGGAGTGGGGTGCGTCCTCATGAATTATATATAGATTAAGATATAAGATACCGGGTTTTTCCCCTTTGCTCTGTGCAATTGTATTTCAGTCTTTACAATAGTGTTGTTTGAAGAATTAGTGCCTTTTATGATGTTATTCTATTGTAACAATATTATTCTCTCAGATATTTCAAAGTAATATACATTAAATAATATTATTAATATATGTATGTGTTGATTATTTCAGAACACCTCCTAGAAGCAGTGCCATCTATAAGCCAACAAAAAAGTAGCCCTGGGGAGCTGCCTCAAATTGGTGTGTATTTTATACATTTGTTTAAAGGTTAAGAAAGTTGATTTCGCAGAAATTGTCCTGCTCTGTGGTCCCAACCCCACCTAACAGGTCCAAATTTATCATATTATCTTTTAAATTGCACCAAGTTTTAAGTATTTGAATGGATGGTGATTAATACTGCACCAGTCTATCCTCTTCCAAAGCACATGTCAGGATTGCACTTTGATTCCCACTACTTGAAAATATTTGTGTGGTGAGCATGAATGTTTTCTAGTGTCTGGTGTTTTTCAATATATTGTATTTATGTGTATCAAATATCTTATACCTTTTAAAGAGCAATATAAATGTATAATATACAAGAATTGCTTGTATGTATATAATCTGAATCTCGGAAATGGCTAGAACGATTTTCATGAAATTTAATATACAGAGGTTTTCGGGGGTGATAATCGATCTAGCTAAGATTCATTTTTAGAAAATTAAACAAAAAAAATACCGAGCATAGTCCAACTAGTTAGGTATATTTATCAGTTATTTAGTACCCCATGTGTGTCCTGATATATATTTTAAATATTTATGTACATTTCAAGCAATTTACCAATAATAATTATCAATTGCAAATGTTATTTATAATTTACATTTTATTCTTTCAGAAAGGACACCTGCGAGACCTGTAAAGAGATCTGGTGAAGTTCTTTCAAATAAAGAAAAAGCAATAAAATTATCACAAGACAACATCAGTATTTTTTTGTAATAATATGAACTTGGCAGGTATGGGCGTAAATTTAAGGAGCACACCACGGGTGTGCCCGCGAAATTCAAATTTTTCGTGGTTTTTCGCGATTTTTAAGCTAATAAGACATAATAGGCTTATGGCCGTCAAATTGCGATAATCCCAATATCTTCTTCACGTGTTTATGTAAAAATCTCTGCTTGAAAGTGTCGAGTTAAAGAAATTAGTCTGAGATTTTCGAGTTACTTACATAAAACTCGATACTCGGACTAATTTCCTAGGATACACATTTTTATGCAAAGATTTTGATATAACCATGTAAAGATGATACTGACATTCTCGCAAATTGATTGCCATAAGCCTATCATGTCTAATTAGCGTACAAATTGCAAAAAACCACGAAAATTTTGAATTTCGCGGGCAGACCCGTTGATTTCACGTTAATAAAGATTAATCAACTGATAATTTTGTTTAAGGTGTTGCGGCCCTACCAGACCGCGAAATTCAAACTTTATTTAGTTTTTCGCAAATATTAGACTAACTAAACATTTAAGATTTATGGCAATGCATTTTGCGGGCCTACTTTTTATGCATCTACATGTTTTTAATAGAAACTTTGCTCGAAATTTCCCACTCATCTCATATTGGTTCCCGAAAGATAATTTTTTGCAGTTTCCCAGATTTCGAGCTATCGGGAACCAATACGAAGTAAATGAGTATTGTTGAGCAGAGTTTTTATTAAAAACATGTAGATGCATAAATTATGTGCTCGCAAAACACATTGTCATTAACCTTCGATGTATAATTAGCCCACTATGAGCAAAAAACTAAATAAAATTTGAATTTTCGCGCCCGGATGTTACCCATTGCCCTTAATTTTCCTATTTCATCTTCGTGCAATTCTGAAGATAATATGTAGGTAAGTAGGTACGAATAATTTATCGATATCGACAAAACCCTTAATATCGATAAGTGTCACATCCCTTGATACGTTGCACATCCCTATTTGACAGAGACTACAAAGTTAGTCTTTAGTCTATGCTACTCAGGGAAGTTCATCGGTTGGTAGCAATGTTACCTATTTTAAAAGGTTGGCTAAAGAAGGTTAGGAATTGGTGAAAAAAACTTATTGTTCTAAGTTCCGTCTCTTAAAACGTAGTGATTATATACTCTTTGAGAACGCGACTGTAGCGACGCTTAATAGGCTATTTGACAACAATGAAAATATACCTGAAATTGTGGTAAATCTCACTAATAACAACGTAAATAAGCATATTTCACTTTATTTTAATCAAATATATGTATATTTTTCAACAAAATAAGAGTTTAATAATGTTATAATTTTTGATATTTTACCTGTGACAGGAACGCCCTGTGATTGGTTGCAACTCTGGTGACGTCACACTCGAAAATTTGCGGGAAAACAACAGCTTTTTGTACTGATTTTTCTGAGTGTTTTGTTTGGCGGGCGTTTTATTTTATCTTTTAGCTATTTAAACAGTAATTTTATGGCTAACTTTATAACTAAACATACTAAGGAAATAAATAATTAAGTATTTCAAATCGCAGAATGGAATTAAATTTTGTGCGAGCTGATAATAGCAACCTACCTAAGGTAGATGCTTTTATGGTTGCACTTTACTTTAAGAATAATGCTGATTATTATGGCGCGGAACTGAAAAACATAAAAACAGCAATGTAAGTACCTACCGCGTCGAACATATTAGTCCTTCCTTTATTTATTATAATCATTAATCATTATCTCATTTTAGTTTATGTTGACAAATACTCAGGGAGTTCATGGGAGTTCGGTTTATCATGGTACAGACACAAACACTTTTTGAGGGCAATTTATGGAGGTATTTGTACATAATGGTACTACACAGCATTTGTACACCATTCTTTCTGTTAAAATATATTAATTTTTATTAAATTTAAAGAAAAGCGAAGAAATTCAACTAAACTGTACGGTACTGCAGTCTGTTTATATGCGTTTGACAATGTGTGACGTCACGAGTCAGATGACAAGCGCCATTACGAAATTGGCGTTTTTGGCGCGGTTTTGAAAATTGAAATTTTAAAAGTGGTTTTTAAAGGGAATTACATTAAATTTCCGCGAAATATCAATGTAATGTGCTTAATAGGTAGTAATAAATTCTTTAAAATCATTTTCAAAATTTAGTCAAATAGCCTATTGTGGCACGCGTGCCACGCCTACTTAGCACTTCCACTGGTTTTTTCTGTTCCGTGCTGAATACGTACAATATATCAACGAATATATAATATTACGCAATATTATATTTCATCATTGCCATTCATGGTTAGTTCTCTGTCATAGAGTATATTGAATATTTATCTGTGTTGAGACTCGGAATGGCCTCGTCTACAAATTTTTTTTGTCAAATGGCGTACCTAGTAGATGGTGTCCTCAACAACTAACACTATATGGCGTCCCCTAGGATAGTAGTATAGTACAGTCCAACAAGGCTCTCTTGGCACTTGAATTTTACTTTTATTTTAGTTAAAATATTATAAGAAGTACCTATCAATCAGTTTCACAAGATAGCGGTCTTAGTCCCGATTTTGGCCACGCGCCAAGATAGCCTTGTCGCACTGTAACTCGAAACACGAACATTGGACAAAAAATCTTGGCGCTTATCATGGCGCCACATGTCACGCAAGTCTAGGCTAAAATGAATGATAGGTCATCTCCATAGTTTTGTTATATCTGTGGGACTCTTGAAATTTGTTGTTTACCTATTACTTTAGTGTTTACCACGGAACAGAAAAAACCAGTGTAAAAAAGTGGTGTTTACCATTTACTCTATGGTCTTGAAAAATCAACAAAAATGGCAGACGCTGCTGTTGAAACTGCTCCCGCGGATGAAAATGACGATAACTGGCTTTATGGAGACTCGACTAATGAACAAATTGAAGGAGATGCATCAAATACTAATGATATAGCTCAGCAAAAGCCTAGCACTGGTGACGGAACCGCGGTAAGTGTATAAACTCACTGACGTATCATATAACCTATACTTTTAAGTTTTAATTTTATTTACTGTTTTACTGTGCACGCTGCTAAAATCATAAGTAATTATTTAGGTGATGGTAAAGCCTCGTTCGTTAAATTCTGTACCGTACAGCTACTAAGCAACTTATTTAAAGTGAAATTTTTATATACCGTTTTATACCAAAATTCACTACTATTGAGATTTTTGTTTGGTTCTGCATCTGAAACGAATCCTTATAATTAAATTTTAGCTTATTTGCCTCATATATATGTGCTCAAACCTGAAATTGGATTGGCCGTAGATAGTTCTTTGTCACGAAAATAGAATGTAAGAGGACCCACCCTCAGAATCAACCCCCATTTTTATGATCCACTCCTGGCCCTGGGTCTCCTCAGAATGAGAGAGATACAGGAAAGAGGATGATGATATTGGATGGCTATTGGCTGACTTAGGTTACTTTTCAGGCAGTCAGAAAGAAAGTGTTATTCACATAAGTTACAAGACAAAATTGAATTTGATTGCTTATTAATTTATCTAGTCTATAAAAGAAAAATAAGCGACAACGTAAACTATTTACAGGAAGAAGAGGAAAAGGAACATGATGAAGGGGAAGGGGGTGAGGGGAATGATGACTCCCACTTTAATGATGTTCACTTTGGGGAGGTGGGCCGCGAGGACGCTGAGCCCGCCAACGGCGACGCTGACAGCCAGGACAACGGGGATTCAGACTCTGATGACAGTGATGACATTAAAGTTACCATTGGGGAAATTAAGTCTGGACCCCAGACTTATACTGGTATGAATATAAAGGTGAGTGGCTTACAAGCAGGTCTTTTAAAAGTTTAGTAAGGCTTGGTGAATGGGCTTCTCTCTTTAACAACTTTACTTTAATACCGACCCTGCATTGGCTATTTGGAAGCTAAGTAGAACAAAATAAGGCTACCAATGATACTGAACTTCAGTCAAGCTAGCTATGCAAAGGAAAATCCCATACCTAATACAGTATCCTCTTTATTAAAGCTTATTCATGATGGTCATGGAAATTTTTGGTCATTCTTTCTTTCAAGGCTTTACAAAAATACACCCTTTGTCATGGACGATTACAAAACCCTAAACTAATTTGATAGGCCTAAAAGCAATATTTGTTTTTTTGAGAAATGTTTTGAAGTAGATGTCTGTCTCCCACAATGCTACTGCTTATGGAGCTGAAAGATGATTGCAAGACCCACAGTGGCAGATTTGCATTCAGCGTGATAAATGTTGCAGCGAGGAGTAGGCCTTGTAGCATCAGGGGGTGAGAAGCCTCGCCAGGGCCCGGCCGCTGGTAGCAAGGTGACGCTGGAAGACCTGGACGGCCCGGGCAGCATCAACGGAGTGCCGGCCCTCGAGTTCAACATTGACACCATTGAGGACAAGCCATGGAACAAGCCTGGTGCTGATATATCAGGTATTATCTTTACTTATAGTATAAAATGTACTTTTTTGAAGCAGCACAAAATTAGTTGATTCTTTTGTTTTGTTGAATTATATTAGTATTTGGGAATAGTATTAATTGCTTTTCTATGGAAAAGATAATAATGCATGTAGAAAAGCTGTTTCATCACATCCAGTATTGATCTGAAACATTTTGAATCTGATAAAATTTTATACTTTTAATTTTTATCATCTAACAATGACTAATAAGATCAAGAAGGCACGTTTGACTGTAATAACAGTTTAAAAATAAAGTGCTGCCTACACTTGCAGTAAGCTACAACATTGCAATTTTCAGATTACTTCAACTACGGTTTCAACGAGGTGACATGGAGCGCGTACTGCGACCGGCAGCGGCGCATGCGCGTCAGCGAGGCCGGCGTCACCATGCACGCGCCGCCGCCGCGCGCGCCGCCGCCTGAGCCCCGCCGCCCACAGGGTATTAACTGTCATTTGTTAAATTATAGTAGTTCATGGTACAAGTGAGTAAAGTTGGTGATTACTGCTGAGGCGCCATTGAGACCCGGAGCTGTTAGGTGAGGGTCCTAAGATAGCCGAGGACGGTAATCATCAATACTCACGTGTATCATACGACGTTCTTCTACACACTTTTGAATAAAATAATGCTAAAATAATTTTATTTATTAGATAACATTAAAAAAACTTACTAGTGAATAATAGTAATGAAAATGTCATAGTTTGCAATGAGCAAGTGTGTTCAAAAATATATTATATAATCAAAGTATTTCACCTAGATAGTTTTGCTTTGAAAGTCACTTCTCTTATCTTATGATATTTTAAGTTAAATAAAATAAATAATGTTAGTTGGTCAGATAGGAAAAATAAGCAGCAAGGATGTTGGGAGAAAAGCATGAACTCTAAAGCTTACAGCTGGCCCATGCGCAAGAAGAGGACCACAGGCATAGCGGGCATTGGAAGAGGCCTTTCCAGAGAGCTCGTATGTACACATAGAAATAATTTTTGTCTATTTTCGTCGATCTCTTTTCTCTTTTTAATGAATATAGATACAGAAATTAGAGATTGACAAAATTACCTCTATGTGCACATGCTGCATAGGCTGATATCTGTATCTAAACAAGTAACTTTTGGGCAACTCTATGAAAAAGGCTTATTTTTTTTATAATGTTTGTCATGTAAATAAGTATGACTCAAATTATAACTATTGTTGTAGGTCCTCCAAGACACGAAGATATGCCGCCGGGTGTTCAAAACAACTACCAGGCTCGTGAAAACACAATACAGGTACATTTAACATGTCTGTAGTGAACAGTTTGACAGCACTTTGATAGTTCGCTAGCGCCTGGATGGACAGCACGGAGCACTGTCAGATACTTGACTGTAAAGCAGTATTTGCGAAATATGTCATTTCGGTTTGAAGGGTCCTTAAATCTTAAGGACTTAAATCTAATATCTCAAGATATGACTTGCAATGCTTGGACATGAGCATACAAAATCACCATCAAGTGAACGTGCAGTCTTGTTATTCTTCTTGCTATGTTCATTTTTAATAGTAATTTTTTTTATATTAGGGGAGGCTACAATCATGCAACATTGTGTCACCATTACTGCAGTCCTGTCAGTTTCAGTGGCGATGAAGTTTCTTGAATCTGTTGGTGCGGCTAACGGAATTCTGAATTACCCTCAAAAGACGTTCAATGTTAAATCTGCGCTTGTTTTTAAGTTTAATGTGAAGGATAATTCTGAATTGTCAATTTTTTTTAATCTATGGTATAACCTGTCTGGCAGTCCTCGTCGAATACCATACCGATTAAAAAATTAAAAAGGCTGCTTGTGTGCGTTTTTAACCTCTCATGCAAGTATAGTCCTACAAGATTCTCTTGGCACTTGAAGGAGGGCGCTGTTGCACAACAAAGACAGCCATAAAATAAAATCTCAATTTTACTTCATTTTTAGTTTAAAACAGTTAATAGTAAGCATAAACAACACAGCATACAATAGTGCTATACTGATAGAGCGAACTATCAAACAGTAGCACAAGATAGCGGCGTTGGTTCAGACTTTGGCCACGCGCCAAAATAGCCTTGTCGCACTGTAGTGACACCTGGTTACATCATATTAGCCGCACTGGTTTGAACTGGCCTGTAGCATTGCCCGATGCAGGTGATGACGGCGGAGCGGCGCGAGTACGGGCGCCCGCACGGACGCGACGGCCCGCCGCCGGACTACTTCGCCGCGCCGCCGCCGCCCGAGCACGCCTACTACCCGCCGCCTCACGCCGCCTACGAGGAGCCCTGGGGTGAGACTCCCCGCTTGAACAGTCAGAACATTCTCGACTGTGCGCGCCCGCATAGACTGTAACCTACTTGCTTGACTGAGTTATTAAAACCTTTGCGAGCGCCACAGAGAAACATAGTCATTGCACACTCAATGTGAAAACTGGAATAGGTTTGCTTTTGCATTAATTATTTCTTCGGTGAGCTACAACCATAAGAACGTCTCGACCCAACTGTATTATAAAATTACCGAAAAGAATACTCAAAAATTACCTGAGTAATATCCCAGTCATTGATTCAATTTCTTTTGCAGCTCATCCAGAACAAACCGGTTGGGCGCCGACCGAAATCAAAGAGCTGACCCCCGGTCCTATGGGGCCCCCGATGGGTCCGCCTATGGGCTTGGCGGCGCCCGTCGGCCCCCCGCACTCCATGCCGCCCATGCACGTGATGGGGCCTTCGTACGCGCCTCCCTATCGCTCGCACCCGCCGCCGCATCTGCACGAGCGGGAGCGCGATAGAGAGAGAGACCGCGACCGCGAACGGGAGCGGGAGCGGGACAGGGAGCGCGACCGAGAGCGGCTGAGGGAACGCGACGACAGGGACAGGAGGGACAGAGACAGAGATAGAAGAGACGAGGTACGATGTAGAAAGCGTAAATATTGTATTTACGAAAATAAAGCAGGAAAAATTTGTTCCGTCTGAAGATGTTTTTACCAAATGAATTCAAATATGTGATGACAGATTCAATGCTATGCAGTACACTAAATTATAACTGATTTTGTTGCAGGAGGAGCGGGACAGAGATCGCGAACGTTCTCGTTCTATCAAGCCCGATAGAATTAGAGAGAAGTAAGTATAAAACTTTTATAAACTACTATCTATCATAGCAACAGAAAATGCCATGTTTCTATGGACAGCTACAGCATAAAATAGTTCTCCACAAAATGCGCGTACCTACTGAAAAGTTTGCTACTTGAAAAATCTTGATTCCTCCATTCGTGCTGAATTCAAAAAAAGAATCTTACCTTAGAAGTGCCTTAATGTACTAACTTGGAAGGGGTAGTAAAGTCACCCCAACGGTTTCTATACATCATCGCACCGGAACGCTAAATCGCGTGGTGGTACGTCTTTGCTGGTATAGGGTGGTAACTAGCCACGGTCGAAGCCTCCCACCAGAGCAGACCTGGCCCAATTTAGAAATTATAAAATTCTTAAGTGGCCCGTGGCGGGAATCGAACCCGCGACCTCCCACTCAAATCCGAGCGCGCGTCCCCTGCGCCAAACGGAGGTCGTCAAAACGAACGTGCTGAATGAAAGAGCGAGCACGCATTTGCTTTACTGGGACCAACCATCATAATATTGTGGCGCCCGTAGGATACAGGATTCGCCCCTCTCATCTCCGTGGTCACCTCGTCTTCCATTTTTCAAGCTTTGTATGTGAGGTGCTTTGTTGGGGCAATTTTTTTTATTTTTAGTTATATTATTATTACGATCATATTACATTGAAAAAATTGCTCGTTTAGGACTATTCTGAGTCGAATCGCGGCTATATTACTGTCGTAACATAAAAAGGAATCTTGCAAAAATGTGCTATTTTTGTAGATCGTACAGACGCGAACGGTCGCGCTCGCGGTCGCGGCGCCACAAGTCGCGCTCGCGGTCGCCGCGGCCGCGCGAGCGCTCCAGGGACCGCGACCGGTCGCGCGACCGCGAGCGCGAACGCAGCGCCAAACCCAAGACCAAGGAGCCGAAGGAAAAGGACGAAGAAAAATGAACTTGAGCCTCAGATTACGATAGTCACGCTATGCTACTGATAAGAATTAATAAACAAACATCGTTTCGTGTATTATTAAGAAATATATTAAGTGGAAAACGTATTTTGTTTTATTATTTAACTTGTGATTTAACTGCACGTACAACAACAATAACATTAAATAGACACGTATCACAGTTAAACCTTCGTAAAAATGTTTCAACTCTCGCGGTGTAAATTGAGTTTTCGTTGTACTGTACCCTCCCTGTTTGTGGCACTCGGTGCAACGCCGCCTGCTCCGCGAGATATTCGTATTGCAGAATGAAGAATCAATGACTACTTACCCCCCCTATGCAGCCAACAGCACACACGATGTGAGTGGCCTCATAAAATTGGTTTCTACTCGTACATATCTAACATTGGTTTAAGTTATGAGTTCCATCTCAAAAAATGCCCAAAGCGCCTAAGTTTTCACTTCAAGGTGTTGAACGGTAACGGTGTGTCGCGAGTTCAATGGTTTTTTTCCATCTCAAAAAATGCCCAAAGCGCCTAAGTTTTCACTTCAAGGTGTTAGGAACGGTAACGGTAAATGTCGCGAGTTCAATGGGTTTTTTCCATCTCAAAAAATGCCCAAAGCGCCTACGTTTTAACTTCAAGGTGTTAGGAACAGTAACGGTAAGTGTCGCGAGTTCAATGGGTTATTTCCATCACAAAAATGCCCAAAGCGCCTAAGTTTTCACTTCAAGGTGTTAGGAACGGTAACGGTAAGTGTCGCGAGTTCCAATGGGTTTTTCAACTCAATAAGTAAGTGTATTCTTTTATGGACAATCACAAGTGCATAAAATGCAGTTTGATGCACCCAAATCCCAATGAGTAATGACGTATACACTATAAGAGGACGGGAAACATGTGACGTATGTTGATGCCAAAAAATTCTCAAATATGACGTCGCGCTTCATAATTTTCGGTACCGCTGACAGAACATACCATTGTCGGCAATGACGAAGTAAATATAATTGTCGGTCACATGCATTAGCGCCATTTTAGTTTTGACAACGTGAAAATCCGCCTTCAGGGCGAAACCTTAAAATGTACGCGTGACGTCAGTAAGTGCTGATCCTAAAAATGTTTCAATGGAAGCACCCTATACACAACTTTACGAGGAATGCTGTTGCCACTTAGCCACACTTTTTCTACGATTTTGCCGGAAAAATAAAACCAACACCCCAACTTTTTAACTTTTAGACAATAAATCTCCAGATTCTTGTCGTTAAATTAATTTCGGTAGATGGAGATCACAGTGGCCAGTTTTATAAATCCGCCATGCGATGGCATCACGCATTTCAACGAGACAAGTTAGCGTGGGAAGGTTGTACATTACTGAATAAAACGACGAATTCTTTGTAATAATATTATTACAGAAATGCTTTATTAATTAATGTCTAAATAGATGATGGATCATCATATAAATGTTATCTAGTACAACCTACGCGGCCAGGCGGCGGCAGCGCGCCGCTCGCATCTGCCGCCGCCTCGCCTCATTCCATCACATACAGGTTTTACAATTCATTTTGTCAACGTTTTTGTACAGCCATATACAATAATTTTATTTTCAATTACATCTAGACGTAAAAAATCTTGAGGTGTCATAGGAAACTATGCTTCCTATAAAATAATTACAGATGGGGAATGAGGAGCAGCTACGTGCTTGTGACGTGCAACCGGCGGCGGACCTCGAGCCGCCCGGCCAGCTCACGCGACCGCGCCGACACAGACAACGACGAATAACTTAACATACACGTTACATTAAAATATACAAAAATATCATTTTCACAAAATTATAATCCAACTATACACTCCGGCGCTAAAATATTCGATAAGCTATGTACGATTTCAGCCGGTCTTAAACTTAAACGAGAGCTCGTCTTGAACACTACAACACAAACATAATCACGATTCACGACTACAGTGCCGATTGTCTGAACTGCCCGCGGCGTCCTCGCTTCACACTCGAGGTCCCCTAGCCCAGCTAATATTAAATCTACAACGAGCTAAATTATGGAACGCACGGGCCCATCCGACCGCAGCCTTCCTTCGATTCATAAATTACACGAGAATGAGAGACGTTCAAATATTTATACATAGATTCATACGAACAACGAATAATACTAGAACACTTACGAGCTAGAGACGCGGGGCGGCGACGCGACGGCCGAGCGCCTTCGGCGTCGACGCTGTACAACTATGGTTACGTTACAGTAATCGAATCTTCTGTACATCAGTCTGCCGCTATATGTACAGGCCGTGCCGCCGGGGCGGCGAGCTCTATAGTTACAAATGTACAATCGCAAATATTCACAAATCTATAATAGGCGGGGACGCTCTCGCGCCGCGCCGCGCGGCCCCGCGCACTAATACTCCCGCGGCGACTAGAGGCCGGCGGGCGGCGGCGGGCCGATGGGGCCCAGCTCCGGCGCCTTCATGAAGAACTTCTCCAGCTTGGCGATGATGTGCTTGCCGTACGTGTACTTGCGCAGCGAGCCGATGTGCGGCCGGATCTTGTGCATGAGCACCTTGCGCTGCGTGGGCTCGGCCACGTCGATCATCTTCTGCACCACGTAGTTGGCGTACTGGTCCTTCATCATCACGTGCAGCGCGTTGTCGTTGAAGCCGCACAGCTCGTCGATGAGCAGCGCGCGCTCGTTGCGCGTGGCGTGGGTCACGCACTTCTCCACCACGTTGGACGCGAACTTGTGCTGCGACAGCTGCAGCACCTTGCCGCGCACGCCCGCCACCAGCCGCGAGCGGTCCTCGGCCGCGCCGTGCTCCAGCACGTGCTGCACCACGTAGTTGCCGTACTGGTCCTGGATCAGCTGGTCCGTGTGCGCGTGCAGCTCCGCCAGCACGGGCGCCGTCTGCTCCGCCGTGCAGTGCTCCAGGATGCGCTGGATCACGCGGCAGCCGTACGGGTGCGTCGACAGCGCGTACACCTGCCCCGCGAACGCGTTGATTATGAACTGCAGCGCCGTCGGCTCCACGCACTCTATACACTTTTGTACCTGAAAATGAGCAAACGAGCGAGTGTTACAATGAGTCAATCGTCCAGTCGTACATAAGAGGCACAAGGCAAGCTCCGCGGCGGATACTCACTACATGGTTCCCGTTCTGGTCCTTGACGCACTTGAGCACGTGTCCGTCGAGCTCGCGCACCACCTCCTGCTGCTGGTCGGCGGGGATGGACTCCAGCGCCTTCTGGATGACGCGGCAGCCGTACATCTGCAGCGCCAGCGCCAGCACGTGCCCGCGCACCTGCACACGCACAGACCATATGTAAAGCAACGTCTAAACCTATCCGAGCCGCGCTACTGCGTTTCATTGGAGCGTGGCCGGCCAAATTATGACTTTTTTCTCTCTGGCAGTCCTACTTTCCTATTGTTGTATACGAGCAAATACTTACTTAAGAACAAAGTTTACGTTCCTAACTCAAAATGTAAGAGTAATAGAACTTTACAAAATTACAGATAACAATTCAGTACTACCTAGAACTTTCTATTTTGAGTTGTTTATTGTTCTTAACTATACAATGTGGTTGTTTGTAATCGTGTGAAAGTAAATAATATATAATAAATCATTGTGCAATGATAGCTTCAATCACTGAAGCATACGCTGTACTGCGCTTTATGTAACAATGTAACATACACATCTCTATTTCAGTTACATCACAGTATTGTATTACATGCGTATTATATATTAGCATGGACTGTTACTTCGTAAACGGAACTGAAGTATTGAACACACTTGCTAGGTGTAAAAAGTGCACACGCGCAGCAAGGAATAATTTATATGGCAATACAACGTTTGCCAGGTCACCTAGCATTTAAATTAAAATCAATTTCCACAAATGTTTGTCCGCTGATAACGCGGAATGGCTGCATCTATTTGGCTTATTGTTTCTTATTGTGTGACAGGCCATGGTTTGTATGGGCTTCCTTTTTTTGGAAAATCCAACAAAACATATTCTTACCTTTTGCGCCAACGTCGTTTTCTGTTCCGGGGTACCGAATTCGAAGAATTTCTGAATCACGTAGTTTCCAAACACATCTGTCATTAGACTATACGCTGAGCCGATTATTTCGTTGAACACCATCTGTTTCTCTTGGACCGTTGCTCTTTCTAGTTTTTGTTGTATAAATCTGCAATGGAAAGATTCATAGCATGTTGGAGAAAGTCAAAAATGTATAAATTCCGATAAATCTCATCAAATCATCTATTTATTGAAACTGACCGAAAGCAAGATCCGTTCGACATGCCACAGAGGCTTGATGAATGCAAACTATTGGTTCAGTCCGAACTGGGACCTGAGTCGCCATCCTCTCACAAACATCTTGAGTTTAAGAGGATGGCAAGATGTATTTGTTGATTTTTGTGTTTGGCTTAATTTGAGCAATAAATAATAAAAAAGTGTATAATTAGTAGATTTGTTCAGAAATTAATATTTTTCCAAAATTCAAAAGTTATAATAATCTGAATGATGGACTTAAGCATATACACCCCATTTCATTTGGAGACGGGACCCCACTTTGTCTGACGAAAGCACTGCGAGACTACATATTCCTACTGAGGGTCCAAAATATGAAGTCAAAAATATAACCCCCAAAATGGAATGTCAAGCAATACAGTGATATGTGTGTACCTCGAGCCGTGCTGGTCCTGCGAGAACTCGACGATGTGGTTGGCCAGGTCTCGCAGCTGCAGGTTGGGGAAGCGGTTGTTGCGGAAGTCTTCCAGGAGCCGCGAGCGCCCCGCGGCCGGCTTGTCGCCCGCCACCAGCGCGCCCACCGAACCCACGCCCACTCCCACGCCCACGCCGCCCACGCCACCGCCCACTAGTTCTGCAAAACGAAATTAGATTGAGCAGGGATCAGAAAGTGTCAGAAACCACTTGCAATAGGATAAGTACCTTCAGAGCTATTTAAAAAGGCGAATATTATTTTGTAGTCATCTAAAAACCCGGTCAAGTGCGAGACAGACTGGGCCACCGAGGGTGAATTTTTAGGGTACTTATCACTTGCCAAATTTTATAGCTCTAGGTCAACGGAAAATACACCATAAACTTTGATTCTCAAAATAAAGGGTTTTAGTAAGGGCTTTTACCATTTGAGGTACAGTACTCTATAACTCAACCAGAAGCGATTTATTGCGACATTTTTAGGGTACTTATCACTTGCCAAATTTTATAGCTCTAGGTCAACGGAAAATACACCATAAACTTTGATTCTCAAAATAAAGGGTTTTAGTAAGGGCTTTTACCATTTGAGGTACAGTACTCTATAACTCAACCAGAAGCGATTTATTGCGACCTAACGCGGGTTGAAACTTTGCACTTTTGCATTGCTTAAAAAGTAAATACTGTGTCAGGCATGTTTAAAAGTTTATGAAAAACGTATTGTTCAGCTATTAACTTGCGCGAAGGAACACTTCCACATTAGTAAGTTTCTAGTGCAAGTAGCATGGAATTACCCATGACGTTGTGGGAAAAACGTCTTGTTTAAAAGGCATTCGGCAACGTAAACTAGAAATACTCATAGGTACTAGAAATGGAATCATATCAGAATAAAGAAATGCTTAAAAGATTTTCTTTTCTTCAAGTTTGCTTACTTACTTATTACTTACATAAAATAATATGAACCAACGAGCTAACAATAAAGAGATTATACCAGGTTACCATCATATAAGTAAGTTTTTGTCCATACGTCTAGATAAATTTTTTGCTTTAAATACCGAAGCTTAAAGATCAGATACGTATAAAAACTATATAGGTATCACGTTTATACTACTTTATAATATAAGTGAATCATTATTATTCGACCGAAACGAAACAGAACCGTAAAAAATATTTCATATTGTATTGATTGCATTGGTGGTTTATATCCAGACTAATTAGTGACTTCATTTTCTATGCAACAAAAAAATTGTTGTGATTTTTGAAACTAATTTGTAGGTATCGTTATAAAGTGCTGACAAATATATCACTTTTAATGACTCCTATAAATCTCGTTGCTTGAAAGTTTGAGAGAGTGTATTCGATGTAAATCAGATAGTATTCGCGAATACTAAGTAAATGAGAACTGGGTAAGCGAGCAAACTCTATAAATGAGAGTATTTGCCAGACCCCGACATTTCGTTTTCCTAACTTTTAAACCTGGTTTAGTGGGAAATCTCTATAAGGGAAAAAAGAGTTCTCAGTCACTTCCAGGTTTGACTGCATAAAGTAAAGAATGTCCTTGCATGCCCTCGGTCAGTAACTACATACCGTTTTAGCCTTTAAGCTATGTATTGATTTTTGAAGTTGACCGTACCTTAGCATTATGTTGTACAATACTAAATACTTAAGAAGGATTGTTGCTGCTCTTCTGGATGGAGGTGGGAACCGCAACTGCTGAGCACTCGCGAAGTGATAAATTAAAACTCGAGAACAAAGTTTAACTTAAACAAGTTATTTCAACTTTGACAACGTGTGCTATCACTAACGGCTCGCAGAGTACTAAACGCAATTACGTATGGCTGCTCGCAGGCAGACAAAAGTGCCTATGTTGCACTAATCGCTACAGGACAGGATCACTGAAATTACTAAAAACTACGATGAAATCTTATATTTTCAGTTATTTATCTTTTTTAATTTATAACTTAACTCGTACACTTTGCAACAGCATAATTCAGTACTCGCAAAGCAACTTGCAGATAAAGATAGTAGAAATTCTAAACATTAAATGTTTATGGGTTTCATTTTGTAGACCAATAACTACATAGCAGCCTACACTTTTATATTTGGAACCGATGTTCATTCCAGTGGACATCTAAATATCGCTTTGTGGCAAGTCCATGTGCGACTACTGTACATAAATGGCAGTAACTCAGTGTTCACCAGTTACAAAAACTGTATGTTCCAAATTTTTTTGGACAAAAAAATGGACCGAGACCGTCAGACGTAAAATTAAAACTACGATTGTGGGGATTTTAATACATTGTCGTTTCCGATTGTAAAGCCCTGGGGGTGGTTTTTAATGAACATATATAACACGGGTATATTGTATTTTTTTTTAATATTTAGGTACTTCTGTGACAAAAATTAATAAGGGATACCGTACAAGTACTTCCATATTTTTATAAAGATAATCGTATATTACAGTCTATAGTCGAAAAATCTCCTCTATCTAAGTTTACCAATAGAAATATCTGAAATAATTATGATCAAAAGGGATTAATGCATATTTTACAGGGGAGTTAATAGTAGTAAGTATATAGATTTTTTTTTACTAAAAAGAAATCTCTCTACAAACAAAGTTAATGCGGTTCGTTTCCAAAAGTTGTTCTTATCTTTTATTATAATTATTTTTTCGTAAGGAGCCCTCGGTGCACGACTAACTACTCCCTTGCTGGTTTTTGTTTATTTTACAGTTTAATATATTCACCAAATATGCATGTTGGTTCTATGAAGCACCTCTGTATATCGTCGTGATAACAAGTGTCAGTCGGTCTGTGCACAGCTGTAAGGACATCGATCTAACGCCGCGGCCGTACCAACCTGAGATGGTGCCGACTCCACTGAGTTTGCTCAACAGCGATGATGACGACCCGAACATTCCACCATTCGACGTTAATCCCTGCGCCAAGTTGCTGACAGTTCTGCGGAGCAAGCAAACAAACAGTTCACGTCAGGAACAGCGCGCGTAGCATAACTATAGTTTAGTTATACTTGGGCGTTTTATAATATAACTTGTAATGAGCCATGTTGTATTGAACGTGCATGCTTAGATGGGATATGTAATGTAATTAAAATCGCAACAACTGTACACGAGTAGTATAGTATGGTATAGTACGCCGCGTTGTACAATGAATTTTACAAAGCTATTTACAAAGTTAGGCGTACGACGTTTATCACACGCGACACGCACCACGAGTTACGACACACCACTTGCCATTTGCCAAAACATGTGAATTCTAAACAATTAACGTGTTATATCAATGCAGACTGCAGACCTATGATGGTCTTGCATTTTCTTTCCTTTTAATTACTTTATTAGGTCGGTGGTGCTAGTGGCGTGGTGGCGGTGACTGCGGCGCGTGTCGCCAGCGGACGGGCAGTGGGCACCTGTACTTGGCCGTCTCGGCGCCGGGCGCGGCCGACACGGGGCGCAGGCCGACGGGCCCGAGCGCGGCGCCGAGCGGCGGCGACAGCGGCGACGGCCCCCACTTGCGCGCGTAGTCCTGCAGCGCGCCCGCAGGCCCGCCGCCGAACTCCAGCGAGTCGCGCCGCGCCGTCGCTCCGCCGCCTGCAACAACATACCTCCGCGCTCCACTCTGGTGCTCTCTCCCGCCGCGCGCCGTCCGCGCGCAGCCAGCGGCTCGGAGCTCATCTCTGTACACGACTATGTACAAATCTGAACCTCCTCACGTCGCTCGATACTTGGCTCTGTACACGTATCGAACTCGTTCATTTGAGAGCAGGTAAATGAACGTTCAAAACGCAACTACTGAATGAAATTGTTGCAATATACAGGGAGAATTGACTGACCGTCACTAAGCGGTATCACATCAGTACAGTACTCGAAAATGATATCTACACTTTACAACTATGAAATAAATTTTAAAGTGCATTCCATTTTGGTCAACCTTCGAATAATAATAATTTATAACTACGAAACCAAACTAATAGTATTAGATATTTTAAAGCACATAATATAATGACTCAAAATCAGAAAACTATAGTATACTATGTATTACTAAATGAGTAAGTAGTATCAGTAAGAATAATCTATATATATAAAAGAAGAAACTGACTGACTGACTGACTGACATATCAACGCACAGCCCAAACCGCTGGGTCTAGAGACTCCAAATTTGGCACACATGTTCCTTGTGAGGCCTAGGGGTGCACTAAGAAAGGATTTTTCAAAATTCACCCTCTAAGGGGGTGAAACGGGGGTCCGAAGTTTGGATTTTATCAAGTTAAAATACGTCTTTACGCCGCAACTACTGTACCGATTTGGCTCAAATTTGGAATGGAGGTATATTATATCTTGCATTACCACATAGGCTACTTTTCATCCCGAAAAAAATCATGGTTCCCGTGGGATAAGTTAAAAACCGAAATTCACGCGGAAAAAAAATCTCACGCCGCAAGTACACAACCGATTTGGATGAAATTTGGAATGGAAATAGATTATATCCTGGGTTAATAAATAGGGTACTTTTTATCCCGGAAAAAACCATGGTTCCTTCAGGAATAGTGAAAAACAGATATTCAACCTGAAGAAATACTACTTCACGTCGTAACTACTGAACAGATTTGGCTGAAATTTGGCATGGAGATAGATTTTATCCTGGATTAATATATAGGCTACTTTTCATCCCGGAAAATTTCATGGTTTCTATGATAATAGTGAAAAACAGACATCCACGCGGGAAAAATATTCCTTCATGCCGTAATTACTGAACTGATTTGGCTGAAATTTGGAATAGCGATAGATAATATCCTGGACTAATACGAAGGCTACTTTTTATCCCGGGAAAATCCATGGTTTCCGCGGGAAAACTTAAAAACAGATATGCACGCGGGAAAAATACTACTTCACGCTGTAATTACTGAACGGATATGACTGAAATTCAAAAAGGGGATAGGTTTTATCCTGGATTAACACATAGGCAAATTTTTATCCCGGGAAAATCCGTGGTTTCTAAGAAAATAGTTAAATAGCAGATATTCATGCGGGAGAAATACTCCATTGTGCCGTCACTTCTGAACTGATTGGGCTGAAATTTGAAATGGAGATAGATTATATCCTAGAATCAACTACTTTTTTCTCGGGAAAATCCATTGTTTTCGTGATATTAGGGAAAAACAGATATTCATGCGGGAGAAAATTTATTCCTTCACGCACAACTACTGAATTTTTTTTGTTTAAAGTTGAAATGAAGATAGGTTTCATGTAAATTAACACAAAGGGTACTTTTTATTCCGGAAAATGGATGGTTCCCGTAGAATAGTTAAAACTAAAATTTACGCGTGCGAAGCCGCGGATATCTGCTAGTAAGTAATAAAAAAAAAATCAAAAATGTGACAAGTAATTACAATACAATTAGGCCATTAATGTATCAAACTATTTATGTATAATATTTACAGAAGATGATATTCTGGGAAGTGAGCATGCTTTAATTTGGTTAGAACAATTAAATAACACGTAAAGTTTTCTACTGAAAGTGATTCCATACAATTGTTACGTCCACAACAAATTCGTTGCCAGCAGACGTTCAACGTCATTATTCGGTGAAGACAATTTATTAATGGATCCAATAAATATCTACCTATCAATATTTTCAATCGAACTGAGTTGTGCGATAGTGACAAATTCAGTTTATGCGCGTGACATCGAAAAATATACCAAGAATTGTATATGTAAGAATACGCAAAAATAATATAACTACACATTGAATAACACGTAAATATTCATGCGCTCCTCAAACCAGTTACCATAAGATATGAATAGCCGCAACAATGTATTTTGTTATTAGTTAGGATCTGAATACAACTCTATTAAATTCGGATGAAAAACAGTAATTTAACCCCTTCATAGTGCATACTTAAACTATAGTAAACAGCTAATCAGAAGTAATAATAGAATTGACTGAGCAAACCCATAACAAACTTGATAACATTTTATCGACTTAATGTGAAAGAAACATAAGAACTGAATGACAACAACCAGCCCGTTGGTGATTATAGCCGACATTTCTATTTCCTTCTTTGATTTTTTTTAATAAAATTCTATTACATATTATTATGTGTTATCAGTTTGAGAAATAAATTAGGAAAACGAATATCAAGATGTAGTTATTCTTTAATAAAACTAACATCACTTATGTTAAATGTTTATTCGGACTGTATTAAAATAATTTCACAATAATTATAAGTATTGGTATGAAGAAAAATTTGAAGAGTATTATCATTTATGGCGAAATTCTTTTCTAAAGCGTTTGACAATTCTTGTGCTATCCTTCCTCTTCAACTTTTGTTTGTACAAATCTATTTATTGCCTTTATTTGTTTACCATCAAGTAAAAGAGTACTGTCGTCGCAAAAATAAGTTTAACGACAAAAATTATTTTATCTACGTTCCTATTATTTCAACAATACATTCAACATCGTAACAATAACGTAATGTGATGTCCTTTTTAAATATTTATGAAAATAATCTGTTATCGCAGTGGGTTAAAAACCTAGATGATTACCCCCAAAATCTAAATCCGAACAACACCATAATCTTAATATATATAAATCTCGTGTCACAATGTTTGTCCTCAATGGACTCCTAAACTACTGAACCGATTTAGTTCAAACTTCGTGAATATCTGTCATTTGGTCCAACTTAAAAGATAGAATAGTTTTTATCCCACGTGGACGAAGTCGCGGGCATCAGCTAGTAATACACTCGGCATCAAAAAAATCGCACCTTTCAAAAAATCTACTTCAAACAACTTTAGACCTTATTTGACATCAATAATGAGGGTCATGTTGCATATCATTTGAAAGGTGATGAAATGGAGTGTACAAAAACAATTCAATTGATTATTTTTCTTTTACTGGAAGAGCCAAAAAAAGAAGAAGAAAACACTTACAATTTTGCTCCTTAAACAGCCGCTAGTTGCGCTACCTTTTGCAGGTATAAAAGGGTCAATACAGGTTCAATCGGGATCATGCCACCGGTGCCAACAGTTCCGGCACTCCTCCCACAACTGCCACCGGCCGGTGGCCTGTGTGTGTTGCGGGGAGGGGCACCCGGCCCGGGACTGTCCGCGCCCCCGGGAGGATCCGCCGACGTGCGCAAACTGCGGAGGCGCGCACACGGCCAGCCACGCCGCCTGCCCGGTGTACCGCAGCGAGTCACGCAACCGCCGCGCGGGCACCGTTGCGCGCACCGCTGCAGCGAAGCGCAGCGGTACTGCCGAGGCCGACGCGCCCGGCTCGCTCATGGCTGCCGCCAACCAGCCACAGCAGCAGCCGGGCCGCAAGCGCCGCCGTCGCCGGCGTGGCAAGCGCGCGGGCTCGCGCGAAGGCGCGCCGCCCACAACCGCGCGAACCCCAGCCGTGCAGCCCACAGCCGCGCCGCCTGCAGTGGCGCCGCGTCCGACGCCGCAGCCTCCAGCGCCGCGGCCTATACTGAAACGCCCGACGACGGCCCCTCCGGCGCCGCCCGCACCGTCCAAGACCACCGTGGTCGCTGCCCCCGAGCCCCGGGGGACGAAGGCGAAGCGCGTGGCACTGCCGCAGCCGACACCTCAGCCGGCGCGCGGCACCTTGGACGCCAGAACGACCCGCATCATCGGCACCCTGCACCAGGTGTTGATGGCGATCCAGGAGCAGCGCGATCCGATCCCGCTGCTCGTGGCGTGCATCACGGAGCTTCTGCATGGGTGAAGAGCTCCGGATCGCCTTCTGGAACGCCGACGGGCTTTCTTCGCAGAAAGCCCGTCTTCTAAAGCACCTGCTCTCTCAGCGTCAAGTGGACATCGGCCTGATCAACGAGACTCACCTCAGACCGGTAGACAAGTTGAAGGTTTCCGGATACTATGTCTACCGGGAGGACCACACCTCGCCGATCGGGACTGCTTATCGGGGATTAGCAGTTTTGGTCCGTCGGAAAGTCATCCACCAAGTGCTGCCAGTACCACAGCTGCAGACGTCGTACGCCCTCGGCGTGGAGGTCTGCGTCGATCGCCAGCCCACCCGTGTGTTCGCAGTGGGCAGGTCCACCGGATGATTCGGCGGACTAAACTACGAAAAGCGCCCGGTCCCGACCGCATCACTAATGAAGCTCTGCGCCATCTACCACAGCGATCCATCGCGGCGATGGCGCGGCTGTTCAACGGCATCCTCCGGACCGGGCACTTCCCGTGTTCGTGGAAGCTCGGCCGAGTCATCATGATACCGAAACAGGGGAAGAACATTCTGCTACCCGGGAGCTACCGTCCCATCACGGAGACTGGACATGGAGAAGGCGTTTGATCGCGTCTGGCATGCCGGCCTCGTTTACAAGCTGTCCACGTCTACTACTCCCCGTCGAGTAGTCAAGACTGTGGCCACCTTCCTGCAAGATAGACGTTTTCAAGTGGCGGTTGAAAACGTGCTGTCCGCAGAACGACCCATCCGTGCCGGCGTGCCCCAGGGAAGCTGCCTGTCGCCCGTCTGCTACAGCAGATACACGGACGACATCCCAGTGGTCGGCGACGCCATGCTGGCGCTCTACGCCGACGACGCTGCACTTGTTACCACCTCGTTGAACCCCCCACACGCAGCCATCAAGATGCAGCGTGCACTGGACGCACTTCCCACATGGCTGAAGGACTGGAGACTGAAGGTCAACGTGGCGAAGACTCAGGCGATTTCCATCGGGCGGACTGTCACCCTGCCGCCCCGGGTGTCGCTTCTGGGAGAACCTGTCGAATGGACCCCGACGGCTAAATAGCTCGGCGTGACCATCGATAGGAAGCTCTCGATGCGGCCCCACGTGAAGAACGTGGTTGCGCAGTCGCGCGCCGTGCGAGGCCTCCTGCGCCCCGTGCTGGCGTCCCACCTGCCTCTCCGTGCGAAGCTGTGCCTGTACAAGGCATACGTCCGCACGCGACTCACATACGCGGCCCCAGCCTGGTTCGCGCTGGTCAGCGAGCCGGGCCGCAAGTCGCTGCGGGCGCAGCAGTCGCTCGCGCTCCGCACCATCGCCGGAGCGCCACGCTTCGTGCGGAACCAGGTCATCTCCAGGGACCTGCACATGGAGAGCCTCGACGACCACGTTCGCCGCCTGAGCACCTCAATGTTCGCGCGCGCCGACGGAGCGCGGTCCCAGCATCTGTGGGGCATCGCGCCATACCATCGGCGGCCGCCGGACATCAGGGGTCTGCCACGTGACCTGACGTCGGATTGATACCACAACGCTTCCTCGCCGCTGGCTGACGGGCGCCCGCCGGGACATCACTGGTGGGCACGACCTCGCTGAGCGGCGGGTTGCAAGCTACCACAAGGACTTACCCTCACTCCGCTACGCTCGCAGATCGCTCGCGACCTCACGCGGGCTTGGATCGCAGCGCGGCGGAGTCACCGGACATGACACTACGGACCAGCAATGGTCCCACCCAGTGCCCCGCCTGTAGTTGTAGGCGGCGCCGACACCATCGAAAGGGGCCATCGCCCCGAACGATTACCCCGGGACCCCTTACAGGGGTCCGCGTGGATGACCTGGATGTCGAATCGGGATCATTCGCTATCCAACCGTTGAAGTGGACACACGAGAAGCTCATTCCCAAGAAAAATACCCTTGAAGATGGATACCACTGTCGATGAGGCCGCCCAAGTGATTGCACTACTGCAATCAGGCATGCGGCAGTGTGATGTCGCTCGGCAACTCAACTTGAGCCGTTTTTCGGTTCGAAGAGTGTACCAGCGTTTCCTGGAGACCGGTAACTACGTCCGAAGACATGGGTCTGGTAGACGTCGCTGCACCTCGGAGAGAGACGACCGATTCATCGTATCGACATCTTTGAGAAATCAATTCTTAAATGCTGTTGAGTTGCGACAGCAGCTCCAGACAGCTAACAGAAGAACCGTGAGTGTGTCTACGGTTAGACGAAGGCTGGGGGAGAGGAAAATAGCGGCGCGAAGAGCTGCTACGGGTCCAAAATTGACCGCAGAGCATCGGCGAGCCCGCTTGCAATTCGCTCGCGAACACGTCAATTGGACCCTCGAACAATGGAAAGCTGTTCTCTTCTCAGACGAGACGAGAGTGTGCCTTTTCTGCAACGACAGACGCAAAAGAGTGTACAGAAGACAGGGTGAACGTTTCGCCCAAGCCTGCATCCAGGAGACGGTGGAATATGGAGGCGGTTCTTGTATGTTCTGGGGCGGCATGTCTGCCGACGGCAAAACC
This sequence comes from Coenonympha glycerion, assembly GCA_963855885.1. NCBI lineage: Eukaryota > Metazoa > Arthropoda > Insecta > Lepidoptera > Nymphalidae > Coenonympha > Coenonympha glycerion. The sequence goes on along the minus strand of OY979630.1, from coordinate 14,340,686 downwards.
GACCTTGTTTGCGTCTCCCGGGCTCGAGGTGCTCGCGGGCAAGGGTCGCTGACTGCTCACCGGTACATCACAGAGATCCTGGAAGACCATGTGGTCCCCTATGCCAGTTTTGTTGGCGAGGGGTTCACGTTGATGCATGACAACGCTCGCGCTCACACTGCAATTATTGTGCGCGACTACCTTCAAGATGTTGGGATCTCTGTCATGCAGTGGCCAGTGAGAAGTCCAGACCTGAACCCGATTGAGCACCTATGGGACCATTTAAAACGCAAGGTTCGGTCTCGTGATCCCGCTCCTACGACTCTCCAGGAACTCAAAGATGCCGTTATTGAGGAATGGGACACTATCCCTCAAGAAGAAATTTTAAAATTGGTAAGATCCATGAGGGATCGTATGGAAGCCGTCATCAGGGCAAGGGGGGGTAACACTAGATTTTAGATTAGTTTTAAGATCATTTTTGTATTCTTTTTTGTGTAATTAATCTGTTTTAAATTAAGGCTTAATTAAGGATTTTTACTGTTTTATAAACTTCTTTTTTTTTTGTGCTTTTCCAATAAAAGAAAAATAATAAATTGAATTGTTTTTGTGCTCTCCATTTCATCGCCTTTCAAATGATATCCAACATGACCGTCATTATTGATGTCAAATAAGGTTTAAAGTTGTTTGAAATAGATTTATTGAAAGGTGCGATTTTTTTGACGCCGAGTGTATAATAGAAATGTGCATGATTTGCAAATGAATTTGGAAGAACGGATGTATTAAGAGGTCGTTGGGGCCTTAAATACTACTTAAATTTTGGTGGATGTTAGAATAGGAAGTTTAAGGAAAATATGATTAAACACAAGATCAACCATGAATTAAAACGTGTGATGAATATTTAAATTCAAATGTCATGGACACTTAGACCGACAATATTTTATCAAATGACACCTTTTGGAACTATCTGATAGTTCTAAACAAACATGTTTATTGAATCATCTTTATTGAATTAATCTCTACCATTTCTATCATCCAATCACAAATTATACAGAAACATTATTATTGAATGTTTATGACACAAATCTATCATAATAATAAAAGAATAATGATGAAATATAATTATCATAATATATTATTGACCATTATAAGTTATAGTCAATATTGTTCTAGCAATACCGAGGAGATGAAAAATCTGACTATTAAATTACAATACGAAGGAGGAACGAAAAGTTCGCAGCATGGAAGGGTTCGCAGTGAACGGGTACTACATAGATTAATTATTTCCATTGAGACTCATTAGCAACATCTTTACCTAATTTTGTAAGTATATTTATATTCGCTGAGAACCAATAATTGTATATCTACTCGTAACAAGTTAAATTCCGACGGCAGATAGACATACGAGTAGAACCTTAGGCCCACTTGCGTCAACCTGGGCTAGTGTGATCGTCTCAGTGTTGTGTAGTCATTCTCCAATCTCGATTAAGTAGCATGTTTGCGAGTAAGCGTTTACTCTAGTTTAAATTATCATCTAAAAATATTTTTTCAAAACAAGCTTTTAAGAGTCCTGTGAACTACGATGTCTCCATTCATTAAAAATACCAAATCATTTGTAATTCGTGCATATTTCGATCATGTTGTGGTGTTATTCGGGTCTTTACTGTGACCACCTTCATATTCCATCATCTCCATGACCTCGCATTGTCATCCGATTCACACATGCATGCAAAATTTCAGCTCCATCAGTCAACAACTCATCAAGGGAAGTGGATCAAATTTAACTTGCAAGATTTGATTAAAGACAACCAAACAAATAAACATATGCTATATAAATGTAATAAAAACTGCTTTTCCCCGGGGTTAACTTTGAGTTTAACTATTATGATTTTATCCAACACTGAACAGGAAAGCGTAAAAGATTTTTTTCTAATTGGGTTACCTATGGTTATCTGCATTCTCCTCTGATGGTAAGCTATGATGCAGCCGAAGACGGTATCGCGTAAATTGAGTAAATAAATACTCACTAACGGTTCTCACTTAGCTTCGTGGTGGAAGGCTAAATCGCTGGAGGTAGAGGGATTAGGATGGTAACCAAATCAAACCTACACCAATTTAGAAATTACAAAACTCGTAAACTAGCCCGTGCTGTGATGTGAATCAAACCGACGATGGACTCTAGCTTAAATCTGACAAAATCGGCGAAGTCACCACACCACGCACGTAATCAGTTTCGTTTTAGAATTTAGATAGTAATTGACGACCAAGATTTTTTCCATAACTCATAAACACTTTCTAGCGTTATTTGGGAATGAACGATTGAAACGAAATTTGTTTGTCCCTCAAGATATCATGTGTAGATTATGAGTTAGCGTTAGCTCGAGCCTAAATTTTGCAGGCGGAAGCAAGCATTACGAGTGGCACGATTTGTTTAATACATTTGTTCAAAAAGTAGACATTTAATTCCACGATTTTTGTTTTACTCTTGCATATACGATCCAAATATATGAAGGAGCTTATTTCAGTCAAAAGATCAATTATTTCAATTCGTGCTTATTCTTTCAATAATTTAATCTACGCCGCGAGGGGAGCTTCTTTTAATACGCCTTAATTCTTTAAAATAAAAAAATCGCAAACCGGGATGTTAATATATTCACGATGATTTTCTCTACTAGAGATAGATATGAAGTTCTATTCTTTACTCTCTATCCTATCTCTCTACCAATTAAGTCCTATCGCTAGCAAACATATCGGAAAATAGGTAAAATATTAATAGAGCTTTAATTTAATGTTGTATAAGTCGTTTTCCAGGAGCCTTTTGCCCTCGCAACGTATTAAGTTGTACCTATGTAACGTGTACTCACCAGGCTGCGGCTGCTGCGGCGGCTGCGCGGCGGCGGGCGGCGCGGGCGCGGGCGCGGGGTGCGCGGGCGGGTAGCTGCGCGGCGCCAGCACGCCGCCCGGCGACACGAGGCGCAGCGGCGTGCCGTTGCGGCCGCCCATCACCAGCGAGCCGGGGTCGTAGTACGGGATCACGTACTGGCCCTGGCCGTTCACCGGCTGCTCGCCCTGCTGCGGCGTGAGCGGGCGGCGCGGCTGCTGCGCCTGCTGCTGTGCCGGCTGCGCCACGAGCCCTGGGTACACGCCCCACGGCGCCGCCACGCCGTAGTAGGGCGGCACGCCCGCGATGAGCGCGCTCACGTACGGCGCGCCCTCCTGCCCCGCGTTGATCACGTAGGGCGCCTGCGTGAAGGCCTGCTGCGCGGCCAGCTGCTGCTGCAATTGGAACTGCTGCTGCTGCTGCTGTTGCAGCAGCTGGAGCTGCGCCGCCGCCTGCCCGCCCGCCGCCGCCGCTTGTTGTGACCGAAACAGTTGCTGTAACAAGACAAATCAAGTCAAGAAACCTATCTTTTTACTGTTTCAGCTGCTTTATTTAAATTGTTTATCGTATATGCTCAATTCAGTTAAGTAATATTTTGAAGTTTTTTATTTTCAGAGAATATACTGCCACTCCCATCATTTTATTGCTATAAACCAACTATTATTAACTTCTATTCCATTCGTATTTTTAAAATATGTATTTCGCCGGCAGACTCATTTATTTCTCCTTAGCGGGCATAATATTCTTACGACCAAGACTCTATAGATAAAACAGCTAAACTAGCTGTTGTAACATAAAGTATTTGTCGCGGGATTTGTGAATGACCAAATTCGCGCCGTGGGCGTCCGCTAGAAGCATTAAAAATGAGGGGTTTCTTTACTCTAGTAATTATCTGTAAAAAACCAATGCTCGTTTTCACCAATATTTTAAGCGACACCTAAGCCCTTAGGTGATAGTTGTTGTAAGTGAAAACTGTCACCTATCGGCTTAGGCGTTTCTTAAAGTATTGGTGAAGACGAGCACAAGACTTCTATGTTCGTGCTTAATGAGTTAATTCAGTTGGCCGACTGGTACTGGGTGGTGTTCAGTTAGCTGGTGTCGCCGCGCGAGCAGTGGCAGGCTGCGGTATGTTTAATTAATAGCGGAACGTATCGCAGATTGTTTTTTATCCGCGGTTGTAGCGCCCGAGGGCCGCTCGCTGCGAGGCGCGCTAATTAACACAATCGTTTAAAAACTTAATAACAAGCCGCATCCCTGTCCGACGCACATGTTGCTACTGGCTACCGGTATTTTCTATTATTATTTCACAAACAATATTGCATACTTTTAACGAGGTCAGAGAAAAGGCACGCAAAAGATGAGATAAGATTTAGACAACCATTTGGTGACTTAGGTTTACCTAATTAAACAAGTAGGTAAAGAATGCAACAGTTCGATTCCTGGCTCGGATCATTTTTTAAACGTATTAAAGTTTTAAAAATGATCCGAACCAGGAATCGAACTTGGGGGTCAGAAGAACCCGGATAAACACTTTCGGGTAGTCGAAAGCGTTTTTTCCCTGAGATCCATCGAAATACATATTATAAAGTGAAGCTTTTAAAATATTGGACATTGCGCCAGAATGCAAAGGTTCCAAAATACCAACGAATAATCTTGTAATATACAAGATATATAATATAGGTATGCTTCTAACATTGGTCCCTTTGGATATATTTGTTTTGAAATTACTATGTCGTATAAAATAAATAAATAAAAATAAAATAAATTTATTCATAAGAATGTAGGTACAATTAAGGTCTTTACATACTAATATTGGTGGTCCTTATACATTCTACCATATTATGGTGTATGAATATTTAATGTAGGTATATAATATTAAAAGTTTTAAGATAATCTGCAAATAAAGTCAGTCAAAACACAATAAAATAATTAATTAATGTCAAATGAAAAGGACTTCATGTAAGTGTCAGTTAATGATTAATAATGTTTGTATAATGTGTGTATAAATGATACTCGTAATACTGATTTCGTAATCCACTCAAAAAGCTCGTAAATCACCAATAGTGTATTTCGACTGACACTACGACATTCAGAATGAGGTGATTCAGTGTGTCAGGAGAGCGCGTGTGATGTCACCGCAGCCGGGCGGCTCCATTACCTGTTGAGAGGAGATTAGTTGGCGCGGCTCCAGGGCGGGCGGCCGCTGCGACGCGTACGTCGTACACTACACCACACTCGCAACACGACGGCTTCACAACCCATCACCTGCCCGTGCTCCGTGCGCGTCGCCTACTGCCCACTCGCTTACCACTGTTTCCAGTTACAAATCAACAGACCGACCTTGGCACTAAATAATCTAGTGTGTAGCGTGTATAGGTGCGAAAAACATCTGTTTTTACTAAGTTATTTATACCTAATACGAAACGAGATGAAGAATCCTAACCGGGCTACTCCCATTTAAATGATTAGTAAAATACCTATCAACGTGAAGAGATAGTAAACTTCAAAACAGATGCCAGCCATCACGGTAATTTTAATTACGGTGCTCCCATATTCCGGCGCCTATTTCATTTTTCATTAGCTAATTGACGCGAAATGATTATTATCTGAGGTCGAACGGCGGCGGGCGGGCGAGTTTTAAGTCTCATTCGGTGGGGGGTTCTCGCGTTTGATCTCACGACGGTGTGCTGTCACGGCAATTTAATTCGGCGAGGTGGTGGTAGGTGTAATTGCGGTGGAGCGGCGGAGCACGTGCGCTAAGCTGGCCAACTTGACCGCAACAAAATTAAGTCGTGTCGCTGGAGGTGGCGGCGCGGCGGGTACCGTCTCGCATTCAATTAGACGTTCAGTAATCCGTCTGCGGCGAGCTTCGATACCAATTACAGGGTTATTAGTGACGGTGCGCCCGTGCACGTCTCTATCTGTTCACCGCTCACGGCTCACCCGCAGCAGACGCTTTGTTGTGCGCTTTACGAAATCACACATTTAACCGATTTAAGAGTTTTTTAATGAGGTAATCGGGGATTCCTTACTATTTGCTTTTGTTTCTTTAGATATTTTAGTCAAGTTTTTTTTTGGCTAAACTGCTAAATACTGTACATTTCTTTTCGACCAAGAAAATTAGTAGGCCAATAAGTTAAGATCCATTTAATTTGTCGCTAGTAAGTTAAAATTTCATTATTTTGTGTCCTTAAATCTCTATAAACGTTGCTACTCGTTACCTCTTGGTAGGTATTCAGTAGTCTTTACACAGCAATAGATAAAGAAATTAATGAACACAAGTATAAATGGGAAATATTTGCCGTGTCACGGGTCACGACACGACTCACGACAGGGGTGGCGAGTGGCTCGCGGCCCGGCCGTGTCGGCGAGTTGCGGCCTTCCTCGATGGAGACACTTATTTATTATTTACGCAGACGATGACGAGAGGACGTCGTAGCAGTGCTCCCGCGGGACTAGCTCTGTAGGTGTCGGCAAACAAATTACGCGACAAAGCAATCAATTACAACGGCGCGAACGTAGCAGCGCCTCTCGAATCGAACGCTACGTCAACAAGAAGCTTTTAGCGGCGACTACGAGGCGCTCCTACGATCCACCCTCGCGAGCGTCTTAACATCTTTTCACCGTAATTGTTTTCTAAGAACAATGGAACATTCCCTGACAATAAATAACATTTAAGATGTTAGAGAATTAGATTGTCGATCGAATACAAAAGCTAATTTAGGGAGAATCAGAGTCGACGGGGTCGGAAGTCCAACGAGATTACCGGGATACCCGCGGCTTGCGCTCGGCCGCGCCGCCGTCGCCGCGGCTCAGAGTGACGTATCTTGCGCTAACGAGTTTATCTGCCCCGCGGGCTGCCGCTGCCTCGCCGACTCTCATCTCTCACGCTATCAGCGGCTAAATGTAATCAATTTCAACGCAATCATTTTGTTGACAATGTTTTGAAACAAAAATGTACTTATGCACCCTTGGTATTTTCAGGTCAAGTCTGTTCTATGAAGACTGTCCTAACACATAATTATAATCCACACGAAGAGCTATTAATGCCCACGAGTGGGTTACGAGTATTCGGTTCAGAAATAATTCTGGAGGCATATATAGAACTGGGCACTTTTGATAATAATGATGGTTTTAATTTAAGGGATTTCCCGGTTAAAAGGTTTTATACGCGTTCATTTAAATAACCAGAGTTTATTTTGCTAGATATAATTTGTGCCTTATTTATAATTATCAATATTAAGAATATATTTAGTTATTCGGCATACCGCATAAGGTAACCTGTATTGAAGAAGCATGAAAACTTGTCCGTGTTATTAATTTACGCGATTTCATTGGGCACCTATTACAGCCTTCGCGAAAGAGCGCCTGTAGCTTTCATGAAAAGGTGGCAAAGGGCGAGGGCGGGTAGAGTTGGGCGGAGCCAGACCACGCCCTCGTCACCCACGCCCTGTCAGAATTACTACTGATATTTGTATTGACGAACACTTGCCATTATTTTTAAGTATAACATTAAACATTTTGCGAAAACATAGAGCAGCAATCTCTTACTTAAACTAATATTATATTATATGCTTAAACTGGCAAAAATATCTAAGTTTAACTTAAAAGAACTAAGGAATGATTTCAACCTCCACTCCATTTAATACCTCTACTAAATCACGCATTAATAATTAATTATTAATTCATAAAGTTTGTTGTTGTTATTCGACAATTCGTTCGTAGGTAAGGATGACGCAGTTTCAAAAATTCAAGATGATGCCAATATGTTTCTTATACTGACTTTATAATTACAAAAACATCTTTCGTTTCGTTCTTCCCAAGTATCAACTGTACTTCTATAAATAATTTTACAAGGACGCAATAAGAAGAGTAGGGTGAATAGCTATTACATTTCAAATTATTGTATTAACAATCAAGAAGTTTAGTTAAGCCTCTGTTAAACATGCGAACTGACCTGATTGATCTCACCTATCTCGCGTAGAAAGTTCAAGTTTTAGCTGTAGATACCGAATCTAGTTTTTGATGTAACTAAAAACTGCGTGAAGGTATTATTAATTTACATAAATATAACGTAAACATGTGTGTCCAAATTCCAAGGCCTTTAACAAGTCGTATAGGAACTTTTTGACATGAACTGAATGCAATTCGTCGAGGGAAAAAGCGTTATTCATGTCGTGTCAGTGTCGATGTCACCCGAGAGTCAAGACACACAACTGACACGACGCGACGCGACATCGGACCTGAGGAAGAAGTATAACTGCTGCAATAGAGCTGCGAAGCGGATTAAGCAATTTTTTGCTCGCTTGATCAAAAGAGTTAGCTTGTCGAATTGATACAAAAAGCAACCATGTACAAATTGAGTAACAAATGCCACTACCGTAAGAGCATGGAAAATCAGATCGGTATATGGAGGTAAAGCACCTTATACGAGTTTATTATTGACTAGCTGATGCCCGCGACTTCGTCCACGTGGGATAAAAACTATTCTATCTTTTAAGTTGGACCAAATGACAGATATTCACGAAGTTTGAATTAAATCGGTTCAGTAGTTTAGGAGTCCATTGAGGACAAACATTGTGACACGAGATTTATATATATTAAGATTAAGATATATATATTTTGTTAAAGAGGCAACATAAGGTATCAGCATAGCAAATTTTACTAAATTAAGTTCATTAGTTGTTGTTTACAAAGCTGTTAAATTAATTGCAGTTTTTTAACTATCCCACGGGAACTCTTTATTTTACCGGGATGAAAAGTATCCTATATGTTGACCAGGGACATAAGCTACCACCACACAAAATTTCATCGGAATCGGTCCAGCCGTTCCAAAGGTTAGCCCGTACAAACAGACAGACAAACAGACAAACAGACAAACAGATAAACAGACAAACAGAGAAACAAAAAATTTGAAAAAAATTTAAATTAGTTCCATTTCACTTCTTACATCCCCCTGACTCCGTTTTTAGCATTTTTTTTTATTTGTACAGAAATTCGACCTCTACAGATTTATTATATGTAGGTATTGATTGATGATATTTCACTCAAAGGAAACATTTTTTTTTTCAAAAATAGGAATTAAAAAAAAAAAACAAAAATTCATCTCAGACAGAAATGGAAGCAACTCACAGTATAATAAATAGTCGTCACAAATGTTGTTGAACTATCACAAGATTAATAAAGCCTAAGTTTTAATATCTTTTAACTTTTTAGGCTCACTTGCGCCAAACCGAGAGTGTGTTAACTCAAGAGTTAACACGCGGCCCAGGTGTTGACTGTAATTGTCAAAAATGTCCAATGAAGCCAACTCTGGTTTAAAAATGTTAATATTTAATGCGCTGTTTCGCGCAAGTGGACCTTAGGTAGATATACTATTACAGTAGATCATAAAATCTATCAATTCTTAATTCATGTTAATCGAGCTTATTTCTCTACTAGAAGTACATCTTCAATGATATTTTTCAATATGAGTCAAAATCTTTGAAAGATTCCAAGATGTCCTTTAATGTTTATTCGAGGGATTTTATACGATCGTCTAGCGGTCTAGCCCATTGCATTCATCAATATAATAAGTGCAGTGTGATAATTTATTGCAATTTTAGCAGGTCCGAATTCCTGGCACAATGAAGATCAGTTAAATATTATTTTTAAAATAAAATAATGTTTTTTTGAGTGAAATTTTATATCTTTAGTATGTTTTTCTTGTTTTTTGGTTATTGTATTTGTTTTTTGTTTCTTTCTTGTAATGGTGTACAATAAAGTATTTTCTATCTATCTATCTATCTACTTTCCCTGGATGTACAGCAAGTTTTTCCCACCCTGCGATTCCTGTAAAATCGACGGTGCCAGCGGGATTTGTAAAAATCGATATACATGCGGACGAAGCCGCAGACACAAGCTAGTTATTATTCAACACGTAAGAGTTTAGAGCTTGTTTATGTTATTGCGGCGGGATGAAAGTATGGTTTATTTATTGAAGAAATATTATATGTATCAATACCACTGGACAGATAGTACTGCCGTACACATAGCTGTTATAGCAGGATTTAAGGAATATATGCTGAGCGGAATATTGCGTGCTTAGGAAGAATATTGGTAAGTAAACGAGGGTAAGACTGGTTTCGAGGCACCGCGCAGGATAAGCTGGCGCTGGTGGCTGCGGCCGGCGCGGTGCGGGCGCGGCCGGGCGAAGCTTTTATCGAAATTAGCAGGCGCGCCCGCGCCGCGGCGCACCCCGCTCATAAAACGCCACCGTCATCGCCGCATCGCCGACTCGGGAGCCACACCTAGCCGTCGCACCCTTATAACTCACCCTCCCTGCCGTTATTCCGACGACGACATATTTTACTACACATCCGCACGTATATCCAAATTGGCAGAGAAACAACACAAAGCGGCCACGTCCGACCACATTTTTCACCCACTTAAAGTCCTAAATGGCTATCATAGGGATAAACACGGTCGGCAGAGATTTAAGCGGCTCTAACGAAACCGACGAACTGGAATATAGGAGAGGCAACATTTTGAAGAATGTTGGATTTATGAGGATCATTCCGTCACGTCTTGCATTTCTTCTATTTTATTTCATAAAAGGAAATATATTTCGAGTCGCAACTCGTCTTGTTTTCCTTTAGACATACCTTAATACATAAAATCAAGCTATCTATAACTAACGTTATGCCAAAGGGAGAGAAAGTGTAAGTTATAATGCGTTCATATGTTGTAAGATTAAATGAAATTGGCCGTAATTTTATTTTGAGACGATTGGAATGGTAATGTCTCTAAATCGGTGACCGAACTATGTAGGTACCTGCAATGGTGACACAATAAGTTGGTCAACCGCCGAGGTAAGGCCATAGGTACTGCGGCAGTCGCTGGTTAACTATCATCTGTATGCATGCTTGCTCTCAGCGAAGGCACCTAATACCTGTTCCTCTACTAATGTTCTAAATTCAACATTTCTTAAATTAGTGTTCGACTTTAAGTGCAACATTGACCATTGTAAGCTTTTAAAAGAAACTTACCTTACCTTTTGAAAATTCGATCCGTTCTTATGTTGAATAATAATCCCAAGAGGTCAACCTATGCTGGAATATTCATTAATATATATTTAGCAGCAGCTAAGAAGTTAGGAGCCTACTATGAACGAGACGTCTTACTCGTATTAGCGAAGCGTTAATTATAATCCGAAAAAAAACAGTTCGTTATGAGCTGCGAAATTTTAACAAAACTGCAGGAACCGGTAAATTTCCCGGGTTATACCTACCTAATGTCATTTTTGCATTGATCCAACGTATACCTAAGTGTCATTTTTGTTTCCTCCAAATCGGTTGTAGTGTAGGGTTAAAGAGTTGCAAACATCCAAAAATAAACATTGACACATTTATTTATCAGTAATAGGACGGTGACAGAATAATAAAGTGCACAATATTACAGAGGTCAAGAAACTAAGAATCGAAAAGTATTGAAAACATAGATATCTTTAGCAATAAATTTACGGTTTTAATTTTGGTTATTTGATTGCAGTTTAAGCAAATGATTAAACTAAGTTATGCTTCGTTGCGACTATCGGTGGCGTGGAATAGGTACCAATTACCAACTTAGAAACTAAACATTGACAAAAAATATAAAAAGTTTAGTAATAAATGAATTCGAACTAACGAAATCTTTCCAAAAATAGTGTTAATCTTTTTCAAATTGTATTAAAGAATTGCAGTATTTCACGCCCATCAAAATAGTTAAGTAGACATTCAAATGTCGCAAAACATTATCATTGTCAACATTAAGGTACGAATACGACATAGTATAGGCGTGAAATGCATCTGAAATCGATTTTGAACATATTTTCAGCAATATACACGTACTCGTTTCGGCAAATGTTAGTAGGTCGCGCATTGGTGCAAGAAAACGGAAGCTTCTTCCTTATCAGTATTCACTATACCTTGGATAGTACTTACGTACTATGTTCTTATAAAAACATTGCTGCGTCTGTTTATAAATCGTCTTAATTGAATTGTCCAAAACTGCTCTACTTTGCAAAATATTTCACGTAGTTTTAAGGTTTACTTTTTAGCCATCTATTTAGGTCCACTTGCTCAATAGTCAACGTCTCTCATTGAATATTTTTGACAACTTCACGTTGGGTTAGCGTGTTAACTCTGAGTTAGTTAACACAATCCCGATTTGGCCAAATAGTTTAGACATTTTAAAAATCAGAATTGGCACTGTTAGTATTCCTCGTCACAAAGTTCTTATGGCAAACTGAACATTTCCTATATACCTACCCATATTTTCAAAACTTCCACTAATGTCTGCCTTGTAGGGGATGCAAACAAAATACAGGTATGCAAAGGTGGTGAAAATATGAATATATTAAACAGTTATACGAGCAAAGTAATCATACGCACGCAAGAACGCGTTACTACCGCGCTCGATGTACTCCAGTAACAGACATTATATTGTGTAAAACCAATAATTCACCTACGTTCAGTTTAATTTCGGGTTTTAGAACTATACTTATTTATAGAAGATAAAATAGTGCTGAATAAATACGGCATATTATATAACACAGGGTTAGCAAAATAAACAAATAAAGTAAGAACACTTTGTTGAAAAAAATAAGTCTGACTTATCTATGAAATTCTTAATAGGGATAAGAGCCGAAAACATCCAATCAAATAATAGAGATTGGTACCGTGATTGCTACAATGCAAACATTTTGGTATGGTAGTGAGTTCAGTCTAGACTACAAATCGCCAGAATGAGAAAACAAAATCAATTTTGTTTTCATCAATCTCTATCGAGAAAGCTCTAAACTTAATACAACTTTTGCAAGTAAAATTTTGTTACAATGCAATTAAAAATTTAAAACGAAGAAAGCGTTAAGTGACTTTCTAAAATTTCGTGAGTGTACTAATTTACTTAAACCACTTTTATAAATATATTTTATTTGGTAACTGTAAAAAATTTCTACATTCGTGTAGGTAGGTATCCAAAGTTACCAATTTTATAAATTCTTAATTGAAAGAGAACATGCTACTTTCGCAGCAAACATTTTTACTTGCTTATATCTAAGTTGCCGTTAGAAGTAGGTACGTCGACCTGTAACGGTATCTTGATCTCAATAACATTTTTATTCTTTGGCGTGGGCTTCGTAAGGCTGTTTGATAAGTGATGATGACACACCAGAAGGGTTAATCTAGCTCAGTGATCCTCACCTAACAAAAGCCTCTGCATTTCTCTGTCTATGGTTCGTTAAACATTGCTGCATTAATGAGCTGTTTCGTGTATTCAATCGAGGTGCTGTTTTTTCTGTTAATCCTAAATAACGTAAATTAAAATGTAATGAATCTTCCGGAGCCCGTGACGCAGGCGGGTTGGTGTTAAGGGTATGCAAAATAGAGACAGTGAGATGGTCGAATGGAGGTGAATGTACGCACAAAGTGTGCCACCACGGGCCGGAGAAATACTTCGGAATGGATACCGTTAGTGGAACGCGGTCAGGCCAGCAGCGGTACCGGTGTTCATGTCCACAACATCGCCACTCAATCGCTTTCGATTTAATATACAAAAAGGCTTGGCATCATAATACTTCGTTTACGCAGTTCTAACAGACAACAATAATAAAATTAATATTTAGTCGATTAGTACCTACAAGCCGACATCGGCCAGGTCGGAAGCCTTCTTGAGGTATACCGGGTACCGACGCTACGTCAGCAACTTGTTCTAGCACAGTAATCGGAGCGTTTCTAATATCTACGCTTTGACTCGGTTTCACCGCACGCTTCTTGCCTTCGTTCTTGTTTATTCGCTTTGCGAAATCGTTTGAAATCTGATACCATTCAAGCGAGTTATTGAGACTCTTAGATTCTCACGAAACTTCACACGGACTTCTTGCAGTCTGAGTTACCTATTGAATTTCCCTATTATAATACCGGGTGGATTGAGGTCGGTGTCGACTTTAAAAACAAAAAAATAGGAGTTACGTACGAAGCGTCGCTCGCCCGGAACGAATCTACCTACCTTCTTGCTTATTTTTTAAATCTTGTACAAAGTGAAACGCGACTTAGTCTTCTTATCTAAATAGTTTAGCATGGGTGTGCAGTGAGAGCAGTCCTCCGGTAATGAGAGTGTAAATGCGAACCTAAATGAATATTTTTCATAATAATAGGTGGGTGCAGGGCAGGTAAGGCGTGAAGCGCTGCGGCGGGTGGCGGCGCAACAATTTGCATCACAAATGCAGGTCGCGGGGGAGGCCGCGATGCGCCCGGCGCCGGCACCGCGCCCTGCGCCACGCCGCGCGCCGCGGACCAGCGCGGCTTCCACCCAGATCAGACAATATCACAATCAACGTCGCGTGGACGCTTTTTGGTCGTTATGTGATTGTCGATTGTGGTTCGCCATAATCGCAACTAAGACTTATTTCCCGCCGCTGTTTCCGTTCATTCATTCAACATTCAAAAACTTTTTTGTTTAGCTACGAATAAGTCAGGAAAAGGCAAGACATTTCTTTCTAATGAATACTAGAAAGATCGTATCGCGGCGATAGGGAAGTCATAAACATAACTAAAGGACAAGTCCATTGTTGTATAAATAAAAAGCTATAGCTAAAACGGGCGTTTGTACTAGAAGTGAAAAGGTAATGCAAGTAAGGCAAGCCGAGTTGAAAAGCGATGAATTAATAACGAACTTCTCCCGCGACGCGTGATGACGGCCGACAAGAGTAGCGCATTAGACGCCAACGCTGAAACTCGCCAAAATCTTTTCCTAATTATCGCTCTTTATTTTTCCTGGTAATTTTTATTCAAAAATAGAATAACATAACTTATTACTTAAACTCGATAACAATCGTCGCTGAAGTTTCCGTTCGCAATAAATTAAAATTTATTCAAATATTTTGAGAGTTGTTTATCTAGTTTCAACGAGAATTACAATTCTTACTAAAACCGTAAAGCAATCGGAAAGCTAGTCTCCGCAAATAAACTAACATACCACTAGTTAAAAAGGTTAAATGCTAAGTTTAGCGGTGAAATATGACGACCATCCGCGGTAAACGATGCAATCACTGGCGGATTTATAAGACTAACCTCGTCTTACATTTTCCACCCTTTTTTTCTTTAGAGAAAAATAATAACATTACCGGTACAAACTAACGTTACTGTTTTATATACAAAAAAAACTATGTAGATCATAACGAACAATGATATAACTGTTTAAATGATCAAACAATTATCAAGTGTTCATTTGTCATAGTACAACTCTACTAAATTATCTTGTTTTTAATTTTAAAATATTGCAGACGTCGGGGGGTAAGGGGGAGAACAACAATAACACTTAGTCGGCCCCAAGCGTCAACCTCACCTGCACGCGGTACCTCCTGCCAGACAACAGACGAGGCTCTGGCGACCGACCAATGGCGGTATATCCATCACATTCTAACTAGGCAATGGGTTGGAGGAGGCTACAGCGGCCTGGGGGCTCTAAATGGCTTTTAAAAGGACTGGTGCAGAAGGCAACGGGAAACCACTGCACTATATTCCCAAGAGAGAAATGGTGGATTGTAACTCTGTGCTGATTTTGTCGGATTGCACGACTAGCCTCCGACAGAACCCGATGGAAAACTATAATCCGCGCGAGGTTGCAACCCCAGGACCACGATCTTCAGGAATGAAGAAGCGACTGGAGAGAGATTGCAGATGTCAACGGTTAGGAATCTACTAAATACGTGCTATAGTGCTAAGTCTCATAACATAACGTACATAAGAAGTGTGCTTATACAAGTATATTAGAAGCTAAGAAAGGGGTTACAAGATGGGGTTCAATATTGAAATAAATCTCACGTGAAACGACTCCGTTGAAAATTACCTGGTGGCGTAAGGCCGCCGGAATGGGTGGAAAAGCGGCTCTTAATTAAATCAAGTGACACGTCTCGTACGTAGCTTCAATCACACGACCTCAATAAAGCCGTGCGCCAACGGATCTATCCGCTCCTTCCCTGCCACCGACCACCGCACCCTACCTAGTATTAAGTAGGGTGATATCCATAACTAAGCTCTAGTAAAAATAACCGGCCAAGTACGCGTCAAATTTTCGCACCGAGAGTTCCTTACTACAAAAAATCTAGAACTTGAAAAGAATCACTTTTTGTTTTGTACAAGTACTTTTGATAACGAACCACAAACCTATAACTTTGTTTTGAGAGATTTATTTTTCATATCTATTTGATATGAAAAATAAATCTAATAATAACTGAAATATAATCGAGGAGTGACGTGACGAATAGGACGGACGGACGGACTGAGTAAGTCTCACCATAATAAAGGTTCCATTTTTATGGTATGGAACCCTAAAAATAACCTTAGAGGAGGAATTAGGAGTATTAGATTTCGACTTTTTCAATTTTTATTAAGTCTGAACATACTCATAATATCATTGAATGAAATCTAACTTAGACGAATTTTTGTTTTGCTATAAATGCATTTTTGTTTCATAAAAATATTATATTAAAACTTATTACCAACATAGCATACGTATAATGTAATTTTCATTTCCATTTTAATTATAAAATAATAACTACGGTCTCTGTTTGTATTTTAAGTGATAGTATCTAAACAGGGCAAAAACCTTCCAATTTTATTTCTGTAATATTGAAATATTACAGAAATAAAATTGGAAGGTTTCATTCTAATTCTTTTACTAGATTTTCCTCGTAACATATTACGGTCACATAAAATACACCTACTTTACATCATAAATCCATTTTACGAAAGTTTAATAAGCTGCCGCCTATGCGGACCCACGCTCAGCCTGCAAGTAACATTTCACCACTAATTTCGCCAAAGGAGCACGGTCCCGCAAACAAGATTTAAAGAAAGCAAATCAAAATCTAATGAAATTTCAGTGCAACGCAATGATTTATCGGCAAGCTTATCGCGCCGACTAACTTTTAATAATCAGTGCGCAATATTTAGGTATTTATACTATATTTATACAGAAGATTAGAAGTCGTAAAGCTGGCACCGGTAACAATAAAAAGAAGCAGGCAGCAGGGGCGGGCGGCGTCGGAAACAACTTGTGCAGCGGGTTCACCGATCGCTCTCATTATTTCCATAACAAGTTCACGACGAGCGGCCGCTCTGCAGTCTGCGCCCCCGACTCCCGGTAACGGCAATTAATTAACTGACTAAACGGTATAGTGTTTTACATTGTGATGTTTACCCAACTCTTCAGCGATAATGTCGCTTGCCATCGGACAGTCTACCTTCGCCTCGCATTAATTAATAAAATATTATTAACCCGACCCACCGCACTAAAAAATTAAAACACTCATTATTGAGCTCGTTATAAAGTTCAGCGCATACAGATTGCTTATTTGCATAAGGAATAGTTACAAGCACCGTTACGAAGTTAGTAATCACATTGTACTTGAATTAGCTGTCCATTAATGATAATTAAAGATAAATACACGCAACCGAAAGCATTTTTTTATAAGTGTAGGAAGGCAGATAGGAGAGTGCTATAAACAGGAAAGGGAAATAATGAATGTGCAGTAAAACGAAAGGGACACAAATTTACTGTTTCTAGAGCTCGTGAATCAATGAGCTCGTAATCTAGAGGCACATGATACTGAATCGCTCGCATACATATCATAATAACGCAATTTGAGCCTGTCGTAAATTACATCCAAAAAGGCTGTATATCTTTGCGTAACATTTTTAATCGGACCGCCCCGGAATCCCCTGCGCGAAGATGTGCTGTAACAGGTCGGCATGTCGTAACAGCTGGCAATCGCCGTTACTTAAATTAGTTAACAATGACACATATTGCTGGCAAACAAACGGAGAGGAATCCTAAATAGACCGCACGCTATTCTCGATCTATCGTCACACCGGTGAGCGAGCGTGGACTGATTCATCCTCACCTCAAGGTACTCATAAAATGGGCATGCGCAACAACTTGAATTGGTCTACTATCGCGAGCGTGAGAGCCACGTCTGATTTCAAGACACTATAGGGAATAGGAATGTGAATACTAGTCGCATACAATAATCATTAATCAAGTAATCGAGATATAACATTAAGTGTCGATGGTCGAGCCGCCGTCGTGCACGGCGCACGCGCATCGAGCGCTGTTGCGTAACAGTAACAGCGTCTCGGCAGGACGTTGATCTCGCGCTTGAACTTGAGTAGCTTGCAAGTATTTTTTATCATGTAACTCCGATTTTGCAAACACCAATTGTTATTTAGCAAATTGTAATTAAAATTCTCGCCGTTCCTGCTGGCTCGCTGAGGGCGAGTACTATAAATATTAAAATCCTCAGCCGGAGAGCAGTCGTGACACGAGTATTATACACAGGAAAATAATTTTCCAGCACGTCAGTGTATACCAAACGCTGCCCGGAAATTGTAGGAAATTGCAAGAGAAAATGAATCCGACGGTTTGAGAGGTTCGGCTGAAACGAGCGAGAGCTTACTTTACAGGAAAAGCATTTAGACTTCGATACATACTTCGTCCCTTCACGTTCAACAGCTAATCTTATTATGATGAAATCAGATAACTTTGTGCATAAATTAACCAAACGGTATTAACCTCGTGTGTCGCACTATTATAAAATTATTATTAGTGATACAATGCAGTTAGCTAGAGTAAGCAGATTTATAAAATCAAACACGCACGATAAGATGACATTGTTGCACGTAATTGAATTAATAATTACCTATTGAAACGTGCAAACACACTCGTAAGGAATGCGCGAACTGGTATGAACCGAAAAAGAATAGAAAAATAAAAGTAGTTCTCCATCAATCACACGAACAGAGCCCGTGCTTCCGGAGCCAGCTCGGCCGAGCGAAACATTTCTTTGAATAATGAATACACAGGTGGGTACGGGTATCGTGTACCCCGTAACTGGACGTGATATATGCCGTCGCTGGCCGCATGCATAATTTCACTTATTTTATGTGGTTAATTGTCGAAAATGACCACAAGTGAAATATATTACAACGCTCCGACGACGCCAGCACAGCGAGGTGGCGCGGGCGGCTAATGTATTCCACGGCCCGGGCTCCTCCTTCGCCTTCGCGCTGGTCGTTAGTCGCTACGCTCTTTGTGGTGCCGTGCTGTGTAGCGCCTAGCGCGAGCCGCGTGAACCGGCTCCGCATTATGCATACGTTATACTTGACACATGTTTCATGCAAATCATGCGCCCGCTATGATGTGATAGCCCCCATACCGCTAACGTATTTGTGATTGTTTCTGACAAATGAAGCTTTTGATAATGCCTACTATAATTTCACTTTACAAGCATTAAATTAAGATAAACTTTGTGGATAGAGATTTTCTCCGACTTATACGTATAAGTACTTCATGTGCCATTATTTACTTATATTCATTTTTCTTCTGAAAATTTAAAACAAATTTAGATAACTAATACAAAATTTAAGAGGAATCAAAAAAAAAATACTAATAAAATGAGTAAGTATATTCTCGTAATGATGTTAGTGTACATTGACGACAACGTAAATCAAGGTCTTTGTTTTGCATAAGCGCAGGTAAATGGGAGAGAAATTTCATAAATTGGTGGGTAAAGCGGTGGATGCAGCTGAAGTGCAGTGCGCACAATCGCTGCAAGTCGCGTTTACAATACCGCTGCATTACAATTTTTCAAAGCAGACACAGGCGACAGGGCATAACAAAAGAGCTAGGCAGGCGCAAATAAACGAGCGCTGCGGCAAGCTAGCGGGCGTACGCCGTACGGCAACTACGGGCCGGGCCCTCTTCCTAATATCTAATGCTTGAAGCTAGGTCATTCCGAGATTCCGTCCTTTTGCTCAATGCATAAAATAAGTTTAATTCCTAAGGCTCTTCTCAGTCGAACTTCATAATACGGAAATCTTCCTCACGGTTTAATATCGATAAATATTTTCACAGAAAATCGCAGTGAAGCAAGCCGGTATGAATAACTTCCGAAATACAAAGGGCGAACTCAATTTGAGTAATGCAACTTTTGGTTTGTAAATACGAACTCTGGTGGAAAAGCTCGGCGAAGCGGTTGGTAAGGAAAATCTCTACATTTAGCGCGTTTTCAGGTCGTAGCAAATAGCAATGAATACGAGAGATCGGGCGGCAGATAGCGTGTCCACGACGCGGCCGGCAGGCCGGAGGTCTGTGCATAGGTGGCAGGTGCCGAATTGCAATATCACTTTACATTACGAGTATGTACCTACCCACTACCGCGTACCATATGACTGTGACAATATCTTACTTAATGTATTGAAAAATTGTTACTCGACCTTTTTTTTTTTTTTTTTTATTACGGGGGGAAATCTCCATAGAGATATCCAATCTGAAGGTAGATTGGATTATGTGGGATTTTTACCCACTAAAACCCCCTCGGACATCCTCAGCGCTCATGTTGGAAGCCTCCGGGATCTCTTACGAACGCACCGGAAGCTCCCTTGCGCAACGCCCATAGGGCTCATCTCTGGCTGACCCTTAACGTTAGCCACAATCAGCGAAGGTCAGGGTCAGCTCCAAGGTCCCAGGCTATTAAGGGGTCTGGGATTGTTATCTACGGCGTCTGCGAGAGGGATCAGATTTCTCTCGATCCCTTTCCGCAGCCTCCTTCTTCGTCATAACAACCTCGCAAAAGGTGGATGTTGCTTTCCATGCCTCTTCCCCTGTTAGCATAGCCGATACTAAAGCTGGCAAGCTTAAATCAGCACCAATACTGTTGGTCAGAACGAGCCGTTCCTGGTCCCAGGCAGGACATTCCTCTAAGGTATGCTGCGCGGTATCGCACAATCCATCACAATGATGGCAATTGGAATTTTGTTCACGTCCAATCCGACACAGGTACTCTCCGAAGCAACCGTGTCCGGTGAGAACCTGTGTCAGTCTGAACGTGATATTACCACTTTTTCTTTTAATCCATTTTGTAAAATTGGGCAGGATTGCACCAACAGCACGTTGGCGTGCGTTTCTTTCCTCTTGGAGACGCTCTTCCCACATAATTTCGGCCTGTTGGTGCGCTACCCTTCGTAGCTCTAGGGGCAATGCTAAGGTACCTACGGCGTGAATCTGGGTATATACCCTGGCGTCCATGTCTGCCAATATGTCTAATGGCGGAAAGCGAGCTAGAACCGTAGCCGCCTCAAAGGATATCGTGCGGTATCCTCGCGCAACCCTTATAGCTATCTTTCGCTGCACGCTATTCAATTTTGTTCTCAGGCGCTTAGCATTGGACAGTCGTTGCGACCAAACAGGTGCTCCATATAGAGCTACTGATCGAACGACCCCCGCGTAAAGGCGTCTGACGCCTTCCTGTGGACCCCCAAAAAAATTGTTACTCGACATACACGTAATTTACTAATTAAGGGATTAAACTCCAGTGTCATTACCCTTTTCTGGTCACAAAAAATATAAGGATTCATTCATTAATTTTATTTCCATGTGCTCGGTAAAGCAGCATCCACAATAGGAATTCTTTTTAACCGACTTCAAAAAAAGGAGGAGGTTCTCAATTCGTCGGAATCTTTTTTTTTTTTTTTTTTTTTTTTTTTATCTATGTATGTTCACCGATTACTCGAAGACGCGTGGACCGATTTGAAAAATTCTTTTTTTGTTTAAGAGAGTTTTGTTTCCAGATGGTCCCATTTTAATCAGGTCAGGATCTGATGATGGGATCCTGGAGAAATCGAGGGAACTCTTCAAATTTTTTATGGACACATGAAACTATTTGAGTATTATTAGAAAGAGTAATATTTTCCAAGTTGTCCTATGGTCATCAGGTCAGGATCTGATCATGGGATCTTGGTGAAATCGAGGGAACTCTCCAAATTTTGCTAGTATACTTAAAGCGAGTTGGGTATTTTTTATAGTTACTGGTGCATATGCTACCAGATACTGATTTGATGACTAAAGTCATCAAGTCAGGGTCTGATGATGGGATCTTGGTGAAATCGAGGGAACTCTTCAAATTTTGCTAGTATACTTGAAGCCAGTTGGGTATTTTTTATAGTTACTGGTGCATTTGCTAGCAGATACTGATTTGATGACTAAAGTCATCAAGTCAGGGTCTGATGATGGGATCTTGGTGAATTTGAGGTATCTCTTCAGATTTTATGAACACACCTCAAGCAATTTGGGTATTTTACAGCGCCTTGTGCATTTTATTATTTTCCACTAAAAAGTATAAAATAAAAATGGGAAATGCTTTCCAAAAAACCAACTTCAAATGCCACTACAAAGAGTGAAATAATTTTTATTTAAATTTTAGGTACCTACACCAATTCGAAGCATATTCTATACAACAATTTAACTACAATCTACGAAAAGCGAAACATTTCATTTTTATTTACATCCCGTGAAAAGAGTTGTGTACAAACTCTTTCTATAATATGAAGTATGTGATCAGTAACTACAATAATAATAATTTCATCTTCATCCCATGAATCAAACGACTTCAAGTAAGTCTTTCTCAAAGAAAGATTGTAGAAGGGAAACCTTTGAAAGGTCAATTGTGCAGCCTCTGACAAGGCCCTATTCACTATGATTAGTGTTTGATGATGTTGTATGTATGGAAAATTTAGGTAATGGTCATATTATTATGAATGCTGCGTAGTTGTAGAGCTTTTTAAAAGTTCTTTTTACACCACTTAAGTTACGCACATATCCAAGGTAAATCTAGATGTATGTACAGAGGTTATGTACGGCTGTCGGTTCTTTTCTTTTACGAAATTATCCTATGTATGTACATGAATTAATGATAGAACCATTATTCAGTATTATTGGAAAGCTTTCTCGCAGTTATCAAAACGCAACAAGTAACGTTGTTACCAACGCTGTCATAGTTTGCATACATTTTAGCGTAGCAGTTTACATTATTGACGTTGCAGTAAATACCTGCTCATAAAGTGATATTCCAAAGGAAGTACATCATTTTTGAAGTACGCTTACAATTTTTTTTTATTATGATGACGACTGTTTTTATTTTCAGAACGGAAATTCTTCACTATCACTGTTTTGTTTATGCTAGAGCTTATGGTACCTACAGATAAGGTTTACATACAACTATCAGGAACGTGTCAATAGTCAGTGTACCTAATCAGTAGCGTAAGCGTGGACCGTACGTAATTAATTGTATCGCTTGTATATTTTGTTGCAATCAAACTATCTGACCATTTACACAAACCGCAGTAGGTATAGTTCTGTTGAATTTTCATAGATTTATAATTTAAGCTTTATTGTGCAGCTATGATCGAAAACAATAATTGAATATAACGGATTACGGAAACGGAAATTAAGGACCTTTCGCAAACTTCTGCAAGGATTTGATTTATGAAAATTAATTATTCATAAACCAACAAACTTTGGTTGAGATGAATAGTAATACGTATAATGTTCACTTTACGCGTAATATAGGTTACCTTGCGTGGTAAAAAATCATTCAGAAAAATAAAGGATACCCAACGTCTCCTTAGTAAACCATAAGAAGACTAAAAGCAGAACCCTGCAAAAACTAATTTAAAGTTGGGGAAGCGCTTTGTTTTCTGACAAAACTTACAATTTGTAATTTGAGATCCTTCCCCGCGGTGGCGGCGGTCACCGAGGTGGTCACCGGGGATAGCCACTGGTGCAAGTTTATGTATCGCTTTGGTAAAAGTTTTAGGGAAACGTCCGCCTGTGCATAGGCCCGCTCGAGACACGCCGCGGCCGCGCCGTCCAGCGCCAGGGCCGGCTCCAGCAGCGCACCGCCACCCTCGAGCACCACCATCGTCAGGGTCCGTCTCGCAGGAGGCTCGACACTACACGCACACGCAGTTGCACTTCACAGAGACGCGCGCGACTCGGTCACATGTCGGACGCGCGGTGCGTGGCGCGCGGGCGGCGAGAGTCGCGGAACTGCCGCGGCGCTCACCTGCGGCCGCCGCGCGCCCCGCTGCGCCGCCCACCGGCTCGACAACAGTCGCTGCTGTAGCCGCCGAGCCCTGCTCCCTGCACTGTCGCCGCCGATAGCGACAACTTTCATCCTACTTTCCAATACCTACTAAACAATCTACTGGCAAGCTTCTACATATCAAGTCGAGACAACCGGCAATCGAAGTATGTAAACAACATCCTAAAAGTGGGACACGTTTGAACAAATAAAAGCGTAATCAAAACAAAGCAGGCACAATTGAAATAAATCAAGCGAACTAGTTAGAAGGCACGAGGCATCAACGATTGCCACGTGACCGATTTCTATAGCCCTCCGCTCTAAATAAATCAAACATTTCGTCTCCATAAACAACAAACTTCTAAACAATTAGCGAACCGTAATTATTTATGAACCCTTTTTCATTACGCTTAAAAATTCTAAACTATATTTGCCATAGGACAGTTGCTTACGAAATCATCGAAGCCAATAGAGACCTCCCCTATATTTTGATCGCGAGATTTAAGCTCCCAAAAAATTATAAGCAAAACAATCTTTCGAAAACGATCATAACACAGATCCAATTTATAGGAAATGTTCTCTGGAGAGATATGTCGAAACAATATAAAAGTTGCGAAACCTGTTTCCCTTCTGAAGGTTTTTGGAGATTTTCTGAGCTCGATGAAATTTATAAAATGCAGTATATATACGAGTCCAAACGCATGCTCTTCAATTCAAACTCTTGGACAAGTTAATATTCAAAGTTTAGTTATATTATTGATCTACATGTTGCACTGCCTCTATTATTTATTTAAGAAACAATGTATGAATTAGGGATTCGGAAATAGGAATGTGTATGCGGCAAAAATTACTTAGTTGGCAAGAGTTGTATTAATAGACGCAAGCAGCAAGACAATAAGCCACCCTTGCGAGCTCCAGTCAGCAGCTAATGTTCCACAGCACGCGAGCGACCGCCTCGCGCGATGACGCCCGGGCCCTCTCACACCGGCGTATACCTATATTTGCTTACTCGTAGCTAATATTTTTTCCCTTGGAATACAAAATGACGCCTGTGCGTAAAATTTGAAGTGTGTGTCATGCGTTACCACAAGGTTAAAAAAAAATCTTTTACAGACACTAAAAGATTTTAGAACTGCCTCATAGTCTTGGCTGCTGTGCCTACTACCGAACACGATCATTATCTTTATTTCGCAATGCACATAATATTTTTTTGGATCTCTTTGCAAATATTTATTCTCAAAATCAAACATAAGCCTGCAGGTAGCTCCTACCTACTTGAAAATATTAAACCGGAATACGTATTATAAAAGATCCTTGTAATTCAGTTTTTGGGAGAGGTACTACGGGAATTCTTTTAGGCAATGAATGCAAATCGAGTATCAGTTGCGTGTGAGAGATCAGAGAAATCGAACGCAGTTGGTATACGCCATCGGACCGGCCGGGCAGCCGCGGTCAGAGAGCAATGTATCAGTGCTCAATTATTCACCCGGCGCGGCTCCACCCGCCACATCATCCGCTTGCTACCAAATTAAAAGTAAATAACGAAATGAAAACAAGCGCGCCCGCGCCGCCAGGGACTCGCAAACCTTTTACCGCTGTCGAGCAAACAGCTACAGCTAAACATACTATCATTTTATCGGCTAACTATTTGCGAAAGCCGATAAAATCGCTGAAACAGTACTCCCCATACTCAAACAAAAAAGGTTGCGTCAGTATTCTTCAATACAGGATTCAGTTATTCTGCTCTGCCGTACTATTTTACACTTGTATTTTGCGGCCACCAATCTAGAGCATGTTCTTTTATACAAAAACTGTAACGAGCTATGGAATATAATGCTGAACTCTACTGGGTACTATTTCTATCCTGCCTTCCACAATAAGTTTTCTGCGTTGAGATCAGCATCGATTGCAGAATATAATGTTTCATACAAATAACACCGATGGTCCATCATTTAAATAGGCTTCACCATTAATTGTATTATTTTTATGAGAACCATTTTTTAAGTAGGTACTCAATAACTGCAAGAGCGGGTCATGGTAGGCACTACAAACCCGCTAGATTGGTAGTCTGTACCATTGTTGATACAAATAAACAAGGCACAACGGGCAAGACCTACAAGCGCTACTCCCGGAGCGGAGCAATTTCGAAGAACAATGAACCGGAATGAATGGTGGTGCAAAGTAAAAAGTCTATTTACATCATATGCACATTTCCCGCTAAAATAATAGCAAAATGCAAGTTTCATAAATAAAATGAATACCAAAGGGAAATTGGATAAGTATTTATCTAATTGAAACTTATACGAAAAACTGCAAGATTGATAAAATTTAGTACGAATAATTTCTTGCACTGGAAAGATGAGTAGATGAGATAGATTCAGAACCTCAAGTGGCAAATTTCGAATCATCGTAGCCTTTGTAACAATAGTACTACCCAGTAATGTCATCGTGGATAGAGAGCTAGGTAAACAAACATAGCGTGAAAATACATTGTGGGATCATTAGTGACAACATGAGGCGAGCCTTTCGTAAAAGTAAGACAGTAACGAGCGGCCGCAGTCATCATGGACTACAGAGAAGCCCCTCACTACGAAAATTGTCACAAAGCAAAACTATGTCAGGTGCTGTGTCATTTATTTCGACATGTATAATGAAACCGCTGACTACAAGTAAATGTCAATTCTAATCCTATTGTCAACATGATTACCTTATAAACTAGCTGTTTTGGACCTCGTCGTACGCACTAACTTCTCGATTTCGGAACATCAAAATACATTTTTGTGGCCAAGAAGAAAATAAGGTTCCTGCAAATTTAGGCCAGGATGGGTCAGCATTCCTACCTCGATTCGGAAACAATACTTACATTCAAAAAAGCAGTAAGTACTTGAATTTGTTTATTTGAAATAACTTTATACATATTGTATAGTTTGTTTTCAAATTAATAAATAGTTGGTAATTGGGACACGGAAAAAGCTCAACCTGCATCGAAAATGGTCATCCGCACTCAGAAATGAACTTATGTCGTGCGATTACCTACTCCCCGGTTACCGTAAAAAAAAGAAATACTACTTATCAGGAGAGGAGAGTACTGAAAGTACTGATTTCGGGTTTTGTAGAGCGAAGATACAAGCAAATAATAGAAATGAATTTGAATTTTTTGATCACGTTGCTAATTTAAAATTTATGAATATAGTTTACCTATCACAAAATACAAGATCTTTGACCTTGATTATAAATTTTAAAATGACCCCCAAACCTGATCTTATACTATTTATAAACCTGTTCAACTACGTAGGTACGTACCTATGCCTAATCATATTAAAGTTACTTATATGTGTTTGGGTATATAATTATAATTTAGATGCAATATGACCAAAAGAATTTCTTTTGTGTGTAATGTCCTATTTTCATCATACAATATACCTAACCTAAAAATTTGGATTTAGAATAAAAAATACTAATTTGTAATAATTATACATCAGCAACATAAAATCAAACCATGTATTGTTTTAGCTAAGCTCCGGTTTATTCTTGATCGAAAGAAGTTTTATAGTTATGAAATAATGAACTATAGTGAGAAACGACAATAGACAAGCAGAAAACAGCGATCTGCTGCCGTAACGCTGCGCAGGTTGAACGGCCGAGGGCGCATCAGAGCGTGGCGCGCACGCTTGTCTTTGCACTTACCAACTCGTCATTCACACCGACTCGCTAAATGTGTAAATAAAACATACAAACTAGATCGAACATTCACGAGTGCTTTCCCTACTTGATCCCGTGTTTCAGATACGAACAATGCCAACAATACACCTCCTAATATCACTCTAATGGATTCTCGTTTATTAACAATGAGGTTAAATGTGTAGAGGCTGTGATCAAGGCAGACTTAACAGATTATTATGACCTCAGATCACTCAAACACAGGAGATGTCGTACATGCTATATTTTGTTCGGGACCAACTGTCTCCTTGTCCCTTCCACTAATTTCACTACGCCATTGACAAAAACAATTAGTATAGCACACATACACATTTTTTCACGCCTACTAGAATAAAGTTTTCAAACACCAATGCAATAAAAATAGCACACATTCAAAAAAAGAGGCGTGGTTTCATCCTGTATCTACAAGGGCATAGTACACACACATTGACAACTAGAGATGAAAAATGGAGTTGTCGATAAATAAATCGATTCGAAATTAGATTGCGTAAAATGTTTGTTCAAATATTATAAGAAACACACATAAATAATATTTTCTCATATTTATTTTTTTGACAGATACGAGTGTATAAATAATATTATTAAACACTGATGGTATTTTAGATAGTTTTTAATAATATCTAACCAAGGCATCTGGAATTTCGGGGTACTCAATATTCACACCAGTATTATATTGTGCTGTAGAAGTTGAAGGCTCTATACACTGTGTAACAAAAACCCTGTGGTTCTTGTGAGCTGCGTAAGTAGACTCGATATTGAAACATAAAAAATCAACTTATTTGGAAAAACTAATAAATTAAAATATTTAAATTAAATATTAAATCATTATAATTTGTAAAATAAAAATGATTTCTGACCCCTGCAAACTCTAGGGCGACAAGAAATAGAGCGACCGTTAGAAAGTAAAATGCGCGAGCTACTGGTCACTCGGCAGGCGGCATTTTGTAAATACAAAGGATAGTAGACGGCGCGGCGGCACGCTTTGACTGCCTCAAAGGTCGCCGCGCCGCGTCGCCCCTTTGAATTTGGAGGTACTATCAGATGTATGAAACATTTTTTTTATGTATCTATTTTATTAGATATTTTGACTATGAGCCATAACATGAACCAGTACAAGATTTTATAAATAAGATGTTCATTAATGGTACACCTACATGATTATGTATAGGTACCCAAAAGGGCCAACAGGGTTTTTGTTACACACTGTATATTCCTGTCAACAAAATGTATACAGGACAAATTAATTTGTTTTGCTATAATCCGCTACTTGAAAAGACACAATTCGTCCAACTCTTGCTTCGAGGTACGTTTCGATTTTCGTTTAAAATACGAGTAGGTAAGATACCTTCATTCATACATAATCACTGGTTTTAAGAAAAAATTATAAGCTTACCGTCAACACTGCGCGCAATTTTAACTTCGGAACTGAACATTCGAAAAGCCGATGAACATTCTTGTACGGTTGAAAACACTTTGGCTCAAAGTGAGATGAACAGATTGTGCTATTTTTGTCGGAAACCAGTCTGAACCTCTTTCAGTAGCATTTATCCATTTCTCTTTAGTTGTAGGATCCTTTGGATATCTGAATTTCATTAAGTTTATTATAACGGATAAGTTTATAAGCAATTTACTGTGTAAATATACTTAAGAAGCCAGCGACAGCGCTAGCACAATTTAGCAAGACAAGAAATAAGTCGTTGAGCCATAACAACTTATATTTAAAAAAACCTATATAATAAACTAATTCGAAAATAGTCACAATTCGAAAAACTAGTTCCTATTAATAAAAATAAATTTTGTATTCCAGTTGTATAATAAGATTAATAAGTTATAATAATTAAATTTAATATCTTATTCTTCAATTGGCGTACAAGAGCATTACCATTTTATGTCGCGTCGGATAGTCGACTATCGACAATATACAAGGCGAAACCATGTCAGGTCGCATCTCTACTTCACGGATGCATGCAGCGGCTGCACCGTTATGCGACAGTATCGAAAATAACTAGTAACCATTGCTCGTTTTCGCAGCTAATTCGTTGATTTATTTGTACTGAGCGCGCAATGGTTTTTGTTTGTATTAAAAATGTTGACTTAGCGTTGACAAAATTGTCAAGCAAATATATTTGCTGATTTTAATAAAAACCTCACAAAAATAATAATATTCTGGTACTAACGTATGAAATGATATACCATCTCTGGAGTAATTCACTTTGGTGCTCTTATTTTTACATACAACTACCGAACAATGAGGCATTTTCCCAAAATCGATGAATCTTTGGATTTACCTAATACAACCTAAGGGGACTCGCGACTGACGGCTAAAAGTCATAACAAGCTCCTTTGTAGCATGATGCGTTCGCACCGGCCACGCCTCCTTTCGATATCTCCTGTGTTTGAGTGATCTGAGATTATGACAAAGCATTTTATGCACAATATAACAGCCGAATTTAAAGAACAATCACCGGAGTCAAAGCAGGTGTATTAGAGAAGTGCGACGAGTTGTAACAAATCGCTAGCGCAACAAAGGAGGCTTTCTTGCGGCCATTACGGCGGAATGCACAGGAGAAACAGGCGTCGGTCGGAGCGCCGAGGGTGGTGCGATTAGCGTATGCGGCACCGTAGCAGGCGGCCGCCTCGCACCCGGCTCTCCCTCGGGTACTGCCCAATTTACGATTGCCGCAAAGAATATCTTCGACGTGGCACTTCTGTGGCCCTCTAGTGACCACCGGCCATAATTCCATTAGAATGTAGGAGCTATAGGTACCTTTTTTAATTGATACTCCGAAAGGATAAGGGCATAGCGCAATTGAATACGTAACATAAGTTTCCTTATTTGAAGTGGGACGTGAAGTGGAAGATGGGGCGGTGAGAGAACCGTAATAAGGGCTACCATAAAACGTTACATTAGGTAACGGCGGCTTCTGGGGCGGCTATAAATATCTCCGTTCGGAAGTACGGCCAGTGTCCCGCGGGAGGACGACACATCGCAGCCGTCCGAGAACGTGTTGCGCGAATAAAAACACATCTCACCTCGCGTGTCCCTGCGCCTCCGCTCTAGCTCTACTCGAATGTGCCTCCACCAATCAATATTACTTAGCAATAACTTCGTGCTCTCATGTCGACATCGTCTTCACTTTATGACTATACTGCGGTATCTTATCCTTCTTACAAAGCTTGAATGTTTGTTTTAATCGCTTTTTAGATGTTCACGTTGTATATTGCCGCAGTGGATATATATTTTTGTTATTCTACGAGTAATAAATTTAGTAAGAACCATGCACATGTTTATCAGTAGACCATTTACCTACGATGGAAAAATAATAAGAAATGGAACCAGTAACGTGGCTTTCGCGAGAGAAACGCGTGTATAGTTTCACTCGCCGTGCCGCGCGTCGCTCGACAGTGAACCTAACTAAGCTTTAAACTTCTATTACACAAGAGTTAGCTTTTGCATTTTAAGTTATTGTTTATCGACTAGAGATTTCTCTACTTACTAAATCTGTCATTTGTAATTGTAGGATCGATGGTATAGTTTTTCATTATGCACATGTAAAAATTTGTATCGTTTATAAGTTTGGTACTTGACTTCGACACTACTATACTCCTATAAAACCGATTCCGGTGTTTAGGATAAGAGATGATTGAACATTAGAATAACACAGGCTGCTTTTCATTCATACAAATGCAAAATTCCCAAGGAAGCTATGAACATACCCGCATCTGTGAAAAACTGAAATTCATGCGGTCTTGTAATTTATAGCAATAAATTCGTAATGTAAGTCAACGTCCATAAAATAAATAACAAGAGAGCAGTTTTATTAGAGTCAACACAGGTTACAACTTAAATAAGTCAAAATCATCAAATCACCTCAGTAAACGAAGAGTGAACAAACAAAGGGGGACGGACCCCTCAAATTGCTTGCGTTATTAGACAGACCTTAAAAGTTTAGAGCGAGCTTAGTTTACAGAGGTAAAGCTTGAGGTCGAGTTTGCTTTCATAGTTGTGTCAACAGCAAGTGGCCTGTAACCTGTTCGGGTGTTTTAATGGAACAATGGAAATGACCCATTTTTTCCTACACATGAAATAAATGCATTTTCCAAGTCGTATGATTCCACTGCAATTAGTTATCAAAACGAACCTTGAAGACTACCGATCAATTTCAAGATCGCTTGTTTGATTTTAAGAAAGCTACACGTTTCATTGATTAAAAATAGGCCAGAAAATGTTAGGCAGCCTATGAAATTGGTCCCCTATTTCACTGTAGGAGAGGAAAAAAAGCAAAATAAAAATAAACAGCGATTTTCTTATTAAAAAGAACAAAGCAAGTAAAACGCAAAGGAACGAAACGAATATAAAAGAGTAGCGTGGCTCTACTTTATTTAGACTGTTAAGAAAATGTAGCATGTACGTTTACTACATAGAAAAATTAATGAATATTCAAATATTTTTGTACGTCGAACAACAATGAATTACATTTTAAGGGGATGCAGCGTGGTGCGGCTACTACAGCCGTCAGACGTACCCTGCCTCCTCGCCCGTGTAGCCTCGCCTCGTATAGTGCATACGGTCCCCAGCGGTGCAATACGCGTTGCTGTACGTCCATCAAACGTCACTATCAATTACGAGTACCAGCGAGCCGCGCCTGCCTCGCCACTACATCGTCGATAAGGTTATTAAACTGTCGATCTCGACTCATATTTGTGAAATTATAACAGCGAATCCCCGAGAACGACGCGCCAACGTTCAATTCACGTTTTATCACAATACGGGGTAATAGCAGTCGGAAATGGTTATAAAATAAGTTTGTAATTGCCGTAAGGCTTTAGTCAAAATAGGAAAATAATTAAGTTTATTCTTGTTTTCATAACGTCAGACGGACTAACTCGACTCGGCTGAATAACAATCTGCGAGTCGGGTAAACGAATTTTAAATAAAAAGCGGGAGGTCGAGGGCCGAGCGACCGAGGCGGTCCGAAGTTTTGTCATTGTTCCTATATTCCGCGGGCAATTAGCGCGAGGCGGGCGCGGACGCGGCCGCGGTGCAATTCTTCGTGCCCAATCAAATTACTGGCTCCGCGCTTTACGCCCGAATCATTAAACCGTTCCAATTGCTGTCGCAAGTCGCAGCATCAACACTTCAACTAATGGTCTCAACTCTCAACAGTTTCATCATGCATCGGAATCATTTATTTTGAGAACAATGCCGCAGTTGGAACTGCTGTATAATATTTTGTAGTATAGGGGGTGGTGGACAGTATTCTCAATGATTATACATGTGTGACTGTGGAGCGAGTGTTGAATCGCATGAAGTTCTTGACTAGTCCTGGCGCGACTTGCATTTAACTTTATACTTTTATGCTTTACCACGTTCAAAATGGACACCTAAACTTAAAAGCAGTTACTTTGTGTTTTAGTTGTGAGGTGAAATGTACACGGCGCGCTGTGCTCGGGTAGCGGGTAGCGGTAGACAAACAAGCATTAAGTGCGCGGGTAATTAGCATCGGTGGGAGCGCACATCGGCGACGTCGCCGGCGCTCACGGCGCGCGGTAATTACCAGCTCGGGGCTCGGGGCGCGGGCGATCTCCTGTCAAAGCATCGCGTGCAGAGCGTCCGACGCCCGTATTAAACGCTAGCGAAGAACCCGTGCCCCATCTGATACCATGCAATCAATTCCGCGATCTACATGCTTTTACGTCGGCACCGCCCTGGCCTGACGTCACACCTGACTACATAGTGCCAGTGAACCTTTTGGTACCATACGTCGAATCCGGACAAAATTCACAGTTGCTAATGCGAAACCTATATTTGAAAAAACGCTTAAATAATACAAGAAAAAATTAAACAAAATTTCTGAAACCGTGTCTTTCAAATCTCGCGTAATCAAGGCATTGACGAAATACGGCACAAACCTTAGACACGCGATCGTTTTATCGTACACCTTTTTCTTCAGCTTTATAGAACAGATAAAGAAAATCTAAAAAGCTTGCATGTCTTTACTACATCGACGCCCTTGTCGTGACAAGTGGTGTAACCCTCAATATGCTGGAATCGAAGAAAAAGCTTTTAAATGAAGTGAACTTTCGGAACGCCTCACACGTAATTTATTGTCTAGACATTCGCGTCTTTTTCACAATAAAAGTGAACATTTAGGTGTAGGAACATCACGTATTCTTAAACAAAATCTTAGTTGCATTCGTAAGATGTTGTACAATACGGTTACAACATACGTGTACACTCTATAGTTGTACACTCATATTATTGCGAGTGTATTCCGGAGTGAAGCTATGAATACGAAAAAATAAAAGGCGCATCGAGAAGACAAGGAAAGCTCTATGCGAGTGGTGGAATCCTCGCGAGTCAATTAGGTATTATGAAGTAATGGAGAGTAACGAGCATGATTTACGGGAATCGGCGCAGGGCGCGTGCCTTGCCACACTTGTCGGCCCGCGGGCGCTCTCAATTACAAGGAGGCGCGCCCGTGGGAATTCTCTTTGCTTTCCGCCGGACCCGACCACTAATCTTTTAGTCTTACCGGCTTTCGAGTAAACATCCTCATTCTTCACTAACAAATTTGAACCCCCACCTGATGAACGCCTATGAAGGAATTACCTCACTAAATAATATTTCTTGATTTCTAAATTTAGGCCTAAGAGAATCATTGAATTGTAAATGATTACCATGTAGTTTCTGTATATATTAATCCCAGCAAAAACATTTTCATGTAAAATGTTGCCAAGACGAGAACATGTGGTTCACACTATCAAAAAGTTATCAGATCTCATGTAGAGCAAGACTTCTAACTCTACACGCCCTAACTCTATAAATCCTAACTTTATAAACTCTACACTTTAGTCAAAATATATTATGTCTTGGCTGTTTCGGTACCGTCACATGGGCGTAAAGTGAAGAATTTATTCACTGTTCAGTACTTTTCTAATAGAGTTTTGCAAGTGGCATAATGGACCATGCAAAATTCAAGAAATTTCACATTAAAATTAAATGGTATCACCATTGTTATGGGAAAAAAACTTCCATTTATTAAAAATATCCTCTAAAGCAAAGGAACACACTTTTGCAAAGTGTGATGAAGTATTTGAAACCAATGCAGTTAGTAAAACCTAAGTGCAGTTTCTGAGGAGACTCAATACCTATCTAATAAATAATCGTTACTACAGAAACTAGGTATTGTATATCAGAAAAGTACAAAGTCAGTAAATAATATTTTTACTTTACACCCATGTGACAGTAACGAAACAGCCAAGACATAATATATTTTGACTAAAGTGTAGAGTTTATAAAGTTAGGATTTATAGAGTTGGGGCGTGTAGAGTTAGAAGTCTTGCTCTACATGAGATCTGATAACTTTTTGATAGTGTGAACCACATGTTCTCGTCTTGGCAACATTTTACATGAAAATGTTTTTGCTGGGATTTCACTTCTTTTTGTAAGTTGTTTACGACTATATTTTTTATTTGGTTAATTTCCTTTTCTTTGGTGTATTTCTTGAATATCATTGCAAGGTGGATATTTGTCCGAATCAAGTATCCCCCCCTCTATCATTTAAATGAGGGAACCCTCCTTGGTTCACCTAGTTTATTTTTTTCCTTATTTGTAGTTTATTACAAAGAGTCCCTATATCAATTTTGAGACCTCTAGCATCAATATTTGCGGTAATTTCATACAAACTTCCATCCCCTATTTTAAGGGGTTGGGGGGTTAAATTTCCAACTTTTGGAATTTTTTTGTTGGTTGTGTGCTAATACTAGCTTATATACCAAATTTCAGAAATTAAGTTTTTGTTATACCTATATACTTATGGGAAACCCCATACGAACTTCCAATCCCCTAATTTTATGGATGTGGGGTGATTAACTAAAAATCCTGAAACACGTATTTAATTGTTTATTACAAAGAGTCCCTATATCAATTTTGAGACCTCTAGCATCAATATTTGCGGTAATTTCATACAAACTTCCATCCCCTATTTTAAGGGGTTGGGGGGTTAAATTTCCAACTTTTGGAATTTTTTTGTTGGTTGTGTGCTAATACTAGCTTATATACCAAATTTCAGAAATTAAGTTTTTATTATGCCTATATACTGGGAAACCCCATACGAACTTCCAACCCCCTAATTTTATGGATGTGGGGTGATTAACTAAAAATCCTGAAACACGTATTTAATTGTTTATTACAAAGAGTCCCTATATCAATTTTGAGACCTCTAGCATCAATATTTGCGGTAATTTCATACAAACTTCCATCCCCTATTTTAAGGGGTTGGGGGGTTAAATTTCCAACTTTTGGAATTTTTTTGTTGGTTGTGTGCTAATACTAGCTTATATACCAAATTTCAGCTTTCTAGGTCTTCAGGAAGTACCTAGGAATTTTGATGATCATCAGTGAGTCAGTCAGTCAGTCAGTCAGTGACGAAATTTGGGTTTTTTAGACGTCAGTAAAATCTAAAGTATAAGACCTATAAAATTGAAACTTTATAGGTTTAATAAGTTCACTGGCGACATCATTTTCCGAGAATTTTGATTATCTGAAATAATTCAGGCCTAAGTTATAAGGGTTTAAAAATACGGCGAAACACTTCGAGAAAAGATAGGTAGTGCCCTCGCGCTTCGCTTGGCTCGTCTTGGCGGGGACACTACCGTGTCCCCTGAACAAAAGACATGATATTTATTTTCTCGTCTGTAGGTATAACGCTTTCTCTCAAGACGAAATAAAGCGTCATACAACCCTACTCGTACCTACATATCTTAATTACAAAACTGATACCACGGAAACTCATTAGCTACGAGTATCCTTTAAATGAAAACATCCACGCGTGGGTCTTTGAGCATCGCAATTGAAACGATTCATTGGTCGAATTGGTGTTTGAGAGAGCGATCAGGTCGAGGGGCGCGTTTTAATTTGCGCGGCGACACACGAGTGGATCGCGAGCTGCGGCCGGGTGCGGCGGCGACGCGTCGAGTGTCCTACTAATTGCTGCGCCGTGCTGTCCCCGACGAGCCCGCGACGACGAGCACTATCGCACCCTACACGGTTAAACTTCAAAGGAAAATACCGCCACAAATTACAAATACATAAATATTTTACAATCTGCGCCAACGCGACAAATTTCACCCAAAGGACCACGCGACAGATAAGCCATACCGACCGTAATCATATCGGTGTAAACATTAATTACGCCTTGCAGCGATACGATATAAATTACAAATGTTTGCGAAACAAAAACGGCAGCTAATTATACAGTGCTCGTGAATGAGCCGTTCGCGCCGATTTAAATACCTACAACAAGATCGTCTGAAGTAATTTCTGAAGAAACAAATGAAACGGCTCCCCTCGCGCTGCGGAACGCTTTGCGAACCGCGCGGCCCAAGTAATCGGATAATAAAAAGGGCAAACGCGGTAAATATAAGATGAGGAAGACAGTTTTACGAGCAGTACCTAATTAAGTGGTGAACCAAGCAAAAAGAGAAAAACGTTTACGGTGGAATAAGACCCTTTAAGCGCAAGGTGTTAGGATATGTAAAGATTTCTTTGACTGCCGGTTTCATATAGGTAAAATAAATTAAAAAGCGCGTGGTAATTGTCACTTCAGATACAATGATAACATCATGATATATCAATCGCAAGAAACAATTCAATCCCATATACTCGAGCAAAGCGAAAACTTCATTTGAAACTTTCAAAACAATCAGTGTGTTGAAACTTCAAATGCGAGGGCGGGCGAGCTTTGGGCGGCGCGCGGCGATCGGCGCGCGTGAGGCGGATATTTTGGGCGCGCAGGTAGATCGGTGCGCGGAATGCGACCTCACCTGAGCGCGTCTGATTCACACGTTGCTAAAACAGTGTGCTCCACATATTTATAAACATGCGCGATATTCTCTTTACAGTTCTCACTTCTCACACATTCACCTTTTCATGCCATGCTACTTTATTGCTCCGAGTCTACATAAATCGCTACGGGGTACGGACGAACGCGTGTATAGTGTTATTTGAATGGAATAAGCACCTAAATATTATAATTTTATTTTTTGAGTGATCTCACGTCGGATTCTAGTCGAATTTAGTCGAAGTGACTGAAAATATTAATTTACTGAAAGCAGCGAATAAATTCAATAGACCTTAATCGTTGAAACCAAACGAGGATAGTTTCTTCGCCAAATTAGTAGGCACTGTTCAAACATCGTAGTGATTTACGATTTATTTGCAGGTTGTAACGATTCAAAGGGCGTAAAGTTTAATTCTGCGCGGGGTTGCGGACACGGGTTCGTTTCGGGCGATTCATTAGCCGGCCCGCGTGAGAGTAAACAAATTAACGCAACGACGTGTTTTACTCGCAGCCTGCGATAAAAGGGCGGCGGGCGCGTCGCCAGCTGCACTATATCACGAAGTGCGGACGGCGACGAGAGGGCTACGCGATCCCGCCGACGCACCGGTCGACGTTGCCAGCCAAGCGTCGGCTAGGTTTTATATTCTGCATTCTGACTAACGCAGCTAAATGCATCAAGGATTTTCATGCATAGCTTATTTAAGACTTGGTTCCTAATTCAGATTTTAGTTGTCTCCTAAAATTAACCCGACGCCATGATTTTACAGGTTGGCTCATTCAGATTTTAGTTGTCTCCTAAAATTAACCTGACGCCATGATTTTACAGGTTGGCTAATTCAGATGATTGTTGTCTCCTAAAATTTAACCGACGCCGTGATTTTACAAGTTGGGCTTGAATGAAACGTTATAAAACTAGACTCTCTCTCTAACACCCGGTTTCCTTAACTGACTTTTACTGAAAAGTCAATTAGGGAGGCCCGGTCTATTAACATCTTCAAGAGACTGGTTAAGGATCACTATTTGTCGTCATGGTATTGGGAGGATATTATATAATATATGTATTTGTATGTACTGGTATTTTATATTTATTTGTATTTTGTATAATATAACATACAGTATTATGTATTTTATGTTTTAGGTATTTATTTTATGAATTTGCACCACCAACCTCTAGTAACTGCCACAAAAATCCTTTACAGCATTGGTTGCCAGGAAGAGATCGCTAGGTAGCGATAAGGCCGCCAAATTGTGTAAAATTATTTGTAATTTTTGTGACTTTGTGGTGTGCAATAAAAGTATATTCATTAATTCATTATCTAAGTTTTTACATATAGGTATGTATTTAAGTTTTTTTTTGCACCTCCAACATTTCAAGTACATTAAGTAGTTACATTAAGTATTAATAACTTGTTAAAATTGTGTACATGAAAAATTACATCATGCAATAAAACAGTTCAGCAAGTTTTAAGAATCCAACACTTATCAGGTTAGTGAAACTTGGTAATTGCGCTTCAACGGCGAGGAATAATAATAGTTCGATGCTCTTTTCCGTGCGTTTCTTTTTTATTGCGTTCCATAATGCAATGTATAGCAATTGAGTTGAAATGATATACCTAGTCTTAATAGTAGTTTATGAAACGGATGCATAATGGGGGGTATTAAAACATGAGTGTGAGTTTAAAAAACGAGCCGCAGGCGAGTTTTTTAATAGTATCACACGAGTGTTTTAATACCTAATTATGAAGAGTTTCATACACTACTTTATCTACGCTCAAATTATCATAAATCCAAACCATAAAATCTTGCTAACGTTTGTCGTAAATCCTTCACTTTGTTGGTAAAAGATTGTGAGTCATTTTTGTTGCAATTACTAAAATGTCAGGTGGAGTTAAATTTTCTTTAGTAGGTTTCACTGCTAGACATTTTTCCGCGCTAAGTTTTGACTAAGGCTCGGTTGCTTGACTTGACTTTAACCGAAACGTTATAGTTAAATATGGCGGCCTGAGTCTTATCACTTTGGAAATAAGGGTCAGTCCGCCATATTTAACTATAACGTTTCGGTTAAAGTCAAGTCAAGCAACCGGGCCTTAGTAACAAAAATAACACATTGAAATGTTAAAAGTTAGGTATGGCGCCAAAATTCAGTTGTAAACTGCGTATAGTCTGTTAAAAAAGTCATGAAACAAAAAAGAATAGAAAAATATTTATACAAGTCAGATAAAGTATATTTTTAGTGGATAATTTATTATATATTGATTAAATAATCAAAAATTATACATAATTCTTTTCAATATTCTGTATGAACACTGAATATTGAACACACTTTTAAATCAGTCATATAAGGCAGGGAAAAATTATTGTTTCCGTGAAATAATCGTTGTCTATGGTCGATCATGGCGCATCCCATGACTATTCTAAATGTTGTCTGTGGACTCCATATATAAAACACAAAATTTAGGATTCTCTCTTTTGGCTATGACGACCACAGAGAAAAGAAGTTATTCCCTGGTCTGTGATGACGACACATAAAAATACAGGAACCCAGAGCCGAGTATCGTAATGGAAATTATTCAATTATCTAGAGATATTTCCATAGTACAGTGATGTTATAATGAATGATGTTATCATCATCAATCAATACATATAATAAATCTGTAGAGGTCGAATTTCTGTACAAATAAAAAAAATGCTAAAAACGGAGTCAGGGGGATGTAAGAAGTGAAATAGAACTAATTTAAATTTTTTTCAAATTTTTTGTTTCTCTGTTTGTCTGTTTGTCTGTCTGTTTGTACGGGCTAATCTTTGGAACGGCTGGACCGATTCCAATGAAATTTTGTGTGGTGGTAGCTTATGTCCCTGGTCAACATATAGGATACTTTTGATCCCGGTAAAATAAAGAGTTCCCGTGGGATAGTTAAAAAACTGCAATTAATTTAACAGCTTTGTAAACAACAACTAATGAACTTAATTTAGTAAACTTTGTTATGCTGATACCTTATGTTGCCTCTTTAACAAAATATATATATAGTAAAACTTATTAATTCAATCGAGTTTCCGCGGGAAAGAAAACATTACAAAAACAGGAAAAGCAGGCGTCTTTCAAGTAACGGATTTAAATGAAATGTTATGATCCTACTTTATATATATGCCCGGTCAACATTTAAGATACTTTTCATCCTGAAAAATTTGAGAGCACCAGTGGGATGTTTAAAAAAACCTATAGCTACTTATCTACGTAGCACAATCAAAGCGGGGTTGAAATATCGACAGTTTAAATCGTCCTTTTGATCGTGCAACTAGGTATAACTATACAAGATAACCCGTACGTAGCAGGAACGGGTTGCTACGTTCACAGCAGCGCATCAGAATGCTTAATTACAATATCTGGGCGTTGGTATCATCTCAGAATAAGATAAGTTTGGTTAGTATAGATATTACAATCCACGATGACACGCCCCACTCTGTCTTACTCCATGCAAATTGAGTAACATAAGCGATTTCGACAGAGTGTTATAAGTAGAGGAAGACCAAAGAAGATATAGGTAAATTGTGTGAAAGAAGATAGCACGTTGACAGGAGAGATTGGAAGAAGACTCCTTTACGGGTCCATCGAACCCAGGGACCACTCATTTATCTTGGGAAAAATTAAGAATTTCCACGGGAAACATTTTTGTAAAAAAAACGAACTGCACGCGGGCGTAGCCGCGGGCAACAGCTAGTAATGAATAACTTTGTAATAATTATAGAAGTCTGTGAATAAAGTAGGTCAATATGTGACACATTTTGATTTCATAATTCGAACTTTAAGCAATAAGCGTAGATAAAAACGTTAACACCATCAACCTCAGTTGAAATAAAACATTTTACAATAATAATAAAAAGGTGCTTTGAAAGATCCTTTGTCGCACATTGAGAACTTCTTTACTGTGGCCCAATTCCACAACAACGCTACAAATGACAAAGGAATAAATAAATAAAAAAACAGTAATACGGTACCTTTTTGGAGTCAAAAACTTGAATAACAATAATTACTGAACTTGAATTACAATTATTCAAGACGCGAAAAGGATGTGTGAAGGCCTTGAGTCGTACGACAAAATGAAGTCCTCGATGAAATCGGTTAACACGGGGATCTTAGACTATTGTAGACTAAAATGTTATCATTCAAGGTGTTATATGATGAACACAAAAGTTGAGAATAATTTGTTCGCTAGTCTGTTGAATCTTGCTAGTCCGTGTCGACAAATTTCAACTTTAAACCAATGGCAATACAGAATTTCATAATAATCGTCATTAAAGCCGTTTCAAAGATACACAAAATAAATATAACTATATACAACAACAATAATTGCTCGTTTAAATAAATAAGATAGCTAACTAGGAAAATCGTCAATGCTTCTTAACTGGCAAGGGCAAGAAAATGCAGCGTAGGGTCGCGAGTGGGCACGCAGCGCCGCGGGCGGGCGGCGCGGCGCGGCTTGTAAATGGCTTCAGTTAATTAACTTTAATCATCCGCGACCATCTGCCGGCTGCGCACGCCCACATCATATTCTGTTACGATACCGAACCATATGCCTCTGTCTCTGTTAGTTTATCGAGGAAACCCTACACTGGCCTTTTATGTATTCAATTAACGTTGATAACAAACGAATTTGAGTAATTTTGTCGATTGCTTGCTTTCCGCGTTATCGCGCGGTTGTTTTCCCGCGGGACTAAAATGTTTTTC
Source organism: Coenonympha glycerion (assembly GCA_963855885.1). Taxonomy (NCBI): domain Eukaryota; kingdom Metazoa; phylum Arthropoda; class Insecta; order Lepidoptera; family Nymphalidae; genus Coenonympha; species Coenonympha glycerion. The sequence continues at coordinate 14,298,600 of OY979630.1, read as the reverse complement.
GCAATGCGTCCTTTGTTAGTGTTATTCCAGGAATCCAGGCCATAGTCTATTTATGTGATGCAATTTCAATAAATAAATTCGACTATTTTATTACGTGAAGCGCAATAATACATGATTAAATTAACACAATGTACCTACATATCTATCACTGTATAATAATGTAAATATCTGCGTAAACCCACACTTTTATCGTTACGTCGTTTTCGGTAGATCTGATAAAATGCGACATCCAAAAGCTCAAAACATACTGTACCTGTACAGGGTTCGGTTGTTGTACTGTATCGGTTGTTCTTTTGAACGTCCATTTTAACAAATTCGTTGGCGTACTACAAAAAAACAACGTCAAACTTTTCCATGTTAATAATACCCCAATTAGAGAAACTGTCGCATTTTTAACACGACGCAACGACCTACATTCAAATGCTAGTGATGATGAAACAGACACAATATTTTTAAAACATAATAATTTTATTTTGGTGACTTTTCTAAAGAGATACCATCTAGACGACACGCGACGATGGAAAAAATCATTTTTCCGCTAAGGCTAAGTTCAGATGATTAAAACGACGCCATTTTAAAGTCGCGCGTTATAATCAAATATGACAACACGGATACACGGCGGACCAATCACCGGTCGGGGTGATATAAGTGTGCGTTATCACGAATCATTTAAAACAGTTATGCACTTCTTAGTCCTAATAACACAGCCTTACTTAACAAGATAATCAAGTTTTAATTGCTTTGTCTAAACATTTTTAACGAAATTGAATTAGCCTTTTGAAGTTACGTTTTACTGGGATTTTGACCAGGCTGGTGCTCAACTGCCACCGGACGAAATAGTGCAAGGTAGAAACTATAGCATGGCAGTAGGTAAAAGTAGTTTAAACTTATATATCACTGCAGATACTACAAGTCAAGTGGTGGCGTGCTGTAGGGCCATTAACGCAGCGTGACGAATCATCCACGGGGGTTCGCCGAGGAGGGAGCCCGTGCTACGGCGGTGGGAGGCGCAGGCGGCAGGCGCTAGAGCGTGCCTGCCTAGATGTTATCGCACTTTCCGCCAACATAGCATCGCACTGTCCGACTCAGCAGTGTGTTCCGTGACTGACTTTGCGCTATAGCCCCTATCTTCACTATTTCTTCGGCAATAAATTAAATTTAGGTTACCGTAGAGCTCCATTTCGGCGACTATCGCGTTTACCTGCTTATAAGTACAGACCAACACAATAGAGATATCACCCAAAAACTCTGCGTTCAACTTGAAAGCTACTTTACAGTACAAACAAGCACATTGAATCAATTAATAACATGTTTGGCATTTGCCACGTGCCGACGCGATGGATCTACGACTTTTTGCCTTGCGCGACATGACGTCGCGGCATTCTTGCGCTGCGGCGAATTTTCCAGTGGTCGACGGTAAGGTATAAGCGTCTTCGGTATAATCATCACACTTCGGTCGATCTTCTGACGGTATTTGTGGCTCTGAAACGATTGTTATCACAATATTTTGTATTCATGCATCCAAAGTAAAGCATTCAGCAACAATCCCGCAGCGACACCGGCGCGGCGCGTAATGAGCGGCGAATCCTTTGACCGGCTGCTCCAGACCGACGCAAACGCTGAGCTAATTAGGCGACGCTGATCTGAAGCCACAGCGGAATTAGTGATTGTGCGACTGGTTTAATTCACTGCTATTATTATTTTATACCCGTCCAGGCTGTAGACGTGAGCATCAAAGCCACCAAATAATTATTTCACTAATGGGCGTCACAGAAAAATGTATAGAAACGAAAATAATGTAAGGTCATACCCTCCTCTTTCATGCAAATACCAGACTGAACTTTAAAGGTTGTAATCTATGACTCGTGACAGTTTATAAAAGATGTTTGTTATAGCGGAGTGGAGGTGTTGAAATAAAATAAAAATGTCACGTGCTCGGATAAATCGCGTATGTGTAACGAAATCAGTTTCGTTTCACTTTGTTCCCAGTTTGTATTGTTGAACGCGTGTACCTTTAGAGAACTTAATTTGCACTATAAAGCCAATCGTTTCCACGTGCCTCTTTCGATTGTGGGGTTCAGAATTTTACTATCACTAAAGTGTTATTGGGACGGAAAGTTTCCACTACATAGTATACGGTGAAACGATTCAATATTATACTAGGTGACCGCCCCATGGTTCGCTCGGAAATCCCATAACAGTTTTGAAAACCTCATCTATTTGTCTACGACATAAGGCACATCTGGACACAAATTACTAGGGGCAAGGAATTGCGTTAGATGATGTCAAGTCTGTGAGTAAGTGAGTCAGTCTCAGGATTTTTTTCCCAAGAATCTAAAATACAGCAGGTATAACAAGACGTCATGTCTGTGAACGCATCTCAATCCTTTAAAACAAACAGCTAAATATGGGTCTAACTAAATGGTAGGTACGAGTAGTACCTACAGTATCAGACGTAGTTATGCGAAAATCGGTGAAAACGTTGAAACCAAATCGCGTTCCAATATTTTGGGGGCAGGCAATTTCAGAAGTCTTACACGAGAAATGAAAGCAAAGCTCATCTCATTAATCTGGGTCCCGGCGACTAAGCCGCGATGTGCCGATGCTGACACCGGCAATCCGAGCGGTCGGCGGGTCGCGGCTGACAAATCCTCCGTGGCATTTCAGACAAACGTAAAGAGGTCCTATTCTAATTTCTACCCAACATTATTAATCTGCGCATAGCGAAAATAATAATAACGGTTTGATTTTCTCCTTTGAATTACTGCAACCACGTGATCAGTAAAAACAAGTTGGCATTAATTTTCGTAACTTCAAAATAAGGTTAATAAACCAAGAGGTTTGGATAATAGTACTGGTAGTTCTGACAGTTTTGACGAAAAAAAAATACATTAAGTCATCTAATTGGGTCCTGGTAGACCAACCCATCTTATATCATTACTACTGATCAGCATTTTAGTTGTTTTGCTATTCAGATGTTTAAAAATTAGATTACGATCTATTCTCAGACCTGCCAAACGTAGACAAAAAAAAACATACAAATCGGTCAAGCCGTTGGAGGACTTTGATTACAAACACTATTACACGAGATTTTTTTATGTAATGTTAGATTTATACCCATCAAGTTTTACCAGATGATTCTTGTAAATAACTTATAGTTAGGTACATATTAAGATTTAATGTGCCCAAGTTGTAGGTACAGAGTCCAGAAGCTGCCCCTTATAAAATACGAATGCGGTTTTGAAATTTAATCAAGCCTCTGACCACGACAGCGCATAGCAATTTCTCATAAATGCAAGAGGTAATAGCACAGGCCGCAGCACAACAACAGGGGCAAGCAAACAGAGCGGCTATTGTGCGTGTGGGAGCCTTCGCGAAGTCGCTCCGTTGTTCCGCGCGGGTTTGCGAGTCGCCGCAGCCCCGACACCCCAGTCAACACTCACGTTGAGATCGCATTTTATTAATTATTCCGCACTTTGTACCTACAAACCATTATTTTGGTACAATAGAACACCTACTCGCATTTGTATTGTGTGTATTTTCCTTAAAAGCACATCTTTTATTAAAGATCACATTTATAGATAGTGTTTCGAGTTTTCATATGGACATCTCAAACTCATATGATAGACTACGACATACTTTATGTAACTCCTCAATGAGCTGCTAGTTTTGCTAACCATAGTACTTAACCAGAAGAAAAAGAAATAACATCTTTTTTTTTGTAAAATGTAAAAGAAATGTATACTGTGTGTCTACAGTGAAAATATTTTATATTTTGTTTATATTCTGATTTTTATTCCTTACACAAATTAAATGCAATATAACAAGTCTTTACCGTTGAGTTCAGGACTCGACTTCGACTTTTCATAGAAAACAAATCGGTTCGCGTGACTGTCTCGCGGAAGGTTCGGATGGCTTCCTTTGTTTGTACACGTAGTTCGTGCTGCGTGGTGTTGTATCACGCCTGCTCAACTGCTCACAATAAACTATAAAACTAGTTAAATAGTTTCGTGAACATAATGTAGAGTGGCTTACGTCTTTAGCTTTTATATGTAATAATAGCCATAGACCTTCTAAAAATGTTAGAAATAGAAAACCTGTTGTTAGCTATCTTCAAGTTCACTGAAAAGCTAGGGTGTCAGTCAAAATGTACCAGAAAATTAAAATAAAATAATTCTTTACGCTCGGAAGGTTATTTAAAGAGGTATTAAATTTCAAACCAATCTCGACTGCCAATATTGCGAATATCTGCTGAGAAATCTAGCAGCGATTTCACCTGGGCTATATTTATCAACATCAATTAAGTTTTTCGTGGGAATAGAGAAAATTGCCCAACTACCGCGCTACGGAGAAAAAGCCGTCCTTATTGGGAAAATAAATAACAATGGCAAAGCGGGCTGAGCGAGCGATTAATCTAAGTTTAGAGAGTTAACAAGACGGTGAGGTGAAGTGATCAGCGGCAGCGCTGTTGAAGTTTAATAAGCGTTAGTTGGCGGACGCGGAGGGCGCTCTGGCAATAAGGCGTTATCTCCGGTGCGGCCGCGAGCGACGCGCCGAACAAATTACCGCTCATCTCACCCGCCCATCTCGAATCTCCCGACGCGTTATAATTCATCCGGCAAGAGTCACTAGCCGCCAGTCACCAGCGCGATCATTGTATCAATTAGGCCGTGAACGACAGACAACGATATTGCGGTGTCGATATTTCATAATCGCGATTCATCGACGCGCGTTACGCTGCCGCAAACATGCTTTATTAGTTATTACAAAACGTGAAACATGCTCGTTTACTCGGAAGACATTTTCCAATTTGGATTAATTATGTATGAAACTCTGAATGTTTGGACATCTACAAAACGGATTTGCCTGTCAGGAATGAATATAGCTTATAGCAGGGGTGGCCAACAGGTCGATCGCGATCGACCAGTCGATCGCAACTGTTAGTCCAGTCGATCGTGGCAAGGCAAAAAATATAAATACGAAGACCAGACTGCCCAACGTGTGTGCCCGAGAAATTCAATTTTTTGTGGTTCTTCGCGATTTTTAAGCTGATAAGACATAATAGGCTTATGGCAGTCAAATTGCGATAATCCCAATATCATGTTCACGTGTTTATATAAAATTCTCTGCTCGAAAGTGTCGAGTTAAAGAAATTAGTCCGAGATTTGCGAGTTACTCACATAAAATTCGATGCTCGGACTAATTTTCTAGGATACACATTTACATGCAAAGATTTTGATTTAATCATGTAAAGATGATACTGCCACGATCGCAAATTAACTGCCATAAACCTCATTAGACAGTAGCGTACAAATTGCAAAAATTCACGAAAATTTTAAATTTCGCGGAAAAGTATAATTTTCAAATTTATGTTTTTTCTCTTAATAAAATAAAAAATGCTACATGATTGTGTACTGAACTATGCTGTTTCATTTAAGATTTCTAGAAGTAGGTATGTAGTATGTACCTACCTAATTGGTAGATCGGACAGGGGCTCGTTAGTGAAAAAGAGATCTTGGGTCCAATCAAGTTGGCCACACCTGGCTTATAGGCTTGTATAAGGTGCTTGATCACCAGAGATGATTACGTTGCTATGCTACATTATTTATGACAAAAAATTGAACACACGCAATCAGGTGATTTGCACTTGATTTCATAGCTTGTGAAAATCTAGTGTGTCTGGTCATCTCCACCTTGGTCATAGCACTCTTATCCATATTTGAAGTGGGATTAAAAAACAACTAGTTAGAAAATAAGGTTCAGTATCATTCTTATTTATCTGTATTAAAATCGTTGGACCGAGCTATATGTATACACAGAAAGTGGCCAATTAGGTTTTTAAATGTCGACAGTGCGAGCTTAAAAGTACATCGCCAAGATGGTTGTCGGAGGCGGACCGTCAAAGCCAGTATAATCTTATAACGCCAGTGTTGACAACTCGCCCGACGTTCCCGAGCCGTAAAAGTATAATATTTTCAGCAGAATTGTCTGTGTGCAAACGTAACTTTGAGCTTCATAAAACATTTTAATGTCACGAAATTATCTTCAAAGTAACCTTATGCTCCGGCGGTGCAGCAATTAGGCACTAAGTTTTGCAAGTTTAGTCGTTTGTAACGGCTCGTACACTTCAATTTCTCCGCGGTCGCCGGAGCGTGGCCGCGCAATCGGGCGCAGCTCAGTTAATTCGATCCTATTCACGACACCCGTTCGGTACATTGCAACACTCCTTTCTTCCGGTAAGGCGAAGAAAATTTTTACTACGGTTCGTGGCGGCTAGATGGCGACAAAGATAAAAATATACACATATATAGCAAGTTAATGACAGTGATTAAATTAGGGTTCTACTGGCTTTGGAGTTACGAGTATGTACGTCCGATTCTGATGCATGATGACGAAATAAATATCACCTTTATGAGTTTTAGGAGAGCATAGCGAGAAAATCTGCGTGGTCGAGAATTCTCCATAATAATATTTTCTAAGATGTGCAAATGTTCATGGGCAACAGTTATCACTTAACACTCAACAACAATATCAAGTTTGTTCGTTTGCTCCAAAATGTAAAAAAAAAATGCACATTGTATTTGTAAAGTCCGACATTCAGACCATTAGAAGAAAGAGAAGAAAATGGTCTAAATGTGTAAAACGCTTTGAATTGATACGACGATAGTAAGATACAATTATAACATTTGTAAAATAAAAAGATGGATTTTTGTTTTAGTTTCGTAATTGTTGCATTTTATATTTAGGTAACGACGACTCTTGTGTAACAAATTAAACCAAACAAGCCAACTAAAACAAGAATTGGTGGCAGAATTTGATAGCAGAGCAAAAGGGACTACGCGTGCACCATACTGATTACGGTTCCATATTTGATGAGCCACTCACGTGGGCCTACGGCAAGCTGCGGGCTAATTTCAATACCCTCCTGATTATTTAATAAACAGCGCCACACGTCGCTAGCGGGGGAGACAAAAGAGAAGGCGCGACAGGTAATTAATTGTAAAAAAAAAAGCATTGTTTTTTCCTCTAGACCAAAGTGAGCATCTTTGTGCGCGGTCCGCAAATTACACATTCTTGCAAGCAGCCGGCAGCGTTGCAAAGTGCACGTAGAAAAATGAGAAAATTCACAAGAGAAAGTGTTCATATGCTCGCGCGGGGCGGAGGCGGAGGCGCCAGGAGCCCGAGGCGGAGGCACAAGACGGGCGCGCACAGTTTAATTTCCCACGAGGTCGATCTCGGCGCGCGGAGCGCAACCCGCGGGAATTAATTGCCAGTAATGAATAGTCAAGTGAACGTCCGTTAATTATGTATAGATATTCTCAAATTAGCAAATAATGTAGCGCACGATTAATAAAAGGCAGCGTGACGCTGCCGAGACTTCCTCCGTATAGATACGAGTATCTACCTAATGCTTGAAATGGTATTATTGTCTCATTAAGAAACTCGTCATATGAATAAAGATACCGTTACTTCACAGAAACTGTCATTAGAAATCAGACCAGCAACAATAGAACGTGTAAGTAGATCTTAGCAGTTTTTACATACTTCAAGCACATTCTCAAGTATATTATAAAGTGGAATTTTCACACGGATGGTGAGGTGAATAAGACTAAGTTGCGGGTATATCTGCAACGGTAGCGACATATTGTTTTAAAGTTCGTTAACCTCGTACTTATATGCTCTGTTTACTCTCGACCATTCTTAGTCTGAAGATTAAAGATAATATACTTGAAGCTACCTGAACCATACATAATTATTAATTACTTTAAAGGAAAATAATAGTAACTAGCTATCAGTTACTACATATTTTACTTTTCATGTAAAATTTCAAAATTTTAACTATTAGTTATGATCTTTATTTATTACATTTATTTATTTATTTATTTATTACATAATATCCTTGCTAAACTTACAGCTTGTGCCAAAACGTTTAGCAAGTCAGATTCTGAGTACAAGCGTTGATTACACAATTACAATTTATTATCTTTTAAAAATGAAGTAAACTTATTCAAACTTATATGAAACAAATCAAGGCTCTGGTGCTGAGCAATTATTTCATTAAAAATGGAAAGTGCGCGAAACGTTGGGGCACTCTCCGCATACTGCGTACGGAACGATTCGAGCGCGAATAGATCAGGCCGTTTGCGACACGACCGGAGCACCTTATCCGGCGCTCGCACCGCCAACCCACACCGCGACAGTGTGTCCGGATTATCCACCTTGTTGGTCAGTAATAGGTAGTAATGGATGAGAATAGCTCTCTTTCGCCTTGACTCCAGAGTGTCTAGACCCACCATACCCGAGACAAACAAGGAAGGGTACAGATATGGATAATAACCGTACATTTTTTTGTATAGACCACGCGCAAATTTTCGCTGGACCCTTTCAATGGCAAGTATATGACTAGCACTGAGTGGACTCCAGACGACCGAGTTGTACTCTAACTTACTTCGGACATATGCACTATATAATGTAGTAAGCACCAGTGGATTGTTGAAGCGCTTGCTCTGTCGCATTACAAATCCTAAAAGTTTATTGGCTTCCTTGCATATTATATAAATGTGATCGTTGAATGTAAGTTTAGCATCAACTATTAAGCCTAAATCTCTAATTTGCGAAACCCTTTCCAGACTCTCACCAGATATCTCATAATTGACCATGAAATTGTTTGTTTTATGAGTTACCGTCATGATTTTGCATTTAGAAATATTGAAATCAAGTAGGTTCTTCTTTGCCCACATAACTACATTGTTAATGTCCTTCTGCAGTAAATTACAGTCTTGTTTGTCTCTTATGCTAAGAAATAATTTTAGATCATCAGCGAACATTAAACATTTAGCCTTATTTACAACTTCAGGTAAATCGTTAATCATAATAAGAAACAGGGTAGGCCCTAAGGTACTGCCCTGACTCACTCCAGAAGGCGTTGCATAGTAGTCAGATTGATGTCCCGCTAATTGCACATATTGTCGCCTACCAGTAAAATAATTTTTGAAAAAATCCAATAGTTTAGGACAAAACCCTATGCGTGATAATTTAAGCAAAAGCACGCCTATTTCTACCCGGTCGAATGCTTTTTTAAGATCAAAATAAGCCACATCAACCTGATTACCAGCATCCATTTCGGCTAAAGCATAATCGACAAAGTTTATATGGTTGGTTAACGTAGAACGGCCAGCTCTGAAACCATGTTGACAGTCAGACATGTATATCCGTGTTTGCTGCTTTATTTGCTTATTTATAGCGATTTCAAATATCTTCGCAAACACAGAGAGCACAGCTATGGGTCTGTGGTTGTCAATGTTATTGTTGGAAGCCTCTTTAGGGATGGGAGTGACTCTAGACACTTTCCAGACATCGGGGTACGTCGCTGTAGTTAATGATAAGTTGTACAAGTATTTAAGAGGTTCCACAAGCGAGCGTAAGCAATCTTTTGCGATAAAAGGTGGGACTGCGTCTGGGCCCACAGACGAGTTGGCCTTAATTTTCCTGCACGCCTGCTTAAGACTTTTGTCGTCTATTAAGCCGACATCAATCCGCACCGAAGAACCAAAATGCCTGTCATCACTAGCTAAGTTACCTACTGACGGTCTGTCCACTAGAAATACTGATTGAAAATAAGAGGCAAATGCCTGTACTGCTTCTTGTTCGCAAATAATTCTACCTTTGTAAGAAAACTCTTTACTAGTAGATTTTAGATTTTTTTGCTCTTTTAAAAATTTCCAAAAAGTTCCCGGATCATTATAAATATTTTTTTCTGTATTTTTGATGTAAGTTTTGAATGCTGATTTTATTAAAGATTTAACTAATTCCCTATAATATTTAAACATTTCTAAATTGAAGAGTTTACCTTCCACTTTATACCGCTTATGGTGTTCGTATTTGTATCTTATGTATTCCACTATTTGCGGTGTAAACCATGATGGATAGGAATATTTAAATTTAGAGTTTAACAGTCTCTTTGTTGGAACGTGTTGGTCGAAACATTCATATATTTTAGTGTAGAATATTTGAGCAGCTAGATCCACATCATCTATCCTATACAATGCCTCCCAGCTAATCGACGCTATAGATTCGTAAAGCGAAAAATAATCTGCCTTACGCCAGTTATATTGTTTGGCGCGCGGATCATCGGCTGATGACGTCGCGAAATGCATCGGCGGCGCGGGCGGCGGGGTGCGCTCGCGGTCGGGCCGCCTCAGCGTCAGCCTGAGCTCGAGCGCGGGATGGTACGCGTCGGGCCGCACGAGCGGCTCCGCTGGCAGTACTTTTGAAGCGGATTCGTCCCTACAATTGCTTAGCACCAGATCCAGTATACCTCCGTAGCTATTCTTAACTGTGTTCAGCTGTTCTAGTTTACAAAATTCCAAAGTACAGTTAAACTGGTTTCTTACATATTGGCTACAAGAATTTAGATTAAAATCACCCAGCAAAATTACTTTTAATTCTGGGTAATCCGAGATAAGATTTTCTATAATGTTAAATATCTTCAAATAGAAATAATCGCTTGAGCTGGGTGGGATATAAATTACCCCACACAAAAAATTCTCGTGTTTACATGCTATAATTATAAATATCGCTTCTATACTTTTGTCCTGGTTTACATCTTTAATTATACGAACAGAATAAGAATCACGCACTGCTAATAAAACACCACCCCATCCGGCATCATTCGCGCGGTCGCAGCGAATTACGGTATACCCGTCAGGGAACAACTCTGCATCGTTTACGCCACTATTTAAGAAGGTTTCTGTGAGTGCATAGATATCGTATGGTTGAGTTATTACCGAAAGTTTGAACGTATCGACCTTACTACGTAGCCCTCTGACGTTCTGATACAGGATATGACAGGATTTAGTCCTGCTTCGTTTCGGTTTGCCTCCGAAACCCATTTCTCCACGCCTTTATACAGATATCCTCGGGCCAATTTTTCCCGTCTAGAATTTGGTTATCGAACTTAGACAGTACGCCTATTTTAAATGAAGCATATTTCCCACGAGATTTAAGGGTTTCCACAACACACCTTTCGTTAGCGCATATGATTTTTAAGTGTTCCAATATCTCACTTTCGGACGTTCCTTCCTTGACATAATACAGATGATAATATTTCCAGCGTTCAGCAGCTTCTAGCGATATTTTACCTTTCTCGGCCACACCGCGAACCACATTACGCGGAACGCGCGAACGTCTGTTCGTAACCTCCGTCCATTCATTGTTTACATCGACATAGCCGCTCTGGCCGGATGGTTGCGCATGCGCAGGTGGCGGTTTCTGTCCGGCTGTGGCGATTGGCGGAGTGCTGGGTACGGATGCAATGATTGGTGGAGTGCTGGATACGGCTGCTACGATTGGTGAAGGGATCGGAGACTTTGACGGCCCTTGCGTAGAGGTTGTCACTGCCAGTGCTCGCTGTCTCCTGGTGACAGGTCGCGCGTCGGGTTTCGGATCCACTCGTTGCGTTGTCGGGGTTCGCGAACCGGTTTTGACAGAAGCGTTGATTGAAGTGGCTAGCTGTCTCTGTCCAACACTGAGTTTATCCGCCGCAAGATTTTTCTGTTTACCTTCATTCACAGCAGTCAATTCATCGATTTTAGCTTCTAGAGATTTAACAACGTCCAGCAAACTATTGATTTTTAGTTCCAATGGTAGTACGATCGATTGGAAAACTTTTAATACATCCGCCGGCACTAACTTATCCATCTTTGTTAAATATTTGAATTTCGAATACGGAGCAAATCACACACGTCAAGTATCGTTGACACACTTTGTAGACTAAGATGTTTCTGGTAGGTATAATTACTGTTCCCGGATACACTCGGCTATGTTAACATATAGCTATGTAGCTTAGCAAGGAACATACCTAAGTAGTGTTAGATACAGAATATTCTAAATAAAAAACACAGAGATAATAGTATACAAATAAAACAGAGTTTAAATAAATCCTTCTAGCAAATGGGCAATAAATACAGCAAGTAATGTAAACAGAGTTTAAAATCTAATGGTAGTGTTTGGTTTACGGCTATCTCGATGGTTTACCCACCTTTAATTGTGTACAATTTGCAAATCCGCCAAGCGGCCTACGCCTCCTGTCCATATTAGTTTAAAGTATAAAAACAGCTAAGCTCGAACTACGATAATCCTCATTAATCCGCAAAGCCAGCGATGTTAACAGATCGCTTCTTTACGCTTATATCATTAACTTGATCAATAATATCGTACCTCTAGTGGATTAAATATAATGTAGACTGTAGACGCATTACCTGTACATAATATAAATGTAGTAGGGAGTCTACGAGCGTTTGCGTATTCAAAAAATTAATTCCCTTTTATAATTCCCGTTTATTGCCACAAGTTAAATATATTCTCGTACAGGACCCTGAGGAAAAAGACTGCTCATAAATATCGTAATTTCAGGTACATATTTTAATTATGTTAAGTGTGTACAAATTAATAAGTAGTATGAGTACTTGTGATCAAATATAAATTATGCTAGAACACAAATTATGTCTTCTTCTTCTAGATATAGCAACATTTTCCTTAAGTTAAATAACTAAATTCAAAACTTTTTTTGAGTTTTTTTATTATTATCGTATTGCTTTTATGCAAAAAATAAGGACTAATTAAAATCGATTTTACTTTAGTCGAGAAGATGTTTCTATAGAAACGTTGACTCATCCGAGAACGATTCAGATTTACTCCGTTCATTTTAATACCCATCTACGGACTTTCCAATAATTTTACGAGATACAATTTAACGCCGATACACCTAATACACGATCAGATGTAATAATAATAAAAACAGTAACATAAAGCGTTGCCTCACGGCAAAAGCATCGGCAAAAGCATCGGCAACGGCAGTTTGTCGACGGCAATTCGATAAGGCGTCTTTGTGTTGCGAGATATTGTGTGCGGTGCCGCGGTTCTCGCGAGCCTCGCCGTGAGCCGTTACAATCGGTAATGACATGTGCAGTTAGGGTGTACTCGTAGCTTTATTACTTCCTAGTGCTGCTTGTAGCGATGCGTGCGAATTGCGAACACACCGGAGATTGGCCCCGTAAGAGGCACGCGTCTTCTCTACACGACACTAACACTATCTTTAGCGTAATGTTAACTGTGCGAGTATAATACTGGTTTGCATACGACACCTTAGCGGACGTGATTATACGTGATACAGTTATGCATATCGGGTAACTATGTAATTACAATAAGTAGTATCCATAGCCACAGAATATCTGCTGTCCGCGACCGCGACGCTTGCTTAGACTTCGGATCTTCAATAAGTTCACCGTTCCCGACATCAAAATTGTTTCTAAATTGAAAAATTTCGCACTTCCTTAGTTGTCCATACAAAGTGCAAACTTTCGTCGTTTATTTTATCGCTTAACCTAAGGGTATAATAAAGATTCTCATATATTATTATTAGGTATGCTTAATATTCTCTATTAACGTGAAATCAACGGGTCTGCCCGCGAAATTCAAAATTTTCGTGGTTTTTTGCAATTTGTACGCTAATTAGACATGGTAGGCTTATGGCAATCAATTTGCGAGAATTGCAGTATCATCTTTACATGATTATATCAAAATCTTTGCATAAAAATGTGTATTCTAGGAAATCAGTCCGAGTATCGAGTTTTATGTGAGTAACTCGCAAATCTTGGACTAATTTCTTTAACTCGACACTTTCGAGCAGAGATTTTTATATAAACACGTGAAAAAGATATTGGGATTATCGCAATTTGACGGCCATAAGCCTATTATGTCTTATTAGCTAAAAAAATCGCGAAAAACCACGAAAAATTTGAATTTCGCGGGCACACCCGTGGTGTGCTCCTTAAGTCCATCGTTTCTACGTTTTAAAAGAAACCTTTACAAAATTGAGCTTTCTAGGTTTAGGTTTGGTCTTGCCGGGCGTTGGTCAATGAGTCCATGTCAATGAGTCAAGAGAGTTTTAAACTTGTAAGAGTAATAGATGAGCTTCTATATAGCTTTGGTTTGACTCAAAGAAATACAAAATAGAGATAGCTGTATTTATGTTTGAGGGCCGCAGGGAGGCCTTTGCCCGATCGTAGCTCCGGCTGGCACAGATTAGATCTTAGCTATCTATAGAAACTACACACGAGTGAAAGATTTACATGCAAAACAGATAAGAACCCGCAGAGGGTCAAATAATGAAATTACTAATACGTACGTTTGACCAGGATAATTTTTAGTAAGAAATTTGGAACGAATCGAAATTTTCGTAAACAAGAATGACAAGTCTTTTCAACGAAACGCGAGACCAGACGTAAACAAAAGCCGATCATTTAGTAGTAGCGACGACGGAACAAACAAAATATGACTATCTCTTTCTATCTTGTTTGTTTGCTATCTGCCGCACCGCTCACGACTTTCGCTTTCAAGGTCAAAGCATGTCATCGTAAACATTTGGATAATATTTTATATTTTATTTTGTTCCCCTAATCATAAACCTAGAATAAACATTTTAATTGACGCGTGATATTGACGTGTCACTTGTCTCAGCATTCGAAGCGATTGTATAGAATAGCGTCCATTCGCGTGGATGGCGTGGCGCTGCATGACCTGACGTGCCACTCAGCGTGCTTCTAGTGAGGCACTGAAGTGGCGCGTAACACGAAACTTTCACTTATGTTAAATCTAGTTTCAAGATATCATTAAAAAAATTCAAACAATACGATATTATTGTCAAAACATAAATTTATTTTAAATTTGAAAAATTAGTATACGTTAAAAAGGTTGCGCAACCCTGCTTAAGCGAATGACCTGGCAGTCGGTTTGTATACGTCTGGTATCGCTCGAGATTGAATAGACTTTACATGATGTTTAAAATATACCTACCTACCTTTAAAAATCTACATTTTCATAATTTAAGAAGATAATTGTTATATCCGCAATAAAACGTGTTTAACTTCACGTTTCAATCAGTTATGTTATTGTTCAAAAGCTTACGTCACCAATAAGATTCCTTTTTATTAATATTAGTGTTTACAAGCCAGTTTGTTTGAATTTTTAGATGTATAATTTTTTATTCCTTCATAAAACTGTTTTGAAACATAGGTACAACTATTGCAAAACAATGAGCTTTTTTATGCGAGAAGATAAACAAAAAGTACATCTTGTCGATAAAGGACCGCAGTATGGTCAATCAACTCCAATTAAGCATTAAGGATTCAGTTATATGGTTGCTAGCATAAAGAAAGTAGGTTTACGATTACTTCGGCCTAAAACCTTTGCCTTTCACCGATCTCGGGCTGTTGTCTGTTACACATTGGGAAAACTCTTGTGGGCAAAATGTTCTGAAAGAGCTTGGTCTCGAGTAAAAAGTTTATTTTATAATGATGACGGGTAAGCCATTCGGAGTATATTACGCGTTGACCAATCTATTCATTAATGTAAATAAATGTTCAATAAAATGAACTTTTATTTACATTGCACCTTTAGCAAAGTCATACGTAGGTACAAGCGTAAATTAAGTTCGACTATGTACGTCTTCGTCAATGTCTAATGTACGTTTGGTAAACATGAAATTCTCCACTTTCCCGTTCCGTCAGACCTTCATCACTAAAGGCAGACACGGGGGTGTGTATGTAATTCGTGTTATTGAGACCATTCCAATTAGACTAAATATCGTATTTAGACCACTGGTGTTGTTGGTGAAGGTAAGGGTAGGTATATTGCAGTTTTTGAATCGATCTGAGCTTTTCGATCGAATTAAGCGGATGTTTTAAATCGCAATCGCGAACGTTTTTGTAATAGATCTACAAAAGTTCTCAAATCTGTAAAAAATAATATTTTATTACACATATAGTATAGGGTTACAAATATAGGGGTACAAAGACTTGAAATCAATATTTTCAAATTCCAAACCCAATCATGACTGTCGAATGTCGATCTATGGCATCGGTATTGTACTTCAATCTTGAACTACCTTTAAATTAGTAACTTTTCCGATAAACACGCCCTGTAAACCCTTTTAAAATTTAATGAAGGATACTACTCCAAGAAGAAACAAACTTTGATTTAGGAGGCATCAATACAATATGTACAGGAGTAGGCATACGCGTTACGCACACGATCCAAAGTTTCCTTGAGAAGTAACAAACAATGAATTTGCGTGAATTAAATACTAGACACCCACCCTTCTTCTTACGCAAGTTTAAATTGCAATGCATTAAATACGTTCTCATACTCAAGCCTACCCATTGATTACGAAGTATATTCGTAACTTAGTCGAACATTGTAATAATCTACAACGATTTTCCAATTTAAACAATAATAAATAATCTGACTGAAACCAATAATTAATATTCGTTTATACAGTTATATACTCGTACAAATTATTTCTAGCTAATATGACCGAAGATGGACCGACAAGTTTTCTCATGAACCAAAAATTAGGAATTTCTTTTTCATATCCGGAATTTAATTCTGGATATAAAAAAAAATACTTACTGAGTATTGATTATCTTTTTGATTAGTGTTTTACACACTTAAAAATTTCCCATAAATACCCGCCGCGAAGAAAATTTTATAAAAAAGTTGCTTTTTTTCAACAATGCACATTTATTATCATAAGGATTTAATTGAGAAGTTACTTGTTTTTTCACCTATAACTTAGGAATCTGGATGTTAATACAAAATAAAAATTGTATAGGAGTTCATGTGAAGACCGTAGTCTAAAAAAAAGTTTGGATTTGAATCAGCTTTGTACGGGATCCATATAAATATGGTCATTATCCTTTATCTACTATATAAAATCTACTATATAAAAATAAGTCGGGTTTTCCTTCCTGACGCTATAACTCCAGAACGCACGAACCGATTTCCACGGTTTTGCATTCGTTGGAAAGGTCTCGAGCTCCGTGAAATTTCAACAGAAAAGCGGGAAAATCTTTTTAGCGGGAAAGCCATCTGGTGGCGAAACGGAGTTCGCCGGGTTTGCTAGTTATTATTAAAAGTGATCGGGTTTACTAAACAAAACAAAAAATATACACACGTATACCTACCTACTTCGCGTAAGTAAATACGTACAACGATTGAGTTTCGAAAGAACGCTGTGTTGAAGATGTTGCAACCGATTAGGTTTTACACGCCTTCCGAGTAAGTGCTCAATCCATCAAGTGCATTGTAATTTGTATAACGTACCTTCAGGTAGGCCGTAGGAATTAATTCAAGCACTTACTTAACTTACGGTGTAGAGAAATGTATTACAGTTTAAAAGAGGTACCGAGCCCGAATAATTATTATTACTATCAAAGAAGAGAATTTAATTCCCCTGTAATAGCTATTTTTCTGGGAAGACAACAATAGTATTATGGCTGACAGGCGTTTTATTAATGGAGTTTTAATGGCCCTTTTGTAAAACGTTAATATTGATCAAGTCTTTTCTGTGCCTATTCTGTAGCTTTTATTATGTATTCAAACAAACAAAGCACTCACAATGAGCAATGTTAACGTTACCTGATGATATCTGATGTTGTGAATTAATTGGTTTAACGGGTTCTCTATGAATGAGCGCTCTTCACACGAAATTCAAACATATTATCGTAACAATCAATGTAATGACAATGGGTCGGTTCTAACTATTCGGTTCGGTTATTAGTAGATCGAATTTCTGCAACTTTTTCAAGCTTTTGCAATGTATGTTTATTCGGGTGGAATCTTGCAACTCAGTTTTAAAGCAGATATCTTTAATCGATTGGTATATATTTAATTTGGATGACATTGGTTAGGTGTTTCTAAATACATAAATCATAGAGAAATACAGTGATGCGATAGAAATAGAGGTAAGGTTTAGGTTGATGAAAACGTGAAGGTAAGACGCTCTGAGGGGTTAGTACAGGTATTTGTATGAATTTTGAGTCGACTCGCAATTCGAATCGCACAAACGAATTTTATTCCTCCATACATTTACAGCCAGCGCCATCTATGGACAGTTGCTGACATACTGCCTTGTGGATAAACCCTTTTTCTCACCAAACATTTCATATCTGAGCTCTTAACTTTTGGAGCGAGTAATTAAGTTTAACTAAAAGATGCCGCTACTTTGTTGATAATAATAATTTGTTTAAATAATAAAAATCTTATGGGAACAAGATAAAAGTTCCCTATTGACTATTGGATCATTGGACATTATGTCCTCAGATTTTAAAAATATGACTAGTATTTGCGATGTAGCATGGTGCGGGTTACAGATGAGATGAAAATAGAAATAGGGCAGTAGCAGATTGAGACAGACTGAGAATGTACTATGCGAATGGCAGTTGTCACCCGCGCAACTACTATAGTTAGCTACAGCGCGAATACTATAGTTTGCTTGAGTTGAATAGAATATACGCTTGCGCATTTATCTGTAGATCCACCATTTAACAAAAAAATGTTATGCTGCCAGTAGCATGATCTCTGAAATTGCGGAACCAGTAGATAACTCCACTATGCCTATTAAATGTAATTAAATCCAACCTCAAACCAAGTACTGTTAAAACAATTTACATAAGGGGACATAGTAACGGACCGCAGTAATAAGTTATGCCGGGCATAGACATCCATTCTATCGTCCAAACGGCATGATGCTGCAGACTTGATCCAATCTGCAGTTCGTCCATATACACCACATGACACACGACCAGTTAAAACTGTCCAATCGGTAGCGACGTTCAGCTGAAGCTCATGGCGTCAACACTCAACAGTGACACATAAACTACCCAATCGGTAGCGACGTTCAGCTGAAGCCCATGGCGTCAACACTCAACAGTGACAGATAAACTACCCAATCGGTAGCGACGTTCAGCTGAAGCCCATGGCGTCAACACTCAACAGTGACAGATAAACTACCCAATCGGTAGTGACGTTCAGCTGAAGCCCATGGCGTCAACACTCAACAGTGACAGATAAACTATCCAATCGGTAGCGACGTTCAGCTGAAGCACATGTCGTCAACACTCAACAGTGACAGATAAACTACCCAATCGGTAGCGACGTTCAGCTGAAGACCATGGCGTCAACACTCAACAGTGACAGATAAACTACCCAATCGGTAGCGACGTTCAGCTGAAGCCCATGGCGTCAACACTCAACAGTGACAGATAAACTACCCAATCGGTAGCGACGTTCAGCTGAAGCCCATGTCGTCAACACTCAACAGTGACAGATAAACTACCCAATCGGTAGTGACGTTCAGCTGAAGCCCATGGCGTCAACACTCAACAGTGACAGATAAACTATCCAATCGGTAGCGACGTTCAGCTGAAGCACATGTCGTTAACACTCAACAGTGACAGATAAACTACCCAATCGGTAGCGACGTTCAGCTGAAGCCCATGTCGTCAACACTCAACAGTGACGGATAAACTACCCAATCGGTAGTGACGTTCAGCTGAAGCCCATGGCGTCAACACTCAACAGTGACAGATAAACTATCCAATCGGTAGCGACGTTCAGCTGAAGCCCATGGCGTCAACACTCAACAGTGACAGATAAACTATCCAATCGGTAGCGACGTTCAGCTGAAGCACATGTCGTCAACACTCAACAGTGACAGATAAACTACCCAATCGGTAGCGACGTTCAGGTGAAGCCCATGGCGTCAACACTCAACAGTGACAGATAAACTACCCAATCGGTAGCGACGTTCAGGTGAAGCCCATGGCGTCAACACTCAACAGTGACAGATAAACTATCATATCGGTAGCGACGTTCAGCTGAAGCCCATGGCGTCAACACTCAACAGTGACAGATAAACTACCATATCGGTAGCGACGTTCAGCTGAAGCCCATAGCGTCAACACTCAACAGTGACAGATAAACTACCATATCGGTAGCGACGTTCAGCTGAAGCCCATGGCGTCAACACTCAACAGTGACAGATAAACTACCCAATCAGTAGCGACGTTCAACTGAAGCCTATGGCGTCACCAGTGACAGTCGACGATGTTTTTAAGGGTTCCATACCAAAATGGTAAAAATGGAACCCTTATGGTGAGACTTTCTCCGTCCGTCCGTCCGTCCGTCACACTCGATTATTTCAGTAACTATTAAAGCTATCGACCTGAAATTTGAAATAGTTGTAGGTAATTGCGGCGCGCCGTCATTGATATCATAAAAATTTGAAAATCTTTTTTCATTTTTATTTAAAAAGGGGGGAAAACCGGGTCGTCGAAATTTCAAAATGAGATAACAATATTGAGTGGGGTATCATATGAAGGGGCGTTACTTGTGTATTCTAAAACCGATTTTTATTTATTTTTATGCCCGATAGTTTTTGATTTATTGAGCAAACTGTCGTTAAAAAATACCGTCCCCCCCCCCTTATCTCCGAAGTTTATCCATCAAAAAATTTTGAAATAATTATTATCAAAAGGCATTAACGTATATTTTACAGGAAAAATAAAATCAACTGTCTAGTTAGTATACTTTTTTGAAAATAACAATAAACCACCAAAAACAAAATTAGTATTGCCAACAAAAGTACCTATATGTAAATTACACTCGTAAATTCATGAAAAAAGTGATTCTTTAATGTTTTACTTCTTTTATAGTATGGAACCCTCGGTGCGCGAGTCCGACTCGCACTTGGCCGCCTTTTATTTTACTTTTGATAGGCTCGCGCTTGACTACATATCATGTCTGATGGACAACAGAAGTGATGAGGTCTAGGATGGAGCGCGCTTGCCTAGAAAATGTCAATTCACTTCTTCTCTTGAAGGTACCTAGATTTTACTTGGCTTCATCCAATCGGCATGATGAAGCCAAAAGAAATGCAAACTGTGCCGTCAAGTATAACTGCCATGCTAATCTACACACACGCACACGATCAGATCTAACTGATTTGATCGGCAGCGTCATGCCTATTGGCCGGTAAAGTGAATGGAGTCTATGGCTAGCCTTAGTTCAAGTTATCGATTCATGCACTGACCTGCAGCTCGAAGGGCTGATGGTGCTGCGCGGAGTCGGGCGCGGGCTGCACCACGGACGCGCCGTTGACGAGCCCCGCGCTGCCCACGCCGCTGCTGGCACCGCCCACCGCGCCCACGCCGCCGACGCCGCCCACGCCTCCCACGCCGCCCACGCCGCCTACGCCCGCATACTGGGGACAAACAGCAGTTACAGTGTTCTGTTCTAGTCCAGTGGGGTAAAAAGCCCTAATTCAGCGCCCCCGCTGTACGCCTGTCCGTCTTCAAAATTGTAACAGACACGTTTTTGTTACCAGTTCTAATTCTTTTGATCCCGAGGCATAACTTTTATTGGTGAGGAATATACGTTTCTTGCGTTTGATTAAATAGATTTTTCCAATTTATATTAATTTCGCGCATTTTTTATGTGAAAATATATATTCGTTCACGCTTTTATATTGTAGATACTCGACGGATCTAGGTGATTGTATTTGCACATGCATAGTAGAAAAACCCGTACGCTTCTTTTTTCATCATGAAAAAATCAATCGGGATTTGTGAAAACCTAAATTTACTTTGACGGATTATTTGGACTATTTTCTGGAGGTACCTTCCATTAATTATCCTGGGTAGCTTAAATTTAAAATTTCAGACGTATCGTTTCAATGTGCACGCACACATAGTTAATAATATATCTAGGAATTGTACCTGTTGTGTGCTGGCAAAACTGTTGTTGTCGAATTGTGGATGCTGCTGTTCCATCTGTAGCACGAGTTCGAGGTGTTGGCTCATCGATTCGCTCAGAGTCATGCCTGGAAACATAAGCATTGTTCTATACCACATTCATAATACGAACATTTTCGAAAAACATGGTCAAGTGCAATCGTACTCGCGAACTGAGGGTCCCGTACTATCAAAACCAATTCCCAATTGTGTTAAAGAAAACTAAAAACCCCACCCAATACAAAAACAAGAAAAAAAAACATGTATGTATCAAATCCCATACATGTATCAATTGTATGGGAGCCCCCCTTAAATATTTGTTATTCTATTTATTAGTCTTTATTATTTTAGTGGCAACAGAAATACATCATCTGTGAAAATTTCAGGTCTGTAGCTATCACGGTTCAAGTGATACAGCCTGGGGACAGATGAACGGACAGCGAAGACTTAGTAATAGGGTCCCGGTTTTGGCCTTTGGGTAAGGAACCCTAAAAAGTATAGAATCTTCGATAAAATTATAATAATAGTATATCCAGTAGCAGTCAATATATTGGACTTATTGATGGCAAACTGCGATGTCATTCCCATGGGCACAGTGTTACGTGAACAATTCTTTAGACAGTAAGCTGTTGGTTTATATCAGCGGTTCGGGTATTCGAATCCTGTGCACGCACCACTGACTTCGGACTTCTGATTATGTGCGTTTTAGGAAACTAAAGGTAAACATCGTGAGAAAACGTGCATGCCTGAGAGTGAGAGGTCATCATAATGTTGTCAAAGGTGTGAGAAGCCCTGCAATCCGCACTTTACCAGTGTGGTAGGCTTAGGGCAAACTCCTCGTCGTTGGGACATAAAAATTGGGTAAAATGTAATAGAGATAAGGTAGTATTGCTTAAAGCAATATCATATAATCGTGTGACAGACGGACGGACAGACAGAGAGTCTCACCATAAGGATTAAATTTTTACCATATTACTATGGAACCATCATTAGTGAAAATACCAACCCGGGTGTATTTGCGGGTGTTGCGGATGCGGCAGCCCCTGCAGTGGCGCTACTCCTAGCATTCCAGGGTGGTGCTGAAAAATAAATAAAGAAATAACATATAGTAGTAAGGCATTTTTGGTTTCGGAAATAGGCTAATTAGATAATGGACTTCCTTGATTATGATTGAAAGTTTGATGTCAAAGCTATCAACACAGAAATCTACCCTATAGCTGTAGTTATAGATTGCTATAGCAACTTTCGGGTTCAAAATGAATCGGAAACCGTGATTTTTCTGGGATAATACACATATTGTAAATCCAGCTTATAGCTACCTACCTACATACCAAATTCCAGACAAATCGATTGAGTAGTTGTAGGTATGTATTTTACTATATCCTAATAAACTCATTTTTAAGTCGTGAAGACCCTGTAAGTTAGGCCTATATAAAATAAATCATATTTTGATACTTATAGGATCCTCATTCGTGTTTCAGTGTAGTGCTATAGAGTTATGGACTACCTGCGGGTGCTGCAGATGCGGCAGATGGTGCAGCGGCTGCGGCTGCGGGGCGGGCATGGCGTGCGGCGGCAGCATGGGGAAGGCGGCCGCGTCGCCGTTGCGCACGGCGCCCATGCCCACGCCGACGCCCACGCCCACGTTGCTCACCGCGCCCACCCCGCCCTCCTCCTCCGCGGGCGACGGCTGGCGGGACCCGGGTGTGCGGCTGCAATCAATCGAACAGGTACATCGTAAATACTTATCCTTATCCACAATAAATTGTCATAATCGTTCGGCAGCAGTTGAAACTCTACGCAGCGCCGAAAATGAATTATACGTTAGCATTCTGGCAAAACTCAGGGAATTAGAAATATCAGAGGTGCACGTCAACGCGCACATCTCAAATACAAACCGCTGATTTGAGAGAAATGGCGTAACACCATTAAAAGAGTTGTGCGTCAGTGCGGTCGTTTTAAAGAAGTATTTCCGAACCAAATATGGCCAGGAGCATAGATTATTACTATATGAATCCGAATAACACCACAACATGATCGAAATATGGACGAATTACAAATGATTTGGTATTTAAAATGTATGGAGACATTGTAGTTCACAGGACTCTTAAGACTCAGATATTTTTTGGCATCTGGCTTGTTGTATGTAATCTTGAAATTGGAACTCACGTTAAACGCAGATTAAGAAAACGTATCGTCCCTGCAGAATTGGCTCGAAAAATCAGCTAATACTGCAAATATTTTAAAAATTGTCCTAAAAATTATAAATGTTCAAAGTAGACATATGAAAATATAATTGCTGTTCTACACTTTGGCCCAAAGCTGGTCTATCAAATCCTTGGTAGATTAAGGCTATGCGATGGTTGCAATTACACACCATATCTACGCGTTAGCGACGTTGGGTTTTATTCTAACAATGCTGTATAATAGGCCACGTGTATTTGCCTCCGTCACTTGCCCACTACCCTTTGATGTGCAGCCGTAAAACACACCAACGCCAGCTCAAGACAATTACAGGCCCATGCCATTGGATAGCACGGGACCCTTTACGCAATGGCCCATCATAATTCATAGTGAGTACATATTGCGAAGAGAAGGCCATTTTGCTAGCAATCTGCTAGAACACTAACAGCGAATAAAGACCTTCCTTGCATACACATTATTCGCATCTATAGAAGTACAACTGTAGTGGTGTGTGCAAGCGCGCGGGTCGCTTCGGCGCGGCGCTGTCCGCAAGTGGCATTGACAGAGGCCACGATCAGCGCGCGGTTATTGCCCGCTCCCACTGCGCCCGCGCCGCCAGCCCGCGCGAGGCGGCCTTCGCGACCGACGCGGACGCTCCAATTTCGCCCTAAAGACATGCATGCACTACATGGACAAAACTAATGTACTACGAAAAAAAAAAAGAGTACCTCGTATTCAATAATAATTTTCAAGACAAAGCACGCCTGATGAAGGCCAATGACAAAGGTACAGGGTTAAAGCGTGCTTGCTTTATATTGCCTTAATCAGACAAGAAAACAGATAATATTCCAAAAGAGCTTCTCACACACCTTATGGCGTATTCGAAACGTTGTGCGGCAGCCACACGGCCATTACATTACAGCCGTACAAAATACATTTATTACTATTATTAACGATAAATAACATTAAATCATAATATTTGATTCATTTTTAAAAATATTTCCAACAATAAATAAAATTTTGAAAACTAATTAAATTGATGATGTAACAAAAGTAACAAGTATTTTGTATTTACGATTAGCGTTTGTAACGCCATAGGAATTTTGGATTTGCGAGAAAGCAAAACCGTTTTACGTCAAAGTTATGGATTCAAAGTAATATTGTAATTATAGTGGTGCTAATTATAACAAATCATACGAACGATATAATATATGTGTGTACCAAGCTTTATGCGATAATTGAAAGGTGCTCCTCACTAATACGCGGTATGCCGACGATTACTCATTTAAACTGGTTATCTCCATCACATTAAATCTGCCATTATTATTGTTCTCGAGTGCCCTATTTAAACATGAACTACTTCTTTTCTTACCTCGCAGCAATGTCTTTGCCTATGACTACTTGGAAGACAAATCAAATATTAAAGCTCACAGACTCTTTAACGAGCATAATAATTTACATTTCATTATAATAAGTCTTGATATTATACACATTAAAATCATCTTTTTTAACTTCCTCTATTTATCGAAGGTCGTTTATAATTCATATAATTGGATAATCTGCTAGTCTTGACCTTAAAAGATTGTTAAGGATTTACTTGCTGACTACCTATCTAATAAATATTACTAAAATTTAGTTGTTCAGATTTGAACTTCAACAAGAAATATGAGTCAGCAAGTAAATAGACACATTTGAATTGCTGGTGGCTATTGAAGCTGTAAAGAAATTGGTTTAAGTACCTATATGGAACACAAGTTTGGCATAGCCTGGGCCAGACCTTGTGATTTTTCTTATAAGTGTTTTGTAAAAACTCTGAATCTGTAAAGTCTCATAGAACATGTTGAGCCTGGTTAAAGTCATTATTATGCATTGGCTTATAAATCTATGGACCGGGGGTGTAATATAAAATTCACGAATAAACTGTCCCAAGAAAAACTATATAAACAATTAGGGTACATGTGTATTTTTATAAACAAACTAAAACATTGTAATTTATGTCTTAAACCATTATTATAGAGCCTAATTTTGCTTAAGTGCGATTGGAACTCTTTTCGCGTTTTGGATTTCATTTGGTTGGGACACTTGTTAGCGCTGGCCGCTAACCCGAAATCCTTTAGTTAATAAATAAATGTTATTATGTTAATAACAGTAAAGTTGAGCTGCATGCGGAGTATAGTGAATCCGATTATTTATTTATTAAATCCCTCAGCACCGCAAAGCCGAAATTCTGTCGATTTCGTAGTCCAGAAGTTTCAGTTAGAGACAATTTACACGGCAGCGGAATGGAAGCATCAATGATTTCAGTGAGGGTCCATGTCATTCCTGGACATGAATGGAATGGAAGCGTCAATATCGCCTCATGACGCGAGAATTCGCTAGAAAGCACGAGTATTCCAGCAAATTGTTTCATAAAAGATTGTTAGTGCACTACTGTGACCGACCCAACCGACTCCCCGTTCGCGCCACTTCCCGCGGATTCTACAGATTGCACCGACCGCAGCTAGGGAAATTGTCGAGAATGCGCGAAGAATCCCCTGGAAGACGTGCGACTCTTTTTTGCTCTTAGTTAATTTGTATGTTACACAATTGACATAGAGTTCAATATGCTATGTACAATTTCGTCGCTTAAAGTCGGAGCTGTTATAGAAACTGAAACTCACTTGAAAGCTTTGTCGTCCTCCTGCCCGTTGTGAAGTCCGTTGGGCATGGGCGCGTGGTCGTGCATCTCGTGCAGGTCCTTGTCGAAGGGCGAGCCCGCCTTGTCGTCGGCGCGCTCCTCCAGCACCATGCCGCGCAGCCCCGCCACCACGCCCGGCACGCCCGCCTTCTCGCCGCCGCCCGCCACGCCACCAGCTTCTGTGACGAAGCACCGCGTTACACAACGGTACCAAAGGGGGTTAGTACAGGATTTTGTACGAATTTCGAGTCGACGAGCATCGCACAAACTAATCGAATTCCTCCATACATTTACAGCCAACGCCATTTATTGACAGGCACATGTCCATTGATGGCGCTGGCTGTAAATGTATGGAGGATTTCTATTCGTTTGTGCGATGCAACTCGTAAAATCGAATGGAAATTCGTACAAAAACCTGTAATAACCCCCCAGGTACTAACCCTACTTTACCCTATAATTGTAAAGGACCGCAAAGGCGATCATTCGTCAATTGTTACGTGATTGACCATTTCAATAAAAGGTGCGCGAATGATGAAGCTTTAGTAGATGCGAATTCTGTCAATCGCACAACGAGACGTTCAAATATGCGTCATTCACGATTGTCAATGGTCTTCAATTAAAAATTCCATCATTCATTCGCCTTCAAACACGTATTTATTGAATTACGGCGAATGCTGCAGTTAGCAAAACCCGTGCAATTCAGAAGCACCATGATACCTATGTCCAATCAGAAAGTGATACTGATAGCTAATACCCCCTTATAATAATAATAATTGGTTCAAAAGCTACTAAGCTACTTCTTAATGTAAACTGTAGTGTACTGTTTACTGATAACTTTTAAATAATTATGTAGTTTGGTAGTATGTCGGTTATTAAAAATTATGATTGAAAAGGAACAGCTCAAATAGATCATGCACGTTAAACTTAATATAATATATTGTTTAATGATTAAGTGTAACTTCAGTTACTTCATCAAATATCGAAATGCGACGAAACTATAGAGTTAAAGGAACTGAATGGGAAATTGTTTGTGTTCAAAGCAACAACAATGCCTTCACTTTCGACTCTTGCTTCATTGAACACATTGAAAGTGAAATAGATTATATTATAGAAAATAAGTTATGGCTGACCATTATAAAAGATTTTTTCATATTTAGAAAATAGAAAAAAAAAACGGTCACGACTATCGCTTAAAAATTAATAGCACTTTTATTATTTGTTTACTGAGTATAATGAAGCAAGCATGTTTTCGTTTCCTATATCCACATTAGCAGCTTCATGCTCATTTATTGATTTTTCGTAAACGCAATAGGCGAAAACTGAGCTGATTTTTCTATGATAAATAAGCCTCAAGCTTTCAAACTTGAAAATAGAGGAGAAGGTTTGTTATATAATTTTTTTGTGTATCATTCAAAAATTACTTGTATGGCACACCAGCAGGATTTTAGTTTGTAACCATTCCCGCGGAAAGCATAGATTTTTTGTAACCTAAATTAATTCAGGGTTTTATCTTAATTTCGAACAGGAACATATACACATACAAACTTTCACCTCATAAATAGTAGCGAAGTGTGTTTTTGTTTAGGACACAATACGGATGGAGTGCGTACCGGGCGCGCGCTATCGGGATCGAAACAACACATTACCTGTCGGCGAGCCCCGAAGCACGTACTCGACCATCTTGACGCCGAGCCCGCCCGTGTCGCGCGGCGAGAGGATGCTGCCCGCGTCGCCGCCGGGGAACGTGACGCCGCGCCGCGTGCCCATCATCGGCACTCCCACGTTATGTTCCACTGCTAACAGACCATACGAGCGCATCCACCTTACCGAATAAGCCACAATGCTCCAGTGTAGCTAATCCCACACTTTAGCCATGTGGGAGAGAGTTATTTACTTAGTAATTAAAAGACTAGACACAAGTGCGACACCTTTTTAATGTCTTATACCTGATTGTGGGACTCCTCTTAGAAGAGCGTTTTGCCATTTCCATTTTATCAGTTCTCACAAGCAGCTTGTTGGACACTGAATTGCTGATCACCTTATTTCTTTACTTGTCAAAGCTTTAGGGTTCAATAGTTATGGTTGTAAGCTTCTTTAAATATAAAGAAAATCCTATGGTAACATGATTAACAAGGTAGTAGTAAAAATACTAAGCAAAAAAGATGTACAAGTACAACACAAAAATTAAATAACAAAGGCAGACTCTTATACAGAAACAGTAACTGTTCTGAGTACTTATATTTTTTTGAGCAAAGTAAAATAAATAATTTATCATCTGTGAGGTTGTATCAAGCAAGCAGTCCTAGTACAATATTGCTTATTTTGACATCTACTATCATGCAGTGACTAACCTTGAGCAGACCAAGTAGGGTCGCGCCACATTTGTTCAGGGTTGAGCTGCAGTGGAGGAAGGTGTGGTGGGCCCTTGCTGTCGCCACCGGCGCCCGGCCCTTTGTCCCACAATTTTTTTGCAGCAGGTGCAATCTAAGGACAAAATTATAAACATTAAATTTCAAAAATGTGAAATTTTACAATTAAACAATTACATCTTTTGGATAAAATTATAAGCTGCATTTTTGCCCCCATTTCTCGCCTGCGTGAATTTCTGGTTTCATAGCCCACAAAAATCCTGGATTATCCCTAAAATTTGCCTATTCTTATTGCTGTTTGATTTATATGTCAGCTGTTTGATGACCAGTATAGGCAATTGCATACTGGTAACAGCATGGCAAGGTAATCCAAGTTTTTACCAATGGACATTCAAATATGATGCCACAGAATTCGACTTAAATTGCTGTGCTTTAAAATTATTTAATGGGATTTGTTTCGATCCCTCAGCATAATTTTTTATCTTTGCAATTTATGTCGTATTTCTATACCAGTATTTCATTTGTTTCTATTTAGATTGTTAAAAACTTGAATTCCTTTGCTGTGCTGTTGCTATGTCCGTTAGACCTTAAGAGTCAACTGACCCACGGTGTCTCCCATACAAACGTAATACCAAAATCATTTGTAATTCGTGCAATTTTCAATCACGTTGTGGTGTTATTCGGGTTCATATAGTAATAATCTATGCTCCTGGCCATATTTGGTTCCGAAATACAGTTGTTTGTAAACGAATTTAGTTTTGCTTATTTTTATGTCAAAGAGGACATGTTTTCTGCTTATTTGCTTTGTAATAAAAACAGCACGTCGCATTAGTTCAGGAGCACAGTTTTATTGTCCAGCTAAAGAAAAACACCAGTTTATAAAAAAAATTACAAGTTTTCATTCATAATTTTTGGTATTACGGAACTCGACCAAAGTTATAAAAATTTTGATCAAAATTGTTTATTATTTCGTTTTAAAGAAGTATTTCCGAACCAAATATGGCCAGGAGCATAGATTATTACTATATGAATCCGAATTACGCCACAACATGATCGAAATATACACGAATTACAAATGATTTAGTATTTTTCATTAATGGAGACATCGTAGTTCACAGGCCTCTTAATAACTACACACATTACAAATATCTCGTGCTTTGTTATAGCAAGTTATTTGTCATTTCAACAGAGCAAAAGTAGATCCTAATTTAAAACTTGTAAATTAAGATAGCTGAAGTTTCTTAGAAACCCTCCTATAATATTCTCTATATTGGCATCTATGTTTATGTATGTACCACACAGGCATTCAAAACTGCTGATACATACAATGATTTCGTGTTAAACTGTTATAGGAGCAGTTTTGTACAGTCAGCTATGTCTTCTCAGGTTTACTCGCAAAGTGATATAGGAGTAGTTTTGAACAATCAGCTATGACGTCTCAGGTTTCTCATATAAGCATTTACAACAAATAATAACATGCATTAAGAATTATTAGTGCAAGAAGTGAAGACAAACAATTTTTATTCCAATAAGATAAGATGTGTGGGAAAGTAAATACTATTTTGATGGTTAATCAAAGAGTATTATAGGTACTATAGGTATATAGGGTTGTATACATGTGAAAGAAAAAGCTTTGTACCACTTAAAAGCTTATAAATGACTTTTAAAAGTTTTTGTCCAAAATATTTCTGCAGAATAACTTTGTCAGTAAGTCTGAATTCAAATTGTAAACTTATGTGAAGGTAAGTTCTAAATAAACAGAATTTTAGGCTCACGTTCAAAACAATTTCCTAGGTCTCAACACGCATAATATCTGTTTTAATTTTTACATAAAACAATCAATACTTTTTTATTAAAACAGCCTGCAAGCATTATAGTCTTTTATAGTCCTGCAATATTTCTGTCACCATCAACAACTTGTTCCTAATAACATTAATTTAAGGTTCTTGAGCAAAATTAGCTGAATTACTCGTTATTAAGTTTTTTTGCGAATAGTACAATGTCTGTCTGGTTAATTCTTATTGCGCAACTATCCAGATTTTGAACCATTGGGAACTTATACGAAATAAATGGAGGACGAATGGGTAATTTCAATTAAAAACATTTTGTTATGGGACTAATATTTGCAAGATTATCATTGCCATAAACCGACAATGTGTAGTCAAAAAATGTACATTTGCCAAAAATGTTTTGGTGGGCTGATTTTCGTCAAACACTTTGATCTGATGTTTACTGCTTGTATCATCTGTCCCGTAACATTAATTGACTAGCACAGGGATCCTCAGGAAACACAATATATACCTACAGAGCTTAGACTCTGCATCAAGCATCTGCAATGCAAGTCAATAGGCTAAATAAGAATTAAGTATTGTTCTACTAATATATAAAAGCAAGATTGTAAGTATAGGATGGATGGATGGATCTTTGATACTCTTTCACACTGCATCTATTGAACCGATTTGACTGAAATTTAGAATATAGATATAACTTATCAACTCCGATTAACACATAGTCTCCTTTTTAACTCCTTTTTCTCGTTGCCACAAGATTACAGAAAAACCAAAATAAAAATGGGTGGAGCAGCTGGGAACAGCTAGTATACAATTTATTCAAAAGCCCAATTGTTGTATAAACAACATAGACTTGAACCTATTTGTAATGCAAACAAGGTAATGCAACAAGGGTCACTTCTCAACTACATACATAATAATTATGAGTGATTACACTTTCCTTGTTTCAAAGCTCAACAGTCGAGTGCCATTAATTTATTTAAAAGTACATTATAAGTAATAAGAAACCAACTTCCATTGACGTGACCGCTTCCCTCGCCCGGGAGCACCGAAACAAAAAGTCCTTTGACGACATAATATGTATATGAAACAAAACTGTAACAGACTGGAGACTGATGTCGACTAAATTACAAAATAAACTAACCCACGCGCGTTATGAACGTTTACGACTTAAAATATCGTTTCATTTAAGTAAATGTTGTATTGCACACCGGTGAACAAAATAATTACGAACTAGAAATGGCGGACGCCGGTGACAAGTAAACAAAACAAAAACGGACCTGTTGCGTAGAAAAAGGGATATTTCCCAATTTCATGACTTAAAACTGCGTCTCTATTTAATAAACTACACGACAAACCACATAAACTCACCATGTCGGGGCCCATATCCTTAACATTAGTGTCGAAAAAAAAGTCACTCAAAGGTTTCATGCGTACAATCCACCTAAAGCTCGATCATGTACAGCAACGAAAGCTTAGCGAACGCTAGACGAAAATAATCACTGATCGTCCGATTTTACATACTATTAACACTCAATTCGACGATAACACAACATATTTCTCACACTAAAACGTTTAATAACGGAGAAATAAAACTAGAAGATGAGAACTCAAAAGTACAATGTTGACTTGTTTCGAACAAAGGACATACGCCGACTACAGCGCCTGCGTTAACTTCCCGAGCTCGGGAGCGTCGCACGAAGTGACACTTCGCGTAATGTTTGATAGATGGCGCTACATGGCACATTCCCAATTGATCCGAGTTTTTTTTTTCAGGGTTCCCTACCTAAATCAAATTAGAAAACTATGTATAACACTTGGTTGTCCGTGTGTCCGCCTCTAATGGATTATAGCCCAAACGCCAAGTAGAAATTGATATGAAAATATCAAAGCCTATGGCAAATTCATGTGTCCTAAAATCGGCCCAATCAACGTTAGGTACGACCATTTATGTATGTATTTCTACAAGACTGCTAAATAAAGGAGTGTAATGATTTTAGGGTTCATGTATGTATGAGTTTCTTTATTCCACCATAACTTCTGAACGACTGAAGAGATTCGGACATAAGTAATATAAGGAGTATTGTAAATTAAATCCCATTGTTCACTTCGTAAACTTTATTTCATGTGACAATATCTCGTTTAATAAATAAGCAGCTTGTTTGCTTATACATCTTAACTTTCACATTCATTTGTTAAATTCTAGTATTACAATTCAATAGCATATAGCTTTACTTTCAAATTAAATATTAACTCAATTACAATATGTTCGCTCTACTCTAGCCTCTCTCCATCATATCTATTTTTTTCCACAGCTGTCAATGTCAATGGCGGGAAATGCTATGATTGGTCAGTATTCTGTGATCTCAAACATGGAAGTCAACCTTACCATAGATTAAATAAAATCATGACATTAGTATCGTTAGAATCCTTACACCATTCTGAGTAACATAGGTTTTTTTTTTTTGGAAAATATCGGTTTACCACAGGCCAGTCGTGTTTTTTATTTTTTTAATTATTTACTTGTTTAGCTAACAATCTCAAAAACTATGTAATATCTTAAATGATTATCCCAGAATAATTGTATTTGTGCAGGCCTCAAGGTTTCCTATACTATATTTGCCACTCGAAGCCATATAAACTTATATTCTCTAGTCTGTGGCCAAACGCATAATTTGACAATCTTCCATAAATTATGCCAAAACCATAAACCATCCATAAAGTTATTCTTTGGTCTGTGTGCCAATCCTATGAGGTAACAGTTATAGATCAATGGTGCCAATCATTATGCTGGATGGGTAACATCCGCCCGCCGAAATTCAAATTGTAAATATTTTTTCGCAAATGTATAAGTAATACGCTAATCATACGAGTACATTGTAGGCTTATGGCACTGAGTTTTGCGAATATAACATTTATACCATTGACCGAGGTCTGAGCCCGAAATTGGCGCAGGTGGCCACAGACGAAAGTGACGGATTAGTGACGGTACATAAAATAATATCACAGACAAAGTTTTTATTTTTAAGAAATTTAAACATTTAGCGATTAAGGTGTTGCCAGCCCGCGAAATTCAAATTTTATTTAGTTTTTCGCAAATATTAGACTAACTACACATTGTAAATTTATGGCAATGCATTTTGCGGGCCTACTGTTAATGCATCTACACGTTTTTAATAGAAACTTTGCTCGAAAGTTCCCACTCATCTCATATTGGTTCCCGAAAGATAATTTTTTGCAGTTTCCCAGATTTTGAGCTATCGGGAACCAATATGAAGTAAATGAGTATTGTTGAGCAGAGTTTTTGTTAAAAACATGTAGATGCATAAACGTTGTGCCCGCAAAACACAATGCCATTAGCCTTCGATGTATAATTAGCCCACTATGAGCGAAAAACTAAATAAAATTTGAATTTTCGCGCCCGGATGGTACCCAATGCCCTTAAGGTGTTGCGGCCCTACCAGCCCGCTCATCTCATATTGGTTCCCGAAAGATATTTTTTTTTGCAGTTTCCCAGATTTCGAGCTATCGGGAACCAATATGAAGTAAATGAGTATTGTTGAGCAGAGTTTTTGTTAAAAACATGTAGATGCATAAACATTGTGCCCGCAAAACACATTGCCATTAGCCTTCGATGCATAATTAGCCCACTATGAGCGGAAAACTAAATAAAATTTGAATTTTCGCGCCCGGATGTTACCCATCGCCCTTAAGGTGTTTCGGCCCTACCAGCTCGCGAAAATAACTACACATTGTAGGTTTATGGCAATGAATTTTGCGGGCTTAATATTAATGATGCAAATTATGATTATGATGCATCTACATGTTTTTAATAGAAATTTTGCTCGAAAATTCCTACTAACTTCACATTATTGGCTCCCGAAACATATTTCGCAGTTTCCCAGATTTCGAACTATCGGGAACCAATATGAAGTTAATGAGTATTGTCGAGCAGAGTTTTTATTAAAAATATGTAGATGCAATGTTGTGCCCTCAAAACTCATTGCCATAAGCCTATGTATAATTAGCGAAAAACTAAATAAAAATTTTCGCGCCTGGAAGGTCCATCCTCCTTAATTTTAGAACTTGGCCAAATTTAACAATTTGGCATTGTTAAGTCAACATCTGCTGAGGGTGTTCCGGTGTAGTGACGAAACATGCCTCGAGTGTTGTCATAGTTGTGTGTGGTATTGCATGTGGTGGCATTGCTTACTTTCGAGCTTGAGTGGTCAGGCGAAAAGAGCTTGGCTTGGTTACTGCATGTTGGATATAGATTCTTTTTCAGCTATCCCCTAGCTAATAATCAAATCTTTCCTGCTAGGTATTTATGAACTTCCGCAAAGTAGTGCCTGTTTCTATTCAACCTTGTATTGCTGTCGCTTTTTGGTAGATGCTGTGTGTTATTGAGTTTTTGAATGGTGTTGTTGGCGAAACTGATTGTGAAAGCAGCACTCTTCATGGATTGAACTACCTATAGTATAGCTGTGATGCCAGATTTCAGTTTTTGATGAGACTCATATGATGGCTGCTTATTTGTTGGAGTTTGGTAATGGTACAAAGAACCAAAGAACAAATCCAGCATTCTTGTTATTCAAATCTTGTGAACAGTTTTAGTTTTCATAACACTGAACTGTATCCAGAAAAATAAATGGTAATAAAATTATTAAAATCTCCACATCATTGGTTAGATACGGACAGATCTTTATGGAACTGAATCATTACAAAAACGAGTTGACATAGCTCACCTGAGTGCTCAAAATATTATAAGTATTGCACTTTTATAATACACTAGCTGTTACCCGCGGCTCCGCCCGCGTGCAGTTCGTTTTTTTTTACAAAAATGTTTCCCGTAGAAATTCTTGATTTTTCCCAAGATAAATGAGTGGAAGGCCCTGGGTTCAATGGACCCGTAAAGGAGTCTTCTTCCATTTCTCCTGTCAACGTGCAATCATCTTTCTCAAAATTCACCTATCTCTTCTTTGGTCTTCCTCTACTTATACACTCTATCAAAATCACTTATATTCGAATGGAGTTAAACAGAGTGGGGCGTGTCATCGTGGATTGAAATATCTATACTCGTACTAACCAAACTCATCATATTCTGAGAGGATACCAACGCCCAGCTATTGTAAGGTTAAGAAGAAATTCAGTTATCTTGTAGTTGTATAGTTATACCTAGTTGAACGATCAAAAGGACGATTTAAACTGTCGATATTTCGACAGTCAGTCAGTCAGTTTAAATAGTCCTTTTCATTATGCTACGTAGATGTCATAGATTTTTTAACTATCCCACGGGAACTCTTTAATTTTTCAGGATGAAAAGTATCCTAAATGTTGGCCGGGCATATAAAGTACTATCATAAAATTTCATTTAAATCCGTTATTTCAAAGACGCCTGCTAAACACTGTTTTTGTAATGTTTTACTCTCCCGCGGGAGCTCGATTGATTTAATAAGTTTTACTATATATTTTGTTTAAACGGCAACATAAGGTATCAGCACAACTATCATTAGTTGTTGTTTACAAAGCTGTTAAATTAATTACAGTTTTTTAACTATCCCACGGGAACTCTTTATTTTACCGGTATGAAAAGTATCCTATATGTTGACCAGCGACATAAGCTACCACCACACAAAATTTCATTGGAATTGGTCCAGCCGTTCCAAAGATTAGCCCGTACAAACAGACAGACAAACAGATAAACAGACAAACAGAGAAACAAAAAATTTGAAAAAAATTTAAATTAGTTCTATTTCACTACTTACTCGGTTTTTAGCATTTTTTTTATTTGTACAGAAATTCGACCTCTACAGATTTATTATATGTATTGATTAATATTCATTTACTTTCAGTATTTTACTAAAGTCAATTCATGCGTAAACTAAGTTATTTATAAGTATTTTCCAGCAATGTGAGAAAGTGCATGTCTACACTTCAGAGTAAAGATAGTCTCAAGTATATAAAAGTTGTTTTCAAAAAACCGACTTCAAATGCCACATCGAGAGTAAAGTAATTTTAATGTACATCCATTCGAAGTCTGACGATTCTCTACAATATCGTTGTTTCTAAGCACATCGAGTAGGTATCCTATACCTTTAAATGAGCAATTCTTGTATATATAAATATTGTAATAAAAAAAAAAAAAAATATAGAATTATAGAAGTAAAGCTGCCAAATGTAATAGAAAAATATAAAGTTTATTTAAAATAAATGTTGTGTTATTATTTATCTAAATATTAATAACATTAAGTGAGCAGCATTCCTGTTTATTTAAAAAGGGGTTGGCAAAATTCAAAATAAATATGAACAAAGATAAAGAATTAATTATATATACCTCGGGCGCCAGCCAACCACCCCGACAGGAAGCCGTGCCGGATAGGGAGAGAGTCGACAGTCCATTAGACCTTTAATCTCAAGGCGGGCTTTGCTGTTTGCCTTTAAGATAATCTAAATATAGAACTGTATGATAATAGAAATAGTATGGAGAATAAATAAATATTCAATTTGAAATTTACCAAATTTATTATATAAATAATTTCCACATTCCTTTTCTCTTGCCTTATGTTTATATTAATTAAATTACAGTACAAATAAAAAAAGTTACTTAATTTAGTAGGTTGAAATAAGCCGAATAACAGTTTACTAAAAGTTTATAAAATAACCTAAAAAAGGTTGCGCATATGGCTAAGTTTATGTTTTAGGATGATAACTAAATGTCCAAGCCTATGTTGAGGCTATCACCTAAATGTTCGTATCACTCACCACGACAATTCACTGGTATCTTGGCTTGTGACAGCAAAATAAAGTTCAAAGTTCAAAGGTCATCGATGGAACGCAGCATCGCAGCGGAACCACCAAATTAGGGCATCACGCAGCGCAGTCCATAATCGATGTAATACGACGTCAGATTATGCGAATCTCCACGATAAACACATATTGCGCATACGTAGACCAAACCACGCGCAGTTTTAAGATTGATAAGTTGGACCCAAAAACATGTCCAACGAAAACGTAATCCTAAACAGAATGTATGGAAATATGGTACGGAAAATGAATCCATATGGAAATAGCTGTAACAATAGAGAAAACGATTTTAATTTTGCACCCACGCAACAAGACACGTGACTAGGGAAACCAAAGGCAACTGCACTTACCGCAATTGCGCCTTTTTATATATTGGGTTATATCATGTTGGCAATCTGCCTGATTAATAGGTTTTTAACATGATTCGCGATATAATATCGCTTAAAATAACAAATTTTTCACGACGCCATATGCACGCCTGTGAAATTTGGTAGAAAAGTGAAACGTCAAACCGGACCACAGACCACGCAAAACTTCCCGAAATTCCGTGACCACAGCATGACAGTATACTCTAACCAAAGATTATGAGGTTAATTAACTTGAAAGTCGAAAACATTGCTAGCAGAAAGAGAGAAAAAGATATGTTTTATTCACATGTAACGTGAGATAAAAAATACACGTTACATTTTTCCCCTTCCTAGGAAAAAAAAAGAAAAAAATAATTTTTTTCTTTGCCCAAAATAATTACACAAGGCAAAAGCAAGAAATATTAAATTTACAACAACAGAAAAATTTAGAGCCAAAAGTAAATTATTGAAATAGATTGATAAGCAATCTAACAAATCAAAGTTTCTATACTAAGGTTGCATAGTTTGGTATACAACTGACCAGAACACTAGGCACCAACGCCGTGAAATGGTAAACCAAACTAGCGAAGAAGAGAAGAAAACTTTTGAAGAGTGTGTGATTAGAGTTAGTATACAACTGATCAAGCCACTAAGCATTAACGCCGTGAAGTGATAAACCAACCTAACACAACACTGAGCCAAAATAAAAGAATCTAGAGTTAGTATGCAACCGATCAAAGCACTGAGGCACCTTCGCCGCGCATTGACGAACTAACCTAGCTAAAGATTTTTTGGAATGGTATGCAACCGAACAAAGCACTAAGGCACCCTCGCCGCGCAGTGTCGAACCACCCAAAATGATGCACTACAAAAGAGCGACATCGAAATCATCGTCCTGCCTAAGCAAAGACCTAGCCTACTTGTCCACATGTGTGAAACAAAGCCAAAGATGAATTATATATAATGCTTGTCCACATGTGTGAAACAAAGCACAAAATATTTACAAAATATACCTGTCCACATGTGTGAAACAAGGCACAAAATATCTATTGAATATACCTGCCCACATGTGTGAAACAAGGCATAAAATATTTACAAAACATGAACCCACATATGGTCTATACATATGTACGAGGAAAATTAAAAGACAACAAACTTATCTTTAAAGAAAATATACAATATATACAATTTGGTAATGTGGAGCATGTGCTTAACCACAACCTAAAAAATTGAATAGGATTGACAAAAGCCAAGAATCCTATGCAAAATAATATTATTAGTCCTTATTGCATTGGTATCTGTTAGGTTCTTTTCAGGTGAAATTTGAAAGTTTAATTTTATTTAAATTTTAAGAATATCTTTTATGTGGTATCTACCGGTACTATTTTTTGCTAAATCTTTTAATATATATACATTATCTGAAATTTTCTTTATGATTTTACATTTTACAAATCTAGGAGCTAATTTAGCTGAAAAGAACGAAGCAGCATTGGATTGCACAAAGTTGCGCCTCCAAACTATGTCTCCAACACAATAAGAAATGCCTTTTCTACCGAGATTATAATAATTAGCATTTCGCTTATATGATTTAGCCAAATTACTAACTGTTTTATTAAAAATATTATTTAAAGTAAGGAGTGCGTCCGAATAATCTGAACGACTACCAATGATTAACTCTGTAGAGTCAGAGATTAAATTAAATTTATGTAGGGATCCATCGAGAAAAACTTCCCTCCCAAACATAAGGAAATTAGGTGTGTATCCTGTTACTAAATTAATTGTGCCATTAATAGCTGCTTGAACATGGGGTAAATATTTAGACCACGTTCTATGATCGCTCTCAACATAACAAGCTAAACAAGTCTCAATAATTTTGTATAAAAGAGAACTTAATAGGCTATGTTAAGATAATATGTTAAGATAAAAATCTTAATATCTAATACAATTTAACTTTCATATTATATTATAATGTAACAGGATTACAAAACACCTTAAAATTACAATATTATATTATAAAAAGGACAAGACAAGAAAGAGGAAACAAAATATTTATTCTCCAATACTAAAATGAACAATAAGGTTTAATTACCTATGCAATATGTAAGACAAACAGGTACAAAACAATCATGACATGACAATCATGTCCAAAACAATCAGGTACAAAACAATCATGTCCCTGTTCAACGGGCTGCCAAATGTAATAAAAAAAAAAAAAAATATAGAATTATAGAAGTAAAGCTGCCAAATGTAATAGAAAAATATAAAGTTTATTTAAAATAAATGTTGTGTTATTATTTATCTAAATATTAATAACATTAAGTGAGCAGCATTCCTGTTTATTTAAAAAGGGGTTGGCAAAATTCAAAATAAATATGAACAAAGATAAAGAATTAATTATATATACCTCGGGCGCCAGCCAACCACCCCGACAGGAAGCCGTGCCGGATAGAGAGTCGACAGTCCATTAGACCTTTAATCTCAAGGCGGGCTTTGCTGTTTGCCTTTAAGATAATCTAAATATAGAACTGTATGATAATAGAAATAGTATGGAGAATAAATAAATATTCAATTTGAAATTTACCAAATTTATTATATAAATAATTTCCACATTCCTTTTCTCTTGCCTTATGTTTATATTAATTAAATTACAGTACAAATAAAAAAAGTTACTTAATTTAGTAGGTTGAAATAAGCCGAATAACAGTTTACTAAAAGTTTATAAAATAACCTAAAAAAGGTTGCGCATATGGCTAAGTTTATGTTTTAGGATGATAACTAAATGTCCAAGCCTATGTTGAGGCTATCACCTAAATGTTCGTATCACTCACCACGACAATTCACTGGTATCTTGGCTTGTGACAGCAAAATAAAGTTCAAAGTTCAAAGGTCATCGATGGAACGCAGCATCGCAGCGGAACCACCAAATTAGGGCATCACGCAGCGCAGTCCATAATCGATGTAATACGACGTCAGATTATGCGAATCTCCACGATAAACACATATTGCGCATACGTAGACCAAACCACGCGCAGTTTTAAGATTGATAAGTTGGACCCAAAAACATGTCCAACGAAAACGTAATCCTAAACAGAATGTATGGAAATATGGTACGGAAAATGAATCCATATGGAAATAGCTGTAACAATAGAGAAAACGATTTTAATTTTGCACCCACGCAACAAGACACGTGACTAGGGAAACCAAAGGCAACTGCACTTACCGCAATTGCGCCTTTTTATATATTGGGTTATATCATGTTGGCAATCTGCCTGATTAATAGGTTTTTAACATGATTCGCGATATAATATCGCTTAAAATAACAAATTTTTCACGACGCCATATGCACGCCTGTGAAATTTGGTAGAAAAGTGAAACGTCAAACCGGACCACAGACCACGCAAAACTTCCCGAAATTCCGTGACCACAGCATGACAGTATACTCTAACCAAAGATTATGAGGTTAATTAACTTGAAAGTCGAAAACATTGCTAGCAGAAAGAGAGAAAAAGATATGTTTTATTCACATGTAACGTGAGATAAAAAATACACGTTACAATATAATATATCTATATAATCTGGATCTCAGAAACGGCTCGAACGATTTTCATGAAATTTAGTATACAGGGGGTTTTGGGGGCGATAAGTCGATCTAGCTAGGATTCATTTTTATAAAATGTCGAATTTACCAAAAAAAAATATGACTCCTGCTGCCATCTATTGGCCAGTAGTTAAACTACCGAGCGAGGCTCGGTCACCCAGATATTTACGATTTATGAAGGACTATGATTGCACTTAACATCGTTGACTGCTAAAAAACCTACGAGCCTAGATTAACACGTTCACTGTCCATGTAGATCATTTTGGGTTGGAACGAGACGTCCATGCCATACATATGGGTCACAGTACTTATCATACATAATGAGTTCTTACTTACGTGGGTATAAGAGAAAAATACTAGTACTGTATATGGACGTATGCGTATTTATATGAGTAAAGTAAAAAGGCAATGAGCCATCGAACTTTTTTTTTATTAAGAAAATTTAACTTAAAATAATAAATGATGAATTATGTGATGTTATTCTAATTTTCAGAGGTTTTTTGCAAAGAATACATTCTGTATTCAGTGCATAAACGTGCATCAGACTAGTGTGTCACAGAATTATCAGCTTGTACGTCCATGACATATATATGTGGGTCATTGGGAAAAATGGATTCCCAGGGGACCCTCTTAGTTTTTATGGCCTTTATGTACCTAAAATGTTAAAAAGGTAAGTACGTGAGAGCTCATTTCTCTACCAAGTGATAAAGAAACGTTTATTGTGGCCCGGGGACTGTGCAATCACTGTAACTACTATCTGCGAACCATCGCCAATAAGTCAATAATTTTTTATAGAAAACTGTATCGAAATCGGTTTAGCCATTTTTGAAATAAATGGGAACATTCGTTTGCACTATTTATAAATGGTTTTAAGGCGCCCCCTGGTGGTCGATGTTCCTAACAACTATCTACGAACCATTGACAACGAATACAAAACATTATACAGAAAACCGAATCTAAATTGGTTAAGCCATTTTGGAAATAAATGGGAACATTGGGAACACAAACAAACAAACAAAAATATTACTATATATATAGCTGCTTGTGCTGATTCATTCACTCATTGATCACCTCTCCTGAACAATTTTGTATGAAAAAAATTTTTTTCAAGTATGGGTTCGTATAGAAGGTAAAAATTCATGAGGAGGAAAAATACGGAGAGAGCTGATGACTGAGGATTTCGGAGACGGATGAAGAGCACAGCCAAGGGTATTGGAGATAGGTGGGGGGTGCTCGACCAAATGTCATTTGAAACGTCATCCAATTGGCAGTGAGCTGAAAAAAAAATCAAAATGGCGGATTCAAAATGGCCGCCATTCGAATTTCGTCGATATCTCGGAAAGTTTAAGAGATGGAAGAACGGTTTCTTGACAAGAGTTAATCAGGACTCGAAGGTCTAGGTGATGAATAGAAAAAAAATCCAATATGGCGTATTTTTTTTTCTATAGAAAATGTATGGGGAATATTGAAGAGACTAAAAGTTGGAAGGCAAATAGGGGGGAAGACGGCACGCGGGCCACATGTGGCCCGCGCCCTCACGCGACCTACTAGTTATTGTATATATTCGTTTTGTGTGCACAATTTAAAATACAAACAAACAAAAAATCTCATCAACTAACTAATGTACAAACTGTCTCTCACCCTAAACGCATTTATATGCCATACTCTGTTCCGTCGTGGGTAAAAAGGAATATAAGATAAGTTATGTAGCTTTAGTTAATAGACGAGAAATTCAACAGTTTCACAGATGAGGAATTAGTTTCCTTAAGGTTTCTGAACAAATATGCATTCTTCTTTGGATTTATGTGACAAAAAAGTAAAAAGCTGTTTTTCTCTTTTAAATTTTTTATTTGGTTCAAAGATCTGAGTGATTATTATTGTATGTAGTGGTGAGAGAGTGAAGACATTTTCAATAGATATTAATAGAATTATAATAATTCAAGAAATTGATTTATATTTCGTTTTAGAGAAGTATTTCCAAACCAAATATGGCCAGGAGCATAGATTATTACTGTATGAATCCGAATAACACCACAACATGATTGAAATATGCACAAAATTAATGAGTTTTTTTTTCTTTTAACAGGGGATAGTAGGAATTGGGTCCTTTCACTGGATTGCTTTTGAAAGACAATAAAAAGTCACCATGTATAGTTTCTACTGGATTTGTAAAAATCCGAAGTACAAATGGACTATGATGGAGGCAAATCTGGTGCTTGATAAATATAAAATCAAGATGGCTAATATTATAGAAATCCAGTCCTTAATCCAGTCATAGAAAAATTACAACCCTGACACTGCACAAAATTAATTGTTATTATGTAACTTGTTTATAAACAATTTATATCTAACTGTGAATGCACCTGTGCATTGAACCTTAATGAAATTGTTTGCTCTGCCTACCATATTGAATTTTATTTTGTTTTTCGTAATTTGTAAGGCAACTTTGTAAATATATAACAGTGAACTAGTAAAGATGAAACTGCAATTTTACTGCTTTATCACTACTGTCTTAGTAGCTAACAAATTGCAAAAAAAATTGACTTCTACAGGCAGACCTGTGTACTGTTTAGTTTGCCTTAAATAAGTTTATTATAAAGATTTCAGCAATAGACAAATACATAGGACCCAGCAAACAGCACAAAAAAACGTTGCCAGTTTACTGGTGTCTTACTACTGAGGCCACTGGTGTTTTTGACACCAGTGGCCTCAGTAGTAAGCCCACAGTTATTAGTCTGCACACACGTTTCAATGGTCACAGTTTCCACCATAGTGGCATACTAGTGGGAAATTTGAAAGATGATGAAACGTTTTTCTTGTATGAAGGTCTAGATGGGCTCATCCTTAATTTCATATTTCAGGCAACTTTTTTAGAATAAACAATTATTAATTCTAAAAACTATAAGAAGCTGGCCCTTAAGTTAAAAGTTTTATTACTGATAACAAACTTACCTGATTTCTAATAGCAGCAACGGGTGTGAGGCCAAGTTGGTTCTGTCCTTGCTGTAAAAACTGGTTAGTTCCCGGGGCGAGCATGCCAGCCTGG
This sequence comes from Coenonympha glycerion, assembly GCA_963855885.1. Classification (NCBI taxonomy): domain Eukaryota; kingdom Metazoa; phylum Arthropoda; class Insecta; order Lepidoptera; family Nymphalidae; genus Coenonympha; species Coenonympha glycerion. The sequence goes on along the minus strand of OY979630.1, from coordinate 14,254,153 downwards.
CTCAAGAACATGAGATGTTCAGCACTCTTGCCAATGCCATTCATGGGCTGCATCGGGGTCCCAGGATGCTGATGGATATCATATAAACCTTGTTGCCCCATCTGAGGGGCGTTCTGCATCCCTTGCAAAGGAGGCAGCATCATAGCACTGTTCTGTATGGTCAAATTATTCCCCAGGGTGTGGTTCTGCATGGGTGCTAGTTGGGTGTGCACCATGTTAGTTGTCAGGTGAGCTGGATGGCTTCCAATTATGGATGGATTTATAGCAAGAGTGCCAACAGACGATGCTATTGCCTGGTTCATATACTGGTGAGGGTTCGACTGAGAGTTTTTCATCTGAACTGACCCTTGTTGTTGAATGTTATTCATCATTTGTGGAGGGTTCTTCCATTTATCTTGATTCTGGAATAAATAATAATTTTTCCTATAAACTCAAATCATAATCCATTTGATCTCGAGATCTGGTTGACAGTTTGTTTTGATGTAATTGCATTATTAGTATCCTAACAGTTAAACAATGCATAAAGAATAACTTTTAAAAAGAACTAAGATATATCTAAATAAAATTAAAATAAAAAAACATTAACAATCACACCAAAAAAATTGCAGCAAAGATGAATTGTTAATATTCTAGTGGCATATAATATCAGCTGTTGCCTGTTTGGGTTGAGTCCATAATAAGAATCCTAACGAGCTGAATCTGTTTCTGATAACACAGTGACGCACAGGCGTAAGTTGAGTGTAAACAGCTGAGTGCACTTATACACATTGAGCATACGACAAGTAAACAAACCTCCGCGATGCTGTCGTCGCCCACCGCCCAGCGCTGCTTGGGCGCTAGCGAGGGCAGCTCTTCCTGCTGGAACACATAGTGCACGGCGGCCTCGTCCTGGGCGCGGGCCTGCGAACCGCGCGCGTTCTGCAAGCCAGCCTCGCCCGCCTCTTCCTCGCCACCCGTGCCCAGCCACTTCATTGGGCTACCGTGAGGTTCGAGCATTCAGTTTCTATCCTTCGGACCGTCGCGAACGTAAACACTCGACACTCCGCTCGTGTTTGTACACTCGATCGACCGTCCCGCCGACGATACAACGATCAGACGCCGATTCGACCGTCTACCATTATCGAAATACTACGAACGGCCGCTCAAACACAGTACTGAAGCCATTTAAAGACTCGCAGTCTTTTTGTCTTTGTAGTGACAGCTAAGTTTTATCGAAGCACGGTGACAGCCGAGAGCCGCTATGGAATCAAAATATTGCATCAAACTGCAACAGTCCGTTTCTCGAACTAAGCACAAAGACGATAGACGATGTCGACGAAAAGTAGGCAAAAGTTTATGTGAAAACTTTGAATTCAGGTGTTTTACAATAAGAACTGAGGTACTAAATACTGGATTATGAGATTTGTCGGCGTCGAGAAGAGAATCGAATAAACACTGAAAATAATACACTATTCACACAATTTCTAAACAAAACGGCCACAAATATAATTACTATATGTACACAGGACTATTTACAATGTACAATTTTTACAAAAAACTCGGATTAAGCCATTGGCTACCGTCGATACTTTTCGATTTAGAAAAAACTGCAAGCATCCTTCACTGCCTATCCGCCATAGTCAGTCGCGGTTCAGGCAGATGCTATGCGCGCGCAACGCGCAAAGCTATATTAAAACATAAATAAATACACCCATAACGTTCCTTTCCATCAAAATATTGAATTTGAGAAAAATATGAAATGTAAACAATTTTAATAGGGTTTTGAAATAAAAATACACTGTTTCGTCAAAAAAATTACTTTTATCTCAATAACTCCAAAGGACTAGCAATATTCATCTGATAAGACAAAAATTAAAATATCTTATGTTTTATATGAGTCGTCTTGAGGTCAAGGTAACTAAACAAATAATTACAAAAATTACAAATACAAATTACAAATTTTTTTTTGTAGTGTGTGTGTTTAGTTACTGAACAATAAATCAATCCTTGTCATGTATTATCAAGTCATTCAAGTGCGTTGTTGCATATTGGTATCTATGTCAATTAAGTGAAACATGAATAGATAATGAACTGCGTTTATAGGAACGATAAACAAACAACAACAAAAATTGTTTGTAGATAATAAAATGAATTGCCGTAGACAATAATACTTTATTATTATTTTATGGTTGTGGCCTATGTGGCCCTGTTGTGGCCCGCGGGCCGCGGCTTGTTCATTTCCAGACACCATAAATTATGTTTATTTCTTGAAATTTGAATATATGAGAGGAATTTCTGGATTCGGTCTCCACGCTCAAGGCCCGCGATAGAAGCTATGCAATAGCTTAAAAAAAGACGTGTGACTATCGGAGATCACCGCGGTAAAGCTAATGCATTTTTTTATCAACTTATTTTATATAACTTCTAACACCACCCACCCGTGGGGGGGTGTTAGGTTATTTTCGTGACGGAATTTCTGGATTCGGTCTCCACGCTCAAGGCCCGCGAAAGAAGCTATGCAATAGCTTCAAAGTTTCAAAGTAAATCATAAAAAAGCAAACTAATTTTTTTCTACCATTTCTACCAAAGCCAATATTTAGTTGAGATGGCAAGATGTTAGACAAGGACACAGTACCAGAGGGATCGTTCTCGCCCAAGACCGCTTTCAACTACAAGCCAGTGGTGCCAGATTAGGCGAATTATCGCCATTTAGGCTACCTCGGGGGGTCAATCGGCGACCAAAAATCCCGATTGGCTACCGGTAGCCATTTAGGCTACCTGGAAAATAATAACGGGCGATTTTAGGCTACCTGACCAAAAGTTATATAATAATTTCTTTTACATACGTTTGTAACGAAACTTTCGTTACAAACGTATGTAATATCAGGTTTTTTGTCTTTTCATGCTGTTTGCTTTCTCATACGTATTGCAATTACTATTTGTAGGAATGAGATAGAGATACTTAAGTGCGTTTGACACTAATCTTTTACTATACTTTATATTGGCCGGACAAATTACACTTCGTTAAGACGAAATTGCACAGAGCGACGGAAAGTTACGTCACGTATCCGTATCAATTTAATTCATGTGGGTAATAATAATAAAATTTAAATTAAATTTGAATTGATGTTTACTATGGTATTCTGTATCTCAATGATCTTCATCAAGCTTTTTTTACTATAAAACATATTTTTTTTATCCATTGAAAGATTTTCACAAAATTTTATTTGAATGATAAATTAAAGTAGCAATGTATAACGAAATATAGAAAACAGTTATTATTACTGCAAGTGTAAATACAGAACATGACCCAATATATAACCCACTTTAAGTTATAGTTTGGTAATTGGTACCTATCTACAATAAATAAATAATATTTGGGTGACCAAGCTTCGCTCGGCAGTATTACTACTGGCCAATAGAGGGCAGCAGGAGTCATATATATCTTTTTGTAAATTCAACATTTTCTAAAAATGAATCCTAGCTAGATCGATTCATCGCCCCCAAAACCCCCTGTACACTAAATTTCATGAAAATCATCCGAGATTCAGATATATAGAAATATATATATACTAGGTATATAGATTATAAAGAAATATACAAGAATTGCTCGTTTAAAGGTATAAGATATTACTTTTCACTTCACATTGTTTTTTTTACGTTTTTTCTTTATTTTGGTCTAAAATATAGGTCTGTGAGATACAAAGATTTAGGCGAATTAGGCTACTTGTGCAAAAAAAAAAATTGGGCGAATTTAGGCTACTCAGCAGGTAAAATTGGGCGAATTCAAATGGCAAATATCTGGCAACCCTGCTACAAGCTACCGCTTGTAAGAAAATAGCTACCCTAAAATATTTTAAGCGTGTTTTGTATTAATGAAATCTATACTTGAAGGATTAAATACTGGTCATTATGTCGTATCTATTTTTCTTGATATGACCAAGGCTTTCGATATGATTAGTCACAAAATATTATTAAATAAACTAGAAAAGTGCGGGATAAGATGAAAAGCATTAGAATGGTTCTATCTCTCAGACCGTAAACAATGTGTAGAAATTGCTAGAACACAAGGACAGCGTATCAACATTTATCGTTCAAATTTTAAGACACAACATCCCTTCGGTGTACCTCAGGGTAGTGTATTGGGCCCTCTACTATTTTTACTTTACATTAATGATCTTCCGAATGCCACAACTCATGAATGCATACTGTATGCTGACGACACAACTATAACAGTTAAATCCAAAGATAAAGACTGTCTTCAAAATGAGACTAACAAAACAATTGCAGCAATTATTGGCTGGTTAAATCAAAATAATCTTAGTTTGAATATGAGCAAAACAAATTACATACGATTTCAAACATCAAAAAGTAATCCAATTAACCTAAACATATCATATGACTCGCAATCCATTGAAGAAGCCGACACAGCGGCTTTTCTGGGTATAATACTTGATAGGTATTGCAATTGGAAATCCCACATCGAAACACTATGCAACAAGATTGACAGATTTGTGTACGTACTAAAAAGATTGTCACATATATCGAATAAAAAAACAGCCCTATTGGCATATCACGGCTATGTGGGATCAATTTTGAGATATGGCTTGGTTCTATGGGGTAACTCAACGGATGCAAAAAAGGCATTTATCAAACAAAAGGCGTGTATAAGATCAATCTGTAAAGCTGATCCCTTGGATAGCTGTAAACCATTGTTTAGAGATAATAAAATCTTACCTTTGCCGACTCTTTATATATATGAGACATTAGTATTTGTGAAGAGGCACCCTTATTTGTTCCCTAAAGTGGCTGATATAAATCCGCAAAGGAATCATAGGCTCAAGAACAAATTGTTGGTGCCCCATCGAAGGTTGGCCCTATGCTCTAAAAATGCTTTCTGTATGGCAGTGACTTTATATAATAAACTCCCAAACTCCTATAAAGAACTACCGCTGGTTAATTTTAAAAGAAAACTCTTGACGATTTTGAATACAAAGGTCTATTATGGTGTTGAGGAATACTTAAATGACATTAGTTTCTCTTAGCTTTATTTTTTGTTAATAATTATTTGGCAATTGGCTTTTATATAATATTTTGACATTAAAGATTATAACATTTTAATTATTATTATATTATCAATTTTACTTCTTAATAACTGGTTCGTAATTACTTTTATATTAATTTTCTTCATAATGACTGCTATAATAATAATATATTGTTAATTTATTAGATTAAGGACAAATATTCATACACCAGTACTTAATGGTAAAATGTATTCGGCTAGAATTAATTAATTATGTACCATCTTATTGTAACCTACATTTTTATGAATAAATGAATTATTATTATTATTATTTTCATATTTAATTTAACTCTCACACCCGGCACATGATAAATATATATAAAAACCAAAGACGTATGATAAACTTACTTACATACACATAGATTAAATAAACATACATAAACGTTACACACATACATATATGTACCGGGCGGAGGACTACACCCCGGCAGGGGAGACCAAACGGCCGGGGGTCAGGGCGACAGGCTAAGAAACCGACGGACTATCCTAGCCGAGTCGAGCACCACCGCCTTCTGCATCTTGGCCGCAAGTGAACTGCCACGGAAACCCAGTCGCCGCAGATGGTGAGCGAGGCTGACTGGGATTAAACCATTAGCAGATATCACGATTGGAATGGTTTCAGTGGACTCCACGTGCCACATGGCGGAAACCTCGTGAGCCAGATCCAGATACTTTCGTTTTTTCTCCGTCTCAGCTCTCACGAGGTTCTCATCATACGGGATCGTGATGTCCACCAAAAACACCCGCGACTGTGCCCGGTCCATCACCACGATATCAGGCTTGTTAGCCAAGATAGTCCTGTCCGTGATGATTGACCGGTCCCAATAGAGCCGGACGCCGCCGCGCTCGAGGACAGGAACCGGTGTGTACCTATAATAGGGCACCCTCTCATCCAGGAGTCCGTACTTCAGAGCAAGCTCTTGGTGGAGGATTTTGGCTGCTTGGTTGTGATGCCCAAGTCACTTGTGCCTGTGCAAATACTCAGTGTTGGCAAGCGCCGAACACCCCGAAAGCACATGTCTGAGTGACTCACCGGGATGGCGACAGGCTCGACAAATGTCGTGACAAATGCCATCCTTCAGAATGTACTTTCGGTAGTTCCGCGTCTTAACCACCTGATCTTGTATTGCACAGACAAAACCCTCGGTTTCCCCAAAGAGGTCACCGAAACGCAGCCACTGCACGGACGCTTTTCTATCCACGTGGGGCTCATGAAGAGCCTTAAAAAAGCGTCCGTGCAGCTCCTTCCCCTTCCATACGGACTCCCGGTCAGAGGTGCTAAGCACAGCCGGTCCCCGCCACTCGGTGTTGGCCAAAGATAGGGGAGTAAGTCCTTTATCACATTCTATGACTTCCCGATGCACCGGAGACTCCCTTTTCGTCTCAAAGTATGCTCTGAGACTGGATATCTCCCGATTGTGCATGGTCTTGACGCTGAGCATGCCTCGACCACCACACTTTCGGGGGATATACAGCCTCATGACAGACGACTTTGGGTGGTGCATGCGATGGGCAGTCATAGTTGTGCGGACCTTTCTATCCAGGGCGTCTAGTTCGGTTTGAGTCCATCTGAGCACGCCAAAGGTGTACATGAGGACGGGCATGACCCAGCCGTTATAGGCTCGGACCTTATTGGCACCCGACAAATAACTTTTACAGATCTTTGCCAGGCGCCGAAAAAAGACCTCGCAAACAGACTGTTTCACATCCGCCTCCTGAACCCCTATTGATTGTGACATGCCCAGATACCGGTATGACTCAGCCTCGGAGAGGGTCTTGATGCTCGACGGCTCGAGATTGATCTCGGCCGAGCGAGCGACCCGTCCCCGCTCCACATGCAGGACCGCACACTTGTCTACCCCGAGTTCCATTCTGGAACTGCTGAACTCAGTGGTGATGTTCAACAATTCCTGCAGACGGGAAGCGCTGGGTGCCATCAGTTTGAGGTCATCCATGTAGAGAAGGTTAGGTAACTTCGGCCCTCCTCTCCGAAACTGAAAGCCTGTCCCGGAACCCTCCAGCAACGTGCTAAGGGGGTTCAGAGCCAGGCAAAACCAAAGCGGACTCAAACAATCGCCCTGAAAGATACCCCGCCGTATCCTGATTCGGTCATCCGCAGCCGCCAGCCGCTCGCCATGGAGACAAAGACATGGAGACATGACATGGAGACATTATTATTATTATTATTATTCATTTTAGCTGTTTGGATCGCTCTCTTGTTATATACATATACAATACTAATACAGGGCACGTGGCACCGCGGGCCACATGTGAACTGCGGGCTGTCTTCCCCCCTATAAAAGTATCGCAACCCTCAGTCATGTTTTCCCATACAATTTCTATGGAAAAAAAATTCTACTGCTTGTAAGGGAATAGCTACTCTAAGTTGAATAAAATTAAGTCTCATTTTAATTAACAAAAATGTTGTCTCTATGGTTGAATCAGCACAAAGAGCTATATATATATTGTAATTATCTCTATGGTTGAAAGCGGTCTCTCTGTGTATAAACTCTATGGAAGTGTTCAGTGGACATCTTTAATCTGTGGTGCACTGGCGAGTTTCGGTTCCCGGCTGCCTGATTACGTATAACATAGCAGTAGCGACAGCAGACGCAGAGCCACAGCGACCGGTCGCTAAATGTCATTGTTTATTCGCATTACCTAAGCCGATCGCGCGTCGTCTGCTCCCCTGTCGCAAAGTGCACTTTTGTGGTCTGTGGAATGCACTTTTAGCAATCGATCACTAGCGCCACTTGCGATCAGACGGCAAAAGATGTAAACAAAATACAGTTTTTATTGTCATCTGTGGTTATTCCATGGTCATTCTGTGGTACATCGAATAAATCTGCGGTATAGTTTGAGCCACAGAGCAGTAAATAATGTTCTGTGCACAGAGTACTTTTTTGTTTTGTTAGGTTAGGTGTGAATTTTATGAAATTATCATCTGCCAGTAAGTTTAAAATACTTCTTTGTTATTTTACTACGTAAACATGTGTACCTACTTTTTTCCTGTTGCTATTTGCTAACATGTTTTTATAATTATTATAGCATCAATAGTATCATCGAGTGTCTACCAGCCAGCTGAACGAGTTGCTGGAGCACCTAATGGCGCACCCAATTCTAGCTAAAGGAGTTGGTTTGGGAGTGAGAGTGATGGAGGCCATCGATCGAGAATGGAACAATAATATTGGTTCCATATTCAATGCCTCCAGCAGGGATTGCAACCAGTCAGGCCAGCGGAGGAAGTGCGTATGAATATTCTTCTTTTATGCCCTCGATTTCAAAATGAAAGAGTTATGTAACTACATTTCTTATATGGAACCGGCTGGTGGTCAGCTTATACTGCTGTGAATAAATGCATAAAATTTTTAGATACTGCTGAGGCCACTGCGGTAGGTCCACCTCTTACAACAGCATAAATGTATACAATTTTCAGTTTATTCTGAGGCCACTGCAGCCATTCCAAGCTGGCCATTTCCACAGCTTTCTGCAACTATATTATTTGCAACACTGATAGCCCATAGCATAAACGACCAACACATCAACCTCTGTTGCCTATCTTAGGCCCACTTGCGTCAACCCGGGTTAGTGTGTTAACTCAGGGTTAACACGCTTACCCAGAGTAAGTTTTCAAAATTGTCCAATGACAGACGTTGACTCAAGGGTTAAAAAGAAAATATTTAACCTCTGATTCGCGCAAGTGGACCTTAGAGGGTTATAGCTGGTTTACTTTAGGGGTATACAATGATGGATTGGGGTTTGAATACCACATCCCAGTATGCACCTCTCTCTCGTTTGAGTTGTGTACAGTTGTGGAAAGCGGCTAGTGTTGAAGGTTTGCGTAGTAAGAAAACCTGCATGTCTAAGAGGTCACCGTAATGTTTACACCATATGAAAACATTATGGTGAAAAGGTTGGCAGGCTATATAGGAAAGGAAACCAGTGCCGAATAGTAGTATTATAGAAACAAGGATTCAGACTAAATTATATAGAACATATTACAATGTACTCTTATTCTCAAACTAATTCATATATTTTTTTCCTTTACAGAAAGTCCAGTTTCTCAAAGACGGTTTCAGCAGCCCACACTGAGCAGCAGCTCCACCGTTACCAGAAAGAGTACAAATGGTAAGTCTTTTCTGTTTAGATTTAGTAATATTAATACTTTACTACTTATTAAACTTTCAATAGCTTTTAGCACTATATAACTATCACAAAATTTAAGCATAGAATAAAACTCCTGCCTGTTGAATCGGCCTCTTGGTCTCAAAAAAATTCTAACATTGATGATAGAATTAGTGTTTAATAGATGTTTTATATTTTACAGACCAAAGGGTTGAGCCATCATGGAGAGACGAAGATGTTGTCGAGCTGGAGAGACTTTTCAGAAAGTCCAGTTTCTCAAAGACGGTTTCAGCAGCCCACACTGAGCAGCAGCTCTACCGTTACCAATGAATGAGTACAAATGGTAAGCCTTTTTTGTTTAGATTTAGTAATAATAACACAACTAATTCTTAAACTTTTAATAGTTTAGCACTACATAACTATCACAAAATGTAAGCATAGAATAAAACTCCTGCCTGTTGAATCAGCCTCTTGGTAACATCGATGATAGAATTAGTGTTTAATAGATGTTTTATATTTCACAGACCAAAGGTTTGAGCCATCATGGAGAGACAACGGTTTTCGAACAGGAGAGACATAGGGTGGGCGCAGAGAGAGGACTGGCTGAAGCTGCTTCTATTACAGCGAATGCATGCTGGCAAAGGCCTTGAATAAGCTTTTTGACTTATTGTGTAAAATGTTTTAACAATTAAAACATATGAATTTATTTGTTGTAAAAATAAATGAGAGAAATTATTATTTATAATATTAGTAATTTGTCAAGTTACACCTTTGAAGAACTCCTTAACAGTAGGATTCTTGGAGTGGATAGAATATGCTTCCGGCTCCTCACAAGATAGTATAAAAGTTAATTTAATTATGTAAGAAAAGTTGTATATATAAATACATTTTTTAAAAAAAGCAAGTGCAGAGTTTCTTGCTAGTTCCTTCCAGTGCTTTTCGAAAGACTTTTTATAAGGGCCTGGCTTATGAGAAAAATAAAGATTTTTATTTTGGATCTCTAATGAAATTTTATTATTGAATGGAAGTTAATTAAGTCTTGAAATAAAACTCATTTTTATCATTTTTTGTGTAATTTTTTATTTTCTATTCTGTTCCTCCACAACCACTGGGGTAGCAATAGTTATTACTATTTAATAACTTAAAACTCAAGGAGAAGGCTCAGAGTCACTCAGCGGGCGATGGAAAGAGCTATGCTCGGAGTTTCTCTACGTGATCAAATCAGAAATGAGGAGATTCGTAGACGAACAAGAGTCACCGACATAGCTCAACGTATCACGAAGCTGAAGTGGCAATGGGCGGGGCACATAGCTCGTAGGACCGACGGACGTTGAGGACCCAAAGTGCTGGAATGGCGACCCCGCACGGGAAAGCGCAGTGTTGGCAGACCTCCGACCAGATGGACTGACGACATTAAAAGAGTCGCGGGAAAGCGCTGGATACAAGTGGCGCAAGACCGTGCGGGCTGGAAATCATTGCAGGAGGCCTATGTCCAGCAGTGGACGTCCGTCGGCTGAAACGAACTTAAAACTAATGAGGGTTCTAAGATGCCCTGACCTAAAAAGAAACCCACAGCAAACTCAGTCTGGTGACTGGTCTGTCTGTCTGTCAACTGGTTTTCATATTTTACGGTTAGGTAACGTTGTGGGTACCTCAAGAAACCTTAATGCTACTTCATGCACTCCCTTATCGGATATGTCTGGTCTTCCACTTTAACATTTCCTCATCAAGTGGTGGCAGTGCTCCCTCGATTCCTTCAGTGCCTTGAGGGAATTTTGAAGTTCATTTGCATTTTCACAACGGCTGCTCTGCCTTCATTGTTATCTCAATATCTGAAATGTGCAAATAATTTATTGTTTACGACATTAAAATTGATTAAATCACTGTCACAAATCTCTAAAATATTAACAAATCATATAACAGTATAGAAATAGAGAAATAAATAGCTGTTTGTTAGTTTAGTTAGTTAGTAATAAAATTTCTCATTTTACTACTAACTGATTTTACTACTAGATGATTCATATGGCATTGGTATGGCCTCTAAGAATAAAAGGTGTTCCACAGAATAGACACCATATGAATTTATCTGTTCATATGGCGTTCGTTCAGTAATAAATTTTAACACTTTTCTCTTTGTTAATATTCAAATCAACTAAAATTACTTGTTTTTTACTTCTTATTCCTAGTTCGTTTTTAACAGGGCAGTTGTATTTTTTATTTATTTATTTTTATTTCTGTTGTGCTTGGTATTATCTCGCTGTTAATCCTCATGCAGTTAGATACTTAATGGCCATAGGTTAGCAAGATTTGAAACATAGGGTTAATTTGTATAATTCGTAAATATTAACATTTTTATTATTTTCAATAAAATATAATAGCTATAAAATAATCACCTGTTTAATTTAATAATTTGTCTGTTCTCTTGCACCTCTGGAAGTCTAATGTATATTTGCTAAATATCAATGCTGTTGAGTGCCTTAGTGGCTTCTTTGACAGCATTTGATACACTAGATTGGCTCAATCCATGAAGAAAATTCATGCCAACTGGTTTTTGATATGAACCAGTGACATAACCTGTAATAATAATTGAATCTTAAATATTCATTTCATAAACAACTATGGAAGCCATATATCAGCATTCCAAGGCCGCTTTTGTTGCTCTTCACTTTCGACAGTATTTACACAGTTTTTGAAATAGTTCTTTCGTGAGCCTATAATGAATTTTAACTCTGCGTCAGGCGATGCTTGCTGGTTACTGGATTTGCTTGATCTCTCAAATGTAATTTCACCGTAAACGAGCCTTCTCCAAGAATTGGGCCACCCTCTCTTCTTCATTAAGCGCTTCCTCTAAAAGAAAAAAAGTGTTCCCTTATAAACTTATAAAACAAACATGAACATTGTACATTGGGCTCTAAATTCCTTATTTTTTATATAAATAGGTAAAATTATACCTTTTCACGTTAATAGAGACAATATAATATACTTACATATTTTAAACTTTCTTTCTATTATTAAATAGCTCATTTTTTCTCATAATTATATTATAACTCCACCAGACAAAATAGCAATAATTCGTTTAGCGACAGGTATTTAGGCTGTCGCTTTAATGGTCGCTTTTTTGTCGGCTGTCGCTGTCGAGCCGCTGTCAAATTTAGCATACATAATACCAGCTTGTTAGCACGACAATGGATTGAATGCACTTTTAACCACAGACGACATAACTTTTTACAACACAGATTGTACCACAGATTGATCGCCCGCTGTCAGCTGTTAATCGGTGTTTACATAATACAAAAATGCTGTTTGACAGCGGATAGTACGCGATTTATGCCTGTGGCAAACCTGTGGCAAGATCGGTAATAACCCCCCTGCCGCCTGATTACGTATAACATAGCAGTAGCGACAGCAGACGCAGAGCCACAGCGACCGGTCGCTAAATGTCATTGTTTATTCGCATTACCTAAGCCGATCGCGCGTCGTCTGCTCCCCTGTCGCAAAGTGCACTTTTGTGGTCTGTGGAATGCACTTTTAGCAATCGATCACTAGCGCCACTTGCGATCAGACGGCAAAAGATGTAAACAAAATACAGTTTTTATTGTCATCTGTGGTTATTCCATGGTCATTCTGTGGTACATCGAATAAATCTGCGGTCATTCTGTGATTATGTCTGTGATTCTGCGGTATAGTTTGAGCCACAGAGTACTTTTTTGTTTTGTTAGGTTAGGTGTGAATTTTATGAAATTATCATCTGCCAGTAAGTTTAAAATACTTCTTTGTTATTTTACTACGTAAACATACCTACTTTTTTCCTGTTGCTATTTGCTAATATGTTCTTATAGTTATTATAGCATCAATAGGATCATCGAGTGTCTCAGCCAGCTGAACGAGTTGCTGGAGCACCTAATGGCGCACCCAATTCTAGCTAAAGGAGTTGGTTTGGGAGTGAGAGTGAAGGAGGCCATCGATCGAGAATGTAACAATAGTATTGGTTCCAGATTCAATGCCTCCAGCAGGGATTGCAACCAGTCAGGCCAGCGGAGGAAGTGAGTACCTATGAATATCCTTCTTTTATGCTCTCGATTTCAAAATGAAAGAGTTATGTAACTTCATTTCTTATATGAAACCGGCTGGTGGTCAGCTGCATTATACTGCTGTGAATAGATGCATACAATTTTTTGATACTGCTGAGGCCACTGCGGTAGGTCGACCTCTTACAACAGCATAAATGTATACAATTTTCAGTTTATTCTGAGGCCACTGCAGCCATTCCAAGCAGGCCATTTCCACAGCTTTCTGCAACTATATTAATTGCGACACTGATAGCCCGTAGCTTAAACGACCAACACATCAACCTCTGTTGCCTATCTTAGGTCCACTTGCGTCAACGGTTAGTGTGTTAACTCAGGGTTAACACGCTCACCCAGAGTAAGTTTTCAGAACTGTCCAATGACAGATTAACCGTTGACTCAAGGGTTACAAAGAAAATAGTTAACCTCCGATTCGCGCAAGTGGACCTTAGAGGGTTATAGCTGGTTTACTTTAGGGGTATATAATGATGGGTTGGGGTTTGAATACCACTTCCCAGCATGCACCTCTCTCTCGTTTGAGTGGTGTACAGTTGTGGAAAGTGGCTAGTGTTGAAGGTTTGTGTAGTAAGAAAACCTGCATGTCTAAGAGGTCACCGTAATGTTTACACCATAAGAAAACATTATGGTGAAAAGGTCGGCAGGCTTTATAGGAAAGGAAACCAGTGCCGAATAGTAGTATTATAGAAACAAGGATTCAGACTAAATTATATAGAACATATTACAATGTACTCTTATTCTCAAACTAATTCATATATTTTTTTCCTTTACAGAAAGTCCAGTTTCTCAAAGACGGTTTCAGCAGCCCACACTGAGCAGCAGCTCCACCGTTACCAGAAAGAGTACAAATGGTAAGTCTTTTCTGTTTAGATTTAGTAATATTAATACTTTACTACTTATTAAACTTTCAAAGCTTTTAACACTATATAACTATCACAAAATTTAAGCATAGGAATACAACTCCTGCCTGCAAAAAATCTAACATTGATGATAGAATTAGTGTTTAATAGATGTTTTATATTTTACAGACCAAAGGGTTGAGCCATCATGGAGAGACGAAGATGTTGTCGAGCTGGAGACTTTTCAGAAAGTCCAGTTTCTCAAAGACGGTTTCAGCAGCCCACACTGAGCAGCAGCTCTACCGTTACCAGAATGAGTACAAATGGTAAGCCTTTTTTGTTTAGATTTAGTAACTAATTCTTAAACTTTTAATAGTTTAGCACTACATAACTATCACAAAATGTAAGCATAGAATACAACTCCTGCCTGTTGAATCAGCCTCTTGGTAACATCGATGATAGAATTAGTGTTTAATAGATGTTTTATATTTCACAGACCAAAGGTTTGAGCCATCATGGAGAGACAACGGTTTTCGAACAGGAGAGACAAAGGGTGGGCGCAGAGAGCAGACTGGCTGAAGCTGCTTCTAAAACAGCGAATGCATGCTGGCAAAGGCCTTGAATAAGCTTTTTGACTTGTTGTGTAAAATATTTTAACAATTAAAAAATATTAATTTATTTGTTGTAAAAATAAATGAGAGAAATTATTATATAATATTAGTAATTTGTCAAGTTACACCTTTAAAGAACTCCTTAACAGTAGGATTCTTGGAATGGATAGAATATGTTTCCGGCTCCTCACAAGATAGTATAAAAGTTAATTTAATTATGTAAGAAAAGTTGTCTAGATAAATACATTTTTTTAAAAAAAGCAAGTGCAGAGTTTTTTGCTTGAAATTTTATTATTGAATGGAAGTTAATTAAGTCTAATTTAATTATGTAAGAAAAGTTGTATATATAAATACATTTTTTTAAAAAAAGTAAGTGCAGAGTTTTTTGCTTGAAATTTTATTATTGAATGGAAGTTAATTAAGTCTTGAAATAAAACTCATTTTTATCATTTTTTGTGTAATTTTTTATTTTCTATTCTGTTCCTCCACAACCACTGGGGAAGCAATAGTTATTACTATTTAATAACTTAAAACTAATGAGGGTTCTAAGATGCCCTGACCTAAAAAGAAACCCACAGCAAACTCAGTCTGGTGACTGGTCTGTCTGTCTGTCAACTGGTTTTCATATTTTACGGTTAGGTTACGTTGTGGGTACCTCAAGTAACCTTAATGCTACTTCATGCACTCCCTTATCGGATATGTCTGGTCTTCCACTTGAACATTTCCTCATCAAGTGGTGGCAGTGCTCCCTCGAGTCCTTCAGTGCCTTGAGGGAATTTTGAAGTTCATTTGCATTTTCACAACGGCTGCTCTGCCTTCATTGTTATCTCAATATCTGAAATGTGCAAATAATTTATTGTTTACGACATTAAAATTGATTAAATCACTGTCACAAATCTCTAAAATATTAACAAATCATATAACAGTATAGAAAATAGAGAAATAAATAGCTGTTTGTTAGTTAGGTTAGTAAGTAATAAAATTTCTCATTGATTAACAGATAAATTCATATGGCATTGGTATGGCCTCTAAGAATAAAAGGTGTTCCACAGAATAGACACGGTATGAATTTATCTGTTCATATGGCATTCGTTCAGTAATAAATTTTAACACTTTTCTCTTTGTTAATATTCAAATCAACTAAAATTACTTGTTTTTTACTTCTTATTCTTAGTTCGTTTTTAACAGGGCAGTTGTGTTTTTTATTTATTTATTTTTATTTCTGTTGTGCTTGGTATTATCTCGCTGTTAATCCTCATGCAGTTTTATAGTTATCTGTTCATATGGTGTTCGTTCAGTAATAAATTTTAACACTTTTCTCTTTGTTAATATTCAAATCAACTAAAATTACTTGTTTTTTACTTCTTATTCTTAGTTCGTTTTTAACAGGGCAGTTGTATTTTTTATTTATTTATTTTTATTTCTGTTGTGCTTGGTATTATCTCGCTGTTAATCCTCATGCAGTTTTATAGTTATACATCACCTTTGGTCATCTTTAGATACTTAATGGCCACAGGTTAGCAAGATTTGAAACACGGTTAATTAGTATAATTCGTAAATATTAACATTTTTATTATTTTCAATAAAATTTAATAGCTATAAAATAATCACCTGTTTAATTTAATAATTTGTCTGTTCTCTTGCACCTCTGGAAGTCTATATTTGCTAAATATCAATGCTGTCGAGTGCCTTAGTGGCTTCTTTGACAGCATTTGATACACTAGATTGGCCCAATCCATGAAGAAAATTCATGCCAACTGGGTTTTGATATGAACCAGTGACATAACCTGTAATAATAATTAAATCTTAAATATTCATTTCATAAACACCTATGGAAGCCATATATCAGCATTCCAAGGCCGCTTTTGTTGCTCTTCACTTTCGACAGTATTTACACAGTTTTTGAAATAGTTCTTTCGTGAGCCTATAATGAATTTTAACTCTGCGTCAGGCGATGCTTGCTGGTTAGTGGATTTGCTTGATCTCTCAAATGTAATTTCACCGTAAACGAGCCTTCTCCAAGAATTGGGCCACCCTCTCTTCTTCATTAAGCGCTTCCTCTAAAAGAAAAAAGTGTTCCCTTATAAACTTATAAAACAAACATGAACATTGTACATTGGGCTCTAAATTCCTTATTTTTTATATAAATAGGTAAAATTATACCTTTT
Organism: Coenonympha glycerion; assembly: GCA_963855885.1. Classification (NCBI taxonomy): domain Eukaryota; kingdom Metazoa; phylum Arthropoda; class Insecta; order Lepidoptera; family Nymphalidae; genus Coenonympha; species Coenonympha glycerion. The sequence goes on along the minus strand of OY979630.1, from coordinate 14,237,263 downwards.
CACGTTAATAGAGACAATATAATATACTTACATATTTTAAACTTCCTTTCTTTTATTAAATATCTCATTTTTTCTCATAATTATATTATAACTCCACCAGACTAAATAGCAATAATTCGTTTAGCGACAGGTATTTAGGCTGTCGCTTTATGGTCGCTTTTTTGTCGGCTGTCGCTGTCGAGCCGCTGTCAAATTTAGCATACATAATACCAGCTTGTTAGCACGACAATGGATTGAATGCACTTTTAACCACAGACGACATAACTTTTTACAACACAGATTGTACCACAGATTGATCGCCCGCTGTCAGCTGTTAATCGGTGTTTACATAATACAAAAATGCCGTTTGACAGCGGATAGTACGCGATTTATGCCTGTGGCAAACCTGTGGCAAGATCGGTAATAACCCCCCGGGTCTGTGGGCGAGTGGCGGATGGCGGTTAAGATACAATATCTTTAATCTGTGGATGGCGGGAGCAGAGATATTGAAATAATTTTTTTTTGCGGCATATTAAATCTTGTATGCAACTGTTCATAATTATTTAGTCATTTTAATTCTCGAAATATCCCATTTGCCCATTTCGATACTGGGCATGCCTCGGATCAGAAATCAAACACTCAAAATGACCCTCCTTAGGAGTTATACAGTTGCATAAATAGGTAGCTATAAATACATACAAGGACAAGGATATTGGCATAAATCAAACTATAATATAATAAAAAAAAACAATAAAATAATAATTAACAAACCATTTGTTAATTATTATTTTATTATTTGTTATTATCCCCTGAGTGGAAGATGAGGATGAACATTTGTATAATAAGTATTACCATAGGTACTTATAATACAAACAATTAGTATGCGCAAATAGGAAAATAAAATAAACAACATATTATTACAAAATTACTTTACATTTTTATTAAAGTAACAAGCTAATTAACCTATATGGGCTTAATCTTAAAGTGAAGACCAATGAGAGAGAACACAAGACATTTGAGATCCTGCACCAAATAATAGAAGCAGCGTAGGCCTTCTGGATCACGGGATTGGTTGACTTCAACCAAAGAGCCAGTCTTGGATGTAGTGAAAGAAATGTGCTCCTCCCCTATGACTATTTCAAGTTCCTAAAATAAATAACAGAATATTAATTAGTAATAATAGGCTTTTGAAACAAAAATGTATAATCCCATACCTTTAAACTAGCAATTTCTTGTATATTTATTTCTATATAATCTGAATCTCAGAAACCGCTTTAATGAAATTTAGCATACAGGGGTTTTTTTGGGGTGATGAATTGATCTAGCTAAGATTAATTTTTAGAAAATGTTAAAAAAATATGACTTCTATCTATTGGTCAATAGTACCATGTTGTTATTATTATAAAGGCTCAAGGGTTTTTCGCAATTTGTAAGTTAAGATCATATTGTAAGCTTGCGACAGTTAAATTGAGGGAATAGAAGTATCATCCACATGTTTACCAATAAAAACCAGTCGAGTTCCATTCGTTCACCCAGATATTGTTACATTTACAAAAATTAATCTTCAAACTGGCTAAAAGACAACACTCAGCTTCAACCACTGGGAAGCATGATGTATGCTCAGCCTTAGAAAGTCCCCCAGGTGATTGAAGAGAGGATGAAGCATGAATGCTTCTTAGTCAGAGGTTAGGGGTTTAATTTAGGCAACAAGTTGCACAATACTTGTAAACTGGATAAAAGATACCTTGGTATATTATGTGAATAAACATTAGGGTTTCTGCACATATTTGGATCAAATATTTATCTACTTCTAAAGATATAAGAAAACTTACTTGTCTGCCAACACGATCTGGTGGGGGCCACATGTGATCGTCTTCCCGCATTATTTCAGAATCTTCGATTATTCTTTTCAACTCGTCCATTACACATGGATGCACATAGGCTTCTTTGCGAATCATAGTATCATTCTTGTAGTTGGAATTATTAGCATAGCGCAGTTTACCATCAGGACGGAACTCAAATTCAAGAAATTCGTGACCAAATTTCCCTTTGTGACCCACATAATACCGTATATAAAAATCAGTGGACATTTTAACATATGAATACAAATTCTGTGATTGTATAGTTCCGCGTTCCCACTTTAATCATTCAAGTTTTTTATTCAATCTACATTTAGCTCAAGTTACAAGTACATATTTAGTACCTATAACATTTTTTTATACAGTCTTGAAAGAAAGAAAACGAAAGAAAGAAAATGGAAAGAAACGTGAAAAATGAAAATGATCAGACATATTTTAGTTTTACAACATATAGAGTAATCTGTGTTTTACAAGCACTTTACAAATTACATGATTACAAGTAACAAAGAGTATATAATCTCTACTTCAATATACTCTATGATAAGAACTATCCCTATAGTGTTTTATGTCTATGGTAGCCACCACAGACCACAAGTAGCCAACGAGTAGCCACTACCAAAGAGTATATAATCACTACGTCCTACGTCCGACAAGGCTCTCTTGGCACTTGAATGAGGGAACATCAAAGAATATAAAAATATTTATATTCTTTGATGTTCACCATATTTTTTTTTGTATGTTCCTATCATGGAGTATGGAGATTATGATCTGTGGTTCCTATAGTGATGTCTATGATCATAGACAATTGTTCACAGACTACAAAACTCATGACAAAACCATAGAGAAAATATATTATACAACGTGTTTAGGACGAATACGAACAACTTCGAGGTATTGAACAGACCACTTAAAGGAATCGAACCACATAAGAAATTATTTTTAAATAAAATAAAAAAAGAAAATTCAGTTTTCATACAAAGTAATTCAACTATTTCCAACTATCCATGTTACACACACCTTTATGCAAAAACTGACATCGTCGCATTTTAAAACATAACTTATGAATGGTCTTAATTTTACTAAACAATGAACACTGTTTGTTGCCACAAGCGAGGGTTGTCACACTAAGGATTTAATGAAAAATTAAAAAAATATTTATCTGTCAGAAATTTATCAATGATTCTTATCGTTTTAAAGAATGGGTTTAGTAAAGTGACTTCAACAGTTATCTATGTGAGAATTTAAAAATTATGAATGTGGAAGAAAGGAAATTTCTGGATCAGTAGTAGCAAATCTGCTGAACACGAGTTTCCCCTCGATTCTCGAAGAGATAGGCCAACAGTCCACCACGCTGGCCTCATGCGGATTGGAAAATGGATTGGCGTATTACACATACCTACATCGAAAATTTCAGAAAATTCCCTATGATAATTTTCATCATTTTTCTAAAATTTTCGCTTATTACATTGCTTATAAAATTATAACATTGCTTAGCTCGATGTTTAATAGGTTATTTGATAAATACCTGTACCTAAATAATAACATAATATCATATGCATGTAAAATGTAAATAAAAAAAGTCAATATTACATTGTACCTTAAAGCTACAACCCTGGTTATACCGGCCGGGTCGTCGCACACTCAAAGGGGCTTCAACAATAAAGATAAGGAAACAATTAGTTTCTCGATCGCCGTTTAACTAAGGGATACGTATACCTGAGAGAAAGAGAGCCCTAAACTTCTTCAAAAAACTTCAGGAGCTTATGAACTTGCGGTGCGCTCTTGTAATAATTTTTAACAATATCGACAATCGATACTGAGAATCTTACTGATGATCTTAATTGTTTACCTAACTATTCAGTTATGAACTTTACACGAGCTTGCTGACCTACGTTTACGCAATCAAAAAAAGGATGTTTGTATTTTTGAGTATGGTAAATAAGACAGTATGTAAGCTTGAGTGAATTTAAATAGATTCAGCTTATTTCGGTATTCTACCTTTCAAGAGTACTAACAGTGTAAATAAAGTCTTTTTATTGGCATGAAGTAGGATCATAATGATTGCACTTAGAATCGTAAAGTTTAAAATTAATTATTTTCAATATTGCCAAACTGTAAAAGATTTAAATCTAATATAAATCTAAGGAAAAATTATATTTTATCGTACGCGGTAAGACTTTATCGATGCCGACAAGATAGCTTCTACTCGCACATCACTAGTTACACCGTAGCTAGTGTGTAGCGTAGTATTTTTGAATGATTTAAGTTTGGCAACGTCGCAAAAGTAAGAGTGCGGCATATGGGACACAATTTAGGATCTATTTACAAAAGAAAAATTATTTTCTCCGAAAATATCCATTTTAGAACTCATGTTCCTTAGCCATTTTTGATTACTTTTCGATAAGGAACCTAACCCTAGAGTTGTTCGTATTCGTCCTGAACACGTTGTATAACAAGCTTGTAAGGGAATAGCTATTCTAAAATGAATTTAATAAGTTTCATTTTAGCTTAACAAAAAAGCATTTGAATTCTGAATGTCTCAATCCCACAGATATCCATACGTTTGACAGTTCATTTTTTGTGCCGATTTGAAGCGCCTCCACCGAGCGTCTACGGTACTAAATTGGCATTTGTTGGAAGTGGATCGTCGTTTTGAATGTCATTTGATTTTAGTTCTATAGACGCTCACAAGGTTACGATGAGGTTACGCAACAATCAGCGCCAATATGGCGAAAATCAAGTGTCTTCATTTTTACGTTGACATTCAGCTATCCAGAGTATATTCTATATACTCTATGGAGATCAGTGCTCAATCCTAATAATAAAAATAATCCTAATGTCTCAATCAGAGGTGATTATTTATGACAAATTGTATGCTAATAATTAAATCTAAGCAGTACAACTAAAAAGCTGAGTTGACCTTAACAAAAATGTTTGAATCGTACAAATTGTTAAATGTGTAGGTTTTATCCATAGAGAAATAAATATTGGTTTTATCTCTATGGGGGTGACTTGAGCATCTTGACTTCATCGTTGGTTTGTGCCTTGAGCATAGACTAACACTATCAAACACTATGGCCATTTTGCAAAGTCAATAAGCTGTCAGTTTAGTTGTCATTGTCAAAATACTCTTTCCTAGTTGTCTTGTCTATGATCTTTTCTTTTTGACCCAGCCAAGATGGGTGAGTGTTTATCGATTGTAATAGTAAGGAATTAATCCAATAAAATCTTTAAAAATTACATCAAATATTCATTATCTTCATGTTCAAGAACTTGTGCATTAACTGAGAGTGTTGGATTTGTTTATATTTATGCGATATACTTTGATGGTCGAATTTAAGTGAAGTGTTGCACTGTTTATTAAATTAATAGTTCGGCTAATATTGTTCAGGTATCAGCCGTGATCACTGGCATAAAAGGAGGGCTACCGGCGGCAAACGCGCGCCTATCCGCAAGAAGAGGAAGTACGAGTTAGGTCGCCCGGCTGCCAACACTAAGGTAAACTTCTAACCTAACATAACCAATAACATTGCGTTGTATACTATTCTGTTACAAATTAGGTACAACGTTCAAGTTGAGACAAGTGTGAAGCCTTGTATCAGGTCGAATCCCACTGGAATGTAAAAATAATCAGCTCTCATTTTTTATTTAGTCAGTCACTGTACATTATGCCATTGGATAACGCGCTTAGCTGTCCACCTAATATGGTCTATGATTCAAGACTACTGTCTTATTTGTAGTGACCCATAGGATTAAGGACATACAAATACAATTATCAAATTCTTATAATTTTGTTTAAAAAAAAATTGATAGTAAATTATTTTCTTCACTGATAAAAGTCAGCCTTAAACAATTAGTTCATTTGTTCGTATTAGGATTAGATCCATAAGTGGCTGGACTGTAGGCCATGATTCCATACAAAACCTTTACATTTTATTGACATGTTCTTTAATATTTTCCAGCTTGGCTCACAGCGCATCCACTTGGTGCGTGCTCGCGGTGGCAATGTCAAGTACCGTGCACTGCGTCTTGACACTGGAAACTTTTCCTGGGGCTCAGAATGTAAGTAAGACAACTTTATTGGTTAGAACTTAATTTGTACAGTTTGCTGTGAAAGTCCATTTGGAATAAGTGAGTTTTCTTGCATGTACATTGTACAGTGCGACAAGGCTATTTTGGTGTGTGGCCAAAATTGGAACTAACGCCGCTAACTTGTCATACAGTTTGTTAGATTGCTCTGTCGATATACCGCTACTATATGTTGAATTGTTTTTACTAATAGATTTTATTAGATTTAATTCTCTACATTACATCATATTACCCTTCTATTATATACGGGCTAAAGTTCGTGTAATTTCTTAAACATACCTTAGTGTTCATATTGTTTAAGATTTCTTATCAAAATTGAAGTCAAGCCAACAAATACGATATGATGACAACTTTGTATCTCATACAAACAATATGGGATTAAAATCTCCATAAACTTCATTAAATATTTCAGGTTCAACACGCAAAGCGCGTATCATCGACGTGGTGTACAACGCATCCAACAACGAATTGGTGCGTACCAAGACCCTCGTGAAGAACGCCATTGTTGTGGTGGACGCCACCCCCTTCCGGCAATGGTACGAGTCTCACTACCTGCTGCCCCTTGGGAGGAAGAAGGGTGCTAAATTGGTAAGTTTCTCACCACAATGCTAAGTTAAATTAATAGTTTTGAAGCCCAAAGGATGTTCACTGATTTAGGGGTAAATGCCACTTGTTCCACAGCTGGATGTCACTTTTGAGGTTGCTAAGTTTATTAGTCCTCAATCAAGATCATTTTCTTAAAGGGGATTAAAGGCATTGTCTATTCAATTCAATTACCGGGGCTATAGCTTGCAGCTCTACTGGCTGGGTACAATTCGCCTAGCCAATGTCAGTGTTGACAAGGAAGAAACATGTTTTAAGTGAATAGATGATGATAACTGTAAATCTTTATGGATGTGATTGAACTCTATCCACAAATAGCAAGGCATTCATTGTCTATCACCATGAACTTTTGCCACTTTAAGTTAGCAACTTGCAGCGATGATTGATACTTCCTATCTACTTAGTAACTAATAATGAATTATATTATCAAACTATTACTTACAATTAGTCTGCGATTGCGGTTCAAGCTTGCATAGTATGTTAGTGAAATCATCCATCATCATAGCATTTTGCACATTTTTATTTACCTGGTTTGGAATAGTTTTAATATAAATCTTATTATGTATGCACATCCCTTTAGACTTTTGGCTATCAGCAGCAAGCAACTTGTGTTGATTAATAAAAAAAATAAGGCAAAATGTTAAGGAACAAGATTAAGGCTAACCTTCTAGCCATAGCTGTTGTCACTCCCCTCTAAATTCTTTAGTGAAAGATTTTCTGATGAAAATATGCGTGTCATATGATTTATATGATTAGTGATCTCGTATTTGATTTCCTGAACCTGCCATATAATGGCATTTCAAATACCAGTAACTTTATTGCGTTAAATGTATGAAATGTTTTAGACTGAAGCTGAGGAAGCTATCATCAACAAAAAACGCAGTAAGAAAACCGCAAAGAAATACCTCGCCAGACAGCGCTTAGCTAAGGTTGAGGCCGCTCTAGAAGAGCAGTTCCACACTGGACGTTTATTAGGTAAGAATTAATAATACATAATAATTACGCAATTAAGTTGACCCAAAATGGCGGCTGTTTGCTCAAATACACTTCGCGCCTCGTTCGACGCGTTTTCCTTTGTGGCGCTCTCATATTATTGCACCTCGGTTGTAATCTGAAAAATGCGTGTTCAACTTATACACCACAAACATATGAATAGCTATAAAAAGTGCATAAAATAATCTACACCACACTTAGCTTCACTATTTCTAATGTTGTTCAGTTTATACCATTGTAGGTTTATAAGTGATGATATCGAGAAGTTTTGAGGCTGCATCATGGATGGGTGCCGTTTTGGAAACCATCCAGCTGCCGCATGATCTATTCGTCATAGTTACTCTGATATAACACTTCAAATGTAGCGAGTGAGTTGTTGTAAAACATGTTACTCAAGTGCACGGTGTATTTCAGCGTGCGTGGCGAGTCGGCCGGGCCAGTGCGGTCGCGCCGACGGCTACGTGCTCGAGGGGAAGGAGTTGGAGTTCTACCTGAGGAAGATCAAATCCAAGAGGGCGAAGTAGGGACCTTAATGTATAAATAAATGCAAAAAAACCGCATTTACGTGTTTCATTTTGGAGTTGCCGCCTTACCTTGAAACTCTTTACTTAATCAGATTCAGTTTCGCTTTGTTTTTAGGCGGATACCTAATGGAAACTTATGAAACTATAGTTTGTTGAGAGAACCAAGTGTCTTCTCTTTATCAAAGATCACCAGTATTTGTGAACAAACTCCTCCAAAACGACTTGACTGATTTTTGTGTGCGTTCCCCCAGCGGAATTTTGTATAATTTCTTAGTTTTAAGTACATATGCAGAGATTTTTATGATCGGTAGGTCGGAGAATAGGTCTTACACTAGTTTCATACTGGCTAAACAACGTTTGCCCGGTCAGTTGACGATTACAGTGCGACAAGGCTATTTTGGCGCGTGGCGCAAGTCTGAACTAACGCCGCTATCTTGTGTTACTGTTTGATAGTTCGCTCTGTCGGTATATCACTATATATGGTTGTATGTTATGTTGTTTTTGCGTAAATCTAAAATTGAAGTAAAATTGAGATTTTATTTTATGGCTGCCTTTGTTTTGGAACAGCGCCCTCCTTCAAGTGCCAAGAGAGCCTTGTCGGAATGTACACAATATTTTAATTTTGCAACTTATTACCATAAAATAGATAGTAGGTACCTACCTAATTTACGAGTGTTTGCTCTGCTTCAATCAACTCTATGCCACAGAACATTTTTTTTTTTTTTTTTTTTTCTCTTTGGCTTTACACAGATAAGCCAATGTTAGGTTGTAGGATAATAAAAGTTAGGGAAACTATATTTATTTTAAAAAATCAAGCAGGATTCAAATTGGGATTCCAAAGGAAAAGGATAGGGTTTTTTTAAATATATATACAAATATTATTTACAACTTTTTTACATATATACATACAATACATTGAGCTATAACTTTAAATTATTTGTTTCTAGGAACAAAGACTAAATTTTATAAACATCATAACAATTAGTATATAATAAACAAATTATAGAGGTAGGAAATGGAATGTGCAATGATTCAAGATTATCAAGAAAGGCAAATCGGTCATACAAAGTGCATGCAAAGAAAATATGGTTTAAGTCCCCATACTCTCCACAGGAACAAAGAGGGTCGGGGACAATTTTTAGTCTGTGCAAATGCGCCGGGGTACAAACATGACAGCGCATTCTACACAAAACAGAAGTGACCGTTTTAGAAAATACTAGTCGGCTAAACCATGGTTTTCTTGGAATGAATGGCTGAATTTTTCTATAATGTTTACCCACTGAACCATCATTATGCCATATCACATCCCACGCTTCATACAAATATGTTTTAGCTAAATGTACCAGATCAGTACAATAATTAGTGTACGGTACAGTATCTCCTACACGTACAGCCTCTTTTGCCAGTTGATCTGCTCTTACGTTTCCGGGAATGCCCACATGGCTTGGAACCCAAGCCAACACAACATCACAATTCTTCTGAGAGCATTTATATAAAAGATCTCTGATGTCGAAAATAATTGAAGACTGTTTATGAACTTTAAATGGGAATCTCATAATAGCTTCTAAAGCACTGCGGGAATCCGAAAAAATTATTGTTTTTGATATCTTTAAAATTAAAATATATTCTAGAGCTTTAAGTAATCCGTAACATTCACCGGTATAAATGGAAGTTTCAGGTGGAAGTTTAGTTTGTTGTATACATTTATATTGTGAATGATAGACCCCAACGCCAACACAACTGTTATCTTGATCTTTAGAGGCATCCGTAAATATGCAATGCCAGTCTGACCAGTCATTATTAATAATGCTGTTGAATTCTTGTTTTGAGTTGGGATTATTTTTTAATAATCCTATATCCAATTTAATTTGCGGAACAGCAACAAGACTTTCATAGTTGTGTTGGTATAAAGGAAGAGTAATATTTCGATATGTGGGAGCTCCTAAGCTTTCATATTTTCTATGACTTTTTACAAGACATGGAGAATCTTTATGAAACCAGTAGTTACAGGCATCAACCTGCTCTGCCAGTTGTTGTACTTTTAAAAATAATGGATGTGAACTTAGCTGTAGCGTTCGGAAGAAGAATTTATCACAGAGGAACTGCCTTCTTAGATATAAGGGTGGATCGCAACATTCGACCTGCAGACAATTTATGGGACTCGATTTCATTGCACCTGTTACTAATCTCAAAGCCTTAGACTGAACAGAATCCAGCTTTTTAACTGCACTTGTATTACCTGGGTGTAATAAGAATGTTCCATAGTCCAAAACACTCCTTATCAAAGCATTATATAACAGTCTCATTGAAAAAGGATGTGCACCCCACCATACACCTGTGAGACACCTTAAAATGTTTAAATTTCTCTCACACCTTAGTAAAATATATTCATAGTGAGGAATTCCAGTAAGCTTAGAATCTAATATTACACCCAAAAATTTTGCCTTCTCTTTAATTTCTAGCGGTACACTATTGTAATTAATATTAATAGGTGGGAGTTTTCGCTTTCGGGAGAATATCACAACAGAACTTTTGGATGGTGACAAATCTAAACCATTAGTATCTAACCAACCCTTTAAGGCATTTAATGCTAAGGTTAATAACTGACTAATATTATGTATGGATGGTCCAGCAACATATAAAAGCAAATCATCTGCATATTGCAGAACATTTGCATATTTCTCAATAGATGTGTCCAAATCGTAAGTATAAATGTTATATAAAATAGGACTCAAAACAGAACCTTGTGGCAAACCTTTCCACACAGTTCTAATGAATTTATCATTTTCAGACGAATCTAATGAATACTTTATGTATCTTTCATACAACATATTTACAATAAAATTAATTAGTAAAATAGGAACATTTAAGGCTAACAATTTATTTTTTAAAATTGAAATATTAACATTATCATAAGCAGCATTTATGTCTAGGAAAGCAGCAACCAGTGACTCATTTTTAGAAAAACTTAGTCTTATGTCAGTGGTAAATATGCTCAAACTGTCAAGAGTAGATTTACCTCTCCTGAAACCAAACTGAGTTCTTGATAATAATGTATTATGTTCTAAGAACCATTCCAGCCTAATTTTAATAAGATGTTCAGCAGTTTTAGCCAGTACCGATGACAATGCAATCGGTCTATAGGATGTTGAATCTGCACTAGGTTTATTCGGCTTCTGTATAAGGATCAATGTTTGGGACCTCCAGGAATCGGGCACGATGCCCGTAATCATAACATTGTTTATCAAGGACAGATAGTAACTGAGACTATTATCATCGAGATTCGACAAGAAGGAATAAGGAATCCCGTCTTCACCTGGTGCAGAATCTTTGGTAGATGAAAGTACGCCTTTTAATTCAATAAGTGTAAACGGCGAATTTAAAGCGTTATTACAATAATTAAAAGATATATGGGGCGTTATAACCATGGGACATTCAGGTACATAAGGAGGAGCTAAGCGATCCATGACTTGTTCTGCAAGTTCTGATGAAATTTTATTTTGCTGAGTATCTTTAAATGCAGATCTGAACCTTCTAATGTTTTGCCAAACCAAAGACGGTGAAACATGGGGATTTAAAGATAAACAAAACCTTTGCCACCCTTCATACTTCTTTACCCTAAGTAGCTCCTTAGTAGTATTAGCAATTTGCAAATAATGATCAAAATTTTCATCAGTCATATTCTGACAATATTGTTTCTCAGCTTGCTTTCTCTGTTTAACTGCATTAGTACACTCTGCATCCCACCATGGTGGAGATGGAATAAATCCCAAACCACACCTTTTTAACGGAAAACATTCATTTGCAGCTTCAGTTACTGCTGTAGCTAATGCTTGTGAGCATTCTAATAAATTAGAGTGACTTATTGTAGGTAGATTTTTAATTTTTTGTTCTACAGCTACTCTATACAGACTCCAGTTGGCATCTGTTAGTTTATGTTTTATACGTGGTTGTCTTACTTGCTTTGGGGGATTTTTAAAGGGGAAGGTAATTATTATGGGATAGTGATCACTACCATAAGTAGATTCAGCAGGTGACCAAGTGAGAGAAGAAGCGAGATCAGGAGTGCAAATTGACAAATCTAGAGCACTAGGTGTTCGAGCGAGCCGTGTTGGAGATCCAGTATTTAAAATGCACAGGTTATGGGAGCTAATTAAATCTAACAACTTTTCGCCGTAGTAAGTTGATGTGGAACAACCCCATAACTCATGATGAGAATTAAAATCTCCTAAACATAAAAATGGTTTCGGTAAAAAATTCAATATTTCATTAATTTCATTAAATATATCATTGTTAGGACGGGAGAAATATAAAGATACATAACATATACTATTTACAATAACTGCAATAACAGATAAGTCATCGCTATGTACAGGTAGAGTGATAGGAGTAAATGCCAGAGTATTTTTGATGAGTATTGCCACTCCACCATACCCATCAAGTCTGTCTTCTCTGAGACAAACAAACCCTGGCATTTTAAACAATGATTCCTTTCTCAACCATGTCTCTTGGAGACAGATGAGAAAAGGATCTTGATTATTTATTAATTGAATTAGGTCAGGTTTCCTAATGTTGAGACTTAGGCAATTCCATTGAACCACTCTGGCTTTGTGATCCATTATTAATATTTTGAGTTTGGCATAATGCTTCTATTACTGAGGCGACGTGGGACGGTGAAACTAAATTTGATTGTGATAGTAATTGAATGAGAAATTTAATTATATCAGCAATTTTCATAGTGTTTTCATTATGATTGTTATTAATTGGTTTTTCTGCAGGTAACACAGGATCTTTTATTATATTTGAGTGAGCAAAGCGGTCATATCCTTTGCTCAGCTTTGCGGGAGATCTTGGCTTTGCAAACACAGTTTTTTTATATGACTGTGAAACAGAATTGGAAGTTGCTGGATTAGAATCTGAAGTAGACGGATTATATTTTGAGGATGAAGACATGGGTGTTGAAAATAAAGCTTCTGCATAAGATAATTTTGAAACAGGTGGATGCATTTTAATAGCTTCCATATATGAAATGCAGCTTTTACTCATAGTTTCTTTTATTGCTCTCTGCCTACTATGTTCTAAACATTTCTTATTCACAGCTTGGTGTGAACCTTTGCATAAACAGCACCGGTAATCCTCCTCTTCTACCTGACAAGTGTCCCCAGAATGGCCTTGCCCACACTTGTAACATTTTGGCATTGATCGGCATTGATTTTTTACATGGCCAAAACGGCAACATTGGTAGCACTGCACTGTTGGATAGATGTACAATTCAACTGGCAAAGCAGTATAACACATGTAAACTCTGGTAGGTAGTACTTGTCCATCAAAAGTAATAATTACTGTTCCAGTATTAATAAATTGACTTGCATTATTTACAATTACTTTTCTTTTAATACGCCTAATTTTAATTATTGGTCCACAACCAAGTGGCACAGTCATGCTTGACAAAACCTCATCGTCAGACCAATCAAGAGGTACACCTTTCACTACACCCATGCGAGTAACATTAAACGTCGGGATAAATGCTTTGAATTTGGCTGTTTCAAGATTTTTGTTTTGTAAAAAGTTATTAGCATCTATGTACGAAGAAAACGATATGCTTATTCTATTCCTGCCAACTCGTTTGAGACTACCATTCACAATACCAACTAAATTATTTTGTTTCAAAAAGCGGCCAAATGTTATAGGGTGCAGTGATGTAGTGCTATCAACTTCACCTTCTTTTTGAACATGTACAATGAATGGGGCATTATCAGAGACTTGATATTGAGCACGACCAACCGGCACTCGAGTTGCAGTATTAGGATTTGGGGTTACATTTGTAATTTGATCAGTAGTTGTGTTAAGTGGATTTTCAAGATTGGTTTTTGCATCGCACTTGCAATCACAATTATACCTTGCTTTTCCATCGGGTGTTTTTGTTTTTTTCTTTCGCTTATTACATGCCGCACATACGCGTGAAAATATTTTTCTTTTGAGTGTTTGGTCGATATTAGATATAATAGAAGTATCAGTATCCATTGACGACTCGACCGCCGAAATTAATATGTCCATCTTAGATGGAATATGTGGTATATTTACCGATCCTGGAGGAATTGTTCCCCCAGGATCAGGGGGCTCCTCCATGAGTTAGAGTGCTAATAAACTATATTTTCTAAAACTTACCTATATATACAGCTAACTACTATGAATATACACTTATAATACACTATTTATAATATAAACAACACCAATCCTTTTCTAAATAAGATATCAAATTAAAAGAAAAACAGAAACGAAAAAAACCGCGTCCGCCGTGTCCGAAGTTTCCCGCCCTTTTTCCCACAGAACATTATTACCCTAGCCGGGAAGAATACCAACTTCATACACAGACAATGGGGCCACGTAATATGAACGCCATCTATCTTTACCCCCCCAGAAACTTCTTTGCGCGGGAATTTTAAATCACCTGTTTTATATTTATTTTTGAAAAAATTGTTAAGGGCAATTTCAAAAGTAGTTCATGAATGAAGAAAATACAACATAAAATTATATTGCATTTTTTCATTCATAAACTACTTTTGAAATTACGCCTACAGGAATCGATTTAGGGACTGAAAAAAAAGATAATTTGTGGGTTAAATAATTTATTTGAACCACAATATTATTACAATGAATATTATTACATAGTACATGATTATGATACAAACAAAATTAAAATTAAGATTTACCTATGTATGTCTTGAAGAACAAAGTATTGTCAGGAGTCAGGACTCAGGAAACGAATTCTCCCAGGTATGGGGAAACGATGCAATGTTTGGATTATTAGCAGGAGAACCGTCCACACACAGAGTACAATATTTATCATAATGGTAACTTCCACACTTGAAATTGTCTCTCATTTTCTTTATTGGTAAAAGAAAAAACACTCGAGTTCTTCTCTTACTGAATATTACATAACTTCTGAACGTAAACACTATTACAAATACAAAATGCTCGACTCAGCGGAATTTAGTATAGAATCTGTTTAAAATAAGTGTAGATTATTACAAAAAAACCGTAAAAAAAGAAAATATACAACACAATCAAGCAACAAAAAATAGAAATCGGCCATATTTAAATCATAGACAAGTAAAGTAAAACATAGACTAAAACTTGTTTGAAATTTTCTGAAAACCACAGATAATTGATAAGTTCAATGTTTTTTCACAGCCCGTTTTTATTTATTTTCGTTGTATACTTAGATTGTATTTTATTTCTAAGTAATACATATAATGTAAAAAATCTTAAAAAATGAATTATAACTATAATTTGATGTCTGGGTTGCTAGTCTAATAATTAAAAATATTATTATCTTATTAAATAGCAACACAATTTTCATTCTCGCTCGCACTTTGTAACCCCCACAAACGGACCCATTGTTCCTTAAGTAAGTTGACCCCCCCTGCTCTATGCTCTGCAGAATACAACAATGCGTGAATGCAGAGCGAGAGCACCCTGCACCACAGAGCACTGATCTCCATTAATATTCTATATACTCTATGGAGATCATCTATTATTCACGCATGCAATTATTGCAATCTGGTGACTGAGTGACTAGTGACTGATCCCTGCCGTATCCATAGATTATACACTTATACCTGGTATAGATAAGCCACGTTCAAATTGGGCTTATTTTACAGCCTTCTGAATAAGCGTTGGATAGCCTTAACGTGAACTCAACGGGTCTGCCCGCGAAATTCAAAATTTTCGTGGTTTTTTGCAATTTGTACGCTAATTAGACATGATAGGCTTACGGCAATCAATTTGCGAAAATGGCAGTATCATCTTTACATGATTATATCAAAATCTTTGCATAAAAATGTATATCCTAGGAAATTAATCCGAGTATCGAGTTTTATGTAAGTAACTCGCAAATCTTGGACTAATTTCTTTAACTCGACACTTTCGAGCAGAGATTTTTATATAAACACGTGAAGAAGATATTGGGATTATCGCAATTTGACGGCCATAAGCCTATTATATCTTATTAGCTTAAAAATCGCGAAAAACCACAAAAAATTTGAATTTCGCGGGCACAGCCGTGGTGTGCTCCTTAACTTAAGGACAAAAGGTTTGAATTAGCTATCCAACACTTATCAGAAGGTTGTGAAACAGCCCCGTTCCATTCAGATCAATTTTCTTCAATGGAAAATTGCAAAATAGTAACAATAAAACACAAAGTATTTATTTAGTTTTATATTTTGCATGAATTTTAAAATAGTTTTTTAGTTTTTGAACTTAAAACACTTTTCCAAGATTTGAATCTCTCCTCATGTGGGTACTCCCACTTTGGAAATCTATGCAATGGACCTGAAAATATGAAGAATAGAATATAATTTTAGGCGTCACGCAGAAGTTTAACATAACTAATATCTGGGTGACCGAGTTTCACTCGGTGGCCAATAGATGGCAGCAGTAGACATATTTTTATTTTTTTGGTAAATTCGACATTTTATAAAAATGAATCCTAGCTAGATCGATTTATCGCCCCCAAAACCCCCTGTATGCTAAATTTCATGAAAATCGTTAAAGCCGTTCCCGAGATCCAGATTATATAGAAATATATATACTTACAAGAATTGCTCGTTTAAAGGTATAGGATAGGATAATCACTGAATTGCAACTAACATAAGGTTTTCGTTAGCCGTACAACCTTTAACTTAGTTTTTCAATATTTCTATATGATAAACAGATGGTTAACCGGGTAGCTCTAAAAGGAAGTACAAGCTAAAAAACAATCTTACCATCAACAGGACACCCAAAATAACAATTCAGTTCGGTTTTTTTGGGCATTTTGTCATAAAGCCAAAAGAGAACGCCAAGTATATCGTATGTAGCAGGAATCGGAAACCAATTTGCAAGCCGGGTAAAATCGTTTTAAACTGAAATCGAATCGAGTCCATAAACAGTCCAAGTCGTCGTTTTATATAGAAATCACTCAGAAAACACCACTTAGCACAGGAAATAACCAACAGAAATCACAGTAGTATGCCGATTGCCGTTAGAAAAGTTTTTTGAAACTTGACAAATGACAAGGGCCTAGACGTTGACGACGGACGTTCAGTGTTGCCATTTAACCAAAAACATAATTTTTTGTTATATCTTAATTTAAATTAATTAAAAAAATAGTATGAATTACTAATTAGTTAGTTTATTATTTTAATTTTTTCAATATAATTTTGTCTTTTTGCAAGCATTAAATGACGACCCTGCTGCCACCTAGTGTCACATTTTATAAACATCCGTAAAGTTGTATCCCCACCGAAGTTAGAGGTCGCTAGTTTATTTAAAAATATTAGTATCAGAATTTGTATGACTCTTTCATCCCCATGGCCGTATCGCGAAAAAAAAAATAACGCCCAGTTTCATATACCTTCTGTCCGACGCTATAGAAATGAAATTTGGCGTACAGCGATGCTTTGTAGCGGGAGTCGGACTCAGGGAAAAAATAAACATATGGCTTGAGAAGATTAAATAAAACTCGTTATTAAAGTATTCTCGTGTTTAATGGGTCTACCATCTTGCCAGCCATCAGCGCGACGTGAATGTTGGTGTCCATTACGAAGTACAGAAACGGGTACGTTGCAGAGAAGATCACCGGGCCGCGGTTGCTGACGTATCCTGCAACAAGGAACAATTTTTTTTGAAAGAGATGGTTTTTTTTTAATTAAACGTCCTGAATCTACGAGTGGACCTCTAGCCATATTATGGCATTTTGCGATACCTACGCTAAGGCCCAATCAGATTTTCTCATTTCGACCATCGCGACATTTCTCTGTGTCGAAGATGTCAAAATGACGGAATCTGATTGTTTACTGAAAACACAGCTCCGCTCCGCTTTGGTGGAAACCGGGCCTAGTGATATTTCGAAATGGTCCGTTCTGGGAATCGAACCCAGGTAAGTCCGCGCAAATGTAAGTTTATCACATTTTACCTTGAGCCTGTCATTCACAGAGGGGCAATCTGTGCTGCTATTACGTACCTACCTAAGTATTATAATTTTGTGTTTATTAAAGTTCGACATTTTCATCACTGCATAATGGAAACACTCGTCCTTGTCATGTAAATGCGGCGGAGCGGTGAAAATAAATAGCAAATGTTATGCGCACAGGAAACAAATCATCTCGTAATTCTTCTCATTGATGTAATTGAAAAGTTGGTATATCAGCGAATCATCATTTCCATCTCGATTAGGCATTTAGGTCGTCATGTCGGTGCAATGGTCGATTTTCTATGATAGCGCGGCTATGCGGTGGTAGGGACTAGGGTTGTCTCGAAAACAATATTTTTATAGTCTCCCAGCTTTCAATTACTAGTCCTCTGTGAGATATTCGAGTTTCAAGCAGCTGGTAAGATACAATATTTCCCTTTCACTTCGGAGTTCGGGGTAAAGGGATATAGGGACAAGTGACAACCCTCCACTATCCAGGGCTCAGGTGGCCAATCGTGGAATTGCCGGCCGTTCGGTACTTGCTCTTGGCATGTTCCCGCGGTGCCTTCATGACTCCCTGCAAATTGTTTCCTCTCGCTCCTTGACCCAATGTGCTCACTCTCCCATTAGATCTCCATTTTGTGAACTAGTCACACTACCAGCTGCCCATTTATTATTGGAAAGAGTTTAGGTAGGTATGTGTTTATCAAGTAGATTTGCATCCATTTTCGGAAGTATTTACCCTGGGTTTGACAACCTTATAACGGGTTACGTAGTGGCCATACCGCGGCGCATCAATGGCTCCAAATGTGCGTATCGCCTCGTGGCGTCACCACAGACGAAACAAAAGAGCCGGTCTCACCACTTGACGCGGTGGTCGCGCTCTTTCGGTAACAATTATCTTGGCCCTAGACCGTAAAACGAGGGCATGCGCATGCCTAATGCCTATGTAAGTATGTGTAAGTCGAGCAATTTGCTCAAGTTTATTACAAAAAGTTGTTAAATTGTCACTTGAGTCGGTTTTATTCTTGGAAGGTGCGAGGCCGTGTACAATATGTGAAACTGCATTTGCGAAGTATTTTACACATAAGTTTCTTTGGCAACTAGTTCTATCACAGTAGGTATTACATAGGTACTCCTATTTATGTTTTACGAGAACCTTTTTTACACTACAAAAATAATAATTACTTCATTGTGATCTATGCAGCTAAAGATGTTATAGTTATAGCGACTTAGCGCGGTACTAATTTGAAAGATATTGTTATCCATAACGGTTTTTATACATGTACTATATCATCGCATCGGTACGCTCAACGGTTGGCGATGCCTGTTTTGGCGGAAGGGTGATAATTATAGCCACGGCCGAAGCCTCCAATCAGACCAAGCCTGAGCCATTAGAAGAACTTATACAATTTCAAAGCAGCCGGCGGCAGGAATCGAGAAGGCCAGTTCAAAGTTCAGCAAAGCCGCCTAATCTGATGTCATAGAGTAACTGATTCAGAATAAGTATCTGAAATTTAATTTCGATAACATTAAATATAGTCCTGTGAGAAAGTAACTGATCCAGAATATCCGGAACTTAATTTTGATAGAATTGAATAGCCTGCTGCCTGTGAGTTGTGACCGGTGTCCACGGACGCGTATCGGTGCGGTGAAGAGATCGTCGTCCCACGCCTCTGCGGTGTGCGTCCACGGCTCCCCGCTCCACCTGAAGCTCGCGCAATTAAGTGGATCACACCGTAACCTTACACGGTCACGGGTCAGCCCGACCCAACCGCCATTGTTCTGAATCATTAACAATGATAATACTCACGGTAAGTTTGTGAGGAGCGTCTATTATATTATAGGTAGGTACCTGTAGGCTATACATGGCAAGTTACTTAAATAAACTAAGTACCTAAGTGCTGTTAGCGATTATTAGCACTTCTGGCTAAGTTCATTTTTAGGGTTCCATACCAATTTGGTAAAAATGGAACCCTTATGGTTAGACTTTCTCCGTCCGTCCGTCCGTCCGTCCGTCCGTCTGTCATACTCGATTATTTCAGTAACTATTCAAGCTATCGACTTGAAATTTAGAATAGTAATAATAATAATAATAAAAATCGTAAAATTTTGAAAATTGTTTTTATTTTTATTAAAAAAGGGGGGAAAACCGGGTCGCCAAATTTTCAAAATGAGATATTGAGTGGGGTATCATATGAAAGGGCGTTACTTGTGTATACTAAAACTAATTTTTATTTATTTTTATGCCTGATAGTTTTTGATTTATTGGGCAAACTGTCGAAAAAAATACCGTTCCCCCCCCTTATCTCCGAAGTTTACGAATCGAAAAATCTGAAATAATTATGATCAATAGAAGTTAATGTATATTTTACAGGAAAAATAAAATCAACTCACTGACTAATATACTTTTTTTGATAATGACAATAATCCGCCAAAAACAAAGTTACGTTTGCGGTTTTCCAACAAAAGTACCTACATGTAAATTATACTCGTAAATTCATGAAAAAAAGTGATTCTTTCAATGTTTTACTTCTCTTATGGTATGGAACCCTCGGTGCGCGAGTCCGACTCGCACTTGGCCGGTTTTTTTTCTAATTCTATTTTACAGTCTCTGGTCATCGCGCCGCCGGTCACCGTAAACACTTTGTTAATTGTTACGACGGTAATGGATTTCTATCACTTACTTAACAGTTGTCCATTGTATATATTCTACTTATTCATTATTTGGTAAGGGAAAGTATGCAAACAAAGTAAGTCGTAACAATAAGCTCATTGAAAGTTTTTTCATAGGGTTTTTCACGTGGCAACTGGCAAGATGTCAAATCAACCGAAAGGATCAGTTAAAAACTCACTGTTCCTACCGTAGTGCTCGTAGTGGCGTTGGCGACGGAGACGGCCTGCTCGATGCTGCATCATAAATGGCTGGCTAGCGTGACGACGTGCTGCCGGGGCTTGAACACGTCACCGCGTTAGTCTGTTGTCAGTAACTCACTGTTTTTGACGTCGGGCTGGTATTTGCGGATGGTCACGGAGACGGCCTGCTCGATGCTGCGCACATACACGCCGGGCTGCTGCGTCATCGGCGTGAAGTCGTGCTGCCGGGGCTTGAACACGTCGCCGCGTCAGTCTGCGATCAGTAACTCACTGTTCTTGACCTCGGGCTGGTAGTGGTACTTGCGGATGGCGACGGAGACGGCCTGCTCGATGCTGCATCATAAACGCCTGGCTGCTGCGTCATTAGCGTGAAGACGTGCTGCCGGGGCTTGAACACGTCGCCGCGTCAGTCTGCGGTCAGTAACTCACTGTTCTTGACGTCGGGCTGGTATTTGCGGATGGCCACGGAGACGGCCTGCTCGATGCTGCGCACATACACGCCGGGCTGCTGCGTCATCGGCGTGAAGTCGTGCTGCCGGGGCTCGAACACGTCGCGTATGCCGAGCTGAAAAATATCAGATTCTTGACTATCTTTGCAAACAACCAGTAGATACCGAGCACAGCCCTGTTTTCAATAAGAATGAGGGCTGTAGAGCTCAGACAGAGGACAAGGAATAAATCTTAAAATGTCACCGATGTTTCTTTTGCGACACGAGATTTTTTAATTATAAGTAAGTAAATACCTAGTTTGAAAACACCCATGTGGTAATGTTGATTAATGACTCGCCAGTCGGTAAACTGGAACATTGGATTGGGAACAATAAAAAGCAGTTTTTTTATCATGCAAATTAGCATGAACGTTTTCGCTGTTAATTACTGGGTCATAATCAAAGCACTTGACATTTTACTACTGCATATAACTATTAATTTTAAACAGGTTTGCTCGATATAATTTCACTTTTCATTGATAAATTCTGAGAAACATCTATAAGCACTGTGAGTGTCGAACTAAATCTATTGACATGCAGCACCTAGGTAGGTACATGGTTCAGGATTAAAGAAGGTAGGAATACAAGATATTTTTTTTTGAAAGTAACACGTTCTTGTTCGTGTCTAGACTTTAAACGACAGTAAAACGAGAAAGCTTTAATTTTTTAACACATGAAGTGAATACTTACTTAAAACTTATACTACATTATTATATTGTAATGCGAAACGAAACTAAACCATTTCTAATTCTGATTTGACTGTGTACCTACTTTTACGCTTTGAAGTATGAACCTTACTTAAAAAAGTCACAGAAAAAAAAGAAGATAAAACCAAATAATTAGTAAGCACCTTTTGCAAATCTGTCGTAAGAGTCACATGGCCCTTTACAATAAAACTGGGCACCACGGCTCTGACGCGTCGTGGATGCAGCGCCGCGTAAACGTCCGAAAGGTCCGACTCCCGCGCCATCCTCGCCAGCAACCTGTCCAGCTCCCCAGAGCCCCTCCGAACTGGTAACACGACGAGGAGGTAGTATCTCTCGCTGTCCAGGGGCAGGCGGAGAGCTGACGCCTCCAGGTGTGGCAGGTAGGCGTACTCCATCACTGAATCGTAATGCATGTAGGCTACCTGCAGAGAAGACGAAAATAATTATTACTTCGGATAGATTGATTTGCTATAATCCGCTACTTGAAAAGATTCTGTTTGGTACCTACAATATATGCAGGAACACTGCCCACATGCAACACCACACACAATTTTCAAATACTTTCTTCGATGATGTGAAGTCAAGATCTCCTGAGTATGTCCCGGTGTCGGAACGAAACGTGCGTCGAAGAAAGTATTTTAAAATTGTGTGTGATGTTTCATGTGGGCAGTATTCCTGCATATTGTACCATACAGAATCTTTTCAGGTAGTTAAGGGATTATAGCAAAACAAATTAATCTGTCCTAATAATAGGTAATTGCGGATTTCCGCAAAATAACGCCTGCTTCCATTCAATATTGAAAAAAATTATCAGAATTTCAAGTTTGCCACTCATTTACGGTAGGGCTGTAGAACACAGAGGCCAAACTAGAAAGAGTGTAATAAGCTTTGATTAGGTTGTAAAAAGATTAATGCGGTGTCGTTGGATTTAGTTAACCTAAAGATGAAAGCAAAAACGTATACTTAAGTAGTTATAATAATATCAACTGACTCTACAACTATGGGAGAGTAGAGTATCTATACGATTTCGATTACGACGTCTATAAATTCTTACACGGTTTTAATTATGAGTAGGTACGAAAATAATAATGAATTCACTAGCCCTAACTTTGGGGGCAACGGCAATGTTTCTAGTGCGCCGATTTTGGAATTTAGCCAATATAAGGAGATTTTTAGTAGATACCTACCTGAATATTCCTTAGCCCATTCGCCATAAACATTTTATCATCGTCGTTCGGAATTTCGACAGGTAATTCTGTTCCAACATTAAACGACCTGTACACCAAGTAGTCATCGTCATAAGGTGGGCTCGTATACAGAAAGTCCAGCACTGACTTCTTTCGTCGTTGTAATGTTTCCAACACTGGTGAAGTGGTGGTTAAAGAATCTGCTATGGTTGTTTCAGTATTCGTTGACATTTGTTCAGTTTCGGTGGCTCCACTAGTGGTCGATGGTTGACTATCAGTTGTCATGGTTGAAGATGCCTCTGTAGTGGAGGTAGTCAATGAAGTGGTTGTGACATCAACAGCGGTTGATGCACTGGTCACAGTCGTAATATCAGTTGATTCTTCTGTCATTGTTTGTGTAGTTGATGCTTCAGTTGACATCGTAGTTTCCGTGGTTGAAGAAACAAATGGGTCTGTATTTGCACTGGAAGATGTTAACGTGGTCTGCGTAGCAACCCCGTTTACTGTAGTGGTTTCTGTAGGAGTAGGTGTTTCCCCTGTAGAAATAACAGGGGTATCTGCATTTTCTCCGCGAATGTCCACAGTGTCTAAGGTTTCTACTTGAGGGTTTGGTGTTGTTTCTTCTTTGGTTGCTTTAGTAGTTTGACTAGTCGTCGTATCTTCACGACTTGTTATTTTCTCCGGTCCGATTGTTATCAGTGTTGTTGGCGTGCTACTACTGACACTGGTAGTAGTAACACTGATAGTAGTAATGATCGGAGTCGTAGTAGAATTATTCACCTCATTAGTAGTCGTTTGGGCAGCTTCTGTTGTATTAATTGGCTTCGAAGTAGATGGATGATCGCTCTCTAAATCAAATCCATAAAAGCGTAAAATCTTTTTGTAACTTTCAGTGAATGTAACGTTTTCGTTATTTAGTGCAAGCCCTGCGAGGAAGCCTTCCTCAGGAACGAAGTACGTCTGGAATAAATACGGACTTCACCATCGATAACTATAGTGGTATAAAATAAACAAAATAAGTATATGAGTACATTTTATTAATTAAAACTTTTCTACAGTTTCTGCCTCATAATAAGATTAGGCTTTAGTTTGTCGCATGAAAGAGTTGGAAAGGTAAATTACTAGGCGATCTAGGCATGATCCTCAAGAAGTAGTGTAGATTTCCTTCATCTTTAAAGAAAGTGAATTAATGATCGGTAGATGTTTCACAAAACGGAAAAGTTTGGAGTGAACTGCTGGCCTGTGAACGGATACATTACGTCGAACCTTATGGAAGTCTTAAATATTATGTGGTCGCTCAGCTATTTTATTTTAATAAACTTCTCTACATAGGTACCGTCCAACATAACAATAACCTGACTGATAAAATATGGAATAAGTAGGTACTAGGTAGTCGCTAGTTAAAAGTAATAAATTAAACTCAAATTCCACATCAATGTATTGTTTTAAGATTCCCATGAATCAATCTTGACCGCGACGGAAGGTGCGCTTTTTGAAAATAAAACGACTCCAATAAAATGACTCACTTTGAGCGTGCGATGTATATCTCGAAAGCCGATCCTCATCACATTCCTGTTCCACGGGAGCTGCATACTCCGTTGGATCTGGTACGAGGATTCTCCATCGACGCCTTCGTACAGAGCAACCAAAATTCCCATCAATCCGTAAGGTGAAAATGCTATGTTATTGTCGTTTAAAAAATTGTGTTCCGCCAAAACTTTAATTCCAAATTCATTCGTAACGTCTACCATGTGAGATAACGGGGTCCGTTTGGAGTCCCACAGCTTTATTTCTATAGGGATTCCATATTCGGTAGATGTAACTACACCGATAGTAGCGAATACGTAAAAGAAACGCGAAATGCCAGCTATGGCGAGAGGTTGGGAGCGACCGGCGCGGACCATGGCTTTCGCGACTCTGATTGCCCAAGTGCCTACTGCCTATGGACTGAGTTCTGACTCGAGTTCCGAATTCTGTCTGGCCGTGGTGGTTGAGTGAATACTGCCTACTGGCTGGCTGTGGTACAGGCGCTTGAGGTGGATTTCGTTTCTTTGTAACTCATTAGCATTGAGACCGGGTTCTTGGGTGAATGGCCCCGTGCACATTTTTACGCGAAAAAATGGTTATTATTATTCGAAACACGATGATAAATTTATTAGGTACCTACTTTACAGGTGAGTAATAATGAGTCCCATGAGATTATTGACCTATCTCTGAAGGTAAAACACGTACCTAGGTACTAGGAAGGCATATTTTTATTAGAGTATCGTACAAAGTTAACGAGTGACGACCGAATGGCGCAGAACTATGCCCGGTTCCTATAATCAACGAATCGTTATTGTACAAAAGGTACGATTCGTTTTTGAGTTCTGAGTAACGAACCGTTATTGGCGTTCCTAAAAAGATTTGTGACGTCTACCTGCAGCGACCCGTTGTCGGTGGTCCGCTTACCGAAGCCCTCCCTCAGCATACGTTTGTTTCGTTAATGCAAACAAGAACATTTACAAGTGCATTAAAAACTAATTTTATATTTTGTTATTTTGAGCGTATGGATATAAGTATATATTATTAAAGTCATACATACAATTAATAATTAGTTTATTTCATAAACTAAAGATTTTTTTTAATAAAAAAATAATTGTTTTTATAGGCTGCTAGTTACAGTGAAGTGAACCAAACGCATTCGTGATGTCAAATGTCAATTGGCATTGTCTGTTTTGAACTTATTCTAGGATTTCAAGAGGATTTCTAGTTTCTTCAAAACAGAAAAATACCTATTAGTGATTTCTTGATTATAATATATACTTAAATGGAATCTACTCAGGTAAGAAATTTTGTTAAACTATCACTGTACCTACTAATTTATGTTGGCGTCAACACCTACTTGAATATTTATTTGTTGATTTTTTTTTCAAGAAAATGAAGAAAGCTATGGTTAGGGAAGAAGTTTCCTTACTGGTGGACCTTATTGAAGGGAAACCAATTTTGACGAGTAAAGAGACTAACGCAAATACAAATAAAATAAAAGATGATGCATGGACATCATTGGTGCAAGAGTTCAATGCTAAGACTGGGTCAGTCCCAAGAACTAAAGAGCAATTAAAATTAAAATGGGACAATTTAAAAAAAGCGGCCCGTAAAAGAGCTCAAGTTATAAGAATGAATAATTTAAAGGTAGGTATTATTCACGTACACTCATATTATCATCATAATATCGTCACATAATTTTTATGATTTATCACACAAATTCCATATAATGTTCACTGTCAAGCAAGTGAAATTTAGTCTCCTGAAATTACTTCAACAATACTTCAATAAGTCACAGGCACATGACCGGGATTTGAATCCCCAACTCCCTGATGACAGGCAGAGATCTGAACTTAAATGCTCTTTATGTACATTTCAATCCATCACGTCGCGCCCCACTCTGTCAAAATCGCTTCTGTTTTATTCAATTCGTATGGAGTTTGACAGTGGGGCGTGCCGTCGTGGATTGAAATATCTATAAATAAATATATGGAAACAAAACCAGGCAAAATGCTTGTAGTATATATATTGTATTGTGGCATATTTGAAATATTGATAGTTGTTTATGTTAGCTTTCTTGACTATTTTAACTATTTATTTCTTTTTCAAGACAGGTGGTGGTAAACCAGATTACATCCCACCAGATGATATTTTGGATAGAGTTACCTCAGTGTTAGGCTCCACTTGCACTGGGTTTACGGTGCCATTTGGTGGGGATGGCACCGGTATTGTGGTGCCGGAAGTGGGTGCCACTGCAGAGGTAGCTCCTACTAGTTCCATGGAAGTTATAGATATAACCTCCCATGAGGATGCAGACCAGGATAAACTGAGTGACCATAGCTATGGAACTCCACATGGTATTATACTCCCTTCTCTATGTACATAACTCCTTATTAAATTCATTTTTTTTAATACATTGTAATAATAACATGTAACAAACATTTCAGGTTCAAGAATAAAAAAAGAATATATCCAGGGGCCAGGGAGCACAAAATTCTTCTTCAATACTTCTCTATCCAAGCAACTTGGTACGAACAAGAAAGGTAAATATAATTATGAAAATGATTGTAACATTATTTCCTGGTAGACTGTGTGGTCAAATTAATATTATGAATGAATATGAATGAATGAATATACTTTTATTGCACACCACAAAGTCAAACAAAGGACAACACAAAAATTACAAAGAATAGGTACACAATTTGGCGGCCTTATCGCTACTTAGCGATCTCTTCCAGGCAACCAATGCTGTAAAGGATTTATGCAGATACTAGAAGTACGTGGTGCAAATTCAAAAATATTATCTCTACAACATAATGCATAATTAAGCCTTTGCTCCTCCTTAAAGGTCTTCCCAAATGTATTTGTTTATTTATTGCAACATAATTTGTTGGTGTCATTTTTGCAATAAAATATTAATAATTGTTATTTATTTTGAACATAAGAATAAAATTACTTTTATTTGTTTCAGTTAAAAAGAAGAGCAATGATGACTCTAGGCAGAAAGAAGAAAAAGACTATAGGCAGTCATTTATTACACGTAACCTGGCTGCAGCTAGTTACTACAATGCACAAACAGAAAAATTAAAATTAGAAATTAAACTTTTAAAATTAGAGCTAGCGAAAAAGGAAAATTCGGATTCCCCTTAATCCGAATTTTCCTTTTTCGCTAGCTCTAATTTTGTGAGCTGTGAACTATGTCTGTTTTTTTTTTTTATTGTAATTAGGCTTGTGCTTGACGACAATCATGCCTGAGGGAAAGCAATGATGAAGTCTAGGTTGGAGCGCGCTTGCCTAGAAAATGCCTGTTCACTCTTCTGTTGAAGGCACCCAGATTATACTTGGCTGGAAACACGGAGGCTGGAAGGGCGTTCCATAACTTAGCGGTTCGTATCAGAAATGTGGAAGAAAAACGTTTCGTGCGAGTTTGTTGGATGTCAATTGTCAACCACATAAGGATGCCATCCCTCTCGGCGTCTTGCAGTCCTATAGTAGAAAGGTGAAGGAGGTACAAGGTTATGTAGTTCCTGAGCACACTCACCGTTAATGCAAAATACCAAATCATTTGTAATTCGTGAATATTTCAATCATGTTGTGGTGTTATTTGGATTCATATAGTAATAATCTATGCTCCTGGCCATATTTGGTTCGGCAATATTTCTTTAAAATAATAATCAATTTTGATCAAAATTTATAACTTTGGTCGAGTTCCGTAATACCAAAAATTATGAATGAAAACTTGTAACTTTCTTTACTAACTGATGTTTTTCTTTAGCTGGACAATTAAAACTGTGCTCCTGAACTAATGCGACGTGAGATAGTGTTGTTTTTATTACAAAACAAATAAGCAGAAAACATGTCCTCTTTGACATAAAAATAAGCAAAACTAAATTCGTTTACAATTTCGTTTAACAACAGTATTTCGGAACCAGATAATGGCCAGGAGCATAGATTATTACTAAGTATACGAACCCGAATAACACCACAACATGATCGAAATATACACGAATTACAAATGATTTGGGTATTACGTTTGTATGGGAGACATGGTAGTTCACAGGACTCTAAAGGACAATGACCAAAGGTGGTATCAAGTTTTCTCATGAACCAAAACCAAAATAGTCTAGGAAAATAAAAGTGTTTTTTAAGAACCATTGGCACTAAGAATTTGTTTTTCATATCCGGAATTTAATTTTGCATACAAAAAGTAACTTGCTTTTCAATGCACATTTTGTGTCATACTGATTTTACTAAGAAGTACAACTTGTATGTTTGCCTATTACTTTAGAATCCGGATATTAACTAAAAAAGTAATATTAATATTAACCCCTACAATTATTAACTGTCATCCATAAAAAATAAAGTTTGGGTTTTATTCAGCTTGATACAGGAATCCATACATCCATGGTCATTGTCCTTTAAATTTGAACTTTGTTGAAATTTTAAAATACAAATTTGAATAAAAAATAATTGTTTGATTCAAGTCATCATTTACTACCTTACTTGATTGATTACAGGAAGGAACATAATCAAAGGCCAGTATTTTATATATTTAAAAAAAAATTATTGACAACAAATAAAAGTTTTTTTTATTCAATACTATTGAATCAATAGATAATTAAAAATTAAAAAAGAAATTTTAAACGCTTGGTTATATAGACTTCTGTGTATTTCCAGTAAAGTGTGAAGCTTGCTTCTCATCAATTTATCTTGATAAACAGGATTTGTATGTGTTTCAACATTTTTATTATCTTTTCTTCATATCAAATGACTGCACAGGAAATTATAAACTGAAATTATAACATAGTAATTAGTAAAATTATCTCAGCGATTTTATAATTTTGATGGAAAGGATCCAATTCAACAAAGCAGTATGTAATCAGATAATACTAACTTATTAAAGAAATTTGAAATAAGGGTTGCTCGTTCTGTGTAATGAGGTTCCTCAGTATTATTTGGCATAGGCACTACATCTGCAGTAGGAATAGGTACTTCTGGTGGTACATCAGGGAGATTGTTTAGGCGACAGATATTATGCAAAACTGCAGTATTTACTATCTGCATTCCAAATTTCAGCCAAATCGATTCAGTAGTTTCGGCGTGAAGAATATTTTCCGCGTGAATTTCGGTTTTTAACTAATCCCACGGGAACCTTGAATTTTTTCGGGATACAATTTATCTCCATTCCAAATTTGAGCCTCATCGGTTCAATAGTTGCGCCGTGACCGAATATTTTCCCGGCGTGGATCTCTGTTTTTCACTATGATCAGAGAAGCCATGAAATTTTCCGGGATGAAAAGTAGCCTATGTATTAATCCAGGATAAAATCTATCTCCTTTCCGAATTTTAGTCATATCAGTTTAGTAATTACAGCGTAAAGCAGTGTTTTTCCCGCGTGAATATCAGTTTTTCAGTTTTACCGCGGAAACCATGAATTATTCCGGGATGAAAAGTAGCCTATGTGGTAATGCAAGATATAATATACCTCCATTCCAAATTTTAGCCAAATCGGTACAGTAGTTGCGGCGTGAAGACGTATTTTAACTTGATAAAATCCAAACTTCGGACCCCCGTTTCACCCCCTTAAAGGGTAAATTTTGAAAAATCCTTTCTTAGTGCACCCCTAGGCTTCACAAGGAACATGTGTGCCAAATTTGGAGTCTCTAGACCCAGCGGTTTGGGCTGTACGTTGATATGTCAGTGAGTCAGTCAGTCAGTCAGTCAGTTTCTTCTTTTATATATTTAGTTAAGTATATACAAGAATTGCTCGTTTAAAGGTATAGGATATTACTTTTCACTTCACATTGTTTTTTTTTACGTATCTTCTTTATTTGCGTCTAAAATATAGGTCTGTTAGATACAAAGATTTAGGCGAATTTGGCTAATTGTGCAAAAAAAAATATTGGGCAAATTCAAATGGCAAATATCTGGCAACCCTGCCGACAACGGGTCGCAGCAGGTAGACGTCACAAATATTTTTAGGAACGCCAATAACGGTTCGTTACTCAGAACTCAAAAACGAATCGTACCTTTTGACCAATAACGATTCGTCGATTATAGGAACCGGGCATAACCGGTCGAAATTGGACGGTAAACAAATTTTAAACGACTCGTAACATTGACAGCTCATTGACGTTTCACTTTTATTATAGGAACACCACAACTCGTCCTCTTCATACAATTGACCTACTAATCGTAAGCCGTAGCCCTCCCATCCGTTAGTAGCTATCCATCAGTAAGTTTGTTATTTATTGGAACGATATTATGATACGTCTCGTAAAAAATATAACGACTGGTAAGCAAAACGAATCGTTTTGGATATAGGAACCGGCCGCTAGAGAGCACAGAACACTATTACTCCTAGAGAGTGAACCTGCCGTCTGCTTCGGAGGTCGTATGTTCGATTCCCACAACTTGAAAATCTTTGTGTGATGAGCATGAATGTTTTCTAGTGTCTACCTACTGTCTGGGTGTATTTCGATATAGGTACATGTTGTGTTTATGTATTATTCATAACACAACTTTGGGGCTAGAATGCGGTGTGTGTGAAATAAATAAGAAAAAGAAAGTGGTATTTTACAAATTAAAAATCGCAAACGCCGGAAATCGAACCCGGGACCAATGTCCGTCAATGGTAGTAGGTATTTGAACCTCTGAGTATCCAGATCAATGCCCTATATACTATAGTGTTAGTAGTCTATGACTCTGAGCCAATGCAAAGTGAAGAAGCCTACGAGGAACGAAACTTAATGGAGCAGCTGTAGTTTTCTACACATACATAATATATGCGTTTATATGTTGCGTGAAATCGACATAGCTATAACAAACATCACATTGTCTCTTTCTAACTAATTCAAAATTGTTTACGTTATACGAGAAAGCAACATATTTGTTTTTTCTGATTTCGGCAACACTGAAGTTGTGACGTCACGAAAAAATTGCCGGGTGGCCAATTCCTCCATAATTTGTCGCATTTTGAAGATTCGAACATGTCGAAACATGTATACAAAGTTTATGCGTATCATGCTTTTTGAAATATTAGACAATCATATTATTATTTTAATTTGCGTGCGGATTATAATTAGTATTCAGGTGTGAAAAAGCCTACTCAGTGTTGTGTTATGCAGTGCAGATCGCGGACAGACAAAAATAGGCCACAATTAACATTTCATAGGTCAGTATTCGAATTCATTAATTATATCGTTAAATCGTTTAAAATTATGTGTCATTATGTGTTATGATCATATTACATGTACTTATATAATGTGTAAAAGAAGAAATATTTCTTCAGGATTGAAATAAATTCGATTTAATTTTTGTTGTTATGTTAACAAAACAAAAACAAAGTACTAATGATGCGACCGCTGTTATACCGACATCGATAAAATTCATATAGGTATGTAAAGTTAAATGTTGATAGATGAGTAGGGCTCATAATATCCACTACCTTCTATTTGGACCTCGAGTTTTTACTCCTCTGACTTTCGGATGCAAACATTTACTATAGGTACAATCACTAGTATCAAATGTACTCGTAGTTTGGTCTCGCGGGATAAGTTAAAAATCCTAATCCGGAAACATAATATGCACCGCTGGCAAAACTTAGTTTTACTATAACTTAATTTTTAATAGGAATAATTCATTAATTTTTGCTCTTAAATATTTAATTGCTAACCACAAACTACATCGATAATATTTCCATATCGATAGATAGCTAGAGCAGCCCTTCTGATCAGCTGACTGGTGCCTATCTGTGATTGGCTATTTTTGATGCGACACAAGATGGCGGAAATGCCCAGCCAAAAAGACACTACTTTGTGTTCATTACTTCTTTAGTCATTGGAAGAAGCAGATATTATGATATCCGGATTATGTATTATATTATCAAAGATGATATCAATCATTTATGAACTGTTGCTTTCGGTAGGTGTTAAGTCCATGCTTTCGGTATACAAAGAGTTATAGGTACCATTTATTCCATATCCTAGTGCGTCCATCTCTGAAGAATCGAATCGATTTGTTCATTCATCGCAACTTTTCAACGAGTTAGGTCGTTTTTGCATCATGGATAGCTCGAATGAAGAGATGTTTTTATTTCAAATACTTTTTGATGAAGAAGAGGATAATAGGAAAAGGAAACGGCGTGCACCAAAATACAAATAAAACGAAAACGAAACTGACTGATAGAAAATAAAATACGTTGGCCAAAGAGTATATAATCACTACGGACATTGGCGCGGTTTCGCTTCTCCGCGTCGACCTAATATATAATACATATATACTTGCGTCGACTGAGGCGCGCCGAGCCGAATCGAGTCGCATCGGCGAAGAAATTCGCTTGCCGAGCAAGTTGCGAGGTCAATTCGATTCGGCGCGCCGCGGCTCGTCGCTAATGGACGCAGTTTTATGCGCAGTTTTATAGTAAATATATAGAAGGTGATTTTCTGCGATTCGATTCGATTCGACTCGGCTCGGCGAGCCTAGTGGACGCGAGCCTTTATAAATGACATTCAGCGATCCATAGAATAGAGATCTGTGCTTCAAAGAGAAGTAAAAAAAAAGAGATCTGTGCTGTGAGAATGGCTGTGAGCTCGCGAGTTGACCAAATAGGTAGGTATGCAAATGGCAAATGGTACCTATGCAATGACTGCCATAGACAATTAACGCTAGACAGAGAAACCATAGACATAAAACACAATAGGGATAGACACAGACTACGTAAAGGTAGGTAGAGAAACAAGATGAAGTCGGTTAACAAAATGGTTTCCTTCCGGCTTCCAAATCTCAATTTCCAAAAAAGTAATAATTTCTGCTTGATCACGTCACACGATTTCTCAAATTTTGTTTAATATTCCTTGAAGCGAAACAACTTTGAAACTCAGATTATCTTAGGTCGGAAGTGGATTTGTCTAAAACGATAATAGGTTTTCTAAGTTTGGTTAGAATTCGGAATGGTTTGGATTGTTTTTTGTAAAAGGTTAGACTTGTAATACAAATAGCGACCCTTCACGACTCGCGTAGCAGTAGACTCTAACTGGGCTATCAAAAATTGATGAAAGTGTATTTAAGCAGCATAGGTAAAAATAAATAAAGGAATACTACATCAGCAAGAAAAAAGGTTAGTACATAAGTTTCATTATTTACTATATTTTACTTTTTAGAACAATATTTATCAAACGAAGTTATTTTAAACGAATGAAGTTCATATATTACTCTGTGACAACAGTAGACAGTAGGTACCTACTGTAAAAAAATACTGTAAAATGTTAGTAGAACCACCCTATACTTATGTTTACTTCGTAAAACCTTGAACTTATTGTGATTTAAGTGAGTGATGTAAAATAGTTTTCAGTAAGTACAGGTAAGTGATTTATTATTTTTACTATAAAAAAAATTTCAAGTCCCCAATCACCACTAGTCAAGTTTCAATGTATTGGTCTCAACCCGTTTTGCCAGCTCCACAGCACAAATTTCTTCTCACATTGAGAATTAAGGCCATAACCCAGTATGATGGCCAACTCTGTCTGGTAGTCTTCTAACCTTTGAAAGCTTCAAGGAGAACTCTTGGGCAATCAGGTTTTCCCACAATGTTTTCCTTCAACTTTAGGAAGTGATATTTAATCAAAACAAATACACAGAACTTCAAAAAGTTGAGGTGTTTGCGTAGGATGCAAACCCAAATCTGCATTGAAGAGGCAGATGGGATCACTGGGTAAAATGAATGTGTCACTAAAAGGGGTAAAATGCAGTGATAAACCAGGAGAATTGTTAATAATAGTCAAGATAGGCCCTTCCTAACATTTACGTAAACCTTCTTCATACAAGAAAATGTAGAGCCATCTGACAAAACTCCTGCGAAATACTGTGTAGGCTTACAGCTTACTACTGACGCTGGAGGGGGTCACAATAGACCTTTTTGCTCCCATAAACTGGCAACATTTTTTCGCACGGTACCGCCCCGTCCGTCCGTCTAGAGTATATGTCAATGACCAGGAGTTTAAAAGTGTTCAGAATTATTTTAATTATTTCAAAGTTGTGTGTAGCTAGGCCGTATGTATGCATCTCAGATAGAATACTGGAAAGGATTATCATAAATACTATATATAATATCCATTATCCTATTAGATCTGAGTACTACAAATTAAGCTATGTTATAGCTCAGATCCGTGAGTAAGTTGAGAAAGACAATATCTTTGTAATATTCATGTTGCTTTGCAATTATTTTTTGCTCGGGGTTGGTTGTGTTAAGCCATTATTATTATTTTTAATTTTTTTTTTAAATAGGAAAACGTGCAACATAAAAAAATTTATTCATCCAACTTATGACAAAGTGACAAACCAAATTACTGTAACAGAGAAACCAGATGTTTGTGTCTTTTCAATATTTACAAGAAACAGGAAATTTTGGAGTTATTAGATTGTACAGTGTGTTCAATCTATACATTGTTATTATTACTAAGAAATAAGAATTAAACAGTTTTACAGTTAGTGTTCGGTGGCACCTATCCTTTTTGTAAAGGCACATCATTTGTGGTTTAAGAGTTGGTAAAACTTTTCTATGGAGTAGTAGTGTGAAAATTAAAAAGATGAAATTATGCAATTGCTCCTTAAAAGTAGGAAAATTTTTGTGCCTTTACTTTTACTAAACAAATTGTCAACTGTCTTATTGCAAAGAAAAAAAGGTGGTTAGGCTTAACTTTTAAACCGACAATATATTATAAGTACTTATCTATAAAATTTTATATTTTAGTCAATTCAAAGTTCATACAATTCTTGGTATGACAATTACATAAACATCAGGATTGTGTAAGTATCAATTTCATATTTATAATACTATTACTACAACACAAAGTAATAAAAATGCTAAGAAGTTCTATCAATTTGTTTTGCAGTTGCCGTTGAAGATAGAAGATAGTGAAAAAAATTAAGTTTTAGTGATAATAGTTTATGAACATAGTTTGCTCATAAACTATCAAGTGTTAGTGCCTTAAGATGGACCTCCCCGACTGCCCGCCGGGGGCAGAGGGGTATGAAGATACCGTTACACAAGTGCCAACACAGAAACCCGAGATTGAAGAACCCTCTTCTAGTACATGCACTAAGGTAAGAATTCATTTTATTATTTACGTATCTTATTGAGTATCTCTAAGATTTTTATAATAATTTTTATGGTGAATAAAAAAATAAACCTTTTTAGACTATTGTTTTCCACACAATTATCCAGCTGTTTTTTGATTCTTTAATCAAATAATTACTATCTTAAAATAACGAAATTACCATTATAGATGCGTCAAATCAATTTTGCAGTTGTAGCCATATGAAATATAGCATATTGTGGTATAGAATAGAAGGAAATGTATATAAGACATTGAGGATCTCCAAAAACAAACAACAAATTGTTTCTCTGAAATAACAAAGTTTTGTTTTATTTAACAAGTCTTTACAATTATCAAGTTATTATCAAGTTACGACAATTACACTTCTATCTCACCTGAAATAACAAAGAAACGACATTTAAAGTTCACTATATATCGAGTCCTCAATCACATTCTTTCTATGAGTTTTTATTACGATAAAAATGCACAAAACAATCTCAGCGTCACTCGCCATTTTAAATCATAGACACAGATCAATATCATAGGTACGCGACAGACAGCTGATACGCGAAGCGCGGCAAATTCAAATGAATGAAATGTCACTCATTTCATTACATCTCCCCCCCTAAGAGCGAAAATTCTAAGCAATATATCTGTAAAATGTACTTATAAGTCATCTTCATATTCATTATCATCTCCTTCATCTTCTTCAGCCTCTGTTATGACAGGTTGCAATTTTGTTATATGAAATAATGTTGATTCTGTTTTTCTGTTGCCTGTATCAATCCTATAAATGGAATTCGATATTTTCTCTATTATTTTGAAAGGGCCTATTTTTAATTCGTCTAATTTCTTTCTATTCAGTCCATTCAGAATTTATTGTTAGTTTTATGATCATCGAGCTATACCAATCCAAACAAGGTTTATCTAAAAATAACCTCAAAATATCTATTTTTGTCTCATCTTTTGTTATATTAAAGCGCGCACACTCTTTTTCAAAAATTTCTATCCATTGCATCGCATTAGGATTTTTGCTTGTGAATTTTTCAATAATAAATTTTTCTGAGATATGTTTTAAGTTATGTTGACTTTCTTTCTTAGTTGTAGTTTCTATTAATTGTTCCAAGATTTGTTGCAAAGTGTCATTTTTGTCCTTTGCTTGTGTTGTGCTCACTTCATCTAAATATTGATCTAAAAATTGCATATTACCTTCCTCATCTACATATGTCTTCTTTAGATTTTCATCCAACTTTATCCATACTTTTCTACTCTGGTGTCTTTTTTTAATGCTATTTCTTACTTTTGTGAAAGTGTTCGTTTTAACAATATATGTATGATGACTCACCGGCTTCAGTTCCTCGGGTAAAACATAACATTTTCCTTCTTCAGTAGATATTGAGGTTATAGCTAATACATTTGATTTGCCATCATTTGAGGCTATCATCGTAAACTCAAACTGAAGCCGGTCCATATTCTCTTAGTTCACAAAAATGTCGTTTTATAAGACATTGAGGATCTCCAAAAACAAACAACAAATTGTTTCTCTGAAATAACAAAGTTTTGTTTTATTTAACAAGTCTTTACAATTATCAAGTTATTATCAAGTTACGACAATTACACTTCTATCTCACCTGAAATAACAAAGAAACGACATTTAAAGTTCACTATATATCGAGTCCTCAATCACATTCTTTCTATGAGTTTTTATTACGATAAAAATGCACAAAACAATCTCAGCGTCACTCGCCATTTTAAATCATAGACACAGATCAATATCATAGGTACGCGACAGACAGCTGATACGCGAAGCGCGGCAAATTCAAATGAATGAAATGTCACTCATTTCATTACACTAAATTGATAGTAATATTATAATATTTTTTGGGTACATACCACAATTAAATTAATTTATTATTTAACATACAACAATTAAATTAATTTATTATTTAATTGTGGTATATACCTGAAAAATATTATAATGTTATGTCTTCAAACCACGAGAAAAGTCTAAAATCATAAATTGATAGTGTAATTTATCAATTTAGCATTAATTCTCTTACATTTTTGAGTCTCGTTCCATTCTTTACCATGGATATAAACTCATGTTATATGGCTCAGGCCCCAGATATTATAACTGCAAAAGTATGTTTGATTGCTAGTTTATTTTGTAACTATGCCAAGTGCCAAAGGCATTAATTATTTGCAAATCTTAATATATATAAATCTCGTATCACAATGTTTGTCCTCAATGGACTCCTAAACTACTGAACCGATTTAGTTCAAACTTCGTGAATATCTGTCATTTGGTCCAACTTAAAAGATAGAATAGTTTTTATCCCACGTGGACGAAGTCGCGGGCATCAGCTAGTATGTTATAGAAAAAGACTAGAGGGAACCTTTATACTTTTATCACAGGATTAAAACAAAGTTGATTGCCAAGGTTACTAGCACAGAGCACTCCAGTAAAATTCCATGTTGAGAATGAATGTGGGCTATATATATCCTTTCCAGGTACCCTGGATCCTATCTCATTTGAGATCAGAATAGAATAGTTGTCAATTACACTTGAATTGAAATAAAAAATCACATACATATACAGTTTAAAGATGTCCTATATTTTATCCTATGATCTTTTAACACCGTTATACATATTACCAAACTTCAAAAAATTTACTAGGGAAAAATAAAGAAACAGAGTGTAAGCACTGTTGTTTACTGTGAAAACATCTTGACAGCAATTCTGCAGCAGCATAATAAGACAGTAATAGAATAATGGAGTATGGCTGATGGAGTTTTTATTTTGTTTCAAGTTTTATTATACTATGGTGAAATATAAATGGTTTTGTAGTGAGTGAGGGTGAATTTCTCGCATCACGAAAACGGCTGACGATTAGGATAAAATTATGAGTTTAGATGATTAAAGTTTTTTTACCTGTACAAATAGTTGTAAAGAAATAATACCAATTAAAGTTTGGGAATATTTAATTCTGAATTATTTGTGTAAACTACCATTTTGTCGATTTTCCTTTGAAAATATTGCAACCAAGTAAATAATGTAGAAAAGATTATTTTATTGCAACTGTTGCAATACATAAATATTGTAAAGACAAAAGGCCTCAGGTACAACAGATGAAACAAAGATGTAAATAGTAATTTAGCCTATTATTGCTAGACATTTTTGAATTTAATTCATAATTTCAAAAATGTGTAACCAATAAGGTTAATTTACTGTTTAATTCAATACATAAGTATATTTTATGTATTCATTATTTTTAATTTATTTAATGTTACAGAGCATTACATATACAAAATATATATCATGCACTAACAAACAACTAAAGTTTAAACTAAGGGCACCTATTTTTATATTGTTCATGTGAATAAGTTTCTTAAACAAATTTTCTACAAATCCAGTTTTTAGGATTGTGGTTATGTCCCATGAATTTTGGCGCAACAGTGATAAATTTCCAAAAACACTATTCACTAAAATTACACCTGACCCCTTAAAAGAAACATAGTTCATATCACATTCCTATCTATATCTTTAATTTGGATACTTAATTAATTTTAAAATTACATTATTTTCCCCTTTGTTCATTTTGGATACAGGAAGGGTTTCTGGAAGCGGCTCAAAAATCGCTTACCGTTTTCCAGCAATAGTGGTAGCATAAAGCCCAAGTTGTTCAGTGTTCTGGGCCCATGTTCTGTAAAATTGACACTTGGACCTTCAATGGATAAAAATATGTCAAATGAGCTTGTTGAAGGTCACTGAGTGTTCATCACTGAGATACAGAATAAGTTAATGGTAATGAAACAAAAAAGTTGTTCGCGCATAGTGTTATATACTTTCGCGTGATTCCACTGTAAACAAACATGAAGATTGTTTCGTGACAATTTCACGACAAAATGAGGTCGTCCTATCCTACAAAGCAACAAATTTGCAAAAAATCGCGTTTCTCGATCGCCTAAAATGTGGTGTTGAATGATGGTAGCTTAGTGAGCTTTATTGGAGGTTGAACGTGTGTATGCACATTGCAGTAGTGTGGATGGCAGTCGTGACAGGCGCATACGTGTTTAACTGAAAACCTTGCTCGCCTTCGTGCACTGTAGTATATTGTCCATTCATTTATTTTCTTTTTGACACATGAGATAGATAATAATAGCAATAGCGACGGACCAGAGAGTCTTCAGCACTCTACGTTTGTCTCTCTCTGGTCCCTCGCTATTGCTGTACCTATTACCTATCTCATGTGTTAAAAAGATTCCGACGAATTGAGAACCTCCTTTTTTGAAGTCGGTTAAAAAGAAAATGAACAGAGCGTAAATTTCCCGAAAAATTTAATTATAAAAATGGTGAGTATATTTACAATAAACAAAACAAAGTATGATTTTTTAATAAATAAAGGGAGTATTTCATGATCATCGTTTTATTTGGTATGCTTACCAAAATTGGTGCGTGATTTTCGGATTTGACGACGCGAAAAGTGTATTTTTTTCGATTTTCGGGATTTACTCAGAGAATTACTGAGTTTATTATGCCTATGATTATGCAGTATAATAAAGTATGGTTATTGTTTTGTAGGCGGAACAAGAGTTCCAGCAGCATCTGAACAGTTTGAAGATCAAGACTGAGGATGGCAGCTTCCGGTGCATGGTGGAGCGGCGCGGACGCGACGTGTCCGGCAAGTGGGTCTATTTGTGCTATCCCTGCGCGGCGATGTGCAGCGGGGAAAGTGTCCTGCAGGTACCGTTCTATTTTGTATCTTTATACGAGCATTTCTTGTTTATATATAATATAATCTGAACCTCGGAAACGGCTTCAACGATTTTATATAATTTAGTATATGGGGGGTTTTGAGGGTGATAAATATCTTGCAAAGCTCGGTCACCCAGATTTTTAATATTATAAATGTGAAAGTGTGTGAGTTCAGACTTAGATATTCATGAATAGGAATAAGCATGGATATAGGCTACTTGTTATCCCAGAAAAAGTGGAATTTGAAGAAAACAATATTCACGTGGGACGGTGGAGCTGAGGGCAATTCGTAGTTGTTAATAATAATTAATTCTCCAGTTACTAATATACCAAACTTATGTATTTAATGTGTAAATGACCTCAAACTATTAAGGAGAACCACAATCGTCAATCACTGAAGGTTTTGGTCTTTCGTAACTAGTTTGTTTAGCCGATATTATTCCTGCAGGACGTGGGCCTTCTGAAGGAACTTCATTATCCACAGGTTTACCAGGACTCTCTTAATTTCAGGATACAACAAAGGTCTTCAGAGGTGGTCAATTGAACTCCTGTAACCAAAATTTCCTCCCTTCTGAACCGATTTTAACAACTAAAGTTTTTGGTTTGAGGATTCGTCAGTTTGCACTTTAATTTTTAGATATACTTATAACAAGTAATATTTTACAGACTCATATATCTGGGAAGAAGCACAAAAATAAGTTGTCAATGAGGAGTGTATGGCCGACTAAGATTTTTGAAGAGCATCCTTATGTTGTGGCTGAAAAGGGGGGACAACCAAACAAAACAGGAGGTACGTTTAAATTTGGATATAAAATGAGAGCCCAAATCTAGCGAAAGTGAATCATTCACTAGGTTTTGGTTGGCTTTTCACTGTAATCTTTAAATATATGTTAATTAATTAATAATTAACAAAAAACGATCTCATCTAACTACTGTTGAATACAACCTTTCCAATTAAAAATTTAAGACTTATATGGTTTTCTCATGGATAGCATTATCAGAACTGGACTAAATTAAAATAGGACCACACGGGAAGCGCCAGCTTTCTAATAAAAAACAGAATCATTAAAAGTTATTCACCCAGTCAAAAGTTATGAATTAACCAACAAAAAATACAGTCGATTTGAGAACCTCCACCTTTTTCGAAGTCGGTTGAAAACGCAGATTAAAAGTTTTAACGACGTCATCATTACGGATGATTTATGTACTAAATGTTTTTGATTCCATATTTTCTTTAACAGCCACCG
Organism: Coenonympha glycerion; assembly: GCA_963855885.1. Classification (NCBI taxonomy): domain Eukaryota; kingdom Metazoa; phylum Arthropoda; class Insecta; order Lepidoptera; family Nymphalidae; genus Coenonympha; species Coenonympha glycerion. The sequence continues at coordinate 14,195,376 of OY979630.1, read as the reverse complement.
ATGCGGTGCTGCAAAAAATGGCGGAAGAGGTAGAAAATTTCCAGAAGCCTCGATCAGAGCTGGATATCAAGTTCGGGAAGTACCGCGGCGCTCGCTGTCACATCCAAGACACTCTGGACGGTGTTAAGTAAGTCATGATTTATTGTTTGTATTAGGCGCAGATCAAAGAATGAGTTTATTTTTCTAGGTATGAGGCCAGGTTCATTCATCAGGTAGGTTTTTTACCACAGGACAGTTGTTTTTTAATTTCTAAATTATTTACTTGTTTGTTATTTACTCGATTTCATTGTTTTTTCAAAATTTTATTTATTTTTGAATATTATTTCAAAAATAAGTTTAGTAAATTAGTATTTTGATTCGAGTAATTTTACTCAGTAAACCCTATTGCCTCAATGGAAAGTGTTGAGTGTAAACATGTTACAAAGATGTTGATTCCAAGACTTGACTCTTTCTTAATGTCACAAAATGAATTCTGTTTAGGGCTCCACTGCTGGGCGTGGAGTACCTCATCGAGCACCCCCCGGAGCAGGCGCACTACGAGCCGTCGTACATCTGCGTGCTGTGCATCAAGCAGGGCCACCCGCGCACCATCGTCAACCACCTCACCTGCTTCTGGCACCGGTACAACTACCTGGTAAGTCGAACCTACCGTTCTTTAATCGAAAAAGAAAGATAGCCGATATACCAGCATAAAACGGTTCGCTTCTTCCTTTCTCATGTTAGGTTTAGAACATCTCTCCCGGAATGTGTTTCAGGAAACACAAACTACAGTAGAAATAGGTACTGTAGGAAGTCGCGCTCCATTTCCGCGCAATTGTGGTCAAGCGTAAACTTTTACTGAATAAAAAAATGTTCATCAGTTGCTAGGTGGCACATGTTAGATGCAACAAATCCCAGGAAATTGTGTTGCCATGCGTACACTGCATTGCGCTCATCATGCTGAGAATACAAAGTTGGTTTTGCAATCATGGCTCTACTACAGAATATCTGACAATGCTATCCGTGGTATCCGTCTGGACGAACCGTTCAAGAGTTTCTGGTTTATTTTCCGGGCCTGCAGTGAACCACAATCTTTCACTGCAGGCCCGGAAAATACTTCAGCACATCAAAGCTAATAGCTTTACATTGTGTTGTAGTAGAAGATTGGACCAATTAGGTTGGCATTGGTATAATTGTGCATTATGAAACCTTTCTTCATCTTTAGTTTTAGACTTGTCCAGCACATAAAAAAAGTTACTTCACGCTTCGCTTCACTTACATTAATTACACTATTAATATTGGAATCCTGATTTTGAACTCAGAAAATCAGACGCCTTAAGTTTGTACTGACGTTCGTTAAATCTCCTTGATTACTTGCAGCTGCGTCACTTCAGTAAGGCGTGCGGCCTCATGACGCCGTACCGCGCGCAGAACAAGTACCGCGAGGGAGTGGCCGTCATCATGAACCGCCTCGCGCAGCGCATACAGGACAAGTACGGCCGCCTCAAGCCCGTCCACATCGACAAGGAGGAGTACGAGAAGGACAAGTGAGTTGAGCACTGTGCAGTCGCGTCAGTTCAGCGAGGCGTGCGGCATCATGAAGTCGTACCGCGCGCAGAACAAGTACCGCGAGGGAGTGGCCGTCATCATGAACCGCCTCGCGCAGCGCATACAGGACAAGTACGGCCGCCTCAAGCCCGTCCACATCGACAAGGAGGAGTACGAGAAGGACAAGTAAGTTGAGCACTGTGCAGTCGCGTCAGTTCAGCGAGGCGTGTGGCATCATGAAGTCGTACCGCACGCAGAACAAGTACCGCGAGGGAGTGGCCGTCATCATGAACCGCCTCGCGCAGCGCATACAGGACAAGTACGGCCGCCTCAAGCCCGTCCACATCGACAAGGAGGAGTACGAGAAGGACAAGTGAGTTGAGCACTGTGCAGTCGCGTCAGTTCAGCGAGGCGTGCGGCATCATGAAGTCGTACCGCGCGCAGAACAAGTACCGCGAGGGAGTGGCCGTCATCATGAACCGCCTCGCGCAGCGCATACAGGACAAGTACGGCCGCCTCAAGCCCGTCCACATCGACAAGGAGGAGTACGAGGAGGACAAGTAAGTTGAGCACTGTGCAGTCGCGTCAGTTCAGCGAGGCGTGCGGCATCATGAAGTCGTACCGCGCGCAGAACAAGTACGGCGAGGAAGTGGCCGTCATCATGAACCGCTTCGCGCAGCGCATACAGGACAAGTACGGCCGCCTCAAGCCCGTCCACATCGACAAGGAGGAGTACGAGGAGGACAAGTAAGTTGAGCACTGTGCAGTCGCGTCAGTTCAGCGAGGCGTGCGGCATCATGAAGTCGTACCGCGCGCAGAACAAGTACGGCGAGGGAGTGGCCGTCATCATGAACCGTCTCGCGCAGCGCATACAGGACAAGTACGGCCGCCTCAAGCCCGTCCACATCGACAAGGACAAGGAGTACGTTACGAGTACGAGCAAATAGAAGCCACGTTATGGTAATGGTTCGGTTTTTTTTATCAAAGAGCCTTTGAAGAAGTCGTGTCAACTTCTATATTTTAAGTATGGTTTCATTAAAATCCCTAATAACTGGCTATTAATCAAGGTTAATTTCATTCGGTATATGTATTCAGGTTACTGATCTCTATTGTATGGATTAATCATTCCATACATATGACAGTTCCTTTTTAAGCCGATTTGAAGCGCCACCCTCAAACGTCCACGATACTACATTGACATTTGTTGCTTGAGAATGTCATTTTCTTTAGCACACGCCAGGTTGTGCAACAATCAGCGCCAAAATGGCGGAAATCAAGTGCCTTCATTTCTACGTTCTTAAACAGTGATCCATAGAAGGGAGATTAGTGATTAAGGTTGTTTATTTTGTTGCAGAGATTTGATACACCAATGGTTGTTTAGAGGGCATCATTTCAGCCAGACCCCGGACTGCACCCTTGAAGAAGTAGTTGACACGGACCTGATTGAATCACTTGGTATGTATTAAGTAATGGATCTCGGGTGATAATAATATTATGATCTCTGAAAAAAATCACCTGACTGCTTATTAGGTTTGTCTCAATTGAAATAAATTATAAATGCCGTTTTGTTTTTCCTCACAGATAGCACCAAACCACCTGGAACTAGGTAAGCGCGCTTTTATATTAATTTTGAGGGCATATTGCTTATTTAAAGCAGGACTTCTTTAATTGAACTCCGAAAATTTACCACCCTTTCGGATTTAGTGAAGCGTTCGGGGTGAAATGGTAAGGACAATTTATAGAGTATATTTTTTTATTGAATGAAAGTAATAGTTTATTCACGTATATGCGTTTATCTACGTTATATTTATTGATTTATTTTTAAAGAAATTCAAAAATTTTGTTTGGCGGGAGGTATTTATTGAAATAAAAAAAGCTTTGTCTCGCAGTTTACGTGTAACTATGGCGAATAAAAATGAAAAAGCGGTCGCGCGTTCGTATTAAAGAGGTGTTCGGATTAAAGAGGTCCTGGCTGTGTTAGATTATGATATGAGTATCAAGTATCAATCTCATGGATATTGTGTTTGTGATTTAGAAAGAAACGCAGCCCATCGCCGCCAGTGGTCGCGGCGCCTACGAAGCCAACCGGTAACTTCTACAGCGTAAGTTCAACTTTCCGTCTGCTTTATTACTTAACTTATTCTCTACTTTATTTCGCCCCTGTTTTCGGAATAACATTGCTTGAGTATCGTGCGTAGAGAACATCAAAATATATTTTGGGTAGTTTGTTGGATGACTTGCGCAAAGACTGACTTTCCTTTCAAATTCAGACAACTGGGGCCCGAATTGGTAAGTAATATTTACGAGACTAGCGGCCGAAATTAATAACCTATCCGATGCGAGTTTTCCGATTGAGCCTATCTGAGAAATTTGACATAAGCTCCATACAAGTTATGTCAAATTTCTATCTCTGGTAGGACAAATTCGGATTAGATAGATTATTTTTAATTGCCACCTTATGTTAGTAACACATAAGGTGTGTTACTACCTAATGTGATAAGGTTTATGTGTTGGCTTGTATTTAAATGCCTACCAGAAATTCACTTACATTACTCCCAATAATAGTAGTTTATGAAACGGATGCATAATGGGGGGTATTAAAACATGAGCGTGAGTTTTTTAATAGTATCACACGAGTGTTTTAATACCTAATTATGTAGAGTTTCATACACTACTTTATCTACGCTCATATTATCATAATTCCAAACCATAAAATCTTGCTAACGTTTGTCGTAAATCCTTCACTTTGTGGGTCATTTTTGTTGCAATTACAAAAATGTCAGGTCGAGTTAAATTTTCTTTAGTAGGTTTCACTGCTAGACATTTTTCCACGCAAAGTTTTGACTAAGTAACAAAAATAACACACTAAAATGTAAAAAGTTAGGTACCTATGGCGCCAAAATTCAGTTGTTAGAACCATAGACAATAGACATTGTTGTTGTTGTCTATGGTCAATCATGGCCCATCCATACTCTCGGTAATGACTATCTACCAACTAAATGTTGTCTGTGGAATCCATATATAAACAGACAAAATTAAGGAGGCTTTACACTCTCTTTTGGCTATGACGACACAAAAATACAGGAACCCAGTACCCAGTTCCATAGTACAGCAATGTTATAATGAATAACTTTTTAATAATTGTAGAAGTCTGTGAATAAAGTAGGTCAATATGTGACACATTTTGATTTCATAATTCGAACTTTTAACAATGAGCGTAGATAAAATATGTTACTAACATAAGGTGCTGCTAGGGTTCACAAGATTATGTAAATTTAGTGTACATTTGATTTGCTTTAATTAAAGTCGTTTTCGTGTGCGCAGTCCTCCAAGAGGAAGAGGCCCGGCGACTCGCTGGACGTGTTGTCGGACGTGAGCGACGAGCCCGAGTTCCGCTCCGGCCGCGACGACAGGCCTTACAGGTGAGCACTTAGCCGGTGGTCTGTCACAAACGCGTTATGTCGCGTCCGACGCGACGCTGCTGTACGCGGCCTATGAATGCTTACTATGGAAATGTACTAGTGTGGTCTCTCTGAAACGCCCGACGCGGCGCACGAAGGACGAGACCACGCTAGTACATTTCCATAATAAGCATTTATAGGCAGCGTACAGCGTCACGCCGGACGTGACCTACGACGTTTCCATAGTAAGCATTCATAGGCCGCGTACAGCGTGATGGTCGCGACCTAACGCGTCTGTTGCAGACCACCGCCTTACAAGTTTGCACGTTGTCCGTGCTGCGTTGTATATGTCAGATATTTCAATCCACGATGACGCGCCCCACTCTGTCAAACTCAAACTCCATTTTTTTTTTTTTTTTTTTTTTTTTTTTTTTTATCGTGGGGAATCCTCATGGATACCCAGTCGCCCGGGGGAGCGGCTGGGTTATGCCGGACTCTTACCGGCTAAACCCCACGGTGTTTCCTCCTCGCACCATATGACGGGAACACGGGAACGCTTGCGCAGCCCCTCCACGAGGTGGAGCATGGAGCTCCCCTCCAACAGCAAGGCCCGCCAGAAACACCTAAGCGGGCCTTACCTCCTCGGCGCCCATCCGTAAGGCGACGGACCCCCCCGGGACCGCCACCCAGGGGCCGTGGGCACGAGTAAGCCGATACCTGCGAAGCTTGCTCCTGCACTTCGCAGGCATCGACCTCCCATACCCCGCGGCGGATCTGATCTTTGGCTCCGCCGCAAACCACCAAACGGCCGCAGAGGACAGGGAGAACGGCAACGACACACCGACACTCCTCTTCCCCTGCGGCCCCGCCGCCGACGCATCTAACGGTGCGCCACCGTTTGGTCGCGGGAGATAGGGCGAGCGGCAACGACACACCGACACGCCTCTCCTCCCGCGACCCCTCCTGGCTGCAGGAGACAGAAAACTCTGTCCCCCGCACCCCTCTTGGACGCATCCAGAGCGGGCCCATCTCCAGGCCCACTCCGAGCGCCCCCTCCTGGATTCCTTTTGGCTTCACCGTGGGGCCCAACCACGGCTACTGAGCCCCCCCATCGCGACAAGATTGGAATCCATCGGGGGGGAAACTCAAACTCCATACGAATCGAATGAAACATAAGTGATTTTGACAGAGTGGGCCGCGTCGTCGAGGATTGAAATATCTATAAAATGTTAATTTAATCGCTAATAATTACTACCTTAATTTAATGATATTAAATGAATAACAACAAACAAGTTTCATATTTAGGAGTTATTTAATAAGTAAGACCATTATGAAACTACGTTCTAACAAATAACTATTCTAAACCAAGATATCAAGATCCCTACCAAGAAATCTAAAAATTTTGTAACTAATTTTGAACATTTTTTATTTGCTCTACCAATATGCGAAACGTACGGAACTGCAATCCTGTCATGATGACACACCGAGTGTGTCGTCATGACGTCTTGTAGACTAAGTACATTACGAGTTAGGTGTTAACGCGCTCAGCATTCTGTTGACAGAGGCAGGCCGGAGCCCAAGCGCTACGAGCCGTACCCCGAGAAGCGGCGCGAGAGTCCCTACCGCTCCCGCTACGCCGTCCGCAACCAGCCCAGCGATGATAAGGTAGGTACCCGAAAGTAGTTTTGTTCATCCACGTGTTTAGATGGACTAACAGAATCATGTTTTGCGCTGCCTATTTGGAGGTCTTAGATACAGCTTGCCTTTGAGCGCGTACTGTGCAAAAAATACTTTGAAAACCATTGTCTAACCAGACCCTTGAAACTCTGCCCGCTGATTGGTTCCCTGATTTACGCCAGCCAATAAGGGGGCAGAATTTGCAAACGATTACGATAACGATTTTTCTTAGCCAATCAGACCACTGATGCGTATCGTGCACTTGTTCATTGTATATTTGTTTGCTGTGTAGTAACCCACAGAGGATGAACTGATTCCAGTATAGAATTGTTGGATCTAAGCCACTAAAATAAGAAATCTGTGTGAATTCGAAATTATTTAGTTCCTTATTGTCACGTCAGTCGGCGCCAGCGCCGCGTCCCCCCAACTACGAGTACAAGCTGAAGCTGGCGGCCGACCAGCGCGCCGCGGCCGAGGCGCTGGCGCGCAAGGCGCTCGCCTACCACGAGAAGAACCCCGAGAAGCACCCGCTCTACCCCGAAGAGTGGAAGAAGTTCTGGAACCGGCGGTACAAGGAGATACAGGCCGGTGAGTGCTGTGGCTCTAACAACCGGGAGCCCTGCCACCGTCTCGTATAGCAGTAATGCTGCATTATTGTTTTGACATTTTCATGCAAACATTACTGCTCTGAGACGGTGTTAGGGCCCAGTACGAGAACAGCCTGCTCATGAGCAATGGAAATTCAAGCAATACATAAGTATGCAGATCTCAGTCTGCTTACTTGCGACTGAGAAGATCTGCCCACTAATGGCAGTCGGGGGGCTGTTCCGAGGAACACTTTCTATTCTAAGAGGTCCCCCGAGTGCCATATAAATTTATCTGTTTTAATCAATGAGAATAATTTTAAACACTTTTCACTTAGTCCATATGCAGATCAACTCAAATAACTTGTATTTTATTTTTTAGTTTTATAACCTGGGCAGGTTTTTTTTTTATTTGATCGATTTAATTAGTATTTTCGATTTTACGTCATTATTTTTATCCTAGTTTATAAGAAACTAAATAAAAATATTGGAGTCAAACACCCACTTCCCATAGTATAGTTGTACATGTGCGGGGGTGTTGCAGAGGGCAAGGACCCGTCGAAGCACGACTTCAAGCCGGAGTGGATCGTGTACTGGACGGCGCGCATGAAGGAGCTGCACGAGGAGGAGGTGCGCTCGACGGTGGGCGAGATCTACCGCCGCCTGCGCGTCACGCCGCCGCACGACCGCCTCGACGACAAGCCCGACCCCAAACGGTGCCTAGTGCCTACATACAATACTGCCATTGATAAAGGCGCCTCTACAGAATGGCTTGTGATGGGCCATGCTTTGCAACGCACAATTGTAGGCCACGATCACTTGGTGTTCACTAGCTGGCAATGGCACATGCCTCATTGCTGCCTGGTGAGGCACTTGCGATGGACGTAGAAGTAGTTACAGCCGCGGATATTTATTTTCAATATAATTCTTTCTTGAGATTATTTTAAATATTTATACAATGTTAACTAGTAATTTCGAATATATTTTGCAAAAAAATATCGCCAAATGAGTGCACTATCCGTATCAGCGGTAGGTTACGAACAAGCAATGTGCCATTGTGTGAACACCACCGACCACGCAACGCCACGATTCCTTTGAAGTGTGCGCCAAAAACGACAACCTCCGTATCGCGCGCCATCGTTGACCATTGTCCGCCATTGTATACCATTTCCCCCTGTACACAATGGCGATGGCCTGCAGTGGGCCAGCATACGCCATTCTGTAGAGGCTACTTTAGACATATACCCCGGCTCCACCCGCTCGCCGAGGTGAGGCGAGTAGCTGAGAGTGCGAATGAGAGGTAAGTACTGATCTCTCGCTCACACTCGCAGCCGCTCGGCTTGACTCGGCGAGAGTGTGGAGCCGGGGTAAAGGATCAGCACATAGTGACGTCACGCATGTATTCTTAGGCTCCGCCCTGAAACCGGCTTTTTAAATTTATCAATACTGTAAAATGGCGATAATGTAAGCGACAACATTGTGTGCTGTCAGCGATCCCGTACTGTTGTGGGCGGTAGCACGCCATATTTGAGAATTTTTTTTGCTTCATCATTCATCACATATTTCTCGTCCTCTTAATGTAGCGTACTTCATCATTGAATACTGGCGATTCAGTGTTATATTATAGTCGCCAGTGTGGCCTTTTAAAAATTGGCGAATTTTTCGATACTGACAGAAATATCTGCAAACTATTCCTGAACTGTATAATAAGTAGTACTGTACCACGTTTAGCCCCTTTAAATCGTCAGCTTATTATGTCAGAGAAATTTAGGAGCCAATTCTGCCCAAATAGCAGAAATCTCATAGTCTCTAAATTTAGCGTCTGCAAAAATTACTATTAATCGAAAACACCACTATTGCAAAAGACAAAATCACATAACACGAGTACTGTTGTAAAAGGGATAATCGATTTTAGGCCCCCTGAAAGGTTTTCGTTTCGCGCACCGATAGGAATCAGGGTGAGCAATGAGGATCAGCCCATCTGTCAAAATTTCTACTAATACGTCACACTGTAGCGGAAACCGTTCCTGTGAAAACGTGCGAAGTGATTGATAACAAGTGTAGTGATATGTGACGTGGACTTTGGTCCATAGGCAAAACTACGATCGGCTTACTATTGACGCCGCCGGTGTCAAAACAAACATTTTGACACCAATAAATTGTCTAAAAATTTTGACAGTTTTGACAATATTGTCATTTTTTCGCGCGGTCCTGTGTGTTTTTGTTTCGCGCTATAAAATTGCTTTACCTCAGACCGGCGGATCGGCGTCGTTCGCCGGAGCCACGCAGGAGGTCTCCCGAGCCGCCGCGACGTCGCTCCCCGCCGCGCCGCCGCAGCCCCGAGCCCAGGCGCGCTCCGCCGAGGCGCTCGCCGGAGCCCCGACGAAGATCACCGGAACGAAGGGATCGCCGGTAACGTTCCTTTTATATTTACTAATAAGTACTTACATTTTTACTATTTACTCTTTACAAATTTCTCATGCTACAACTGCAAAAGCCTAACATGGGCAGGGTATAAAAACCTAATACCCGGATTATTGCGTGGTTTGTGGTTTGGTATTGGTTTTGCGTGTTTGACTCGTCCGTGTTTGCGTGCCGTGCTCCGGTGGCGCGTTCTGCTGCGCCTGCTCTGCGTAGAAGGAGGTGCCGCGCAGGAGGAAAACAAAAAAAAAACACTTTTGCGGAAAAGAATAACTCTCCGCACGCAAAACACACATGGAAATGTCTACTTTTTGAGCAAATGTATTAAAAAATAATTAAAATCTCGAACGTTTACTCTGCAGGTCTCCGGAGCGTCGGTCGCCGCCGCGCCAAGCGCCGCCGCGCCGTGCGTCTCCGCTGCGCCTTCTGCGAACTCGCTCAAGAAGCCCTATTCCAAGGTATTACCGCGACTAGATAAATAGACAAAATAAGACATTTCCCTTTGCCATATTGACATAAAACTTACTTAGTTTATTTATTCTTTATTTATTTATTGCAATCGTGTTTATGAAAACCATCGCTTTTATTTTTGGGTTGTGTATAGGGACGGAGTCTATCCTCAAATTATTATTATTGGCGAGTTAGTGCAACTTCCATTGCCAACGCCCATCCTTTCCAGCAAGTGTCACCGCAGACAAACAACCTTTGTCTTTGAACAATATATCGTTTTATTTTAATAAACAAAATATTACACAAGAAACATTAAAAACTAAATTAAATCTAAATATTAAACTAATTATTTAAAAAAAAAAACCTCTAATCAAAAAGACCACCCCTGGGCCAAAGGTACCCTTTAAACTTACAGCATTTCCACGCTGTATGGCGATGGATAACCTTTGTACCAGGTAGATACCAGAACGAGGGTCACAGCCCCTTTCCTTTAAACGACTGCCAATCTCTATTACAAAAGGTTTTGCTTCCCCACCCCACATCCCAGTCTCCACCGCCAGAGGGACAAATAAATATTGGCCCAAGAGTGGTGCATATTTGGCCCTCTTCCTCGCGGCAGCGGATTCTGCAGCAGCACCAGCTAACCGTGACGTACGGCTATGGTGGCTTGGTGCCAAGGTACAGGCGCAAGTCGCGTCCCACAGCGGGCATATCCCTTTTTGCCAAGGAACAAGGGCCAAGCCATCTGGACGCTTTGAACAATTAAATTTTTCAATTAACAACAATTAATAACAAAAACAATTAACTTTGAAAAATTAAATTAATTATGTTACATTTTTAGTGAATGATTGAGTACCAAGTGAGAGAATTGGGTCAGGACTTCTCTTTTTATTTGTATAGGTAGATTTTAATAAAATTAGTGCTAACCATTGATTGAACATATAAAGGACCAGCACTTAGAGATGTACTTTTAGGCTCACGCTCACTCACGCATGTATTTTTAGGCTCCGCCCTGAAGCCGGATTTTTAATTTGTTAAATCTGTAGAATGGCGCTAATGTATGCAACCGACAGCCGGTATGTGCTGTCAGCGGTACCGAAATGTATGTATGTGTGAGCCAAAAAATTCTCAAATATGGCGTCGACGCGCGACAGACATTTTTGGCTTCAACAAACGTCACATCTTTCCTGTCCCCTTAGGCTCTTACCGTAGCGTATTTCGTCATGGGTGCTAACCTAGTGATAAAAAATGTTTGCTAATTGGCAGGGCGCACAACCCCAGCCCGCCCCGCAGGCAAGTGCGCAGCCCGCTGTCGCGCCGCGAGTCCGCGCCGCGCAACCTCAGCCCCGGCGGCACCGCCAACTCGCTGGTGCTCGTGTCCGACGACGAGCTCAAGCCGTGAGTTGCCCTACATTTTCCATGGCGATCTTTGGCTATAGCTGGCCGTTACCTATTTTTTATTTTATTTATTAGGAAAACTTGCGGCTATAATAAAAAATTGGCAGAATAAATAGATAAATTAAGTTAACACAAGTTTTCACTAATAAAATGCTGTAGCAAACTTATTTTATACAAGGTTAGGAAAGGGAACAGGTACAAACGTGTACCCGCGGAACTTTGGTACTCCGGCTAAACCTATACCCAGACTCTTTAATTCGATGCAAGAAAAGGCTGTTTCGTATTTACTGAACTCCATTAATGCTCCTATATTTAACGAAAATAACTTAACGTGAAATCAACGGGTCTGCCCGCGAAATTCAAAATTTTCGTGGTTTTTTGCAATTTGTACGCTAATTAGACATGATAGGCTTATGGCAATCAATTTGCGAGAATGGCAGTATAATCTTTACATGATTATATCAAAATCATTGCATAAAAATGTGTATCCTAGGAAATTAGTCCGAGTATCGAGTTTTATGTGAGTAGCTCGCTAATCTTGGACTAATTTCTTTAACTCGACACTTTCGAGCAGAGATTTTTATATAAACACGTGAAGAAGATATTATTAGATTATCGCAATTTGACGGCCATAAGCCTATTATGTCTTATTAGCTTAAAAATCGCGAAAAACCACGAAAAATTTGAATTTCGCGGGCACACCCGTGGTGTGCTCCTTAAAATACTATAACATTAGGGAATTGATTTTCAAATCAAAATAATATTTATGTGAAATACTTTGTCTTCACATAAATCTTTTTAATTACTGAATGTAACACACACACAGTTAAAAAATAAAAACATCGTTTGATTGCATCAAATTAAAAGTCGGAGTATGGATTAAATATTCGTCCGCAGCGACGACGGTCTGTCGCCGTGGAACTCGGACGAGTCGATCGGCTCGGTGGTGGCGCGCTCGCCGGCGCGCACGCGGCGCTCGCGCACCGGCAGCGTGGCGTCGCGCGCGTCGCGCCGCCCCGAGCGCGCCGAGCCCTACGCCAAGCCGCTCGCCACACAGGACCTGGGCGCGCCCGACAACGTCGTCGCCACGCTGCGCCTGCTCGTCGCGCTCGAGGACTACCTGGGCAGCCTGGGGCCCAAGATCGTGGACTTGCTGGCTGAGGCGCTCAAAATGGAAAAGGTACGAGATTAATAATAAGTTCATTGAATCATTCCTATTCTTAAATTGTAGATATTTCAATTCACAATGACGAGCGCCACTCTGCCAAACTCCGTACGAACGTTATACGTTAGTTACTTGTACGTACGTATACGTTAACGCATCAAATGCACTTACCATGGACATTTGCAGCACCAGAGGAACCATTTGCGGCAATGCGTTGCCGGCTCTTAAGAAATTTGTTTATCCGCCTTATGAATAACCCCATATCATAGTTTTGAGGGAACACTGTAGCTGGTAGCTGGTTCTAAAGTTTGCAAATGCGTGGTAAGAAGGATCTGGCATACCGGGTGGTTGTGGTATGCCAGCCATCCAGGTGGTATGGATGGAAAATGTTTCTACGCCGGAGTGTGTGCACAGAGAAGTGGTTTCAGAATACACAAGAAATCACTTCAAACAGCTATTCAGAGCACTACCCATTGAACAACCGATTGAAATATCTGTACGTATGTTTGTGGACGTGGTTCTTTATTAAATTCGTGCGTTTTAGCATGGAAAAGACAAAAACGAAATCCCAGCTTTCGAGTTCGAATAATCTGAAAGAAACGGTACACACGGACAGTCAGAATGCATAAGAAAACAAGCTCTTTTCCATTTCCTTTCCAGGAAAAGGCGAACTCGTCGGAAGAGATGTTGGAGCAAGAGGACGCGGTGGTGCTGCTGGAGACGGCGAAGGAGAAGCTGAAGGGCGCGGCGCAGGCGGGGCTGGTGGCGGGCAGCGCCGCGGCCGCCGTGCGCGCCGCCGTCGTGCGCGTCGCCGCCACGCTGCACGAGGCCGACAAGCGCATCAGGAACAAGAAACAGGTACCTACTGGTGTTGTGTTGACGACCTCCCTGGCGCACGGGACGCGGTGGTGCTGCTGGAGACGGCGAAGGAGAAGCTGAAGGGCGCGGCGCAGGCGGGGCTGGTGGCGGGCAGCGCCGCGGCCGCCGTGCGCGCCGCCGTCGTGCGCGTCGCCGCCACGCTGCACGAGGCCGACAAGCGCATCAGGAACAAGAAACAGGTACCTACTGGTGTTGTGTTGACGACCTCTCTGGCGCACGGGACGCGGTGGTGCTGCTGGAGACGGCGAAGGAGAAGCTGAAGGGCGCGGCGCAGGCGGGGCTGGTGGCGGGCAGCGCCGCGGCCGCCGTGCGCGCCGCCGTCGTGCGCGTCGCCGCCACGCTGCACGAGGCCGACAAGCGCATCAGGAACAAGAAACAGGTACCTACTGGTGTTGTGTTGACGACCTCCCTGGCGCACGGGACGCGGTGGTGCTGCTGGAGACGGCGAAGGAGAAGCTGAAGGGCGCGGCGCAGGCGGGGCTGGTGGCGGGCAGCGCCGCGGCCGCCGTGCGCGCCGCCGTCGTGCGCGTCGCCGCCACGCTGCACGAGGCCGACAAGCGCATCAGGAACAAGAAACAGGTACCTACTGGTGTTGTGTTGACGACCTCTCTGGCGCACGGGACGCGGTGGTGCTGCTGGAGACGGCGAAGGAGAAGCTGAAGGGCGCGGCGCAGGCGGGGCTGGTGGCGGGCAGCGCCGCGGCCGCCGTGCGCGCCGCCGTCGTGCGCGTCGCCGCCACGCTGCACGAGGCCGACAAGCGCATCAGGAACAAGAAACAGGTACCTACTGGTGTTGTGTTGACGACCTCCCTGGCGCACGGGACGCGGTGGTGCTGCTGGAGACGGCGAAGGAGAAGCTGAAGGGCGCGGCGCAGGCGGGGCTGGTGGCGGGCAGCGCCGCGGCCGCCGTGCGCGCCGCCGTCGTGCGCGTCGCCGCCACGCTGCACGAGGCCGACAAGCGCATCAGGAACAAGAAACAGGTACCTACTGGTGTTGTGTTGACGACCTCCCTGGCGCACGGGACGCGGTGGTGCTGCTGGAGACGGCGAAGGAGAAGCTGAAGGGCGCGGCGCAGGCGGGGCTGGTGGCGGGCAGCGCCGCGGCCGCCGTGCGCGCCGCCGTCGTGCGCGTCGCCGCCACGCTGCACGAGGCCGACAAGCGCATCAGGAACAAGAAACAGGTACCTACTGGTGTTGTGTTGACGACCTCCCTGGCGCACGGGACGCGGTGGTGCTGCTGGAGACGGCGAAGGAGAAGCTGAAGGGCGCGGCGCAGGCGGGGCTGGTGGCGGGCAGCGCCGCGGCCGCCGTGCGCGCCGCCGTCGTGCGCGTCGCCGCCACGCTGCACGAGGCCGACAAGCGCATCAGGAACAAGAAACAGGTACCTACTGGTGTTGTGTTGACGACCTCCCTGGCGCACGGGACGCGGTGGTGCTGCTGGAGACGGCGAAGGAGAAGCTGAAGGGCGCGGCGCAGGCGGGGCTGGTGGCGGGGCAGCGCCGCGGCCGCCGTGCGCGCCGCCGTCGTGCGCGTCGCCGCCACGCTGCACGAGGCCGACAAGCGCATCAGGAACAAGAAACAGGTACCTACTGGTGTTGTGTTGACGACCTCCCTGGCGCACGGGACGCGGTGGTGCTGCTGGAGACGGCGAAGGAGAAGCTGAAGGGCGCGGCGCAGGCGGGGCTGGTGGCGGGCAGCGCCGCGGCCGCCGTGCGCGCCGCCGTCGTGCGCGTCGCCGCCACGCTGCACGAGGCCGACAAGCGCATCAGGAACAAGAAACAGGTACCTACTGGTGTTGTGTTGACGACCTCCCTGGCGCACGGGACGCGGTGGTGCTGCTGGAGACGGCGAAGGAGAAGCTGAAGGGCGCGGCGCAGGCGGGGCTGGTGGCGGGCAGCGCCGCGGCCGCCGTGCGCGCCGCCGTCGTGCGCGTCGCCGCCACGCTGCACGAGGCCGACAAGCGCATCAGGAACAAGAAACAGGTACCTACTGGTGTTGTGTTGACGACCTCCCTGGCGCACGGGACGCGGTGGTGCTGAAAACGGCGAAGGAGAAGCTGAAGGGCGCGGCGCAGGCGGGGCTGGTGGCGGGCAGCGCCGCGGCCGCCGTGCGCGCCGCCGTCGTGCGCGTCGCCGCCACGCTGCACGAGGCCGACAAGCGCATCAGGAACAAGAAACAGGTACCTACTGGTGTTGTGTTGACGACCTCCCTGGCGCACGGGACGCGGTGGTGCTGCTGGAGACGGCGAAGGAGAAGCTGAAGGGCGCGGCGCAGGCGGGGCTGGTGGCGGGCAGCGCCGCGGCCGCCGTGCGCGCCGCCGTCGTGCGCGTCGCCGCCACGCTGCACGAGGCCGACAAGCGCATCAGGAACAAGAAACAGGTACCTACTGGTGTTGTGTTGACGACCTCCCTGGCGCACGGGACGCGGTGGTGCTGCTGGAGACGGCGAAGGAGAAGCTGAAGGGCGCGGCGCAGGCGGGGCTGGTGGCGGGCAGCGCCGCGGCCGCCGTGCGCGCCGCCGTCGTGCGCGTCGCCGCCACGCTGCACGAGGCCGACAAGCGCATCAGGAACAAGAAACAGGTACCTACTGGTGTTGTGTTGACGACCTCCCTGGCGCACGGGACGCGGTGGTGCTGCTGGAGACGGCGAAGGAGAAGCTGAAGGGCGCGGCGCAGGCGGGGCTGGTGGCGGGCAGCGCCGCGGCCGCCGTGCGCGCCGCCGTCGTGCGCGTCGCCGCCACGCTGCACGAGGCCGACAAGCGCATCAGGAACAAGAAACAGGTACCTACTGGTGTTGTGTTGACGACCTCCCTGGCGCACGGGACGCGGTGGTGCTGCTGGAGACGGCGAAGGAGAAGCTGAAGGGCGCGGCGCAGGCGGGGCTGGTGGCGGGCAGCGCCGCGGCCGCCGTGCGCGCCGCCGTCGTGCGCGTCGCCGCCACGCTGCACGAGGCCGACAAGCGCATCAGGAACAAGAAACAGGTACCTACTGGTGTTGTGTTGACGACCTCCCTGGCGCACGGGACGCGGTGGTGCTGCTGGAGACGGCGAAGGAGAAGCTGAAGGGCGCGGCGCAGGCGGGGCTGGTGGCGGGCAGCGCCGCGGCCGCCGTGCGCGCCGCCGTCGTGCGCGTCGCCGCCACGCTGCACGAGGCCGACAAGCGCATCAGGAACAAGAAACAGGTACCTACTGGTGTTGTGTTGACGACCTCCCTGGCGCACGGGACGCGGTGGTGCTGCTGGAGACGGCGAAGGAGAAGCTGAAGGGCGCGGCGCAGGCGGGGCTGGTGGCGGGCAGCGCCGCGGCCGCCGTGCGCGCCGCCGTCGTGCGCGTCGCCGCCACGCTGCACGAGGCCGACAAGCGCATCAGGAACAAGAAACAGGTACCTACTGGTGTTGTGTTGACGACCTCCCTGGCGCACGGGACGCGGTGGTGCTGCTGGAGACGGCGAAGGAGAAGCTGAAGGGCGCGGCGCAGGCGGGGCTGGTGGCGGGGCAGCGCCGCGGCCGCCGTGCGCGCCGCCGTCGTGCGCGTCGCCGCCACGCTGCACGAGGCCGACAAGCGCATCAGGAACAAGAAACAGGTACCTACTGGTGTTGTGTTGACGACCTCCCTGGCGCACGGGACGCGGTGGTGCTGCTGGAGACGGCGAAGGAGAAGCTGAAGGGCGCGGCGCAGGCGGGGCTGGTGGCGGGCAGCGCCGCGGCCGCCGTGCGCGCCGCCGTCGTGCGCGTCGCCGCCACGCTGCACGAGGCCGACAAGCGCATCAGGAACAAGAAACAGGTACCTACTGGTGTTGTGTTGACGACCTCCCTGGCGCACGGGACGCGGTGGTGCTGCTGGAGACGGCGAAGGAGAAGCTGAAGGGCGCGGCGCAGGCGGGGCTGGTGGCGGGCAGCGCCGCGGCCGCCGTGCGCGCCGCCGTCGTGCGCGTCGCCGCCACGCTGCACGAGGCCGACAAGCGCATCAGGAACAAGAAACAGGTACCTACTGGTGTTGTGTTGACGACCTCCCTGGCGCACGGGACGCGGTGGTGCTGCTGGAGACGGCGAAGGAGAAGCTGAAGGGCGCGGCGCAGGCGGGGCTGGTGGCGGGCAGCGCCGCGGCCGCCGTGCGCGCCGCCGTCGTGCGCGTCGCCGCCACGCTGCACGAGGCCGACAAGCGCATCAGGAACAAGAAACAGGTACCTACTGGTGTTGTGTTGACGACCTCCCTGGCGCACGGGACGCGGTGGTGCTGCTGGAGACGGCGAAGGAGAAGCTGAAGGGCGCGGCGCAGGCGGGGCTGGTGGCGGGCAGCGCCGCGGCCGCCGTGCGCGCCGCCGTCGTGCGCGTCGCCGCCACGCTGCACGAGGCCGACAAGCGCATCAGGAACAAGAAACAGGTACCTACTGGTGTTGTGTTGACGACCTCCCTGGCGCACGGGACGCGGTGGTGCTGCTGGAGACGGCGAAGGAGAAGCTGAAGGGCGCGGCGCAGGCGGGGCTGGTGGCGGGGCAGCGCCGCGGCCGCCGTGCGCGCCGCCGTCGTGCGCGTCGCCGCCACGCTGCACGAGGCCGACAAGCGCATCAGGAACAAGAAACAGGTACCTACTGGTGTTGTGTTGACGACCTCCCTGGCGCACGGGACGCGGTGGTGCTGCTGGAGACGGCGAAGGAGAAGCTGAAGGGCGCGGCGCAGGCGGGGCTGGTGGCGGGCAGCGCCGCGGCCGCCGTGCGCGCCGCCGTCGTGCGCGTCGCCGCCACGCTGCACGAGGCCGACAAGCGCATCAGGAACAAGAAACAGGTACCTACTGGTGTTGTGTTGACGACCTCCCTGGCGCACGGGACGCGGTGGTGCTGCTGGAGACGGCGAAGGAGAAGCTGAAGGGCGCGGCGCAGGCGGGGCTGGTGGCGGGCAGCGCCGCGGCCGCCGTGCGCGCCGCCGTCGTGCGCGTCGCCGCCACGCTGCACGAGGCCGACAAGCGCATCAGGAACAAGAAACAGGTACCTACTGGTGTTGTGTTGACGACCTCCCTGGCGCACGGGACGCGGTGGTGCTGAAAACGGCGAAGGAGAAGCTGAAGGGCGCGGCGCAGGCGGGGCTGGTGGCGGGCAGCGCCGCGGCCGCCGTGCGCGCCGCCGTCGTGCGCGTCGCCGCCACGCTGCACGAGGCCGACAAGCGCATCAGGAACAAGAAACAGGTACCTACTGGTGTTGTGTTGACGACCTCCCTGGCGCACGGGACGCGGTGGTGCTGCTGGAGACGGCGAAGGAGAAGCTGAAGGGCGCGGCGCAGGCGGGGCTGGTGGCGGGCAGCGCCGCGGCCGCCGTGCGCGCCGCCGTCGTGCGCGTCGCCGCCACGCTGCACGAGGCCGACAAGCGCATCAGGAACAAGAAACAGGTACCTACTGGTGTTGTGTTGACGACCTCTCTGGCGCACGGGACGCGGTGGTGCTGCTGGAGACGGCGAAGGAGAAGCTGAAGGGCGCGGCGCAGGCGGGGCTGGTGGCGGGCAGCGCCGCGGCCGCCGTGCGCGCCGCCGTCGTGCGCGTCGCCGCCACGCTGCACGAGGCCGACAAGCGCATCAGGAACAAGAAACAGGTACCTACTGGTGTTGTGTTGACGACCTCCCTGGCGCACGGGACGCGGTGGTGCTGCTGGAGACGGCGAAGGAGAAGCTGAAGGGCGCGGCGCAGGCGGGGCTGGTGGCGGGCAGCGCCGCGGCCGCCGTGCGCGCCGCCGTCGTGCGCGTCGCCGCCACGCTGCACGAGGCCGACAAGCGCATCAGGAACAAGAAACAGGTACCTACTGGTGTTGTGTTGACGACCTCCCTGGCGCACGGGACGCGGTGGTGCTGCTGGAGACGGCGAAGGAGAAGCTGAAGGGCGCGGCGCAGGCGGGGCTGGTGGCGGGCAGCGCCGCGGCCGCCGTGCGCGCCGCCGTCGTGCGCGTCGCCGCCACGCTGCACGAGGCCGACAAGCGCATCAGGAACAAGAAACAGGTACCTACTGGTGTTGTGTTGACGACCTCCCTGGCGCACGGGACGCGGTGGTGCTGCTGGAGACGGCGAAGGAGAAGCTGAAGGGCGCGGCGCAGGCGGGGCTGGTGGCGGGCAGCGCCGCGGCCGCCGTGCGCGCCGCCGTCGTGCGCGTCGCCGCCACGCTGCACGAGGCCGACAAGCGCATCAGGAACAAGAAACAGGTACCTACTGGTGTTGTGTTGACGACCTCCCTGGCGCACGGGACGCGGTGGTGCTGCTGGAGACGGCGAAGGAGAAGCTGAAGGGCGCGGCGCAGGCGGGGCTGGTGGCGGGGCAGCGCCGCGGCCGCCGTGCGCGCCGCCGTCGTGCGCGTCGCCGCCACGCTGCACGAGGCCGACAAGCGCATCAGGAACAAGAAACAGGTACCTACTGGTGTTGTGTTGACGACCTCCCTGGCGCACGGGACGCGGTGGTGCTGGAGACGGCGAAGGAGAAGCTGAAGGGCGCGGCGCAGGCGGGGCTGGTGGCGGGCAGCGCCGCGGCCGCCGTGCGCGCCGCCGTCGTGCGCGTCGCCGCCACGCTGCACGAGGCCGACAAGCGCATCAGGAACAAGAAACAGGTACCTACTGGTGTTGTGTTGACGACCTCCCTGGCGCACGGGACGCGGTGGTGCTGCTGGAGACGGCGAAGGAGAAGCTGAAGGGCGCGGCGCAGGCGGGGCTGGTGGCGGGCAGCGCCGCGGCCGCCGTGCGCGCCGCCGTCGTGCGCGTCGCCGCCACGCTGCACGAGGCCGACAAGCGCATCAGGAACAAGAAACAGGTACCTACTGGTGTTGTGTTGACGACCTCCCTGGCGCACGGGACGCGGTGGTGCTGCTGGAGACGGCGAAGGAGAAGCTGAAGGGCGCGGCGCAGGCGGGGCTGGTGGCGGGCAGCGCCGCGGCCGCCGTGCGCGCCGCCGTCGTGCGCGTCGCCGCCACGCTGCACGAGGCCGACAAGCGCATCAGGAACAAGAAACAGGTACCTACTGGTGTTGTGTTGACGACCTCCCTGGCGCACGGGACGCGGTGGTGCTGCTGGAGACGGCGAAGGAGAAGCTGAAGGGCGCGGCGCAGGCGGGGCTGGTGGCGGGCAGCGCCGCGGCCGCCGTGCGCGCCGCCGTCGTGCGCGTCGCCGCCACGCTGCACGAGGCCGACAAGCGCATCAGGAACAAGAAACAGGTACCTACTGGTGTTGTGTTGACGACCTCCCTGGCGCACGGGACGCGGTGGTGCTGCTGGAGACGGCGAAGGAGAAGCTGAAGGGCGCGGCGCAGGCGGGGCTGGTGGCGGGCAGCGCCGCGGCCGCCGTGCGCGCCGCCGTCGTGCGCGTCGCCGCCACGCTGCACGAGGCCGACAAGCGCATCAGGAACAAGAAACAGGTACCTACTGGTGTTGTGTTGACGACCTCCCTGGCGCACGGGACGCGGTGGTGCTGCTGGAGACGGCGAAGGAGAAGCTGAAGGGCGCGGCGCAGGCGGGGCTGGTGGCGGGCAGCGCCGCGGCCGCCGTGCGCGCCGCCGTCGTGCGCGCCGCCGCCACGCTGCACGAGGCCGACAAGCGCATCAGGAACAAGAAACAGGTACCTACTGGTGTTGTGTTTACGACCTCCCTGGCGCAGAGACGCACGCTCGGATTTGAGTGGGAGGTCGCGGGTTCGATTCCCGCCACGGGCCACTTTGGGTTTTTATAATTTCTAAATTGGCCCAGGTCAGGTCTGGTGGCTGGCTTCTTCCGCGGCTAGTTACCACCCTACCAGCGAAGACGTACCGTCAAGCGTTTTAGTGTTCCGGTGCGATGCTGTGTAGAAACCATTGGGGTGACTTTACTTACCCCTTCCAAGTTAGTACGTTAACATCTTCGGCTGCATCATCATTAAAAAAATATATACGAGTGTCACCGATTCAATAAGTATCTTCTGTCTCTTGCTTGAGATTGGGACATTAGTGGGCAGTAAATCATGTGTATAGTGTACACACACGTCTCGGCGCGCATAGATGAGTTGCAGTATCTTCAAACGTTAGCTGTTATGGTAAAGGTAAAGTAGACTTAAGGTGTTGGTTAATTCCCGATAGCTCCGGATCTCAGATTTTGAGCTATCAGGACAAATATTAGGTAAATTAGTATTTTTGACCTAAGTGTTTATGGAATACATGTAGAAGAATAAATGTTATGCCCGCAAAACTCACTCTATAAACCTACAACAAATCCGCCGAACGAATCTAATCATCTTAACAAAAATACGAGAATTATTGGATTAACGCATTGAGCGGTTCTGTTAAAAAAAATAGAAAATATGTCGATTAGAGATCATACGTTCATTACTAGCAGGCGTCACTACGATAAGTTTTTAATTGAGTCAATGCGGTGTCGTTACTCGAACTGGTGCTTCTGCGAAGGAGGCCGAGGCGATAGCGGCGCGCGCGCAACCAATGCGCGTCCGCGGCCGCAAGCGAACGCGCCCCAAGATTAGGAGATTAGCGAAAAAGCTAGTAAGTTATAATTATTATTAGTAACATCTTGCAATCCCTATGTGCAACTTCGCTGTGCAAACTTGTAGAGAGTAAAAAAAACCGGCAAAGTGCGAGTCGGACTCGCGCACCGAGGGTTCCATACCATAAAAGAAGAATCACTTTTGTTCATGAATTTACGAGTATAATTTAAATTAATAAACATGTAGGAACTTTTGTTGGCAAACCGCAAACGTAACTTTGTTTTTGGCGGATTATTGTTATTATTAAAAAAAGTATATTAGTCAGCGAGTTGATTTTATTTTTCCGGTAAAATATACGTAAACTTCTATTGATCATAATTATTTCAGATTTTTTGATTGGTTAACTTCGGAGATAAGGGGGGGGGGAACGGTATTTTTTTCGACAGTTTGCCCAATAAATCAAAAACTATCAGGCATAAAAATAAATAAAAATTAGTTTCAGAATACACAAGTAGCGCCCTTTCATATGATACCCCACTCAATATTGTTATCTCATTTTGAAATTTTGTCGACCTGGTTTTCCCCCCTTTTTAAACAAAAATAAAAACAAATTTCAAGTTTTTACGATTGTTATGACGTCGGGTCACCATTACCTATAACTATTCTAAATTTCAAGTCGATAGCTTGAGTAGTTACTGAAATAATCGAGTGTGACGGACGAACGGAGAAAGTCTCACCATAAGGGTTCCATTTTTACCAAATTGGTATGGAACCCTAAAAAACTGCACTATGGGTATGTGAATATACCGTGGTACTTCCCAGGCGCGCGAGAGCCGCAGCGGCGCGGCGGTGCCGGTGGCCGGCGTGGGCGAGGTGGACCGCGAGCAGATCGCGCAGCAGATGGCCGCCGCGCTCATCGCGCAGGGCAAGACCGACGTCTCCGCCGACGAGCTGGCGCAGCTGGTGGAGGCTGTCGTAAGTGACGTCACGCACTCGCCACCACTGATCATAAAAGTACGCTGGACTTCAGACTGTCAACGAAAAAATGAAGACGTAATAATGATTATTACTCCCTAGGTTGGCATGGCCGAAGCGAAGAAACGTGAAGCGGAATTAAAGAAGAAAGTAGAAGCGCGCGCCGCCAACGACAAGTCGACGCGGACGCCCGCTAGCGCCGCCGCCGCCGCCGTCGCCGGCACCGCGTCCGCGCTGCAGATGCTGCAGTCCGCTTACGACGACAAGAAGTCAGTACCCCCTACTTACACATTAACCCTTAAAACATCATTGATAATACAGAGTATAAACCATAGTCTTACGACGACAAGAAGTCAGTACCCCCTACTTACACATTAACCCTTAAAACATCATTGATAATACAGAGTATAAACCATAGTCTTACGACGACAAGAAGTCAGTACCCCCTACTTACACATTAACCCTTAAAACATCATTGATAATACAGAGTATAAACCATAGTCTTACGACGACAAGAAGTCAGTACCACCTACTTACACATTAACCCTTCAAACATCATTGATAATACAGAGTGTAAACCATAGTCATAGCTGTACTTGGCGTAGGACCGATTTTTCAATCGTCAGATAAACTATCTGAGGAAGAAATTTGAAACATAAGCGATACAACATGTCAAAAGTCATATTTATTCCTTAGTTAACGATTATCTGGCGATTGAAAATAAGCCCTTAAATGAAGAGTTGGGTCATCTTGACATAACGCTCAATGGTTCCATGTCCAAGAAAACGGGGAGGTTGTGTTGCCCGCATTTTAGCTATACTTAATCGTATCGGAGACCCTTAAGTATTTATTTTATTAAGTATTTTTAGCGTTTGTTGTTATTATGCAGAAGAAAAAAATTCTCTGTGACAATTTCAACTTCATGGGTTACCCGGGTCTGGTTAACCCATGAAGCAATCCTTCGAATCATGCATGAATCCTTCGGGTATGGAGCAATTAGTGGTGGTCGCTATAAAAAATGATAAATTTCATTATTAATTAATTTTAATTGCTTACGTCCCGGTACAAAAACATATTTCGTCAGACACATAGCCCTTTAACTTGGTACTACACAACAGTATTTCAAGAAACATTCTTTAAAAGTTCAAAAAAAATCCATCTCTTAAGGTTCTCACTATTTTGGTTGGTACTCTGTTGGTTGTCTATAACCTTTTTATGGGAACCTCCACAACGCCGCGCCGAAACGTTTTGCGCACAAACATAATTTAAGAGCCAGAGTGTGACACGACTTTTTGATTATTTTTTTAATTCAGAATAGAGAAAGAAGAGGCCGCACCAGAAGCACCGGATGCAATGGACGGTTTGTCGGATTCTGACCTGGAAACGTTGCTCAAGAACTTCAACGAGCTATCGGCGGAGGAACAGCACAGCCTCATAGCTTACCTGAAGAAGCTGGAAGCTCGTGAGCCCGAGCGCGTGGAGAGGCTGAGGCAGTACGTGAGCGCCGCGGCCAGCAACGCGCCGCCCGAGGAGCCGCAGCAGCCAGACCAGGCCAGGCCGGAGCCCGTCACCATCGTGAGCGATGACGACGATGATTACACGGTGGAAGACGTGAGTATCGCCTTTTCCATCGACATAGGCTTTCGCGTATGCAGTACAATTTAACCGTTGAGATTACAAACAATATGCATCACATGAAAGGATATTTTACGAGTTCTCAATTTAGTGCGTTTTTAACGTGTAATTTGTAAGTTAAAATGCGTTAATGGCAGAATCATCTTCACATGCTCATAATAAAATCTTGACTTGAAAGTGTTTTTGTGAGTTACGTAGAACTTGATATTGCTTTTTACTAATTTACTACAAATTGTGATAAACCAACCAAAATCTCGTTTCATCAGACATACAAGATGAAATCAAGATCATGTTCTACAGTACCCACAAATAGGAGCTATGGTGGGGCCGCACTGTTATGACATTTTCATACTATGTTGGTATGAAAATATTGAAACAGTACTGCAATATTACTGCTTTAAGAGCGCGTACAAACTGATTATAGCAGGAAGAGATTTGATTTTTATAGTAGTAGATCAAGTCTTAACGACCTGAAATAAAACACACGAATTTTACATCTTATTGTCGAGAAACTGTACTATTATAAACATAAAAGGATAAACTTTTGTCGATAAAAAAAAATCTTGAAGTTGCATCCAATTTTTTACAATTTTCAATTTATTTCCAATGTTATACGCCCTAGAGCGCCAAGATTTAGGATTATAATTCCAATAAATATTACGAAGTGCATTTACTATTGATTCCTTTTTAAATTATGTATTTTAAAAGTTATTACTGTAAATTATAAATGGCGTTTATTACGTTCTTATTTCGCGTAATACGCGATGCTGTTTTGTACCAAAATGATGTTTTGCGCATGACAATCAGTCACAATCGCTCCATTGAGACGTGAAGACTGTATTTCTGTGCTCCAGGCCGAAAAAATAGTTCTTTGTATGTTTAATATATAAATTATGAATTATAAATGATTGTATGCGTATCGATAAATTATTTGGAGGTGTTAATAATATAATTGTAAGTATGGCCAACAAAAACAATGAGTTTCAAGTTTATTAAAGCATAAACCTTTCTTTCAAATATCGACTTTCACTCTTTATTTTAAAGCACATAATTAACTAGCACTGTATTCCTTCAAGCAGTGACGGCAGGAGGAAGTATATGCAAAAAAAGACGATCCCGATGAATTATGAGATGAGGGAATAGAGAGTGCAACATTTTAAATATTTTGATACTTTAGTTTGCAAATATATATAATATATATTTGCAAACTAAAGCATATAATATATATAATATAGCATCATAAACGACTTATTAATGATAGTATGTTATCTATTTCAAAGGAAATAAATTTCAAGTTATAATGTGCAATAATAATATGTCAAAATATGAAAAATGATAACATTTCAAATTCATTACACATACACTTTATTTGTGAGTAATGAATTCTGTGAAAGAGACTCCGCATAAATATTTTTGCTGGCTTATTTTTTGGGTTCCTTGCCCAAAAGGTAAAAGCGGGACCTATTAACAACGTTCATCTGTCCGTTTGCCTGTCACCAGGCTATATCTCTTGAACCGTGATTGTTAAAATTGTTAAAACTAGGAGGATCTCAAGTCGTCGCAATCATATTTTTTTAGGGTTCTATACCAAAATGATAAAAATGGAACCCTTTTAGTGAGACTTTCTCCGTCCGTCCGTCCGTCTGTCACACTCGATTATTTCAGTAAGCTATCGAAGCTATCGACTTGAAATTTGGAATAGTTTTAAGTAATAGTGACCCAACGTCATTTCAATCATAAAAATTTGAAAATCATTTTTATTTTTATTTAAAAGGGGGGGTAAATCGGATTGTTGTAATTTCAAAATAAGATAACAATATTGAGTGGGGTATCATATGAAAGGGCGTCACTTGTGTATTCTAATACCTATTTTTATTTATTTTTGTGCCCGATAGTTTTTTATTTGTTAGGCAAACTGTTGAAAAAATATCGTCCTCCCCCCCTTATCTCCGAAGTTTATCGTTCAAAAAATCTAAAATAATTATCATCAATAGAAGTAAACGTATATTTTTACAGAAAAAATAAAATCATCTTTCTAACTTTTATACATTTTTTTGAACCACCAAAAACAAAGTTAGGTTTGTGGTTAGCCAACAAAAGTAAATTAGGAAAAAAAAGATGTAAATTGATAATTTTAATAACTAAAGTGATAATTTTAATGTTTTACTTCTTTCATAGTATGGAACAGATGTGCAAAGAAACGACGATCTTATAGACAATCGTCCAATTTCGAATTGGAGTACATACTGCCACACTTTGTAGTGGCATTAGAAGTCGGTTTTATGAAAACAATTTTTCATTTTTTATTTTATTAAAATAGATAAATAGAAATTTCATAAAGAAAAAACTCCTTACGCTTCGTTAAAAAGATCGCAACTGGCTGTACCCAGCCAAAAATACCCATCAGACTAGCGCCATTGCTCCGCTGTATTGGGCCAGGAAGGTCCCAAATTGCGGACTGAGATTGAGAATTCGTTTTTATAGTAAGGAGCCCTCAGTGCTCGAGCCCGCACGTACTTGACCAATTTTATTTATTCATTATTTAAAAATTCATCCAATTTGTTATAATTTTGAATGCATGAAGCATTAAACAGGGTCATCGTGTTTTTAATAGTAGGGAATCCCAAGTAAGGTCGACCTTCACCGAGCTGTTTATTGGATGAAAACTATTTTATATCCAATTTAATACGTCAATAAATATATCGCAAGTGGGTTGCCTAAAAAATTTCAGTCCAGGATATGATTAATTAAGAAATAAAAAAAACCATTGTAACATGGACTCCTATTTGTTACAGTTTAGTTGACATCTTAGTTCAAATTAGATTGGATTAGCGATTCAGGTCGCAAATTGCAATTGTGCTTATTTACCTATGATTTTATTATCCGTTAACTTTCTTTTGCCAAAAAATATAGAGCAGAAACACTTTCCTCAGCCAGGAAAGTATTTCTGGCAAAAAGCACTATTTATAACATCCAATCTAATTTGAACTACGATGTCAACTAAACTGTAACAAATAGGAGTCCATGTTACAATGTTTTTTTTTAATTCTTAATCAATCCTATCCTGGACTGAAATTTTTTAAGCAACCCGCATCGTGTTTTAATTAATAATTTGCATAATCGTGTTTTAGGAATTAAATTGCATATAAAATAGTTTTCATCCAATAAACAGCTCGGTGAAGGTCGTTGTATAGCGGGATCCTAGACTATAATTTTTTCACTTTTCATGCATTTTTTTTAAATTTATATTTACAAATAAATTGTCCTAACCAGTCAACTCTTTTTGTCAAAGATTTGTTGACTTCAGATAATAATGACTGCTAATTTTTGCATGGGATAATTACTGTCGTATCGTTAAATATGAAAATAATAGATGGGTATTTTCATACTCTATGGGTATTTTATGGGTACGATACGTTTGCAAAGAGGACGTCAATATATAATTAACGTTAGACGTTAATTGTATATTGACGTCCCAAGAAGACCTAAAAGGCTTCTCTGAGGAATACTGTAGCTATTAGATTCATGATCGGATTCAAACATCCCAATGTCTTTTTTAATTTTTGTCATGTTTGAATCCGATCATGAATCTATCATGATCGGATTCAAGCATCCCAATGTCTTTTTTAATTTGTGTCATTTTTTAAAATACATACCAAAAAATAAAGTTTAATCGATTGTTTTATTCGCATTAAAAATGATTGAAAAAAGGTATTTAAATTTTTGTATAAAATGCCAAGAATCATTTTTCCAACAACTAGGTGATCTGCAATGCACCCGAATTTATCTGATTATCTTACCTATAGTGATCGCGGTTTTGTTGAGTTTTGTTGACAGTATTTGACAGTACACGACTTTTTTTTTGCTTTCCGCCCCCTCTTAAGAAGTGGTTGTACGGCCCCTGTTGATAGTTGAAAAGTAGGTTGAAATTTTGAAGGAATCGTATTTAAATTTAGTAGGTGTATTTATAAAATAGTGAATCTTTTTGTCTTTGTTACAGGTATTCAAATCGGCGACAGAGAAAGTCAAAGAAAACCGTATTCGTCAAGAAATGGAGATAGTCAAGAAGTCTTTGGAAGAAATAAAAACGACTCCGTCTATTGTTGATCCACCGTCTGTTATTTCAGAAAGTTTGAACGCAGTCAAAGGTAGTTCGGCGACAGATATTTTGGCTCTCGTGCAAGCTGCGTTACAGTCGACATCTGCGCCGACGATCGCACAAAATACTTCCGATGTTGTAACCAGTAACACTCAACCTAGATCTTTTGGAGACCTGCCCGAACCGCAGAAGATGGATCAGCTTAAACAACTTATCAACATCCCATTGACCTTCAACAACCAGTCATCTACTCAAAGCGTAGCTCTGAATTCGCCAATTCAATCGAGTTTTAGTGAAAGACAAAATCCTGCACATGTGCCAGCTTGGGATCCGAGACAAATTCCGGATGATTATAATAGGGGACTTTCAAATACCCAGGGTCGAGAGGCATTCGGGGGATCTCAAGGGCCCCAAGACAATTTTAATCAAGGGGTGCGTTTCCAAAATGATTTCCAGGCAACTCAGGACAAATATGATCGAGGACCACAAGAAATCTTTAATCAAGGAACTCAAGGCAGTTACAACCAAGGAGCCCAAGGTGATTACAACCAAGGGGCTCAAGACAATTACAACCAAGGTGCTCAAGACAATTACAACCAAGGAGCTCAAGACAATTATAATCAAGGGCCTCAAGACAATTATAACCAAGGAGCTCAAGATGATTACGCCCAAGGTTACCAGGATAATTACAATCAACCTCAAGGCAGTTACAATCAGGGCTTCAGAGGTGCTCAGGATAGTTTCAATCAAGGATTTAGAGGACCTCAGGATAATTTCAATCAGACCCAACCTGGATTCCAGGACAACTACAATCCAAATCAACGTGGGCCACCAAACCAGAGTCAGCCGATGAATAATTTCAATCAAAATCCACCTCAAGGTCATTTTAACAAACAAGGACAGCAACACTTCAATCAAGGGCCAAGAGGGCCGCAGGGCAATTTTAATCAAGTTCCAAATCTAGTTGGAAACCAAGGACAATCTTTTAGAGGAACAAATGACAAGTCATTCAACAATCAGGGTGGGAGAGGAAACTTCAATAGAAATCAGGATAGGACCAACCCAAACCAACAGTTTGGTAATCAACAGAATAATTTCAGAGGGCGGGGAGGAAGAGGTCGAGGTGGGCCTAGAGGCCGTGGAAGGGGTCACTTTTAGATGGTATTCTATGTATAACTCTTTAGTTTTTAGTGTATATTAGATATTATATAGGTTTGTTTGTTTTTAACAGACGAAATAAACAATGTTTTATTACTTTTTTGAACCTGAAATAACTAATTTTGATTAAGTCATGAAATGCATCTTATTTACTACTTTATAGTTTATAGTTTAAACTTGTAATATGTAATAGACTTTGTAGAATTTCAATATGTGCGATTAGTAATAAATATAAAAACTCTTTCGCTGGTCTGTGGTAATAAACATGAATTGCGTAAAAAAATGTTTTATTTAATACCAAATCAAAGACAAAATCCATGGATAATAATAACATTTATTTTCCTTAGTATTTACATTTGAAAAGTAACAGGTATTTAATTTACGCATAACGAAGGTACATTCAATATGTGCCAAACTCCAATAGAGCATCGTTATGCTCAGTCTCGGGTAAAATATCAATTTCAATGGGCTCCGGCTCAAGTTTACCTCCATTTTTCTTATCCAATGAAAAGAATCTGAATAGTTTGGATAGGTTGATTATGGAGTACGCGGAGTGTGCTAACACATCCTCTACCATTTCTTTGAGTATCTGGAATGCTGCTACTATTTGCGGGGCAACTTTTGTCTCTGAAAAATAAATAAATAAATGTAGTTTAATCATTGATATAGTTTAATAAAATGAAACAAATACATGACAAAATATTGTAGCCCCATCGGTATAAAGATGTGTAATAAAAATAAATGTGCAGAATATTCTGATAATATTGGCTGAACATGGTCTCTGGAACGGGCTTGGGGATAGGTACCATTCGCGCGAAAATTCAAATTTTATTTAGTTTTTTGCTAATAGTGGGCCAATTATACATCGTAAGCTTATGACAATGAGTGTTGCGAGCACAACACTTGGCGGGATTACGATTACGATGAATACGTTTTTCTTAGGCAATCAGACCCCTGGGAAGCCGCAAAAAATTATCTTTCGGGAACCAATATGAGGTGAGTGGGAATTTTCGAGCAAAGATTCTATTAAAAACATGTAGATGCATAAATATTATGCCCGCAAAATTAATTGCCATAAACCTACAATGTGTAGTTAGCCCAATATTTGCGAAGATTATTTCGCGGGCTAGTAGGGCCGATACACCTTAACCTTGTAGTTTATAGTGCGTTCAATTCACGAAGACGTTTCTCACTTCTTCACAATCGCAATAATTTGAAGAAGCGTTTTCGTGGATTGAACTACCTATACGAAGAAAATAACTTCGCAGTAATATTATTGGAAACACTTACTTGACGTATTGTTTTTGTTGAGATCAAACAAAAAGTGGAAGAAGTTTATCTGTAAGTATACATCCTTTTCAGTGTACTCTCTAAACATAACTCCCTTTTCGCACTGCCTGCACAGCGGGTAGCCGCTCGCGAAGGTTTGCGGCAAACGGACTGTGCGATAACCACACGCGGGGTCCTCGCAAGAGATCCAGCCCGCGTAGTACA
The DNA here is from genome assembly GCA_963855885.1 of Coenonympha glycerion. NCBI lineage: Eukaryota > Metazoa > Arthropoda > Insecta > Lepidoptera > Nymphalidae > Coenonympha > Coenonympha glycerion. Next base: position 14,164,087 of record OY979630.1, on the reverse strand, counting down.
GGTTATGGTACTGACGCATCTGTAAAGTCAATTGGTTCTGTATGCAGGCCAGATAGTCTATCGGCCTCACAGGGCACTTTTCATTCTGACATCGCTCCAAAAATGTGACGTTCTCCTTATCCAATTTTACGAATGTTTCTCTTATTCTATTTTCCCTCTTGCAGCCTTCGTTGACGCAAACGAACATAAAGTCCTTGCAGTACCGATATTTTTCTTGATCGTTTTCTACTTCAAATTGTTCAGTATTAGTGTGTTCTTTTTTGATCATCTGTCTGTAGCCGGAGGGGTCTAGGCCCAGGCAGTCCGCGACTCGCGCGGGGTCCATTCCTTCGATCGGTTCGCATATGCGGGATATCACAGGATGGAGCTGATGCGCTAGGTAGTACTTGTAATCGACTTTGAGATGTTCGGAATTCTTCAGCTCTTCGATGTGATAAGCTCTCTGTGTCGCGGAATTCGCTGTACCGTCCTCGCAAATGATGTACGGCACGATATCGCCCTTTTTGAACCGTCTGCTATTTTTGCTGTTCAACCTCAGAGCTACTTGGACGTGAGGTTGGGCGCTCTTATCGGCGTATTCGTTAGGGTTTTTGGTCAGTTGTTTTGTAATTGTGAGCAGAGATAAGGGTATTTTATCGTTGACCAAATCTTCTTTCAGTTTGTTCAAATGGTTCTGAATGCTTTCGAGTCGCTCGTCCGCAGTCTGTTCGGATAGAATTTGGCTCAAAATGAATTTACCAGCCTCGGCGGCGAGTTGGGACCAATCACGCCTTACGATGTCCAAACCTTTGTGTTCTTGGATGTATACAAACTCGCCGTTTTTATTTTTGGTTATCACCACTGCCGCATACTTCTTTTTCTTCAAGAGCAATAGATATTTAAACACCCCGTCTATATCCAATTCGATCTGTTTGTACTTTTTATTGATCTCCCTCTTGAGATCGTTACCGATCTTAAACACGTAGTCGTAGTCGAGGCAGTTGGTGTTTATCATCAAGCTGTCGGTGTCTCCGTAAACCACTTCGTAATTTAACTTTTGGACGATTTCCTTCGTGTCCAACAGAATTTCTCTGCCTTTCATCGTGACCAACGCGGCTAGCGGTTTCGCGTAAAATCTGGAATGAGTAAAGCCCAAGCAACCGTACATAGAGTTGGCTGTAAGTTTCAAGGCCATTTGTCTGATGTTATACTGCATATACTGTTCAGCCGGTAAATCGGACTTCATAAGCTTTTTGACTTCACGTCTACTTTCCACGAGCTTTCTTATTTGTGTGGGCAACACACCAAATTCAGTATTAGGTCCAGGCAAGATGAGATTATTGATATCTTCATCAGAAACGGCGCCGTTTCTCCTTTTGATGGTCGTAAAGCAAATGTTATACTCTTGGATGATACTCGGGTACAGAGAATTGAAATCCATGAGAAGAATGAGTTTATCGTAGAATCCTTTCTTCGGATCGAGCACGAGACCGCCGGAGTACGCCGCCTTTTTCTTACCCTGTTTCTTATTAACGTTATTAGATCCTTCATCTTCTTCATCTGCGTCATCGTTCGCAGCTTTTTTCCCATAAACCTTATCAGGAACGATGTACTGTTTTTCAGTAAAAGCATGCAGGAGTAAAAACTCATTTCTTTCAGATCTACCGCCTAGTAGCGTTCGGGACATGACGTTTCCGGCGATTTGCGTAATTTGTAATGCCAGAGGAATAACATTGAGTTCGCACATCATTTTGAGTATGTAAGAAGCGTCTTGCATGCTTAACGTCACGAGTTGTAAAAGGTCGTTACTGCTTTCGTAATATCGCGGCAAGTCTTCGAGGGCCACCTCGACGCGAGCGCCTTCGTTCATTTTAAGGACAGTGACGCATAAAGTATCAAGATCGAAACTTCTAGCCCTAATGAGCTCCATAGCAGAGATTTTGATATCGCAAACTAATCTGCCCAAGAAAGCGTCCCTCGCTGCGAACCTCTTCTGAGGAGCCACCGACCGCTTCAGCCTCCCGAGTCGAGACCAATTCGGTATACGCGCATCGAGTATATTCCCGATGAGCAGGTCCTGTTGAAAGCCTTGCAAGTCATGTCCGACTACCAAATCTGGATCCAACTTCCAGAATTGAACCATGAAGTAGTTTAGGAGTTCTCGCTCGGTGTCGCATTTGGTGAGTTTGGTGGCTTTGTATTGAGGCAGTTGCTGCTTAAGATCCAGTGGCCAGATTTCGTTGCATTTGGTCATAACTGTAAAAATATTAATACTTTTTATAAATATTCAAGCCATTTGTTCAAAAATTTTAAATCCAAAAAGTAAAGGTAACGAAAGTTTAATCAACGTTCATGTTGAATTTTATCTTTAGAACAAGGCTTCACACAACGAAATACCTGAAGTCTTTTCTGTGAAAATAAAGAATTAGTCTTTGGCGCACTCTTATTTTAGGTTTGGTCAAATAGCGGAGGGGGTGCTGGGTCGACGCGATCTGAGCAGTTGTATTACATTACTTTATAATTATGACAGACACGCACAGCTCGGCGCGTCACTTCGCGCTGGGTGTGACGGTGTTGTGTGGCGTCGTGATAAGGGGCCCTACCAGTTACCACCATCTCTTATAGCAGGAATGCTGCAGTATTGTTTCCACTATCATACTATTACTTAGTATTGTCATACTAAGCTTGTATGAAAATGTCAAAAAATACTGCAACATTACTGTTATAAGAGATGGTGGTAGGGCCCCTGACCTTTAATTGACTTTCATTACTACAACTTACCACAGAAGTGTTGATTGAATGGCGGGTTCGGCGGCGGCTTGTGTATGGGGAACGCGTTGTGCGTCAAACAACTCAACATTAAGATTTTAGTCTTATTTGTTTTTGGGTCGGTTGTTGTCCTCATATTAAGCTGCAATAGAAGACATACGCATAATATTAAAACCATGCTGGTTTTATGAACATACAATATTACATGAAAGTATGCAACCGTTAAATTAATGAATAAAGCAATCATATACTAAGATAATGGACTCAACGACCCATTTATGAGAAAGTGTTCAAAGATCGGACACACATTGCATCTAACACGGGCTAACATATCACTTAGCGCGTCATTTGGGATACACCATATTATATCATACTCACAGCAGCAACAACAATGGGTGGCGGCTCCAAATCACTATCGTTCCTTATAACGTTGACATTCTCCATCTTGTCGCAGGCCGCTTCCAGTTTGCACCAGGACACTTTGGCCTGCACGTTTTCCACCTGCTTCACTTCCAGCCAGCACGGACCCTTGATCTTGCGCTCCAGAAGGAAAGTTTCCAACGAGGATGTGTTTGTGCCGAAAGCGTGCGAGAATGTTAGGTATTTTTTGTTCATTGGAGGCGGTGGGAATGTGGCCTGGCAAGTGATAAAAGGTTCGTGTGAGACTAGTTCTTTAGATTCAGACTGGGCTGCTTTGTAGTGGAGGAGAGGGGTCCTAGACAAGGACGACGCACACACGTCTGACTTCAGAGTTGTGTGTTTGTGGATACTAAATACACACACACACACACACATACGCACACGCACGCACACAATGTTTGTAACCAAAGCCTCGACCGATATTTATGACATTTTTTGGCTACGTTCGGTAGGTCTGAGAATACGTCAAAACAATGTTTGCCCGGGTAGCTAGTATAATATCAATAGTTAAACATTGGCCACTTTGACATTAATCATTACAGTAATCGGATAGATGGATAGATAGAGAGACAACGGAACGGAACAAACGGAATGAAAGTCTACAAACAGAGTAGAGTCGACGTCTTCGATCTTTCATTAAAAAATGGTCAAGTGCGAGTCGGGCTCACGCACTGAAGGTTTCGTACTATCAAGACCAAACCTTCAATAATATTAAAGTAAGCTAAACACCCCTGCCCACTAAATTCAAAAACGAGCAAAAAATCACGTTCGTTGCATGTGAGCCCCCTTAAATATTGATTTTATTCTATTTTTTAGTGTTTGTTGTTATAGCGACAACTGAAATACATTTTTTGTGAAAATTTCACAAGAGAGACAGCCTGGTGACAGAGAAGAACAGCGAAATCTTAGTAATAGGATGCCGTTTTTACAGTTTGGGTATTGAACCCAAAAAATGTGGAAAATTATGTCATACTCACAGAATATTTAACCTCCAAGTAATCGCACTGAGCGGGTATGTCGGGCAGGTTGAAGCAGTAGTTTTTAGTGACCTTCCGGGACTTGAACTCTTTAAGCCCTAACTCACTGGCCACTGCAGTGTTGAACTCCTGGTACACATCCATCATAGTCACCTCCTGGTCTGTGGGCTCCAGAGTTATGGGGTCCAGTTTCTATAAGTAATAAAGTGTATAAGTGGAAATTTATTCACCAAAGGTGACAGTGAAAAGTCATTTACCTAGTGCAAAAGGAGATGGAGTATGTTGATGACGAATATTGGAACGTTAATCTTAACTGCGGTTCAAGCCTAAGCTCGAACGCCTAAATAGGATAAATTAAAACCTCTAAAGTCAGTCAAGTAACCAATTTAGTTACTTTGTGCCTTTCAACTGTTAAAAGGAATGATACAATATACAACATTATTTAGAATGCCGCAAAAGTATTGAAACAAACTAATTCAATAGATTTTAATAACTATTGACTACTTTATAGCAACCGAGACGCGCTTCGTAAGAATATCACCCGTCGTCCACGCCATCACTTTCAGAGCTGTTTCTGATTTCTTCAGTAAATGCAGCGATTAACTAAACAGTAAATAAGGTAACTCTGACGTATGTGAAGTATTTTTTCGGAATTCAAAGGCGTAATAATAAGAAATAGAATAAAAAGGTACCCACATATTCTCTAGGCAGTAGAAACAGTTGCCTGTTGACATTTTTTACAACCAGACAACATGAGGCGCTCCCCGCTTTTTTATTTGAGGGTTTCACATACACTTTTCCAAATAGATAGACCACGCCCGGCTTCACATACCTATCTTCCCAAGCATCCAGCCAGTAGAACTTCAAAACCTTCAAAATGATAAAACAAGTAAGAAAACTTAATCACACTAAAGATCCAAATCTCTCATTCTACTCATAATACAAAATAAAATTTGTGTTGATGTTTATTATGCTATAACTACTATGCTATGAACCTCCATCACGTCCTGTGGGAGTGCCCTTTATTTGATTGTTCGGGAAGTTTCTGGCCCAATTTATTATAAGGATCTATCTCGTGGGCTCGGCGGTCAACTTCGGAAAGCTACGGGAGTTCATGCACGCATGGAATTAGAGGCGGAGAGCTTGGAGCGACAAGACAGCGGATCTTTGCTGCGGACAGCGACGGCGCAAGGCAAGTCCGTATGTGTATCGTCCTGCCCCAGAATGAGTACAAAGGGACAAGGGGCGAGAGAAAACAACTCGTAGGGAGTCAAGTAGGCGCTCTGGGAACATAACAAGTGCAAGTTCCGAACTGGCGCCCATAGCCGCGATGTTGATTGGACCAAGGGTGGTGGAGGTTTGCCCTTGTGCCATAAGTATTGAATTATTAGAATAAAATTGGGCTTAAAATTGGTCTATTCATTGAACATTCATGGTAGGCTCAAAACATTCAGTGGGTTCTGTAATGGCATTACCAAGTAACATTCACATTTTTAATATCTATAGGATCTACTTGTCTATTTTTATAGAATGTGAAATGAAGCCACACCTTTTCTCCTTCTTTATTACTCTGTAGAGGTAACTGTCCATCAGTCTGCACGGTCGCCACCACTTGGTTGTCCTGATCTGTCCAATTACTTGTTAATGGCTTCAATTCTGTCTTGACATTCTTTGTTGGGAATATTTCAAAATCTTCATCCAGAAATTCTTCAGCCACATCAGTTAACATGTTTGTGTTAGAGATATTAGAAGAGTTTTCCTTGGAAACTTTTGAACTAGAAACACTGTTAGGTACATTAGGAGTTTCTTCCTTCACTTGTTTGTCATCACATAGAACTGCATCATTGCTAAAATCATCAGTAAAGTCGATGTCCTGTGTAGGGAACTCTTCAATGATCTGAGTGGCAGAGTCTTCCAGCTCTTGTTTAATTTCTTTGTCTATTTTCCATTCAGGTTTTTTTGATACTATATGGCCATTGGATTGCTTCTCTAAGTTAGATTTTTCCTATAAGATAAAGTTTTTTATAATGATAAGATATTTCCTAATTTTCACATACTATACATTCAAGTTTGTAACATTTCCATATGGTTTTTAACAATTGCAAGGAAAACTTTTTTATTATACGCTACAATTTATGAATAGAATAAGAAAGAATTTTGTGAAATTCCACCAATCATTCAAGCAATCAGTTATTTCAAGGCTGCATCAGTTATTTCTTAAAGAAAATTTGATAAAAACATAAACTTACCACAACAATCTTTTTACTGTCTTCAGATGGTTCACTTTTAACTGCTGGAGTGAGTTTTTTCACTGAGGAGGATAGACTCTTGAAGTAGTTCTGAGCTTCTCTTTTGGTGGATTCAATAACATTAGTTTTGTTTGGTGCAACAGGTTTTGGTTTGACCACTGAGGCCGGGGCACTGCCATCCAAATCTGACATGATGTCTGATAGAATATTATCCTCGGAGATTTTTACATCCTACAAATATAAAGTTTTAATTAAGTATAGCAGATGCATTAATATAGCTTATAATTTACAATGAGCTTATATGGTTAAGATGACAACTATTAAATAAAATAATAAAATTTAACCTCTTTTTTCTTAGTAGGCATAGAGCCTAAAAGGTTCCTAATATTGCCCTTGCCAGAAGGCGGAGCGACTTTGGCCTTTCTCTTCTGTCCACGCCCTGACTCCTTGCTGCCAGTGGCTTCGTAGGAGTCCTCTATTTCATCGTCATCAAATATCTCTCGCCCATCTTCCACATAGCCTGTACCATCTGGAATTTCAAAGCAATATAAATGCCACCATTATTGATTGATTTCAAAATTTTACTTACTTTTTTTGTAATCCTATGTCATATTGAAAAGAAATAAAAAAAAAAGTGTTTAAAAAGGTCACAAGAAAATAAAAAGCTTAGGTCAAGAACTGCAGACAGCATAATATGCTAATATTCAATCGCATAAGATGCTCTGTGATAAGATTACCCTTTAATTTTACATTAATTTCATCAACAAAAAATCATGTTTGAAACATAAATGGTGAGAATTTTAGTGAGATTGCCAAACTTTTAACTTTTTCACTCAAAATATGAAACTAGTAAATGTAATCACATATTTGTTACCTTTTCACACATCAACAACTCAAGTGATTTAAAAGCAATGATTGCAAATATGAGGCAAAGCAGAAGGTACATGGGGAAATGATTCTAGCAGATTTTTTGAGAAAATTCCGAAGATCATGTTTTATATAAATTGTTGTTATATGATTAAGTTTCTAAAAAGTTCTGTAAGAACATTGGAGCAAGGGGCTCACCATCCTCAATCCAGTCATCCTCTTGCCGCTGCAGCACTCGCTCGCTGTACTCGGTCTCGTCGACCGTATCGTACACATTTTCCATCTCGTCCACGTCATATTTATGCTTGGACCCTTTTCCTTTCAGTTGCTTCAGCCTTTCCAAAGCCGACATACGACCATGCTTGTCCACTTTCTGCCTCTTGGACCTGGAACTCGCTGCGAAATCAAAATTGTAAATATGCATGATAACGTGAACTTATTTCACTGAACTGAACCCAACGGTTACGTTATACCTATAGAATCTGCCATGATTTACGATAATATTACTTTAAAACACTGATACAAAACATAAAATAAATTAAATTCGCAATATAAAATCCCCATCGTTTTTCCAACTTTCAAGTGTAGAAGATTGTTTTCGTTTTGATTTTTGACATTTGACATTGACAGTTCACTTGGCGCGAAAATATTTAAAAAATCAACATTATGATTTTGGCCATTTTGCCTTGATTTTGCCTAGTTTTTTGTAGGTACTTGGTTGATGACATTTACCCCGGCTCGAATCAATAATAATAATAATAATTTAACATGCACATGTACAATTGAACATGTATTGTACAATAAACATGCATGCACATAAAAAGTACTCTGTGGTGCACATGCATGGAATCATCAGATGGCATGAATGGGCCCAAGTATATGTATGTGTTCTGTGTATGGGCCTCACGAAATGATTTGGTTGTTACATGGTTGTTACCTCTGTGGTTTTGTAAACAAGTTTTCGCGCCTAATTCAGACAGCCACCAAGTGTCAACCGTACTGTAAATTTTAAATAAGTAAAGGCATACAGAAACCCAGCATAATGGCGATGCGTGACTATACTGCTGATAAAGGTAAGTAAGCTCTTGATTATTATAACAAGAAAGATAGTAACTAGCAGTAACTTAAGTTTTTTCACCATCTGTTGTTACAGAGAGTTTTAAAAACTTCTTCATTGATTTCTGCCAAACTGATGATGAAGGGCGCAAGTTTTTCAAGTACTCTGAGCAGCTTAGCAAAGTTGCACACAGGGAGCAAGTTAGTATATAATGTTTTTGTTTTTATAACCTATCAATGTCTGAATCGAGCTCGGTATTTTTTTTGTACTTAAATACATTTTCTAAAAACTTAATCTTAGCCAGTTCGATTTATCGCCCCCGAATTCTACTACATTTCATGAGAATCGGTGGAGCCATTTCCGAGATTCAGATTACATAGATTATAATTATATTATATACAAGAATTGCTTGTTTAAAGGTAGAAGTTAAGATAATCGTGTGTGAACCATGGAGGAACTGTTGCGGTTTTGCTTTTTAACCGACTTCAAAAAAAAGGAGGAGGTTCTCAATTCGTCGGAATCTTTTTTTTATTGTTGTATTTATATTGTAGGTGTCATTCGTGGTGGAGTTAGATGATCTTCACGAGATGAATGAGGAGCTGGCGCAGGCTGTGATGAAGAACACCAGGCGGTACACCAACATGGTTTCAGACGTGGTCTATGAAATGCTACCAGACTATAAGCATAGAGAGGTTTGTATTCATATTTAGTATAGTTAATTTTATTATTATTCTAAAATGATGGCTCAATTGAATGGTGACAGCAGTAGTTTTATTAATATCAAAATGTTTATTATTTCACATAACTTATACACACTTATGAAAATACTACCTAAAATTATATTTCTCTCTACTAATGTCGAAGGGCAGATGGCTTGTAGTAACCTTTCAGCCTATTGCATCAATAAATTTTGACAGACATATAACTGTTAAACACTGCGGCTCAGAACATTATGTCAATATAAAAAAAAATTAACAAATGTATGTAATGTTAACAAACGGTTTGAAACTACTGGCGCTATGTCTGCTTATAAGATGCTCTAATAATTTTGTGTATTATGTTATTTAAAGAAAATTTTTAACACTTTTTTAACTGCTGAGGTTTTGCCCGTTTTTCTAGGTGAAAAACTGCTTTCTGAATATGGTGGTAGAGGCAAAGGTGCCTGTAATTTAGGCCCATGTGAAATAATAAATATTTCCCACTAGCATACGTAAGGCTTAAGTTAGGTTGTCTATGATGGGAAGAATATCATGGCATGGCAGGCTTGTTAGGATGGGTTTGAATGCAGCTTAGTAAAAATTTCCCTCTATTTGTGTATAGGTTGCAGCTAAAGACACACTGGATGTCTACATTGAGCACAGGATCATGTTGGAGGCGCGGAACCATAGGATCCCGGGAGAGATGCGGGACCCTAGAAACAGATATCCTCCTGAACTTATCAGAAGATTGTATGTATCGATAACCACATAATTGCCGACCAGTAATGACTCATTATTTTATATTATCAAAATATAGTGCCTTCTGTTTCCACAAAGATTAACAAAATCCCATATTGGAGGACATTATAAAAAATAGTTACTTTTTTATTTATTTATTCTAACTTACTTAACTTAAGTATAAATACACTTTTATATTATACTAGCTGTTGCCCGCGGCTCCGCCCGCGTGAATTACAATTTTTTTACATATACCGTGGAATTCCTTGATTTTTCGCGGGATTCTGGTGTGATGTTATACAGAAACCTGTTCTTACTTCGCACGGTTTATCTTGTGGTGATTTTGAAAACTCCTTTTTCTTAATCAATACATATAATAAATCATAATATAAAGATTCATTATTACGTAGTTGAAATATCAAGAGGACGATTTTAACTGTCGATATTTCGACCCAATGGCACAGGTCGTGGTCACTACGTGACCACGACATGTACCAATGTATCGAAATATCGTCAGTTAAAATCGTCCTTTTCAATGTGATTTTTATTCTGAAACCACGAAATATGTCAAAAATGATTAAATCATGTGAAAATTTGTACTGGTAGTAGAGCTCTTCTTTCAGGGTTCGGCCGGGTATGTACCACTGGGATAAAATACTCTATACTAACAATATTCCCCGGCCCAACATAAGAGTCATTTAAAAATCTTTGCTTCATCTCAATACAATCCAAAATATCCGAATGGGCAATGGCTATATATTTGTTTACGTATAAAATTAAAAAGACCAAAGACGCGGCACTCCGGGATGGTTCATGTCTTAACAGTGCCATCTTAATGTAAAGTCATGAAACAGTAAATTACATGACAGTTAATTATTATGTAAAAAAATTCGGTAGTACGTACCTATCTCAGAGTTTTACATTCAAGTTCCACATAAATTGTAGAGATGGCGCTATACGGTATAACGTAGCGATTTTCATGATTTTTGTTCACTCTAAAAGTGAAAATCTTAAACCATACAAAATCTTCTGCTAAGACTATTTATTTACGGCTGTAAGGATAGTTCAGTCTAACTTTAGCTCTACGTCTTAGCCCTAGGTTCTTTATCCATTCAGAGTTTCAAGTCACCTACTTGAACTTATCGCTAAAGGTTCTGATGCCTATAATTTCTGAACTACAAAAGTGATGATGATGAAATTTGTATGGAATTATCTTTAAGGAACCTCCTTTCTAACAAAGAAAGAATGAATCAAATCGAACAACGCGTTAATGAATTATAAGTAAATACACATTTTGACTTTGATGCCGTCTTCCAGGGAAACCATGATGAATTTCGGGACAAAAAGTATCCTATGTCCTACCTCGGGGTATGAGCTATAATCATGTCAAGTTTCATTTAAATCCATCCAGCGGATTAGCCGTGATGCGCGGTCGTGAAACAGACAGACAGACAGACAGACAGACAGACAGACAGACAGACAGACAAAAATTAAAAAAATTACAGTTTTGGCTTCAGTATCGACTAAATAGTGTCCTCCAACAAAAATTTTCAAAATATCTTCAATGTACAGAATTCGACCCTTTACAGTTTTATTATAAGTATAGATGTACTTTCGAAATCCTTTACATACTGCTGAGAAGCAGCAACAAAAATCTAGCACAGCAAAATAAGTAAAAAGTATGTAGATACAGGCATTGTAAGGCAGCAAGTTTCAGGAAAGAGATGATTTAAACAAAATACAAATATCCATAGACCATAAAGAAGATTTCCATTTGTTTCAGTGAAGTGTACTTCAAAGATTTATCAACATCCAAATCAGTGCCAATCAGAGAAGTGAAAGCTGAGCACATTGGCAAACTGGTAACAGTGAGGGGCATAGTGACAAGATGCACGGACGTCAAGCCCCTGCTAGTGGTGGCGACGTACTCGTGCAGCGCGTGCGGCGCCGAGACCTACCAGCCCGTGCGAGGCTTGCAGTTCACGCCGCCGCCCGCCTGCACCGCCGACGAGTGCCGGCTGAACAAGACGGCCGGGCAGCTGCACCTGCAGACCAGGGGCTCACGGTTCCAGAAGTTCCAGGAGTTGAAAATACAGGAGCACGTGAGTACATCAAATGCTAATTTCTGGTTTAGGTTATCAGCAGAGTAGCTCTATAATTATGTGGTTCTTAGGTAGTACCCATAGTGCACTCACTAGAGCCAAAGATTTAAATCGCTAGATGGGCCCTAAACCTCCAAAAACGTCCACGTTTTTGTCAAGTGTGACACGTTGTCACTCTCTTTGACACATGATTAGTGATAGCATGTTGAGAGCACTCACTCAACATATTTGTGGATGTTTTTGATGTGCGCAATGTAGGCTTAGGGCCCATCTAATGATTTAAATCTTTGACTAGAGCAAGTCTTTCATGGAGTCAGGATGAATAAAGAACGCTTTACAGGCAAGAGAGGGTGAATTATGGTGTGTGGTGGTGGACTTAAGCCAAAAGCAATATGAAAGCAGTCTAGATTAGAAGCAATCAAAAAAGACTTTTGCTTGGATCTTGGACTGGTTGGTCGAGACTTTCGGCCACCATGTGTTAAAGGATCCCATTGTTTCAGTCTGATCAAGTGCCCGTGGGACACATCCCGCGCCAGCTGGCGGTGTACTGCCGCGGCGACACCACGCGGCGTGCGCAGCCCGGCGACCACGTGGCGGTGACGGGCGTGTTCCTGCCGCTGCTCAACAGCGGCTTCCGGCAGATGGTGCAGGGCCTGCTCTCCGACACCTACCTGGAGGCGCACGTAAGACTCAACACAGACTGTAAACAGATTTTAATGTGATAAGATATGTAAGTCCCAGTGGGGAGCATTCCTCAAAAACATGTTTGCGATGTTATCAACAGTCAAGATGGATATTGTTTATATGTGTAACATCTTTCAGTTGCTGAATATTTTTTGTAGGAATGATTTTGAAAAAAGGATGGGTATATGTGATAGAAAACTGTGGAAGCATGCTATTTGACAAATGAACACCTGATGCCATTTTGCCTGAGCTTGCTACCCTGATGTGCCAACATAGTGTACATAATATAATGTCATTATCAACTATCAATGCAACTGTGGATGCGCTCACGACCAAGGTGATTGGTTGGGCAACCAAATATTGACAAACAGCATCTACACAGTTGATTTTTACTCTAAATCAACTAAGGTTCCCTTGATAACCAAGGACACCTTTGTTGGGTGGGTGAATCCAAACATGTGGCACTGCTTTTTAGGCTCATTCTTTGTCATATGAATGAATCTTTCAAATGTCTTATGTATAGGCAATGTGGGTGTAAACAGGTAAATGGAAACGTATTTAATAATTTCGTAGTTTTAATTAATATTGTTTCAGAGTGTAACGAAACGCATCTATAGTGTACTGTCTGAAAATGTCTGAGTAGACTATAGATGCGTTTCCTTACATTCTGAAACTGATATCAACTAAAACTACGTGCGTTTCCATTTGCCTCTGTTTACATTTACCCACATGGACCCTATAGACTGGTAAAACTGGTGCATGTCTCCAGGCTGTGACGTGCCTGAACCAGAGCGACGAGGGCGAGCTGGCGGAGCCGCTGACGGAGGAGGAGCTGGCCGAGCTGGCGGAGGACGAGCTGTACTCGCGCATGGCGCGCAGCCTCGCGCCCGAGATCTACGGCCACGAGGACGTCAAGAAGGCGCTGTTGCTGCTGCTGGTGGGAGGCGTGGACAAGTATGTACGCAGGATGTGAACCTGAGGATTAGCCCATCGGCATATTTAACGTCAACCTTCTTCACACGAGAAAAAAGTAGTGCCATTTGTCAAAATTTCCGCTAATGCGCCGCAACATGGCGGAAATCGTCCCTGCGGAAACTGGCGTACGGACGAATTATAAGTACCTAAAGTGATCTGTGACGTGGACCGCAATCCAAAGACAATACTGCGGTTCGCTTACAACAGACACTGTTGGTGCCTAAACAAACATTTCTGTTACCAGTAAACTGGCGACATTGTTTCGCGCGGACCGCAAGGGTCCTGTGTCTATTACGTGCTGGGTAACTTTGTAGGTCCATTTATTAAACATAAAAATATAGAATCAAAAAGGAGTGAAAACGCAAAAAAAAATCGAGGACGGTCAAAGTGACAACAACAACTATCGCCGAATTGGAAGATACAAGATACAAGAATGCGCCTAAAGAACTACTTTTCACTTCAAGGTCATTACATAACGATATCGCGAGTTTTCTTATCGGGCTCTTTCCCATCTCAAAAATGCCCAAAGCGCCTAAAGTAGTTTCTTCATAAAATAAAATTGTTTTGTCTTCGTAGGCGACCAAACGGTATGAAGATCCGTGGCAACATCAACATCTGTCTGATGGGAGACCCGGGAGTGGCCAAGTCGCAGCTGCTCAACTACATCGACAGGCTGGCCCCACGCAGCCAGTACACCACCGGCCGAGGCTCCTCCGGCGTGGGTCTTACTGCCGCAGTGCTGAAAGTAAGACCTGGATATACATATGTCCATCTTCTTCATACAAGAAAAAAGTAGTGCTATCTAACAAAATTCCCATTTATACGTTGGGATATGGAAAAATTCGTCCCTGTGGTATCGCGCGTACGGACTAATAACAGAGTGAAGTGATCTGTAGCGTGGATCGCGGTCCATAAACGATACTGCGGTTGCAGTTTAATCACGCCGTTGGTGTCAAAACAAACTGTTTGACTCCAGTAGACTGGCAACATTTTTTCGCGCGGTCCGCCGGGTCCTAAGTGTATGTCTATTGACCTGGCGAACAGTATGAAGGTCCTTCAACATCAATATCGGCCTGATGAGCAACCAAGCCGCTTCAGGGCTCTGTGTGCTGCCTATCATTAGTTTATTGAAACAAAATATCGCGTGACATAAATCTCGTCGCGAAGAAAATCTTCGAAAATCTGAAATGGAAGTTCTACTTCTACTAATCAACAGAAAATTCAGGCGTGCAATCACGTCTAGCTATTTGGTATGACGAACTCGTTAATGCGCGCCCTCTATCGAGTGATTGGTGAAATTACACATGAAAATATAAAATGGTTTGTGTAGATGTTATTCCAAACTTTGTTTTTGCCGAGTGTTGCACGACACCCATGTCTTTTTATGTTTGTAATCAGGACCCCTTCACCGGTGAGATGATGCTGGAAGGCGGCGCGCTCGTGCTGGCGGACCAGGGCGTGTGCTGCATCGACGAGTTCGACAAGATGGCGGAGAACGACCGCACCGCCATACACGAAGTGATGGAGCAGCAGACTATTAGCATCGCTAAGGTGAGCGTTATTATTAGGTACTAGCAAACCCGGCGAACTCCGTTTCGCCACCAGATAGCTTTCCCGCTAAAAAGATTTTCCCGCTTTTCTGTTGAAATTTTTCCTGAATTTTCTTTGCTATAAACCTCACGGAGCCCGAGACCTTTCCAACGAATACAAAACCGTGGAAATCGGTTCGTGCGTTCTGGAGTTATAGCGTCAGGAAGGAAAACCCGACTTATTTTTATATAGTAAGAAAAAGAAAATAAGCTATCACCAGTCCAGAATTCGTCGTCAAGAGTGGACGTGTAGTGTTAATAACTGGAGTCTAGACC
The DNA here is from genome assembly GCA_963855885.1 of Coenonympha glycerion. Taxonomy (NCBI): domain Eukaryota; kingdom Metazoa; phylum Arthropoda; class Insecta; order Lepidoptera; family Nymphalidae; genus Coenonympha; species Coenonympha glycerion. The sequence continues at coordinate 14,148,707 of OY979630.1, read as the reverse complement.
TCAACATACGAAAAGCTTTCGTTTCACGTCGCTTCGCTCAAACTCGGGTACCTAAGGCTGATCCATGTTCTTACATTGCCGAGAGGTTAAAAATTAATTAAACAACAGGACATCAAGGTTCATATTTAATGACCAATTACTCATCAATTACCAGTCAATTAACTGTGTGCTTTTCGCGCAGCCAGGAATAGTATATTTCATTACAAGTGCGGAAAGGCTGTTATTGCAAAGAGTTCCGACAAATGTCTACCTGAGCTTAGGCGCAGCCGAAGGCGAGGGTTGACAATCGGAACAAGTTGCAATGACGGTTCCGCACGTGTACTGAACGATTATTTTTAATACAGTTGCGAAAAAATGAAGCAATTTAATAAAATAATAAAAACACAATAAACTCAACTAACTTAACATTTTCTGAAAAACTATTTGCTTTTTTCTCTTCTCTCCACGCAATAAATTCGTCGTATGTAGATATGTAGCGACTTTTTGACTTTTCCGGTAAAATGTTCTCCGAAGCATTTTGTGCAATTATATTATAATTATACAATTGTTCCGGTGGTGTTAATTCAAAAAAACTAGGGTCGAAATTACTCATTTTGTGCAACAAACAACTAAACTCGCAAAGAAAAGTTCTGAAAAATGGCGCCAACCGTATAATATAAGCAGTTTTTTTTTCTTCACCCATTCTGGTGATTTAAAAAAAAAAAAAAAAAAAATTTGGTCATAGACTAAATAATATTCTGGTAGGTACGCAAAGGGAACTATGCCCATACAGCCAAGTCTTCAGTAGAATTTTTTTTATTGATATGAAATGAAAATGAAATTTAATGAGATGAAATGAAACCTAACCAAACTCATTCAATCAAATCTGATATTGAAACAAATTAGTAGCTTCTTTTTAGAAATATACGTATTTGCATGAATCATAAAAACTTCTATGAATTTTTTTTAGTAAAAACTTCATGGTTGGTTTTTCTTTTTAATAGACATTATTTTGACAGTTGGGAAAGATAACGCACGAGTTCGGGAAAGGTAAAAAAAAGCACGAGTATGTAATAGCCCACATCCCGAACGCTATACGTCCCTGCAATACGCCACTTTTTGAGCAACTGTATTAAAAATATCTTTTGAGCATTTTCCATTTCACACTCCTTCATTACAGGCGGGTATAATGACGTGCCTGAACGCGCGCGTGTCGATCCTGGCGGCCGCCAACCCCGCGTACGGGCGCTACAACCCCAAGCGCACCATCGAGCAGAACATCCAGCTGCCGGCCGCGCTGCTGTCGCGCTTCGACCTGCTGTGGCTCATACAGGACAAGCCCAACAGGTGAATATGATGTTTTACTAGTGGACGCCCGCGGATTCCACTAATCACGCGGAAACCATGGATATTTCGGGTAGTAATAGCCTGTGTTAATCCCGGGTATAATCTATTTCCGTTACAAATTTAAGTTAAATCGGTTGAGTAGTGTCAACGCACTGATCTCTATTCTATGGATTTCAGACTCAACTTAAAAATGAAGACACTTGATGTCGCCGTTTTGGCGCTGATTGTTGCGTAACTTGGCGTGAGTGTCCATATTTCAAATCGGCACAAAAAAAATTAAATTAACTGGTAATTTTACTAGAATGTTTGATCAAGCGTACTAGCATAATAGAGATCAGTGTTGTAACGTGAAGGTCATGGTCTGCATTGCTTTGGTGCTATAATCAATTTCATTAAATCCAGGGAGAAAGACTTAGAGCTGGCCAAACACATAGCCTTCGTGCACCAGCACTCGCGCCAGCCGCCCGGCCAGACGCGCGCCCTGTCCATGAAGCTGGTGCGGCGCTACCTGGGCCTCACGCACCGCAAGCAGCCCACCGTGCCCAGGGCCCTCACCGAGTACATTGTTTGTAAGTAAACAAGTCAAATCGAACACAGCCTTCGTGCACCAGCACTCGCGCCAGCCGCCCGGCCAGACGCGCGCCCTGTCCATGAAGCTGGTGCGGCGCTACCTGGGCCTCACGCACCGCAAGCAGCCCACCGTGCCCAGGGCCCTCACCGAGTACATTGTTTGTAAGTAAACAAGTCAAATCGAACACAGCCTTCGTGCACCAGCACTCGCGCCAGCCGCCCGGCCAGACGCGCGCCCTGTCCATGAAGCTGGTGCGGCGCTACCTGGGCCTCACGCACCGCAAGCAGCCCACCGTGCCCAGGGCCCTCACCGAGTACATTGTTTGTAAGTAAACAAGTCAAATCGAACACAGCCTTCGTGCACCAGCACTCGCGCCAGCCGCCCGGCCAGACGCGCGCCCTGTCCATGAAGCTGGTGCGGCGCTACCTGGGCCTCACGCACCGCAAGCAGCCCACCGTGCCCAGGGCCCTCACCGAGTACATTGTTTGTAAGTAAACAAGTCAAATCGAACACAGCCTTCGTGCACCAGCACTCGCGCCAGCCGCCCGGCCAGACGCGCGCCCTGTCCATGAAGCTGGTGCGGCGCTACCTGGGCCTCACGCACCGCAAGCAGCCCACCGTGCCCAGGGCCCTCACCGAGTACATTGTTTGTAAGTAAACAAGTCAAATCGAACACAGCCTTCGTGCACCAGCACTCGCGCCAGCCGCCCGGCCAGACGCGCGCCCTGTCCATGAAGCTGGTGCGGCGCTACCTGGGCCTCACGCACCGCAAGCAGCCCACCGTGCCCAGGGCCCTCACCGAGTACATTGTTTGTAAGTAAACAAGTCAAATCGAACACAGCCTTCGTGCACCAGCACTCGCGCCAGCCGCCCGGCCAGACGCGCGCCCTGTCCATGAAGCTGGTGCGGCGCTACCTGGGCCTCACGCACCGCAAGCAGCCCACCGTGCCCAGGGCCCTCACCGAGTACATTGTTTGTAAGTAAACAAGTCAAATCGAACACAGCCTTCGTGCACCAGCACTCGCGCCAGCCGCCCGGCCAGACGCGCGCCCTGTCCATGAAGCTGGTGCGGCGCTACCTGGGCCTCACGCACCGCAAGCAGCCCACCGTGCCCAGGGCCCTCACCGAGTACATTGTTTGTAAGTAAACAAGTCAAATCGAACACAGCCTTCGTGCACCAGCACTCGCGCCAGCCGCCCGGCCAGACGCGCGCCCTGTCCATGAAGCTGGTGCGGCGCTACCTGGGCCTCACGCACCGCAAGCAGCCCACCGTGCCCAGGGCCCTCACCGAGTACATTGTTTGTAAGTAAACAAGTCAAATCGAACACAGCCTTCGTGCACCAGCACTCGCGCCAGCCGCCCGGCCAGACGCGCGCCCTGTCCATGAAGCTGGTGCGGCGCTACCTGGGCCTCACGCACCGCAAGCAGCCCACCGTGCCCAGGGCCCTCACCGAGTACATTGTTTGTAAGTAAACAAGTCAAATCGAACACAGCCTTCGTGCACCAGCACTCGCGCCAGCCGCCCGGCCAGACGCGCGCCCTGTCCATGAAGCTGGTGCGGCGCTACCTGGGCCTCACGCACCGCAAGCAGCCCACCGTGCCCAGGGCCCTCACCGAGTACATTGTTTGTAAGTAAACAAGTCAAATCGAACACAGCCTTCGTGCACCAGCACTCGCGCCAGCCGCCCGGCCAGACGCGCGCCCTGTCCATGAAGCTGGTGCGGCGCTACCTGGGCCTCACGCACCGCAAGCAGCCCACCGTGCCCAGGGCCCTCACCGAGTACATTGTTTGTAAGTAAACAAGTCAAATCGAACACAGCCTTCGTGCACCAGCACTCGCGCCAGCCGCCCGGCCAGACGCGCGCCCTGTCCATGAAGCTGGTGCGGCGCTACCTGGGCCTCACGCACCGCAAGCAGCCCACCGTGCCCAGGGCCCTCACCGAGTACATTGTTTGTAAGTAAACAAGTCAAATCGAACACAGCCTTCGTGCACCAGCACTCGCGCCAGCCGCCCGGCCAGACGCGCGCCCTGTCCATGAAGCTGGTGCGGCGCTACCTGGGCCTCACGCACCGCAAGCAGCCCACCGTGCCCAGGGCCCTCACCGAGTACATTGTTTGTAAGTAAACAAGTCAAATCGAACACAGCCTTCGTGCACCAGCACTCGCGCCAGCCGCCCGGCCAGACGCGCGCCCTGTCCATGAAGCTGGTGCGGCGCTACCTGGGCCTCACGCACCGCAAGCAGCCCACCGTGCCCAGGGCCCTCACCGAGTACATTGTTTGTAAGTAAACAAGTCAAATCGAACACAGCCTTCGTGCACCAGCACTCGCGCCAGCCGCCCGGCCAGACGCGCGCCCTGTCCATGAAGCTGGTGCGGCGCTACCTGGGCCTCACGCACCGCAAGCAGCCCACCGTGCCCAGGGCCCTCACCGAGTACATTGTTTGTAAGTAAACAAGTCAAATCGAACACAGCCTTCGTGCACCAGCACTCGCGCCAGCCGCCCGGCCAGACGCGCGCCCTGTCCATGAAGCTGGTGCGGCGCTACCTGGGCCTCACGCACCGCAAGCAGCCCACCGTGCCCAGGGCCCTCACCGAGTACATTGTTTGTAAGTAAACAAGTCAAATCGAACACAGCCTTCGTGCACCAGCACTCGCGCCAGCCGCCCGGCCAGACGCGCGCCCTGTCCATGAAGCTGGTGCGGCGCTACCTGGGCCTCACGCACCGCAAGCAGCCCACCGTGCCCAGGGCCCTCACCGAGTACATTGTTTGTAAGTAAACAAGTCAAATCGAACACAGCCTTTGTGCACCAGCACTCGCGCCAGCCGCCCGGCCAGACGCGCGCCCTGTCCATGAAGCTGGTGCGGCGCTACCTGGGCCTCACGCACCGCAAGCAGCCCACCGTGCCCAGGGCCCTCACCGAGTACATTGTTTGTAAGTAAACAAGTCAAATCGAACACAGCCTTCGTGCACCAGCACTCGCGCCAGCCGCCCGGCCAGACGCGCGCCCTGTCCATGAAGCTGGTGCGGCGCTACCTGGGCCTCACGCACCGCAAGCAGCCCACCGTGCCCAGGGCCCTCACCGAGTACATTGTTTGTAAGTAAACAAGTCAAATCGAACACAGCCTTCGTGCACCAGCACTCGCGCCAGCCGCCCGGCCAGACGCGCGCCCTGTCCATGAAGCTGGTGCGGCGCTACCTGGGCCTCACGCACCGCAAGCAGCCCACCGTGCCCAGGGCCCTCACCGAGTACATTGTTTGTAAGTAAACAAGTCAAATCGAACACAGCCTTCGTGCACCAGCACTCGCGCCAGCCGCCCGGCCAGACGCGCGCCCTGTCCATGAAGCTGGTGCGGCGCTACCTGGGCCTCACGCACCGCAAGCAGCCCACCGTGCCCAGGGCCCTCACCGAGTACATTGTTTGTAAGTAAACAAGTCAAATCGAACACAGCCTTCGTGCACCAGCACTCGCGCCAGCCGCCCGGCCAGACGCGCGCCCTGTCCATGAAGCTGGTGCGGCGCTACCTGGGCCTCACGCACCGCAAGCAGCCCACCGTGCCCAGGGCCCTCACCGAGTACATTGTTTGTAAGTAAACAAGTCAAATCGAACACAGCCTTCGTGCACCAGCACTCGCGCCAGCCGCCCGGCCAGACGCGCGCCCTGTCCATGAAGCTGGTGCGGCGCTACCTGGGCCTCACGCACCGCAAGCAGCCCACCGTGCCCAGGGGCCTCACCGAGTACATTGTTTGTAAGTAAATATCCCAAAGTCCTGGAATGGCGACTCTGCACGGGAAAGTGCAGCTTTGGCAGCCCTGCGACCAATATGACTGAAGACATAGAGAGTGTCTAAGCAAGAGGCTACTGTCCAGCAGCGGACGTGTGTCGGTTGAAACGAATTGAAATATGAAATTGAATATGATTCACCATGATGTTCAGATATGTCTTAGATATAAGATACCTACTCTGTCCGTTCATTTATTTCGTTTTTGGCACACGATGAGACAGATATAGCAATAGCGAGACACCACCTCCACATCACCAGAGAGGGAGACCACTATACATTTGTCTCTCTCTGGTCGCTCGCTATTGCTATATAGCTGTCGTTGACGGAATATACAGTTCTCAATTCATTTGAAGTTGATAAAAGTTTCTATGCGTTTGTGTTTGTGTGTATGTGTGTGTGTGTGTGCACGAGGCTATCTTAATAATATTTTGATACAAACGTTTAAAGATAGGATTTATATATTTTTTCCAGCATCCTACGTGGAGCTGAGGCGGGAGGCTCGGAATGCCCGTGACGTCACATTCACGTCGGCCAGGAACTTGCTCGCGATACTCCGCCTCTCTACTGCATTGGCGCGACTAAGGTATATACACGCACACATAATATTATGTCAGCTTGTACTGTATACATGTACAGAGTACACCCACATACACAACGTTGCAACAGCATAGCGCGTCAATTTCCAAAAAAAAACGTTTTGTTTTAAGCGAAAATAAAATTAATATTAAAAACTACTCTTTATGTTTGCTCTAAAGTATTCAGTTACAAGTAATCAGTTAATCATATAGAGTTACTTGGTCGTACGAGTTTTCAGTAAGTAAACTTGTTTATCTTTTTTGGGGTTATTGTTTTCGTCATTTATTATTGCTAGCTACAGTTCTCAACGTTGCTACATATTTTTGTTTGTCAGACTTTGTTTTGCCGTATAAAAATAGCTTTCATAAATAGGGTATTATTAAGAGCTTAAGATCCATCTTCAGACCTACCAAATTCCGAATTATTATATAAGATAGATTTAATACAGCAGTAATTTTGAAATGATAGGATATCTTGCTTTTCACGCGAAGAAACTACCGGCCGTAAACACGTACTCTCGCATTCATAGTTCACACATCACTCAGGCAAATTATATTGTCTAATCGGAATAAAATAATATTATTATTAATTCGTCAAGAGCCACAACAGAAATATAAACAAAGCCCATTCATCCGCGGAAATTTTTATTTCATTAATGATGTCACTATCTCTGAATTTCCGTAAATCTCATATCCCGGAAATATAAGTACGTGTCGCTCTAGTTTTGTTATCGCTACTAAATTATGAACTGTACGTTGGAATGTCGGGTTAATTTTTTACGTTTGTTACGAGATTCAAGGTCGATATGATTTGATTTTTTACCCATTTTTATTACAAGCTTTGATTTAATAAGCGATCATTGTTTGTTCGGGTGGAATCTTGAAACTCAATTTTGAAGCAGATATCTTCAACCGATTGAGCTTGACTCACAATGCATGGGTTAGCTGTGTGACGTTATTTTTAATCCAATATGGCGGGACACCTAAGATGGCCGACTAGTTATTTATCATGCACTCCTACAAAATGGATATCAAATAAAAAGAAGAAGAAGACGGATAAATTGACGTATAAAAGCTTGATTTTTATGCGACGATTGTCATCCTATAAATCGATGAAAGCCTGCACACACGAAAAAGCATGACTCATTGTCACGTTCCGTCTGAATAGAGCGGGCGAGCGTGAACGATAGAGAGGCGCGATCGGCCTAAGCGTTCGGCTTAGACTTTATCACGTAAAATTATCGTCCGTAAATGGCCTTTACTGGAAGTTTTTGAATAATAACTTTTTGTTTTCAGATTATCAGATGTGGTAGAAAAGGAAGATGTTACAGAAGCTATCAGGCTGGTTGAAATGTCCAAACAGTCTTTACTCCATGTTGAAGAGAATGCACAAAGGTCTGTGCTTTCTCTTATTATACAGAACTATCTATTGCCAGAGGCTTCGCCTGCGTGAATTCTAGTTTTTAAGAAATTTCATGGGAGTCATGAAGTTTTCGGGATAAAATGTTGTCCGTGTATAATATAATAAAATGTAAGAGGCATGTATCACTACACTTCGCGCATCTACACTTCTAAAATAATTTTATTCATGGAAAGCGCTAATATTGTGCTTGTGGCGGTCGTCATAATTGATTAACTGAATTTGTTGTTCATATAATAATTCTGTATACGACTAATGCATCACATCTTGGTACTGGCACGAGCCTCCTCTCGGGAGGAGATTTTAGCTACAGGATTCTGGCTAAATGCGATTTCGAGAATATTGTGAATTCTCAGGAATGCAGCTATCCTTTCGATGTTTTCTTTTCCTGCTAAGAGAGTGATATTTAGTTTCCGCAAATGCACATAACTCCGAAAACTTCCCCCTGACGGCTGACGCGTAAGGGTCTGAACCGACGGTTTTTTTTTTGTTAAAAGTCTTGGGCTTGACTACAATCAAACTAAGAGGTCTAAGGAGGAGCGCGCTAGTCTAGAAAATGTGTATTTACTCGCTTTTCAAGGCACACAGATTACACTTGACTGGGAACACGGAAACTAAAAAGGTGTTCCGTGTTCCACACCTTAGCGGTTCGTATCAGAAGCACTCGTATCGTTCGTTACCACTGTTGATAAGTGTGTTATCATGTGCAGGGGCATCAGCGCCACGGACCGCATCTTCGCGATCGTGCGCGAGTTGGCGGGCGCCAGCAACACGGTGAAGATCGCCGACGTCATCGAGCGCTGCGTCGACAAGGGCTTCAAACCCGACCAGGTAGGCGACTCACGTAACGCGTCGGCTACATGTGCAGGGGCATCAGCGCCACGGACCGCATCTTCGCGATCGTGCGCGAGTTGGCGGGCGCCAGCAACACGGTGAAGATCGCCGACGTCATCGAGCGCTGCGTCGACAAGGGCTTCAAACCCGACCAGGTAGGCGACTCACGTAACGCGTCGGCTACATGTGCAGGGGCATCAGCGCCACGGACCGCATCTTCGCGATCGTGCGCGAGTTGGCGGGCGCCAGCAACACGGTGAAGATGGCCGACGTCATCGAGCGCTGCGTCGACAAGGGCTTCAAACCCGACCAGGTAGGCGACTCACGTAACGCGTCGGCTACATGTGCAGGGGCATCAGCGCCACGGACCGCATCTTCGCGATCGTGCGCGAGTTGGCGGGCGCCAGCAACACGGTGAAGATCGCCGACGTCATCGAGCGCTGCGTCGACAAGGGCTTCAAACCCGACCAGGTAGGCGACTCACGTAACGCGTCGGCTACATGTGCAGGGGCATCAGCGCCACGGACCGCATCTTCGCGATCGTGCGCGAGTTGGCGGGCGCCAGCAACACGGTGAAGATGGCCGACGTCATCGAGCGCTGCGTCGACAAGGGCTTCAAACCCGACCAGGTAGGCGACTCACGTAACGCGTCGGCTACATGTGCAGGGGCATCAGCGCCACGGACCGCATCTTCGCGATCGTGCGCGAGTTGGCGGGCGCCAGCAACACGGTGAAGATCGCCGACGTCATCGAGCGCTGCGTCGACAAGGGCTTCAAACCCGACCAGGTAGGCGACTCACGTAACGCGTCGGCTACATGTGCAGGGGCATCAGCGCCACGGACCGCATCTTCGCGATCGTGCGCGAGTTGGCGGGCGCCAGCAACACGGTGAAGATCGCCGACGTCATCGAGCGCTGCGTCGACAAGGGCTTCAAACCCGACCAGGTAGGCGACTCACGTAACGCGTCGGCTACATGTGCAGGGGCATCAGCGCCACGGACCGCATCTTCGCGATCGTGCGCGAGTTGGCGGGCGCCAGCAACACGGCGAAGATGGCCGACGTCATCGAGCGCTGCGTCGACAAGGGCTTCAAACCCGACCAGGTAGGCGACTCACGTAACGCGTCGGCTACATGTGCAGGGGCATCAGCGCCACGGACCGCATCTTCGCGATCGTGCGCGAGTTGGCGGGCGCCAGCAACACGGTGAAGATCGCCGACGTCATCGAGCGCTGCGTCGACAAGGGCTTCAAACCCGATCAGGTAGGCGACTCACGTAACGCGTCGGCTACATGTGCAGGGGCATCAGCGCCACGGACCGCATCTTCGCGATCGTGCGCGAGTTGGCGGGCGCCAGCAACACGGTGAAGATCGCCGACGTCATCGAGCGCTGCGTCGACAAGGGCTTCAAACCCGACCAGGTAGGCGACTCACGTAACGCGTCGGCTACATGTGCAGGGGCATCAGCGCCACGGACCGCATCTTCGCGATCGTGCGCGAGTTGGCGGGCGCCAGCAACACGGTGAAGATCGCCGACGTCATCGAGCGCTGCGTCGACAAGGGCTTCAAACCCGACCAGGTAGGCGACTCACGTAACGCGTCGGCTACATGTGCAGGGGCATCAGCGCCACGGACCGCATCTTCGCGATCGTGCGCGAGTTGGCGGGCGCCAGCAACACGGTGAAGATGGCCGACGTCATCGAGCGCTGCGTCGACAAGGGCTTCAAACCCGACCAGGTAGGCGACTCACGTAACGCGTCGGCTACATGTGCAGGGGCATCAGCGCCACGGACCGCATCTTCGCGATCGTGCGCGAGTTGGCGGGCGCCAGCAACACGGTGAAGATCGCCGACGTCATCGAGCGCTGCGTCGACAAGGGCTTCAAACCCGACCAGGTAGGCGACTCACGTAACGCGTCGGCTACATGTGCAGGGGCATCAGCGCCACGGACCGCATCTTCGCGATCGTGCGCGAGTTGGCGGGCGCCAGCAACACGGTGAAGATCGCCGACGTCATCGAGCGCTGCGTCGACAAGGGCTTCAAACCCGACCAGGTAGGCGACTCACGTAACGCGTCGGCTACATGTGCAGGGGCATCAGCGCCACGGACCGCATCTTCGCGATCGTGCGCGAGTTGGCGGGCGCCAGCAACACGGTGAAGATGGCCGACGTCATCGAGCGCTGCGTCGACAAGGGCTTCAAACCCGACCAGGTAGGCGACTCACGTAACGCGTCGGCTACATGTGCAGGGGCATCAGCGCCACGGACCGCATCTTCGCGATCGTGCGCGAGTTGGCGGGCGCCAGCAACACGGTGAAGATGGCCGACGTCATCGAGCGCTGCGTCGACAAGGGCTTCAAACCCGACCAGGTAGGCGACTCACGTAACGCGTCGGCTACATGTGCAGGGGCATCAGCGCCACGGACCGCATCTTCGCGATCGTGCGCGAGTTGGCGGGCGCCAGCAACACGGTGAAGATCGCCGACGTCATCGAGCGCTGCGTCGACAAGGGCTTCAAACCCGACCAGGTTAGGCGACTCACGTAACGCGTCGGCTACATGTGCAGGGGCATCAGCGCCACGGACCGCATCTTCGCGATCGTGCGCGAGTTGGCGGGCGCCAGCAACACGGTGAAGATGGCCGACGTCATCGAGCGCTGCGTCGACAAGGGCTTCAAACCCGACCAGGTAGGCGACTCACGTAACGCGTCGGCTACATGTGCAGGGGCATCAGCGCCACGGACCGCATCTTCGCGATCGTGCGCGAGTTGGCGGGCGCCAGCAACACGGTGAAGATCGCCGACGTCATCGAGCGCTGCGTCGACAAGGGCTTCAAACCCGACCAGGTAGGCGACTCACGTAACGCGTCGGCTACATGTGCAGGGGCATCAGCGCCACGGACCGCATCTTCGCGATCGTGCGCGAGTTGGCGGGCGCCAGCAACACGGCGAAGATGGCCGACGTCATCGAGCGCTGCGTCGACAAGGGCTTCAAACCCGACCAGGTAGGCGACTCACGTAACGCGTCGGCTACATGTGCAGGGGCATCAGCGCCACGGACCGCATCTTCGCGATCGTGCGCGAGTTGGCGGGCGCCAGCAACACGGTGAAGATCGCCGACGTCATCGAGCGCTGCGTCGACAAGGGCTTCAAACCCGATCAGGTAGGCGACTCACGTAACGCGTCGGCTACATGTGCAGGGGCATCAGCGCCACGGACCGCATCTTCGCGATCGTGCGCGAGTTGGCGGGCGCCAGCAACACGGTGAAGATCGCCGACGTCATCGAGCGCTGCGTCGACAAGGGCTTCAAACCCGACCAGGTAGGCGACTCACGTAACGCGTCGGCTACATGTGCAGGGGCATCAGCGCCACGGACCGCATCTTCGCGATCGTGCGCGAGTTGGCGGGCGCCAGCAACACGGTGAAGATCGCCGACGTCATCGAGCGCTGCGTCGACAAGGGCTTCAAACCCGACCAGGTAGGCGACTCACGTAACGCGTCGGCTACATGTGCAGGGGCATCAGCGCCACGGACCGCATCTTCGCGATCGTGCGCGAGTTGGCGGGCGCCAGCAACACGGTGAAGATGGCCGACGTCATCGAGCGCTGCGTCGACAAGGGCTTCAAACCCGACCAGGTAGGCGACTCACGTAACGCGTCGGCTACATGTGCAGGGGCATCAGCGCCACGGACCGCATCTTCGCGATCGTGCGCGAGTTGGCGGGCGCCAGCAACACGGTGAAGATCGCCGACGTCATCGAGCGCTGCGTCGACAAGGGCTTCAAACCCGACCAGGTAGGCGACTCACGTAACGCGTCGGCTACATGTGCAGGGGCATCAGCGCCACGGACCGCATCTTCGCGATCGTGCGCGAGTTGGCGGGCGCCAGCAACACGGTGAAGATCGCCGACGTCATCGAGCGCTGCGTCGACAAGGGCTTCAAACCCGACCAGGTAGGCGACTCACGTAACGCGTCGGCTACATGTGCAGGGGCATCAGCGCCACGGACCGCATCTTCGCGATCGTGCGCGAGTTGGCGGGCGCCAGCAACACGGTGAAGATGGCCGACGTCATCGAGCGCTGCGTCGACAAGGGCTTCAAACCCGACCAGGTAGGCGACTCACGTAACGCGTCGGCTACATGTGCAGGGGCATCAGCGCCACGGACCGCATCTTCGCGATCGTGCGCGAGTTGGCGGGCGCCAGCAACACGGTGAAGATGGCCGACGTCATCGAGCGCTGCGTCGACAAGGGCTTCAAACCCGACCAGGTAGGCGACTCACGTAACGCGTCGGCTACATGTGCAGGGGCATCAGCGCCACGGACCGCATCTTCGCGATCGTGCGCGAGTTGGCGGGCGCCAGCAACACGGTGAAGATCGCCGACGTCATCGAGCGCTGCGTCGACAAGGGCTTCAAACCCGACCAGGTAGGCGACTCACGTAACGCGTCGGCTACATGTGCAGGGGCATCAGCGCCACGGACCGCATCTTCGCGATCGTGCGCGAGTTGGCGGGCGCCAGCAACACGGTGAAGATGGCCGACGTCATCGAGCGCTGCGTCGACAAGGGCTTCAAACCCGACCAGGTAGGCGACTCACGTAACGCGTCGGCTACATGTGCAGGGGCATCAGCGCCACGGACCGCATCTTCGCGATCGTGCGTGAAAATTTTTATACTGGCACTGTATGAAAATGTCAAAACAATATTACAATAATACTTATATAAGAGACGGTGGTACGGCTCCAGGTAGGCGACTCACGAAACGGGTCGGCTACATTTCGTAAAGTGAAATGTTTAAAACGTAAAAAATTAAACATTTAAAATTTACGTATATTAGCAGACGATATTAAAATCAAAACATTTTTTGCAAGCAGCACGGAAAAATTAATTTTACAGTTATATACATAGAGCGTAAAATTAAATGTAGTTCAAAATGCAAGATGGTCGATAATCGTGAAATTAAATTTACTTTGCGCGATAAGGTTGTAAGACTTCCTATGTTGAAATACGTTCAATTTGGATAGATAGGCCAAGTGAGGTATCATAAGAAAGGGCTTTTATCAGTTAATTCTCAAATAGATTTTTATTTATTTTTACGCATAAAAGTTTTTGATTTATCTCGAAAATACGGAAATTCGAAAATACGGTTTCCTCGGTGCGCGAGTCCACTCGCATTTGACCGATTTTTAGATTCCTTAATTGAGTTTAATACTTGCATGATAGCTATAATAAGGCTTAATGCACGCAATTTAAATACAGGGGCCGTACCACCAACTCTTATAGCAGTATTATTGTAATATTGTTTTCAAATTTTCATACTGAAATTGTATGAAAATGCCAAAACAATATTACAATAATACTGCTATAAGAGTTGGTGGTAGGGCCCCAGGTCTACCATTTCTATTTGTAAAATCGGTATTAATTTATTTTCATATAATCACTCAATATTGAAGAAAATAACTAATGAAAAGTGAAAAGTATTCCAAGAAAATTCAAACGCTCAAAACAGAACGTCGCTGGACGTGACGTCATAGTCCAGCAAGCAAGCGCTCATCAGCTAATAATTCAAGACCATTAAAAATACGATATAGAGATTGCAATGCGAGCTGATTGGCTGAATCATTGTATTGGGTGTATGACGTGATCTACGTTCGAATAACAGTTTTTAATTATTAATATTATCTTAATTTATATCAACATATTATGTAGTATTTTTTCTTTGCAATTACGATGTAAGCAAGAAATATAAAATAAAAGATTCCGAAGAATTGAGAACCGCCTCCTTTTTTTGAAGTCGGTTAAAAAAACCAAGTGCATATTGCATAAAGAAACTGATTTTGTGAGTATTTATCTCTGCTGTCTTAGATGCCTTATGGTGTAGTCATTATAAAATTAATTTGTATTCTTTTGTTTCAGGTGGATGCCTGCATCGAAGAATATGAGAATCTCAACGTATGGCAAGTGAACCAAGTGAGAACCAAGATCACCTTCATGTGATGGGAATTTAGGTTTATTTAATTAGTTGAGTCACAAGTACCTCAGTGCCTAACAACTATGTGTGTTGAAGGATTTGTAACGACTGCGTTTTGAATGTGAATAAAGATATTTTTCTTCATTTTTGTATTTATTTATTACTTTGCCGTTTTTTTTCCCCTTTTCAGATACGAAGTGAAGTAGAAATGATTTTTGAAATAAGGGTTTCGGTTTTTCCTTTGCGGACCACAATTTTTAGTTTTCATAAAAAAAAACGAAACTACGACCTCCGACGCTTGGCAGGAACACTATAAATACAGTACGCCAATCGGTCGTCACCTTTCATGTTATTACTGATAATATAAGGCCGCTTGTCTACATAATATAATTTCGTCGGCGACCTCCCTGGTGCGGGGGCGCGCGCTCGGATTCAAGTGGGAGGCCGCGGGTTCGATTCCCGCCACGGGCCACTTTGGAATTTTTTAATTTATAAAATTGGCTCAGGTCTGGTCTGGTGGGAGGCTTATCAGCCGTGGCTATAGTAACCAGTTACCATCCTACCAGCAAAGACGCACCGCCAAGCGATTTAACGTTCCGGTGCGATGCTGAGTAGAAACGGTTGGGGTGAGTTTACTTACCCCTTCCAAGTTAGTACGATAACATCTTCGGCTGCATCATCATTTACCATCAGACGAGATCGTAGTCAAGTACTAACTTGTATAGTGTAAAAAAATACTGCTGAGTTTGAAATAATTTTACATAGAAGTATATATAAGACATCGCTTCACTCAGTCAAAGATTTATTCTTGGCGAGTTCAAAGTTGTGACAAATGTTACATAAAGTTAGCAGCGTGGTTATGACGGGCGCTCACCTGCTTTGTTTGCTTCACGTTCGTCTTTCTTATAAGCAGAGCACTTATGTAGTCAAAGTCAAAGTCAAAATATCTTTATTTCACATAGGCCTAATATACAGGCACTTGTAACAAGTCGATATGACATGTGTTGCATATGCGGTTTTCGATATTAATCGTCAATTTGTACCCGTAGTGTAGGTAGCTCGGTAGCTTTTAACACGACCGCACCTTAGCTTAAAGGCTAGAATGGTGTGCAAGTATCGTCAACTGTTAGTAAAGTCAACCTTAAGTTAATGAGTATTAGGTGCAAAATAATTTTAAATAAAACATGTATGCAAGGGATCTTGTTTGCTATTTCTATATCGAGTTTTGACCCTCACTGTACAAGCAAAAGTTCATGCCGGTGATCTAAAACGAAACGTTCAGAAATTCTGTACCTACCTGAATCAAGAATTTAAACAACCACACTTCGCCATTTTGTGGTAACGGACATCTTGGATTTGAAATTTGTCATAGTATATAAGTATAGTCAAGCCCTTTATCATTTGGTACCTATTTGAGAGAGTTGTAAAAACAATGCTTTCCATCTTTTGGAAAAAGCTGAAACTCTTACACTGCTGGACTGATGAAAAAACCGCATCGAAATCAGTCCATGCGTTTGAAAGCTACGATACCACAGACAAGAGACACACACATACAGGCAGACAGACAGACAGATATCGACGTTAAACTTAGGTAGTAAACAGTATCTAAGGCACTTAAAAACTGTACTTTGTTGGTGTTTCTAATAATATCCTTCAATATAACTTCTTAAATTCTTGCTGCGCTGTAGATAGACGTATCTACCTACTTTTTAGAGCAGCTATTGCACGAGATGTGTAAGAAGGAGTTAGGAGTGCATTGTTGATTACAGTTTTGCTCGAGTTGCTCATTGTGGAAAAATACAGGCGTGTAAAACCGAGGCTTTATGTCGCCGGTAAAGACGGCGCGGCGTGTAACTGGCTATTTCGTCATTTTCCGATGTCAAAGGAAGTTGTAGATACGTAGGTACATGGGAAATGAAACGTACTTACCTATAAGCTTTACCTTTGTCTGCAAACAAATAACAATAATATCTTCCATGGGTAAATTGGCACCTAAACCTAAACCTAAACCTAAACCTATCTTACACATGACAAAATCATATCAATGAAGAGCCAAAAGAGCCTAAGGCTATAATATTATAATATGAAAATGGTTTTTCGCAAATACTAACTACACATCGTAGGAAGCTACACGTTTTTCATAAAAACTATGGTAAAAATAGTAATACTAATACCTACTTTTAAAAAAGAATACTAATATTACTTCATATGGGTTCTCTGTTTCCTGATAGCTCCAAATCTGGGAAACTGACTCATGGCCTATGATGTACTACTACCCACCAAGTATTTGTTAAAAGCTAAATAAAATTTGAATTTCGCGGCTGAAAGCGAAACCCAGAAAGATACTCACTACTACAGTAGTAGTAGGAAGATACCGGATGAATTATTATAAACACTTCTGATTCTACTTGGAATTGGGAAGTGTCATGTAGGAAAAATAATAAAAGTACTCAATGGCTCTGGCGCGTTACATTTCACGTAATTCAATTTCGTTGCGGGCTTTCACAAAACAATTTCTGATATAGGTCAGACCACATAACCGGGTCACGAGACTCTACAGTCCACATTTCGCGCTGCAGCAGGCATTCAGGCAGGCAGCACTCAGCATGCACAGATTTTACAGCATGTATCAAATAGTGAAACAACAATAAGGAGTTTGGACAAAGTTGCACCCGTTAAATAACAGTGTTGAAACAAATTAAACTATGTATAGGTATCTTTGAAGTTTACACATACTTAGGTACCATATGAATCACATAAGAAAAAAATATAGTTAAAATTATGAAGAAGTCAGGACGTACGCTATATTAGTAAGGTAGTCAAAACGGCACACGTACATATTATACTTAGCAATTAGCATACCTTCTATTTTGAAGACGCACTTTTTCTGAAGACTTCATAATTATTGCGGGATATAATATTATAATAAAATATCTGGGTGACCGAGCTTCGCTCGGTGGCCAATAGATGGCAGCAGTAGTCATTTTTTTATTTTTTTTTGTAAATTAGACATTTTCTAAAAATGAAACCTAGCTAGATCGATTTATCGCCCCCAAAACCCCCAGTATACTAAATTTCATGAAAATCGTTGGAGCCGTTTCCGAGATCCTGATTATATAGAAATATATATACAAGAATTGCTCGTTTAAAGGTATAGGATAAACTAGCTGTTGCCCGCGGCTCCGCCCGCGTGAATTACGATTTTTTTGCATATACTTACCGTGGAATTCCTTGCTTTTTCGCGGGATTCTGGTGTGATGTAATACAGAAACCTGTTCTTACTTCGCACGGGTTATCTTGTGGTGATTTTGAAAACTCCTTTTTCTTAATCATAATATAAAGTTTCATTAATACGTAGTTGAAAGATCAAGAGGACGATTTTAACTGTCGATATTTCGATACAAGTCGTGGTCACGTAGTGACCACGACCTGTGCCATTGGGTCGTCGTTTTCAATGTGATTTTTAGTCTGAAACCACGAAATATGTCAAAAATCATTAAATCATGTGAAAATTTGTACTGGTGGTAGAGCTCTTCTTTCAGGGTTCGGCCGGGTATATGTACCACTGGGATAAAATACTCTACTAACAATATTTATTCCCCGGCCCAACTGAGTCATTTAAAAATCTTTGCTTCATCTCAATACAATCCAAAATATCCGAATGGGCAATGGCTATATATTTTTTTACGTATAAAAAGACCTATGACATTCAGTCAAATTGGATTTGTTAACCATTATTTTACCCTTTCCATATTGCGGATGATAAAAAAGACGCGGCACTCCGGGAATGTCGACAGAAGTGAAAACTTTAATCTGTTCATGTAATGGTTCATGTCTTAACAGCTGCCATCTTAATATAAAGTCATGAAACAGTAAATTACATGACAGTTAATTATTATTTAAAAAATTCGGTACTTAGTACGTACCTATCTCAGAGTTTTACATTCAAGTTCCACATAAATTATAGAGATGGCGCTATACGGTATAACGTAGCGAGTTTCATGATTTTTGTTCACTCTAAAAGTGAAAATCTTAAACCATACAAAATCTTCTGCTAAGACTATTTATTTACGGCTGTAAGGATAGTCCAGTCTTACTTTAGCTCTACGTCTTAGCCCTAGGTTCTTTATCCATTCTGAGTTTCAAATCACCTACTTGAACTTATCGCTAAAGGTTCTGATGCCTGTAATTTCTGAACTACAAAATACAAAGTGATGATGATAAAATTTGTATGGAATAATCTTTAAATAACCTCCTTTCTAACAAAGAAAGAATGAATCAAATCGGACAACGCGTTAATGAATTATAAGTGAATACACATTTTGACTTTGATGCCGTCTTCCAGGGAAACCATGATGAATTTCGGGACAAAAAGTATCCTATGTCCTACCTCGGGGTATGAGCTATAATCATGTCAAGTTTCATTTAAATCCATCCAGCGGATTAGCCGTGATGCGCGGTCGTGAAACAGACAGACAGACAGACAGACAGACAGACAGACAAAAATTAAAAAAATTACAGTTTTGGCTTCAGTATCGACTAAATAGTGTCCTCCAACAAAAATTTTCAAAATATCTTCAATGTACAGAATTCGACCCTTTACAGTTTTATTATAAGTATATATATAGATAGATAATTAGTAGGAACAGCTATACATACCCCGAACCTGAATTACAGTCTATTTATAAGGCGGCCAAAAAGCACTTGCACTAAAAAATATTGTAACAAAACCTTCGTACCTAATTCTGGACTACAATCACGTCTGTGAAGCTGCTGGCAGAATAAATAATACCATTCAGCTTTCGTAACTCAGAAAAGGTTGGAAGATCACGTATTGTGTACCTATTGACAACGCACTGCTTTTGCTTTTATAGGTATAGATGCCGAACTTTTGTTTCGCTGTCGCAATAAAATTCTTATTGGTTACGTGCCAACATGACGCCTTCGGGTAATCCTTATAATAGTAGCGTAGGGAGGGAAAGTAGTTAATCTTACAATTGTCGTACCTACACAATAACAGCCACCAGATAGGGGTATGAGCTGGTATTTAGGAAAAAATTCTTATAGATTTAACTACTTAGTTTGGTGGGGAAAAAATCTATCATAATATATGTAGAGCCTTATTAAATACCTTAGTCCAGCTTTACCTATTTAGGCAGTTGAGGCAACGCTAAGAGCTAACGAAACCAGCTTTCTGCAGAAATAGCGTGGGCCGCGGAAGGATAAATTAATGTTTATTTTTTTTTCAATTTTACTTTCAATTTTCTTCCATACTCTGAGCATTGGCGCAAGAGTGGAAATAATATAACAAGGATAAAAAAAAGAAAGTCTACTCTCCCTTTTTGCTGTGTTTTATCCAGTGGAGAAATTGCATCCCTGTCAAGGGATATAATTTTTATACCCTACACGAGCTCGGCACTGGGTACTGGGGAACTTTTATAAGTAGGTAGATAGGTAGAATTATATTCTATTACCTACCATGGTTCTATCTAATTGCAAATGTATAATTATTTACTAATCAAATTAATAAAAAGATATCTATATATACTTATAATAAAGTTGTAAAGGGTCGAATTCTGTACATTGAAGATATTTTGAAAATTTTTGTTGGAGGACACTATTTAGTCGATACTGAAGCCAAAACTGTAATTTGTTTCATTTTTGTCTGTCTGTCTGTCTGTCTGTCTGTCTGTTTCACGACCGGGCATCACGGCTAATCCGCTGGATGGATTTAAATGAAACTTGACATGATTATAGTTCATACCCCGAGGTAGGACATAGGATACTTTTTGTCCCGAAATTCATCATGATTTTCCTGGAAGACGGCATCAAAGTCCAAACGTTTTTTTAGTTATAATTCATTAACGCGTTGTCCGATTCCATTCATTCTTTTTTTGTTAGAAAGGAGGTTCTTTAAAGATTATTCCAATACGAATCTTATCATCATCACTTTTGTAGTTCAGAAATTACAGACATCAGAACCTTTAAGTTCAAGTAGGTAGGTGACTTGAAACTCGGAATGCACAAAGAACCTAGGGCTAGGACGTAGGGCTCAAGTAAGACTGGAGTACCCTTACAGCCGTAAATAAATAGGCTTAGCAGATTTTGTATGGTTTAAAATTTTTCACTTTTAGGGTGAACAAAAATCATGTAACTGGCGTTATCGCTACGTTATACCGTATAGCGCCATCTCTACAATTTATGTGGAACTTGAATGTAAAACTCTGAGATAGGTACTACCGAATTTTTTTAAATAAAAATTAACTGTCATGTTATTTACTGTTTCCTGACTTTATATTAAGATGGCACTGTTAAGACAGACATGAACAGATTTAAACTTTATCATCCGCAATATGGAAAGGGTAAGATAATGGTTCACAAATATTTTTAACTCTTAGGTCTTATCGATCCTAACCGACTGACACCCATATTCTCAGTCGTTCCTTCAACTCACCTCACCTCCACTCAACCTGCCTTGAGCAATATTTGTATTCTTAAATGTAAAAAAACCTCCTCCACTTGAGTATTCACTCATTCGAGTCGAGAGAGAATTGAGGAATGAACTGTCAAACGTAAGGTACGTCGCCATCAACCTTACAGCTGCCAAACCCGTATTTAGTAGATTTTTTAACGAATAAAGTGCGAATAAAATGTATTTCGAGCAGTTTATTAATTATGTATATGATGATTAATTATGTATGTGATACAAATAGAGGAATTTCTGTGCCGCCGATGATGCAATTATTTGTAGCCCTCAAGTTTTACGCTTCAGGGATGTTCCAGGTAAAATTCTATTACTTACTTGCCTATCTATGTACCTACGTAGATAAATATAACCCGTTGGCAGAAGCTTTGCCGATGACTTCCCCTCACATTGCATACCACCGTCACCCGCAATCGTCTGATAACGGACGCGGGTGGCGGTCGTATGATGAAGTGGGAAGGAAAGTCATCGGCAAATCTTCTGTGAGCGGGTAGTATGTAGGTACCTATCATTATGTGATGATTTCTATAAATCTATAGCATACTCAACTGACGTTTCTTAAGTATTCTTTCACAACTGACTGACTTTGGAGACGACGGCACGGACGGAGAGGGCATGGTTTCTAAAAAACTGGCAAAGTTTTCCAAACAATTGGCTATGATAACGCCACAATATATAAACTTTCCTTCGATTGCAGAGATGAATGCAATTAAGATGGAGTTTTACATAGTTAAGTGGACTCACAGCACTCAGGCTGAGAACATGCGGACTGTGGAAAGAAACTCACACAGGCCACACCAAAATACTACATGAAATAAAAAAGCCCTTACATATGGATCTGTGATAAAACAAGGAAGGAACACGTAATGGATAAACCATATAAAATTTTATCAGCCCTCTGTGCAAAACCTGCATGAAGGAAGACGAAACACCAGCACGCGTACTACTACGGTGCACTGAAGTATCGGATTAACACGAGACCTACTTGGGCTCCTCAGCTACACTTCTAGATATCCTGTGCGACCTGGGAGGCCTCTTCGGATTCTGGAGTGACTTCATGCGCAACGGACAAAGAGATCAAATCTTGACTTGAGCGGGTGTAATCTGGTGGCTATTCTAGTACTGCTAATTTTGCTTTCTATTTTGTATCAATCTAGTAAAAATAAAATTAGCATAAACTAAGCTCAGCGTAATAAAAACATTTTTGAATGGAACAATCATTTATTTTTTATATTCTCTAAAATTAATTAAGCAGCTTCCCTTTCTAGGCAAGCTTTTTCATAACTTTCCTCAGCTTCTTTCACCAGCGACTCCCTCTTGGCTACTTTTAATATTTACGTTATTCTTCTTCGCGTTCTTGAGCTCTTTTATAAGACTCCTCCCTTAGCGAGAACTTTTCTTGAATTATTTGGGCTCTAATATTTCCTAATAAATGCGTAACATTAGAAATAATGAGACAAAACAACGCGTAGAATTTATGTAAACAACAAGTTTTGGCAGTTAATGTGACATTAATTTGTAGTGGCCAACATTATAACAATAAAATTACCTCGAAACAATGACGTCACGTGTGACGGCACACCTCCACTCGACTTGACTTGACAGAGTTTACCTCACTCGAGTGGAGGACAAAACAGATTTGAGGGCCAACTAAGAATACCGATTTCGAGGTTGACACTTTTGACAGTTTTGAGGCTTCCTCGATTGAGTTTGAGTGGAGGGATGTTGAAGGAAACGACTAAGAATATGGGTGTGACTGTCATCTAAGGTCATTTTATACGTAAGGAAATATATAGCCAATGTCCATTCTGATGTTTTGGATTGTATTGAGATGAAGCAAAGATTTTTAAAAGACTCTTATATTATGTTGGGCTGGGGAATATTGTTAGTAGCGTAATTTATCCCAGTGGTACCTACCCGGCCGAACTCTGAAAGAAGAGTTCTACCACCAGTACAACTTTTCACATGGTTTAATAATTTTTGACATATTTCGTGGTTTCAGAATAAAAATCATAATGAAAAATTGGTACAAGTCGTGGTCACGTAGTGACTACGACCTGTGCCACTGGGTCGAAATATCGACAGTTAAAATCGTCCTTTTGATCTTTCAACTACTTATTAATGAAACTTTATATTTTTATTAAGAAAAAGGAGTTTTCAAAATCACCACAAGATAACCCGTGCAAAGTAAGAACAGGTTTCTGTATAACATCACACCAGAATCCCGCGAAAAATCAAGGAATTCCAGTAGGAAGGTATATTATGTAAAAAAATCGTAATTCACGCGGGCGGAGCCGCGGGCAACAGCTAGTGTACCTTATAAAAGAATATTACATAATGAATTATTTCTAAACTTGTGTGCAAGAATCTTTTTATACCAAGATAATGCAGTAATTCTGAATTCTGCACGAGTAGCTGGCACAAGCAATAAAATGCACTCCGACTCTACACTGAAATGATTTTAATTTTAATTGTGCATTCCACTTTGGATAGGCACTCTTCAACTAAGTATCTATAAATTGATTGTGTAGGGATTATTTTTTGCAATGAAAGATTTAAGTTTTTAAATAAAAACAAGGACCTTTTTAGTTTTTGTTTTTAGCTTGAATATTTTAGCTCGAATTTTACTTCCAATAAATTTTGTAGCTCATGTACAACCTTTCGGAGTTATGTGCGCTTGTGGATGCTACCCTATTTCACCTGTATTTGTGGGATAGCACATAAGTACACTAATTAACTATGGAATTAACTACTTACGCCAAGATGGAAAAAATCCAACAGAATTATGAAAATCATGGCGAATGACTGAGGCTCGCGTCGCGCTGTAAATCGATCGACCTCGCGTTCAGGTTCGTGGCGATCCGTAGGTACAGGGAATTGCGTAAGAAAAACGTATTCATCGTTAGCAAATTCTGCCCCCCGATTGGGCGAGGTAAATCAGGCGGGCAGAATTTGTATTTTAAGCGATTACGAAAACTATGAATACGTTTTACTTGGACAGGAGCTGTACGCGTATTCGATGTACCCGAGGACAGCCGCGTAACCCGACTACACATAACGCCGAAACTCACAGTCGAGGCTTTAAGAGCTACTACAACTAAAACTCAACATTCATTGTAGGTAATTTACTCGTACTAACTACCTACTTACATACCTACACGTTTACGTGCAGTAGGTGCGTCGTGGTTTGATAAATACCGCGGCCGCGACATATCTTCTGGGAGATCTCAAACACGATTTCATGTACCGAGTATGTGTACCTATATCGTTGTCGCCGGCGCTTACCTTTGACTTATTCATTTTTACATTTTTACATTATATTCATTAAATCAACATTAATAAGGGGCTTTATTTAAACCTTTAACTGATGTGATTTTAATTTTAATTGTGCATTCCACTTTGGATAGGCACTCTTCAACTATCTATAAATTGATTGTGTAGGTATTATTTTTTGCAATGAAAGATTTAAGTTTTTAAATAAAAACAAGGACCATTTTAGTTTTTGTTAGGTTATATAAATATTGAACAAAAACTAAAATGGTCCTTGTTGGAGTTACAGAATTTTCGAACTAAAACACAACAAAAAATTGTATTTTTGCTTTCATTTTCTTAGTTACCTAACAACCCAGTGAGGGTTACTAACTACCAAACCAAACGACACAGAATCAGCCCGCAGGACCCCTCGCGCGCAAGTGGCGCTCACTGTTGGCGGTGTTGAGCCGCGCGGAGCAGGTTCCGGCTCCCCGGTCCCCGACCGCGGCGCCTGCGCAGCGCATTCCTCGCGCGTTAGTCACTCAACCGTTGGATTAGTGTGATCGAGATCGTATCAGCCGGGAGGCAGCCCAGTTAATTAGGGGCTCATGATTTGTGAACACCTCCTGTTAAGGGCGATGGGTACCATCCGGGCGCAAAAATTCATATTTTATTTAGTTTTTCGCTCATAGTGGGCTAATTATACATCGAAGGTTAATGGCAATGTGTTTTGCGGGCACACCGTTTATGCATCTGCATGTTTTTAACAAAAACTCTGCTCAACAACACTCATTTACTTCATATTGGTTCCCGATAGCTAGAAATCTGGGAAACTGCAAAAAATTCTCTTTCGGGAACCAATATGAGATGAGTGGGAACTTTCGAGCAAAGTTTCTATTAAAAACATGAAGATGCATAAAAAGTAGGCCCGCAAAATGCATTGTCATAAATCTACAATGTGAAGTTAGTATAATATTTGCGAAAAACTAAATAAAATTTGAATTTCGCGGGCTGGTAAAGCCGCAACACCTTAAATTGGTTCCATTCAAATCACACTTTTGTTATAATGAGATCACGCATGGAGCGGAGTGTTACATTTTAAGGAGATCCTGGAGCCACACAAATCACAGTATCCGCCAAGGATGCCCACCGACCAGAGCTTCTGGGTAAATCATATATGTAACTAGCTGACCCAGCAAACGTTGATTTGCCATTAGGGATATAAAAAAATAGATCACGACCTACTACTCCCAAACCTACCCAACATACCTACACAGAAAATTTCATAACAATCAAAATATTTTATATTCGTGAAGGCAAAACAACGTTATAAACATAACCGCCCGTCCACACTGCTCGCGAAGTTCCTCGGCGAAGTACTCAGAAAAGTTTACCGAAGTCGAAGTAGGTCACCACACTACTCGGAGAACTTCGCGAGAACGCTTTGTCGTCCTTTGACTCGGGCGCAAAAACCGACAACAAATGGAAGTTGCCCGAAGTGACTCCGAAGTCCGAAGTGGGTCGAAGTTGGCGAAGTTAGACGAAGTGCCCCTCCACACTGCTCGTTCCACCGTTCAACTTCGGTCCCACTTCGGTTAACTTCGCGAGTAGTGTAGAGGCCGGGTATCAGTAACATTCGTATTTATTAGTATGGTGATACATAGAGAAAGAAGCCGGTTTATCGTGCCATATAAGAACAGTAGATACCTACTATCTAATCATAAATTGAAGGTACAGAAATGTAAAGACGAGTTTGAGTAGGAAGGTTAGAAAAAATTAATGACCAATTATGTTGTGTACATATATCGGCAAAGTTAAAAGGTATGAATTAATCAATCATGAATACATTTGTCACGTGTCTAATAAAAAGCGATTAACATTGTAGCATAACCTGTTTTATGTAAGTATGTATTTAACTAGCAGACGTCCGCGGTTTCACTCATGTTACATCTATTGAAGTATTTAGTCATTAGTGCTCTTTGAAATTTTCAAAAAAGTTTTCTTAACGGATGCTAGCGTCACGTATCAGACAAGACGAGAGGTCAGAGGAGATGCTCAAGGAAGGTGTCTGGTTATTTCCACCAATGCAGAGAGCAGATAGCGTAGCTGTGTGTAGCGGAGATGTGAGCTGTGCTGTTCTAGCTGTTCGAATGATATCTTCGGGTGTGAGAGGCGCGGAGAGAAGGTCCAGATCGAGGGTCAGCGGTGCCGCTCAACCGCTCGAAGCACAAAACTCTATACAAAAAAAAGCTCTCCTCTCCGTTCATTCTATTTGGATTTTGGATCGAAGCTAAGCGGAGAGGAGATTCCGAAATTACGAAATCTGATTGGTTAGTCAAAAATTCAAAACGCATTTCCTCAGCTTTAGTGGAAACCGAGCTGCAGGCATCGACATACTTAAACTTTGGATAAATCAATGTGTGCACAGACTACAGCGCATTACGACTGCATAGTAATTTGCATTGCGTCGAGTCGGCGAATCAAAGCATTGCTCGCGGCGGTTTTCGCGCTTCGGTCCGCGCCCGCATCGCCAGGTCGCCGTCTATAAAATATCCAATACTCGTAATACGAGTTCCACACGGGAACATGGCGGAAAGGAAAGAATTTGCACTGAATGTTTTATGTAAAGACGATAATATATGGGTACTTGTACTTAAAAAGCTAATGCCCGTTTTCACTAACCCTTTAAGAAACGCCTGTGACAGTTTTCACGTACAAAAACACTGTCACCTAAGAGCTTAGGTGTCTCTTAAAATGTTGGTGAAAACGAGCATAAGTGCATCTGCATTGAAAACTTGACGGTATGATGTGACGTTTTATAAAGTAACCGACCAATATGTTGATTTCGATTGATTAAAAACATTCATAAACCTACGAGTAGATAGGAAAATTAAATCTAAAAGTCGAACCTCACTAAATGAGAACTGGGTAAGCGAGAAAACTCTATTAATGAGAGTATTTGCCAGGTCCCGTCATTGCCCTTCTCGGGACTTAACTCTGAAACTCGGGTTAGTGAGAAACCTCTACATGAGAAAAAGGGTTTGATTGTAGAAGTAAATATAATAATTATGTACATAAAATGTCTATCTGTGATTTCGAAGTAATTAAGAATAAAAGGCTTTCACAGATGAACGAAGAGAGATGTCAGATACTAAAATTCTAGACTAGGTCATATATAGTATGTGGTCATGACGCAAAACATTTTTCTCATAAGTACCTACTAAATATTATAAAAAAAAAATGAAAAAGCAAAGTGACGAAGTGAAATGCTGAGTGATGTTCAAGTCCAACGAATGTGATCCGCGCGACAGTTTTTTATCGAGTGTATCAACAGGGGCGATATTATAAATTAGGCTCATATCTCGGCGGCTGACAGCCTTTGAAGGGCTGGGAACGCTCGGCTGGGCTGGGCTGCAGGCTGTATGCGCAGCGTTGTTTGCCTTATGACATTCTTTTTATTACTTGTCTGTGGACTGTGACGCGCGTTCCGATACGGGGCCGCCATTTTGATATTTATTTTTTGTTAACGACACAGCCGGTTTTGCATTTTCGTAATTCCTTCTAAGGATTTCGATTTTGAGGCAACAATGTAATGTTACAATCACACGTGGCATATGCCACTGTGTGTGATCTGAGCACTTATCTCAAGTAGGCACCTACCTAGGCAATAGGCAGGTCTTTAATACCACCGGACACTAATTAATAACATTATTATGAAAATACTAAGCTTATGGCGCTACAACGTGGGCACTAACAAGCGGTCTTATCCACAAATTCAAGGTCGCTCAGCGTGCTATGGAAAGGTCTGTATTAAGAGTTTCCCTGCGTGATAGAATCAGGAATGCGGAGATCCGCAGGAGAACCAAAGTCACTGACGTAGCCAAAATCATTAGCAAGCTGAAGTGGCAGTGGGCAGGTCACGCTAGTCGTAACTCGTAGGGGCGATGGAAGTTGGAGCCGGAAGTCCTGGAGTAGAGACCGCGTACAAATAAGCGTAGTGCGGGGCGACCTCCAGCCCGCTGGACCGACGATATAAAGCGGGTGGCGGGAAACGGTTGGATGAGGAAGGCTGAGGACAGGAAGTAGTGGTACGCGCTTGGGAAGGCCTATGTCCAGCAGTGGACGTTCGGAGGCTGAGATGATCATCCTCCATGAGCCTGAAAATCCTCCATGAGTTTCCGACCTGCAGGTAACAGCGGCTGTTAGGAGTCGCTCGTCGTCAGAATCGTAGACGTGCCATTAAGATCGTTCCAGATGAGTCTTTGAATGGATCTGGCTGTGGCCAGACTGCTGACAGCGACTAGGACCCTGGCAGTAACACAGGCGGGAACAGCAGGTCTATCGTGGAAATATACAGTTTTAGTGGGTGCAAGCCCCACACATTTACACCTCCGTTTTTCCCGATGGAGACATAATACCGTATATACTTGTCACTTCAGAAGTAACAAGTATATACGGTACAGGTGAGTCCGAGTCATGAAAAATACTGTCCTCAATGCCCATTCATTCAGCTCGGGAGATAAATAAGACTGACACCGAGAAACATTTTTCTCAAAATGGAACAGAGACGCCGCGGAAAGCGAAAAAAATTCTATTCTTCAGCTCCTTTTGTTATTTCCGTGCACGATATTAATGATTCGGAACTTATGGCTCGTTTACACAGTGCGTGCTGCTGCCTGGCCAGTAGACAGCTACTCGGTTTGTCTACTCGTACGCCAGTAGCTCGGCTCGCCTTTGCTGTCTACACCACACCTAGCTACTGCTCAGTCCGAGTCGTGTCGCGATGTCGAGTGAACTTATTTTAATAAAAAAAACGGTGATACGCTCTATGACAACAATTTTATGAATTGGAAAATATCTATAACCATAGCCAATATAAGAAAAAATATCATATCCCTATTTCGATAGTTTTTATCGAAACAATTCCATAGGTTTTCTTGTTCTCTGTAGAGTTTCATGAATGAAATATTATTGTCAGAAGACCATCTATCCGTACCCATTTCGAACTCGATTTAGTACATAGGCGTAGCACACAAAAAACACGGCTTCCACTCACAACTGTCCGGCTGGCACTGGCGAGCTACTGCCGAACGCGTCCAAACGATGCGAGCGACGCACGAGCCGCTGTCATGTGCGTGTTGCTGCCGGGCGAGCAGGCGAGTGAAAACAAAAAATGTTGAAGTAACTCGGATGCGAGCTACTGACCAACTCGCACGTACGAGTTACTCGTAAGTTACGTCCAAACAGTGCGAGTAACTGCAGTGCAGCTACTCGGAAGGCTTACTCGTACGCTAGCTCGCACTGTGTAAACCAGCCATTATGCTCACAATAGAGCGTTTATTTCTCTTAACTGGACCACAATGGCGTTCCCACTTTCCAATCAACCGCACACACGACCGACTGTTTTAATATTTTTAAATCAAAGCTTTTTTACGATTAATTAATGTCGTCGTTGCTCTGATAAGGACTACCTATTTAAATGATGAAAATGCATACTTATCTTAATTGTTTACAAGTTCTGCACGCTGATTGGTTCCCTGATTTACGTCGGCCAATCGGGGGACAGAATTTGCTAACGATTACGATAACGACGACTGCGTTTTTAACGCAATCAGACCCCTATATTTCAAACGGTATCAGTTATCATTTTGAACTATAATAGTTAATAACAATTGAAAACCAGTTTAATGCGAGTTACAATTGCTGACCATCTCATCATTGTTCTCTACCATCCAATTTTATTAGTTGTTCGATTAATAAATGCGTGTCTTTGATCAATAATATGATGAGATCAATAAGTCTATTTGTTTATTGAAAAAAGGCTTTTTATTTTTTGGGCACAAACCAGGAACGTTCAAGTCATGTAACAAAAACTAAGTTCTGGTTGGTGTGTTACTACCTCATACATCTAACTATAACCAAATCCCTATCAACTTATATTATACCTACTAGACCCCTTCATTTTACTTGTAGCAAAAAAAGGGAAATGATTAGTAATGCAAATAAATCGGACGAAACATTAATCCCAAAATAAATTACTTACCAATTTCCCCGGGTCAACGCATAAAATAAAGGAATTTACGTCAAATAATCGGCGACAGGTAATATTTCAAGGGTCTTATTAATATTACACGGGCAATTATCGTGGACGTTTCCCCAAGCCGTAGGTAAATGATGACGTCGCACTATTCAATGGTTAATATGTACATAAATTTGAGCGTATAAAACCGCGCCGGGCGGTGATACAAAGCTTGTTTTATTTGTGAACATTCTGGGGGCATTGTGTTGTGTTTCGTCTGTTTTTGTGTTAGAGTTTTTTTGGCAGCGGAGTGTGGACTGCTAATCGTTCGCTTGTGTCGACAAGATACGACACGCCTTGCGACACATCGTATTTCGTTAGAGGGTTATCTAGTTTTCTGGCAGTTTTTGCTAAGGTGCCAAAAGCTACATGTTATTTAAACAGCTTCATGAGACATCAGAATGAAAGAGCAAAATTTTAATTTATTAACCAAGAATTGTAGGATTTAAATATCATATCCGTACCTAATTAACTACAAAAATATTTCCATAATTATCGTGTTTATTTATTGTCCTACGTCAGGGCAAATACCTCCTCCCTCACAGAGGAAGAAGTAAAAGCCTCAGAACCTCAGACCCTCACGCTTCTCCGATGCGGGTTAACGGGTAGATGTAGGTACGTGTTTATATAGTTACTTTAATTCCAAATTAGGTAGTAATAGAGTATTTCAGTTACAATATTTTTTATTGGTGCAACGTATTACTTAGTACGTTATACCAACTGGCCACCTAACCTCTTTTCTCGTATAATCCATAAAAGCATTATGTTGCATTCCATGCCTTTCCTAACATAAAGCTTCTTAAATGTTACAAAGATGCAATGACTCATGCCTACCTAAAGCGAACAGTTAGCAAAAAGACCATTTGAATGTAAATCGTGAAGGTGATGCGCTAACGCATTGTCGAACAAAAGACATAAACGCGCGCAACTGCCTTCGCCTTCGCCCCACGCACGCATGTTTTCGAGATTTTTTGCATTTTTTCAATTTTATTCATTATACAACGTGTTCAGGACGAATACGAACAACTTCGAGGTATTGAACAGACCACTTATAGGAATCGAACCACATAAGAAATAATTTTTAAATAAAATAAAAAAATAAAATTCAGTTTTCATACAAAGTAATTCAACTATTTCCAACTATCCATGTTACACACACCTTTATGCAAAAACTGACATCGTCGCATTTTAAAACATAACTTATGAATGGTCTTAATTTTACTAAACAATGAACACTGTTTGTGGCCACAAGCGAGGGTTGTCACAATAAGGATTTAATGAAAAATAAAAAAAAAATATTTGTCAGAATTTTATCAACGATTCGTATCGTTTTAAAGAATGGGTTTAGTAAAGTGATTAAAACAGTCATCTATGTGTGAATTTAAAAAATATGAATGTGGAAGAAAGGAAATTCAGGATCAATAGTAGCAATCTGCTGAACACGAGTTCGATTTTCACCTCGATTCTCGAAGAGATAGGCCAACAGTCCATCACGCTGGCCTCATTCAGATTGGCAAATATGGATTGGCATATTACACATACCTACATCGATACAAAATTCCCTAAGATTACTCGTATTTGAAAATCATCGTAGGGAATTTACTAAAATTTTCGCTTATAACATTGCTTAGCTCGATGTTTAATAATTTTATTAATACCTGTACCTAATTAATAACATAATATCATATTATGCATGTAAATTGTAAATAAAAAAAGTCAATTTCACATTGTACCTTAAAGCTACAACCCTGATTTAACCGGCTGGACCGTCGCACACTCAAGGGAGCTTCAACAATAAAGATAAGGAAACAATTAGTATTTCGATCGCAGTTTAACTAAAGGATACGTATACCTGAGAGAAAGAGAGACCCGAAGTTCTACAAAAAACTTCAGAAGCTTATGAACTTGCGGCGCGCTCTTGTTATAATTTTTAACAATATCGACAATCGATACTGAGAATCTTACTGATGAACTTAATTGTTTACCTAACTATTCAGTTATGAACTTATACGAGCTTGCTGACCTACGTTTACGCAGACAAAAGTATGTTTGTATTTTTGAGTATGGTAAATGTAATGTAGACAGTATGTAAGCTTAAGTGAATTTAAATAGATTCAGCTTACTTCGGTATTCTACCTTTTACGAGTACCTACTAACGGTGTAAATAAAGTCTTTTTATTGGCAGGAAGTAGGTAAGTACATAATGATTTCGGTTACAATCATAAAGTTTAAAATTAATTATTTTCAATATTGCCAAAATGTAAAAGATTGAAATCTAAGGAAAATTTATATACTATCGTTCGCGGTAAGACTTTATCGATGCCGACAAGATAGCTTCTACTGGCACATCACTACTCAGACCGTAGTTGTAGTATTTTTGAATGATTTAAGTTTGGCAACGTCGCAAAAATAAGAGTGCGGCATAATGGACACATTTTTGGATCTATTTACAAAAGAAAAATTATTTTCTCCGAAAATATCCATTTTAGAACTTATGTTCCTTAGCCATTTTTGATTACTTTTCGATAAGGAACCTAACCCTAGAGTTGTTCGTATTCGTCCTGAACACGTTGTATAATTTCCTGTCGCTATGCAAAAAATAACCGCCAAAGCAACTTCATATTCATTGTATGCAATAAATGAAATGAAATAAATGTGGCGCCTTCCGTTAGGCCGTTTTAAAGGTTTACAGCGCGAAATATTTGTCAATAATAAATGAGACGTCCCTTTTATTACCCAGCAACGTTCACAGGCTGCGTGTAGTTTTGAACTACATATATCGATAAGTTACAGGATGCAAGGTTAGAGCGAACGCGGGAAGTTTTAACATTCCTGTTAGCCCCTTAGCACACGGCGCCGAAGCGTAAGCGTATCATAATCCACGCATACGACGAGAGCAAAACAAGCATGAACTTGAACATCATTACGATATAGTTGTAGCGAGTTGGCGTAAAACACATACGTGAAAGTTAACTTTTCTAAAAAATATCGGAATTTCAATTTCTTGTGACTTAAACTTTCAAAGTCACTGAAAAAATAATTTTATTCGTAAAATTGGTTGAAGACTTTAGACTAGGTACTCTTGTCTATATGACTGAATTTCAAAACGATACGTCTACGCGACGATTCGTTTGAGTAACCCTGTGCAGGTCTCGTACGGGTAGCGTCGTAACGATACGACTACGACCCGTGTGCGAAGGGGCTTTGTTTAAAATACATCATCGCGCTTCAAGCTCCAGGCACGCACCTCTAAACTATTGTATGACCGATCATCACCGCCGCCCATGGACATTTGCAGCACCAGAGAACTGCAAATGCGTTGCCGTCTCTCAATAAACTTGTTTATCCGCCCCTTGAATAACCTCATGTTATAGTTTTGAGGGAAGACTGTTGCAGGTTGCTGGTAGCTGAGTACGGTTCCCGCAGCCTCTCGTACCTTGCGGCGGTGAGTTAGAACTGTTAGGAGCCGGCTCTCCGGCACTCACAGCAACAATGCGACGCGGCGGGCGGCGCGAGCGACCCAAAGGGCCTCAATGAACCTGCCTACCTGGATTATCTAGCGGTGATAAATTAAAAATATGGCGTTTCCACGGCATTCATCATCCCAATGGGTCATTTTAGGCCGACTAATAAAAACTATTGTTCACAAAAAAATGCCAAGTGTTTTGTATGCAGCTACAGCTTCGAGTCGACACGATTGTTTTCTGGTACTACCGAGAAATATTAAATTCGACTTGGGTGTTTAAGGAGCCGTTATAGCCAAGTGCTTTACCTAAAATATTGTCAGGCCAGCAGAATAAAATATAGGTAGCAAGTACCTAGAATATAATAGGTTATATCAGCAGAAATACATAGCAGAAATTGTTTTTTGAAGTGAAAATTGAGCATTTTTGAAGTGGGAAAATTCAATGTAACTCGTGCCACTGATACCGTAACCAACACCTCTTTTTGAGATGGCAAAAACCATTGATCTCACGACACTCCCGCATGGATAAGGTTTTTTTAAAACTATTATAACATGTATAATAAATTTCCAATATGTAACTACATCAAGAAAGTCTATTTCCCATTGAATGGCAAAACGAATTCTTGGTCAAAACGTGAATCACTCCTGCAATTAAAGGACGAGCTATGACGCTTACGAAACAACCATATCATTATTAAAATTACCAGAATTTACCTTTCGTTCGCTTGAATATTAAAACTTAAAATTTAGGTTAAAATATTCAGTTCGGGCGAATTGACAAGCTCGTTAAAATAAATTAAAAGTTGCTCCGTGCCCTGGCGTGTAATTCCCTCGGATTGGTCGGCCGAGGCGAAGTGCGCGCCAGGTTGACTCCGATAAGCTTTCTTTTACTTGGCCGGAATGGGAAATGTGCCAAAAATAATAATTTTCGTTGCCGGTGTTCGAACTACTTGAATGCTATGTTTGCATGATAAATGCAGAACATGCATAATATTGTACGAGTAGGTACTTATCTACATCCTACGACAAATATAATAATAATGTCCTCTTTTAGACAGCAATTATTAATTATTTGTTTTTCCAAGATTGTCATGCGAACTTCAGCAAAGATAAGAACAAAAATATTACCGAAAGGAATAAAGAATTAAGGGAGTTACTAAAACGTAGTAGTAGAGAGATGGTGAATCTATCAGAGTAGAGATATGATTATAGCCTAGTTTATAGTAGTACGGAACCCTCGGTGCGCGAATCTGACTCGCACTTGGCCGGGTTTATTTATTAAAGTGTTAACAATTGATACATATTAAAAAAAAGTTTAATTTTATTCAAATAGACATAAGTGTTGCTAAATACCTACCTACTTTTAATTTAAGATCTTTGCATAAAGATTCTTCTACTCTACGACACTTTGTAAAAAAATTGTTATAGCTACTAGCAACTATGTATAAGAGACTGTAGATTAGTTCAATAAATATGCAAATCTTTACGTCTATAATATTTCGCTTTACACGGTATTACAACGTATTTACATATTCGTCAATATGAACCAATCGAAGAGCTGTTCCAAAAGGTAGAAAAAATATTCACTACATTTTTCATGGTAGACCATGTATCTTATGCGATTCCGAATTTAACGCATGAATTTCTTTCCAAATTGCAAAAAATCTTAAAAGAAATTCAAACCTTGCAAAGTAAAATTTTAAATTGCCTCTAAAAACACAACGGTAGTCGTGGATTTGCGCAGACTTCGTTGTTTGATCGCGTGGTCTGACTGCTACAGTATCGCGTGAGGGCAGTTTGAGCTTTGTTTATTGTGCAGCAGTTTTATTGGAGTCTTTTGTTTTACAATCAATCAGAGTGTGCTATTTGATTTGGTGCCCTCGTCACATTTTTTTAGGCATGTATACTAAGTCAATCGAATAAGGGTTTTAAAAATGATGAAAGTGGGTACCATTTATAATGAGTAAGGAAAAGATGGTACACTAATACCATAATTATAAGCTCTCTTTTAAATTGAAACTAGCAGCAATTTTTTTGGCGACTGATTTTATATCGAAGCGGAAACTTCATGATGATAATTTCACGTCCCTACATAGTTGACGTACCAAAGACACGTACGAAGCGGTTCGATTCATCGTTCCATCCCAACCACCTACAACTTGGATAAGAAATAAAATCTATATACTTATAATAAAACTGTAAAGGGTCGAATTCTGTACATTGAAGATATTTTGAAAATTTTTGTTGGAGGACACTATTTAGTCGATACTGAAGCCAAAACTGTAATTTGTTTAATTTTTGTCTGTCTGTCTGTCTGTCTGTCTGTCTGTCTGTCTGTCTGTCTGTCTGTCTGTCTGTCTGTCTGTCTGTCTGTCTGTCTGTCTGTCTGTCTGTTTCACGACCGGGCATCACGGCTAATCCGCTGGATGGATTTAAATGAAACTTGACATGATTATAGTTCATATCCCGAGGTAGGACATAGGATACTTTTTGTCCCGAAATTCATCATGGTTTGAAGACGGCATCAAAGTCCCAACGTTTTTTAGTTATAATTCATTAACGCGTTGTCCAATTCCATTCATTCTTTTTTTGTTAGAAAGAAGGTTCTTTAAAGATTACTCCATACAAATCTTATCATCATCACTTTTGTAGTTCAGAAATTACAGACATCAGAACCTTTAAGTTCAAGTATGTAGGTGACTTGAAACTTGGAATGCACAAAGAACCTAGGGCTAGGACGTAGGGCTCAAGTAAGACTGGAGTACCCTTACAGCCGTAAATAAATAGGCTTAGCAGGAGATTTTGTATGGTTTAAAAATTTTTCACTTTTAGGGTGAACAAAAATCATGTAACTGGCGTTATCGCTACGTTATACCGTATAGCGCCATCTCTACAATTTATGTGGAACTTGAATGTAAAACTCTGAGATAGGTACTTCCGAATTTTTTTAAATAAAATTAACTGTCATGTTATTTACTGTTTCCTGACTTTATATTAAGATGGCACTGTTAAGACATGAACAGATTTAAACTTTATCATGCGCAATATGGAAAGGGTAAGATAATGGTTCACAAATATTTTTAACTCTTAGGTCTTATCGATCCTAACCGACTGACTGTCATCTAAGGTCTTTTTATACGTAAGGAAATATACTACCATTGCCCATTCTGATGTTTTGGATTGTATTGAGATGAAGCAAAGATTTTTAAAAGACTCTTATATTATGTTGGGCTGGGGAATATTGTTAGTAGAGTAATTTATCCCAGTGGTACCTACCCGGCCGAACTCTGAAAGAAGAGTTCTACCACCAGTACAGCTTTTCACATGGTTTAATATTTTTTGACTTATTTCGTGGTTTCAGAATAAAAATCACAATGAAAAGGACGATTTTAACTGTCGGTATTTCGATACATTGGTACAAGTCGTGGTCACGTAGTGACCACGACCTGTGCCACTGGGTCGAAATATCGACAAGTAAAATCGTCCTTTTGATCTGTCAACTACGTATTAATGAAACTTTATATTATTATTAAGAAAAAGGAGTTTTCAAAATCACCACAAGATAACCCGTGCAAAGTAAGAACAGGTTTCTGTACAACATCACACCAGAATCCCGCGAAAAATCAAGGAATTCCAGTAGGTAGGTATATTACGTAAAAAAATCGTAATTCACGCGGGCGGAGCCGCGGGCAACAGCTAGTAATAGAATAAAATAATAAATTAAATATACATATAAGGATATAATCAAGAGTGAATAGACATTTCCTAGACAAGCTCTATCTTAGACTGCATAATAATACAGTGGACTTGAAAGAATACAGTTAAAATAGAAAGTAATTAAGAGGAACTTAAATTATTCAAGGGATTATTTATCTGTATATTGAAAAGAAAAAGATGGACAGACTGATCTATATCAATGCAAAGCTCAAACTATTGGGCGGATCGGGTTGAAGTTTTACGTACAGATAAATATTATGGATGGAAGGAAGTTTGAAAATTCAAATCCCAAGAGAGGGAAATAGGGAGTATAATATAAGCAAAACCGCAGGCGCCCTCTAGTGAGTTTAAGTAGATTAACTGACCCATAGTACCGCTTCGCTATAATTTATTAGTTCTAAGTCTCACCCTTTTGCGCTTCGCCAGTCAAGCGCATCTCTGTAGGCCTTTTCAAGAACTCTACCAACAATTTTTTATATTTAAGCAGCATATTACAATACTAAGCACTGAGCCAGAGATTTTAGATTACATCGAAAAAAGCTTGAAAGGGTGGTTTCATATTGATTATTTAAATGTTATTGTGAGTATAAATAAATTCAGTTTATTCCCTAAAGTAAAGTTACTCGTAACAAAAGCCAAGTGTGTTCTATATTATGTATATTGTATAAAGATAAAACAAATTCGTGAATTGTCAAGGGTCTGTCTTTTACCACTCGTTCGTACCACTTTTCTTCCGGCGAAAAATTCGTCAGCCGCTTTTTTACGGAACACTTCAGAAGTTCAAGGGCGTCGTCGAAAGTGCGATGTAGGTATCGAGTTTCGGGATAAAATAAACCTAATTCTCAATACTTTACACTTAAAAATATTTCTCAATTAATATTATAAATTATACTAATATTAATTTTAGGCAGGTAGCTTTTCTTTTCCGACGACGAAAACCGACGCCGACTTTTCTTTTTTACTCTAAAAATAATGAAAAAAAAACTTGCTTTTCATTGCAACTTGTGAGTGCATAAGGTTGCTTTTCTTTAGCTAGTTACATCAGAAGCAGTGAAAACTACGTATTTACGCTAAACATTATCAGGATTAACAATAAGTCTGCAGCGAAAGTTCTGTTGGCACACCGTCTCAGCAGTGTGCAGACGGGCATCGTTCGATATGAGTGCGCGCGCATCGCTACTGCATGCCGATGCCTCCGCCAGTCTAGGCTTCACCTACTGCCTACGACTACAGCCTTATAAATAAACATGAACCCTACATTTTTTATGCCTCTTCATCGATAGTTCTTGGTATAGAATTAGATCTATTGAGTCTCCTAGTGCTAGCTGCTGATCTATTGCAATATTTCAATCACTTTGATTTTGTATGCGTATTGCGTAATTTAGCATTCAGAAAAGTACCTAATTATAATTAGGTACTTTTCTGAATGTTTATATACCTAAACGAAGAAGAAACTAATGCTTAAATTATATGAACGTTAAATTGTTTATTGAGTCGTCCATATAAGAACCACATAAGAACATCTTCGTTAAAGTTACGCAGCCAATCTTATAATTCAGCGGTGCATAAAAGCTCGTACAAAAACAAAAGTGTAAACGAAAGGAGAGCTTTGGAAAACTTCAGTATACTTACAACACATTTTATTTCTGTAGCTAATTTATAACAATGGTATCTGCGGCGGCGGCCTGTCGCGGGTGCCTGCTCTGTGACTGAGGACTGAGGACTGAATAACTGAGGACCACTGAGGACTGAGGACAGAGGAGAACCGAGACCGACGCGACATACGGACTACGGCGTACGGTGTACGGAGTCACGGACCGGCCAGTCCGTGCCGGCACGCCGATGTGGTTACACGCGTGCGCCGAACCAGACCGCGAGTTCGCGTGTGTATTCAAAAACAAACGCGTTTTATAGTAAAGGAATTTAGAAAACTCCATTTTCCGTCTGTGTGATCTGTGACCATGAAGTTTTTAGTGGTGTCGCTGGTGGTCGCGGCGTCCGCGGCCGCAGTGTCCGCCGCGGCGACCTCGTGCGCGCCGACCGAAGAGTTCTTCTCCAGACACAACATATCAGCTGATGATCGCAACGTACCAGGTGCGGGTTATCGTAAACAAAAACTATTTACCGAATCGGAGTTGGTCGGGAAAACTGCTTTTTGAAGAGTTTTCTATGAAAAATTGAAGCTTTTCGGAACCTTTTTTGCCATCTCTACAATTTTTCACAATGCATGATGAGGCTGATTTTGAATAAGGACTAATTGTATTCAATAAGACCTACATATTGTATAAATTATACTGTGTATTGTATCATTATAATTTTGCGTGAATTTGGGTATAGGTCCCAAATGCGCAAATAAGAAGCTTAGAACGACATAGTGTTTACGACGAATTGGTTAATTTTTTTGAGAAGCCTTTGAAATAGCATCATATTTTCAGAATAAGGAATATATAGGTAGGCATGTGTAAATATCATTAATATAGGAAGGTATCTACTTGTCATTGTTACCCCTGTGGCATAGTAGTAGAATGTTACGTAAGGTACGAGGTTCAAATTATTAGTGACGATTAAATTAAGGAATTTTTTTTTATGAAATTTTAATTTTCAAGTTATCATTAGGTCTACATAATGTTACCTACTCGTGACTCTTGTGAGATCCACATTTTGAGAGTCAAAACGCACACATTATTGAGTCAACGTGTTATGATGATTTTTCGGTGTTGAGACAAAACATACCTATTACCTAAGCACTAAGCAGGTCTCTAAGTACTAAAATCTGTGGTCTCTACCTACTAGCTCTACCTTTCGTTTTTGGAAGATCTAGAGAAGAAAAATTATCCAAAATTTCGGAAAATAACAGGTTAATTTTATTTATTGCTTCTTTGTTTGATTTGATTGAATTACGGTGATTTTGATGAACCGAAGTATGAATTGAAACTTTCAAAGTCAATTAAATGTTATTAATTTTAGGTAGGTAGTAGGTACCTAGTATATGTCTATCAACGGACAATTCTAGAATGAAATTGGTACAAAGGCAATAACAGTGGGTACTAAATGTTCCCCTGTTGCAAACCTCATAAATAATAACGTTTATTACTGTCCGATCTTATCGGCCGCGACATTCTGTACCTACTTATATAACTTACACAGAGACCTATCTTCTTCTCATCCTATAAATATTTAAAAGCAAGAAAAGTACTTAATTTATAGTACGAATTCGCCAATACGCATTTCGCCCAATAAATCAAAAACTATCAAACATTAAAATAAATAAAAATCTTTGAAGATAGGTACCCCACTCAATACTGAAATCTCATTTTGAAATGTCACTACCCTGGTTTTTCCTTTTTTTTAAATATAAATATAGCTGATTTTCAATTTTTATCATTGTAATGACGTTGGGCCTTTTTTTTTAATAAATTACCTATCAAAATTTCAGGTCGTCAACTTTAATAGTTACTGAAATAATCGAGTGATAGACGGACGTACGAACGGAGAGAGTCTCGTTCCATTTTTAACAAAATGGTATTGAACCGTAAACATGACTAAGCTAAATAAAAAATATGATAAGTTCTACAAATTTCGTAACTCGTAGGTAGAATGCTATGTAAAGTAAATACCTAGATGTAGGCAATATACCTACTTACAAAAGATTTATATATAACCTTATTTTAAAACTGTGGAAAACACAGCTAGAGAACCTACCTACACTTAACTATTACACCTGTATAATATTATACACGGAACGTTTTTTAATCGGCGGTCAACGGAAAACCTGGATCACCTTCGCTTTTCAGTCATTAACCTTTCTAACCTACGTGAGTGTTTTTTCAATGTGTTTATAGATAGATCCACCGCATTGTTTACCTCAACGTGTTGGATATCCAAAGCGGGGCGAGTGATGAGTGTCAAATGACCGGCGCACGCGCAGCGTTTGCGGTATTTGGATTATATTGCATGTTATTCTTTTAAATAAGAAAAATACGCGTTCAATTAAAAACCTCTTTCATACGTTTTAATATTGGATCAAATTCCA
The DNA here is from genome assembly GCA_963855885.1 of Coenonympha glycerion. NCBI lineage: Eukaryota > Metazoa > Arthropoda > Insecta > Lepidoptera > Nymphalidae > Coenonympha > Coenonympha glycerion. The sequence continues at coordinate 14,107,201 of OY979630.1, read as the reverse complement.
TGTTTTGGTATGATTGTTGCTTCATAAACAACCTGGCAGTGGAAACCAATTGTCACCTACGCTAAACAAGTGTTGTAGGTGGTAAATTGGAAATACAAAAGTACAAAAAATACACGGACATTTCGGTTAATGAATAGGACGCAGTATCGGTACGTAAGAGTCATAGCCGGTTGTTAATTAATATAGAATAATAAATAAATTAGGTACTTATTTTTTTAACTAGAAAAGGATATATAAACTACTTGTTGGGTATTACTCAAAAGTTCAAGCCAGCCAATAAATCGATTTGGATATTTCTTTGAATGCTCCTATTGCGAATTTGGTCTAAAGGGAAACAAAAGTTGAAAACCATTCCTGAAAACTAATTTTACTGTAAATTCAATCCATAATACTATAAAATTAATATTAATAGGTAAATATTACACAATATACATTTTATAAAAGCTTCAACAGTTTGATAAAGTCCTACCTGTAATCTAAGTAGTTCTATACATTCGAATTCAAACAAGCTGGACAACTTTTTGTTACTTTAACTAACAGCGAACCCATGATCAATAGATAGTAATATTGATTGGCAGTTCGAGATGTACGATAAACGCTGGCCAATTTTTTAACCGGTCGTCATAATTATACGAATGACTGAATGAAATGTTCAACACTAAATGTTAGATTGTTAGGCACGTTAGGAGTTACTATGTAATATACACCTAAATAAAGTTTAATACTAGCTGACCCGGCAAACGTAGTTTTGCCATTAGGGATAAAAACATAGTTTATTTTATGACTGACTCGTAACTCCTCCAAAACGGCTCGACCGATTGTTATGAAATTTTCTGTGTATGTTCGGTATGTCTAACAGTACGTCGTTAGCTATTTTTTATATCCCTAATGGTAAAACAACGTTTGCCGGGTCAGCTAGTATCTGCATAAGTATGGATTGTATTTTTTTATAAAAACCCAATTATGTATTTTTTCTTCAACGTTAGAAAAACTGTAGCCTTTAGAGTTTAAGAACCCAGCTCACATGAACTTCTACATTTCGAAACAGAAATAAGCGCTTTGTTAGCTTTGTCAGTATATTTTTATACCTATAATTATTAATTATAGGCTTATAAATTTATGGACGACAGGTGTAATACAAAATTCACGAAAAAAGTGTCCCGAGAAAACCTATATTTAAATGAGTATTTTTATAAACAAACTAAAAAATTGTAATTTATGTCTTAAACCTACTTACTATACAGCCTTATTTTCAAACACGAGACTGAAATGCGATTGTATGTCTTTTCGCGTCTTGTACCTATGTCATTCGGCTCGGACACTTTTTAGCGCTGACACCAAATCATTAGTTTATAAATCAATGAATGCACCGATTTTACTACAATGGCACAAATATAGAGTCGATGCAACAGGAATAGGACGTTGCATCGCGCGGTCAGCCGAGCGGCACGGTGCGCCGTGTGACTATTGCCTATTTCTACACTGAAAATATTTTTCACCGGTAATATTTTCCGCAAAAAATTTGCAACCGGCGTCTATTTTTTTATTTAATTCTGTAATCTAAGGTCACATCCTAACCTTTTTTATATGGGATCACCCTGGAATATACGCTTTTAAACAAAAAAAAAACAGGCTACTCTGTGAAAATGTATGCGTGATGACTTGAGAACCTCCTCCGTTTTTTGACCTTGCCTTGAAAAGTCCCTTAAATATTCGTGTCTACTCTCGAGGGACAACAAACCTCGAGGGACAAAAAAGGGGTTTTTAATATCAGTAATGGAAGGGTACTACAATATAAAAATTTACGATGTAATTTTATATTCTTCAATAAAGTTTGCCAAACGAAACAATTAACATGACAACTATGATAGGTAGGACTTATGGGTGGTGGCGGAATGGGCATCCAGACTGTATGACGCTCAATGGGCGATTAAATATAGTGAAAAAACATAAGCGATTGCTTCCGTAAGATCCCGGGGAAATCAATGGTTTCCGCGAGAATAGTGAAAAACGTATTTCAGGAGGGAGAAAATCCTATACCTTTAAACGAGCAATTCTTGTATATATACAACGTGTTCAGGACGAATACGAACAACTTCGAGGTATTGAACAGACCACTTATAGGAATCGAACCACATAAGAAATAATTTTTAAATAAAATAAAAAAATAAAATTCAGTTTTCATACAAAGTAATTCAACTATTTCCAACTATCCATGTTACACACACCTTTATGCAAAAACTGACATCGTCGCATTTTAAAACATAACTTATGAATGGTCTTAATTTTACTAAACAATGAACACTGTTTGTGGCCACAAGCGAGGGTTGTCACAATAAGGATTTAATGAAAAATTAAAAAAAAAATTATTTGTCAGAATTTTATCAACGATTCGTATCGTTTTAAAGAATGGGTTTAGTAAAGTGATTTAAAGAGTCATCTATGTGTGAATTTAAAAAATATGAATGTGGAAGAAAGGAAATTCAGGATCAATAGTAGCAATCTGCTGAACACGAGTTCGAGTTTCCCCTCGATTCTCGAAGAGATAGGCCAACCGTCCATCACGCTGGCCTCATTCAGATTGGCAAATATGGATTGGCATATTACACATACCTACATCGATAGAAAATTCCCTAAGATTACTCGTATTTGAAAATCATCGTAGGGAATTTACTAAAATTTTCGCTTATAACATTGCTTAGCTCGATGTTTAATAATTTTATTAATACCTGTACCTAATTAATAACATAATATCATATTATGCATGTAAATTGTAAATAAAAAAAAGTCAATTTCACATTGTACCTTAAAGCTACAACCCTGATTTAACCGGCTGGACCGTCGCACACTCAAGGGAGCTTCAACAATAAAGATAAGGAAACAATTAGTATTTCGATCGCAGTTTAACTAAGGGATACGTATACCTGAGAGAAAGAGAGACCCGAAGTTCTACAAAAAACTTCAGAAGCTTATGAACTTGCGGCGCGCTCTTGTTATAATTTTTAACAATATCGACAATCGATACTGAGAATCTTACTGATGAACTTAATTGTTTACCTAACTATTCAGTTATGAACTTATACGAGCTTGCTGACCTACGTTTACGCAGACAAAAGTATGTTTGTATTTTTGAGTATGGTGTAGTAATGTAATGTAATAAAGTAATGTAGACAGTATGTAAGCTTAAGTGAATTTAAATAGATTCAGCTCACTTCGGTATTCTACCTTTTACGAGTACCTACTAACGGTGTAAATAAAGTCTTTTTATTGGCAGGAAGTAGGTAAGTACATAATGAAACCGGTTACAATCATAAAGTTTAAAATTAATTATTTTCAATATTGCCAAAATGTAAAAGATTGAAATCTAAGGAAAATTTATATTCTATCGTTCGCGGTAAGACTTTATCGATGCCGACAAGATAGCTTCTACTGGCACATCACTACTCAGACCGTAGTTGTAGTATTTTTGAATGATTTAAGTTTGGCAACGTCGCAAAAATAAGAGTGCGGCATATGGGACACATTTTTGGATCTATTTACAAAAGAAAAATTATTTTCTCCGAAAATATCCATTTTAGAACTTATGTTCCTTAGCCATTTTTGATTACTTTTCGATAAGGAACCTAACCCTAGAGTTGTTCGTATTCGTCCTGAACACGTTGTATAAGACATTGAGGATCTCCAAAATTAAACCACAAATTGTTTCTCCGAAATAACAAAGTTTTGTTTTATTACAAGTTTTGTTTTATTTTACAATTATCTAGTTATTATCAAGTTACGACAATTACACTTCTATCTCACCTGAAATAACAAAGAAACGACATTTAAAGTTCACTATATCTCGAGTCCTCAATCACATTCTTTCTATGAGTTTTTATTACGATAACAATGCACAAAACAATTTCAGCGTCCCTCGCCATTTTAAATCCTCGACACAGATCACTAATCATAGGTACAGACAGCTGATACGCGAAGCGCGGCAAATTCAAATGAATGAAATGTCACTCATTTCATTACATCTCCCCCCCTAAGAGCGAAAATTCTAAGCAATATATCTGTAAAATGTACTTATAAGTCATCTTCATATTCATTATCATCTCCTTCATCTTCTTCAGCCTCTGTTATGACAGGTTGCAATTTTGTTATATGAAATAATGTTGATTCTGTTTTTCTGTTGCCTGTATCAATCCTATAAATGGAATTCGATATTTTCTCTATTATCTTGAAAGGGCCTATTTTTAATTCGTCTAATTTCTTTCTATTCAGTCTATTTCCATTTTCTACATATACACTGTCTCCTACATTAAATTCTTGCATTTTTCTATTTCTATCAAATATTTTCTTGTTATACTCATGAGATTTTATTGTATTCTCTAATGCCAATCTTCTATCAGCAATCCACTTGTCTTCCTTTTCCATCGTTTTGAATTCATTTGGTAGAATACTGACATTTGTACCATCCAGTAAATATTTTGGTGCAAAACCTGTAACGGAGTGTTCTGTTTCATTATATTTTTGTATACATTCTCTTGCCAGTGTTGTCCATGTTCTCTTATTATTTTTCTCATTCATTTTACACCTTATTTTATTTACTATTGTTTGGTTTAATCTTTCATTCAAGCCGTTCGAGAATGGTGTATTCACGGCTGTAAAAATTAGTTTAATATTATTTTCCTGCAAAAATTGTTTAAATTCTCTTGAATTTATGCCCGGATATTGATCTGTCAGGATAATTCCAATCTCATCTGTCTCTAGTACTTTCTTTGTTAAATTTATAAAGTCACATGCATTCTAGGTTTTCGAAGTCGCAATAAATGCATATCTTGTGTAGTGATCTACTAAAAGGTGTAGATATTTCTTTGTAGACCTAGATCCTCCAAATCCACCAATAGTATCCATTGACATTATTTCAAATGGTTTGGTAGCTGGTCCCAGTTGTGACATTAATCCAATTTTTTTTTGACATCTTGATTTATTTTTTATGCATATTTCACATGTTTTACAAATATTTATGATATTTTTTGTTAGGTTTATAGCCGTATATATTGAACTTATTTTTTTCTGCAGTTGTCTGATCCCAATATGGCATAAATCTTCATGCACCTTTTTTATAAGTTTTTTACTAAATTCTTCTGAGAGGATAATCTTTTCCTGTTTCTTTATTTTTTTATAATAGATATTATTTTTTAGTATTAAATTTTGTTTCTTTTCTCTTATTGTTTCATTTTTCTCTTGGTCTCCAACTATATCTTTTATTTGTATTAAATTAACTATTCTCAATGTTTCCTCTCTGTTATCTTCTGGTTCTAATACAGGGTTTCGGCTCAAACAGTCTGCTTCTACATTTTCTTTACCAGGTATATATTTTACGGTAAAGTCATACTGAGATAGGTAGTATGTGAGATCACCCAATTCTTCATCTGTCCTGCATTTAATGTTCATGTTCTCTAGAGGTTTGTGATCTGAGTAAATGGTGAATTGTTTTCCGATGAGCCAGTGCTGCCAATATTTAACAGCTTCTTTCATAGCAAGACATTCTAAATATATAGCCTTTTTCCGTTTTTGATGTTCATTCAATTTTTTTGAGAAATATGCCACCGGTTTGTCTTTACCATCTAGTTGTGTCTGTTTTAATATTGCTCCAATGCCCTCCAAAGATGCATCGGTAAAGATTTTGATTGGTAAGTCTTTGTCGAATATTTCCAAGACCGGTTGCGAACATAAATATCTTTTTATCAGATTGAATGCTTCTTCACATTTCTCTGACCATACAAATTTCTCGTTTTTTCGTAATAAATTGTGTAATGGATCTAAGATAATTGCACTTCTTGGTATATAGTCATGGTAGAAGTTTATTTTTCCCAAAAATTGTCTGATGTTCTTTTGCGTCTTAGGAGTTGGAAAGTTCCTTATTGAAATCAAATTGTCTTTTAGTGGTCTTACTGAATTGTTCTGAATTATATGGCCGAGGTATTTTACCGAGTCTGAAGCAAAGGTACATTTCTTAAACTTCAGTCTAAAGCCTTCTTTAATTATTGCCTCTAATACATTTCTAATGTGCCTTATATGTTCTTCAAAGGTAGACGAGTATATCAAAATATCATCAATATAGTTAACAGAGTATCCTGTGAGATTGTGTTTTCTTAGAATATTGCTTAAGATTCTCTGGAAAATTGCTGGTGATGTTTTCAAGCCAAAAGGGAGGCAGGTCCACTGGAAGTGGCCATCTTGTGTGACAAATCCTGTTTTACTTCTGTCTTCCACCCGTAATGGTATTGCCCAAAATGCTGAGTTTATATCTAGTGTAGTAAAATACTTGCAATTTCTAGTTTTAATAATTAGATCATCTATCAAAGGAAATGGTTGAGCTTGTGGTATAACTATTTTGTTTAACTCTCTGAAATCTACACATAAACGGGATTTTCTATTTTCACCTTTTTTAAACGCCAATGTCACTGGAGCAGCGAAAGGACTGTATGATTCTTCTATTAAATTGTTCTTTAGTAACATCGATATTTGCTCTTCAATTTCTAATCTATCTTGTATTGTACATCTGTATGGTCTTTTACTACAATATTTATTTACTTGTAAATCTATGCGAGCTTCATAATCTTTAACTGAACCTATATCATACTTGTCCTTAGCAAATATTGTTTTATATTCCTTTATAATTTTCTCTATCTCAATTTTCTTTTGATTATCTAAATGGTCTGTCATACTTATAAATTCCTCTGTTTCTATGTGTTCATTGAAATTTACTGTATATTTTTTTATATTATTATCTTCATTTCTGTTATCTTTAGACATCCTGTCTATTTTATTTGTTATTTTCTTTTGTTCTATCTGCAAGTTCTCATTTTGGGTTAATCTGAATTTCTTTATCATATCTAATCCGATTATGAAATCATCAAAATCTTCATTTTCTACTATGTATACATCCACCTCTTCTTCTAAATCAAATATTTTAATTTTTATTGTTATCAAGCCATCCATCTTCTTCACACCATTAACCGTTTTCATGTATGCTATGTTCACATCATCTTTTTTTTCTTTTACTTTTATTAATCTTGAATTTATTATAGAAATCTGTGAGCCTGAATCATAAATACCACTCACTTCTAGTTTATCTATACTTATAATAAAACTGTAAAGGGTCGAATTCTGTACATTGAAGATATTTTGAAAATTTTTATTGGAGGACACTATTTAGTCGATACTGAAGCCAAAACTGTAATTTGTTTCATTTTTGTCTGTCTGTCTGTCTGTCTGTCTGTCTGTCTGTCTGTCTGTCTGTTTCACGACCGCGCATCACGGCTAAACCGCTGGATGGATTTAAATGAAACTTGACATGATTATAGTTCATACTCCGAGGTAGGACATAGGATACTTTTTGTCCCGGAATTCATCATGGTTTCCCTGGAAGACGGCATCAAAGTCAAAATGTGTATTTAGTTATAATTCATTAACCCGCTGTCCGATTTCATTCATTCTTTTTTTGTTAGAAAGGAGGTTCTTTAAAGATTATTCTGCATAAATTTTATCATCATCACTTTTGTAGTTCAGAAATTATAGACATCAGAACCTTTATCGATGAGTTCAAGTAGGTGACTTGAAACTCGGAATGGACAAGCACCTAGGGCTAGGACGTAAGGGCTCAAGTCGGACTGGAGTACCCTTACAGCTGTAAATAAATATGCTTAGCAGAAGATTTTGTATGGTTTAAGATTTTTCACTGTTAGGGTGAACAAAAATCATGAATTTATCACCACGTTATACCGTATCGCGCCATCTCTACAAATTATGTGGAACTTGAATGTAAAACTTGGAGATAGGTACTACCGAATTTTTGTTAATAATAATTAATTGCCATGTAATGTACTGTTCCTTGACTTTATATTAAGATGGCACTGTTGAGACATGAACAGATTAAAGTTTTCACTTTTGTGGACATTCCCAGAGTGCCACGTCTTTTTTTATCATCCGCAAAATGGAAAGAGTATAATAATGGTTCACAAATACTTTTAACTCTCAGGTCTTAACTGGTCCTAACCGATTGACCGTCATAGGTCTTTTTATACGTAAAGAAATATATAGCCATTGCCCATTCTGATACTTGGGATTGTATTGAGATGAAGCAAAGATTTTTAACAGACTCTTATGTTGGGCTGTAATGTTTTGAAAAAGTCTTTACTTAAAAAAAAAACTTTAAATGATCTTTGCGAATATAACGAGTATAACTTAAGCTAAGGTTAAGTAATAAGTTTATAGCAAATAAAAACAAATGAAGAATGTAGCTAACTAATATTAAATAAGAAGCTATGTACACCTACAAAAATGTATAACACAAAGTCAGTTTGTATAACTTTCCAGTGAAATAAAGGCTATTTTATTTATTTATTTTATTTTATGTTGGGCTGGGGAATATTGTTAGTAGAGTATTTTATCCCAGTGGTACCTACTCTGTGGTGTCAGGTGCCAGTGGTGCCGAACTCTGAAAGAAGATTTCTACCACCAGTACAACTTTTCACATGATTTAATAATTTTTGACATATTTCGTGGTTTCAGAATAAAAATCACAATGAAAAGGACGATTTTAACTGTCGATATTTCGATACATTGGTACAAGTCGTGGTCACGTAGTGACCACGACCTGTGCCATTGGGTCGAAATATCGACAGTTAAAATCGTCCTTTTGATCTTTCAACTAGGTACGTATTAATGAAACTTTATATTATTATTAAAAAAAGGACTTTTCAAAATCACCACAAGATAACCCGTGCGAAGTAAGAACAGGTTTCTGTACAACATCACACCAGAATCCCGCGAAAATCAAGGAATTCTACGGTATATGTAAAAAAAAAACGTAATTCACGCGGGCGGAGCCGCGGGCAACGGCTAGTTTTCTAATAAAAGCTTGATTTTGATTAATGGTGTGCTTACTAGTTTTTTTTCTCAGTATTTATGTCTACTTCAATTATGGAGTTATTGTTTACATTTTTAGTTTTAAGAACTTTTTCAGGTTCATTTTTATTTTTCTTGAACCAACATGACTCCTCCGGATGATATCTAATTCCTTTGTCCAAAGACTCACAAGTCTTACATGACTTCTTCTCATAAGTTTTATTTTTATTATAAAATGTACTGCTCTTTATGTTAGTTGAGTTTTTCTTATACATCGTGCCTTCATATTTTCTTATCTCGTTGAACAAGTCAGTAGTGTTGTTGAGTTCATCCCTGTTTAACTTATTTAAGATAAATCCAGGTAAACCAGTTGCAATAAGATCTATCATTGTTTTGGAATCTATAGATTTGTTTATATCTAATAAAAGCCGTTCTTTTTTTATGGCATAATCAATTAACTGTCCTTCTTTATACCTAAACTGGTAGGGTGCGTGTGTGCGCGGGCCACATGTGGCCCGCGTGCAGTCTTCCCGCCCATAAAGGTATCACCGTCATTTCCATCGTTCATTGGAATCCGATTTGCAGTGAGCTCTGAAAATATAACCAAGGAGCACTGACATGGTTTTAAAGATAGGTAAGGGCTGTTCGAACAAAAAATACGCTGAACCTCATCCGATGAGGTTCAGCGTATTTTTTGTTCGAACAGCCCTTAACTATCTTTAAAACCATGACAGTGCTCCTCAATCATCATCCAAATCCTAGATCATTGTTTCTTCTCATAGTATGTACATTTTCCATGGAAAGATAAATTCCGCCACACCACAATTATTTTCCATGCATCCCGTAGAACTTGAGATCCTGATCACCTCTTGCTAAGAAACCACTCTTTTATCTTTTATACTTTTCGAGATAGAACAACACGAAATTTGTATGGCGGCCATCTCGAATCCGCCATTTTGGTTTCTCTTCAGCTCACTGCCAATTGCGTGAAGTTCCGAGTATTTTTTGTTTCAGCAGTCCCCACCTAACTATAAATATGCTCCATGCTCCTTGTCTGTCTTTAAAATCCTCAATCATCACCTCATTCCATATTTTTCTCTGGTAGTCTTCCAAAAAACCGCATCAAAGCACTTCATGATTTACAATTCGTAGTCCCTTCAATATTCCTCATACATTTTCTATGGAAAAATAAATTCCGCCATTTTGATTTTTTTTTCTATCCATGGAATAGACCATGGGGTCCTGATCACTTCTTGTCAAGAAACCACTCTTCCATCTTTTATACTCTTCGAGATGGACACCGATGAAGTTTGTATGGCGGCCATCTTGAATCCGCCATTTTGAACTTTTTTTCAGCTCACTGCCAATTGCATGACATTTCGAATGACATTTGGTCGAGCACCCCCCACCTATCTTTAATACCCTCCCCGTGCTCTTCACCCGTCTCCGAAATCCTCAATCATCAGCTCCCTCCGTATTTTTCCTCCTCATGAATTTTTCCCCTCTATACGACCCCATGCTTGAAAAAAAATTTTTTCATACAAAATTGTTCAGGAGAGGTGATCAATGAGTCAGTGAATGAATGAATCAGTACGAGCAGCTATATATATAGTAACTAGTAGGGCGCGTGTGTGCGCGGGCCACATGTGGCCCGCGTGCTGTCTTCCCGCCTATAAAAATCCCTTCAAAATTCCCCATACATTTTCTATAGAAAAATTAATTCCGCCATTTTGAATTTTTTTTCTATCCATCGAATAGACCTTCGAGTCCTGATCAGCTCTTGTCAAGAAACCATTCTTCCATCTTTTATACTTTCCGAGATATCGGCGAAATTCGAATGGCGGCCATTTTGAATCCGCCATTTTGAATTTTTTTTCAACTCACTGGCAGTTGGATGACATTTCAAATGACATTTGGTCGAGCACCCCCCACCTATCTACGATACCCTTCCCGTGCTCTTCACCCGTCTCCGAAATCCTCAATCATCAGCTCTCTCCGTATTTTTCCTCCGAATGAATTTTTTCCTTCTATACGACATGATCCTTGAAAAAAAAATTTTTCATACAAAATTGTTCAGGAGAGGTGATCAATGAGTCAGTCAGTGAATCAGCACGAGTAGCTATATATATATTAACTAGTTTTTCGCGTGGGGGCGCGGCCCGCTAAAGCGGACCGCGTAACTGCTGGGAGCCATTCACTTGGTCGCTCATACTCAGATTTTGCAAAAAGTGGGTAAGTATTTAGATTTTTCCCCAAAAATGGGGTAATTTTTTTTTCACAAATCGACACCCGAAGTCTACACGTACGATCACCCCATAAACATGCAAATGTTCTGATCTTGCCAACTGTGACAAATTTGAATTAAACGGTCCCGGGTTGAGGTAGAACAATGAAAATGTTGAAAACAATAAAGCTCAGCCGCCATCTTGTTTTTACAAGATTTTCCATTTTTTCTATAATCAATTTACTCATTTCCTCCAGTACTGCGAGTTTGAACGAAATTGGTTGGAAAACAAAAGAGTTACAAAAGTCACGTCGGCCGCCATTTTGTTTTTCTGAAATGTCATAATTTTTCCCTACTCCAATTCTGCACTCAAACACATCTCCCATACATCATTTTATGGTTTTATGTCTGTTTCTAAGAGAACAATGACAATTTTTTTATAGCTTCCAATCGCCATACAATTTAGTATGAAAAAAATTTTTTCGCCATTTTGAAATTTTTTTCAGCCCACTGGCAATTGCACGAGGTTTCGAATGACATTTGGTCGAGCACCCCCCACCTATCTTCAATACCCTGGCTGAGCCCTTCACCCGTCTCCGAAATCCTCAATCATCAGCTCTCTCCATATTTTTCACCGAGTCATTTTTTGACTTGTATACGAAGCCATAAGTGAAAAAAAAATTGTTCATACAAAATTTTACAGGAGGACATTTTGGGGAAAATCACGAAAACTACCCCAAATGTGGCAACACTGCTTTTGTGTTTCGATACTGCCCGTCGAGTTACACAATCGGTTGATACATGTCGACTTTCCGAAATGTGGCCAAGTGCCTCAAAAACATGATCAAAATATTCAAAAAAATTAAATGAATACAAAATGGCCGCCACCGCATTTCACAGAAATATTTTACGTAGTTTGGTATTCTTTCCAGTAACTACAGGATAAACCGCTCCTGATGACATTTAAATTTTTCATCTCGCTCGCACCCAGGCGACATGATGGCCCCCGAAAAGTGACCATGTCGAAAATCACTTTTACTTTGATAGATTCCAGTGTTGCCAGTGCTCGATCACAAAAATACCCAAATGTCATTTGTACCAGTAGGACGCGTGGTTGCTCATACTCGGATTTCGCAAAAAGTCCGTATTTCGATTTTTTACTTTTTGGGGAAAATCTCGAAATTTCCCGAGAAATGGGGTAACTTTTTTTCCTCCACTCAAAACTTCTAGTCTTTACACACAATCGCCCCGTAGAAATCGAAACGCTCCGATGTTGCCAAGTGCGTGAAAATTGAATTTTAAAATTGCGTTTTTTCGTACCTCAGACTGATTGGCCACCAGAACAGCCGCCATCTTGGATTTTAAAAAATTACACCCGTTCTGTCAAAATTCAGGATAATTGTGGGCGAAACAAGAAAAAATTGACATCTTCAACCACCCTGTGTAGGATCTGTGGCGCCGCGGTTTGGGGTCGAAAAATGAAAAATTTTAAAACGTTACAACTCGGCCGCCATCTTGTTTTTCCAAATTTTTCCAATTTTTCTAAAAACCATTTACTCATTTCCTCGAATACTACAAGTTTGAACGAAATCAGTTGGAAAACAAAAGAGTTACGAAAGTCACGTCGGCCGCCATCTTGTTTTTCTGAAATGTCATAATTTTTCCCTAGTCGACTCCCGTACCCGAACACATCTCCCATACATCATTATATCATTTTCCGTCTCCTTCTGGGAGAACAATTATGTCAATGAGTCAGTGAGTCAGTCAGTCAGTGAGTGGTAATCGAGCTATATATATTATAATGCGAGAGCATATGTGACTATGTCCCATCCTTGGTTTTTAAAAGTTTCTAAAAACTTGTCTTTCCATTCACTCCATTCAGAATTTATTGTTAGTTTTATGATCATCGAGCTATACCAATCCAAACAAGGTTTATCTAAAAATAACCTCAAAATATCTATTTTTGTCTCATCTTTTGTTATATTAAAGCGCGCACACTCTTTTTCAAAAATTTCTATCCATTGCATCGCATTAGGATTTTTGCTTGTGAATTTTTCAATAATAAATTTTTCTGAGATATGTTTTAAGTTATGTTGATTTTCTTTCTTAGTTGTAGTTTCTATTAATTGTTCCAAGATTTGTTGCAAAGTGTCATTTTTGTCCTTTGCTTGTGTTGTGCTCACTTCATCTAAATATTGATCTAAAAATTGCATATTACCTTCCTCATCTACATATGTCTTCTTTAGATTTTCATCCAACTTTATCCATACTTTTCTACTCTGGTGTCTTTTTTTAATGCTATTTTTTACTTTTGCGAAAGTGTTCGTTTTAACAATATATGTATGATGACTCACCGGCTTCAGTTCCTCGGGTAAAACATAACATTTTCCTTCTTCAGTACATATTGAAGTTATGGCTAATACATTTGATTTGCCATCATTTGAGGCTATCATCGTAAACTCAAACTGAAGCCGGTCCATATTCTCTTAGTTCACAAAAATGTCGTTTTATAAGACATTGAGGATCTCCAAAATTAAACCACAAGTTGTTTCTCTGAAATAACAAAGTTTTGTTTTATTACAAGTTTTGTTTTATTTTACAATTATCTAGTTATTATCAAGTTACGACAATTACACTTCTATCTCAACTGAAATAACAAAGAAACGACATTTAAAGTTCACTATATCTCGAGTCCTCAATCACATTCTTTCTATGAGTTTTTATTACGATAACAATGCACAAAACAATTTCAGCGTCCCTCGCCATTTTAAATCCTCGACACAGATCACTAATCATAGGTACAGACAGCTGATACGCGAAGCGCGGCAAATTCAAATGAATGAAATGTCACTCATTTCATTACATATATATTTCTATATAATCTGGATCTCGGAAAGGGCTGCACCGATTTTCATGAAATTTAGTATACAAGGGGTTTTGGGGGCGATAAATCGATCTAGCTAGGATTCATTTTTTTTAAATGTCGTATTTACCAATAAAAAAAATATTACTCTATTCCTGACATCTATTGGCAAAAAGTTAAACTATTACAGTAATTTTCTGCTGCCATCTATTGGTAAGTGGCTGTGATATTACCAAGCAAAGCTTGATCAACCAGGTATAATCATTTACTTCATATTTTTTCCCGATAGCTTGAAATCTGGGAAACTACATGACATCTATTAGCGAATAGTGAAACGAATTTTAATGACCGCGGCCGGCATTTGTTTTAACGAGAATAATATTATAATGCTAAAGGTAAAATATGACTTCTCCCGACATCTATTGGCGAGAAGTTATATTAATTTTTTTATGGAGTCAACAAACTGGGCGCGAAAATTCAAATTTTATTTAGTTTTCTGGTTTAGTGGGCTTATAATTATACATCGTAAGTTTATGGCAATGAGTTTTGCGGGCACAACATTAAAAGGGGCAAGGTGGTATTCTCTCGTTCAAAGCTAGCTCCATTCGAAATAATGGGCCTTTGAAATTGGTTTTTAATCGTAGTTTCCCAATATCAAAATTATCGTGCCATCCACAGAGCAAGATAATCCATGGCACAATTGGCAGGGCACTCAGCCGTGATAGCTAGGGGGTACGGGTTCAAGTCCCGTTGGCAGCGATAATTTTAAACACTCGAAATAAAATAACTTACGTAATTGGTTTATGTAATGTAAAAAATTAAGTATTAGTATAATATATAAATATTAAACTAATTACACTCGTGATTTTTATTTAAGGAGCACACCACGGGTGTGCTCGCGAAATTCAAATTTTTTGTGGTTTTTCGCGATTTTTAACCTAATAAGACATAATAGGCTTATGGCAGTCAAATTGCGATAATCCCAATATCTTCTTTACGTATTTATATAAAAATCTCTGCTCGAAAGTGTCGAGTTAAAGAAATTAGTCCGAGATTTGCGAGTTACTCACATAAAACTCGATACTCGGACTAATTTCCTAGAACATTTTTATGCAAAGATTTTTATATAATCATGCAAAGACGATACTGCCATTCTCACAAATGCGTAATTAGCGAACAAATTGCAAAAAAACAATGAAAATTTTGAATTTCGCGGGCAGAGTCGTTGATTTCGCCTTAACCATACTTACGAGTTCTTTTTTTTTTTTTTATTATGTCGATAAGATCGAAAAATATTTTTTCATATTTCATCATTACATTAGTACCTATGTAATTCATATTTAAATATAGTTTCTACTCCAAATTACAATTTACAAAAAAAAACCGAGCGAATCTCGGTAATCCAGGTACTATATTCCTTCACGCCGCGACTACTGAAAATTATGTCATAATATGGCTGCAGTTATTTGGAAGCAAAGAGTCTGAAATTTTTATCCCAAATCAATGTATGTGCAAATAAATATTCGATACGTGATATAATTTTATAAAAGCTCTATCTATAAAGCAGTTATCAACGCCATCCTGTTATGTTAGTCACTATCCGCGTGGCGCTCAATGAGTGACTACACTAAACACGCGCCTCGAAATAAATGATGATGTACAGTTACATAAATAATCATCATTCGACAAGGACCTTCACATGAAATGATTTATTTGCTGATTTATATGCTACTGTACTTAAAACTAAAGTTGGTCCCTGACAATGTATGGCCAAGTTAAAAATAATCGGTTAAGTACGAGTTGGACTCCCGTACGAAGTTCCGCGCCATTATCTACACAAAAACGGCAATAAATCTCGTTTGTTGAATAGGAGACCCCTCCCCTTAAATATTTCTAACTTTATATGTATTATGTAAATATTTCAAGCGTCTACCTGTTGACATTATTATCAATATCGAGAAAAAACGAGAAAAAAAATCACGTTTCTTGTATATGTACCCTTTTATACATATTCTATTCTGTTTTTAATTTTTGCTGTTATAGCGCCAACATCTTCTGTAAAAATTTTAACTGCCTCACTGTCACGGTTTCAGAGATACAGCCTGGTGACAGACGGAGGGAAGGGCGGCGGAGTAACAGGGTCCCGTTTCACCCTTAGGTATTTTTGGACGTAAATGTTTATGTAATGCTTTCATCCACTTACAATAATTTTATTGGTTAAAAAATAATATTCAGTGCATTGTAATATAATTATTTAGTAACTTTTTGTACTAACTGAGTACATGCGTAGATACGAAGTACAACGCGTGTAAAGTTTTGTACTATGTGGCATGACCGTGCCTATAGGTTTATCCTATTTATCGGGATTTATATTTTCCTCAATACATTAAATCGATTCTCTGATATGCATGTTCTAATTTCAGTAAATGATGTATTGTTCACATAATGCGTCCTCGTACTCCGGAAATGTGCAGTCATTATGGCTGATATGCCATTATCAATCCACATACTTCTCATTGCGCGTATATGTATAGGTATACGAGAAATCGACATTTTGTATGGGCGTTTATATAATACGAATAATGCCCAATTTATTTTTACTATTGGGTTGACTGTATGCTGTTTCTATTTTTTATTGCACTGTGCGACTAAAAAATGCTCATTATATCATTAAAAAATCATAACAGAAAAGATTTTAATGGAAACTTCATTTACATATTAAATAGTGATAATAGCAATTAATGTAATAAATAATGGACTAATGGTGAATTAATTCATTGTTTACTTAATAAATTGCATAAAAACCCGTTCTTGGAGGAAATAGCTAAGATATTTAAAAAAAACTAAACTTCGTTAATCAAGCCGCTGACAGCCAGCCTGGCGCTGCTTGGTGATTATTATTTATTTCATTCGTAATACAAAACATTCCATCACAATTGAAGAACTACATATTTTTGAATCTATAATTAATAATCATAGTATTTATGTTATAACCACATCTTAGGATTGACTAATATAAAATGGTTGTATATTAAGAAATGTAGCCAGCAGTACCTACTTCGTTGCTTAAAATAATAAGGGTTTCATTTTTACCGTTTTGAACCAGCACTATAAAAGACTTTTTTCGAAAGATTACTATAAAACTAAAGTTAGGTTGCTTAGGATTCGACATCATCACATGATTAGCAGCAAGGAGTGCTAAAATGCAATGGTCTCTTTTTGCAAGAGTTGTTGCACATAAAGAAGCTGCAGAACGGGAGAAAGAGCAGGTGGTATGCTCATCAGCTGTGCTGAAGAAGGCGGATGGGGATAAGAAGGAGGCTCTATGCGCATCTTCTCTTATGAATGGTCTCTTACCACCCGAGTTATCCTACCCCAGAATGGAGAGAGTGAGCACATGAGGACAAGGAGTGAAAGAAAACAACTTCTAAGGAGTCAAGAAGGCGCCTTGTGATGGCCAAGAGCAACGGCAGGAGCTGACGGCCGTCCTTTCGAAATTCGACCCCCATAACTGCGAAGTTCATTGGGCCATGGCTGGTGGAAGAAACTACGCCGGGGCGTCACAGTGGCATGCCAAAGCGATCCTTTTGTGGAGCACAGGGCTTCGCTGGGTATTAGTGGGTACTCTGGCCACCCATCAGCTAGCGAGTCACACGTACTTACCTGTCCCATTGCACCAACCCGAGGCGGGACGCCTAAATGCACTTGAATGTGAACTTTGCTCTCTGAAGAGGCTGAACAAATGAATTCACAAAATATGATACAGTTACTATTTAACCTTAATAAATGCGATCCGTCCCCATAATACGTTATGCGATTGGCTTTTAGTATTAATTAAATTGTACTATTTAACATTGAACTAATTAATAGGTACCCTCTTTAATTAAAACCTATACCTACTACTATATACCTATTCATTATTTATAACAGTATCGATAAAAATTAATAAGTTAGATAGGTATTAATTGGATACACTGGTTGCAGCTATAATTAAGTCGCGATTCTCGATACAGACTAAAATTTGATAAGAATGGCAACGTTAAGGATATTATATTCTCAGATACAGAGTACCGGCTTCCCTAGCTCTTGGTCAATTAAAGTTCTGTGTTGTGGTTTAAACTTTCGTTTTTAGGAGGCGATGAAATCACTCATATATCGCAGATAGAGCGAGGTTCCCATGGATTTTCCATTCCCATTTCTTGCGGCCATTCCAATTTATTAATACTTTTATCGTCGAGCGTTATTGTAGCTATACCTATTGAATGCGATGCATGGAGTCAGCTGGCGCGACCTGGCACCGGCCCTGAACTCTGGGCTCATGAATGAAACAAACGCTTATTATAACGTCCCGTGCATTATTTCCGCTACATTACTGCCGTCGCATGACTTAACATGGTGATATCCAACCCACACAATACTGAACCTATACTTACTGTAATGTATCCAATACTTGATTTATTCAAGAGCGTGAAAAGCCAAAACGAGCTCGCGACAATCGAATATTGAATCTTTTCCCGACCGTAAACGGTTCTTAGGGGAGAGTCGCAGTCACGAAAAATTACGAGTCTGAGATAGAACCGCTAGAGGCTCCCCCCGCGCGGGGTGAATGGCGGCGGGTAGGCTTTGTTGCTCGTGCTGGCATTCCTCGCCTGGGAACCGGGATCGGGCTCCCCGCGCCGCCCGCCGGGGCCCCGCGGCCCGCGCATTCCAGCCCTGAGCCCTCTCTCACTTTCATTGTTCCTGTCGGCGCGGGAGGTCGCCGCATCACGTACAAATAATGGAACCAGTTGTTTTAGAGCTGGATCACACTAGGGACGGACGCGACAACGACACTGCTCCGAACAAAAAGTTTTAATGTCTGTTCCAACTTCCAACTCAGTGTTTGATAAACCTGTCAGTAAGTTATATTCGCATCATTATTGTTCGAATGGTAGGTTATGTAATCAGACTTCAAAGATATTGATAGAAGCTACGCGCATGGATATACTTATATACCTACTCATAAATATTTGCATGGAATGTCGATTTTCTGACCTATAGTATTATAGGCTGGCGAAAACCACAGGGACTAGTCCGAGATTATACAGTGTACGGGCAAATACCTGTGCATTTATTATTCCCTGATGTCGGATGTAAAAGCTTGCCCAATCCGTTGGATGTAATAGCAGATGGCCGATTCCGGCACATAGAGATTAGTCGTAGGATCAAACGCTGCAATTTTCTAACTCTGGTTTGTTACCTACTGACAAGTCCAAACTACACATTTTCAGGCATCAACCTAGGCATCGTATCTAGGAACTCTTGCTCTGTAGTTGAACATGCTAAACAATAAAGACGCGTTAGTTAGCTACGAGTATGTGCTATGAGCTCATAGCATGTCATAATATGTATGTCCCAAACTCAGCAACTTTACTTTTTGCGATTGCGGTGCATGCAATGCTACGTCGCAGAACTAGCCTAGTGTCGCAGAGACGGTTTGTCGTAGTCTGACGAAGCCCTAAGCGAGGTCTTGTTGGCACACTCCAATAAACACGTTGATCGTACCCGTAAATGTCGTTTAGGGAAAATAGGGCAATTGGAAATATTGATAAAACCTCAATCGCGTGCGTTTTCTGGATTTGACTTAAAATTATTGTCAATTCCACTTTGGAATCTTCAGACTGTAATTGGCTTGCTGAGCTCTTAATTCGTGATAAATCGTTTTGGGGCGAATATAATAATATATATTTCACAGAACTAATTAAATAAATTTTGGTTTTGTGACATGCTTAAGTTATTTGCAAGTAGATTGATTGTATTCCTATACTTAGGTCCCATGTCTCCGATCGGCTTTCAATGGTATCTTAACGGAATCAAAAGAGTTATCAATATCGGTGGTAATTATGACTATGTTTATACTTGTATACTCGTCTTATTTTATTAATAACGGCATTATTTGAATAACATGAAAATCAAAAGTTTTTTGAGCGTCTTCTTCAGGAAGTCTGCATAACTTAAGTACTTCTGTAGTAACTGGTTTGGTTGTAATGTATACGGTCAACCCTGAGCATACAATCGTAACTTCTTGAGCAATTGAAAGACGTGGCTGCCTATGAAGGTGGTTTTGCTGATGCCTTCCCTGATCCCTTCATGGATACCATACGGAAATGTAATAATGACGTAAGCGCAGTCGAACGTGTAAGTTTTCGCGGGGTGCGATGACTCGTCCCGGTGGGAGTAAACCAAAAAGTTGATTCATTTCGGATGTTCGGAATGCCATTGTGGCCGGTCTACCTGCGGCCGCGCGCCCAGGTACCGCCCGATCCGAAACTTTTGTTTATGCTTTGACAAATACCCGTGAGCTGAGCCTTATCGACTACAAGGGTGGCACGGACGCTTATTATCTTTATCGGCGCTTAGTTTGGCGATTGGCGACCCAGCTAAGTATGTACCTGTCAAAATGCCGCACACAATTTTACTTTAAAGACGTTATTTGTGTTGTCCGTAACACTTTTTAAACGCTTTTAAGAAACGGAACAGATTACTTTTAGCCGAGGGCTATTTGCCTATTGTATTATTAATCTGTGCGAGTGGTTAGGTAATGAAAGAGCGTTTACCTGAAAGAATAATTATGTAGGTACTTATTTATACTAATAGTTCTTTTTTGAGCTCCTCAAATGTCAGTTGGACGATGTAGTTAGTTACATGATGGTTAGATGTTGGAAATTTGCTGCTATATTTTCAGCAATCTAGTTTTTGCTGGATTGTTAAATAGGAGCAAGTGTGAGCCGGTTTTCTCTAGACATTGATAACCCCATCAAGTGAATCAGCCTCCCGGAACAGAGCTGTTTGAAGCCGATTAGGGTTGCAAGCCTGCTAACAAATTGTTTATTACACTGAAAGGTGTAAGGGTGCGACAGGTGTACATAACTGCCATACCTTTTTGGGGTTAACGCATTCCAACCCGAAACCTGCACTGAGTGAGCGAACTTCCTCAAAATAATTTCAAGCAGATCGTAGTTATACCATTACAGTCACAGATTACGGAATGAAATATAAATTATATTATATATAAGCAAAAATATAGCCAAAAAAATTTAATTTCGCTAAAACTTAAACATCCCCTTCCGGATGAGGACTCGCCCGATTTAGAGAGCCTTGTCAAATTGATTTTTATACGAAGTTTTCGGTTGATTTTCATACTCGACTAAGTTTTGTAGGACAGCAAAAGTAACATGGATCTAGCAAGCCTTATCGTGACAATCTTAAAATTAAAAAAAAATTCTAATTTTATTGCGACATGCAAGCATAAGCTAAGTAAATTTTCGGGATCGAATTTTCACATCTTTTTCGTATCACGTAGCTCATACGTAGCTTATGTACTAAAGTGCTTCGTGCTTTGATTACGTAGCGTGTACGTAGCTATCGGATTGGAGTGAACACGGAAGTCATAAAAGCCAGGTTAGCGCTTCCCTGGAATATTGCCGATCACGTCATGTTGTTGGCAGAGTTACGAGTTTTAAATCCTTCAATGATACCGTGCATCAGATTGTTTTGTATTGAAATTATTTATTGTATTAGTATTTCTTATTGGTAATTTAGAGCTTTTAAGGTTTTAATTCCTTCCATTACGTGTGAAGGTAAAAAGTTCATGGAACTCCTCATTGGTGGACAATGCTCACTAAAAGTCGTCGATGTGTGGCGATGCGCTTCTAAATGCACTTGTTAGACGACCCTATAATTAACCTGCATACTAATCATAATTATTTATTCATGCAACTTTTGGGCGGGTCGGAAGTATAAAATAAAAACAAATGATAAACGGAAGTTGCACCAAAAAGCTTTTGTTTTCAAGCTGATTAATTCGTGTTCGAATACGGGGTCGATTATTATCAATTAATTCTTTTTAATATAGACCTCGGCATTTTGAAAGGGCCCAGTACTTGTTAATGACATCCTTACCCATCGTAAAGTATGATTGAGGCACGGATTCCGGCGGCACTTTTGAAGGGTCCATCTTTCAGCTTTAAAGCTCCACAGAGACAATTCAGCTAATTCGTTTCCATTATTCCGAAGTCCGGCTTCAGTGTTGAATACTTCGCAAATGGCTATAATTTTAAAACTTTTTTTCACTGGGAAAGTGCTTTCCTTTCTGAGTGCATAATTATTCTGGAGTTATTTTTTAGTGTAATTAATCATCATCGTTATTCGTTAAGAGTTCACCTATCCATGAAATACACTAAGTATTAGAATATATTAATCTAATATAGACTCTTTCATACGCTGATCTAATACTGCTGATACTTCCTAAATAGAAACTGAAACTGAAATTTTAGTTCCTAATAGAAACTAAAATTTTATAGTAGCTGTACTAGCTGTTGCCCGCGGCTCCGCCCGCGTGAATTACGTTTTTTTTACATATACCGTTGAATTCCTTGATTTTCGCGGGATTCTGGTGTGATGTTGTACAGAAACCTGTTCTTACTTCGCACGGGTTATCTTGTGGTGATTTTGAAAACTCCTTTTTTTAATAAAAAATATAAAGTTTCATTAATACGTAGTTGAAAGTTCAAAAGGACATTTTAACTGTCGATATTCCGACCCAATGGCACAGGTCGTGGTCACTACGTGACCAAGACTTGTAAAATTTATACGGAATAATCTTTAAAGAACCTCCTTTCTAATAAAAAAAGAATGAATGAAATCGGACACCGGGTTAATGAATTATAACTAAATACACATTTTGACTTTGATGCCGTCTTCCAGGGAAACCATGATGAATTCCGGGACAAAAAGTATCCTATGTCCTACCTCGGAGTATGAACTATAATCATGTCAAGTTTCATTTAAATCCATCCAGCGGATTAGCCGTGATGCGCGGTCGTGAAACAGACAGACAGACAGACAGACAGACAAAAATGAAACAAATTTTGGCTTCAGTATCGACTAAATAGTGTCCTCCAACAAAAATTTTCAAAATATCTTCAATGTACAGAATTCGACCCTTTACAGTTTTATTATATAAGTATAGATAAGTATAGATTATCCGAATCTCTGAAACGGTTCGAACGATTTTCATAAAATTTAGTATACAGGGGGTTTTAGGGGAGATAAATCGATCTAGCTAGGATTCATTTTTAGAAAATATCGAATTTACCAAAAAAATATGACTACTGCTGCCATTTATTGGTCGATAGATACACTACCGAGCAAAGTTCGGTCACCCAGATATTATAATATTATAGGTAGGTACTAATATATTTATTAGACGGCGGTAGACAATATAATACATAGGTAGAGGTTTGCTTGACCCCCAACTATAATGTTCGGTTACTGCGTGTGTTATTTCATCACAGAATCAGATAAAGTGTGACCGTCCTAGTGCGGAATTAATTACCGCAGATAAGAACGTGCTGATTATTCCAATGTCCGTGCGTCTGGCCCGCTAGCCCGGGGGCAAGACGTTGGGTTATCTTAACGTTTCCTACACCTAGCAACACTTGAAGCTCTCATATTGTTATAGGTACACTGTCTATTAATATGATAAATGATATTTTTGTTGACATACTCAGAAGTCAACAGAACTACCTACAAAATGGTTATAATATTATTATGTCTATGTTTGTATACCTTGCCGTACCTACAGGTGTGGGATTAGAGGTAGATCGTAAAGTATTAAAGAATTTCGTGCTATTCTTATATTAGTCTTAAAAGTTTCAAGAACGAAGGAAGGAAGAATATACCTGTCATAGGACAGGATCTAAAGTCGCAATGGGTATGAAATATGAATACAATCTTAGACATGTTAGTTTAGTTATTTAAAAGAACGTGTATCTATACCTAACATTTGCTTTATACTCTTGTTATCCTGCATGTAGATATAGGGACGTATGTATTTATTTAAGTAAAGGTATAAAAGTTATCTCACGAAAGCAGGTCACGAGGTAGATTTTAACGAAGTTCGGATTTAGACCTCCCTCTGGGGGCGGGAGGGCTTACCGCAGGCGAGAGCGTAATAAAAAAAATATTAAGTTCTTAGGGTGCGGCGGTTATCAATTTTCTTAGGACGACTCTGATCAGAACGGAAGCAAGGTCAAGTGGATTAAGACAGTTGTTATTAAGCCAGCAATTAAGTCTAGAGCTTTGGAAATTTTCGCGAGAAAAATGCCAACAGATATTGCTTATTGAGTTTATTTTTTAATATTAAATCAAATACTTTTACGTGTAACGAGTTAGTTGTTCCATACCTGAAAATGCCATGAAAATGACCTGTGTAGTGTGTACACCTACGTCAAGTAAGGTAGAGTCAGTCGATAAAAGTGTCGCGGATACGGTCATAGTCGACACAACAAAGAATCTTGCAGGCAGGATAAAACTCATCTTTTACTTAATTTTGAGCCGGCGTATATCGACGTTGCACTGAAGTTTTATTGTAAAACAGGCAATTAAAAATCCCAAGATCGTATTGGAAGATTTATACGAAAGCACTCGAATAGAGCCGGTTTCATATAAACAGGTTAGTAAACGAAGTGTGTATTAACGAATCCCCTCATGCACTCGCAACGATCAATGAAGTCTGACACCGATTGACTCGTGCGTCGCGCCCGGTGACTGGTGACCGGTGACCGGTGACCGGTGAGTCACGGCCTCACGGTAACCTGAGCGGGAAGCCCCCGGCCAGGGGTCGGATATGAAACCGACACCGCACCGCCACAACCACCTGTGACGCCGTGACTAATGTGGCGGTTGTGCTCATATTTACAGAACAACTATTTGAACGAGCAATTGAATGAACAAAAAACATTAAGACTAGACGTTCAATGAGGTGGTCAGACCGGATCACAAGGATTATAATTCTTGGTTGAAACGGTGTAAAGTGACTATCTATCGACGATGGGACCAAGGCGTAAGTGCTGTAACCATTTATTACCTTTCACTTAGTGATGGCTCCAGACTTGAAAAAGCCGTGTTCCTGAACTTAAGGAAGGTAAGCATAAGTCTGGGGGTCAATTTCTAGTCATACAGCCATGTAACATCCGCAGAGACACTGTAAGTAAAGACTTGCAACTTTGTATTAAAAAAATATCTATCATTCATAACACGGATTAGCAAGAAAAAGTTGAATTAACGCCTCTGTTATCGTATTCAGAGCAGAAGAGTGCAGTGACATCGTAAGGATGATTGGATAAGCAATCGCTCGTACCTAATGCTAATGCGCGGACACAGGTCGGGGAACTACTTGTACCTACCTTATATACTTGAAGGACGGTAGGAGGCATGTTATACAATAAATAATCTTCACATCTATTTCATTTAACAGCAAATGATCCCGCAGCTTCTGTCCTTTCCTTTTTAGTAATTACTACAATTGCCTCCCGATTTATTTTAGAAACATAAACTGCTTTTCTCCCCTAACCAAAAGATTCATCACATAAAAGATGAAACCAGATAGGACTCAACCTTTCAGACCTCAGTCTACTTTACAATTTTTTAGGGTTCCATACCAAAATGGTAAAAATGGAACCCTTATGGTGAGACTTTCTCCGTCCGTCCGTCCGTCTGTCACACTCGATTATTTCAGTAACTATCGAAGCTATCGAACTGAAATTTGGAATAGTTGTAGGTAATTGCGGCGCGCCGCCATTGCAATCATAAAAAATTGAAAATCTATTTTATTTTTATTTAAAAAGGGGGGAAAACCGGGTCGTCAAAATTTCAAAATGAGATAACAATATTGAGTGGGGTATCATATGAAAGGGCGTGACTTGTGTATTCTAAAACCAATTTTTATTTATTTTTATGCCTAATAGTTTTTGAGTTATTGAGCAAACTGTCGAAAAAAATACCGTTCCCCCCCCCCCCCCCCCTTATCTCCGAAGTTTACCAATCAAAAAATCTGAAATAATTATGATCAATAGGAACAAACGTATATTTTACAGGAAAAATAAAATCAACTCTCTAACTATTATACTTTTTTTGATAATAACAATAAACCACCAAAAACAAAGTTACGTTTGCGGTTTGCCAACAAAAGTACCTACATGTAAATTGTACTCGTAAATTCATGAACAAATGTGATTTTTTGAATGTTTTACTTCTTTTATGGTATGGAACCCTCGGTGCGCGAGTCCGACTCGCACTTGGCCGGTTTTTTTATTCAATATAGGCTTACGTTTGACCACAATCTCACCTTCTGGAAGGACGTGAAAACTTTACATAAAGGTCTACTTATCTGTTCAATCAATGTTTGAGTCTTGTACTTATATGTAGGTTAAATAAATGAATATATATGCATTCTCACTCACTTTCTATCTGCAATTACTATAGCGGAAAAGTACTTGAATATTATTGTTGCGCGAGAGTTTTCTTCCTAGTTACTTATATATATTTATTTATCGACGTCAATAATAACAAGCTTTTTCTATCTGTACGTTATTCACAAAGATATAGACAATAGTAATAGCTGGTAAGCTTTGGCAAAAATAAACACCTCCTGTTTGTAGAAACGTACAATTTGCATCCGTTTTGCTCGTTAAATCCATATTAAGGAATATAGGAGCGCGAGCTAACATGTGTTTTTGTAGGTGATGACGTCACAGGATGTGCTAAATATATATTACGGTCCCGCGGCGTGCAACTAAATAATGTCAGCCGACAACGGCCGGGAAAGGGAAATGCGAATGTACGCCCGACTCCCGAAGGAATGACTTTATAGGCCGCACACTTGCGAAATAGCTCTGCGCATGTTCCTTCTATTCTTATATTTCATTCGAACTAATAGTATGCAGAATAATAATAATGTCTGCATAATGTCTTAGAAAAGGCTCAACTTAACACTTGACGACTCAAGCATTAAACAAGTCAAACAGTACCTTTGAGAATTCTTTCAGATTGCGATAAATGATGTGGGGTATTATAGTCAATTAGGAAACTAGGTAAACAAAAGAATATTCATGAATCAAACGTGTATTCGTTCAAAAGTTTAAAATTCTCGGAATAACATATTAGAATACACAAGTATCACAAGTAAAATAAGCCGCTTCAATAGACGTTATACAGGACCCGACAGACCACGCGAAAAATGTCGCCAGCTTACTGGTGTCAGAAATGATTGTTTTTGACACCAAGGGGATCAGTTGTAAGCCGACCGCAGTATTGTCTATGGACCGCGGCCCACGCCACAGATCACTATCTTGTTACTATTATAGTCCGCAGAGAGTTTCCACAGGGACGATTTTCGCCATGTTGCGGCGTATAAATTAGCGGTGACAAATTATGGCGGAACTTTTTTCTTGTATGAAGAAGATTGACCTAAAATCATAAAATTTGGATTTCATGGTTCATACTCGGGTTCATATCGGTGGAAGCTTCACACTTTTCATAAGATTACATGAACTTACCTAACGAACATTAAAAGTAACAGATGCAACTGGTAAGTAGGCGCTTAGCTTTCTTACGTAAATCGGAATGCAGGAATGAAAACCAGAATCGTCAGGAGATATGACGCGTCGCAGTCGGCGGCAATTTACCGCTTGATTAGATTAAATCAATTTATCCCTGACAGTGAAATGGCTCTCTTCCTGCCGCTTCGGAACCTGACATTACAGCTCGTTATCGTCAAGAATTCGACCAAATCGTCTCTCGTCTCCAATATATGAATGTGTGGATTCCAGATCGGATGTCGTAGATATTGGAATTATACTCACTTGTACGGTGTACTTCGTTATGTATTAGAACACGTATATTGAATTCCGATTGACGTATTAATTCGCATCATAGTGCAGATAAAATGCATTTTTCTTTAAATTTTTTATTTATACAAAATCTTTTTATATTCTTTTAAACTGTTTAGAGGGACGTTTTTACATCAGAAAAGTTACGTTAGAACAGATTTCTTGTAGCAATAAAGGCGCGTATTCATTTCGTTGTTTATTTTTTAAAAATTTTCGTTGCTTTCTTTTTAGAGAAAAAGCGGTATTTTGTTCCTTATTTTGAAATAGAGTAAATAATGCAACAGAGTAAAATATTTAGCGTTATGCAATAAAGTGCACTGTTGTAACTTGTAGGCACATCTTATACATTGTAACTTACCTAGTGCTTACGACCGAGTTAGGTTAACCTAGTTTGGTATTGTTTAAGATGTCACATACCTACGGTGAACCTAAATTGAACATTTACGTTATTCTAGTTTATATCTACTTACATCTATCAATATGAGAATAGGTTAGATAGTCTATACTCTGGTTCTTGTCACATTTAATTAATACTAGCTGTTGCCCGCGGCTCCGCCAGCGTGAATTACGATTTTTTTTACATAATATACCTTCCTACTGTAATTCCTTGATTTTTCGCGGGATTCTGGTGTGATGTTGTACAGAAACCTGTTCTTACTTTGCACGGGTTATCTTGTGGTGATTTTGAAAACTCCTTTTTCTTAATAATAATATAAAGTTTCATTAATACGTACTTGAAAGATCAAAAGGACGAATTTAACTGTCGATATTTCGACCCAGTGGCACAGGTCGTGGTCACTACGTGACCACGACTTGTACCAATGTATCGAAATATCGACAGTTAAAATCGTCCTTTTCATTGTGATTTTTATTCTGAAACCACGAAATATGTCAAAAATTATTAAACCATGTGAAAAGTTGTACTGGTGGTAGAACTCTTCTTTCAGAGTTCGGCCGGGTAGGTACCACTGGGATAAATTACTCTACTAACAATATTCCTCAGCCCAACATAATATAAGAGTCTTTGAATAAATATGAATAATAATGAATAATAATATAAGAATAAAAATCTTTGCTTCATCTCAATACAATCCAAAACATCAGAATGGCCAATGGCTATATATTTCTTTACGTATAAAAAGACCTTAGATGACAGTCAGTCGGTTAGGATCGATAAGACCTAATCTTACCCTTTCCATATTGCGGATGATAAAGTTTAAATCTGTTCATGTGTTAACAGTGCCATCTTAATATAAAGTCAGGAAACAGTAAATAAAATGACAGTTAATTTTTATTTAAAAAAATTCGGTAGTACCTATCTCAGAGTTTTACATTCAAGTTCCACATAAATTGTAGAGATGGCGCTATACGGTATAACGTAGCGATGACGCCAGTTACGTGATTTTTGTTCACCCTAAAAGTGAAAAATTTTAAACCATACAAAATCTCCTGCTAAACCTATTTATTTACGGCTGTAAGGGTACTCCAGTCTTACTTGAGCCCTACGTCCTAGCCCTAGGTTCTTTGTGCATTTCGAGTTTCAAGTCACCTACCTACTTAAACTTAAAGGTTCTGATGTCTGTAATTTCTGAACTACAAAAGTGATGATGATAAGATTTGTATGGAATAATTTTTAAAGAACCTCCTTTCTAACAAAAAAAGAATGAATGGAATCGGACAACGCGTTAATGAATTATAACTAAAAAACGTTTGGACTTTGATGCCGTCTTCCAGGGAAACCATGATGAATTTCGGGACAAAAAGTATCCTATGTCCTACCTTGGGGTATGAACTATAATCATGTCAAGTTTCATTTAAATCCATCCAGCGGATTAGCCGTGATGCCCGGTCGTGAAACAGACAGACAGACAGACAGACAGACAGACAGACAGACAAAAATTAAACAAATTACAGTTTTGGCTTCAGTATCGACTAAATAGTGTCCTCCAACAAAAATTTTCAAAATATCTTCAATGTACAGAATTCGACCCTTTACAGTTTTATTATAAGTATAGATAGATTTAATCTTAATGTTTATTCTTTCACATAGACCTAACACAGGCACTTATAAAATATCAGACGCTACCGTCACGTAAGAAAGTCCTTTATTTTATTATTTCTCTTGATATACGAAATTCTCGGGTCTCGTGCTTGTTACCAAACATTTTCTGAGATTCAACTGAGAGGAGGTCGTAAGCTATTTCTTATGTTCCTAATGGCAAAACAACGTTCGTCGGGTTAGCTAATTACACTGTAAATTATTATTGCAGAAATTTTCCAACTTACCTCCGTAGCCATGTTGTATGATAAAAACAATATAAGTACCTACAATGCTCATTCCAAATTTCAATAGAACAAATAACCAAACCAACGGCTAAAACATTTCGCTTTCCTTTACAGTTTACATGAGCTGAAGTTCAAATAAGCATAGAATAAGATGGGCGGAAATCAAGTGTTTGAGTTCTATTCTTTCGAACTTGGCCTTGACCCGCGAGCGTCGATAGAACTCGGCGCTCGTTCGGGTGAGCACGTTCGGGTTTCCCGGGTAAGCCGGCGGATATTAGGCTTTTGAGCGAGGTCATGAACAATCGCAAGGAGATGCTTCCTTACCTCCTTCGCAAGCCTTACGTTTACGAGTCGTAAGTGTAGCGTAAGGGTATCGTTATGACGCTACGCATAACAATATGGCAATTGTCATATTGTTATGCGTACTCCTCTTATGATTCGCTGCAGCACCGCTTCGCCTGCGGATATGTTTGAAAATGTTGGTGCTCGTATTGATCTCGTTGTACGCGAGGATTACGCTACGCTTACGTTTACGAGCCATGTTTGAAGAGCCTTATAGTACAAATCGACTTAAATTTTACTACCCTCAAAGCGGAACTTAGCAGAGACATGAATCAAACATAGATGATAGACCAGTCTATTATCTATTAACGAAGCGTGAGTAATATAAGCAACTAAAGCTCTATCACTTGCTAAAAGATAGAAATATCCTACCCTCTTGTATATAATGTTTGGTAGGATTATTTGTGTGGTCCTCACCGATAAGAAACCTCGGGATATGGGCATCCAAACGATTTTACGTAAACCTTTTCGTACAAGCAAGTACAGTAGCGCCATCTGCCAAAATTCTATAGGTGGCTGTTGTCGGCCAAAGCACAGGCGAAGGGTGGTTAAATCGCATAATACACACACTTGTTATAAAAGCTATAAAGGCGCTATAAAGAGATAGCCCGCTACGAAGCTAGCTCGAACGCTCAAGCGCGTTCCCGGAGCCGAGTGCTACTCTGCTGAACTACCCACGCTCGACGGAACGAGCCACTCTATTTGAACAATGATTTCGCGCTGATCTAAATTAATTGCTCTGAATTCGCGTAACTACGTACATAAAATAAATTGATGACTGTTGTTGAATTTGAGTACAATCTCCTGAAATTTTTTCCTTCTTGATCAATGATATATTATATATTCTATGTTTTTGATATAATTTCAAATGCATCTACGTCAAACTACATTAGTTAACAATTCTAAATTATACAATAAGGAAAAATACTTTAAATCTTGTTCAATATTCGTGATACTTAGAATTACCCAATTATAATGTTTGCATTCTTTTATTTTAAAAGAGGTGCGCTAAAATACATATAGCAATGTAAACATTTATGAAATACAAAAAAAAACTAAATCTCAGTATAAAACTTTAATTAGAATGAAGTTTAGATGCATTTCTGTCGGGGTGCTTCACTTTGTAGAAGAATGACACTTTTAACCTTGCCCTAAAACTTGTTTAAACAAAACAAAATTACTTACTTACCTGCCATGTACCTAATAGCTGAGCACTTCTTTTGAACACTTCATACGAAACAAATAAAGGAAAGAGTACCTAAAACAGAATTGGTGCAAAATCTTTGTTCAAATGAAGTGGCTGATTAGTTCGAGCAGGTAGTTCCACTAAGGACTTAGGGCTGCGCCACGAACGCAGAACACCTATTGTCTTTGCTACGTGGGGTTTTGACCGTGTGACGTAGGCGCTACGGATTTTCTGTTGCCGCTATAACAACAGATACTACACAGGTGGAAAAATAAAAAAAAATAAAACAACCATGAATAAAAATTTATTTACAGAATAATCATATAGGATATATAATAATTATTCACTTAAAAAATAAAATAATAAATAAAAATAAGGGGCCTCCCATCAAACCAAAGACACCTATACTATAGACCCGGCGGACCGCGCGAAAAAATGTCGCCAGTTTATGGGAGCAAAACCCCCCGGCGTCAGTAGTAAGCTGTAAGCACGCAGTATTTCGTACGTACACAACGACGTAGGAGTTTCGACACATTGCTCTACATTTTCTTGTATGAAGAAGGTTTACGTAAAATGTTCGGATGGGCTCATCTTGATGTTATTATCATAGCATCAAACGTAATTTTTTGTTCATTTTTGAATTTGAACGGAACCCGCAATGCGCGAGCTCTACTTGAACATTGATAACATTCTCATGATACTACTTGACCAATGAAGTATCATGAGAATGTTATCAATTTTCTCTCAATGTAATTGACTCGATTCCATACAGGATACTTCCTTCACTTGTTTATGTCGATAAGAATTCGAAAAGGCGCTAAACAATTCGTATTGAGTGTTGGTGCGATTAATTAAGGCCCGGCTATCGAGACGGGGCCGGGACCCGAATAATTAATTCAATTCCATCAATTTCAACTGTCTTCCTTCACTGAAATTATGCGGGAATAAAGATTGCCTCCAAATGCATGTATCATTTATTAACTGTAGTAATTATAGCTTCTATTTTATAACTAAATCGATATTTGTACCTACCTCCAATTTGTTTCTTTAATGTATAATTGACTGGTTGATGTTGTGATATTCGGTGGCTCGTAATAGCTACAAATACTATATAAGTATTTCTATATATTTATATTTAAAGTTTTCGAAGTTCGGTTTCATTGAATTAATTTCATCTATTTATTTGTTACAGGTAAATACGAGTACAGTACGTGACGTATTAGGTGACGTGAACTTAAAGGTTGGGTAGCGAATTTCAGCTCCTTTCTCATTGGCTAATTAGTGTTGATTCAATCGAGTCAATTTCATAGGAATGAAATACGCATGGCAATCATTAAATTTCATATTTTAACAAAGACATTAAGCATGACGTTAAAAGAAATAGTTTTTGATTTATAAGGCAAACTGTCGAAAAAAATGTATTATTAAACACAATCTCGATTTTTTTCCCATGCTCTCCGGACTCTGATGGCTCCGCATAAACAGAAATGGAACAGGGAATGCAAAACGCGATAGCGATTCGCGCTCGCTGGCCGAAGTTTTAATTAGAATTTTGCTTCGACTTTTAAACGCTTTTATAAAAAGCGTAGTGTAGCGAGGCGGAGCCGAACATGATGCCGACACATATTCTGTCACTGCGAACATGACATTTTCCAGAATCTACTCTTATTCCATTTTATCATTTTACTGATCTATGTTTCGATGAAAAATTCCCGCTTTTTTTACTCAAAAAGTTCCAAAATCCCGATTTAGCAAAAATTAAATATGGCAACGCTGGTTTATCCTTATTTCAAAACTATGATTTCAGATAAAGCTAACGAGACGCGCCACCCATAGATGGTTCCAAGTACCAACTACCTGATTGCTTTGATTTTACATTCACATTCAGATTTTTAAATTTTCTTTCTATAGCTTTCGTATATCACTATACTTATTAGTTTTATTGTGAAAAAAGAGGCTATACTTTTCAGCGTAATAGTTTTTTTACTTCGACTTGTTTTGGTTCTTGTACTTTTATTACTTCTTTCTGGTATCTTTTGAAGATTTATGAAAAAACCGAATAAAATTAATACATTACTTTTTGCTTGCTTACCATTTATCCCAGAAAAATGCATATTTCGGAAATTCGCCCTGTTTATCTCTCCTATCGTATTGACCTTTTTGAAAGTTGTTTAAAAATAAAACAATATTGTGTCCTCTCGTTATATTGTTTTTTTTGAAAGGGGAAAAGCAAATGTTACGGCTTTAAATGTGGGTGTAGCCCAATGGTGTAGCCAGGCGTAATTGCAGCGGCAGGCAGCGTTCCTTTTAGTCGACTGTTTGTAGTCTTCCGCTATCAATTTTAATCAGAAGCGGTCATGCAATACTTGATGCCTGTTGGCGCCTGATCAATAGACATCTAGTTTATTGTCACTTTAATACAGTCAAATATTTGCATATCACTTTTAGTATAAATCACTTAGATACATTCATTATTAAATATGTCTTCATTTAAATAGATGGTGTCTCCAGACTTGTTGTCATGGTTTTAGAACTCTGTTACGAGTATTATAGATGTTTGTGAGTTTGTATGTTTGTTAGATCGGGCCACAATGTTGTTCAGAATAGGTATAGATAGTAAATAACCTGCCTATGTGCATGCAGCATCATTCTATGATAAAATCAGGCTTAGATTAGAAGTTAAGACCATAAAATCAATTGCACCTTATTTAAATTCTAGATAGTAATGATATTATCATGCATGCACTTGCAAAAATGACTATATTGTATCTAATTCAGACCAAACACTGTTTTATGTATATTCGTATTCAATTAATTATTATTTATGCAGATGACATCCTTCGGGCCTGCATATACATTTCTCACGGTCGCCGCAGTCGAAGCGAGGGTCGGAACCCATTTATAAAATTGACACGGTGATATGGGCTATGCCCGAAACTAGAGCACGTCGAGTTCGGACGATACAGATACCGAGTACCTATATTACCTACGAATATTATACTCCTATATGACTGTTAGCTGTATATGTATATCACCTTTTGACAATGAGATCCTTAGTCCATCTTCGATACTACCTATATAAGAACACGATAAACAAGCTAGGTACATGTTATTCGAGGCTGGTTACTTTAAGTATATAAAAAAAGATGTTCGATTGTATTGTATCGATATTCTCATTAAGGGAACTTTCATTTCAGTTCTAAATGATTGAAGATTATCGAGCACTGGCGTATCGATAAATTAGATAGTCCCAATTTTATACCTGTTTGAATTGTTCTAATCTTATATTGGGGCCTTCCAACTATGAGATTTTGTACTTAGTGCAGAGTGAAGTACCTAAGTACTTACGTACACTCTCACATTTTTGCTTTTTAAGAGTAATGTTGAAAATAATCTACTAAGTTTTGGCCTTTGGAATAATTGAAAAATTATTATGGCCCTAAAGCTTCAAAGTTTGGAGACCCCTGATCTAGATCAACGAGGCGGAACGAATAGTTCAAGCGAGTAACCTGTTTGATATTTAATCTGTACGGTAAGGGCTTTTGGCGTGGTGTGGGCGGACTAATGACGGCCCAGTGTCCACTATCTATTGACCACCGGTGGACTTAGTCCGGGGGTGTTACGAAACGGCGTACATTCCAGACACGTCTCGGCCACTAGTTCAGTAACACAGAACATTGAAATATACCTGAGACGGACTATTTCATCGGACAAGGAGCTTAATTGGACATTAAATTTCACGTCGGCTAAATAATCCTGTGAGTCCTGTGACCTGTACTTTCGACGCTTTTCAATAGTTCAACAGTTCGTTGATGGATTTTAAATAGGAAGTCGTGGGTTCCATTAAATAGATAGGTACTAGATAGGTATTGTATAAGTCTTATACAATACCTATCTAGTACCTATCTATTACTTACATTATAACACATCTTGTACTGTAAGATGTGTTATAATGTGAGTACAAAATGAGTTTGTTGTAGCCTGTAGACTTCTCAGTTCCAGAGCGTTAAGCCCCTCACGTAAACTTATAGTTTCAAACCGACTTATAGGTATCATCATATACCTCCATATATCTAGAATTCGATGGTAGTACCTACCAATAAATAGTGCTCTTAGTTTAGGCTTAATTTTGAGAGGAAAGGGAACATTCCTCATTCAATACAAAAATAAACAAGGTGTGATCAGTAGAGTGTACCCAAAGATTCTGTAAAACTACTTATCTCGAAATAGAACTGTTATGTATCTTATAGATCTTGATTTAATCAACTTACAGCGTCGGTTATATAAGTAACCCATTGTAAATTAACGCTGGCATTTTTGATCTAGACTCAAACAGACTACAAGTACCTACCTACCTACTTCTTAATTAAAAAAATAGACTCGCAAATAAAAAATTCTTCTCGGTTGAATAGCCGCAGCCGCCAGATGAGCTGAGATAATATTATCAACTGTTATAGTGTAAGAGGGCATGGGCAACTGGATCGGGGTGTTTATTTTTATATTACCAAGTGGGAATAATTCCTATTGAGGGAAAAGAATTGCATTTTAATTTTCAATGACAAAGATTCTTGGAATGATAGGGATACATTTCCATCTCCTCATGAGATATCCTAATAGTTATGTAATAACTCTCATAATATATAAGAATAATTGAGAGAAAAGAATATCATGACATTTTGAAAAGAGCAAGTGCCGAGTTTCTTGCCAGTTCTTCTCGGTGCAAACCTGCATTCCGAACTTGGCGGTAGAGTTTTTGACATTTTCATGGGCGCCTATTATATAGGCCTAGGTGAAATAAAGAATTTCATTTCATTTCATTTCAAACACCCCCTTTTTAGTTGTCAGCTCTCTCTTAAACATTTTTCATCTGATTGGTAGATTGCTGTGCTATGTCGGTGATCTCATTCCTAACTAACAAATACCTATATTTGTTCTTTGAATGTGCAATTCATATGTTTATAATGTTTTCTCTACCTAAATAAATTGCTTCATTTTGTTGCTTTGTGAAAAACAAAAAGACATTTGAATAAGTTTTTGCTTTGTGTACGTTATACGTATGTTTTTTATTGAATATTCCGTTTGTATATTTTATCAAAAATAGTATTAATAAACATTAAATATCGTATTATTTTCTCAAAAGTATCGTAATATCGTACTAACTTGGAACTGGTGTATTTCGAGTTTTTTACATATCTGCAGGAACCTTCGATTTTTCAGGGATACACATTACACGGCATAATATGCTAATCTATCCTCTTTCAAAACCGATGCAGTATCAGCTATTAATGTAAAGAAGCAACAAACATACACGCAAATATATTACTTGCATGTACATGTACTCGATTCAAGAATTTTAATGATGTCTTAAATCTCAGTTAGGCACTTAAATGTAAGTTAGATAGACGTTTTTCTAAACCTCAAAGTGACCCATTACGTGATATCTAGTGATGATTGTACAGGATTGGTACAGTTCGGACCCATGCGCCCACACCTCTCCCATATACGGACAGATTACTTAGTTCGGCCTCAATTTTGAAGTCAGTGTACAGTCGACTGTGAGAACTTTTTTTTTCAATTAGGCCGTGTCAGTTAGAGTGGCGTAAGTAAATAGCAACTGGTATTGCGATAGCAATCATGGTACTAAGTGTTAAACGAGATTGAAGTTTTTCTCGATTGAAATCTTTAAAGCTGCTTTTAAACCGACTGATATGGATATTATAAACTTATAAAGCATCGGCTTCGATTAAATACGATAGATTGTTAGATACATTAAGTAAAATGTCTAACGTAATTTCGTGACTGAAGTTTTTTATCCATGTTCTAATGAATGAATCAACATTGAAAATGTATAATACATGCCTATTCAATTTGATTTCCAATTTTAACATAATTTTTTTGCTCGTTTATGAATTTGGTGGGCTGGGGGATTTAGTATACTTTAATACTTTTGAGAATGGGTCTTGAATTCTTGATAGAGGATGGGTCGAAACCCTCAGTGCACGAGCCCTAGTCGCATCTGACCTATTAATCAATTTTCTGTCATTTGTAGAATCCACCCAGAGACGTGCAAACTACTACCAATATGAATATTTTCATTCTATGTTTGTATGAAAATTTAATATTTAACAGTTCTGCAACATTACTGCTTTAAGATGTGGTACGGCCCCTGAACTTGGTATTTAAATGATGTTAGATCCACTTACACGAGTTAATATTCATGGAGTCAGTCCGCACACACATCAGAGAACAATGGTAAACAATACATTAACGTATACCTATGTACCTATTGTAAATTGTAATATGTTTTCGTTTGAATAACGCGCTCATTATGCGCCATACATTGTTTCGGTATTAATTTGCATTGATAGCAAACTATAACGACGTGTCAGCACATTAATTCTTAACATCGTAATTTGCACTTAATGGCCTTCGGTCGCGTTCCGTTCTAACTTAATTTGTTCCTGTGATGTATGGAGATGAAGTTAATTATTAATTTGCATATTAGAACTAATAAACAGAAATTGTTGTTTATGATGTTACCGCTGATGAGTATATAGTTCCACGTTGCTGCGAATTCTATACGAAAGAATGTTTATACGAGCAAGAAATTCACTTGATGTTAAGTAAAGGTACAAGTTGGTAGCCGACTGCACGCAGCAGCTTGACCGGCACTGCTACTGATCTGCGGTCGGACGACACTGCCGTCTGCCGCACGACGACGCGTCGCTAGGCTTCATGTCGCTAACTACGGAGGGAATTTCATAGAAATACGTAGAAACCAGTAGTGTCGCTGCGACACGTCTTTTGCTGCAGCTTCATGTCGTCCGCTACCAACTTGTACCTTTATACGCCTAAATAAGTTAGACGCCTGCGCATGTCAGATGCAGCAGCAGCAGCCCACATCTTCGCGTTACAATATCATAGGATGCACTGCACTGCGTTTATCACTCTGACCCTTTAATTTTTTGTCTTATTTTGCCCATCACGTCGGCATATATTCCTTCAAACCGAAACTCAGTAATATACATTACCTACTGCTTCACGTAGAATACAAAGTGTGGTAGCTACGAGTACCAACCCGGACGAACTCCGCAAGAAGAGTAGGTACCCTACCGAATGGGCTTAATTTCTTGTTTATGTTCTTGACTTGACATTTTTAGGATTCCGTAGCCAAATATCTAAAAACGGAACCCTTATAATTTCGTCATGTCCGTCTGTACGTTCGTATGTCACCAATTTTTCCAATACTATAAGACTTGGCAAGTAGACACATTTCGTAAACAGCATTAAGATTTTCACAAAAATATATAAAAAAAAAAACAATAAATATTGGGGTTCCCTATACTTAGAAATAAAACTCAAAAAAAAATTTTTTCGTCAAACCTATAGTTAATAGTATCTATGGGATGCGCGAGTCCGATTCGAACTTGGCCGGTGGTTTCTGATTTCGACGAAAAAGTTTTTCTTAGACAACCAAATTAAAATGTATAAAATCTAGTGGCCTTTGCCGAAGATCAAAGCCAGGACCGTCCGCGCCTCTGCCGTGCCAGGGAAGTCGTCGAAATCTTTGAAAGGTGTGCAATTTTTTTAGCTAGTAAATGTCTCGTGGTTGCGGTGTGAGTCGGCGCTGGGTGTTGGACGGAGTTGGCGAGGTTCCACAGTCCACCGCACGAACTATTCTCGCAAAGGTCAGTCGCCGGAGTCAGTGCTCAGAGATAGCGACGCGAACAACGAATGCAGTATGCACCTATAAATTTACCTACCTACTGATAGTATGT
Source organism: Coenonympha glycerion (assembly GCA_963855885.1). Classification (NCBI taxonomy): domain Eukaryota; kingdom Metazoa; phylum Arthropoda; class Insecta; order Lepidoptera; family Nymphalidae; genus Coenonympha; species Coenonympha glycerion. The sequence goes on along the minus strand of OY979630.1, from coordinate 14,067,909 downwards.
TTTTATTAAAATGTCTTAGAAATTTGGCATTAATTTCAATTGTATACTACTATGCTCTTTTTTCCTACCTATCCGAACTTTTTCTGAGATTTGTACGTACTCAATTTTGGCCGTCATCATTGGTCCGTGAATTTGAGACTCGAAATCTCGAGATGATTATTATGGTATTAAATTCTGGCAAGTACATTTTACCCTGACTTTCATAACCGTTGATTAAATTATGTTTGGTTATTTTTGTCCTCAATAAATTTTCCGCAACGCATGCGTCATGCCGCATGCGTGACGGTCGTTGATAAAGTCATTACTGCTATAATCTGTCAGAAAAAGTACCGTCTTTATTTTCATTGTTTTCAATAATTATTTATGTGTCGTCAGCAAAGATTTAAATCGATAGTCGTCAGTATACATTTGCCTAAAAGTTACAACTACTAAACAAAATTGTAATGTCTCAGTAGTATGAGACAACGGTCAATATTCAAAAGTATTAAAGAAAAAAGTTCTTGAGTTGTTCTGTATCGTTATCGTGACGTGCTTATACATTCCGATTAACAAAACAACACGAATCACAATAAAATTACAAATGGGTAATACAAACTCTTATAAATTTTGCCAAGCATTGGAGCACTCCTTGCATAATGCTCCTGCTTATAAGTGGAGATTGCGGGAGTCGTAATAGCTCGTAATACTTTACGTTTATCTTGGAAACGATAATAATATTGTTCAAGCGGTCCGCACGCCATAAAGTAGCTCGTTTGAATATTTAGGTTAGTGCGTCGGGTTCTAGCTCTGAAAATGCCTCCAAGAAATGATTTGTACCTGTTTGATGAAAAATTGTTTAACGTTCATTTTATCAAAAAATTTTTGGCTGTCAAAATTTTTTCCTTCACACATATATACGTTATATGACTTTTGAACCATAAAGAACTTAATTAGTAACTTAAACTATCAGAGAAAATTAATGGAAACTAATTTACCTATGTATAGGCAACGTCGACAATCGGTTTGATACAAAAATTATAAGAAACCTCAGTAATCATAATTCTTTTTGTTAATCTGAAGGAAACCAATGATAATAAGAATGAACCCTATTAGATTGACCTGTGAAACAATAAAGATTTATATGATTTTTTGATTTGATGCGTTAATTTTCACATTAATATTGTTTACATCAATAAATATAATCAATAAATGTAATGTAGGCGCCTAAAATTAACAATTCGTATTCATAAATTATTATTAATATTATACGTGGAATATGATTGGAAACTCGTTTAAATTTTTATATGCTTTTAGGTTTGGTGGAATAGAAACAAGATTCTTTATTAATTAAGGGGAACTTTATTGTGTATCACCAGCTCACCATTAAACTCCCTTTAGTACCTATTTCATCGTTACTCGTAATGTGAAAGAAAATAATAGCAATGTACTACTTATATTTTATATTATAGTGTTTTTACACACTTAGGAAATTATTCCTATAGAGCTCCCAGCCGCGATAGCTGGGGGACGTGGGTTCGAGTCCCACCGCGAGTGAAATTTTGATGCATATTTAAATTTATAGGAATAGTAATGTAGATGATGTCTCAATATTTAAATAACAAAATTGTACTTAAGTTTTGTGTATCAGACAGCAGACTGAAATGACTTTGGATTTTTGACATTATTCGTTTATTTAAAGCTGTTTGGGTACATTCTTCTACACTCTACATTATCGCTCTACAAACGTATGCTATAGATATTTCAATCCACGATGATGCGCCCCACTTTGACAAACTCCATACGAATCGAATGATAGCGAAGCGATCAGTGGATTGAAATATCTTTACCTTATGTTATGAAGGCATTATTACAGTGCAAGTCAAGATCTATACAGTCTAGAATGGCTACCCAGATTCTCCGCTTGCACTGTCATAATAATAATACCTATATTGATTTACGGCTACGAGTAATTTGCTTAATTTTATAGCAATGCTTCGTAATTGAATTCTGTATATGTAAACATTTTGCTTATATTATATTACACGTGTGCCTTCATTTTATTTGAAATTTATCTACTCGTAACGTTACATCAATGCGCAGTGCTTTCAGTGAATACGCTGTCCTATTTACTGAATGGAATAACAAGGCCTGAATAATAAGCGATGCAGCCAGAGGCGACCTCTGTATTCTTGGACTGATTTACCTGAAATTATCATTTTATAGTTATTATGAACAGTGGACATTGGATTTTTGAAGTACACGAAATCATTTCACGGCCTAAATATGCAGAGAACTTAATAACAGTTAGGTATTGTTAAACATTGATAGGTTCTTTTGCAGGATAAAATCCGCTACATTGTAATTGTTTACAGGAAAATCAAACATTTAAATCAAGGTCTTTCTACTGAAAAAATAATTGGAGAGAATGAGGAAAGTTGGCTATTTACACATTAAAATGAAATAGGGAAAAAACATGTTCAGAGAGAATGAGGAAAGTTGGCTATTTATACGTTAAAATTAATTAGGGAAAATACATGTTAAGAGAGAATGAGGAAAGTTGGCTATTTACATTAAAATGAAATATGGAAAATACAATATGCAACAATAAGTTAATAATAATTAAAGTATACCGTTCTTTGACCCCAGCACTTCTTGACCCATCGGCAATCAGCAAAAGTTCAAACTACAATAATCGAGGAATGTTTAAAAACAACTGGCAATAAATAAATGCCGCGCTATCTTTGGGTTAATGAAATTTTTATGATTAAATTAGTATCCATGTGCTTAATTAATAAGATAAACCGCGAAGCGCGTTTAGAGATAGTGTTCCGTCGTTTCGTTGTATGGTATATAATAACTATATACTGCAGGCATAAAACTGTGCGTAACATCGGACTCATGGTTATGTGATCGCCGTCAACGTGGCTGCTGGATTCTCGGAGGGATCTTCCACCCGCATGATCCAGTAGGGTTACGACTAGTACAGGATTTTGTACGAATTTCGAGTCGACCCGCATCACAAAAACAAAATCCTCTATTTTACATCCTTAGGGCATTAAACTTATGTGGATTACATTTCTTACTTATGTGGATACCTTCTGAGACTTTAGCATGAAAGATTGTTGTAAGAGTACTTTTCGATTTGAAGGACAAACTATGTTTTGCTCTTAAAAGCCTGGCTAGTGAATACTTAGTAGTAGTTAGTTAGTACTTTATTTCCGTTGAGAGTCTGGTACAATCACATTGTAGAGAAAATATTCCCATTTATTTTATACGTAACCCTAATGATCTTAATTAATTTTAAGACCTACCGCATGATACAAAATGCCTTTGTTAACGAATTAACACACAAAGTTGAAATCGCCATCGGCTAAGACAATTAATGCCTAACGTCCAAGATCAGAGGTTGAATTGACTCATTAAATGTTTTAATGTTCTGGAAATGTTAGTTTACGGTGATTTTATGGTTTATCCCGTTCTGTTGGCCGACTCGATTGTTTATATTTGTAAGAATTAAAAAGTTTTATGTTTTTAAGTTATTTTGTTTTAAAAGTGGCTAATGACACTCCTGAGATTTCATCGTACACGTCGTCGCTTTCAACTAAACACCGTCTCGCTTCGCTCAGTTAATAAATAACATAGATCAGGACAGAAGTCAGGTGCAGAACCCAGTGTTGTTAGGGTTCCATACTCACGGCTCAAGTGCTTATACACGGTGCTTCTATACGTGGGTATACCTTTTCAAGTAATAAGTAAGAAGCAAACATATTTCTCTAAGCGCACGAATGTAGACGGTTAGCTGGTGGATATGTACGAGTATGTTCATACAAATGTGATAAGTGCAGCAGTTTTAATAAATTTTAGATGTACAGCGAAAATGATCAGCTTCGCTAAACCTTTTTCTTTCCAGTTATTTCTTACTTTCCTAGGTTAGATTTTCCTAAACTTAATTAGGGAACTTAAGTTTTTTATAGATACAACAAATTGCGTAATCGAAAATTGATACGTATTTTACAAAGCCAATATCCTTTCAAATGAATGTGCCATAAGTTAGTATTAGTTTACATTCATTATAATAGATGCTATAGAGTAGTTTTAGGTTTACTCAGCGCTTTAATTCCACAGCGAGTGCCTCGCAAACAGATGTGTGAATAGCATTTTAAAATAGGTCACCTAGAACTTCAAAATGAACCTTTACGACTTCATTAGGCAGCTGATCATTAGGTAGCGGCTGGGTCCGCCCACGAGGACAACGACCCTCGGAATATCCACTTAATCATCTTAGGGACGGCTTCATCAGCCGAAACCCTAATTAACCTTTTTAGCGTTCCCTACCTTTGTATCACAACTGAATCATCACTGTGCTTACTTGGTGAGTCAAAGGAATCTTAAGTACATTAAGGCTCGAAATGTATCATTATAAAACGATAATCTACTGTACTGTGTGTGGTGTAGGTTTATTGATAGAATCCGCTTTCTGTTTGTATCTTCACCCACTTGAATTGATAGAATCTAATGAAGCATTGGTTTAATTGCATAATAGCTAATTATGCAACTGCATCGTAAGGAGGGTCATTTTAATTCGAGTGCTGGTTTTGGGGGTTGGTTGGTGCTGGTAAATAGGATATACGAGAACTTAAATTACAAATTGCAAACAGTTGCATACATGGTGTATCTACGATCAGGAAAATATATAGCTCCCATACAAATAATACTTATGAGGAGTGAAACTGGAAGAGGGTTCATAACGATTCAGCTGTCAAAATCAAAATTGAAAATTTCTATACTGGAGTAGATACAAATCTTTGAGTGCCTCCTGCCTTTGTTAACGTTTAAATATTTTCGCAAGTGTACTTGAGTTCAAATAATTTAACAGGGGACCAATGCGCACCTTTTCTTGGTTTTATAGGTATTTTTAGGCGATTACCATATCATGACGCTATACGGTTTCTTTGTAAGCAGACATTTGTTTTGTTGTTTTTATTTGCGTCCTTTGCTCGGTCGTTGGGGACAGACTCTGCTGGTGTTTTGAATATTTTTTTTACAATTTGTATAGATGGTATTATAGGTCTGCTTTTAGTTACTATGTGACTTAAAGTTTGTATTCGATCCACCTTTCAGTTCTTTCATTTAGCACTAAGCACTCAGCATTTTTGCTCGTCTAGCCTCTTTGTTCTCTATTTTTGTTTTGCTCTAAAGGTTTAACAGGAGAAAAAGTAAGCATGTAAGTAAGATTTTAGTATAAATCATAATATTTATTTCCTTGCCCTGAGTTACTTATGTTGTTTCTATGGAAGTAATAACATGATGAATTGATCCAATATGGAGCAACTGTTTCGATTTTCTGCCTCTCATTTCCACAGGGAGAGCTAGTAATGGTGAGGTGTTTCCGAGACACTAGTATACATTTCAGTATATCGAACACACTCAACCGATCCTCAACTCCCTTGGCTTGTAGTGTGTCTGTTGTATTTTCGTTTTGGATAAAATCCTTTGGTTCACCGTTCACGTAATAGGCTATTGGTGTGAGTGCTTATAAAAGCTCTATCATGTTTTACTTGTTCCCTAGTTCATCTGAGATTAAACTTATAAAAATACGTTATCCTTTGTTCCGTTCGTATGTAAATGAATGACTAAAAAATAATTAAGAAAAATTTTCTGTTAGTTTATTATTGATGTAATTACCTACTGTGGTAATTATTCATTCTTAAACACATAAATATCTGTTGTATTCTCTAAGTTTTCTGTTTATGTTTCCAACTCAATTTAGACTTTAGTATTCAAAGCCTACTATATAATATCTCAAACTGTATTTACATTTAAGTTTTACGTTTGTTTAGGGCTTTAAAGGTTGTACTCGTGAGGCGTGCAGGATTTGTTGAATCGTTATACTCTTAGAGGAGTAATTGCTTGTGTGTTTTTATTTGAAAAGACTAAAATATGTAATTATAATATTTTAGCCGACCGGGCAAACGTGGCTTTGCCATTTAGGGGTATGAAAAATAGCTTAAGACATATCAAATATTATTTGTAATATTTTGTATTTATTAAGATAAATAAATAAATAAAAAAAAATATAGACAAAATACTTCCGAAAAATCGGTCAAGACTTTTCTGAGGAATTTGGTTACAAACATTGTGACACAAGAATTTCATATATTATTAGAGATCAGTTGTATACAATATAACTAAATTCCCTTGAGACGCCATCGTCCTTTCGGGGAAAATTATGATCATCTAGTCATCAAATGTTAGCGATTATAACCGGGATGGACAGTGTAGCGAGATTTTATTGTTAATGCGGTTGTAGCGTTGCAGTGTGGGGAAAATGGCGATATTTCTGTTTGTCGCTTTCCAGGCTAACAAAGGTATTTCGAGCAGAAATTTCTATTTCCTGTGCATTTATTCATATTGTAATGGCTAAGTAGAACTATTTCGAGAGAAACTCTAAAATTCGTCTCGAAAGTTTTGTAATAATTTAGTCTAGTTTTGTAATAATTTCAGTCTTCGAACTGAGTCTCGAAGTCTAAAATTATTACAAAAGATATTCTTCCGTAGGTATCAGAGATTAGCTGAGACGCTTAATGACTAAACTTTAATTTGAGATTTAACGATTAGGTATCACACGACGGTTATTAAAATCACATAAAAGCACCTAAACGACACAACTAATATTACTGCGTATATCAGTCATAATTATAGAGATGAACTCGCGACTAATTTATCTCAAACTTAAATAAAGATAAGGGAATATTTTTTTAAAAAGTCTTATTTGAATTTTTTACAGTTTGTAAGTTAGTACAACATAGATATATAAATAGATAAACTCTTTATTGCACACCACAGAATAAAAATATATAATACACAGAAAGAAATAAATTAAATACTAACAAACTTAGGAGTACAATTTGGCGGCCTTATCGCTACATAGCGATTAGGCAATAAACAGCAAAATTGAAGGAATAACAGTATAGTAACACATATTAGGCCATAAACAGTAAAATTAAAGGAATAGCAGTAAGTTTCTTCTTCACCTGTTTCATTGATTGAAAGTGTCAACTAAAATAAATTAGTCAAAATCAATCTTAAAAAAACTCATGGATGGCGAACATAATGGCTAGCTAGAGCTGCCGTAATATTCGACACTAAGGACACGTTTGTGAGACAATCTAGATTCTAGACGCATGTAATGATTACTTTATAAGGCAGGACATGTTAGCGAAGGCAGCAGGCACCGGCGTGAATTATCACGGGTTATTATCTGTGGACGATTTATTTTTCTTATTTGCTGCGGCTTAGCCTTTGTATTAAATAAAGATACCCTCGTCATTCTGCATTCTTTGTGGTGCTGCCACAAACTGCTGATGACTAATGCGATGGATATTTTGTTGGTTTTATTTAATGTTCTTGTGTACATAAAGAATAGATTTTCAGTAGTCTATATCTATTTATATTTTATTCTCGTTCCATTGTACAATTTTTCACAATATCTTCTTCTGTTTAAGTTATCTGATTAATGCCATATTATAAGGAATAAACTACATAATATTAAGCGCAACTATCATCCTATCAGCTTATAAATTCATTTTCATCTCACCCGCTCGGAAAAGCGTTTTTTAATGCCCGAAATGCCCGTCCGGTAACTATGCAATGACAATTATGCAATGACAAGACAATAATGTGGCGGTGGCGGAAGTGAGAGTTTTTAATTCACAGTTTCTATATCACAATACTTTACTTATTTATATATAGGTAGTTTACATGAAATCCATTGCATGTGGTAGCACCCTATCACAGCGCCAACATAATCTGATACCTCCCATCGAAATGCTTGCAGAAACGCGTATACTTTGCGCTCTTAGGACCTCGCTCAAGGAATTTTATGTAAATTGGCCTTTTTATGACCATTTTTATTATTTTTGTTTAGCATACCACACAGTCTCAAGGAGCAAATGTGACTAATGAAATCGGCTTAGGATTCTGGCGCCATAGGTGTCCCTGATATAAATAACATTCGGCATTAAAAATGAACTTCAATCCATTTCTTTTAATTAAATTGAACATGATAAGAGAACCATAAAGGATTAGAGTGCTTCTCATGTGGAGTCTCACCTTTTTTAAAGGAAACGTCAGAAGATTTATGTGACACAATAATAATTGGATTTTCGTGTAGCTTGGCCCTCGGCGCCTCGCAATTTACTTACTCTCTTCGCAAGGGAGATGCAAATTCAGATGATCTGAGTTGGTAGGATATAGTATAGATATAGATATAGATAAGTTAATCTTAGGAAAAAAGCCACAGTTATTTTGGTATTTGAACTAATATTCGATCAGATGTTGAATTAGTGGCATTTTAGTTAAGAGGATCCTTTAGGTTTCATTCAAAAAAGCGATAAAGTTTTTTTATTCGTAAATGTCGTCCAATTTTCATATTTTTTAGAAACGTTGCAGGGGGTAAACACATTATCACTCTGTAAATAAGGGCATAGATAGCATTTTTGATAACACCTATTCGCGTCGTGCTAAGACACTAGACGGTAGCCTTAAGTACTATAGAGCAAATAAAGGGCAGAAGAGTAGTAGATAGGGATGCTAAGATTTGTATAAGGCCACGGTACATCTATAGGTACAGCGTACTTCTCTAGGCCTACGTATAGGATCTCAAGCTTTAGTTTGCTAGAGTCACATATATGAGACACGAGTACCTCCTTTATTAGTTTACCATACTAGATTTGACGACCTCCGTGGTTGAGTGGTTAGCGTGCCGGTTTTCAAGGCGCCGCCATCTCAGGGGTTCCGGGTTCGATCCCCAGTCGGGGAAATGTAGAAAAATAAGTTTTCTACATTGTCTCGGGTCTGGGTGTTGTTGTACCTTCGTTGTTTCTGATTTCCATAACACAAGTGCATAAGCTACTTACTAAGGGATCGGAGCAATATATGTGATGTTGTCCACTATATATATTTATATATTTATTTATTATTTATTAATCCTAGCTACGCTCATGGGCAGGAGAGTAGTAGATAGGGATGCTAAGATTTGTATGAGGTCACGGCACATCTACACTCTACAGGTAGAGCGTACTTCTCTAAGTCTAGTTCTAGGATCTCAAGCTTTAGCTAGCTAGCGTTAATGCATTAACTAGACACGAGTTTATGCATTAACTCTTAAATTAAAATTAACCTTATTAGTTTACCATTACTAAATATTGTAATCATATAAAAATTCCACTGTATGTATAGATGAATGTTAATTGAAGTTGATTAGGAGCACGACAGGAAAAGCGGCGATCATATCAAGGTGGAAATCTTGTTTCGTGGAACTGGCAATTATTTCCATGGCACGGCGTCATGGAATTATATGCAGTGTGCATATGTTGATGTTGTCAATTTATGCAAACAATTAGTTTTTCATTGCGTCCTTGGTAACCTTTTTATCGTAAACAAGCTTTAAATCAGCATCTTCTACCATTATTTCTATTACGAGAGCTAATGCGTTTATTTTCCTACTCTCAGCCACAACGCAATATGGATTCGTATAAAAATCCAAACAAATGTGATTAAACGGCGGATTATTCGTAATTATTAAAGCTATTTACTCGTACAAACCCCGGCAGAATACTTCCAGTACAGTGCACTTATCTATATAAAAACAAATGTCATTTGGATTTTAATGCTCTGCTAGGCTATTGTGTAAGAACAAGTAAATAATTAAAAAATTAAAAAAACACGACTGCCCTGAGGTAAAACGACTTTTTCCAAAAAAATGTAGCCTATGTTACTCGGGATGATGTAAGGATTCTAACGATACCCCATATGTCCAAATCTACTCAGCCGTTCAGAAGTTATGGTGGAATAAAGAAACTCACATATTTACAAACATACATACATACACACATACATACATACATACATACATACATACATACATACATACATACATACATACATACATACATACATACATGAACCCTAAAAACATTACACTCCTTTTCTTAGGCAGCCGTGTAAAATCAAATTCCGCCCGCTGATTGGTTCCCTGATTTACGTCAGCCAATTGGGAGGCAGAATTCGCTTACGATTACGATAGTAATGATAAGGACGTTTTTCTTACGCAATCAGACCCGGCAATCTTTTCAAAATATAGGCTTATATACCTAGTACAGCTGGTATCCATTGTAAATTCCTACGTTGAGTGATTTACGGGTATGCTATGATTTGTCTGTCAGTCAATTAGTCAACGTTTAGCTAAAGCGATTGCCTTGTAGGACAATGTTGGCAGTGCCGCCATGTTTTTGTTAACAATGTTGACTTGGGAGTTGAGACTTGAAAGTAATAGAATTGTGACCTGAATTTAACGTTTTACAATCAATATTTTTGGTCGCTTTGGTATTTAGTACATACCAAACAGTTATTTACAGTTCCATATTTATTTACGGTTTGTAACTAACTACGAGTAAGTAGCTTGTTTTCGTAAACTAAAAACATAAAGCATTAAAGGTTTATTCAAACCACTTGCAAATTGCTAACTAATTTACATAAATGAATAAATTTTTAAGCAAAATATTTTTTACTAGCTTGCATTTGCTCCCGCAAATGTATAAAAACAGGCAAAATATCGAGAAATATGCAATTTGCAATCCAAATGCGTCTTCCACGGGATGTAGCTAGCTAGCTTGGTGCATGGAACACTGCCCCATGGTCCAAGACACGAAAGAATATAAGGTTGCGAGTACAGTGCTTCAGAGAATATTATGCTGTTTAATATGCGATGCAATGTGTACTAGTAGGGGAGCCCACGATGCTAAATCGGTAGTTACTCGAGCGTCGTGAGGAACTATTGCATTGTAAATATTAGGTGCTAAAATGAAAAAGAAGTTTGGTATTTCAGTGGAAGGGTTAATACAGGTTTACAAAAAATCTAAAAAAAATCTGTCCATGAAAGTATACTCGAGCGCATCACATTTTTATGCAGAAGCTTCTTCTTGATATGCTTGTCGTCCTGACCCATATTCTGCCGGGTTAAAAATAAAAATTTAAAGGCAGATTGAGATAACTCCTCCACATAATTGTCAGATTATGGGGTCAGGACGACAAGCACATCAAGATGAAGCATCTGCATAAAATCTGACACGCTCGTGTAGCTACCAAAATCCCATCTTGGGCTCCCCTACTATACCGACATACGCATGACTGACAAGGGGAATTCATGCTAAGGCCATCGGTAATGCAATGCGCGAGCGATACGTGCGCTGCGATGTACGAATACCTAGCAATTTTAATTACGAACATCTAGGAATCGGGACGGCCTCTGGACCTACGGTTTCTGGGAATGTTAAATGGAGTAAACGAGTTAATTTGTGTTACACTCGTATAGGAAATTAGCTACACTGCTGTACACATTTAGTTTGATCGAAGTGTTCTAAGTAGTTATTAAACTAGGATAACTAGAATCTTGCAAACGAACAAGCGTTTTTGTTCTACAACCATTATTAATTAACCACTTTGCTTAGTTAGTAAGGTTACGGAATTACAGATTTTTATAGAGTTACTAGCAGATACCCGCGGCTTCGCACGCGTAAATTTTAGTTTTAACTATTCTACGGGAACCATCCATTTTCCGGAATAAAAAGTACCCTTTGTGTTAATTTACATGAAATCTATCTTCATTTCAACTTTAAACCAAAAATTTTCAGTAGTTGTGCATGAAGGAATAAATTTTCTCCCGCATGAATATCTGGTTTTCCCTATTATCACGAAAACAATGGATTTTCCCGAGAAAAAAGTAGTTGATTCTAGGATATAATCTATCTCCATTCTAAATTTCAGCCCAATCGGTTCAGAAGTGACGGCACGATGGAGTATTTCTCCCGCATGAATATCTGCTATTTAACTATTTTCTCAGAAACCACGGATTTTCCCGGGATAAAAATTTGCCTATTAATGCAGGATAAAACCTATCCCCTTTTTGAATTTCAGTTATATCCGTTCAGTAATTACAGCGTGAAGTAGTATTTTTCCCGCATGCATGTCTGTTTTTAAGTTTTCCCGCGGAAACCATGAATTTTTTGGGATAAAAAGTAGCCTTTGTATTTATTAATCCTGGATAAAATCTAACTTCATTCCGCATTTCAGCCACATCAGTTCAGTAAGTAAGGCGTGAAGGAATATTTTTCCCGCGTAGATATCTGATTTTCACTTCTATCATAGAAACCATGAATTTTTCCAGGATAAAAAGTGGCCTAGGCATTAATTCAGGATATAAACTATCTCCATTCCAAATTTCAGCCAAATCGATTCAGTAGTTGCGGCGTGAATAATTTTTTGCGCGTGAATTTCGGTTTTTAACTAATCCCACGGGAACCTTGAATTTTTCGGGATAAAATGTAGCTTTTGTGTTAATCCAGGATATAATTTACTTCAATTCCAAATTTGAGCTAAATCGGTTCAGTAGTTAAGGTGTGAACGAATATTTTTCCCGCGTGGATTTCTGTTTTTCACTATGATCATACTCGTAGAAGTCATGAAATTTTCCGAGATGAAAAGTAGCCTACGTATTAATCCAGGATGTAATCTATCTTTATTCCGAATTTCAGCCATATCAGTTCAGTAAATACGGCGTGAAGTAGTATTTTTCGCGTATGAATATCTGTTTTTCTTTTTTCCTGCAAAAACCATGGATTTTTCCGGGATAAAAAGTAGCCTATTTATTAACCCAGGATATAATCTATCTCCATTCCAAATTCCAGCCAAATCGGTTGTGCACTTGCGGCATGAAGATTTTCTTTCCGCCTGAATTTCGGTTTTTTACTAATCCCACGGGAACCATAAAATTTTTCGGGACGAAAAGTAGCTTTCGTATTAATCCAGGATATAGTCTATCTTTATTCCGAATTTCAGCCATATCAGTTCAGTAATTACGACGTGAAGAAGTATTTTTCTCGCGAGAATATCGGTTTTTCACTTTTCCTGCAAAAACCATGGATTTTTCCGGGATAAAAAGTGCCCTATTTATTAACCCAAGATATAATCTATCTCCGTTGCAAATTCCAGCCAAATGGGTTGTGCTTTTGCGGCATGAAGATTGTTTTTCCGCGTTCATTTCGGTTTTTCAGTAATCCCACGGGAACGATGAATTTTTTCGCGATGAAAAGTAGCCTTCGTATTAATCCAATATATAATCTATCTTTATTCATAATTTCAGCCATATCAGTTCAGTAATTACGGCGGGAAGTAGTATTTTTCCCGCGTGAATATCTGTTTTTCCCTTCTCCTGCAAAACCCATGGATTTTTCCGGGATGAAAAGTAGCCTATTTATTAACCCAGGATATAATCTATCTCCATTCCAAATTTCATCCAAATCGGTTGCGTACTTGCGGCGTGAGATTTTTTTTCCGCGTGAATTTCGGTTTTTAACTTATCCCACGGGAACCATGAAATTTTTCGGGATGAAAAGTAGCCTATGAGGTAATGCAAGATATAATATACCTCTATTCCAAATTTTAGCCAAATCGGTACAGTAGTTGCGGCGTGAAGACGTATTTTAACTTGATAAAATCCAAACTTCGGACCCCCGTTTCACCCCCTTAGAGGGTAAATTTTGAAAAATCCTTTCTTAGTGCACCCCTAGACCTCACAAGGAACATGTGTGCCAAATTTGGAGTCTCTAGACCCAGCGGTTTGGGCTGTGCGTTGATATGTCAGTCAGTCAGTCAGTTTCTTCTTTTATATATTTAGACTAGCTGACCTGGCAAATGTTGTTTTGCCCTTAAGGATATAAAAAAATAGATAAATTGAGATTTAAGCTATCCTATCTTTTAAGTTAGAGCAAACTGCACATGGTGTGCGAATTTTATTAAAATCGGTTAAGTGGTTTAGGAGTCCATTGAGGACATACATTGTGACACGAGATTTATATATATTAAGAAGATTTGCTGTCTCAGAAAAAGTTGTTTTGCCATAAGGGATATAAAAAAATACCTTACTTACTCACTTAGCTTACGACCTACTTTCAGACCTAAAGATCATGTTTCGGAGAAGTTTGGTCACTACCACGAGACACGAGATAAAACATTTTATAGAAATAAACAGACATAATTAAACAAATTTTGTCACTCGACCAAAACACTCGACAGGCGAATTTTGTATTCATTTATGAATCTTTCTATGTCTGAAGTGACTGTTTCTTTTATGTAGATCCGCCTTAATTAACTCACCAAAGTGACATCGCCATCAAGTTACATATATTACTCGTATATCGAAACCCAAATATCGAATTAAAAAAATGTCTGGTAAAGCTTTCCGATAACGTGACCATAGAGAACGCGTAGATATCTCGTAGAGCTAAAAACAAAATGTTATAGGTACTAAAAGTATACATATTTTCAAGTAATTTTTATTCAATTAATTTCATATTTAATTAAACGACCTTATAATTTATCGTAACTCATTCTTTCAAAATAAGATTTTCTTTTAAAGTTCTACTACCATGTTTTCACATAAACTTATGTTGTTTTTATGATTTATAAAGGTTACGAAACTGGAACTTAATGTTTTAGGAGTCAACAATTTCTGGAAGCGAGTACTTGAGGCCGTTCTCTTGTTTATTAGTAGAATATTCTTGTTTATAACAAGTCAATTTACAATACTGACCACACGCCCACAGGGTGTTTTACAAAGTTTTCCTAATGCTTACTGAAATGGAAAATAACAACATACCTAAGTGAAATAAACTGACTTCTCTCGCTCTCTCAGCCCCTTTTTATGTCCCACTGCTGGGCACGGGTCTCTTCTCAGACTGAGAAGGGTTTGGCCATCACCACGCTGGCCAAGTGGCGGGTTGGCGGGCTTCACACACTTTCGAGAACATTTTTGTGAACTCTCAGGCATGCAGGTTTCCTCACGATATAAGGAAGTGATGTTTAGTTTCGTAAAAACGTACAGAAAAGTCAAAGGTGCAAAACAGACTTCTAAATTCTAATATTTATTTTGTTTGTTACAGGTTAGTGTTTCAACAAACCTTACGAATCGGTAAGTGATGAGTAGAAGGTTCTTAAAAAGTTAGGGATTTTAACCATTATATGATTTTTTTATTCAATTTTTAAGCAGAAATTAATTTATTTAACAGTTCATTTTAGTATTTACCTAAGCAAATTCTCACAATGCGGTGTCTCTAATGTATTTGAGAAACTTCAGGTAAGAAGGTCAGACTAAACAAAAGTTTTAGGCATGTTTTTTGTTCACAATGTTTTCCGTTATTAATAAGCCAGTAATATTTTGCAGCAACAAGCATAAAATTCTACCCTACCAGCAAAGACGCACCGCCAAGCGATTTAGCGTTCCGGCGCGATGCTGTGTAGTTAGGGGTGAGTTTACTCACCCCTTCCAAGTTAGTACGATAACATCTTCGACTGCATCATCACTTACCATCAGTTGAGATCGCAGTCAAGTACTAACTTGAAAAGTGAAAAAAAAAAAAACTGGGATTCGAACCTCCTACTTGCGATCCAATTAGGAGGTAAACGTCTAAACCAGTAGGTTCACTGGTTAATGCACCATGGGAATATGTAAGAGTTGTTATACGGTGTATTATATTCTATTTTTCAGCAAAAAGGCGCTGTCCTGGATTGCTTTTTATTATTTTTCAGCTAGACGACTAGCTCGTTCTGTGAGAGTTTTTACTTTTTAGCTTTTCGCTGCATGTCAAGTGGCGTGCGAGTACCGTGCAGTGTGCACCACCGCCGTGGCATTTCTCGCTTTGAGGAAAATAATAAGCGCATGGAGAGAAAGAAATGGTAACTAGGAAAGTCCAGTCGGTCTCGTAGCTCTTATGCTTTTGAGTGTGAGGTTGTATTCAATAACTTTTAAATAGCACTTGAGGTGTGTTGTCAGAGTTCAGCAGGGACATACTTCTTGCCAAACCCCTCTTAGTCTGAGAGGAGACCCGTGCCCAGCAGTGGAACATAAAAAGGGGTTAAGATGGATGATACTTCTTGCTTTAATCCTTTTTTTTCATAGAAGTTTTTGTTATTATTATTATAAAATGAGTAATTAGTCATACCTGGTAAAACATTACGACTAAGTATTTAGTATTGATGTGTATTATTATTTCTATAGAGCCACACTACTTTCAGTATAGAATTTAATTGCGAACACAATTTTTACTACTATTATTAGTATTCATAAAATAACATACTTCTGTGAAACTCAATCTATTCTTATTTCGTAGGCTATAAAAGCTTGGGTTTCTTTCACGTCTTAATATGGCCACAAAAAGTTAAGTTTAATAACCTCTAACAAACAGTATAAGTAATCGATCTCTTTGATAGATTTTTTGTCACGTCTAGTTCCAGCTGATTAACAAAGTATACGTACATATTTATTATATTAGGTACCAGTGGTTCTCTCTGAAAGAACACAACCCATCATGCATTATTATCGCATGAAGGTCTCTGCATAAATTAAATATTAATCACAATGAGATTATCCAAACACGTGTGTTGTAAAGGCAGTTTCATACAAAGGTGTTGTATCGCGCGGATTTATAGGAAAAGTTGAGAAGTATGTAGTCTTTTTGCATGATTAATGGGGATATGCAGAACGTGTTTAGAATCTGTGCAGTATAGTACGCTTTAGTTTAGATACATTATCTATAATTGATCTATAATAGTAGTTGTTTGTAGACACGTAGTTTGGTGTAATAATTTAATATCTATCTATAAACTATACAAATACTTTCTTTTCTAATTAGTGGTACATACCCAACACAGGGTATGATGAGATAGTATCGAGACAAATAACAACACCTTTTTGGCTGTTTCACCCACGTTTCACCCCGAACCCGGAGACAGCTTTGTACGTCATAACCTACGACTGTTTCTTCCAATATAATGACGCGGTTTGTTTTCACTGGTGCTTCGATATTAGAAATCATTATTAGCAGTAATAAATACTGTATAAAGTAACACAATTAAAGTTTAGATAGGCGCTAAGTACAACCCATAAAAAATATTTGTTATAGTGAATACATTCGCGCGCGTTATGCATCTTGGTATACCTATAAAGGTAGAATTTTATAAGCGTTTTGCGATCGCCAGTGTGTTGGGACCCTAGCCTCCTCCACCATTGTATCACGGGCTCTATCTTGTCTATGAACCCGCAAGAATACGGCAAGTGACACAGGATGTTATCCATCATGCGCCACGACATCGCGGCAATCTGAGATATCAATTATATCGCTATGCGCTGGGCGTCCGATTAATGTTAAATTATTCATTTGCATTGTTTAACTAGCTTAGGGCCGGTTTTTTGAGACATAGTTAAGTCAACCAATGGTTAAAAATTTTAACAAATTGTTAAATTTTCGTAGAAATCGTTTTTTGAGACATAGTTAGGCTAACTAATGGTCAAAAGCCCAACCATTTGTTAGAATATTTAACCACAGCACAGACGAGGGTTATGCAGACGGCGATAGTTAACTTTTGTTATAACATCTGTTCTTTTCAACTGTTTTTTGCTTTAAACAACATTTTGTGAACATTATTCGTTGAAATGAGATCAAGACTAGAAGAATTCGTGTGTTTGCCGTTTTCATAATGAACAATATCATCAGATACTTTGAGAGTTCAGAGAGTTCATCTGATGATGAATTATTAACGGAATTCGTCCTAATGAGAAGACCCAAAGTGTTCAAACCGCGTAATTCGCCTCTGGACCATTGGGATGATGTCGATTTTTTAAAAATATATCGATTATCTAAAGAAACTGTTGTCTGGATAATCGAACAAATAGGTGCAGGATTACAAACATCAACTACAAGAAACCATGCAGTAGTACCCCTCGAGCAGTTGCTTATTACGTTAAGATTTTATGCCACTGGAAATATGCAACAGTGTTCCGGTGATCTTTCTGGTGTCACTAAATCAACTGTATGTAAAATAATTCACGCAGTGTCGAAACAAATTTGTATCAAATTAATACATTTAATTTCTATGCCTCTCTGACGAAGAAATAAGAGAAGTTGTGCAAAAATTTTATTCAATTGCAAAATTCCCAAGTGTTATTTGTGCAATAGACTGTACACATATACGCATAATGCAGAACTCTACAGAAATAGGAAAGACGTTTTTTCTATAAACACCCAAGCAGTTGCAGATGGAAACTTGAGAATCAGAAATATTGTAGCGAGATGGCCGGGCTCAGTACATGACAGTACAATACAGCAAATCATTATAACAGGTATAAAAATATTTTAAAATCCTCGATCAGAGTTTCTAAACAAATATCAAATCTAAAATATATAAACAATAGCGACAATAGCCATGACTACTAATTATTTTAAAATTAATTTACACCAGCAATAAATAAAACGAAATAATCTTTAAAATAAAATCACCACGTAAATCCACAACAAACATTCAAAGTTCAAACCAATTCAAACTTCAAAGCTACGATCACGCTAGGATGTCACGATAATGTCATCTGTCAAATGTCAACGTCATTACTCTGGAATCTTTAAGTATTGCCATAAAAATAATGACTCCCTACGAAAAATTATCTCAATTTCGGAAAAAAAAGTGTTCTTAGCAATGGCAATATTATGACCATTTGTTAGTGCTAACTATAGTTAAAATGGCGATCAAAAAACGAAACCGTGGTTTAACCATTTGTTAGCGTCTTAACTATAGTAAACTTAACTAATAGTCAACTCTGTGTTGACTATGTCTCAAAAAACCGGCCCTTAGTAGTCTTAAGTTTGTGTGTATGTCTATGTGGTCTATTATGCTACTACATTTTGGTACGGATCGGTTAAATGCTTAGATGAGTTCTTCGGCTTACGTTCATCTATCTCATCTCAACCCTTTTGTTGTGCGGGTCAATCTTTTTGTTGTGCGGGTTAGCGGGCTTCACACACCTTCGAGAACATTTTTGTGAACTCTCAGGCATGCCAGTTTCCTCACGATGTTTTCCTTCATCGCTAAGCAAGTGATATTTAGTTTCCTAAAAACGCACATAACTCGAAAAAGTCACAGGTGCGTGCCCAGGATTCGAACCCGCGACCTCCTTGTGAAAGACAGAGGTCAGAACCATTGGGCTATAACGTTATATCCTTAAAATATCGCAGTATTCAGAGTTTCAAAATTAATCAGAGCGATTGATTTTTTTATATGTAAACAAAATCATATTATTCATACGTTCGCAAAAAGCCATGCCGGTGCGATTATTATAAATGGATTCGACATTTCATTTCGCTCGCTCTTATTACTTTGAAGGCCTCACGAAATTGAAAAGCGTGTCTTCACTTCTGGGTGTGAGAAAATTCATAACCCTTTGAGCGAAATCCTTGACATGTTTCGTCTCTTCTTTACAAACTCTTAAAGTTCCCTAAGAGCATCTCGGATCTCTATTTTCATATTTCCTATTTAAATTGATTTTACCTTATATATTATCTTGTCATAATAATGTATTCTTATTTCTATCTTACTTGTCGTCTTATATTTTTTGCACTTTTTCATCTTAACGAAAAAGGAGAATGACCAAAGGTGGTATCAAGATTTCTCATGAACCAAAACGAAAATAGGAAAATAAAATAGGGTTTTTTAAAGAAAATAATCATGGGCACAAATAATTTGTTTTTCATATCCGGAATTCAATTTTCCATACAAAAAGTTACTTTCTTTTCGATGCACATTTTGTGTCATACTGATTTTACTAAGAAGTACAACTTGTTTGTTTGCCTATAACTTTGGAATCCGGATATTAATTAAAAAAGTAATAATTGTAGGATTTAATGTGGTAACCGTATAGTCTATAAAAATAACGTTTGGGTTTCATATCCATTGGGAATCCATACATCCATGGTCAATGTCCTTTAATAAGATATTACTTACAAATGATTTTATTTTTTATTTTTTATTGGTCACATGCAACTTTTTTTTTAATGCTTCAATTATATATCTGTACTCTCTTCATAGTCATAACGTCTCTTATTATAACAGTACTTATTAATTTTTGCTTTCCATTTACCTACCTATAGTTTTTTGTCGTGTAACTATTTCCTCATTCAAAATTTCTAAAGCACAATTTTCATTAGTTTCAATTATAGAGAGGAAGTTTCCTTGGTGTTACAAATAGACGATAAAGCATTATTGAAATATGATTGATGAAACGTTTCTGTTAGTTTCGAACGTGTGTGAAAGGCGTGGGCGTTAGACGCCTCATCGTACCAAATTATATCAATGAATGGACGCGCACGTGATTAGATAACCACACGCCGGTGGCAGGAGGTGGGAAACGACTTCATTCAGCTCCCTCAAAGTATATGTATTATTATCACGTGAAATTCTACACATACATAGATAAACGCTCAGAGATATTAATATGTTTCGACCACTGATTTCCATAGAGTATATAGAATATACTCTGGATAGCTTACTCAATACATCCGACAGTTCATTTTTTGTGCCGATTTGAAGCGCCACCCCCGAACGTCCACGGTACTAAATTGACATTTGTTGGTAGTGACCGCCATTTTGAATGTCATTATATTTTAGTTCCATGGACGCTCACGCCAGGTTACGAAACAATCAGCGCCAAAATGGCGAAAATCGAGTGTCTTCATTTTTACGTTGGCAGTCAGCACTCCAGAGAGAGATCAGTGGTTTCGACCATTTCTCGCCTCGTGGTTTTTCCAACTCGTCCACCGTTGACGCAGTGATTAACCATTGACACATCGTCTGCGTACATGAAGACGTCGACATCCCCAATTCTGAGTGTTAGATCATTAAGAAGGAGGGTAAATGCAAGGTTTGATAGAGGGAAGCCTTGAGGTACTCCATTGTGACTGGTTAAACAATCTGATGTAGAGATTCAGCTTTACCAACGACCCTTTGCATTCTATCGTTCATAAAATCCACTAGCAAGTTTAGTGCTCACAACTGACGCTGTTGGTGTCAAAACCAACATTTTTTGGCGCAGTAAACTGACGCAATTTATTTGCGCGGTCCGCCGTGTCCTTTGTATCCGTCTATTACTGGTACCAAAATATATCAATGAATGGACGCGCACGTGATTAGATAACCACACGCTGATGGCAGGAGGTGGGAAACAACTTCATTCAACTCGCTCAAAGTATATTATTATCACGTGAAATTCTACACATACCTAGATACACAACGTAGTTATAGTCTGCTCACCGAAGATATTATGGCGAGAGATGATCTCGTGATCGTACAATAATTAAGAGTAATGTTATCGTTCTGGCACAACATGAACGCAGGTAAAGTGTGTGTTTGTTTGTTTATTGTTACTTATTCATGGCACAGTGATATATTGCATTGGAGCATGTATATTATAATCTGCGAAAACCGCATTATTGTTACTTAACGTTTTAAGACCAAGTTAAGTTGGTACTTTAAAACGATTTATAATGGAAAAAGCGTTTTTTATTTTTCAATATACACTCGGCGTCAAAAAAATCGTACCTTTCAATAAATCTACTTCAAACAACTTTAAACCTTATTTGACATCAATAATGACGGTCATGTTGGATATCATTTGAAAGGCGATGAAATGGAGAGCACAAAAACAATTCAATTTATTATTTTTCTTTTATTGGAAAAGCACAAAAAAAAGAAGTATATAAAACAGTAAAAATCCTTAATTAAGCCTTAATTTAAAACAGATTAATTACACAAAAAAGAATACAAAAATGATCTTAAAACTAATCTAAAATCTAGTGTTACCCCCCCTTGCCCTGATGACGGCTTCCATACGATCCCTCATGGATCTTACCAATTTTAAAATTTCTTCTTGAGGGATAATGTCCCATTCCTCAATAACGGCATCTTTGAGTTCCTGGAGAGTCGTAGGAGCGGGATCACGAGACCGAACCTTGCGTTTTAAATGGTCCCATAGGTGCTCAATCGGGTTCAGGTCTGGACTTCTCGCTGGCCACTGCATGACAGAGATCCCAACATCTTGAAGGTAGTCGCGCACAATAATTGCAGTGTGAGCGCGAGCGTTGTCATGCATCAACGTGAACCCCTCGCCAACAAAACTGGCATAGGGGACCACATGGTCTTCCAGGATCTCTGTGATGTACCGGTGAGCAGTCAGCGACCCTTGCCCGCGAGCACCTCGAGCCCGGGAGACGCAAACAAGGTCGGTTTTGCCGTCGGCAGACATGCCGCCCCAGAACATACAAGAACCGCCTCCATATTCCACCGTCTCCTGGATGCAGGCTTGGGCGAAACGTTCACCCTGTCTTCTGTACACTCTTTTGCGTCTGTCGTTGCAGAAAAGGCACACTTTCGTCTCGTCTGAGAAGAGAACAGCTTTCCATTGTTCGAGGGTCCAATTGACGTGTTCGCGAGCGAATTGCAAGCGGGCTCGCCGATGCTCTGCGGTCAATTCTGGACCCGTAGCAGCTCTTCGCGCCGCTATTTTCCTCTCCCCCAGCCTTCGTCTAACCGTAGACACACTCACGGTTCTTCTGTTAGCTGTCTGGAGCTGCTGTCGCAACTCAACAGCATTTAAGAAGCGATTTCTCAAAGATGTCGATACGATGAATCGGTCGTCTCTCTCCGAGGTGCAGCGACGTCTACCAGACCCATGTCTTCGGACGTAGCCACCGGTCTCCAGGAAACGCTGGTACACTCTTCGAACCGAAAAACGGCTCAAGTTGAGTTGCCGAGCGACATCACACTGCCGCATGCCTGATTGCAGTAGTGCAATCACTTGGGCGGCCTCATCGACAGTGGTATCCATCTTCAAGGGTATTTTTCTTGGGAATGAGCTTTTCGTGTGTCCACTTCAACGGTTGGATAGCGAATGATCCTGATTGAACCTGTATTGACCCTTTTATACCTGCAAAAGGTAGCGCAACTAGCGGCTGTTTAAGGAGCAAAATTGTAAGTGTTCTCTTCTTCTTTTTTGTGCTCTTCCAGTAAAAGAAAAATAATCAATTGAATTGTTTTTGTATACTCCATTTCATCACCTTTCAAATGATATGCAACATGACCCTCATTATTGATGTCAAATAAGGTCTAAAGTTGTTTGAAGTAGATTTTTTGAAAGGTGCGATTTTTTTGACGCCGAGTGTAGTTATTTTTCCTTATTTAATTTATCCTTTTGATGAATTTCTCCTATTATTCATTCAGATGAAATGCAAGCTTTTGTTTGTCGGTGCATATTTATCGTTGATTGCGATCTTTTGAAACACCACTCCACACTCCATGCACAATCTCCTTGGCACAAAGCGCCGATTGCTGCATCGCTCAGTTGCTGTGAGAGTGTGCCCTGCATTTTAATGAATCTCTACTATCAAATAAAAGGGTACCTACATATTGCTAAAATGCCGCGATAGCACGCTTGTACTCCTGGCTTCAGTGATAGCTATTAGCCACAAGAACAAGATGCACCTCAATCGATGATATTTCATGTATGTACTTATCTGCCTGCTTACGTTTTTTTCTAAATTCTATCCTTCCTATCGTATTCTATCCTATCCTATCCTAATACTGATATATAAACGCGAAAGTTTGTAAGAATAGATCGATGGATCTTTGTTACTCTTTCACGCCGCAACTACTGAACCGATTTGGCTGAAGTTTGGAACATAAATAGATACTCGTAGCTTATAATCTGGATTAACACTTAAACTACTTTTTATCTCGGAAAAAATGGATTCTTCCCATGGGATTGGCGAAAAACCGAATTTCACGCGGCCGGGGTCGCGGGCAAAAGCTAGTATTATTATACAAGGAAGGTCTTTGTCTATATGGTTTGAATCCCGATACCTGAATTACATATATTGGTACTCCTCTCTTTATTCATACTTTTTCGGGATAACATATTTGTGACATGAATAGAGAGGAGACCCGTGCCCAGCAGTGGGACATAAAAGGAGTTGATGATGATGAGGAATCGGGAACGATTAAAGATATGGCAAGTTCAAGTGATTTCTGAATGTAATTAATTATTAGTAGGTAAATTTCAATACTTAAATCAGTCATTCAGTTAGTATACTTATTTTATCTTCTCTACCTAAAATAGATATTGTGTCTGTACTCGTATTCTAGTAAAACTGTGGAATGTTATTTATTTTCAGGCGCTGAACCTCGTTGCGCAACTTTTATCTTGACGCTTGAAAGCGCTTCTACACCTCACTACTCTTATCTTCAACAGATGCAGGCATTCTATACGCTGAATGCCTGCATCTGTTGAAAGCATATTTATCATAAATATTACTTTACACGTTATATATTTCGCAATCCCAGTATGTTTTATTAGTTATGTAAGGTTCGTTTACATACTTGCAATTTTCGAAACGTTGGTATCATCATTATATCCATCAAATATCTTATTGACTTTTCATAAGTGTATGTAAATTAGGTCTATGTCAATAATGAAGTTATGATTCGACATAAAGGCTGTTGCTGATGTGTGCGACTTATTTATTGTGCGCTGCTTCTTGCCACGAAGCTTTTCAGAGCTTTTATTACTTTATAATATACTGCATACATACATGAACCCTAAAAACATTACACTCCTTTAAAGGGGCAGTCATGTATAAATTCCACGGTTTTGAAAAAAACAACATTAAGACGAAATAGCGAGCACTACCAGCATCATAACGTTTTAAAAGACGTTACCTTTTTCGTATAATGACTAGGCGAGCTAACTTATCCAATGACACCCAAAGTGAGCGCTGGCTTCACAGATGGTAATACATAATTCATACGCGATGAATGTTACTTGCCTCATTTCGCCGTCGCAAAATCGGTATTCCATATAACCTATGTAACTAAGCATTGATAAATAGTTCTAAGGATTTCAGGTCAGCGTTAAAAAGTGTCCGACCCTAATGAACTCCAAAACGCGAAAAGAGTTTCAATCGCCCTTAAGCAAAATGAGGCTTTATAATGGTTTAAAACATAAATTACAATATTTTAGTTTGTTTATAATAATACACACATACCTTTGTTTATGTAAGTTTTCTCGGGACACTTTTTTCGTGAATTTTGTATTTCATACACCCGGGGTCCATAAATTTATATGCCGATGTATGTAAGGCGCATTTATTACGTTACCAAGGTGGCAGAGGCGATATTAAATTCCACACCTTCGTATGATTTAAAGATAAGAACAACCTGTGCTAGATAAAAAATGTACGGTGTCTAGGTATATGCATTTTTACTCCATAAAGCTAGCTTGTAATTTTTTTAGTAGGTCAAGCATATCGAAATCTTTGGAGTCTTTAGAATCGTATTGAATATTTATTAATTACAAATCTAGGGCTCTGAACGATCCAGAATTAGGAAAACATTTAATTTAGGGCTATAATAATAAATAATCTTAAATTACATAATATCACATACCTAATATATAAGTTACTAATAATAAACAATCTTTGATAATATTCTTCGTGACACATGATTGCATATTTTAACCCTACTGCCAAGGAAAAGCTATGTTTTTCGCGCTTATTGTTTGTGTTCAACTGTTTAAAATTAATTCGTCTCAAAGAGGAATGACCATACATGATACCCACCCACATTCTATAGCTATTTTCTATGGATCCATATTCTAGGGCTCAATTCTATGGGTTTAATTACACGTTGAAAGTATTTTGCTGTCCTTACAATATGATGGCGACGGGTAAAACCTTTCTCATATCGTCGGAGCTGCATGTGCCATTCATTTTCTCCGCCGCTAATGCCTTAACGGGATTGTTGCAGCATTGCGGGTAGAACTAAAAACAACCATTACGTTTGAGAAGTCGTAAAGCATTAATAAACCTTTACGAGCTACGACCACATTACGACCGCCGCGCGCCGTCTAGGCCTTTCAAATAACTTAGCCTCGCCTAATATGCGATGAAAATATTATTTAGCAGCAATTCATTATCTGCGTATGTACACGCTTATATTGATTAGAAAACATTAAATAAACCCTATAATATGTCACATAATATAACAAACTACAAAAAAAACAGCCACTTTCAAAAATTATTTCTGACCGAACACCGACACAAATTGAAAATAAATAAATCTATTCGAGTTTCCGATAACTTTATAAAAGCATTTTGGAGCAACTTTTGGGAAAACTTTCTATCGAGAATTTTTCCCAATTAAGTTTCTGCTGCTAACTTTGATTTAAAACCCAAAACACATGACATCTGAATTTGAAAGTTATTGTCTTTATAATATTTAACCTGCAGGTCACTTTAATAATCGTTTGGCCCGTTAATGAGAGAAATAATAAATAAATGTTTAATAAAAAAAGTATGAGATGGTGTGAGCGTATACCGCGGTCCTTAATTGTAAATCGATGGCCGCCATCTGCTGTCTTCCGTAGGTATTAAAGCCCTCACGTTTGTGTATGTACCTACGAGTATAAGCTACTGCAGAATTTAAAAAGCAGAATTTTTAATTAAATTTACTCTCGTAATTTCTATTTCATTTTGCATTCTCCTTTTAACGTCCAACAAACGCTGAATATATTTTTTCAGGAAGTGTGAACAGCTGTGCTCTAATTTATAAATCAACTAGAAAATTGTGAATGTGAAAAAATTTCGCACCAAATAATGAACATTCTTTTATAACATGGTTAATATTACTTCGGTTTAATAGAAAACAGAGGTAAATAAATACGGAAACCTAAAAAGCAAGTTCTGGATTTGTCGATACTCTATATGAAGGAATGTAGAGGTAGAAGTTTCTCCTTAGTATATCTACCTACCTAGAGTACAAATCAGTTAAGTACTAGTGTAACCTAGGTGTCCAGAAAGAAGTAATTTATACTCCCAGATAGTGCTGGTACTGCTGGATTTACAAAACAAGACAACATTAGGAAGTTAATTTTATCTTTAGTATAGTTGCATGAAAGGGCGCAAGATAAGGGTTATGAGATACTGACATAGGGTTCTCTTTGGCATTTTGCGGTTGTTATTAAAATTTTGCCAATTTTGGGCTTTTATCAAATTAGCAGTTATAATATTGAAAACACTCGTACATTTATACAAAAAAGCGCTAAATTCTGCTACCCTTATGGAAAGAGGTGATCATAGTTTACTATTTCATAGGAATGGATCTCTTATAATACGTGTATGTAGGTACTCTTAACTCGAAGGTACTCGTATAAAGTAAGTAAAAGAGGCAGGGAAAAGGGATCCGGAGGACCGGAAAACAAAACGGCGGACGAAGCGTTGCTTAGTAACAAATCATTAAGCTTACCCTTTCGAAAAGAGTTTTCTTATGTTTGTTAGAGTGCTTATTTTGCAAAGAAAATAAATGACTTTATAAGCTGAATAGCTGTTATTTTCCAATTAATTGAAAACTATAACTTATGTCTGACTCACTGCAGAAACACAGCAAAACGAAATTTTGCATTATGGACATTTTAACGAGGGATAATTTTTTTTACCGTGCTCCTTTTAAATTACTCAATGTTTTATCAATAATTTTCAAGCAATTAAACGAAATTAAGTATTCAAAGCTTTTCTCTACACTAAAACAAAATGAACAGTTATAAAAATAGCTGTATTTTAAAAACCGAGTAATGTCGTGACTGCAAATCAATCTGGGTGCGACCGAAAGCGGTCTTCGAGTCATTGCATGATTAGTTCAGGTTCTATTCGAGAATCGAAGGTCTTTAAATAAAATATATGTCTTTCATGCAAATTCAGCCCTTATTTACAACTTGTGTAGAACCATTATTCGTTGTATCACGTTAACGACTCGATATACCCCGACATGAGAGATATTCGCATCGTTCGAGTTGAAATGGCGGTTTACAAACGGTTCCAGTATCGTCTGCAAACCGCTAAAGTAATATTTTTTTTATTTTTTTTTGAAGCAAATACAAAGCTTCATGTATGAAAATTCTCGTCTGAATTTCGATGATAGCTAATAATAATTATAGTCAACGTCTACTAAGGTTGCTAGAAGATATTATTTATAATGTACAAACTTAGCGAAAAATGTTCGAATTGAGTGAATTAGGGTCATAAAATCAGATCATACTTATATTATAAAGGTTGAAATTTGTTGAAATGTATGTTTGTTACTCCTTCACGCCACTATAGCTCTTAAACCAAATTGGCTGGGATTGAGATAGGTTAAACCCTGAATGAACACAAAGGCCATTTTCATCCATGGCCATGGTGATATCCTAATTTCACGTGGATGGAGCCATGGGAAATAGCACTAACTGTATTTTGTAACAAAAATAGAGTAACATATTAATATTTTACTGTGTAATTATAGTTGCGCTTTAAGTTATTTCAATACACTAAGCTGTAAAAGAAAAGGTTTCATCACATCTTCATTCTTCAGTCTTGAGTACTTAGCCTTTTTGTTTGTTAAATTTAAGACAAATGAAGTAAGATCAGCTGTAAATTAAAGTCAGCTCACGGCCGGCTGATTGTTTCCACAAGCATCGAATAATTAAAAGTAAACAACTCCGAGAGACGAATTTATTTCCACGCTTAATTAGTTATGGTAATTTTTATCAAGCTTTACTTAATTTTTGTTATCTTTTTCGATTCTGTACTCTTAACTTTGATATTTAATATTAATTGCACGACAATATTATTTGAAAGGATATTTCAATCCACGATGGAAATTCAATCAAAAGGAATTTTTCGATGGATATTTCAATCCACGATGACGCGCCCCGTTCAGTCAAATTCCATACGAATCGAATGAAACATAAGTGATTTTGACTGAGTGGGGCGCGTCCTCGTGGACTGTAGTATTTATACGCTACAACGACCCTAACGATTGACTTCATTATAAAATTGATAGGTATGGTTATAAAACCAAACCAGGTCATATAAAACCTGGATAAAAAATACTACATACTTTTTATCCAAGAAAAATCCACGGTTCTTACATGCCGAAGCTGAGAGCAGAACTGTGGTTAATATATATATATAACTATAATATATCTTCCATGTAGAGCAACGAATATAATATTCTGAATAAAGTCTATTTACAAAAGTACATTTAAATGAAGTTAAGTACTCAAGTCCACTTTCATCCCTTAACGAAAAATGAAATAGAATTTATTTTATCGGGTTAAGAGTAGGGCATCGAGCCCGGGTTTACCCGGACCGAAAAAACCCGGGTTTTCCCGGTTTTCAGGATTAGAAAGAAACCCGGGTTTTAATTTTTAAAACTCGGGTTTTTCGGGTTTTTTTAATACTTTTGTTTTTATTATTTATTAAGTTTAAACAACGTCAAATGCAAAAATAAGTAAATGGAACAAAAACATTTACTAGCCTCATGCCTCATGATTGAGGCCAAGTTGGACGAATATGAGGTATCTCTAACAAATGACATCGTCGCTCAAACCACAGACGGTTGCAGCCTAATGTTTGCGTTAGGGAAGTCCTTTAAGTCATACCATCAGCTATGCATCGCTCATCGCAATGCAATATCGGCGTCGAGGAAAACGTTGCACAGCTTGCCGAACTTGACGAGGATGAAGATTTGCTTTTATCGGTATTGGGTCAAAAACTGCGAACACACGACACGAATTCTACAGACAATGACGAGGGTGGTGTTGAATTTACTAATAAATCCACGTTTATAGTCTTTTAGATACAACGATGTGCTATCAAAAGTTCGAAAAGTGGTAAAAATCTTCAAGAACTCAAAAAAAAAAACGATAACATCCTTCAAAAACATGTCAGAGCTGATTTTGGACAGGAGTACATACCTAATTCCTGCTCATTACTTACTAAGTTTTAAGATATTCTGAAGAAAAATTAATCTTTATCAGTTTTTTTAACATTATAACTGTTTTTGTAATTTGTAAATTCTTCCCCATCCTTAACATTTTGCTTTTAAATTGAAGGAAATCGATGATATAATAGGTCTTTACCTATGAAATTGCCGTTTTGTTTGGGATAAGGGAAAGTACTTATTTTTTCAAACTTTTTCATTTCTGTTATTCAAAGTAATCACCCATACAATCGACACAAAGGCATTTTGTACTGCCACTCGGGAATTGCATTTTTTACCCACTAAAAGTTGATTAAATTTCGGAAAAAGTAATAGTTGGTAGGTGCAAGGTCTGGTGAGTATGTGAGGTCTTGAAGGAGCAGTGGGGATGACCGATTGACCAAAGCTGGTTGCAGATGTGCAAGCTTCTCTATCATTCTCTCCAGTTCTTCACAGTACACATCTGCAATAATGCTCATGCCGTTTTTTAAAAAGCTGTGGGGAATCACACCCGCACTAGACCACAAACGGTGACCATCACTTTTTTAAGGGTCATTTTTGGTTTATAATTCGTTTCGAAATTCCTTCATTTCTTTTCCTGTTGAGCAGCGCAAGTCAGGTCTCGTACGCGTACGCGTACGTTGCACGGGCTATCGTTAAAGTCGCGAGGCACCCATCTATCAAGCTTTTTTTTACGTTGCCAATTGAAACCAGCAAATAGATCAATATAGTTTTGATGCTTACATCAAAAGATGCTGCTAGCTCAGCTGTAGATTGAGTTTCGTTAGCTTCCACAATCGGCTTTAATTCATTATTGTTGATCAAATCTCCGAACGACCACGAGCTTCATTTTTCAAGTCAAAATTTCCAGAACGGTTGTTGTTGGAACGGCGTTGGTACAACGACGGAACTCATATTCCATATTTACACGAATTTTTAAAGTATCCATTATACCAAAAACTGTTCAATTGTAATGAAAATACAACGCTAATCAAAAAACAAAAGGCTGAGTTTGTAAAAAGAATTTCATGGTTTTAAAACAAAATCAATTTGAATTTATACCAGTGCTGAAGAAAGGCAAATTCAAAGGCAGAGACCTAATATAAACACAGATTATTGTTTTTTTTTTTTAATTAAAATAAAAAGCTCGAAAAGCTCGAAAAAACCGGTTTACCCGGGTTTTGATTACTCTTAGACTCGAAAACCCGGGTTTTCAAAATTGAACCGA
The DNA here is from genome assembly GCA_963855885.1 of Coenonympha glycerion. Taxonomy (NCBI): domain Eukaryota; kingdom Metazoa; phylum Arthropoda; class Insecta; order Lepidoptera; family Nymphalidae; genus Coenonympha; species Coenonympha glycerion. The sequence continues at coordinate 14,036,975 of OY979630.1, read as the reverse complement.
GTTTCGATGCCCTAGTTAAGAGCTCCGTGGACCCGCTCTCTCTATAATGTAATGCCACAAATTTTAATTACATTAGTACGAAGGACTAATCCGGTAATGGATAAAGTGATTCTGCTGTTAAGGCGATGAGTCTGGATCCGTGAGATGTGACTCAAGTAGAAACGAGTAGAAACTAGAAAGCTGCTTCATACACTTTACGCGACAATGGCGTAATTTGTTACTGAAAATGCATAATTCATACAGCTTGGCATCTTGGAGTGCAGTTTAATATACGAAGTTACGAACATTACTTATCTATTTCTATACTATGATATAAAGCTGAAGAGTTTGTTTGTACGCGCTCATCTCAGAAACGACTGGTCCGAACTAAAAAAATATTTTTTGTTGTAGATTTATCGAGGAAGGCTATACAACATCACGCTATGACCAATAAGAGCGGATTATCAATGAATATTATGTTGCACAAACGGGAAGAATTGTTTTGAAGAGCTTTCGTTGGGTGCGCTGCGTAAAAGTTCTAAAAAAAGTCCGGATCATTTAAGTTTTTCTATTTAAGTAGTTCTACTTGTAGAAACTAAAATTCATGCGGGCGCAAAAGCTATTAAAATATAATTTCGTTTATGAATATTGTGGCAAAACCTATAGATTGCTTGCTTAAAGCTATAAAATTGTGTCAAAGTCAGTGATAAAAAAACCTCAGGATATGGGCATCCGAACGATTCACGCAAACAGTAGTGCCGTCTATCAAAGTTCTATAGATGGCTGCTGAGCGAACTAAGTACAGCGTGGCCATAGTGTTGGTGGCAAAACAAGAATTTTAGGCACGGATGAACTGGCGACATTTTTTCACGCCGTTCGCCCTCTCCAGGGTACGAGTATATTATGTATATTGTTAAAGTGCATAGAATGATTCATACAATGATGATACTGAGTTGATAAATGAGATATAAAATAGGTACCAGACGTTAGAAATATGGGTCCTTCCCATATTTCTAACGGAATGGAGTGGACCCAATATTTTCATTCAAAATGTCTCTATCCTTTGTGTAATTTCAGTAACTGGATTCTAGCCGTATTTTTTTCGTAGACTAGTTTCCCTCGTCAAGTACCGAAGCCTTAGTTTTTTTCGCCAATTTGTTCCCTCCGCTCGCAACAAGCACGTGGCACCGGAGCGGGCGAGTGCGGGCGACGAGGAAAAGGGTTTATTTTTAAAGTCCGCGCCGCTCCGTCTGAGAATGAAGGCAACGAGGCAGAAAATCGCCAGTGCCCGAGTAATCTGATATACAATCACAACTAATTTCACTCAATCAACAGACAGACGGCCCTTGTTCGTAATCCGATCATCATTCATTAGTGGTTGCGATATATCTTAACAATATTCTGATTCTGGGCTCGTGTTGTAAGTTTCAGTGGTTGCAGCTATGCGTATGGCAAAGGTATTTCTCAGTATTAAAATAGTACTGTTAGTCAGCCATGGCGTTGATCAATGGTAGAGATTAGGATAGGTCAGCGAAATATCGGAGTAACTGAGAAAATTCATTATTCATTTAACCGCGGGCATAGGTCTAAGATCATGCGATGTAATATTAATCTTCTATACTAAATATTATAAAGAGGTAGCGTAACGATGTTTGTGAGTTTGTGACGTTGTAAGGGGTAATCTCTGGATCTACTGAACCGATTTTCAAAATTCTTTCACCAATAGAAAGCTACATTATCGTGGAGTGTCATAGGCTATAATAATTTCCAAAATTAACTATGCATCATTACTAAAACTTGAATAATGTAATCCAAGTCGCAAAAAAAATTGCTTTCATCGCGTACGCTGCGGAAACTATTGAGGATAGAACAAAACAATGTTCTACAATATTAAAGAACGTATCAAAATCTGCAAAAAAGTCCGCGATAGCATATGCCTATCTCCTATGGGTAACTCGCAATAACTGCTTTTACTTTAAAATTGTGGATTAAAATTTGTGTATTTGAGTATTTGAGTAACAAATCAGATTTCGTCATTTTGATATTTTCGAAATTGAGGGATGTCTAAATGATGAAATCTGGTTGGTTATCCAAACACAGTTCCACTTCGCTCCGCTTTGGTGGAAACCGGGCCTTACGCGGGACAAACGGGCCGGGACAAAAATATTTCTAACGCGGAACGGAGTCCGCGGGCACTGCTAGTAATAAGATATAATAACTAGCTACTATTGATACTGATAGCGTAGAAAGTTCTCAAAGTTTGTAAGATATGCGTAATTCATGTCAACGTCCAGACTGCTCGACTGATATATTTTAGTTATTTTCACAGCATTATGTCCTTTGGTCTCTTGCTATGGGGTAATTCTGCTAACATTGATACTATTTTCGTGCTGTAGGAAAAGGCTGTCCGTGCCATTTATAAAATGGGCCCAAGAGAGTTTTTAATTAGAGATAGTTTAGCCAATGTGAAATAAACATATTTTGACTTTGAATTGATATTGAAGCCTCAGGCAATTGAGGCAGTTATTACTGGGAACAAATAGAAATATGGGAGACATTAAAGAGACATAGATCGAAACTCACGCTGTCGAGACTCGATAACACAAATAAAAACTCTATCAGGCTACCACTTTTAAAGAACTCATTACTGTTGGTTGCCGTTAATTGGGTACTGCCTGAATTCGAAGCGTGAGGTCCTTTGAGTGTCCATTTAAATGTAACGCCGTGCGCGGTCCCAAAACCACTCATTCACTCGCAGCTCGTAATGAGTGCTCTAAATTTGATTCCATGAAAATTGCTCGCGATTGTCATCTCGAAATAGGCCAATCCACCATTGATTAATAAATACATATTAAAGGATTAGCACTTACTGACGTCATGCATAAAAATGGCGCTGTAAAATGGCGCTAATGTATGCGACCGACAGCGGTATCGAAATATGTAATACAACGCCATATTATTTGAGAAATTTTTGGCTTCAACATACGTCACATCTTTCCCGTCCTCCCAGCGTAGCGTATTTCGTCATTGCAATCCACCCGCAGAGACAAATTGAAATAAAACATTGCAGCTGAGAACATCGGTCAGGGGAAAAAGATGCAAAACAATTGTTCGCCGTAAGCTGAATTAATGCTTGGTGCCGCGTCGCAGCGCACATTTTGTCGCAGTTGCATATAGCAGTCATGGCCTTTTAATTTGCGGGTCAAGCGTACTCCGCACCGCAGAGGGGTTTTCTTTTTGTTTCCGCTGCAAAGAGTTTTTATTTTAAATCTGCGGCTCTAACGAAGCGCGGTCTTGTAACACACGACGCCGGCGCGCAGCTGTCGTTCGGTTATAAAGTGTTCTATTGTTTTACGGAGGCATGCTGAACTTAATCAAAATAATAAACCTTTGTAAAGGAAATAGGTTTTTACCAATGACGAAGTAAGCTACGCTAAGAGGACGAGAAATATGTGACGTATGTTGGAGCCAAAAGTTTCTCAAATATGACGTTTTTACCGCCCACAACAATTGCTCGTTTAAATGTATAGGATTTAGCGCCATTTCACAGTTTTGACAAATTGAAAATCCGGCTTCAGGGCGGAGCCTAAAAATACATGCGCGACGTCACTAAGTGCTGATCCTTTATATGTTTAATCAATGATTTTTACAAGTACATTGCTGTATTGGTACTTCTATAAGTAGGTTATTATAATAGTTTATCCATAAATCCTATTTTTCGTTTGATCAACGAAAAACAACACACAATAATAACGCTATCCAACTTCCTTGTGGATAGTACTTAAATGGCGTAGTTCAGAAGTTTGTAATATTTGTCTTATCGAATACGAAATACGAGTGTTTGATATTTGAATAGAATAATTACGAAGCTCAAAGACGCTAATAGGTGGGTATCAGCGTAATATTATATTACGAGTGTGACATGTAGAGGCTCATAAGTCACCGGAGTGGAGTCGCCGGAGGCTCGTCGGGATCGTCGGAACTCGCGTGTACGGTTTCCAGATATGAAATTGTTATTATCGGGACAGTTTTATTACGCGTCCATTTTGGTACTTTTATGAGATGATTTGGACGTTTTATTTTCTTCTGTAAGATAACGTCATAGACACCTCTAGCCATATCTCCAATCCACCCATTTTTAAGATTGCTATTGCATCGCTTTCGAACTAAATTAAAAAAATGTATATTAGAATGCGGTCACGTGACCAATTTAACTAATATAGTATCTTTTGAATCTCTTTCCATTCCTATATTTTTAGCGTATCGCAAAATACCTTGTAACTAGATAGAGGATCTCTTTGGGTAACCGCCGTGACGGGGTTTGGAAAAATAACAATGTTGCCTGGTGTTGCTTCGTATAGTAATTTAAACCCTCTCGTGAATATGAGATACACTCATGGTCATTAAACTTTATAACTAAGTATAGGTATGCTATAACTATCAGACTACACAATAGACTTGTCCATGAGCACTTTAAGTTTTTGCAGAATTTTCCCATTTTCCTAACAACTTTCCTTTTCCTAAAAGCCTTGTTCAGATGAAAACTTTTAATTTAAAGCTAAATTCGTCTAGTCCAGCGAATTTCAGTAAACCTATATTAGTAAACTGTACAGCCTAGCTATTCTTAGACAAAGTTGATGCGGAGCCCTAATTAGCTGTAATTTTTTTTTCAACTAAAATTCCAACCGCAAAGATTCCTGAAAGTTCCGCAGACATGGCGGTGGCATCATTGTTCCGGCGCATAGTCGCATACGTAAGCGTGCGTTCACGCAGAAACCCGTTCTCCGACCGGCCGCCTTCTTGTTGCTCCTCTGCTGATGCCTTTGTGTTGCGGCGCGGGCTTTTTGTGCCAACATCCTCGAGAAGCGCCGCCGACTTGTAAATAGATAAAAAGATGATCGGATTCTCATTGTCTTATCAATTCGCTGGCGATATTGAGTTCAGCTTCATTTTATGCAGGTGAGCGCGTCGTGTAATGGGACTGCATGACTCTGGTGGATATTTGTAATGGGTTCAGGTTTTTTTATAGGAAACGCGGGCAAATGAGCGGCCGGGTCACCTGATGGTAAGCGATCACCGACGCCCATGGCCAATTGCAGCAACAGAGGAACTGCAAAGCGTTGCCGGCTCTTAATTGTTTATCAGCCCTAGAATAACCCCATGTTATAGCTTTGAGGGAACGTGTTGTATACAAAAAGGGTGTTTTTTTTTCAAAACTGTTATATCAACCAGCATTCTATGAGCAACATAGTAAGTGGTTTTAAGCTCTTAACGTGAAATCAACGGGTCTGCCCGCGAAATTCAAGATTTTTGGAGTTTTTTGCAATTTGTACGCTAATTAGACATGATAGGCTTATAGCAATCAATTTGCGAGAATGGCAGTATATCATCTTTACATGATTATATCAAATTCTTTGCATAAAATTGTGTATCCTAGGAAATTAGTCCGAGTATCGAGTTTTATGTGAGTAACTCGCAAATCTCGGACTAATTTCTTTAACTCGACACTTTCGAGCAGAGATTTTTATATAAACACGTGAAGAAGATATTGGGATTATCGCAATTTGACGGCCATAAGCCTATTATGTCTTATTAGCTTAAAAATCGCGAAAAACCACGAAAAATTTGAATTTCGCGGGCACACCCGTGGTGTGCTCCTTAATCTTTTTTCCTTGAAGGAAAGGAGGCTCTTGTCGTTTACATGATTGCGGCCATCTGATGACAAATTATTCTAGTGGTGTAACTAGTCTGTGTAATGTGTCTTCATATTAATTGGTCAAAAATCGAAAACCATGTTTTAAAGGGCATGCATATATAGCAACCAGAAAACAATCTCAATATTTATCAAAGGAAATTCTGTCCAAATTCCATTAAAGACCACAGACAAATACAGGCGTTATCGTTTCGCACATAATTGCAAAAAGTAACAGATAAAAACAATTTCAATATCATTCCGAAGACATTATCATCATTCTTGACTATAAAAACATACATCAACGACTTGAGAAGTTGTTTGCCAAATGGAACACGTTCAGAAATGGCTTTGTCGCAAGTGTTATTATGCACGGCGAGAATGTTCTGGGATAAAAACTTTCTGCGTAAACATTCGGCCGTAAGTCCAAGCTAAGCTGCATTTGCAATGCGTAATGTAAACACAATGTGCGGTTCTCGAAATAAATATCGGATTTGCGGTATGTCGGTGCGCGAGAATGCGGGAGGTGACAGAAATAGCATCAGCTTTTTACTGGTACTAGCACCTACCATTGGGATACCAAGCCTCAACGATGGCAATGCTAAAAAATATGTGCTTTTTGACCACTGATCTCCATAGAGTACATAGAATTTTTGACTTATCGATTTACTCGTAAATATCTACAATCTCATTCAGAACACTGAGAAATGCATGAAAATTTACATATTATCCTTTCGATACGTTGATAAGTGGTAACATGAGGCATGACTTATCGATGACGATTATCATACACTTCTCAGTTTTCGAAGTGGTAACTACTATAGAAATAGATCCACAAGCGATTATGGCATGGCAAAAGAATGCTGCTTATATTACTATCTGTTTAGGTAACGAAAAATGTGACTTCTTATTTGAGAGGTTCGTACAAGTCTGACGGTTTGAAGTTAAGATCATTTTCCCTTACTGTTAAAAGTAGACAATGTAGAGAAAACTATGTAATTACAGTGAACAATGTACATGCTCAGAGTTCTCCTTCCTCCTATCCATTTTAACAAAGTCTGCCAATCTGTGCCAGTGTTATCGGCTATGGACGAACTCTAAGAGGTTTCAGTGCTGAATGAAGAGTATCCAGAAGAAGAGATATATGTGTTAAGTAGATAAGTATGGTGATTATCAATTATGAGGATCATAATGTATTGATGGAAGATTCCTTGGCTAAATTGGTCCTTTGCCTTTTGGCAATAGCCATAGAGATATAAACACAAACTCTATGATATGGATCTCAAATAAACGTCAATTTTTGCGTCGGTAGCTGCTCGGTGCCGGCAGTCGCGGCTTGCGCCTGGCTTTAAAGGCTTTATCGCAGCGAGGCCGGATTAACTTGACGTTCCAACTTGATATATAGCAGTATTTAATATGTCACTGACGAATTTTTTGCACTAGATTTGATATAAAGTGATGTATGTCGCGCTCAGCTTTTATTTTTCATAAAGATTTTTATTTATTTATTTCCATTTAGATTAAGTCCCAGTCCCAGATTGTGGATTCATACCCTAGCACGGCGAAGGAAAAACATCTCCAGGTAACCTACATGCCTGAAAGTTCTTCATAATATTGTCAAAGGTGGGTGAAGCCTGCCGACTCGCATAAGATGACAACTTCTTAGGGTAGGTATAGTGGAGCTTTAATTTAAAGGGTCTCTTCGAATTATCAGTTGTTTGAAACAATCATACCCTACCTTGCTATGTTTGAACTGTTTTACGAAAGCGCACATTAAACCAAACAACAGTATACCTACCTAACAAAATTTTATTACCGATTTTGTCATCTACAATTATTTATTTGTTTTTTTTCAATTATTTACTTAATTCGATATAAAAAGTAGTCTCTCTCTAACTCCGCGGTCCCTTTATTAAAAAACATCGTAAAGATAGTATCAGGCACAGTTTTGATGTAATATCTTCATCGCAAACTAATTAAAAAAGCAGCCAGTGTGCATTGAAGCAAGTCTATAATGAGGTTTATGAAGATGTAGGTAATAAACATTGCCGCCCAGTGGGTGGTTGCGTCGTAACCGGTAACTCGCCGCTATACATGGTAACGACGTATTAAGAAAATCGCCTGCTGTGTTTTTCGCACTTGGCGTGAAATAATTGCCGGGAGGAGGTTCGTTATTAAATTACACTGATTTAATTGGGGAAAATACCTTGCGGTTCGTTTGAGTAATTGGACCTGAATGTATTTGATCAAAAATTTCGATTGCGTTCACTGATTACTAACCTCAAGATATGGGCATCCGAACGATTTTCGTAAACCTTTTTCATACAAGCAAACAGTAGCGCCAACTGTCAAAATACTTATAGGAAGCCGCTGAGCAAACTACCGCGTGGCCTTATACTGTTGGTACTAATGACACCGATAAACTGGCGACATTTTTTCGCGCGGTTCGCCCTATCTAGAGTAGATGTCAATTATTGCGTTGCTTACATATAAATTATTGAATGGATTAATAAGGTCTTGTAATGGATTCCTATAAAATAGTTTCAAATAGTATTTTCTTAGAATCTGTCTTTAAAAAAATAATATTATGTCCTCGATATTACGTATTCGATAGAACTTAGGTGCGTGTAAAAGTTATAGCCAATGTAAGTTAAGAAACGATAACATTTAAATAAGTATGTGCAATCGAATATATTTAATAACTAGAAACCATTATCTCACGCCTACGATATCTGTTCGAGTCTTTACTAATGTAAAGGAGTTGGAATTTTTCACCAACGCCAGACGGCCAGAAGACTTCATAGAATCGCGCTTGCATTTATCATTTTATATACAGAAATACAAACTCGTATAGGTATCTACTTTAGTCTTTACGGTTGACATTAGCTAATATGGTAGCACGTTTATAGAACCAACTAGCAAAGCAACAACGGTCCTTTTCTGCTTCACAGCAATCGACGAATATAATTGCCGGCACGAACTAGAAGTGGAGCGTGCACTTTACTGCAAAATGCTGAGCTGAGTCTACACTAGGCTATGATTTACCACGCAGCTAGGATAGGACCGAGTTAAGTAAATTATTAAGTGACATTTTGTTGAAGAAATAAATTCTACTTCAAAATCAGCAATCATCACTGAAAAGTCACCGAGTTTATCTGGTTTATTTTATTGTCGATTGACTGTGCGCAGCAAAAATAATTTTCACGGTAAATCTTCAATGCGCTAGCAAGTAGCATCCAATATCCCGACCAAGCTCTTTTTAAAACCAAGAATAAGACGTTCGAGCAAGAAAGGCAATGCATCCCAGAACTTTTCATTGTAATGTCATACCACTGTTGGCAGTTGGCATTGCGCTCATCTTCAGACATTAATTAATTAGCGTTCCGATGCGATGCTGTGTAGCAAAATTTATATAATTTGTATAGTTTTCATGTCATCTTTTACTGCATCTTCACTTACCAATGGGTGAGATAGCAGTCAAGTACTTTACTAGTACTACATATTATAATGTGTTAAAGATAAATACCTATATTATTTGTTGTATTCGCCTTCAAAATATAGCTTGATGTATCCTAAGCCTTAGAGTTATGGCGTCGTTAGTGTTAGTAACACAACTTCTAAAATAGTTGTAAATTACACTAGACTTGCTCAGTAAACGAGCGCTACAATTTGCAAATAAAGTTGGCTATTTCAATATTTACTAACCCTGAGGTACGAACACTCGGTTGGCTATTGTATTTTATAGGTACAACTTATAATACTTAGGTTAAAGTGCCTCATTTCTCCTAAAATAATAATATTGTATTTCTGTCCGCCTGTAGACCGCTCTGTAATAGATCTAGGGGAAAACTAGAATTGACTGACAACATTAAGAGAGTAGCGGGAAGGCGCTGGATACAAGTGGCGCAGGACCGTGCGAGCTGGAAATCATTAAAGCAGGACCTTTGTCCAGAAGTGGACGTCCGTCGGCTGAAACAAACGATCTCTACATTAAGCACACGGCATCCAGTTTTACTATCATTTCATATGTCCCCTATAGTACCTACCGTAGCACGTACAGCCGAAATCCGTTATAGAGCCACACTAAACAAATCAGTATCATCTCAACCAACTAATCATACTTGGTACAGGCCTCCCAAAGAAAAGTTAGACCACACCAGCAGCTATGGATTGCCAGGTTGTAAAGAACACACGCTTGCAGGTTTTCTCACGAAGGTTTTCTTCCTCTCTGTGGCAGCCATATGACATATTTCGATTTTGAAGGATGGAATGGAATGGAACTTTTTTTTAAATTGCGTTCCAGTTAGTTCCGTAACAAATGTGTCTTATAGTTGCTAAATTAATATGAGTAAGCTGGAGGGTAAGGAATCAAACTGAAAAGGCTGAACAAGGGGCCAAAGTCTTAATAGTAATCCTAGGCTATCACCGTTTAGGTATGCAGCAGACTGTAAAGTATAAACTAAATTATTATTTTCGCTAAAACACTTTGTAGCGGTATAAAAGCGTTAAGGGGTGCCGACATGAATAATGATTTATCACCCGCCCCGGAGCCGGCCCGGTGCCGGGCGCCGGTGCCCTGCAGCGATCGATCCAAACACTTTCTGCTACAAAACGGTTCTACGTTAATTTTCATTTCGCAGCCTAACCCAATTTAATTCACCCATTAGGGGGACACGATTTTGATAAGTAGATAAGATACTTCTTCTTGACTATGGGTCTCTTATGAATGCTCAGAGTCACTCAGCAGTCGATTGATAGAGCTCGGAGTATCTCGTGATCAAATTCAAATTGAGGAGATCTGTAGATGAACCAGAGTCACACATACTCGTAGCTCAACGTTTCGCGAAGCTGAAGTGGCAATGGGCGGCGCACATAGTAACTACGAGTATGTAGAATCATGCCGGTAGACCTCCGACCAAATGAACTGACGATATTATCAGAATCGCAGGAAGTCGCTAGAAGCGACGCAGGACAGTGTAGATTACAAATAATTGCAGGAGTCCTTTGTCCAGCTGTGGACGTGGAACCTGGTTGCGCGTCGTTTGGATCCAGAGGCTCTCGACTTTCATTCGAATATCTTTGGATCCAAACAAATATATAATACCTGTGGCTTCGTGCCACAACTTTTTAAAAATGTTACTTTTGAATTATTTATGCATATTTTACAAGCCATAAACGCATTAGATATTTGTTTTTCGAGTGATTAAGGTGAGGTTGCGAGCGATTTCAAAAAAGTTTTTACATATTTTCGTGTTTGTGTCCTACATCTAGTTTATTTATCAGGTGAGATCATGGCCTGTCGAATAAATTGCATATAATTTTTGTTTTGTGTCCGCTGTGGGCGGTGAAACGTTGTGACATGGAAAATTTTCTATTTCAAAATTTCATTCTTCACTCTATCACAACTCCAATGTTATCTATCCGTTGATTGGTTTTGACTCTACGATTTCTGAGGATGTCCTGGTATCGGGATGAAACGTGCGTCGAATAGTGTTGGAAATTGTGTTTGGTGTTTCATGTGGGCATTGTTCCTGCATATACTTAGTATATTTTCAAGTAGCGTACCTATTATTGCAAACAAATTAATCTGCCCTAGTAATGTTGGTCCTTTATTTGCATTAACTTGTAGCTGGCTTCAAGTTATAATTGGCTCGTGATATAACTTTTACTCGTTGATTCATCGTATTTAACTTTGGCCATTAAATACAGATGAGTTTTCAGTGAAATACTAAATTCGAACTAACTTTATGTTACACAAATTGATGCCAAAACTATAATAGTACCTAATACAATTTGACATAGTTATTTTTAATCCAGCAGTAAACATGAGCTTATGTTTCATTCAGCCACAAATTATGCGGCGTACAAACGTATCTCTATCGATATTCGATAAAGGTAATGTAATGGACGTCCGATGAGAAATGACTGTTTTCCCAAAATTGACAACCTACGCTGGAATAGTTTGGTAAGGGTGAACTTCCATTACAAACTAAAATATATTGCTTCTCTACGAAATACACAGTAATCAATAATAATAATTCCTCTTAGGCATACTAGGTGAGTATCTACCTGTATATATCATTTCAAAAGAGGATTCAGTATTACTATTGCTATATATTATACCGTATAATGTTTGACCATATTATAATGTGGTTGATTACCTATGGTACTGGAAGGATATACTTTTTATGTGCGCACACTTAGATTAACTCACGCTTCTTTTCAATTTTGTTTTGGTAAAAAATACCTGCAGTATTGATCTTTTGTAAAAGTCTTTTAAAAGCTAAAAGTGAGATATATGTATAGGTATACTTAACGCCATAACTATCTTTCCTACCAGAAGCATGTATAAGAAAAATCGGGCAAAAGAATGGAAATACTCGTATGATACGAGTATATACCTACATTTTATTTGCAAAATTTTAAAACCTTTCTGAGAAAGGTAACTATCGTACATTGACACTGCGCTTCGATACAAAAATATGCCTCTATGCGTATCGTGTTTCATACTCTTACGTGTTGAAATACGATGCAAACAGCGATATATCAGTGTTTACGTAAAAATTGCGATTTATATCGTTGAAAAATTGCATTAGCTGGCATTCTGCCGTACATTGACACACGGCTTGCACTGAAAATAATGCGTTGTCAAAAGATTATATTACTATATCATATTCTTTCTAAAGGTTTTTTAACCGACTTCAAAAAAAGGAGGAGGTTCTCAATTCGTCGGAATCTTTTTTTTTTAACGTACGACATTATTTAAATCTCTTGCAACATACAAAAAGGCTACATGAAGAGATGTACGTTAGGTACCTTGTAATAAAAGCAGAAAGAAATGTTCTTTTTTTACGATGCTTTGAAATCATCCAGCCTCCTGAAATGATTGTACCAGTATTGTCGCCCTGCGCCCTTAACTGTGCCTTTCCCAACGGCTATAATAATATTATTATGTACTTATTACCTATGATTTATATGCTACATGCGATATACTGTCCTACGGGGCTATATGCCACGCATATTGCCACTTCAGCTTCGCGACACGTTTTCCATATTAGTCCCTGTGCTCGCTAGAATTAAAACTGAAAAGTCGTATTGATTTTGTCGTGCTGTGTAAATAAACACGCCTTTTTCAACTTTTCACTACGAGGGCTTCATTACGCTTGAAATGAAATATCTCCAGCCATTATTTACATTGCGGCCCGCATGGATTCGCGATGCTTTTATTTTGTGAGGTTTAATCGCTAAATTAACTTTTGGTTTTTAGTTACTGTGGTCTGCTCAACATTTTATACCTACTGCGTTACTTCATTTTATATCTAGGTACTATAATATTTAAAATATGTGAGACTGGTTGCTGGCTGTTGCGTGATTGTGTAAGCACATATATTTTGCATTTAGTAAATAAAGTGATTGTTTAAATCCAAAGCTGCGTTATTGTAGCGACTGCGATGTACGTTTTGTCTCTAAATACGAGTACGACCGCATTTGTTAATTAAATATATTGGGATGAGCTGCATTTGTGTTTTGGGATTTGGCCAATGAAAATTAGCGCTAGCACGTTTTGTAGCACAAATCGATCGATCCTGCCAACAAAGCCTAGCAGTTACTACAAACATTTCATTTATTCATGCGAGTCCTTATAGTAAAGATACCTTTGAATTATTTGTATAAACATCATCTATACCTAGGAACCCGGGTTTTGGGAATGTAATAGCGAAATTGACCGATGAAAAGTTTTTTGTTAATGGTACTTCGTTATTCAAATCAAAAATAAAATTACTTACCTTATGTATACCTACCCAAAAATCTGTTTTCCTTCCCTGAATGATTTACGATAAAAGCCGAACATCACATTAGGGTTAATGTTCTCTTATTTGTATAATGTATCTACAGAAAAAGGAAAATGTGACTATCTGATTTAAGCGCACACCTCTTTAACCTCTGAATGGATCGGAGTTAATTGTCAAAGTCATACCGAGTCCCAGGTTCACTTATCAAGTGATCGAAAAACGTACTGATTTCAGGCGGCCGTCGCGCGCCGGCTACTTTATTCGCATTAGTCCTTGTACGGCCTATTTCTCGCACTGCTTCCGCCTGATTGCGAGGCAACCTTAGTGCGTCGAATTAGATAAAGTTACGCGATAGAAAGAGACCACAACTTAGCGTTTGTTGCGTGTTGTGTGCGGAGGCGGAGCCATGCGCTATTGCGAACTGAATTGCACTTTTTGTGTCAGCGCTAGTCGCTATCTATACCGTTAAGCGGCGACTTCACAATGGGCCAGCATGGCCCACTGCAGGCCTTCGCCATTGTGTACAGGGGGAAATGGTATGCAATGGCGGACAATGGTCGACGATGGCGCGCGATCGGAAAGTTGTCGGTTTTTGGCGCACACTTCAAAGGAATCGTGGCATTGTGTGGTCTGTGGTGTTCACACAATGGGCCATTGCTCAGTTCGCCACCGACCGCTGATACGGATAGTGGACTCTTTTGGCGATATTTTTTGCAAAATATATTCTAAATTGATTCTAAATGACTAGTTAACATTATATAAATATTTAAAATAATCTCAACAAAGAATTATATTGAAAATAAATAGCCGCGGCTGTAACTACTTCCACGTCCATCGCAAGTGCCTCACCGGGCAGCAATGAGCCGTGCGCCATTGTGTGAACACCTAGTGATCGTGGCCTACAGTTGTGCGTTGCCATGCATGGCCCATCACAAGCCATTCTGTAGAGGCGCCTTTAGGTATATTCCGTGACCGCTTGTCTATCATGACTCAAATGAAAACGAGGCAAAAAGGCATGTTATTTACTACTACTACGATGGCTTCTGCAACATCATGAAATGATAGACTAACAGATGTACAAGGACAGATTCACTAATAAAATTATAACTTTTAGTGTTCTTTAAGGCGCTATTCAATAAATTTTGCGGAATTGAGCGATTTGCAAACTCGAAATGGCACCGTTATGTTAGAGAAATACTTAACTTAGCAGTTTACCTCCATCACCTGCATGCCAAATGTATGTTCGCTGCAGTGGCCTTCCAAATGCTACGCCAACTCACGGCTGACGTTATAATTTTGCCAAGGCCGGAAATGCACTGTCAGTCTTGACCTTGGTCGCGCCGTTTATCGCCAGCATTCGCGACCTTTTGTCATGCGGGGACTGTTTCAAACCAATCAATATAAGGCAGAGAGTATAGGTATACGTAGATATGTATAGGTATGCGCAGGAATCACTACACTGGACCTCAGACTGTCAACGCAAAAATGAAAACACTTTATTTCGGCATAGGCGCTGATTGTTGCATAAAATGACATTCAAACTATAGTAAATGTCAAAGATTAAATCGCTAGATGAGCCCTAAGTCTGCATTGCGCATATCGAAAATGTTCACAAAATGAGTGCTCTCAGTATACTGTAGCGTGCGATTGTGTGACAGAGAACGCAAGTTTTGTTTAAGAGAAAATGAGACGTAATTTGATGAGATGAGTAATAAGTTATGTTGCTGTGTGTGTAAGATGACAACGTGTCGCACACAAGACAAAACGAGGACGTTTTTGGAGGTTTAGCTCATCTAACGATTTAAATCTTTGGTAAATGTCAATTTTAGTATCGTGGACCTTCGACGGGGGCGCTTCACATCGGCACAAAAAAGGAACTGTGAATAATTGTATAGAATTGTTAGTCCAGCGTACTAGTATAATAGAAGTCAGTGGCAGGGATCGTGTGGCTAAGTTTTAATTAACACTAGCTGATGCCCACGACTTCGTCCACGTGGGATAAAATCTATTCTATCTTTTAAGTTGGACCAAATGACAGATATTCACGAAGTTTGAACTAAATCGGTTCAGTAGTTTAGGAGTCCATTGAGGACAAACATTGTGACACGAGATTTATATATATTAAGATTATAAAGGTTGCCATTCATATCAATATTTGCGAGCTTTATAACTACGAGTATATTTTAATCTGATTTTAAAATAAAGTTTGAGAGATTAAAATTCAAATACGTCTTTTATTTATTTAACCAATCTTTTGAAAGGTTTATCAAAGTCAAGCGTCAACTACAATTTTATCTATACAACACCTAAGAGCACTTTAATTCCATCGTCTATTTATTAAAAACTCCATTTTATTTTCACGTTATTTCACCGCAGAAAAGGCTTTTCAAGATCCCGTAATCAGGCGACGCGACGTCGTGAGAGATGTACCCGGTTATTTACTTTTCAAAGCCTCGTATATTCTCTCCGTAATAGAGTTCGATGAAAGAGAAAAATATAGGCCTTAAATCTCTCGCCTTCGCATCTTATTTCTAAATCTATGTTACGTCTACTAAAATGTATTAGAAAATATAAAGGAAAAAATGTATAATCCGTGATTAAATAAAAACAGAAATATAGAGTAAAATGAGCTGATAATAAAAAATGTTATTCGGAGCTCAACATTTCTTTGTTTCGTAAAATTAGAGTTTTACGAGTAGAGTTGGCACGAGGTGTGTTGATTTAAAAGCTTCATTTTTTTATTCGGCGAGATAATTTGAGAATCATTACTTAATTGTCATTCGATGTACCTACTGATAATACAACAAATCTACTAATAAAAGGAAAAACACTTTTCTATTATTATATCAGTAAAGCTTTATTCATTCAGAACATAGTTAGCGTGTATTCATAATATGTAGGATTAGTTAAAAATACCTAAGCTTCACTAAAACCGTGAATGGATTTTTTGTATGATTGACTGGTTTTGGAGGCGCCGAGTTACGATTATCTCTCGTTACTTAGGCCTGATTTTTCAATCGCCAGATAATTATTGTTAACTAAGGAATAAATATGAGGTTTTGACAGATTTTGTATGGCAAATGTATCTTCCTCAGAGTTTAAAAAATAAAAAAATAAAATCTGATAACAAGTTACTTTCATCATCAGCTGTGTCGTCGTCCGTTCCGTCGGTACCAGGGGAACATAAAAGGGGAACGGCGATGCAGATAGCCGCCGACTGGAATCGAGGGCGCCGTGGAGATCTGCATTGATATTTCACACATCCGCATGCCGCATTCGCAGTTGCGCGTTGATTAAAACCTGTGCGGTCATTATTTAATACTGGCTCTCTGCTCTGGCTGTCTAGTGGCGGAGCATCTATACAAATGGAGCTTTTTGTTCGCTTTCGTTTGAATTATAAATAAGTACGACGGATTTAGGGGCTTCTTTCACGATGATGTAAGAAGCTTTGTGAGATTTACTGGGTTATATTTACAGTTTTGGAGTTTTGACTCCCTCTGAGATTTTCGAAGTTTGGCAAAAACAAATATATAATTTCTTCGATACTCATTTTAAGTCCCGTAAATATCATTATAAGTGTGATTTTATAAAATACTTAGTCGAGTGTTTTAGATCTCTAACTCCTAATCAGAACTCGGGAATTCGAATCCAAATACCAGGCAAAGGCATTGCACCTCTATATCTTTCGGCGGCTGATATCTTTATAAGTACTCGTAGTTCTAATTAAATACTCTAGTTCTCTGACAACAGTTCTATTTTTTAATTGACGGGTTTTAGGACCTCTTTTAATACCGAATTCTAACATAATAACCAACTGACAAATATTAGATTGGGATTGAAAAATTCTAGATGTTGCTGCAGGCAGAATAACGAAGAACACTGCCACATTAATAATATCAATAGAAAAACAATAAAATCTCTTAATAAGAACGCTTTTATAGATACTTCCACAAAAATGTGGCCTCACATGTTCGTGTGCTGCTTTAGTTATCATAAAACTATAAGAATAGTGCTGATAGTTATTTTACTTTTATTGCGCTTCGGAGATAATCACCAAAATAAAATATTTGAGGAAAGTCGATCTGCCCACGTTCCTCATTTGAACATGCATATGTCTTTTGGGTTCCGTGACAAAATATGATGCCTAATAATATGCACCTATCGTTTTTAGTATCTACCCTAATTAGTTGTCTAATTGTAAAATAAATTAATTTTCCGAAATTGTTTAAAAACAAAAAATATATTGAATGGAAGCAGGCGTTATTTTGCGGAAATCTATAATTAGCAGGACAGATTAATTTGTTTTGCTACGATTTCGCATTGTGAAGTCAACGTCTCCTGAGGATGTCCCGATGTCGGGATGTGCGTCTAAGAAAGTGTTATAAAATTGTGTGTGGTGTTTCATGTGGGTAGTGTTCCTGCATACTGTACCATACAGAATCTTTTCAAGTAGCGGATTATAGCAAAGCATAGAATCTGTCTTACCAAAAAATATATTAATTTGTTTAAGTATATCTATTTTTACAATTTTATTTTACCAATTATTTGTTTGTATAATAATATAGAAGTTAGCAGTTTGCGCCTGCCTTCAGTAATAGTTGATGTTCTCAAAAGCGAATCCATTTATCAACACGAAGGGACAATTACAGATAGCCTACGGAACACGGTATTCTAACGCCCACCTTACCGGTAACTGCAGGTCTAGAATAAAATATTTCATTGATAGATAAATATCTCGCGGATATTATCGTTATTGTTATCGAGATATCATAAAAATCATCTTGTAATGTCTTTCATATAGTATAAATAAAACATATTTTGAAGAGTAAGTGCTGAGTTTCTTGCCAATTCTTCTCGATGCATACCTGTTTTTCAAACTTGGCGGTAGAATTTTGACTTTTTGTAAGAGCACGTAAGTTTTGTCTATGCGAATAAATAAAGATTTTCTTTTTCGTGTTCAAAATTTGACAAAACAGTATGTGATGCTATGCCGTTTACGGTGTAAGTGCTCATTTGTACACACCTACCTCGCGTCATAAATTTGACAGCGTAATAAAATTATCTCATAACTAAGACGAAGCGACACAGATTACGCTTGCCCGGGAGTTATAAGAATCACGTTTTGTGAATACAGTAAATTATCTTAATCGGCGCGTTGGCGTAAACGGCAAGCTCGAGCATTTGTCTTCGTGTCGTTTGATAAAAATTACGATTCCGGATTAAGTTTTATAGCTCGATGCTATCCCTCGTTACGTACTAGAGTTATTCGTATTAAAGCCTATTTTAGACTCCTATAAAATAGGCAATTACGTTTTTTTCGAAGAACATATTCGTAAATGAATTGATTTCATGCTTCCATAGAATGTTCTTCGCAGTTATAATATAAACAATTGCACGCAAACACGAATAGTATAAAAGCTCGCTAGAAACGAGTACATAAAGCTTGCAATATTTCTGATTTCAAATTGAACAAACATAAACAGTCAACAAACAATTGAGCCAATCTCGAATATGTACTTCGGTACTCGCTGCTGCGTATGTGTCTCTGTATGTAAGCGAACGGGTAGCTATAGGTTCTCTGTACTCCATTGATTGTCTGCAACACAAACAAGTCGAAGACAATTTTATTGGCGATCCATTTGCAGTAAACTCGAGATTTATGAACCCGCAACACACTGTGCCACTGGTCATATTTGCTTTTTTTTACGCTATACAAGTTAGTACTTGACTGCGATCTCACCTGATGGTAAGTGATGATGCAGCCGAAGATGTTAGCGAACTAACTTGGAAGGGGAACACCCCAACGGTTTCTACACAGCATCGTAACGGAACGCTTGGCGGTACGTCTTTGCTGGTAGGGTGGTAACTAGCCACGGTCAAAGCCTCCCACCAGACCAGACCTGAGCCAATTTAGAAATTATAAAATTCCAAAGTGGCCCGTGGCGGGAATCGAACCCGCGACCTCCCGAACTCGAATCCGAGCGTGCGTCCCCTGCGCCACGGAGGTCGTCAAAATAGAATGGTGCTTCCAATTAGATGTCTACTATACGCTTTGTAATTTAATATCCTGGAAGGCCTAGAGCTAAATCTGTACAATTCGTTTAAAGTTAATTAGGTAGGGATCAAGCCTGCGCCGTATTGTGAAGTGAGCTCTATATTTTGTGCCTATACATAATTAATCAAGCCAGAGCTAAGACAATCGCGTAGCAAAGATCATTTTTTTACTCGATAATAGCATATAATATATGAGCAGTCAACAAATATTAACATGCCAATATATTAAGATTTATTAGGTAGAAACTTAAATATTATTTCAAAAGGATAGTAAAATGTGTTCCTGAATATAAGTTGTCTATTTGCACTTATAAGATTTATTGTATATTATATTCGGTGGTTCTTCATTCCAAATTTTAGCAAAATCGGTTTAGTTGTTATCTCAGATCACTCAAACACAGGTTGTTATCGTGATTAAGTAACAAACCTCCAAACATACCAATTTACCTTAACCTTAAAATTTAAATGTTTCAATTAATATGTTAAAAATACATATTTCTAAGTAGGTACGTTAGTAATATAATTTTAGTGTTTGATCGCTTTGATCAGCTACCACTTATAGAGTTTTAATGAAGGAAAGAAATTACGTAGTCCAGCGTAGTCGTAGCGTAGACGTCGTAGGCCGTAGCAGTGCACTATGTGAATTATTTTGGGGAAAATCATCGTAATGAAAATTTTAAAGTGAAGTTTCTCAAACTCAATTTTATGTTGGATTGGAATAGCACGACTATTGACTTTCAGATTCACTTTTAGTACGATGCGATTAGAGTTAAACCCGGACACTTAAAGTGAAAGCATTATTGCAATGCCAGATTGTTCTATACAGTGCACATATTGTTTGGTAAAAAGTTACACCCCCGACGGTGTCAGGTTTGGGTGGAGGGGAGGGGGGATCTGTTTCTTCAGTTTTTCTTAAATATTGAAATATTTAAGATATCTTTCCCCGACCTTAGATTATATGCGACCCATAAAATTCAAGTTAGTGCTTTTGTTGCCACATAATATTTGTCATATTTGTTTTTGAAATGATAAAAATATAAACCCCAAAACAGCCCCCGTTATCTGAAAGATTTGTAGACACGAGCGTTTCAACAGTAATCCTTGAAGCGTAATCTCTAGCCCAAGCTTTCCAACTTACTTTGAATATAAGACTTTAAAGTCTTTAAGTAAGAAAATTGTGACGGCATGG
This sequence comes from Coenonympha glycerion, assembly GCA_963855885.1. Classification (NCBI taxonomy): domain Eukaryota; kingdom Metazoa; phylum Arthropoda; class Insecta; order Lepidoptera; family Nymphalidae; genus Coenonympha; species Coenonympha glycerion. Next base: position 14,016,268 of record OY979630.1, on the reverse strand, counting down.
CGTCTTATACTTAAAGAAGATTATTCTGGCGAGAGAACATTATATTATCCTTTTATGGTAATTATAGATTTTAAGTCAGTTTAATACGAAATTAATTTGTACCGCTTAATACAAATGCGGTATAACTTGATCATTTTATTAAAAAAAAATTAGTAGGTACATACGTAAAGTAAAACTTAAACAAAAATATACACAAAATTAAATAATTTTTCTCTGAGGATAGGGAGAGGCAATCTCTTACAAAATATTGTAAAAATAAAAACTCCAAATCATACGTCGACTTTACCAAACAAATTATCATGTTGTGGCAGTTACAGCTAGAGTTTTAAGTTTATGTGGTACCATTCTGGACACCAAAACATATAGTATAAGCCAAAAAATATAATATAATATAAGCCTTAAGATCAGTATGTTTGGATCCAATCTTACAATCCAAACAAGAATCGATTAACGTCCGTCTCTGGCTCTAAAGAATTTCAGTCACGTTCTATAAATATTTTCACCGAGAAAGTAATGTACCTACAATACTAGAAACCACAAAGGTATTGAAAGGCGTTGAATTTACGCGGTCCGCCTACGTCTGTGCGCCGTCTAGTAAATCCAGACCAGACTGCGTCGGTTCCGGCGGCAAGCATTATCGTTTCTTCGTGTCTGACTATCCAGCCGTGTACTATCCCATGTGTCGGTTTGTGGGTCTGTCTATGTTAGTACACTAGGGCTCGTTTTCACAAACACTTTAAGAAACGCCTAAGTCGATAGGTGACAGTTTTCATTTACAAGTTACAACAACTGTCACCTAAGGGCTTAGGCGACTCTTAAAATGTTGGTGAATACGAGAATACGCGTCGCTTAGATATGCTTTGTATATACTTACTATGTTGGCTAGGTTGTATGGTTTACACTTTTCAGCCTTTCCTGCTGCCTTGATGGCTTATCTACATCCTTATTTTCTTTAAGAAAAAGAAACTACGGAAACTCGTCGGAATAAAATTGGTTAAAAACTCATACATGCGCAGCTAAAGTTTTTTAAAGTTTTTAAAGAATTAAACACAAACAGTTTTAGAATAATTGGGAGCTACGAAGGATGAGGTGCTATTTCGCCGATGTGTATACTAATTACTACTACCTATAATCAGAATGGCACCGTAATGTCTGCTCCTACTCTCTCTGCGCTGCATATGTATCAGTACAATACAATAGCATATACATATGTGTATAGCTAACGTACCTACATCAGACACGTAATAATGTCACAGTCGGCCGTGACTGTAACTCTATAGTGTTTACTCTATGAGATAATGATATAAGTAAGCTGGATGTATCGGCGTCGGCACCGCCCTGTCTGCGCGGAGCAACCTTGGGGCGCGCCGGCTCCCGAGCGCCGCACGCGCTGCAATTATAGCTGCTACAGCTGTGTGTGACTACTTAATTACTTGTAGAGGCGGCTTTTTTATTATAGAGACGTAGTCGTATGATTATTATTTGCAAATGTATTAATACATATGCTCTTGCGAAAATTCGATGTTTTTTTACACTGTGTACAAGTTAGTGCTTGACTGCGAATCTCACCTGATGGTAAGTGATGATGCAGCCGAAGATGTTAACGTACTAACTTGGAAGGGGTAAGTAAACTCATCCCAACGGTTTCTACACAGCATCGCACCGGAACCCTAAATAGCTTGACGCTGTGTCTTTGCTGGTAGGGTGACTGGTAACTAGACCAGACCAGTTAGTAATTATAAAACTCCAAAGTGACCCGATGGCGGGAATCGAAACCGAGTGCGCGCCACTGCGCATGGGAGGTCGTCAATTCAAATGTGGAATTTAATTAAACCATTCAAAGGTTTCTTTTTTCATAAAAACATTGACAAATAAGCAAATCTGTGCTCTGTCTTGCACTTTGAGTTCAATGTTGAGGTATTAAAACAATAACATTTATTCCATATTCCTTGAATAATTCTACTATGAAATCAAAATTACCGCATACTAGAGAAATCGGTTATAAACTACGTATAATACTGGAATAGTTATTGGTTCAGTTATTGCAGAAAGTATTCACAACTAAAAATCGCGAAACTAAAAATAACAATTTCGAAGTCAAGGTTTGCTGTAATAATATAAATCAGTCAATATTTAAGAAAAGTATAAGTGCTCAGCTACTCGTAATTAACTAAAGAGAAGAAGACGTATAATTGAGTTCAAAGAATAAAATTTATCCTCTCACACCAATCGCAATTCGCAACTGATGCTGAGGTTCTTAAGATAAAGAAAGAGTGTAACACAGCAATGTAAATCTTACTCCGTCTGAACAGGGAACAGAATGATATAAATGATGCAATCATTGTAATTTACGAGTATATTCTCGTACAGTGTCTCTCCTTGAACTTGAGCGGACGTTCACTTCTTGCGAAGTCGCGACAATATGCCAAATCTTTTTAAACAATTCGTTTACAAATGAGTAATATTATAAAAAGGTATATAAACATCTTTATGATCCTATTCCTATCAGTATATAAACTTAACGCCAGCTTAATTTGTGAGTCACGGTATAGATATTCGTTCCAACAATTTTTACGATGCAAAACTTAGCAATCTCAGAGTTTTATAGTTTATTCATTCATTCATTGTTAAGTATCTTACGAAATGTTGTACCTACATAACTACTTTTAAACATGACACACTCTTGATAAAAAAAAAATATCATTTCTTATAAAACAGATTCTACTCTTTTACTCGCAATCCTACTTGGATTTCCAGTCGTACAACTGAAAGTAAAAACACTGGTCTCTGCGTGAAATACTGAAGGAAAGATTTTTAAATGTAAATAAGTTCTATATAAACAAATAATGCTTTAACATAACTACTTAGAGTCGTTCCCTTTGCGGGACCTATATAAACCGTTGTTTTCAGCTTCGTTACTTGTTCCGAGAAAAATCACTTGCCTCTCAACGCTGATTACTCTTGGAAGAGCTCCAAAACTTGCGAATAAATAACGCTCGGCCACCCAACCCACCCGACCCACCGGGAAACGTGAATTGAACGTTTTTGCACTATTTCTTCGTCAAGAGTTGTTGTTACTTGTTTTTTTTGGTATATCTGTATCGAAAATATGCGGAATGATTTTTGTGATAACTTTTGAAATAAAGGTAGAGTTTTTGTTATATCCCCAAGGTTTTTTTTCCAATTTAACTTTCCTAAAGTCGAAGACATTTACCTAAAATACCAAAATCCCTCGGTCTTCAGTCTTCATTACTGAAGGTCGTGTTCGCACTGCCTGTTCCTTTGTCATGTTCTAACTAAATGTTTTTTCTTTAATGGATGGAGGGACATACTTAGTTAAGAACAAAACAATGCGAAATCTTAGTCTACGATTTCGCATTGTGAAGTCAACATGTCCTGAGGATGTCCCGGTGTCGGGACGAAACGTGCGTCGAAGAAAGTGATAGAAAATTGTGCGTGATGTTTCATGTGGATGGTGTTCCTGCATATTGTACCATACAGAATCTTTTGAGTCCTGCTAATTATGCATTTCCGCAAAATATAGCCTGCTTCCATTCAATACCAAAATATATAACTACAAAACACCGCTTAATTGATTGCGAAAAATTAAATACGCGATGTTAAGTAGTTGAAGTTGTTCCTAAGTCACTTGATGATTAAGTATAATTTCTTTCAAAAAGGTTAAGTACGCGGACCCTCGTCAGTACCACCTGTCGCGGGTCCATTCGACCCACTCAGTACTTACGAGGATCTTTATCGTTATACTTATTAAAGTACACGGTCATATTTCATCTCCTTTAGCTTCCTTAGCAAAATGCTTGAGAAAAGTCTATTAGAATATTAATGTTTGAGCCGTCACTTTTACTCGTATTTAACCTACAGAGTACTAACGTTATAATTTTCATAGCTATCAACTTTACAAAATTAGTCAACCTCACCAAACGTAAAACGTAAATTGATTTTTCTCACCTAAACCTACCTGATGTATTTGGATAAACTAGATGAACTGTAACAGGAGTGAGTTCAAGAGGAAACTGAAATTGTTCTTAAAGTGGTTGATTGTAACCATGTCTTAAGTCTTTATCTCTTGTTCCCAGATTCAGTATGCGGAGGTCAATGCTGCGGGCGAGGCAGAGAAACACAGCTGCAGAGCGCCCTTCGACGGACAGCCGAACAGCGCGTCGGGAGCGCATTGCGGCCAATCACAGAGCTGTTGCTGGCGACCAAGAGAACGCTGCAAGGTAATTTAATTGTTTCAATAATAATGAATATCTTTATCACACTAAATCGGTGCAATATCTCGCTGCCTACGATGCAATAAAATAGGAATACAGGCTGCCCCTTGCGCTGTCTGTCACACTTACAATCTAATACGGCAGGCATGTCCTGTATACCGGGCAATAGACGTTGTCCTGTGACCCATTCTAGTGCACAGCAGGCAGCGACCAAGTGTGGGCGGTTCATTCGTCTATATTTGCTTTATTTGCACGAATAACGCATAAGCGCGAATAGCAAATATGCTTATCCGTCCTCTTGTCGGTTTTTAGCACACTTCAAAGGACACGTATTGGCAATATTTGGCACATAGCACCAAGTGTGGATATCATGTTTGTTGTTTGCTCACATAACAAATATTTGGACAAATACAGCGTAGCCGCATAACGAATAACAAATAACCAAGTGTGGTGCCGCCTTGACGTTCTGTTTGTGTTGGGTTGGTATACAATCACATTTGGGGTCACTTTCCATGGCAAAGAGTATCCATCTTCGACTATGTCATCGTCACTCACCTTTAGGTGAGATTGCAGTTAATTACTAACTTGTGTAAGCATTTAAGCAATACGATACTCAATTTTTTTATTGCTTTATTGTAAACTAGTTTAGAAATAATGGGATCCATTCAAATTAAATATATCAATATTTTATTTCAAAAATTCTGTGTGTGACGTGATCTAGCCCGCGATGATTCTACTTTATTACGTAGGAAGTACACTCAAATTTCAATACTCATAATAAAAACAACCCTCTGTTTGGCTCGTGAAAATCAAAGGCAAACTAGAGTCTGAATTTCTTCTCGTCCTGCTTTCCCAGTAATTAAGCGGGTTTGTCTCTCCGCCTGACCTATTTGAAACCAAATCGGAATTGTATCCAGGCAATTAGTGCTCAATAGTTTCTGATTAAAGCTACCAAAGTACATTACTTATGTTACTTCACTGCATTTTGTTTACTGTAAACTTAAGAGATATACTGCATTAATGCATACTATTAGGCTGTGCTATTAGGTTTTGAAACTAGAGTAATCATAAACTCACCCCCTCGGAAAAGCTATATCTTTTAAATTTTCGAAATCCGGGTGGAAGACATTGTGCATGGAATCTTTAGCAAGACTACAAGATATACGAGTATATTTTTATTATTAGTAGTTGTCATATACTCGTAGGTAGGTACCTACTTACATTCACACGGTCTAGAGCCTTACATTCATTTAAAAGTTACGTTGTATTAAAATGTGAAGTTAATAAAGATAATAATGTTTTAACCAAAACTAGGGGATCACAATTTAATAACAACTTTTCTTATATATATTAACTTTAAGTTTGCCTCGTGTCAGCTTCCAAAGAATAAGGCGCTTCAACCAAAACCTTATTATTAATAAGACATTATTAATTTAGACGGCTTGGAATGAAATATATAACTTTTTTATCGGATGAATAACCGTAACCATTGCAAAATTCGTATAAGAAATAAATGAGTAGTAAATTTGAATTAATTAAGCGTTGTTTCATTGATTTGTAAATTAAGGATTTGGGGTCAGCGCTAAAAAGTGTCCGAACCAAATGACATACAAAACGCGAAAGGTTAAACGCGAAACGGTTTAAGACATAAATTACAATGTTTAGTTTGTTCATAAAAATACTCATGTGTACTCGATTTCTCGGAACACTTTTTTCGTGAATTTTGTATTACACCCGTCGTCCATAGATTAATAAGCCTATGCGCTGTTTGCTATAATGATAATAGAAATATAGGCATTTCTATTTTAATGATTAAAACTGCGGTAGGTACATACATATTGAAAAGTCCGTACGGACGCTATGTATCATAAAATGCTGAAATATGATACTAAAAGAGGCTAAAAATTTAATAAAACTGAATAAATGCAACGCTGAAAACATACAATCGATAACGCTTAGCTTTGCGGCTTAAAACCTGTATAAAGCAAACATTTCGGTATAAATGCGGTTGGGTTACGAAGAACAAAGACTGTTCAAAATAAACTGGAACCTATTGTTTTTGCAATAAAAGTTGATAAAACTACAATTGTAATGTTAAGATAAAATACCCACACAATCAAATAATACTACGGTACTTAGACTCTACTGTTTTAATATCCAGCGCCTCGTTGGTTTAGCAGTGAGCATACTCGACTGCACATCAATCCTGAAAGTCCTGGGTTCGATTCCCGGATCGAGCCAGTATATTCAGTAAATTGCGATTCTCTGTCATACTCATTCATGTTTAGTTGTACTTTTAGATTTAATCTTCTTTTAATATATATAAATCACTTGTCACGTTGTTTGTCCGCGATGGACTCCTAAACTACTGAACCGATTTAGTTCAAACTTCGTGAATATCTGTCATTTGGTCCAACTTAAAAGATAGAATAGTTTTTATCCCACGTGGAAGAAGTCGCGGGCATCAGCTAGTTATTATATAAGGACTTGTTATTATAAATTAAATTTTTTCTCTGTCATGACTCGAGAAATTCTTAATACCAGCACGGAGTTCGGAAGTTGGCGGTGATTCCCCCCCGTGGCTCTGAGTGCACATCCTGTGCCTGATTTCTCTCTGATCGTGTCAAGCTGCTGGCTCATCGGACTAACAGAATGGGGAAATAGAGAGTGCATCACACTGATATGAGTAGATTGAAGTCCACATGAAGATTTCCTCATGACGCGACGCAACGTTTAGTTTCCACTATGAATACTCTTGCATATTTGTGTTTAAATACTACTGGTGGTAATAAAATATAATAATTATTAGACTTCTTTTTAAGTAGGAGTAGGTCTATAGAGGGCGAATTTTAAAAAGCTCTCGTTTATAGACCTAATTCATTGTCGACAAAGGTAAAACAAAGCATGGTGTATCTATTGTTTTAATGATATTTTGATATTATGCTACGTAGTACGTAGTCCTCCATACGTTCCGTTAAGTAGTTTCTTTGTTACTAAACGATTACAGTATGTAGTTTGTACGGTAATTACGTATCGCAACCCTATGCATATTGCAGACGTTGCAACTTCAACTTCAGCTATCAAAACAGCTATTGAGGTCGCAGCGAAATTTCGTAATAAGTAAAATGTAGCATAAAATTAATTCTTTTCCTCACCTCGGAAAGAACACTAGACTAGTTAGTTCATAAGAGTAATTATTGTAATTTTCATTTTTATTAAATTTTTAGTAATAAAAATTATTTTTTTTAAACGTCCTCCGTGCGACGCAACGTATTTGGCGCAGTCGGTAGGATCCCCGGGAAAAACCAGTTTTCCGTGGCCTTTCGAGTCCAGCTTTGGGGAACGAGAACATACGGACCCGCGGCGCAAAGGAGGAGTTGAATCCAGCCATCGATTCGCAAAGGAAATAATGTTTATGTAAGTACACTAGAATAGCTCTCGTGTTGCTTTCCTTATCCTTAAGCCATACCTATTACTTACTTTACCTTTAACTACTTATTTTACCTTTTCCAAAATTTATCACCCAAGAGCCTCTAGCTCTCGGGATCCTGAATCGAGGCAGGCCCGACGACGGCAGTTAGTAGTAGATAATAATAGATACTTAGATTTAGAAGGTAATTTAGGATTAGACAGATTATTCGAAATGACGCAGGTTCAGCCCGACACTATTTTTAAGGCCCTCCGCCTTATCCCAGATTTCGATGGGAACCCCAATGTGCTGACACGTTTTATTAGAATATGCGATCAGCTCGTGGCGCAGTATCTAAGCACTGCACCGGGCAGTGAATTTGCAAATTCGTGTGTATTGAATGGAATTTTAAATAAAATAACTGGAGTCGCGGCAAACACTATCAACGCGAATGGAATTCCTGACAATTGGTTAGGAATCCGCGCAGCCCTTATTAATAATTTCTCAGATCAGCGAGACGAAACGGCCCTCTATAATGATCTTTCGTTAGCTTCGCAAGGGAATAAGACGCCCCAAGAATTTTACGAGCACTGTCAAACTTTGTTCAGCACTATAATGACTTACGTGACCTTACATGACGTCTTACCGACAACCATCGAAGCAAAACGCGAGCTTTATAAAAAGGTCACCGTGCAGGCATATGTCCGCGGTTTAAAAGAGCCATTGGGGTCACGCATACGTTGCATGCGGCCCGAAACAATTGAAAAGGCCCTCGAGTTCGTACAAGAAGAACTCAACGTAATGTACCTACAGCAGAGAAACGAACCCTCTAAATCCAACTCAAATCACTCAATCCCTAAGGTACCACCCGTGAATTTACAGCCAGCTCTACCACAGTTCGTGCCACCAAGGCTACATAATTTCCAAACCCCTGCACCGAACTGGCCCGTACCCTTCGGACAACGTCCTATGGGACACCCACCTCAACCGTTTAAATTCCCTGATCAAAATCAAAACCGACCCCGCATGCCAACCAATACTCAAAGAATGTTCGCTGCACCACCACCTAATTACAACCCCCGAAGTAATGTATTCCGATTACCACCCAGGAATAATAACCCGACAAACGGACAGACACCTCAGCCTATGAGTGGAGTACAGCGCTTTAATCCTCGCCCATTACCACCTACTAACGCATTAGTAGGTCATGACTGGAATAGGTTCAATAACCAGCCACCTAACAATTATTTCAAGCCGCGTGAAATGAATGTAAACGAGTGCACAGCACATGACGGATCGTATTACAGCGACTTCAGCAATTACTACGAACCGGAGCTCAGTTCTTACGACTTTTATTATAACAATTATGAGTATAGTAGTACTTACGACCCGGCTTTGCCTTATGACTTAAACTCTTACTCTTATAACTCGACTGACGATTACCAAACCTATAACGAACCCCACGTACAGACAGTGACTAAGGAAGAGGAGGATTTTCAGGAGGTGTTGAAATCGTCAAAGCCAAGATAGAATTAAATCTCCAAACACAGCGACAACTGCCCTATATCCAGATAGCTAACCCTCCATTAAAGCTGCTCCTGGATACAGGAGCTAACCAATCCTTTTTGAGTCCTGAGGCAGTCCAGAGATACTTTTCAGACTTTCCTTTAAACTTCGACCCGTTTGAAGTAACAAACATACACGCCACAACTCGAAATAATTACTCTATTACAATACCGTGTTTTACAGAGTTCAATGACAGCAATGGTATCAAGTTGTTTGTGTACCGATTTCATAATTACTTCGACGGACTGATAGGTTTGGATTTATTAAATGAATGGGAATCGCGAATCGATTTAAAAGAAGGTCGCTTATTAACCCGTTTTGCGTCTAATCCTATTAGAATGTATAACTCTCGTAATGCAAATCTCTATGAGGATGTTATTCCAGCAGGCTCTTCGAAGCTTATACGCATTCCAATCGATGTATCGGACGGCGACGCTTTCATTGCTGAGCAAGTAATATGTAATTGTTTAATTCACGAGTGTATCACAACTGTATCAAATAACCGTGGCTACTTAGAAGTGACGAACCCATCGCGAAACGATGTTATATTTTCGCTCGATCGGCCAGCTCATGCAGAGTTATTTAATGTTGAGTGCACGCGTACGGAACAGCTATCGCCGCGCGCACAAGACGTGATTTCACGCTTACGTACCGATCATTTAAATGCAGAGGAAAAAGCTAATCTTATTGCTCTTTGTTCTCGTTATTCTGACGTGTTCTATGTAGAAGGGGAGAATTTGACTTTTACTAACGAAATTAAACACCGTATTAGGACCACCGACGAGGTACCGGTATATACTAAGAGCTATAGGTATCCATTTATTCACCGCCAGGAGGTTAGAGACCAAATACAGAAGATGTTAGAGCAGGGCATCATACGACCCTCAGAATCAGCTTGGAGCTCACCCATTTGGGTAGTACCCAAAAAAGCAGATGCTTCCGGAAAGCAAAAATGGCGTCTTGTAGTTGATTTTCGCAAGTTAAATGAAAAAACAATCGACGACAAATACCCTATACCTAACATCAACGATGTCCTAGATAAATTAGGGAAATGCCAATATTTTACTACTCTAGATTTAGCGAGTGGCTTTTACCAAGTTGAAATGGACTCGCAGGACATTCCTAAGACAGCTTTTAATGTAGAACATGGGCACTTTGAATTTTTGCGAATGCCCATGGGACTTAAAAATTCTCCATCCACATTTCAACGTGTGATGGATAATGTCCTTAGAGGCCTTCAAAATGAAATATGCTTAGTTTATCTAGATGATATTATAGTATTTAGCACCTCATTGCAAGAACATATGGTAAATCTCGAAAAGGTATTCCAAAGACTCCGAAAGTCAAACTTTAAGATCCAAATGGACAAATCCGAATTCTTAAAACTAGAAACCGCTTACTTAGGTCATATCATCAGTAAAGACGGTATTAAGCCAAATCCCGACAAGATCTCGGCGATAGAAAAATATCCCATTCCTAAGACTCCTAAACAGATCAAGCAGTTCCTAGGGCTTCTAGGGTATTACCGGAAATTCATACCAGATTTCTCCCGAATTACAAAACCTCTTACCCAGTGTTTGAAGAAAGGTAGTAAAATAAGACTCGATGATGAATATATCAGCTGCTTCGAGAAATGCAAAACTCTCTTAACCAATGACCCTATTTTACAATACCCCAATTTCAATAAAGAGTTCATTTTGACCACGGACGCTAGCAATTTTGCTTTAGGCGCAATTTTATCCCAGGGACCCATAGGGTCAGATAAACCGGTATGTTTTGCGTCCCGAACACTCAATGATAGTGAAATTAACTATAGTACGATCGAAAAAGAGCTTTTGAGTATAGTATGGGCTACCAAGTACTTCCGACCCTACCTCTTTGGGAGAAAGTTCAAAATCGTGACGGACCATAAACCATTGCAGTGGATGATGAATTTAAAAGAACCAAATTCTCGTCTAACTCGGTGGCGACTTCGTCTAAGTGAATATGACTTTTCTGTCATCTACAAAAAAGGCAAAAGTAACACGAACGCTGACGCTCTTTCGAGAATAGAAATTCACACCGGAGAAGCTAAGTCCCTGATAGAAGAGATAGACGAACTGAACTCCTTGCTAGGGAACCCATCTGAATCTGTAGTTGCACCGGAAAATTCTTCGACTGAGACGGCTCACACAAGTGCGGAGCACCCTATTCTAGAAGTCCCCATAACTGACGAACCCCTTAACAAATTTCACAGACAGTTACACATGACACTAGTAACCGACATTAAAAGAAAACCCGTTATGACTAAACCATTTGACACCCATACTCGTGTTAGCATACAACTGTCAGAGTCTAACCTAGAGGAAGACGTCGTAAACGCCGTAAAAGAGTACGTCAACCCTAAGGTCAAAACGGCAATCTTAATAAACCCACCTTTGGCCATGTATTCCATCATTCCAATCCTACAAGATAGATTTAGGAGCTCGTCAATGAACTTAGTTCTTGCCAAAACCGAGCTAGAAAATGTTAAAGAATACCTCAGGCAACAGGAAATCATTCGTCATTACCATGATGGGAAAACTAATCATCGCGGTATTAACGAATGTTACCTCGCACTATCACAAAAATACTACTGGCCTAAGATGAGAGAGCACATCACTAAATTTATAAATGAATGTACCATCTGTGGTCAAGCTAAATACGACCGAAACCCAATAAGACCCCAATTTAATGTAGTACCTCCGGCAACCAAGCCCTTTGAGATAGTTCACATGGACTTACTTACCATACAGAACGAAAAATATGTCACTTTTATAGATGTATTCACAAAGTACGGCCAAGCTTATCACTTACGGGACGGGACAGCTGTAAGCATATTACAAGCTCTATTGCGTTACTGTACCCACCATAATGTGCCTCTTACCATAGTGACCGATAACGGCCCCGAATTTACGAATCAGTTGTTCATGGAGTTCACTCGGCTTCACAAAATTAATCACCACCGAATATTAGCTCACTCTCCCAATGATAACGGTAACATTGAAAGGTTCCATTCGACGATCCTGGAACATCTCAGAATCCTAAAGTTACAACACAAAGATGAGCCTATAGTGAATATCATGCCATACGCACTTATAGCTTATAACAATTCCATTCACAGCTTTACTAGGTGTAGACCATTCGACTTACTTACAGGACACTTCGATCCCAGAGACTGCCTTGACATTGACGTCACTCAACATTTACTACAGCAGTATGTCCAATCACATAGGGATCAAATGAAGAAGGTCTATGACATTATTAATTCGACTTCCCTTGCTAACCGAACGGCTTTAATTGAAAGTAGGAACGAGACTCGCGAACCAGAGGTACAATACGCACCTCAGCAACAGGTATTTATTAAGAATCCTCTTGCTAGTCGACAAAAGACCGCCCCACGCTATACGCAGGATACCGTGCTAGCCGACTTACCCATACATATTTACACCTCTAAGAAACGTGGCCCCGTAGCAAAGTCCAGATTGAAACGTATCCCTAAATCTGCAAACTTGTTACAGAATACTGCTGCTAACGATTCTTCAAATGTCACGACAAGAAGAGATAAAACTTGAAAGTTTAGACGATGGACCTGGAATTTTACCATATAAGCTTGGACCTATGAGACTGACAACCAACCATCATACATTCATACAATACGTACAACTAGATAAAATCAACGATCAGATACAATCCTTAAGAACCCAACTACTAAACTACCAAGACCGAATGACTAACAATACTTACTTATTATACGAAGTTCAGATAGAACATTTGATTAACAAGCTTGACAGTGTATTAGTCCAATTAAGATCATTAGAACCCAACCGGGCTAAAAGAGGTCTTATAGATGGTTTAGGATCGATTATAAAATCCATAAGTGGAAACCTGGATTATACCGACGCGTTAAAATACAATGAAGCTCTTAAAGCTTTGCAGAATAATCAAGACGGCCTGGTTTCCCAATTCAACAATTATATTAGCTTGGGTAAAGAGTGGATGTCCAAGCAAAACAATATACTAAGGAAAATTTCGGAAAATCAGAATATAATAAATGCTACTATTGAAACCATAGTCAATAGAGACGATAGATTAATTAAATACGCGAAAGTCGCTCAACTCTTAGTAATTATAAGTTTTAATATAGAGGAGCTAGCGCAGGAGTTATATAGAATAGAAAATAATTTAGCCTTTGTGCGTGCATCGAGTACGCACCATTCCATGATAGATGTAGACGTTTTAGGTTTAATGATTAGTAAGCTCCAGGGCATTTACGGGGTAGATAAAGTAATAAAGTTAGAACTAAGGGATTATTATAATATTATAAAGCCAGCATCATATTACATAGAAAACCAAATAGTTTTCATATTTAACTTCCCAATCATTTCTAACGATAACTACGATTTATATAGGTTATCGATAGTCCCCAATAAAAACGCTCAGGCTCTCATCCCATCCCATCCTTTCATAGCAACCAACGAGAAAGCATTCGTGTACATAGAGACTGAATGTCCGAAGTTAAGCAATTGGTTCCTATGCGAGAAAGGAATTAACCATCAAGTCCGCACCAAGACTGACTGTATCCATGAGCTAATCATCAACCAAGTTCTTCAGGAAACCTGCCAGTTTACAACCATCACCCTCACAACCGAAGCCATGGAAAAGCTGGACGACAAGCACTACATCCTGTCATTCCCGAAGGATACAAAGGTGCAGCTCTCTTGCAATCAAGATGACCACACTTCACTTCAAGGAAGCTACTTAGCTACAATTCCCATCGGATGTCACATCAAAACGGAAGAGCTTACAATCATGAACGATAACGATGAAATCAAAGGGCAGGCTCTCAGGCTATCAAAGATACCATATGACGCCGAGAAACAAGCCAGCTTATCGCCGCACCTCAACATGAGCTCTATCGATCTTCAAGGACTCCACAAAATCCAAGAAAGAATCATGATGCAAGCCCCTCTTCGAGTGGAAAGTGTGGAAGCAAATACTTTCTATCATACCACTATACCCTTTTACGTGGTATTAATAATTATGTGCCTACTTTTCTTCCTATGGGCAACTCGCCATTCCTTACTGAAATGCAAGAACAACGTGAAGAAGGACGAACGGACACAGCCGATCAAGGAGGAGAAGACCGACGAGCTTGGAAGCGTTCCGGCAACATTTTCGCTAAACGTTCTAAAATAGTTGCCGTTCCAGGAGGGGAGGAATTACGTATCGCAACCCTATGCATATTGCAGACGTTGCAACTTCAACTTCAGCTATCAAAACAGCTATTGAGGTCGCAGCGAAATTTCGTAATAAGTAAAATGTAGCATAAAATTAATTCTTTTCCTCACCTCGGAAAGAACACTAGACTAGTTAGTTCATAAGAGTAATTATTGTAATTTTCATTTTTATTAAATTTTTAGTAATAAAAATTATTTTTTTTAAACGTCCTCCGTGCGACGCAACGTATTTCGGTAAGGGCAAGGGTAAATATAACACACCAAACGGTCCAAATCAAACCAACCCTACCGCAACACTGCATCATCGGTGATTGATTATAAAACAGCCAAGTGTGAGTCGGAACCACACCACCGAGGGTTCACTATGCCCAGTCATAGTAGAGGATAAGACGTAGAAAAAGACGTTTCTTTTCATTGGGCCCCCTTCAAAGAATCATGAATTATAGATGTGTTATTGTTTCTTTTTTCATGCATGCATCATTGTGTAGTTCTAATAGACAGAAGAAAGAAAAAAAAATTAAAATAGAACTACAATTATGCAGCTGTTATGTATGAGATAGGCACCCCAATAAGTTGTCTGATCCCCAAATCGACTCTACTCGCCATTGCTAGGAAAGTGAACAAAACCCAGGCATAGCGCTAGTCTTCTGTAGATCCAAAAATGTGTTTCACACATATTTAGTCCACTCTTTCTAGCTAGACGGACAGTGTAGGCCCGCTTGTCAACTATAGAAATATTCTACGAGAAGATACTCGTAACGTCGTTTTATGTCAAATCGTATATCATAATCAACGTAGCACATTTTTGGTGGACAAACAGCCTTATAATAAAGCAGATCCCGTAAGCACTTATTGGATGGAGAACCCTAAAAACATTTAACACGTACTTATAAGCAAGTGGGTACTTTTGTATACGTGATAGAGATTGTTTTTCTATATTCGGCTTTTGGTATTGTGATGTTTGTAAAGGACAGCAAGAACAATAAATACTCGGGTCGGACTCGGAACTCGGTATAGAACGCTACTTGTTTACCAAACACTCGGGGCGCCGACAAATTGGGCGGCCTGTGTACAGTGACACCGCCTGCCATTGTAAATATTAGACAACGGAGGTCGTTATATACATGGCTATTATAATTATTCCACCCGACTACGCAAAGGGCTGTGTTTATGGGTGCAACTTTTGCTTGATTTGTGAGTATGTTTCTGTCTTAATTACACAGGTAGACATAATGAACTTTCGGTTCAGCGTTATTTCTCTTCTCTACCGTTCTCTACAGTGGAGCTGAATTAAAACAGATACAGTGTATCTTTTGCCTAAGAATACGTAATGTAATAATACCTTACAGGTAGTTAATAGGTACTTCAGTTTAGGAATAAAGGAATACGTGTATCAAACGACTCTTTGCAGTGTAAAATTTTATTAGCAGGTCTAATCAATGATTTTATTTTTAAGCACCATTATAACAATCTAACAAATGTTACTTAGGAATTAGGATGAACGGCATACAGCATACTTACCACTCCCCGGGTGAAATGTTTTTTTTCAAAATTAAATAGTTAATGATAAAATTAATTGAAAATTTCGCTTGAGCACCTATTTATATTTGATGTTAATGTAGTATATCTATCAATTTAAAATCAATAAGTGTGTTTCGTTTCCATAAATTATTATTTATCTGCTATCATAAAATCTTCATTTCTTGCAGATATAACGCGCAGGTATTGGACATAAAATGGAAACGTTTTCGCATAAATGAAATTTATTGCCTTCTTATTGAATGTCGGAGCACCAGCGCCTGGAGAGTCTGTGTAACTGGAAAACCAGTGTAACTGCATGAAATAGGTCAATCATTTTACGTACATTATGTTTTTATATTTCATATTTGATTAGATACGTGTCACACTCACATCGATGAACGGCAAGATATTTAGTATCAAAATAACTACCTCCTCCTATTAAGACAAATCTGGAAATCGTTCGCTTCTATATAAGGTCGACGTTGGATAATGGATGGATATTGTTTGACTTGGCAGCCTTTAATCCCACAGATTTTATTTAATCCATTTTAATATATTATTCATTAATTATTTTAGATCCTGAAACTAGATTTATTTATAGCGTGTACTGCAGCCATAGCCATTATATGACTAATCTCTTTTATTTCTACGATTTCTTTTGGTTTGAACAATAATAAAATTTAAAAATATATGAGATAGCTGTATAATCGGTTAGTCACGTGATCAATTTATCTATCGAATATGTCATTTCCATACATTTCTTGAATTTAGTTCAAAAGCGTACCAAAAACAGTCTTGCACGTCATAGGCTGTTGAACATTCGACAGCACAAATAAATCGTAGTATGTTCTTCTGTTACGATCTATACCTATTATTACCGTCGTCTTATGGCTGGGTATAGTGGGTACAGACAGACCTTCTATTCTGTTTCATGGGGATAGGAGGTTTGACCTCCGACGCTGCTTCTGCGAGAAATGACAAGGCTCGAGGCATAGATGCATAATGCTCTAAAATACTTACGTATAAACAATAACAAATGTATGTATTCAAGGACGAATAATTAAAACAACTGCTCCAATTAGTTACACTGTGGCACCGAACGACAAACTTATACAACAAATCAGTTTTATTAACAGAATCTTTATATACCATAAAATTTAATGGCCTGAGCTTTTAACTCGGGACCAACGTAGTCTCGTGGGCATCAAATGCTACTCCCATTGTTTGTAGAAGTGTTTTACAGGCACGTTTAATGGGAAAGATTAACTCAGTAAATACAATTAGTATGAAGAACGTCATTAAATGCGGTTCCCACATAGATTTATTAACTAAGGATGTATAGGGTCAGCGCTACAAAGTGTCCGAACCGAATGTCATACAAAACGCGAAAAGACATACAATCTCACTTCAGTCTCGTGTTTGAAAATTAGGCTGTATAGATTTGGTTTAAGACATAAATTACAATGTTTAGTTTGTTTATAAAAATACTTATGTACCCTCGTATAGATAGGTTTTCTCGGGACACTTTTTTCGTGAATTTTGTATTACACCCGCGGTCTATAGATTAATAAGTCAATGGGTTCCCAATACTAATGTTTTACGAATTAGAGCTTTTATGAAAATTATTCATCTGTCCGTCAATCACCCGACGAATGACGTAATTTTTCCACGTGTAGGTAATTACAGTGGAAGAAGATCCACGAGTAGGATAATGAAGCAAGTCTAATGCTCGTTTTCACTAAAGTCACCTATGGGCTTAGGTGTTTCTTAACATGTTGGTGAAAACTAGCTTTAGCATTTGAAAACAAAGATTGGCCATTTTACGTAAGGTTATAGTACCACGCCATCTGTTATAGCCAACATAGTGTACTCGTCATAATTATGCTATAAAGGGAGTCTTAGCAACAAAACTTGCAGAAGTTGACTTCTGGAAAGTCGCGCAAGAAGAAGAAGTCATGCTGATGGTAAGTGAAGATGCGGCCGAAAATATTTTTATCATAGTCATACTAACTTAGAAGGAGCAACACCTAAAGGCTTCTACGCAGCATCGCGCCGGAACGCTAACTCGTATGGCGGTGCATCTTTGCTGGTTCTACATAGTTATATCTTTCCATGGATGCAGGCGTTTTTATTCTGTGGCAGATGTGACATGACAGGCACTCATTTTAACCCACTGATCTCTATTCTATGGATTCTATACATCTGACAGTTCCTTTTTTGTGCCCATTTCAAGCGCCACCCTTCGAACATCCACGGTACTAAATTGACATTTGTTCCTAGTGACCGTCGTTTTGAATGTCATTTTAGTTTAGTTCCATATACTTAGACGCTCACGCCAGGTTACGCAACAATCTGCGCCAAAATGGCGAAAATCAAGTCTTCATTTTTACGTTGACAGTCGGCGATCCATAGAATAGAGATCAGTGTTTTAACCCTATCGCCGGTAGCGAATACATCGCAAAGTGCAATGACCTCAATAATGAGCTGGTTAAAACAATGCGCTCTCACCCTCGGCTAGCGCAAAGGATGCGAGGGCTCTGTTTGAACACCACTCGTGTTCATAACCGATAAATAAGCTCGATACTTGAATGTTTTGTTGATGGAGTATGCTAAAACCCTAAAAGTATTGATTGGTCACGGAGTGGATACTCGTTCCATTTTTTATGTGTTCCTAAAGCCATGTCAATGCATAATGATGTGTGCTAGCTGCTGTTTCAATGAATTTACCTATTTTATCATACCTATATTATAATCGCATGGTCTTGGAGTTGTAGTCACTTAACCCTTTCCAAAGTAATTCCTAATTCTTCTAATGTCCTAATATTTTCCTAATTTACTCACTCTTAGGGCTACCGCATATTATACCGTTGCCAAGGTAGATCGGTATGTGGTAAGGTAAACCTTTCTAGGCGTACTAAATCACGATACAGAAAAATAACAGTTCTGGGGCCTTATTCTGTATCGTTCACTTAGTTAGTTAGTAACCCTAACTGGGTTATTATTAACTATAAGAAAACGAAGGCAAAAATCCTATTTTTGCACAAATTACCAACCTAGGTCGGTATGGTATCATATCAGTATACCATGCTAGTTGCTATCTCGTACAAAAAGAATACAAAAATAGGATTTTTGCCTCCATTTTCTTAGTTAATAACCCAGTTTGGGTTACTAACTAACTAAGTGAACGATACAGAATCAGCACACTGAGCTTCTCCACAACTGTCTTTTTTGCAAACAATACAAATATAGACTTTTAAACCACTTTGTGAGTGTTCATCAAAAAGTCGTAAGTCAATTTAAACTTTCTTCAATATTTTCGCTTGAACAGTTTCTGCTATTTGTTTCAAGTCCGTCTCCGTTGAATACATTTTCATTTTAACTCAATTAGTTGCGGACGTATCCTTTTAGCGTAATATGAATTATGTATATATTTAATATTGGATGAAAGAACACCAACAATCTCTTAAGCCTTATATCTCCGAAACTTACTAAAAGGGACCGATGTAAGGCAAAATAATAACAATGTACTCCCGACCGAATTTCGCTCTCGGCGGCTTACGAGTGAATCAACAGAGATCAACCATCTCTGCGGCGAGATATTATGTGTGCCCAAATAATTGCACTTTATAACCTCAATCTCTATGCAGGCTGGAACATTATGTCCCATAGGAAGATTTTATCCCAGTTGTTTCTGAAAATGTTAGAATCCCTCCTTAACGTTTTCTCCTAAACAGTAATTACATTTTGTAATGTCGCTCTCTTGAATCTCTAATTTAATCAATTAATTTCATGGTGAAGAATTAGATGTATCACAGACAGATCTCTTGTTATAAATACTTACACTCTATAATTGTTATATTATGTAGATAAATATTATAGGAGATAAGTAAATTAATGTAATATCATAATTATGCTACATTCCTGGAAATATATTATTCTTATTCTAAAATTATATATAACAATAATTGCACTCAACTAAGTATATCATATTGTATTCGGTGCTTATACATAGGTACTTATCGTATACAATCTTTATAAATTGTTCAGCTGGTAAAGAAGTGTGCTCTATTTAATATATTCAGCCCGAAAGCTTAAATAATATCATGTTGAATTTTTTGTATAGACCGTAATCGTAAACTTTATTTACCTTCCATATAACCTTCTCGTACGTGTGTATTCTTTTGTTATTTCAGTATATCATATATAAACAGTAAATAGTATATGTTCTACTATCTAGGTTTATTTTGCAGATACGCCTACCTAAAATTGTTTCGAAGGGCGTCTGGAGGACTACGACTGAAAGACGAATGGCCCTCGTAATTTATAGAACAGCTCAAAAAAAGAATGTCACTAGGTTTTTACATTTTAAGGAATAGCGAAAATGCGAGTAAAATATTGGACGGAATAATTTATCGATATTTTTCGGTCATCAAAATGTGTTTAAAGCTTTCAGCGGGGAAAATAGTGCCAGTGTGAGATTTGTGGAACCGTGACTACTACTGGGACACCTATTTTAAGGATATCTATTGATACCATACCGAGATACAAAGGTAGTAAAATCTCTGTTACTATATAAATGGTTTATGAAATAAATAAAACGTATCGATAGAACTATCACACTTTTGATGGAAAGTAATGATAGTCTGTAGCGGTCTTCGATAGCTGACGACAGATGGCGTAACTCGCGCAATAGCACATGCCGACGGAGCATTCGACGAGCGTTCTATAAATACAACTTCTGACGTCACACGCTCGGATCACAAGCGGTCCCCAGGCACAACACCTGCCTGGAGGGAAATTTCCCTATTGCCCTCTGCACTGTTAAAGTGGTGACCCCGACGTGATTTCACCATTCACCACCAGAGGGCACACATCAACTGAAGAACACGCAACAAAAACAACGAAACCGCAACTGCAACAACCGCAACCGCAAGAACCACATCAACCGCTACAACATCGAAGAAGCAACCGCAAACCTCATTCCTCGCATCAGACTCCCAGTCTTCGCCGACCGACTCACTGGTCACCGCGACACGTCTCACCGCCGATCGACTCACTGATCGCGCGCCACCGCATCATCAACGGACTCCCGGTTCGAAGGTCACTCACACCTCGCCGGCACGCAGTCCACGCAAGTCAACCCGGTATCGCTGACGCACTTCCACGATGCTGCACGCTGTTGACACGCACCAGATGCACCACGACGACACACGACTTAACAGTCTCAGAGGGGAGTGATTGTAGCGGTCTTCGATAGCTGACGACAGATGGCGTAACTCGCGCAATAGCACATGCCGACGGAGCATTCGACGAGCGTTCTATAAATACAACTTCTGACGTCACACGCTCGGATCACAAGCGGTCCCCAGGCACAACACCTGCCTGGAGGGAAATTTCCCTATTGCCCTCTGCACTGTTAAAAGTCTAAGGTGAAACGCGATGAGGAACGAGGAATGAAACCGCTTCGTACGCTTCTTTGGATCATCGACTATATAGGTACACTAATGTTATAAAGGCGCAAGTTTGTATGCAAGTGTGCAAGTGTGTATATGTTACAGTCATAGTGATTAAACAGCTATTATTAATAATGACTGGTTACTATGGATAATAGCCAAATTGACTAGACAATTTGATAAATTAATCACTTTATCTGGATATTATTCATAGGCGCTGGTCACAGTTGGCGAAAGTGATAATACGGTCTATTTGGCTTGTAAAACCCCCCCCCGTTCTTCATCCCGCTGCCGCGTGGCGTGATCCGTGGCTGACTAAATTGTTGTTACGTTTATTCTTCAAATAATTAAAATTCTTAAAATACTAATTAAAGTAATAGTTTTCGTAAAATAATTTTTTTAAGTTTTAAAATTTTAAGGTTAATAATTTAGTAGTTTAGTTTCCCTTACACTTTTCAAGGCTCGTTCGACGGAGCCCCGCTTCGCGGGGCTCCTATTTCTGGGTGGTCATAAAAGAAAATAACCACTCAGAAGGATGGCGGGGCCTGCAAGGCCCCGCCATCCTCTTCGTCACCTAACCCAACCGAGTCGGGGTGCCCTCAAGTCCCGAGCTCCCTTCGTTCGCTCCTAGACCCTGTATTAATACTATTATTTCATTAAAATATTAGCAAACTGGCAAAGAAATACGTTAAATGTCGTTTGAAATAACCTAACGAATTATGATTTTTAATAATAATTTTTCTTATTACTTCTCGTTAATTTGAGTTATTTACGAAAGCTAGTGACATTGTGAAGGGAATTACATAAAAACATTCATAAATAAGTTAGTAAACAGGTAATAATCTTTATCCATACTTGTTTTATTACATTATCCAAGTCTTCGAAGATGGTATAAAAAATAGCTGGTTAATGTGATAAATTCTATGTCAATTATCACTTTATCCAAATTGAGTTGACATTATTACAAATGGCCAGATGATATGTATAATATCCGGATTAATCGCTTTAGCTGTGACATATATACGTATGTGTAAATTATGTCTGTTACACCTTCACGCCGCAAGGCTGAAATTTCGTTTAGGTATACCCTAGATTAACACATCTAGGATACTTTTTATCATCCAGGAATACTTCATGGTTCCCTCGGGATTTGTGAAAAACCGCATTTCACTAGTAAGTATTAGCACGGAATACTATCTTATACCTTTAAACGAGCAATTCTTGTATTTATATATATTTCTATATAATCTGGATCTCGGAAACGGCTCGAACGATTTTCATGAAATTTAGTATACAGGGGGTTTTGGGGGCGATAAATCGATCTAGCTAGGATTCACTTTTAGAAAATGTCGAATTTACCAAAAAAAATAAAAATATGACTCCTGCTGCCATCTATTAGCCACCGAGCGAAGCTCGGTCACCCAGATATTAAAAGGTTTAAGTATGTAGCTTCAAGGACGGCCACCATAGCTATAATATAATCTGCCAAATAGCCAATTTAGCGATAATTTTGACACGTTTTTCTAATTTCTTTCCCTTCCAATCCATTGATTTGAAACATGTCAAATGGCTCCTGGTACTTTACAATTTCCAGCAGGAATTCGTTACAATATAAAGCCCTCGCATAAAAGTTAGGTTGTATACAAGCTCTCATGGCATTTGTGAAGGCAGCGTGAATATACTCTTTCAAAGAGCCCCGTTCGAAGCTGAGACTTTAGACATCAAAAGGTTGTGTAGCCCTTGTGTAAACGTTCTCAAATACCCACTACCTGTGCACGCACTCTTAATTTGCTTTATGTTGTAGCGAAAGATAACACAAGGATATTTAATTAAATAGAAAAAGAGGGGATAAGTGGTTGCTAGGTTTTTTTATTCGTCGGTGGCCTGACGTTTATTTCATGGTGCTTAGGAGTGAGGACTGTGTTTCTCAAAGCGTTAAATAAAAATTAATCTTTTTTTAACTAAATAGCTACATGGAAAGTGATGATACAGTCTAAGGTAAAAAAATCATTGGTATTTTAAAATGTGGTCATAAATTTTTAATCCCTATAGGAGTTGCTATACGTTTTAATTTTAAGAACTTTTAAGAGGATGCTTAAGAAGAACGCAAAATATTATCTTTCAGTCTTCTAAACAAAGCATAACTTATGTAGTATGTACTTATGTGAAAACGTTAAACGTATTACTTCTAAATAGTTTATTCCCATATTAAACCGTAAAATATTTTTTATCGTCTCTTTCAACAAAGTAATAGATCGCTTGGGCGGAAGTTTTTAGAGAAAGCTCTGGGATTTTATCATCAAATAGTAATTACGTCAGCGTTTTTACCAATCCCGCGGCAACCACCAATTTTTTTCGAATATTTTTAATATCTATATTCAGAAGGTATGGTGTGAAGGAGTAGCAACTAACAAACATACTCGTACACCTCAACAGATTATAAAGTTTAGGAACGTCTGGTTTTAAATATGTAGAATTCATTTATTATCTCAGGGCAGGAATGTGTGAAGGCGGTGATCCCTGCCTGCATTCCAGTGAGATAACACTCTTAATGCCAGCTCGACCTGGTGCCGCGCTGTCACATACCAGACACGTGTCCTAGGAAGAGGGACTATGTTTACACATACAGCTTAAACAATAGGGTATTTATTACACTATTTACGTTTAACCAAATAAAAATCATTATGTTTATTATTTTACGTGTCTGTAAGTTAGGCTTACTTATAAGGTACTTATGAAATGTCTTGTCTCTGCGATACATTGCGAGAAGGCTATTTTGGCGCGTGGCCAAACTCGGAACTAACACCGTTATCTTGTGATCCTGTTTGATAGTTCGCTCTGTCGGTATATCGCTTTTGTATGTTGTGTTGTTTTTGCTTATTTTACCAGAATAAAACTAAAATTGAGGTAAAATTGAGATTTTATTTTCTGGCTGCCTTTGTTCTATAACAACACCCTCCTGACAGTGATGTGATCTACAGTCCGACAAGGCTCTCTTGACCTTGTGGTTGTGGGACTGTAGATACACGAAAACGCGCTCCACTTCTTCAAAATCGCTTATGTTTCAGTCGATTCGTATTGAGTTTGACAGAGTGTGGCGCGTCATCGTGGATTGAAATATATCTTAACCGCCCCGTTTGGATAGCCGTCTCGTTGGATATGTATTGAAATTGACGATTAGCAGGAAAGATTAATTTGTTTTACTATAATCCCGCTACTTCAAGAGTCGAAGAAAGTGTTGAAATAATTGTGTGGTGATTCACGTGGGCTGTGTTCCTGCATATAGTACCATAACGTAATCTTTATAAGTAGCAGATTAGCGGATTATAGTAAAACGAATGAGTCTGTCCTGCTAATTATGGATTTTCTTTATGCGAATTGCGATGAACTCTTCAATATGCAAGATTCCTTATGAAAGTTCTCTTCCCTATGAAAGTATGTTGTATTCAGATTGAAACGGACCGAACTTAATGTGAAACTTTTTCTGTTGTCCACAGAGCACTTAACAGCGTTATCATACCAGTCGCAGAACAAGACAGCGATATTCTTCTCTCAGCTGTACAAAAGCCACGCGATACGCGCGCACGCGCCGCTCGTAGCCCTCTACGACGACATTAGACTACTCCTAAAGTCTAATTCAGACGAGGACGACGGAGAGGACCTGGGCACCCCGTCGCCCAAAAACTTGACTATAAGCGCCAATAAGTTCTTCCGGGAAGTGTTCCCCGTGGCGTATCAGAACGTGCTGAAGTTAGACACTAAGCAGTTCATGCCTGAATATGAAGCGTGTTTAAAGGATGCGTACGACGCTGTTCAGCCATTCGGGGATGTTCCGCAACAGGTGAGGTTCTTCGCCTTCCTTGTCTTGGATAACTGTTCAAAACGTAGGAGAAACCTTATGCTATAATAATGTTTATAAAACAGGTAGGGACAACCTTCCACCGCCCATGGCCCAATCAACCTCGCGGTTATGGGGGCCGAATCGAGGAAGGGCGCCCGTTCGGTACTTGCTCTTGGTGTGTTCCCGGGGCAACTTCTTGACTCTCTACAAATTGTTTCCTCTCGCTCCTTGTCCCTTTGTGCTCACTCTCCCCATTCTGGGGCAGGACAATAGGTAGTGTTAGAAAACAGGTAGGTATGAAGTCAGTCTTGTTTAATGTTTCGACCTTCAATCACGAAGGAACCCTGTAACGGATCGACGTAATTTCCAGATACATAAGGCGGTGGTCTGTAACAGACGCGTTAGGTCGAGTTCGGCGTGACGCTGTGTTCGGCCTATGAATGCTTACTATGGAAATGTACTAGCGTGGTCTCGTCGTTCGTGCGCCGCGCCAGGCGTTTCAGAGAGATCACACTAGTACGTTTCATAATAAACATTCATAAGCCATGTACGTGGTATGAATGTTTATTATGAAACGCTACATTTAATATTACATCGGACGCGACCACCGTCAAAATTAAATATTTAGTTCCCGTGAAATTCCAATAAGTCAGGCAACAACTAATTAAAATAATAATCTTGTTGCTCTCCAGTTGGGCGTGTCCCTGTCACAGTCGCTGGAAGCGGCGAGGGCTCTACTGCAAGTGCTGGTGGTGGGCGCCGGAGCGCTCACTACCAGCGAGCACGTGCTCTCCGCCTCCAACGAAGAGTGCTCCACCAAGCTGCTGAAGATGGGGGGCTGTTCCCGCTGCATGGGCTTCAACACCAGTCCCTGCAGGAACTACTGCTTAAATGTTGCGAGAGGGTGAGTGGTATTTTTTTACGAGCTCCTTTCCATAGGATGGTTGACATCATAAAAAATAATAAGTGATAATGGTACGAATGACTCTATTGGTTAAGTATTGATTAAGATTAATTTTACCACTTATATCTGATGCTTACAATAACTTTAAGCATCATCAAAGGCTACTTGGTACCTATTATAGTAGTACATAAATATATATAAATCATAGCTATGTATACGAAAATGTTTGGAAAATTTGGAATTTATTACTGGAAAAAAAGAGTTCCCGGAAAATTTAATAAAACGAAATCCACGTAACAAGGAACTGATCATAAAATTGAGTTACATTATTTTAGGTATATTGTTACACGATTAGTGGAAAGTAGAAATGTTATACCAGAGTAATTTATTTTACTGCGAAAAATACTTTATTTTCTTTATCGGTTTGATTAAACATATATCGGGACTCGAGTAGTTTGATAGAATTTGTGTGAAGCCAAATATTTGTACACTTTTCCGAGACCGCGTATACACTTGCGTATAATATACGAGTACATAATATAAAAATTGGTCGATGTACTTACCGAAGGACATTCTTGAATATGCACACTTGTTAAGGATTTTGCAACAGGAACAGTTACGTGTACTTATTGACATTAAACATTTATAAAATACTTTGTCTAAGTATTTCTTCGTATGTTGGATATTATACTCGTACATTAAAAAATATCTTCTTTTTTATCACTTTTATGTAACTTGTGAAGAACATTGTTAGTTTACCATAAAACATTCACCCGTTTCAACAAAGTTCCCACTTTATAGTAGCGTTCTAATAGGATAACTTAGAAAACTAAGAATTGCTTTTAGCTTTTAATTATGTTGCTTGCTTAAGAGTAATAAAGTTTTTACACTAACGAAGGTAAATAACTACTTAATTCTGTAGACGAGTTCATTTCTTTCAATATAAAACTTTTATCCTACATTCTTTATATAAAAACTTTTTGAGCAACTTGTTTTTACTTACATTCTTGCACTTAGGGATAATAGTTTGTGTAGGTAAAATACAAGTTTATCAGTAATATTAAAGTTGGGCAAACTTTATAAGGCAGTGCTATTATATTTTTTAAACAGCTGCAAGTTTTAGTTCTCGTTATTTTTTTAATTACTTTCTATTTTCACTGATTTCGCTGGCATAACATTGCATTGATGACGACCGAATGGCCTAGCGGTAGCGAGCCTGCTTCTGCGTCGGAGGTCGTGGGTTCGATTCCCACTACTGGAGAATGTTTGTGTGATAAGGATGAATGTTTTCCGGTATCTGGGTGTTTTTCAATATATTATATTTATGTATTTTAATATGAATGTATATTTATCAGTTATCTAGTATTCATAACACAAGCTACCGCTTACTTGCGATTGCGATGTGTATAATGTCCTGACATATATTTATTTTCAATACAGTTGTATGGTATCGACTAAAAATCACGTTTGTTGTAATTGTAAGGGAGCCTCCTTTAATATTTTTTTTTTGTTTTTGTTGTTATAGCGGCAACATCTATGTAACAAATGTGTAACTATCACGGTTCAAAAAATACAGCCTTGTAGAGTAGAGTCACTTTTTTATCCTTTGGGTACGGAACCCTGAAAAATGATGAAATGTGTGGTAACGAGTAGGTGTCGGCAGGTGCTGGGGCGCGCAGGTGGTGGGGCTGGACGCGCCGTGGGCCGGCTACGTGGAGGCCGTGGAGCGGCTCGCGCGCCCCGAGGCGGACGCGGCGCTGCGCGCGCTCGACTCCAAGGTGTCCGCCGCCATCATGCACGCGCTCGAGAACCACGTCATCCTCGAGAAAAAGGTGCGCCAAATATATCTACAGTCCGACAAGGCTCTCTTGGCACTTGAATGAGGGCGCTGTTATAGAACAAAGGCATATAAAAAATAAAATTTCCTCAATTTTACTTCAAATTTAGTTTAAAATAGTTGATGAAAACAACACAACATACAATAGCGATATACCTACTGACAGAACGGACTATCAAAAAGTATCACAAGATAACGGTGTTAGTACCGATTTTGGCCACGCGCCAAGATAGTCTTGTCGCACTGTACACGATACCTTTTAGAACGAATCTTCTGCTCGGATTAACACCCCTACCAGCAAAGACGCACTGCCAAGCTATTTAGCGCGCGATGCTGTATAGAAACCGTTAGGGGTGAGTTTACTTACCCCTTCCGAGTTAGTACGATAACATCTTCGGCTTCATCATCACTTTCCACCAGGTGAGATCGCAGTCAAGTACTAACTTGTATAGAGTAAAAAAATATATCTACACGATAGCTTTTGAAACGATTCTATTCGGACGAAAATCCCGTCACGAAGAAAATCTACGAAAATCTAGTATGAAAGTTTCTCTTACTAGTCAACAGAATAGGCACGCATGCAATCACGTATAGGGAGGGATTCGGCACACAAAATCGTTAGGACAAGCTAACTGAAGTCAAAGCCATCGATCGAGCGAGCGATGGATGAAATCACACATCTTAAACTCTTTCATAGACATATAATATGTACGAATTACGAATAAAATTATTATTCAAAATCTTTAAGCGTTATTAATTCATTCATTATTATTCATTAATTGTATCTAGGTAGATGTTCAAAAATTAACTAATTTAGTTTAGACAATTTTATCATTAAAATACCATGAAGAAATTACAAATTATCTAAGTTCTTTGAGAAGTCTCTGAAATGCCAAAGCGAATACCTGCCTACTTAAGTAGTTGATAAAAAATCTTACGTAAGAGAGGAAGACCACTTGTTAAATAATTGTTCTAGAAACTGAGCTAATTGTCGTCGAAACTTTTCCGAGAATGTCTTGTTAAGAGGCGAAACACGTTTCGAGTGTAGTCGAAGTCAGCGCGAGAGTCGGAACAACTTCCAAGTCTTAAGTTATTCACCACTCCGTACATACCTGCATTTGCAAATACTTAGCATGCTCACCAAGTGTTTTGTTAGTCCAATTTCATAACAATACGGTGGTAATTCCAATTATGCGTTCCTACAGCGTAATTACGTAGCTATGATATACACACGTTACACAAAATTCTGTGTACTTTTGCCAACGTTTATACACGTGGATAGAGTGGAAATAGAATTAAGTAAATATCAAACTAATTCGACAAAATTCGCTTTCTAACATAGCTCAGTAGTTCTTCTTAATTTTGTTCCCGAATAAAATGCAGCGAGTTGGAACGCTACAAAGATATTTTGATGCTAACAACAAATAAACTTGCTCATCTCTAGACAACGAAATAGAAATGGGATTTGTTAATTAAACTCTGATCTCTAATACGCGTTTACAACCCGCATATTTAGAATACCGACAGGCACATCTACTTAGTTGAATTCACAACTAAAATTCATTTAGGTACGGCCGTAAATTGCACGGGAACAAAGCGAAATAAACTTCTGAACTCATTCGGAGAACTGTTTTGACGTTCAATTTGTTCGTGTTGAATGCGAGATAATTTTCTGCACGATAAAATATGATCCCCAGTATAATTTCCCTTGATTTACCGTTCTACCGGAAACTAATAGAAGTTCCATTTTGTACGGTATTTTAGCATGAAATTGCTGCTACAGCCGACGAGATATGGAGTTGTGGCTTGTTACGCGATCGCATTTCGAGCGTTTCCCAAAACCTTCATCCAGTTGAATTATGAAAAGTGTTCACGCCCTCAACTGCACCAGTTGGAAGAGATTTCCGTTCCACCAAAAGATTCAATAAGGCTGTCCTCCTTCAATAAGACTCCTTTCCAATTTTGTCTAATTTTATTTACCAACCCCGCGTTGACAACCTATTCATTTGCCAACCAGCCTTATGGGTGATTTTCAATCGCCAGATAAATATGACTCTTTAGCAGCTTTTGACTCTTTGACATATTATGTTTCATTCCTCAGATGCATTGATTTATAATAGGTCGTCGCGCTCCGATTTTGAAGTCGAGGGCTCCCTCTTGGACCTCCAACCTCAGATAGTTTATCTGGCCATAAACTATCTGAGCATAGAAAAAAAATCAGCCATTGTTATGCTGTGTTATTAGGTAAATAAAATAGGGTACCATAGGTGCTTACATACGAGTACCAACTGGTTGTGGCAACTGTAAAGATGTGCTTGCATAAAAAGCTAAAGGAAAATTTTAAGGAAATACTTCCTTAGACATTCGATTACTAAATGCTTAGTTATTGAACTATTCTTCACTTTGGCGTAGACTTGAGCACGACCTATTGGTAAATGGTAACCCATTTATAATTCTATCCAACCATAAATATATGTACTCGTATAACAGACAATTCCGCCTGTGTTTCACATTTCACAAGCGGGAATAGTTCATCGCACGGTCGTAAAGTTGGAAATCTTTCCTCAGATTAAGTTTACGCGTTGTTGTGGTACCATAAAGATGGTGGAGCGGTGTAGGCGAGGTTAGACGTGGGTGTGGGTCGACCCAGCCCAGTGCAATGTGTACTTACAAAACGTCGATTGTACTCGTAATACTGTTCGAGGAAATATGCCTCCGTGGGGTTGGCTTGACCTCGTCTGAAACAGTGATCAATTAATTCGATCTAGCATGTTGCATAAATAACACAAGCTGACAATTGAACTATTTGAGGCTTTATTTCAATTGAAGCCTCAACTCTCAATGTCTTATGAGTTAACTGTTGTGGTTCAAACCTAGAGTTTTGTATCAGGGTAATTGTTGATACAATTGTCATATACCTACCCTGGGCAGGGTAGACCGCGCGAAAAAGTTTCTCCAGTTTACCGGTGGCAAAAATGCTTGTATTGACACCAACAGTATGGCCACGATGTAGTTCGTTCAGCAGCCACCTATAGAATTTTGCCAGATGGCGCTAATGTTTGTTTGTACGAAAAATGTTTACGTAAATCGTTCGGACCAGTTCGGATGCTCATATCCTGAGATTTCTTATCGATGGTAAGTGGTTACAACATTGTTCTCGGTAGAGAGGTAAATCGTCACGGTTTAGATCAAAAATATCAGCAATACCATTGATATAAATTGCAATACATATTAATTTATATTCTTTGGGCGAAGTTTGCTTTTATTCTATATGAAATGATTTGCCTTTTTACTAAATTACGAAATTATTTCAGACTAGCTGTTGCCCGCGGCTCCGCCCGCGTGAATTACGATTTTTTTACATAATATATCTTCCTACTGGAATTCCTTGATTTTTCGCGGGATTCTGGTGTGATGTTGTACAGAAACCTGTTCTTACTTTGCACGGGTTATCTTGTGGTGATTTTGAAAACTCCTTTTTCTTAATCTATACTTATAATAAAACTGTAAAGGGTCGAATTCTGTACATTGAAGATTTTTTGAAAATTTTTGTTGGAGGACACTATTTAGTCGATACTGAAGCCAAAACTGTAATTTGTTTAATTTTTGTCTGTCTGTCTGTCTGTCTGTCTGTCTGTCTGTCTGTCTGTTTCACGACCGGGCATCACGGCTAATCCGCTGGATGGATTTAAATGAAACTTGACATGATTATAGTTCATACCCCAAGGTAGGACATAGGATACTTTTTGTCCCGAAATTCATCATGGTTTCCCTGGAAGACGGCATCAAAGTCCAAACGTTTTTTAGTTATAATTCATTAACGAGTTGTCCGATTCCATTCATTCTTTTTTTGTTAGAAAGGAGGTTCTTTAGAGATTATTCCATACAAACTTTATCATCATCACTTTTGTAGTTCAGAAATTACAGACATCAGAACCTTTAAGTTCAAGTAGGTAGGTGACTTGAAACTCGGAATGCACAAAGAACCTAGGGCTAGGACGTAGGGCTCAAGTAATACTGGAGTACCCTTACAGCCGTAAATAAATAGGCTTAGCAGGAGATTTTGTATGGTTTAAAATTTTTCACTTTTAGGGTGAACAAAAATCATGTAACTGGCGTTATCGCTACGTTATACCGTATAGCGCCATCTCTACAATTTATGTGGAACTTGAATGTAAAACTCTGAGATAGGTACTACCGAATTTTTTGAAATAAAAATTAACTGTCATGTTATTTACTGTTTCCTGACTTTATATTAAGATGGCACTGTTAAGACAGACATGAAGAGATTTAAACTTTATCATCCGCAATATGGAAAGGGTAAGATAATGGTTCACAAATATTTTTAACTCTTAGGTCTTATCGATCCTAACCGACTGACTGCCATCTAAGGTCTTTTTATACGTAAGGAAATATATACCCATTTTCCATTCTGATGTTTTGGATTGTATTGAGATGAAGCAAAGATTTTTAAAAGACTCTTATATTATGTTGGGCTGGGGAATATTGTTATTAGAGTAATTTATCCCAGTGGTACCTACCCGGCCGAACTCTGAAAGAAGAGTTCTACCACCAGTACAACTTTTCACATGGTTTAATAATTTTTGACATATTTCGTGGTTTCAGAATAAAAATCACAATGAAAAGGACGATTTTAACCCAGTGTTTAATGTATCGAAATATCGACAGTTAAAATTGTCCTTTTGATCTTTCAACTACGTATTAATGAAACTTTATATTTTTATTAAGAAAAAGGAGTTTTCAAAATCACCACAAGATAACCCGTGCAAAGTAAGAACAGGTTTCTGTACAACATCACACCAGAATCCCGCGAAAAATCAAGGAATTCCAGTAGGAAGGTATATTATGTAAAAAAATCGTAATTCACGCGGGCGGAGCCGCGGGCAACAGCTAGTAATAATATAAAGTTTCAATAATACGTAGTTGAAAGATCAAAAGGACGATTTTAACTGTCGATATTTCGACCCAGTGGCACAGGTCGTGGTCACTATGTGACCACGACTTGTACCAATGTATCGAAATATCGACAGTTAAATTCGTCCTTTTCATTATGCTTTTTATTCTGAAACCACGAAATATGTCAAAAATTATTAAACCATGTGAAAAGTTGTACTGGTGGTAGAACTCTTCTTTCAGAGTTCGGCCGGGTAGGTACCACTGGGATAAATTACTCTACTAACAATATTCCCCAGCCCAACATAATATAAGTCTTTTAAAAATCTTTGCTTCATCTCAATACAATCCAAAACATCAGAATGGATAATGTCTATATATTTCTTTACGTATAAAAAGACCTTAGATGACAGTCAGTCGGTTAGGATCGATAAGACCTAAGAGTTAAAAAAATTTGTGAACCATTATCTTACCCTTTCCATATTGCGGATGATAAAGTTTAAATCTGTTCATGTGTTAACAGTGCCATCTGAATATAAAGTCAGGAAACAGTAAATAACATGACAGTTAATTTTTATTTAAAAAAAATCGGTAGTACCTATCTCAGAGTTTTACATTCAAGTTCCACATAAATTGTAGAGATGGCGCTATACGGTATAACGTAGCAATAACGCCAGTTAAATGATTTTTGTTCACCCTAAAAGTGAAAAATTTTAAACCATACAAAATCTCCTGCTAAGCCTATTTATTTACGGCTGTAAGGGTACTCCAGTCTTACTTGAGCCCTACGTCCTAGCCCTAGGTTCTTTGTGCATTCCGAGTTTCAAGTCACCTACCTACTTGAATTACTTGTTCTGATGTCTGTAATTTCTGAACTACAAAAGTGATGATGATAAGATTGGTATGGAATAATTTTTAAAGAACCTCCTTTCTTACAAAAAAAGAATGAATGGAATCGGACAACGCGTTAATGAATTATAACTAAAAAACGTTTGGACTTTGATGCCGTCTTCCAGGGAAACCATGATGAATTTCGGGTTAAAAAGTATCCTATGTCCTACCTCGGGGTATGAACTATAATCATGTCAAGTTTCATTTAAATCCATCCAGCGGATTAGCCGTGATGCCCGGTCGTGAAACAGACAGACAGACAGACAGACAGACAGACAGACAGACAGACAGACAAAAATTAAACAAATTCCAGCTTTGGCTTCAGTATCGACTAAATAGTGTCCTCCAACAAAAATTTTCAAAATATCTTCAATGTACAGAATTCGACCCTTTACAGTTTTATTATAAGTATAGATGACAAAGGGAACAATTATTATTATCTTGAACGGTAATAAAGACGATTGACCGTCTGCATCGCTTATTCCAAACAAGAATGACCTCTAATACTGTTTCTTAGTCACACCCACACACAGTGTATAGACTGTTGTCGTTTATAAAGCAGCCAAATGGTCGCCATTATTTGTTTCACAATATCATAACTAGCAAAGTATATAAAACTCGCTATAGCAATATATAGCTAGAGATTATTATAGTCTTTATGACGGTTACAAAAAGAAGCAGAAACGGGAATGGGAACACTATCAATCCCTGGGAAATCCACGATTCCCACAGGTTTTGTAAAAACCAAAATATACGCGGGCGGAGCCGCGGGCAACAGCTCATTTACCTATATATGACATACTCGTAGTAAATCCAAAGGTTTCTATGTAACATATTATGTCCGCAGTACTCTCGGTCCAACACGTAAAGACAATGGGGTCGTATTAGCAACAGCAGACAAAACACAGACATCCCGTTGACTCACTGATTATGTCATTACTCATTCATACACATTTCATACGCCAAGGACACAGCCCGGACGCGCAGCCGCTGTGACTCCGAATTTAATTAATGAATTACGTATAACTTGAAGCCGGAAGGGATTACGATAATTTACATTCAATTCTAATCTACAAGTATATTGCTTTATAGCAGTACAGAACATCCGCTTTCATAAACGATTTATTCAGCCTTCTACAAATTCAATTTGGATTATTTTACAATTGCTTACGAAATACGGATTTTATATTTTAATAGATTTTCCTCAAATCCCGTGGGAATTGAGGAAAATCGATTAAAATATAAAATTGCCAGATTTTCTTGTTCCGGTTCCCGCTCCCTTCCTTTTATACGTATTTTAAAGATGTTTGCTGTACTAATGACCATAATATAGCTATTTCTTCAAAATCCTACAGGAGCCGTAGACTTTTCCAGGATAAAGAGTAACCTATCCAAGTTATACGTCCAAGTTATAGTAAGTAGATATAATTTCAAGATGTTGTCTCAAATCATCATGAACCCGGGATTCAAACTCCCTACCTCCTGACAAAAGGCAATGTCTAATTAGTTCATTTTTTTGAATATTATGAATACTCCGTTACATTGAGTGGTTTCCTTACTTTAATAAGACGAAGTTCTTTTCACGGAATTTCACAAATCATTCACATCTGAAAAAATGAAAGAAACGTAATTCAAAAATTTTCCTAGAAGACATACATCGTGTGTGAAAATTGCATGCTAAAACGCAGTTTCAAAGTCTTAACCGGCTTTTATAATATAGGTAGCAAGCTGAAATCTCGGAAAATGTTGACTTTCTATTTTTTATTACCCGACTGCAAGAAGGGTTATGTTTTTCGCGCGTATCTTGTATGTATGCATGTAAATTTCTTTATGACCACGTATCTTCCAAACGGCTGGATGGATTTTGACGTTAATGGTATCGTTAGATTCGTCTCATTAACCCAAGTGTTCTTAGATAGGTTTTTGAAAATAAAAACCAAAATGGCGGATTTTGGGCCTAAAATTGTCAGTCATTTACAAAATATTTATAACCAAACCTATCGAGTGGGGTATCAAAATGAAGGGAATTACAAGGAGATTACAAAAATATATATAAGTCATATGTTTCGAATTAATTTGGAATTATAAACAGTCGATCAATGCGTTCAAAATGGTAATATTTGTAGTTTTTGATAGCGTTAATCTTGTATTGACCAAATGTGTGTCGTACTTTATATTGTGCATTTTTACTTGGTATATCATAGCATAAATCGAAAACATAATTTAATATAATCATTAAACAATTATTTAACATCTATAATTTCGCTACTCGCGCTAGATGGCGCTGTGTGTACTTTAAGACGCGCTCCACTTTGTCGAACGATGTTTTTCCCGAACGATCCGCTTAAAGCGACGTGAGTTAGATACGCCTGAGCCCTAAACGTACACAAACTACACCAATGAAATGTTACTGGTCAGCTTATATATTTCCGGGATAAAATCCAGGTTTGCGTTTGACGACACTGTTTACAACTTTTACTTCTTCCAAGTGACTGACTGACTTGAACCGACATAATATAATATATAACCAAATATACCCACTTTACGTCTTTGACATTGTTTAGATAAAAGTGCTTAGGTTTCGCTCGTAAAGTGTGGCAACTAAAAAGCCTGAAATAAAATAAATAATTAAAAAAATCAAAAAACCCGACTGCAAAAATGTCAACTAAAATGCAATAACTTAAAAGACTGAAACAAGGCGGACAACGAAAACAAAATTATAATAAACTTAAAACGATGCAATTTTTACTTCATTTTAACAAACAACATTATGAGCTGAAAGCTTTAGTTAAATTTTCGCATTCAATTGATGATTAAACGAACTTACCTGTAAGTGAAGTTCTATCACAATTATGTGAATACATTTTATTCGAAAATAATAATAAACACAATCAGGTATACTTTCATTGTACTGGCAATTTCGCACTTTTATTTATTTTGTTTTTTAAAACTGACCACCCTGATGGACACGCTGTCCCAGCCTACGTCCGCGCCATGCTTCATTCTTTAGAGAATATTTAACAAAATTTTCGTATTATACTCATGGGTTTTGGGTATGGGAGGGACCTTATATTATTATTTTCGAATAAAATGTATTCACATAATTGTGATAGAACTTCACTTACAGGTAAGTTCGTTTAATCATCAATTATATTTCATACATTTTATTCTTCAATAATAATAAACACAATCAGGTAGATGTTTAGAGATGAAAATTTTTGTTAAATTATGGACATTAACAGATAGTAAATTGTTTCCTATTATAATAGGAAATAGGTCCTCTTTATACCACAGAAGTATTTAATTAACACAATCTTTTCGTTCAATTCCTGGATCAATAAACCAGTCACATTACAAATAGGTTTAATTTATATTTAGATAGATTATAATGATTAATGATTAGAGAGCAAAAGAGCTATTGCGACAGAAGCATCATCGCTCAATAAGAGGTTATAAAACTTAGGTAACGTCCGTAATGGTTGTTACCAGCAGACTGCTTTTCTGATGAGGTCAAGCAACAAACTACGTGCTCGCCGAGGAAGTGTTGCGTACTTGGTGCTGAGTACACTGAAACGCAGACCTCTCTCGTGAGAGATTATATTCCTCGGCAGACACGTTCTCACGGTGGTCTGCCTGCAGGCGACCTTATGAGGTCGCTTCAACATTATCAGGAGGTTGTCTATTATATTTCTTGGTCTAAGATTTTGTAAACGACATATCGATTTGTTTTTCAAAGCTGTGGCAAATTTTTATACTTTCTCTTCAGTTTTGATTATGGTATAATTAAAACTGGTTCGCCCTGAGTAGTAGCTGGCGTTGTATAAACTCAATAATTCCCTTGAATTATATAAAAACAATAATACTAACTTTAACTAATGCTAATGTTTTCATTCTGTGCTGTGTCTACTGCCTAAAGCTAAAAAAGTTACAAGATCAGCAAAGCAAAGTTACGGAATGAATAAACTCTTATTAAGGCCCATTGAGCAATGTGTTAGCATACTATATTGTGTGCTACTATGTGGTGTTTGATGTTAATTTATCTCTTCATTTTCGCAATATTATATATATATATATATATATATATATATATATATATATATATATATATTTTTTTTTTTTTTTTGTTGTATTTGACCCAAAACCAAAGTGGTTCTCTAGGGAAAGACCATATTTATTTATTTATCATCAATAAATGTACTATAAGAAGTAAGTCTTTTGACACCTTATGTAAAAGATGGAAATCCAAAGTTGTAGAGGTCCTTAGACGATGTATGTCTAAAGCATTGTCTATAATAGTATTTTTAAGCATTCTACCTCTAGAAGAATGTATAGAAGAGCAAAGGTAAACTTGGTGTTCCAAAATGTTCAGAATGCGTCTGTTTCTAAGACGTCTGGGTTCATATTGATTACATTTCGCATTATTGCAAGAAGCGATAAATTCAATAACTGGATTGAACTCTTTGAATAACTTTGAAGTATATAATTTTACAGCGATAGCTTAATCCCATTAACTGGATGTAACTCTTGGTCAACTTTTGATTATCTTTAATTTCCATATAAGAAACAATTAACCCAATCGTTTAAATGAGGATATTTGATATCCTCTATGCAACTGATGTAAATCATGTGTATCAAAATAGATGTATCGAAAAATATGGCCATCAACTCTGTAAAGAGGTATTTCGATTCATCTTAACGTTAATTATTACAAAAACAAAAATCCCTCTAATGAAAAGAATTAGTCTTCATCTAGACCGGGAAATCGTGTGAATCACTAGTTCAACCTTTTAGGTTTAAGGGAGTTAGATGACTTAAAAAATGTTTTGTAACCACTGGCCATCTGATAGGATAACCGATGATGGACGAACAGCTGCGTCTAAAGTCTAATTTTTCTTACGGGCTACATTTTTTGTTTCTACAGACGTTCTGTGTAACCCCATCCATACCTAATAGCTGGA
Source organism: Coenonympha glycerion (assembly GCA_963855885.1). NCBI lineage: Eukaryota > Metazoa > Arthropoda > Insecta > Lepidoptera > Nymphalidae > Coenonympha > Coenonympha glycerion. Next base: position 13,977,481 of record OY979630.1, on the reverse strand, counting down.
GAAGTGGACTTTAGGACTTTTAATCGGAATTAAGCTTAACTCTTAGATGATACAACGAGTTAAGCGTATAAATTTTTTTTTTTTTTTACAGAATTTGAATTGTTACATAATTCACGTCATAGTTTGCGGTTGGGTAACGATACTGCCATATCGTCAGAAATTAAAATAAAACAAGGAAACTGAGCATGTTTTGAGGGTAGTAAATAACTTTAACACTCTAACGCCTAACAAATCTTCATGAAAAAACCGCGGTAAGTATCTGAGCTGAGTCACAACTTCTTTATGTATTTTACCAAGGATGAATCGGTACTTTAAAATAAGATTCTTCAGTTCATAGGCATAAAACCCTTTTTAAGTATTCGCTTGTAAGCTGTTCTATGAACTATCAATTTCAAAGGATTTTGAACTACAAATTCATTCAACGCCTTTAAATTTAGAATGTATCTTTTACTACGTAAGATTTTGAGGTTAGACACATCTTAACTATAATCGAACATGCAGTGACTCACTCCCACATTATCTCACCCAAAAAAGAAATGTCGATTGTCAAAGACATTTGTCGCTTTTTCTTTGTTGTGAACGTGTAAGGCGGTACACTGTGTTAGTGTACGATTTTTAAAATGGTATTATGTAATAATAATTTTTTGGAGCTAGTTCCTTAATTTGTTCAATTCATTAAAATATTTTATTGAATGTACGTACATTTGTACACCTAGTGAAAGTCAAAAAATAGTCTTCACTTATTATAACTCCCGAAATTCTAGATCATGTTATAGATCGTGACGGATTCCTTGTCAGTGATATGTAACCAATAAACTTCAAAATGTTGAAGACAACTGGCATATAGGTACCTTTTTGTGGCTGATGCTGGAGACTCGCTGCCACGTCGCATCTTCCTCGCGGCTGATCGCCAATACTCAAGTGTGTCACGCCCCCCCCTGCTGGCCGAGCCGTAACGAGAGGGGGCCAGCTAGTTTCTCGAGAAACGAGATTGCGCTGTCCCAGCGGTGGGTGTCGATAGCAAAGTCGCCCGCCGCGCCCTGCTGGTTTCTTTATTTACAACACCTGACGATCAGTAACCATTGAAACTAGTATAATGCCCGAAACTATTTCTCCGAAAAAACATCTGGTCCCGTTCGTGAACTTTAATTACTTGTCATTTGTCGAAACAAAATGTCATTTGTCAATACTTAAGCTTCTTCTCAGTTCAGGACGCGTTGTGGTTTAAGATTTTTATTAGTTTCAGAAAGAATTTAACAATTCACTTCAATAAAACTTTCAGACTAATGGTACATTATACATAATATTGTTAACTTATTGAGTTTTGAGCTAATAGTTAAATTATCATCCCATTACACAATCTGAACATTAATTTTCGAAAGTAAGTAAAATTATTTTCCACCACAAAATCTAAACATTATTGTTGTAGGTACATAGTTAGAAAAGTTCGACGCGTTGGTACCCTCGTGGAATTAGTTTTTAAGTCGTGAAATAGTTATCACTGATAAAAGGCTATAATATTTAACTGGCTATTCATAAGCCAGGCAAGTATATCAAATAAACTATTTGATTCTTTGCAATGAAGGTCGGCTAGAATTTTACAACTGTCGGGACTAACCATTAATATAGTTCTTGTGACTGAGCGCCGATAGCAATTCGGGATCAAAGTCCGGGAGGTCATGCGGAGCCACTTGTAGTGAAGCCGAGAACAGCGCCACACCGACATCGTCCCCCGTTGGTATCCGCAAAGTCCTTTGAGGTTTTTTTAAAATCCTTCGTGTTGACCCTCAGTCAACCTCCAGGAGCATTGACGCATCATGCTATGCTTTCGTGGTATCCTCAACGTGATACCCTCCAAGCTAGCTTAGAGATGCCTGGACTATTTCGCGCATCATGCTATACTTTCGTGATAACCTCAATGTGATACCCTCCAAGTTAGCTTAGAGATGCTTTAGGATTTCAATTTTTGGACACACTTTCGTCAGCATTGATATTTGAGTTGATGTGATATCTGGGAAAAAAGGTTAATTTTCACTTACCCTCTTTCCTCGGAGTCTGACGAAGATGAATGCACAATTATATGATTTGATTTGATTTTATTTTTGTTATAATAATAAATTTTACTAGCGTCTAAGCATTATCAGTATAGAAAATTAAGCAAGTTTTAACACTGAACACTTAATTTTTTTTACTTTGAACCTAAATTAACAAAAACGAGACGTGTTTTTGTAGTCGAGTGCTCATTGCCGCGCACAATAAAAGAATGAAGCAAGGCGCGGACGTAGGCTGGGACAGCGTGTCCATCAGGGTGGTCAGTTTTAAAAAACAAAATAAATAAAAGTGCGAAATTGCCAGTACAATGAAAGTATACCTGATTGTGTTTATTATTATTGAAGAATAAAATGTATGAAATATAATTTAAAAATAAAGCAGGCGGGACCTATTAATTTTCTCTATGTTAATTTATAATTTGCGAAAATAGGTCCCGCCTGCTTTATTTTTAAATTGAATGCGAAAATTTAACTAAAGCTTTCAGCTCATAATGTTGTTTGTTAAAATGAAGTAAAAATTGCATCGTTTTAAGTTTATTATAATTTTGTTTTCGTTGTCCGCCTTGTTTCAGTCTTTTAAGTTATTGCATTTTAGTTGACATTTTTGCAGTCGGGTTTTTTGATTTTTTTAATTATTTATTTTTTTCATGATAAATACAGGTTGGGTACCGACTACCGCTGTCAAGTCTCGGCGCAATTCGTTTCTATTTTTTTGGTTCTCTTCTTGTATTTGTTTTAAATTCGTTTTTAACCGACTTCAAAAAAAGGAGGAGGTTCTCAATTCGTCGGAATCTTTTTTTTTTTTTTTTTTTTTTTTTAATCTATGTATGTTCACCGTTTACTCGAAGACGCGTGGACCGATTTGAAAAATTCTTTTTTTGTTTAAGAGGGTTTTGTTTCCAGATGGTCCCATTTTAATCAGGTCAGGATCTGATGATGGGATCCTGGAGAAATCGAGGGAACTCTTCAAATTTTGTATGGACACATGAAACTATTTGAGTATTATTAGAAAGAGTAATATTTTCCAAGTTGTCCTATGATCATCAGGTCAGGATCTGATCATGGGATCTTGGTGAAATCGAGGGAACTCTTCAAATTTTGCTAGTATACTTAAAGCGAGTTGGGTATTTTTTATAGTTACTGGTGCATATGCTACCAGATACTGATTTGATGACTAAAGTCATCAAGTCAGGGTCTGATAATGGGATCTTGGTGAAATCGAGGGAACTCTTCAAATTTTGCTAGTATACTTGAAGCGAGTTGGGTATTTTTTATAGTTACTGGTGCATTTGCTAGCAGATAGTGATTTGATGACTAAAGTCATCAAGTCAGGGTCTGATGATGGGATCTTGGTGAATTTGAGGTATCTCTTCAGATTTTATGAACACACCTCAAGCAATTTGGGTATTTTACAACGCCTTGTGCATTTTATTGTTTTCCACTAAAAAGTATAAAATAAAAATGGGAAATGCTTTCCAAAAAACCAACTTCAAATGCCACTACAAAGAGTGAAATAATTTTTATTTAAATTTTAGGTACCTACACCAATTCGAAGTCGGGCGATTGTCTATGACTTCGTCATTTCTTCGCACATCAAGTAAGTAAGAAGGACTATTAGGGATTGTATGAAACATTGCCCGACTTCGAATTGGTGTAGGTACCTAAAATTTAAATAAAAATTATTTCACTCTTTGTAGTGGCATTTGAAGTTGGTTTTTTGGAAAGCATTTCCCATTTTTTCTCATTTTATACAATTTATACATTTGCATTTTTTACCACATTAACATTATAAAGGCGAATATTTGTATGTGTGTAAAAGTGTATACAATGTACATATTATATTTTAGGTCCTTCACGCTGCAACTATTAAACTTAAAAATTATTTTGTCATTTGGGTTTACCACACTTTTAAACATGATATAAAAAAGTGTGCTTATCGTAATCATTACGTTGATTCTCATTAGTCAATAGGGTATTTTACCCATTTTCAAAAATTGTCTTAATCTTATCCTAAGGTGATATAATGCCACCGAAAAATTCAAAAAAATTTTTTTGATCGTTAAGTGCATTTAAAATGCATTTAAATGTTGTATTTCCTGTTTGGTCGCACTAACGGAAGCCGCCATTGAAGTTTGTTTATGAGCTGTCATGACGTCATAACCACTAACTACAACGCAAGACAGCTAGCATTTTCCTATTGAAAGAATATATTTTCATGATTTTAGAAATTTTAAATGAGTGTTCATATGTGTGTAGTTCCAGAATGTCGGAATACTAGTGTAAAGACACCGAACAAGTTGTAGATTACAGTGCCAAAAGATAAAAAACATGAGAAAAACGTGGTTTAAACTCGCAAGAAGGGATCCGGAGTAATTGTGCGAAACAACACAAATGTTCTTTTGTGAAGATCATTTTGACGTAAGTATTACTCTAGCGGCTAGAGAAGGAAGGAGGTGTTACTGGCTAGAATCTAGCCAGTAAAGCTATATACAGCACTACAAATTACAATATCGTTCACCATGGTAGAGCTTGTCTAAGCTGAAATGACGCGCTCTACTATCTCATTTACACACAAGCAATATTAAAATACTGATCCAATACAGTGAGCATTGTCGAATTTATCACGTAACAATTCCACTGTTACTCTTACACAGTTGAGTTGCCGTTATTAATATGTGCACTCTCACATAAAATCAATTAATTAAGTAATGCGGCGCGTCATTTCAACTTAGGCAAGCCTACTAACATACCGTTTTGTTTAGAAAGAACACAGAGAAAGAATGTTACATTTGAGGATATGTAGTGAGGTTATCAAGTATATACTGTATATACATATATGTAGTATGTATGTAGAATTGTAAAGTGACTATGTATAATAAATAAATTATTATTTATTTCTATTATATATAGAAATATAAAATATAAATATATAATAAAAGGTAAAATAGATACTTAGGTACATCGATGTTTTAACATTTCGTAACTCTGCAGAACCAAAGTCAGGATTCGTTGCGAAAAACTTTGCCCCCATGTACTCACTTAAAATTGAATACTAAACGACAGAATTCGTTTTTAATATTTTTTCCATCTGTTAGAATCCAATGTTGTTAGTGATGATGACGTTACAGGCGAAATTCAACATGGCAGAACAAATTCACGCGTTTCAAAAATTGATAGAACGGATTAAAAATATTAAATTTTTAAAATGCATTATAAAATAAAACAATAATAAATGCTGAATTTAACATAATATATCGATTTCGCTTGGCTAAAAATATCTTGTTCATACATTTTTAGACTTTTTCTCGTTAGGTGTAAAATACCCTATTGATTTGAGGAAATATCTTCATACAATAGATATTCAAAAAGCGAACTTTCATTGTGAAGCCTGTAAGTCGCGTTCTAATGTTGACTTTTAATTGTTATGGTAATAGACTAATAGCAATACTAGAAAAGAGAGTACTTGTGATAATTTTTACTTTGTTTTTCTGGTAATAGATGGTGGCCTTGTTTACTATTCAGCCCCTAGATTGTGTAAGAAAAACGTATTCATCGTTATCGTAATCGTGTACAAATTCTGCCTGCTGATCGGTTTACTGATTCACGTCAGCCAATCGGAGGGCAGACTTTGGTAAAGATTACGATAACGATGAATACGCTTATCTTGTGCAATCATAGGTACCCCAAGTTGCTCATTTTGCTCATACTTGTTATCCATATACTTAAATTGAACAATTATAGAAAAAAAAACTTAATAGTCCATCCCAACAATTCATTGGCATACAAAGACAGTATTATTATAATATTATGGAAAAATATTCAAAAATATTTCAATATCGAAAACGACGCCCATGCATCGCGATTTCTTTGTATAAATAATGGCGAAAACTTTATAATTTTTTCCCAACGATCGAACAACGAAACAAAAATATCGGAACAATGCGTTCATCCACCCATAAATAAATAATTAATTTTCTACAAATAAAACTCATATACAAGTTATAAAAATCACTAATTTAAATAAATTAAGCGCGCTTGTCGTATAATTCCGCTATTATCTAAATATTTTAAGGTGATATTCTAAAGTCATCGACACGAATGACAAAGCAATCGAATTAACCTCTGTCGACAAGCGCCGGCGCCGCCCACGCTACTTTCCTGCAAAGAGATCGCAGACTCAGACAGATAAAGAATAGTTGATTATCATTTGATAAGTAGCATCTTTCTAACACGTGAAGTTTAAGTAATAAGTATCGAATAAATAACTAGAAAACTAGCTAAAGTTGCATACGTATACAGGTTTAGGGATTTACATAAAACTCATTACCCACTCTACTACTCAAATCCAACTTTTATCAACATACGTTTTGCTACAACATTGAAATTATTATATGAATTTATTGAATTATTATGAGTCTATCCATGGCATCACAGTGTTTCACGTGGAATTCTAGAAAACTCGGCCTAAGGAGATTAGGTAGTAACAAAAACTATGAATTCCACAAGAAGATAACCCAACACTAAATAACAAACAAAAATTACGAAGCTGTAGAGTAAAGAAGAGAAACAAACCTAGTGATTTACTAGTCCTTTTACTACCAGCTGTGCTATTCTACAAAATGAAATAGCTGCCAGACAGCTGCCAACCCGAATATGGCATGCAAAATTGTACTCTATTACAACTGACAATTTCATAGATGCAGAGATGTACGCTCGTCGCTGTTTTGCAGAATAACACGGCTGGTCCTTAAAACTTCTAATTCCTGTTAAATTTTATTGTTAAGTTCATCGAAAAGCTTTCTATACCTCGTCATGATCCGATCTCTATTTTACGGCACTCGCTTTCAAATTCAGATTAGCAAAAGCAATCCAGGATTAGAATATAACTGGCTTATCAGTGCGTGTATCACAGCAGTTAGGTACTCGGACCTACTCGCAACTACTCGATAAGTTTAATAAAAGGCTCGTACACACCGACATGAATCTGAGGACGAGCCCATTGGAATATTTTACGTCAACTTTCTTCATACAAGAAAAAAAGTAGCGCTATCGGTAAAAATCTCCGCTAATACGCCGCAACGTGGCGGATATATTTATACCCGTGGAAATTCACGTGTACGAAGTATACAGTGATCTGTGGCGTGGACCGCGGTCCATTGACAATACTGCGGTCGGCTAACAACTGACGCTATTGGTGTCAAAACAAAGATTTTGACACCAATAAAAAAGCTTTTCGCCTGGTCCGCCGGGTCCTGTTTATACGTCTATGCTCGTACGGCGTCTGCTTAGCGCCGGCGTCACCCACGCACGCGCGAGCTTTCTCTCTGCTAACGCTTCTCATTTATTTTACTGCTTCGTTTAATTATGCGTAAATGGAAATTAGCGTAATTTAAAGGCAATTTAAACATCGTAAAAATGGCGTCGCCGTGAAAATTGTACCGTCTGCGGCGGGCAGCCGTTTATAAATTAATTTATGCTTACATTATGGCAGTAATTAGGGACAAAATTCGAGTAGCAAATGAAAATGAAACAAGTATTTTTTATTGATGTACAAGTCATCTTAATTAACCGCCGATTACCGAAGGCTTAGATAAATAAATAATCGTCGTCTTTTCGGGGTAGTACATAAAAATGCTATAAACTTATTAAGATACTATTCCTATACCTACTAGAAAGTACGTACAAAAATATTCTGCGTTAAAGAATATTTTTATATTGAAGAATATTATTACTAGCTGATCCGGCAAACGTTGTTTTGCTATTGGAGTTACAAAAAATAGGTACGATCTACTTTAAGACCTACCTAACATACACAGAAAATTTCACAACAATCGGTCGAGCCGTTTCGGAGTATCTGGTAAATGGTTACAAACACGAGACACAAGAATTTATTAGAAAAAAAAAAGACGTTTGGCACTCGGAGACTGCCGCGGTAAAGCTATTGCAGAGCATTTTTTATCAACGTTAGGTTATTTTCGTTACGGAATTTCTGGATCCGGTCTCTACGCTCAAGGCCCGCGATAGAAGCTATGCGATAGCTTAAAAATACTCCGGGTATTTTTATATAATCTAAAGTTTTTCACAAGCCCATGTTTTAATACGTAAATGAAAATTATGTGATTATTTTTCTAGTGCCCAGATTTATTGTACCCAAGCCCACGTTTAATTTTCTTTGCAATAATAATCATTTATTGCATACGAACAATAAGCAGCTAATGGCTGTATATTTTATGTTCGAGTCATGGCGTGCTTAGGCGCCACGCGAGCAGCCTTTATGAAGCAATTTATTGATGCCCACTGTATCACACTTATTTATTGAACTTCAATTTCATCTTTATGAATTTCATGATAATAACTTCACAAATTTTGAAAGCACTTAATTCCTTAAAAAATTAAAAATAAATAATAAATATATTATCTAAAAATATAAATGAATCGCAAAATGTGTCGGTAAGCGCATAACTCAACAACGCCTGGACCAATGTGGCCGATACCAATTTGGTAAAAATGAAACCCTTATGGTGAGACTTTCTCCGTCCGTCCGTCCGTTCGTCCGTCTGTCACACTCGATTATTTCTGTAACTATTATGGCTATCGACTTGAAATTTGGAATAGTTTTAGGTAATAGAGACCCAACGCCATTGCAATCATAAAACATTGAAAATTGTTTTTATTTTTATTCAAAAAAGGGGGAAAACCGGGGCTTCGAATTTTCAAAATGAGATAACAATATTGAGTGGAGTACCATATAAAAGGGCGTTACTAGTTATAGCTATTCTAAAACTGATTTTATTTATTTTTATGCCTAATAGTTTTTGATTTATTGAGCAAGCTGTCGAAAAAAATACCCCGTATTTTTAAAACACTTAATTTCTTAAACAAATAAAAAAAAATATAATACTTAGATAGTTCAAACTTTAATCCACGAAACGCGCCCCACTCCTGCACAATCATCAATACGTAATGCGTAAGGAGTTAAAAAGGAGTGGGGTGCGTCTTCGTGGATTGAACAACCTTTCCATGCCACCCTACCGGCTAAGACGCACTGTCAAGTGATCTAGCGTGCCGATGCTATGCTGTGTAGCAACCATTGGTGATTGCTTAGCCTCCCTCCAAGTTATTATAGTATAACATATTGTACGGCTGCATCTTATCAATCGAGATTGCAGTCAAGTAATTACTGTACTGTATATGATAAACTTATACAACAAATTAATACAGATCAGTGGTTTATGGTTAACCCTTTAGAGCTCAGGCTATTATCGCACGCGGGTCACGACGCACGAATCCCGACACGCGAGCTGCGTAGGCGCCGCTGTTTGGATCATGGGTGCGCAATATTATTGATGGGCGCATCACACTTATTTATTAAACTCCGATGCGTCTTTATGGCTATGATAAACACAGCCCACTACCGATTTTTCTTTTGTATAAACTCGTTTCCCTATTTTATAGCTGCGCTATCGGTCATAGGTGAAAGTTAACGGCATCCGACATTAACATACTCGTATGCATTTACACTTATTAATACTATTCAATATTTTGATGGGTTTTCAAAATTGGCTCCCTATGAAGAATAAACTTAGTATTTAAGCAAAATGGCGGTCGTCTGCGAACATCGTCTACATTTCCTCTTGCCACGCGTTACCTCACGGCGCGCGGCGCGGCGTCCTCATACCGCACGTCAGTTGACAGTGACACCCAAAAATTTGTCCTGCGCAGGGTTCAACTTATACGCCGTCCATTGCACTCACCTATACAGCTAACAGAGTTATACAGAACAGAAGCCGTAACCGTATGAAATAGTTCGATTTGACGGATGAAATGGAATGGAACGAAAATCAAAAAACGTTAATTTGATCAAGTGATTTCCGCGCAAACAACTGTCATTCTCATACATATTTTGATTTTCGTTCCAGTACATTCCGTCCCTCGAATCGAAATAATATGACATATCAGCAGGCCTCGAATACTACTTACGCTTTAACTTTCCAAGGTTAGATAGAATTAAGATTAATAATAAGTAATTATTTATATAATCAACGTTAGAATTAAGATTAGCCTTTTGAATATAAGGAATAGATATTAAAATATCCTATTTTTGTTATTTGCAGGCAATAAATTAGTTATTTTGCAGCGGATGCTATTTTACGGCTGGTGTTAGAGGCTATAAATTAGAACTAGAAAACGACGTTAAGCCGATCGCGTTGAACCATACGCTGTTATTTATGATAAGGATGGTTTAACGCGCAGTTTTACAACGTTTTCCAAAAGACTAAAATTTATATGTACAAAAAAATTACGTAGTATCGAAAACAACAGTACAACAAAATTCAGTCTATCTATAATTAAAAATTTAACAACATACCTATAAATATACGATAATTAAAGTAGCGAAAAAAGTAATATAAAATTTAAAGTTTCAAGTTCTTCGCGTACGTTTAATTATACTTATCATAATACTTGATTATAATCAAAGAAAAGATTTTTTAAAACGGAACTTTAACTGTATTTCAAGTTATAAACCCTAAGCACTGCAACCACTGCAACTTACTCGTAAGTTAGGGTGTATTGGATGTACACGGCAGAGCGAAGCTAATACAAGATACAATAATGCACACCATTCGATATCATTATACGTTTTTGATTACTTAACGCATTGCAAAATCGAATCGATATTGTATCGTAAAGATACAATAATGCAAAGCATTCGATATGATTATATTCGTTTTCGGTTACTTAACGCATTGCAAAACAGAATCGATATTCGATTTGACTGAGTTTAGTTTCAGTTTGCATTTCCCTGAAAAAAATTGATTCTGGCACAAAAGCTCTCCGCAACCACCTTCCGTCGTCGCTGAAAAAACTGAAGCTGAAACAACAGAGTTCCATTTTAGTTACACTACAATGCAGCAGCTTTTGTCAATAGTTTTCCGTTCAGCATTGGAATTGTTTTTTCGAACGCTGCATTATTATGGTCCTCGGTTTTCAACGAGAGTACGAGTTCACCTAGTTGGTTAGGAACACCAATATTTATGTCAAAAGACGTCGATGAGGAATATAAAAGGGAGATTTTTTTTGGGACTTTATTCTTTGACAAAAACACTTTTAATTATATTTTTGTATAATACTTAGTTTTTGAGTTGTAGATTATCCAATATTCCTTTTCCATTCTGTTTCTATGTTTGGATGGCTGTATGTGTGAGAAGTCCGCCAACCCGCCCTTAGCCAGCGTGATGTGGTTTTAGTATAGTACCTACGCACTAATAACACGACAGCGTTTTAAAGATTAAAAACAGCTAACTTATTATATACTTAATGCATGTATTTTTAACCGACTTAGTTTTACATTCGCACACTATTCGTAAGCCGGGTAACAATTTATTTATTTATTTATTTATTTATTTTCACACCATCTTACACTATCATTACAGATATCCAATGCGATAGTGAAGTTATTATCTAAACATCTATCTTGTTATACTTATTTATACCTACTTATACATGTCTATTTATTTAAACCTAATCTTAACCTACTCTACTCCTACTTAGGTATAAGAAATAATCCACATTGCTCTTATTGTGAATTCACTCAAAGAGCAACTAAAAATATCCACGCTCTCTGCAATAAGGTTAAGGGTGCGGAGGGCACGCGTCAGCGGCGCCTTCTGAAGCAAGTTGGTGCGCCCACACGGCACCGCTAGCAACGGCGGCCGGCGTCTCCGCTCCACATACCTCTCCGGTGCACACAGACTGACCTGCGCCAATATGTCTGGATTTGATACCTTCCCTCTTATTACCTTAAAAATATATGTGACGAGGGTAATTTCCCTCCTAACTCTCAGTTCAGTGTATCCAACCATCCCCAGAACAAATAACGTTGGATACATCAATGGATAATATGGATACACTCCATACAACCTCATATATAAAAATCTAACAAACTTGTTTTGTACCCGCTCCAACATAAGACTATATTTAGTTTCATGTGGAGCCCAGATGACCGCATTCCCTTCTAGTTGACTCCTAACCAACGCATTGTACAAAGCAACGATTGCCGTTGTATTAGTAAAACCACGAACTGTACGAAGTATAAAACCCAGATTCCTGTATGCTCTTTTACAGCATTTAATGATGTGATTACGGAACGTTAGCTGAGCGTTCAATGTAACCCCCAAGTCTCTTACCTCTGTAACTCTCGGTATCTGCACCCCGTCTATGTTATAATTATAAACAATAGGGGCATGCGAACGAGAGAAAGTAATGACTGCACACTTGGATGTGTTAAACACTAAGCTGTTATCCTCACTCCATTTCATCACTCTGTCGATGTCCCTCTGTAGTCTCACACAGTCACTCTCATTGTGTACTGGTAAATAGAGTTTAAGGTCATCCGCAAACAGTAAACATTTGGCCTCTTTGACCATTTTTGGCAAGTCATTTATCATTAAAATAAACTGCATCGGACCCAAATTACTGCCCTGACTTACACCAGACCTCGTAAAATACGGCTTAGACTTATGCCCCCTGTATTCCACATATTGCTGTCTATCCCGCATGTAACTAGCGAAAAAGTGCAGCAAATGTGGGGTGAACCCGAATGCTGCTAACTTTCTGAGCAAGACATCATTATCCACTAAATCAAAAGCTTTTCTAAAGTCGAAGTAAGCAGCATCAGTCTGAACCCCCCCATCAACTGCTGGTACGACACGAGACATATAGCTAAGGAGATTGGTGGTCGTGCTCCTAGCTGGGCGGAAACCGTGTTGTTCCTCCGTTAGCTGTGCGCTTACCTGACAGTATAAGCTAGAGTGAATAGCAGCCTCGAAAACCTTTGCGGGAGTCGACAGAACGGCAACGGGTCTGTATCCGTCCACCTGTGTACCCGATCCCGTCTTCGGTACTGGAACCACTCGAGTTAATTTCCAGGTTTCTGGAAAAACTTTTGCTGCAAGGCATTGGTTATAAATATGAAGCAACGGATACGCTAGCACAGACCGACAATCTCTAAAAATATAAGGGGGTATGCCGTCTGGACCTGCAGATTTCTTAGGCTTAAGCTGTTTCAACGACTTGCTCACTTCCTCTAGAGTCAATCGGTCAAGATGGACACGTGCCGCGCTGTTTTCTCCACCCGCCGCCGCCATCGCTTCACCGACATTTAAATCAGCTCTCTCTGCCCTATAAACCGAATGGAAATAGTTAGCAAATTCCAATGCGCATTCCTCAGCAGTCAGCAACACTCCATTTTTTAAAACAAAGGTGTTAATGTTTTATTTTTATTATAATTAAACACGGAACAATGAGGTTAGTCATTGATTTCCATTGAAGTAGTGAGTAGGTTCCTTTTAACACTCTAATATCAATTGAATTGAATTGATATAAATAACAAGACATGAGCAAGACAATGTTATCAGATATTGCGTAACTACCACATCGCCCTATGAAGTTGACCTATTCTATGGTATTTTAGTTAATTCCAAAACCCATATTTTAAATAATTAATTCATATTTAATACATAATATCATACCCTAATAAAATTACATTTGATTCCTCTTTTCATTTTCGTCTTAAAAAAATAATAAAGGTTCATTGACCTTCAGTTTGTTACCAACTCAACGCTCACTTTAACCACTACTCTATGCAGTTTTTTGCGGATAATTATGACAAAGATATAAAGTAAATACATTTCAATAACAGAAATAATAAAATAACTAGAGGAATATAATTACTTAACAGCGACGATCTCTACTTAACTAGAAAATTTACAATAGCTACAACATATAGGTAGAAAAGCCTTTCTGAAAAATTTCAAAGTATTCGTAATATTCTTTTAACAAAAACAGATTACACGACCCATTTAGCTATTTAAATGCAAGCAGCGTACATTTTTTAACATAGAGTTATCTGGCTCTTGAGGCCGAGAGTCGAGACAAGAAACTCTTTTTGTTCCCCGACCGCCTCATTAAATTCCATTACTGGTAATTACGTACGTGCTCTTTTTCGGAATGCTTGCATTAAATTATGCACTTTAACGAAGTAGGGTACCTTTGCGGTTTGCGGTTTATGATGGTCAGTGGCAGTGCGTAGGACTTGTGGTCATTTGTTAACGTTTTTTGTCTTACGCTAAATGGAATATACTTTTATGCAAAAAAAATAAATGAAAGTGGCGTCTAATCTTGATTTTTTAAAGAATTATATATCTTGGTGTCCCTGTCACTTTTTAACCAGAAAGGCAGTAAACGCTTACGCCCATTATACACGGTTTAAATACCAAAGGCACGTACGAAGCGCTTTGATTTCTCGTTCACGTACCGCAAAGGTCTGAAGTGCGGTCTCGGAGTGCGGACCCGAGACAAAGTGACTTTTTCGTATGTCCGTAATAGACAAACCGATGGACATGACAAAGTGATCCTATAAACTTTATAGTATAAAGTATAAGGGTACCATTTTTACCATTTTTGGTATGAAACCTTAAAGAAAGCATGGTCGGCATCGTCTTAGACAAAAAAACCGGCCAAGTGCAAGTCGGACTCGCGCACCGAGGGTTCCATACCATAAAAGAAGTTAAACATTAAACGAATCACTTTGGTTCATGAATTTACGAGTATAATTTACATGTAGGTATACTTTTGTTGTTACTTTTTTGCCGGTTTATTGTTATTATCAAAAAAGTATAATAGTTAAAGAGTTGATTTTATTTTTCCTGTAAAATATACGTTTACTTCTATTGATCATAATTATATCAGATTTTTCGATTGGTAAACTTCGGAGAATAGGGGGGGAACGGTATTTTTTTCGACAGTTTGCCCAATAAATTGTAAACTATCAGGCATAAAAATAAATAAAAATCGGTTTAGGAATACAAGTAACGCCCTTTCATATGTTACCCTACTCATTATTGTTATCTCATTTTGAAATTTTGACGACCCGGTTTTTCCCCCTTTTTAAATAAAAATCAAAAAGATTTTCAATTTTTTATGATTGCAATAACGTCGCGCCGCAATTATTGTACCTACAACTATACCAAATTTCAGGTCGATAGCTTTAATAGTTACTGAAATAATCGAGTGTGACAGAAGGACGGACGGACGGACGGACGGACGGAAAATGTCTCACCATAAGGGTTCCATTTTTACCATTTTGGTATGGAACTCTAAAAATGTGCGCAATTTGCGCACGTTTGGAATGGCGGGCGGTCCCCGTAGTGGTTTGCGAAGTGCGGACTATTTGCGTCTGCAGCGCGGGCGAGTGCGGACTGCGGGCGCGTAGTTTATTTGCGTTGTCGCGCGTCGGGAGGGCGTTCACACGGAGCCGGCTATTTCCGCACTATTCCGCGCTAGTGTCGCCAGGTGTCGCGCTGTTCCGGGACGCAGGACGCCGCAGGTGTCGGGAAGCTTTTGAAAATACGTCATTTATCTACATCAATGTATACCTACATTACATTATGTATAACTTATCCGTCATGAGTAGGTACGTCAGGAAACTTGGAACATAGATAGACTAAAGTTTGGGAAAGGACATTGGCTACTTTTTATCCCGAAAAATGCCATTGTTCCTGTGGGATTTCGAAAAATCCAAAATTTACTACTGCAATATACTATAAATAGCTACGGTTGGAAAAGGGAGCAGGAATGGGTACAATTTTAATCCCGGAAAGATCGACGATTCCCACGGGATTTGTAAAAACCAAATTTCACGCGGGCGGATCTGCAGGCAGCAGCTATAGTATATTATTATAAAAACGGAATTAAAGAAAAGTCCCGCTGCCCGCATCAAAAGAACATGGCAACTCTAATGCCGGGGACCTAGCATATAAGCCGCATAAGTAATCGCGTTCCTGACAAATAGCTTGAAACTGATACGAGTAATTTATCTTCATATTTTTACATAGACCTCAATACACGGTGTATGGTGCGCGCCGCATTGATTGATTGACTTTGTCGATCGTTATTACTTACCGTTTTTGTATCACTTTTTGCTAATCTATAGCGCAAGTATGACTTTTTTGTTTTCTGTTTTTTCTAATCGTTCCTTATTTCTAAAAAATTCAATGTCTAAGTAAGTTTTTTTCTTTTGCAATGTAATTTAAATACGTAAATAGTGTACAGGTGTGTGTCTACAGGTTAATTGGATAAAAAAATAAAATAGATTTGATAGAATTTAATTTAAATTCTAATTAATCTGTTAGTCTATATTCGTGGACATAATATTCGTCTCTTCAATAGTCCCGTTCAATTAGTTCAACCAAAGATTGGCGCATTCTGACAAAGAGGCGAATTTCATTAGCTTCGCCCCTTACTTACCGATCAATATGGAAGTAACTTAACGAGTTGTTACTAAGTTTCAAAGTGAACTTCAATAGTTTACGCTTCTACCTATGTATACGCACATCGTTTAACCTCAAATCAATTCACAATTTTGTAAGTATTTCTGCATAACTAAAACTACCAATAAACACAGTCAGTCATTCAGTCACTAATATACCCCTTAAATAACCCAAAGGTATCCGCGCTTGTGAAAAAATTATAGACAAATGGAATAATAACTATACTTATGAAAAATTATTAAACTTTACGTTTAGTCTTTATTTTCACTTATAAATTTAAACACGCATACTACAGGCATTGAAGACCAGAGGGTGTAATTAACATAAAAAGCTGCACTAGACGGTCAGTAGCACCTAGATTTAATTATAGACTCAATGTTTTGTTTTTGCGCCAATTTGCGTGTAGCTATTTTCTTTTACAGTCGTATAAATGAGTATCGTACGTAGCAACCCGTTCCTGCTACGTACGGGTTATCTTGTATAGTTATACCTAGTTGCACGATCAAAAGGACGATTTAAACTGTCGATATTTCAACCCCGTTCTGATTGTGCTACGTATATAAGTAGCTATAGGTTTTTTTAAACATCCCACGGGTGCTCTCAAATTTTTCAGGATGAAAAGTTTCTTAAATGTTGACCGGGCATATATATAAAGTAGGATCATAAAATTGCATTTAAATCCGTTACTTGAAAGACGCCTGCTTTTCCTGTTTTTGTAATGTTTTCTTTCCCGCGGGAACTCGATTGGATTAATAAGTTTTACTATATATATATTTTGTTAAAGAGGCAACATAAGGTATCAGCATGACAAATTTTACTAAATTAAGTTCATTAGTTGTTGTTTACAAAGCTGTTAAATTAATTGCAGTTTTTTAACTATCCCACGGGAACTCTTTATTTTACCGGGATGAAAAGTATCCTATATGTTGACCAGGGACATAAGCTACCACCACACAAAATTTAATTGGAATCGGTCCAGCTGTTCCAAAGATTAGCCCGTACAAACAGACAGACAAACAGACAAACAGACAAACAGAGAAACAAAAAATTTGAAAAAAATTTAAATTAGTTCTATTTCACTTCTTACATCCCCCTGACTCCATTTTTAGCATTTTTTTTATTTGTACAGAAATTTGACCTCTACAGATTTATTATATGTACTAGCTTTTGCCCGCGGCTCCGCCCGCGTGAATTACGATTTTTTTACATAATATACCTTCCTACTGGAATTCCTTGATTTTTCGCGGAATTCTAGTGTGATGTTGTACAGAAACCTGTTCTTACTTTGCACGGGTTATCTTGTGGTGATTTTGAAAACTCCTTTTTTTTAATAATATTATAAAGTTTCATTAATACGTAGTTGAAAGATCAAAAGGACGATTTTAACTGTCGATATTTCGATACATTGGTACAAGTCGTGGTCACGTAGTGACCACGACCTGTGCCACTGGGTAAACTGTAAAGGGTCGAATTCTGTACATTGAAGATATTTTGAAAATTTTTGTTGGAGGACACTATTTAGTCGATACTGAAGCCAAAACTGTAATTTGTTTAATTTTTGTCTGTCTGTCTGTCTGTCTGTCTGTCTGTCTGTCTGTCTGTCTGTCTGTTTCACGACCGGGCATCACGGCTAATCCGCTGGGTGGATTTAAATGAAACTTGACATGATTATAGTTCATACCCCGAGGTAGGACATAGGATACTTTTTGTCCCGAAATTCATCATGGTTTCCCTGGAAGACGGCATCAAAGTCCAAACGTTTTTTAGTTATAATTCATTAACGCGTTGTCCGATTCCATTCATTCTTTTTTTGTTAGAAAGGAGGTTCTTTAAAGATTATTCCATACAAATCTTATCATCATCACTTTTGTAGTTCAGAAATTACAGACATCAGAACCTTTAAGTTCAAGTAGGTAGGTGACTTGAAACTCGGAATGCACAAAGAACAGGGCTAGGACGTAGGGCTCAAGTAAGACTGGAGTACCCTTACAGCCGTAAATAAATAGGCTTAGCAGGAAATTTTGTATGGTTAAAAAATTTTCACTTTTAGGGTGATCAAAAATCATGTAACTGGCGTTATCGCTACGTTATACCGTATAGCGCCATCTCTACAATTTATGTGGAACTTGAATGTAAAACTCTGTGATAGGTACTACCGAATTTTTTTAAATAAAAATTAACTGTCATGTTATTTACTGTTTCCTGACTTTATATTAAGATGGCACTGTTAACACATGAACAGATTTAAACTTTATCATCCGCAATATGGAAAGGGTAAGATAATGGTTCACAAATATTTTTAACTCTTAGGTCTTATCGATCCTAACCGACTGACTGTCATCTAAGGTCTTTTTATACGTAAAGAAATATATAGCCATTGTCCATTCTGATGTTTTGGATTGTATTGAGATGAAGCAAAGATTTTTAAAAGACTTATATTATGTTGGGCTGAGGAATATTGTTAGTAGAGTAATTTATCCCAGTGGTACCTACCCGGCCGAACTCTGAAAGAAGAGTTCTACCACCAGTACAACTTTTCACATGGTTTAATAATTTTTGACATATTTCGTGGTTTCAGAATAAAAATCACAATGAAAAGGACGATTTTAACTGTCGATATTTCGATACATTGGTACAAGTCGTGGTCACGTAGTGACCACGACCTGTGCCACTGGGTCGTGCCACTGGGTCGGGTTAAAATCGTCCTTTTGATCTTTCAACTACGTATTAATGAAACTTTATATTATTATTAAGAAAAAGGAGTTTTCAATATCACCACAAGATAACCCGTGCAAAGTAAGAACAGATTTCTGTACAACATCACACCAGAATCCCGTGAAAAATCAAGGAATTCCAGTAGGAAGGTATATTATGTAAAAAAATCGTAATTCACGCGGGCGGAGCCGCGGGCATCAGCTAGTAAATTATAAGTGTAGATATCAAAATTATCGCTGCCAACGGGATTTGAACCCGCAACCACCACCTGTCGCGAGTGGCCGCTCTACCGATTGAGCTATGGAAGCGAATACCGCTGACACACATTGTTTTCCAGTCATAGGCAGACTGCGGATATAAATATAATAATATCAATACTGTTTAGGTGCGACAAGAGTGCGGTCCACCAACCACAGTAGACGTCCCGAGTACAGCGTCCACCTGGACTACTCCCGGCGCGACGAGACGCGACTCCCTGCGAGCTCCGCCGCCCGACACCGAGCTGCTGCAGTTCGCTGCTACCCTGGCTGCTAGCAAGAAACTCTTCGCTGGCCTCTCCGACAGACTGTGCGACGAGCCCGACTTCGCTAATGAGAACAACGAGCAATGTTGGAATGGAGAGACGATAGGAGAGTAAGTAATAGAATATTTTATACAAACTCGTTTTAAACCCAGTTTTAGCATTATTAAAGAAAATAATGACGAGACAAGTAATACATTCACGTGATGATCCAGTGATTTCATTAAATACAATTAGCTTTTTAAAGAAAATAATGACGAGACAAGCAATACATCCACCTGATGATCCGGTGATCTTATTTAAAATACAAATAGCTTTTTAAAGAAAATAATGAGGAAACAAGCAAGACATTCAAGGAAGTGCATCCCATCCCAGGGCATTGCATTGCAGTGTCACACCATTGCACTTTGCATAGCAGCCTGATATTTCTTTCGTTAATTACCACTAAGAACAGTTACCAATTACCCAGTAAATGTCGCCGATAAGAGAGCCCTTGAAACCAAAAGGCAGTAATGCTTCACAATTTTTATTTACATCTACTCACGATAGATGTATTTCTAAAAAATGTGTGAGGTGCAAAATATCATCCATAGTATTAACGTGTATATTTTTCTACAGGTACACAAAGGCACTGGTCGCATCAGCGTCACTGAGTGATCAAAAGTACAATCCAGAAATCACTACGACTACACACCAAGATTTCAGAGTGGCCGCATTGGGCGATAGATTACGGCAAGCGAGACAGGTAATTTAAACCAATTATTAAAAAATTAAAAAATATTGAATAGAAGGAGGCGTTATTTTGCAGGACAGAACAATTTGTTTTGATATATTTCGCTACTTGAAAAGGATCTGTATGGTCCAATATGCAGGAACACCGCCAACATGAAACACTACACACAGTTCTTCCAACAATTTCTTCGATGGACGTTTCATCCCGGCATCGCGACATCCTCAGGAGATGTTGACATAACAATGCAAAATCCAGTCCAGTCCAGACCATACAGATTCTTTGAAACAAATTAAATTGTCCTGCTACAGATTAAACAACTTGCATTGATTTATAAACTGGCATAACGATAAAATAACCGACGCTACTGCTAGTCTATCCGGGTAGGTCCACATAGGTAGAGTCCAGAAGAGTTCTACCAGCAACACTTTAGCAAAAACCTTTTATAAAGAAGGATCTCGCAAAGGACATTTCCTTAATCCAGATGTTTTCCCCACAGTTGTTAGTGTCCCATTCTTGGGGTGGATCTGCACCAGCGGCTGAGGCTTTCATGCAAGGAGACGAGGCCGGAGACGAGGGCTCAGGGTCTGGCAGGAGTTACAATGAAGACGACGCTGCATATGATGCTGAAGGCTCCGGCGAAGAAGGATCCGGCGAACAGGAATCGGGTACGTATCAAACTTCCATTTGCTCTTTATGGACGTACTCAATTAAATTCGATTCCCAATTTAGCCACAATTTAATTGTGCCAAATGGATTCAAGTTGTTACGCCATGTCGCTTGAATGGAGAGTCACGTAAATCTCTGTTTATGAATTGACGTCAATATTTATGCAGCTGTAAAAAATATAAGGTTTATATTCAAAAACTTATTTCTATTAACAGGGAGCAAATCATTTGAAGAAACACCATATTCTTCGACTCCTAGAACATCATCAGCTGCTACTATCTCACCGCTGTTGACCATCGTCATCAGTTATGCCACATATCAGTGTCTGCATTACTTAAACCAGTTCAGGCCAACGAAATACCTTAGCGGAGTCCTGTGAACGAACTACTTAAGAATGTACATATCAAAGCTATGTGTTTTTAAAGTGATGAGTGCTACAAGCGTGAAAACTTAAATGATTTTACTTGAATGACTTTAATGAGATATTATTGAGTAGTATTATACTATCGGCTGTATTTGACGTAAATGGATAGAGAATTTGAGAATATAGAGACTATCGTGATGAAAAAAAAACAATCATACATAACTACCGGATTATTACGGTTTGTGTTATTCCAAATTATACGGTAAAACTCGGAAATTTGCCTAGAAAAAAACTTCACATGGGTATATCTAATACTACCTCCAGAATATTTGGCTTAAAACATGGCTTTATTAGGCCTCCATCTACCAGATGAAAATTTAAGAGGATATCTTAGAGTTTGAAAATCTAAGCATTGAAGTAATTTACGCTATAGTAGTATGTGTTATTGGAGATAAATATTATACATATACTACTATAAGAAGTTCGGGCAGTTGATAATGAAATCATTATTAAAACTTATTAAAATAAAAGGAATCTCAGAAATGCTACTAATGATTTGTGGGCATTTTCAATTTGATATTCTACTCTTTATAGGGATTTTATTAGAACACGAAAGTGTACCCTCTTATAATATAAAAGACAAATTATACTAGGATAGAACAATTATATTAATGTGTATAAATAAAAATTTAGGAGATAAAGTGTCCTGTGTAGCTAGTCTCAAACTAGTATAATTAATGTCAGCTTCCAAATGAACTACAGTGTATAATAGAATAGAGGTTTTATGAATTCTCGGAAGAAAATAAACAGATGCATTTAAAATATATCAATTTAATGTGTAATGTACAGCATATCAAAATGTTTAATCGATTTGTAAATATAAGTATTCGGGCTCTAAGAATAAATGGATATTATGATAAGAATAGGTGTGTATGAAGGAATATTGAATTAATGGGTGAATCAATTTTAGCAATACATACCGACAAAGTTGTCTTTATTTTAGCATTAAAAAAATATGAATAAATTCTCAGATCAATCAATGAAGTGATTTGAGAATAAACTCAAATAGTGACAACATTCACGTATTAATTTAATATCCTTTTAGTATTCAAATCGTCGTGAATCTCTAATCAATGTTGAAACTAGCTGATTGGCAATAAATTTATTAGAGAATTATATCAATTAGACATCAGTGATACAAGATATATAGGAACGATTGTACAGATGTGTAAATACCTAAAATCCTATAATGATCTAGGTGCTTAGTTAGTAACATGTTTTGTTGCCATATTAATGTTACGAATATTATTATTTATAATTCTAATTAAGTCAAAAATTAATCTATTATTATGTGATACAGATTTAATAGGCTTAAGTTAATGTAAAATGTACTGCACTATTTATATGTTTATTTTTTAATCAGTCATAATATATTTGGCAACATCGATAAGGTTAATTAAAATGTACTTGTACCTACTACCTAAACTATTATTTTAAATTATTTGGTTCTGTAACTTCACAAAGGTGTTACAATTATTTCTGATATTATAAAAAGTAGTTAATAAATACAATAAATTAAATATAAAAAAATACATGAGCAGTTTATTGAGCATGGTTTACACTACTGGCCACACCATTATAGCAGGGTGTTCAATTAGCTTCTTGTACAAAGCCTTAAGTTTATCGTGGCCATTTCCTGAAACATAAAACTTGAAAGTGGCCAACGGAATTTCAACGGTATAAAGATCTCTTTTCAACTTGGGAGCTTAAAATTAAATGTAGGAATAAAATAAGAACTAATAGCCTTCTAAAGGATTATAATGTTATCTGTTCCAATTATTACGCATGATGCGAGTACATGTATTACAACAAATGTCAATAGTTATTTTTTCAAATTCTTGATGATTTTGTATTTTTTATCTGTTTACTCGGTGGCATAATATTAAAGGTAGGGAAAAAATCTAATCATTGCAATAAAAATACGTAAAGGTTTGAAAATTTAAATTATATTGATTGTGGTTGTCGATCGCCATTTAATGGTGAATTGAGAGGTATTTTGAATGCGTTGTAAATTATTAATAAATCGTTGGAGACGGTGAGGACCATGCAAGGAAACTATACAATTTCGATGTTACTCTTACCGACGAATTCATTCTTTTAAGCAAATTGCAAATAATGAAAGATTTTTTCAATTTTTAGTATCGGTTAAAATATGTCACAGATTTTAATATGTTATAGAAAACCGTAAAACTGACAAAAATAAATTTAAATAATA
The DNA here is from genome assembly GCA_963855885.1 of Coenonympha glycerion. Lineage (NCBI taxonomy): Eukaryota > Metazoa > Arthropoda > Insecta > Lepidoptera > Nymphalidae > Coenonympha > Coenonympha glycerion. The sequence goes on along the minus strand of OY979630.1, from coordinate 13,953,827 downwards.
AAGTCAGTGTATTAATATTAAATAAAAAAAATAACATTTTAGGTGTTTAATAATTCGTTAACATACATAGCAATTTACACTCTTAATTTTATTTCATATTGGTATGTAAATGCTTATTTCTAATCTCAGGTAAAATATATGTTGATTCGATATTAGGTCAATATTACAGATAAATATTAAGTAGATAATTTTATTATTTGCGTGGGTAAGTGAACACGAAATGGATCCCTATTGTAAATAGTCTATCATTGGACAGATAGTGTGTTTATATTATTGAAAATAAATTCTGTACCATACCTAAATAACTAGTTTTATTTTATTTCTTAACTACGCCTTCCCTAGATGTAATTATTAATTATTTCGAGATAATAGATGAAATAAAACTTATTATTTCGATATTAAATTATGAAATGGATTTGAAAAGTTAACCAAAGAAGATAGGTAGGTACCTATTATTACATTGAAAGACATTATATTGAATGTATTATTTTTTTACTTTTATGCATTTTAAAATACAATGGTATCCTAGACGACACTGCATAGCAGCGAAATGGCAGAAGCGGAAGAAATATAACATTTTTGAACCAGCATTTATGCAAATTTCATTTGCTAAAATGTCGTATGCAGTATTGCTAACTTTTACATACGTTTCATTTTTTGTATATAAAAGTATTTTATAGGAAAAAAAATACCTTTTTCACTCTTTCGAGATGAAAATGAGAATAAAATGACTAGATATTCTGACCGACTTACTGCAAAAGTTCGATTCCCGGGTACGACACATTTTCATAGGAGGTTAAAATGGTAAAATTGGTCGCGAGTTTCACTATGATTTGAGAAATTGTTTGGAGAATCGCATTTTCAGTAGCGACAGCGACATCAACAGTTCGATTTTGAAATTGAATATACTTTCCGTAATAAAATTGATAGATTTCCTATGTTAAAATACATTTAAATAAAAATAAATTTTACACTCTGAACTAATAAACGTAAAGTTAATTCTTGATTCACATCACTCGGTAGGTATGTGAAAACGTTACGGGAATAGCCCCCCAGATCTGAAAGCCTCGTAAAACTAATGGTCATCTCAGATAACATTCGCCTGGCGTTAGCTTTTTTGTCAAAAAGTAGCCTCTCTATTATATTCATGCAAAAATCATGACTATCCATTTCTAACATCACAGCATGATTGAATGAGGAACACACAAATACATTCTTTCGCATTAATGATGTAATCATTGGACTCGTATTTATATTAAGAGCATGCAAATAATTGATTAGATAATGGTCAGCATTTCAGTCTTGCGACTATCACTAACTGGCTGGCTTCCTTGGAATGAGGCTGACATTCTCAACGGTCTATTTTCGAGACGCCTCACACTCATAAATGTACCATCAAGCTTTCTACTCGTGTCATATCTTTTATATCACTCACTTTGTGAAGGAATTTCTTTTTACTATAGATAGAATAGAACAGCTTCGTCTTCGCTTTATTTAAGATTTTTTTTTTTTTCTGTAAATTGGAGTTTATTGCGAGCGAACAAATGAGAAGAACGTTCCTTCTCATTTGTTCGTTTGTAGTCATTAGATAGGTTTACATTATAAAGATCGCTCTTTGCACTAAGTAGGCCGTTCATTTACGATTGAAATGAAAAAGTCTCTACTTACTTACCCTAAAATCTACACTAGGGTATATTATACAGGTAATAACTTACAGAAAACGCTAGTAAAACTTAGGCGTAAGTAGTTTTAATTTTTTATTTACATTTTCATTTGCTGTTATATTTTATACGTATTTTTATACAATTAAACTTCTCACAATACTAATCAAGGAACTGAAAACAGCTTTATCGCATAAGTATATAAAAATGCGTGGTATTTGCTTCTACATAACTCAGGAATACAGCTTATGCAAATGCATTGCTTACTTAGTATTTGGATATTGGTTCAAGTCTACTGAAAACATATTTACATTTCCCAGCGTAATAAAAGCGATTCCTGTTCTATTTGTGTGTAATTTAATTCGCTTGACAACCCGTCCCATTATGTGATTTGCAATTCAATAAAGTGTTCGAGATATGGCGCTGTTCTGATCAGGGGGCCGATTCTCGTGCAGTAGAATTTTTTTCGTGTCGTAAATTCGTATGCGGATTGTCCTTTCGAATGAAAAGTTCGAATGTTTCGTATGACTCGTATTCTGGAGCACTCATAGAACTATTTACCATTCGTACTATAAATTCGATCATAACGTGATCATGACTATAGATACGGATCTTACGTTCCATTTAGGAGTTTTTAAAACGCTGTTGCAAACTTTGTGGACCCACCTAGTTCTTGTTTATTTTTCTAAATTTTGATTATAATGCTCATTCTTAATATGATATACCTACATTAATAATTAAACTAAAACTAATACGCGTTAGTATAGTAGTAAGTAGAAGTGTTCTTTGAGTCAATTTTAAATATTACGTAACGCGCGTTCTATGAAACGGAACGTACCAAGGCCGCCGTGTCAAGTGTCAACTGTCATTGTCATACATGTTTGTGTTTTGTTTCTAGTGTTTGTGCTAGTGTTGATAAATAAAACTTTCGATGATAACTTCAATAAAACTTTAAATAACTCACGATGGAAGAAAAAACACCTAAAAGATTTGCTTGTGCGGAGCAAAAGTGCCCCCTAGTGCAATTAGTTGAGACTGACCCACAGCTTAAAAGTTGAAAATTACCGAAAAAGTTTACAATGAACTCTTCCTCGTCAATTTTCAATTCAAATACTAAATCTTAGATTTTGAAACAGGAAACGTAGTGATTTAATACTCTTTGGGTAGTAACTAACCAAAAATGTGAGGCTAACCTAATTTCTGTTTGACAAATTCATTTGTGACTGGTGACAATAGCATAGATCGTATACGAACTGGGAGTTCTACTGGTTTGTATCGCTCGATGCGTTCGAGTGACGTTCGATCGAACTATTTCGATTGTGAAGTTCTGAGAATGCATCCCTTCGAAAAAAATTCGAGTTTCGGATTTTTTACGAATGTGAATTATTTTTCTACTGCACGAGAATCGGCCCCCTGGTATTAGTCTGAATAACTAATAGATTAGTTACCCCTAACTCAGGGTCTCATAACATTTTAGCTAATGAAAGTTATCAATCAAAATTCGTCGAACGAGATGTACCTAAATCGATACCAAACATGAAATAAAAATGAAACAATTTGAGTATTTTTGAAGACCAGTAAGTACGTCTTGTATAGGGTAACGTTGACACAAGTTTGTTGCTTCCAAATGGATTAATTATATTATAGGAAGCCCCTAAATTAGCATTTGAGATTACAGTGGTGAACATTTAACCCACGATTCCCGAAGAGAGGTAGAATAAGTCTGAAGCAATGGGCGTGTCATAAGAATTGGAATGCTGCGCTTTATTTTTTTGTGGTCACACTAAAATATATCGCAGCATTCCTTGCCTCGCCACATTTGCGTACAGTCCATTACAAAATCCCCTTCCACTTCTCGAGTAATATGTCATCCGCATGACAAGATGTCGGATAATGCGAATTCAATAACGGATATCTGCCGTGCGAGTATGAATTAGAATTATTACAGCGCGGGGTCGCCGTGTCGTGCCGTGTCACCTTCGTGACTGGAGGATCGTTTCCATTCAGTAGGCCGCGGTTACACCAGTTACAAAAGCAGCCCCTAGACTGTCTAAGAGAATCGTATTCATCGTTATCGTAATCGTTTACGATAACGATAAATACGTTTTCCTTACGCAACAGATCCAGGACGGACAGCAGATGTGTCTTATAATTATTATTGGTATATTATTGTACTTATTGCTAATCTATAATTTTATTTGATCAAAATTAATCTTCGTCCTAACGAACATCAACAAGGTAGGTACATACAATTCGCCATTGCACTGTTCGCCAGCAAACTAAAGCTGATGACCGATGCGAAGATCACAAGAATCAGAATTGAGCCGGTCCACTGATCTCCATAGAGTATATAGAATATACTCTGGATAACCGACTGTCAAAGTAAAAATCTTCATTTTTACTTTGACACTTGATTTTCTCCATTTTGGCGCTGATTATTACGTAACCTGGCGTGAGCGTCTATGGAACTAAAATTGAATGACATTCAAAACGACGGTCCACTCTATGGTCCACTTCCAACAAATGTCAATTTAGTACCGTGGACGCTCGCGGGAGACGCTTCAAATCGGCACAAAAAATGAACTGTCAAACGTATCGAATCACGAATCCAGAGATACATATCAGTGGGCCGGTCACATCGTTGGACTCACAGATGATGAGACCGAGCGCTGGAAACAGGCCTTATAATCAGTAAGAAGATGACGTAAAAAACTACAGCGGAGCAAAGAAGACGAGATGGAGCTGGAATGAGTAGCAACAGACTAATAACGCTGGGATATCTCAGGGGGAGGCCTAGAATGAAAGGGGGTGTGGCCAAAGCTACGCTGGTCAAACCTTTGAGAATCTAATTCTCAGGCGTGTAGGTTTCTTCATATAGTTCTTTTCGGTAAAGTGACATTGTGTTCCCATAAACGCTCATTAATTAATTTTATGTTTCCGAAACCGTGTCCACAGTGCATCATGAGCTTGATAAACTCAGATCGATAAACATATGCCATGATAACAAGCCATGGGACTTCAAAACTTTCTTGGATTGCAACTCGACAAACAACAGTTAGGAAAAAGAATATAACTCGAGCTTGCTTACAGTAAATGAATATTTTAATATTATTTACTAAATTGTGTGCAGTGTGGCATACCTAAAAATATACATTACAGAATACGAAAACGTGTATATTTTTTGATATTTGTTTCGTTCGTTCGTTTCAGCCAACGGACGTCCACTGCTGGACAAAGACCTCCTGCAATGATTTCCAGCCCACACGGTCTTGCGCAGTGCGCTACCTGTATCCAGCGCCTTCCCGCGACTCTTTTAATGTCGTCAGTCTATCTGGTCGGAGGCCTGCCAACCAGTGCGGGAGATTTGCAATAGCATATTTGCTATCCAACGCATTTCCGAAGACACTAGTAGATAATCAAACAAAGATAGAGGTATGGTCTAGAAAAATAAAGAAGAAAAACATGAAACAATTTATGAACTAATATCATTGTTATCAAAAACAGACCCCTCATTATTACCTCCACCATAACCAAGTTTTATTAAATTGGAACTCGAATAAAACATCTTGTAGGACAATAAAGTATCAGCAATAAAGTCGGCAATTTCCAGATGTCGGAATTTACTGGGTATACGTTTAAAATATACTACAATTGGGTGTTAGAAGCGAAGTATTTCATAAGAAAGGAGTTATTTTACAGCTAAAGGATGAGAAAATTCCTTGCAGCTTTCGCAGTAAGTAATATAAGGTATGGAATTACGGCCGCGCAACTTGACTAGAACTTTTGTTATTAATTTAACTTCAGATGTGCATACTTACGCTGTTCTTCTAGGAGTAGTATGTTGTTTTATCAGGTTATTTTACTCCTTCTGAAAAATCAATTTGTGCTGATTCGAACTCTGTAACTCAGACGAACGAAACTTGACAAAAACCAAAGTTTTTGCAGTTTGAGCTGTGATTGTTGCCTGGTTGCCTGTATTGACTTACGTGACCGAAATATGGTCACTGAATGTGGGGTTAAATCACCATTAAGCTTATAATATCAGAAGGCTCAGAGTTACACAACGAGAGATAGAAAGAGCTCTGCTGAGAGTATGCGTGTACGCGATCAAATTAGGGGTCTTTATGCACAAGAAAAACGTATTCATCGTTATCGTAATCGCTAACAAATTCTGCCCCCTGATTGGTCGCCATAAATCAGCAAAAGAGACCGCAGGGAGCCGCTGGCTTTAGGCACCAGAAGATTATGGTATTTCGCGGTCATTCCAGGCTTATATACTCGACAGTCGACGCCCTTCGGCTGAAAAGACGAATGTCAAGCTTAGGTTATTATTATCGATGCCGGATCTGACTGACAGTTTAACGACTTAACTCATTTTATAGCGATAGGACTTTTAAGAGTTATAACCAGCTATTAATAACGTCTCCTCTGGAGTCAATTATTTTTGCACATCTCTAAATAGACCGAGGCGGGCACTTACCCAAGTCTGCGAGTATGTAACGGCAAAGAGGAGTCGTATCTGAGATCAAAGAATGACGGAAAGTGATTGATGGGTAACCACTGGGCACTGGGTGACACACGGACACGATTCCTCTGGCATTATAAAACACGCAAAGCTCGTCAAAATAGCTTAAGTCAAAATTATATGGAGTTTAGAAATAGCTTACATTATTATTACTGAGCGTTAAGCGTTACTTACTTATAGCAGCTGTGGGCGGGCTGATTTTTTTCAGACGTTCGGGGGTGGCGCTTCAAATTGGCACAAAAAATGAACTGTCAGATGTATGGAATCATAAATTCAGAGATATAGAGATCAGTGGGTGCCACAGATGTTTGTTTTTACACCGACAGCGTCACTAGTAAGCCGATAGCAGTATTATGTATAGACAGCGGTCCTCGCAACATATCACTAACTTGTCAATGGTCTGCACTCTCGTTTCTATGTCGACGGATTCTGCCATATGAAAATAGTAGCACCGTCTGTCAAAATTTTCCACTAGAATGGCGCTTTAGTGGAAAATTTTGACAGATGGCGCTACTGTTTCCTTGTATGAAGAAAGTTTGCGTAAAATGTTCTGATGACCATATTATATCGTCAAGTTCCTTATCGGTGACTGAAACACACGAACATAGGGACTTTATATATGAAAAGATTATCTGAAGTCTTGGATTGCTTGGCATAAAAGCCGGGCACTTGGCTAGGCATGGCTATTGCGAGTCGCGAATATAATATGCGAGCGCGATGAACGCTAAAGGTTAACTACTCTAGGGCTCTTAAACTCGCAAACAGCTATGAGCTGTTGTCGTTATATTAAATTAAAAAGAATTAACGTTTTGTAAATGCCTCCTTACTTGAAAATTAATTTACTTGGAACAGCTTTTTAATACACAGTGCTAACACAAATGAAAACTACTTACTTATTATAAACCCGCGGAAGTTACCGCTAAGAAACTAGATACAAGAGTTAGGGAGAGTAAGAGGAATTGATAATTTACGAAACGATAATTAAATTTAAATAAGAAAGCTAACGTACCATAGTTTTAAAACAAAACTAATACTCTTCTTTAGTAAAACTTCGTATAACAATTTGAATATCCACTATTAAAAGAAAGGTTATTTTAGTGGATAGTGGATACCCATTTTGTAGGAGAGTGTAGACTGTCAACGTAAAAATTAAGACACTTGATTTTCGCCATTTTGGCTAATTGCGTAAGCTGGCGTGACATCCTTAAAACTTAATTAAAATGACATTAAAAATAACGGTCATTTGCAAATTTTAAATATACTCGTAACTCTCAATTTTAGTAGGTACCGTGGAACTCCGAGGGGGGCTTCAAATCGGTACAAAAACGAACTGTCAATTGTGTAGAATATTTAATCCAGCGTATTCGTATCATAGAGGTCAGTGCCCCGAAGCCACAAGCGCATGTCAAGGCAATTTCGTTAACTAATCAAAATACTGATCATATTATGCCAAATTGATATTATTAATGCTGGATAAATTTTTATGTTTGTATTTTATCTTAGTGTGCAGGTACATAAATAGGTAATTTATTTAACAGTAGGTATCTGCTCACTTGAGTTTACGAGTAGGTTTATAGCTTCCCCCGCATGTACTAGCATCGCTAAACAAGCCAGTATAGCTAATTTGAAATGTGTGTCAACAATATTTAGCCTCTCGGGCGTGCATGTAACATAAGAGGCCACTAATTGTGTTCATGGTAACGAGGTACCCGCGCTACTACGCTTTAACGTTTTGCTCACACTGTGTTTTGTAAAGATTCTCACCACATCTTGAGTTAAGACTTTTTACATTATTATTAGGTTACCACAAGTTTTTTTCATTTCTTATAATTCTTATATTGTTTTTTTCAACACCAAAAAGACTCAGACCCTCTTATAGCTCTTAGTTGTTAGTAGGTAGTGGTATGCCTGTTGCAATGCAAGTTGTAAGCCTAAGCGTATGAACAAATAAAATGAATCTTTAGTTTAGGTGGTGCGTTTGACTTGCATTTGACTCGTTTTTCATTACTAATAAGTGCATTAACAAAATACCTACTATACGACACACGAGTAAATACGTAAGTAGGTACCTGGGTAGGTACGCAATGAGTGACAATCTAAAACCAAAGACTTCTATGTCTAAAATCATATTTTGTAAAAAATAAATAAAAACTGAAGAGACAACTCTTTAACGTTTAGATCGTGTATGAAGGAGTGTGTGTATGAAGGAGTAGAGATTTAGCAAGCTTAGGAGAAGGAGCGTAGAAAGCAAAACCGTGGTCGATATAACGGGCGTTACGTCAAAACAGCTGTTCTTTTTAGTGTAGTAGTCAGTTTAGTGTGGCGAACCCTAACAATGCATCACATGTTACAGTGAAGTATCATGTTTCAAACTTTCTCTTCCTCATTCATCGTGCCTCTAAAGTGTGCCTAAATGCCATTAATCTATTCCTTGTAAACGTTAATCCTCTTCAAGCCATATTGCGTACGATATCTCTGTACCGTAAAGTATAAAATAAACCTACCAACTGGCCATATACCTAACAGTCTTATAGTTTTTTAGTAATTAGATAACACGTCGTTTTTCTGATTTTTCCGCAACGCTGCATATCGCACCTACTACCATATTCGTAAGAATAAAGAGGACAAAAATAAAATAAGTAAGTATAATATTATTATCAATAATCTTAATATATATAAATCTCGTGTCACAATGTTTGTCCTCAATGGACTCCTAAACCACTTAACCGATTATAATAAAATTCGCACACCACGTGCAGTTCGATCCAACTTGAGAGATAGGATAGTTTAAATCTCAATTTATCTATTTTTTATTACCCCTAAGGGCAAAACAACGTTTGCCAGGTCAGCTAGTAATGTATAAGTAATAATCTTAAGATAATGTAGGTAGATAAGTAGTACCAATATCTAAATATTGCAAAAGTACAGAATGCAATAAATCACTTTAAAACTATACGTCTTGGAATCGAAAGCTCTGCAAAGTTCGATCTAAGTTGAGCGGCGCGGCAATTCATAGAATTTGCATTTAGATGGCTTGCCCGTGTACCACAATGCAGTTTGTCAAATTGCTATAGAGAAGGCACTTAGATAATATTATATGCCTGCGGTTCGGTTTATAATGTTGTTTTAGATGTAAGCCGACTCAGAAATAAAATAGGAAAGTTGGTGTACCTACCTATATACATATAATAAAAATCTGGAAAATCAGCCATGGAATAGCCAACAAAATTATAAGCGCTCTTCACGTGTTGCTAAGTTTGGAAATGACATGGCCGGATTCTGCCCTCGGAAAAAAATATTCATGGCCATTGACAAACATGAGTACGTCATATTAAAGCTTATATTTATGTCTTTAGAATCGATTAATTTTTATGATCTGAAAACATGCGAGAGACATAGTATCAGCATAAAACTTGCAACAAAATGCACCTAAATATTTTAATAGCAATGATTTTTTTATTAAATAGGTTCAAAATGTTTACTCGCATTTTCTAAGCTTTTTAATATGAAAAAATAATGAGTTTTGAACCAATACGCATCATTTTTTAATAAAATATCATTGCTATTAAAAATAGGTACGATAGGTGCATTTTGTTGAAAGCTGATATTATGTCTCTCGCTTGTTTTCAGATCATAAAAATTAAACGATTGTAAAGACATAAATATAAGCTTTAATATGACGTACTGTTTGTCGATGGCCATGAATATTTTTTTCCAGGGCACAGCTCCATACAAGTTTCGGCCATGTTCACATTAAAGTTTTGTCCACCTCTATGAACACACAAACGAATATTTATAAGCCTACGAATTACAAAGCTTATAGTAGGCATATGCGCTTTTAAAGGCTAACATCAATTTATCGCTTCCGATCGGTAAGCCTGCGGAGCTAGATTTATAAGGTGGCAAATAGCAGACCTACCCGATACCTGGTACTGTAGCTCTCATAGAGATAGGATTGAGGCAGTACCTACAGATTTAATATAATATATGCCAATAGCTGCTACGTGTAGTATATTTTTAACCGACTTCAAAAAAAGGAGGAGGTTCTCAATTCGTCGGAATCTTTTTTTTTTACTTATGACCAGACGCTCAAAAGTATCGTTAAAAAGTTAACTCAATCTCAAAAATTATTGACTCAATCTCATCTTCAATACCCAGCTTTGGACCTAGAAAGCTTTCTAGGTCGAAAGCTGGGGAAGGTCTCTTTTACAGTATACTAGACTAGGTGATTAAGGAAATCTTCATTGACATTACTAACTTAAGTATGTCTTACGAAGTTCGTTGGAAAAAAAAGTATGTAATCAATATAAACCTTATTAGATTATTGTGGGCTTCTTCTCAGTGCAGGGCGCGTTGGAACCCTCGTAAACTTAGTTTTAAGTCGACTTGGAGTATCGCCATACAAATGTGACAAATATCATAAGGACCATTTACAAGCGCCTGTATATTAGGCCTATGTGAAATAAAGATATTTTGAGTTTGTTTTTTTGAGTTTTTTTGAGACTATGTACCTACCTCTGAGTTTATTTGACGATGGGACGACGCTTTGCAAACCTGAATGAATTGAAAATACTGTCCTTGATAATACCAGCGAATATATAATATGATAATACCAAAGGGGCGCTCTTACCATAAATTAACCAATCTTTTTTCGCAATATTTTTGGCTCTTAACAGGTAGGTGCTAGCTATGGTTTACTGTGCTTGTAAATAATTCAATATTAAATTATAACTTGTTAGCTTTCTTGTCACGTCATGTTTTATTATTACCGATGCAAGCATCCAATATGGAAAACTGTCTACTACATAATTAATTATGTACAAAATAATTCATGAGCTTTATTATATCGTCATATTGGTCTCCGAGATCGAAATCAGCGGATATGTGAGACGTAAGGCTGATTATAATTATGATCAGTGATGACTTTTCATTTTTTACCAAAACTCTATAATAACTATTACAGATAGTTCAAATATAATTAGGTAAAATCAAACCTTATAAGCTCTTAGATTCTAAATGTACATTGTAATCGACTCATAATAAATTAACGTATATAAACCATTTGCCCATCTCGTACTGTTTGTTACACTCTCGCAGAAAATAGAACAAGTATTTTCATTTTTTACTTATCGATACATCTTGCATTTTCTTTCAAAACCTTATCAACCTTATTACTTACTCATAAGTCATACTAAGTAGTACATTTTGACGACCTCCGTGGTTGAGTGGTTAGCGTGCCGGTTTTCAAGGCGCCGCCATCTCTGAGGTTCCGGGTTCGATCCCCGGTCGGGGAAAAATAAGTTTTCTACATTGTCTCGGGTCTGGGTGTTGTGGTACCTTCGTTGTTTCTGATTTCCTTAACACAAGTGCATAAGCTACTTACTAAGGGATTGGAGCAATGTATGTGATGTTGTCCACTATTTATTCATTTATTTATTTATTTACTGCACCTAAGTAGTAATGGATAAATCTACGCGTTATCACAGCAAAGTCCAGTTAGACCTCGGGGATACTTACCGACCGACCGAAGGAAAGGTGCAACTCATTTAAAAATATTAAATTACTTTAACAGCCTATTTATGTAGCAGTCGTTTATTTTTCAATTAAAATATCCCGAGTGTTTTATAAATAGTCATTACTCTATCGAATTGAGAATAAATCACCGCCAACAGTTTTAAAACGATAAGGCACGATCGTTTTAAGTACCCGTAGGTATGTAGCCGGCCTAACTCGGCGACGACAGGCGCCATATGATAACGCTATTTTAAATTTATTGATTAAGTAACTCGGCACGAGTCTCATTAGCTTAACAAAGGCATTAATCAGTTGCTTTCACGCGAGATTAACGTGAAACAAATTGTACGGCGTGCGTGGGCGGCCTACGAGACATGTTTACGGCTTAGATCCATTCTAGCGCGAAGAAATCAGAGATATTTTGATTATAATTACACGAATACACCATGTTTATTCAAATAACCATTTTCCAATAAAAAATACAATGTAACAAACACTGAAATAATTTTAATTATCAATACATATTTAGAGGAAGGTACCCTATTCGTACTTCCAAAAATAAAAATGTGTGAGACCTGGGTGAGCGAGAAAATTACCATGTCACGTAATTTTGCCCTCCTAACTTTGAAACTTAGGTTAGAGACATATTAGAGAAAAGGAGATCAAGATCCCTTGAGCCCAGGTTTGACTTTAAAAATATGTGAAATAGTGTTCATAGTGTTCTTTCGTTATCGTCATCGTTTTCAAATTCAGCCCGCTGATTGGTTCGCTGATTTACGCCAGCCAATCGGGGGCAGATTTCGCTAACGGTTACGCTAACGATGAATACGTTTTTGTTACTCAACCAGATCATGTTTACAATAATTAAAAGCTCGTTCACCTCAAAGACTGGACTTATCGCACAAAAATAAAGAACAGACTGGATTTATCTAAAACGTCTCGGGTCAGAGGTTCTCTCGCACACGTATTGCGTGGTTGCGGTGTGTCCACAGCTTATTAAGGTGAAAGAAGGTGGGTCCATCAATTAACAGTTAAGGTATAAAGGTATTCATCAGTTGCGCAGGTACGTCCCACGTGCCACGAAAGGCCATTGATTTCACCGTGCATTAAACGTTATCGTTTATTTATTCACATTACGTCAGCGACTGCAGTTTGCCTTATTTACGACCGTGTCATCTGTTTTTTTAAGGAATTTGGTGTTGTCACCTTCTTGTCGTCTCACTTAACTGCTATGATCAATCGCCTATTAATTTTGTAGGATACATTATTATTATATATTATAATGCTTATTATTTGAAACGTTTGTGGAATATAATTTGCGTACTTTTTTGGATTCAAAGTTGTTATCGAAAAGGCATAGGTTCATGTAGAATCTGTGGTTTTTAATACAAGTTGTTGGATTTTTGTCTCAAAGCCTGATTCGGTTCCAGCATGGAATCTATAATAATAAGTCTATGCGGAGAGTAGGTACGTAACCAGAAAAGTTAACCACATCAGATATAGGTATACCTATAACGCTATCAATTTTTTAGCCTTATTTATTCTTGTACTAACTAGTACAAGTTTGCCATATCTTTTTTTTAAAGAATTCAAAAAGAAAGAAGATGCGACGTGTGGCGTCACCTGACTTCTTATTTTTGCAGGAAATTCATGCAAGTAAAGCCAGACGCAAACTCACTAAGAGTTATACCGGGCATACATTATTATCAGAGATAAGCATCGGCCGCGGCATTCGGACTGACTAGTATTAATTAAGACGTAGGTGCACATCACAGTATAGCTGTTTGAACAGCCGACGATATGATTGATAAAGCGTTTTAGATTACGACATAACTCTCTCCTTCTTCAGATAATTATCTGTTCGGTACAGACTTCCAGAGAACTTAGGACGGAGCGCAACCCGGGAAACTCATCTAGCATGACACATAGGTTAATACTATTTCTCCCGCAGAAGTATGTTATATAAAATACATATACCTGACGCGGCTAAGGTTGTTTTCCATATTAAAATGTGAAAAATAGCTTACTATCCATACTCAGACCTCCCGAACTCAGACAAAAAATTTCATAAAATTCGGTCACGCCGTTTCGTACTATGGCATTTTTCTCAGGAACAAGTAAAGTTATCAAATTTCAAACGATACCAAATACTAAAATCTACGGTCCCTTGGATATAAGTATAAAAAATTCAAGTGTCAAAGTCAACTCGATAATTTGTTACGGACACTTAGGTAGGTACTTTTTGAAAACTTGAAACCTATGTGACACTTCTCATGGTCAAAAAATCATTAGCAAGAAGTAGAGCTCTACTCGTAAGTTATTAGAACGAGCCAAGTTCTGGCTTGTTCTAAAACATCTGGAATACTAACATATCTATATTCGGAAAACATCGGGTGTTTTTTTGTACCTTGGCAGTTTTTTTTTACACAATACAAGTTAGTACTTCACTGCAATCTCACCTGATGGTATGTGATGATGCAACCAAAGATGTTAACGTACTAACTTGGGGGGTAAGTAGAGTCACCCCCAACGGTTTCTACACAGCATCGCACCGGAATGCTAAATCGCTTGGCAGCACGTCTTTGCTGGTAGGGTGGTAACTAGCCACGGCCGAAGCCTCCCACGAGACCAGACTTTTACAGTTATTCTGTGTTGCTGTTGTAGAGATGATTCCTATAGGTACCATCCTTTCGTAGTTTTCACCCAGGGTTCCGTATCATTTCTTGATAGTACAAAAACCTCGGTTTTAATGGCTTTAACAGTTTCGCAAGCCGTGTTATTTCTAACGATATTTATCTGAGCTTATTCTATTAGAAAGTGCGTTCAAGAAGAACCATTACCTCAGAGTGTGGGTGTTTTTTACAGCTTCGTGGAGATTGTAGTGCTTTTTAAATAGATGGCTATACCTTAAACTAATAATAGTAGGTTCCAAAAATAATAATGTCACAATACTTTATTTAACATTATTTGACAGCTATAGGTAATTACAATTATTTTCAGCTTTAAAATTTCAGTAGGTAGGTGATGCTTGCAACTATTCTTATTCAGAATAAAAAACAGCTTAGATTTTTCCTTATAAAATAATGAATTGCATATTCCAAGGGGGAGAGAACAAAGGTGGAATCATTTTCTCACGTTTGAAAATCAAAATATTGTAGAGGGAAATTTTTTTGAGAACCATTGGCATTAGAGATTTGTTTTTCCAATCTAGAATATAAATTTATCACACAAAAGTAACTTTATTTTCAGTGCACATTTCCTGTCATGAAATTACATTTTCTTTCATAAAAAGGCCATAAATAAAAGTTCAAATAACCACGTTCTCCACATTAATAAAACTAAGAAATAAGCAAAGTAGCAAAGCGGTCGTCTATTTACCTTCATTAACATTAATTAGCGGAATTCAGCAGTCAAACATCTCACTAGAACAGACTCGCCGCATTCCCTTGAAAACTTGCAACGAGAGTAAAAAGTGAGAAAAGCGTGCCCGTTTGCGGTCATTTGCGGCCTGATTGATGTCAATAAAACGACAATTATGACGCAAGACTTAAGAGGCGCTGTACACTTGCGTTTTATACCCGTTGAGAAATAAAAAAATAAATACAACTTAATAAAACAGCCTTTTATTAAAGCCTTAATATAAATATTGAATGGAAGCAGGCGTTATTTTGCGGAAATCCATAATTAGCAGGACAGATTAATTTGTTTTGCTATAATCCGCTAATTGACTCTAAGATTTCGCATTGTGAAGTCAACATCTCTTGAGGATGTCCCGGTGTCGGGACGAAACGTGTCTCGAAGAAAGTGTTGGAAAATTGTGTGTGCACCACATGTAATGCGTAGTGTTCTTGCATATTGTACCATACAAAATCTTTTCAAGTAGCGGATTATAACAAAAAAAAATAAGCTCCTTAAATAAAGCCTTACTTATTTAATTTTATTCAATTATATAGCATGCTTTATTAGGTATTATAAATTTAAAATATCAATTTTCAATAAATAGCTTAATATTCGTTAGTAACATTTTGACTCTTGTACCTAATAAGAAACCTATTCACTGAGAGTGCAAATAGCCGAGACGAAATTATAATAACGCTAATATTTTAACAAGGTTTCACCATTCTCGTCTTATTGTTCATGAATTTTTTTCCAGCAAATTCAATGTCCATGTGGCCGGCAGACGAACGGACGAAGGCTTTGTCACATTGGAACCCTTTGGTTACGGAACCCTGAAAATTGAAGGGCTGTATACGTATATTTGTTCCAAAGGAGAATGCCGATTCTTGTATGGAAATTGGGCTATACCTTGCGTCTTAACCAAATCATCGGTAAAACATTAGAAATATTCTCAATATTATGTAAAAAAAAAAAGATTAGTAAGATATTAACAGGGAATTTGTAATAATCTGATTTTCTAAGTTGTTAATTTTCTAAGTTTTATAAGTTGCATGGCGGTTTCATATGTTTCGAAATGTTTATTTCCTTTTTTTATAATACTTTTGAACCACTGCTCACATTTTACTAAAATAAATATATGCGATATTAAAATTTGAAAGAAGATTCTTCATGATTCTTCAGACGCAAAGTGACGCAAATCTAGCCCATTTTCTGGCATTCTCCTTTTAACCATCGTCTGAGTTTACTATGTCTCAAAGAACCGGTCCTTATAAGTTATAGTCACTAAGTTGGTGTAGGTATTCATAATAATACAGATTATATTTAGATTTTAGAAGCTGTCAATTTAGCTCTTTTAATAAGCACCTACCGAGCACTGGGTCTGGTATGAATACATATATTGTGGTCACGATAAATTCAGCATAAAATTGATAGTTACGAGTTTGAAAGGCCAATGAACCGGCATGCTCAATCAATTAGACGGTGCGAAACCTTGAAGCTAATTCGCTACGATACTTCGTGTGGATACGTCCAGACGAATACATGACTCATGACCAATCCTAAAGTAATTATCATGATTTTATGCGTATACTCATAAAACATGTAAACCATGTATACCTAACATTCCCATGACAGGTGCGGCAGATAGATCCTAATTCACCAATGAATTGGCAGTCACGTAAACTCTGTCAAGGGAGTCGAGGCAATTAAATAGTATATCAATGGTCGGTAGATGACCGCGGGGAGTCGCCTAGTCATAGGCCCGGTTTCATAGCAGAACTGTGTTTGAGTAACCAATCAGATTTCGTCATTTCGACATGTCCCAAACTGATGGGAAAGGAGATGCCGAAATGACGAAATCAGATTGGTTACTCAAATACAGCTCCGCTCCGCTTTGCCGGGAAACCGGGCCTTATTATAGTTGGTACTATTTCATACCTGGAGTTTTAGCCATGTCATACTCGTACATTGCGACCCAATAGATGGAATCGAAATCGAAGGAAATTCAAAAAAAATATAAGAAATCACGTTAGTCACGGTATCAATTTATTTTGTTCCATTTGTCGTAATATTTCGTCAGAGCTGGTTGTGTTTAGACTTGGAGTTATATGTTAGTGGAGTAGTACTATATTAGTTACTGTCTACTGATGTTACCCAGGTAGGTACTCCTGCTGAAGGTAGAACTGAAATCTTATGCCCTACTGATGATAGTACTAGAACTGAAACCTTATATCTACTGATGATAGTACTAGAACTGAAACCTTATATGTACTGATGATAGTAGATGAGATCCCGCTCCCATAGCATGGCCACTGGATACAATCGTATTCCTCCGATTTGGTCCTCTGCTCTGACAGGGGACAAAATAGTCGTCTTAGCAAAGGGGAAATAGAGAAATCTATATCTTTCGCTATTTGACATTTCACCAGACGAACCCCCGAGACCATTTTTAATATAGCAAGGGAGTATTTTTAACCGACTTCAAAAAAAGGAGGAGGTTCTCAATTCGTCGGAATCTTTTTTCTTTTTTTATCTATGTATGTTCACCGATTACTCGAAGACGCGTGGACCGATTTGAAAAATTATTTTTTTGTTTAAGAGGGTTTTGTTTCCAGATGGTCCCATTTTAATCAGGTCAGGATCTGATGATGGGATCCTGGAGAAATCGAGGGAACTCTTCAAATTTTATATGGACACATGAAACTATTTGAGTATTATTAGAAAGAGTAATATTTTCAAAGTTGTCCTATGGTCATCAGGTCAGGATCTGATCATGGGATCTTAGTGAAATCGAGGGAACTCTTCAAATTTTGCTAGTATACTTGAAGCGAGTTGGGTATTTTTTATAGTTACTGGTGCATTTGCTAGCAGATACTGATTTGATGACTACAGTCATTAAGTCAGGGTCTGATGATGGGATCTTGGTGAAATCGAGGGAACTCTTCAAATTTTGCTAGTATACTTGAAGCGAGTTGGGTATTTTTTATAGTTACTGGTGCATTTGCTAGCAGATACTGATTTGATGACTAAAGTCATCAAGTCAGGGTCTGATGATGGGATCTTGGTGAATTTGAGGTATCTCTTCAGATTTTATGAACACACCTCAAGCAATTTGGGTATTTTTACAACGCCTTGTGCATTTTATTGTTTTCCACTAAAAAGTATAAAATAAAAATGGGAAATGCTTTCCAAAAAACCAACTTCAAATGCCACTACAAAGAGTGAAATAATTTTTATTTAAATTTTAGGTAGGTACCTACACCAATTCGAAGTCGGGCAATGTTTCATACAATCCCTAATAGTCCTTCTTACTTACTTGATGTGCGAAGAAATGACGAAGTCATAGACAATCGCCCGACTGTGTGGTGGCATTTGAAGTTGGTTTTTTGGAAAGCATTTCCCATTTTTATCTCCACCTCTGTGGCCATGCTAGGGGAGATAAACAAAAACGTGGAAAGGGATTTTGTCCTTTCCCTGGGGACAAAATAGTCCTCTGCCCATGCTCGCACTATTACTGAAACATGTTACGTACGTCCTTTAGAAACTCGAATGCCATTCAAGTCAAGAATGCTTATCGGCAGCAGAGGTAACGCAACTACCTGAAAAAACTTAGGAAAATTTGAGACCTATACAGGCTTGCTTAATCTTCTATTTATCTCTCTCTCTTGAAAATACCCGTAAGACGTAACATTTCAATCTCGGTAGGTACAAGTTAACACAGCAATCACTATAGTTTGTCATATTATCTTTACAACAGCCTAATCGCTGGGAATTGTCTTATAAACCTATCAAAATGATTTAGAATTATGTCACCTATGAGTTACTGTACCGACTTTATTAACAAACCCGAGTATCTGTCTGGCCAGGCACGCGGTTTCGACACAAAAACTTATGCCCTAGCTGCATTACTATTAAATATATAAATTAACCGGCCATTTGCATAAGTAATTTATTTAGCTGTTCGTAAGTACAAATACATGTTTTGTTCGTATCAGATGAATGCATGTTATCCCCCACCACTTAAGTCTGATCGCACATCTATCGTAGCGAGACGCCGCACGCGCCAATTCAGTTTTAATAACTACGAATATACTTATCATTTACAAGATAAAATCTGGCCTAGTGGTAATGTGTAGTCTAGTCTTGAAGAAGGTATTTTAAAACGATTTCATAAGTTCAGTCTGCAGATAACTGCTTATCTTTGTTGCTGCGGTTTTGCATACCTTTGATGACATGATGCACCTACGCCTGGCGACTTACACTCTCATAATTTTGTAATGGTATTTATGAATAGTATTAATATTTCAATTAGAATGCAAATTATAGAAAAAAAAACAATTGTAGACTTAAAGCAGAAGGTAGAAAGTATTAAGAGTTTTCAAACTCTACAGTGACGTTGGAAAAGAAAAGAAACTCGGCTCTTAATTTTTTTAAACAAAAAACCTGACAAACATCCAAGAGTTTTTGAAAATCCATTTATTGTATTGAATGTCCTTGAATTTCCTTGAATTTATTATTGGGTATTGTAAGTATGCAACCCGGAGTGTAGTGTACTGTGGTATGTGAAGATATGCGGTCTATTTTACATAAACTGGGAACGATAATAGAAAAGTAACGGTGACCTCGAGGTTAGCTTTCGCACTATATCGATATTTTACCTTTACGACTAGTGTTGGCCGGTTGTAAGGAATGTCCCGATAGTCGACCTCTCGTTATACCTTTAAGATCGGAAATAAGCCTATTTGTATAAGGTGTCCTGAATATTAATAGGAAATAATAATTAAATTGAAACATGAACAAAGAGCTTACTGAAGGCTTTTACTGTTGAAACTTCTAGATAACAGTAGATATTTATAAAACGATCGATAAATAAGGTTTTTACACGACTGCCCAAAAAAGGAGTGTAATGTTTTTAGATTAATGTATTACGTATGTGAGTTTTTATTCCATCACAACTTCTAAACGGCAAATCGGGAAAATCTGTTCAAAATTTAGACAAATGGGCTATCGTCAGAATCCTCACATCATTCCGATTAAAGCAAATTTTTTTTGAAAAAGTTGTTCTACCACAGGGCAGTCGTGTTTTTTAATTTTTTTACTTAATTATTTACTAATTCATCAAATATTCTATCATTAGCTAGCACGGCACTATTCAGTGATCTCGTCCCAGACGCGAACCATTGTCGCCGAAGCGCCGATAAAAATATTAATAAATTAACATAACGACATTTTCTAAATACATTTTTGATTATTGTATGCCAATAACGGTCGATCGGAAGCTTGTAAATATAAACTTGGGCGTGTGGCTAATAGATACCTATTTTTCTTTTAAATTGATATTGAAAAGATCTAACTAAGTGCTAAAACATATTTTATAGTCCTCGCCAATGGCTTGCGGGATTTAAAATTTTACAGTAATAAATAATACTAGTTAGTTATTTTTTTTAAATACACAAAGTATTTTTAAAAATTAACAATTTTTAAGTAATTTTAATTAAGTCGTTTCAGTTAACGGTCTTATAGCGAAAAGCTTCGACCAACATCTTAAGAAGCTTTCGCTCGACTGTTGGATCAAGGGCCGTATACAGAAGGCAGTGGTCGGAGACGGCACGCATTGTTACTTCCTCACTCTGGAACCCTGACCACCGGTAGCTTGGATCGTTAAGGCTCCGCGACCAGTGGTGGACTCAATTTTTTAATATTTCTAAACGTGTTTTTTTTTTTTATTTTTTTACGAACATTGTTAAAAATATGATTAAATTGTAATACAAATAAATGATTGATTTTTTTTCAACTTTAGATCCTAAACATATTAAAAATGTTCTGAATTCATCCACTTTTCTCTCAGGCGTAAACCTTGTTCCTAGAAAGCTGAAATTTTGCAGAGAGAAAGCAGGATTGGTTGTTATAATTTTACTAGTTGACCCGGCAAACGATGTTTTACCATATAGGGGATACTAGTGCCTACTCTCAGACCTACCAAAGATAGGTACATAACGCAATCGGTCGAGCCGTTTCGGAGGACTATGGTAATAAACACGAGACACGAGAGTTTTATATATATGTTACAGTCATAGTGATTAAACAGCTATTATTAATAATGACTGGTTACTATGGATAATAACCAAATTGACTAGACAATTTGATAAATTAATCACTTTATCTGGATATTATTCATAGGCGCTGGTCACAGTTGGCGAAAGTGATAATACGGTCTATTTGGCTTGTACAACCCCCCCGTTTTTCATCCCGCTGCCGCGTGGCGTGATCCGTGGCTGACTAAATTCTTGTTACGTTGATTCTTAAAATAATTAAAATTCTTAAAATACTAATTAAAGTAATAATTTTCGTGAAATAATTTTTTTAAGTTTTAAAATTTTGGCTTCGCTCCAAAAATCGCTTTGGCTGTGACATATATATTAGAGATAGGTAAATGTCGATCATATTTCCATATAGGTACCTATACCTATTGCCGAACCCGTCGTGAGCCTTGATCTTAGAATTAATTGATCCCTTCATGAAATAATTGCATTTCATGAAATTGCCCATGGGTAGGTTGTATTGCTGATACCTGCGATCTGTCTATTTTAATAAATTAAAATCTTCCTCCTTAAAAATCGACGGATCGATCAAAATTCAAAAATTATATTCCAATGCGTTCCACTGCCCCTAAAATTTAATATCGGTGAAACGAAACAATACCTAATTAGTCGGCATCTCAAACCCAATTAGAATTTGTGTAAAAACTGAGCGCCAAAATAAATTCAACATGGTCTGACTCCCACTCTAAAATGTGGAACTATAAATATCAATTAAAGTTCCAATTCGGAACTCGGTTTGAACAAGTTTGAGACTGGTCGCATCGTATTCGAATGCCAACTGCATTCGCATTGTTTGATAATATTATGTGGATAATATACATATTTTGGTACTTACAACATTTGAGCACGAACGACAAAAACCTTCTGCCCAACTACAGGTGTTGAACACGCTTTTCAACCGACTTCAAAAATAGGCGGAGGGATTCAACTGTATTTTTATTGTTCCATGCCAATTTGGTAAAAATGGAACCCTTATGGTGAGACTTTCTCCGTCCGTCCGTCCGTCTGTCACACTCGATTATTTCAGTAACTATCGAAGCTATCGACTTGAAATTTAGAACAGTTATAGGTATTAGTGACCCGACGTCATAGAAACATCGTAAACATTTGAAAATTGTTTTTATTTTTATTTAAAAAGGGGGGAAAACGGGGGCTTCGAATTTTCAAAATGTAATAACAATATTGAGTGGGGTATCATATGAAAGGGCGTTACTTGTGTATTCTAAAACCGATTTTTATTTATTTTTATGCTTGATAGTTTTTGATTTATTGAGCAAACTGTCGAAAAAAATACCGTTCCCCCCCCTTATCTCCGAAGTTTATCAATCAAAAAATCTGGAATAATTATGATCAATAGACATTAATGTATATTTTACAGGAAAAATAAAATAAACTCCCTTACTATTATAGTTTTTTGATAATAACAATAAACCACCAAAAACAAAGTTACGTTAGGAACCCTCGGTGCGCGAGTCCGACTCGCACTTAGCCGGTTTTTTTTTATGATTGTTACCTCATTACTTTGGACTGGGTGAATAGATTTATATGATTCCTTTTTATTAGATAGAAAGCTGACGCTTCCCGTTTCAATAACAAAGATAGACCCATACCTAGACCATAATTTTGCGCTTTTCCATCCACCACACACCCACATAATGTTATCGCATGGTGCATATTATATTGCTACATTGTCTTACGATATTATTGCTCGTTTTCACCAACACTTTAAGAAACGCCTAAGCCGATAGGTGACAGTTTTCACTTACAACAACTGTCACCTAAGGGCTTAGGTGTCTCTTCATCAATCTAATATCACCCACATTTTTTAAAATTAGTTTTGTAATCACCTTCACAATACCTTCTTATGTACGGCATGGATCTCCTCTACAGAATGGTTTTAGCTAATCATGCTAACCAAGCGTGGTTTGGCGGGTTTGACATACCTGCCCGAGATTTGAACCACCGACTCCCTGACTACTCTCCCGAACCGACTTGATTTTTGTCTACATTCGGTAGGTCTGAGAATATGTTGTAAGCTATTTTTTATACCGCGTCAACTAGTTAGTTTATAATTTATATTTCTTTGCTTTCACTTATGTAGACATGCTAAGTGCTATTGCTATCTCCCCCGGCCATTCGTTGCTTCGTAGACGAAGTTTTTATTCATGATCGCGAATTTATAAATCCATTCTGCGACGGCCTCGATTTGCGCTTTTCAATTTCAGTAAATGGGTTCTAAATAAACTGGCTTTGTTGTGTGTCAAATAAATTATTAACTTCCAAGAGTTTGGGGAAGTCACTCCGAAGATCTTATCGGACTCTATTCGGAATTGTCTGCATTGGATAAATGGTGGGACTGTTTTACAAGTAGAGACATAAATTGTCTGTGCATTGCTAAGAAATTTGTGGAATAGATAACAGTTTTTAGGGTTCCATACCAATTTGGTAAAAATGAAACCTTTATGGTGAGACTTTCTCCGTCCGTCCGTCCGTCCATCCGTCCGTCCGTCCGTCCGTCCGTCTGTCACACTCGATTATTTCAGTAACTATCAAAGCTATCGACTTGAAATTTGGAATAGTTTTAGGTAATAGTGACCCAACGCCATTGCATTCATAAAATATTGAAAAATATTTTTATTTATATTTAAAAAGGGGGGAAAACCGGGACTTCAAATTTTCAAAATGAGTTAAAAATATTTAGTGGGGTATCATATGAAAGGACGTTACTTGTGTATTCTAAAACCGATTTTTATTTATTTTTATGCCTGATAGTTTTGGATTTATTGAGCAAACTGTCGAAAAAAATACCGTTTCCCCCCCCCCTTATCTCCGAAGTTTATCAATCGAAAAATCTGAAATAATTATGATTAATAGAAATTAATGTATATTTTACAGGAAAAATGAAATCAACTCCCTAACTATTATACTTTATTATTTTACTTTATACTTTATTATTTTATTATTTTACATACTTTATTATTTTATTTTTTGATAATAACAATAAACCACCAAAAACAAAGTTACGTTTGCGGTTCGCCAACAAAAGTACCTACATGTAAATTATATTTCATTTCGCTTCATTTTTCAGATAATTATCGACATAGTAGTACCTTCTATTGTACAGGCACTTTTCGCGCTTTTAGAATTAAGTCACTCAATTGATTTTTGTTTTCCTGTGGGTAGTCTCACCGATATTATATATTCTGTGGTCTCACCAGCCGTCGTCATTTCTTTTATTGTGCGAGGCACCGCGCGCACGCTCCGGCTGCCATTAAAATAAATTATTATAAAGAAAATAAAAATATTAGAAAACTTAGTAAAGCATAGACGTAATACAGTGTTGTGTTCATCGGACGAGAATACATGTAAGTCTTACTATGTATTTTTATTACTTACGTAATAGTGACGTTCCCTGTGAGTGTGATATTGTAATTAACCAAATTCCTAGCGGGTAATTGCGGGTTGCCACGATGGATTAACTCTTTTTAGTAAATGTGATGTGAAAATACATATAGTTGAAACACTCACGGACCTAGCAAAAGTAAGCTTTCCTAGCGGTTAACTGCGGGTTAACACGTTGGAATTGCGTAATATTTAGCAATTAGTAATCAAAATAGTGAACAAAGACTTGTGTATATTTTCTCGGGCCTAGCGTCTTTATACTTTCCTGACGGTTAACTGCGGGTTAACACGATGGATTTACGCGATACATAGTAATTAGTTATGAACAAACATTTGTGAATATTGTCACGGGCCTAGCATCTTAATACTTTCCTGGCGGTTAACTGCGGGTTAACACGATGGATTTACGTGATGCATAGTATTTAGTAATCAAAGTAGTGAACATACATTTGCGAATATTGTTAACGGCCCAGCATCTTAATGCATTCCTGGCGGTTAACTGCGGGTTAACACGATGGATTTACGTGATGCATAGTATTTAGTAATCAAAGTAGTGAACATACATTTGTGAATATTGTCAACGGCCCAGCATCTTAATGCATTCCTGGCGGTTAACTGCGGGTTAACACGATGGATTTACGTGATGCATAGTAATTAATAATCAAAATAGTGAACAAAAATCTGCGAATATTGTCCACGGCCCAGCATCTTAATGCACTCCTGGCGGTTAACTGCGGGTTAACACGATGGATTTACGTGATGCATAGTATTTAGTAATCAAAGTAGTGAACATACATTTGTGAATATTGTCACGGGCCTAGCATCTTTATGCTTTCCTGGCGGTTAACTGCGGGTTAACACGATGGATTTACGTGATGCATAGTAATTAATAATCAAAATAGTGAACAAAAATCTGCGAATATTGTCAACGGCCCAGCATCTTAATGCATTCCTGGCGGTTAACTGCGGGTTAACACGATGGATTTACGTGATGCATAGTATTTAGTAATCAAAGTAGTGAACATACATTTGTGAATATTGTCACGGGCCTAGCATCTTTATGCTTTCCTGGCGGTTAACTGCGGGTTAACACGATGGATTTGCGTGATGCTCAGTAATTGGTAATCAAAGTAGTGAACAAACATTATTTAATATTGTCACGGGCCTAGCATCTCCTGTAGCATCTCTGTACGTTCCTGGCGGTTAACTGCGGGTTAACACGATGGCGTTGCGTGATGCTTAGTAATTAATAATCAAAATAGTGAACAAAACCCTTGTGAATAATGTCACGGGCCTAGTGTTTTTATGCTTGCCTGGCAGTTAACTGTGGGTTAACACGATGGGTTAGTATAACGTTACACAATTGACCTCTTTATGGTATCAAAACCTTTGGGTGATAACCCGATCGCTTTCTTTTATCAGAAAATGAGCCGCAATAATTAAATTACAAACTGCGTTCGATATCGCGCTCATCCTGGCCGCAATAGACGCCACCGCCATCGACTTCTGTGCCCGTAGACCCGGCACCGTCACAACATATTGTATGTACCGAACAAAAACCGAAATAAAAAAGGTTTACAAAACAAAGCAAAGGAAAAGCTATTGAAGGAATTTGCTGTCCCGGATAAATGTAAGCTCCAGCACTTAATCCAGAAATATATGCTGCTATCGAGGATACCCTAAGGGCTCATGATAAAAAGCTCCAGACCCGGCAGCTTTGTTTAGAAATCACAGCTATAAACAGAGCTATAACTATGCCACCGACCAGTATGACAAAGTACAAGCAATGAAAATCTTGTCGGATGGCTGCCACTTACTCACAGATCTTTCCTATATGGAAGTAAGAACGAAACTTATCACTCCGATACTGGACAAGTCATTTCTGGATGTAATACAAAGTCTTAAAAGTGACAGATCCACTGAAACCTCTCGCCCTCGTTATCGGGGAAATTGGTCCGGCCCTCCTTGCTCCAGTCGTAAGGCAGGGGGGGGGGCGGATTGGATCGTATCGGGTGCATTACACAGCCGATAGGCCGATAGGCTACAACACTATTACTCCTGTTGGCTTAGTACGGCAAAAATCCCTGGTGTTCTGGGACATGGGACATGAGATTCGTAACGGTTAACGCATGCCGTTCACCCGCCAATTAGTGGTACAAAATGTTACTCCTCACAATACTTTCTCGATAAAACATCGTAAAGAATTATTTATTTCGAATATCTTTTAGCTCGAAAACCAAACGGCGATTATAGATTTATTCTGAACTTCAAAAAGCTCACAAAATGATACGTACGCGGTACAAGTTTAATGCAATAACCCTACGCGTTGAGCTCAGCTCTGCGAACTTTCAAGAAAGTAATAAAATAAGTAGTTTACTTATTAGGATACGGTGGTGGTCTATTATGATAGTTTACGTATAGGGCACACCTTCGAGGGATGCCTTAGAAATGTAAAAAATACTACCCACTTGCGTCATGGTTTAGGTTCTATTACTAAATATGGGAATCCCTGCAGAGTCATTAGTCTTTGGGTTTTATTTACTTACAATTCTAAGGACGTGAGGATTTCACTTCCATCAGAAAAACGTTACAATATTTAAAAGAAAAGTTTTCTCGCCTGCCAGTTTGCACTATTAGAGACTTGGCCATTTTAATGCCCTATTAGGTACTCTTACGCCGGCCTGCCCAGCTGTAAGATATGGTTGGTTATGTACCAAAACACTGGAGAGGCAAAAATTTCTGGCTCTCAATTTACACCAAAATTACGACGAAAAAATAAAAACCTAATAATGATATCCTTCCAAACTTACAGTGGTGGTTGGCGGACACTTTTACCTTATTAAACACCCTTGCAGTTCTTAATTTTGACGATGGGAGGAATTCAGTTTCCTCACCTTAGTGAATTGAAAAGATCCATTCGGCAATGGTGCGAGGAACGAAATATATTTTGTTTTTTTTATCGTAATATATAAAAAACAAAAGACAATGTAAAAGCTGACCAGGAATCTCATCGAGAAAATCCTAATACATTATAATGGTAGCTATCATTATCAGCTAGTGACGTCAGCATTCGGAGAAGCAACAATTGACCGTTTCGTTCCTTACACTAATGGGAAATGTAAAAATTACGTATCTCGGAGACAAGATCCTAATTCTCTGACAGGAGATGCATTTAAATTATGTTATAAATAAATGATTGTTTTTTAAGCATTTCCACCAGTTTCAGTGGCTTTAAAATGTTAACAAGAAATTTAATGGATCAAGCCGAGGATATCTTAGCATTGCCCTATTGGCCATCAGAGCCTTGGTTTCCCTTGTTAATGAGGATCGTTCAAAACGAAACTATATTTGTTATCCCTAATTTCAATATTAGTTCGTCCTCTTCCGGGACCTCACCGTCCCGAGAAGAATCTTACCCTGAAACTCACAACAAGCGGAACCCCAGGGATGACATAAGGCTTTATTATGGCATCCTTGTCCAAAAATACATTAAAATTATGGTGACAGTTCTATCGTATCAATAACCATAGCCTTTATGAATTGTCAGCTTCATCCATTGTAATTTTTCTCACAGAACAGTATAATAATGGAGCTGCGTATGAATCATTAAATACTCATCGCTCCGCGTTACCGCTGTTTTTGGTAGTGAATAACCTATCTAGTATCGACCAAATACAACGCTTACTTAAAAGCGCTTATAAGTTAAAACCATTAAAACCAAAATATTTGTTTACTTGAGATCGTATAAAATTTGTTTGCCAATAGGACTATGGGGACCTTACGTTAGAAAATATCACGGAAAAAATTAGTTATTTTACTTGCGCTCTTTACAGCACACTTGCAAACTTTCTCACGTATAAAACTAGAGAATTTTATAGTAAACGGCCCCTCAGGCGTAATGATGATGACGAAATTAAGGTATCAACAATATAAATATATTTTACCCTAATTTGTAGAAAATAGATCAATATCCTATCTTCATAAAATATTACATATTTGTCACGGAGCAAATTAGGCCATCAACGTCAATTCGCTAATTTTAACGCATAAAAGCCGCCCAGACCGGCAACTCCTCAAACCATCAGTAGATGAATAAAGTGTTGAGCGAAAGCGGAATGGATGTGTCGACGTTCGACGCGCACCGCACGCGGCACACCACCGCCACATCTACGGCACACGACTCCGATATATTGATCGTTAGATGTTATTAGAAAAACAGCTAACTGGACTAAACGTTCGCAAACATAATAATATTGTCCTTCGTGTACTAATTTAGCAGCCGTTAACTGAGTATGATTGATAAAACATTAGAGGGTAATGTTATTTTCTGAACTGATGATTAATTGATTAATGAAATAGATTCTTATTTCTTATGTAACTTAGAGACGTTGTGTAAGGTTTATTCTTTAAATAAACGTTGATTTACCATGATAAACACACTAACATAGTTACAGTTTTTTACCTTCACAAAATTTTCGTCTCTAAACATCTACTATGTCGATAATTATCTGAAAAATGAAGCGAAATGAAATATAATTAATGATCAAATGAACTTGCAAAGTGAAGTTCGATCATAATTATATGAATTCGCTTCATTTGAAGATATAAACACCCTCCCTCCCAACCCTAATCAGAAAATTTTGTGTTACTCTAAAATAATGACGACGGCTGGTGAGACCACAGAATATATAATATCGGTGAGACTACCCACAGGAAAACAAAAATCAATTGAGTGACTTAATTCTAAAAGCGCGAAAAGTGCCTGTACAATAGAAGGTACTACTATGTCGATAATTATCTTCAAATGAAGCGAATTCATATAATTATGATCGAACTTCACTTTGCAAGTTCATTTGATCATTAATTATACTCGTAAAGTCATGAACAAAAGTGATTCTTTCAATGTTTTACTTCTTTTATGGTATGGAACCCTCGGTGGGCGAGTCCGACTCGCACTTGGCTGGTTTTTTTATTAACACAATGCTGTTTATTCTACAGACTTCTTTATTACTGCTTTATTTTTAGTGAAGAAGAAAATTATTTACGGTAATCTGACTATAATATTTTGTTAGAATATTATAATATATTCGGTACTATTATCATGAGGAATATTTCAAGATTTTACTTATAGCCATAGGTAGGTATTACATATTTTAAAACCCAAATCTGAGTTTCATTCCAAATATACAAAAACGTACGTATCAGAAAAGATATTAATTATTCTATTATTTATCTGACGTGCGTATGATTGTGGAAAATTGCAGTTTAAATCTTATCTGAGATCAGACGATAACAAATCGTGCTCATTAGAGTGGAGATAAAATTGTTCATGTCAGATTGGATGATATGATCGTATTGATTGGAAACAAATTGATTTGTAGAATGTGTTTATAATAATTATGTGCATTTTTAGTTTTTATTTAGATATTTGGAATGGAGATCTATTTATACCGTTGATTAACACGTAGACCTTTTTTAGCTAAGAACAGTCTATGGTCCCTACGCGATTGGTAAAAAACTGAATTTTAATCGGGCAAAAGTAGGTATAATTTTACCTTTTACTAGCTGACCCTGCAAACGTACAAAACAAGCGTACGATCATCATATCGATGCTCGGATCTACTGAAAATGCACAGACATAACATCGGTAGAGAGGTGTCTGAGGAGTTTGGTAACAAAAACGAGAAATGAATTTTATATATAAGATTTATTTATTGCTCGATCTTTCAACGACGCCCATTAACAACTTCATACTCTTTATGCCTGACATGCGAGCTATTAATGTATAATATAATCACTAAGCAATAAAACCATTTCACTAATCGCAGCTTATGTAAATTTAATGGTAAAGCAGTTTGCATAGCGAATTTAATTTTTAGATATCATGATCACTGTCTACGTTTCTATTGGTACCTACGTATACCTAATTTAGAAAATAATAATTTACGATCAAACTTTTGTTCTGAAAACTCCAATTATGTTAATATGTGGGCGGGCTTTCGCCCATGTAGCCCAAGCTAGAGCAATGTGACTAAGCTCTTATATTAATTTAAAAAAAAATCTTGTTGGCGTGTCATTAAAAACATTTAAATATTATGTAACTTAGATAATTATTTATGTGTTTGATGACTTAAATTATTTTTGTGTCGACATCGCTGAACCATTTTGTATTGAAATGCCACAAAAAAACTTAAAAACATATCGACTCGTTCGACTCAGTCGACGCGTTCGGCTCGGGTAAGTGTGCGTTCACCTTAAACCAACATGCTAGCAGTATTAAAAATGTATATCTTACATTGCCTACTTTTCTTAACAACCTCAAAAGGCTTTTGACAGCACCACCATAAAGTATTAATTTTCACGTTCGACATGCATTGTATGCATGCGCGGGCGCCGCTATGCGGGCATTGCAGCTTTGTGCAGTTTACGACGCTAACTCGCGGTCGTTTTTTATTAGATTTAATAGGTATATCGATGTAAATCTTCTTACGTATTATTATATATTATTTATTTATATTAATATAAAAATGAATCGCTGTTCGCTAGTGTGACTCAAATTCGAGAATGATAGGACTGATTTGGCTAATTTCGATCTTGAAATTTGAAATACATATTATTATATACCTATTATATTATTTGTGGAATTTCAGGGAAGTTTCAGAAGGTGAGAAACATAAATATAATAAGTATTATAAAGAAAACAATAAAAAATGTCATTTTAATTTTCCCATACAAACTGCTATTCCGATTTCCGTGCAAGCTGTAAAACAACCTATTAGATGCGATAAAATATACTAGGAAAGTAGGAAATGAAAATATGATGGATGATGCGAGTGGCGTGGCGCTACATGGCGCGAGTTCAATTGTTTTTTCCTCATCTCAAAAATACTCAAAGCGCCTAGAGATGTTTTCTCTTCAAAAACTTTCTTAATTCGAATTTTCTGCTCAACGGATTTACCGACACTTAAGTATATACCGAGTACCTACCGTAATGGAAAACGTGAGAACGCATTTTGTTATCCAAATTAGCTTCTTACTTTGCTCCAGGCTCCTACTTGTAACAGATTTGTCGTTGTTCAAGTTGTTATTGAATAACATGGACATAACACAAAAATAATAAAAACACTTTTATGTTAACACTTCTTTTAGGCTAGTCATCCATTCAAACGTAATGTAAGTGGTGTTAAATTCAAATGTCTAGAGTAGGCGTCGCATAAAGAGCTGTTGATAGAATAGGAAGGCGTCACGTCACGCCTAACTAGGTTTCTTCTGTAATATATGTATTATGTAGTAACTCGTAGCCCGTAGGCCGTAGCTCTGACTGCCTGCTTATAATGTTTGTGCTTATAAGATTCAAATCAAAATATCCAGGTTTACTAAGCGCAGAAAAACTGCGCTTAGTAGATATGATTAGGGCATGCAAAACCGAAAAATCGGAAATCAAAAAAATCAAAAATCGGTATTTTTTGTGAAATTTTGAAAATCGGTTTTCGAAATGAGAATCGGCGGTTTCCGATTTTTTCGATTTTCGGACTAAAAATTAGCCTTTGTGTTATTTTAGAACGAAATCTATCTTCATTCCAACTTTCAGACAAATAGTTGCGGCGTGAAGGAGTATTTTTTCTCCCACCTGAAACTCCGTTTTACACTATTCCCGCGGAAACCATATTTTTTTTATTTATATATATTTATTTATTGTATATATCTTATTTTATTTTAATTGCACCATCCCGCGCTTCATTACAGTAATCCTCTCACCAAAGGTTGCCTGGTAGAGATTGCACTAGCAATAAGGCCGCCTTTGCGCTCACTGTGTTCCGTTGTATTTTGTCTCTCTATTTGTGTCTCTCTGTGTGTGTGCAATAAAGTTATATAAATAAATAAATAAATAAATAAATTTTCCCGGGATAAACAGAAGCCGATGTATTATTCCAGGATAAAACGGCGTGAAGGAGTATTTCTCCCGCATGAATATCTGTTTTTAGGGTTCCGTACCCAAAGGGTAGAAAAAGGAACCCTATTAGCGAGACTTCGCTGATCGCTGTCCGTCCGTCGGTCCGTCTGTCAATTATGACCTTCTTTTAAGCCGAGTTTCTTGCCCGTTCTTCTCGGTGCCATATTGTTTTCCGAACGTGGTCACGGAGTACATTAGCAACAATGTTCAACTATGCCATAGGTATATGAATAGTACATTAGTCAGTCATCATCCTCTAGTATTTCTTAAAATATCGAGGATCTTGCTATACGAGTAGGTACGTTACATACAGTATAGTACATACTCACTACATAGTAACTCAATGATCTTGCTGAGCAAGCTAAGGTAGTACCGGCCGTTAAGACAGGTTCGAATATACGTGATTCTCCGCTCGGCTGCCGTCGCATGCGGTCGTGTCCGGAGAGTGCTTATCGGTACGCGCCCCTCGCTCCCCGCGCCTCGGCGACGCCACGCCTCATCTCGCCACGGTCGCGGTGTTTGCGCAGATCGCGAGCCGATACGATACGACGCACAGACTTCTCAGTGCAGTGGAAGTGTTTTTGGAATTGTGTTCCTATGGAAGTTGGTAGGAAGTATCTTATGGAACTATTATTATGGAGGATAACCTGAGTTCCTCATCGGTGGCATCGGCGGTTCGCACTTCGCGGCGCCTCGCAGAACGAGTTCCTAAGGCTGACGGCCGAAACAGGAGTCCGATCTTCCTTTCCCCGCAATCGGTCTCTGAAACGGAGAGCTCGAGGACGTCATCGTTGAACCGCGATGGAGAAGGGACACACACAGGGACAGGGATTGCCCAAGCCAGGGCCAGCCTCAGAAATGCAAAAGAGGAGGCTCGGGAGACGGCATTTAACCAGAAGTTAAGAGATCGAACATTTCGCCATGAAGCACGGAAAGATTTAATGCTGAACCTCGAAGAGACGGTGTCGGAGGCCCAAACCAAAATTGTAGATCTCGACAAGCTCACAGCAGAAGAGCTTCGAGCTCACGCCGGGCAAAAGGTGGCGACCATTATCCAGGTGGCCACCAAGTCGAAAAGCCTAAAAGGGCCTTTCGTTAAGGCCCTCAAAGACGCAGCTGCTACCCTGCAAGAGACGGTTGATGCTCTGTCATCTAGGACGGAGGCGGAAGAGACTCAACGACTAAGAGCCGACAACGGCCGCCTGAGGACAGAAATAGAAAATCTGAAGTCAGAGCTAAAGGCACATCGGCGCGAGTTTACAGAAATGCGTACAGCAACGGCCGCGGCGGCAGCTAATTATGCGACGGCAAACTCTCTCAGCAGTGACGTCGTTGAAGAGCTGAGGACACTGATAACTTCCTCCACTCAAGAAATAAGAGCATCTTTCGGAGCAATGCTTGATGCTCGGTTTGCCGGTATAGACGATAGATTATTGCCCGCGAAGGTACATCGTCCTCCTTTAGCAGCAGATAAAAGACAGCAGTCGGCACATTCATCGCAGCCAACCGTTATTCCCCCAATGACACAGTCTCCGTCACTGTCGCGGAAAACCAACTCTGCTCCATCTACTGGGACTTCCGAAGGTGTGCCAATTGCAAGCGACTCCATGGAAACGGATACGTGGTCCAATGTCGTGCGGAAAAGGAAGAAGGGAAAAAAAGCAACCGCTACTCCCGTGGTAACAACTTCTGCGGCGAAAGCAAAGGCTGCTCCTGCTGCTAAAACAGCAAAGTCGGTAAACTTAACGACGCCTAACACTGCAGCGGTCGTTCTGACATTGAATGCAGAAGCAGCGGAGAGGGGTGTAACATATGCCCAAGTCCTAGAACAAGCTGAACGAAGTATTAACCTGCAAGAGATCGGCATTGGTGAAGGCATCAAAATTCGTCGCTCTGCCACCGGGGCAAGATTACTAGAGCTCCCATTGGGCCAGTCTCAGGATCAGGCAGAATTGCTAGCAGCCAGACTTCGCACTGCATTGGATGGTATGGCCAGTGCCGTCCGGCCTACAAAATCGATGTCTATCAGACTCACTGGCCTTGATGATTCGGTTACGCCAGACAAAGTTTCTGCCGCGGTTGCAAAAGTCGGAAACTGCCCGCAGCAACAGATCAAAGCAGGAGAAGTGCATACTGGTCCTAGGGGAATGGGCACAATAACAGTACACTGTCCGATAGAAGTGGCGAAAATTCTGATGGAAAATGGAAGACTATTGATCGGCTGGAGCTCTGCCGGAGTCCAGGCACTAGAACATCGCCCCCTACGTTGCTACAGATGCCTCGGCTTAGGACATACGCGCCCAGTGTGTCCTTCTGCGATCGACCGAGGAAACTTGTGCTTTCGATGTGGTGGTGAGGGTCACAAATCACCTGAATGTAAGAACACCATGAATTGCGCGGTGTGCTCGGAGGCAGGCCTGCCACCAGGGCATAAAATGGGTGGGAAAAGATGTCAACCTCCTCCAACAAAGGGTAACATGGACGTTAGGATGCAATCAACTGCCCGTGATAAGCAACAACCGTCGCGAGAGGATGCTGGTAACATGTCATCATGAGTCTGCTACAAAATACCAGCTTCCTCCAGTCGAACCTCAACCACTGTGCCGGCGCTCAAGACCTCTTTTTGCAGTCCATCGCAGAATGGAAAATAGACATAGCAGTAGCCAGCGAGCCTTATTACGTGGCACTCCGGTCTAACTGGGTTGGAGACTTAGATGGGTCAGTGGTAGTTATGACCGGGGACACTACCGGACCGCCACTTGTATTTCTAGAGAGGGGTTCCGGATATGTAGCGGTAAGATGGGGAGAGTTTATTGTGATAGGGATATATTTTTCTCACAACCGTAGTTTGGCTGATTTTGAGGTGTTTTTAGATGTCGTCAGAGCGGCTATACTCAGATGTTCTGGAGGGCGTATTATTGTGCTTGGCGATTTTAATGCCAAATGCCGTGCGTGGGGTTGCCCTGCCACTGATGCGAAGGGGAGGGCGGTACAAGTTTGGGCCACTCTTTCGGGCCTCGTTCTATTAAACAGAGGAACGGCATATACCTGTGTACGGCAGCAAGGTGGATCTATTGTTGATCTTACTTTTGCATCCCCAATGATTGCGGCAAGAGTCTCCAACTGGAGGGTGCTAGAAGAGGCTGAGACGCTTTCTGACCACAATTATATCCGTTTTGAGGTATCCTCCTTTACTCCTAGCACTCCTTCTAGGGGCACCAGTCGGTTTCCACGGTGGTGTGTAAGCCAGTTGGACAAAGAATTGGCTGAGGAAGCAGCCATTATTCAGCGGTGGTCCTCTTTCAATAACCGTCCTATTGGCGACATTAGCGTGGAGGAGCACGCGAGTCTTGTGAGTAATGCTCTAACGGAGGTATGCGATGCATCTATGCCAAGATTCCGGCGTCGACCTCGACGTCGATGTGTTTACTGGTGGTCGCCTGAAATCGCAGACCTCTGTTCGGTCTGCATCAGGGCTCGCAGAGCGTATATCCGAAGTCGTAGACGGAACGGGCTCAACCCGCAGCTTGAGAGCCAACTAAGGGATACTTATTGTCAAGCAAAAAAAGCGCTGCAGCGAGCCATAAGCAAGGCAAAAGAGACAGCCCGCGAAGAGCTTTTAAAGACACTAGACAGAGACCCTTGGGGGCGCCCCTACCGTGCAGCACGAAACAAACTTCGAAACCATGGTCCTCCAATAACAGAAACCCTAGAGCCGGGTTTTCTGCTGACGGTAGTGGGAGAGCTTTTCCCAGATTCATACGGTCATGTACCACCGGTGATGGCTCCACCTTCCTTAAGAGAAGACGTGAGTAACATCCCTCCCATCTCGGAGGAAGAAATAGAGACTGCACGTGATCGTCTACGGCTCAGGAAGACGGCCCCAGGTCCAGATGGTGTCCCGGGAAAAATTTTGTACGTTGCATTAAAAAGCCTAGGGGAGGGTCTTCGAGAACTATTGGAAAAATGCTTACGTTCTGGTCAATTTCCAACGTTATGGAAAGAGGGAAAGCTATGTTTGCTGCGCAAAGAAGGCCGTCCGGTGGATTCCCCTACAGCATTCCGGCCAATAGTGCTATTAAATGAAATAGGGAAACTTTTTGAGAAGATCTTGGCTACCCGTTTAAATTCCCATCTGGAAACGGTAGGTCCGGCACTGTCTGACGTCCAGTATGGTTTTAGGGAGGGGCGTTCCACCCTTGACGCTCTAGATGCTCTTAAGCGCCTAGCAACAGCAGCGGTCGAGAATGGTGAGGTTGTTCTTGCCATCTCGCTTGACGTTGCTAACGCTTTCAACAGTCTTCCATTTCAAACCTTGCGGGAGGCGCTTAGGTATCATAAAGTACCCCCATACCTCAGAAAGCTGTTGGAGGCATATCTCCAGAATAGGGAGGTGATGTGGGAAGGTAGCGATGGGCAGGTGTATCGACGTCGTGTCTGCTGTGGAGTACCGCAGGGCTCGGTACTAGGGCCAATCCTTTGGAACATCGGATTTGACTGGCTCTTGCGGTGCCCGCTGCTGCCAGGGATGGGCATCATATGCTATGCAGACGACACCCTTGTTACTGCCCGCGGGAAGAATTTTGAGGAGGCAGCTCGCCTTGCAGTAGTCGGTACGACCATGGTAGTTGACAGGATCAGGATGTTGGGCTTAAAGGTCTCTATTCCTAAAACTGAAGCCCTCCTCTTCCATGGTCCACGTAGAGGTCCACCCCGGAGTGCGCAAATTACCATCCAGGGCACGGCAATAGAGATAAAGGCAGAAATGAAATACCTCGGCCTTATCCTGGATGGACGATGGTCCTTTAGGTCGCATTTCCAACGGCTCTCCTTGAGACTTATAAATTCTGCCGCTGCCCTAAGTCGCCTACTACCGAATATTGGGGGGCCTCAGTCTGCCTGCAGACGGCTCTATGCCGGGATCCTGCGTAGTATGGCACTGTACGGAGCACCCATATGGGTGAACGCCCTGTCGCCGCAAAATATTGTTCTTTTGCGGAGACCACAAAGAATTATAGCGACGCGAGCGGTGCGCGCGTACCGTACAGTGTCGTGGACTGCAGCTACTCTGCTAGCCGGTGACCCCCCTTGGGAACTCCAGGCTGAGATCCTTGCAGAGGTATACTGGTATCGAGCAAACACTAGAGCACACGGTGAACGACCGAGACCAGAAGAGGTGGGCAGAATAAGACGCCTTGGCCATGAGGCCTTAATCCAAAGGTGGTCAGAGGACCTGGAAAGACCTGTAGCGGGAGCCTGGACTGTTGGCGCGATTCAGCCCCAGCTGGAATCGTGGCTAAATAGGCGGCATGGCTTATTGACGTATCGACTTGTGCAGGTACTTACCGGACATGGATGCTTCGGTAAGTACCTGCACCAAATAGCGAGACGGGAACCCACACCTGCCTGTCACGAGTGCGGTGCGCTTGAGGATACGGCGCACCATACCCTGGTGGAGTGTGCGGCTTGGGAGCCCCAACGGTACATTCTAAGACAATACTTGCAGGGAAACTTCACGCTGCCGGCTATCGTATGCGAGATGATCGGCAGCGAGGAGTGCTGGAGTGCGGTGGTGTCTTTCTGTGAGAGCGTCATCGCATTCAAAGAAGAAGCGGAACGGGAGAGGGAGCAGGCGGACGATGCTCCTCCCATCCGTAGAAGGCGGCAGGGAGTCAGAAGGAGACGCTATGCGCACCTTCTTCCTCATTAGAGCGTGTGGCCCCTGAGCGGAAGTAACGCCGGGACGCTACAGTAGCATGCGAATAGCGATCCTGTGGCGTCTCATATTGGCGCAGCGGGTACCGTTGGGTTTAGTGGGTATTCTGGCCGGCCAGCGAGTCCCACATACCCACTCGATAACATCTTCCGAGTGGGATGCGTAAACGCATTCCCAACGTTAAAAAAAAAAAAAAAAAAAAAAAAAAAAAAAAAAAAAAAAAGGTTCGAATATACGTAATTTCGCAAATGATTGGTTTGATCCCGAACACCGCAAATGCAATTTCACACCAAACGACTCTTAATAACTTCTCCCGGAGAGAGTGGGATGCGACCCGCCAGTGGATACTTCCTTGTATCTAGAGATGAGCTCTCGACGCGACGCCCACTCGGGGCGAACAGACGGCGCCTACAATAGACAATCGCTGATCTCGACGAATAATTATTATAACCAATTACTTTGGATCATTGTGT
Source organism: Coenonympha glycerion (assembly GCA_963855885.1). Classification (NCBI taxonomy): domain Eukaryota; kingdom Metazoa; phylum Arthropoda; class Insecta; order Lepidoptera; family Nymphalidae; genus Coenonympha; species Coenonympha glycerion. Next base: position 13,915,085 of record OY979630.1, on the reverse strand, counting down.
AGCCCACGCCGATGGTACGGGCACTGCGCGAGTACAAAACCTGTGCGCTTCAGTAGGTAAGTTCAAGTTGAGCGTACCTACTCTCAGTGAAGTTTATGTACCTACATAAAGTTCAATACAAAGTTCTACCTGAGCTGATAATATTACATCCTTATTAGGAATACGATTATATATGAACCAGCTGACCGCACAAACGTTGTTTAGCCGTTAAGGGCAATGAAAAATATACAATTGTTTACGACTTCATCCTCAAACCTACGAAATGTAGGCAAAAATGTCATAAAAATCGGTCAAGCCGTTTCGGTGGAGTTTGTTTACAAACACGGGGACACTCTGTGGGGACACTAGAATTTTATATATTAGAAGATAATTCATAAATGTGAAAGTAAATAGGTTTGTTTGTTTGTTTGTTTGTTTTTCTTTCAGTCACGCCGCAACAAAACAACGGATCCACATACTTAGGTTATTTTTTGCATAGAATTGTTCTAAACTCGGAGAGTAGGTACCTTATATCGCGAAAAAATAATGATTCCCACGGGATTTATGAAAAACCGAAAATGTCTCAAGCGGTTCATCCAATTTTCGAAGTTTATTTTGGGCCTACCTACCCCATATTCTGTGACCTACATACGTATACCATCCGTGGATTCTGAAAACATGCTTATTACTATTTTATGTACTTCTTGAGATTTAAGTTACTAGCAAACTACCACAAGTTTTGTATAAGATCTCTTGGAGAGACTAGAATCTATGAGTCGATGGTCCTCGCCAAGAGTTCCTACATGCAAAAATTCAGCCGATTTCTGACCTCTCGCGTAAAAGAGACTTTTCAATAACAGAAATGAGGTGACAACTGACAACGACAGATCAGATTCGATTGCTTTTGAGACATACCCTTAGGCTAGTCTGTCTAGATTGCTATGAGAATCTCTGTTAGACGCTAATACCATACAATTCGTTTCAATTGATTGTGTCGATGCGCTGCTGTCATTTCAAACCATTCATCTTTGTATTGATCACGTTAATAGGATACATCCTCCTTAGCTACCCGTTCATCTATTCAGTTTTAGTGGAAATGTATTATGCTTGTAACGCGGTATGCTTTGGAGTATGGTGTAGGTGGAGTATCCGCGGTATGTTGGAGTAACAAATACACACAAACGTTGATGACATAAAAATTAAAATAGCTTAACGTGAAATCAACGGGTCTGCCCGCGAAATTCAAAATTTTCGTGGTTTTTTGCAATTTGTACGCTAATTAGACATGATAGGCTTATGGCAATCAATTTGCGAGAATGGCAGTATCATCTCTACATGATTATATCAAAATCTTTGCATAAAAATGTGTATCCTAGGAAATTAGTCCGAGTATCGAGTTTTATGTGAGTAACTCGCAAATCTTGGACTAATTTCTTTAACTCGACACTTTCAAGCAGAGATTTTTATATAAACACGTGAAGCAGATATTGGGATTATCGCAATTTGACGGCCATAAGCCTATTATGTCTTATTAGCTTAAAAATCGCGAAAAACCACGAAAAATTTGAATTTCGCGGGCACATCCGTGGTGTGCTCCTTAATCATGTAGTGTGTCCATAGTTAATCCAAGTTGGACAGGAGTAATCTAAGCTATAATTGATCATTTCAGCCAAATCTGTTCAGTATCTACCAACAAACATGATGTTAAGATCAATGTACGCCTTCCACGTATTTACGCTTACACGTTGAAAGAATAATATAGTGGAGGGGCATCCATTTCACCTAATGGAGAATGCCGATTCATCATGCAGCCGAAGATATTATCGTACTAAGAAGGGGTTAGTAACCACTAACGGTTGCTACACAGCATAGTACCAAATCGCTAAGTACATCGCTTGGAATCATCATCATCATCTTTGCTGCTAGGGTGCAGGGAAGCATCCTTCAGATCAGCAGCTCTAGCCATGCGTTTTTAGGGTTCCGTGCCCAAAGGATAAAATACCCTATTAATGAGATTTCGCCGTCCGTCCGTCTATCACCAAGCTGTAGCTCTCGAACCGTGATAGCCGTTGCCACTGTAACAACAAAAACTACAAAATAGAATAAAATAAAGATTAACACCCATATTCTTAGTCGTTTCCTCCAACTCACCTCACCTCCACTCAACCTGCCTTGAGCAATATTTGTATTAAATTAACTTAAATGTTAAAAAACCTCCTCCACTTGAGTATTCACTCATTCGAGTCGAGAGAGAATTGAGAAATGAACTGTCAAACGTAAGGTACGTCGCCATCAACCTTACAGCTGCCAAAACCCGTATTTAATAGATTTTTTAACGAATAAAGTGCGAATAAAATGGATTTCGAGCAGTTTATTAATTATGTTTATGATTAATTATGTATGTGATACAAATAGAGGAATTCCTGTGCCGCCAATGATGCAATTATTTGTAGCCCACAAGTTTTACGCTTCAGGGATGTTCCAGGTAAAATTCTATTACTTACTTGCCTATCTATGTACGTAGATAAATATAACCCGTTGGCAGAAGCTTTGCCGATGACTTCCCCTCACATTTCATACCACCGTCACCCGCAATCGTCTGATAACGGACGCGGGTGGCGGTTGTATGATGAAGTGAGAAGGAAAGTCATCGGCAAATCTTCTGTGAGCGGGTAGTATGTAGGTACCTATCACTATGTGATGATTTCCGTAAATCTATAGCATACTCAACTGATGTTTCTTAAGTATTCTTTCACAATGATTCTTATGTCTTTGGTAATAAATAAACTATTTTTGTTCATAGACTGACTGTGGAGACGACGGCACGGTCGGAGAGGGCACGGTTTCAAAAAACTGGCAAAGTTATCCAAACAATTGGCTATGATAACGCCACAATATATAAACTTTCCTTCGAGTGCAGAGATGAATGCAATTAAGATGGAGTTCTACCAGACTGCTGCGTTCCCTGGTGTTGTGGGATGTATAGACTGCACACACGTGCCCATCAAAAATCCAGCTAGGGAACGTGGACTCACAGCACTCAGGCTGACAACATGCAAACTGAAGAAAGAAACTCACACAGGCCACACCAAAATACTACATGAAATAAAAAAGCCCTTACATAGATTGGATCTGTGATAAAACTAGGAAGGAACACGTTATGGATAACCCATATAAAATTTTATCAGCCCTTTGTGCAAAACCCGTATGAAGGAAGACGAAACACCAGCACACGTACTACTACGGTGCACTCGCAGTATCGGATTAACACAAGACCTTCAGCAACACCTCAAGATATCCTGTTCGGATTCTGGAGTGAGCTCGGCTGGCTGTAGTGACCTTGCGAGGCCCGCATCGGCGACTTCACGTGCAACGGACGAAGAGATCAAATCTTGACTTGAGCGGGTGTAATCTGGTGGTTATTCTAGTACTGCTAATTTTGCTATCTATTTTGTATCAATCTAGTAAAAATAATAATAGCATAAACGAAGCACACGTAATAAAAACATTTTTGAATGGAACAATCATTTATTTTTTAATTCTCTAAAATTAATTAAACAGCTTCCCTTTCTAGGCAAGCTTTTTTATAACTTTCCTCAGCTGCTTTCACCAGCCACTCCCTTTTGGCTTCTTTTAATTTACGTAATTCTTCTTCGCGTTCTTGAGCTCTTTTATAAGACTCGCCTCCATTTGCGAGAACTTCTCTTGAATTATTTGGGCTCTAATATTTCCTAATAAATGCGTAATATTAGAAACAACGAGACAAAACGACGCGTAGAATTTATGTAAACAACAAGTTTTGGCAGTTAATGTGACATTAATTTGTAGTGGCCAACATTATAACAATAAAATTACCTCAAAACAATGACGTCACGTGTGACGGCACACCTCCACTCGACTTGACTTGACAGAGTTTACCTCATTCGAGTGGAGGACAAAACAGATTTGAAGGCCAACTAAGAATACCGATTTCGAGGTTGACACTGAGGGAGTTTTGAGGCTTCCTCGATTGAGTTTGAGTGGAGGGATGTTGAATGGAAACGACTAAGAATATGGGTGTTAGGCTCCCACACACGCATCATCATATCGCTACATTATATAGCTTGGACGGATGATTGCATCGCTTTCTAACGAAATTCAAAAAATGTATTAGAATGCGTGATATTGAGAGATCAATTTCATGCATTTTTGCGGGATAGGGAAGATACGGCTCGCTGCAAAACCGAATCTCCGACCATAACCTCAGCGACTCTGGGGACCCCGTCGGATCCATATATCAATTTAATAATTCCATTTCTATCTTTCTATCGTATCGCTAAATGCCTATGGCTCGAGGTGCTGACCTGAACCAATAATTATATTAAGTATTATAGAAAAATTATATAGAATTCGAAACTAGCCTGTGCCAGACATCAAACCCGGGGCCTCCTGCTCAAATTTGAGCGCGCTGCAGATGACAGCGCCAGAGCTAGAGAGGTTATCGCTAGTCCCCGAGTTTCTTGCCAGTTCTTCTCGGTGCAAACCTGCTTTCCGAACTTGGTGGCAGAGTTTTGACTTTTCATAAAAGCCTTTAAACTGGGCCTATGTGAGAAATAAAGATTTTCATTTTCAATGAGATCCTGCGCTATAAGTACAACACTACTTTTAATTCTGAGATTCCGAAGATAACATCTCTGTATTCGAAGCACCGAAACTCGTTCAGTGTTAAAAAATGGCTTGCTCTGAACGTCATTATCCCGTTGTTTGGTTCAACGCCACTGGAATATCGCTTCGGTATACGAATGTTTTTGCAAACCGAAAGCGCCGGATTTTTGTTACATGGTATCATGTCATAGTATCTCTATGCATGGTATGAATTTTCTACTTAGTTTTTACAACTATCTAGATTCTAGAAGGTGGATTGCACCAAAGAAAATGAGTAAAAATATTAGATATCGAGTTTCCTTTAATTAAATTTAATCATGCCCAATAATAATAAGCATTGGGATTAATGAATACGTTGCAAAGGTTGAGTATAATTGACTGGATCCTTACTTTGATAATATTTAAAAAAATAGTAAATTAGGATAAAGGTACTATAAAACTTTCCATGTCTTATCGTCTCAGTGTGTTAAAAATGCCATTTACCATTGGTATCTTGGTATCTCCAACGGTATTATTAGATATTTTAGCTTACCTAATTCTCAAATTCTGAATTATCTCGACACTCGAAACGTCCGAAGTCAGGCTGACAGTACCTGGTCGCAAAACCTTTTATTTTTGGAACCGACAACCCTAAACCCAAATCTTGTGAAATCAAGATAAAATAAAAGCAGCACAATGTTAAAGCTGTAGGTATTACTGTCAGATTGAATAATTTAGAGGTCGGTGTTTAGAGGTCGAACGTCGTCGTGAGCTGGTAGCTCTACAAGTGTCTCCACTGAATTCTACTTAGGTACTTTACTTTATCTCATAGCCTATCAATGTCCATCACTGGACATAGGCCTTTCCGAAAGCACGCCACCACGCGGTCCTATTCCTACGAGGCTACGAGCGACTTCTTAGGTCGTCCGTCGTCGGTCCAGCAGGCAGGAGGTCGTCCTATAGGAACCTATCCTACGCTTACCAGTACGCGACCTACACACGTCTGCCCATTGATATCGTCTGCCCCAACGGCTGTCGATTCTTCGACAGACACGATAAGATGCAAGTTTTGAAGACTTTGTCTTTAGGCATTGACCAATGACACTTAGGGATTTGGGGTATCGACAAGTCGGTGACTTGTTAGTACCGAGTATTGACAATTTTAACGCTACTCGTAAATTATAATTTTTTAATAATAATGACCCACGTACTAATTAATATTTCTCCTACAACCTTTTCAAAACGCATTCCATAACATTTTGGCAGAAATCGAAGTGGCGGGTCGTGCTTACCTATTTCCTGTATTAATTTGGCAGTTTCAGCCCCCTGAAAGGCCCATTTCCGTCCCTTTATCAAAGCCCTTTACTCCAAGCGAGCATCGTTTAGTGTTGAAACCACTCTACATATATAGTCTCTATTCATGCGACTATCATTTCGTTTTTCTGGTTTCCCCATAGGTCGGAAGTAATTTATAAAATATCAGTGCACGAGTTTCAAGTACATTTTTGTAAAATTGTGAAATAAAACTAATTACTTTATGTATGTAGAGATCTATAAGAAGGTAGAAATGGTATACTTAGTAGAGAGTTGGGATTATTAAGCGATTAATTGTTGAATTCTCATTATAATTTACCTCTATTTCTTGTCTGTTCAAACTTTTTAACAATAATTTAATTGGATTTTTAAAAATACGAAATATCCAGAAAAACCAGCTCTTACTTACATCGAAATAAACAAATAATCATTGTTAGAGAGTAAAAATATATCAATCTAGACACGTCTAGTAAGTACGAGTACATTTTTTGCAAACTCTATTAGAAGCACAATCATCGCAAGCATTGATACCGACACTTCATCATGTCTGCTGCAAGAACCCGTCGTCCGGAAGTCGTCAGATCGTATCGATTCATCCCGCCACTTGCATTCAACAGCCAATGATCATCTCATGCAACTAGACCGTGAGAAGAATTGCAAGTAGCATCTGTCCATTGATTTATTAACATAATAATGTTTACTTTAAAACAGAGCTGATAATAATTGATAGTACCTGGATGACCGAGCTTCGCTCGGTTTTTTTTGTAAATTGTAATTTGGAGTAGAAACTATATTTAAATATGAATTACATAGGTACTAATGTAATGATGAAATATGAAAAAATATTTTTCGATCTTATCGACATAATAATTAAAAAAAAAATATGAACTCGTAAGTATGGTTAAGGCGAAATCAACGACTCTGCCCGCGAAATTCAAAATTTTCATTGTTTTTTTGCAATTTGTTCGCTAATTACGCATTTGTGAGAATGGCAGTATCGTCTTTGTATGATTATATCAAAATCTTTGCATAAAAATGTTCTAGGAAATTAGTCCGAGTATCGAGTTTTATGAGAGTAACTCGCAAATCTCGGACTAATTTCTTTAACTCGACACTTTCGAGCAGAGATTTTTATATAAATACGTAAAGAAGATATTGGGATTATCGCAATTTGACTGCCATAAGCCTATTATGTCTTATTAGGTTAAAAATCGCGAAAAACCACAAAAAATTTGAATTTCGCGAGCACACCTGTGGTGTGCTCCTTAAACAAAAATCACGAGTGTAATTAGTTTAATATTTATATATTATACTAATACTTAATTTTTTACATTACATCAACCAATTACGTAAGTTATTTTATTTCGAGTGTTTAAAATTATCGCTGCCAACGGGACTTGAACCCGTACCCCCTAGCTATCACGGCTGAGTGCCCTGCCAATTGTGCCATGGATTATCTTGCTCTGTGGATGGCACGATAATTTTGATATTGGGAAACTACGATTAAAAACCAATTTCAAAGGCCCATTATTTCGAATGGAGCTAGCTTTGAACGAGAGAATACCACCTTGCCCCTTTTAATGTTGTGCCCGCAAAACTCATTGCCATAAACTTACGATGTATAATTATTAGCCCACTATTAGCAAAAACTAAATAAAATTTGAATTTTCGCGCCCAATTCGTTGACTCCATAAAAAAATACTTCTCGTCAATAGATGTCAGCAGAAAGAGTCATATTTATTGTGTCGTTAAAACAGTTGGATGCCTGGGCCATTATAATAGTATTGCTATTGGCCAATAGATGTCACGTTGTTTCCTAGTTTTCAATATATCGAGAAACAATATGAGGTACATGAGTATTGTTGAGCAGAGTTTTGATTACAAATATGAGATGCATAAATGTTGTGTATAAACTATATAAACTTAGGATGTATAAGCCCACTAAACCAGAAAACTAAATAAAATTTGAATTTTCGCGCCCAGTTCGTTGACTCCATAAAAAAATTAATATAACTTCTCGCCAATAGATGTCGGGAGAAGTCATATTTTACCTTTAGCATTATAATATTATTCTCGTTAAAACAAATGCCGGCCGCGGTCATTAAAATTCGTTTCACTATTCGCTAATAGATGTCATGTAGTTTCCCAGATTTCAAGCTATCGGGAAAAAATATGAAGTAAATGATTATACCTGGTTGATCAAGCTTTGCTTGGTAATATCACAGCCACTCACCAATAGATGGCATCAGGAAATTACCGTAATAGTTTAACTTTTTGCCAATAGATGTCAGGAATAGAGTAATATTTTTTTTTTATGGTAAATACGACATTTAAAAAAAATGAATCCTAGCTAGATCGATTTATCGCCCCCAAAACCCCTTGTATACTAAATTTCATGAAAATCGGTGCAGCCGTTTCCGAGATCCAGATTATATAGAAATAAACTCGCCGGCATATTTAGCGGAACATAAAAAAAAGGTCCATAATTAAAAAAATATGGTTTTATTTTAAAATCTACTTACTACACTTCTTTTGTTATTTAAAGTTTCATTTGTTTTTACTTAAAATGAGATCAGATTAAGAACAGATTTTGCGAGTAAAGGCTATTTGTGAAAAAATGGTACATTTTTGAACTTTTCATGTAACCTGGAAAAGTGAAATTTAATATTAAAATTACAATTAATTAAATTAGAAAAATGGTGATTATTATCGCGTATTTCCTCCACGTGCTCTTATTAAAGTTTCTACCCGTCTAGGTATACTGAGAATGATGTTATCGATGGTCTCCTGGGATAGTCTCCGCCATTCCTCAACTACGGCGATTCGCAGTTCTCCCACGTTGGCAGGAGCTGGAATTCTGGACTTAACTTTTCTTTTCAGCAAGTCCCAAACGTGCTCTATTGGGTTCATATCCGGTGATCTCGCCGGCCACTCCATAACAGTGATATTCATATCATTAAGATAAGCTTTTAGCGGTGCGAGGGGGCAATAGGGAAATTTCCCTCCAGGCAGGTGTTGTGCCTGGGGACCGCTTGTGATCCGAGCGTGTGACGTCAGAAGTTGTATTTATAGAACACTCGTCGAATGCTCTGTCAGCGTGTGCTATTGCGCTTGTTACGCCATCTATCGTCAGCTACCGAAGACCGCTATCGAAGACCGCTACAATCACTCCCCTCTGAGACTGTTGAGTCGTGTGTCGTCGTGGACCGTGGTGCATCTGGTGCGTGTCAACAGCGTGCAGCATCGTGGAAGTGCGTCAGCGATACCGGGTTGACTTGGGTGGACTACGTGCCGGCGAGGTGTGAGTGACCTTCGAACCGGGAGTCCGTTGATGATGCGGCGGCGCGCGATCAGTGAGTCGATCGGCGGTGAGACGTGTCGCGGTGACCAGTGAGTCGGTCGGCGAAGACTGGGAGTCTGATGCGAGGAATGAGGTTTGCGGTTGCTTCTTCGATGTTGTAGCGGTTGACGTGGTTCTTGCGGTTGCGGTTGTTGCGGTTGTTGCAGTTGCGGTTTCGTTGTTTTTGTTGCGTGTTCTTCAGTTGATGTGTGCCCTCTAGTGGTGAATGGTGATATCACGTCGGGCGGCACCAGTTTGGCGGTGCAGAGGGCAATAGGGAAATTTCCCTCCAGGCAGGTGTTGTGCCTGGGGACCGCTTGTGATCCGAGCGTGTGACGTCAGAAGTTGTATTTATAGAACACTCGTCGAATGCTCTGTCAGCGTGTGCTATTGCGCTTGTTACGCCATCTATCGTCAGCTACCGAAGACCGCTATCGAAGACCGCTACAAGCTTGAGTTACCCGAGCGGTATGCGGCAGAGCATTATCCTGCATAAAAACAAAATCGTCACCGATATATGGGGCAAACGGTACGACATTTTCTTCTAAAACTTCTCTGATATAGCGGTCTGCAGTCAGACTCCCTCTGTCAATCATTACCAAGTCTGTGCGAGCTCCCAAACAAATGCCCGCCCAAACCATTATTGATCCACCACCGTATGCAACTGTAGTTTCAAAATTTGTCTGAATGTATCGTTCTCCTTTGCATTTGTATATTCTTTGCCTGCCGTCAATTTGATTTAAGAGAATTCTGCACTCATCACTAAACAATACCTTACTCCATTGGTCCGCGTTCCAAAGTCGATGTTCCTGAGCAAAAGTTAACCTGTTTCTACGATGATTTACCTCGAGCCTTGGAGCCTTGGCGGGCACAAATGAACCCAAACCAGCTTCTTCGAGCCTTCTTCGTACCGTACGCTCACTTACGGTTACACCCCGCACTGCTTCTAACTCATGTCGGGCTTGGACGGCCGTCAAACGGGGGTTCCTACGTACACGAAGCCGAATGAAACGATCATCCCTACTCGAAGTGCGTCTTTTTCTGCCTTGTCCTGCTCTTCTCACATAAGTACCGGTCTCCCTGAACCGATGGATACTGCGATGGATCGTTGAAACTGGTCGACGAAGATCTCTGGATATCACTCTGTAGGTTTGACCATTTCTTCGCATTTCGAGTGCCCTGGCAATCTCCGTTGGGGCTAAGTCAGGCATAATTCAGTCATCAACTCCAGAAAGATACGCGATAAAAAAAAAACTAACAAAAAACAGTATTTCAATGAAATTTTAAATCAAACTCAGAAGGAAGAAATACTCGAAGTTCGCTCCGGATAAGGTGTATTTGAATAAAATTAAAACAATTGCATAAAATGTGATGTTCAGTTGTTTTCTTAATTTGAAAATATTTCTTTTTAAATTAAATAACGTATAAACCAGCCAGCAACTTTATATGATACTGATCAAACTTTTTTTTATGTTCCGCTAAATATGCCGGCAAGTTTATATATACAAGAATTGCTCGTTTAAAGGTATAGGATTTGAATACCTATGTTATCTTTAAAATATTGCTAAACCAAGCAAACACGATTTAATGACATTAAATTTTAATATTTACAAAACATTAATATTGTAAATATTTGATTGTCAATAAAGGCTATTTTATTCTATTCTATTTACAAAACATATACACCGTCCAACTGATCGTTTATGCCATGGGCACAGTGCCCAAGACATTGGTTGTTATACCTCTTTGTATGGCTAAAATTAGCTGTTGAGCTAAATAAGGGCCACTATCGGGTCATCAGATGCTATGACCAATTTTTGGTATTCACTGATATTTTTTTTAGTTTTTTAATTTTTTTTAAGCTTCGCATATACTCAGTCATTTGTAAGGACTAAGATTTTGCGGCGCTTGCGTTTGAAACTCTGGGCATATGGTCATCGGATACTGATAATATTATTTTGTGTAGGAATTATAATATAGTGTTTTAATTGCAAAGGTTTACAGGAAGAAGTTTAGTAGCAACGTTTAACGCAAAATGAAAAGTTTTGTCAGTCATTTTCCGTGATATCTTCACAACGTCTCCTTCAATGACTATAAATATCTTCACATAACAGCTCAACGTTCTTATTATGAGGTGACTAATGAATTAGGTTTATACTTAAACGACTATTAACTAAAATATTATATGAAAAATACTTTTAATGCCTACCTATATACCCATACAGGAGTCTTGATGATAGTAAGTACCTAGTTGTTATGAAGCCTTTGAGATAAGCACCCACCAAGGGAACCACCCAAACCCTGTAAATCTAGTTTCCACTTTGTCAATCTCCTGTTATCACGTAGATACTATGACAGTATCATATACACAGACAGAATACAGAATGAGATAGGTATATTACCATTGTAAAGCAACAAAAACGCAATTGTAATGGTAAGTACCATTTGAAATATGTAGGTATCTGTGCACTTAAAAAGGTATGAACGCATCCGTGAAGACGGATAATTTAAAATTGTAATACGATACTGCAAGAACGGATTTATTTCACACAAGGAGTGAAAAAGGGGATTTGAGGAATAATGATAAAGCGTACACAATGTTTCAAAAGGAAATTCCTCATTAAAAAGATAATTTTCTCCCTCGCAGTGTTTTAACCTTCTTGTTTATATTGGCGCCTGATTGTAACAAGGTGATAACGTCTTATCTTGATTGGTACACTTTGCTTTTCTTCGATCTCTTTTTATAGAGCCCTTGGAATAAAATAAACAAAAGATCTAAAAAGCTAAGTTCGTCAAACATTTTTTAAAATTTTTCTCACAGCTATGAGGGAAACGAATTGCTTTCCCTCAGTCGTACTAAATATGCGTATACCTTACCATCAGCACATCATCCGATTACTACATATTATATTCTTGGGTCTGATTGTGTATAAGAAAAACGTATTCAACGTTATCGTTATATGTAATTAAATTTGTACGAAATTTTATTTAAAAACTTTTTGTGTTATTCGAAAACAATTTTCTGCAAATAACTCTATCTTCCAGGCAAATTTTAGTATTTGACTAGCTGTTGCCCGCGGCTCCGCCCGCGTGAATTACGATTTTTTTACATAATACCTTTTACACCATACCTTCCTACTGGAATTCCTTGATTTTTCGCGGGATTCTGGTGTGATGTGATGTTGTATAGAAACCTGTACTTACTTTGCACGGGTTATCTTGTGGTGATTTTGAAAACTCCTTTTTCTTAATAATTATATAAAGTTTCATTAATACGTAGTTGAAAGATCAAAAGGACGATTTTAACTGTCGATATTTCGACCCAGTGGCACAGGTACCAATGTATCGAAATATCGACAGTTAAAATCGTCCTTTTCATTGTGATTTTTATTCTGAAACCACGAAATATGTCAAAAATTATTAAACCATGTGAAAAGTTGTACTGGTGGTAGAACTCTTCTTTCAGAGTTCGGCTGGGTAGGTACCACTGGGATAAATTACTCTACTAACAATATTCTCCAGCCCAACATAATATAAGAGTCTTTTAAAAATCTTTGCTTCATCTCAATACAATCCAAAACATCAGAATGGACAATGGCTATATATTTCTTTACGTATAAAAAGACCGTAGATGACAGTCAGTCGGTTAGGGTCGATAAGACCTAAGAGTTAAAAATATTTGTGAACCATTATCTTACCCTTTCCATATTGCGGATGATAAAGTTTAAATCTGTTCATGTGTTAACAGTGCCATCTTAATATAAAGTCAGGAAACAGTAAATAACATGACAGTTAATTTTTATTTAAAAAAATTCGGTAGTACCTATCTCAGAGTTTTACATTCAAGTTCCACATAAATTGTAGAGATGGCGCTATACGGTATAACGTAGCGATAACACCAGTTACATGATTTTTGTTCACCCTAAAAGTGAAAAATTTTAAACCATACAAAATCTCCTGCTAAGCCCATTTATTTACGGCTGTAAGGGTACTCCAGTCTTACTTGAGCCCTACGTCCTAGCCCTAGGTTCTTTGTGCATTCCGAGTTTCAAGTCACCTACCTACTTGAACTTAAAGGTTCTGATGTCTGTTATTTCTGAACTACAAAAGTGATGATGATAAGATTTGTATGGAATAATCTTTACAGAATCTCCTTTCTAACAAAAAAAGAATGAATGGAATCGGACAACGCGTTAATGAATTATAACTAAAAAACGTTTGGACTTTGATGCCGTCTTCCAGGGAAACCATGATGAATTTCGGGACAAAAAGTATCCTATGTCCTACCTCGGGGTATGAACTATAATCATGTCAAGTTTCATTTAAATCCATCCAGCGGATTAGCCGTGATGCCCGGTCGTGAAACAGACAGACAGACAGACAGACAGACAGACAGACAGACAGACAGACAGACAGACAAAAATTAAACAAATTACAGTTTTGGCTTCAGTATCGACTAAATAGTGTCCTCCAACAAAAATTTTCAAAATATCTTCAATGTACAGAATTCGACCCTTTACAGTCTTATTATAAGTATAGATGTCTTGTCGTGTCTTGATGAAGACACGACAAGACATCATTCCTCTGGGAATATAAATTTGATTGGGCTATTAGATTGGCTGGTCTACCAAAATAAAAAGAAAATACATTAATCTAAAAATGTATAAGTTGCAATTTAATTGGCATTTCTGCAGCCATTTTCAGTAATCAAAAATTTACAAATAAAGCACAGTGTACTTTTAATTAAAATTCCAATTCGAAACAAGCTCAAATCCTATTTTATTAAATTCCATCGTAAGCTTCGAAATGTTTTAGAGTGTTTATAATATAAAAGATTATAAATTGGCTTGAAAAATAGCTGACCCGTGTCATGTCCACGCCCGAATTCGTTAAATTGGATTGCTGGACGTATTTTTGTAATAAAATAAAATTATGTTATTTGTTACGGCATAAATAAAAAACTGCTTACAAATACGAGTATATATTCGGTGTTAGTTTTAATCATGTTTTAATAAATTACTAGTTGACGCGGCAAACATTTTTTTGACAGAATAGGAGTAAGAAAAATAGCTTAGGACTTATTCTCAGACCAAAAAAATCATAAAAATCGGTAAAGCCGTTTTGGAGGACTTTGGTTACAAACACTGTGACATGTGAATTTTTAACCGACTTCAAAAAAGAAGAGGTTCTCAATTCGTCGGAATCTTTATATGTTATATAAGGAATCTTTATAATATTAGGCTAGTAATATTATATACTTTTGTATTAAAAGCACACGTCATCAAACTTTAAGAGTGTAGAGCATTGAAAATTCCATTTTCAATGCCAGGATAAGATAAAATAACTATTGAATTTTAGGATTTAGACGTTTAGCTATACCTAATAATCTAAATATATAAAAGAAGAAACTGACTGACTGACTGACTGACTGACATATCAACGCACAGCCCAAACCGCTGGGTCTAGAGACTCCAAATTTGGCACACATGTTACTTGTGAGGCCTAGGGGTGCACTAAGAAAGGATTTTTCAAAATTCACCCTCTAAGGGGGTGAAACGGGGGTCCGAAGTTTGGATTTTATCAAGTTAAAATACGTCTTCACGCCGCAACTACTGTACCGATTTGGCTAAAATTTGGAATGGAGGTATGTTATATCTCGCATTACCACATAGGCTACTTTTCATCCCGAAAAAATTCATTGTTCCCGTGGGATAAGTTAAAAACCGAAATTCTCGCGGAAAAAAAATCTCACGCCGCAAGTACACAACCGATTTGGATGAAATTTGGAAAGTAGATAGATTATATCTTGGGTTAATAAATAGGGTACTTTTTATCCCGGAAAAATCCATGGATTTTGCAGGAGAAGGGAAAAACAGATATTCACGCGGGAAAAATACTACTTCCCGCCGTAATTACTGAACTGATATGGCTGAAATTATGAATAAAGATAGATTATATATTGGATTAATACGAAGGCTACTTTTCATCGTGAAAAATTCATGGTTCCCGTGGGATTAGTAAAAAACCGAAATCAACGCGGAAAAAAATCTTAAAGCCGCAAGTGCACAACCGATTTGGCTGGAATTTGGAACGGAGATAGATTATATCTTGGGTTTATAAATAGGCTACTTTTTATCCCGGAAAAATCCATGGTTTTTGTAGGAAAAAAGAAAAACAGATATTCATACGCGAAAAATACTACTTCACGCCGTAATTATTGAATTGATATGGCTGAAATTCGGAATAAAGATAGATTGTATCCTGGATTAATATAAAGGCTACTTTTCATCCCGGAAAAATCCATGGTTTCCGCGGGAAACCTGAAACATTGATGTTCACAAGCGAGAAATACTACTTTACACTGTAATTACAGAATTGATATGACTGAAAATCGGAAATGAGATAGATTTTATCCCGGATTATTACAAAGCCTACTTTTCATCCAGGAAAAATCCGTGGTTTCTATGATAATAGTGAAAAACCGAAATCCACGCGTGAAAAATATTCCTTAATGCCGTAATTACTGAACTGATTTGGCTTTAATGTGGAATCGAGATAGATTATATCCTGGATTAATACAAAAGCTACTTTTCATCCCGGAAAAATCTATGGTGTCCGCGGGAAAACTGAAACACTGATTTTCACGCGGTAAAAATACTACTTCACACTGTAATTACTGATATGACTGAATTTCGGAAAAAAGATAGATTTTATCCTGAATTAATACGTAGGCTACTTTTCATCTCGGAAAATTTCATGACTTCTACGAGTATGATCATAGTGAAAAACAGAAATCCACGCGGGAAAAATATTCGTTCACGCCGCAACTACTGAACCGATTTAGCTCAAATTTGAAATGGAGATAAATTATATCCTGGATTAACACATAAGCTACATTTTATCCCGAAAAAATTCAAGGTTCCCGTGGGATTAGTTAAAAACCGAAATTCACGCGCAAAAAATTATTCACTCTGCAACTACTGAATCGATTGGGCTTAAATTTGGAATGGAGATAGATTATATCCTAGAATCAACTACTTTTTTCTCGGGAAAATCCATTGTTTTCGTGATAATAGGGAAAAAGAGATATCCATGCGGGAGAGAATTTTTTGTTCACACCGCAATTACTGAAAATTTTTGGTTTAAAGTTGAAATGAAGATAGATTTCATGTAAATTAACACAAAGGGTACTTTTTATTCCGGAAAATGGATGGTTCCCGTAGAGAACTAAAATTTTTTAAGTTTAAATTAATTTTTTTAAAGTTAAAACTAAAATTTACGCTTGCGAAGCCGCGGGTTTCTGCTAGTAAAAGATAAATTTCCATAATCATGGAAGCTACGTTAATCTATATTTTTCGTATATACATACGTAACCACATCCGCTCAAGGAGTTGTTTCGATAATTTCTGTAATTTTTAAAACTACCTTCAAATTCTCAATGTAGGTACGAGCTTCCGCTACCCACGCATCGGCCTAGTTACTGTTGCCCGTCTATGCACAAAGATTAATCTTTGTATCTTTATACTGATTTAGTTTCGACGTGCTTATTTGAGCCTATATTTATTGGTCACGCCTTGGTGTTATTAAACCTGCGTAAAGTGGTCTAGACAAGATGATTTATTATATGAAAAAACGTAACTACTGTCAGCAACAAACCAACGCCTTTCTAGTTTCTACATAGACTGGGCTACTATATAGGTAGGCTATTAAATCAAAACCTCATCAAAACATTTACTGTTTTCAGTTTTTCGTTATTTTTTGTTATTTGTGTGCAGGCTAGCTGCGGATAAATTGTCATTGAAAGACGATTTCATAGATCGCGTTGATTTTATAATTTAGTAGATATTCATAAATTGTGAATACAAACACATACTATCATACAACGAAGATATTGAACATAATATTTGTGCATGTTATTTGTATATTTATTTGAAAGGGCAATGACCATGGATGTATGGTAGGTATCCCGTATCAAGCTGAATCAAACCAAACCTTTATTTTATAGACTACGGTCTCCATTAACTCTTACAATTATTACTTTTTTAATTAATATCCGGATTCTTAAGTTATAGGCAAATAAACAAGTTGCACTTCTTACTAAAATCAGTATGACGCGAAATGTGCAGCGAAAAGAAAGTAACTTTTTGTATGCAAAATTAAATTCCGGATATGTAAAACAAATCCCTAGTGCCTATGGTTTTGGTTCATGAGAAAACTTGATACCACCTTTGGTCATTCTCCTTTCCATATCTACCAACTGAAGTAAATAATCTATACTTATAATAAAACTGTAAAGGGTCGAATTCTGTACATTGAAGATTTTTTGAAAATTTTTGTTGGAGGACATTATTTAGTCGATACTGAAGCCAAAACTGTAATTTGTTTAATTTTTGTCTGTCTGTCTGTCTGTCTGTCTGTCTGTCTGTCTGTCTGTTTCACGACCGGGCATCACGGCTAATCCGCTGGATGGATTTAAATGAAACTTGACATGATTATAGTTCATACCCCGAGGTAGGACATAGGATACTTTTTGTCCCGAAATTCATCATGGTTTCCCTGGAAGACGGCATCAAAGTCCAAACGTTTTTTAGTTATAATTCATTAACGCGTTGTCCGATTCCATTCATTCTTTTTTTGTTAGAAAGGAGGTTCTTTAAAGATTATTCCATACAAATCTTATCATCATCACTTTTGTAGTTCAGAAATTACAGACATCAGAACCTTTAAGTTCAAGTAGGTAGGTGACTTGAAACTCGGAATGCACAAAGAACCTAGGGCTAGGACGTAGGGCTCAAGTAAGACTGGAGTACCCTTACAGCCGTAAATAAATAGGCTTAGCAGGAGATTTTGTATGGTTTAAAATTTTTCACTTTTAGGGTGAACAAAAATCATTTAACTGACGTTATCGCTACGTTATACCGTATAGCGCCATCTCTACAATTTATGTGGAACTTGAATGTAAAACTCTGAGATAGGTACTACCGAATTTTTTTAAATAAAAATTAACTGTCATGTTATTTACTGTTTCCTGACTTTATATTAAGATGGCACTGTTAGCACATGAACAGATTTAAACTTTATCATCCGCAATATGGAAAGGGTAAGTTGGTTCACAAATATTTTTAACTCTTAGGTCTTATCGATCCTAACCGACTGACTATCATCTAAGGTCTTTTTATACGTAAAGAAATATATAGCCATTGTCCATTCTGATGTTTTGGATTGTATTGAGATGAAGCAAAGATTTTTAAAAGACTCTTATATTATGTTGGGCTGGGGAATATTGTTAGTAGAGTAATTTATCCCAGTGGTACCTACCCGGCCGAACTCTGAAAGAAGAGTTCTACCACCAGTACAACTTTTCACATGGTTTAATAATTTTTGACATATTTCGTGGTTTCAGAATAAAAATCACAATGAAAAGGACGATTTTAACCGTCGATATTTCGATACATTGGTACAAGTCGTGGTCACGTAGTGACCACGACCTGTGCCACTGGGTCGAAATATCGACAGTTAAAATCGTCCTTTTGACCTTTCAACTACGTACTAATGAAACTTTATATTATTATTAAGAAAAAGGAGTTTTTAAAATCACCACAAGATAACCCGTGCAAAGTAAGAAAAGGTTTCTGTACAACATTACACCAGAAACCCGCGAAAAATCAAGAAATTCCAGTAGGAAGGTATATTATGTAAAAAAATCGTAATTCACGTGGGCGGAGCCGCGGGCAACAGCTAGTTATAAGATAAAGTACATGTAGGTAGGTACGTAAACTGCATATAAGGACTCGAGGAGACAAACTGAGAAGCAAATTGGATTATTAGAACCAATATAGGGCATAATTTGCGTAATAGACTGATTGGCCTGTCAGCGATCCCAGCTGTGGGATCCGAGACGTTCACAGGCGCGGTAATTCACTGATGACTGATCGCCGAATTACATTTGCCTGACGGGAAATGCGGGCTAGACGGCAGGACCTTTCCGAAATACGATTTGATGGTAACTAAGTGTAAGTGCGATACGAGTGGTCTGTAGTTGAATAACCCAATGTGGAAACAAAATAATTGCTTTAACATAATATCATCGATCTCTACACAATGATCAAGAGGGCAAAGAC
Organism: Coenonympha glycerion; assembly: GCA_963855885.1. Lineage (NCBI taxonomy): Eukaryota > Metazoa > Arthropoda > Insecta > Lepidoptera > Nymphalidae > Coenonympha > Coenonympha glycerion. The sequence continues at coordinate 13,895,708 of OY979630.1, read as the reverse complement.
AGGTGATATTATGAACTCTTTTTTTTACACTATACAAGTTAGTAGGCACGTGACTGCGATCTGACCTGATGGTAAGTGATAATGCAGCCGAACATTTATCGTACTATTTGGAAGGATAAGTAAACTCACCCCCAACGGTTTCTACACAGCATCGCACCGGAACGCTAAATCTCTTGGAAGTGGATTGGTGGTAACTAGCCACTCTCTTGATACTGATAGGTAAATAATAAGATACTAGGCAAACAGTTAAAAAAAAGTAAATTAAAAAATAGTGCATTTTTGTGCAGGACCTACACTGATCTGTTGAGACCCATGGACTCTGCAGTCTGGATCCTGGAAGTCTTCAGTCGCCATACCTATTAAGGAGCAGGCTACGGAAACGCCCGCAAAATTCAGCTAATAAAAAATAATAAGTTCATAAGATTTGCAAGTTACTTCCTTAAAACTCGATCCAAGGTATCTACCCTAACATTTTCGGCTACATTTTCTCTTACCATCACAGGTAGTTCGAATTGATATTTGAATAAAATTTGTGCCTCTGAAATATTTAGTTATTTCCTGATATTTGCATTTTTAGTTATATCTTACTCAGTTTTATATATTAACTTAACCTCATTCAAGAGGCTTTTAGTAGGCACTAGATAAAATATACAAACAGGTACCTACAAGCGTTTTACATCGTAAATTAACAGCTAAACACCAATTACCTACGAAAATTTATTCACGAAAGCGCCGCGCGGAAAGTGGATTTTCCCCAAAATTGATGATAATCACAAACGATATAACGCAAATAAATACGTAGACGAAGGTATAATTTCCTCGCTGGCTTATAAATAATAGTCCCGAAAATCGCGCCTGATTATTTCGCCCCGGGAGCTGTGCTGAGCCTCGCTCCCACATAATATATTAGGGACAGATCCTCTATCTACATTATGTGTCACCTGATGTATTGCGGGCTAACTGTATTATTACATAGGTAGGTATTTTCTCCCGTCTCCGTACAGGAGTGACGCTTTGATAGATAGAGATAACGTGGGACATAGTAGAGTTTATTTCACATTTTTAGAAGCAATTGTCTATTATCTGTAGAAGCATTGGTTGCCCACAGGGTTTTTCGATTCCCATGAAGTCCAGGCAGGAACTTGTAACTTTTCGACGGTTTATGGGCATTTGTGGCAACCATTAATATCCACTTACTTGAGGGGATGGTTACCATCCGGGCGCGAAAATTCTGTTTAGTTGTTCGCTAATAGTGGGTTAATTATACATCGTAGGCATATGGCAATGAGTGTTGCTGCCACAAAATATCAAAAACTCTGCTCAACAATACTCATTTACTTCATATTGGTTTCCTATAGCTAGAAATCTGGGAAACTCAGGCCCGCCGCTAGCTGTTTAGTCGCCCGCGTGCAATTCCGATTATGCCGCCCTACGACTACTTACGCTGAGTTTTGTCAAAAACAGGTTTAATTTTTTCTCATTCTGGCGGGAAAAAAGAAAAGAATCGTAACGAAGATACAAAAAAACATTTATTTTGGTTTATGTACGTATTTATTTTCTTATCTACAAAAATTTACCTCTTCTTGCCTTTATATTTGCGAAATCTTGAATCAACTTGCTTGTATCCAAGCTGTCTAAGATTTCATGTTCAATTGAAACTATAGCTAAAGAGCTTAGTCTTTGCTGAAGCATTGTTGATCTTAAATAGTTTTTTATAACTTTCAATTTTGAAAATGATCTTTCACCAGATGCAACTGAAACCGGCAGTGTAAGTAATATTCTTAGCGCTACTGCCGTGTTCGGAAATGTTGAAATTAAATCATTAGTAAAAAGATATTGTAATAGGGTTTGTGGATCATTAGACTTGTTTTCTGCAAAATGCAACTTTAATGCAATGATTTCATTATGCAAATCAATTCCGTCAATATCTGATTCACTACTTGAATCATCTTTTAGCTTCAGATGTAAATCTTTACAATGTTTAATTAACTCATCATTAGAGTAATTAAATAAGTCATTGCTAAAAAAGCCAAATACATCGGTAAATGTTTTTAACTCCTCGAATCTATCCTTTAAAGATGTTATTGTCTGGTCTAGGACTCTAAAATAAAACTCTACTCTATATTTGATTTTGGGGTCTACTATAACTTCATCACTGTGTTCATATTGAAATTGTGTTGGTTTTCTTCTTGGACGAATTGTATTTATTGGTGGGAAATCTGTATCTACATTGAGCTCGTGAGCCACTTCGGAAGCTTCTTTTAACACTATTTCAAAGTGTTCATCCGTGCGATATTCTGTGAACTTATCAATCAACTTATTTAACAAATTTATGCAAATTAAATTGTTCATTGTGGGGCTCTGCATCATTTTGCTCAGAGCATTAATTTCGTTTAAAATATCGAACCAAATTACTACCGAGCAAATAAATCTATAATTTTGAATGTTCAGAGCAAGTGAATGAGCTTTGTGAGATGTAGTACTATCCCATTCCAACGAATCACCAGATATTTCCAGCAAAGCATCAAATATTTTTTCGAGGTGATATCGTAGTGGTTTAACTGCATCAATTCTGCTAGACCATCGCGTGGCGCTTAAAGCTTTTAATTTTAAATTTGGTAAATGTTTGCAAATTATAGACCATCTTTTTGTAGATGATGAAAAGAAAACGTAAATATCTTGAATTATATTAAAGAAATTCACAGTTTCGTGCGTAATATTTGCTGCATCATTGACTACTAAATTAAGACTATGAGCCGAGCATGGGACGTAAAATGCGCGGTTATTGATGTCCAAAATTTTTTTTTGTAAGCCATTGTGTTTTCCACGCATATTAGAACCATTATCATAACCTTGTCCACGTAAGTTTTGAATATTGAGATTTAATTGTGAAAATAAATCTTAATAAATAAATAATTTTGGCTGTTTTGGTGATGAATGCAACAAGAAACTAGTTTTGTGTTGTTAATTAATGGGATACCTAACTATGGTTTCGTATTGTGTGTGCAAGAATAACAAAATAAACCTTAGGAGAAGTAGCCATCTTCCTTGCCATTCGCCAGATTAGCTAGTTACGCTTATTATGTAGGTAGTAGCTTGAGTAGGGCAGGTCCTTAGTAAGTAACGGCCGTTTTCACTAAACCTAGGAAATGCTTAAATCGAATGCTTAGCCGATAGGTGACAGTTTTCACCTACAACAACTGTCACTTTAGGGCTAAGCATTCGATTTAGGCGTTACCTAGGTTTAGTGAAAACGGCTATTAGTGTTTCCCATGTCATTCACGATACTTTTATCGAATTTGGGGCGCCACCAAGCGGAGGCGGGCGGTCAATCTGCCGACATACGACGTTTGGCATTCATTGCATCTTAGTTTTAAAGGATAATAATAGATGGCGTCGTTAACGCTAGGATTGCGCGCCGATAGTCGGATTTTTATCCATGCCATGACATATTTTATTCTGTAGTATTAATCCAGGGCTATATTAAGACAATGTTTTTGAATTGACGTAATATTGCAACGCGATTTGCCGCCCCCTTGACGTGCCGCCCGCGTGCGGTGCACGCCTTGCACGCCCGCTTACGGCGGGCCTGGGGAAACTGCAAAAACATTAACTTTCAGGAACCAACCTACAGTGTGAAGTAAGTAACTTCACATTGTAGGTTGGTTCCTGAGTCTAACATTTGCGAAAAACTAAATAAAATTTGAATTTCGCGGGCTCGTGGGCCGAAACACCTGAACGATATACCTAATAATAATAATAGTAGAAAAAAAACGTAAGAAAACCTTCACGCCTGCAGAAAGCTCTGTAGTGATCTCACAACTGTGTGTAAAGAGTGCTAATTCGCACTTGACGCTTTTTTGACTACAAGAAAAGACGATTATTACGATGTTATCGAATCGAACAGTTTGATTATTATCAGCAACTGGTTGTCTAAAAATTATTTATTTAGGTACCTATGCTTGCTGGCTGGTATCTGTACCTTTCAGGGCGGTTTGAGTCCACAACTCTCAAAGCCTATCAATTTCAATTCCGAATCAGACAATGCCTACCGTCAATTAATTAGCACAACAAAGCATCGCTAATGGAGAATCGATCGCTTGGCAGATAAAGGCATAGGCTGGTCGGTAGAGTTCGACCGCTATTGCTTCCTAAGAGAGCAATAGCGGTTCTTAGGTATATTAACCATGTTAAAAACACCTTTCATGTAGTACCAACGTTGGCGACATCCCTATAGCGCAGTGGCACGCGCACGGGTTCGAGTGGGAGGTCGCGAGTTTGATTCCCGCCACGGGCCACTTTGGAATGTTATAATTTCTAAATTGGTTCAGGTCTGGTCTGGTGGAAGGTTTCGGCCGTGGTTAGTTACCAACAAAGACGCACCTCTGAGCGATTTAGCGTTCCGGCGCGATGCTGTGTAGAATCCGTTAGGAGTGAGTTTACATACCCGTTCCAAGTTAGTACGTTAACATCTTCGGCTGAATCATCACTTACCATCAGGTGAGATCGCAGTACTAGTCACCAACTTACATTCTTTGTAGGTAGGTATTATACCTATCATCTATCCATTTAAAAAAAAACGCATACTTATGTCATATACCTACGTCAAAAATGGACAGCATTATGTTCGTACCGTACACGGTACAGTGTGGTGCTAAACGACGACGGTTAATTGGTTGGTATAATAAACTCTAGTGTAGGGCCTAAATAACTTAGTTTAATCTAACCAGCCACCACGCTGAAAGAACTTCCAAACAAATCGTTCTTTGAGCGTTCTTTGATTGTAATCGTAGGTAGATGTTACTCGCAAAAGTCGGGAGCCGATAAGTGATTCCTGAGCACAAGTTGGGAAGAGCATGGGAAGTTAATGGGCAAGTCTGGTTAAAGTGCTATTTACACATCGGCTCTTAATTGCCAGCCCGAGAACTTTCCCGGGAACACTCCATATTTCCCGACTTGCGAACTCGTTTGTGAAGTGTGATCGCGGCGGTGCGCTTGTGCTTCGTAAGAAGCTTATAAAGTTGCTATCGGTTAGAGATTTTCTTATGAGTAAGTAGGTAGGTATTCTATGTGCAAGAATTTATAACAGAGAGGTAGACAGCGTATAATTTAAAAATTAACGCCTCTCCACTCACAACATTATTCTTTAACTATTCATTTTTAGATTAAAGTCGATTTATACCTTATTACCTATTTATTGACCGAGGAACATGATTGTCGAACGAATTGTTCTATCGGTATTTGTAGGACACGTACGCAGATGTTTGTAAAAGAACTTCTGAGAAAATCGGGGAAAAAGTTTACGAGAAACGTTTGATAAATGGAGCCGATTTCCGTATGTTATCCACAAAATGACTGTAATATTTGAATGCCTTCTATTGCAGAAAAACTCCGATGTTTCCCCAGTACAGTGCGGACAAATGTTTCTCACGACAAGCAATCGGCAGGACAGGGAATTGTAGTCAACGTTTCGAAATTTAATTTCCTACACATTTCCCAACGGAGTTAGTTCAGCATTTTGTTGTTAAATTACAATTTTGCTATGCTCCATTATAGCGAATACTAATATTATCTATCTACTCGTAGGTTTAAAGTAGTATTGTAAGTTCTAATATTAGGATTCATCAAAACAGAAAATCTACTTGGAATTCTTTATCAACTTCCGATTTAATTTCTAACAGTAATGTGTGATAGTAATTAAATCCACTTGACAACTCATAGTAGGAAATTAAGCCGTATTTAATTAGCCTCAGTCAAGCCACAATAATTTTGAAATTTTGAATGACTGGCGTTTACCGGCGTGGGGGTTAATTAAATTGAAGTAGGCGCTACAAGTATGTACTCGTTACATGCAACAAAATATATAGTAGGTACCTATATACAGACAATAAAGATTATGTAGGTAAGTAAGTATAGGTAGCCTACTTGTGATTTATATAACTACCTACTCTCCTATTACTAGATTTTCTAATATAGTATCGACTGGCTAGTACACATATTGGGAAAAAGATACTAACTAAGTAACTTCGCAATAAATTTTTTAATGTTTTTTGATATATATACCTATTATAATACGTATGTGAATCTAATAGCTAAATAGATTTCAACTTTACCTACTAAAAGCCATATTATTTTACCCGCATAAGTAATATGAGAAGGGAATTTTTAATCCAATCGAGAGAATACAACTTTAAGGGTACCTACTACCTACTAAATGATCAAAGCAGGTACCTAACTTACAGCACAATTAATGTGCTTTATTGTGCTTTAAGTACCTAAGTAATTCTCAACAGTCCAAATTCGAAAATAATTTTACGTCCTCGCTAAAATGAGATAGACCTAGATAGGCAGTAATGCCTATCTAGTTTCGCTAGGTGTAGGTACAAAGCTTTTTGCAAATTAAATTAACGTCGCGCCACAAAACTCAAACCATGGAACTTGACCGCATTCAGTCGGCGGCGACCAAATTAGAGCAACTCTCGGCGAGTGCTCCAGCCTCCACAGCCACACCGCCAGGGCGCGGTGAGCGGTCAAGGGGCTCTTGGCCTTGAGCGTCCTCCAGGTAATTAGTTCAGTCGCTTTGTTGCGGTAATTATTGCTGCGCTCAAGTTGTGTGAGCGAGGGCCGAGGACCGAGTGGCAGCCGGCAGGCCGCTTATGTCTGCCCCATGTGCAACTTGCATAGATATTGAATGGAAGTAGGCGTTATTATGCGAAAAATCATTATAAGCTGGACAGACTAATTTATTTTACTATAATCCGCTACTTGTAAAGAATCTGATGATCCAATATGCAGGATTATCGCCCACATGAAACACCACACACAATTCTTCTAACACATTTCATCCCGACACCGGACATCCTCAGATGTTGACTTCACAATGTGAAATCGCATAGTAAGAGTTGCAACTAAAGGTTCAAGAATAACCTAAGTACCTAAGTATTCACTATTGTACATAAGTGAAAGAGCGTAGCATGTTCATTTTTAAAACACCTACAAAATTAAATTTTTGCGATAATTTGTGGGTAGGACGTAAACTTCTGCCACATCCCTAATAACGAACATAAAAGCTGTAAAATAAATGACTCAATTACTAGATACTTTTACACAGCCTTACCAAAAGCGCGCCACCACGAGCCCTTCCCCCACCAGTGCATGTTGCTTTCTTTGATTGAGATCATCAGTCCAACAAAACGAAAAGCTCTCAGACTACATAAAGTCTGTGGAAAAGCTTTTGAAGCAGAAAATTGCCCTAGCAAGGATATCGAAGTGTAACCTATGTAATTACTTACATCTTCTTCTACTACAGATCCGTTTCGGGTAGGTACCTATAGGCTATATACCCTATAGGCTGCAATTCATCCATTCCATTTAATATTTTCATTTATATATATAATTGATACTTACTTCCATTTAATAGCAGTGAGAACGGCATTCCCTTGAATCAAGTGAAAATGGCATTGTATTTGAATCATAGATCGATGCGAGACATCTACTGCCTGTAATAAACACCCTTAAATCAATGGATAGAATGATTTAATATAAAGACGTCATCGAGCTGTATCTACCTACATATAAATACAATATTATATCAGTCTCATGTCTGGCGGGTGAACCTACAAAGGAATAGGTACGACTTGGTTCCATTATTCCGCCTCCGTTGCCGACAAACATTTCGCAGTCACAAACGAGCTCATATTTCGATGTTCTCATTTTGCCCTCAATTCGGGCGCATAGCACACGTAAAGCAAATGGAATAAAAAATCACAAATGAGTTTTCACGAAACAGAAATTTAGTTCGCTTTGACTCGTCTGAAAGTAGGTGACTATTTCAGGAAATTAAATTACGCAAATAAGTATGAGAACACATTTACAAACTTGTCTCCCAGTTCTTGATATTAAGGTTTGCGAGATGTGTGAGATATTCTGCCTAAGAACCATGTAGGTAGGTTGAAAATAGTAAGAAATGTGCCTTATCAAACATAAGTATAACGTATAACTTTAAAACGTGACACGTCGAAAACAGGTGTCATTCTCATAAATATTTCAAATTTTTCATATTTTTTTTGGAATCATAATTTTCTATGACAATCATAGATAATTCATATGGCTAAGGCTCTTCTGCTTATTCGATTTTGATTGGCCTGGGGCCTTATTCTGTATCGTTCACTTAGTTAGTTAGTAACCCAAACTGGGTTATTAACTAAGAAAACAGAGGCAAAAATCCTATTTTTGTATTCTTTTTGTACAAGATAGCAACTAGCATGGTATACTGATATGATACCTTACCGACCTAGGTTGGTAATTTGTGCAAAAATAGGATTTTTGCCTTCGTTTTCTTAGTTAATAACCCAGTTAGGGTTACTAACTAACTAAGTGAACGATACAGAATAAGGCCCCTGGATGCCAATGAGAGAAAATAAAAGTAATACTAAATGTAAGTAAAATGTTTTAATCATTATCTTAATAATTTATGTTATGTCTAAAAATAAAGATAAATTAAAAGAAAGCAAATTTAAAGGAATTCAAATTTAAATAAGAAATTAATTTAAACTTCCTGCAAATAACAAAATGCTAATTCCTATTCAATATTATATTGGGATTACTCTATATGGGAAAGTTACTTAATCTAAATCACTCAAGAATGGCTGAACTGATTTGGCTGAAATTTGCAATATGGACAGCCCTGGATTCACTATCATACCCTGGATTCACATATGTATATAGGATACTTTTTACTCTGGAAAAATCCATAGTCTTATGGGATTGATGAAAAGCCTAATTACACACGGGCACAGCTGAGGGCAAAGGCTACTATGATTTATAAATGTTGAATTTAGTTCCAAGTAGTATGAGTTATCACTCATAAAGACAAACACAAACTTTTATAAACCATCATGAGTGAAAAACCTAGACAAAATTGTAAAAAAAAAAAATACAATTGTCAAAAACTGTTTTGCCCCCTGTTTTATACATAAAAAGTTTTGAACAGTGAATTTGGACAAGCAAGTGCACCAAGCAAATTAATACAACTATAGAAATTCTGTTTTAGTCCCTAAATTTAGCATGTCTCAAGATATAATATCCATGATCCATCTCTCGATTCAGTTGGAAAGGGATAGCCCTAGTTCTTAAGAATAGGAGACATCCCCATAAACAGATACTGCTGCAAAAGGAATAGAAGATTTATAGATACACTAAATTATCATACTAAAACAGTATTCCTACCATTGCCTAATACATTAAGATGATGTTTCTCTTACACAATCAGAGGCAGATTATACAATCCACAATTTATTCCATAGATTTATAACACACATAAAGTCTTTTCAACGAAACGCGAGACCAGACGTAAACAAAAGAAACAAACAAAATATGACTATCTCTTTCTATCTTGTTTGTTTGCTATCTGCCGCACCGCTCACGACTTTCGCTTTCAAGGTCAAAGCATGTCATGGGGGTTATCGTAAACATTTGGATAATATTTTATATTTTATTTTGTTCCCCTAATCATAAACCTAGAATAAATATTTTAATTGACGCGTGATATTGACGTGTCACTTGTCTCAACATTCGAAGCGATTGTATAGAATAGCGTCCATTCGCGTGGATGGCGTGGCGCTGCATGACCTGACGTGCCACTCAGCGTGCTTCTAGTGAGGCACTGAAGTGGCGCGTAACACGAAACTTTCACTTATGTTAAATCTAGTTTCAAGATATTATTAAAAAAATTCAAACAATACGATATTATTGTCAAAACATAAATTTATTTTAAATTTGAAAAATTAGTATACGTTAAAAAGGTTGCGCAACCCTGCTTAAGCGAATGACCTGGCAGTCGGTTTGTTTACGTCTGGTATCGCTCGAGATTGAATAGACTTTAGATAGATACACAATACAAAATACAATAAAATTAATGCTTCCTTCCTTTTTAGCTTATTTTCCCTTTTAATTTTATAAATATGATAGAAAATTTTGTTATTTGTGTAACAACATTGAAATGGCTTTAATAATAGTTTTAACACTTTTTTATATACATCAGCCATAACCAGAACGTCAAAGAGAATGAGATTATTTCTGGTAGATGCTGCTTGCGCACCATCTTTTCATTCTCAATGACATACCTAGTGGCAGCTGTGTTGGATGTTGGCCTTTTTGTTTCCTACTCATCATAATGTAAAGCAAAAGTACATGGTTATACATCTTTCAGCTAAAAATTATCCCCCACACTTCTGTTTCCTAATAAACCTTAGTACAGAGTGCACTGGAAGAACTCCAATACATTGTGCAGAAATTATTTTCAATAATGCCAGGAATCAAACCCATAATCTTCTGTTCTGCGTTTTTACAACAATTGCTTCAGGTTGTTATATATAAAATGTGAAAGAACTGCACCATATTTGAGTGAAAAAAAAAACATTACAAACATTGCAAATAGTTACTTTTAGAAATTATTTAAATAAGCCAGTTACTCTAAGCACAATCACGAATTAGATCACTTCTCGCTTTGTTCTTTCTTCTGTTGAACCATCTCTCTAATGTTATTTTCGCTTTCTTTAAGGTTCTTCTCTAAGTATTGTTTGTTGTCCTCTAATTCCATGGTCCGCGCGCTCAGGAGCGCCGTTCTATTTTTGAGATTATTTTTTATTTCAGCCAAGTCTGTAAGGAGAAACATTCTGCCGACGGACTCGTACGTCTTAGTTTCCGGTGGCAAGGTGCTGATCTCCCGCTGGGTGATGTCAGCGTGTTGTAACACCCTCTTCAGCACACCGATCTGGCTGTCTATCACCTGGATCTTCTTACTGGTCTCCACCATTTTTACTTGCAATTCGACGAACGCTTTTTTCAATTCTAAATCCACAGGTTTAGCCATTTTATAATGGTATCGGATTTGCGAAGATTATATTTGATTTGAAATTACAAATAAACTTGAGATTTCTTGGTTTTTAACTTTTTTGAGGTTATGGTTATATTTATTATTTTATAAATAATGACAGATGTCAGATAGCACAGGCTACGAAACTGTCAGATAGTATTTAGAAATTTAGAATCTGTGATGACAGACGACTCCATTTCGGTACCGCTGACAGCACATACAATTGTTTTGGCCGGGTTTATCACAGGTGTTTCTGCCAAACTAACCCGCGAAATTCAAATTTTATTTAGTTTTTCACAAATAACTGTGCGAATATTATTTGTCTCATATTGGTTTCCGCAAGATTAGTTTTTGTTTTTTTGTTTTTTATACCCTGGACCAAAGAGTATATAATCACTACGTTTTACCCTGGACGGGCAGACGGTGCGCAAAAATGTCGCCAGTTTATCGGTGCCAAAAATGGTTATTTTAGGTTGTAGTTCGCTTAGCAGCCACCTATAGACTTTTGACAGATGGCGCTAGTTACTAGGCAAGTGTTTGCTTCGTTTGCTTCATGCTTGTACGATAAAGGTTTACTGAGGTTTCGAATGTAACTGTGTATTTTTTAGAAAAAAAAATTAAATTAAAATAATTTTAATTAAATTTTATACTCGGTATAATTAGCCCAATTGCGAAAATTCAAAAACTAGGAACTAAAGCAATGCCACGAACTATTTACCTATACGTGACCTATACAGTTAGAGTCCTTTCCACAAAATAAGTCCCGCGGCAAAAAAATGTACTACAAATACAATTGACACGGTTACGAGCATAGAGTTAAAATATACCTATATATTAACTCTATGGTTACGAGCAACGAGTGAGAGTGAGGAGATACAAGGATCAATGTTAAGGGCAATGGGTAACATCCGGGCGCGAAAATTCAAATTTTATTTAGTTTTTTGCTCATAGTGGGCTAATTATACATCGAAGGTTAATGGCAATGTGTTTTGCGAGCACAGAATTTATGCATCTACATGTTTTTAATAAAAACTCTGCTCAACAATACTCATTTACTTCATATTGGTTCCCGATAGCTCGAAATCTGGGAAACTGCAAAAAATTTTCTTTCGGGAACCAATATGAGATGAGTGGGAACTTTCGAGCAAAGTTTCTATTAAAAACATGTAGATGCATAAAAAGTAGGCCCGCAAAATGCATTGCCATAAATCTAAAATGTTTAGTTAGTCTAATATTTGCGAAAAACTAAATAAAATTTGAATTTCGCGGGCTGGTAGGGCCGCAACACCTTAATAAAATAATGCGATCACAGCGCCGCGTCTGTGAGACTTCTTTAGTGGAAAGAACTTTACACTCATGGCCTATACAGTATGTACCCCTATATTCAATATACTCTATGATGAAGACCTTCTTTAGTTATTTTGAGGTAGTTCGCAAAATGATGAATTCGAAATCTGAGTTCCCATAACCTAATAAATGAAATAATTATGTTTTATTGTATAGTTACATTTTACTCATTTGAAAATAGGTACACAATTTTGGTAATATTATTTTTATTATTTAGAAAATAATAAGAATGTACTTATCTTAACATTTTATTATCAATGTGTATTTGATAAATAGAAATAAAATTATATAACCATAATATTTATGTATAACACTATACAACATAATTGTTAGGTACAACTATTAAAATACCATGATGCCCAAGCTAGCAACTCTGCTATACATATTTACAAGCAGATATCTTGGCATTTTAGTGACTGTAAGCAGATAATATCAGATCAATCAAATGTAAATATCTGTCACAAGGCCAGCAGCAATGGTCACTCCGGCCACACGAAGCATCACACGTCCTAACTCCTTCACATCTTTGTACTTCTCAATACATATTGGTCTAGAAACTTCTATGTCTACAACAGCTACAGAATTGTTGCCTAAACACCTGGGCTTCTTCTTCATTACTTCTCCAGTACTCTTATTCAATAATGCCTTGAGCTTGACAATATTTGCAGACTCCACCAGAGACTGGTGGTGTATCAAAACCGGGAAACCTTTTGTAATGGGGACCTTTACGTTAAAAACCACTAATCTTGCTTCAAACCGTGTGGTAACAGGGACCTGCTGTATGGGGTCACTCAGTATGTAGCCCACTGAGACATTCTGCATCTCAACACCAGACAGAGTCACAACAACTTGGTCACCAGCAAAGGCTATGTTGCTCACCAACTCGTTGATGCTTAAACTACGAACTTCTGCCATTTCTTTTGATGGACAAACTAGAACCTTGTCACCTTTATTGAGCACTCCGTTTTCAATACGACCGGCCACACAGAACCCTGAGCCTGTGCCCTTGAATATGTCATTGACTGACATACGGAACGGCTTAGATACTGGCCTGTCAGGAACATTAAATTTATCAACTACTTCAAGCAAGCAAGGCCCATTATACCATTTGAGTAACTCCGCTTCTGTCGGAGCTTTGACCAGATTTTCACCAGTTAGCCCTGAACAAGGCACAAACGTAACATCCGAATCTTTAAAGCCTGCTTGTTTGAGGAAAAGTTTTAGTTTTTTAGTGATTTCATTGAACCTCTCCTGGGACCAGTTGGTAGTGTCCAGCTTATTGACGGCCACAGCTAGCTGGTTAACTCCTAGAGATCGAACTAGTAACGCATGCTCCCTGGTTTGTCCGCCAAGCTCAAAACCAGATTCAAATTCTCCTCTCGTGGCATCTACCACAAGCAACGCAACATCAGCTTGCCCCGCACCTGTTATCATGTTAGGTATAAAATCTGCATGACCAGGCGCATCTAAAATAATTACTTTCTTTGTCTTAGTCTCAAATTGTGCTCTCCCAACATCCATGGTGATGCCCCTTACTCTTTCTTCGCCTGTTTCATCCAGCACCCAGGCGTACATAAAGCTTTGTTTGCCAATTTTCTTACTCTCTTGCTCATATTTGTGCAAAGTCCTTTGACTCACTTCACCTAGCTCACACAGCAGGCGCCCCATCAGAGTAGATTTACCAGCATCAACATGGCCTATGACAACTATGTATAGATGATCTTTTTCAGATCCTCGTTCAGTATTAAACTGTGTGTTGGGATCACTTTTTTCTTTCACCTTTATGATAAGTTTGTTATCATCTGCTTGATCGGTTCGAGAAGGAGCTGGGGACTGTTCTCTGGGAGTTTGCGGGCGACTCGAAGGGCTTTCATCACCAATTCTAAAGCCTTTAATCACAGCTGCTGGATTTGTTTCTACTTTGGTGGTAATCACTTTAGGAGTATTATCAACTGTTGCTATTATAGGTGCTTTAACAGGTTCAATAATAACAGGAGGCAACGGGACTGATGGTTCGATTTTGACTTCTTTGGTCTTGTTGTTAAGAATTTCGTCCAACGCTTTATCACAGTTGAAGCTATGTTTCAGCACAGAGTGCACTAAAATGTTTTCAGGGACAGTATCCCCCAACACGTTCCGCAGTTCGTCGAGACACGACATGAGCTTCGCTTCGTCGTCTTCGTTCAGATTGAGTCCGCGCAGGTCCACCGACTCGCGCCGCGCGCAACTGCGATGGGCAGCCTCCGTCTGCTCCTCGGTCTCTTCTTGAATGTCATTGCGGCTATCCAAGAAGTTGGCCACTGCCTGCTGGTTGCGGGAGCGGTCGTACATCCACTGCTCCGCATCACTAGGAGACAAACAGCTGTCTTCCTCTACTGAATGCCCGTAAACATCGTCGTAATCGTACTCATCGGAATAGTTACGATTTCTTACATTGCGGTGACGAGCCATGGTGAAAATGAAATAAATAAAAACTACTATTTCTGTGAAATCATTCTTATTCCTTTTGGAGTATTATAGAAAAATGGAAAAATGTGTGCAAAAATGCAAATTGCAAACAAATTCAGACCACAGACCAGGCACTAGGCACCATAGACATAAAACACTATAGGGATATAGACAGGCAACTTCGAACTTCATTTTAAGACCAATAGCACACTAGTATACTACAGTAGTGTGAGTGTTTTTCGACATGATGTACATCTATATAAACACACCACAATTTCATTCATTTATTTTCGTGCATCTCCCTCATCCAACACTGGTTTTGCCTATAATCCCCTATTTCCCTCTCTTTCTAACATGATACGTATGTATACAACCATGACAGACGATAATGGCGGAACCTTTAGGGATGTTCTCATAAAACCGCCAACCGGTAAATAGTGATGTGTTTTAGGGTTTGCAATTATCGATTTTCCAAAGTACCGATTTTCTTCAATACCACTTGTGTCCTTTTTCCTTTCATGGATTGTCAATAACTATAGGATAACAAAAACTACATGAATTTTTAATGGCTGATTTATTCCGATCTTATTAATTACAAACTTTTTTTTTAATTCTTAAACGTAATTTAACACATTAAAAGGAAATGGTATATACTACACAACCAACCTAATTCAAATTTTATTTGGTTAACACAATATTACATAAAGTTAGTAAAATTGCAGGATTAACTATGAGTATCCTTCTTTTATTGCAAATGAATCCCACAATTGAGTATGACCTGAGTCACTTAACTCACAAATGAATGAATTATTGTTTAATTTCCCCAAATGAACACTAATGTAGATTTTAGTTTAAACAAATTGAGAAAATAATAGCCATGGTAGCTGCAAGTAAAGTAACAACCAACCCTTCTCTACCCCTAGTGGCCTCCTCCATCCCCTCATAGCCACCCCACGCCTCCAAGATAGAGATATGATTAAGATTTAACATACAATTACTTAGATTCTGTATCAACCTAACACTCGTATTTACAGACAAAACTAACACACTATTATCACAAAAGAGACTTGAGTCTGCCATGATAACTTCAAGTCATTATTATACATTAATATACAGAAAACTGGCTAATACACACATTATAACTATCTCAAAACTCGTATTTACAGACAACACTAACACATTATTATCACAAAAGAGACTTGAGTCTGTCATGATAATTTCAAGTCATTAAGGAGCACACCACGGCTGTGCCCGCGAAATTCAAATTTTTCGTGGTTTTTCGCGATTTTTAAGCTAATAAGATATAATAGGCTTATGGCCGTCAAATTGCGATAATCCCAATATCTTCTTCACGTGTTTATATAAAAATCTCTGCTCGAAAGTGTCGAGTTAAAGAAATTAGTCCAAGATTTGCGAGTTACTTACATAAAACTCGATACTCGGATTAATTTCCTAGGATACACATTTTTATGCAAAGATTTTGATATAATCATGTAAAGATGGTACTGCCATCCTCGCAAATTGATTGCCATAAGCCTATCATGTCTAATTAGCGTACAAATTGCAATAAACCACGAAAATTTTGAATTTCGCGGGCAGACCCGTTGAGTTCACGTTAATACATTTATTTAGGTACAGAAAACTGGCAAATACACACCTTATTATTATCTCAAAAGTTTGTCATTATTACATATTAATCATGAGCCCGAGAATTGACTATGACCTGAGCCATGTTACTGTAAAAGTAATTATTGATTAATTTCCCCAAATGAACACTGAAGTAAAGATTTTCATATAAACTTATTGTGAACAACCAACCCTACCTCCCCATCAGTGGCCTCCTCCATTCCCTTATAGCCACCCCACACCTCCAAGATGAATAAAAATACAATAAGATTCTTTATCATATTTACAGAAACCACTATCTAGTTGATAATTTATAAGCATTTACAGTTTGCTACATAAATTGAGGAGATGAGTGCAGAAATGTGCAGATAAATATAATTTGATAAATTGAAGACCAAAGGAAACAACATTAATTACTTCGACGACGCACAGATCTATAACTGGCACCTTTGGTAACTTTAGTAGCAATTAAAGTTTCCATTTCTGCTCCCTTTTTCCTAGAATCAACATTGTGAATTCTTCTATTGAAATTAATGCACCATTGTCTAACTTGCATTCTTATAACAAACAACCAGAATATTTTCAATAACTGAAATTTGTGTTCATTGCATGTATACCAAGATGTATCGAGATTCTCAAACTGTTTAATAATATCAGTGTATATGTACACTTTACAGAGTTTTGGCAAGGTCTGTTCAATAACATAAATACAGTGCCATACTAAAGCAGACAAGTTACCAGATGGATAATACAATTTTCTGCTATTAGGATCATACTCCTTAATTGATATTAAAGAGTGAAATGGTTCAATTTCATTGGACAATAGTGCATTTTTACAGTTTGGACATTGTGCACAATCTAATCTGGGAAACAAAGATCGACAGACTGCACCAGCAATATATGATACAGCATGGGTCTGGAAAATGTTTTCAGATGGAATACATTTATCAATGAAAATAAGATTCTGAGTATCAGAACTCTGCTCAACGTCAATAATATCCGAATTCTGTTTTCGTGTGGAAACTAAATTTCTTAGACTTCCCAACATTTTATCATTATCATTGGTGCAGTTTGCATGCAATGATTGGCCAGTTGTTATATCATTAATAAGCAATGTTTTGTACAAAGCAACAAACTGATGGCAGTCAGGATGTGTGTTACACCCACCCTGTCCTCGAATCTGGCCAAAGAAATTTTCCAGTGGATCCTGGTTTAAACGCTTGAGACTCAAGAATTTTACGCCTGGAATCATTTGAAGGTCCGACCAAAGGTGTTTTACAGTTTTAATGTCATGTATAAAGTTACGTAACGATAATGGCTTACTTTCTCTTGAGTCTGTTGCGTCAAATCGCATTGATTCTAACTTTTTCACTGCATCATTCCAAAAATCTATGTGTTTGGAATTTAAAGACAAAGCATTACGGTATTGACCTCTGTCATTGCCAAAGCAATTGAGGCTGTCAAACAGATCATTAAAGAACAAAAGGATCTCAGCAGTGAAATAGCCATTATCAATGTTCACAGATGGTACAGTATAATTATGAACTATTTGGAGATCTTCATATGTCTTCATCTGGTTGGTCAGGACTCGCGATACACTGTTGCTAAACACTTGCGCAGCATACTTGACCTGAAAATATATAGTTATAGAAATAAGTGTTTTGTCATAGGAGGAGATAAGTTTTATAAATCTTTACTTTTAAGTTGCAAACCCTTTTCACAGTCCACAACTGGGTAAAAGTTTATTTTTAGAACAGAATGAAAGTGCTTTGCCCACCGTGCTGACAAAGTGTGTTGACAATATCAGTCAGTTGGTATACTCAACCTCCCTCTTTCTTTCACGAGATTGTTTTATATAGCCAAACACTACATTGTCAATTACAATACTCAAACACACATTATTGAAATTATTGTCTTTAGTGTTTAACATTGATAAAAATTAATCTTTGGAACGGCAGAACCAATTTTAACAAACTTTCACAGTCAAGTCAAGGATTTTTATATATACAAGAGGATATCCTAAGATTGTTTTTTTTTTGGGGAAAACGTCTATTTCACATGGGATTATCAAAAAAAAAACTAAAGTCACACAAGAAAGTTAGACTTGCCTTCATTTTATCATATGAATTTGGATTCACATGTTTGTCGGTTAGATTTGTAGATCTGGCAACACCACGTGCACCATCTATTGCATAAAGCCTCTCGATGAACATCCACTGTGCACGCTTGTGCCCAATGAGCAGGTCCTTCTTCTGTAAATTGTTACGAAAGCATTTTAACAAATGGGGT
Source organism: Coenonympha glycerion (assembly GCA_963855885.1). Lineage (NCBI taxonomy): Eukaryota > Metazoa > Arthropoda > Insecta > Lepidoptera > Nymphalidae > Coenonympha > Coenonympha glycerion. The sequence continues at coordinate 13,877,122 of OY979630.1, read as the reverse complement.
ACATCATACACATGATAAATTTTTTTATCATCAATTTCATAATGGATCACATAGGGATCATTATCACCAGACCTGAGTAAGTTTTCACGTGTATCAGATATTAATGCATTTATCGCAGCTACATTAGCAGAGCCTTGATCAGACACAGTTGATCTCAAAACAAATCCAGTTTTAAAAATTTCAGCAATAATTTCTTTCAGGATCTTTTTAAGGAACATTGTTTTAATACCATCCCGAACAAAATAAAATGCAATAGGTATTTTCCAAGGGGAAAATAGCCCACGCAACATAAAAACTAAAGCTTTATCAGCAACATTATTGGTGCGTTCTCCACCCCCTAGATCCTCAAAACCTTCTATTACACCAGTATGAAAATTAAAGTACAAATTTTTGTTAACAGCCATTTCATCAAATAATAATACACATTGCAACCCCATTGGATCTTTGTTCTTGGCGGCATCTGCCAAATGTTGAAAGATACAATCATTAATACCAGGTCTTAAGGGAATGTCACTCAAAAGCGAGCCTATAGTCGATTTGGCTGGTAATCTTACATTACATTTTTGCAAATATCGGTAACACTTTGGGCTTAATTTGTATAAAGATAGTGCAAAAATTTTTTCATCCGTGGTGTATCTTACTCCTTTTGGTTTAACACCAGACAATCGTATCTGAGAGTCTACAAGTAATTTACCAAATCTGTTTAAAAGGGGGTACTTTTTTATAAACATTTGGCATTTTTGTTTTAATGATTGATACTTAGATTGAGCTTTTTGATACCTAGCAGTCATAATCTTTAAGTTGCCTTTTAATATAATATTTCCCTGATATAACTTTTTCTTACGAGGGGTGAGTTCATTTTGGTTCAAGCGGACTCTAGGTATTTTATCAGATCCCCTTGCACGTTTACGTGATATGTTACGTACTGGAGTGGTATGGTCTGGAGAAACAGTATTGCAAGAGATTGTGTTAGATGGGATGGGACTTTGTTGCAATTGATGTAAACAACTGACATTTGTTCTTGGCTCTATTGGCATATCTTCATCAAGCAGAGAATATATTACCGTCTCATGCATTTGTGAGCTTGTTGCGGGTTGTTCCCTTTCAGGAATAATTCCTGAAGGTAATGAGACAGGGCTTAATTGCGAGTAGTTAACAATATTTATTTGGGGCTCTAATGGCATATCCTGGTCGTGGGCAGTACCTAATGATTGCACTTTTTCAAGATTTTGAGGGGCTCTCAAGGAATGTTCTACATCAGCTGATGAAAGAAGTGACGCGCGAGAGGAAGTATCACAAGTAACTTGGTCTATTTGGCATTGGCCTGGAATTACACTTACAACTTTAATGTTGAGAGGTTCATTATCAAGTAGAGGAGTTATTTCGAGATATTTAACATTGGATAATTGAGGCGATGCCTCTAGAGGAGTTATTTCGAGATATTTAACATTGGATGGTTGAGGCGATGCCTCGACTGGGGTTTCATAGACAGGTAGATGCAAAGAAGGAACTGCATCTAAAGATAATCTAGAATTATTAAGAATGTGCTCTTGCTTGAAATGAATACGGCAAATCCTTACATCTTCCAATTGCTTGCGAGAGTATTTACACAAAAATGGACAAACATCCAACCATACCTTCCATCTATCAGGGTTAGTAAAAGGAATTCTATGTAAATTTAGCTTCTTATAACAAAAGGGAACACAGCAAATCTTCATCACGGTAAAAAAAAATTTGCACAACACTTGAAACACAATTTATCAATTTAAACAGCATAAATCGAATATATCTCGGCTTAAAACTTTTTAAAAGTGAAAACGAATAAATAAAAAATCAAATCCTGTTATTAAATTTTCGTCTCCTTGCTGTTGCTAAAATGCTAACACTTGCTATTTGCTAACACTGCTTCGTAGTTCGTAGTGGTTCGTAACGTCACCGCCGCCATTGAGAACGTGTGGTTCTCGAAGAGCGAGAAGGAAGGGGGGGCTGTCATACAAAATGAAAGAGATAGAAAAAACTGTTAACTGCCAACATTGGCTGTTCGAAGTCGGGAGGGACTGCTAGGCACTAGGCAGACCTAGATTCAGAATTCAGATTTCAGAGAATCATAGACCAATAGCCATAGACCCCCCCCATAGACTACTAACACTATAGGGATAATAGTGAACAAAAAATTAGGCGAACTCAACAGGTCTGCCCGCGAAATTCAAAATTTTCGTGGTTTTTTGCAATTTGTACGCTATAATTACACATAATAGGCTTATCGCAGTCCTTTTGCGAGAACGGCAGTTACTGCTTTACATGTTTATATCAACATTTTTGCACATTCAAAAAAATTCAAAAATTTTATTCTTTCACAAAGGCCTAGCTTACAGGCTCTTGCGAAACGTTAAGACTCTACCGCCTACAAAAATGTCTATCCTAGGAAATTAGTCCGAGTAAAGAGTTTTAAGTAAGCAACTTGCAAATCTCGGATTAATTTCTTTAACACGACACTTTCAAGCAGATATTTTTATATAAATACGTGAAGATGATCTTGGGATTATCGCAATTTAACTGCCATAAACCTATTACGTCTTATCAGCTTAAAAATCGCGAAAAACCACAAAAAATTTGAATTTCGCGGGCACACCTGTGGTGTGCTCCTTTGTTTGCGAGCATAACATTTATATGTTACCTTTCATGCCTAAACTTATTGGTTCCGCAAAGATTATTTTCTGCAGTTTCCCAATAGACATATTCCCAGATAAATCGAGCTATAGGGAACCAAGTACAATAGGTACCTTGTTCACCAAAGTTTTTATGGAAAACATTTAGATGCAATAAACGTTATCCTCTCAAAACTCATTGCCATAAGCCTAATTCGTAGTAATGTAGGTATTATTATGCTCCATTATTTGCGAAAAACTTAAGTTTTAATTTTCGCGCCGGATGCTTGTCTGTCTTCAGAAATGGTCTCAGTAGGTTTGCCTGGCAATAGAGTAATCTGTGCTAGCAATTTTGCTAATAAAAGAAGAAAGAATATCTTATACTGGTGGTCCATTCAGACAGCCTGCAATAATGTCCTACCGCCTGAAGAAATGACAATGTTTAAACTTTTTAAAGCATATAGATCCAACTGAACTTTTTTCTATAGGTACCTACCTAAATCAGAGTATTTAAACTTTTATTGTTAGGTTAGGTTGGTTATATTTCAAACACATTCTGCCACAAGTTGGTAATATTTTATTAATTATAATTTTAACATGTAATTTTCTAAATTATAGTTGTATGTAATTTATATTTACTTGTGCTAAGCAAGATTAGTATTCATACTCATGTCATGTTCTCTTAACATTATGTAATAGTATAAATTCAGTCAGTCAATATATAAAATTCAATCATGTCAGTGTTTATTACCAAATTTTTCTCCAAAACGTCTCAATTCTTAATTCTTATGAATTTTTTTGTGCATCTTCATTAGGTCTTCTAATTTTTTTATATTCCTAATGACAAAGCAACATTTTCCCGGTCAGCTAGTATCTTATAGGTAATATTATGTTGTCACTTGTGCTGTATCTACTGAATCAGTTCTAAAGCCATCATAATAATAATATGTTATTTACAATATTTCTTTAAGTGCTTCACTATACTTAGGCCTGTTGTTAATTCACAGGTGTCATATGAAAAGTTGTCTTTTTGTGGGTTGTAAGCCACAACAAACCACAACAACAAGCCACACAAAGACTCACACTGGAGGTTGGTGCTGTAGATGATTTACCTATAGTCACAAATCACAATGCTTACAACAAAAACCCAATCTCACCAATGTCAGTGTGCGTCATCACTCATCATATTATGAACTTTTAGAGAATAAGCATCAGCTGAATCAGTCCTAAACTAAAGCCATCACAATAATATATATGTTATTTACATTGGCATATAAATCTATGGACCTAGGGTGTATAGAAAAGTGTCCCGAGAAAACCTATATAAACAAGGGTACATACTACATGTATATTTTTATAAACAAACTAAAACATTGTAGTTTATGTCTTAAACCATTATTATACAGCCTAATTTTGCTAAAGTGCTATTGGCACTCTTTTTGGACACTTTTTAACACTGACCAAAATCCTTAGTTTATATATACTCGTATAATGGTTATTTACAATGTTTCTTCAAGTGATTCACTATGTTACGCCTTAGGCAAGTTGTGAATTCACAGTTGTCACATGAAAACTTGTTCTCTCCAGTGTGGGTTGTAAGCCTACTGGCTGTAGAACATTTATAGTCACAATGCTTACAAGAAAAAGGTTTCTTGTGGGTCATCATATGAATTTTTAGAAAATAAGCTTTGATACATTTATAGTCACAATGCTTACAATGGTAAGGTTTCTCTCCAGTGTGCCTCATCATATGGTCTTTTAAAGCACCAGCATGGGCACATTTATAGTCACAATGTTTACAATGGAAAGGTTTTTCTCCAGTGTGAGTCATCATGTGTTTTTTTAAAGAACCGCTAGTGACACCTTTATAGTTGCAATGCTTACAATAGAAAGGTTTTTCTCCGGCGTGACTCTTCATGTGAGTACTTAAACTGGAGGATTGTGAACATTTATAGTCGCAAAGCTTGCAATTAAAAGGTTTGTTTCCAGTATGAATCATCATATGACTTTTCAAGGAAGTGGATAATGAAGCTTTATAGTCACAATGCTTACAATAAAAAGATTTTTCCCCAGTGTGAGTCTTTATGTGTGACTTTAGATGAGTCGATTGTGAACTTTTGTAGTCGCAAAATGTACAATGATAAGGTTTTTCACCAGAGTGTGTCATCATGTGGGTTTTTAGTGCTCTGGTACTGGAACCTTTATATTCACAATACTTACAACTATGAGATTTATCTCCAGAGTGAGTATTCATATGTGCTTTTAGATTACTAGCCTGTGAACATTTATAGTCACAATGCTTACAACAAAATGGTTTATATCCAGAATGAGTCCTCATGTGAGCTCTTAGATTGCTACCTTGAGAACACTTAAAGTCACAAAGCTGACACTTGTATGGTTTCTCTCCTGTATGAGTTGTCATGTGGGTTTTCAAAGAACTGGAGTAAGCACTTTTATAGTCACAATGCTTACAATGGAAAGGTTTTTCTCCAGTGTGAATCTTTAAATGAGTTTTTAGTGCACTGGCCTGTGAACATCTAAAGTCACAATGCTCACAACTAAAAGGTTTTTCGCCAGTGTGAGTCAACATGTGGCTTCTTAGATGATCTTTTCTAGAACATTTATAGCTGCAGTACTTACAACAAAAAAGTTTTTCTCCAGTGTGTATCTTCATATGAGCTCTTAGAGTGTAGTTCGTTGAACATTTATAATTGCAATGCTTACAACAAAAAGGTTTCATATCAGCATGTGTCATTGAATGGATTCTTAGATAGCGGGCCGTTGAACTTTTAAAGTCACAATGCTTACAACTAAAAGATTCATCTTCAGTGTGGGTCATCATGTGTGTTTTTAGATTACTGGCATAGTCACATTTATAATCACAATGTTTACAATAGAGAGGTTTTTCTCCTGTGTGAGTCTTCATATGGCGTTTTAGTGCAATGTTGTTTGAACCTTTATAGTCACAAAGTTCACACGATACAGGTTTACCTTTAGTGTGCGCCCTAATATGCTGTATTAACATAGTCCTACTGGTGGTTTGGTAGCCACATATATCGCAAGTCAAAACATCTTGTTTTGTGTTCTGTGCAGTTTGTAAAGAGATGCCATCATATTTAGTTGTCATAATTGTACGACTGTCAATAGCTGGTTGGGTGCCGCTTGCAGACAAAGTAATTTCAGTTCGAGAAGGCTCCATCTGAAAACAAAAATGTTACTTTTGTTATTTTTCACTTCCTATTCCGAATACTGTGTTAGCAGTTTATCGTCTTAATTGTCCTACTGACCCAATTTTAGTCCCTACAGATAATCGCCCGTATGATTATTATCGCCCCTAGTCAGCTAGAAAGAATATATTGAATAAAAACTATAGGGCACAATAAACAATTGCACATGAAGAAGTATGTTCACTATAGTATTATTATTCTATTTATGCCTTAAGGTGTTTTGGCCCTCGTTTTTCGCAAATATTAAACTAACTACACATTGTAGGTTTATGGCAATGATTTTTGCAGGCAAAATATTTATGCATCTACATGTTTTTCAACAGAAACATATCTCAAAAATTCCCACTCACCACATATTCGTTCCTGAAAGATAATTTTCTGCAGTTTCCCAGATTCTGAGCTTTTCGGAACCAATATGAGTATTGTTGGGCATAGTTTTTATTAAAAACATGCAGATGCATAAATGTTTTGCCCGCAAAACTCATTGCCATAAACTTAAAATGTTAGCCCACTATTAGCTAAAAACTAAATGAATTTTCGGGTTTTCCCTTAAGGGCTCTCAAAAATTCTCACCACCAGTGCCTTATTCATCAAACGTCACAAACCTTGTACCTATTACAAAAATTGACTTGAGAACTTTCAGCTTATAATGGATGCCCCTATATAAAAAGTACTCTGTGAATGGCAATGAATGTGGATGGCAATGAAAAGTTTTGGCAATAATACCACTTTCATTGTATGTTGAATAAACTTTAATTAGTTAAACTTGAACCAAATTATAAAAAAGAACACTAATTTATAGTGGTACAAACTTTTCTTATCCAGGGGATGTGACTATCAAAAAAGTACTACTCTGTGGTCACTCTGCATAAATTTTTTTAAAAGCTGCGAGTTGCGACGTTTAGTTACTGTTTTGGCCAGTGAACAAGAAAAGTTAGCACCATTAAAGGATTTTGTCCCCAACAAACTTATACTTACTAGAACACGTGGCACGCTGATGTTTGTTTCTGCAGCAGCATCATCAGCATTCTGCTGTCGATTGTCGAATATTCTCCATAGATAATATTCTCTCTCCAAGCTGTCGCCACTCGCCACCAACCTCGTCAAACAACCAACCAAAGAGTATATAATCACTACGTCAACCAACAAATAACAATCCCTGTCTATCAAAGAGTATATAATGGATTTTAATCACTAGCATAGACATAAAACCTTTGATCAGGTATATAATATAGGTACCTGATCAATCAAAGCATAAAACACTATAGCACTAGCACAGCACAGAACAGTAACAAATACGCTCGCTGAGTCGAGCCGACCGGCTCCGAGTGTGAGCGAGAAGTTAATACTTACCTCTCACTCGCACTCGCAGCCACTCGCCTCGGCGAGCGTGTGGAGCTGGGATGAGATTTGACCTCGGTCCTCGCTCCTCGGTCAGCCCATGAGTGTATAATCTATTGTCAGCCCTATTATAGTAGTCTACCCAGAGCCGTAAAACCAGTTATTAAAAAAAAAATATATAGTAGTCTATGATCGTTGCTGTTGTTTCAATCATTGTGGACCATAGACGTAGCATATCATTATAACTAGACCGTCCACCATGACGAATAAACCGGTCCGAGCGAGAAGGCGCTGTGTCCCTTTCTAATTTAAGGTGACCATGATGAAACGGAACGCAGGACAAATTCCTATGACGACAACATTAATTTCATTATAAATGTGGTTTTAAAAATAATTAACAATACATTATAGAACGAAACTAAGCAATGTAATTAAATTAAAATACTACTTATTTAAAGACTTAATGTACCTACATATAAAAAGTTTGGGTAGCTAGGGGCTAGGGTACACATTATGCAGGCAACATTGCCGCGCTAAATTGAAATTCGTTGCGTGAGAAAGCTGTCTGTCAAAATCATAAATCAGAAATCAAAAATCAAAAAACAAAGATCAAAAAATAAGCAATATTCAAGCGTGAAAAAAAATCACGACCATTGCAAAAGAAAGATGTCTGAGCGTAAGATTTAATTTTCGAATCATAATGACAACCTCTGAAAGTACGCATAATATTTTTAAAACAAACTATGTCTTGATAATAACAAACTCAGTAAAAAAATTGTTCAAGTGTGAGTCGGCCTCGCGCACTGAGAGTTCCATACTATCAAGACCAATTTACAATAGTATTACAGTATACAACACCCCTGCTATGAAATTAAAAAAAAAAAAAAATAAGTTTTTTTTTTTTTTTATATATATAATAATATTACTGTTATCTAGACACGCGGCAGCGTGTCAAGCCAAGTTTTAATTGTCTACCGTACCGTATTTACCTAACTACTACTAGATACGTGAGTTGAAAAATCTTTGATCCACATAATTCGTGGTTACCCTACAGAATATGATTGCTGTTTTTGAAAAAACCACCATCTTGCATTTGGTATTACCAGTCCTGAACAATTAAGAACTACTTTACTCAGTTGTAATGAATTATTTTTATGTGGGTACAACGCAATAATTATTATTTTCATTAATTAATAATTATATTAACTGGAGATATAATAAAATAAGCTTCAAAGTTTGTGTATTGTATGTTCGTTTTGGTAAATCATAGAAAAGCAAACTACGTTTTTTTCTACCATTTCTACCAAAGGCAATATTTAGTTGAGATGGCAAGATGCTAGACAAGGACACAGTACCAGAGGGGTTGTTCTCGCCCAGGACCGCTTTTTGCTAGCTGCCGCTTGTAAGGGAATAGCTACTTTATGTAAAAAAATAAGTCTCATTTTAGCCTAACAAAAATGTTTTGATCGCACTCTTGAGCTTGTCTTGTATCCCTATAGTGCTTTATGTCTATGGTGGTCTGTGGTTTCAATTCAAGACTCTAGTTTCGTGGTCTGTGAATTCAAGCCAAGAAAGCAGTGTTTTATGTCTATGGCAAAAAGGTTTTGTTCTATGGTTTTGTTTTAGGTCTATGGTTTTGAGTTTTTACTTTTTGACATTAGCCGATCTCTTTCGGTTCCTGGTCTGAGAGCCGATCGACGCAAATTCAAGAATCAAGAGTAATTTGTGCGTAAAATCGTAGTGAAAAATGCACTTAATCAAGCCACAATACAACTTAAAATAAAGCAAACCCCAGATCGCAACGCCCTTCGCATAATATGTACTTAAGTACCTAATATCTATCAAATATACGAGGTATAAAGTAACCAACCCCTCATTGGGTATTGATACAGGACAGAATACTGTGAAATAAGAATTGAAAGAAGCTTCTAAAAATTACAAATTTACAACAAAGGAGAAGAATTGAACACAAGTTTATACTGATTTTGATTTCCGATTTTCATCTTGGACCCTGACCCCACAAGAAATTACTCAATATGAAGAAAAAGGTATTTATTTAATTTTATATGTAATGAGGGGCTTTAATTAAGATGTTCTTGTGAAACATGTAGGTGCTATGAACTGTATCTGTTTCAGGTCCTGTTGATGGGGAAGAGTGGGTCTGGAAAGACAAGTATGAGGTCTATCATATTTGCGAATTACATAGCAAGAGATACCAGGAGACTAGGAGCTACAAGTCAGTACTGAATCTGTCTTAGAATTTTTTTGTGTGGAACAGCTTTTTTTTCTTTTTATGACACAATAATGAAATGAAATTATGAAATATCATTCCAGCACCTAAGTAGGGATAAGTAGTATGTGCCAATATTGTGTAAAGTATAAATATATATAATGTACCTTATGTGTGAAAATTGCATGCTGTTATGTGTTAAATTGTTGTTGTTAAAGTTAAAGTAACGTGGACACTCACACAACCTGATCCACAAATTTAAAGTCATGCAGCGGGCCTTGGAGAGGGCTATGTTAGGTGTTTCCCTGAGGGATGGAATCCAAAATGAGGAGATCCTCAGGAGAACCAAGGTCACTGACATAGCCCAAACCATAAGCAAGCTGAAGTGGCAGTAGGCAGGTCACGCGTGTCGTGGGGACAATGGCTGGTGGAGCCTAGAAGTCCTAGAGTGGAGACCGCGTACAAGTAAACGTAGCTTCCTCCGTGGCGCCCTCCAGCTCCTTGGACCGATGACATAGACGGTAACCGCACCCACCTAGGCTCCACTGAAAATCAGTGCTGCAGCTTGCTGCAGCTTAATGCTAAATGGAGACCTATATTTGGTCACACAATCTACTTACATACTAAATATTATAAGTAGGAAAGTATTTATTTGCTATAAGTTTTCTTTATTTGTTAAAGTGTTAAGTGTAAATCGATTGAGAGGGGTGACCAAATAAAAAGCTTTTCTTTCTTTCAATATGTTGCTCTTTTTTCCTGATGGCATTAAAACTTAGTATACAGGAATTGCAACATGTTTTGGTTTTAATTGTATATCTTTCTCTCAATTTGAGTATTATACTGTACCAATATCTTGTCTACTAAACATAGTAAAATTATCTACACAACATATTATTATGTACCTAAGTAAGAAAAAAATATTGAAGTGCTTGCATTGCCTATATGAATATAAAAACTTATTGTCTATATTATTAAAATACCTATGTATTCATAACATCTGTGTGAGTCAGTGAACCAATTAGAGCACGCTGATTATTTCATACCATGATGTTGTTTTGCAACTACTGATAACTGAGTCTCACTGTTACCAGCTGACTATGAGTAAATATAATGTCATTGAACATAAAAATATTATAATATATATAGTTGCCTTTATAACCAGTTCAAAAAAAGGAAGTTATCAATTTGATGCATACATATGTTATATTGTCGTCACTGCATTGCATATGGTAATCTAAAAGGGCTTCCATACAAATAGACAATATTAAGACACACATACACACAGATAACAAAACTATGGAGATACTCCATTCATTTATTCTAGCATAGCATTGCATGACATGCGGCACCATGATGAGCACCAAGATTTGTTGTCAAGTATTCATGTACTGAGTTACTATACTCTAAGTGACACCATCTTATACACCACTTAACAGATTAAAAATAGTCACTCATATTTTGTAGATGAGGCCTGTCCATACTGTTTCCTAGGTCTGTGATAACTACACAAACACACATATACACACAAAAAATTTATGTATGTGTGTTTTTGTGCAGTTATTCAATTTCCAATATAATTCTATTTTGCCCCCTGATTGTGTAATAAAAACGTATTCATGGTTATCGTAAACACTAGCAAATTCTGCGCCGTGATTGTCTGATGCAAATCAGGTACCCAATCAGCAGGCAGAATTCGCTAGTGTTTACGATAAAGATGAATATGTTTTTCTTATGCAATCAGGGGGCTGATGTTGAATGTTTCCTAATTTCTACATGTTCTCAGGATAGAGACATTTTGTGAAACAAACCCATAACCTCCCTTAAGAATCTGAGCGCACAAATTTGTGCCAAGGAGGTTATCAAACCTAAAATTAGATTTAGATTAGCGTATAGTGTGGCACAGCTAACCTTTTAACTTGATCCTAGAAACACATTAACGTAATAAAACGGTATTTTATTATATTTTATTTTCAATACAAAAAATATTATTTAATTTAGATAAATAAAATTATGCAACCCTAACTGTGACTTCAACAAACCTTATATTATCATTTTCACTATTCCCAGCTCATTGATTTTCAACAAGCTGTTTTTATGGATGTCGCTTTTTATGAAACATTTTTGAACTCCCTCAGGATATGAGATATTTTTTCATGTGTCTATACATTGTTCCCTACTTTAGGCTTTCGGCTATTTAGGCAAAATAATCTACACGTTGTATGTACAGGAATATGTAAGATATTAAATATATTCCAATGCATGATGTTTCCTGATTTCTACATATTTGTGTGTTCCAGTTGATGTTGAACATTCCCATGTCCGCTTCCTGGGGAACCTGGTGCTCAACCTGTGGGACTGCGGTGGACAGGAGGCGTTCATGGAGAACTACTTTGCCTCTCAGAGGGACAATATCTTCAGGAATGTGGAAGTGCTCATCTACGTGTTTGATGTGGAGAGTCGGGAAATGGAGAAGGATTCGCATTACTACCAGTCATGTTTAGAAGCTATTTTACAGGTGAGAGCCTCTTGTTTTTTTTATAGATGCTTGCGGAGAAAGTGCTATTGATCCGATTGTACACTTGTTTTAGTAATGCAGTAATAGTAGGGGATCCCAAGTAAGGTCGACCTTCACCGAGCTGCTTATTGGATGAAAACTATTTTATATCCAATTAAATATGTCAATAAATATATCGCAAGTGGGTTGCCTAAAAAATTTCAGTCCAGGGTATGATTAATTAAGAATTTAAAAAAAATCCATCGTAACATGAACTCCGCTTTGTTAGAGTTCCGTTGACATCTTAGTTCAAATTAGATTGGATGAGCGATTCAGGTCGCAAATTGCAATTGTGCTTATTTACCTACGATTTTATTATACGTTAACTTTCTTTTGCCAAAAAATATAGAGCAGAAATACTTTCCTCAGCCAGGAAATTATTTCTGGCAAAAAGCACTATTTATAACATCCAATCTAATTTGAACTACAATGTCAACTAAACTGTAACAAATAGGAGTCCATGTTACAATGGTTTTTTTTTTAATTCTTAATTAATCATACCCTGGACTGAAATTTTTTAGGCAACCCACTTGCGATATATTTATTGACATATTTAATTGGATATAAAATAGTTTTCATCCAATAAGCAGCTCGGTGAAGGTGGTTGTATGGCGGGATCTTAGACCATAACCTTTTGTAACCTTGCACCTCACAACTGAGTGATCACAATCTGGTTTATGACCAATAGTTGATTGGTGTGATGCGTGCTACAAGATTGCACTACAAGTGCCTAAAGTAAAATAGTGCCTGCTTATTGGTTAGTAAGTTGCACTTAGTTGCACAAAGCTACATATGCTGTGAAACTATGCCAAAATTTTGCCAAGTCCCATACCGGCAACCGTATATAACTACACTATACTTTAACTGTACATAACTAACTAACATATTTTAAGCATTTTCAGTTGAATAATCCTGATAAAAAACCTTGTTGCAGAACTCACCAGAAGCCAGAATATTCTGTTTAATACACAAAATGGACCTTGTTGCGGAGGACAGACAGGAGGAGACGTTCAGGTCTCGTGAGGAGGATCTCAAAAGGCTCTCTAAACCTCTGGAATGTACCTGCTTCAGAACTAGTATATGGGACGAAACACTTTATAAGTATGTGATGCACTATTAGGAAAAACGGCCCTACCATGCAAACTTTAACTTGTTTAATAGTTGGATATGGTTAATACCATAGTTTACAAATTACAATTATGAGGTTGGCAAATCTCTGAAGGAAATTAATTTACCAAGCCTAAAAATACTTATTCTTTGAATATCAAATTACTGATGACAGAGAATCACAAAGCAACATCGTCCACAAATATTGGTTAAGAGTTATACATAATTTATTGGAATTATTCTACTATTCTACAAATATTTGTTAAGAATTATACATATATAATACGTAATTTATTTTCAGGGCCTGGTCGAGCATAGTTTACAAATTAATACCTAATGTTAAAGCGCTAGAGTCGTCGCTCAAACAGTTTGCAGCTATTGTGGATGCGGATGAGGTCAGTGGGCTTATATTTAAACAAGCGATACTGATTGGATTTAGCACTCCGGTGCGACGACTTAATTACTTCGAATTAAGTACTTCGTGCTACTAAACTGCTGCTATTCAAAACCAGTAAACATTTTAAAAAAAATTGCCAAGTTTATTTAAATATAGTTTGGTTAAGAGCCTGGAGCCTGGTCTCTTTGTTGATGAGAGTGAGAGAAAAAAAAATTAGAAAAATTAAAATTAAATCGCCATATCTATATGCTAAATGGTAAATCAAGATGGAGGCTCTGATTACGTCAGTTTATTTTGACATGACCCTAGTGATGGGACTATTGCCGAATTATCAGCAGCTGAGCTTATCAGGAATTAACTATTGAAGGATTATTGAAACAATCAAACAAGAATTGGCCCTATTTGCAGGTGCTACTGTTCGAGCGGGCGACGTTCCTGGTGGTGTCGCACTGCCAGCGGCGGCCGCACCGCGACGCGCACCGCTTCGAGAAGGTGTCCAACATCGTCAAGCAGTTCAAGCTGTCCTGCTCCAAGCTGGCGGCGCAGTTCCAGAGCATGGAGGTTAGTTTCCAGGCGCTACTGTTCGAGCGCGCGACGTTCCTGGTGGTGTCGCACTGCCAGCGGCGGCCGCACCGCGACGCGCACCGCTTCGAGAAGGTGTCCAACATCGTCAAGCAGTTCAAGCTGTCCTGCTCCAAGCTGGCGGCGCAGTTCCAGAGCATGGAGGTTAGTTTCCAGGCGCTACTGTTCGAGCGCGCGACGTTCCTGGTGGTGTCGCACTGCCAGCGGCGGCCGCACCGCGACGCGCACCGCTTCGAGAAGATGTCCAACATCGTCAAGCAGTTCAAGCTGTCCTGCTCCAAGCTGGCGGCGCAGTTCCAGAGCATGGAGGTTAGTTTCCAGGCGCTACTGTTCGAGCGCGCGACGTTCCTGGTGGTGTCGCACTGCCAGCGGCGGCCGCACCGCGACGCGCACCGCTTCGAGAAGATGTCCAACATCGTCAAGCAGTTCAAGCTGTCCTGCTCCAAGCTGGCGGCGCAGTTCCAGAGCATGGAGGTTAGTTTCCAGGCGCTACTGTTCGAGCGCGCGACGTTCCTGGTGGTGTCGCACTGCCAGCGGCGGCCGCACCGCGACGCGCACCGCTTCGAGAAGGTGTCCAACATCGTCAAGCAGTTCAAGCTGTCCTGCTCCAAGCTGGCGGCGCAGTTCCAGAGCATGGAGGTTAGTTTCCAGGCGCTACTGTTCGAGCGCGCGACGTTCCTGGTGGTGTCGCACTGCCAGCGGCGGCCGCACCGCGACGCGCACCGCTTCGAGAAGATGTCCAACATCGTCAAGCAGTTCAAGCTGTCCTGCTCCAAGCTGGCGGCGCAGTTCCAGAGCATGGAGGTTAGTTTCCAGGCGCTACTGTTCGAGCACGCGACGTTCCTGGTGGTGTCGCACTGCCAGCGGCGGCCGCACCGCGACGCGCACCGCTTCGAGAAGATGTCCAACATCGTCAAGCAGTTCAAGCTGTCCTGCTCCAAGCTGGCGGCGCAGTTCCAGAGCATGGAGGTTAGTTTCCAGGCGCTACTGTTCGAGCGCGCGACGTTCCTGGTGGTGTCGCACTGCCAGCGGCGGCCGCACCGCGACGCGCACCGCTTCGAGAAGATGTCCAACATCGTCAAGCAGTTCAAGCTGTCCTGCTCCAAGCTGGCGGCGCAGTTCCAGAGCATGGAGGTTAGTTTCCAGGCGCTACTGTTCGAGCGCGCGACGTTCCTGGTGGTGTCGCACTGCCAGCGGCGGCCGCACCGCGACGCGCACCGCTTCGAGAAGATGTCCAACATCGTCAAGCAGTTCAAGCTGTCCTGCTCCAAGCTGGCGGCGCAGTTCCAGAGCATGGAGGTTAGTTTCCAGGCGCTACTGTTCGAGCGCGCGACGTTCCTGGTGGTGTCGCACTGCCAGCGGCGGCCGCACTGCGACGCGCACCGCTTCGAGAAGATGTCCAACATCGTCAAGCAGTTCAAGCTGTCCTGCTCCAAGCTGGCGGCGCAGTTCCAGAGCATGGAGGTTAGTTTCCAGGCGCTACTGTTCGAGCGCGCGACGTTCCTGGTGGTGTCGCACTGCCAGCGGCGGCCGCACCGCGACGCGCACCGCTTCAAGAAGGTGTCCAACATCGTCAAGCAGTTCAAGCTGTCCTGCTCCAAGCTGGCGGCGCAGTTCCAGAGCATGGAGGTTAGTTTCCAGGCGCTACTGTTCGAGCGCGCGACGTTCCTGGTGGTGTCGCACTGCCAGCGGCGGCCGCACCGCGACGCGCACCGCTTCGAGAAGGTGTCCAACATCGTCAAGCAGTTCAAGCTGTCCTGCTCCAAGCTGGCGGCGCAGTTCCAGAGCATGGAGGTTAGTTTCCAGGCGCTACTGTTCGAGCGCGCGACGTTCCTGGTGGTGTCGCACTGCCAGCGGCGGCCGCACCGCGACGCGCACCGCTTCGAGAAGATGTCCAACATCGTCAAGCAGTTCAAGCTGTCCTGCTCCAAGCTGGCGGCGCAGTTCCAGAGCATGGAGGTTAGTTTCCAGGCGCTACTGTTCGAGCGCGCGACGTTCCTGGTGGTGTCGCACTGCCAGCGGCGGCCGCACCGCGACGCGCACCGCTTCGAGAAGATGTCCAACATCGTCAAGCAGTTCAAGCTGTCCTGCTCCAAGCTGGCGGCGCAGTTCCAGAGCATGGAGGTTAGTTTCCAGGCGCTACTGTTCGAGCGCGCGACGTTCCTGGTGGTGTCGCACTGCCAGCGGCGGCCGCACCGCGACGCGCACCGCTTCGAGACGATGTCCAACATCGTCAAGCAGTTCAAGCTGTCCTGCTCCAAGCTGGCGGCGCAGTTCCAGAGCATGGAGGTTAGTTTCCAGGCGCTACTGTTCGAGCGCGCGACGTTCCTGGTGGTGTCGCACTGCCAGCGGCGGCCGCACCGCGACGCGCACCGCTTCGAGAAGGTGTCCAACATCGTCAAGCAGTTCAAGCTGTCCTGCTCCAAGCTGGCGGCGCAGTTCCAGAGCATGGAGGTTAGTTTCCAGGCGCTACTGTTCGAGCGCGCGACGTTCCTGGTGGTGTCGCACTGCCAGCGGCGGCCGCACCGCGACGCGCACCGCTTCGAGAAGGTGTCCAACATCGTCAAGCAGTTCAAGCTGTCCTGCTCCAAGCTGGCGGCGCAGTTCCAGAGCATGGAGGTTAGTTTCCAGGCGCTACTGTTCGAGCGCGCGACGTTCCTGGTGGTGTCGCGATTCAAAAAAATAGTCATGTCACGCTCGGCACTCTAGGGTCGGAAGGGTGTGACTGCCACTTCTTTAAGTTAGGGTAGCCATAGAGGCATAGACCATCCCTTCCATCGTCCAATCTGTATGACTCTACCGATTGGATCTGTTAGAACTGACCGGGTGTTGTGGATTAGTATGACAGTTCTTTTCTTGGCAATCACGCCTACACCCAATCTATAATAAACGCGGTGAATTCTAACTGATCCAATTTTTAAACAGCACAGATTTTGAGTCTGTGTTATGAAATTTTTTTTTAAATAAAATAAAAAAATGGGCTGGTACAGCCCAGTTTTTTTTTCTTATGCTTATCATTTCTTATGCTTATAGCATTCATTTTGTAATGTTACATGAGCTTTACATTTTTAGAGGACGCAGTTTTATTTTTGGGACATGTATCAATAGAAGCTTTACCTCAAGTTTGTGGGGTCGCCACCCTTGTCCCCCGGCCGCCATTGTGGAAAAAGGGATGAAAACGCTTTTTTCGGAAACGGAATATCTCGGAAACTATGCGTCTTACAAAAAATGTGTAAAGACATAATTTGTAGCAAGCCGGTGGTGTTGTCAGGTGCGGAACAGCGTGTTCGCGGCGTTCATCGACGGGTTCACGAGCAACACGTACGTGATGGTGGAGATGTCGGACCCCAGGATCCCGTCCGAGGCGGCGCTCATCAACATCCGCAACGCGCGCAAGCACTTCGAGAAGCTCGAGAAGGTGTCCTCCAGCGCGCCCGGCCAGTACCAGTGACGCGACCGGCGACACTACACCAGACGCTGTTCGTCGCGTGGGGAATTGCTATAGGTGGTTCATACAACTCCTAAAGATTTAGGAAAAACTTGGGGACGTTCATGGATTGAATTCCTACATCGGCACGGGTCGTCTTACATGAAATGATTCCATTCACTCATCATCCTTTATACCTTAACATTCTTGAGAACTAACTTGTTTGCTCTGATTTGATTAGGCTCAATAATCAGAGGGATAGAAGGTCCTCCTGGATCCTCCCACTCCAAAATTAAAATGCCTGTAACTTTGTAAATATTAGTTAGATTTTAATTTTTTTTCAATATACGTCATTATTTTTATCCTAGTTTATAATAAGGTAACAATTTTAATCAAAATCAAAAATAGTGTAATACCCAATTGCAAATACCTAAGTTTCTGTACCTAACCATCATTCCGTAAACATAATAAATTGTTAATTTTATTTATGTATTTGTGAGTAGTTTTATTTTAGAGTAACTGTTGTCCGCATCTACATGGGTTATGGGACTTACTCTTGTTCGTCTATATCCTGTCCTTCTGTCAGAGCCTTACAAATTCTGAATTAATGAGCAGAAGTACTTCAAACTTATAGTCTAAGATCCCGCTATACAACGACCTTCACCGAGCTGTTTATTGGATGAAAACTATTTTATATCCAATTTAATATGTCAATAAATATATCGCAAGTGGGTTGCCTAAAAAATTTCAGTCCAGGGTATGATTAATTAAGAATTAAAAAAAAAACATTGTACATGGACTCCTATTTGTTACAGTTTAGTTGACATCGTAGTTCAAATTAAAATAGATTGGATGTTATAAATAGTGCTTTTAGCCAGAAATACTTTCCTGGCTGAGGAAAGTATTTCTGCTCTATATTTTTCGGCAAAAGAAAGTTAACTGATAATAAAATCGTAGGTAAATAAGCAAAATTGCAATTTGCGACCTGAATTGCTCATCCAATCTAATTTGAACTAAGATGTCAACGGAACTCTAACAAATAGGAGTTCATGTTATAATGGTTTTTTTTTAATTCTTAATTAATCATATCCTGGGGCCTTATTCTGTATCGTTCACTTAGTTAGTTAGTAACCCTAACTGGGTTATTAAGTAAGAAAACGAAGGCAAAAATCCTATTTTTGCACAAATTACCAACCTAGGTCGGTATGGTATCATATCAGTATACCATGCTAGTTGCTATCTTGTACAAAAATAATACAAAAATAGGATTTTTGCCTCCGTTTTCTTAGTTAATAACCCAGTTTGGGTTACTAACTAACTAAGTGAACGAAACAGAATAAGGCCCCTGGACTGAAATTTTTTAGGCAACCCACTTGCGATATATTTATTGACATATTTAATTAGATATAAAAATGGGAAATGCTTTCCAAAAAACCAACTTCAAATGCCACTACAAAGAGTGAAATAATTTTTATTTAAATTTTTGGTACCTACACCAATTCGAAGTCGGGCAATGTTTCATACAATCCCTAATAGTCCTTCTTACTTGATGTGCGAAAAAAAAGATTCCGACGAATTGAGAACCTCCTCCTTTTTTTGAAGTCGGTTAAAAATGACGAAATCATAGACAATCGCCCGACTTCGAATTGGTGTAGGTACCTAAAATTTAAATAAAAATTATTTCACTCTTTGTAGTGGCATTTGAAGTTGGTTTTTTTGGAAAGCATTTCCCATTTTTATTTTATACTTTTTAGTGGAAAACAATAAAATGTACAAGGCGTTGTAAAAATACCCAAATTGCTTGAGGTGTGTTCATAAAATCTGAAGAGATACCTCAAATTCACCAAGATCCCATCATCAGACCCTGACTTGATGACTTTAGTCATCAAATCAGTATCTGCTAGCAAATGCACCAGTAACTATAAAAAATACCCAACTCGCTTCAAGTATACTAGCAAAATTTGAAGAGTTCCCTCGATTTCACCAAGATCCCATCATCAGACCCTGACTTGATGACCATAGGAAAACTTGGAAAATATTACTCTTTCTAATAATACTCAAATAGTTTCATGTGTCCATATGAAATTTGAAGAGTTCCCTCGATTTCTCCAGGATCCCATCATCAGATCCTGACCTGATTAAAATGGGACCATCTGGAAACAAAACCCTCTTAAACAAAAAAAGATTTTTTCAAATCGGTCCACGCGTCTTCGAGTAATCGGTGAACATACATAGAAAAAAAAAAAAAAAAAAAAAAAAGATTCCGACGAATTGAGAATCTCCTCCTTTTTTTGAAGTCGGTTAATAATAAAAATAGTTTTCATCCAATAAACAGCTCGGTGAAGGTCGTCCTTACTCGGAATCCCCTACTATATTAGCACTAATACTCGTTGTTAAGTGCTTTGGTGCCAAAGCTATAAGTAGGATTTTTTTAATTATAATTTAAGTTTGACGACTTGTCCTGGATTTCGAAAATATATAATACTGTCTTTGTGACAGGCGATGCGAGGTCTCAGTTCGCGGGAAACCTGATAAAAATAAATTGATTAAGTGCAAGTAAGCAGCTCGCGCACTGAGGGTTCAGTACCATCAAGGCCAATTCCAACTAAAACACTTCACGGTCTGCCCATGTTGAATATTTTAAAATTAATTTTCTTGCCGATAGATGGCACTAATCAATTTTTTTTTTACCCTTTGGGTACGGAACCCAAAAAACGACCAAGTGCGAGTCAAACTCGCTCTGTGGCCACATCTATCTACAGACTACAACTATCATATCGATAGCTTTTAATAGTTAGAGTTACTGAAAGAATCTACTGTGACAGATAGCTAAACGGATGAAGTCGTGAAGACAATGATAAATTATGAGAATAAAGAGTTCCTTTTTTACCAGTGTCCAGTTTGGTGTAGAACCATAGCTAAATCTTCCTGTGTAAAATGTTACACTTCATTGTGCGTTGTTCTTCGCTGGGCTTCGGCTTTACATTTTTACATTATTTTGTTAGGTATTACTTAAGTAGGTAGATATCTAATATGTATATGTTCTGCATTATTTATTACTGCACATACTCGTATAAATAAGCTCTCCCTAACTACAATAAATATTTTATTAATTTATCGTGTTTTTGTTGTTTTCTGTCGTTGCCCTTGCCCCCTTTACTTAACAAAACTAAAATGTTCCACCTACAATATTTGAGGTACTTCCCTTTCGTGGCACACCCTGTATTTTTAGTCATCGGTAAGTATCTATCGCGTTATCTTTGTGATAATTCGATATTATTGATACCTCATACTGCTTATCATTTTAATTTACCGGCATTCACCAAGTGTTGCTGTTTACCTATTTTTAACCGACTTGAAAAAAAGGAGGAGGTTCTCAATTCGTCGGAATCTTTTTTTTTTTTTTTTCTATGTATGTTCACCGATTACTCGAAGACGCGTGGACCGATTTGAAAAATTCTTTTTTTGTTTAAGATGGTTTTGTTTCCAGATGGTCCCATTTTAATCAGGTCAGGATCTGATGATGTGATCCTGGAGAAATCGAGGGAACTCTTCAAATTTTATATGGACACATGAAACTATTTGAGAATTATTAGAAAGAGTAATATTTTCCAAGTTGTCTTATGGTCATCAGGTCAGGATCTGATCATGGGATCTTGGTGAAATCGAGGGAACTCTTCAAATTTTGCTAGTATACATAAAGCGAGTTCGGTATTTTTTACAGTTACTGGTGCACATGCTAGCAGATACTGATTTGATGACTAAAGTCACCAAGTCAGGGTCTGATGATGGGATCTTGGTGAAATCGAGGGAACTCTTCAAATTTTGCTAGTATACTTAAAGCGAGTTGGGTATTTTTTATAGTTACTGGTGCATTTGCAAGCAGATACTGATTTGATGACTAAAGTCATCAAGTCAGGTTCTGATGATGGGATCTTGGTGAATTTGAGGTATCTCTTCAGATTTTATGAACACACCTCAAGCGATTTGGGTATTTTTACAACGCCTTTTATTGTTTTCCACTAAAAAGTATAAAATAAAAATGGGAAATGCTTTCCAAAAAACCAACTTCAAATGCCACTACAAAGAGTGAAATAATTTTTATTTAAATTTTAGGTACCTACACCAATTCGAAGTCGGGCGATTGTCTATGACTTCGTCATTTCTTCGCACATCAAGTAAGTAAGAAGGACTATTTGGGATTGTATGAAACATTGCCCGACTTCCAATTGGTGTAGGTACCTAAAATTTAAATAAAAATTATTTCACTCTTTGTAGTGGCATTTGAAGTTGGTTTTTTGGAAAGCATTTCCCATTTTTATTAGATCTCGAAACATCTGCTTCTAATAAAATCATATTACATTTACAACCTACGAGTACCTACCTATGTACACAGAAGAGGTATAATAAGCTTTAGAAACTGTTTAATTTAGGAACTTTAAATTAGTGAGGTCATATCCTTCTGTCTCATGCATACTAGTTACCACAATCGTTTCATTCATAATTAATTTAGCTCCCACTTCTCGTAGGGGGGCACCGAGGTCGGGTTGGCAGACTTCACACACCATTCAAAAATGTTTAGGTTGTATTCATTGCGATAAAGATTCTTCACCGTCATTCAAATAGGCAACAGATACTAGCTGTCTGAAACAATCAGATACTAAGCAACTGATGGGACGTGTGAACTTAACTGATGCCAACTTGCAAAGCTGCCTTATGGTAAAATCATTATGCCAATTTGTGTAAAAGCTAATAGGTATCCAACTCGTATAAGTACCTACTTACGAGTTGGATACCTATTAGATCATTTTCTCAGAAAAATAACCAAGACACTTCTAAACCATGACGTCGTTGGTAGATAATGTGTGCAGTCAGCATTACATAATACCATAATAATTGATATCACCATAACTATGTGATCCATTGCTCATTTTATAAGAACTTTAAAGATTTAATCCAGATTAAAAGCAGCAATGAAAACCTGTAATATCGCTAGTAGCGTGCGCAGTTTCACACGAATTTCCGCGGAGGCGATAAAAAGTATCGTCTATCTACGGCGTATAACGTACATCTGTGAATTTCCTCAGTTACTTAACTACTCGAGCTCGTGCATCAAACGTGATCCATGTGGTGGGCGAGTCTTGAAGTTTTAAGATTGTTTGAATATTTCGTCATAATTTAAGAATTCTGTTACGTAATAAGTAAGTACTTATCTTTCGGTTTTTCAGCATCCTTGACCGTATAATACGGTGAGTTGACCTTAATTTTATTTAATCCGTTATCAATTCGACACATACTTACTTATGCCTTCTTACATCATTCTTGCTTTTCCTAAATGTATGCACTCGTGTTTGTGCCTCCTGGAAACTAAAATTGCGTTTCAATAATTCTTTTTGCGCACAAAGTTAATTCGCCCGTGTAAATTTCGGTTTTTACGGATCTCGCCGTATTTAATCTATCTCTATTCCGGTAAATTGATTCATTCGTTTTGGCGTAGCGGAGTAACAAACACACTCACACACCTATCTAAGTACCTACCTACTTACTACATACCGTATTGGTACGTAAGTGTGATGTCCCAAAGGAAACTACAAAGTTTCATCAAAATTGCTGCAGTAATTTTTCAAGATATGGACTGCAATTACCTTACAGTTCATCGTAATCAGATTAACGTTACAACTTATTTATAATTAGAGCTTGGAATTCATAATATAACAAAAAAATCCTAATTTTCAGCGTTCTGCAAAATGGCCCAGAACATACCGACATTCGATTATCACGACGAAAGCCAGTCGGAAAAGTTAGCGAGGAAAACTAAAGAATCTCCTTTCATGGTAATTGGTAAGCAAAATATAAGTATCTACCTACTTTATTGATTTTATGAGTATAAGTAAAAATACGAAATAGGTACCTATGTATTAAGCTTATCTAAAAATACATGTATTGTCCCTATTAATTATATCACTTTCGGGTTACGTAGTAAACAAGAAAGTCTACGACTGTAGCCATGTGACATCTGCAACAAACAGAACGAAATTATCATCAGTATCAGTCACGTGATCAAGTTATCGACCGGATATCGACTCATCCGTAGAACAGAGTCCGATATGATCATGGAGCAAAAATGAGTTAAATAGCTGAATCGGATAAGGAATACGTTCTCTACAGACGTACGTTTTTAGAAATTTCTTATCTTGATTAGTTTCGGAAATATGGAATCGAATAACGATCTATCTGAAATTTACTTCGTAAAAAAACGTTCGATGTGATCAAGGGGCGGCGCGCGGGGAGCGGAGGTGGCGCGTGCGCCTCGTCCGCTCGTCATTTCGGCCGCTGTTCGTTGGAGTGAGGGCGCATTTGTGTCATGCGCTCAGATTTCTGTCGGCTTGATGAACAAAATAATGTAATAAGTGTAAAAACATATTTTTGAGCATGTCACGTGCACAGAAAATGTTGGAAATGCTTAAAATGACTGATGCAGAAAGGCCTGAGCTTAGTGCTATTTTCTCAAATGATCCTCCCAATCCTGATTATATGAAAAAAAGTGTAAATGTTGGTAAGTATGTGGTAAGTTGAATCTTTCAGCTGTATTATTTAGCGCTACATACTTAAGAATTCTTAAATTCATAAACTTTATATTTATATTGCTGTGATTAATGCATTTTTGTCTCAATTTTCCGTTGTGGGCGATCTGTTTTTATATAGGACGTTTTTTGACGGAGGAGTATAGAAATGCAATTTTAGTGCAAAAATACAATTTGCGTAATGCATAGTTCCAGAGAATTCATTTTTTCTGTAAAAATAATTAGTAAAAATTAGAAGTCTTAAGAAATATAAGGACGATATTATACGAACATTATTATTTTTTTAGGAGGTTCATGTAAATATAGGACGTTTTTCTATGAAACCTGTGATAAGGTTTGTTGGTTTGATATTAAGATGAGACGTTTTTACGGGGATAATGACATCAGTTAGGACGTTGTTCAGTTAGAAATATCGTGAAATAATAAAATTATAAAGATTTTTTATTTAAGATTTGTTAAATTAATTTTTAGTAATATTTTAAGAATACCTATTATAATAATGACACATTTTATTTATTTATTTCAGCTGTGTGTGTTAATGAAAACGACATGACACAACAACCTCACCTTTACCCCCTGATGCAGAAGAAATCAGTCAAGAACTAGCTGATATATGGGAATAAGTTATACATGAAGACTGTGGGACCAAAGAAATTACATGTGATAGCTTAATACCGAATGTCATTGCCTATCCGCCTGCCACAGATGTTTACAGCAATCAACCCAGTACATTTTCATTAGAAGTGCCTTCGAGTTTCAAAAATTCTCCAATAATTCAGCTTGAAGAGCTATTAGAAGTTTCTCCCAATAGATCTACCCCGGGTAATTTGGGACTGTCAGTGCCAACTCCTATGCCATCTCCTACTAACGTCCATTCGATTTGCAATAATTCATTCAGTCCTAATCATACATTCTCTGTAATTTCTTCGTCGTCGACTCCTAAAACGACAAAGGCGTCCAAAAGAATGGGCAGGCCTTAAACGCAAATGCCTTAAGAACTTAGGTAAGAAATATGTAACCTTGCGTCCTCATGGCAACATAAACATATTTTACTATAAGAGAAAGTTATCTTGTTTTAACTTCACAGTTTTTGACATGGGTAAAAGAAAGGCCGTTTGCTATATGTGGGATGAATCTGTGGCAAAACGTGGTGCTAATGAGGTCAGCAGTTGCCTCTTAGATTTTGTCCAAACTAATGTTGACGAAGGGGTCAAAGTGTTTCGCTTTTAGTCAGACAATAATTGTGCTGGCCAAAATCGTAACCACTTTGTATTTGCGATGTACGTTTACGCAACAAAAAAGTTCAACGTATGTATACACATCGCTTCTTACAGAAAGGGCACACCCAAAATGAGGAGGACAGTGTCCACTTTGTCATTGAGAGAGCTTCTAAGACCAAAACTATGGGCTAAGAATGAAGGATTAACCCTATGTTGTTCGCAACGTAACCCAGAATGACGTGTTTGAATTTAACAGACGTTTTCACTAAACCTAACCGCCTAAATCTAATGTTTAAGCCGATAGGTGACAGTTTTCACGTACAACAACCGTCACCTTAGAGCTTAGGTGACTCCTAAAATGTTGGTGAAATCGAGCATCAATGTCTTGTCATTAATAAGGTTTGGATGAAAGACATTAAGGGCAAGAAAATGAATTGGAGTAACATTCAAGAAGTTCATGCAGATGGTAGTGATCCCAACAAATTGTTCTTTAAATATGACCTAACTCAACCTGATTATAACATTTTAGTGATCGGAATTCAACAGTAACTGAACTACACCTGCCTACATTATTCCGAACCTATTAAGGTTCCTGCTGCTAAATATAAAGATTTAATGGATATGTACCGCTCGGAAGTTATTCCCTCAGAATATCATCCATACTTTAACTCTTTGCCATGTTGATGCTTCTGAAGAATCGGATGATGATTTATCAGAATAAAAAACATTTTAGATATTTAGTCTTTCTTTTTTGCTATTTTTTTAGAGCTGAAATCTTTTTACCCATTTAGCAAAACAATGTTAATTCTAATACCTAATGAATACGGTATTAAATTTTACCTACGTACAATTTCATTCCTATTAAAATTGTGCACTCACGGCTAGGTCACAATGTAAAACTGATTGATAAATAATTATTATTATTATGGAGGCTGAATATCTCCATGTACGTATTTCCTGTTGTTATATAAATATTTACGTGTATTTATAAGTTTAATGCTCGTTTCCAACATTTTAAGAGACGCCTAAGCCCTTAGGTGACAGTTGTTGTAAGTGAAAACGATCGTAAGATTGTCGTATTGGTCATCCAGTTCCCATACTGTGATACGATATGCCATTAAATAATTACTGTTTTAAGTTTTAACTAAACGCCATTAAGGCCGTTTTAGCTATATGAAAATTTTAATATTTGTTTAAATATGTTTTTGAACAAAATGTTGTTGATTTTATAAGTAATGCGAAGTTTAAATTGGTCCATAGCCATACGCGTCTCCTGCATTATCCCTTTAGATACATAGATCTCTATATTTTAGACACTGCTAATTTTACGCTACCTCACGAGCTGTGAAGCAATTGAACGAATTATAATAGTCTGTAATCTGTTTTGAGATTTTTTAAATAAATAACCTTTTTTTAATAAAAACTTTATGTTTTATTTAGTTACATGAGAGGGTAGTCATCATATGGCTAATATTAAGTTTAAAAATTTAAGATGGTTATTCACAAAGGACTCATAAAGGATGGGTAATTCCGACAAAAAATGAACCGTGTTAATATGGAACGTCACATAATTCATACGCCTCCGTAAAACAACGCACAATGTTAACAACGGACCCCCGCACTTCCGCTATAAAATGTCATATGTTGATATGAAACTCACTATCTCGTGAAAAAAAGGGATAAGAAATATACACTACATAGCATTTAACTAGGCTGGGGCGTTGTCAAAACATACCAAAAAATCAAAATTTCAATTCTTACTGTTTAAGAATTACACAGGTCAACAACTTCTCTTACCTCTACTGACAACTATCAATCCTGCAGATGAGACTTTGTTCTACGGATGAGTCGATATGTCTTTCTCGTGCATTTTTTTTAATTTTGTTCCATTCGAGCGATCGACTGGACATGTCCGACGTCCGTCCGTCCAGCTTAGGTAGGGACTACTTGACTTAGTATATACTTAATATAACGAGAAACGCCCTGACGAGTCACATATTATTATTTATTTCTCTCGTCGATATCGCTTTTAAAGAATCCGTGGAAACTGATGTACATAAATACTTAGATTACGAATGTCAAGTAAAAAAAATTTCTTGTACTTAACTTTTAAAAGCGAAACTCTTGTGGTGAAACTTAGTATGTCGTCGTAGATTTTACCTAAGTACTTTGCCGTAAATACTAGCGGGTTCCATTGAGGAATTATTCAATAATAGGTTCCTTTTGTTTGTCCAGGCTTGGCGGGCTTGGCGTCCGCCGTGGGCTACGGCGTGTACTCGTACAAGAACCGCGGCGGCATGAGCACCAGCGTGTTCCTGATGCAGTTCCGCGTCATATCGCAGGGGCTCGTGGTGGGCGCGCTCACCGCCGGCGTGGGCTACACGCTGTACAACAACTACGTCAATAAACCCAAGGCGGTTGAAGCTGACCACTAATTACCTACTCTAAATTTTACCGAATTTTGTTTACAAACTTCTAGCTGACCTGGCAAACGTTGTTCTGTCCTTATATAAAAATAGATAAATTGAGATTGAAGATATCCTATCTTTTAAGTTAGATCAGACTGCACACTGTGTGTAAATTTTATTAAAATCGATTAAGTAGTTTACGAGTCAATCGTGGACAAATAACGTGACGCGTAATTTATATAAAGATTATTTATAAGATTGTATGTAAAATACTTTTATAATTGGACACTAAGTGAAAACGTGGTGCTGAAAATCATTTTATGATAATTTTTTAGGACATTACACACATCGCAATTTAGCTCCAAAGTAAACGAAAGCCTGTGTTACGGGTATTAGATAACGGATATAGGTACATAAACATAAATACAATATGTTGATTAACACCCAGACACTTGCGAACAATTCATGCTGGGAATCGAACCCACGACCTCTGATGCAGAGGCGACGGTAGGATCGCTACCGCTACGCCATTCGTTCGCCAATTAATGCAAGGAAGGATAATTAATATTATAGTTAAATTACATAATAAATATTAATTGTAGTATTATTAATAAAAAGTTATTATTAAGGTATTAAATGTATTATTATGTAATTAAAAATAAACAATAAATGGAGAGCTTAAATAATATTAGAAGCTTTTTTTAATAAAATTATTAATTAATTAAATAAATATTAAGTTAATATATTAGCTATTCTATAAATCTAGATGTTAACAAGCAACAAATACAATGTCAAATAAAAACCATCAGTTCAAATACATTGTTATTTTTTAATTTACATTTTAATATCACATTTTATATTCAAATCATTATAAAAGCACTTTTACAAACAACTTTAATACTGAATTTAGTGCACCTCTACAATGAAAAACTGAAATAAAAGTACAAAATTAAAAATTACTGAATATCAAGTATTATATTAACGTTGCATTGTGAATCTTCGTATCGGCAGCAGGGAGCCAAACAACACATGCTGTATCACTGGGAACTTTGCCAGCACTTCTTTTTTGTACATTTTTATTAATCCCTGGTTAATTTTAGACCATGATCCAACTGCACTTATGCTCCACAGCTGGTTTGAATGCTCGGCAAAGGGACCCTTTTTCACCTCCTTAATGTATTTTATGCAAGATAAAAACATGTACTCCTCAGCATATTTGTCGATAATGTCGTCCTCCAAGAACTTAACAGGAGGGTATATCCTCGGCTGGTCGATCAGTTGCGAGCTTCCCCATATGAATGGGACAAACTGATAGTCATCTAAGCTCCATACACCGTGACTTCCGGCCGGTTCCATTCTATAAGTCTGCTGCAATCTCCTCGCAATTTCAAGGTACTTGTTGAATATTAAAAATACAGTTGCCACATTGTCTTCCAAATCCAAAAAACCTATTTTATACAGACAGCATAAGAACATAATGAACGACATCTCGTGGCCAGTCCCATAGTCTATCCGAGTGGAATTCCCGAAGCTCTCCTCTAGGTAAACTTTTACTTCAGGTATAGCCAAGTGTAGCTTCTGATCCAGCACTTCTTGTAGGAGGACTGTGGTAATGGTCTTGACTTTGGCAAACCAATCTCTGAATGCTGAATTACCAAACCTTTGTGGCTGCTCTATGGGTGGGTACTCGTCTATTAATTTGTTAAGTTTTTCCAGCAAGTTAACCAGTTTTGTAACATTCTCCGAGACCTTGCAGTCTACGGATAAAGGTTTAGATTTTATAGCCTCATTCAGAGTGGCGATAAAGCCTGTGTATTCCATGTAAGCCTCAGACTTTTCCCATATAGCCATGTCTGTGATTGATTTGACTGCTTTCTCTGGTTCCACAAAACGATGGTTAATGGGCAGAGCAGGGGCAATCTTCTCCATTGTAGCTCCATCTCCAATTACACTGTCTGCATTCATCTGCAATACAACAAAATTTTATTAATGATTTCCCAACTGTTACAAGCAGACACTGTTATTTTTATTGTGTTATTATTAACCACAAAAGAACACAATATTTAATACAACCAAATATAATCCAACTTATAATTCTAATATCATTAGGAATTTATTTCAATTTTTTGTTGATAACACTAACAAAACATTTTTAATCAAGACTCATTAGAACATCATCTTACGTAGTATTAATTACACATTCCGATTTAATTTGCCACTATACGCATACTAGTAAATAGTGTTGGTCGCTCCGGCCCGCGATAAGCTTTGTGGCTTCACCAATGAAGGTCAGAAATGTCAAAACGGATTTAAGTCGCACACATGGCCGGCCCTCCAATTCTTTGACGACATTTTAGCCAGCTAAGGCTAATTTTGTTTGGAAAATGGAAAGAATATTGCGCGGTATCATGCGATATCGTATTTTGGACCGCGCCACCATGGTCAAACAGTTTCAAGAAGTCAAGGATAATCCAGTGGTATGTCAACTAACCTTTCCTTATTTTAAATACACTTTTATAAAATATCCCCAGGAAATTAGTTCAATCTGTACTTAAAATTATTGATAGATTGAAGATTCATGCATCTGCGAACATAAAATTATTTTTGTTTTTTATTTATTCGGATCCATGAAAATATTTTCTGACGTTGACATTGACTTTAGCAATTTTGACATGTTGAGTGTTTCGTTTAGAAACAATGGTGTCGATTCTGTTGTACAAAATCTCTAAACCTAAACTAAACTAAAATATTTTAATTTAGGTGTCTGTATCTCTAAGTGACATTCGCTTGGCAGCTTCAACTAAATTAAGAATCTCTAAAAGGCTCGCTAGACTAAATTTAAATTTAGTTACACGTGATTAATGTAGTGTTGCCATTTATGATAAAGGAACTCTACAAATGTTGTTTTTTTATTTTTCCTATTAATTTTTAAAATAATTTGAGCTAAAAATATCAAAATAAGTTACTCAAAATACAAAAGTAATAATTTTATTGATTTGTTTTGGTCACCTTACAAAGTGCCGAAAATTGATATTTTGTTTAGTTCATCACGTGAATTACGCCTATTATCTTTGATTAATTATTGTCTATACCTTGTCTATACTCATATCACGGTTGTCATTTGTCAATTGTCAGTTGGGTATTTCACGTAAAGTGCGACAAGGCTATTTTGGCACGTGGCCAAAATCGGAACTAACGCCGCTATCTTGTGATACTGTTTAATAGATGAATAACATTAGGAAAAGGGCAAACAAAAAGCAAGAGGAGCTTTTGAGACGATTTAAATTTTTAAATTTATGATTTTGAGGTTATCACACCAGCAAGTAAAAATAAATAAATAAAATTACTAGTTTTTTTCTAATTTTCTCACTTAGTAATATTAATTTTGAATCATATTTAAAATATTTCTTGCAATATTAAATAAAAAATCCGTGGTTTTCGACTTTACGGCTGACGAGTTAAATTTAGTCGGCACCTCCTGAGGTCCTCTCTAAATTTAAAGAATTTTAGGTTGACTTTTCTTAACTTAGAAAGTAAGCGCGTACAACGGAATAGCTTTTGCTCTCTAAAATCTAAATTGAATAGTTTGGAGCTGTCAAACTAAATTTTAAGTTAGATCTGTCATTTAGTGTGTCTTCTGAATAGCACACCTCTCTAACTCTAATTTTAACGATTTTTAGTTTAGAGAAACGCCAACAGAATCGACACCAATGTTGCATTGTAGGCAAGGACACGGCAAGGATTCTTTATTAAATATACCATCGGAAACTGGATAATAAACGAAATAGACAAAGAGCTAGTAAAAATAAAAGGAAAGTATAAAGACGTTTTTACAGTAGTAATAATAATATTTCATTACTGTTTTAGCCAAAAGCTATATTTTACACTTGCATGGACAGCAGAATGATACCAACAAGATTTACTGAAACGTGTGTTGGAGATATGTTTGTCGGTAGGTATTATTTTGATAATAAATATATAAACTCCAATACACTCTAAATAAATAAATACACTCTAATAAATTATTAAAAAAAAAACATCTTACAAATTGATTAGTAATAATATACTTTATTACAGTGAGAAATGCTGGAAATCTTATACCACATTCGCAATTTTTTGGAGATGAAATGACAAGTTGTGAACCAGCCGGCTTAGAACTCAGTTGTATCATAAATGATATCAAACACGTGATTGTATGTGGTCACAGTGACTGTAAGGCCATGAACCTACTGTATAAACTTAAGAGTAAAGAAGAATCAAACATTGTAAGTTTTAAAAAGAATGTTATAATTTCATTGTGTGGTTTATGTGTGTGGGATGGGATTGTGAGTATTTTGTTTTTTTTTTTTACTTCAGGAACAAAGAAGAATCTCTCCCTTAAAATCGTGGCTATGTTCTCATGGGAAATCGAGTTTAGAGAAATTTCTTGACATCAAAGGTGATTTTGAAAAACCAATACTTTTTACCGCCGAAACACCACAAAGAAAATTCGTAGCTTATATTGATCCTGAAAACCAATTTTGTATTGAAGATAAACTATCACAGGTAATTTATTATTTATAACTTGTTCTTTGCTGTTCATTAATTATTTTTATTGTTGTTGTAAATTGATTCATAATTTTTGTTGCACGTCATTGTTGTTGTTGTTGTAAATTTATTGATATTGATGTGTAAATTACTATTTCAGGTTAATACTCTGCAGCAACTGCAGAACATTGCATCGTATGGAATGTTAAAAAAACGCCTCGAGAGACACGAGCTACATATACATGCGTTATGGTTTGATATTTATACTGGTGATATTTATTATTTTAGTAGACGAGCTAAAAGATTCCTTATAATAGATGAATCAAGTTATGAAATAATTTTAGCAGAAATCAGAAGATACTACTCCTAATGAAGCTATAATTTTTTTTACGTAATTTAAATAAAAATAGTATCTAAAATAAGTATTTATTTTTATATTTTTAAGTTTTTAGTTTTAATGAATTTTTTAATATTTCATCACGTGTTTTTTTATATTTTTGTAGAAAAATTGTTAAAAATGTTATTTTAATAAGGGAAAAGTTGATACTGTTTATATACATGTAATGAAATGAGTGACATTTCATTCATTTGAATTTGCCGCGCTTCGCGTATCAGCTGTCTGTCGGCTATGATATTGATCTGTGTCTATGATTTAAAAATGGCGTGGGACGCGCAGATTGTTTTGTGCATTTTATTGTTATAAAAACTAATAGAAAGAATGTGATTGAGGACTCGATATTTAGTGAACTTTAAATGTCGTTTCTTTGTACTTTCAGGTGAGATAGAAGTGTAATTGTCGTAACTTGATAATAACTTTTGTAAAGACTTGTTAATAAAACAAAACTTTGTACTTTCAGAGAAACAATTTGTTGTTTGTTTTTGGAGATCCTCAATGTCTTACAAAACGACATTTTTGTGAACTAAGAAAATATGGACCGGCTTCAGTTTGAGTTTACGATGATAGCCTCAAATGATGGCAAATCAAATGTATTAGCTATAACCTCAATATCTACTGAAGAAAGAAAATGTTATGTTTTACCCGAGGAACTGAAGCCGGTGAGTCATCATACATATATTGTTAAAACGAACACTTTCACAAAAGTAAAAAATAGCATTAAAAAAAGACACCAGAGTAGAAAAGTATGGATAAAGTTGGATGAAAATCTAAAGAAGACATATGTAGATGAGGAAGGTAATATGCAATTTTTAGATCAATATTTAGATGAAGTGAGCACAACACAAGCAAAGGACAAAAATGACACTTTGCAACAAATCTTGGAACAATTAATTGAAACTACAACTAAGAAAGAAAGTCAACATAACTTAAAACATATCTCAGAAAAATTTATTATTGAAAAATTCACAAGCAAAAATCCTAATGCGATGCAATGGATAGAAATTTTTGAAAAAGAGTGTGCGCGCTTTAATATAACAAAAGATGAGACAAAAATAGATATTTTGAGGTTATTTTTAGATAAACCTTGTTTGGATTGGTATAGCTCGATGATCATAAAACTAACAATAAATTCTGAATGGAGTGAATGGAAATACAAGTTTTTAGAAACTTTTAAAAACCAAGGATGGGACATAGTCACATATGCTCTCGCATTTAGGTATAAAGAAGGACAGTTAATTGATTATGCCATAAAAAAAGAACGGCTTTTATTAGATATAAACAAATCTATAGATTCCAAAACAATGATAGATCTTATTGCAACTGGTTTACCTGGATTTATCTTAAATAAGTTAAACAGGGATGAACTCAACAACACTACTGACTTGTTCAACGAGATAAGAAAATATGAAGGCACGATATATAAGAAAAACTCAACTAACATAAAGAGCAGTACATTTTATAATAAAAATAAAACTTATGAGAAGAAGTCATGTAAGACTTGTGAGTCTTTGGACAAAGGAATTAGATATCATCCGGAGGAGTCATGTTGGTTCAAGAAAAATAAAAATGACCCTGAAAAAGTTCTTAAAACTAAAAATGTAAACAATAACTCCATAATTGAAGTAGACATAAATACTGAAAAAAAACTAGTAAGCACACCATTAATCAAAATCAAGCTTTTATTAGAAAATAAACTAGAAGTGAGTGGTATTTATGATTCAGGCTCACAGATTTCTATAATAAATTCAAGATTAATAAAAGTAAAAGAAAAAAAAGATGATGTGAACATAGCATACATGAAAACGGTTAATGGTGTGAAGAAGATGGATGGCTTGATAACAATAAAAATTAAAATATTTGATTTAGAAGAAGAGGTGGATGTATACATAGTAGAAAATGAAGATTTTGATGATTTCATAATCGGATTAGATATGATAAAGAAATTCAGATTAACCCAAAATGAGAACTTGCAGATAGAACAAAAGAAAATAACAAATAAAATAGACAGGATGTCTAAAGATAACAGAAATGAAGATAATAATATAAAAAAATATACAGTAAATTTCAATGAACACATAGAAACAGAGGAATTTATAAGTATGACAGACCATTTAGATAATCAAAAGAAAATTGAGATAGAGAAAATTATAAAGGAATATAAAACAATATTTGCTAAGGACAAGTATGATATAGGTTCAGTTAAAGATTATGAAGCTCGCATAGATTTACAAGTAAATAAATATTGTAGTAAAAGACCATACAGATGTACAATACAAGATAGATTAGAAATTGAAGAGCAAATATCGATGTTACTAAAGAACAATTTAATAGAAGAATCATACAGTCCTTTCGCTGCTCCAGTGACATTGGCGTTTAAAAAAGGTGAAAATAGAAAATCCCGTTTATGTGTAGATTTCAGAGAGTTAAACAAAATAGTTATACCACAAGCTCAACCATTTCCTTTGATAGATGATCTAATTATTAAAACTAGAAATTGCAAGTATTTTACTACACTAGATATAAACTCAGCATTTTGGGCAATACCATTACGGGTGGAAGACAGAAGTAAAACAGGATTTGTCACACAAGATGGCCACTTCCAGTGGACCTGCCTCCCTTTTGGCTTGAAAACATCACCAGCAATTTTCCAGAGAATCTTAAGCAATATTCTAAGAAAACACAATCTCACAGGATACTCTGTTAACTATATTGATGATATTTTGATATACTCGTCTACCTTTGAAGAACATATAAGGCACATTAGAAATGTATTAGAGGCAATAATTAAAGAAGGCTTTAGACTGAAGTTTAAGAAATGTACCTTTGCTTCAGACTCGGTAAAATACCTCGGCCATATAATTCAGAACAATTCAGTAAGACCACTTAAAGACAATTTGATTTCAATAAGGAACTTTCCAACTCCTAAGACGCAAAAGAACATCAGACAATTTTTGGGAAAAATAAACTTCTACCATGACTATATACCAAGAAGTGCAATTATCTTAGATCCATTACACAATTTATTACGAAAAAACGAGAAATTTGTATGGTCAGAGAAATGTGAAGAAGCATTCAATCTGATAAAAAGATATTTATGTTCGCAACCGGTCTTGGAAATATTCGACAAAGACTTACCAATCAAAATCTTTACCGATGCATCTTTGGAGGGCATTGGAGCAATATTAAAACAGACACAACTAGATGGTAAAGACAAACCGGTGGCATATTTCTCAAAAAAATTGAATGAACATCAAAAACGGAAAAAGGCTATATATTTAGAATGTCTTGCTATGAAAGAAGCTGTTAAATATTGGCAGCACTGGCTCATCGGAAAACAATTCACCATTTACTCAGATCACAAACCTCTAGAGAACATGAACATTAAATGCAGGACAGATGAAGAATTGGGTGATCTCACATACTACCTATCTCAGTATGACTTTACCGTAAAATATATACCTGGTAAAGAAAATGTAGAAGCAGACTGTTTGAGCCGAAACCCTGTATTAGAACCAGAAGATAACAGAGAAGAAACATTGAGAATAGTTAATTTAATACAAATAAAAGATATAGTTGGAGACCAAGAGAAAAATGAAACAATAAGAGAAAAGAAACAAAATTTAATACTAAAAAATAATATCTATTATAAAAAAATAAAGAAACAGGAAAAGATTATCCTCTCAGAAGAATTTAGTAAAAAACTTATAAAAAAGGTGCATGAAGATTTATGCCATATTGGGATCAGACAACTGCAGAAAAAAATAAGTTCAATATATACGGCTATAAACCTGACAAAAAATATCATAAATATTTGTAAAACATGTGAAATATGCATAAAAAATAAATCAAGATGTCAAAAAAAAATTGGATTACTGTCACAACTGGGACCAGCCACCAAACCATTTGAAATAATGTCAATGGATACTATTGGTGGATTTGGAGGATCTAGGTCTACAAAGAAATATCTACACCTTTTAGTAGATCACTACACAAGATATGCATTTATTGCGACTTCGAAAACCCAGAATGCATGTGACTTTATAAATTTAACAAAGAAAGTACTAGAGACAGATGAGATTGGAATTATCCTAACAGATCAATATCCGGGCATAAATTCAAGAGAATTTAAACAATTTTTGCAGGAAAATAATATTAAACTAATTTTTACAGCCGTAAATACACCATTCTCGAACGGCTTGAATGAAAGATTAAACCAAACAATAGTAAATAAAATAAGGTGTAAAATGAATGAGAAAAATAATAAGAGAACATGGACAACACTGGCAAGAGAATGTATACAAAAATATAATGAAACAGAACACTCCGTTACAGGTTTTGCACCAAAATATTTACTGGATGGTACAAATGTCAGTATTCTACCAAATGAATTCAAAACGATGGAAAAGGAAGACAAGTGGATTGCTGATAGAAGATTGGCATTAGAGAATACAATAAAATCTCATGAGTATAACAAGAAAATATTTGATAGAAATAGAAAAATGCAAGAATTTAATGTAGGAGACAGTGTATATGTAGAAAATGGAAATAGACTGAATAGAAAGAAATTAGACGAATTAAAAATAGGCCCTTTCAAGATAATAGAGAAAATATCGAATTCCATTTATAGGATTGATACAGGCAACAGAAAAACAGAATCAACATTATTTCATATAACAAAATTGCAACCTGTCATAACAGAGGCTGAAGAAGATGAAGGAGATGATAATGAATATGAAGATGACTTATAAGTACATTTTACAGATATATTGCTTAGAATTTTCGCTCTTAGGGGGGGAGATGTAATGAAATGAGTGACATTTCATTCATTTGAATTTGCCGCGCTTCGCGTATCAGCTGTCTGTACCTATGATTAGTGATCTGTGTCGAGGATTTAAAATGGCGAGGGACGCTGAAATTGTTTTGTGCATTGTTATCGTAATAAAAACTCATAGAAAGAATGTGATTGAGGACTCGAGATATAGTGAACTTTAAATGTCGTTTCTTTGTTATTTCAGGTGAGATAGAAGTGTAATTGTCGTAACTTGATAATAACTTTTGTAAAGACTTGTTAATAAAACAAAACTTTGTACTTTCAGAGAAACAATTTGTTGTTTGTTTTTGGAGATCCTCAATGTCTTACATACATAATATAGTTATATGCATATTATTATTTTTACTGGGTCCAATAATTAAGTCGTACTAAAAAATGTAAGTTTTTATGTTAGTGAGTTTCTTGTAAATTTTACAACCATTTATAACAACAATCGATTACAAGTCCGAGGTATAAAGTTAGATTTCTGGACAACTTCGTTGTCTTTAATGGTTGGGTGTAAAATATTTTTTATCAGTTTTTATTGAAATCTCAATTAAATGTTAATATCTTACTTAAAATCTACATATGTCTAAATTAAAATCTACATACAAAACTAAAATGTTAAAATAAATCTAGTAGACCACAGCTGTCAGAGAGAATTGTTCTCAAAATGCTGGCCTCATTGCCTCGTTGTGTCGCAATACTAATTCTTTGGGCAATGTAGTGGCCAGTTTTTTGGTCACGCGTTGCATCGGCCAGGCGTAAAGAAATTTCTTTAAAAATTTTCTTTGCTCCCGGTTCCCACGCTCCCATTGAAACTATACCTCAAAAGGCTCAAATAAATACCCACTATCCAGGCAGACATTTCTGCGCCTTTTGAGGTTTTCAGCGGATTCAGCCGCTGCCCCAGTCCTAATTTGGGTTCCAAGAAAATGGGACGGTGCATGGGTGTCAACACAAGTGGCATCCAACAAGAGTGTAAAATTAAATGTATTTCACATAATATAATATATTCACTGAAATAAAGATAGCGCAGCTTTTGCCGAAATACAAGAAAGTGAATCCCCTTTTATACCTACTTAATAAAAAATAAAAAAATATTTTATGAAAATGTTGTTTTCATCATTGTCAATGATACCATCGCTTTTGTTAAGTTCTAGAGAAGTTCTCTCGCAGAGACACAATAGAAGGATTAGAAGGGAAGTCTGAATATGGGGTGCAAATTATCTTATACATTACAAAAATTTTAGTTCCATAGACGCTTACGTCTTAATAATTAAAATAAAAATGCTTTCTTCATGACCACCATTATAATAATAATAAATATTCTTTTTCACAGTGACAGTTCACATCATACTATTTAAGAAGAATGTGGGTGTACCTAAATAGGTTTTACTAACACTCCCCCTTAACACCACATTCTACTTACGACTACTCCCCCTTAATACTACATTTACATATGACTCATAAGGACAAACGAAAATAAGTTTAAATCTAACTTAAAACAAAACATTACATGAACAAAACAAATAATTAACACATAGGTATCATTGAAACAAATAATAAGCTGCCTAGTTACCTATAGTTAATTT
Organism: Coenonympha glycerion; assembly: GCA_963855885.1. Lineage (NCBI taxonomy): Eukaryota > Metazoa > Arthropoda > Insecta > Lepidoptera > Nymphalidae > Coenonympha > Coenonympha glycerion. Next base: position 13,838,068 of record OY979630.1, on the reverse strand, counting down.
AACAATTCAACAAACCTAAGGCATTCTTAAACTTGGTGAACAATTCCTTACATAAAGCCTTTGTGAATATATCTGCTTTTTGTTCTGAAGAAGATACATGTTTCAAAATTACACTACCATTCTGTATTGTATCTCTAATAAAGTGATGTCTAATATCTATGTGTTTGACTCTTTTACTTTCCCTATTTTTTGCTATATGAATCTTCAAATATTAGAACGTTATCACAATTTAGATGTAAATCTTTTAACAATCCCTTAAACCATAAAGATTCTTGAATTAATGAACTAAGAGCAATGTATTCAGATTCGGCTGTTGAAAGTGATACTGTTTTTTGCTTTTTGGTTCCCCAATTAACAACATTTCCATACAACATTAGACAAAATCCTGAAACACTTTTTCTATCAGTACAATCAGCCGCCCAATCTGAATCACAATAACCAATTACATCATGTTCTACATGTATGTCATTTCTATAATAAATTCCTAAATCTTTAGTAAATTTCAAATATTGTAATACTCGTTTTAAATAGTTCCAATGATTATCATTAGCACAACTTTGGAAGCGACTAAAGAAACTAACTGCAAAACTTAAATCAGGTCTTGTGCCAACAACTAAATAAATCAGACAGCCAATTAATTCTTTATAAGGTTTCTTAGTAAAGAGTTCAGTATTATTTTCCTTAGTAAATTTAAGATTTTTCGCTACAGGTGTGGCTATACCTTTACATTCTAACATGTTGAATCGTTTTAATAAATTTTCGATATACGTTTTTTGATGTAATTTAATGGTGATGTTCTTATGATCTCTCTCTATTTCTAAGCCCAAATACCTTTTTATTGGACCCAAATCTACCATATCGAACCTCGACTTCAATTCTTTTTGGAAATTACATATCACACTCTTATCGCTATGAATAAGAAGAACATCATCAACATATAAGAATACATAAAAATTGTCCCTTCTTGTATAAAGGCATGTATCGTGCAGTGAATTATTAAAATCTTTTTGCAACATAAAATCATGAAACGTATCATTCCAACATCTAGGTGCTTGTTTTAAGCCATACAATGATTTATTTAATTTACATACTTTATTATTATTTGATGCTTCCGGTAAAAACATATAAATTTCTTCTTGTAAATTTCCATGCAGAAAAGCTGTTTTAACGTCCATTTGTTCAATAAACATACTATTTCTATTTGCTAATACTAAAAGTGTTCTAAAAGTAGATAGTTTTCCTACTGGTGCATAGGTTTCATTCCATTCTGAAGACTCATATCCTTTTGCTACCAGTCTTGCTTTGTAAGTGTTATTATTTTTCTTTCTAAATACCCATCTACTATGAATAATTTCCTTATCTCTTGGTTTCTCTACCTCAGTCCATGTGTTGTGCTTCCTATGTGAATTCATTTCTTCATCTATAGCTTTCAGCCACTGGTCTTTTTCTTTAGATTCTAATACTTCTTTCAAATTTCTTGGAACATCGAGATCATTGATTAAATTATCTACACTTAGAGCAACAAAATCACATTCATGGAATTCATCACATATATAATCTTGAAGATAAAATGGTTTCCTTTTCGTCCTCTTGTTCTCTGTTTCCGTTATTTCTTCAGAAACATTTCTTAATGTATTCTGTTCTGAAGTGCTGGCTTTCTCATTTTCTAATTCTTCCACATCTTGAATATTATTATCAGGACTATTTCCTATATCCGTCAATATTTCATTATTTATATGAACCTTTTTATTTTGTATTCTTTCCTCATTAAATATAACATCTCTCGCTTCAATTATTTCCTTTTTTATTGGATCCCATAAGCGGTATCCATTGTTACAGTATCCAATCATGTACAATTTTTGTGACTTTTCTGACATTTTACTTTGTCGGTATACTCTATTTATGTAACAGTATGCTTCGCTCCCAAAAACTTTTAATTTTTGATAGTTACATACTTCACCATACCATAGTTCTGCTGGTATCTTATTATCTACTGTAGGCAAACGATTAATTACGTATGCACTTGTATACACAGCTTCACCCCACATTTCCTTATCAAATATTGAATCTGCTAAAATTGTTCTAGCTTTTTCTACTAATGTACGGTTTAATCTCTCTGCCTTTCCGTTTTGTTGTGGTGAATATACTATAGTAGTTTCTATCTGAATTCCTTCCTGTTGACAGTATTCTTTGAAATTGTGGTTTATATATTCGGTTCCATTGTCACAACGAAATCTCGATATTTTATAATTGAATTTAGCCTCAACCATTTTTGAATATATTTTTAAATATTTTAACACATCCTTTTTATTTTCCAGCAGATAGACAATCATAAAATGACTATAATCATCCAAAAATGTCAAAATATATTTTTTATTGTCATGTGTTCCAGGTCTAATCGGGCCGCATAGATCGCTATGTATAAGTTCTAGAATTCTAGTTGTCTTTTTGTAATCATTATTGAATGGTAGTCTCGTTTGACGTCCTTTTAAACATGGCTCACACAGTATATCATAATTTGATAATAATTCACAATCTATTAATTTCTTACCTTTTAATATTTTCATTTTCTGTGTTGACGTATGACACAATCTTCTATGCCATATCTCATCAGAGGCTGGTATTGCGTAGGCTTTTTGTGCTATTGTCTTTGAGATTCTAAATTTTATATCATATAAATTACCTTTCCTTGTACCTTCCTGAATTACATAATTATTTCTGTGAATTTTAACAACGTTATTTTCAAATTTAATACCATATCCATTGTTTTCAATACGACTTACAGACAACAAGTTATTGCTTAATTCAGGTACATAAAGAACATTTAATAATTTGCAAGTGTCAGTCTGTATGTTGCCAATTTTTGTAGCATAAAGGTACTGATCTTTCTTAGCAATATTGATCTTTATAGGATTTTCTAACTTCAAATAATCTGAGAAATATTCATCAGTACCAATTAAGTGATCAGAGGCACCAGAATCAACATAAAAATGTAGGAACTGACCTGTTATTTCATTTCCTGTATCTCCACACATAAAAGCTACTTCCTTAGTTTCTTCTGCGGTATTAGCCCGCGACTTTCTATATCTAGAGTTAAAGTAATTTCCGCGCATACGGCACTGGGATTGACGATGACCCTGTCTTCCACAGCCGTAACAGCGCATTTGAGAAGCATTGTTCTGATAGAATACTCTATGATCCTCTGGAGTATCAAGTGTATTTTCTCTATTTCTTTTTTTAATTTCTTGTTCTAATAGTCGTCCTTTAACAAATTCTAGCGTCAGTTGGCTTAATGATAATGTTTCTATTGCTGTTACAACATTATCATAAGAATCTGGCATAGCTAATAATAGGTAGCATATTATTTCGCTATCACTAGGCTTAGCATCTGACGACTTTAGTTCTCTCACTACTCTGTCAAATTCCAAAATAAATTCTGAAAGAGACTCATTTTCTTTATACTTCATTGTAAGCAATTTTTTGCGTATTAGTAATTGTGACGAAATTCCTGTTCTGACAAATATTTTTTCTAGTTTTTCTACAATTTCGATGGCTAGTGTGCAGTCTTTAATTATTTCTAAGTAATTATCAGATATACATTGTATTAAAATATTTTTTGTTCTCGCGTTTTCAATTTGTTCAGTTTCATTAAGCTCTTTAGATTTTATATTTTGATTTATATATTTTAGCAGTTGTTTTTCTTCTAGGATTGTTTTAATTCTAAAAAACCAATTACTAAAATCTGCACCGGCAAATGGAGTTACACCATATTGATTAGTTTTAATTTTGAATTCCATTTCCTTTAATTCAGCCATTCTTTATATTTTCCTTTTACATTTCATTACTGCGTGTTAAAGCCCATAACCTCTTAATAATTAAAATATAAATGCTTTCTTCATGACCACCATTATAATAATAATAAATATTCTTTTTCACAGTGACAGTTCACATCATACTATTTAAGAAGAATGTGGGTGTACCTAAATAGGTTTTACTAACATTACGCCAGGTTAGCAACAATCAGCGCCAAAATGGCGAAAATCAAGTGTCTTCATTTTTACGTTGACAGTAAGCGATAGGAGAATAGAGATCAGGGGGCCTACCACCGTGGCCTAAAGTAATATTATTGTAATATTGTTTTAAAATTTCCATACTGACATTGTATGAAAATGTCAAAACAATATTACAATAATATTGCTTTAAGTCACGGTGGTAGCCCCCCAGTGCCCGACGCGGACGCCCAATCACTAATTTTGCCAGTTCACCTCTTCCACAAATCTTTAACGTGCTAAACTAGTCACTTGATCCTATACTACTTATAGCCCATCAAACCAAAGAGGTAAGAGTCAAACTCCCATCAATGATCAAACCTCATCTGTCACTCAAATTGTCAAGTCAATGTCAATGTCATGAATATGATTCATTATTAATTTATAAAAAAATGGTATGAAAGTGAGCAAGGTTATCCTTTTACTGTTTTGTGGTGTAATGTTGTGGAAAAATTATATAATTCATACATAAATTTTCCCATAGGCGTGTAAGGTAACAAACTTCATGTCTTAGTAGCACGAAAAAATATTCCGGTGTAATCATATTTCATACTAAAACCAAAAATATTTCTTTTGGTTTAGTGCCAGTTTTACAGATGTTTTACAGGTTCTTTGTGTTATTTTGCTATTATATAATCAACACACATTTCTGCTAAATAAAAAGTAATTATTAGTTGTATTCAATAATTACAAATAGTGTTGTAATAATTTTTATTCTGATTACATTTTCAGTGAAATCTCAAAATGAATCCTCAGCAAAGAATATTCGACTATACAGATGAATCTCAAGCAGAACGTATCGCAAGAAAGTCTAAGGATTCACCCTTCATGATTGTTGGTATGTTCCTCCTCAAGGTCAACACATTAATCTAACATAAGTTGTCTGTCATAAACATATTTGTGTTTAAAGCTATTTACTGATCCATAGAACTGGATTAATTTCAAGAAATTTTAAGTTTTGACATTGGGCTGAGTAAAATGTACAAGTCGTTTTGACGATCTCCCTGGCGCAGGGGAAGCGCGCTCGGATTCGAGTGGGAGGTCGCGGGTTCGATTCCCGCCATGGGCCACTTTGGAATTTTATAATTTCTAAATTGGCTTAGGTCTGGTCTGGTGGGAGGCTCGGCCGACTGTGACACACACAGTGTGTGTGTGTGAGACACTTTGGGGTGACTTTACTTATCCCTTCCAAGTAAGTATGTTAACATTTTCGGCTGCATCATCACTGACCATCAGGTGAGATCGCAGTCAAGTACTAACTTGTATAGGCTAAAAAAAAAGAAAATTAAAAGATTTTTGATTAATTTCAATAAAATCACATTGTATAATTAAACCATGCAAACCATAGCCACACATGCAGCACTAAGTACAAATATAGCTAAAGTTAGATATTTCATTCAATACATAATATAATAGTTTTGATGTTGAGTTGTTATAGGTAGATAAATAATCATAGTTTTCTCACACAATGCTTATTTTTTGTGGGCAAATATAAACAGAACTATCTGAATCAAATTGGTAGTTGCATATAAATATCATTCTCGCTATCATAACCTAGATTATTCTGAATCTAAAAGAAAATGTCTTAAAAAATTATTTTCTTTTTGTTCAGGTATTTTAGGGTTAATAGGGGTTTGTGGATATGGAGCCTACAAATACAAGAACAGAGGCAAAATGAGCACCAGCGTGTTCCTCATGCAGTTGCGAGTGGCAGCTCAGGGCACAGTTGTGGCAGCTCTCACCGTGGGCATCGGATACTCCCTCTCACAACGCTTACTACATAAACAGGAAAAGAAAGAATGAGAGTTCTATCTCCTAAGTAGCAAATTCACTTACTTAATGTAGATGCCATCAATAATATTGGAGTTACATAAGACTTCTTGTGGTTAACTTGGTGAGTTAATTAATACCACACAACAATAATTGACATAGCATTATTTAAATTAATATGTTTTAGCAGCCATACAAAACATAATCATACCTATAATTACTTAATGTTTTTTATGTATTATAAAATCTATAATAAAATTAATACAATAAGGTATTGCAAAATTGCCACCACCTTAACACTAAATCTCAGCAAAATAGCAAATAAGATCTATGTTGAAAATGTACCAAAAAAAATATTTCAATGTATTATAAATGTCTCACAGGTAAATTATTGATTAATTTATGATCAATAAAAACCACATTCATGTTGTCTTGTTACTTGTTTACAGATAATAAGAGAGATTTCCAAACCATGTCTGTAAATGGTAATGGACCAATTTATTACTAACATCTGATTTATAAGCACATAGGTAGTTAATATGGTTTATTTATTGTATAAACTAAAGGTACCTATGCTTAATTTATTTATTGTTTAGGAAATGTGCTTTTATGTTCTGTGATTTTAGAAGGTAACAGTAACTATTGCAGATTGTTATGTAAAAAATACATAGTTAAATCAAAAGCTATTATTCGAATATTTTTGTGATATTGTAGCAGTAAAGGTATGTATAGTGTAAGGAAAAATAAATTATTAAAATCGTTGCTTCTAAATTTTTGCTTTTTCTTTACATTTTTTAAATGATGGTGTACAAAATCACTTCATCGGAAAATTAAAATACTGAAATAACTCGCTTATACCCAATCATTGGTTTACTAAGTAAATACAAGGATGCGGCATGCAGGTTTCAACTTTAGTCTATCTTTTATCTTTCATCTATAAATAATATATCTTTATTTTTCTTCTATAAATAATATGTAAAATCTTCGTGACAATTTTTGTTACCCAACTCCTCCGAAACGGTTCGACCATTAGAGGTCCGCGAGCGACGACCTATCATAATCAAATGACATGTCATGCGATAGCAAGAGTCGGATGCTATGAGCGGGAAATGTCAGGTTCGAGAGTCCCAGCACACAGCCAGTTAGGGAGATTTTAACTTCTAAATTGGCACTTTGGTCAAGAAGCTTCGGCTGCGGCTGGTTAACTAATGTTAGCCGGTGATCTGTATCAGACGTGAGACGCGTAAGGTCGCGTCCAACGTGACGCTGAATGCTTAGTATGGAGTGGAAATGTACCAGTGTGGTCTCGTCGTTCGTGAGCCGCGTCAGGCGTCAGAGAGACCACACTAGTATGTACTCTTCCACAGAAAGCATTCTTAAGCCGCGTCACGTGCGTTTGTTACAGACCACCGCTTCGGCTGTGGCAAAAAAAAAACCGCCCAAGTGCGAGTCGGACTCGCGCACCGAGGGTTCCATACCATAAAAGAAGTAAGTAAAACATTGAAAGAATCACTTTTGTTCATGAATTTACGAGTACTGAAATAATCGAGTTTGACAGACGGAGAAAGTCTCACCATAAGGGTTCCATTTTTACAATTTTGGTATGGAACCCTAAAAATGATGTAGGGCGTAGGTACCTATGGGCGTACCATCGAATGGTTTAGAGTTTCGGTAGCGATGCTGCGGCTGCTTCGCAACTGATTTTAGGTCTCGTGTATTCAGTTCTACAGGAATAACGCATTCGAAGTTATACCTGTGTGTACCTACTATATATCGTCAGCTGCATAGGTAGTTATTTGCCATCAGGCATCAACTAATAATCGATGTTGCTCAACATGGCTCAACTATTATCTAGGGCACAAAATAAAAAAAAGATGTTTTATGTTTATAAAGTTAATTTAATATTCAAATATAAAATACAACAATAATTCCCTTTAAGTAACGTACCATTAAAAATTTTATTAAATAATAATAATAATAATATTTTTAATCACTCTTGCTGCGATCGGACATTTTTTTTGTCTTCAGACTGTAATTCGGGACGGTCAAATCGTCCTTGTCAGACGTGGAATGGTTGCGTATGGAGGCTGAGGTTACTTTCACTGAAGATAAGTCATCAGCGTTACTAAAAAATCCATTGGAAGTATTTGAAGTAGATGTTGAATGATATGTCTGAGATTTAAATATTTGCACTGGCGTCGAAGTGCGCGCCCTGTTGTGGGAGACGCTAGCAGCACTCAATTGCTCTTCCTCAATCCCGGTATTTGTATGTTTCAGCACCTCTGGCATTTTAGTCTCATACAAAGAAACAAATTCCTCTTCTCCTTTTCTGGACGATTTATTATTGAAAGTGATTTTGTTAGCCAGTTCATTCGTAAGAAATTCTTTTACAGTCATAGAGTTGGTTAGAGATGTCTGCTGAACAGCATTCCTAGACTTCTCTTCAATGTTATATCTTCCGGGTGAAGATACTTTTCTGTCACGTTTATTTGAGAATTCGGGCAGTGATGATGTTGAGTCAGTTCCTAAATTAGGAACATCTTGACTGAAACTTTTAATTTTAAACTGTGTCATGCTTGAACTAGAGGTGTTAGATGAGGAAGATAAAGCCAGACGCTCCTTAGTTTTCTTCAAAGTTGAAGAAGCCCAGCCCATACCGAGTTTTTGAAAAGCATTCTCTAAATCGGGATTGGACGATAAGCTTAAAGTTTCAGATGTCTCTGCTAAATTTTCTTTATTCTTCAAAAATACAGCGGATTTTTTCTTTTCCTTTCTCACTTTCGATAAAGCTAAAAAGGACAAAGTCGATTCGGATGATACTGTAGTTGAATTAACATTCGAACCTGTGTCGAACTTAAAGGGCTCACTAATAACATTTCTTTTCAATAACTCTGCAATCACATCGGGCAAGCTGCCCTCTGAGTGAAGAGAACTCAACTCATCGTTCACTGGATCATCTTTTAGTGCATCTTCAAGATTAGAGCCTTCGTCTAATCCAATGTTGCATTGCTTTGCATATTCCTTCAAACTGATAAAAGGCTTTAGCATTATGTCATTAAATTTTTTCATGTCCATCATACGCATTTTGGAATCATCTGAAGAATCGGTCGACGAAACTTTGGTCGACTGTCGTCGAGGTAAAGTCGTATTACGTTTGAGCAAATCAGGATCAAGTTGATGTTCTTTAACCACGTTTTGAGCTTGAGCAATCGTGCTGCTATCCTTTTTATCCAATAAGCAATTCGATTTTTCCACTTCTTCTAATTTAGTGTCCTGTTTCGAAGTTTGACTTTTAATTCTCATACTCATAGGAGAATCTACTTCAATCACAGTTGATAACTCGTGTGGAATAATATTTACATCTTCTCCAAGTTTTAAATGCACACGAGATAATGCAGGGGGCGGCTTTGCTCTACTTTTCGAATTCTCACATTCTTTTTTTGTGGATTTTTCAGCTGTATCAATAACATCATAATTGGAAGGTGTTTTAAAAACATCAGGTTTAGGGATGTCTTTCAAAAACGGCGTAAATTCCGCGGAATTTTTCGTGTATGCGTGTCTGTCATCTTGTTTTTCCGGCTTTGAATAAGCTGATGTTAAATATTGAGAACTCTCCGTACTTGGAAGTAAAATGTTAGGATCGGATATATGTCCAGAAATTTCGGTTGACAGCTCATTTCTACCTGGCTTCGGGTCAGATTCTGGAGTCGTGTCGGACGTCGAAATCTGACTGTACACTAAAGATTTGTTCCTTCTAACTTCTTCTAATACTTTAGCCAAGTTTGACAAACGTTTAGTGCATTTTTCAGTCAAGTCCGCAATTTTTTCCATATTTTGCAATTTGTCTTCAGCTATCTTCATAAAATGTATTTCATTATCGATAATGCCATTCGTTTGAGTAGAAGTGTTTATTGGTGGTTGCGGTGGACGCAAGTAGCGAAAGACTGCGCCCGTAGCATCGGAGTCTGAAGAAAAAGAAGTCTTAGTAGGTTTCTGAAAGGGCAAGTTTAAGTGTTTCTTTTGCGACGATTTTCCGCAGGTATTTCTTTTGACTGGTTCATTAGTCACAACCGTTTTAGCATTTTTACTGGAACAAGATTTACTATTATTTGAAGTTTCGACTATATCAGAACTAGTATTATTTTTATATTCCGAGTTAGCGTATTTTCTTGGAGCGTTTGAACTTTTACTTCTACTTCTAGGTGTTTGTTTGTTAGAATTGGTTGGTTGTTTTTCTTCACGGACCGACGATGAGACAGAAGGTGAATGTATTCTTGAACGCTGAGTTGAGATGTAGGAATCAGATGGTTTCTTTTTCTTCAATATGTGTTTAGAAATATTTAATGATTTAACTTTGTGTAACGATTTCTTTTTCGGTAGTTTAAAACCATTTTGCGTAATTTCTGGCACCGATTTTCTGCCTGTTTTTGTAGTTTTGTCGTTTTTACTGTTACAATTTTTAACACCATGTTCTTCAATTGTATCTTTCAAAATATGTTGTTTTAGAATGTTTTTAATTTGTTCAAGGGAAATTTTTGTTTCTAACGTAGGTTTATCTTTATTCTTATTACATGGTAGATTAATAATAGAGCTCCCAGGTGTAGTTACTGCACTACAGTCTTGATTGATAATTTCAATAGCTTTAAGCCCTTCACTATTAAGAGCCAGGAGTTTATTAACATAATTTTTTACGATAGGGTTCATATTATTACTTATTTTGCCATTGGTGTGTTTATCTAAAATTTTGTTTTTAGTTGATTCCTTTAAGATTTGTTCAGTGGATAAAACTTTTGTCGATTTTTTTTTCAAGGTAGTACACTTCTTTCTATGGCTTTTGTGGCAAATATTTGTGTCACTGCGGCTTCGGCATTTATAGCATTTACATTTTCTATTCTTTGCTCGTGCGCTCTCGCTAACTGAACTTTCTTTACTACAACTTTGAGCAGTGTTAGGAGGTGTTTTTAATTGATATCTCTCACAAACGCGACATCTGCAACCGCTACAATGTTCACTTTCTAAAACATCAAAATTTGATTCCAACTGATTCGTGGTATTTTCTGATTCATACAGTTCTTCTTTAGTTAAAACATAGTTGTGTTTCAAGAATTTTGGTAAAATATGTTCAGGTGGGCTCATATAGGCGGTGGACGTAGAAGAACTCATATGAATGAAGGCAGGTCTTGGCATGGATGAATTAAATGAGGTCTGGGTGTAGGTAGAAGTAGCGGGCCTTGGTATTGGATCATTTTTAGACACGTTTACAGGAATAGCAAATTCATCTTGAAATGACGTGTGCACTGCTTTTTCACACAATTTCTTAGATGGGATAGGTTCCCCATTTCGTTGTTCAGGTTCATCTTCTAATACTTGCTCTTGTCCTTCAATCAAAGGCTGTTCAATATCTTGTTGAATATTATCAATTATATTATTTTCTTTTGCATTTGTTGCGATTTTTATTGGTGACGTAGATTCGTCATTTGGTCTGATATTAGATGTACTATCTGGAATTTGTTGTTCCATTTCTTGTGCAATGTCTAAAGGATTCACAGGTTTGGGTGGTGGTTGTTGATATTTATCGTTTTTAATACTTTTTTCTGTGTCTTTCTTTCTCAGTTGTATTATAACTTCATAGTTGTCATCTTTCAAGAAGCCAGAAGCACCAACGTAAAATTTATTACTATCTTGTCCTCCGTCTTCGATCAGTTTAACAAAACCTCCATCTGGTGGGCGATTACTAGTTTTCTCGTTGACAGCTGTCGTGAAGGATGTAGCGGATGTAGCAGCCGACGGTTGGGATACGTTTTCTTTCTTACTACAACAATTGCAACTAGCAGTGCCTTGAAACATTCTGAAAAGTAACAAACATAATGATGAATAAAAATTACATCGACAACCGAAACTTCAGAAATGAAAGGATTTGGATTCATTAAATTACCCTTTTGCAGTGTCGCCGCCATCTTTGCTATCTATAATCAAATTAATAAAACATTAAAAATTGCACAACAAAAACACCATCTACCAAAAATTAAAACCATATTACTGACTTCAAAAATGGTTAGCATACTATCAATTGATAATCATATTATAAACTTCGATGTACTAACATGAATTTAATTAAAAATATGTTTTTGATAAATAATTGTTACCCTTGTTCTTGCTGCAGCAACAGGATAATTCCGATTTATTACATTTTCTGCATTGATCTGTAGTATAGTTGTCATGCGAACCCTCTGTGAAGTACATTGAAGCGATGTTGTCCCTGCAATGTCAATGAAGTCCAGTGAATCATGATTAGTATATAATTATAACTGAAAACCGTTTCAGAAATACTAGACTAATATTACCAAACAGAACAGTAGTAGTAGTTGGTTTTACTTCTTTAAGTTAGGTATCATAATTCAAATAAAAAAATACATATTACGAGAGTGAAATAGTTACATAAAAGGTACAATGGTAGCAATTCGGTTTTAGACTCTGTGAAACTGATAGTAATATTATTTATACGACGCGCTGAATTTCGATAAGCCACTAAATCACTTACCTAGTAAGTCAAATTTTAAATGAAGAAATTATGCATGAAACATGCCGAACATGAAGTGTCCTAATACCAACTATTATTAATAAAATAACTATTGATAAATATGTGTCTACTGTCTAATGCAGCAACTCATAATAAGTATATTACCACCACGGCTTGCGTTCAGTAGAAGACTGCCACATTTCTACATTAGCAGTATAGCAGCTCCTAATGTTCAAATAATCTCTACAAAGGGCAGGGCAATACAAGGTTATAATATGGCAAAGGTTGGAAAATAAAGAAAGCAAATTAGAGTAAATTCAACAATCGTACCCATTATTTTGAACTGCTTCGTAGACACCTATAACAAAAATACAATTAAATGTCAGTAATAAGCAGGCATTCAAATTTTATTAATAAGTTTGATGATTTCACCACAATAACGACCTCCCTGGCGCAGGGGACGCGCGCTCGGACTCGAGTGGGAGATCGCGGGTTCGATTCCCGCCACGGGCCACTTTGTTGGAATTTTATAATTTCTAAATTGGCTCAGGGCTGGTCTGGTGGGAGGCTTCGGCTAGTTACCACCCTACCGCCGTACCAAAGACATACCGCCAAGCGATTTAGCGTGCGATGCTGTGTAGAAATCGTTGGGGTGACTTTACTTACCCCTTTCAAGTTAGTATGTTAACATCGTTGGCTACATTATCACTTACCACCAGGTGAGATTACAGTCAAGTACCAACTTAATTAATTGACTAGTGTAAAGAATAAAAATGGGAAATGCTTTCCAAAAAACCAACTTCAAATGCCACTACAAAGAGTGAAATAATTTTTATTTAAATTTAAGGTACCTACACCAATTCGAAGTCATAAAAATTATTTCACTCTTTGTAGTGGCATTTGAAGTTGGTTTTTTGGAAAGCATTTCCCATTTTTATTTTATACTTTTTAGTGGAAAACAATAAAATGCACAAGGCGTTGTAAAATACCCAAATTGCTTGAGGTGTGTTCATAAAATCTGAAGAGATACCTCAAATTCACCAAGATCCCATCATCAGACCCTGACTTGATGACTTTAGTCATCAAATCAGTATCTGCTAGCAAATGCACCAGTAACTATAAAAAATACCCAACTCGCTTCAAGTATACTAGCAAAATTTGAAGAGTTCCCTCGATTTCACCAAGATCCCATCATCAGACCCTGACTTGATGACTGTAGTCATCAAATCAGTATCTGGTAGCATATGCACCAGTAACTATAAAAAATACCCAACTTGCTTAAAGTATACTAGCAAAATTTGAAGAGTTCCCTCGATTTCACCAAGATCCCATGATCAGATCCTGACCTGATGACCATAGGACAACTTGGAAAATATTACTCTTTCTAAAAATACTCAAATAGTTTCATGTGTCCATACAAAATTTGAAGAGTTCCCTCGATTTCTCCAGGATCCCATCATCAGATCCTGACCTGATTAAAATGGGACCATCTGGAAACAAAACCCTCTTAAACAAAAAAAGAATTTTTCAAATCGGTCCACGCGTCTTCGAGTAATCGGTGAACATACATAGATAAAAAAAAAAAAAAAAGATTCCGACGAATTGAGAACCTCCTCCTTTTTTTGAAGTCGGTTAAAAAAAAAAAGCAATAGTTACCTTCTTGAAGTTGTTCAAAGGAAACTTCCCTTTGTATATTACCACTTGACTTTTCAATATTTTTAGTTGTCTGCTTTTTGTCCTCTTCGACTACTTTGACTTTTGATTTTATTTTATCTGTCACATCAGAGGAATTTTTGCATCTTGCAATTTTACTTTTCTTGTGTTCCTTACGTTTCCGATCGTTTTTCGATTCTAGAATCTTATAAATTATAATTCTTTCGGCATCTTTAATTCTAGAATCATTGTCAGTTTTATCTTTGTCAAGGTTCTCGACTGAGCTAGTTTCGGATGTGACCAAAGATTCATCTGAATCATTAGTTTCTTGAAGAATGACTTTTTCTACAACTGTTTTGTGCTGTTTATCATTATCTTTCGTGGGAGGTGTGTGTTTATGTCTAGATCTGTATTCATGATAGCTGTCAGCTTGACTGAACTTCACAGTGTTTCCAGATTTACTTCTAGTGTTAATGTTAGGAATCGTGTGGACAGCAAGGCTTCCATCGCTTTCAGGTACAGGCATCCAGGAGTATTCAAAATCTTTCCTCATTTCTCTTTGTACTGGTGACCTTGATTCAATTCTTGGTTTATCTGATATTGTAACTTTTGCTTTTGAGTGCTAGAAATATTTATTTTTATTAAAAATAACAAATCTACTTAGTATCATTCTAATTAATCTAATCATTTGTAATTTAATTCTAATTAATCCAAAGGACTTACAATTAAATACTTCTCTAATAATTTCGGTGAAACATAGTAAAAGCTGCCTGGTTTTAAAAGAAATTTATTATAAGCATTTTTATAATTACAAGACTACTTATATTATTAATTAACAAACTCTATAGGATGACATTTAAAAGTTGATCTGAATGGAGCTTTCTGTAAAGTTTTGTTGAGAGATTAAATAAACATTTTTTAAATTAATTCTACAATGTAATATCAGTTTTACCTACCTTACAGTTACGTTTTTGGCATTCCTTTTCAATCTTTCTGAATTCTTCTTGAAGTTTCCTCTGGTATCTCTCGTTTCTCAAATGCTGATTACGTTCATCCTCATATGCTGTATTCTAAAGTCAAAAGATGAGTGATTAAAAAACAAACCACATTAAAACGATTTTTAATTTATTAAATTTACATACTATGGGTTTTTCAGTTTCCCTTCTCTTGTCTCGTGCTACTGAGTTCAGAAAGGCTAGGGTGTCCTTGTATTCTTTATCTACAATATTTTTAGTAACAGCAACTTTGGTCCTCATTTCTTTTTGATGTTTATTTAACTGTTCATAATCTGTGGAATTTGTGAGGGTAGTTTCTTTTAAGGCTTGAGCATAGGCATCCTCTTCTGCCTTGCTCTCACGGGATACAAGTCGTTCATCATCAAATGGCTTGTCTTGTGTATTTCTTGTGTTATGGTTATAAACTGTTATGGATTTTTTCCTGCTAAGGCCTGTGTCTGATTCGGTTGAGTGTGATTTTTCTTTATAGCCTGCAATAGTCAATAATGATAAAAGATAAGTCTGAGATGACATAGTGGTGACTATTTGAGTTTACAAAATCTTAACTAATTTGACAGCTCTAAAGCAAAGTACTATCCTTTCTAAATCTTTGTAGAAAATATAGCACTATTTTTTGTCAAATCATTTTTGCAGCAAATCCACCACTACTGTATATTTGGACACTTTTCATACAGTGAAAACTATTTATTTTATAAGTATTTAAAATGTGCAGAATAAAAAGTTTTGACAAATAGCAATTCTGTTGATGGAAATTGTAGGTCAGACTGAATTTCTAAACAAATAAGCTCACAGACAAGAGCAATACCATCTAAAATACCTCGCTTTGCAGTAAATTATCTAGTATTTGCTTTCAATGTCTACCACGTTTTTATTTATATATCAAAGATTTATAAACGTCACCACTGGCCCTGTTCTATATCATTTCAAAATGTCATCAAATGCTACTCAAAACAATTTGCATAACTTTGTCACCTGTCTTATTACAGGCTCCATACAAGGCTTTATTCCATCTTTGAAGAATGCCCTGTTTATAAGCAGGACTAGACTGTAAATTCCTTCGCAACAATATGGATGAACTAAGTAATTTATTAACAGGCTGCCCGAGGGAGTTCTGAAAGTCATTGTTATGATATCTTTGTTGATAAAGAGGGGGACATACTCCAAAGTCTTCTGCTTGCCATGACGGTACAGGGATAACTTGTTTGTCAAGGACATGACATATACTGTCAAATACCTTACCGTCTGTTCTAGCAGCTCGGGTGTGCAGAATTGTCTGCTTTATTGTTTGCAAGTCGCCAGTTTTTTGACTGGAGCTCGGCTGAGGCTCTCTCAGCCTTAAATTCCTGTTCTGCAAGTACTCAGATACTAAGGTTAAAGAGGGTTTGAGATGGACAGGTTCCTCTTCAGTTCCTTCAGTGAATCCACCTCGTAAACTCGAAGGCATGTCGCAGCTCAATGCAAATAAGTTAGGCCTCTTGCTTCTATCAGATTTTTCTGTGTTTGGAGCCAATGACTCCTTAACACTGTCATCTTTGGGTAACGACAGTACAGGCACGTTTGGCACCCATTCATTGGGCAATTCGTCTGACTCCCATTGTGTCCCCATGTCATTCTTAGTTACGTCTAGATTGTCCTTCTTGTTATCTTGATTCTGATTAGTGGGAATATCAGTCGGCTTATTAGGAAGCTCATCACATTTTTTAGATAACTGTTTTGACAAATTTTTTGAAACTGTTGCTGACTTCTCTCTGCTCAATTCATTTGCTGCTTCCCTACAATTATTAGAAAAAAAAAAATATTTATGATCCACGGAAAGCTTACCTTAAACAAAAATATTAAGATAAGTAGACTTTTAAAAATCAGATAATATCAAGAAGTTTTTCTAACTAACCTGGCTTGTAATTTTCTATCTAAAATTTTCTTCTGTTCATCTAACTTTTCTTGCTTTTTCTTCCTTAATGCTTCAGCAGCTTCTTTCCCACGTAATTTAGAAATATCTGTCTTCTTCACACAATCTAAAAACAATTAATAAAATAACAAATGTCTCAAGAAAGTACAGTACCAAGGTGATAAATGTTATGCAAATTACCTTGGTCAGAGACCTCTAAGGCATCTTTGTGGCCGGCGCCAACATTCTGTAATCCCTTGGAGTATAATAGTTCCAAATGTTTGACTAATTTTTCTTGGCAGTCGAAATACTCTCTTTCTTTCTTGGCCTCAATGCTGTCCAAATGACGCAAGTTTTCTACTTTTGCGCGTTGTCTAATTTTCTTTGCAATGTCCTTTGATTGCTCCCTAACCTAAAATATGCCAGTGAACCCTCAATATCGGTTTGTTTTCTTTTAAGATATTTTTTTTTTCATTTTAATATAAAACCTCTAGTACCTGTTGTAACCTTAACTTTCGGCGTCGTAGAAAATCGTTAGTTTTATTAACGTCAACTTTAGAAGCCATATTCACAATTTTTACAATGTTATATTAAAATTTTGAATATATAACATCATTTTACAACACAAATTCAAAAACTTTTCAGTTTTCAGAAGTTGGTTCAAACATTTCACAAACGAACGAATACGTCAAAGTCACAAAGCATCTTACAAAGTGACAATGACAACGTCGACGTCAACTACAGATTTACGAATCATAAAGAAGTAATGGACACAAAGTACATAGTGAGTCTTTTCGGCTGGGTATTTCCGCCATCTTCTGTCGCATCAAAAATAGCCAATCACAGCTATCAGCCAATCACAGATAGGCACCAGTCAGCTGATCAGAAGGGCTGCTCTAGCTATCTATCGATATGGAAATATTATCGATGTAGTTTGTGGTTAGTAATTAAATATTTAAGAGCAAAATGAATAAATTATTACTATTAAAAATTAACTTCTAGTAGAACTAGGTTTTGCCAGCGGTGCATATTATGTTTCCGGATTAGGATTTTTAACTTATCCCGCGAGACCAAACTACATTTGATACGAGTGATTGTACCTATAGTAAATGTTCGCATCCGCGGCCCGTTTTCTTAAACCAGAAATAACTACGAGAAGTCAGAGGTGTAAAACCTCGGGGTCCAAATAGAAGGATATTAGGAGCCCTACTCATCTATCAACATTTAACTTTACATATATGAATTTTATCGATATCGGTATAACAGCGGTCGCATCATTAGTACTTTGTTTTTGTTTTGTTAACATAATAACAAAAACTAAATCGAATTTATTTCAATCCAGAAGAAATATTTCTTCTTTTACACATTATATTATAAGTGCATGTAATATGATCATAACACATAATAACACATAATTTTTAACGATTTAACGATATAATTAATGAAATCGAATACTGACGAAATGTTAAATGTGGCCTATTTTTGTCTTTCCGCGATCTGCACTGCACAACACAACACTGAAGAGGCATTTTCACACCTGAATACTAATTATAATCCGCACGTAAAATAGAATAATAATATGATTGTCTAATATTTCAAAAAACATGATACGCATTAACTTTGTATACATGTTTCGACATGTTCGAATCTACAAAATGCGACAAATTATGGAGAAATTGGCCACGCGGCTATTTTTTCGTGACGTCACAACTTCAGTGTTGCCGAAATCAGAAAAAACAAATATGTTGCTATCTCGTTTAACGTAAACAATTTTGAATTAGTTAGAAAGAGACAATGTAATGTTTGTTATAGCTATGTCGATTTCACACAACATATAAACGCATACGTGTGTGTAGAAAACTACAGCTGCTCCACTTGTAGTTTCGTTCCTCGTAGTATGCGAATCATAAAGATAACAAAACTATAGAGATGACATTTCATTCATTCTATCCAATGACGAAACACGCTACGCTAAGAGGACGGAAATATGTGACGTACATGAAGAAAGAACAATGGTGCGGGCCCATACATCGGTTACGCTAATGCAACATGAATGCAACTATAAATGAAAAAATATTTTTTTGATTGGTCCTGCAAGCCTGAACTCAATACTAAAAGATTTTTCTCACAAAAGAGTGGAGAAAAATTAATATTTATTTTCAAAATATTGTATTACTATATATATAGCTACTCGTGCTGATTCACTGACTGATTGACTGACTGACTGACTGATTATCACCTCTCCTGAACAATTTTGTATGAATAATTTTTTTTTCACGGATAGGGTCTTATAGAAGAAAAGAAATCAATCCGAGGAAAAATACGGAGAGAGCTGATGATTGAGGATTTCGAAGACGGGTGAAGAGCACGGGGAGGGTATTAAAGATAGGTGGGGGGTGCTCGACCAAATGTCACTCGAAATATCATGCAATTGGCAGTGAGCTGAAAAAAAGTTCAAAATGGCGGATTCAAGATGGCCGCCATACAAACTTTATCGTTGTTCATCTCGAAGAGTATAAAAGATGGAAGAGTGGTTTCTTGACAAGAAGTAATCAGAAACCGAAGGTCTACTCGATGAGTGAAAAAAAAGTTCAAAATGGCGGAATTTATTTTTTCATAGAAAATGTATGTGGAATGTTGAAGAGACTAAAAGTTGGTAACTGCGCAAGGTTTTGAAGCGGGTTTTTCGGAGAACTACTAGAAGAAAATATTGAATGAGATGATGATTGAGGGTTTTGAAGACATTCGACGAGCATGGTCAAGGTATTATAGTTAGCTGGGGACTGCTGAAACAAAATATACTCGGAACTTCATGCAGTTGGCAGTGAGCTGAAAAAAAATTAAAATGGCGGATTCAAGATGGCCGCCATACAGATTTCGTGTTATTCTATCTCGGAAAGTATAAAAGATAAGAGAGTGGTTTCTTAGCAAGAGGTGATCAGGATCTCAAGTTCAACGGGATGAATAAAAAACTAAATGGAGGAATTTATTTCTCCATGGAAAATGTACATGCTACAATAAGTAGGGAACTATCCAAGGCATTGACGCAGTTCTTCAAAGAACTGCCAGAGGAAAATATGAGAAGTGATGATGATCTAGGATTTGGATGATGGTTGAGGAGTACGGTCATGGTTTTAAAGATAGTTAAGGGCTGTTCGAGCAAAAAATACGCTGAACCTCATCTGATGAGGTTCAGCGTATTTTTTTTGTTCGAACAGCCCTTAACTATCTTTAAAACCATGACAGTGCTCCTTGGTCATTTTTTAAGCCCACTGCCAATCGGATTCCAATTGGCAATGGAGATGACGGCGATACCTTTATAGGCGGGAAGACTGCACGCGGGCCACATGTGGCCCGCGCACTCACGCGCCCTACTAGTCTGAGTATTATAACTACAGCGACCTCCGCCATGAAGCATCAGAGAGCATAGACAATCCACTATATACTCTTTGATAATTTCAGAATTAGTCACTGTTGAACAGTGTTGTCGAACAGCTGTCGGACAGTGTTGCGAGATGCCGGAATTAAAAAACTCCAATCGATAAATTATGATAAATAAATAATGAATTACAAGGGTATTTCGGAAACGCTAAACTACCAAGACAAAATGCTCTATGCTCAAAATAATCGGTTGTAATAGATTTCAGTAATAATAATAGTTGATAGGTGTAGTTTTCTGTCAAATAATCATAAATCTTCAAACAGTTTATTTAAATGAGACTGGCTCACACAGAAAATAATATTCAGTTTTACTCCAACGCAGTGGAAAACCCTAAAGTAATTTAATCTTTTTATATTATACGAGTTAAATAAAATGCAAAAAAGGAACAATTGAAATCTATACCTACAGATATTGTCGTGTATTCTACATTCTGATCTAAGAATTAACGTAGTACCTGAAAGTAGGTTTTTCTTTATTATCTGTTACATGTTGTTCTCGTACAAAAGTGGACCGATCGTCAAAAAGATGGAGTATAAAAGTGGAAAAGTTTGGCATCCGGCAACACTAGCTGTCAGGAATGTGGAAACGGAACCTATCTGTAATCGATTGATTTTTTTTAAATATTTTATTTTTTGACCCATCCTTTACAATAACTGGTGAAACCTTGGAAAAATTCAGTTATTTACTAGAATCGTCTTGTAATAAATATTACATCTAGATGCTAAACTTTATTTGTGTACATTTCTGCCAATGTCCTTTCAGTCTAGCCTAGATTTCCGTGACATGCGGAGCTATGTTGAGCGCCAAGATTTGCTGTCAACATCCCTAGGTGACGCCATCTTATGCGCCACTTTACAAATTAAAACGAGCCCATATTAATTGTTTCCTAATAGAAAGCATTCTACAATTTAGGGAGGCATCCAAAACAAAGTTTGTATTTACATTATTAAAAAAAAAAACAAATATAAATGCCAACAATGATGCCAGCCGCAAATATTAATGCCCGCAAAATTCAAATTTTTTGTGGTTTTTCGCGATTTTTAAGCTAATAAGACATAATAGGCTCGTGGCAGTCAAATTGCGATAATCCTAATATCTTCTTCACGTGTTTATATAAAAATCTCTGCTCGAAAGTGTCGAGTTAAGAAATTAGTTAATCAATCACAAAGCGTTTTAAAAAGAAAATAATAGGTAATCAATACAATAGTATATTGTATTTGTAGACATGTAGTGTAGGTAGTATTGTATGCATTGATATGTATGTATTATAGTATAGTGCCCTAAAAATTTTTCTTTTCTAGTGGCCATAACTGGAACTATGGTCGCTATTTTGATTTGCTATTTGGTGTCTACTCTGTTGTTGTTTGTGAGTTGTATTATTAGTAATATTAGTAGTTATATCTGAATTAATAATGCCTAAAGCAATAAGAAATCATGCGCGAAACATCACCACCACAATCGACAACAGCGGCACTCTAACCAGACATACAGTGCGACAAGGCTATCTTGGCGCGTGGCCAAAATCGGTATTTACGCCGCTATCTTGTGATACTGTTTGATAGTTCGCTATGCCGGTATATCGCTATTTTATATTGTGTTGTTTTGATTATTTCGATTTATTAACTACTAGCTGATGCCCGCGACTTCGTCCACGTGGGATAAAAACTATTCTATCTTTTAAGTTGGACCAAATGACAGATATTCACGAAGTTTGAACTAAATCGGTTCAGTAGTTTAGGAGTCCATCGCGGACAAACATTGTGACACGAGATTCATATATATTAAGATTTGAAACTAAAATTGAGTAAGTAGAATTTAATTTATTTTCAGGTTGCCTTTGTTCTATAACAGCGCCCTCCTGTCAATGTCATTCAGGTGCCAAGAGAGCCTTGTCCAAGAGTAATCTGTGGCCTTGTCGGACTGTACGAGTCACAGATTAAAGATATTGTATTGTACGAGTTCGTTGGTACGACTTACGAGTAAGTTTGTATTGACGAATTTTTCTGACTCGGTGGCAGTGGTGCCAGATTAGGCGAATTATCGCCATTTAGGCTACCTCGGGGGGTCAATCGGCGACCAAAAATCCCGATTGGCTACCGGTAGCTATTTAGGCTACCTGGAAAATAGAAACGGGTGATTTTAGGCTACCTGACCAAAAGTTATCTAATAATTTCTTTTACATAAGTTTGTAACGAAAGTTTCGTTACAATCGTATGTAATACATATCAGGTTTTTGTCTTTCCATGCTGTTTGCTTTCTCATACGTATTGCAATTACTATTTGTAGGAATGATATAGAGATACTTAAGTGCGTTTTACACTAATCTTTTACTATACTTTATATTGGCCAGACAAATGAAGTGACACTTCGATAAGACGCAATTGCCCAGAGCGACGGAAAGTTATGTCACGTATCCGTATCAATTATCCCTATAGTGTTTTATGTCTATGGTATCAATTTCATTCCTGTGGGTAATAATAATAAAATTTGAATAAAATTTGAATTTTTGCGCCTGGATGTTTACTATGGTATTCTGTATCTCAATGATCTTCATCAAGCTTTTTTATTATTATAAAACATAATTTTTTTATCCATTGAAAGATTTTCCACAAAATTTTATTTGAATGATAAATTAAAGTAGCAATGTATAACAAACTATAGAAAGCAGTTATTATTACTGCAAGTTTAGGTAAATACTGAACATGACCCCACCATAAGTTATAGTTTGGTAATTGGTACCTATCTACAATAAATAAATAAATAATATCTGCTTGACCGAGCTTCGCGCGGCAGTATTACTACTGGCCAATACAGGGCAGCAGGAGTCATACATTTATTTTGTAAATTCGTCATTTTCTAAAAATGAATCCTAGCGAGATCGATTCAACGCCCCCAAAACCCCCTGTACACTAAATTTCATGAAAATCATTCGAGATTCAGATTATATAGAAATATTTGCTCGTTTTAAGGTACCTATAGGATATTACTTTTCAATTCACATTGTTTTTTTTACGTATCTTCTTTATTTGGGTCTAAAATATAGGTCTGTTAGATACAAAGATTTAGGCGAATTAGACAAAAAAAAAATTTGGCGAATTTAGGCTACTCTTCTATTTATTTAGCCGTAAATCTAAATACCATCAGCACCCTTTAGATTCAAGCACCATCGGGGTAGGACTTCATCCCTACCTACCGGTCTAAAATATAGGTCTGTTAGATACAAAGATTTAGGCGAATTAGACAAAAAAAAATTGGCGAATTTAGGCTACTCTTCTATTTTTTTATCCATTGAAAGATTTTCCACAAAATTTTATTTGAATGATAAATTAAAGTAGCAATGTATAACAAACTATAGAAAGCAGTTATTATTACTGCAAGTTTAGGTAAATACAGAACATGACCCCACCATAAGTTATTGTTTGGTAATTGGTACCTATCTACAATAAATAAATAAATAATATCTGCTTGACCGAGCTTCGCGCGGCAGTATTACTACTGGCCAATAGAGGGCAGCAGGAGTCATACATTTATTTTGTTAATTCGTCATTTTCTAAAAATGAATCCTAGCGAGATCGATTCAACGCCCCCAAAACCCCCTGTACACTAAATTTCATGAAAATCATTCGAGATTCAGATTATATAGAAATATATATATACAAGAATTGCTCGTTTTAAGGTACCTATAGGATATTACTTTTCAATTCACATTGTTTTTTTTTTCACGTATCTTCTTTATTTGGGTCTAAAATATAGGTCTGTTAGATACAAAGATTTAGGCGAATTAGACAAAAAAAAAATTGGCGAATTTAGGCTACTCTTCTATTTATTTAGCCGTAAATCTAAATACCATCAGCACCCTTTACATTCGAGTACCATCGGGGTAGGACTTCATCCCTACCTACCTACTATATAATATTTACTACGACCTAATACAATTTTAAAAAAAATTGTAACCACTTGATGACTTCACTTGACTGGATGGCGTTGCTGGATGATAGGTTGACCGTTGTTACATATAGATTACTAGCTGTTGCCCGCGGCTCCGCCCGCGTGAATTACAATTTTTTTACATATACCGTGGAATTCCTTGATTTTTTGCGGGTTTCTGGTGTGATGTTATACAGAAACCTGTTCTTACTTCGCACGGGTTATCTTGTGGTGATTTTGAAAACTCCTTTTTCTTAATCACAACAGTGCTTGAATTGGACCGGAACGCACCGGAACGGCGTTCCGGTTCGTGAAATCACCGTTCCGGTTCGTGGAATCAGCGTTCCGTTTCGTGAAAATTATTCTCAGAGCGTTCCAAACACTGGTTTTTAAATAATTGAGATCGTACATTTTATTGCAAAGTTGTGGCTCTTCCAATAGATAAAAAATACTTTCTCCTCATAGTTAAAAGACCTAATATTGAAAAAAAATTGAATAGGAGTACATGTGAAGGGATAGCGTTCCGGTTCGTAAAAAAGTCCAAAAAAATAATAGAAGCACTGAAGGTATAGCGTTCCGGTTCGTGAAAAAGTTCAATTCGACCACTGAATCACAATATAAAGTTTCATTAATACGTAGTTGAAAGATCAAGAGGACGATTTTAACTGTCGATATTTCGACCCAGTGGCACAGGTCGTGGTCACTACGTGACCACGACTTGTACCAATGTATCGAAATATCGACAGTTAAAAGCGTCCTTTTCAATGTGATTTTTATTCTGAAACCACGAAATATGTCAAAAATCATTAAATCATGTGAAATTTGTACTGGTGGTAGAGCCCTTCTTTCAGAGTTCGGCCGGGTATGTACCACTGGGATAAAATACTCTACTAACAATATTCCCAACATAAGAGTCATTTAAAAATCTTTGCTTCATCTCAATACAATCCAAAATATCCGAATGGGCAATGGCTATATATTTGTTTACGTATAAAAAGACCTATGACATTCAGTCAGTTAGGATTTGTGAACCATTATTTTACCCTTTCCATATTGCGGATGATAAAAAAAGACACGGCACTCCGGGAATGTCGACAGAAGTGAAAACTTTAATCTGTTCATGTAATGGTTCAGGCCTTAACAGTGCCATCTTAATATAACGTCATGAATCAGTAAATTACATGACAGTTAATTATTATTTAAAAAGATTCGGTAGCACGTACCTATCTCAGAGTTTTACATTCAAGTTCCACGTAAATTGTAGAGATGGCGCTATACGGTGTAACGTAGCGAGTTTCATGATTTTTATTCACTCTAAAAGTGAAAATCTTAAACCACACTCTTCAAAACCAAAATCTTCTGCTAAGACTATTTATTTACGGCTGTAAGGATAGTCCAGTCTAACTTTAGCTCTACGTCTTAGCCTTAGGTTCTTTATCCATGCCGAGTTTCAAGTCACCTACTTGAACTTATCGCTAAAGGTTCTGATGCCTGTAATTTCTGAACTACAAAAGTGATGATGATAAAATTTTTACGGAATAATCTTTAAAAAACCTCCTTTCTAACAAAGAAAGAATGAATCAAATCGGACAACGCGTTAATGAATTATAAGTAAATACACATTTTGACTTTGATGAAGTCTTCCAGGGAAACCATGATGAATTTCGGGACAAAAATTATCCTATGTCCTACCTCGGGGTATGAGCTATAATCATGTCAAGTTTCATTTAAATCCATCCAGCGGGTTAGCCGTGATGCGCGGTCGTGAAACAGACAGACAGACAGACAGACAGACAGACAGACAGACAGACAGACAGACAGACAGACAGACAGACAAAAATTAAAAAAATTACAGTTTTGGCTTCAATATCGACTGAATAGTGTCCTCCAACAAAAATTTACAAAATATCTTCAATGTACAGAATTCGACCCTTTACAGTTTTATTATAAGTATAGAAGTATAGATTTATTTATAAACAGTGGGGATTGAGAATTTATATTTTGGTTTCGAATAAAATTCATATTCATTTAACAATTTTATTATAACATACATATTCTGTATTTACATATTCACACATAAACACGGCCCGATGATGTACTTATGTACCTACTATAATTTCATTACGGAATATATTTTCTTAGGGAAGTTCCGTTCGGAGAAGGGCACTAATTATTGTGTATCGTCATTTTAATTTCCCAATCCGATACCTATAACAGAATGTCTATCAATGTCCACATCTGCAACATTATTTTGTTTTTTAGGATTTAAAAGGTCTACATTAACTAGACCCTCTCCAGAGTTAGAACTGCTACTGCTACTACCTGATCCAGGACTACTAGGATGATAAGGCTGACCTCCGCCTCCACCCAATCCGACGCCTACTAGGTGTTGTTTTCCGAGATCGACATCCGCAACATTGCCCTTTTTATTTGGGTTCAGCAGGTCTACGTTCACTAAACCTTCGTCGTTGTCATTCGCGCTTCGTCCGTCATAATATCCATTTGAACCTTGGGAAGATCCGCCGCCGCCTCCTAATCCGACACCCAATAAATGTTGTTTGGCAAGATCAAGGTCTAACACATTGTCCTTTTTATTCGGGTTGAGCAAATCGAGGTCGAGTAATCCTCCGTCTGAATGGGAATAACCAGATCCGCCATTGTAGTTGTGATGTCCCGGGTAATTATTTCCCGATCCGCCATTATGACCGGGATATGAAGGATTATTGTTGTAACTGTTTCCACTGGGACAATGGCAGTGTCTTTGGCTCAACGCTTGCGTACTGAGATCAATTAAAGCATTCACTAAATTCATAATAAGGTCCTCTGCGTTGCATAGGCTTCCGTTGGGCGGAGGTGAGGAGCCGCAATCCCTCTCTTCCAAGGCACGTATGATTGCTACGAGTGTGCTGAGATCGTCAGAAGAGCAGCTGTAACTGACATCTCGATGGAAGTTCTGGTGGGGATACGTGCTCCCGCGTATGCGTCCGATGGAGTTTCCATGGGATACCTGAGAAAATAGCATTGCGAAAACAAATAAGACATAATATTCACTTTGACTTCCCTTAAGAAAAATAGCCTTTCTTTTCTTTTACAAAAAAAAATAAACAAAAAATTCATGGTTATTTCCCCCACCCTCAAAGATAACCATGGAAGCTAATAAATCAATCAGTAAACTACGCCGAAGAATATTTTATAGAATTCTTTTGAGCTCCATGAGAGTATTGCGCTCAACTGAATCGCACTTTCTTAGTTCGATGGAAGACAAGCTGTCTCCAATTGGCCATGCCCTGACCCTAGGCCACTTCAGATTTTTTCGACAAAATACTAGTCTGAACTAAGTATCTACTCCATAATTTTTGTCTAGACCCAAAATTGAAAGGCGAGACCTCGTGGTAGGTATGTACGTTACTCGTACCCTCTCCGAGGTAAACTAGGTATACACTAGTCACTATACCTTTGATTATAATTATTAACATTATTAAAGCACTATACAACCAAACTCGAATCAAGTCAATCTTCGGTCACGAATCACGATGAGTGAATTTAGTGATGAATAAATGTAAAATACGAGTACATAGGTAATTGCTATTATTTCTATATTTAAAAACAACTTACCGCTGTGAATGCGACAGTTATAAAACTTATAATTATTATTCGTGTTCCGTTCATTGTATTAGGTGTTTCATGAAATATGGAAGACTCCTTATATAGATTTTACAATCAAACTTATTGCGAAATATCACTTATGACCTACTTACTTATTTAAAAATGTTGCATCGAGTGATTGTTTCATTAGAAAGACCACCTGCGCACGTAATGGTATGTGGTTTATCTTATTTTCGTATTTCTTTATGCTTAGGATGTTAGGTAAATCTGTAGGTTCCTACCTACTTACATCGTCATCTGAAACCAAAGCGTATTTCGTCATTGTCTGAAACAAAATAATTATGTAGAGTTTTATGAAAAGAAACGAACTCGTCAAATGCTGACAAGTCGGTACCTTTTGAATTAGTTTAATGCAACCCTGATGATGCAAAATATATGAATACCTAAAAGTTTACCTACCTCAAATTGATTCCTAGATTGTCGAATGTAGATGTCTAGGTATCTACATTCGACAATCTAGGAATCAATTTGAGGTAGGTAAACTTGATAGGGTAGGTATTAAGATATGATTTGTTATAAAAACTGTTAGCTACAAATATAACACAATATTATGCCTCCTCGTGCACTTTCACATGACCACCTCGATTTTTAAAAAAGTCATCTAAGTAGGTAGCTAATAGCTATATTACATTACTAATAATTGGTAAGCACCAAAGAATTTTAACGGAAGGTAAGCGTCAAAAATATGGATACAGGGCCCAAACAAAGAAGGCAACCAAATCCCCGTTATAAAGCAAACCTATTTTCTATATTAACTTTCGGGTAAGTTTTTAAGATAGATAAAGGAAGATTTCGCATTGTATCTGCCTTATCGGCTATCCTAGTATCTACTTCCGTATGTACCTACGTACCTAGAGTAGTTAGGTTGTTTAGGAGTTAGGACACAGCTGCAGACTAGAAACCAAATACTCAATCAAAATTTTAGGTAAGAGGAAACATCCCAAACCTTAACTGGATTTTGTCTTAGCACATCTTACTTTTTTAAGCAATGAGTACCTATAATAAGTAGAGTATAGTAATTAATAAGTTGCTTATAAGTAGTAGGATAGATACAGCCTCAGATAAACCATTATGAAATTAAAGACATACCTAAATTCGAGTGCAGCACGTAAAAGAACGTGCTTAGCTACGTTTGTGCAATATTCTTCTGAGATACGTACTTATGTTAGGTAAATTTCATAAAAATACTTAGTTTATTTTGCTAAGAAACTAGGTGAACTAGGTGAGAAAATTTCAGGTGGACATTAGAGACGTTTATGCTGGGATACAGCCGTGATATTAAGGAAGGAGACCTCTATGCACCGCTTCCTGAACATCGATCTGATGTTTTAGGTAAGCAGTAAACACGGACTAGCTAGTCTCTTTCCTATCTATTTGATTGATTGCTGATGAAAATGATGTGAAAATAATATCTATCTGTTTGCTTTATACCCTCGATGACCTTCGAGATTGTGCATTAGTAAGACGCGCTCCACTCCTTCAAAATCGCTTATGTCATGCGATTCGGATGCAGTTAGGAATGTGTGTGACGCGTCTTTGTGGACTGAACTACCTATATCTGTGCCGCATTTTGAGAACCTCTAGAATTTTCAGTACTGTACTGATAGAAA
This sequence comes from Coenonympha glycerion, assembly GCA_963855885.1. Classification (NCBI taxonomy): domain Eukaryota; kingdom Metazoa; phylum Arthropoda; class Insecta; order Lepidoptera; family Nymphalidae; genus Coenonympha; species Coenonympha glycerion. The sequence continues at coordinate 13,808,527 of OY979630.1, read as the reverse complement.
TCGGCATAACAGAACAGAAGTTTGTAAGGTTTACAAAAGACTCTACGATCTCTCATGGTGTACTTAGTCAAAGTAATCTGAGGATTTTACGGTACGTCGAAGAAAGTGTTGGAAGAATTAGGTGGTCTTGCTGCATATTGGACCATACAGATTCTTTTGCAAGTTGCGAATTAAATAAAAACCAAATAATCTGTCCTGCTAGTTTGTAAGGAGTTCATATTTTAGGAGATGCAATGCAAACCGCTTGGGAGCAGGAGGTTGAGAACGCTGGTTTTCGACATGAAAACAGAAAACCAAGCCTCTTGAAAGTATTGAGCAAGGTTTTTGGATTCGAACTTATGGTGTGCGGACTCATTCTGGCCGCCATGGAGTTTTTAATTAGGTAAATATTCACTACAAACACCGTATAAAAACGTTGTTGTAAAAAAAAAAATATTGCCTTTCCGTTGGGTTTTCCAGATTGCAGCAACCACTATTCCTTGGTCTTCTCCTTCGTTATTATAGCCCAGCTCAAGACTTTTATAACAGCACTCACTCGTAAGTTTTCCTTGTCCTTTTTTTTTGCCTGGATATAATTCTATACCCGATTGGATTGGTGTAGTGTGGTATGATAAATCTAAACTGTATCCCCCGATTCAGTTTTCTATTGATTCCCACTACGGAACTTTTAAAGACGCATTCACGACCAAAGCTTACAATAAAAAAAGCATCTCAGAGTGGTATTAGGTAAAGGTAGTCCCATTCACGCAGACGCACTCCACTCCTTCCTAACTCCTCACATAAAACATAAGCTGTTGTGAAGGAATGGGACGCGTCTTCGTGGATTGCACTATATATTCTTTAGGGATTTCCATTAGTATCCATTTATTTTGTTCCCCAGAGCCCATAACACGTATTTTTCTCGCATATTCAACTACTACGACATGTCAAGCGGCATTACGTGGGGAGAGGCCGTGTTTTTCTCTTTCGGTATAGTCTTCTGCAGCATGGTGAATATTTTGGTACAGCATCCTTTTATGATGGGAATGATGCATTTGGGTATGAAAATGCGTGTTGGAATCTGCAGTCTCATTTATAGAAAGGTAATTTTAATGTTAATTCGAGAAAGTGTGTTAGTACTAAAGGACTAAATTAACAAATGCTTCTATCATGTAGGCTTTGAAAGTAAATCTCCAAGCGATGTCCGAAAACAGAGGAGGGTTGGTCGTCAATCTACTGGCAAATGACGTGAACCGCTTCGATTCTGGACCGCTGTTTATCCATTACTTGTGGATAGGGCCTATTGAGACTTTGGTATGAAGTATGAACTAAATAGTTTTGATAACTAACCGAAAATATGCTGTAAACAGTAAATTGAGCGCTGATTAATTTAATTTTCAGCTAATAACCACGTATTTATATAGGGAAATGGGAATATCTGCCGTCTATGGTGCGTTTATGATTGTAGCTGTGGTACCATTCCAAAGTAAGATTTTATCAGATTTTATCAACATCTTATTCTTGTTCTCGCGAGTCGCGTCTCCACAGACGCTCTATGTGTGGCTGAAAATGCTAATTACCAAAATATAAAATTGCGTTCGGTACCTATTTAGGTACGGTGGGCAGTAAGTGCCGTTAGTATAGAGGGGTCAGCTATGTGTAATCATGTTCCTCTGCTTTAGTATATCTCGGAAATCGTACAGCTTACTATAGAAGAAAAACAGCTTTGAAATCTGATGAAAGAATAAGGTTGATGGAGGAAATAGTCACGGGAATTGAAGTCATTAAAATGTACACGTGGGAGAAACCATTTCGTAAGATCATCGATATAGTGCGGCGGTAAGTTTTTAAATAGCTACCTACTTCATGAAAAGGTTTCTAACAAAGATATCGTTGGTTTCTAAAGTAAAATGTTAGTCAATTTTACAAAATCGGATCCAAAGGAAAAATTCTAAAACACTTTTTGTAATCATTAGGTACAGCAAAATCCCAATGTTTAATTTTATTTTTAAGGTAGGTAGGTACGTACCTATGTACCTACTCGTATTTTTGAAAATATACTTTATGTCGAGGACAGAATACTATGCTTAATATTTGAAAAACTTCCTCACAGAGCAGCAGAAAAAACCAGGAAAAATTTTAATGAATAAGTGTTCAAAATCAAGCAAATCAAACTTTTTATCAATATGTTGTAACAAATTGTTTATAGATTAGACTATAGTGCTGAGACATAATAATGCAGTCTGCAAAGGCTTACACCAGATAGGATTACTTACTTATCAAATTTCCAGGCAAGAAGTTCATTACATCAAGATGACCTCGTACATCCGCGGCGTGGTGATGTCATTCATAATGTTCACCGCGCGGTTCAGCATCTTCCTCACGGTGCTCCTCTACGTGGTGTACGTCGGCCGGATCACCGTGGAGAACGTGTTCTTCCTCACCTGCTACTACAACATCCTCAAGCAGACCATGACGCTGTTCTTTCCACAGTCTGTTGGACAAGTTAGCAAATATTACGAAAACTTTTTTAACTTCCGACATTGAACTCCGGTTCCTCATCCGCGCAGTTCAGTATCTTTCTCACATGCTTCCCTGCGTGATGTACGTCGATCAGGTCACCGTGGGGAACGTGTTCTTCCTCACCTGCTACTACAACATCCTCAAGCAGACCATGACGCTGTTCTTTCCACAGGCCGTTGGACAAGTTAGGAAAATTTTCGAAAACTTTTTAAGCTTCATGCATTAAGCTAGAATCTAGGAAGCCGGCGGAGAGCTCACCATAAATAAGGCCAATTTAAAGGTACCAAAGGAATCCTTGTCTGGTCAGTGGTCACACGGACAAAAGATGGCGGTGATCAATTTTTAAAACGTTATTTAATTTTTCCAACTGCTTTACGGTAAAATGAAATTCCGGTAAGATTTTCCAGAATCACAGTTATTCATTACTAGCTGTTGCCCGCGGCTCCGCCCGCGTGCAGTTCTTTTTTTTACAAAAATGTTTCCCGTGGAATTTCTTAATTTTTCCCAAGATAAATGAGTGGTCCCTGGGTTCGATGGACCCATAAAGGAGTCTTCTTCCAATCTCTCCTGTCAACGTGCTATCATCTTTCACACAATTTACCTATATCTTCTTCTCTACTTATACACTCTGTCGAAATCGCTTATGTTACTCAATTCGCATGGAGTAAGACAGAGTGGGGCGTGTCATCGTGGATTGTAATATCTATACTAACCAAACTTATCTTATTCTGAGATGATACCAACGCCCAGATATTGTAATTAAGCATTCTGATGCGCTGCTGTGTACGTAGCAACCCGTTCCTGCTACGTACGGGTTATCTTGTATAGTTATACCTAGTTGCACGATCAAAAGGACGATTTAAACTGTCGATATTTCGACCCCGTTTTGATTGTGCTACGTAGATAAGTAGCTATAGGTTTTTTTAAACATCCCACGGGTGCTCTCAAATTTTTCAGGATGAAAAGTATCTTAAATGTTGACCGGGCATATATATATAGTAGGATCATAAAATTTCATTTAAATCCGTTACTTGAAAGACGCCTGCTTTGCCTGTTTTTGTAATGTTTTCTTTCCCGCGGGAACTCGATTGGATTAATAAGTTTTACTATATAATATATATTTTGTTAAAGAGGCAACATAAGGTATCAGCATAACAAATTTTACTAAATTAAGTTCATTAGTTGTTGTTTACAAAGCAGTTAAATTAATTGCAGTTTTTTAACTATCCCACGGGAACTCTTTATTTTACCGGGATGAAAAGTATCCTATATGTTGACCAGGGACATAAGCTACCACCACACAAAATTTCATTGGAATCGGTCCAGCCGTTCCAAAGATTAGCCCGTACAAACAGACAGACAAACAGACAAACAGATAATTCTCCTCTACAGATTTATTATATGTATTGATATATTTATGCGTAAAAGCACTTATGAATTCAAAGTACCAGTGCTTCATCTATACTCAACACGTTTTTTCATCCCTAAAGATCGCAGAAATGAAAGTGGCCGTTCAGAGAATTAATGACTTCTTGCTAAGCGAGGAGTGTCAGCTTCCACCCAGCACAGCGTCAACTGATTTACCACCTTCTCAATATAAAACGAAGAAGCGCGTTACTATACCACGTGAGATATCTACTCGTACTTTTTCTTGAGACGCTTAACTTTCAGGTGTTAGAACGACCACATCTCCCGCATTAATGGTATTTGAGGTAAGCAAGTTTTGACCACTCGATCCGAAGAGCGTTTCGGGCTTCTTCTGAGGGGTCACTTTTGTTGTCAGAGTCAGTCCCAAATTAAAGAATACTATACTTAGAGATGATGAATGCATAGCGAAAGACTCACTTAATTTTTAGTTTTACCATTTTCAGTGAATCCAGTTCGTCCACCAGTAAGACGTTCCCCTAGACCAGAACCAAGCACTTCAAGTATCAAGTCCCAGGAAAAACCTAAAGGTAAACAAAATAGCTATAACATGGATTATAATATTTTTTAAATAAGTTTACACACAATCTTTTGACCATGGAAATTTTAATGTTTTTACAGAATTGCGTAAAGACCAAATAGCCATTAAGTTTGACGAGGCCTGCAGCCGTTGGATAAAATCTTCGGACAAAGACGATGTCCAGGATATCACTTTAAGCGTAAGTTTGTTAATTTTCATTCTAAGTAAATAGAAGTAGAACTCATCTCTTACCTATACTTAAAATCATGTCCACGCTTTTTAAAAGTAACTTTTCTGATGGTATACTCATGTTATGGTGCCGATCGCCAACTAAGCGATATGGGTGCGCTTTAGCAGCCTTTGTTTGTATTTCCCACATTGTCCAAAATGGTAGGCTTGATTCATTACTTAGTTGATTTCGAGCACCGATAAATATTCGTCGCTTGACGAGAATGAATGACGTTGCATCGCCCACGCGTCCAATAAAATGCCGCATATCAGTAATTTATCGAGTCCTAGCTCGTTTGACCAACTGCCTGGTCGCTAGTAATGGGTGGATGAGGAAAACCTGTGACACAAAGAGATTATTCTATGATGACCTATGAAGGTACTTAGGTAGCCGTTAGTCCTTTGTACAGGTGTTGTATGAATATTACATTTTCAGATTTACGGCGGTTTATTAACAACAGTCATAGGCGCAGTGGGCTCCGGCAAGTCTACACTGCTGCAAATGATACTGAGAGAGCTACCCTGCTCCTCTGGCAACATGGATGTAATGGGCAGTGTGAGCTATGCCAGTCAGGACCCTTGGCTATTTGTTGGTTAGTTTAGTCGACGACGGATGATGATCATCATAATGATAAGACACAACGACCAACTCACGGAATCATAAATAATGTTTGCCCAGATAACGGTTTCGGTTGTAAAATCGAGAATTAAACAAGGCCCTAGGGGAAGTGTGGAGAGAGGAAAATTTTCGGGAAATATTCTGCCATGCTTTGTAACGCCTTCCAGACCAAAATGGGATTTTGTTACGAAGTATGAGTAACTAGACCGTTGGCATAAATCGTTCCTTTTGTAGTTTTAATAAATGTTATAGGGTCGGTGCGTCAAAATATCCTTTTCGGGCAACCATTTGTGAAGTCACGCTATATGGAGGTGTGCAAGGTTTGTGCTCTTGAAAGGGACATTTCGTTGTTCCCCCATGGAGACAAGACCATTGTTGGGGAACGAGGAGTATCCCTTAGTGGAGGACAACGCGCTAGAATAAACTTGGCACGAGCTGTTTATAAGGAGGTAAGGAAAATACAAATCTCTCTCGAAACGGACATCACCTTCCAATATTTAGCAATCATACCTAATAGGTTATTGATTCAAAGATTCAAATCATTTATTTCATATAGGTCATTATTTGTAAGCTCTTATGAAAAATTGTGACCTTTACGCATATTACGACTTCCATGCATTTCTTTTTTGCTGAATCATGGTGTAAGCCATGAGAATGTTAGGCCTCCGAGATAATCTGGTGTTATTAGGCACATATTTTATTTTATTAATCTAGTCGTATTACAATCAATATATATTAAGTTTCTTTCAGGCTGATATTTACTTGCTAGATGATCCATTGTCAGCCGTGGATACTCAGGTTGCGAGACATATATTTGAAAATTGCATTAAAAGGTCAGCAAAAATGTATATGCATCTTAATTAATATATCAAAAATTAAAAACTGTTTATTTTACCTTTAGATATTTGGGAGAAAAAGCAGTGATTCTAGTAACACATCAGCTGCAATTCATAAAATCAGTCGACCAAATTGTTATCATGGAGAAAGGCAGAATTATCGCCGAAGGGGACTATAATGATTTAAGTGTAAGTATGTTTATTCACAAAACATCGATGTTACAATCAATAGTTACGTAACTAATTTACGATTTGCTTATTAAGAAACGAGAGTTAGCAATGATTCAATTAATGCAAGACAAATCTCATGAAATGCGTAAAGAAGATGCTTCGTCTCCAAGCAAATTCACTAGCTCTCTTAGCCTGAAACGATCTCATTGGTCGCACTGGTCAATGATCTCCGATATCACTGTAAGTAATATTTTCTTAACTACTTAATCTTGTAATACGTTTCCATATTACCGCGTTTATTCGTTGTTCGTTCCATCAAGATGGTTAACGTACGTTGATATAACAGCAATTTATGTGTTGTACTAAAATACCTAGGTACTTAAGTACTCGGCCCTTAGAATACTAATAAGACCGTGACCAAACATATTATTAACTCTCAAGGTCTAATGTATCTGGGATTTGAGCCAAAAAAGGCTAAAAATCCTATCCCGTTTAAATCAGGCAAGATTCTTAAATATATCAGATACGCGTTTCCATCATCCATTCCATATCCCATTATAGTCTGCAGTTGACATTTTTAGGATCAAAAGCAGGAAGAAGAGGCGCAAATAGCGGGAAGAGTGAAAGGATCAGTGTATAAGGAATATTTATTGGCTGATTCGCCTTGCATTTTTGTTTCTCTTGTGCTCTGCATGTTCGTTCTGGCGCAGTTCTTCGCTAGCGCAAGTGACTTTTGGATAAGTAGATGGTAACTTATAGTAGCAGATAAACTCTAAAATTCTGGTAAGAAACGAGCTTGAGAGAATATTTAGGAACGTATTTTTAGGAGTCACGCAGAAGACCATTTAACGGGTGACACCACTATGGACAATCTCCTGTGGTCGCAGCACGGTCTGAGACGCAAGGATTTCGCGATGATATTCGGTGTGCTAACCATCGCAACTGTGGTTGTCGCATTAGTACGAGCTTTTGTATTCTTCTCTTTGTGCATGAAGTCGTCGATTAAGTTAGTATCATTGTTTCTATATGGTAATTTGCCTTTATGGTGTCTTTACCTTTAACAGGTTTGCAATGAATTTTATGCGATTATATTTGTAATTTTAAGAACATCAAGAGAATTTATTTTACCGCAAAATAAGTTACATTATCTTTATAACTGTGCTCTCATTACAGGTTACACGACAGTATGTTTGAGTGCATATCACTTTCGCCAATGAGTTTCTTTCACGCTAACCCTTCAGGAAGAATTCTCAATCGTTTTAGCAAAGATATGGGGTCGGTCGACGAACTGCTACCTCAAGCCATGTTGGATTGTTTCCAAGTAAAGACTACTGATTACTGAATTTTTCCGACTACACTGGAAAGTTTGTATGGAAGATATTTTACGTATAAGATGTGTTGAAGATATTTTCATTTTTAGATTTTGTTAAACTTGGCTGGTGTTCTCATAGTGATATTGATGACGGAGATGGCTCTTCTAATACCAATAGCAGCAGCACTGATTATATTTTACATTTTTCGTCTAATTTACGTCCGTACAACTGGCGCTATAAAACGTTTGGAAGGAATAAGTAAACCTAGACTTGAGTAATTTTATAAAGGACCTATATACTGTCAATCTATATCAGTTATCGACAGAATTTGTCAGACACTTGGTACGAGTATTTGTATTCTGCAGTTATTCTGCCCCTGCTTTGCTCAAGTGATCACGAAGGAATTTTGTAAAACCCTTCCTTATCCCTTGTCTACATCATAAACCTCAATTCAGGATCCTAGATTCAAGTGGCTTTGACAAGTCAATGAATGAATGAATGTGTCAGGTCACAAGAACCTAATAGGTACAGAACTACTTTTAATTTATAGATTGTTATACAAGTATGATACCTAAAAAATCCACAGCCCGAAGCCCAGTGTTCGGCCACGTAAACGCAACAATTCGAGGCTTGCCAACTATTCGCTCGTTCGGTGCACAACAACTGCTAGCCCAGGAGTTCGACCGCCACCAGGACCTGCACAGCGCGGCGTGGTATCTCTTCATCACTTGCAGTCGCGCTTTCGGATACTTCCTCGATGTTATTTGTCTACTGTTCATCATATGTGTGACCTTCAGTTGCTTGATGAAGACTGGTTAGTCTCCATTTGTATTGTCATGTAACTCTAGACTTGACGTAAGATAATTTCAACTGCGACTTTACTATCCTTAGCTCGACGGTAGAATCTTACTTTATCTGTTATCACCCTAGACGTTCACAGCTGGACATCGACCTTTCCAAGATCGTACCACCCCACATCTCCGCCTTGCTCGTTTACCAGCGACCTTTTACAGGTCATCGGTCTAGCGTCAGCGGGCAGGAGGTTAACACTCCAGATCACGTCATCCCCAATAGCCGTCTGCGACAAATATGGCCCGCCCGCTGCCACTTCAGCTTGCTAGTCCGTTGTTTTACTTTGAGATGCCCTCTTTCGCGTTCAATCCCTTAAAGAAACACCCAAGGCCAAAGTCTTTGAATTTGTGGACAAGGCCAAAGTCTTTGAACTTGAGGAAGGTAGAGTAATTAATTCTGTAAAATCTTATTACGCCGACAGACATAGAAGGCAGCAAAGTAGGACTCATAATTACTCAATCCATATCACTTACCGGGATATTTCAATGGGGCATGCGACAATCGGCCGAGATGGAAAATCAGATGACTAGCGTCGAAAGAGTTGTCGAGTACACTAAATTGCCTCAAGAAGCCACATTCACAGATGTGAGATTTTTTAAAATTCAATAATTCCGTTTTGGGGTTTATTAGGAGCAAATATTTAAGGAATGTTGCCAATCGTTTTTGGCGAATATGATTCTTTTGTACCATCGGGGTAATTATTTCTATTCTTTCATTACGCATTATTGTCTCAGACAGCAGAGGAAAAGCCACCAGAAGATTGGCCAACTGCAGGCGCAATAAGATTTGAGCATCTCAGCTTGAGATATTCACCCAGTGGCGACCACGTCCTTAATGATCTACAATTTGACATCCTACCCCAAGAAAAGGTTAGCTTTTTAATTTCTGTCAATGTATCTGTTAACAAATAAATATATCATACTGGGATATACATTTTTAGATAGGTATCGTCGGAAGAACTGGTGCCGGCAAATCATCGATAATACAGGCGTTGTTCCGGTTAGCATATTTAGAAGGAACGATTACGATCGACGGTGTAGACATCACGTCTATCGGACTGAAGTATCTGCGGCAGAAGATATCCATTATACCTCAGGTGAGCCTCCACAGCTCCTTTATTCTTATTGATTTCTTTTTATTAGACGGTCAAACGTAGAAAGTTCATCAATTTTACAGGAGCCCGTATTATTTAGCGGTTCTCTGAGAAAGAATCTAGATCCATTTGAACAATATTCGGACGAGTCGTTGCTCAGAGCCCTTGACAAAGTTGAACTTCTTTCGAAGGGTGAAAGTGTTGGTAAGATTTTCCCAATTTTTGCGGGATTTTTCACCATTTTAAAAACTCATCTCAAGGATTTTAGGGAAAATTATAAACTAGCCTTAACATAATTAATATATATTGACAGGTAAATTAGTCGAGTGTTCTTAGCTATGTTTGATGAAAATCGTTCCAAGATAACATATTTTTACGGATAACATTTTTTCACAACTCCCTGAATATGGGTATCAATTAATGAAAGGGTTAGAGGCTTGACTAGTATAATATAAAAGTATACTGTATAATGTACACACTATACCAATCCAAGATGGTCGCTACGCTACCACAAAATGGCGAGCACTTTTATTTCACAACACCCATCTGGGTATATCAAAATCCAAGGTGGCGAATTGTGATGATTGGGGCGAATTGTGCGAATTGGGATGATTTTAAATTTTTACCTTTTTCAGGTTATTTATTAGTTGGACTACAAGTGAACACCTTGAAGGATATTTTCAGAGGCCCTATATAAGCAAGTGGCGGACTGCGGCTCGAACTTCAGCGTGGGCGAGCGGCAGCTGGTGTGCTTGGCGCGGGCCGTCGTCAACAAAGACAAGATCCTAGTGCTGGACGAGGCCACCGCCAACGTGGACGCGCAGACGGACGCGCTCATACAGACCGCGATCAAGGAGCACTTCAGCAACTGCACCGTGCTCACCGTGGCTCACAGGCTGAATACGGTCATCGATTCTGACAAGGTATATGTTATGGCGGCGGCCAGCTCAAGGATATTTTCAGAGGCACTATACATTCTATATAAACAAGTAGCGGACTGCGGCTCGAACTTCAGCGTGGGCGAGCGGCGGCAGGCACACTGCCTGGCGCCTTTTCAATAACGACAGGATCCTTATGCTTATACTCGTATAGACCGCGATCTGTAACACTTGTCGTGGTGCAATCAGATGCTGGTGCTGGACGCGGGCCACTTGGTGGAGTTTGACCATCCGCACGTGCTGCTGCAGAACAGGAAGGGCCACTTCCGCAAGATGGTCGCCGAGACGGGCCCCGCCATGGCGCAGTCGCTGCATAGAGCTGCCGCTGAGGTGACACATACCAACCTAGCTGGCCTTAGGCGATTTTTTTTTCATACATGACCATTGACCACATATCATACATACAGACAAAATGCCCTGTCAAGGCATAGCAAATTGTCCTTAATCTATTATGATTAATAACGCGATGCCTTGCGTGGTATACAATGTGTCCCAGGGCTTAAATGACCGGAGTTTATTGAATATTTGGACAAAATTATCAAAGAATAACTTTAAACTTGAGCTCTAACCCATGTAGTTTTTTTACAGATTTTTTTTTTCAGAGATATCCGACTTGCTACGCTTTTTTTAATTATTGGTTTTGTTTTAAGTTTTTGTTCTTCAATTATCATCATTTCATATTGGTTCCCAAAAGATAATTTTTTGCAGTGTCCCAGATTTCGAGATATCGGGAATCATCATGTAGTAAATGAGTATTGTTGAGCAGAGTTTTTATTAAAAACATGTAGATGCATAAATTTTGTGCCCGCAAAACTCATTGCCATAAACCTACGATGTATTTAGCCCACTATTAGCGAAAAATAATAAAATTTAAATTTTTCGCGCCCGGTTGGTATCCAATATCCCCCTTGTGGAGGCCACAGTCTATAAAAAATAAAGTTTAGATTTGAATCAGCTTGGGGGATTCATACATCTCTGGCCATAATCCTTTTATTTCGCAATTATTTATGTTTTATCTGCATCATCACTCACTCAACTAGTAATCGAAGAAAAATAATCATAACCTCAAACTGCTTTATGGCTTCCTATTACATATTAGACTAATGTAGTGTGGCTGTCTGGTTTTTGAGTTTAGGAATTTTTTTATAAAAATTTAAAAACTATATAATATCTGGGATTTTTGTTAATTGTGTTAAATTAATGAACGTTATTCGTTTCAGAATTACAAGAAAAAACAAGGCGATAATCAAAAAATATAATATATTCCTTAAATTATGTATGATTTGTAAATATCTATATTTACATACAAATGTCTTTTTAATAACCGAATTACATCGAATAAATAGTTTGTTTTTATTTTATGTTTAAAATCTAAAGTACTATATTTTTTACTAAGCAGTCTATGCAATGCAATGTTAATTAAAGAAAGTTTTTTTTTAAATTCTTCGATTCAATACGTAAATACTGTCATTCGACCGTATGACGCAACATGCAGCTGTAGCCAAATGACATATTGCGAATCCATGCAAGGAATGAAATGGAAAGAAATTCAATAAAAATGTATGAAAAATTATCGCTGAATAGATACGTCACGTGATCAACTATAAGGGATAATTTTGGAATCGCAATTTGTCATATGGATTTAGGCTCAGCCACTGACCTGGGGGCCTACCACCGTGACTTAAAGTAATATTATTGTAATATTGTTTTGACATTTTCATACAATGTCAGTATGGAAATTTTAAAACAATATTACAATAATATTACTTTAGGTCACGGTGGTAGCCCCCCTGTATACATTATACAAGTACGCTGGACTTCAGACTGTCAACGTAAAAATGAAGACACTTGAATTTTTGAATTAAGATTTTTTTTAATTCGTTATTTTAAAACTAAACCATCAATAGTGTCGGATGATTGACGATTTTTATCAAAAAATATTGCAAATCTTAAAAAATAAAATATTTTGAATTTTAAAAATGTCACGTGGTATGTTAAATTTAGGCGGCCATATCTGTGACGTCAAAGGGCGTCAGCATCGACCGGTTCATCATAAGTCAAAGTATGCCTACTTCTTATACTATAAGCAACGAATATATTATAATTTTGCTATAAGTAATTGTTAATTCAAAAAGAAGCCTGAAAAACGCATATGCGTGATCGTCACATCGACTGTCAGCCCGCCATTGCTACACTCCTCGTGTTTTTGCACAGATTAAAAAATAATTTATTTAATTGATTATATCTTTTAAATTACAAGTGTAAAAAATAAAGTAATACCACTTTGTGAGACAATATAGACATAATCTTTATATTTAAATGAAAAAAATATGACTGAAATGCCTAGTTAAATTTTAACTTAAGTACCGGCGGGGGACCTACGAGGGAGGCGCTTCAGATGGCGCAAAAAAGGAACTGTCAACTGTATAGGAAATTTAGTCCAGCGTATTTGTATAATAGAGATCAGTGAAGCCAGCAAACATGGTGCATAAGTTAGGGTGGTAATGCTCGTTTTCACCAATATTTTAGGAAACGCCTAAGCCCTTAAGTGACAGTTTTCACTTACGACAACTGTCACCTAAGGGCTTAGGCGTTTCTTAAAGTATTGGTGAAAACGAGCATTAGTTGCTTTGTTAAACAGTCTCTATGTTGCAGTTAAGACTAGACAGCTGTAGCTCCATCCGCTTTTTAAAGTTTTGAATGATCGCGTCCATTCTCCTGAAATTAATTATTATTCTTGTTTGAATTTGTTTATACACAATTTTCATATTTTTGTAGACGAAAAATTTGAAAACTTTATTTATAATTAGCTGATCCTACAAATGTTGTTCTCACTTAGGGGTATGAAAAATAGTATTCTTACTAGTCTGAAACCTATCGAATAATACATAAAACAACAATAATGTTTTGCTGAGTTTTGTTACTAATAATACGAGAATTTTATATCTATACTATACTAATAATATTATAAAGAGGTAGCGTAACGATGTTTGTGACGTTGTAAGGGGTAATCTCTGGATCTACTGAACCGATTTTCAAAATTCTTCCACCAATAGTAAGCTACGTTATCGTGGAGTGTCATAGGATATAATAATTTCCAAAATTAATTACGTATCTTTACTTAAACTTGAATAATGTAATCCAAGTTGTAAAAAATGCTTTTATCGCGTGCGCTGCGGAAACTATTGAGGACAGAACAATGTTCTACAATATTAAAAAAACGTATCAAAATCTATAAAAAAGTCCGCGATAGCATATGCCTATCTCCTACGGGTAACTCACAATAACTGCTTTTAGTGTTAAAATTGTGGTTAAAAAATAAGTAATTTTTGTGAAGGTCATTTAGCACATATGGTATTAATTTATATCTTTGTCAATACGTTTTTTAGAATGAAAATTTAATGTAGAAGATTTCTGCCCTTTACTGTACAGTTTAAACAAATATCTTCAAAGATATTAGCAAAATAAAAAGATTGCGCGGCCTTTGCGTGGCGATAGGTATCTATAGGCAGTATCTATCCGATTGTGTCGCGTTCAGTGCTGTGGGGGAAGGGACTGTGGAATGTGGGTATTACGCGGGACAAACGCGGGCCGGGACCAAAATATTTCTAACGCGGAACGGAGTCCGCGGGTACTGCTAGTATTATAATATAAGATATCACAATGATCCGTAAGTTTAATTTGAAGCATTTTTTATATTGAACGTATTTTACTCCTTTTATCTTGACATAAATTTCTGTAAACTATCTCTTAATGAATATCAATAGAGCCAAGCAAAATATAGTACTCACTTCTTTTCTTCCTCGGTTTCTTTCAAGTCCAGTGCTTCCAAAGTTTTCACGAGGTAATCGCTGGAAAACAAAAAAAAAACCTATGTGATGAATATTTTTTTTGAGTCGTGATATTTTCTTTGCAGCAGTGGTTCAATGGATTAAAGCGATTTCTTGCATGAAAGATTAGAGATACGTGCCTCTATTTATGAAATAAAAATTAATGCTCTTTTCGAAAAATCAGGACTTCAATAATAAAGTTTAATGAGTAGACGCTATTACAGTACAGTGCGTAAACATGACAGTACTGCAGTGCTATTCTACAAAATGTCCATCTCTGAAACTGCTGCCAGACAGCTGCCAAGCCGAAGATGGCATGCAAAATTGTACTCTATTACAACTGACAAATTCATAGATGCATAGATCGCTCGTCGCTGCTTTTATTATTTTTGCAGAATAGCACGGCAGATTCTACCATTAAAAATTCATAAAGTGGGTCTGAATAATATTGAAAAGATCAAACAGTTTTAAACTTTGCAGAGTTAAGCCCGGCATTATGGTTTTAGAATGGTTTTAAACTGCGCCTCCTTCTTACGCATTTCCCACAAAAGATAGGTGCATTCTGTGTAAACAGTATGGCAATTCAACTAAGAACTAATTTCTCGAACCGCAAGTACCGCGAGCAGGGCGCGCCGCAGAGTAATACTCACTCGGCTTTCACAGTGAGATGCGCGGCACAGGCCATCCGCAGCAGCGTCGTCTCCAGCCGCGCTCTGAACACGGCGGCGCGCGACGCGGGCCTCGCGCCCGCCCACAGCCGCGACACCTCCTCGCACACCGTCTCGCTGATGTCGCGCACGTACCGCGAGCAGGGCGCGCCGCAGAGTAATACTCACTCGGCTTTCACAGTGAGATGCGCGGCACAGGCCATCCGCAGCAGCGTCGTCTCCAGCCGCGCTCTGAACACGGCGGCGCGCGACGCGGGCCTCGCGCCCGCCCACAGCCGCGACACCTCCTCGCACACCGTCTCGCTGATGTCGCGCACGTACCGCGAGCAGGGCGCGCCGCAGAGTAATACTCACTCGGCTTTCACAGTGAGATGCGCGGCACAGGCCATCCGCAGCAGCGTCGTCTCCAGCCGCGCTCTGAACACGGCGGCGCGCGACGCGGGCCTCGCGCCCGCCCACAGCCGCGACACCTCCTCGCACACCGTCTCGCTGATGTCGCGCACGTGCCGCGAGCAGGGCGCGCCGCACAGTAATACTCACTCGGCTTTCACAGTGAGATGCGCGGCACAGGCCATCCGCAGCAGCGTCGTCTCCAGCCGCGCTCTGAACACGGCGGCGCGCGACGCGGGCCTCGCGCCCGCCCACAGCCGCGACACCTCCTCGCACACCGTCTCGCTGATGTCGCGCACGTACCGCGAGCAGAGCGCGCCGCAGAGTAATACTCACTCGGCTTTCACAGTGAGATGCGCGGCACAGGCCATCCGCAGCAGCGTCTTCTCCAGCCGCGCTCTGAACACGGCGGCGCGCGACGCGGGCCTCGCGCCCGCCCACAGCCGCGACACCTCCTCGCACACCGTCTCGCTGATGTCGCGCACGTACCGCGAGCAGGGCGCGCCGCAGAGTAATACTCACTCGGCTTTCACAGTGAGATGCGCGGCACAGGCCATCCGCAGCAGCGTCGTCTCCAGCCGCGCTCTGAACACGGCGGCGCGCGACGCGGGCCTCGCGCCCGCCCACAGCCGCGACACCTCCTCGCACACCGTCTCGCTGATGTCGCGCACGTACCGCGAGCAGGTTGCGCCGCAGAGTAATACTCACTCGGCTTTCACAGTGAGATGCGCGGCACAGGCCATCCGCAGCAGCGTCGTCTCCAGCCGCGCTCTGAACACGGCGGCGCGCGACGCGGGCCTCGCGCCCGCCCACAGCCGCGACACCTCCTCGCACACCGTCTCGCTGATGTCGCGCACGTGCCGCGAGCAGGGCGCGCCGCACAGTAATACTCACTCGGCTTTCACAGTGAGATGCGCGGCACAGGCCATCCGCAGCAGCGTCGTCTCCAGCCGCGCTCTGAACACGGCGGCGCGCGACGCGGGCCTCGCGCCCGCCCACAGCCGCGACACCTCCTCGCACACCGTCTCGCTGATGTCGCGCACGTGCCGCGAGCAGGGCGCGCCGCACAGTAATACTCACTCGGCTTTCACAGTGAGATGCGCGGCACAGGCCATCCGCAGCAGCGTCGTCTCCAGCCGCGCTCTGAACACGGCGGCGCGCGACGCGGGCCTCGCGCCCGCCCACAGCCGCGACACCTCCTCGCACACCGTCTCGCTGATGTCGCGCACGTACCGCGAGCAGGGCGCGCCGCAGAGTAATACTCACTCGGCTTTCACAGTGAGATGCGCGGCACAGGCCATCCGCAGCAGCGTCGTCTCCAGCCGCGCTCTGAACACGGCGGCGCGCGACGCGGGCCTCGCGCCCACCCACAGCCGCGACACCTCCTCGCACACCGTCTCGCTGATGTCGCGCACGTACCGCGAGCAGGGCGCGCCGCAGAGTAATACTCACTCGGCTTTCACAGTGAGATGCGCGGCACAGGCCATCCGCAGCAGCGTCGTCTCCAGCCGCGCTCTGAACACGGCGGCGCGCGACGCGGGCCTCGCGCCCGCCCACAGCCGCGACACCTCCTCGCACACCGTCTCGCTGATGTCGCGCACGTACCGCGAGCAGGGCGCGCCGCAGAGTAATACTCACTCGGCTTTCACAGTGAGATGCGCGGCACAGGCCATCCGCAGCAGCGTCGTCTCCAGCCGCGCTCTGAACACGGCGGCGCGCGACGCGGGCCTCGCGCCCGCCCACAGCCGCGACACCTCCTCGCACACCGTCTCGCTGATGTCGCGCACGTACCGCGAGCAGGGCGCGCCGCAGAGTAATACTCACTCGGCTTTCACAGTGAGATGCGCGGCACAGGCCATCCGCAGCAGCGTCGTCTCCAGCCGCGCTCTGAACACGGCGGCGCGCGACGCGGGCCTCGCGCCCACCCACAGCCGCGACACCTCCTCGCACACCGTCTCGCTGATGTCGCGCACGTACCGCGAGCAGGGCGCGCCACAGAGTAATACTCACTCGGCTTTCACAGTGAGATGCGCGGCACAGGCCATCCGCAGCAGCGTCGTCTCCAGCCGCGCTCTGAACACGGCGGCGCGCGACGCGGGCCTCGCGCCCGCCCACAGCCGCGACACCTCCTCGCACACCGTCTCGCTGATGTCGCGCACGTACCGCGAGCAGGGCGCGCCGCAGAGTAATACTCACTCGGCTTTCACAGTGAGATGCGCGGCACAGGCCATCCGCAGCAGCGTCGTCTCCAGCCGCGCTCTGAACACGGCGGCGCGCGACGCGGGCCTCGCGCCCGCCCACAGCCGCGACACCTCCTCGCACACCGTCTCGCTGATGTCGCGCACGTACCGCGAGCAGGGCGCGCCGCAGAGTAATACTCACTCGGCTTTCACAGTGAGATGCGCGGCACAGGCCATCCGCAGCAGCGTCGTCTCCAGCCGCGCTCTGAACACGGCGGCGCGCGACGCGGGCCTCGCGCCCGCCCACAGCCGCGACACCTCCTCGCACACCGTCTTGCTGATGTCGCGCACGTACCGCGGGCAGGGCGCGCCGCAGAGTAATACTCACTCGGCTTTCACAGTGAGATGCGCGGCACAGGCCATCCGCAGCAGCGTCGTCTCCAGCCGCGCTCTGAACACGGCGGCGCGCGACGCGGGCCTCGCGCCCGCCCACAGCCGCGACACCTCCTCGCACACCGTCTCGCTGATGTCGCGCACGTACCGCGAGCAGGGCGCGCCGCAGAGTAATACTCACTCGGCTTTCACAGTGAGATGCGCGGCACAGGCCATCCGCAGCAGCGTCGTCTCCAGCCGCGCTCTGAACACGGCGGCGCGCGACGCGGGCCTCGCGCCCGCCCACAGCCGCGACACCTCCTCGCACACCGTCTCGCTGATGTCGCGCACGTACCGCGAGCAGGGCGCGCCGCAGAGTAATACTCACTCGGCTTTCACAGTGAGATGCGCGGCACAGGCCATCCGCAGCAGCGTCGTCTCCAGCCGCGCTCTGAACACGGCGGCGCGCGACGCGGGCCTCGCGCCCGCCCACAGCCGCGACACCTCCTCGCACACCGTCTCGCTGATGTCGCGCACGTACCGCGAGCAGGGCGCGCCGCAGAGTAATACTCACTCGGCCTTCACAGTGAGATGCGCGGCACAGGCCATCCGCAGCAGCGTCGTCTCCAGCCGCGCTCTGAACACGGCGGCGCGCGACGCGGGCCTCGCGCCCGCCCACAGCCGCGACACCTCCTCGCACACCGTCTCGCTGATGTCGCGCACGTACCGCGAGCACGACGCGCCGCAGATACTGTCCACCTGCCGAACAGTAACAGGAAGCGATAGAGTCCAAGAAAATATTCTATCTATGATCTAAGGCGGTGGATCTAATCTGCAAAACCGTGGCCGCGTTTTTGGAATTTTAGAGCTCATCTAGCGATTTAAATCTTTGCTCAGCGAATTTTCTCGGGGTACATAAACCTCCGACCAGATGGACTGACGACATTAAAAGAGTCGCGGGAAGGCGCTGGATACAGTTAGCGCAGGATCGTGTGGGCTGGAAATCATTGCAGGAGGCTTTTGTCCAGCAGTGGACGTCCGTCGGCTGAAACGAACGAACATAAACCTACCTCCGCGTGAACTGCGATGAGGTTGTTAATGATTTCGTACACGTAGGGGCGCGCGTCGTCCACGACGGCGTCCGCGTGCAGCTCGTGGCGCCCCATGTACATGCTGGGCTCGATGGTGCCCACCAGCGGGTCGCCCTTGTGCTCCAAGTACGTCTCGGCGATGCTCGACTCGAGGTTGGTCAGCGCTTCTTTAGTCGCCTGCAGAGCTAGTGCCGGCTTGGGGAATTCGAAACTGAAAAAAAAACCAATTAATTAAACATATTAAGGGTCAGTAATTAGTGACGTCACGCATACAGTATTTTTAGGCTCCGCTGTGGAATTTTTAATTTGTCAAAACTGTAAATGTTTTGTACTGGGGGTCACGTGATTTTTCTACAAGCGTCAACGCCTAACGCTTATGTTACATTGTCTAGCCCTGCTGGCCTGCCCATGCAACGGTTTTTAAAGCGACTGACAGATTTTCGGGTAGCGTTATTTTGTCTACATTCATGTCACCCACTTTTCAAAGGAAGTAGCGATGGCCGGCAAGGTGACGCGGCGCGCGTACTGCGCGTTGCTCGCCGAGATCAGCAGGCGCTGCTGCCACGACCGCACTTTGCCGTCGCCCAGCGTCCTGTTGGGCTCCTCCAGCGGCTGGTCCAACGCCACCGACAGACTGGTGTTGTTGAAATCCTGGAATTAACAAAATAAACCCGTAAATAAACGGCTCAAAATGTATTTATTCCATTGTTATTTCTAACGAATTCAGGATAAGAAATTATGAAGCTAATATAAGCATTTTTTATATTACTAGAAAGTCAGCAATTACGCTGCATGACATTATAATATTAGAAATTTAATAAATTCCGACAATATTAAGAAGCTCTGTTCAAACATTCGTATTCAAAGAAATTGACAAGACAAACAACGTTTTTGATTTGGTTGACTAGTCTTGTCTAATAATCTGTACCCGTTTACCTGATCGTCGTGCTGCAGCGCCAGTTCCTCGAGCACGGCCACGAAGGCGAGCAGTATCTGCTGCGAGTGCTTCTGCAGCGCGGCGAGCGGCTCGCCGCCCTCGCTCAGCAGCGCCGTCTCGCGCCGCCCGCTCGCGAACACGCACTTGTGGATGGAGGACAGCGCGTCGTTCACGTACGTGTCCAGCAGGTGCGGCTGGAACCACCGATCGCAATGAAAGTCTGCCATTTTATCACGCCAGATGGTGCATCGTATGCCAGTTTACGAATTTCATCATTTTAATTATAACAATCATTGATTTATAACTGACATGACATTGCAGATCCGAGACAATGCGTTTATGTGCGCTGTTAAAACATCTCTTGCATCACACTCACCAGGTTAGTGATAGCTCCGTAGTCGGGGAACTCCACGTCTCCTTGTCCTCGAGCCCCTTGATGCGCTTGCGTGCGCGCTGCAGGAACACCGTCATGCCGTGCACGCGGTAGTCGAATATCACACTCACCAGGTTGGTGATAGCTCCGTAGTCGGTGAACTCCTGTATCTTCCACGTCTCCTTGTCCGCGAGCCCCTTGACGCGCTTGCGTGCGCGCTGCAGGAACACCGTCATGCCGTGCACGCGGTAGTCGAATATCACACTCACCAGGTTGGTGATAGCTCCGTAGTCGGTGAACTCCTGTATCTTCCACGTCTCCTTGTCCGCGAGCCCCTTGACGCGCTTGCGTGCGCGCTGCAGGAACACCGTCATGCCGTGCACGCGGTAGTCGAATATCACACTCACCAGGTTGGTGATAGCTCCGTAGTCGGTGAACTCCTGTATCTTCCACGTCTCCTTGTCCGCGAGCCCCTTGACGCGCTTGTGTGCGCGATGCAGGAACACCGTCATGCCGTGCACGCGGTAGTCGAATATCACACTCACCAGGTTGGTGATAGCTCCGTAGTCGGTGAACTCCTGTATCTTCCACGTCTCCTTGTCCGCGAGCCCCTTGACGCGCTTGTGTGCGCGCTGCAGGAACACCGTCATGCCGTACACGCGGTGATCGAATATCACACTCACCAGGTTGATGATAGCTCCGTAGTCGGTGAACTCCTGTATCTTCCACGTCTCCTTGTCCGCGAGCCCCTTGACGCGCTTGTGTGCGCGATGCAGGAACACCGTCATGCCGTGCACGCGGTAGTCGAATATCACTCTCACCAGGTTGGTGATAGCTCCGTAGTCGGTGAACTCCTGTATCTTCCACGTCTCCTTGTCCGCGAGCCCCTTGACGCGCTTGTGTGCGCGCTGCAGGAACACCGTCATGCCGTGCACGCGGTAGTCAAATATCACCTTCTCCACTATGCTCAGTGGCTGGAAATGATGAGGTTGAATTTTATATCGAAAAAACGTGTGAATACTACAAAAGGGCAATTAGAGAAATCTTATCCCGTCCCTTTTCCGCAGTTCCCACATCTAGCTATCTCCTCCACGTCTTTAAGCTTTTAATCTCAACAGCTCAGGGAGAAGAGGAGGCTGGGAACGGCGGAGGAAGTGATATAATAGTAGCGTCTACTCCAGAAAAGGGAGAAAGACTTTGGGGACAAGAAGACGGACAGTTCAAGAAAGCATCCGTTTTGGTATTGGACTTGTATTGGGAGCTTAATTGCCAGTACCTGTGACGGTAGATCCAGTTTGAGCAGCGACTCGTAGGCCTCGCGGAGGCTGCGCAGGTTGGCCAGCAGGCGCGCGCGCAGCACGTCGGCGCCGGGGGGCGCGCCGCCCGCCAGCAGGCACGCGCGCATGTGCTCCGAGAACTGCTGCACCGCCGCTATTATCATCTCCTGGAAACGGTACACCACACTTCAACATTTCACCACACACTCATTGGGTTGAGGAGGGTCCACAGGGATAATCCTCCCAGCTTCTTAGATTCCCCGATTATTTATTATTTTCTCCACCGGAATAAAGGAGGAACTTGTTCTAGATCCTCCGGTTATATTATCCTCTACAGTGACAATTTTCTCTACTAGCTAGGGTACAGCACAAACGAAGGTCTCTCTTTCGTTTTATCCAGGAAGGATATTATTTCTACCCGTGCGCCTCAGAGATGCATAAAACTGTAGGAAGGCCAAACATTTCATCCACTACCTGAAAATAAGTTAGTTAGCCGTGTGCTAGTATTCGTTCAGTACTTGCTCAAAGCATTTCCCGATACGTTTTCTTGACCTCAAATTCTTTACTTACTTCCCTTACAGTCTAACTTGCCGCCATTCACAGTCTAGCTTGCAGAGTCTGAAGTT
Source organism: Coenonympha glycerion (assembly GCA_963855885.1). Lineage (NCBI taxonomy): Eukaryota > Metazoa > Arthropoda > Insecta > Lepidoptera > Nymphalidae > Coenonympha > Coenonympha glycerion. The sequence continues at coordinate 13,786,286 of OY979630.1, read as the reverse complement.
TTTACCCATACAGTTCTTCAAGAAGGTATTCAGAGGCTATGTTAACCTTGAGGTCGGCGTGTCGCTGCGGGTCTGCGGGCTGCCCCGCCAGCTCGCCCGCGAAGTAGCGGCGCGCCAGCGGCCACAGCGCGTGCAGCTCGGCCGCGAGCGCGCCGCACGCCGCCGCGCACCACGCCGACCGCACCGCGCTCCACGAGCCCGAGCTAACCTTGAGGTCGGCGTGTCGCTGCGGGTCTGCGGGCTGCCCCGCCAGCTCGCCCGCGAAGTAGCGGCGCGCCAGCGGCCACAGCGCGTGCAGCTCGGCCGCGAGCGCGCCGCACGCCGCCGCGCACCACGCCGACCGCACCGCGCTCCACGAGCCCGAGCTAACCTTGAGGTCGGCGTGTCGCTGCGGGTCTGCGGGCTGCCCCGCCAGCTCGCCCGCGAAGTAGCGGCGCGCCAGCGGCCACAGCGCGTGCAGCTCGGCCGCGAGCGCGCCGCACGCCGCCGCGCACCACGCCGACCGCACCGCGCTCCACGAGCCCGAGCTAACCTTGAGGTCGGCGTGTCGCTGCGGGTCTGCGGGCTGCCCCGCCAGCTCGCCCGCGAAGTAGCGGCGCGCCAGCGGCCACAGCGCGTGCAGCTCGGCCGCGAGCGCGCCGCACGCCGCCGCGCACCACGCCGACCGCACCGCGCTCCACGAGCCCGAGCTAACCTTGAGGTCGGCGTGTCGCTGCGGGTCTGCGGGCTGCCCCGCCAGCTCGCCCGCGAAGTAGCGGCGCGCCAGCGGCCACAGCGCGTGCAGCTCGGCCGCGAGCGCGCCGCACGCCGCCGCGCACCACGCCGACCGCACCGCGCTCCACGAGCCCGAGCTAACCTTGAGGTCGGCGTGTCGCTGCGGGTCTGCGGGCTGCCCCGCCAGCTCGCCCGCGAAGTAGCGGCGCGCCAGCGGCCACAGCGCGTGCAGCTCGGCCGCGAGCGCGCCGCACGCCGCCGCGCACCACGCCGACCGCACCGCGCTCCACGAGCCCGAGCTAACCTTGAGGTCGGCGTGTCGCTGCGGGTCTGCGGGCTGCCCCGCCAGCTCGCCCGCGAAGTAGCGGCGCGCCAGCGGCCACAGCGCGTGCAGCTCGGCCGCGAGCGCGCCGCACGCCGCCGCGCACCACGCCGACCGCACCGCGCTCCACGAGCCCGAGCTAACCTTGAGGTCGGCGTGTCGCTGCGGGTCTGCGGGCTGCCCCGCCAGCTCGCCCGCGAAGTAGCGGCGCGCCAGCGGCCACAGCGCGTGCAGCTCGGCCGCGAGCGCGCCGCACGCCGCCGCGCACCACGCCGACCGCACCGCGCTCCACGAGCCCGAGCTAACCTTGAGGTCGGCGTGTCGCTGCGGGTCTGCGGGCTGCCCCGCCAGCTCGCCCGCGAAGTAGCGGCGCGCCAGCGGCCACAGCGCGTGCAGCTCGGCCGCGAGCGCGCCGCACGCCGCCGCGCACCACGCCGACCGCACCGCGCTCCACGAGCCCGAGCTAACCTTGAGGTCGGCGTGTCGCTGCGGGTCTGCGGGCTGCCCCGCCAGCTCGCCCGCGAAGTAGCGGCGCGCCAGCGGCCACAGCGCGTGCAGCTCGGCCGCGAGCGCGCCGCACGCCGCCGCGCACCACGCCGACCGCACCGCGCTCCACGAGCCCGAGCTAACCTTGAGGTCGGCGTGTCGCTGCGGGTCTGCGGGCTGCCCCGCCAGCTCGCCCGCGAAGTAGCGGCGCGCCAGCGGCCACAGCGCGTGCAGCTCGGCCGCGAGCGCGCCGCACGCCGCCGCGCACCACGCCGACCGCACCGCGCTCCACGAGCCCGAGCTAACCTTGAGGTCGGCGTGTCGCTGCGGGTCTGCGGGCTGCCCCGCCAGCTCGCCCGCGAAGTAGCGGCGCGCCAGCGGCCACAGCGCGTGCAGCTCGGCCGCGAGCGCGCCGCACGCCGCCGCGCACCACGCCGACCGCACCGCGCTCCACGAGCCCGAGCTAACCTTGAGGTCGGCGTGTCGCTGCGGGTCTGCGGGCTGCCCCGCCAGCTCGCCCGCGAAGTAGCGGCGCGCCAGCGGCCACAGCGCGTGCAGCTCGGCCGCGAGCGCGCCGCACGCCGCCGCGCACCACGCCGACCGCACCGCGCTCCACGAGCCCGAGCTAACCTTGAGGTCGGCGTGTCGCTGCGGGTCTGCGGGCTGCCCCGCCAGCTCGCCCGCGAAGTAGCGGCGCGCCAGCGGCCACAGCGCGTGCAGCTCGGCCGCGAGCGCGCCGCACGCCGCCGCGCACCACGCCGACCGCACCGCGCTCCACGAGCCCGAGCTAACCTTGAGGTCGGCGTGTCGCTGCGGGTCTGCGGGCTGCCCCGCCAGCTCGCCCGCGAAGTAGCGGCGCGCCAGCGGCCACAGCGCATGCAGCTCGGCCGCGAGCGCGCCGCACGCCGCCGCGCACCACGCCGACCGCACCGCGCTCCACGAGCCCTCGCTGTCCAGCTCCTTGGCTTTGCGTCTACCTGCAACCAATAAATATACCACTACGTTCCAAATAACATCCACCCATCACACAACATTTATGAACATTCAGTACAGTACAGTAAATCTAAGAAATAAAGTTTTTTAAGATAGAGCTTTAACTGCGAGTCTGTGACATCAAATTGCTCTGTGTACTCGCCTGTAACTATAATCTTATCTGTGGCGACTTGATTAAAATGACTTGACTAAAAATTAATTTTGCAGTTTCAATATAAATATTCTTCGAATTGCCGTTTTTCTTTTTACATCAGGTTATGGGCCCAGCACGCTTCCACTGCTACAGCCGTCTTCAACTACTTTTTTTCTTACTAGATTTAGTTCTTCAATCAAGTAAAACACGTTTCGTAATTGCTACTTTTTAACAAGAGGTCATAAACACCTAAGGTTATAAACACTGTGGTCACCTCTCTCGCCAGCCTCTTGGTCCTCCTTCAGTTTGAAGTGCTCCTTGACCTTGTCCATGAGGGCCATGAGGTACTCCTTGCGCGTCGTGATCGCGATCCACGCCGCATCGCCCTCCCAGTTCAAGCTGTTCAGCAGCCTGGGAACATTCGTTACTTTTTAAATACCTATAACCACTATTTTCCTGTATATTAAGGGCAAAATTAAGCCCATCATCATTATCCTGTTATCTTCAAAAAAAGTTTAGCGGTCAAATTACGACGCGGCAGCCCTTCCATCTTTTGCGTAGTTAAAACTCGTCCAACCACGTCATCCTTACGTCATTCTTAGCCCACCAAATCTACTACTCCAACGAAACTATACAAACACGTGACTGTGACGTCACGCACTCAGGTCTCAACTTATCGCGCATGCGTTGTACTATGCAGTTTTTCGCAAATAGACGACTTACACATAACACATTGTAGGTAGGTTTATGGCATTAAGTTATACATCTATATGTATTTATTATTACTTAAAGTGCTCATTCACCTCATTTTTTGGGATTTTTTGAGCAATGTTGTGAACATTTCTCAAAAAATAAGGGCCTCACCTTATGTATTTAATTTGCTCTTGAACATTCACAGGCATGGTTTTCATTCTTGTGTGCAAATTTTCTTTCAAGTCTTCAATTTTCTTATCGATTTCGTCGAGAATCTTTTGGAAGAGCTGTTAAACAACATTTTAATGAAAGTTTAATAAAAACTCACACTAATCACAAACAATGAAAACGAATGTTCCCTGTCAAAAAGGGGTCCCTTTTTTTGACAGGGAACATTTTGAAGTTATTTCCTACCTTAACATCAGTATTCCCAAACAGATTCTTCACTCTGCTGTAGTCGTTGACCACAAGATCATACTCCTTCTTGCGTATGTTCTTGTCTATGGAGGCGGGCAGTTGAAAGAGGAACTTGTGGCGGGTCAGCAGAGACAGCGCCTCCCGCGTCTTGTCCGCGTTCTCTTTGCGCGATAAGATCTCAGAGAACAGGGAGTCCGCGAGAGAAATCGATTCTGCAACAAGTGCATATTATTTAGATATTTATAGTCAAACTATGTAAATCACTATGATAACACTATCATAGTGATTTACTTCAGGCCTATAGCATGCTATAACAGATGATTGGATGTATCTCAGATGTTTCGTCTTTACTACTATAACTATATCATCTTGTATTGTGGATATTTCAATCCACGATGACGCGCCTCTCTGTCAAACTCCATGTTTGACAGAGTGAGGCGCGTCATCGTGGATTGAAATATCTAAAGTCTATTCAATCTCGAGCGATACCAGACGTAAACAAACCGACTGCCAGGTCATTCGCTTAAGCAGGGTTGCGCAACCTTTTTAACGTATACTAATTTTTCAAATTTAAAATAAATTTATGTTTTGACAATAATATCGTATTGTTTGAATTTTTTTAATGATATCTTGAAACTAGATTTAACATAAGTGAAAGTTTCGTGTTACGCGCCACTTCAGTGCCTCACTAGAAGCACGCTGAGTGGCACGTCAGGTCATGCAGCGCCACGCCATCCACGCGAATGGACGCTATTCTATACAATCGCTTCGAATGTTGAGACAAGTGACACGTCAATATCACGCGTCAATTAAAATATTTATTCTAGGTTTATGATTAGGGAAACAAAATAAAATATAAAATATTATCCAAATGTTTACGATAACCCCCATGACATGCTTTGACCTTGAAAGCGAAAGTCGTGAGCGGTGCGGCAGATAGCAAACAAACAAGATAGAAAGAGATAGTCATATTTTGTTTGTTCCGTCGTCGCTACTACTAAATGATCGGCTTTTGTTTACGTCTGGTCTCGCGTTTCGTTGAAAAGACTTTATAAATGCAGCATAGTGATGATGATGGTCCCATCCCACCTTCAATGGCAGCTTGCAAGCTGGGCACGGGCTCTTTGCCGTTCTTCCTCTGATCCTCCTCGTACATGTTCTTAAGCAGTACCAGTCTATCCAACTGATCCATTACTGCTCCCGTGTTCGCTTTGAGAAAGCTCAGCTGTCCTTCTTTTTGCCCTTCAACCTGAAATGATTCAGTTGCTTTATTGTACAAAAACTACACACATGTATGGATTGAGCACTAGCTTCTTTAAAAAAAAAGATCAAGATCAATTGATCTGAAACTTGGACTTACTTGAAAACTAACAATATATGCACTAGTTGCAAACAGCAAAAAAGACAGTAATTCAGAGACATCATTGAGGGTTCCAAAAGGTTTTAGTATATAAAGGATACTTTAGGTCAGGATTGCAGACAACATGGATCTCAACATTCTCAACCAATATGACATAAGTTCCTGCAAGTCCCCTTTGCCTTGAACACAAGATCCATACCTTTCTCTGAAGAAAAACCATCCCAGCCTTCAAATCCTCGAACGAAGTGTTGCTGTGATGCTCCAAAAGGTACCAGAGTGGTTGAAAATTTTCATCACACAAATTCCCGGAACTACAAAATGAAAGCATAATTTGTGTTATTCTTATAATTCAGAACAAGCTATTATTAGTAAAAAAAGTGCTTTTTATGCAACCAGCTCAAGATTTATACAAAAAATATAACGTACCCATCAGGGAACAACTCATTTAGTTCTTCCTCAGGGAATTTGCTTTCATCCCCCTCTGTGGACAAGCCGAGAGGGTCGGGGGGTGTGTAGGCGGTGGGCGACATAGGGCGGCGGCCCCACGGCAGCGACGGAGGCGCAGCCTCTTCCACCCATACTGCACTCTCCTTCACTGGTCCTATAGACTCATGGTATCCTAGGTAAAGGCATTATGAGAATTAACAGAATCTTAATATATATAAATCTCGTGTCACAATGTTTGTCCTCAATGGACTCCTAAACTACTGAACCGATTTAGTTCAAACTTCGTGAATATCTGTCATTTGGTCCAACTTAAAAGATAGAATAGTTTTTATCCCCCGTGGACGAAGTCGCGGGCATCGGCTAGTAGTTATTTATTTATTAACTGGGTCAGTAAAAATCTGTGTTCTATATAGCCATGAGCCAAATAATACTCATTTTCAATACATTATTTTTATTTTTTTTAATATATATTTTTATATGAAATATTTTTGAATATACAACATATAGATTAATAACCCTAATCAGCTATCAGCTGAAAGCCTGAAGTAGCTCATATCCTGAGGGAACTATAGAGAGTTCAAAAATGTATCATAAATTTTAAGTGACATTCCTAAAAACAGCTGGTTCAATATCAATGAACTGGCAATAATGAAAATGATATGAGGTTTGTTCAGTTATTCCATTTAAGAAAAATAAAAGTTAGGGTAGCTAAATTTAATTTTTCTTAAATGGAATATTTTTTGTATTGAAAATAAAATAAAATAATTGGGACTTCTTATCACATTCATGTGTTTCTAGGATCAACTTAAAAGGTTAGCTGCGGGCACACTATGCAAATTAACCCACACCTTGTATAGTCATGAAACTTTACTCTAGGGACACTCATGATTCTTTGTGGTTAAACAACACAGCACAATAAAGAACTTTCTTGAATTTCTCAAACTACCATCTACCGACCTCTAAACTGCACAGTGGAAGTTCCTTCGCCTCCAGATTTGGTGGTAACAATGATGTCTCCACGGCCCTTGCAAGGGCCAGACCTTGCCACTATCTTGTTCTTGCTTTTCCATTCTGCAGAGAGCAGGCAGTCACACCCACAAATCTTCAGCCCTATAAATATATAATTTAAAAAGGTGATATACAAAAGGTGATATACAAATTCAAAGTTTGAAATATGTAAACTGTAAGTACAGGAGTTGATAGCCAATAGTGGTAAAAACCCCCCTTCGGGCGAGCTGAGCTACTGTTCAGTAAAAAAAAAATTATATTTTGACTTATAGGTACCTACTGAGCTCCCAACAATCTAAATTAAAGAAGTATGTGTGGAGAAAGAGGATTGAGTTCAAACTTATTCCAGACATAGTTTATTTTAATAATGACATTTCTGAGAATTGCTTAGCCTGCCCAAAGAAATTCAGGAAGAGTTATCTCGCAGCTTTCATACATGAGTTTGTAATTACCAATTAAATCTGTGGGGCTGGTACCAAGGAACTCCCCTCGAATAGTCACTTTTGTTCCGGGTGGACCCTCCTTTGGAGAAATACCAGTAACTACAGGGGGAGGGCCCATGATTACAAGTTATATCTAATATCTAAATGTGCTTTAGATTAAATTTACTTTATTAGGCTTTGTAAATTAAAATTCGCAATAACAATTAACACAAAATCAAAATATAAATCACAGACCACAAATGATACAAATGACACCAGTCTCACCACAGACCACAAAACTAGAATGACACCATGGACTACTAACACCATATAAATGACACCATAGTGACAAATAAAATAAATTAATTCATCAACATAGACTAGGTACTATTGTAGTTATTATTTACATAGTTATAGTAGGTACGGAATCTGTGATGGGAATTACCAAAGACTCCAAAGAATATTTAATTACCTATACTTTCGTAGTCTGTGATCAAGTAGTTGTGCAAAGAGTATATACCTAATCATAGTTGTGGTCACAGACCACAGATTACTATATCACACAGACCAACAGACCAGGAACCGAAAGGTTGTGGTTATGTCTGTGATAAATACGATTTTTCATGTGCAAAATTATTTAGAGGCGTATCAATTTTCGAATATCAATATGGCAAAAACTGCACATAATTTTACAACTATGATTTAATAGTATAACAGACAAATTAATGTTCACTATCATAAGATCACAGTACACTTTACTTCTGGCATAAGACATCCAAATGGCTCATTCAAGTTTCAGGTAATAATCTGGTGAATTATTTATCTTGCTCTTACCAATAAATTTAAAGTTTTGGTATTATTTATAATTAATAATAATTATTATTATTATTATATTGTTTTGCTGCTGGGTAGCGCTGTTGACGAATATGGTTTCGAAAGGCATGATGATTTCGACTTTGAAAGCTATGAAGAATTTATGTCAGTGTACCTCAAAGTTTTGGCCTCAAGGGCACAAAAATGGGCTGGTCTACTTGGAGAAGGGAAATCTGCAAAACGCACCAATACCGTAAAGCGATATGTTCGCAAAGGGATTCCTGGTAAGTAACAAAATTGTATATTAATGCTCCAATGTTTTGTGTTGCCACTGTGACCTATTTTAGGTAGGCTTCTAAAACATGGTACCTTTTTTTACTTGTTTTGGGCTAGGGTTCAGACTCTGAAATATCTCTATTCTCTACTAATTTGATTTGGATCTTAGATCATTATCATACATACATGTACATAAAATTAAAACTAAAATATGGAAAAGACAATACAATTAGACACCTTATCAAATCTTGTCTTCATATAAAAATTATGCAATAAAATACAGTAAAACTCGCAGACTCAACCAAAAACGTGTCTTAAGTGTTATGAAATGTATGAACACATGTCTCAAGTTGCAGCGTAAAATGGCATATTATGCGAGAAATTGTATTAAGCTTGTTCTACTGTAAATGTATAATCACCTGTTTCAGGAGAGCATCGCCCCTCAGTATGGATGGCTATATCACAGGCAGAAAAGATGAAAGATCAATGCCCTGATCTCTACCAGAAGATCCTGGACAGCCCCTTTGAGAAGGAGCTGGTGGATCTGGTTAAAACAGACCTACCTCGCACTTTCCCAGACAATATCTACTTCTCCAAGGAAGCTAACCACCAAGCACATCTGTTCAATGTGCTGATCGCTTATGCACACAACAACAGAGCTGTTGGATATTGCCAAGGCCTCAATTATATTGCTGGTTTGTATGATAAATATCAAAATTAAACTTGAAACTTGCAAGATCTCACTAAGTAGGTGTGCATAATGTTATGTGGAAATATCATAACATTACAACAGGGGGCCATTTGAGCAAATAAAAAATATTCCTTGTTATGGTGATTGTATACAATTTCTATATATGTACACTGGTTGACCGAATCTGTTGCTACATCCCCAGCCATTTCTGAGGCAGAATTTGTTTATGGTAACAATGACAATGAATATTATTTGTTTTACACAATCTAGAGGCAGGAATCAAAGGTGTTGACAGGAATAAAAGGCTTGTGTGTAAATGGAACATACTGGCTTGTGCCTCAACAGTAACTTGCTGCGGTGCTGGGAGGAAGTTTAAATGCTACAGGGTCTATGCTATATTATCTCTTTTTATGGGAGGGTACAGCTGGTAAAATGTCTTATTGTATCAAAAAAATCAAATCTCATAAAGGCCAAAGTGTGTGCTTGCAACATGGCAACACTGCATTTATTAAGAGATAGATTATACTCTGGATGAACAAAGGCTCCTTTTTATCCTGGATACATAGTTCCCATGGGATTGGTGAAAAATAACTTTACCAAGAAAAAGCTTATATTGTTTTTTATTAATAAGTCACTTCCAATAGTTGATTGATGTTTTTTTCAATTATATTGTTACACATTTGTTTAAAAGGTCTTAATTTTTAAGGTTTACTTTTGCTATCCACAAAAAGTGAGGAGACATCGTTTTGGCTTCTGAAAGTGTTGGTGGAGAAAATTCTCCCAGATTACTATACAAAAACAATGGACGGCCTTATAGTGGACATAGAAGTGTTGTCTGAACTAGTCAAATCCAAAGCGCCTGATGTACATCAACACGTAATTAACTTAGGTATGTATGTTTTGAATAAGGGTGCTGAGAATCAACAGAAAAGGGACCACTCAAAAATTCTTTACCTGGCTAAAATTCTTCATTCATTACTTATGATATTGTGAAGACAGTTGGATGAATGCAGCTAACCAAGATAGCAACAGAATAGTTTCATAACACCACAACTACTGAACCAGTTTGAGATGTAGACAGTCCTATTATCCTTTTAAATACATATAAAGTAAATAAGTGGCTGAACAAGGTATATTTGAATCTATATTCTGTGTGATTGTATATTTGAATCTATGTTCTGTGTAACTGACGGGTTGCTCCCATTTCGCCCGGTGCATCTGCCCAGTACCGGGCAGGATGGCACAAGAAATTCCCACCCTGCCTGTTGCGCACCGTGCAATCGATTGCCGGGCAGGATGGGAATCTTTTCCGAAATTTTTTTCCCATCTGGCCCGGTAACATTTAGTTATGAAAAAGAAGCCTTTAAATGAAATAAGGATAGTGTAACTTATTTGAATTTATTAATTATTTACCATTCAAAAGTAAAGTTACTGAAAAGGAATGTCTTGAAATGAAAAGATTGTATTATTATCATAAAACAAACTCCATTGATTAAACATATTAAATGATCATCACTTTGTCACGTAATTTTTAGGCTCCGCCTTGAAGCATGATTTTTAATTTGTCAAAACTGTAAATTGACGCTTATATATTATGCGGCCGACAGTGGTATGTGCTGTCAGCGGTACTGAAATGTACGACGCGGGACGCCATCTCGGAATCATCGGAATTTTTTGTGCCATCCTGCCCGGTACCGGGCAGACGCACCGGGCGAAATGGGAGCAACCCTAACTGACAGGCACTTATGAATAGTCAGAGCATACCTATACTTATTTAATAGTGAAAAGTGTTTCATGGCTTAAACCTAATTTTAGGAACCAAATATGTGTTGGGTAGACCCATAGAGTATATTCAGGTAGACCCCTTTGTTCCACCAATGCAGAGCCAATTTAAATAATTTATAAGGGTCGATGCTAATTGTGATCAATCAATAGGCCCTGCTTACATAACCCTGTCTCACGTTTTTCACACATAGTTATATTGGGGAGAGTATCTTTAGGGTTAAAAGGGTGTTTCTTTGTAGGTCTACCCTGGGCAGTGATAACAACTAAGTGGTTTGTCTGCCTGTTTGCTGAAGTGTTGCCCATAGAGACAGTATTGAGAATATGGGACTGTCTTTTCTATGAGGGCTCCAAGATACTGTTCAGGGTCTGTTTGACTCTGATCAAGAACAATCGGGCATCTATAATGGCTTGTAATGATTTCACAACTCTGGCTGAATGTTTCAAAGCTATCGTCAAAAATGAGAGTGCATTGCACTGTCATGAATTTATGCAGGTTTGTATATTTTCTTTGTGTTTATCATGAAGAAACCGTTCATTGTTAGTGTTTATTTATACATGTATAAACAAACACAAACGAACAAAGGTTATAGGGTTATATACCCTATAACTTTTGTTCTACGACTTTTCAAAATTCAGTATTAAGTTATTTCATACAAAAAAAAGTCTTTCCTGTAAAGTGACATTACACTGTTGCGCCGCGAGTTCGCGCGCCACCGCGCCGTTGCCACTTGCCGATGTTACATTACAGAGTAGGAACAAGTAGGGAATCTCTGTAATTTCTTAAAATGTCCAGTAAAAAAAAGTTGTAGAACAAAAGTGGTCAGTTTTAAAATAAACAATTACAGGCCGAAAGTGATTTGGTATTTTTTGTATTATCCTGTATGTGGTCGGTATAGTGGGTAAACCACCACAGAAAATTGATGCTGTCAAATTTGTTTGCAGTCAATATTTAAAGTACCTGGAACTCTGTCCAACTCCACTATCCTGAAGCTAAGGGCCCGCTTCGCGAAGCAACGCCAGGAGCAACTACAAAAAGAACCACGGTAAACCCAACTAGACAACCATAAAGACCTATTGATCTCATCCCTTCAAAAGATTTACCAAATTACTACAATTAATATCTGTTTTTTTGTTTACAAGAAATAATTTTACCCACTTCTAAGCACAAACTGAAGTGATCCATATTATTTATATATTTTTATATCAAATGATTGATCAATGAGTTGATTTTTTTGTCCCAGTTGTAGAATAAAAACTAAAACTCAAAAGACATTACCCCCTTTAGCAGTCGGGTATAGTATTAAGTACCAGTGAATAAATTATTATTATTATGCTCAAGTCCTATTAAAATATTATATTTGGGACTTAGCTGACCTGCCCCCATATTGTCTAAGAAAAACGTATTCATCGTTATTGTTATCGTTTGCTAATTCTGTCCGCTGATTGGGTTCCTGATTTGCGTCAGCCAATCGCGTGGCAGAATTCGCTAGCGATTGCCATAGCGATGAATACGTTTTTCTTACGCAATCAGACCCCTGATAGACATAGACCTTTCCTTTGATCATAAATCACCAACCATCCCAACAAAAATAAAGGGTTGTGACACACAGACCGACAACGAAGTGATCTTATCAGGGTTCCGGTTCTTTTTTCTTTTGAGGTACTCATATGGGACCTTAAAAACAGCAAATTCGGTTCAGTCACTTTTGACATACAAGATTAAAATTTGCTACATACCTACATAATTTTCCACTTTGAACAAATGCTGACTAGTCTTCAAAAAGGTAATATAATTGAATTAATTTTATTAGGCAATTTATAATAATTTAAGTACACATGACAATTGAGTTTTTGTGAACAAATATTTTAAGAGATATTTTTTAAATGCGTAAGTTTTTTTATTTTGTAAGCTTCAAGTACAAGTTAAAACAAAAACATTTTTAAATTAAAATAAAACAACAGAAAAAGTTAATTAGGTTACATTCATCATTCTTCATTCATTTATTTTCAACTGTAATTTATACTGATGTACTATAATATAATGTGTTAAATCAGCTGAGACAGACATTGAATTATTCTTTGTATAGTAATTTAAAGTTTAAAAATATTATTTGCATTAAGTTATTCATTAGGAACTTTAGGAATAAGTATTTATTTAATTGATTATTTAATTGACAAGCAAAAGAGTGAGAATAATTAGTAAAATTATAATCACTTTTAAAATAAATTAAGGTGTGCCTATATTACAATATCAAAGGAAATAAATCTATTTTTTTGCAGAATGGTTTTACTGTTTTTTTTTTTGTTAGATTAAAGGATTGTTTAACGCTTCAAAGCAGTTGTATTCTTTGCCTACATCCGTAGACATAATTTTTATGCACATATTGGTTGTGTTGATCATATTATTATAATTTCGACAGAATTAAAAGACAATAAAGCTGTTGTTATTACTTAAGTGATGTTATAACTTTATTTGTTGTTAACATTTTTTTATATCTTTTATTCATTAAACAATATGATTCCTAGACACTACAAAAATGACTGCCAAAAACAGTTCGGTAAAACCATCACAGGGGTAGCCAAAATTTTCTTCCCAAGTGATTCCAATAGGAATTTACAAAACTTAAAATAATACAAATATATCTTTAATGTTATAAGTAATGTGTATTCATGTTTAAAGCTATTGCATAGTATACAAAGTATGTACTTTTCATAAATAAATTATGCAACATAATATGTAGTTTTGTTAGCAAGTATTAAAACTTCCTTTTGTCTATGTATTTTATCTAGTAAATTTTTCTGAGACAACACTTACACAAAGTCACCTAATTGTCAGTATTTACCATTCACTCAATAATAATAATTAGTTAAAATACTTTTGAAGAATATATATTTTTATGATAGCTTTTTAAATTACCTACAGATGTATAGGTGCATTTCAGTCAATTGAATAGTTCTTAAACCTTTTTTATGATATTTAAACATCTTGGTGTGTGTTTTTAACTTAGCTTAGTTGTTGCTATATGCTGAAGATGCCAATGTGTGTGTAAACATAATATACAGTACATGTTTGATGAGCTCTTTGTAATATAATAAATTATTGAGATGTTATTTACATTATTTATTTTTGTCCTCTCCAGAAACTATACATTGATAGTAACTTTAGAATCCTGCAAGAAGCAGCAAATTAACAACAATAACATCAATCTGTACAACTAGAGCCTATTATCTCACTATTATAACTAGTATTGAACTCATGATTTTCCACTTTCAAGTATATCTTTAGCTTCATTGATCTTAGCAGCGATGAGTGGAGAACCACCTTTATCAGGGTGATTTAGTAACATGATTCTTCTGTGCGCTTCTCGTATCTACAATGAATTAAAATGAAATAACATAAACATGAACATAAATAATCTTTTTTACAGGACTTGACTGCAGTTCAAATAGTATCCCCGATCCAAAGTAGCATGACTATAGAGAGACTCAACACAATTAAGTTTTTCTAGAAGTGGATGAAAAAGTATATAATTTTTTGACAAAATTAAGTGTATTTTATGGGTTGTTGTGACAACATATGACGCTCGAAACAGATGCTTTACTGGAGCTTTAGCTGCCAGCGAAGTTCCAGATACAAATCTAGTCAATTTTACTTGCTTAAATTAGAGTAGAGGGTTCCGCCTAGACTACCTGGAGTAATTTACAGTCATGACAACTTCAAATCTGTAATACTGATTTTAAAACCGTTGTTGAGGCCTTACCTTAGCTTTATTAGCTGTAGGACTAACACCCAATATTAGAGCTGCTTCTCTTTTCGTCATTTTAGGCTCAAATCCTCCTTTGTAATATTTAGAATTAGCTAAACTCTCAGAATCAAACTTGGGTAAATTTTTCATTGCCTCTGCAAATTTCGTTGAAGCATTCGGCATTTGTCTGAGTATATAACGGCCTGCAAATCCAACAGCCGCCATACCAAGACCGGCCAAGATGATTGAACTAGCCTGCAAATACATTTTTATTGATAAGAACACAAAAGCTTAGCACTGCATTAGATTCTAGGTTAGGTATATTTGTACACTTACCATTTTAGGGATTGAGGCGCCAAGAATAGAAGTAAGGGATGTAGTAGTTACAGTGTGTGTATTGCATTTGATTTAATTATTTAGACTATCGAATTTTGCCATACATTACATTGGTTCAATAATTTCAATTTTCCACTGATCACTGACTACCTACTTAGTACTGACATCACAGACCAGGAATGACTGACATAGACTACCATAGACTACTAATACTATAGGTAGACTACTAACACCATAAATCACAGACCACAAAATTAGCTATAGACATGGAGATACCATACTAACTAGGTCCAAATCACGGACCAGTGATCACAGATTACAGAACAATATCACAGACATTATTATCACCACACCATGGATTGTCACTGTAATTTACACCACAGACTAAGTCCACAGCATGTCCACAGCATAGGTCCACAGCATATTGTCCACAGCATTGATATCTCATAGGCCCACAGACAGTTTTGTGCTCTTTATAGTCATAGTGATCTGTGGCTTTGAATTGTCCGTGGAATTGTCTGTGTCATGTCTGTGTTAATTCTTAATTCTGTGTTCTGTGGTTCTGTGACGCACACTTGCTTTAATCTGTGGGACACACGAAGCTCGAACAACCGCCGCGTAAATTTTATAAAAAAAATTCAAGCCTCTTTGGAAACTGCAACATGGCAGGAGATCAGGCGCAATTTTACCAATTACTTAACACGATATTGTCAATAGATAATGAAATTCGAACCCAAGCTGAAGTAAGTATTTTTTTATTGTTTTAGTTAAAATAAATATTGAGTGTAAAGCTTTTTATGGATGTGTAATATTTGTAAAAAAAAAACTATTGGCTGCGGCCTCGTGTCAAAACGTGGTCGTGAAGAAAATTGGCAAATATTGTAATTTGGTCAATAAACGCTACTTGAAGTGTAAGTATTATTATATAACGCAGTTATTTCTTGTTCCCTAGTCAGTGAATGGTATACAAAGTAATAATCACGGCAGTATATTTTTGGCGACCAACCTCCATGTTTGATGAATCGGCATTCAGCGGGCGGCGCATTTAATTGGATTCAACAGCATGTTTCTTTTTATAAATAACTATCTCATGCGGTCTTGAGTTTAAAATAAATCAATTATCTTTGTAGAAATTTAAATATTTAATCTTGTTGTACTTCTGCAGTTCTCTAGAAACTAGAAGATCTTATTCTTTTTGGAAGTAAATTAAAAATCCATAATTGTAGAAGTGCAGCTTTCTCGTGATGTACTTGCTACTTTTTAGAAATTTGTTTACTTAGTTTGCGAATGCACAATACTGTATTAATTTAAGTTATTATTGTTGTGACAGAAAGTCTACAGCGACATTCCGACTGAAACTAAAGTGGTCCACCTAGTTGGTGCTATACAAAATGCAGACCTCGGAGAAGATTGCAGGGAAACAGCGGCAGTCCTTTTACGGCGGCTGCTCAGTTCAGAATTCTTTGAGTTCTTCCCAAAGCTGCCGTTTGAACAGCAGACTATGCTGCGTGAACAGCTACTCCTGACATTACAAATGAATGTTTCACAGTCATTGAGGCGCAAGGTAAGACTACGACAAGTCTTTACTGTAAAGGCCTATTTCACCACCTCCTGATAAGTGTTGGATCACTTATTCCAAAATGTTGTCTTTGTCACTTGATATAAAGAGAGAAAGTGACAAAACTTATAATAGTTAAGCTAGCTGACAATTAAGAGGTGGTGAAAGCTCTTACAGTGGAAATCAAAAATCCTAATTATCCAGATTGGCCATACTATGGACATAAATTGGATGTAACTAAATTTCTTACTGCCAAAATTAATAACATAATATCTTGACCAGATTTGTTTTACCAGAGAATAGAAATATTATGTAGCTTGTATGAAGCTTAATTGTATAAACAAAATAAATATAATATCAAAATATTATACACATCCTAATCTAGCCTCAAAGTAAGTTAGCTGTGCCGTGCCATTCTGTCATCAAATACTGAATAGCAGAGTGGGTGCCAAAATTTTCACTCTAGTATCTTCAAATCATCGATTTTCTGCTAACTGTTATTTTCAAAACTTAACACCCGAAAACATTCATCATAAGCTCATAGCTAAATTTGTAAGCCATTCTTTGCACATGAATTAGGCATTCATTTGATTCATGACTCATTTAAATAGATGACTCGCCATATCTTATTTGAGGCGAATGCGACTAAGTGTATCAGAGATTGCTATGAATAGACTGAATGTTACATGTCTTTATCAATGACAAGTGTATCTATGCTAGTTACATTTTCTTACATTGATTTAATTTATCTGACTGTATATTTAATAGATACTAGCTTTTACTTTGTAAGTTTTACCTACTTTAATGTTTTAATCGTTACAACATAATTGGAACACCATTAAGTAGCCATGGTTGTACATATGTAATTTAAAAAAAGGGTCAATTGACTCCAAAGATCCCCTATTATGTACTTACATTCCACATTCCATTGTTAAATAATGTAACAGTGATTATGAAAAGTAAGATTAATCATATGAAAACCAAGGACAGCTGTTATTATACCTAGGGCTCTTACTTGCAGAAAGTAAAGCCATTGCTCAATGGTATTTTTATAGTAGGGACCAGAAAATAACCAGTCTTTATCTTGTTATAGATATGCGATGTAGTCTCAGAGCTGGCAAGAAACCACATAGATGATGACGGCGTCAACCAGTGGCCGGAGTTCCTGCAGTTTATGTTCAATTGTGCCGGTTCACAGGATCCCAACATCAAAGAAGCTGGTATTAGAATGTTTACGTGAGTACCATCTTAAGTTATATGGGTTTTTGCTTTTACTTACATCATCATCATCATCATCACATCAGCCTGCGGTCGTCCACTGTTGAACATAGGCCTTCCCAAGTGAGCGTCACCACACCCTGTCCTCAGCCTTCCTCATCCAGCCGCTTCCCGCCACCCGCTTAATGTCGTCGGTCCAACGAGCTCGGGGGCGCCCCACACTACGTTTACTTGTACGCGGTCTCCACTCTAGGACTTTTCGGCTCCACCGGCCATCGCCCCTACGACACGCGTGACCTGCCCACTGCCACTTCAGCTTGCTTATGGATACTTACATAAAGTGAGTATATCTTTAATAGTAACTGATATTCACAGACCAATCAACCAATAGGACTGAGGGTCACATGTTGAACAGTGTTTACCCAAAATAGTTTTGAATAAGCTAGCGAAAGAAAGATATTGATGAAAGCAGGTGCTTTTTTGTGGAAATCTACAATTAGCACGATAGATTACTCCAACATGCAGGAATATGTGTCCTGCATATTGAACCATAAAACATCACACACAATTCTTCCAAATTTCTTTGACGTACGTTTTCTCCCAACACCATCCCCAGGAGATTTATATAAATTTTGATTTGATCCTCTACAATTTAGCATTGTGAAGTCAACATTGTCAATGAAATTGTCGAAAGTGGTTCCTACATGTTGGACCATACAGATTCTTCTTAAGCAGCGCATTATAGCAAAACAAATTAATCTGTCTTGCAAAAGATAAATGCTTCACAGTTCACTACTTATGTCGATAAAAATTAAATGTAAATGCTTTTTATTAACAGATCTGTCCCAGGAGTGTTTGGAAACCGGCAAAACGAGAACCTGGATGTCATCAAGCGCATGTTGCTATCTGCATTGCAACCTACTGAAAGTGAGGCTCTACGACAGCAGGCGGTGAAAGCTGTGGGAGCCTTCATATTGCTGCATGACAAGGAGCCAGCCATACAGAAACATTTCAGTGATCTCCTGCTGCCTTTCATGCAGGTAATGTCGTATTTATTATTTTCTGTCATATTTTGCATAGGACATATTATAGCCTGACAAGGAACATAAAAATAAAATATTGAATGGAAGCAGGCGTTATTTTACGGAAATCCATAATTAGCAGGACAGATGAATTTGTTTTGCTATAACCCACTACTTGAAAACATTCTGTATGGTACAAAATGCAGGAACACTGCCCTCATGAAATCACATACAATTTTCCAACACTTGCTTCAACACACGTTTCTTTGCAACACCAGGACATCCTCAGGATAAAATATAGGATACATAGGAAGTATTAAAATAAAATAAAAACTTAACTAATAGCTCTGCACTCAAACTATATGAACATTTCCATATGAGATGTTTATTGTCATAGTGTGCAATAGTGAATTATTGAGGATTTCGCTAACACTATTCTGTCAATAGATTGGAGTTTGATAGTAGCCCTAAAAACATGTGTATAACTTAAACCAAAATATGTACTAATAATTACTATAGTTTACATAGGGTTACTCTAATATTATAACTTCTACAAAACTACTGTACCAATTTGGCTGTTTAGAATGGATATTTCACTGCACAGGCAATCTTCTTTCCTCAGTTTACGAAATACTCTTCATGAATTTTCAAACTGTGATACATGCATGTTTTAATATTCCTTGAAATTACAATTAATTTTTCTTAAGACTGTCTATATGTCTTTGTTAACAGGTTGTAGTTGAATCTATCGAGAAGTCAGATGACGATGCTTCACTAAAGGTTCTGATTGAACTAGCAGAGACTGCACCCAAATTCCTTCGACCGCAAGTGGAAACTATATTCCAAGTATGCATAAAGGTATGTTCTTTTGTGACACTATTTTAGGCAGATCACTATAGTATATAATATTAAGTTATTGATTTATTGTATATACAACATGTTGATAACTTGCCATAACTAGCTGAAAGCCTTAAGAAGGGGACAACGTGTAGATGCCTGAAAAAATATCACAAGTCTAGCTTGTATCCTGAGGGAACTATAGAGAGTTCAAAAATGTACCATAAATTTTATGTGACATCCTAAAAACGGCTCATTCAATATGAATGAACTGGAAATAATGAAAAGTATTATGTTTTGTTGACATCACAGTTAGGGTTGCTAAAAACAATTTTTCTAAATTAAATAATAAGTTTTGTATTGACAATAAAACAAAATAATTGGGTCTACTTATATCCATTAGTCCTACTTATGTACAAAATAATTGGGTCTACTTAATGTGTTTCTAGGATGATGTAAAAAGGTTAGCTGCAGGCATACTATACAAATTAACCAACATCATGTATATTCATTGTTAAGTTAGTCGTCGCTTCGCTCGGAGGGCGTGACAACGTTTGCCTATTCAGCTAGTTCACAATTAAAATACCTGTGAAACATTGCACACAAACTCCTTACGTGGACATTTCCTAATGGGATGTGCATTGTCAGCGTGTGCCACAGCAACTTGAGGAATTCGCTAACACCTTTCTTTTAATAGATTGGAGTTTGATAGTAGCCCTCAATACATCTCAATAAACATTAATTGGTTATACTAAATCATGATATTTGTGGAATGATAGAGTATAAATAATAGGTTTAATAGGTCCACAAAACTGGTTACTGGTACTGGTATTTATACTACCACCAGTAGTTAACAATCGGTCATTCTTTAATTCATTCAAGCTTTTGTACAAAGAGATACAATGACTGTCTATGGTTAGTGATACTTAATCTCAAGATAATGTCAATAATATCAAAATAGGTCTCACAAGCGAGGACCTATTTATAATCTGTGCATCGACAATGATTGTTTAACATGTTCAAAATTGCATTTTAGCTACCATTTAGCAAATTTTGTGAGAGAAACGTATTTTTTTTTATTTAGAGTTTGCATACATTTTTAAAATTTTGTTCCATTTCTAATTTCTATAATATTTGTGACTTGGCAATCGCAACAATATTTGTGACTTGGCTTACTCAGCGTGTAGGACTTAAAACACTTCCAACAACAACAACCAGTGTAACTCTGTTTACTTTTCCAGGTTATTGGCGACACGGACGCGGAGGACACCTGGCGCCAACTGGCACTGGAGGTGGTAGTGACGCTGTGCGAAACAGCGCCGGCGATGGTGCGCAAAGTGGTGCCCAACGCGATACGCGCGCTGACCCCGCTGGTGCTGGAGATGATGTGCGAGCTGGAGGACGACCCCAACTGGTCTGTCCAGGACAACGCCGCCGACGACGACAATGAACTGTTAGTAATGTTTACTAGCACTTCAATGAACCGCAAAATTGTTTCTTCTGTACTTTCAGGAGCCATACCACCATCTCTTATAGCAGTATTATTCTAATATTGTTTTGATATTTTCATACAATGTCAGTATGAAAATTTAAAAACAATATTACAATAATACTGTTATAAGAGTTGGTGGTACGGCCTTAGGCTTCTTATACATTATCGACGTACCAAAGATGCGTACAGTTGGCGGCACGTAACTTGGCAAGAGTCGCAAGAAGCGCAGAACAGGATTTTTTGTCTCTTTGGTTACAGCGCGGGGCGCGGAGAAGGAGGGAACGGGATCTTAGTGCGCTATTAGTTGGTCAGTTAATGCTGTCTCTCTCGCATTTCGGTGCACTAAGCGTACGATGCGCAAAACCTTGCCAAGTTAGTGCCGGCTACTGTATGAAGCAGTTTGATTCCTAACCTTGTTCCTGGTACGCAATGTAAAGGCCTGGAATGCCCTCCCAGGCACTCTGTTTCCCGCCACTTAAAACCTGAGCGCCTTCAAATCAAGAATGGATAGGGTACTATGCAAGTGCGTTGCGTTCCACCTTCAACAGTATCATCACTTTCCATCAGTTCATTCAATTCATTCTTTAAACTAGGTTAACTTTTAAATAAAATGATGAGTAAACTAATAAGCATTTAAATATTTCTGATTAGACAGAGATATAGTAGCTTCATACAAATTTTCATTTTGTGAGAAAGCGACAGAAGACTTCCACTGCTAAATTATGCCTGTAACTGCGTTAGTTAATTTTTTTCAGTGTGCGCTTTTATTTATGTCTGTTTTTGTAGTCTTTGTATTCGTTTTCCAATCCATTTGACCCACTAAAAATGACTGCATTGTCCAAAATATTCAGGAAATCAATGTGATAAACAGTTGGGAGTTTGTTAACTAGCTGTAAGGTTATATTAATTGGCTCCATTGTTTCCACATAATGTTGCTTTCAATAATCTTACTAGAGCAAATTATCGAGATAATTAGCATCCCATGTTCCTTATACATGTAGATGTCAGTCCCTCGATTACATACATTCCTACGTTTCTTACAATTTATCTAGCTTCTAGAGCTTTTTGATTTTTTTCTTCTCAAACTGTGTTTAGTTACATGACAGTGGTGATTATTTGGGTTTACTGTTTACAATACCTAACTTATTAATTCATAGGCATATAAATAATTCTCTTCTCCAGAAGGGATGTTTTAAAAACAACAGGACTACTTTTTACCTGTCTGCCAAGGAAGCCTTCCTTGACTCCTATGGTACTCCTATGGTATTTAGACCTTCTAAATTACTAATCTAATGTAATGTACATTGAGAGGTTTTATAAATTCGAATAGTCACCATTGTAATCTTATTATATGCAATGTGGCGTTTTGAGAAGTTAATTTTGATTGAAGGAAATGTTTTATAGTTGTGTTGTGAAATTTGAATTAAGATGAAACTCGATAAAGCGTATTTATTATAAGTTCAGTAATACCTTAATTCTATCCTCGACCTCAGGAACTACGTCGCTGCTGAATCAGCTTTAGACCGCATGTGCTGTGGACTGGGAGGCAAAATCATGCTCGGGCTGATCGTTAGCCAAGTGCCCGACATGTTGGCCTCGGACGACTGGAAGCGGCGTCACGCGGCGCTGATGGCTGTGTCCTCGGCCGGCGAAGGCTGCCACAAGCAGATGGAACAGATGCTGGACCAGGTCGTGTCCGCTCTGCTCAACTACCTCACTGACCCTGTAAGTAGCCTAAAATAATAGTAGTTTATGGTATAAGTGAGTAAAGTTGATGATTACCGCTGAGGCGCCATTGAGACCCGAGCCGTTTGGTGAGGGTCTTAAGATAGCCGAGGGCGGTAATCATCAATACTCACGTGTATTATACGACGTTTTTCAACACACTTGTGAATAAATTAATACTAAAAATAATTTTATTTTGTTGATAAAATGAAAAAAAAAAACTGTCTAACTCACTAGTGTATAATAGTTATGAAAAAGTCACAGTCACAGTTTGCGATGAGCAAGTGTGTTGAAAATAAGTAAATAATATGGAAGGGAACAGTACAATATGTCTTCATAGTTTGCTATCAAGATGTCTTCATAGCCAATGTTCGTTAATGGTGAAACTACAATGGTTTTATCATTTCCATAACATTGGCAGAGCAAGAGTGGCAATTGCTCCATTTCCATCTTTTATAGATGGTCAAGGATCTCAGTTCACTTACATGCTTGCAAACTAATCTAGTTTATAATTTGACACTGAAATGATTAATTTAATTAGTGTAATTCTTAAATTAATTCGTTTATAATTTGAAATTAAAATTGATCAAAAATTTAAGTAAAGCAAGTGTTTTTGTCGAAAATGCAAAATCATCAAATCATTAAAATATCAATTATGTTTGTTTGCAGCATCCTAGAGTCCGTTACGCGGCGTGCAACGCGATAGGCCAAATGTCAACAGACTTTGCGCCGGTGTTTGAAAAGAAATTTCACGACAAGGTTGTGCCAGGCCTACTACTGGTACTTGACGACAGCGCGAACCCACGAGTGCAGGTGAGCGTTTACTAGAAATATCTTTTATTAAACTATGTATGATTTTTGTAGTTGACCGTCCCTTTCAAAAAAAGACGTGGCACTCGGAGACTGCCGCGGTAAAGCTATTGCATAGCATTTTTTTATCAACTTATTTTTTATTTTCGTTAAGGAATTTCTGGATTTGGTCTCCACGCTCAAGGCCCGCGATAGAGCGGGCCGGTCGAAGTGGAGTGTGTTAGGTTATTTTCATTACGGAATTTCTGGATTCGGTCTCCACTCTCAAGGCCCGCGATAGAAGCTATGCAATAGCTTAAAAGCTTATATTAGAGCACTAAATCCTTGATGTTTTCATAAATACCTGCAGCTTCTAGGCTAATGTGGTAATATAACAAAACCCGGCTGAGTTTGTTGTGGGCTTCTTCTCAGTGCAGGGCGCGTTGGAACCCTCGTAAACTTAGTTTTAAGTCGACTTGGAGTTATCGCCATACAAATGTGACAAATATCATAAGGACCATTTACAAGCGCCTATATATTAGGCCTATGTGAAATAAAGATATTTCATTTCATTTCATTTATAAATCTAGTTTTATAAATAAAAAGAGGTTCAATCAAAATAAATAATTCCTGTTTCCCAGGCTCACGCGGCCGCTGCTTTGGTGAATTTCAGTGAAGACTGCCCCAAGCCAATCCTTACGCAATACTTGGGTCCGCTCATGGGAAAGCTTGAAGCTATACTGACTGCCAAGTTCAAAGAGGTAATATCATTCTGTTAACCTGCAATGCCTTAAAAGTCCCCCAATGTTCGTAAGTGGTAAAATCATGATGGTTTTAACACCTAGCATTGGCAGAGCAAAAGCTGTCAAGCTGTCTTTATAGTTGAGCCAATGTTCGTTAATGGTGAAACTATGATGGTTTTATCATTTCCATAACATTGGCAGAGCAAAAGTGGCAATTGCTCCATTTCTATCTTTTATAGATAGTCAAGGATCTCAGTTCACTGACAAGTCTTCTGTTCTGCTTCACTATAAACAAATTATCATCCTAAAAACGCCTGTTTTTAAGACTAAATAAATTAAAACAGATCTAGGTACGAAATGTTGACTTTGCAATAGAATGAAGGATATTACTAACTACTAATATATAAAATTCTCCTGCCAATTTTTGTTACTAAACTCCTCTAAATACCAATAAAAACGAGTTGCGCGCGGCCGTTGTGTGGCGATAGGTAAGTATATCTAAGGCATTAGGTATGATATCTATCCAAATGCCTCGTGTCCTGTGGGCTGTGGGCATAAGGGCCGATTTCCACCAAAGCGAAGCGGAGCGGAGTTGTATTTGAGTAACCATTCAGATTTGTCTGAGGAGACACGAGATGTCGAAATGATGAAATCTGGTTGGTTATTCAAACAGCTCCGCTTTTGTGGAAACCGAGCCTTACGAGAGACAAACGGGACAAAAATATTTCTAACGCGGAACGGAGTCCGCGGGCACTGCTAGTATTATATATTATAGTGTAATTTTCCGGGCAGTTGTTGCCTAGTGTATAGAAAACTGCGATTGCCGTTTGTTGCGATGTTGAATTTAAAATTGTAGGCGATATTAGAGGTAGGACATATTGAGAGTTAATATTGAATGCACATGCAACAGTTGGTGGAGAGCGGCACCAAGCTGGTGCTGGAGCAGATAGTGACGACGATCGCGTCGGTCGCCGACACGGTGGAGAAGGAGTTCGTGGAGTACTACGACCGGCTGATGCCGTGCCTCAAGTACATCATCGCCAACGCCACCTCCGACGACTTCAAGATGCTCCGCGGCAAGACCATCGAGTGCGTCAGCCTTATTGGTATGTTTGCCCTTTCCTCTACTCACTTTATAACTTGGCAACTTCGTGCGGGATCCTCCTGCGGGGTGACAGACGGCCGGGGGACGCGGTAACGCATACATGCAGAGAAGTGTCCTCTTCCCCGCTACACCGACCGCTAACCGCTGATATCTAAGTTCCTTTTTATCCCGGGAAAATCAATGGTTTCCGCGTGAATAGTGAAAAACGGATTTTCAGGCGGGAGAAAATATATTCCTTCACGCCGCAACTACTGAAAATTTTTGGTTAAGAATGAAGATAGATTTCATATTAATTAACACAAAGGCTACTTTTTATTCGGGAAAGTGGATGGTTCCAGTAGTAATAGGGAAAATTAAAATTTACGTGTGCGAAGCCGCGGGCATCTTTTAGTTGGTGTAAATATTGTGTAAATATTAAGATTTATAGTTTTTATTTTTTTATTCATTTCTTTTCATCCATAACTTTATATTTTGTATACGTACAAAATAAATCATAAATACCAAATCTGTATGATATTGATAGACATATTATGTCGCTGGTTTATCAGTGCCAAAAATGCTCCCATTTGCTCCCAACAGTAAGGCCGTGCTGTAGTTCGCTCAGCAGCGACCTATAGAATTTTGACATATGGCGCTACTGTTTGCTTGTACGAAAGAGGTTTACGTAAATCGTTCGGATGCCCATATCCTGAGTTTTCTTATCAGTGACTGCTACACACTTTTTTAGTTGAATTAGTTGAGTCCCGACTCTTGGCTTCATCGAAAATGATGGATAATTTTCTTTGACTGACTGTGGTACTGTATATTACAGATGTAATATTTATTAATTAGGTTTGGCCGTCGGCGAGGAGAAGTTTATGTCAGACGCCTCCGAGGTGATGGACCTGCTCCTGAAGACTCATACGGAGGGCAACCAACTTCCTCCAGACGACCCGCAAACATCCTACCTTATCTCTGCTTGGTCCAGAATTTGTAGGATAATGGGTAACAAGATTTTATTATGTTAGTTAATATTTGCAATAATACCAGCAAAGATGTGTACCGTCAAGCGATTTAGCGTTCCGGCGCGATGCTGTGTGGAAACCGTTAAAATTTCGCGGGTACACCCGTGGCATGTCCCTTAAATCTATATAATTTGTTCTCAGGCAAGAAATTCGCTCAATATCTGCCGATGGTGATGGAGCCGGTGATGCGCACGGCGGCCATGAAGCCCGAAGTGGCGCTGCTGGACAACGAGGACCTGGAGGTGATCGAGGGGGACCTGGACTGGCACTTCGTGACGCTGGGCGAGCAGCAGAACTTCGGTATCAAAACTGCCGGTAAGCATTTGAGTTCTCGGTTGCATCACATTATGTACAAATTATTCAGCACTTACCACCCTACCAGCATTGACGTACCGCCAAGCGATTTAGCGTTCCGGTGCTATGCTGTGTAGAAACCGTTGGGGTGACTTTACTTACGCCCTGCGAGTTAGTACGTTAAGTGCGCTCATGCCGACGCTTTCTTCATACAAACATAATATGTAGAAGTGTGATTACTACATTATTTGACTCACTGTGAAAATAAACTGTGACGATAGTTCTAGTTTTGGCCTCGGAGACAGAAAAGTTTGTAGCATATGTTTGTTTGTTTGTAGTGTTAGGGTTGCCAGGCTGAAAAGGTTATGTAATAAGTTATGTTAGTTAGCTCAACGTCAGCTAGCAGCATGGCGAAACGGAGCTTGAGTCTGTCTTAGGGATCTGATATGACGTCATTAACTAGTCATGATAACTTGTACGGACAGGTCTCGAAGACAAGGCATCTGCATGCGACATGCTGGTGTGCTACGCGCGGGAACTGAAGGAGGCGTTCGCCGAGTACGCCGAGGACGTGGTGAAGCTGATGGTGCCGATGCTGAAGTTCTACTTCCACGACAACGTGCGCACCGCGGCCGCCGAGTCGCTGCCGTACCTGCTGGAGTGCGCGCGCATCCGCGGCCCGCAGTACATCCAGGGCATGTGGGCGTACATCCTGCCCGAGCTGCTCAAGGCCATCGACTCGGAGCCCGAGCAGGAGGTGCAGGTGGAGCTGCTCAACAGTCTCGCCAAGGTACTCGCAGTCTTACTTGTCAGCAGCTCTAGCCGTATGTAACATACATGCATTTTTCAAGATCGCTATTGCATCGCTTTCGAACGAATTTCAAAATAGGTATAAAAATGCGCGAGTTCACGTGAGTTCTGCCTCCTGAGCCCCGATTGAACAAACTTGGTTTAATTTTATTTTCAGCCAAAAAGCATTTGTCAACCAATGGCCTCTGTAGCGGCAGATGTTTAAGGCAGGGAATCCAAACCAGGATCTTGTATCAGCTGTTGAACCTTAACACAAAATTGAGGAAGCAGTCGATCATAAAACCGTTTGTTGTTCCAGTGTATTGAACTGCTGGGCACAGGGTGCCTGTCTGATGAAATGATGGCGGAGGTTCTTCGCATCTTGAACAAACTGCTCACCGAACACTTCGAACGCGCTACCGAACGCCGGCAAAAACGCGCCGATGAGGACTATGACGAGGTAACAATTACATAACATGTATTTTTTTAAGGGTTACTTCATAAATTTTTTATTTTCTAATTTGAAGCTAAATATCAACTACAGTATACTTAGAGCTATTAAGCAAACTTCTTGAAATGGAATTGAAGATCTGTGCCCAGTAGTGATAAAATACGGACATACTCGTCGTGCTCATGAAAGTGTTTATAATAATAAATTGTGTTGTAAGTATGCGAAGTTACAGTCTTTACTCATTAAACTAGGGTTCGCACTTGGCTGGTTTTGTGTTTATGGTGGGAATATATAACCTTTATGGTTCTGTCGGCTGCAGGTGGTGGAAGAACAGTTAGCCGACGAAGACAACGAGGACGTGTACGGGCTGTCGCGCGTGGCGGACGTGCTGCACGCGCTCATGACCGCGTACCACGAGAACTTCTTCCCGCACCTCGACTCGCTGCTGCCGCACCTCGTCCAACTGCTCGCGCCCGGCCGGCCCTACGCCGACCGCCAGTGGGCCATCTGCATCTTCGATGACGTCATAGAGTTTGGTGGTGAGTGTAAACATTCACCGACAAACACAACGAGGACGTGTACGGGCTGTCGCGCGTGGCGGACGTGCTGCACGCGCTCATGACCGCGTACCACGAGAACTTCTTCCCACACCTCGACTCGCTGCTGCCGCACCTCGTCCAACTGCTCGCGCCCGGCCGGCCCTACGCCGACCGCCAGTGGGCCATCTGCATCTTCGATGACGTTTGGTGGTAAGTGTAAATATTATACATGATTTTATGCGGATCATTCATTGTTCATGACGTAATATTAATTTTTTAAAAATTATATTCAAACACATTTGTAACAAAATCGATCAGGAACTACACTTTACGTTAATTTTTCAGTGTTCTCAAAACATGTTTTGATTTCAATATAGTCTGCTGATATACGTATATGATGTGATATTTCTAATTGAATCATTTCACGAAATGTAGCCGCCGCGTTACGTGAATAGCGCCTCTAGGAACGTATCATCAAAAATAACTTAGCGTCGTTCTATTGTTCCAGGGCCTGCGTGTATAAAATACCAAGACATATTCCTGGAGCCCATCCTGAACGGGCTGCGCGAGCCGGAGCCCGAGCTGCGGCAGGCGGCCGCGTACGGCTGCGGCGTGCTGGCGCAGTTCGGCGGGCCGCAGTTCGCGGGCGCGTGCGCGCGCGCCGTGCCGCTGCTGGCCGCGCTCGTCGCCGAGCCCGACGCGCGCTCCGTCGAGAAGCTCAACGCGACCGAGAACGCCATCTCCGCCGTCACCAAGATCATCAAGTACAACCACTCGCAAATCAACAGGGACGAAATTATTAGGCATTGGTGAGTGCGACACTTGGTGAGCAACAGCAAGTTTGTGCTGTGTCAGTCTTAGTAGGGGAGCCCACGATGACTTAGTGAGCAACAGCAAGTTTGTGCTGTGTCAGTCGTATTAGTCGGGGAGCCCACGATGACTTAGTGAGCAAGAGCAAGTTTGTGCTGTGTCAGTCGTATTAGTAAGGGAGCCCACGATGACTTGGTGAGCAACAGCAAGTTTGTGCTGTGTCAGTCGTATTAGTAGGGGAGCCCATGATGACTTGGTGAGCAACAGCAAGTTTGTGCTGTGTCAGTCGTATTAGTAGGGGAGCCCACGATGACTTGGTGAGCAACAGCAAGTTTGTGCTGTGTCAGTCGTATTAGTAGGGGAGCCCACGATGACTTGGTGAGCAACAGCAAGTTTGTGCTGTGTCAGTCGTATTAGTAGGGGAGCCCACGATGACTTGGTGAGCAACAGCAAGTTTGTGCTGTGTCAGTCGTATTAGTAGGGGAGCCCACGATGACTTGGTGAGCAACAGCAAGTTTGTGCTGTGTCAGTCGTATTAGTAGGGGAGCCCACGATGACTTGGTGAGCAACAGCAAGTTTGTGCTGTGTCAGTCGTATTAGTAGGGGAGCCTACGATGCTAAATCGGTAGTTTCTCGAGCGTCGTGAGGACTATTTCAGTGGTGGTGGAAGCTAATACCGATTAAAGTGACCATTTTTTTTTTCATACCCCACCACTGAAATAGTATTATACTTCTTCATTTATTAGCATCATATATTTAAAATCCACTAAGTCCCCACGACGCTCGAGTAACTATCAAAATCCCTTCTTGGGCTTCCCTACTATATTGAGGATTAAGTTATACGGTCGATCAACTGGTTCAAATCGATGCCGTTGATTCTGCATTTGAAATTACACGCAATGTGTGAAAATCATCGGATATGCATGGTTTTCTCATCCTGCCAACCAAACCAAATACATTTTATGTTTAGTGATTATAAATTGTGGCTTAGTACTCATATAGGTTGCGAAAAATTTAATTTTTACCGATCAGGAAACACGGAGGGGATTTCAGCGAATGAGAGGACTACGGAAAATGGAATGGAATCCAATCCGCACGCACCTTACCTACCTTATTTTCGACTCAGCGCAACAAGTCGCGGCAACTAAGTGTAAAACTTGGTTTCCGCGACTTTTGTTGCACCTCGTACATTGTAACAGCAGTGTCCTGTTGTAGGTTGACATGTCTGTACTTCGCACATTGTAACAGAAGTACCTGTTGTTAGGTTGACATGTCTGTACCTCGCACATTGTAACAGAAGTGTCCTGTTGTTAGGTTGACATGCCTGTACTTTGCACATTGTAACAGAATTGTGCTGTTGTTAGGCTGACATGCCTGTACTTCGCACATTTTAACAGAAGTACCTGTTGTTAGGTTGACATGTCTGTACCTCGCACATTGTAACAGAAGTGTCCTGTTGTTAGGTTGACATGTCTGTACTTCGCACATAGTAACAGAAGTGTCCTGTTGTTAGGTTGACATGCCTGTACTTCGCACATTGTAACAGAATTGTCCTGTTGTTAGGTTGACACGTCTGTACTTCGCACATTGTAACAGAAGTGTCCTGTTGTTAGGTTGACATGTCTGTACTTCGCACATTGTAACAGAATTGTCCTGTTGTTAGGTTGACATGTCTGTACTTCGCACATTGTAACAGAATTGTCCTGTTGTTAGGTTGACACGTCTGTACTTCGCACATTGTAACAGAAGTGTCCTGTTGTTAGGTTGACATGCCTGTACTTCGCACATTGTAACAGCAGTGTCCTGTTGTCAGGTTGACATGGCTGCCGGTGGTGGAGGACACGGAAGAAGCGCCGCACGTGTACTCGCTGCTGTGCGAGCTGGTGGCGAGCGGGCACGCGGCGCTGGCGACGCCCGACGCGCCGCAGAAGGTGATCGCGCTGCTTGCGGAGGCGTTCCTGCGCGACGCGGTGCCCGACGACAACCCCGTCTACGCGCAGATGGTTGCGCTCGTGCGACAGATACAGGTAACATCTGCAGCAGCCGTCTAACATATAGTTCGATACGATCATCGGCATTTATAGACCCCGGGTGTAGTTACAAAATTCACGAAAAAAGTGTCCCGAGAAAACCTATATAAAACGAGGGTACATGTGTATTTGTATTTTGTATAAACAAACTAAAACATTGTAATTTATGTCTTAAACCAATATTATACAGCCTAATTTTGCTTAAGTGTGATTAGAACTCTTTTTTTACCGTTTTGGATTTCTTTAGGTTCGGACATCTTTTAGCGCTGACCCGAAATCCTTAATTATATGACATCAATGGATACAAACAATGGATGGAACGGAATGTTTGCCAATCTTAGAGGCAATAGGAAAATTTGCTTCTAGGCAGGTGTTGTGCCTGGGGACTGCTTGTGCTCCGAGCGTATGACGTCAGAACTTGTATTCATAGAACGCTCGTCGAAGGCTCCGTCAGCGTGTGCTATTGCGCTGGTTACGCCATTTATCGTCAGCTATCGAATACTGCTACAGAATGAATAAAGTTATCTCTAAATTGATACGTCGTGTGATCATTTAGCGATAATTCTAATACGTTTTTCGATTTTTTTATTTCATTCCATCCATCGTATTGAAATATGTCAGGCATTAGACGCCAGGTGTAGGAGCCGCTCAAGAAGAGCCTCATGTGTAGGGCGCTCGCTCCTAGGCAACCGCTACTTTGTTCTTATTATCTTGGTATTTGTTGTTTTTGTGTATGTACCTGTGGTACTACATATGCACAAAACCTGCTTTTCCTCAATCTTTTTTCAATCCGAATGCCTAACGACAACAATAATTATTCCGCTTAATAGTATCCATGAAAGGAAACAACTTAGTAATTAAAGTTGGTTACATTTTTTAAATTTAATTTCAGAGTAACGCAGAACTGTTCAACTCTTGCTTGATGCAGCTAAGCAACGAACATAAAGAGGCGCTGAAAGTGGCGCTGTCCACCTAGTGCCCGCCCCACACTCGCCGCTTGAATATATTCACATCTCGCTCATCACATCGCCCGCGCTCCGTCACCCGCATGACTACAAGCCCACATCTACATCTGCGACTAGTCTATACGACTGTATAATCTGCTATTACTGCATTGTAATAAACTATTGTAATATTATGACAAAATATTATACGAAAAATTAATTCGTCTATAACCTGTTAAACACGAGCTGTGTGGTCTCTAGATAAAATACAATTTCGAACCTAGTTCGTTCAAATGACTGCTGTTATAGTACATTTAGATACAAGTGTGGAAATTGACTTATTCTGCACGAGCATTGAATGAGGTTTTTAATACATTTGCGAAAAAAAAAAAATTGCGGTATTTATTTATTTAAATTAACCATATATCACAAAAAACTTTTTAGTTTAATTCGTGTATTAATTATTTTATTTACGCTGTGAAATAGCCGTTCCATAAAAATGTACAGAAAACTGATTAAAAACCTTCATGCATATGAATCAATTAAGCAGGAAGGAAAACAAAACTAGTGCGAAAAGAATAACTTTTCGTACGCAAAACACAAGTCTTCTTTTGTTAGCAAATGTATTAAAAATATATATACCCTTGTATTGTGTAATACATAAATTATAAAGAATATAAAATGTACCTACCTACTACCCTCACCATTGTGAATTGTTATCTTCAATCTCATGATGTATCTTTGTATCAGTTGGGCTAAATATTGCTGTGATATATTTTATACTTATTTCGATGATCAGCTATAATATTATAAAAGAAGCCACATAATACTTTCCATAAAGTCGTTTTTAAACTTTTTTTAATAATTTCAATGAATAGTATTATACTTATACAGAGAAATGATAGATAGTCCAATTACAAAATTTTGTAATTTTAGAGAGAACATATTACTTAATAACATTCATATATTTAATTCAGTTTGGGGATTTTTTTTACAATTGTAAAGAACTAGCAATAAATAAAAATTACTATTGTAAAGTTGTAACCCCTAACCATCAAGCATTTATTTATGAGAAGACTATTCAAATTGTCGTAATGAATTTATATTGGACTGTCACATTCCTGTTTTATAGATTGCCTATTTCTCACGATGGACAAAGTGTCTGTTTGTAAGAAATATTTTAATTCATTAATTAAACTACATGTATGTATAAAATATACATTAATTCTTTGTTTATCAAAAATAAAAGTTATTGGTATTGATAATAATGTTATACTTGTTTGATTTTTAGTGATCTGTTGCAATATATACTTAAAATGTAGAGATTTCG
Organism: Coenonympha glycerion; assembly: GCA_963855885.1. Classification (NCBI taxonomy): domain Eukaryota; kingdom Metazoa; phylum Arthropoda; class Insecta; order Lepidoptera; family Nymphalidae; genus Coenonympha; species Coenonympha glycerion. The sequence goes on along the minus strand of OY979630.1, from coordinate 13,752,964 downwards.
AATGATCATTATTTTTGATCATGTTAGACAGCTAGTGTTTATATACCTGGGGACATGTTAGTGTCCCCGACAAGTCGAGCCAAGCGAAGCGTAAGGGTATTATTTTTACGAGTACTTTTTCTTGAAGTACTTGATCGTTTTTTGCTTATTTTTTGAACCTTATACTTGGGCCAGAATTTTTACAGATAAACCAAACATGAAAAATGATATCGACAGTGAATTTGTTAAACGTATAAAGTTTCAATTTCATAGATCTTATACTTTAGTTTTATTTACATTAAAAATTCCCGATTTCGTCACTGACTCACTGACTCAGATAATAGATGATAATCAAAATTCCTGGGCACTTTCTGCAAGTCCTATTAATTCGACTATTTTTTCAGTAGGTACTCTTCTATAGTAATACTATATGCTAATTTTACACTCGGTGGTTATAGTCCTTAGCAACTTGAAAAAACCGGCCAAGTGCGAGTCGGACCTTCTCACCGAGGGTTCCATACCATAAAAGAAGTAAAACATTGAAAGAATCACTTTTGCTCATGACGAGATTGTAGGTACTTTTGTTGGCGAAACGCAAACCTAACTTTGTTTTTGGCGGTTTATTGTTATTATCTAGAGAAGTATAAGAGTTATACGTTAATTCCTATTGACCATAATTATTTCAGATTTTTCGAACCATACACTTCGGAGATAAGGGGGGGGGGGGGAACGGTACTTTTTCGACAGTTTTCCCAATAAATCCAAAAGTATCAGGCACAAAAATAAATAAAAATCAGTTTTAGAATACACAAGTACCTAACGCCCTTTCATATGATACCCCACTCAATATTGTTATCTCACTTTGAAATTTCAACAACCATTTTAAATAAAAATAAAAATGATTTTCAAAATTTTATGATTGCAATGACGTTGGATCACTAATACCTAAAACTATTCCAAATTTCAAGTCGATAATCGAGTGTGACAGACGGACGGACGGAGAAAGTCACCATAAGGGTTCCATTTTTACCATTTTGGTATGGAAACCTAAAAAGATAAAATTGGTCAAGTGCGGGTCGGGCGCTTGCACTGAGGGTTCCGCTCTATCATGCCCCATTCTCAATAATATTAAAGTAAATTAAACACCCCAGCCTACCAAATTCAAAAACGAGTAAAAAAATCACGTTTGCTATATAGGAGCTCCACCTGCCTTTTGGGAGATGGGAGCGGCCCTTAAATTTTTTATTTTATTTTAATTTTACTATTTATTTCTACAGATAGTATATAGGTTAATAGATATAATGTGAAAATTTTACGTTGCCGTTACCAATATATTGCAAAACCCTTAATTTTTTTTCTAGTTCTTAGTATTTGTTGTTATAGGCTGTAGCGGCAACAGAAATGCATCATCTGTAAAAATTTTAAGCCTGTAACTATCACGGTACAAGATTTACAGCCTGGTGACAGACAGACGGACGGACAACGAAGTCTCGCTAATAGGGTTCCTATTTTACCCTCTCGGTACGGAACCCTAAAAAACTTACGTTCCCGTGCTACAGTGCGACAAGGCTATCTTGGCGCGTGGAACCACTGATAGTCTCTAGTTTTGTCTCGGATAATTAATTGCTCCGAGAGTTTTGTAGTCTGTGACTGACAGTTCATGACGCATGTCAAAACTTAGAGAGTACAGTGCGACAAGGCTATTTTGGCGCGTGGCCAAAGTCTGAACTTACGCCGCTATCTTGTGCTACTGTTTGATAGTTCGCTCTTTCAGTATATCACTATTGTACGTTAAGCTGTTTTTGATTACTATTAACTATTTTAAACTAAAATTGAAGTAAAATTGAGAAGATTTTGTTTAATGGGTGCCTTTGTTTTGCAACAGCGCCCTCCTTCAAATGCCAAGAGAGCCTTGTCCCAGGAGTAAATGTGTTCTGTGGCCTTGTCGGACTGTACCTATATGTATTCTGTGGTCAAATTCCAAAAGTCAAAAGTTCAACAAATGAATGTTGATAATTTTTTCCTTTGCATGTCGTGTTTTGTTGGTAAAGTTATTTATAACATTTTCAAGCTAAATTCCAATTGAGGTCTACTTAAATAATTAATGTCTGCCGTTGTAGTTGTATTTTTTAAGTTTTGCGTTTAAAGTACGCAATATTAGTATTAAACAAACGAGAAATTACTTGTCGTGAGGTTATGAGTTATGACTGCATAGCCTAACAATTTCACAGCGGCGTAACAATTTCTTACATCTCACTTCTCATCTCAGTGAGTAGGTGAAACAACGAATTGAGAAGCTTTTGAATATTAATAAATCGACAAAAAATACCCGGGCGATGATATAATGTCTCGCAAGAGGTCTCGAGCCAGAAGAGAAGAGGATATGTGCTCGAACTTGGAGTCCGGCGGTGGCGAGGCGCCGAACGGCAGCGATACAAGCTTCGAGAGCGCCAGTCGAACATCTTTAGATGCTGGACCGGTAAGTGAAACACTGCTCTAATTTTAGAGTAGAAAATATCAGACCAGCGGGGGTTTAGATTAGCAGTAAAACTTGCAGAAGTTGGCTTCTGTAAACAGTCCCGTCAAACTCATTTCCGCAGGTTTTGTAACCTCCAGTACTTCTCACAAGTTGCAAATGTAAACACAATATTGGAACTTCTGGCAAGAACTTCTTGCAGTTTATTTTGTTTGAAAGTAAGTTTTAACTTGCTGAGCAAGATGTCATTAAAAAATATTGGATGTGGTATGAAACCACAGATAATAATTAAAAAAAAAATGTGCGGCTTTACCTAGAGAAATATGAATAGTACAGAGAATAGGGTATTTAATATATTTAAACTATATTCAGTGATAAATAATTTTGTTGAAAACAATTCAAATTGATCAAGTAACAAAATAGATGCAAGTACCTATTTTAATATTTCTCTACAAATTTACGTTTTGCAGGAAAAGTACAATGAAAACCTACCACCTTAATTTAACATTTCAACTTATTTGTCCTCTGACTTGCGTGCAAAAAATATTGCCGCATGCAGAAGCAAGTTGCAATAGTAAAATTGCTGTTAGTGTAAACGCTTTTGCAAGTATTTGCAGAATAACTTGCCACAAGTTCTTGCTAATCTAACCCCTGCTTTAACTTAAGCTTAGCTTTTGCATAGCCCAAACTTAAGGCGTACAATGTTATATAAACCCGGTCGACTTAATCTTCAGTGCAGGGAGTATGGGAGCCCTCATCAAATTTATTATTTAATAGTTTTAAAATATATGAAATAACTCTTGGTATCCTAAAAAACTAAACTTGCAACAAAGTTAAGTTGTTTAGGGTTCCGTACCAGAAGTGTAGAACGGAACCCTGTTATTAACACTTCTCCATCTGTCTGTCTGTCACCAGGGTCCTGACTGACAGTTGAAATTTTCCCAGATGATGTACTTCAGTTCCTGGTATAATAACAAATGTAAAAAATTACAGAGGGATCCCATACAGCAAAAGTTTTTTTTATCATTTTTATAGATAATCCTCCATATTATGGAGCCCTTCATGCACGAGTCCAACTCGCACTTAGCCAATTTTCCTCATACCCCAAGTATGGAACCCTACAAAAGATTGCATTATATTATGCCTCAGAAGAAATTCAGTAATTACGTCATATAAATAGATACTTATTGATGAGAACATTATTTACTAAAATGTATAGTGAAGGAAAATTCCCTTCGACCCTGAAGTGGTGATGTTATTGCACAATTTAATACTATGATAATTTTATGATTAACAAAATATTCACTCATTTTATTTTCATAGGCATATTATGTATTTATAAACAGAGGACATAAATTGCTACTTAAATTGCCACACTATTTGGGTTGAATCCATAAATCTTTTGTTGTGAAAATCCAGTAAATTTTGAGTTTATGACTTATTATGAATTAATTAATAAAATGAAATTTAATTTGGGATTATGATTCTGATAAAGAAAATTAGAAATGTTACTTCTTCTAGCGCATGATCCATTACTAAACTAAGTAATAGTAGCCATAAATACTTAATTCTAAATGAAATTATAAACATTTACTCCATTTAAAAAATGTAATTTAATCTGTTCTTACTCCATTTAATAAAAAATATAATTTAATCTGATGCTTGGGGCAAGTAGGCCTAAGAGTATTTATGTAGCAGCAATACATCAACGTTTAAAGTTAATGATTTAACAGGATTATTGGGTCAGCAAACAAATCTTATAATATAGGAATTGGAACAAAAAACTAGAACAAGGGTGTTGACTAATGCCATTATAATTATTGTCAGTACCAACTTAAGCCTGTGCATTATGCATATTGATACTGCTGTACATTGGTAAACCATGAATTTATTTTTGGACATCACAAGAATTATTGAATACATACTAACTTTTTTCCATGGCTTCCAGATTCTTCAAAATCCAGCTAATTTGAATTTTTTCCTGATAAAAAGTAGTCTTCATGCTAATCAGGGATATGAGCAGTCTACTTTTAGCAATGTCCATTCATTAGTTGTGGCCTAATTGACTAACAAACATCCAAACTTTCATATTGCATTATAAATAGTATTAAATACTTGTAAACAGTAAACAATTAATGGAGATTGATCTGTTTTCGGCGCCATTCGATAGTAAAAGCGACAGACGAACGCGCCGCGCGGGCGAAGCGCCAAGTATTCTCGTGTGGCGTGATCACTGACCATGCCACGGTTTGCCCACTTGTAGCTGCGAGCGTACTCACTCAGCACTGCACTGAAAGGAAAGACCCACCAAAACAGAAAATATGATCTAAGGCATTCGGTGGGCATTCGGTATAAAGCCTTATCGAAGTGAACCTAAGGATGAGCCCGTTGGAACATTTAAAGAAAAAAGTAGCGCCATTTGACAAAATCCCTGCTAATATGTCGCATCATGGTGGAAATCGTCCCCCAGGAAACTCACGTGTGAAATAATAAAATGTTTAGTGATCTGTGGCGTGGATCGCGGTCGACACCCTTTCGTCGGCTTTCAAGTGACGCTGTTGGTGTCAAAACAAACATTTTGTCACCAGTAAACTGGCGACATTTTTTCGCGCGGGCCGCCGGGTCCTGTGTATACATCTATTTAGTCTAATAGCCACTAAGCACACGCATCCTCATTGAAAGCTAAGACCTCTCTGATGGAGTAACAGGGATCCAAGCATGTCAACCACCACGCGACTGCAGTGCTGGTTAGCGAACTTCACACGCTATTGAAAACATTTTAGTAACTTTAACGCTTGCTTGCTTGCTCGCTTTAAGGCGAACCCAACAGGTCTGTTCGAAATTCAAAGTTTTCGTGGTTTTTTGCAATTTGTACGCTAATTACCATCGATATACCAATAGTATATCGATGCTAATTACACATAATAGGCTTATGGCATTCATTTTGCGAGAATGTCAGTTACTTCTTTACATGTTTATATCAAAATTTTTGCATAAAAATGTCTATCCTAGGAAATTAGACCGAGTAAAGAGTTTTAAGTAAGCAATTCGCAAATCTCGGATTAATTTCTTTAACTCGACACTTTCAAGCAGAGATTTTTATATAAATACTTGAAGATGACCTTGGGATTATCGCAATTTGACTGCCATAAGCCTATTACGTCTTATCAGCTTAAAAATCGCAAAAAAACTACAAAACACTTGAATTTCGCGGGCACACCTGTGGTGTGCTCCACCACATTATATTTATGATTTTAGATTTCCTAATCAAATTACTTTGTGGATACTAGATACCAAAACGGAATAATCTACCTAATTTGTTGTTGGGCTTTCCATTAGGGGATGTGTACATAGAAGCTTCGTTTTACGATGAGAAAAGTTACCTCCATCATCTCCTATGAATAAACTTTAATATTCAAAAGTGAAACTAATATTCTTATTCTGATTTTATTCGCCTCAAACACACTTAACTCCCTAAACTATGGAAATGGTTACTATTTGAACTTTCGTCGTCACCTTATCTGGAGGCTGAACTTAAACCACTACTCTATCTATCATATAGCATTTCTGCCCGCATTTACCTACCTAATGGAAAATCCCAATCCACAATATTTCACTGCGTATTGTCACGATCACGTGATGAGTGGAGGATGTGGACGACGCGCAAAATAATGGGTCGGCTTACATTAGCAGTGCGATGCCACGCGATGCACTTTTCAATAGTCCTCCTACTTCTGCTGACCACGACTCCTACGAGAATGACCAGGATGATGAATGAAATAGCATGGTCTGGATCACAGAAAAAATAAGTTATTTTGTCTGTGATCTGGATGTATGACTTATGAGAATGTGGAAGAGTTTTAAATTACCTCTCTCTAGGAACCTCTCTACAGCGAAACTAGTACGCCTAAAGGATACGGCAAACAGGCATAATACACTCGTGCATACTTATAGCCATGCAAGGTTTAATTACATCGACCTTGTGCTCATTAGAATCTAACATCTTAACAACTAGGTAATTGTGAAACTTGAACAGTTGGTAAGTTCTTTAAAGCCTTTCAAAAAGGTAAAATCTAAATGCTTAGTAAAGAATTATCCACTTTAGGGCTGATTTTTCAATTGCCAGATAAAGTATCTGAGGAATACATTTGAAACATATGCCATACAAAATCTGTCAAAACGCCATATTTATTTGTTGACGTTTATCTGGCGATTGAAAAATCGGCAGAGTATAAAATCAGAGGATAATTTTGTTATCCCTAATTTACCAGGGAGGCTGCACGGCTGGCATTGGCCGGGGACAGTTATTTATTTGTCCACGGGGAAAAGAGAAAATCTTAATCTCCAGTTTTATCCGCTCTGTGAGCATAAAAACCCCTATGGATTAAATGGGAAAAGTCTTCCCTTAGAGAAAATAATTTTATCCCCTCTTAGAGGATAAAAATGAGGATATAAATGTCCCCTGCACATGCTGGGGACAGTTTAGAAAATGAGTCCATGAGCCGATTATTTCGTGAGTTACTCACGTCAAACTCGATACTCGGACTAATCGCTTAAAATTGAACTTACGATATAATGATACTTACTGCTTTATGATTTGATGCCGACTCTCCGACCACTATGAAAACGTTTTTTCTTTAAAGGGTTATATTAGAAAACTTAGTATAAACAAACTATAAATTAAAAATATAATTTAAAGCAAGCTTTTATACGTTTTATCTGTATTCTTCTCAGCATCAGATCATGGTTACTAATTAGCATCAAAGTACTCATCAAGACACATCAAACGAGTCTAAACTCGATGGGCATATTATGTCGTTAAACTACCGAGTTCCTATAATCATCTTCCAGCTCCATCATCAGATCTGCTCCATGTCATAATAATTTTGCATTGTCATGCACACGTGCTTGCAAAAGCCACTTAGCTAAATTAATCGATAACCAGGATATGATTCGGTACACACAAACAAACAAACAAACAAACAAACATATTATGGACAGGTGAAACTAAATAAAAACATGTAAAATGGCTACCCTACTCTTACATCTAATGCTAAATTGGTGATCGTAGGCGTCACTCACCTATTCGCAGCGTATAAAATATTTTTTGATTATTTTCACCCTAAAACGTTTTGTATAAAACTCCAAATTTTGATTTAAGCAGCTCTTATCATCGACAATGTATTTGAACTTTTGTGCTCTTTTTTGTGATTTGATTAGATATGGTTTTAAAAACAGGCTGCCAATAAGAACTACCGTAATCAGCACATAAAAATAATAAGTTTTTACGACTCTCGCACTGCATGTTAAAGAATAAACAAGGAAGTTGATATTATTTAGGTTATACTCTCATACGTGCGGCGAAGGAAAAGCGTTGCTTATATTATTCCATTGTTTCCAACTGCAGACTTCTATACAAACGCAACTTGTGTTAATTGTTACGTTACTAAGCACATAATAAAATTATTATGCTAAGAACTTTCTAATCTACTGCTTTATAGAGCTCTACTGCATCTCCACTGCACTTCTTTTTCGTTAATAGCGTCATTCACTCTGCTTGGGAACTAAGATATTTGTCAATCTTCTCATAATTTCTAAAATAGTCATCTTTTAATATAATCTTTTTATCGGCCTGGGGCCTTCCAAACCGCACATGAGAGGAGAGCCGTTCCTTAGTTAAATCAGCCAATCGATAGGTGTTGAATGTCTTATAGGTAAAAATAGTATTTAGAACCTGAAAATTGTATAATTGTATATTTTCTGTGGCGATATCAATACATATAATAAATCTGTAGAGGTCGAATTTCTGTACAAATAAAAAAAATGCTAAAAACGGAGTCAGGGGGATGTAAGAAGTGAAATAGAACTAATTTAAATTTTATTCAAATTTTTTGTTTCTCTGTTTGTCTGTTTATCTGTTTGTCTGTTTGTCTGTTTGTCTGTCTGTTTGTACGGGCTAATTTTTGGAACGGCTGGACCGATTCCAATAAAATTTTGTGTGGTGGTAGCTTATGTCCCTGGTCAACATATAGGATACTTTTCATCCCGGTAAAATAAAGAGTTCCCGTGGGATAGTTAAAAAACTGCAATTAATTTAACAGCTTTGTAAACAACAACTAATGAAATTAATTTAGTAAAATTTGTTATGCTGATACCTTATGTTGCCTCTTTAACAAAATATATATATAGTAAAACTTATTAATCCAATCGAGTTCCCGCGGGAAAGAAAACATTACAAAAACAGTAAGCAGGCGTTTTTCAAGTAACGGATTTAAATGAAAATTTATGATCCTACTTTATATATATGCCCGGTCAACATTTAAGATACTTTTCATCCTGAAAAATTTGAGAGCACCCGTGGGATGTTTAAAAAAACCTATAGCTACTTATCTACGTAGCACAATCAAAACGGGGTCGAAATATCGACAGTTTAAATCGTCCTTTTGTTCGTGCAACTAGGTATAACTATACAAGATAACCCAGGAACGAGTTGCTACGTACCTACACAGCAGCGCATCAGAATGCTTAATTACAATATCTGGGCGTTGGTATCATCTCAGAATAAGATAAGTTTGGTTAGTATAGATATTACAATCCACGATGACACACCCCACTCTGTCTTACTCCATGCGAATTGAGTAACATAAGCGATTTCGACAGAGTGTATAAGTAGAGGAAGACCAAAGAAGATATAGGTAAATTGTGTGAAAGAAGATAGCACGTTGACAGGAGAGATTGGAAGAAGACTCCTTTACGGGTCCATCGAACCCAGGGACCACTCATTTATCTTGGGAAAAATTAAGAAATTCCACGGGAAACATTTTTGTTCCCACGGGGTTAGCGAAAACCCGAAATTCACGTGTGCGGAGCCGCGGGCAATACTACTTAGCGAGCCGAGTGCGAGTCGGACTCGCGCACCGAGAGTTCCATACCATAAAAGAAGTAGAACATTGAAAGAATCACTTTTGTTCATGAATTTACGAGTATAATTTACATGTAGGTGCTTTTGTTGGCAAACCGCAAACGTAACTTTGTTTTTGGTGGTTTATTGTTATTATCAAAAAAAGTATATTAGTCAGCGAGTTGATTTTATTTTTCCTGTAAAATATACGTTAACTTCTATTGATCATAATTATTTCAGATTTTTCGATTGGTAAACTTCGGAGATAAGGGGGGGGGGAACGGTAATTTTTTCGACAGTTTGCCCAATAAATCCAAAACTATCAGGCATAAAAATAAATAAAAATTAGTTTTAGAATACACAAGTAACGCCCTTTCATTATGATACCCCACTCAATATTTTTATCTCATTTTAAAATTTTGTCGATCCGGTTTTGCCCCCTTTTTAAATAAAAATAAAAACAATTTTCAAATTTTTACGATTGTTATGACGTCGGGTGACTATTGCCTATAATTATTCTAAATTTCAGGTCGATAGCTTTCATAGTTACTGAAATAATCGAGTGTGACAGACGGACGGACGGACGGACGGAGAAAGTCTCACCATAAGGGTTCGATTTTTACCATTTTGGTATGAAACCCTAAAAAACGAACTGCACGCGGGCGGAGCCGCGGGCAACAGCTAGTTATTAATATTAGTATCATTACCATATTTTGAAAAGCTTAGGTCATGCTGCCTGCGAATAATAAAATACATAATACGAAGCTCACGTGTAAAGTCGAGACTCGTCAGCCAATCGGCCCAGAGAGCGATGATATCATGAGTGAATCCAATATGGGGGAACCCTAGAATGAAAATTACAATCAATTGATCGCCATGTTTGAAATGAGGATGACGGTACAATTAAATCAAGCCGATAACACGTTCGGGGTAGGTATTCAGTCCTAAAATATTCATGAAAGTCCTGTATTTGTCAATTATTCAATTTTTATTCTGTTTAATTAAAGCAACCTTGACTTTTGAGCAATATCTACTAATTTACTAAGGAGATACGAGTACTTTATCTATTACTATTTATTTATTATCAAACATAGATACAGTATTTTCGACAAGCAGTGTTTGGTAACAAACACATAAAACATTATAGAAGATACATTTAATTAAAATGAAAATTCATCATTCGTAATACTTCAGTAAAATCATAAAAATATGCAAATAGTGGCGTGATTGCAAGTACCTTACTGTAATATCGATGCAATGTAGATTATAGCGCATGCTCGGCCGATAAGCAACGCGTGGTAAACTCACATTGCACACTGCATGTATGGCAGTGCGACCACTAAACAACAAAATACTTATTGAGGTGTGAATAATAATTTCTTCCTCTTAAAATGTTTCAAGACTACACTCCGTGTATTATGTATAAAGTAATTGAATATAGACTAAAGATATACAAATGGTACTAAGCACTCTGGGCCCGCTAAAACTAAGGCACCTTGGCACATGGCCAAATCAAAAGCGGAAGCCTGTTAATTTACTGTTATAGATCTTAGATCACGTGCATATTATTAATTGATCCTGATTGTAGACCCCCAATCAAGTTGAATAATGACGTGTCCCAATAACACCAAATCTTGAAATAGGAGCTATCGGAAAAATATGAATAAATGAGTATTTTTTGCCAAAGCTTTTATCAAAAACATGTAGATGGATAAATATTATTCTCGTAAAATTCATTGCCAAAAGCCTACGATGTATGCCTAAACCTACTATTTTCAACTAAAAATAATTGAATTTGTGCTGCTGGGTGTGTTAAATAAGACCACCTTAAAGAATCTGGTGAGCTACTGGACCTTACTTGGTTTTTAGGCACAGGTTAAATTAGAGGTCCCAACTCCCAACATAAGGCCTACTCTCGTATGTGAAATAATAGATAGCCGTCGTCGGTTCAAAAGAACGAGCGTAATTATTTCGTTGCACATACTAACGACATCCTTCTAGCCACCTTCTAGCGACCGCAGACAAAGTTGCGTCAGAAAGATCGTATATCGCTACTGTTATTAAAATAAAAGCCGGCATGTGGAAACTTAAAATGGCGACCTTGACTCTGACCGGTTTGCGGACCGCAAAATGTCGATGCCTTTCTTCTACGAAATTCCTTACGAATGTGGACAAGTCTTGCAATTTTGCATTGAACGGTAGATCAGAATTCATGATTTATTGATTACTACGGAATTTAAATAACATAACAACATAGCTGCCAACTAAACATGTTGACACTCTTGTGACGAGCATCATTGTGAGAATGTTATACATATTTTCTATTATAATAAAAATGAAAACCAAGGTCTCACTCTCGATATTCAGCCGTTAAGTCACGTATTCGCTGCATGTTGCAGAAAATATTTAAGAGGGCTCATTATTAGTATTTATAAAAATGCGAAGATGTTCTTATTAAGAAATACAAAAGAGCATAATCTTAATGTGAAGCTCATCAGATCACTTCCCTTCAGAATCCAGATAACCCGCCGTGATAAGAGATTGCTGATAAGGCATATCCGAATGCATTTTTACGGAAATATGTCTAAGATAATAGCGTAGTAATTTTAAGGAATGAATCAGTATGTCATTTTGAGATACTGATTCATTCCTTAAAATTATTGCTGATAAGGCCTAACCGAATGCATTTATGTTATTTTTACCGTAAATATGTCTGAGATAATCGAGTAATAATTTTAAGGAATGAATCTGCATGTCATTTTGACGCTGGGCGGACAAATTCCCCGGTGAGTGCACCACCACAGTGCTCGTGGAGCGTCGCGTGTCAGGCGAGCCTCCACGTCGGCGGGCGTCGCGCCACTCGGAGCTCCTCTCGCCTCTGCCTCACGCCCGCCGACGCCCTCTTAATATTCCTCGCTCACTACTTCAAATCTGCTGTTAGTCACTTCCCTTCTATTGAGAGACACGCACGCGTGTGCTCAATTCCGATATTTGTTGATCCCAGCGGTATTTTGTCATTAGCATATCCCGCTTTTACAAATCACCACTCAAAATCTAAAAATTGTATGAGTATATTTCGCGAGAATTTACCTTCAATTTGATCTTTATAGATCCAAATAATGCAACCTTCGTTCAGTGAATTCAAGTGCTAATGTTAACTGAACTGATATTGTGCGGCCCTGTTTAAAGTAAAGAAAGTTTGGAATATCAATTAATGATGTCAGCGTTAACAATGACGACAACGTTGACCAATGGACACCATAAAGGGACGTGCAATGGGAAACTAGAGACTAGTTTAAACGCTTACAGGAAAAATGGATACGTTAAATCAGAGCCAGAGCCCTGCGGATTTGTGAGTAGTGAACATTCTTATTCAATAAGTAGTGATATTCAAATTTCAATAAACGAACCTCATAAATTGTCATCCTATAACTCGATATTTTCCGGTTCCATAGGTCAAAATTCCAAAAGTTCGGGCACTGACATTGCTCTAGTTGTTGTGTAACGTTCACAAATGTTACAGAGTATCACAGTTCATATTTTACGCTCAACTTCAAGGTAATTTTAATTGAAGAATTAAAACGCGGTGGAAAATTGTACAAACGGTAAACAAATGAAATCGGAACCATGGATAGGCATTAGGCACTTCCCATTTCCATACGGCAATCGAGTGTTGACTGTCGAGTGAAAGCGTATGACATAGGATCGTGTGAACCGGCATAGAAAGTTTTGTTTGGTAGATATAGTTGCTCTAAGTAAATCGATACCATTTGCAGAAAATGTAGATAGATCCATTAATTATAAGAAATGTCTTAATTAAGAAAAAAAAATTGTTCTGCAACTTGGACACTGATAAGAATTAATTAAATGCAATTATTGAGAATGCAATTAACATGTTTTGCTGTAAAATTAACCGATTTTTTTGAATACTGAAATAATGTTGAGACCAAAACAAAACGGAAACAAAAAATATATATTTTTTATTTGTGTAAGGTTAAGATAAAAATCTTTACTTATTTTAAGTGTCTGCATTAATCTTGTATCCATTGGAATCGGATCATTAGAACGGATTACGGAACAGTCCTTACCCGTTACTCCATTTATCGTTTGTGTTTATTCTTACAGGTTATCGTTCGGTATTTATAAATAACAACACACCTAAAGACCAAAAGTAAAGGCAATTTAATTACCAGTTAGCACGAAGCGTACTTTCATTTGAGACATTTTGTTAAAATTTTAAAAGACACCTAAGGCAGTTGTAAGTAAGGTGACAGTTGTTGTAAGTGAAAACTGTCACCTATGGACTTAGGTGTTTCTTAAAATGTTGGTGAAAACGAGCATTAGCTTTCTTGATCTATAATCTCACCTTCCTTGTTTACAGCTTATCCGTTATACGTCATTGTCGACATTCGACATTCGTAAATTCGCTTTGCGACGCGTACTTTTAAATCTGGATTCTGAAATAATAGCTAGGTGTATGACGCAATGCCAATTTAAAAAAACCAGCTGACTCTTGATCATGGAAACAATAATAATTAATACAATAGTCTTGAATTATGTTTTGCCTTCCTTAGAGGATTGTTATTTTAATAATATTACGTTCTATTCTATCTTTATATTCATATAGTTCATATATCATTGCGTTCAAATACTTAATATTATCATTTTCTAGTGATATTATGCTACATCTTTTTTAGTTCGGATTCAAAGATTGTTGGAAAGTTTAACTATACGAGTACCTATCCAATTTTATTGGAAACACATTGCCATTTGCCAGCTGCTGCAGGCTGCAATACACATTTTATCGACATAATTATTATTTTATTTATTTTATCATTTTTTCACATACTTTTTTTATAAATCAGAAAAAGTATCGAATTGACGGATCATATAAACATTCTTTGAACTAATATAATTCATGATAACTGTGAAATTAAACTTAACGATATGAGTAGTTATCTAAAATTTTTTACCATAAGAAGTGAAGTGTTTGTACTGTATTCTTTATTGTACAATTTAATACAGTTATTACTAGAGACCTTACGAGCTTATCACCGAATTACTGAACCGGATTTCCCATTCGGCTCTTGACCTGCTACGCTATTTTGATAAAATTTGTTTAAAAATACGCCCTTACGTATTACATCAATTGTTGACAATCCTATGTTTGTTATAGTCGGCATAGTACACTATACGGAATTTGTCACGGCCCACGGGTCTTTCCCCTTGTCTTCGTTTTAATGTCAAATTATTTTGAATTTTGGGCAATTCATTCAAATATATTCGGATTAAAAAAATACAAAAAGATTCGTGTTCGCGTACCTACTTGTGAGTTGTGTCTAACCTTCTAAGTAATAAAAAGGTGGAATGACCTCCACTCGCTTTTTCGCTAGTTAATTTCGCATTCAGTTTAAGGGCCACAAGCTAGGGGATGCTCTCATACATTTTTTACTTGAATTAATCTTGAAAAATATACATTTGTTGTTAAATGTATTAATATTTACGATTTACTTAGGCCTTTTTATACCCGCAATTTCAATATCAGGCAAATATTTACTTTAGTTAAAAAATAATACAGCAATCAAAAAACGCCAAATTTAAAGATGTGTGGGTGAGAAAAAACATACCTATAGCTATGTTTACGTAGGTTTACGTGATGTTTACAAGCGACATCTATTATAACTACCTAAAACAACTTCATTTTGAACAACGCCACGCCATCTATCATTAGATGATTAAAATACTTCGCTAGCGCTGGCGCTGCTTAGATTTTGGAAATTCGAAAGGTTCTTATGTGATGAGTACCTAATGAGGATGACGTATTTTTAACCGACTTCAAAAAAAGGAGGAGGTTCTCAATTCGTCGAAATCTTTGTAAATCTATGTATGTTCACCGATTACTCGAAGACGCGTGGACCGATTTGGAAAATTCTTTTTTTATTTAAAAGGGTATAGTTTCCAGATGGTCCCATTTTAATCAGGTCAGGATATGATGATGGGATCCTGGAGAAATCGAGAGAACTCTTCAAATTTTATATGGACACTTGAAACAATTTGGGTATTATTTGAAAGAGTAATATTTTCCAAGTTGTCCTATGGGCATCAAGTCAGGATCTGATCATGGGATCTTGGTGAAATCGAGGGAACTCTTCAAATTTTGCTAGTATTTACTTGAAGCGAGTTGGTTATTTTTTATAGTTACTGGTGCATTTGCTAGCAGATACTGATTTGATGACTAACGTCATCAAGTCAGGGTCTGATGATGGGATCTTGGTGAAATTGAGGGATCTCTTCAGATTTTATGAACACATCTCAAGCGATTTGGGTATTTTTTTACAACGCCTTGTGTATTTTATTGTTTTCCACTAGAAAGTAAAAAATAAAAATGGGAAATGCTATCCAAAAAAACCAACTTCAAATGCCACAAAAAAGAGTGAAATAATTTTGAATGTACCTACACCAATTCGAAGTCGGGCGATTGTCTGCTGTGATTTCGTCATTTCTTAGTAAGTAAGAAGGACTATTATGGATTGTATGAAACATTGCCCGACTTCGAATTGGTGTAGGTACCTACATTAAAAATTATTTCACTCTTTGTAGTGGCATTTGAAGTTGGTTTTTTGGAAAGCATTTCCCATTTTTAGGGTTCCATACCAAAATGGTAAAATGGTGGAACCCTTATGGTGAGACTTTCTCCGTCCGTCCGTCCGTCCGTCTGTCACACTCGATTATTTCAGTAACTATTCAAGTTATCGGCTTGAAATTTAGTATAGTTATAGGTAATAGTGACTTGACGTCATAACAGTTGTAAAAATTAGAAAATTGTTTTTATTTTTATTTAAAAAGGGGGGAAAACCAGGTCGACAAAATTTCAAAATGAGATAACAATGTTGAGTGGGGCATCATATGAAAGGGCGTTACTTGTGTATTCTAAAAATAATTTTTATTTATTTTTATGCTTGATACTTTTTGATTTATTGAGCAAACTGTCGAAAAAAATACCGTTCCCCCCCTTATCTCCGAAGTTTACCAATCGAGAAATCTGAAATAATTATGATCAATAGAAGTTAACGTATATTTTACAGGAAAAATAAAATCAACTCACTGACTAATATACTTTTTTTGATAATTACAATAATCCGCCAAAAACAAAGTTACCTTTGCGGTTTGCCAACAAAAGTACCTACATGTAAATTATAGGTACTCGTAAATTCATGAACAAAAATGATTCTTTCAATGTTTTACTTCTTTTATGGTATGGAACCCTCGCTGCGCGAGTCCGACTCGCACTTGGCCGGTTTTTTTTATTATAAATAATTGATTATTGCCAATTGCCATCAATCGTTACTGCTGCCGTTTTTAGGGTTCCATACCAATTTGGTAAAAATGGAACCCTTATGGTGAGACTTTCTCCGTCCGTCCGTCCGTCCGTCCGTCCGTCCGTCTATCACACTCGATTATTTCAGTAACTATTCGATTAGCTATCGACTTGAAATTTAGAATAGTTATAGGTAATAGTGGAACCCTCGGTGCGCGGGTCCGACTCGCACTTGGCCGGTTTTTTTTTTTTTAAGTTTGAGTGTTTTGCCGCTAAGTTTGAGTGTTCTTCGTAGAACCATCCGAAATCCGAATTAGATAGGTACCTACTCGGATTTATAGCGTTCAAAATGAACCCTACTAACAAAATAGCGTATGGAAAACATCAATTTTCAAGTGCGTCCTATAAATCTAGGAAAAGAATTCGTTCCGCCCTAGAGATAACTACTGGTGAAACTACGTAAGTACATTCATGGATAATAATAGGTAGGTATTTAATCCGTTCGCAGAATCGTTTCGCGCTCGTCTGAGCGGCAAAGTTTCTTTGAACGGATAGTACCTACCTACTAATTTAGGATTGTAAGCTATTCAAGCACACCAGCAGGCCTCAAGCCACAAAGTCGAGGCCTTAGCCCCTTATCGAGGCAAAAGTATATCATCGAGAGAGCGAGGCTCTCCCGCGCCCGTGTAAGGAGACCGCTACGCTAGACATTATTGCGCCGCTGCTTGGATCCAACAGTTGTCACCAAAATTCTATGGTTGCCACGATGATGACGACGCCTTTGATCCCAAACAACGTCCAGCTGAAGTGCGGCGATGGTACATAATAAGTAATAAGTAGCCAGGAGAAGTGTGAGACGTTGTCATCCAGATATTTAGATATTTGGATATTTTTTTAAGAAGCCTAGGCCTATTCGTTGGCAGAACTCAGGGAACTAGTTTAGCTGGGATAAAACCTATTCGTAGGTACCTACCTAACCTATATCGACAATAAAACCTAGGGATCTCTATTTCCAGCAGAATAATTAGTATTTTTTATTGATATTTTTATACCTAATCGGTTTTCATTTTGTGATAATGAAACAGTCGGGAAGGAGTTTGTCGAGCATATAAAAAGACTAGTAGGGCGCGTGGAAGCGCGGGCCACATATGGCCCGCGTGCTGTTGTCCCGCCTATAAAAAACTCCCTTCAAAATTCCCCATACATTTTCTATGGAAAAAAATTCCGCAATATTGGATTTTTTTTCTATTCATCACGTAGACCTTCGAGTCCTGATCAGCTCTTGTCAAGAAACCATTCTTCCATCTTTTATACTTTCCGAGATATCGGCGAAATTCGAATGGCGGCCATTTTGAATCCGCCATTTTGAAAAATTTGTCAGCTCACTGCCGTTTGGATGACGTTTCGAATGACATTTGGTCTAGCACCCCCCACCTATCTCCAATACCCTTGGCTGTGCTCTTCATCCGTCTTCGATATCCTCGATCATCAGCTCTCTCCATATTTTTGTTCTTAATGATTTTTTTCCTTCTATACGACATGATCCTCAAAAAAAATTTTTTTCATACAAAATTGTTCAGGAGAGGTGATCAATGAGTCAGTCAGTCAGCACGAGCAGCTATATATTAACTAGTAGGGCGCGTGGGTGCGCGGGCCACATGTGGCCCGTGTGCAGTCTTCCCGCCCATAACGGTATCGCTGTCATCTCCATCGCCCATTGGAATCCGATTGACAGTAAGCTGAAAAAATTACCAAGGAGCACTGTCATAGTTTTAAAGATAGTTAAGGGCAGTTCGAACAAAAAATACACTGAACCTCATCGGATGAGGTTCAGCGTATTTTTTGTTCAAACAGCCCTTAACTATCTTTAAAACCATGACAGTGCTCCTCAATCATCATCCAAATCTAGATCACTGTCTCTTCTCATAGTATACGTACATTTTCCATGGAAAGATAAATTCCGCCACAGTGAATTATTTTCCATGCATCCCGTAGAACTTGAGATCCTGATCACCTCTTGCTAAGAAACCACTCTCTTATCTTTTATACTTTCCGAGATAGAACAACACAAAATTTGTATGGCGGCCATCTTGAATCCGCCATTTTGGTTATTTTTCAGCTCATTGCCAATTGCGTGAAGTTCCGAGTATTTTTTGTTTCAGCAGTCCCCACCTAACTATAATACCTTGCCCATGCCCCTTGACTGTCTTTAAAATACTCAATCATCAGCTCATTCCATATTTTTCTCTGGTAGTCTTTCAAAACACCGCATCAAAGCACTTCATGTTTTGCAAATCGTGGTCTTTTATTGAAGAGACCACGAGTCCATCTCGAATCTATATTCGCCATACATTTTCTATGGAAAAATAAATTCCGCCATTTTGATTGTTTTTCCATCCGTCGAATAACCCTTCGGTTCCTGATCACTTCTTGTCAAGAAACCACTCGTCAATCTTTTATACTCTTTGAGACGGACACCGATGAAGTTTGTATAGCGGCCATCTTGAATCCGCCATTTTGAACTTTTTTCAGCTCACTGCCAATTGCATGACGTTTCAAATGACATTTGGTCGAGCACCCCCCACCTATCTCTAATACCCTTGGCTGTGCTCTTCATTCGTCTTCGATATCCTCAATCATCAGCTCTCTCCATATTTTTGTTCTTAATGAATTTTTCCCCTCTATACGAAAAGATCAGTAAAAAAATTCTTTTTCATACAAAATTGTTCAGGAGAGGTGATCAATGAGTCAGTGAATGAATGAATCAGTACGAGCAGCTATATATATAGTAACTAGTAGGGCGCGTGAGTGCGCGGGCCACATGTGGCCCGCGTGCAGTCTTCCCGCCCATTAAGGTATCGCCGTCATCTCCATCGCACATTGGAATCCGATTGGCAGTGAGCTGAAAAACTTACCAAGGAGCACTATCATGGTTTTAAAGATAGTTAAGGGCAGTTCAAACAAAAAATACGCTGAACCTCATCGGATGAGGTTCAGCGTATTTTTTGTTCGTACAGCCCTTAACTATCTTTAAAACCATGACATTGCTCCTCAATCATCATCCAAATCCTAGATCATTGTCTCTTCTCATAATATGTACATTTTCCATGGAAAGATAAATTCTGCCACAGTGAATTATTTTCCATGCATCCCGTAGAACTTGAGATTCTGATCACGTCTTGCTAAGAAACCACTCTCTTATCTTTTATACTTTCCGAGATAGAACAACACGAAATTTGTATGGCGGCCTTCTTGAATCCGCCATTTTGTTTTTTTTTCAGCTCACTGCCAATTGCGTGAAGTTCCGAGTATTTTTTGTTTCAGCAGTCCCCACCTAACTATAATACCTTGCCCATGCTCCTTGACTGTCTTTAAAATCCTCATTCATCACCTAATTCCATATTTTTCTCTAATAGTCTTCCAAAAAACCGCATCAAAGCACTTCATGTTTTACGACTCGTGGTCTCTTCAATATTCCTCATACATTTTCTATGGAAAAATAAATTCCGCCATTTTGAATTTTTTTTCTATCCATCGAATGGACCTTCGAGTCCTGATCACCTCTTGTCAAGAAACTATTCTTCCATCTTTTATACTTTCCGAGATATCGGCGAAATTCGAATGGCGGCCATTTTGAATCCGCCATTTTGAATTTTTTTTCAGCTCACTGGCAATTGGATGACGTTTCGAATGACATTTTTTCGAGCACCCCCCATCTATCTCCAATACCCTTGGCTGTGCTCTTCATCCGTCTCCGAAATCCTCAATCATCAGCTCTCTCCATATTTTTGTTCTTAATGAATTTTTTCCCTCTATACGAAAAGATCAGTAAAAAAAATTTTTTTCATACAAAATTGTTCAGGAGAGGTGATCAATGAGTCAGTGAATCAGCACGAGCAGCTATATATATAGTAATAAAATAACTAGTAGGGTGCGTGGAGGCGCGGGCCACATGTGGCCCGCGTGCTGTCTTCCCGCCTATAAAAAATCCCTTCAAAATTCCCCATACATTTTCTATGGAAAAAAAAATCCGCCATATTGGATTTTTTTTCTGTTCATCACGTAGATCTTCGAGTCCTGATCAGCCTATGTCAAAAAACCGTTCTTCCATCTTTTATACTTTGCGAGATATCGACGAAATTCGAATGGCGGCCATTTTGAATCCGCCATTTTGAATTTTTTTTCAGCTCACTGCCAATTGCATGACGTTTCTAATGATATTTGGTCGAGCACCCCCCACCTATCTTCAATACTTTCGCTGTTCTCTTTTTTACCCGTCTTCGAAATCCTCAAGCATCAGCTCTCTCCGTATTTTTCCTCCGAATTAATTTTTCTCTTCTATACGAAATGGTCATTGAAAAATTTTTTTTTCATACAAAATTGTTCAGGAGAGGTGATCAATGAGTCAGTGAATGAATGAATCAGTACGAGTAGCTATATATATATTAACTAGTAGGGCGCGTGGGGGCGCGGGCCACATGTGGCCCGCGTGCTGTCTTCCTGCCCTTATAAAATACTTTCAAAATTTGCCATGCATTTTCTATGGATTTTTTTTTTCTTGCCATATTGGATTTTTTTTTCTAGCTATCTAATAGATCTTTTTGTCCTGATCAACTCTTGTCAAGAAACCGTTCTTCCATCTTTTATACTTTCCGAGATATCGAGGAAATTAGAAAGGCGGCCATTGTGAATCCGCCATTTTGAATTTTTATTTCCTACTAGAACGAACCTTATAACAATCAGCATAGGGTTCATTATCGCTCGTATTGACTTTAAATTGGAAACAAGGTCAATGACATATCTTCGAACAATGGACAATGGAATTCTGGTAGCTGCGATATCGAGAAGGTCTATCTACCCTTCTGATAAACAAGCGGTTTCGAATCTTCGAGAATTCGTTCAGATTTGTATATAAGCGCGTTAGAGTATATATACAAATACATGAACCCTTAAAATATTATATTCCTTTTTTGGGCAGTCGTGTAAAAAAATCAAAATGGCAGAATATACTTTGTTACGGGGAATATTGATGAGATTACAATTTGGGGCGAAAAATAAGTCTGTCGGTGATAATAAATTAAAATAAAACAACAAAAAAGACTGGATGACAGCCCGCGGGCCACCTGTGGCCCGCGCATCCACGCGCCCTACTTGTTTGATATAACGGTGTTTATAAAAATAAATTTTTTAGCGCCGTCCACCCTGTCCATGGTACATGTCTATATGCCGCAAAGCGACGAACACTCAAAGAAAAAAAAACCGGCAAAGTGCGAGTCGGACTCGCGCACCGAGGGTTCCATACCATAAAAGAAGTAAAATATTGAAAAAATGACTTTTCCATGAATTTACGAGTATAATTTACATGTAGGTACTTTTGTTGGCAAACCGCAAACATAACTTTATTTTTGGTGGTTTATTGTTATTATAAAAAAAAGTATATTTATCAGCGAGTTGATTTTATTTTTCCTGTAAAATATACGCTAACTTCTATTGATCATAATTATTTCAGATTTTTCGATTGGTAAACTTCGGAGAAGTTCGAAGAGAAGCAGTGATAGCTCAGTGGTTCTGACCTCTGCCTCTCATAAGGAGGTCGCGGGTTCGAATCCTGGGCACGCACCTCTGACTTTTCCGAGTTATGTGCGTTTTAGGAAACAAAATATCACGAAAACATCGTGAGGAAACCTGCATGCCTGAGAGTTCACAAAAATGTTCTCGATGGTGTGTGAAGCCCACCAACCCGCACTTGGCCAGCGTGGTGGGCTATGGCCAAACCCCTCTCAGTCTGAGGGGAGACCCGTGCCCAGCAGTGGGATATAAAAAGGGGTTGATATGATGAGAAACTTCGGAGATAAGGGAGGAACGGTATTTTTTTCGACAGTTTGCCTAATAAATCAATAACTATCAGGCATAAAAATAAATAAAAATCGTCACGGAAATCAGCTGTTTTGTTTTTTAAAAAGGATTGCATTTACATAAAATTTACGTAAAAAAATTCATTCATTATCGTCTGCTTATTTAATAAGCAGACGATAATAAAATCAAAACATTTTTTTGGAACAGTGAAAAACTAATTTTACGCATATTGACATAGAGCGTAAAATTGAATGTCGTTGAAAACGCAAGATCGTCGATACTCGTGTAATTATATTCAGTGGTTCTGGTAGTGAGGCAGGTATGAGTAGGTAGATATGCAAATTTAGGCAACTTCAAGCGAGCGGAAGTTTAGGTACCTATTACCTATATATTCGACCTCCGCGGCGCAGGGGACGCACGCTCGGATTCGAGTGGGAGGTCGCGGGTTCGATTCCCGCCACGGGCCACTTTGGAATTTTATAATTTCTAAATTGGCTCAGGTCTGGTCTGGTGGGAGGCTTTGGCCGTGGCTAGTTACCACCCTACCAGCAAAGACGTACCGCCAAGCGATTTAGCGTTCCGGTACGATGCTGTGTAGAAACCGTTGGAGTGAGTTCACTTACCCCTTCCAAGTTAGTACGCTAACATCGTCGACTGCATCATCACTTACCATCAGGTGAGATCGCAGTCAAGTACTAACTTGTAAAGCGTAAAAAAAAAACCGGCCAAGTGCGAGTCGGACTCGCGCACCGAGGGTTCCATACCATAAAAGAAGTAAAACATTGAAAGAATCACTTTTGTTCATGAATTTACGAGTATAATTCACATGTAGGTACTTTTGTTCGCGAACCGCAAACGTAACTTTGTTTTTGGTGGTTTATTGTTATTATCAAAAAAGTATAATAGTAAGGGAGTTGATTTTATTTTTCCTGTAAAATATACATTAATGTCTATTAATCATAATTATTTCAGATTTTTCGATTGATAAACTTCGGAGATAAGGGGGGGAACGGTATTTTTTCGACAGTTTGCTCAATAAATCTAAAACTATCAGGTATAAAAATAAATAAAAATCGGTTTTAGAATACACAAGTAACGCCCTTTCATATGATACCCCACTCAATATTGTTATCTCATTTTGAAAATTCAAAGTCCCGGTTTTCCCCCCTTTTTAAATATAAATAAAAACAATTTTCAATATTTTATGAGTGCAATGGCGGTGGGTCACTATTACCTAAAAATGTTCCAAATTTCAAGTCGATAACTTTGATAGTTACTGAAATATTCGAGTGTGACCGACGGACGGACGGACGGAGAAAGTCTCACTATAAGGGTTCCATTTTTACCAAATTGGTATGGAACCCTAAAAACAGCATATCACACACACCGCAATAATATAGCTCCAAGGTAAGCGATAGCTATAAGTGTTATGGGTATCTACTAGATAATTGATACAAATACCTATATATATAGGTACGCGTGTATATATTATATTATTTATTATTATTTATGTATATACATAAACTAGCTGACCCGGCAAACGTTGTCTTGCCATTAGGGATATAAAAAAATAGACCTACCGATCATACCTACACTGAAAATTTCATAACAATCGGTCGAGCCGTTTCGGAGGAGTTTGGTAACAAAGATTGGCGAGAGAAGTTTATATATTATAGAATAATATATAATAATATACTGAAAAGCACCCAGGTCCCAGACACTGGAAAACATTCCTACTTATCACACAAATCTTTACCAGTAGTGGGAACCGAATCCACGACCGACCGACGACGCAACGGCACTACCACTACGCGATTCGATCGTCAAAATAATATATATCAATATTAGGTATAGTATAAGTACTTAGATAGGTATAAACATTTCAATCCACGACGATGCACCCCACTCTGACAAAGTTCATATGAATCGAATGAAACATTAGCGATTTTCACAGAATGGGGCGTGTCTCCGTGGATGGAAATATCTATAGGTAGGTAATTACTTGTTAGATACCTACAAGTAAAATAAATAGAATAGGTGGATGTAATCACGCGCTCCTGGGTTCGATACCTGGGTCGGGCAATAACTAGTTTTTTTTTTTGTTTTTATTTATCAAGAAAATTTTAGTACCAGCTCGGAGTTTTGAATTTAGTGTCTTGCCCTTGATCTGTCACCGAAAATTTGATATTGTGGACTATAAATGATATCTCTGAGTATTTTAATTTTAACGCCATCTATGTTGCATCTATGTCTTTTTTACGCTTATAATTGATAGAACACGTAAGAACCAAAGAACCTTGGATTGGAACCATAGCATCAATGTATGCGTGCGCGTTGTGTCTTTACGCTCACCGAGATGACAGATATTAATACTTGAACTAAATAACGAAATGGCTACGTTTTAGTTTGAAATAATGATGTGATAAAATAAAAGACAATGTTTAACTTTCGCAAAACAAATATTATTAAAAAAAGTTCATTACGATTGGCGTAAATGATTAAAAACTGTAACTATCGTAACAGCGCCATCTAGCGGCAATCTCTCTAAGGATGAGCCGTATAATTCACGTTAAATGACCACGTCTCACGTATTTATGTTCAAGTCTGAGAAACTTGCTTAATTCATAGGTTTTGACGGAAATCACACCGACTCGCACTTTCGTTTCGGTATTGTTTGAATATTGCACTTTCTGCAGTAGGTTCATTATCTTTTATGAACCATTCGTCATAAACCACTCATTTAAGATCACTACAAATTACAATAGCGAATAGGTCGTGACAATCAACATTGCAATTGTCTCTCTGAATTTGATTTTTTTTTGTAAATCCTCGTATACTATAGATACCTTAAGCAGTCCGAAATAACTACTTCTAATAGTACCTAATAATAAATAATTAATGATAACTACTCAATCAATAATGATAGTGATAGGATTTAATTGATAAGTTTTATAACATAATCGAATTAATGAAAGTTTTAAAATTTATATCTATCTATCTAAAATATCTACCTACTCCATTTATTGAATGTTTCTTAAGCACACATACTGTAAGTCCATGCAAATATCAATCATATCTACTCTAAAAATACCGTATTGGATCGGTAGACAACTGTAGCCTCAGCAATGTCATTTTTAGAAAGTTGCCGGTTAGTGCAACTTATTAAATTACAAACCTGTCTACCTACGAACGTCACTGATAAACGTCACGAATATCCCAATATGGTAACAGTAAGCAACAAGGACTTCCTACGTGAAACTTCTATGCTTCACTCTGAAAATGGTGCCAATTCTTTTGTACAAAATCTCTAAACTTAATTAACGCGTCTAAATATAGTGCTATCCTATTCAAAATCATGGAAAAGGATGACACTATTGTCAGACGTCAAAAAGTTTATTGTATAATTTTTTTCACAACAGAATTGCCATCAATACTATCTGTTCTTCTGACGAAAACCTCCTAAAAGGCTGTTAATGATACTATTAGAAAATGATTGGAATATAGACGCCTTTGAAGTAGGGAGAAATCTGAAAGGTTGTTAATGGTACGATTAGAAAATGATTGGAATATAGACGCCTTTGAAGTTGGGAGAAATACATTCTATCGGGTATAAAATTCAGGTGACGGGAAATTAGAAGTACACCTGGTGAACTAGTAGTATGTTTAAAGTTTAAAACAGTGTTATCAGTAATTACTAACAATGTTATGGGACGGGATTGAAAATTTTCATTAATTTTCTAACGCAATACAAGTGTAGCGATAATTAGATATTCCGCGCTTATTTAGATAACTAGACATGATATTATTGTTTATTTATAGAGTATCAGGTATGCTAGTCATTCAGTTTAATTATTTATTTACAGTCGATAACGTCTAGAATGTGAAGGGTTGTCACTTTTATATTTTGTAATATTATTAAAATGCGAGATATTTATTGATACTAGATCTATGAAAATCGCGTTCAGATTGGACACTAAAGTTCAGTGGTACTAAAATGTACCCATGATTAATCCAAAATTGAGTCGGGTATAAATTCAAACAGAACATGGAACAGTTTCAATCTTTTTACAAACGTAAAATGCCACCGATTTTAGGTACCCTACTCAACGATGCCAATTTTGTTGTGCAAAATCTCTTATCTAATTGGACGCATTAAAAAATAGCGCTGTCTTTTTGAATGGGGAGGTAGCATTTTGAAAAAGATATATCACTTTTTTAGATGTTTCAAATTAGTTTAGAGACTTACCATGACATAATTGGCGCCATTACCTAATTGGTAGTGGTACCTAAGGATAATACTGTCGAACTTATTACATTATTGTCGCAGGGACTTTGGTTATGCGTATGCACCATAAAGTCAATATAAACCTATTCCTTGGTCTGTGCACCAAAAGATCTAAGATAAAGCTGTAGAGGGCTGACTTCACCCCGACGACATAAGTAGTATGTTTGAAACAATAATTGTCCTTAATAAACTAGGTGGTACTTGATAGCTCCATACTCCATAGTCCATAACCCTTGCCTTTTGCCGGCAAGATACACGAGGCTAGTGAACGGGCCCTGATAACGAGGGAACTGAATGACCACGTCACATCACGCCACCTCGTTATCTCACGCTAATCACCGGCGCCGACCGAACCTTGACACACACTGACACGTATGTGGCAACTTGCAATCAGTGACTAACACTGGATTAATCGCCTGTGAAATTAAGTTGTACTGCGATTTGATAAGCTTAGACCCGAGTTTAACGAGCAATTGACCATGGTTGAGTTAAACATTCTTTGGATTTACGTCACCTGTCTGTACATTTTCCTATTGAATTTTTCCTTCAGAAATTATATGTATTACAAGCTTTTATTTAAAACTTGCAATGTAATAAATAGTTTGTATGTCCGGGTGGAATCTTGCAGCTCAATTTTTAGGGTTCCATACCAAAATGGTAAAAATGGAACCCTTATGGTGAGACATTCTCCGTCCGTCCGTCCGTCCGTCTGTCACACTCGATTATTTCAGTAACTATTAAAGCTATCGACCTGAAATTTGGAATAGTTGTAGGTAATTGCGGCGCGACGTTATTGCAATCATAAAAAATTGAAAATCTTTTTTATTTTTATTTAAAAAGGGGGGAAACCGGGTCGTCAAAATTTCAAAAATGAGATAATATTGAGTAGGGTATCATATGAAAGGACGTTACTCGTGTATTCTAAAACCGATTTTTATTTATTTTTATGCTTGATAGTTTTCGATTTATTGGGCAAACTGTCGAAAAAAATACCGTCCTCCCAGTTTTATTTGTTTTCAAACTCAAGTTTAGTTTAGATGACAATACATGTGACTTCATTCTAAATCCAAAATGGCAGATTAGGACTAGTTTACGTATAATAGCGTGTTCTTTAAAATATTTTTGCAGTCACGACCAGAATTCAATTTGTCAACAAAGTAAACTTTCGCTTTCAGCTATAGATGACTTTATGACGTCTATTTCTGGCTCTTCTGGTTTTAACAACTAGTTCTGTTAACATTTCCGGATTGCCTATTTTTCTGTTCGACCTTGTATTTCAACCATAAACCCACAAACGCTTATTAAATATGGATATTACCGATACCGTTACTATACTTAACTAATCATCAAGTCTTAACTTTAATTCACTTGTATTGTGGACACAGTTGGGCCACTCCCCTGTAATTACGTAATCCCCATAAACTAAAACTTGTTAAATGGTTCATTAACATTAAGTACTGATAAACATTAACGATCCAAAAAGGTCACAAATGTTATCTATGACGTATATTTACATTAACTAACGAGTATGACATCATGATTCATTGAAATCCATTTGTGCACCAGCGTGCAAGGTAAACTGTGGGCAGGACGGACTCCTAATACTAGACTGCGTTCTTGCATCATGCATAACAATATTCATTGCCATTGACTACTATAAAAATTGCAAAATCCCTGTCGAGAATTGTTGAATTGCTGCCATGATAACAGGATATTGCTAAAGCTGTTTTTAATACTCATAACTCAAGCCTTAAGGTTAGATAGGTATATGAGGAAAGTTTTTGACATATCCATTGCTATTTGCTTCGAAGTTTGCAGACGCTTTAAATTCAGATGAAGAGTACTTATTAATTTTACTGACTCTAGTCTCCACCTTATAATTTTCAGATTGTATTCACTTTTCTGTAAGTTTACAAGGTACTATTTGGTATGCTGTGGGTTCTGTGGGGTTGTAAACCGGTAAATCTCAATGGAGTATACAAGTAGATATTACAAGATGCAGTTTTTATGTTGATCGCTGCATTAATGTTTCACAGCTGCTGAAACACTGAAACACGTAATCACCAAGGTCGTAGTCGATTTATAAGTCTGTGAAGTTACTTAATGCCATTGACGTTGCAATTTACCGAGATTTTACGCAGAACTGTTTTGTTCTTCTGGTAACAGGAAATCAGCTAATTTTTTTTCCTACTGTAATGGTATCATTGTGGTTGCAAAGATTAGAAATAGAATTAGATGCCTCCTTGATATTTAGGTATGATTAATGTAATTATTTCGAGCATCTTTCGTTTTTTATAAACCTGTAATTTTTTTTCTAGTATCATAATCGAAATGAAGGCCCTATCTACAATATTTAAGATACTTTCCCCTTCATGTGGCATCGCCGTGGGACGCCCTGTAATTTGAACAAAATAGTTTATAGTGTTATTGTTGCCACATTTGATAAAAACCAAACAACAAAATAAAAATGCCGTGAAATTACAGTAATCGAACTGACGCTTGACCGTGCAATGTCGCTGTTATCGAGCAATTTTTCTTTTAAATAAATTTTCTTGTTAGATAGAATAGAACCTTATCTAAAATTAAATGTTGATAACGAAGTTGCTGCAATCTCGTTCGTGCATTCCGCTAAAATCACGTGCTGACGGCTGACTAATCACACACACTCTCACACACACATGATTCTAAAAATCATAATTAAAATATGTATAAAGCAAGTTTGTAAACGTATGTATAGCTTGATAGACTTGGATTGCATAAAGTAACGTGTAACGTGCACTTTCGCACAAACAGGAACAGCTGGTTGTATCCAAACTTCATATAATAATGTAGGGTGTACTCGTAACAACATGAACTTTCGCAAAAACGGGAACAGTTGATTGTATCCAAACTTCATTTAATAAAGGTTGGCGTACTCGTAACATCATGGACTTTTGCACAAACAGGAACAGCTGGTTGTATCCAAACTTCATATAATAATGTAGGGTGTACTCGTAACAACATGAACTTTCGCAAAAACGGGAACAGTTGATTGTATTCAAACTTAATTTAATAAAGGTTGGCGTACTCGTAACATCATGGACTTTTGCACAAACAGGAACAGCTGGTTGTATCCAAACTTCATATAATAATGTAGGGTGTACTCGTAACAACATGAACTTTCGCAAAAACAGGAACAGTTGATTGTATCCAAACTTCATTTAATAAAGTATGGTGTACTCGTAAAAACGTGGACTTTCGCACAAACAGGAACAGTTGCTTGTATTCAAATTTCATTTAATAAAGTATGGTGTACTCGCAATATAAGGGACTTTTGCACAAACTGGAACAGTTAATTGTGTCCAAACTTCATTTAATAAAGTAGGGTGTACTCGTAACATCATGGGCTTTAGCACAAACAGGAACAGCTGATTATATCCAACTTCAATAAAGTAGGGTGTAACATCAAGGACTTTCGCACAAACAGGAACAGCTGATTGTATCTAAACTTCAAATCAGTCTCTCTTTATTTTCAGTCGCTGATGACCCCGGCCCCTTACAGCGACGACCCGATGGCGATAGCGGAACGGGATCGGTGCACATACGGCCGCATCCCCAGGGCGACGGCGCTCGCGGGCACCGCCGGCCGCAGGGTGCGGGTCTACTCCGACGGCATATACGACATGTTCCACCAGGGGCACGCGAGGCAACTGCAGCAAGCGAAGACCGTATTCCCTAACGTCTACTTAATTGTAGGAGGTGAGTTTCATTTATCAACTAAATATTATAAGCTTTGGAAGTAAAGGAACCTCAGGAGATGTTGACTTCGCAATTCTCTACGGTGTCGGAACGAAATGTGCGTGAAAGAAATTGCTGAGAGAATTGTGTGTGGTGGTTTATGTGGGCGGTGTTCCTGCATATTGGGCCATACAGATTATTTTTAAGTAGCGGAAAACAATTTAAGTTGTGTAGCGTGATGATGCTGTTGATGCCGTGGTGGTGTTGCAGTGTGGGGAAAATGGCGGATGTTAAATCAGGATGACTTGTAACACCGCGGCGTTCCCTGCACGTCCCGCTACACAGTAGGATAGTTAGGGGACCAGACGCTGAGTCGCTTTAGAGGTTGGACTTTTTGGACAAAGGCCGTTCGATCACGCCAGTCAAAACTCACCGCGCCTCATGATTATCAAGAATAGGAATTTAGAATTAAAACAAGTTAGAGAAGTAACAAATACAGGATTATTATATTTCAGATTAACAAATTGTTCCTATTAATATGTTAGTTTGTTATAGGCTATGTCGAATGTATGCTAATATATGCTATGGGCTTGACGTTATTTTCACAAAGAGTCAGGGGTACGGCCTGAAGGGCATAAGATAGATGGGGTCACTTCCCTGTACGGTCCGGAGTGCGCGCTTGCCGGCGCGGTGAAGCACAAAACCCGAAAGAGCGGTGCACCGGCGTTCCGCGCTACGCCGCCAGTGTCGCGTGCGGGAACCACCGGTGTGATGAAAGTCGCCTGACGCCTCCGATGTCCGAAGGATGATGCTGAGTGTGTGGCGACTCGTCTCTGGGCCGCCAAAATGGCGACGCTCGGTGGCCGTGGCACTGGCGCAGACGATGTGGGGAGTACCGTTTAATGCCAGACTCGCGAACACTGCACTTTCAAACACTGGCTCGATACAAAGATAACTTCTTACGCAGTTAAGGTGTCGCGGAGCGACGCGTGGCCGTCATAAAATCAATTCTCCTTCATGCCAGTCTCGTGGCTGGCGCCATATTGGCTGCCGCTTTTGGACATTTAAAAAGATTTGGGTTCCCCGGGGAGTCGGCGCCCGGGGCGTTAAGAACGCGGTCGCGAAGCGGACCTCACGAAAGGGAAAATTCTTCCAGCCACCGCTGGAGGGGTGAAAAGTCGTTCACGCCATGGCGAACGAAAAGGAAAAAAACAAAATACGGTCGGAGCGCACTCGCGCGTGCCTCGACCGCTGCCCGACTGACTCTGTGTTGCCCGTCTCTCGACGTCGTGTCGAATTGTCATAGACCCAATTCGGGGTTGGACCAAAGAGGTGTAGTGTGCAACACTACAGTTGTTCTGGTAAATACATATCTTTAAGCTTCCGTCATCATCATCAGATGATGATGATATCATCAAATGACGGAAGCAATGACCACACCATACCATATATTTACCACATTATGCCCTTTTCCCACATAATGTCGAGACGGCGCAACACCTTCTTCCATTCGCTCCTATCAGTTGTCAATTCAGCATAATCCACTCCATTCAATTCACATGCATATCTTCTTTCACGCATGCATAATGCATACTCATCGTTCTTTAAGTAACATCTCCTTGCTTTGCAATTATATCAAAATTCAGGTATACAGTTAAGTATTGCTGCTTAAATTTGATTATAACAAAATTCAGTGCAGTTAAGAATAAAGATTAAGAATAAAGCTTAAATTTGCTTAAAACATTAATTACACCACTTGAAAGCTTAAGGATCAATCAGTCCATTAAACGTATTCAGGTAATAAAATAAATAATTAAAAAAATCAAAAAACCCGACTGCAAAAATGTCAACTAAAATGCAATAACTTAAAAGACTGAAACAAGGCGGACAACGAAAACAAAATTATAATAAACTTAAAACGATGCAATTTTTACTTCATTTTAACAAACAACATTATGAGCTGAAAGCTTTAGTTAAATTTTCGCATTCAATTTAAAAATAAAGCAGGCGGGACCTATTTTCGCAAATTATAAATTAACATAGAGAAAATTAATAGGTCCCGCCTGCTTTATTTTTAAATTGAATGCGAAAATTTAACTAAAGCTTTCAGCTCATAATGTTGTTTGTTAAAATGAAGTAAAAATTGCATCGTTTTAAGTTTATTATAATTTTGTTTTCGTTGTCCGCCTTGTTTCAGTCTTTTAAGTTATTGCATTTTAGTTGACATTTTTGCAGTCGGGTTTTTTGATTTTTTTAATTATTTATTTTATTTCAGGATTTTTAGTTGCCACACTTTACGAGCGAAACCTAAGCACTTTTATCTACACAATGTCAAAGACGTAAAGTGGGTATATTTGGTTATATATTATATTATGTCGGTTCAAGTCAGTCAGTCACTTGGAAGAAGTAAAAGTTGTAAACAGTGTCGTCAAACGCAAACCTGGATTTTATCCCGGAAATATATAAGCTGACCAGTAACATTTCATAGGTGTAGTTTGTGTACGTTTAGGGCTCAGGCGTATCTAACTCACGTCGCTTTAAGCGGATCGTTCGGGAAAAACATCGTTCGACAAAGTGGAGCGCGTCTTAAAGTAAGTAGCGAAATTATAGATGTTAAATAATTGTTTAATGATTATATTAAATTATGTTTTCGATTTATGCTATGATATACCAAGTAAAAATGCACAATATAAAGTACGACACACATTTGGTCAATACAAGATTAACGCTATCAAAAACTACAAATATTACCATTTTGAACGCATTGATCGACTGTTTATAATTCCAAATTAATTCGAAACATATGACTTATATATATTTTTGTAATCTCCTTGTAATTCCCTTCATTTTGATACCCCACTCGATAGGTTTGGTTATAAATATTTTGTAAATGACTGACAATTTTAGGCCCAAAATCCGCCATTTTGGTTTTTATTTTCAAAAACCTATCTAAGAACACTTGGGTTAATGAGACGAATCTAACGATACCATTAACGTCAAAATCCATCCAGCCGTTTGGAAGATACGTGGTCATAAAGAAATTTACATGCATACATACAAGATACGCGCGAAAAACATAACCCTTCTTGCAGTCGGGTAAAAAAAATAAAAAAAGATTCCGACGAATTGAGAACCTCCTCCTTTTTTTGAAGTCGGTTAAAAAGTTAAAAATCTAGAACACATTTATTTTTCGATTATTATGCTACGAAATATATTATAAACCTATATTATTATATTTTATCATCTTACAGTTATTCATATTTGAGATATCTCTAAAACGGTTACGTATAACATTTATTTTGCTTGCTATTCAGTAGTTTTTAATGATAAGTGTAATCATATCGATACCACGAGTATATAATGATGCATAACGTCTTGACTGTTGAATCATATCATTCACAGAAACACATGCCTCACGCGTAGGTCCATCTCCATACTCCGTGATAGTAATTATATTTTGATCTAATGCTGCGTTACTTTGTATCCGGAATAAACTCCCCCAAAACCATCGAGTTAAATTAAGGAGCACAACACGGGTGTGCCCGCGAAATTCAAATTTTTCGTGGTTTTTCGCGATTTTTAAGCTAATAAGACGTAATAGGCTTATGGCCGTCAAATTGCGATAATCCCAATATCTTCTTCACGTGTTTATATAAAAATCTCTGCTCGAAACTCGTGTCGAGTTAAAGAAATTAGTCCGAGATTTGCGAGTTACTCACGTAAAACTCGATACTCGGACTAATATCCTAAGATACACATTTTTATGCAAATATTTTGATATAATCATATTGTAAAGATGATACTGCCACTCTCGCAAATTGATTGCCATAAGCCTATCATGTCTAATTAGCGTACAAATTGCAAAAAACCACGAAAATTTTGAATTTCGCGGGCAGACCCGTTGATTTCACGTTAAACATCAATATCCAAAACGGCTTGATAGTTTATTTTATAGAATTTTTATTCTATATTCGGTACATGCACAGTATACGTCTGAGAATAAGATGTGAACTATTTTAATACTCCTAAGTGGGAAATAATAGTTTATAATAGACGTGACAAAACCACGTCTGCCGAGTCAGCTAGTTCATACAATTATTATGTAATTATTTAAAGTAGAAATATGTACTAGAAAACAAAAATTTCTTTTTTTTTTTCAATTTCTGAGTATTATAAAAGTAAGCTTTCTTTTGTAGGACACCTAGTCCGTAAACATAACAGTGCAGGGGGAAAAGATGGTGAGGCGGTCAATGCTCTAAAACTGGGTTACCCTATTTCGTTAGAGGTTTCGTATTACGTACATAAAACTTGTGGTATTTCCAGTAGAATGTGTTACGGTACCTAAGAGGAAACAGTACCTAAATATGGAAAAATATTTCACCGTTTGATTTGTTACATGATATTATATCTATTTCTGTGACAGTGTCTAGTGACCTAGATTCGTCGTTTGATCAGAATTAATTAGGCCAATTGAACTATATAAATTACCAACTCTTGCCCGCGGCTTCGCTGCTTCGTCCGTCTGGCTCCTAAGTGGGCCCAGTGCTGGGAACCGAACCCGCAAACTTCTTCTCAAATCTGAGAGCCGCGCTCTGCCAACTGTTCTAGGGCATCATCTATGTTACAATCGGGAAAAATAATTTCTTTTATCTAGTTTGTTTGTCGAAAGTTTTACTATAATATGTTGTTCGCTTAGAATTTGTCGTTACAAGTACACGCGTCCGGTTGGCGCGTCATTTGATGTCCTTTGACAATACAGACGACGCGACACAACCGGCCGCTCTACAAAATGAGAGCGAACACACTATATAGCAGGGGTGGCCAAAAGGTCGATCGCGATCGACCGGTCGATCGCGGCTGTTAGTCCAGTCGATCGTGGCAAGGCAAAAAAATATAAATAAGTAGACCAAACTGCCCAACGTGTGTGCCCGGGAAATTCATATTTTTTGTGGTTTTTCGCGATTTTTTAGCTGATAAAACATAATAGGCTTATGGCAGTCAAATTGCGATAATCCCAATATCATTTTCACGTGTTTATATAAAAATCTCTGCTCGAAAGTGTCGAGTTAAAGAAATTAGTCCGAGATTTGCGAGTTACTCACATAAAATTCGATACTCGGACTAATTTCCTAGGATACACAATATTTACATGCAAAGATTTTGATATAATCATACTGTAAAGATGATACTGCCACTATCGCAAATTAACTGCCATAAACCTCTGATGTGTAATTAGCGTACAAATTGCAAAAATCCACGAAAATTTATAAATTTCGCGGGCAGAGTCGTTGATTTCGCCTTAAGTACTAAGTATAATT
Organism: Coenonympha glycerion; assembly: GCA_963855885.1. Lineage (NCBI taxonomy): Eukaryota > Metazoa > Arthropoda > Insecta > Lepidoptera > Nymphalidae > Coenonympha > Coenonympha glycerion. Next base: position 13,717,114 of record OY979630.1, on the reverse strand, counting down.
TTCAAATTATTGTTTTTTCTCTTAATAAAATAAAAAATGCTACATGATTGTGTACTGAACTATGCTGTTTTATTTAAGATTTCTAGAAGTATGTAGGTACCTAATTGGTAGATCGGATAGGGGCTCGTTAGTGAAAAAGAGATCTTGGGTCCAATCAAGTTGGCCACACCTGCTATATAGTGAGCCTATTATTATCAAGCGCGCAGGAAATATAAAGTGTAATTTTTGTTCTAATATACTTTGTGCGGGTAATTAATAAGATATTCATCTTGTTTCCAGTGTGCAGTGATAGTCTAACACACAGCCGCAAGGGGCGCACAGTGATGACCGAAGACGAGAGGTACGAAGCCGTCCGCCATTGCAGATACGTCGACGAGGTAAATTATATCACCTACTTAACAGAAACATACATAGTCTCTGTCGATTCTTTTAGTTTCCTACTTTTACAAAGTATGAGACAGATATGGAATTAGCGGAAGACCAGAGAGAGACAAACGTAAAGTGGCCTCTCGCTGTTGCTATTTCTGTCTTATGTGCCAAAAACAAACGAATGGACAGAGTTTAATTAATTATCGTGTTGTTAGGCCAAGTTACATACTCGTAAAGCCAAGTTTTACTGGTGATAGGACTAGTCACCGCAAAATGAGACCTAACAACGGATGTCTTAGGATCGATGTTGATGGAACTGTTTACATGGTTTTCTGAGCGCATGGTTGTGTGTTGTATGATATTGCAAAGCAGAATTATGGGACATTTAAATATCAAATTAAAATACTCCTTTAAAACTACTTACAATTAACTGGAAAAATAAAACAACCTTTCCAAAAAAAACTTGATTTGATAATAAAATATCTGTGCCCACTGAATCCTAAACCTTTAAACGAGCAATTCTTGTATATATATTTCTATATAATCTGGATCTCGGAAACGGCTCGAACGATTTTCATGAAATTTAGTATACAGAGGGTTTTGGGGGCGATAAATCGATCTAGCTAGGATTCATTTTTAGAAAATGTCGAATTTAGCAAAAAATAATAAAAAAATATGACTCCTGCTGTCATCTATTGGCCACCGAGCGAAGCTCGGTCACCCAGATATTTATTATTTATGCATTAAAAATTAATCGTTGGATAAACATAACCACTTTTCTATTGTTTACCTATAAATGTGCCACTTGGCACATTCATGGCAAAATTCGTCAAACCCTCGTTTTCGTTACAGCTGAGCGTCTAATTTTAACCGTCAACTGTAAATAGTGTCACCGTGCCTATATTTATTCGTAACAGTGGGTCAGAAACGAGTGATTTACTAGCCCAATGACCTTTTTTGTATTATATATGGCCAAAGATTATTTCGGATTTTGCTGTTTAAAATTATTTCTTAGAACCGTATTTAAAAAAAAAAACTCCTTTAATGTGCGTATAGAGGATTTGTAGATTCAATAAGACAAATGTTAAGAATCAGTTTTGTCAAAGGACGGCAAAACTAACTTTCTTGTTTGAATGAATATACTTTTGTTTGTGTGATAGGAAATTTTATTAATAATAAAACCGTACAAACGGCACATTCTTATCTTTAAGTCATACGCAATCTACCAAAAGTCTACCAAAAAACTGAATGCTTGGGCCACATTGGTTATTAAAATGCAATTTCCACTTACTAGTTCCTTGTCTTATCTATTTTTTGTCAAAAAACATATTCATATACGAGTACATCTCAGAGTTCAGATTTCACTCACGAATTTCAGGGACCGACGTATCCGTCCCTTGTAGCGCACTCCCCATACAACGCGACAGTTGTACTATGAATATGATCGTCTTATTATCCCTTTAAAACTTAGGATAAAAAGTGCTTAGGTAATAAAGGAATTTGTTCTGTTAGGTGGTCCGCGACGCGCCGTGGGAGTACGACGAGGAGTTCCTAGAGAAGCACAAGATCGACTTCATCGCGCACGACGACATCCCCTACACCACGCAGGACTGCGAGGACACCTACGCCATGATCAAGGCCAAGGACATGTTCGTCGCCACCGAGAGGACAGAGGGTGAGTGTTACTGGCCAAGGGTCTATATATAACACGAACGACGAGGAGTTCCTAGAGAAGCACAAGATCGACTTCATCGCGCACGACGACATCCCCTACACCACGCAGGACTGCGAGGACACCTACGCCATGATCAAGGCCAAGGACATGTTCGTCGCCACCGAGAGGACAGAGGGTGAGTGTTACTGGCCAAGGGTCTATATATAACACGAACGACGAGGAGTTCCTAGAGAAGCACAAGATCGACTTCATCGCGCACGACGACATCCCCTACACCACGCAGGACTGCGAGGACACCTACGCCATGATCAAGGCCAAGGACATGTTCGTCGCCACCGAGAGGACAGAGGGTGAGTGTTACTGGCCAAGGGTCTATATATAACACGAACGACGAGGAGTTCCTAGAGTAGCACAAGATCGACTTCATCGCGCACGACGACATCCCCTACACCACGCAGGACTGCGAGGACACCTACGCCATGATCAAGGCCAAGGACATGTTCGTCGCCACCGAGAGGACAGAGGGTGAGTGTTACTGGCCAAGGGTCTATATATAACACGAACGACGAGGAGTTCCTAGAGAAGCACAAGATCGACTTCATCGCGCACGACGACATCCCCTACACCACGCAGGACTGCGAGGACACCTACGCCATGATCAAGGCCAAGGACATGTTCGTCGCCACCGAGAGGACAGAGGGTGAGTGTTACTGGCCAAGGGTCTATATATAACACGAACGACGAGGAGTTCCTAGAGAAGCACAAGATCGACTTCATCGCGCACGACGACATCCCCTACACCACGCAGGACTGCGAGGACACCTACGCCATGATCAAGGCCAAGGACATGTTCGTCGCCACTGACAGGACAGAGGGTGAGTGTTACTGGCCAAGGGTCTATATATAACACGAACGACGAGGAGTTCCTAGAGAAGCACAAGATCGACTTCATCGCGCACGACGACATCCCCTACACCACGCAGGACTGCGAGGACACCTACGCCATGATCAAGGCCAAGGACATGTTCGTCGCCACTGACAGGACAGAGGATGAGTGTTACTGGCCAAGGGTCCATATAACACGGTTCTCGTCATTATTGCACTCACTATGAATATCCCGAGGAAATGTACACAAAACATTTATCCCCATCTTATACCTTCGTTGAAAAGCAATACTTGAGCTTAAAAATCCACAATTACGCAGATGAAGTCGTAGACAATAATTGCTGGTATACTAAGTAAGTACAAATGATATTCTTGAGAATTTTGTTGTTTGTCCATTTATAGCTCTGACATATTATGCCAGTACTATGTATGGCATGTAATCAGTCCACGGGTCAAGAGATATCAATGACCTTAGTATTCCTGGCATCAGCAATTATAAGGCGTCTGACTTAACCTTAGGTGTACGTAAACATTATGTAATGGATATGAATAACTATTTTATAAGGCGTCTGACTTAACCTTAGGTGTACGTAAACATTATGTAATGGATATGAATAACTTCAATTCGCCTATTAGACATTTATACCAAAGTTTTTTGCTATTATAGATCAATAGTTGTTGAGTCTGTCTACGCCACAAATACTTAAAGCCTTATTGACATAGGTATATTATTCTATGGATGAGGGGTGTAATACAAAATTCACGAAAAAAGTGTCCCGAGAAAACCTATATAAACGAGGGTACATGAGTATTTTTATAAACAAACTAAAACATTGTAATTTATGTCTTAAACCATTAATATACGGCCTAATTTTCAAACACGAGACTGAAGTGCGATTGTATGTCTTTTAGCGTTTTGTGTCTTTCACTTCGGACACTTTTTAGCGCTGACCCTAACTCCTTAGCTTATAACTCAATGCTTATTGAATAAAAAAAAAATGAGTTCGGTAACCAATCATTATATACTAGAGAAAACTATATATTGGGTGTAATTTCCAGGCGTGTCGACGTCCGACATCGTGGCGCGGATCGTTCGCGACTACGACATCTACGTGCGGCGGAACCTAGCGCGCGGCTACTCCGCCAAGGAGCTCAATGTGTCCTTCCTCAACGAGAAGAAGTTCCGCCTGCAGAACAAGATGGACGAGCTCAAGGACAAGGGGAAGAAGGTGAGACACTGCGGTACAGCCTGCATCTCCACGTTGGCACAGAGGAGGCAGACACTGACGTGACGAAGCCCACAACCTGTTAACACGCATGCTGGCAATCCAAAAAGCATGGTAGCGATACAACCAAATTCTGAGGCAAGAAAAGGAGACATTAAATAACTTGAGGCCCAGCATGAAGATTGAATGCTTAACGATTTCGGAGAGGAGGTTGTTTTAGTCCGTGCGAATCGGACACATCCTGCCAATAGGAGGAATTCCTTGAATGTTATTCTTCCCGAGAAAAAAAATTGTCTCAACGCTGATATGAATTACAGGTGATGACCAACATCGGCGAGAAGCGGGTGGACATCCTGACCAAGTGGGAGGAGAAGTCGCGCGAGCTGATCGACGCGTTCCTGCTGCTGTTCGGGCCGGACGGGCGGCTGTCCAACATCTGGAACGAGTCCAAGGGGCGGCTCATGCAGGCGCTCAGCCAGCCGCCCTCGCCGCGCGCGTCGCCCGCGCCCAGCGAGAACGGCGACGACGAGCCCATCAACAGGTGAGCGAACGCCTTGGCGCTACAACACCAAGTGGGAGGAGAAGTCGCGCGAGCTGATCGACGCGTTCCTGCTGCTGTTCGGGCCGGACGAGCGGCTGTCCAACATCTGGAACGAGTCCAAGGGGCGGCTCATGCAGGCGCTCAGCCAGCCGCCCTCGCCGCGCGCGTCGCCCGCGCCCAGCGAGAACGGCGACGACGAGCCCATCAACAGGTGAGCGAACGCCTTGGCGCTACAACACCAAGTGGGAGGAGAAGTCGCGCGAGCTGATCGACGCGTTCCTGCTGCTGTTCGGGCCGGACGAGCGGCTGTCCAACATCTGGAACGAGTCCAAGGGGCGGCTCATGCAGGCGCTCAGCCAGCCGCCCTCGCCGCGCGCGTCGCCCGCGCCCAGCGAGAACGGCGACGACGAGCCCATCAACAGGTGAGCGAACGCCTTGGCGCTACAACACCAAGTGGGAGGAGAAGTCGCGCGAGCTGATCGACGCGTTCCTGCTGCTGTTCGGGCCGGACGAGCGGCTGTCCAACATCTGGAACGAGTCCAAGGGGCGGCTCATGCAGGCGCTCAGCCAGCCGCCCTCGCCGCGCGCGTCGCCCGCGCCCAGCGAGAACGGCGACGACGAGCCCATCAACAGGTGAGCGAACGCCTTGGCGCTACAACACCAAGTGGGAGGAGAAGTCGCGCGAGCTGATCGACGCGTTCCTGCTGCTGTTCGGGCCGGACGAGCGGCTGTCCAACATCTGGAACGAGTCCAAGGGGCGGCTCATGCAGGCGCTCAGCCAGCCGCCCTCGCCGCGCGCGTCGCCCGCGCCCAGCGAGAACGGCGACGACGAGCCCATCAACAGGTGAGCGAACGCCTTGGCGCTACAACACCAAGTGGGAGGAGAAGTCGCGCGAGCTGATCGACGCGTTCCTGCTGCTGTTCGGGCCGGACGGGCGGCTGTCCAACATCTGGAACGAGTCCAAGGGGCGGCTCATGCAGGCGCTCAGCCAGCCGCCCTCGCCGCGCGCGTCGCCCGCGCCCAGCGAGAACGGCGACGACGAGCCCATCAACAGGTGAGCGAACGCCTTGGCGCTACAACACCAAGTGGGAGGAGAAGTCGCGCGAGCTGATCGACGCGTTCCTGCTGCTGTTCGGGCCGGACGAGCGGCTGTCCAACATCTGGAACGAGTCCAAGGGGCGGCTCATGCAGGCGCTCAGCCAGCCGCCCTCGCCGCGCGCGTCGCCCGCGCCCAGCGAGAACGGCGACGACGAGCCCATCAACAGGTGAGCGAACGCCTTGGCGCTACAACACCAAGTGGGAGGAGAAGTCGCGCGAGCTGATCGACGCGTTCCTGCTGCTGTTCGGGCCGGACGGGCGGCTGTCCAACATCTGGAACGAGTCCAAGGGGCGGCTCATGCAGGCGCTCAGCCAGCCGCCCTCGCCGCGCGCGTCGCCCGCGCCCAGCGAGAACGGCGACGACGAGCCCATCAACAGGTGAGCGAACGCCTCTTGCGCCTCGCCATGGCGCTGCAACGCCTTCTTAACAAATTTCTGCATGCGTACACAGCGTTTTTAATATGGCTATTTCAATACACTTTAATTTACATCTTGCGCGGAGTCTCTTTTCGGCGTCGGCCATCACTGTCCACGTTGCCAAGTAGTGCGCGGACCTGTGACCCCGTATTGCATTCAACGACATGATATTGTAGCTAACTTCTTCAATCCAAATGAAACTCAGCTTCAACTTGACACTGTTTTATTACTTTCAAGTACTTGGTAAAGTATCACACAATTATTCCACATACAGTATATCACACATTCCTTTGACCTTTACATTAATACACTTTATTAAGAAGTCAGCCGCCTCTCTTCTCTCGACCCCTTGCCAATCTTTTTTGTTCCTACCCCGCTCCCTTTCTTTTTTGTCTCCTCCCATATCCGCTAATCAACTTCACGACTTTTATCAATTTCAATTTTTGAATAGACTATGACTAAGATGTACTTATAATTTTAAATAATCACAAACATATTTACAGAACCTTACATTCGTCCGTCCTGACACCGTGTATGCCCCCATACACGAATCAGGTGATAACCTTACATTCGGTCCTAATAATATATTACATAATCTGATCAACAAATATATAACTGTCATATACTAAATTTTAATAATACAATAATATCATTTATTGCGCTTAAAATTACAAAAGGTAAAATCATGGATGTCCTACAATTACAAGTTAAGTTAATTACAATTATAAGTAAAACACAGCATTTAATTTTAACGATACTCATGTATCCCCTATCTGTAACTATCAAATTTTATCAAACGTTTTATATAATATCTAATTATTTTAAGCAAAACTAATCAAGAAAATACTAAGGTCTTATCTACATATAAACCAATTAAATCTCAGCCGCTACAAGTTAATTTCACTAATCAGGTTCCCTTGAACCAATCAGTTCTCAAGGAATTTTCCTCGCTACAACTAAACCAATCAATTCTTAGTTGGAGTGCCTATCGTTAATAGTGTCGCCTTGAACCAATCAATTCTCAAGGACTTTACTTCACTACAACTAAACCAATCAATTCTTAGTTGGAGTGCCTATCGTTAATAATGTCGCCTTGAACCAATCAATTCTCAAGGACTTTACTTCACTACAACTAAACCAATCAATTCTTAGTTGGAGTGCCTGTCGTTAACATTAACGCCTTGAACCAATCAATTCTCAAGGACTTCTCATCAATTTGTGGTCAGGGTGCGAACCAATCAATTCTCGCTCCTGACCTGAAAAAGAAAAAGGTATACTGTAGATTAAATGATTCTATCCACATTATTATATAGGTAGTTATTATCGGCTTATTATTAATATAAGATTCAGTAATGGTAAGTAATTTTATTCTATTTTCTAATAATTCTAATTTACTCTTATATTGTACGGAATTGAATTCAACACTATATTTTATTCATTGTCAGTTGCATCATTACTACAATCAGACTCCCCTCCATCAAGCCCAAGAGATGCGATGTGTATCCATGGTTGTACACGATCTGACGCAACAGTAGTTTGGCGTTTGCTTTTCGTTCCTTTAAATCCGGGAATCGGAGCAACCCTATACCGATCGTTTCCCAAGACTTTCACAATCCTGAATGGACCTTCGTAAGAAGGCATAAGCTTTGTACTTTTTCCTTCATTATGAAAAGAAGACTTTAATATCTTCACCAATTCTCCCTTTTTATATGTCCGTGCTGCTTTCCTATTCCTATCGTAATAATCCTTTTGTTTTTCTTGTTCCTTGTCTATCCTTTCTTTAACTTCATTACGTATTGAAATCAGGTCAGGAGTTTCACTAGGTGATGCTTTAATTTCATTCATGGCCGGGTTTAATTCACTACTCATTTGTATACCAAACATCACTTCAGCGGGAGTTCGGCCTGTAGTTTTTTGTACTGTGTTATTCAACCCCCACTGAATCGTGCCCAGTTTCTTATCCCATTCCCTCTCGTCATCCTTCAGGTTCTGTGCCGTCAGTGAGTTTAAAATCGTACGGTTATACCGTTCCACTTGGCCGTTTGCCCGCGGGCTTGCCACGGCATTCAGAATATGTTTAATACCCTTATTAAGGCAAAACTTTCTGAACAAATGAGAAGTGAAACAGCTTCCCCGATCACTAATCAACCTATCCGGATTTCGGAAAGTCCAAAACACCTCTTCCAACACATTAATTACGTTACAAGCCTTAGTATTCCTTACAGGTTTAATAAACACAAATTTTGTGAAGGAGTCCACTACCACCAAAATGTATGTGTGCCCACGCTTGGATTTAATGAAAGGTCCGACGTGATCAATGTGCAGGGTATGAAAGGGTATGTCTGCCTTCGGGATAGGATGTAACAGTCCCTCTCGTGTGTCCATATTCCGTTTTGCATAAGCACACTCGATGCAGGCCTCGACATACTTTTTAACGAAACGGGTCATTTTCGGGAACCAGTAATTTCGTTTGATCCTTTCTAAAGTTTTCTCAAATCCTAAATGCCCCATTTCATCATGGTTCATTCTGCACAATTGCCAACGAGCGCCCTTTGGCACCACCCAACGAGCCTCCTTCTTTTCTTTATCGATGAACCTGAATAACTTGTTATCACGTATAACAAAGCTGTCCTTTATGTACTGAAGCTCTTTTCCATCGATGTTCTTAGAAAGAATATCCCGAGTCCTACCTAACTCCGTATCACCTAACTGAAGGGTCAATAGCCAATCTTCATCACTTATCGTCAGTACAGTTGGTACATGGGGTTGATTATTTTCGGTAGATACGGGATTTCGGGATAATGCGTCGGCATGCGCCATTTTCATGCCTGCCCTATATTCAATGGTGCAGTCGAACTCCTGTAAACATATCCACCAACGGGCGATCCGTGGGATTAGATCTCTTTTTTGAAAAGTAGATCGTAGGGCACTGCAGTCCGTCACTATCTTGAATGTTTTGCCTATTAAGTATACTCTGAACTTTTTTAGTGACGATATTACAGCTAACGTCTCAAGTTCATAAGAGTGGAAATTCTTTTCCTCGGGTGACGTCTGCCGGCTATAGTATGCTACCGGTTGCAAATCGTCACTCCCCTGATTACGTTGCAATAAAATACTTCCCACCCCTGTCCTGCTAGCATCGGTATGGAGCTCCAGTTCCGCATTTTGATCATAGATAGCCAAGACTGGCCTGTTGATGAGGCTCTTTTTAAGGGTCTGAAAGGCATGTTCCTGCGCATCTGACCATTCCCAACATGTGTCCTTTTTTAGTAGATTATTTAGAGGGTGTGCAATCAATGCAAAGCTCTTTATAAACTTCCGAAAATAGCTCACTAGGCCCAGGAATTGTCGCACACCATGTACATTCTCTGGACGTGGAAAATCTGTAACGCTTCGTATCTTAGCTGCACCTGGCTTAACACCAGTAGCACTCACCTCATACCCAAGATAGTCGATTTTGTTTTGTAAAAAGCTGCACTTCGACAAGTTAAGCGTCAGATTCGCACCTTCAATTAGTTTGAGTATATCCTCTAACCTTTCAAGACACTGCTTCGAGGTTTTTCCATATATTAGCAGGTCGTCAATATAAACGGTGGCCTTACTGTAGCGCGCAGAACCAAGAACGTTGTTCATCATGCGCTGAAATACTGCGGGTGCATTTGCCAGCCCGAATGGCATACGATTGAATTCATATTGGCCATCCGGGGTAACGAATGCAGTATAGCGCTTGCTTTCCTCGGCAATTGGAACTTGGTAATATCCAGACATGAGATCCAACGTAACAAACCAGGCTTGACCTGATAATCTAGTAATTTCGTCTTCTATGATTGGCATTGGATACCTTTCCTTCAGGGTTATCGAATTAAGCATTCTATAGTCAATACACATTCTAGTATTACCATCCTTCTTGCGTACTAGGATTATAGGACTAGCATAGTCTGACACAGATTCTCTTATTATCCCGGCTTCTAGCATTTCGTCAACCATGACGCGCACCTTTTCCCTTTCAGAGTGAGAAAGTCTATAAGGTCGATAAACTACGGGTTTCTGATTATTTAACTCAATGTTCATCTGAGTAACGTTCGTGCACCCTAACTCCGACAAAGACGATGCGAAGCAATGTTTGAAGCGATTTAACAAATTGACTAATTTGCATTTATCTTCTTCGGCTGCTGCTTCGCCGAGTTGGACCTGGTTTTCATCAATCGTTCTGTGACCAAGTTCCTCAGGTCCACGACCGGTTTTTACTCCAGGGACCACTTTTGTTACCCGACTCACGACCTTAACCCTTTCGACTCTACAGATTACCGCGTTTTCTTGTAAGAAGCTAGGCACTGTGCCTGGTGTGATAGTTATGTACATTTGTCCCTTTTTGACCGAGTAAATGCCTCCACAGATAAAGTGTTGGTTGTTTGTTTTACCCACAAACTTGCTTGTTACTAAAACCTCACCATCATATGCTGAGTCAGTACAAACCCTAACACTTGCGGCTCCGTATAGCTGGACATGTCCTGTTACTTTACCCTGATCCTTTGATTCTGATTCTTTACACAGATCTGACTGTGGTAACTCAGTTCCTACGTCAACAAACCGCAAGCTATTCGAATCCTTGAATACTATAATATGTGGCTGTTCAGTGAACGACTGGCCAATCAATATTGGTTTGTCTAACAGCCGATCGTCCACCACCTTACATATCACTTTAGCGCAAACACCGTCAATTTCTAGATCGAGAGCAAAACTCCCAGGTGATTGCACCAATTCATTACCAAAACCCTTCATGATTGTCGGTATGTTATCATGAACGCATCCTAACATGCGTGCTACTGATTCTTTAATAAGGGTCAATTCGCTCCCAAAGTCCACAAATGATTCAAATAAAGAGCCATTAATACACACTTGCTTAGTAAACTTTGCATTTGGACTGGAGCTGGTGATGCACATTGTTTTAGGAACCGTGTCGGTATCTTTAGCAGGACCCCCAGATTTACTAAAACAATTTTCAAGTTTATGGCCTATCTTATTACATCTATTGCATTTAACTAGCGGTTTTGGACAACTTAAATATGGGTGACCTTGTTCCTTACAGTTAAAACAATAAATGCCTTGTTTTGAGAAATTCCTCTTAGGATTTGAAAATGAGACTCGATCGCCAGACGTACTACTACTGTCTAACATATTATGTCTATTTTTCGATTGAAAAGGTTGCTGAACACTGGTTGCATCCTTATTACTCATTAAAAACTGCAGAAGTTGTTCCGGCTGAGAACATCGCAGTGCTAGGGCACTAGACTTCATGGTTTTGTCGCTAATCCCGTGAATGATACAATCGACAGCGCGTTTACCAGAAATATCACATAAATTGAGCAACGCTAGCTTTTCATAATAGTAAGTTTCTATAGGTTCATTAAATTTACTTTTTCGCTTCAACATATCTTCCAAGCATTGACCATAATTGATTTCATAGGGAAATGCACTTTTCAATTTATCTTGCCATTCTTGCCAAGTATACAAGATCGTATCTAGACTCTCAAACCACGTTTTGGCCAATCCTTGGAGCTTTTGAAGCGAAAAATGAATGGTGGCTCTTTCGTCCCAACCATACACCGCAGCACATTCGTTAACTTTCTTTAACCAAACATCTACACGCTGATTTTTAATAGACGGGTCAAAATTCGGTATAATATTTTTATTATCAATGTTTTTACTACTCGAGGTGCTCTGCAGTGATGTTTGGGGTTCAAGACCACACTTTATTGATTTTATTATTTTAGCGACATCGTTGGAAGAAAAAGAAGGACTACGTGACCTTATTCGAGATGCTCGACGTCCACGGTCGACTCCTTCCTGTCGCTCGCCAGCCGCCTGGTGAGGTGAAGCCGCACGCGCCCTCTCGCCTGATGTCCGCTGTGAGCTTCTCTCGCGTTGCCGTAGAATTTCCCGTTCTCGTAATAGCTCCCGCTCCAGCCTCCGGACACGTTCCCGATCTAGGTCCAGCTCCCTGGTCCGGCTCTGTCTAAGACGACTGCGGCTGCGACTGCGAGACCGGCTAAGGTTCGTCTCATTTCGACCTGGGCGACGTCGCGTCGGTGTCTCTAATCTGCGTTGTTCGTTTTCGTCATCCATTGCCTAAAACTCACAGATAAAAAAACGATATGTTAGTTCATAACCAAATTAACCGCCCCTTAAAGGGCGTCAATGTGCGTCTTGGTATTTCATCATTAAAAATAGAACTAAGAATCTAGGATGATGTTAAAAAAATATAATAAGTAGTAAAGAAACAAAGAAATATCTATTAACGAAAAGGATCACAGAATATAAGAACCTTCAAATTTCAATGCCGCTAAGGTTGTTAAAAAGTAAATTCACGTAATAGGCCGTTTCAATCTGAGCGTGTGTTATTTCTAATTCTTCTCCTTAAATATTGGAAAATAATTTGTCTTAAATTAAAGTAACCAAGTTATCCTTCGCCAGTAAGTACCTTCACTACCGAATGAGCTTAATTTATATAAGAAATAAAACATTTCGTTGTTTCTAACACAGAAACATTATTGCAGGTTAGGTACTTATTATTACCCTTTAACTCAAAAGTATATGACGCGAATCATGAAATTTGAATCACCACGTTAATCAGGCTGCAAACCACGATTACTTAACTGGCAATAATTATGTATCTGTTTTAATTTACACATACCTAAATACAATGCTTACACACCTATTGATAGGTATTACAGCAAGCGATTTGAAAAAAATAGATATACTCACTCGTATTTGTAGCAACCCGGACCACTATTAATCCAATTCGACTATATAATATAAAATGGCATGGTATTTAGTGCAGTTACTAAGTACTAAAATAATCACTTGTCAACTTTTAAGGTAATTGTTTGATGAAATGGGTGATTTCACACAAGCAACAATAACCAAGAACCTTTCCTTAACTAAATTTACGTTCTCAATATGGCGGTTAGAGAAGAAAATGAATCACCGAATGCCTCAAGGTGCGTCTGAGTTTTATTTCCGGAAGTGACGTAGTTTATTCTTAGTAAAAAGAAATTAGCTTTGACCGGAAGGGACAAACAAAATCCAAATAACATCATAAAATAATGAGTTCTAACACCTAGTAAGCTCCGGTATATCGCGTTTTATTAAAGGCATGCTTAACAAATAAAATGAGTAGCTATTACTTACGTAGGCATCCCACTTCTGAGATGTAGCTAACTTCTTCAATCCAAATGAAACTCAGCTTCAACTTGACACTGTTTTATTACTTTCAAGTACTTGGTAAAGTATCACACAATTATTCCACATACAGTATATCACACATTCCTTTGACCTTTACATTAATACACTTTATTAAGAAGTCAGCCGCCTCTCTTCTCTCGACCCCTTGCCAATCTTTTTTGTTCCTACCCCGCTCCCTTTCTTTTTTGTCTCCTCCCATATCCGCTAATCAACTTCACGACTTTTATCAATTTCAATTTTTGAATAGACTATGACTAAGATGTACTTATAATTTTAAATAATCACAAACATATTTACAGAACCTTACAATATGATCTTAATAAATAGCTTTTATCCTTTATTTTATTTATTAGTTCTACTTTTCTTAACTCAAATTAGCGTAAATGTAAGAAACAATACGATAATTATTATCATTCAATCTACTTATTCATTTCTAATCTACTTTATATTTTTTGGTTTCACTCGTTCACACCAAGCGTTTATAGGGTAAAGTTTTCTGTGTAGCTGCATGTGAGCGTGAAAAACAGCGAATCCTTTTATCACGACCAGTTACAGTTGAACCAGAATCAACAATTTGTTATCTGTTGCAGAGGGTCGGCGTCGCCCCCGCCGCCCAAGTCGCGGCGATGCGACGAGCTGTGGGAACACCAAGCAGGTAACTGGGTAACTATTGCTCGCTTCTTTAGATCCATGTTACGTGCAGTGTGCACCCACACAATCGCTCTCCACAATCGGCCATGTTAATGCAACGGATATCCGGTTGCTATCCGGTATCCGGCCTATCCGGTCATTATTTTACTATCCGTAGTTGCGCACTATCCGGCAGACCGAAATAGTGCGCAACTATTCGGTATTTAACTTTCAAAAATGGTTAGTATACAAGAAAACAACACCAAATTATCAATATCATTAGTTCACGTACACTGGTCAGTGATCTAATAAAACACGTTTCTTGCTCAGAAAACGGTCCGCGCGAACTTCCCAGAACGACGCCGCGCCCCGCGCGCCCCCCCCCCCCCAAACTAAAATGTAGGTATCGTTTGGCCAGCCGAATATTCGGCCGGTGATCAGGTCGAATATCCGGTATCCGGTACCCGGCCAAACGACTATCCGTTGCATCTGTAGAAGGGCCAGAACCTTCATTTAACTTAAATCCCACCATAGTCGTGGATAGTTATTGTGAAATGCCGTGTGTGGATAATAGCACAAAGCTCGCGTCAATCACGGGCGATTACACTATTGGCTGTGCCCAGGTCGATTGTGTGGAGACACCATAACTCGTGCACTCATCACATCAGAATGTAGACATTGTAACAGGACATTCTCACTCACACACTAGAACCTATTTTTTACTCTATAGGTTTTGATAAACATTGTTATCTCTCAAAATTCCAGTCTAGACAGGCAATAAATTAAGTCAACCAACACCATTCATTCGTAGGGAAACTCTAACAATAGGACAAAAGAATTTTAGGTCGTAAAACTTCAGCCGTCGACCGAGTTCCAGGAAAACGAACGTAAACAAGTTAGACGTAAACGAAAGGATATGCGCGATGGACATATTTTGCGCGGGTCATACTTCAGGTAAGAAATTGCATAACTTTAAATCGTTCCTACGGAATTGTCTTTTACGGGTAGGAAAATGTTCCTGCGAAGGCATAGGTGCAAAGGGCTGGTTTAAAGGTGAAAATCTTGGCAGAGTTGTGGCGTAAAATATTGTGGAACGATTGCGTTAAAGCAAGCGGTCCTGTCCATGGTTTTATGTCGATGGCCCTTATCTCGATTCCTTATCGCTGACCAGGGTTCCGCAAGAGCGGATGGTAAACCGATTTTTATGGTTGGATTAGATTTAATTTTTTACCTTATAAATAAAATATTCTTTTGGATTAGGATTTTATGTTTATATGAGTTATAAATAGGGGCTGTTCAAGATTTGAGGGTCCATAGAAATATTTAATTTTTTGGAGAAAATAGAAGGGAAATGATTGTCGTTTGGAAGCTCCATGTTAGTGTAATAGTCCTAACTCTTCGTTGGTATTCGAAATTCCTTGTTCCAGACCTGGGTTCGAGAAAATTTAGTTTCTTCCTTTTCTACGGAACCTTGCCTGCTAACACAGTTCGGCCTTGACACCTGTATAGCAGGGCTTTTGTGAATAGCGAGTATAAGTAGGAGCGTCAGATCCTTCGACTTCACTTTACAACTTCACTTCGAAGAGAGCGCTCGCTCTGAATTTCTTGATCCAGATAATTCTGGAAGAATGGGAGCTAGGTCCCAGTAAGCCTGCACACGCGATATACGTGGCCGGCGGTGCCGATTATTCCGGTGAGGGAAGGGAGAGCCAAGTAATTTGGTAAGTTATCGACATTTTTTTTATTGTATCTGGCCCCTGACGTAGCTAACGTTATGTACGGGTTTTATTTGTCGTATTTCTCCCAAATTCCAGGCCGGGTGTTGTTTAAAAGATATAAAAGAAAGAAGAATTATTTTGATCGGGTTGGATCCTATCGATCGACCTTCGACAGCCTTTCGAAAGAAGGCTAACCTCGAGGCCTAGCAAGGTCTTGGTCCTACGGGAGACCCTTCCAGCGTCCACGTCGGCCGGGAGCGGCGACGGCGGCTTGCGCGTGGCCGCGACGGCTGCTGGCTACCGCGGCGGTCTTCGCGCCTCCTTGTTGGTGTTCTTCGCGAGTTCTCCGGGAGTGTTCCCCATAGGGTAACCATGGCTCGAGGTACCTCATTTCTTTAATTAATCATTTAGGAAGCTCTTAAAAGATTTTGATACTGGTACAGTCAAGGAACTAAACGTTAGATACCTTAGCCTAAATGTACGATATATACTTAGAATAACCTATAACTATAACTAAGCGAACCTTACGGCTCCAGCCGACTGAGCGTATGTAACTTTCTATTATAAATGTTTCCAATATAACATAGGTAGTTAATTAATTTAAGATATAGAGGTAATAGTCGTATCGTATGTGTATTGTTTTTTTTGATACCTATTATAATGATATAACTTTTTTTCTGTGTTTCATTCCACTCTAATTCCACGTATAGTAATATAAATTCGTTGCGACGGGAATAAAACTCATTTATTTATCTATTAGCCGGGAAGACTTTAGAAAGGTTATTCGCCCAGTTTTATGCCCGTCACAGTAAAACTTCAGCCGTCGACCGAGTTCCAGGAAAACGAACGTAAACAAGTTAGACGTAAACGAAAGGATATGCGCGATGGACATATTTTGCGCGGGTCATACTTCAGGTAAGAAATTGCATAACTTTAAATCGTTCCTACGGAATTGTCTTTTACGGGTAGGAAAATGTTCCTGCGAAGGCATAGGTGCAAAGGGCTGGTTTAAAGGTGAAAATCTTGGCAGAGTTGTGGCGTAAAATATTGTGGAACGATTGCGTTAAAGCAAGCGGTCCTGTCCATGGTTTTATGTCGATGGCCCTTATCTCGATTCCTTATCGCTGACCAGGGTTCCGCAAGAGCGGATGGTAAACCGATTTTTATGGTTGGATTAGATTTAATTTTTTACCTTATAAATAAAATATTCTTTTGGATTAGGATTTTATGTTTATATGAGTTATAAATAGGGGCTGTTCAAGATTTGAGGGTCCATAGAAATATTTAATTTTTTGGAGAAAATAGAAGGGAAATGATTGTCGTTTGGAAGCTCCATGTTAGTGTAATAGTCCTAACTCTTCGTTGGTATTCGAAATTCCTTGTTCCAGACCTGGGTTCGAGAAAATTTAGTTTCTTCCTTTTCTACGGAACCTTGCCTGCTAACACAGTTCGGCCTTGACACCTGTATAGCAGGGCTTTTGTGAATAGCGAGTATAAGTAGGAGCGTCAGATCCTTCGACTTCACTTTACAACTTCACTTCGAAGAGAGCGCTCGCTCTGAATTTCTTGATCCAGATAATTCTGGAAGAATGGGAGCTAGGTCCCAGTAAGCCTGCACACGCGATATACGTGGCCGGCGGTGCCGATTATTCCGGTGAGGGAAGGGAGAGCCAAGTAATTTGGTAAGTTATCGACATTTTTTTATTGTATCTGGCCCCTGACGTAGCTAACGTTATGTACGGGTTTTATTTGTCGTATTTCTCCCAAATTCCAGGCCGGGTGTTGTTTAAAAGATATAAAAGAAAGAAGAATTATTTTGATCGGGTTGGATCCTATCGATCGACCTTCGACAGCCTTTCGAAAGAAGGCTAACCTCGAGGCCTAGCAAGGTCTTGGTCCTACGGGAGACCCTTCCAGCGTCCACGTCGGCCGGGAGCGGCGACGGCGGCTTGCGCGTGGCCGCGACGGCTGCTGGCTACCGCGGCGGTCTTCGCGCCTCCTTGTTGGTGTTCTTCGCGAGTTCTCCGGGAGTGTTCCCCATAGGGTAACCATGGCTCGAGGTACCTCATTTCTTTAATTAATCATTTAGGAAGCTCTTAAAAGATTTTGATACTGGTACAGTCAAGGAACTAAACGTTAGATACCTTAGCCTAAATGTACGATATATACTTAGAATAACCTATAACTATAACTAAGCGAACCTTACGGCTCCAGCCGACTGAGCGTATGTAACTTTCTATTATAAATGTTTCCAATATAACATAGGTAGTTAATTAATTTAAGATATAGAGGTAATAGTCGTATCGTATGTGTATTGTTTTTTTGGATACCTATTATAATGATATAACTTTTTTTCTGTGTTTCATTCCACTCTAATTCCACGTATAGTAATATAAATTCGTTGCGACGGGAATAAAACTCATTTATTTATCTATTAGCCGGGAAGACTTTAGAAAGGTTATTCGCCCAGTTTTATGCCCGTCACACGTGGCGCCCACGGGATTAACCCCTATTTACTTAATTCTGCTTATACTTGAAAAATATTTAATAATTTCAACTCTTAATATATTATTCATTGCCACCCCTAGGTATATGATATTATATGGTTTGTTGTTTGATAACTCGTAGTACAATTTTGTTGTGTTTTAGTAATATAATTTTTTTTTTTTTTACATATTACCAAGGGGTCGAATTTAGAATAAACCGATATAGCATTAATAACCCATAGATATAACTCATTCATAAAATAAAAACGTGGAATTAGAGATAGATTCAATTTATTATGAAAACAATTCACTGTACCAGTATCTGAGAACTATTTTTGTAAATTATAAT
This sequence comes from Coenonympha glycerion, assembly GCA_963855885.1. Classification (NCBI taxonomy): domain Eukaryota; kingdom Metazoa; phylum Arthropoda; class Insecta; order Lepidoptera; family Nymphalidae; genus Coenonympha; species Coenonympha glycerion. Next base: position 13,698,474 of record OY979630.1, on the reverse strand, counting down.
TCCTGTAATCAAAACTTAAGAGCATAAATAGTAGATAATAGCTATAAGTACGAAAGCTTCACGAAATATTACTTTGTATTTTGTATTTCGCTAATGTTAATATAGTTAGTTGTTACTTTAACTAATCGTTAATGATTAAATAGACAGTGCGTTAAATTTAATTAATTAGGCACCAATTAAACCTAGATATTTTTGTATAAACAATTATAAGTTAAAGTACTTCAGAGATATTGCATGCATTAATAAACAAATACATTTTTTTTTACTCTTGATAAACATTGATATACTTGATATAGATATACTACATTTTCTATTTTTGAAGAACCAATGATATACTTGATATAGATATACTACATTTTCTATTTTTGAAGAACCAATGATATACTTGATATAGATATACTACTTTTCTACATTTGATAACCATTGATATACAAAATATAGACATACATTTTCTAAATTTGAGAACCATTGATATACCAAATATAAAGATATTACATATTTTTTTTTAACTGTAAGAACCATTGATATACTAAATCAAGAAATGTTACATTTTATTTTTTTCTGTTGATAACCAATGATATATTAAAAATAGAAATACTACATTTTCCTTTGGAAACCAATGATATATGGAATATAGATATACTAAATAAAACATAAATATTTAGTTATAACAAATTTATAAATCTTTGACTGTACCAATTAATTAACCAACATGGAACAACGTACTATTCAATTTCATTCATTACATAAAGATGAACTTACTTATGAGGTATCGATCCGTTCGGAAACTCCAGCCACAACTACGGAGGGTTTACGAAAACAATTAAGGAAGTTAATGTTAGAATGCCCCTCGGAGGCAATAATTGAAACAGACTTTCCAGACAGTGAGGAACTACAAACAATTTCGGAAAAATTAAATGAATTAACACTTACTTTAGAAAAATTAGAAAAATCCAAAGATCGTTTTCCATTACAAAGGGCAAAGGCATTGGCAAATCATTTATATTACAGGTTATCCAGAGTTCAGCCTACGGAATCCACATTAAAATTTAGTAAATTAGAATTAAATAAGAAGTTAGAAAGGTGTCTGATAGTACTTGATGGTCCAACAGCTTCGACTTCGGGTAGCGTCATTCAGGATGTTCCAGCTGAACCAGCCACTCCAGCTGTTATCGAGTGTGTAGGGGATAGGAATATAACCAAGTGGAATTTAAAATTTAATGGTACAACCGACCCGCGCTCCTTCATCGAAAGGGTTGAGGAGCTCCGCAGCTGTTTTGGCGTTACAGAAGAAAAATTGTTTAACTCGGCAGCTCAGTTGTTTTCAGATCAGGGTTTGCTTTGGTACAGAGGTATTCGTGACCAGGTTTCCACGTGGAAGGAATTGAAGACTTTAATTCTTGTAGAATTTGATCCTGTCGACTACGATTATAGGTTGTTGGGTGAGGTTCGGAATAGGACACAAGGGCCTGAAGAACCCGTTCATGTATACTTCTCAATCATGACGTGCTTGTTTAATAGATTTAAAACACCATTAACTGAAGAAACAAAGTTGGAAATACTTTTACATAATATCCGCCCGAATTATTCACAGCAATTGGCATTATTAGACATTACTACAATTTCTGAATTAAAAGAAAAATGTAAAAAATTAGAAACGGCATCTAACCGCGCAAATTTATTTGCAGAACCTACAAAAACATCTACACATATTCTAACATCAGAATTCTTATATAAACCTAAAGGAAAACCTACAATTGCTACAATTCAAACTAAAAAACAGTTAGAAACAAACAAAAATAGTTCAAATAATCAAAATTTTATTAAAACTAACCAACAAATCTAAATAAGAGATATTCATACATAACGCATTTAATAAATTAATTTTAAATTTAAATAATTGATATAATAATTGAATTTAATTTTGGTATTGAGATCCGCTGAACTTAAATTTGTTTCTGTTTTAAAGCCAAACAAGTATTCTTGTCTGTTAGAGTTAGGTGGAATTGATAGTATCACTAACACGAGCAGTCTTTAGTGCTTTGGTTGTTTAATATATTGAATATTCAATAAATTTTGTTCAGTAAATTAATGGATCAATTAAATTAATCAAACATTATCAATAAACAAAACTTTTCCACACTTAGTCGATTTGTTTCATCGCACATAAATTATTGCTTAGAGTGCCTGTCGCTATGACTCAATTTTACAAGTGTTAAATACAATGAAGAGTATCTTAACACCAAAAGTGTAAGGTTTAGAGTAGTCACCTTTGATATGGTGTACTATTTCAGTTTGTAAGATGAAGTATGAGAGAGATGCAAGGGAAGTATGTTATTTGCATGAGGTATGAACGGAATATGTGATGATGAATGTTTTCGAAAAAATTGATTCCATTTTTAAGCACAGACATCTCGTATCAAGCGCTTTGGTGTTGTCTTGCGTTTTTTTTATGTTTCGGGCCAATATTATTTCCTCATGTGGTAGGTGAGGCTCGGATACATTTTTTATATATATTTCGTACTTTCGGTTGATGCTCTATGGTGAACGAGGACGAGTATATTTTATATGTTTGGTAGGTGTTGCCAACATTTTTTTTAGGTTCGTAGTAGCCTAGATTTTTTTTTACTGTTGCAAATTTGTTCCCTGGACAGGGTTTATTATGGCAAATACGCACAGTGTTTTATAAACCAAGCCACCAAGGATTTGTGCAACGACTAGGATGCATTATTAAAATTTTTCTTTAAACTCATATTGTATACAGATTAGTAAGTAGATATATAGATGGTCTTATAAGTACTTATGTTTCTGTTTATTCGGTTTCTTTAATCGTTACAGGAATTTGAATACTATTTTTTCGTTAGGATGCAACGTTGAGGACAACGAAAAACGGTTCATCCTGGCTGAACCTTTTCCCCGAGGAGAGGGTATTGTAACAGGACATTCTCACTCACACACTAGAACCTATTTTTTACTCTATAGGTTTTGATAAACATTGTTATCTCTCAAAATTCCAGTCTAGACAGGCAATAAATTAAGTCAACCAACACCATTCATTCGTAGGGAAACTCTAACAATAGGACAAAAGAATTTTAGGTCGTAAAACTTCAGCCGTCGACCGAGTTCCAGGAAAACGAACGTAAACAAGTTAGACGTAAACGAAAGGATATGCGCGATGGACATATTTTGCGCAGGTAAGAAATTGCATAACTTTAAATCGTTCCTACGGAATTGTCTTTTACGGGTAGGAAAATGTTCCTGCGAAGGCATAGGTGCAAAGGGCTGGTTTAAAGGTGAAAATCTTGGCAGAGTTGTGGCGTAAAATATTGTGGAACGATTGCGTTAAAGCAAGCGGTCCTGTCCATGGTTTTATGTCGATGGCCCTTATCTCGATTCCTTATCGCTGACCAGGGTTCCGCAAGAGCGGATGGTAAACCGATTTTTATGGTTGGATTAGATTTAATTTTTTACCTTATAAATAAAATATTCTTTTGGATTAGGATTTTATGTTTATATGAGTTATAAATAGGGGCTGTTCAAGATTTGAGGGTCCATAGAAATATTTAATTTTTTGGAGAAAATAGAAGGGAAATGATTGTCGTTTGGAAGCTCCATGTTAGTGTAATAGTCCTAACTCTTCGTTGGTATTCGAAATTCCTTGTTCCAGACCTGGGTTCGAGAAAATTTAGTTTCTTCCTTTTCTACGGAACCTTGCCTGCTAACACAGTTCGGCCTTGACACCTGTATAGCAGGGCTTTTGTGAATAGCGAGTATAAGTAGGAGCGTCAGATCCTTCGACTTCACTTTACAACTTCACTTCGAAGAGAGCGCTCGCTCTGAATTTCTTGATCCAGATAATTCTGGAAGAATGGGAGCTAGGTCCCAGTAAGCCTGCACACGCGATATACGTGGCCGGCGGTGCCGATTATTCCGGTGAGGGAAGGGAGAGCCAAGTAATTTGGTAAGTTATCGACATTTTTTTTATTGTATCTGGCCCCTGACGTAGCTAACGTTATGTACGGGTTTTATTTGTCGTATTTCTCCCAAATTCCAGGCCGGGTGTTGTTTAAAAGATATAAAAGAAAGAAGAATTATTTTGATCGGGTTGGATCCTATCGATCGACCTTCGACAGCCTTTCGAAAGAAGGCTAACCTCGAGGCCTAGCAAGGTCTTGGTCCTACGGGAGACCCTTCCAGCGTCCACGTCGGCCGGGAGCGGCGACGGCGGCTTGCGCGTGGCCGCGACGGCTGCTGGCTACCGCGGCGGTCTTCGCGCCTCCTTGTTGGTGTTCTTCGCGAGTTCTCCGGGAGTGTTCCCCATAGGGTAACCATGGCTCGAGGTACCTCATTTCTTTAATTAATCATTTAGGAAGCTCTTAAAAGATTTTGATACTGGTACAGTCAAGGAACTAAACGTTAGATACCTTAGCCTAAATGTACGATATATACTTAGAATAACCTATAACTATAACTAAGCGAACCTTACGGCTCCAGCCGACTGAGCGTATGTAACTTTCTATTATAAATGTTTCCAATATAACATAGGTAGTTAATTAATTTAAGATATAGAGGTAATAGTCGTATCGTATGTGTATTGTTTTTTTGGATACCTATTATAATGATATAACTTTTTTTCTGTGTTTCATTCCACTCTAATTCCACGTATAGTAATATAAATTCGTTGCGACGGGAATAAAACTCATTTATTTATCTATTAGCCGGGAAGACTTTAGAAAGGTTATTCGCCCAGTTTTATGCCCGTCACAACATGCGAAATGCTGTAGTTAGTAAACACACTCTAGTATTTAGTAGAGCTTTAATTTGTACACCATAAAATATGAAATGCACAAAATAACATCTTAAGTTTTATAGGCTTCTTTCTGCATGTACTTCAATTTAAGGTCTAACCACCACTGTCGTTCAATTTTTATTTTTTGGCTAGTAAGATATAATAGGCTTATCTCAGTTAGATTGTGGGAAATATTTGCTTTAAAAGTGCAGTGTAAATAGTGCAGTGTAATAGCAAGTGTAAATAGAAAGCATGCAAACGAATTTACGGACACCGTCTAGTCTTCATCATCAGTATAAAATTGGTTAATGATCTAAATCGTGTATGTTAAAAGGGTGTCTAAGGGTGTCGTATATGTTAAGGGTGGGTGGGGTTTATTCTGTAAATTGGTATTCAGTTGTTGTATTTGTCGACAGATGCATCGAGCTCTGAGTGCATTGGCGAGTCGGAAGCGGCCGTACAGCGCCAGCTGACGGACGACGGCTCCGACAGCGACGAGGACTACCAGGACACCAACGCGTACCTCTAGGGCACACCACACCACTTGTACTACATTATATGCCCTACTGACTCACGGCGAGAAAGTTCGTCGATAAGTACTTCTCGAAAATACAAACACTATCCACACTCTCAATTTTCTCGCTTGTGATTGGAAGAAATTCTTTGTCTCGGTTCAAAATACCGACGCCGATCGGAGAACAGGCGAGCGCGAGAACGAGACGGCGAGAAATTCACGCTTCTCGGGTGTTCACGGTGGTTCTCGGCGTGAGTCTGTAGGCGGTATTACATGTATATTGGAAACAATGGCGTAACCATATCGTGTGGACAGGGCCTTACTGCCGTATGGGAGGGCTGACTATAGAGCCAAAGTTCGCAGTGATGTATATTGGTCGCGAAGGAATCTCGCACATAATATGTACGTGTACCTGGTGTGTACATATGCATCTAGTAGGGAAAGCCGAAAAGATTTCACATGCTCAAAATGGAATTTACATTATTTAGGGCGTATATTTTGATTGTTTCATAAAAATTTACCACAAAATGCGATGTTTCATATTTGTTATAATATCGCCTCTAGGGTCAGATAAAAATGAGATAATTGTTAATACAAAACAAATAGCTTTTCCCTTCCAGCTACATCCCTTGTAATGAGACAAGAGTAATTGTTGATCTAGACTGTTTGTAGCTAGGCTGAAAATTTGAGGTGTCAAGAATATAGTTACGCCACTGTATGGCAGTGTGTCATAGTATTTTTATACGATGTACAATGTCCATACTACATCGAAGTTTGAGACGCTGTCTCTAACGAGCATTTCGTGAGTTCTGTTGATGAATTAAATTATGAAGTAAGTGTCGCGGCTGAAGTATGTGTGCAGGCTGTTAAGCGAGTGAATGTATTTAATCCTATTAGTTTTATCACATATTATTATTTATATATTTGTTTAAATGTTAATTTTTTTTCTCAGTCAAAAAAATGTATGCAGAATGCAGTTGAGTTTTGTTAGCACCAAAAAAAATAGGTGCAGAAAGTATTGCAGATATTATTTGTATAGTACTTTTTGACGGTTGATAAAGAGGTGCTTAAAATATAGTGTTTCTTTGAACCCCTTCTACCTTTTCATTATTCATACTTTATAAGCAGGTGTACCATACATTTTATCAGGCAAATCCAGTGCACAGATTTTGTTAAAAACCAATATTCGTGCAAGCAGAGCCGCGAAAAATTCTAGTTTACAAGTTAGATATTTAAGGAGGTGAAATGTGGAAGTCCAGAATATCTGATCTCATTTCAGAGTATCTGACGATTCTTCCAAAAACTATTTCTATTTGTTTCTTTCTGGCATTGGAGCATCAACAGAAAATTTTGCCTGTCTAAGGTTTGCTTATAAGATTTTATGTTAGGGAAGAAATACAAATTAAAAGCAATGGTGTGGTAAAAATGAAAATGTACTTATAAAAATTATATTATAATAATATTTGGCAAAAAAAAAACAAGGTTTATCTGTTTGTTCACCTTGAAATGCACACCATAAGGCAGCACTACCATGGATACGTGCGGAGCATGGAACTCAATGGAACAAAGTATGAAAACAACAACATTCAAATAAATATTATTAATTATTGTACAAGACAACACACACATATTTATATGTGTAACACACAATATAAATAACACACCCAAAAATCTCACTTTCTTAACCTCGCTTTCAGCAACATATTTTTACTGGACAGAAACTGCCATTAAGGCTAACTATACCTTAATATCATTTAAGTTGATTATGTACGTATTCTTTAAATGGTAATTTATTGGACATGATATTTTGCTTTCAAGAAAATTTCAATACAACTTATTTTAACACTTTGACAGTCAATATGTAATTGTAGATCATGTGTAATAATAGTTACTATCAAAAAATGTTTCATTAAATTCTTGATGAAATATCACTAATTACATATTACAAATACAGTTCTTAGATAATTAATTAATATGCTTATAACACAATATGCTAAAGTTGATAAAAAATGTATAATTAATTTGTTTTCTATTACTGAAGCTCTTTCCACTATTCAATTACACTAGATTCAGTTCATAAATGCATCAATAGAATGACCAAGATCAATCATGACTTAGACAACAATAATTATTAAAGTACTAAAGTAACTACTATATCTAAAATTCATAATTATATGAAATCACTTGTTCAAGACTTATAGTTCAATTTACAAAAGTTATAAATAATGAATTTAAAAATAAAATTTTAATAAAGTTTGAAGATCTAAAGTTCATCTCTGTCTGAGTCATGTTTCTCATCTTGATCCCATGTTTGCTCATTTACATCAGGTTTGGCCATTTCAACTTCATTCAACTTGTCTTGCATTTCTCTCTTTTGTTGTTTTTTCACATATTTGGTCGGTTCAGTCCAGTAACTCTCGCCTTTGTCACCTCTGTTATGATTGATGTCTAATTCCTCTGTAACAGGCCCATTTGAGGGACCTTCTTTTGCCAATTCTATGGTTGGATCTGAGCTGTCACTATTTAAGAATTCCTTATCAGAATCTTTCTCTACATCCTGGATACTATCAGTTTGTGGAGACTTTTGCCCATTTTTTGTCTTGCTAGATTTTGATTTACCTTTTTTTGACTTCACTTTTTTGTTGCTCTCCAGGTCACCTTTGACATTGTCTTCAAACAAGCAAGAATTATCAGTACCCCTCAACGCATGATCACTACACAAGTGAAGCTTCAAATCTTTGGTTCCCTGCAGGTTCCAATACCAATATTCAATAGCTTCTTCGTTGTCCTCGAGTAGGCTTTCGCACTGAGTTTTCATGTGGGTGATTTCAGCGGAGGGTTTGTCCCACAGCTCATACGGAATCCCCAGGTCAACTTTGACTCCTTTGTCAACTAGCCCATGTAAAGTTTTAAATGTTTGACTCATACCTTTCGCGAACCGTGTGCTGTCCTCACGCTCTTTATGTATATTGTACTCTAGAATCCTCTCGCAAACACCATCTAAGGACTCAATCAGTCGCAACTCAGATTTCTGATATTTTTTCTTCTTCTTCGGCTGGACATCGTCAAGTGAGTATCCTATCTCGATAACGTCATGAACTTTACCGGTCTCTTCGAGCCGGCTTTGTAACTCTGTGGCCAATACTTTACACACTTCACACCTGCTCGCGTATTTGACGCCCAAATCTTCTTCAGTTTTCACCTCCACGTCGCGGCTGCACAGGACTGAAGTCGCACACACGACTAGTAAAGCTATTTTAACAAGAACCATGTTAAAAACAGCAAGTTTTAACTTTCAAACTTGATGTAATCTGATGTCGGCTAAATAAATATTCATAAACCACAATTATAAGCTTGAAACAATGAAAGGTAAGGATCCTTTCAAATTAACATAATTTAGTAAAGAATAATTCAATTTGGCCCTTTTGTTGTTGATTCTTGAATGCAAATTCAAAATTGCAGCCGTATAGCAAAGAGTGAACAAAGAGTAATCCAAAGAATATATCATAGACATAAAACACTGAATATATAATCACTACGTTTGAGTAATCTTATAATCACTACGTTTTACCGTATAGGTTAGGTAGTTAGAGTAATCCAAAGAGTATATAATCACTACGTTTGAGTAATCTTAAATCACTACGTTTTAGTATTATACAAGCAGTGTTGCCATTGGCGGCTGGAGAAATAGAACGTCGGGGTGTCTGAAAAGGAACGAAGTTCGAGGTGAGGGAACGAAGAACATAGTATAAGTTTTTAAATCAAATTTTTTCCAAAAAATTTAATTGTGCAAGACTTTTATATAGGTTTACTAGCAAACCCGGCGAACTCAGTTTCGCCACCAGATGGCTTCCTTTTATGTAATTTTTTTTTTTTTTTTTTTTTTAATTTTTCCTGAATTTTCTGTGCTATAAACCTCACGGAGCCCGAGATCTTTCCAACGAATGCAAAACCGTGGAAATCGGTTCGTGCGTTCTGGAATTATAGCGTCAGGAAGGAAAACCCGACTTATTTTTATATAGTACAAAAATAGAAATATAGGCATTTATATTCATTTATTAATAAGTAATATCTATGTATTGTCACATAAGAATTTTTTTATGATATTGTCCGTGACTTCGTCGGCGTTGAATTCGTTTAGATATTATGTTGCGTAGAATGATATGCATGAACCACCATGAACCTTTCTCATGAATCACTACGTCCACTGGTGAAAACCCAATTGAAAATTTTTCGGCATAGTCTGTTAAATAAGTCAGTGTACCTGGGTAAATTAAAAGGTGCAAGCTGCAGTAAACTTCTAACTAGCACAAAATACCCAATACTAACACCATATTCAATACACTCTATGCTGACACCATAAAAACATAAAATTAAAAGTAGGTTCAGTGAAAAAACTTCCCAAGCTACGCCAAAAAAAAACTTTGTATATATTACTTTTCGCTTCACGTTGTTTTTTTTACGTGTCGTCTTTATTTGGGTCTAAAATAGGTCTTGTTAGGTAGTTCAAAGATTTAGGCGAAATAGGCTACTTGTGCAAAAAAAATTAGGCGAATTTAGGCTACTCAGCAGGCAAAATTAGGCGAATTCAATTGGCAAATATCTGGCAACCCTGCTCGCCACAGACTAATGAAGCGTATTTTTTTGTTATGGCTGCGTTCGACTTGCTTATGAAAGGGCGGCAGTTTTAGGCCAGATGGAGAAACGAAACGCAATTTTTTGTTCTTGAACACAGATTATGTATTCTTGACTTCCTTAATTAATTTCTTATTTTATTTTCGTAAAAGAACGAAAAGAACGGTTGAAGTAAGGGAACGCCGAGGGAACGCTTGATCATAAAATAGAACGCTTTTCGTTCCCTAGGGAACGATCTGGCATCGCTGTATACAAGTCACGTAGGTACAAGTACAACCATAGAGTAATTTGTGTTGAGTACAACAAAAGCAAAATGCAAAAAGTAGGTACCTACTCTGTGATTGCATCATAGACCATACTCATAGACACAGAACACTATTACTCCTGCTCATAGACTACTATAACTTATATACTTATAGATTAGTTAGGTTAGGTAGTTAGGGAAAAGCTTTTATAGATCAATGGAAAACATTGATCTATAAACTCTTACCTCTTTGATGGAAAACATATGGAAAAGCTTGACTGACTTGACAGTGACATGCATGATTGACCCAAAGACCAAATTAGATCCCGCTTATATCACAGAATTAAGATGGCTATTGGCTATTGGCTATCGTCTGTGGTACCTATTGAACCAAAATGCGAATTTACTCCAATTTTTACGCAAAGAACTATTTCTTTTTCGGCGAAGGCGCGAAGCCTTAGATTATCTATATAATCAAAGGGCGAAGCACTGTGAAGTATAAAATAAATATTTTACTATTTATCTGTGGCGTCAGGGGTGTAATTATTTGTCTATGTTAATTATGTTTTATCTAACCCGCCAAATTCAAATTTCATTTAATTTCGAAAAATATTTGTTAGATAACTTATAACTACCTAGTAAGACCATAATAATTATAGGTTTAGGCACAAATTCTGCTTTCCCAGTACTCTGCTTAAAAGCGGCTATTTCACCAAATTAATTTAAAAATTAGGTTTAGTTAGGCAACTAAAATGACAAACCATTCACCAACCACTTTTAATAGTTGACTTTTTTTTATTTCACAATATTAGTAGCTGTTGCAAGGACCTTGGTGTATTATATATAATATCATTTATCAAGACATTAAAGCAATCTACCACAAAGTAAACGATAGCTTGTGTTATGGGTACTACATAACTGATGAATATACATAAATATAATATATTGAAAAACACCCAGACATGGGAAAATATTCATGCTCATCACACAAACATTTACCAGAAGTGGGAATCGAACCCATAACCTCCGACGAAGATGGCAGGTTCGCTACCACTACCCCATTCAGTAGTTGATTCGGTATTAAACAACTGGGTGTATTTGTATACAAATAAAATTGCACAGTATTAATGGGTTAGCTATCAAGAATTTCAAAATAGCATTGTCCATGCAACCATGTAGTCCATTCTTCTGAAACACACTTTTCCAATGTTATTTCTTGAAACACTTCACTTTTAGCTTTTTCCAAAAATCCCAGCTTCTTAAACATGTTTATACTGATCACATTTACAAGGGATATCTTTGCTTCATATATCTTTACACCAATATATTTTATTCCATACATCATCATTGCAATCACTGCTTCCCAACCTAATTTTTTGCCTCTTGCTGATTTTTCTGCTATCATTATTTCTATTTCTGCAGTTGCAGTATCTTTATCTATCACAAATAGATTTGTATCTCCAATCATTGACTCTGTCAAAAAATATAATACAATATAGGTACAAATTTAATTGAATTTTATTAGCAAGTAGACAGTTTCATGCATACCTATTTCATTGTTATTCTCAATATAAGTTTTACTGTCTAAAATAATGAAGGTGCATTCTAGAAACAAAAAAGAAACATGTTATAATGAAATCAACAAGTTAATTAATTAATTATTTACCTACTTAGAATTTGGTATCTCCAGAAAGGCAAGGCAACTTGGGTTGCAAAATAGAAATTATGAATTAATAAATATATAAACTAGGTATTACATTGTTACTAATAGCACAAACTAAGGTTACAATTATTTAAGAAGTATCCTGCTGAGATTTGTGTGTGTACCCTTTAACAATACTTATAAATATTAAATTTTATTTTGCCCAAAAAAGTTCCCAAAAGATAATTTACAAGGACATAGCCAAAGACACAATAGTTATTTATTGATGGTTAAAGTTTACTGTCTTCATCATCTCTCCATGACTTTTGCATTTGATATTCTTGTTCTAAAGTAAGTGGTTCTGATGCTGTTAACTTTTGTAGTTCCTCAGATTTCATCCATTCATGATACCTGTGAAAGTTATAAGGCAAATGAATGTAGAATTTAGAAGAAACTAGTTCAAACATTAGGTAGCAGTTAGTAAGGTATTTTTGTTAACTTACTTTGGTACATGATAGTCTCTGTATGGAACTAAAACAACGTTGAGGCCTTTTATAAGTGTATTACTATTTATTCTCATTATTATCACTAACTTGCCTCGTCAATGTATTAACGACCGCCTTTCAAATTTCAATAAATCATGTCATTATAATTATGATCATGGAATTTGATGGAATTTGGAAAAAGAATAAAGATATTAGAGAATAGAGTTTAGACTATAGTCCGACAAGGCTCTCTTGGCACTTGAAGGAAGGCGCTGTTGCAAAACAAAGGTAGCCATAAAATAAAATCTCAATTTTACTTCAATTTTAGTTTAAAATAGTTAATAGTAAGCAAAAACAACATAACATACAATAGTGATATAGTGATATACTGACAGAGCGAACAGTGTTTTATGTCTATGGAGCGAACTATCGAAAAGTAGGTACCTAGCACAAGATAGCGGCGTTAGTTCAGACCATAGATCAATATATATATTGATCTATGGTTCAGACTTTTGCCACGCGCCAAAATAGCCGTGTCGCACTGTACCTACTAAGTACTACCCACAGAATACATATACTCTAAGAACCAATAGTGTTTTATGTCTATGCTAAGAACATAGAGTCATAGAAAGTACTAAAGGGCCCTACTCAAAGCACTGCCTGCTGGGCCCTGCTTGCAGTGCCACTGCCGATCGTATTGTATGTATGCATGCAGGGCCGATATTTTAATTGTTCACTCTGCCGCAGGGCTGCAGTGTCATTCTGCCAGCCCGACTATCTATAGTAAACTGCAATCAGGGACATGTGTAACTCGGTCGGGCCGATTTAGGCCGTCATTTTGTTTAAACTTATACAATAAATTTTATATCCCATACCTTTAAACGAGCAATTCTTGTATATATTTATATATATTTCTATATAATCAGAATCTCGGAAACGGCTCGAACGATTTTGATGAAATTTAGTATACAGGGGGTTTTGGGGGCGATAAATCGATCAAGCTAGGATTCATTTTTAGAAAATGTAATTACCAAAAAAAATATCACACTGCCCGACATCTATTGGCGAAAAGTAGGTAAAACTATAACAGTAAATGTAAAAAAAAAATATGCCTCTGCTGCCATCTATTGGTGAATAGTAATACAACCGAGCGAAGCTCGGTTACCCAGATATTTAATTTATACATTCGCAATAAATCTTCAAAGACTGATTCATTTATTCTTAGATAGTTCTTATAGTCATCAGGTTCTAATTCTTTCAATAAATTGGCGTGACTCAATGTCGCAGTAGTAACCATTTTTTACATCAGTGCTTCCTTTTTTTCTTTTGAACGCTACAAGTACTCAAAACCAATGCTATTTTTTGTTGTTTGAATCATGTAGGCGCCATTTATAAAAACTGACGTATTTAGGCAAGAACACAAGTGAACACAACAACGTAGGCCGCGTTTAAGGAGCACACCACGGGTGCGCCCGCGAAATTCAAATCTGTTGTGGTTTTTCGCGATTTTGAAGCTGATAAGACATAATAGGCTTATCGCAGTCAAATTGCGATAATTCCAATATCATCTTTACGTGTTTATATAAAAAACTCTGCGCGAAAGTGTGGAGTTAAAGAAATTAATCCGAGATTTGCGAGTTACTCACATAAAACTCGATACTCGGACTAATTTCCTAGGATACACATTTTTATGCAAAGATTTTGATATAATCATGTAAAGATGATACCGCCATTCCCGCAAATTGACTGCCATATAAACCTCTGATGTGTAATTAGCGTAAAAATTGCAAAAATCCACGAAAATTTTAAATTTCGCGGGCAGAGTCGTTAATTTCGCCATGATTTGCAGTGCTTTGTGGAGGAACATTCTCTGCGGCAGTAACTGCAAGCAGGCTCTGCAGGTCGTGCTTTGAGTAGGGCCCTTAACTTTCCAACCTACTTTTATGCTAGTTGCTATGACTATGCTCGCAAAACTCATTTGTAGTCTATTTGCGAAAAGCTAAATAAACTTTCAGTGTACCTACCTACATTGGCTTCCATAGGGTTTCTATTGCCATTTGTCATCGTCGTGTTGGTCCTTCTTCAGGATATTATTCTTTTAATATACTATATTATATTATAAAGTGATCTATTATAATATTAGTGCTTAGTATTTAAAAATCTGCGGTTTACACCATATACCAGGGCCATAGACAAGTAACGTAGAGTCATAGATGATAGACTACTAACACTATAGAGATTTGATACCTACCTAAAGGATACAATTACATTGAGTCATCTGTCAATTTTTGTTTGTTTACGTAGTGATTATATAGGTACTCTTTGTGTTTGTTTTCCTTGGTTTTCCAGTTTTGAGTTTTCTGTTTTGAAAATTGAAAAATAGAAAAATTCCAATCCAAATCATAACCAAGTCGTTGAGTCAAGAGTCACAGAACACACAATACTCTCTAGCGAAACTCGAGAGTAGAAAAAGTAATTAGAACAGTAAATAATAATATTGTGAAAAAATACTAATATTATTGACGTTATCGTGTATTGCTACACTCTGACTGAGTACCTAGTGAGTTTTTATCTTTTTATCATCAATGGATATTGGATACCCAAGCCAAGTCGATAGATAAGACAATACTGTAAATTTTTCAAGGTGTTGTCTTAAATATAGTCCTCCTCATGATTATTATTATAATTAACAGAAGGTAATTATTATTACTTAATTATATTTTTAGGAAAGCTATACAGGAAATGAATTAAAGACAAAATTATAAAATGAACCAGTATGAGACAGAGAAGCGTCTTTGCTGGATGTACAGTTTTTTGGCAATCTTGCTCGGAGTGACTGTGATATGTGTTACCATTCCATACAATCACTGGAGGGAGACGCTGGACGTCTGCCCGGGCAACTGGCTTGAACACACCAACTGCGGGTGCATATTCTATGGTGTCAGTACATTCCAGTACTTCAACGGTGGGCGGGATGGGTACTGCTTATATGCCATCTTTGCCCCTCTGCCCATCCTGGTGTACGCACTGGCAATGGCAGTGTTCCACTTGTACAGAGTTTGCATCAATAATATTGGGAAATATGAGAGTGAGAAGTCAACTACTGTTGAAGAAATGTAAGTGAATTTAGCTTTGTTGTTATATTATTATCTTCAGAAGAACTATTAATAAAATGCGACTCACTACATGTCTGCATATTTGGGACACGCCATGTGTGAGATAAAGAGATAGGAAATTTGTAAACACAAACGCTTGCGTTTCAGCAGGTTTTGTGTTTAAGAAGTTAGAAAATCCCTTCATAATATAATGCTATACATTTGACTCCTGCGTTGCCGTTGTGCCAACAAAAATTATTAAACTGCCCAATCAATTAAATAAAAATTGCTTTGGGTTACAGTGAAGGAGAATCAATAATAGTGTCGACGCGCGCACGAGTATCGGCACACAGTGATGCGGTGATCTTCTGTTGGATCCCCAATGCGAGCTTGGCAGCTGTGTTCGCACTGTACAACCTGGTGCATGCTGCCATCATGACTGATGGTTTTTTAAAAACCTGCCAGCAGTATAGAGGGTATTTAGTAAGAGTGAGTATAATCAAGTCATTCAGAATTTAATTCTTAAATACAAAAATTGATTGAACAGTGTAGGCACTTGATTTGTTGCTGGATGCACCAGGTAAACAGCATAGGCACTGATTTAAGAGTCATACTCTGTAATTTTAAGTAACAACTAACTAAGCCAACCCATAAAACAATAACAAACATATACTAAGATATGAACAGGGCATCTCAGTGCAGGGCACATTGGATTGGAGTTTTAAGTCGACTTGGAGTTATTGCCATAAAAATTTGACAAATATCATACTGACCATACAAGTGCCTGTATATTAAGCCTATATATGATATTTTGAAGCCTTGATATTTTGAATTTTTGAATGCTCGAGAAGGCTTGTGGAATATTAATAGGCAGAGAAGGAAAGGAGAATTTGTCAATTTCATTATACAAGTTGATCTTTGTATTTATCCTATACCTTTAAATGAGCAATTCTTGTATGCATATATATATTCTATTTCTACATTTCTATATAATCTGAATCTCGGAAACGGCTCGAATGATTTTCCTGAAATTTAGTAGTATACAGGGGGTTTTGAGGTTGATAAAATTGATCTAGCTTGGAATAATTTGGAGAAAATGTCGAATTTACCAAAAAAAAATTTGACTCCTGCTGCATGTACCATATTTTTTATCCTGCCGTCTGCTTTGGAGGTTGTGGAATTGGAACACACACACAACTAGAAAAAGTTTGTGTGATGAGCATAAGTTTTCCAGTGTCTGGGTGTTTTTCTTTATATTGTATTTATGTATATTTATCAGTTATCTAGTGCCCATAACACAAGCTATATTGCTCACTTTGGGGCTTAATTATGTCTGAACTTTTGAGATTGTAACCAGTTATGATAAAAAATACTTTGCATGGAAAATAATAACTACTCAGTAAAAATAATAATATTGCAGCAACTTCACGCAACTGGAGACCACGCGACCACAATCCACTTCCGATTGTCCTGCCAATCGATTTTCGACTTTATGGACTACATCCAGAAGGATGCTCCCAACAGCCGTCGAGGAAACTTCATCAATACTGGCATTGCGCTACAGATTGCACTGATCACAACCTGGATTGCAGTCTTGTTGTGGATAGCAGTTGCCGTGCACACCGCACTGCGAGCTTATAAGGAGAGAGAGGTTCTAACATGCTGTGGTAAATAGTAACCACAATGATGCCAATTCTGTTCTACTTAGACTGGAATACACCAAGATTTAAACCAGGGTTATTGCGAATATCAATAGCTGCATCAGCATCAAATTTATTTTTCAAAAATTAATGTAAACAATTATGACATGTAATTTGTTTTTTCTTAATAATTGTCACATTTGTTAATTTTTTTAATGATATATGTTTTATTTAAGTACCTAATTTAATCAGCAACAACCCTGATTTAATTGCCTTAGGTGCATTGAAATTGAAACATTATTTTACACACCTTACGTATGCAAATGTCATGTTGCTATTTTCAAAAGGAGAAATATTAAGAATATTAACTTATTCACGGATAGTTGCTCTGTGAACTTCTGTCTAAAGTCCACGATCAAATTTCAAACTGATTATCGTTTTTTTTACATATTTAGTTAATACAGATTTTGTCAAAGAAAATTTGCTGAAAAATTGGTCTGCACTCTACACCATGTTAAAGTCTAAAAAATAATATGTATTATATGTAAAAATCACAAAACTTAAAAAAAATAAGGCAAATAATAATTTCCATTTTAAACTATCCCACCAATCTAAGCATCACATTCTTTTGTAGATTATTTTGATATACTTTTAGTATTATACGTTTTTAGACAGATTTTTTTAAGTCAAAAGTTTAATATACCTACATTAGTCAGTTAAGAAATTACATCACAATGAGTATGTAAGTAATTTATCATTTATTTTGTAAGCAGTTTCTTTTAATCTAAGATTTATATATTTGATTGATGTACTTTTTCAATAACTTTGTCTTAAGTAATTTAAAAGGTGAATCACAAAGTTGTAACATTATCAAGACTGCTCAAAAGTTTGATTTCTGTATAGGTATGCCAGTTGCCGTATACAATAAAATACACAAAAATATATAATATTAAGAACAATTCGTATCAAACTACGAAATAATATACATTCCTTTGATATATTTTATACATCTGTATATTACAATTTACAAATAATAATTTACAATTTACAAATATTTTTTTTACAACATACTTGTATTTTATTATACTATGACTAAGTCAATGTTTTACTGTGCCGTCCTTTTAAATATGAGAAATTATAATATAATTTTAATGAATAACATATATGTTTTATTTATTTTATTCATTCCATTTTAGCCATGCGTCAGCACAATCTTTAACACCTATATTATTATTTTAAGCCGTTTTATACCAAGTACTTAATTGATTTGTTAACTTATTCATAACTATTAGTGCTTTATTTTATTGCTAATTTTAAGCTATTGCATAGCTTCTATGGCGGGCTTTGACGGTGCAGACTGAATCCAGAAATTTCGTACCTGGCACTCCTAAAGTAGATCTTTTGGCTACTAGGCTAGCATTAAAGCAGGGAGCCCAACTCCACAACGTGTTAGTTTTTAGTTTGCCATCTATCGAAAAATAGCAGAACTTTTTAATGACTTTTTAAAATATACGCCGTGATATTTCAAAAAGTCATTAAAAAGTTCTGCTATTTTTTGATAGATGGCAAACTAAAAATAACTTTAAATTCTATGCAATAGCTTTGCCGTAACAGTCACCGAGTGCCACACGCCTTTTTTTAAATGTTATTTTTAAACCCTAGGTTTAAAAAAAGTGCTAATGTGCAATATATTCCTTTCGGAAACAGTAGCCTGTAGCACTAAATACTTTAGGCTTTTCTCATTTAAGAAATGAAGTTTATGCTCAGCTTCACATAGGACATTAATAGATCGGTTACTTTTTTACTGCCCTGGGGAAAAGATATGGAAAAATACAGCAAAAGAACCACGTAAAATATTTTATTCTTTATAACCACAATTATACAAAACATTTACACATCAATTCGGGCTTTTCCTTACATCGCCTGCTCGATACACATTCGCGTATATTTGCGACACGCCACGCGTGAGATAAGCATAAAGAGATAGGAAATTTGAAAACACAAACGCTTGTGTTTCAGCAGGTTTTGAAACAAACAAATAAAACTAAATAAATCAGGTACAGATTGTAAAATTGCGTCCGCGAACAGTGAGATAAAGTTTATTCGATTTTGAACATGAAGTCCTTAGAACCATGCTTCTATAATAATAGTAATTTTCTTATCAAAGACGCAAACTGTTTTTTTACTACTTGAGGCACGGAATACAATAATAAGTAGTACCTCACGATACGGAATGTTCACTCCGCAAGATGATTTAAAGAAATAGCGACCCTAGCGCTGACACAAAAAAGTGCAATTCAGTTCGCAATACCGCATGGTACCGCCTCCGCTATACACAAAGATTTGCTCCCTTTCTATCGCGTAACTTTATCTCTTTCGACGTACTAGGGCTACCTCGTAATCGGGCGCATGCAGCGCGTGAAATAGACCTAACGCGTGCAACCTAGTCGGCGTGCGCCAGCCGTCTGAAATCGGTCCATCTTAATGGCTACTTGTAGCGGTCTTGATCACGTGACAAGTGAACCAGCCCCCTGATTGCGTAAGAAAAGCGTATTCATCGTTATCGTAATCGCTGGCGAATTCTGCCCGCTGATTGGGTTCCTGATTTGCGTCAGCCAATCGCGGCGCAGAATTCGCTAGCGTTTACGATAACGATGAATATGTTTTTCTTACGCAATCAGGGGGCTGGTTTGCATGCTTGAGGCTTATAACAGGAAAAATAATGGCAATTACACAGAAAAACGTAACGTAACGCTGTTTATGGCAGTCAACAAACGGCTAGAAGTTCTCAAAATTAAATTGATCTATAATATACTATAGAATATTATAGCCACTTTACAAACAAATGTATAGAAAAATAAAAATTAAAGTGAATTATGTATATATATATGTATATGTATGTGTATTATAGTAAAGGTGCCGCCAATTTGACAATCACACGTCTATGGTTTTGCACATATATTTCTTATATTTAGGAACAACGACATTTACTTAAGCTTTATTTAAGTTCTAATCGACGTATTGTTCAGAACTTCAGACATCTTAAAAATTACGTATATAAACTCGAAACGTCAGAATAATAAAAACATAAAAAAACTTAACAATTGAAATTATTGTGTATTTATACAGGCCAGTCTTATATCTACATAAAAAAAAAAACCGGCCAAGTGCGTGTTGGGTCATACGCCGTGTAGGGTTCCGTAGTTGTCCGTCATATCTATAAAATCCATCACACATTCATAATGAATCTACATTAATTAACACACTTGGTAAACATCAAAGTAAGTCATCAACGAAATTATTACTAAATTTTTACTTTTCCAAGTAGATTTTATGAGTTTGTCGACTATCTACATATCGTTTTACCCTCAAAAAATCATTTCTTCAAAGTTTATTGTACCTGTTTTTTGGAGATTACTGTAACAGTCTACGGAACCTTTAAACTGAAACTTCTATTACAATAAACAACCATAATACATTGTATTAAATAGGTACCATAATCATAATAAATTTATTATTCATTAATTATACATTTAAATTCAGTCTAAAATAATTAACTATAAGTATTATTTATGTTGTATAGTTAATATAATTTAACATTATTAATGTGTAAATAAATAACAGTTAATATGAGACATACAAAAATACGTTTTTCATAGAATCCATTTCAACAAAGGTTACGGTTGTTTAAAAAATTGCAGAAATACGTCATCAAAAATTTCACTCTAAATAAGGATGTCAAAAACTATAAATAATGCTTATTGATTAAATATTTTTCTAGTTTTTTATCCTGTTGGCAGAAGTAGATTTATTTCATTTCATTTTTTTATAAAATAGATATTTTCTATCTATTCTACTAAACTTTTTAAAGAACTTGTGATGAATTTTTGTGTATGAATATAAAAGGTGCATATAACTAACTAGAAATATAATGTATTCGAGATGCACGTATATTGCTTTCATAATCTGATGTAAATATTCAATAAATAGACACCATCGTACATCATTTACAGTATATGTTACATAAATGGCACATTATTTTTTCAGAATATGTCACTATATAATAAAATATAAATTATTATTAATACACATACCAAAATTATCCGGCCGGATTTGAACCCGCGTCTCCCAGCTATCGCGGCAGGGTGCTCTGCCATTGAGCTACGGGAACTCTAGGCAACACGCGCCGCGCCGTGTCGAGGAATGCCATTTTGATACGTATTCTTTTCTGCAGCTCTAGCCGTATGTGCCATATTATATGCGTTTTTAGGTTTCCGTACCAAAAGGGTAAAAAACGGGATTACCTATTGAATAATTCGCTGACCGTCCATCATCACGGCTGTATTTCAATATTGCCAGTTTTTGGTCGATAATCCAGAAACCCTAATATCAATCTTTTATTTACTATAGTAGGGTAACATTGAGGCATATATGGCTAGAGGTCCAGTCCTTATGCACATATATAAATAATGATAAATAATATGGTTGTCCGTAACGGGAATATTCATAACATGAAACATTGGCACCAATTGTTTTAGAGTTTCTAAATTTAGTGCGTATAAAAATACTAAATCTTTTCATAACAGCATCTGAGCGCAACTGCCAATGTAACATTAGTTTTTAGAAATAGTGTGCTTTTCCAGGTACTTTTTTAGATGCGCTAAATTAAGAGACTCTAAAACATTATATCTACCATTATACAGTTAAAGCGCTTGAAAGGTAACGACTAATAAGAATTTTTGAACTATTTTGATTAAAGCTGCATAATAACTATAAAATAAACACATAGTAACTATAAAATACTAAAAGTAAAGTTTTAGTAGGCAGTAAAATATTTTAAAATTAAAACTGGAATGTTTGACAATTTTGGCCAGTTACCATTTTTTCTATGGAACAACATACGGACAAGACATTGCAAATATTTTTCGCAGCGGAGGTGTCCTACCCGCCCTATACTTGTAAGTATCAGGGGCCGTACCATTGCACTACTATACTGCAGCATCACTGCTTTAAGAGATAGTGGTACGACCCCTGTTCAGTAACGTATTATTATTTGAAGTGTCTCATACGTATGTTTGAATCACTGGCTGTTGTTTTGGCATTCAGTTTCCCAGTCGTTTGGCACGAGCGTGTCGAGATGCCGCACGAACCGCTCGTAGGTGCAGGGCGAGTCGCAGTACGGCAGCTTCAGCTCCATGGGCTGCTCCACCTTGGTGTTGTTCCTGTAGAACAGCTGGAACAATGCAAACATCTCAGTCGGCAGCTGTAGCCAAGTGACTCATCTCTTCGATTTTTTAAGACTGAACGAAAACAACGCTTTCGAACAAAATTCAAAAAATGGGAATGAATATCCGACCACAAATTATTATTGACCATTTTATCCACGTGCCCCAAATGCGCGAAAAATGCTCAGAAAATGGAAGAAGTGCATTTTATCCTCTGGCCACATACTAGACGGGTTGCTGATGGAGATCTGCCATCACTGGGTTTGTTGATGCACTATTCCAGCACCGTGCATAACATCAATTTGCTGAAATATCAACTTACTCTAATAAATAAGCTGTCCTGTTCGACCTCCTCGTGCAGCTCGATGATGACGCTGGCGCCGTACTCGGGCTCCAGCAGCTCGGTGAAGCCCAGCGCGCGCCACAGCGACACCACGTTGACGTCGTGCCCCGAGTACACGTACAGCGAGCGGTCGCTGTTGTGCTGACGCCGTGCAACAGCTGAAATATCAACTTACTCTAATGAAGAAGCTGTCCTGTTCGACCTCCTCGTGCAGCTCGATGATGACGCTGGCGCCGTACTCGGGCTCCAGCAGCTCGGTGAAGCCCAGCGCGCGCCACAGCGACACCACGTTGACGTCGTGCCCCGAGTACACGTACAGCGAGCGGTCGCTGTTGTGCTGACGCCGTGCAACAGCTGAAATATCAACTTACTCTAATGAAGAAGCTGTCCTGTTCGACCTCCTCGTGCAGCTCGATGATGACGCTGGCGCCGTACTCGGGCTCCAGCAGCTCGGTGAAGCCCAGCGCGCGCCACAGCGACACCACGTTGACGTCGTGCCCCGAGTACACGTACAGCGAGCGGTCGCTGTTGTGCTGACGCCGTGCAACAGCTGAAATATCAACTTACTCTAATGAAGAAGCTGTCCTGTTCGACCTCCTCGTGCAGCTCGATGATGACGCTGGCGCCGTACTCGGGCTCCAGCAGCTCGGTGAAGCCCAGCGCGCGCCACAGCGACACCACGTTGACGTCGTGCCCCGAGTACACGTACAGCGAGCGGTCGCTGTTGTGCTGACGCCGTGCAACAGCTGAAATATCAACTTACTCTAATGAAGAAGCTGTCCTGTTCGACCTCCTCGTGCAGCTCGATGATGACGCTGGCGCCGTACTCGGGCTCCAGCAGCTCGGTGAAGCCCAGCGCGCGCCACAGCGACACCACATTGACGTCGTGCCCCGAGTACACGTACAGCGAGCGGTCGCTGTTGTGCTGACGCCGTGCAACAGCTGAAATATCAACTTACTCTAATGAAGAAGCTGTCCTGTTCGACCTCCTCGTGCAGCTCGATGATGACGCTGGCGCCGTACTCGGGCTCCAGCAGCTCGGTGAAGCCCAGCGCGCGCCACAGCGACACCACGTTGACGTCGTGCCCCGAGTACACGTACAGCGAGCGGTCGCTGTTGTGCTGACGCCGTGCAACAGCTGAAATATCAACTTACTCTAATGAAGAAGCTGTCCTGTTCGACCTCCTCGTGCAGCTCGATGATGACGCTGGCGCCGTACTCGGGCTCCAGCAGCTCGGTGAAGCCCAGCGCGCGCCACAGCGACACCACGTTGACGTCGTGCCCCGAGTACACGTACAGCGAGCGGTCGCTGTTGTGCTGACGCCGTGCAACAGCTGAAATATCAACTTACTCTAATGAAGAAGCTGTCCTGTTCGACCTCCTCGTGCAGCTCGATGATGACGCTGGCGCCGTACTCGGGCTCCAGCAGCTCGGTGAAGCCCAGCGCGCGCCACAGCGACACCACGTTGACGTCGTGCCCCGAGTACACGTACAGCGAGCGGTCGCTGTTGTGCTGACGCCGTGCAACAGCTGAAATATCAACTTACTCTAATGAAGAAGCTGTCCTGTTCGACCTCCTCGTGCAGCTCGATGATGACGCTGGCGAGGTACTCGGGCTCCAGCAGCTCGGTGAAGCCCAGCGCGCGCCACAGCGACACCACGTTGACGTCGTGCCCCGAGTACACGTACAGCGAGCGGTCGCTGTTGTGCTGACGCCGTGCAACAGCTTAAATATCAACTTACTCTAATGAAGAAGCTGTCCTGTTCGACCTCCTCGTGCAGCTCGATGATGACGCTGGCGCCGTACTCGGGCTCCAGCAGCTCGGTGAAGCCCAGCGCGCGCCACAGCGACACCACGTTGACGTCGTGCCCCGAGTACACGTACAGCGAGCGGTCGCTGTTGTGCTGACGCCGTGCAACAGCTGAAATATCAACTTACTCTAATGAAGAAGCTGTCCTGTTCGACCTCCTCGTGCAGCTCGATGATGACGCTGGCGCCGTACTCGGGCTCCAGCAGCTCGGTGAAGCCCAGCGCGCGCCACAGCGACACCACGTTGACGTCGTGCCCCGAGTACACGTACAGCGAGCGGTCGCTGTTGTGCTGACGCCGTGCAACAGCTGAAATATCAACTTACTCTAATGAAGAAGCTGTCCTGTTCGACCTCCTCGTGCAGCTCGATGATGACGCTGGCGCCGTACTCGGGCTCCAGCAGCTCGGTGAAGCCCAGCGCGCGCCACAGCGACACCACGTTGACGTCGTGCCCCGAGTACACGTACAGCGAGCGGTCGCTGTTGTGCTGACGCCGTGCAACAGCTGAAATATCAACTTACTCTAATGAAGAAGCTGTCCTGTTCGACCTCCTCGTGCAGCTCGATGATGACGCTGGCGCCGTACTCGGGCTCCAGCAGCTCGGTGAAGCCCAGCGCGCGCCACAGCGACACCACGTTGACGTCGTGCCCCGAGTACACGTACAGCGAGCGGTCGCTGTTGTGCTGACGCCGTGCAACAGCTGAAATATCAACTTACTCTAATGAAGAAGCTGTCCTGTTCGACCTCCTCGTGCAGCTCGATGATGACGCTGGCGCCGTACTCGGGCTCCAGCAGCTCGGTGAAGCCCAGCGCGCGCCACAGCGACACCACGTTGACGTCGTGCCCCGAGTACACGTACAGCGAGCGGTCGCTGTTGTGCTGACGCCGTGCAACAGCTGAAATATCAACTTACTCTAATGAAGAAGCTGTCCTGTTCGACCTCCTCGTGCAGCTCGATGATGACGCTGGCGCCGTACTCGGGCTCCAGCAGCTCGGTGAAGCCCAGCGCGCGCCACAGCGACACCACGTTGACGTCGTGCCCCGAGTACACGTACAGCGAGCGGTCGCTGTTGTGCTGACGCCGTGCAACAGCTGAAATATCAACTTACTCTAATGAAGAAGCTGTCCTGTTCGACCTCCTCGTGCAGCTCGATGATGACGCTGGCGCCGTACTCGGGCTCCAGCAGCTCGGTGAAGCCCAGCGCGCGCCACAGCGACACCACGTTGACGTCGTGCCCCGAGTACACGTACAGCGAGCGGTCGCTGTTGTGCTGACGCCGTGCAACAGCTGAAATATCAACTTACTCTAATGAAGAAGCTGTCCTGTTCGACCTCCTCGTGCAGCTCGATGATGACGCTGGCGCCGTACTCGGGCTCCAGCAGCTCGGTGAAGCCCAGCGCGCGCCACAGCGACACCACGTTGACGTCGTGCCCCGAGTACACGTACAGCGAGCGGTCGCTGTTGTGCTGACGCCGTGCAACAGCTGAAATATCAACTTACTCTAATGAAGAAGCTGTCCTGTTCGACCTCCTCGTGCAGCTCGATGATGACGCTGGCGCCGTACTCGGGCTCCAGCAGCTCGGTGAAGCCCAGCGCGCGCCACAGCGACACCACGTTGACGTCGTGCCCCGAGTACACGTACAGCGAGCGGTCGCTGTTGTGCTGACGCCGTGCAACAGCTGAAATATCAACTTACTCTAATGAAGAAGCTGTCCTGTTCGACCTCCTCGTGCAGCTCGATGATGACGCTGGCGAGGTACTCGGGCTCCAGCAGCTCGGTGAAGCCCAGCGCGCGCCACAGCGACACCACGTTGACGTCGTGCCCCGAGTACACGTACAGCGAGCGGTCGCTGTTGTGCTGACGCCGTGCAACAGCTTAAATATCAACTTACTCTAATGAAGAAGCTGTCCTGTTCGACCTCCTCGTGCAGCTCGATGATGACGCTGGCGCCGTACTCGGGCTCCAGCAGCTCGGTGAAGCCCAGCGCGCGCCACAGCGACACCACGTTGACGTCGTGCCCCGAGTACACGTACAGCGAGCGGTCGCTGTTGTGCTGACGCCGTGCAACAGCTGAAATATCAACTTACTCTAATGAAGAAGCTGTCCTGTTCGACCTCCTCGTGCAGCTCGATGATGACGCTGGCGCCGTACTCGGGCTCCAGCAGCTCGGTGAAGCCCAGCGCGCGCCACAGCGACACCACGTTGACGTCGTGCCCCGAGTACACGTACAGCGAGCGGTCGCTGTTGTGCTGACGCCGTGCAACAGCTGAAATATCAACTTACTCTAATGAAGAAGCTGTCCTGTTCGACCTCCTCGTGCAGCTCGATGATGACGCTGGCGCCGTACTCGGGCTCCAGCAGCTCGGTGAAGCCCAGCGCGCGCCACAGCGACACCACGTTGACGTCGTGCCCCGAGTACACGTACAGCGAGCGGTCGCTGTTGTGCTGACGCCGTGCAACAGCTGAAATATCAACTTACTCTAATGAAGAAGCTGTCCTGTTCGACCTCCTCGTGCAGCTCGATGATGACGCTGGCGCCGTACTCGGGCTCCAGCAGCTCGGTGAAGCCCAGCGCGCGCCACAGCGACACCACGTTGACGTCGTGCCCCGAGTACACGTACAGCGAGCGGTCGCTGTTGTGCTGACGCCGTGCAACAGCTGAAATATCAACTTACTCTAATGAAGAAGCTGTCCTGTTCGACCTCCTCGTGCAGCTCGATGATGACGCTGGCGCCGTACTCGGGCTCCAGCAGCTCGGTGAAGCCCAGCGCGCGCCACAGCGACACCACGTTGACGTCGTGCCCCGAGTACACGTACAGCGAGCGGTCGCTGTTGTGCTGACGCCGTGCAACAGCTGAAATATCAACTTACTCTAATGAAGAAGCTGTCCTGTTCGACCTCCTCGTGCAGCTCGATGATGACGCTGGCGCCGTACTCGGGCTCCAGCAGCTCGGTGAAGCCCAGCGCGCGCCACAGCGACACCACGTTGACGTCGTGCCCCAGTACACGTACAGCGAGCGGTCGCTGTTGTGCTGACGCCGTGCAACAGCTGAAATATCAACTTACTCTAATGAAGAAGCTGTCCTGTTCGACCTCCTCGTGCAGCTCGATGATGACGCTGGCGCCGTACTCGGGCTCCAGCAGCTCGGTGAAGCCCAGCGCGCGCCACAGCGACACCACGTTGACGTCGTGCCCCGAGTACACGTACAGCGAGCGGTCGCTGTTGTGCTGACGCCGTGCAACAGCTGAAATATCAACTTACTCTAATGAAGAAGCTGTCCTGTTCGACCTCCTCGTGCAGCTCGATGATGACGCTGGCGCCGTACTCGGGCTCCAGCAGCTCGGTGAAGCCCAGCGCGCGCCACAGCGACACCACGTTGACGTCGTGCCCCGAGTACACGTACAGCGAGCGGTCGCTGTTGTGCTGACGCCGTGCAACAGCTGAAATATCAACTTACTCTAATGAAGAAGCTGTCCTGTTCGACCTCCTCGTGCAGCTCGATGATGACGCTGGCGCCGTACTCGGGCTCCAGCAGCTCGGTGAAGCCTAGCGCGCGCCACAGCGACACCACGTTGACGTCGTGCCCCGAGTACACGTACAGCGAGCGGTCGCTGTTGTGCTGACGCCGTGCAACAGCTGAAATATCAACTTACTCTAATGAAGAAGCTGTCCTGTTCGACCTCCTCGTGCAGCTCGATGATGACGCTGGCGCCGTACTCGGGCTCCAGCAGCTCGGTGAAGCCCAGCGCGCGCCACAGCGACACCACGTTGACGTCGTGCCCCGAGTACACGTACAGCGAGCGGTCGCTGTTGTGCTGACGCCGTGCAACAGCTGAAATATCAACTTACTCTAATGAAGAAGCTGTCCTGTTCGACCTCCTCGTGCAGCTCGATGATGACGCTGGCG
Source organism: Coenonympha glycerion (assembly GCA_963855885.1). Taxonomy (NCBI): domain Eukaryota; kingdom Metazoa; phylum Arthropoda; class Insecta; order Lepidoptera; family Nymphalidae; genus Coenonympha; species Coenonympha glycerion. The sequence continues at coordinate 13,670,142 of OY979630.1, read as the reverse complement.
AGGTACTCGGGCTCCAGCAGCTCGGTGAAGCCCAGCGCGCGCCACAGCGACACCACGTTGACGTCGTGCCCCGAGTACACGTACAGCGAGCGGTCGCTGTTGTGCTGACGCCGTGCAACAGCTTAAATATCAACTTACTCTAATGAAGAAGCTGTCCTGTTCGACCTCCTCGTGCAGCTCGATGATGACGCTGGCGCCGTACTCGGGCTCCAGCAGCTCGGTGAAGCCCAGCGCGCGCCACAGCGACACCACGTTGACGTCGTGCCCCGAGTACACGTACAGCGAGCGGTCGCTGTTGTGCTGACGCCGTGCAACAGCTGAAATATCAACTTACTCTAATGAAGAAGCTGTCCTGTTCGACCTCCTCGTGCAGCTCGATGATGACGCTGGCGCCGTACTCGGGCTCCAGCAGCTCGGTGAAGCCCAGCGCGCGCCACAGCGACACCACGTTGACGTCGTGCCCCGAGTACACGTACAGCGAGCGGTCGCTGTTGTGCTGACGCCGTGCAACAGCTGAAATATCAACTTACTCTAATGAAGAAGCTGTCCTGTTCGACCTCCTCGTGCAGCTCGATGATGACGCTGGCGCCGTACTCGGGCTCCAGCAGCTCGGTGAAGCCCAGCGCGCGCCACAGCGACACCACGTTGACGTCGTGCCCCGAGTACACGTACAGCGAGCGGTCGCTGTTGTGCTGACGCCGTGCAACAGCTGAAATATCAACTTACTCTAATGAAGAAGCTGTCCTGTTCGACCTCCTCGTGCAGCTCGATGATGACGCTGGCGCCGTACTCGGGCTCCAGCAGCTCGGTGAAGCCCAGCGCGCGCCACAGCGACACCACGTTGACGTCGTGCCCCGAGTACACGTACAGCGAGCGGTCGCTGTTGTGCTGACGCCGTGCAACAGCTGAAATATCAACTTACTCTAATGAAGAAGCTGTCCTGTTCGACCTCCTCGTGCAGCTCGATGATGACGCTGGCGCCGTACTCGGGCTCCAGCAGCTCGGTGAAGCCCAGCGCGCGCCACAGCGACACCACGTTGACGTCGTGCCCCGAGTACAAGTACAGCGAGCGGTCGCTGTTGTGGCTGACGCCGTCCAGCAGATGCTGCTTTATAACACCGAGCAGCGGACCTGACGAGTGGAAACAGCTTTCTCTTGCTTTAATATTTCATAGTATGTTGCTTTATTTAAACTGCAGGCTGCTTGCTATATTAAAAATAATTAGCTGCATTAAATAATAATGAACATTTAATAACAGAAAAAATAACTTTTATGCTCTTGGTGGGTACTGAAATGGAGTCTTGGACATGAAAGTGAGGGTCGGATTTGACTGGTTTTGTTTTAACAACTCACCAGTATGAAACCTCTGCATGGTCTCATTATGGGACAGTAGAGCCAGACTCAACATGAAGGGGACTCTCATTTTATGCGGGAACACATTCTTCGTCCACTCGGGCAGCTTCAGACCTGCCTCTTGTTCAGACGCCAGTGTAGAGTACAGGTAGTCTACTTTGAGAACACTGCGCATACTCTCGTTCGTGTGTTTGCTCAAATAATCAAACAGCTCTGCGTGTTTGGGGTCAGCATTAGCCTCTGCTAGCACTTCTTCATACATTGCCTTGAACACTTTACATGATTTCGTAGCGGCCACAACCTAGAATATGAATTGAATTGTGTATATGACATCACCATACTTGAAACTACATTTAATGGCAAATAAAATGATGGAAAAACTCATTAAATTGATAGAATAACAAAGCTTATTATATTACACACAAATTTTTATACCCAGAGACAACATTTAATGCTTGTTCGTATCTTTTTTTTAAAGTGTATGTCATTATTTCTCTTAGTAATAAAGTAATAAAATTACATAGCTACAGATGTGCCGCCAAAAATTAAAATTTGAGCATTTACGTAAGGTGTCGGTTGCGATAAAAGTGTCGCGAGTCTGATGTTTTTCCCAGCTCAAAATATACCCAACCCACAACAGTTTTACTCCAAAAGTTAGTTTATTAGCTCTAAACTCGGTCCAGGTAGGCTAGGTTTATTGAAATACATACATTATCCATATCCCTTGGCAATGAATGCACAGGTATGGGCTGCCAAAGTATCTCCGGATGCCACATCTGCCTCTCTGTAGGAGGGTACAACCCGGCGAGGAAGGTGTACGCACTCATCATACACCTGGATGAATCGCTGCTTCGAATATAGACATCCTTCTCAAAATACTCCTCTGGTATGAAGTTGGCGTAGTAGCTGCGATATTTCTTGCCTAGTTCATACATTTGCAGTTTGCCTGCCTGTGGAAAAATGATACCTATATTGTATAAACTTTGAAATACAGGTTTTTTGAAACTCTAACCTATCGTATTCACTATTAAATTCAGAACTTTCACATAAAGAGCAGACTTAAGATGGATATGTTTGCAAAACCTGCTAGGTACTAGGTGTTGCACATAACTTTGTCCCAGTGGAATTCGTTTTTTTGTTCAAAAACTGATGGCCACCACAGGTTTGTGAAAGTAAAAGGTGGCTTATGCCCTTTTCAATGATCATTATAAAAACTATAGTCAGTCAAGAGCTTTACTTTTGCATTTTTGTATTTGGACACTGAAATGTTTGTTTTTGTGCAGTTCATATACATATTTTTGGGGCATCCATCAACTAAAGGCTTTCGTTAAAATGGTCTGAATTCTTCACTATCTATGAAAAAAATGATTTAATGGACATTACATTAGTAAGACTTCCAAGTCCATCAGGCCACTGGTAGTTCTTGAATGGATCACTCTTGTATGTGGCTACTGGAGAGCGTGCACCGTGCCGGAAGAACTGCAACACAATGTCTTTGTTAATACTCTGACATTAATCATAAATAATTAAAAACAATAAGAACAACAATTCCTCATTGTGCATTTTAGTATTTGAAGAAATGTGTGGAACTGTGAATTTTGCCTTATTATAAATACAGCCAATAGACTGGTCAAATCACACAGATTGCGACCAAAATTAAGAGGCTTAAAACTTTAGTTTAAAAATCACCTCCCTTTAATTTTCTAACTCCAGTTGCTTTTCATTGCCAGATTATTTTCAGATTACAGAAAAGCTTATTTTGCACTGGTACCATGTTACTTGACTAGGTTACATTGACACAGAGAGCCAGTCTGTGGGATCACCTCACTACACCCTTTGAATTACATGAAGTGCTGGCCACTGCCTTCGATGTTACCCCACAGTTAGGGAAACCATTGCTTAGTCTATTACAAATAATAATATCCAAGAAGGGTAGTGCCCTTGCGCTTTGCTTGGCTTGTCCTGGCAGGAACACTACTGTGTCCCCAAATATAACGTGCTGTTTTAAAAATAGGTACTCACAATAATAACAAGGCGCAATGTTTTGGACTCGTACGGAAGGTTCTCGCTCAGCACGCAGTAGCCCAGCAGGCAGCTGAGGACGGCCAGCCCCAGCACCACCACAGCTGTGGTTGTGGACCTCTTTGGTATTGTGTGGCATTTTGTTGTGCCTTTGGGAGAATTGGACCTTCATAAACAATAAATTGAAAAAGATTAAGAGTAGGTAGGTACCATACTGGATTAGTAAATTTTATGTGTAAGTATATTTATAAATTTATATTTACCTTCGCCAAGTGTCGTCGTTTTCATACTCCATGGCGCACTACAGCTCGCTTTATTTAGATAATTTATTATAATTTATTTTATATTAGACACTATAACGTAACCACAACAGACTACAGAGTACATAAATTAGATATCTCAAATTTTTAACATAAACTAAATGATTTTAATTAATGCAGTTAATCTTTCGTCGCTACAACACAATAGTGCACAAAATTCTGCAAAATATCATTCAAAAATTAATGTAAAAATGCAGATTGCAATTTGCAGATCACAGCAAGCACAGATGATTGCAGAATGCATAGGGAACCGAAAAGAATGCATGGCAGACATGCAGTGTTGCCAGAGTATTAGTGTTGAGTAGGACATAGTACATACAAGAGGTAGTTCATTTGTCCCGTACATGCCATCAAAATGTAAGAGCGGCTCAACATTAAAAAGTGTACTGCTTCAAATTTTGTGTCGCGGCTATCGCGTTCTCGCTCACTCTCCGTAATTCGACTTTAAGGTGACAGAGAGGAGAGTGAGGTACACGCTACAAATTACAATAGTAGAGTAATACGTCATTCCGTCCACATGTTATTTCAATCCTCAGATAAATCAACAGAATAATAACTATCGAGATAATAAAATTAACTAACTGTATAACTAACGTTTAAAAGTTTTGAATTTTTCAATCGCTTTTTATGCAAAAAATAGTTATGTTATGACAGAGAAAGGATTATGACAGAGAAGGTTTGTTTTTTGTATCTGCCTGTTGAAAAATCCGAAATTGCGCTATCCGTCGAATTGCGCCTATCTAGTTGCACTGAGGATTGAAACTTCGGCCCTAAATAAAGTTTAGTCACACGATAAAATCAAACGTGATATATTTTCTTGTTACTTCAAAGTTCAAACGTATCGACCGCGACATCGTAGAGACGACGAGCTTCAATACGCCTCGTACACCTCGTCAAGACTTCAATACATACGTCAAATGTCATGTTTCTACTCTTTACTTCAAACATGGCAAACTTTACCAGTAGGACTTTTTTTGTACTGAGCCAGGACATTGTACTGGCTCAGTACAAAAAAGAGGCTACTCTTACAAACTCTTTTTTAAGTCATGTCCTACCCAACACTACAGAGTATACTCAGCCCAGGTTGCCATTTGTAGGTTCAAATGTTGCCATCTGAGACCAAATGTTGCCATTAGAAAAAAAAACCTGTAAAAAATCGTTCTGTGCCTTTTAGTAATAAAAAAATATTTATACCTACCTATTGAGACTGTTTTATTGCTCTGCATTTTGGTTGATAAAAATTTAAATCGAAAAAAAAACATGTATGTACATCCATTTAAAAAGAATAAGATGGCAACACTTTACTTCTTTCATTTGTTTGAAAATTGTATCCGACTAGAGGACTTTTTAGGTACCTATCCATGGTCATGAATATATTAAAAAAAAAAAATCATTTGTTTGACAATGACAAGGAAGGGCGGACAGACTAAAAAAAGACAAGGAAGGATTTGTTAGATCCAAATTATCCCAATGCATAGTTTTATTAGAGCATTTTTTGTTTATCAAAATATAATATAAAAACTGAAGTGCATATTCTGTTCTCGAACCTACTGTAATGTAGACGTGTACATCGAACACAGATCGCACTTGTTGCGTCTTCAATCAGTAAAATTGGTTTTTCAAATAGGTCTATAGGTAGCTTCTTCGATTAAAACAATAAAGAGAACTTACCAATTATTAGAAAACCACGAAAAAATTTCCTTTGCATCGCACTACACAGTGCACACAGTCACACACAAATAATTTATGGCGATGGGTATCACCCGGGCGCGAAAATTCAAATTTTATTTAGTTTTTCGCTCATTGTGGGCTAATTATACATCGAAGGCTAATGGCAATGAGTTTTGCGTGCACAACATTTATGCACCTACATGTTTTTAACATAAACTCTGCTCAGCAATACTTATTTACTTCATAATGGTTCCCGATAGCTCGAAATCTGGGAAACTGCAAAAAAATATCTTTCGGGAACCAATATGAGATGAGTGGGAACTTTCGAGCAAAGTTTCTGTTAAAAACATGTAGATGCATAAAAAGTAGGCCCGCAAAATGCATTGCCATAAATCTACAATGTGTAGTTAGTCTAATATTTGCGAAAGCCTAAATAAAATTTGAATTTCGCGGGCTGGTAGGGCCGCAACACCTACGTAGTACGTATTAATTATCTGCTCTGTGGTCACAGTTTCTTCCATTTTTGTTTACATCAAATTACTTAGCTTCACCAAAATAGACCTTTTTTTTATAGAAATATGGGTACAATTTGTTTGTCTATTACGAGTTTATAAGTAGGTATTGTTTTCATTTGGGAATAAAAATGCGTTCAAGATTTTGATTTTATTCAATTCGATGAGTTCAGTTCATCTGCGAAATATATTCGATATTTTTTACCGATGATCGCGCGACAAGTCGAAAAGTTGCCAAAAAGTTGCCATTTGAGCTCGGTTGCCATTTGGTTGCCACGAAGGGTCAAATGTTGCCAAAATGGCAACCAAAGTTGCCAAATGGCAACGCAGCAGACATGAGACATCAATATGTCAATAGTGTTCTGTGGACATCAGACATCATAGACGTCATAGACCATCAATGTACTCTGTGTCATAGACATAAAACACCATAGAGTTTATTGAATATAGGGGAAAACACCACAGACCACAAAACTAGAGACAAAACACTATGACATAGATATATAACACTATAGTGATTGCAGATGATTGCAGCAAAGAATATATAATGAATAATCACCAGATTGCAGAATAAAATCAAAGAGGATATTCAATTCAAGGATATTGAATAAAACTTTGATTATTATCAAAGGAATAAAATCACAAAATGTCAAATGTCAATATGAAGTGAAGACATTGACTCTGATGCTCTGCTGCTTATGCTCTGTGTCAATATGCATACGGCCCTACCAGCCCGCGAAATTCAAATTTTATTTAGTTTTTCGCAAATATAACATTGTAGATTTATGGCAATGCATTTTGCAGGTCTACTTTGTATGCATCTACACGTTTTTAATAGAAACTTTGCTCGAAAGTTCCCACTCATCTCATATTGGTTCCCGAAAGATAATTTTTTGCAGTTTCCCAGATTTCGAGCTATCGGGAACCAATATGAAGATGAATATTGTTGAGCAGAGTTTTTGTTAAAAACATGTAGATGCATAAACGTTGTGCCCGCAAAACACATTGCCATTAGCTTTCGATGTATAATTAGCCCACTATGAGCGAAAAACTAAATAAAATTTGAATTTTCGCGCCCGGATGGTGCCCATCGCCCTTAAGGCTCTGTTCAGTCTGCGCTTTTCTACAGACCAACGATAAACAAGGCATTTAAACAAAACTATGGATAGCCCATGGGATAGTCATTCTGCGTGACATAGCGGCGCCATAATGAGCGCTGAATGTTGTCTGCAAATGCCATGGAATTAATAAGTACTTCGTACAACCGAAGTACCTATTAATTCCATGGCAAATGCTCACGTCAAGTACAGTGCGACAAATATCTTGGCGCGTGGCCAAAATCGGAACTAACGCAAAAACTGATGGTTAGCTCAGTCGGTATATATCGCTATTGTATGTTGTGTTGGTTTTGCTATTATCTATTATCTAAAATTATAAATTGAAGTTAAATTGAGATTTTATTTTCTAGCTGCCTGTGTATTATAACAATAAATAACAACGCCATCCTGACAATGTCATACAATACAAGTGCTAAGAGTACCTTGTTGGACAGCTGAGTTGGAGTTACTACCCTAGGACCTCATAGACCCTAGGGGACGAAAGCTTATACGCCACTTGACAGATTAAAAATAGTCACGCTAATTTGTAGACGGGACGTCCATACTAATTGGTCCATATTGTTTCCTAGGTCTGTGATAAAAGTAGGGAATCACAGAATGCAAGAAGTATTAGGAAGGGTGAGATAAAGTAGGATGTAAAGAATCGTATAAAGAGGTGTAGGGTTTATGAAACCACGCCACACCCGCCAACAAAATACATATACTTTTTAAGGTTTTTTTTATTACTTCTAATGTGTAATTCCTTACTGACGATAAAAGCACTGAAATAAAAGATACAAGAAGGTTTAGTGAGACCGTTTAACATTAAGGCTGAGGGCACGAAACTGGCGGCGGCCGAGCGATGGCGGTCGCGGGGCGATGTCGCTATAGTTTTATAAGCTTTTGTTTACGTCACTGCCTTGCGCCGTCGCCCCGCGACCGCCATCGCTCGGTCGCCGCCAGTTTCGTGCCCGCAGCCTAAGGTCCTTGCTCGCACAGTAAGTTGTACTACCCGTTCGCAGAAGCTTTGCCGATGATATCCCCTCACACTTTACACTACCGCAGCCCGCATTCGTCTGACAAAGGCAATACTTCTGTTAACGGCTTTAACCTAGTTTATAGTGACGCGGGTAGTTACAATTTTTTTAAACAATATTTTTCACGTTTGGTATGCGTTTGGTTTATACATTTCATGCATACCGAACACCAACATGCTGGGTCTCTACTTTGCTCGAAGGTTGTGGCTTGTGCGGCTTATTCGACGAGGAGATGGGGTCAATATTAAGTTGCATTTGCATTATAAATATATTCCATTCAACGACTGTCAACTACCAAGTACCAATAGACAAAAAAAGCTTTTTGGGGTTTATGAAATCGAGAATTGACAATCGAGAAAACGTTACAGCTGTAGCTATGATATAGACTTCCGAAAACAGCCAATTTTGCACTGATTTTAAACCGTACTCTAATACCTTTTTGTTAGGTGCATGAGCCTCCAATAGCATCTAGGATCTGGTGCGGCGTCGTACTCTGTACCGCTTGCCGCAATATCGGCATGTTTTGATGATTGAGTCCATGGAAGTAGAGCGGGAACTGGAAATAGATGTGATTAGCATTTACTTATCAAGTCGTTTCACCTTGTAAGGATAAAAACTACTTAATGCAGCTTAAGTGCCAACAAACAGGCCAAAGAGCAAACCTTATTCTAAACGACGTAAGTAAATTAATTCGTATACAATAATTAGGTACAGATATCCGGCAATCGACATGAATGGAACTAATAGAAACTGCCATACCGGCGGCCAAGTGACATTAAGATAACGAAGAAATTGTAGGTCCCAATCTGATCCCTCTCGCAGACGCCGTAGATAGCAATCCCAGGCCTCTTAATAGCCCCTGGGTCCTTGGGGTTGACCCTGACCTTGCCTGAAAGCGGCAAATGTTAATGGTCAGCCAGAGGTGAGCCCAACGGGCGTTGCTCAAGGGAGCCTCCGGTGTGTTCGTGTGAGAACCCGGAGGCTTCCAACATGAGCGCTGAGGATGTCCGAGGGGGTTTTAGTGGATAAGTGGAGATTTCCCCCCGTAATAAAAAGAAGGTCCCAATTGTAGGCTGTTGTTGTTATTCTGTAGAGCCTTTGTATACTTATGTGAGTTGGCAACGTCTGTTTCCCATATATTCAATAAAATAAAGTATAAGCAGTAAAGCACGGCAAACGGCGTAGGCAGCGCTCGCGACTGTCTCGCCGGCGCAGTGCGCACGCGCGGGTGATGCGGCGGCGCAGGTCGCTAATCCGGCACCGCTTGTACCGACCCGATCTGGAGCGGCAGCTGCTAAAACCACAAACCGCAAACGCTAAGCTTTAATGTGATATTTTGTCAATGGAAATAGGCCGTTATATTTGAAAAAGGAACCTTACATTACACTCCGTCGGCATCTCGCCATAATATGTCTGAAAAAAATTGTAAAGAAGTAAATTCAAATTAAATGATAATCTAGATTCAAAAACAAGTTTCAAAGATGATGTTTTTTTATGAAATGCAAATGAAATGTAACAAAAATCGCTTATAATTGGTGAATTATGAACATATGAAAATATGAACAGTAGTTTCTGAGATTGATTATTTAGTAGACATGGACAGACATGCTACAAAGTGAACTACTGAAAAGAATTCTGTTTACCTTTATCTCCAAACGAAATATCACATTGAATTTTGATTATGATAAATCATTTGATATATCATATTTGACTTATTTTACATCTATCAAAAGCATGACGTACAATACATACGACCAACATTGATCTATCAATGACGAATTAATAATAATCTCTAAGCACACAACACATAGCCCTCTCGCCTGTAGTATAGCGACATCCAATATAAATAAATTTGAAATAAATACATATATTTATTAAATCCGTTATTAAATCATTACATATTTATATAATCAAAAAAATGACAACAGGATATTGCTGTACGTTTCCGGGCCTTATTTGGGCATCTCTCTTTATTTATAATAATCTTTCTTATTTACCACATTACACTTGGATTAAAAAAAATATCATGGATCATCGATATAAATGTTACACATGGATATAATATTTGTGTGTACCCACCATTGATCTATCTACTGTTACCTCATAGGTTCCCACAGATAACTCAAACACAGTGTGTACCTATGTAGGTATAAATAACAAATAAATAATAATTATTAATATGTGGAAAATGTTTGAACACTAACGAAAGTTTGAGTATTGATATTTAATAATACTTTAATTAAGTACTTATTACATAATTTAACGTTATTACCAAAAATAATATATTTTAGAAAAAAAAAAACAAGTTATAAAATGTAAATGAATCTCAGATATGAAATCACAGGTTTACATAAATTATTATTATTTGCCAGTCCACACTGGTATGATATTTTCCGTACGTTGACTCACAAAAGCGGTTATTTACTGGCAACACTGGAATGGACGGAAGTGAACGGGTCAAAGTCTAGTTTCACAAGCTCCACGGATTTTTCCCACAGCTTCTTTGCATACTCATCGTTGAGAGCTTTCCTGTCTGGATTTTTCACTGCACAATCGCTGAAATGGAAATAAGAAAATTAAGTTTACAGGTATAATATAAGCGCATAAAGAGGCCTCGGACGACAACAGGGGGTATACAAGTAAATTATTTTGTTGTATAAAAAACTGTATGAGTTAAGTAAACAAGAAAAACTGGTCAAGTAGTTCTGTACTACCAAAGACATAAAGGTCTTATTTTTCTTAAAGTAGGTACTGATGCCAAGGGCGGATCCAGAATATTATTCTGCACAAGGGCAAAAAGGTAAGCTACGCACAGATGTATAAAAAGAGCTACGTGATAGAAAATGAGACAAGGGGTTAAAACTTTAGGTGATACGCGTTGTTGTGATCTTGCACTTTATATTGTTGTACTAGAGTCGCTATTTGCTAAATGATTTTACGAAGTGAATCTTCTGTACCTGTAACGGTACTATTTGGTATTCTGAGAGCACGGGCGCAGCCAGGATTCAGTTTCGGGGGGGTTTGGTTAGGTTAGGTTTTTAATATTCCTAAATGACAAAACAAACTCTGGTTACGCGCATGTCGGAGAGTATACCTGTAGTACAGGCCAGTTTCGTTGGCGCACTTCTCGTCCACGGCGCAGTAGATGGTGGTCTGCGCGCCGAGCTCCGGCGACTTGAAGAACGGGTAGAACAGCGTGCCGATGATCCTCCTGGCGCCCTTGAACAGCGTGTCGTCCATGTGCCGGCCCAGCTCCGTGCGGATCACGCCGGGGTGCAGGCTGTACGTGTTCACGCCCTCTATGTTGTGCGCCTGGAAGGTGATATGACAACGCATTTGTAGGCCTGCAGTTTCATGCCAATTTTTCAGAATATCTGGGCCCATATTCTGGAAAACTGACACTTAGGGCGCCTTCAAATTAGCCGCAAAGTGAACCGCGGCTGAAGCGCGGCTGCATCGCTACAGACGCGCTTCTGTCGCTAGGTTTGAGAATCGTAATGTTGTACATAGTTTCACGATGGACTTTGACGAAAAATCACTGTTCGATTTGTACAAATAATACACGCGCGCAGCACTATAGCTAGACCGCTATTATCTTGGCCCTCCCATGGTCTGCGGGACGCGGGGCGGGAGCTACTCAACCACTGATCTCTATCCTATGGATTAAACATTCTATATAATTCAGGCTATGTTCACTGTGGATCCATAGAATAGGGATCAGTGCACTCTACTAATCAGCTGTCAGAGACTGACGTGAATTACGCTACACACGATGATATTAATCTTGCGATGTGGATAATGATACATACTCAAGAAAATACCATAGGCGAATTTTCAAGATGCGAGTCATTACATCGTATCGTGTATAGCCGATCGCACACCCGCCCCGCGTCCCGCAGACTATGGGAGTGCCAAGTTTATAGCGGTCAAGCTATAGTCGATCGATGAACTGCACAGAACATTATTACTCCTTGAACTGACGCGCGCTGCGGCCACGCGTTGTTTATTTACATAGATTTACAAAGTAGCGCGGCTGCAGCGCTGCAGACGCGCTTCCGCCGCGCTTCACTTCGCAGCTAATTTGAAGGCGCCCTAAACAGTGATAAAGAATTAATCACTATGGTTTGTTATTCAGTACATGACAGGTCTTATTACCGGGACTATGTGACCTTCGAAGTCCGAACTATACGACTGAAAAAACTGCGTTAATCGTATTCTTATTTCTTATAACAATACTACGATTTGCGCACATCTATACACATCGTTAGGTATTCGTATGTTTATCTTCTGAAGTTGATTTCGTGTATCTTACGAGTAGGTATCTAACCATTTTGAAAATGTACCTAGTAAATCAGGGTAATTACTATTCAATGTACGTGATACGTCTGTCTTTTGCTATGGTCTCTTGTTTATGTATGCAGCTAATTAGCTAACAAGCTAGTTTGTGCCATGGTTGACAGTGCATAGCGGAATATGATACCTACCTATATATATATATATATATATATATATATATACCTATAAAGATAGTAGTTAGTCGAGAAGTGGTTTGTTTTGCCAAAGAGTATAATATAATCACTACGTTTTTGTTTTGCTTGAATAGGTTAACAAAACGAGTAAGTAATATTTATAGTTATTTACTAATTGATATAATAAATGATTAGATCGAATTTTGGTTCGTATTATCGTTCGATATAATATTATGTTCGCTAAATAGACTATTGGGTTTTGATAATTAATTAATTTTAGGTAACTTAGAATTCAAATGTAAATATTTTATGTCAAATTATTAATAAAGTTCAAATCTATACTTATAATAAAAGTTTTGAAAATTTGTATTTACTCTGGTTAGTTGTTTCCTAGGAAAGTTACAGAGTTATAGGTAGGGCCGTGTTTTTTCCACTTTATCGTCTTTTTTAGGGCTCCGTACCCGAAGGGTAAAAAAGAAATTCTATTATTGAGACTTCTCTGTCCGTCCGTCCGTCCGTCTGTCACCAGGCTGTATCTCTGTTTTTACCAAATTGGTATGGAACCCTAAAAAGGTAAGTTTAAAAAAAAGAAAGAGCGAAGTGAGGTTCGAACTCAGATGCACGGTATAGCAGGAAAAGCGGTGCGCCCGCCACGGAGCCATCATGTCTATATGATAACTTTTGTGAAATTATGGATTGATATACTCCTTAAAAATTAAAACAAATGTCTCGTTTTTGAATTTGGTGGGTAGGGGTGCTTAATTTAATTTGAGAATTGATTTTAATAGTAGGTACGGAACCCTCAGTGCGCAAGCCCGACTCGCACTTGACCAATTTTTTTGTCTTCGAAGCTTACTCGATGTATGACATTTGATAAGGTTTTCATCAGTTTAATCGTGTGTAATGATATGTTTTATTTTTAGGCTCCAACTTTAATTAATCATACGAATGAAAATTCTACTCGAAACATATTTAAATTTTTGTAAAATGCTGTGGTCTTTTTTACGACCCACTTTAGGGTCACCAATGACAGTGAAGTTCTATTTCAGTTTGAAATTTATAGGATTACTTAGATACTTTATTAAGGTATGTATGAAGTTAACTTTGTATGTCACCTGGTTTTATTATTTTATTCATATTCTAACAACGAAATTTTGGGGTTTTCCTTCATTGTACAATTTCTTTTGGTTTTACGTAACACTTTTTACGTAACCAGTACGTCGCCTTATTTTTTAAGATGCATCTGGTAGAAATTCATTATCTCATTATGGAAACACTGTCTACGACTGTCATTCCATAGTCAAATCATTAAATGTTGCATTTAAATGAGATCTAGGCTTTAGAATTTTATGTAACATTAATAATGTTATTGTGACGTAAATATTTACGTCGCTTTTATTTATGTCATATAACATTCATATAAGGTCAAATAGACGGCCAAAAACTCAAGTTAGACTAGCGTTTTTGTAAGTTATTCTTTGGCTGAGTTATTTTCCATGACTGTTGGGTAGCCAGATTAGGTATCTACAGTCTACATACTGCATAGAAACAGACTAATTAGTATTTAGATACTATCTATCTTTTAACTAAGTAATAGATATTAGGTATTACAACAAAAAAGTGAAGGCCATACTATATAGGTATAGACCATAATTAACAATATTTAATTATTAACTACAGTAGGTACCTAAATAAATAATAATTATGCATACAGTCTATTTGTCAACCTGTACAAATGACCTTTGTTAAGGAAAAAAACCATCGTATTATTTTTTGTTTACCTTAAGCTTTGCTGCTAGTTCCCTTGAAAACAACACATTTGCCAGTTTGCTCTGAGAATATGCTTCCGCTGCGTTATATCGTCGCTTCTCATAGTTCAGATCGTCAAAGTTAATATCGTATCCTGAAAAGGTAGAAGAAAATTTAAACATGATGGACATTATTTATTATAAGTCACTCATAACAAATTTGGGAATCTTAGTTGCTACTCGTTAGATCAATACTTCATTTTGGTTTTATTTTTCTGGTACAATACACATTAATTTCTATTGATTATTATTATATCAGTATTTTCGATTGGTAAACTTCAAAGATATGGAGGTGAGCGCTTTTAAATGAAACAAAAATAAATACAATGTTCAATTTGTTTTGTTTTCAATAATGTTGGACAGTGGACTATCACTATTACACATGTCGAAAGCTTCAATAGTTACTGAAATATTGGTTCCATTTTTAACAATTTTGATATGGAACCCTAAAATGGAGGTACAAAGTAAGGAACAACTAAACCATGTAATTTTATAATAAAAATAGTCATTTCTGTTTTATTTATTTTTTTCGAGTATATCCTTGAAAAAGTAGAAGCACTAAAGATATAGTGTTCCGGTTGGCAAAAAAGTTCAATTTGTTTACTGAGTATAGTTACTATGGTGAAATAATCATAGTTATTCATACTCTGTGGTTGAGTGGTTAGCGTGCCAGTTTTCAAGGCGCCGCCATATCTGAGGTTCCGGGTTCGATCCCCCGTCGGGGCAATGTAGAAAAATAAGTTTTCTACATTGTCTCGGGTCTGGGTGTTGTGGTACCTTCGTTGTTTCTGATTTCCATAACACAAGTGCATAAGCTACTTACTATGGGATCAGAGCAATGTATGTGATGTTGTCCACTATTTATCTATTATCTATTTACTTACTAGTGTGAGCTGCCGAAGACACTGTAACAATCCTTGCCGGTGTACTATTCCTAATACAGGGCAAAAGCAGCATCGTCAAGAGGAAATGGGCCAAGTGGTTGGTGCCAAACTGTGTTTCGAAACCATCTTCAGTGACTCCTTTAGGACACATCATTACTCCAGCATTATTTACAAGGATATTTATATGAGGCTCAGTTTCAAGAACTTTCTTTGAAAATTCACGAACAGATTTGAGCGAAGACAAGTCACATTTTTCTACCACCAAAGCACCCTTCCCAGCCAAGTCTTTGCAGGATTGTTCTATGTCATTTTTGGCTGCTTCTGCTTTGTCTGTATTTCTGCAGGCCATTATTACCTTTGCGCCTGAAATGTAATAAAAATATAACATTACCTATTTACAAACTGACTTCAAAAAAAGGAGGTTCTCAATTCGTCGGAATCTTTTTTTTTAAATCAATATATGTAGTTACTTGTGTATCATTCTAAATTTTTAATTATCTTTAGGTACCTACTTAAGTAAAGAACTACTTATCTAATTTCAATATTTACAAAGGTGACCTTGGTCAGTTCATTGACCTACTTATTTAATTGTTACATAGGTCAATGAACTTTTGACAGCACGTTTCTTTTGGAAATCGAATTCTAGAAACACGAAAGTATTGTGGTATTATGAACACAGCTGTAAATAATGAAACAAGTGAAAAACTCACCTCTTTTATAAAAATCGAGTACTGTTTCTTTGCCAATCCCTGTATTGCATCCTGTTACTATCGCGATTTTTCCCACCAATTTAACATTACTATAACAACGTCCACTGAATAACGGCATGACTTTGTCTTCGAGAAATTCTCACTAACAAATTTCGAATTCTTTATACGGGTAGCCGGTAAATAGCGGAGATCTCATGTCAAGGTCACAAACAAAACAATACTCGTCTCATTCAAATGTTTTTAGGAGAACCATAATCTCCAAATATTCTCCAACCTACCTAAATAGTACCTATTGTCGGCCTCGCAACTTTTGACACCTGTCAAACCGGTTAGTTGATTCCGTCACCTATTTTCACTATACACTAGTGAGGACCTTGGCGTAAATTGTTTCTTATCGATTTTAAAAATACCCACTCAATCGATGCACCCTTCTCGTAGACAAACGCGTAGGTACTTATGTAATAATGTATAGAACCTAGTGTTTATAGGCAATAGGTAGGTAGGTATGTTATATAAAAAGAAAATGTTTTAGTTTATTAGTAAATAGCTAGGAGTACCTTTCCATCTCACAGAACACATACTTCTAACTTCATAGATTAGTTACTATATAGTGTGTCCGGGATCGAACTAGCGATAATTTAAGGGAGTATTCTATAGCTCATTACAAGCAAAAAATCCCCTATAAATGGAGGGCGCCCCCTCACCCCCTCCCCGGTAAATTTGGTTCAAATTTGGTTGCATTGTTTTGGGTATGTGTTCACAAAATCAGTAATATCTTGAAAGTCTGTTTCTTCACATATTCTCAACTGGTCTCATTCGACTGGGTACAATATTCTCCATCGCTGGATACATAACAATAATGTAAAACGTTTAAATAACACAGCCAAAAATGCCTAAAACTAAAAAAATATTGCCCAAAAAAATAAAACGTGAAGTTATTGGTAAATTTTGCAGAGACGGGATCACTTAGACCATATGTTTTGTAGTAAATCAATAGCTTTTGAGTTAAGCAATATAACTACACCAACAGTTTGTCTGTAGGTTACTAACTTTTAGAGTTATTATTGTTTGGTTTAAACATAATATAATTGCGGGCGCGTAAAACCTTTGCAAAACTCAGAAGTTAGCATCCCACAGAAAAAATATTAATATTCTTGTATTACTGAACTCAAAAGCTATCGATTTGCTACAAAAAAATATGGTGTTAATGACCCCGTTTTTACAAATACCAATACATCACGATTTAATTTTTTTGGTCAATATTTTTTAATTGCAGGCATTTTTGGTTGAGTTATTTTAACGTTTTACATTATTATTATTATAAGGTATCAAGCGAAGGAAAATATTGTACCTAGTCGAATGAAACCATTTGAGAACATGTGAAGCAACAGACTTTCAAATTAAGTATTACTTATTTAGTGTGCACATACCCAAAAACGCAACCAAAATTGAAATGGCTCTCCCGGGGAGGGAGTGAGGGGGTGCCCCCCCTTAGGAGATTTTTATCTTGTAATGAGCTAAAGAACCCTCCCTTGAATTATCGCTATTCGCTAGTTCGATCCCGGACACTGCTCTCTAGTTACGAGATTAGATTAGGTACCTACGAGTCAGTGCTGCCAGATGACAGATCAAAAAGCTTACTTAGCGCTAAAAGCACCGACAGGTACAATATACATAGGTGGCTAAAAGCGACATAAAAAACGCTAGATTGGATAAAATAGTTAGGTACGTTGTTTAAAAAGCGCTAAATTTCGTTAGATTTTAAAATGGAACTTTTGTATTATTTCATTATTATGTTTGTGTTTTTCTCACTTGTAATCGGTTTTCCCTTTGGCCGAACTTTGACTCTTCTATAATATTTAAAATTAGGGAGTGTAAAGGGAAGGAGAACTTTCCTTATTAGCAACGCGACAGTGTGTTTGTAAGTGAAGATGTTTGTTACTTCTTCACATAGCGCATCTAGATTTAGCAAAAAATTAGGATTGAGATACAACATCATAATACTATCTTAGATAAACACATAAGCTACAATATAACCCGAAAACATTAAATACTTAATAAGTAAAGTGAAAATCAAAAAGAGCTAAGTTGTCCGCTAGGCGTTAAAATTTTTAGACGTGCGCAAAACATATAAAAATGCAACTATGAATGTAGCGCCGAAAGCGCTAAAATGGCAGCACTTGTTCATTCAGAACCACGTGAGGTCGAACTCAGACCTCACATTGAACCTGAGGAGAATGAATAAGGAGTAAGGGCGTTTGGCGGTGGGGGCAATGCATTGAGCTTGCGACTTGCGAAGTATTTTTTAATTGAAGTCAGTAGCAGACAGCAGTACAACTTTACTCCCGCTGCTTAGCAGTAAACTCGCTTGTGCGCGGTACTAAATAAACATATTTTAAATTATTTTAACAACGGTTTATACACCAATATAGGTCCTTATAAACCTTGTTTCTAGTATCTTACGTGTGAAAAACATAAATAAACTGTATTTTTAACCGACTTCAAAAAAAGGAGGAGGTTCTCAATTCGTCGGATTCTTTTTTTTTACTTAGGTAACTGACTGGTGATCTTATTTTAATTTTCTACTGATACAGATGTAATAAACAGACTAATGACCCAGGAAGCATTAAAACGGCGCGATAAAATATAAATTTCTAAATAGCGCGAAAATTGAATTTCATTTTCGTTATTCAAAGACAGCCATAGGATTTCTTTGTTTGTTTCGGTTTTTGTAGCTGGATTCTACTGTTTTCATGTTTAATTTATTTTTTCAGATTTAATAAATATGGATTATATAAGCGGATGGTGTAAAAGTAAAAGAACTTTGGACGGACACACTGTGGTTATAACAGGAGGAAATACAGGCATTGGAAAAGAAACCGCTCTTGATCTGTACAAAAGAGGTGTGTATTTAATGGTATTTACTTATTTAAATTCAGAACATCTCATTATCTTTGACATAAAAAACAAAAGGGAAAGTTTTAAACCGCTATTCGAGTAGGAATAGGTATGCATCGCCACGTTATAGCTCAGACCTTATTATGTAGGTATTTTAACAACGTGCATGCACAGATGTTGTGTACGTGTAGCATCCAGAATATCGGCATAAGGCATATCTAAGGACTGATAAATAGTTACCCACAAAAGAACAAAAAAATATTATTTAAAAAGTTATCGTTATTTTTTTCATATTATATTATTATCATTACCCTATATCAGGAACACATAGTACTTTTTATCACAGAGTACTTTTATATAGAAGAGTGGTCAGAAGTTCGGAACTCCGAAACTAGCGCCATCTGTCAAAATTCTATAGGTGGCTGCTGAGCGAACTACAACGTAGCGTAGCCTTACTGTTGGTGACAAAACAAGCATTTTTGGTATCTATCCAGTGTCTATCATCACTTCAGCCAGTGCTAGACATAGGCTTTCTGGAGGAACCACGACTGATCGGCCACAACCACTCTGATTGAGGATAGGGACAACCCTCCACCACCCATGGCCCAATGAACCTCGCGGTTATGGGGGCCGAATCGCGGGAGGGCGCCCGTTCGGTACTTGCTCTTGGCGTGTTCCCGGGGCGCCTTCTTGATTCCCTACAAATTGTTTCCTCTCGCTTCTTGTCCCTATGTGCTCACTCTCCCCATTCTGGGGCAGGACGATATAAAGACGGACTCGCCTCGCGTCGTCGCTGTGCGTAGCAAAAAAGTCTCTGTGTCACTCCAAGTCGTTCTGCCTCTTATGCCATGCGTACGCGAACTCCCGTAGCTATCCGAAGTTGGCCGCTGAACCCACGAGATCCTGATGGTAATAAACTGGGCCAGAAACTTCGCGTACGATCCCGTCCAGCAGTACGCACCGGAGATCCTCGTATAAGGAGCACTCACACAAAACATGGTGGAGGTTCTCCACCACCAGTCCGCAGAAGCACTCGCTAGTCTCGACTAGACACATGTCTTGCAGGCGCTTTCGAAAGAGACCGTGCCCCCTCAGCATCTGCTCGGTCTGATAATCCGGGACGACCCAAGTCGCCTCGAGTCGCCCGGCCACGTCTGGAAAGAATTGAATTCATATAATGTAGGTACTCAATAAGTGCACTAACCTATCTAATTAGATAATTTTAATAATTTGAGCAGTCGTGTTATTACACGACTGCCCAAAAAAGGAGTGTAATGTTTTTGCGTTGATGTATGTATGTATGTGAGTTTCTTTATTCCATCATAACTTCTGAACGGCCGAAAAGATGTGGACATATTATGGAATCCTTACATCATTCCGAGTAATATAGGCAATTTTTTTTTGGAAAAAGCAATTTTACCACAGTGCAGTCGTGTTTTTTTAAATTTATTAATTATTTACTTGTTTTAATTTTGTTTTATATAGGTGCACGTGTTATATTAGCGTGCCGCGACCTAGCCAAGACAGAAAAGGCGAAAGAGGATATCCTCAAGCAAACAAACGAAGACCACAAGGGTTCCGTGGCTATCGAAAAGCTCGACCTGGGCAGTTTGCAGTCGGTACGCGACTGCGCCACGCGGATACTGGCCAGCGAGGGGAAGATCCACATTCTTATAAACAATGCGGGGATCATGATGGCGCCGCGCGGCACGACGGAGGATGGGTACGAGATACATATAGGGACGAACCATTTCGGCCACGCGCTGTTCACGTTGCTGCTGCTGCCTCGGATATTAGAGAGCGCGCCGGCGAGGATTGTTACCGTGGCGTCGCTTGCACACATTCGTAAGTATAGAACTCTCACTATAAGTCTTCATTTTCGACAATACTCGTAGATAGAGAAGATGGATATGGGATATTTACATGTAGGTATAGGTACAGTACTGATGAATCGCTCAGGTAAAAGTGAGCAGCTGAGGCGATTTTCGCAAAAACAGAAAATTGTACATCACCCAAACATCAACAGCCAATCGGTGCCTACGCTGTACAGCCAATGCAAACATTAACCAATCAGTGCCTAGGTGGCTCGACCGATGCAAACATAAACCAAGCAGTGACTAAGGTGTAACTTTGTCGATTTGATTGAGAAATGTCGCTTTTACGGCCACAAATTCTTAGTTTTTTTTTCAAATTCCAAAAAAAAATGATCACTAAATTACAAGTCTTAGGTACATCTACCTATGTTATTTTTTTGCAGTTTCGAACTTTGATTTCGACGATGTCAATATCGAAAAATCGTTTTATTTGCCGGCAAAGGCGTACGGTAGAAGTAAAGCTGCAAACATATTGTTCTCAAGAGCTCTGCATCTGAAATTGAGAGTGAGTACGCTGATAACCTAAGAATCAATGCGTGAAAATCGAATCAAAATGAATTCATACTTTTCTCCAGGTGGCAGTTCCCATCTTAAAGACGTCGACGTCACCCACATAAGCTCTCCAACATCTTCATACTCATGTCACCAAGTCCAAAATGAATTCATACTATTCTTCTGGTCGAATGAATGCTTCCCTGGCCTCCCAGGTGAAAAGTTTTCATCTTCAAGAGGTCGATGTCTCCCACATAAGCTCGATACATCTTTGTACCCATGTCACTAAGTGTATAAAATGTCACCTATAAAATGATTTTTTTTTTCGTATCCAGGAAAATAACATCCAAAACGTGAACACGTACAGTTTGCACCCGGGAACGGTAAGCACGGAGCTGGGCAGACATTTGGACAAGTCCATCTTTTACGGCTCTACGTGGTTCTTCAACAATGTGCTCAAGTGGTTCATCCGCTCGCCCCGCAGCGGCGCGCAAACCACTATTTACTGCGCCATCGACGAGGCGTGCGACGACCAGAGTGGACTGTATTACGAGTGAGGATTGTTTCAATAGGTTATGGGCTCAGTTCACTAAAAAAAGGTTATGGGCATATCATGTGCTTCCAACAGCTTATCATATTATTATCTAATACGAGATTACTCCCTAGTAGGCTCTTAAAAAATAGTCGAATAATTTGAGAACCTCCTCCTTTTGTGAAGTCATTTGAAAATGTTCTAAATTCTAAAAGGACAATGGGGCACTATTTTTAGACGTGTCAAGTTAGTTTAGTTCACAGAATTTGCAAAAAAATGCTTTATTCAATTCTCAAAAATGATTAAATTCTCTGACCTGTTCAATGCCCAACGACTAGGTTATAGGTATAATATTTCTCAGTTGCAGTCTGTTTTTATTCATGTCTGCAGCCGTAGCCGTACGACATAATATGGCGTTGTATATTACACATTGAATTTCAGTATTTTTTTTTGTAAAGAATAAGGTGTATTTAAGAAATTTTCGTGTTATTTCATTTTCAGCAACTGTGCAGTCTCGCGAAGGTACTGGCAATGTAGAGACGATGCAGCGGCGCTCAAACTTTGGGACCTCACGCTCGACAAACTTGGCGTGCCAGATCCGTTTGTTAAAAAAGACTGAGTTTTTTTGTACTGAATTTCATTTATAGGGCGATTATTTTAATATATATATCATACCTACATACTTTGAAAAGTTTTTATTCTAACCGCTCATTTAAATTTTCACTGGCAACAGTATTATTTCGGAAGCAATTAAAACCCCTAAAAGTTGGCAGTACGGTAGGTACTTACTGCCAGTATAAAGCCATCGCGGTTGAATGTCTTGAGATATAACAACTCACAATATCATAGTAACCTGTCGAATATAATTCAGGCTAATGGCTAAATGATTAAGTCATTAGCCTGTAACAGATTGAGATACAGCAGCGATGGGTATTCTACAGCTGGTACTTTAGAATAGGCTTATCTACGATCGACATAGAAACCTGTGGATAACTCATTCCATGACTAAATGCGACAAGTTCATTAAAAATATATGGAAATAACAATCGATCGACGATTAATTTTGATTCCTATACGTTATTTGAATTCGTTCCATATACTTACTTAGTTATGGAGGAGTGAGCGATCAATACCTTTGGCAAAAATAAGGCATATTATGGCTCTTTGTCCAGCCGTCATCGGGATGTATCGAGAATATGTCTCATTTACATAAGTAAACAGTTGTTTTTGAAAAAGAGCAATTGCTGAGTTTCCTGCCCCTTATTCTCGGTGTAAAACTGCTTTCGAACGTGGCGGTGGAGTCTCACATTTCATAGACGCCTGTATAACTCGTTTCAAATAAGGCTGATAACGTGTAATAGAGATACAAACACAATGACAGTCCTTTTCTCATTTGAAAGGCATTATAAGTTAGGTCTACGAGTACCTACTTAGGTATGTGAAAGAATAAACATTTGGATTTGAATAGATTTGTACTTAGTGACGGCTGTGGTAGACAAATAACCTAGGCTGCTGTTTTCTATTACATACGAGTAAGTCCTAATGTTACACCTCAAATCATAGGATAACTGGTATCAAGATGTATCAAGTATATTCATCTAACATCGTGTCTTCAAGTTTCTTAGTACTAAAATGTTTGTTGCGGTATCTGCTGGGAGTGTTGGGCTCGCGTCGCAGCGCTCTCTTGAGTTTGAACGAGCCCTGCGCGGGTTTCTCGCAGAAGAACATGGAGGGTAGTTCGCAGTTCGCGGTGGCGAGTAGCCCGCTCCTGCGCACGCCGCCGCAGCGCTCCTCCAACTTCGAGAAGGTTCCGGGACACTTGAAATCCCAGTTGAGATGCTTATCTGGCAACCTGTCTCCTGTGAACAAGAAGCTATTTTTACCGTGTGCTAGTACAAACATCTACATTTTTTAGGGATCCATACCTCAAAAGAAAAAAACGGAAACCTTATTAGATATAAAATTTCAAAAAAAAATACTGGCGTCTGGCGTACGTAATACTACAGGGTGATCGGCTAAAAAAGTATCTATCAATCTTTAAAGAACTGCATCAAAATCAAAACGTGATTTTTTAAGTGTTGACCAAACCATGTTTTGACATTGATACAGTTCTTTAATGATTGATACATTTTTATCCGATCGCCCTGCTGGTGTGATAAGATGGGAGTGGGGCGCCAGGTGCCCGCCCGCCGAGTAGCAGCTGGAGTGCGCCTCGCTCCAGCTCTGCGGCTCCGTGTGCGTGAGGTAGCACGTGGCGTATTGGTACTGAGCAAGCGGGCAGCCTCAGGAACATACAAGGAACAAGAGATCTTACCAAGAACTGTCCGGTAGTGATACCGCTGGAACAAGTCCGTGAAGCCGAGGAAGGCGAAGTCTCCCGGCGTGCGGTGCTGGTCCACCTGCTTGAACGCGTCGCGCAGGTGCTCGGCCTCCTCGCGCGAGTCCAGCAGCGCCAGGTGCCCGCCCGCCGAGTAGCAGCTGGAGTGCGCCTCGCTCCAGCTCTGCGGCTCCGTGTGCGTGAGGTAGCACGTGGCGTTGGGGCCTAGCTTCCATCCTGGAAATTAAAAGCGAGCGTTTCGTGGACTGACAATGAGTAAATCGTATATATCACGATTTATTTTTTACTATCCTCAACAATATTGCTGCATGTTATACCTATTAATACTATTGATGTACCTAATAAAGGGGAGAAAAAAATAGCTTGTTGCTATCTGTCGCATTTAGGTACGAGCTTTACGCAGGCGGCAGGCGCCTCCTGTTTGCCTATTTTATTGCCCAGTGAGCAGCAATTTTAGCGATACTGATAAAACTTACCTACTACATACTATGGTCTGTGGTTATATACAGTAGCGCGGAGAAAGGAGCTTTATGAGTTGGTCTTTCGTTCAACGCTAACATCAAAATCACCAAAAAAGTTTCTTCAGAACTCGTACCTATACCATACCTAAACATAACTTACGTGAATCGAAGGTATCACAGTCAGGAAAGTAAACAACTCTGGAGGCCTTTATTTTGCAAGCGAACGGTAGAGTTCGGGAGCAGGGGTGCACGAACAGCTTGCCGTTGCGGCGCATCGCGACACAACGCCCGCCGCTGTGCTGCGGCTGGCTCAGTTCCCACAGGAGCTCCAGTATCGTATCTTGTAAGCTGCTTCCTGGAATTGTTTAAGGTATTCTTATTTCTTACTCGTTAGGATAGGATTCTTACGCATGTACGTTGGTGAGTAGGAATATGAATACAGACAATAAAAACGTTTTATCGAATTACTAAAAAATTGGTCAAGTGCGAGTCGAGCTCACGCACTGAGGCGTATAAACTAAAAACCCCTGCCCACCAAGTTCAAACACGAGCAAAAAATCGTGTTTGTTGTATGGGAGCCCCCTTAAAATTTACTTCATTCTATTTTTTTGTACCTATTTGTTGTTATAGCGGCAACGGAAACATGTAATCTGTGAAAACTGTCTCTATCACGGTCCAAGAGATACAGTCTTGTGACAGACGGACAGACAGACGGCAAAATCTTATAAATACGGTTCAGTTTTTTAACCTTGTGGTATGGAACGCTAAAAATCCATTGTAGATTCCTAAAAAAATACCTATACTGTGGAGATCTTGGAGTTTGATGGGAAAACATTATATCTAGATTTCTTCCCAATTTAATTGAAGCCCCCTATAGCTTGGCAGCTTGGCACGAAATTGCCAAGCTTTAGGTACATACCATTAATAGTAACAAATGTCCGCTCCGAGTACAAATCGTGTATCCCCACGTAGACTCCCTCATACTTGGTCAGTATGGGCGCTATGAGCAGCGGCACACTGTCGGCCTCGTCCAGGTTGGCCGGCACGATCAGCTCGGTGCCCTCAGCCTCGCAGCGTATGCGGGCCTGGTGCCAGTCCACTGCCTCGGGGTGCAGTTTGTAGAACGCGTCGAACGCCCTCTCGTAACGGTAGTCGTCGCGGTACTTCGGACGCTTCGACTCTGTCACTGGGTCATGGAAATTCACTATCATATTAATAGCTGACCGGACAAACGTATAAAAAAAATAGTTTTTCTCAACCATGCTTGGTTTGAGCATTATTTTCACAAATTCTTCCATATCTGTCGTGGTTTAAGTAGTGGTCGTCCGCTGTACTATACAACCTATTCTCAGATCTACAGAATGTAGAAAATTTTTTTCGTAAAAATCGGTCAAGCCGTTTTAGAGGAGTTTATGGTTACAAATTTTAAAGATTAGAGTATTTTTCTATTTATCAAGCAGAGCTGCCTTACAAAGATTAATTTGGCTTATCTTGATGGGAATTTCAACTCCTTTTCGTTAATCCCGGACAAAAGTCGAGGAGGCTTACGAATATTTCAGATTTATCAGGATTGGGTAGGTATATATTATCAGAATTCAGAATAATGGCCAAGTGCGGATTTGCATGATTCACATTCTTGTGAGAAAGACAACTCAACTGTATACAGGAATCCTCACGACGTAAGTACTTAGGCGAGTGAAATTTTAGTTGCCACTTGCCAAAAACACAAACACTAAAAAACAGAGCTTCACGCTGTTGCTTGAACCCTGCAATTTCAAATATACTTGTTGCAGAATTTCAAGCCCTCGGCTGATTTCGAATTTTTAAATAAAATACATATGTCTTAGTATTAAGGATATAGTCATGCCTAGTGACTATTTTATAGTCAGTTTAAATAGTTAGTAATTCTAAAATGGTAATTTATCTCACCTAATTAGTGTTTTATTTTTGTTTTTAGTCACCTATTAGGTGAGTAAAAATAAAATCTCAGTGAGTAAAATTACCTAATAAATATTAGGTTAGGTAAATTAACTCACCGATAATTGCGATCAATAATAAAACAACGCAAACACGAAGTTTTACATACAGATCCCGATTCATTATCACACATCGCTATTCACATGTTTTGTAAGCAGTCAGCAGTAAGCACACAAATCACAATCGATATCTTAGACAAACACCGCTATTATCGACCACAAAGGAAATTATTTCAAACACCGGAAAATTGTTCAGACTTTCGCGAGAGGCAAAAATATAAAACAAGTTATTAATTTCCGAGAAATTTTATTTCCACTTAAAATCTATTCACGATACCTATGTTGTAAATAAGATTCGGTATATTCAAAAAAGTTTTGTTTTATATGTTTTAATTTTTACAATAAATAGATGCGGAAATAATTTTAGTCATCGAAAACAAATTCTGATAGAATCTTTGTGACTGAATAAAATGTTTTAATCTTATTTATGCATCTAAGCATTATATTTGATCACAATTTCATTGAGTACAAAATATCGACTTCATAATGACACTTAGATAAATGCTGTGTTCTAAATAATAAAGCTCCTACTTATTTCACATTATTATAATACTTCAACCATATATACAAACTGCATCTCAACTTTGAACTAAAATTACAAACAAACAACAAATATAAATCAGGTTTAACAGATGACTAGGGATATAATAATTTCCTAAATACTTCATACGAAGCGTTGATTATACCCCAGCTTAAAAATGCTCGAGATATATTGAGGAGTGCACCGTGATAGAAATTCGCAAACTTGGATCCTCGCTTCCTAAGGATATAGTTAAACTCATAAATGAGTGTCCTATGAGGGCCTCCGAGCTCGCACTGCATTGCAATCTTAATGACATTTAAGGGATAAAACAAAGTGCTGAGAAAAGCGCCAATGGACGCACCGGCGATAAAATTCTGTATGCTTTCATACAACATGTTTTCCTGTTTGGGTAACCTATCACGCACTTCATCTCTTATGATGAAGAACATGGCGTTCGAAGGTCCATTCCTTAGTAGGATAGGCACGAGTCCTCTGTAAAACTCTTTTATACCGTAGTACTTAGCGATGTGACTTGACAAGTGCGGAGTGTTTTTGAACTGATTGTGGTATTTGGGGTGTATCAGCAACGTTTGCAGTCTTTCGAATGGCATTAGTGTAGCTTCGAAGCAACCGGCGACTACTCCCGCGACAGTTTTGGCAACATAGGAATTTATTTTGTACTGTAGCAGAGGCTGCAGGCATTCGTCGTAAACTCCAAACATGAGGGACATTGACATGGATCTTTGCAGCAGAGGTGGAAGCATGCCACGGTACAGGTATCCCATGCCCTCCTTCTGTAGCTGGTTCAATGCAAATGTTGCTTCAACACCATGCATCATCTGAAAATAAAAAATATGATCAGGGGGGCTACCACCGTGACTTAAAGCAATATTATTGTAATATTGTTTTGACATTTTCATACAATGTCAGTATGGAATTTTTTAAAACAATATTACAATAATATTACTTTAGGTCACAGTAGTAGGCCCCCAAGTAGTTGCTATAATGGTACAAGATATTAACTAAACTATAACATCTCTATATATATTTTTTTTACATAAAATGCGTAAAAAAATAAAATGCGTAAATGCGTAAATGTGAATATCGTGCCTATACCCAACAGATTGTATATCAAAAAGTAGCCAGAAGGGTTTTTAATATTATAATTTCTAATTCATTGACTTACACTTTAATTTAATTGACTATGTACTTATCTACGTTTAAAAAAAAACTTTACTTAAAAATTTCCCAAAAGATCATTTTCTGCAGTTTACCATATTTGCAAAACTAATTGCCTTAAGCCTTAATAACATTTGAATTTCCCGGGCTAGTATGTCCAATGCCCCTTAAACAGCAAATAACAATAAAGCAGTATAAAGTATGTACCTGTCTAAAAATTAGCTTATTCAAAGGATAGCTAAGGAGTATATTGCAGAATGCTGCGCCCCCACCGCACGCAAACTCCTTCCAATGATTCTGCAGGCCGTTGACATTGACAGGGACAGCCATATTGCCTTCATTCAGGCAACTTTGGTCCAGGAACTGACGCTCTGACATCTGCCCCTCACATGGCCATTATTTATCCATTATCTAGAACAGAAAATAAGGCTCATGGTGCTCCTTTATTTATAACTTATTTAGTCCTTGTTATCTAGTTTACTGTTCTAGTTTACTGTTTCAAGTTTGAATATGGAATTCAATTTTTGGGGCTACAACAAATAGGTATAAAAGAATGAGAAAATTTTCTTGGTCTTTTGACCATCCTCCTGTGGCAGATAATATGGTATAAATATTGAAATTATTTTTTAATCAGTTGTAAAAAAAATTAATGGCTATCAGCCAACTTAGGTAACAGAAAAACAGTTAGTGTTAAGCTCATTATAGCATAGATACGAACAGTAAAGTTTTACAAGGCCATTTTATAAATTCTTCACTGAAAATTCCTAACCGTTTTAACTTAATTTCAATAATAACCTGACATAACTTTTAATCCCATTAATGTCGAACACTACTCACATAGTAAAAAGAAGAAAATTATGTTTATGTTTCCAATAAAAGGGTAGAAAATCATATAAAAAGTTACCTTTCTTCATTTAATGGTTCAGTGTTACGTGTAGCAAGGTGCAGCATGAAATTCTTATACTGTCTTCATCCATACCATTCTAGTTTAATGTGAAAAAACAAAACTTGAAACAGATTTAAGAATAATTACATTACATAATTTACAATCGCGAATTTTAATGATACTTCTTTGTTTTGGCTACATACTAATATAGATATTAAATTAGGCAAAATTTCGCGATTCGCGAATCGCCAAATTACCAATGCCAAATGCAAATGCCAAAGATGCCAAATGCCAATTAGCCAAATGTCAAAACAAAATGTCATGGATGTCACAATCACAGACCGAACCACAGACCAGGAACCGATTACATGGAATTAATAAGTACCTACTTCGTAACCGAAAGGACCGAACAATGAACATTCTACATGACATTGTTGTACTCTTAGCTCTTTGCTACATGATGATTGATGACACTTTGCTCCTCAGAGTATAATACATGAAAACATAA
Organism: Coenonympha glycerion; assembly: GCA_963855885.1. Taxonomy (NCBI): domain Eukaryota; kingdom Metazoa; phylum Arthropoda; class Insecta; order Lepidoptera; family Nymphalidae; genus Coenonympha; species Coenonympha glycerion. The sequence continues at coordinate 13,640,532 of OY979630.1, read as the reverse complement.
TAATACATGAAAACATATTTTATGTACAATAAAACTTCTTTCGTCTGAGCTTTGCTCTAAGACATTTCTGCTCATTTTCTGCTATCATTACTCTGTGAAGGAGCACACCACGGGTGTGCCCGCGAAATTCAAATTTTTCGTGGTTTTTCGCGATTTTTAAGCTAATAAGACATAATAGGCTTATGGCCGTCAAATTGCGATAATCCCAATATCTTCTTTACGTGTTTATATGAAAATCTCTGCTCGAAAGTGTCATGGTCGAGTTAAAGAAATTAGTCCGAGATTTGCGAGTTACTCACATAAAACTCGATACTCGGACTAATTTCCTAGGATACACATTTTTATGCAAAGATTTTGATATAATCATGTAAAGATGATACTGCCATTCTCGCAAATTGATTGCCATAAGCCTATCATGTCTAATTAGCGTACAAATTGCAAAAAACCCCGAAAATTTTGAATTTCGCGGGCAAACCCGTTGATTTCACGTTAAAGGACTGGTATCCACTATCCAGGGCCGTAAAATAAATTAAAAAAAACGGCCAAGTGCGAGTCGGACTCGCGCACCGAGGGTTCCATACTATAAAAGAAGTAAAACATTAAAAGAATCACTTTTGTTCATGATTTTACGAGTATAAATTACATATATACTATCTGTGTCCATTTTCTAACCCAAATAAAGTTTATTATTATTTTCATATTTAAATTAACTCTCACACCCGGCACATGATAAATATATATAAAAACCAAAGACGCATAATAAACTTACTTACATACACATAGATTAAATAAACATACATAAACGTTACACACATACATATATGTACCGGGCGGAGGACTATACCCCGGCAGGGGAGACCAAACGGCCGGGGGTCAGGGCGACAGGCTAAGAAACCGACGGACTATCCTAGCCGAGTCGAGCACCACCGTTATTATTATTATTATTATTATTCTTTATATTCGTATTAATTCATATTTTCTACATTTTTAAATATTTCATTACAAAACTAAAAAAAAAAAAACATTTAAAAATATAAAAAATAGCGGTCCACCGGCTTCGGGAACAGGGTCCAAGCAACCGGCGGTCAGGGCCCCAGAGAGAGGAACCTCCTGACGATGCGAGCCGTGTCTAGGAGTACAGCCTTCTGGATCTGGCCCTTGACCCAGCTACCCAACGAGAGCCTCGAAAGATGTTGGTCGAGGCTCTTGGCTATAAGACCATTAGCAGTAATGACTATCGGTACAATGATTGCTGAGTCTACATTCCACATAGCGACAACCTCGTGCGCCAAGTCGCCAATACTTGGTGAGTTTCTCTTTCTCAGCTTTCACGAGGTTCTCGTCATGCGGAACAGCAAAATCAACAATCATTGCACGGCGCTCTGATCGATCTATCACCACTATGTCAGGCTTATTGGCTACAATAGTCCTGTCTGTAATGATAGACCGATCCCAGTATAGTGTGATATGGCCATTTTCAAGAACTGGGTCGGGCACATACTTGTAGTACGGTACCTCCGATTCCACAAGATTGTATTTCAAGGCAAGTTGCTGGTGGATAATCCTGGCCACTTGGTTATGTCTGTGTAAGTATTCGCCGTTAGCTAGATGAGAACAACCAGAAACAATGTGACGGATAGTTTCTCCAGGACGGCGACATGCCCGACATATGTCTACCGTTCCATCCTTCACAATGTATTTTCTGTAATTGTTCGTCATCATGACCTCGTCCATAATTGCACAAACAAACCCTTCGGTTTCCCCAAAGAGGTCACCAAAGCGCAGCCAGGCCACGGACGCTTCAAAGTCAACATCAGGCCCGTGGAGGGCCCGATAAAAGCGTCCGTGAAGCTCCTTACCTTGCCATACAACCCTGCGGTCATTGGTACTGAGCACCACAGGTATGCGCCAGTTCTCGTTAGCCAAGGAGAGCGGCGTCAGACCCCTGTCCACTGCGACCACATCGCGGTGCATCTCCGTCTCGGCGTGGAGAAAGTACTCCCTGAGACTGCACACCTCGCGGTTGTGGAGGGTTTTGGCATTCAAAAGGCCTCTTCCTCCACACTTCCGCGGAATGTACAGCCTCATCACCGAGGAGCGCGGGTGATGCATCCGATATGCGGTCAGCAGCGCACGAACTTGTCTGTCCAAGGCGTCAAGCTCAGTCTGAGTCCACCTGATTATGCCGAAGGAATACATTAAGACCGGCATGACCCAACCGTTGAAGGCGCGCACCTTATTGCCGCCCGATAAAAGGCTTTTCAGTACTTTCCTCAGACGGCCAAGGAAACGCTCCCTCACCGACTGCCTCATGTCGGCCTCTCTGATACCTAACGCCTCCGCCATGCCCAGGTATTTGTAGGTTTCAGTTTTAGTTTATTATTATTATTATTATATAGGCACTTTTGTTGGCAAACCGCAAACCTAACTTTGTATTCGGCGGATTATTGTTATTAGCAAAAAAAGTATAAAAGTTAGAGGGTTGATTTTATTTTTCCTGTAAAATATACGTTAACTTCTGTTGATCATATTTATTTCTGATTTTTTGATTGGTAAACTTCGGAGATAAGGGGGGGAACGTTATTTTTTTCGACAGTTTGCCCAATAAATAAAAAACTATCAGGCATAAAAATAAATAAAAATTGGTTTTAGAATAAACAAGTAACGCCCTTTCATATGATACCCCACTCAATATTGTTATCTCACTTTGAAATTTTGGCGACCCGGTTTTCCCCCCTTTTTAAATAAAAATAAAAACAATTTTCAAATTTTTACGATTGCTATAACGTCGCGTCACTATTCATCCATCTATCATCAGATCTTGACCTAATTAAAATGGGACCATCTGGAAACTATACCCTTTTAAACAAAAAAGAATTTTTCAAATCGGTCCACGCGTCTTCGAGTAATCGGTGAACATACATAGATAAACAAAAAAGATTCCTACGAATTGAGAACCTCCTCCTTTTTTAAAGTCGGTTAAATAGCACAAAATAGTCACAAATCTGCATAGACTGTGTATAAAAAAGCCGGTCACGTGCGAGTAGGACTCGCGCACCGAGGGTTCCATACTATCAAAAAAGTAAAACGTTAAAAGAATCACTTTTGTTCCTTGAATTTACTGTTAATATCAAAAAAGTATATTAGTTAGTGAGTTGATTTTATTTTTTCTGTAAAATATACGTTAGCTCCTATAAATAATAATTATTTCAGATTTTTCGATTGATAAACTTCGGAGATAAGGCGGGTGGGGACGGTATTTTTTTCGACGGATTGCCCAATAAATCAAAAACTATATCAGGCATAAAATTAAATAAAAATCGGTTTTATAATATACAAGTAATGCCCTTTCATATATATACCCCACTCAATATTGTTAGCTCATTTTGAAATTTCGACGACCCGGTTTCCCCCCTTTTTAAATAAAAATAAAAACAATTTTCAAATTTTTACGATTGCTATAACGTCGCGTCACTATTCATCCATCTATCATCAGATCTTGACCTAATTAAAATGGGACCATCTGGAAACTATACCCTTTTAAACAAAAAAGAATTTTTCAAATCGGTCCACGCGTCTTCGAGTAATCGGCGAACATACATAGATAAAAAAAAAGATTCCTACGAATTGAGAACCTCCTCCTTTTTTGAAGTCGATTAAATAGCACAAAATAGTCACAAATCTGCATAGACTGTGTATAAAAAAGCCGGTCACGTGCGAGTAGGACTCGCGCACCGAGGGTTCCATACTATCAAAAAAGTAAAACGTTAAAAGAATCACTTTTGTTCCTTGAATTTACTGTTAATATCAAAAAAGTATATTAGTTAGTGAGTTGATTTTATTTTTTCTGTAAAATATACGTTAGCTCCTATAAATAATAATTATTTCAGATTTTTCGATTGATAAACTTCAGAGATAAGGCGGGTGGGGACGGTATTTTTTTCGACAGATTGCCCAATAAATCAAAAACTATATCAGGCATAAAATTAAATAAAAATCGGTTTTATAATATACAAGTAATGCCCTTTCATATATATAGCCTACTCAATATTGTTAGCTCATTTTTAAATTTCCACGACCCGGTTTCCCCCCTTTTTAAATAAAAATAAAAAAAATTGTAAATTTTTTGTGATTGCAAATGGATTGCAATGACGGCGTGCCGCAATTACCCACAACTTTTCCAAATTTCAGGTCGACAGCTTACTGAAATGACGGAATAGTTACTGAAATGATAGACGGAGAAAGTCTCACCATAAGGGTTCCATTTTTACCATTTTGGTATGCCCTAAAAAGTGATCTGTGGCATAGTGTTCTGTGGTTCACAGATGTAGTCGTCTCTATAAAGTGATTATATACTCTTTGTTAGAAATTAATCTATGTTCGAAACAAAGGTTCGAGTACCTACTCAGTACTCTTTGGTTTGTATACAATATGTATTAGCTATGAATTATGATACAAATCAAAATTATAGCTGTAGGTACCAATCAAAATGATCAAAATGAAAATTGAAAATCTGTCAGAGAATTTTTGAATACCAATTCTAATTAAGTTATCAAATAAAATCAGTAATTAATAATTATTGTCAGGCAGATTATCCATACAATGGCTGCTGTCCTCAAAAAACGAGCTTTGGCGGAATACAACAAGTCATTCCAGGTATGCACTTTAAAATCTCTTTGCCGGTTGTTAAGCCACATTGCATGTAAAGTTTTCACCTATTTTATTTATGCAATGAAATAAGTACATGAAAAGATGTTAATACATAACCTATAGTCAATGTTTTGCATGCAAGTGATCAATACACTTTTATATCATCATAATATTAACAGGATGGTCCTGCATCAAAGAAGCTGCACTTAGCCAAAAAGCCACTCATAGGAAGCTCGGCGGCCGCATTTGTAGGCTTGCTCGAGAAGTGCAAATCCAGCGATGAGGCCTTACAGTTGCTGCTCCGCATCTCAGACTGCCTACAGTTCCAAGAGTCTGACGTGGAAGAGGCGATCAAAAAGCTCTCAGAACATTTCCAGTCGGAGGAGGAGTCGGTTGTGCGAGTGAAAATACTTTGGCTGTTTTGTGATATCGGGCTGGAGTGCCCCGGAGCCAATCTCAACAATTTGATTGACGAAACCATACATTTGATTAAGAATGAAACTTCACATAAGGTATGTCATATTTTGTATCAAACAGATTGGTTAATGAGCAATGTTAGCAATGGTTTGTGCACATTTTGTGAGGCCTTGGTGAGACTAATCTTATACCTTTAAACGAGCAATTCTTGTATATATATATATATTTCTATATAATCTGGATCTCGGAAACGGCTCGAACGATTTTCATGAAATTTAGTATACAGTGGGTTTTGGGGGCGATAAATCGATCTGGCTAGGATTCATTTTTAGAAAATGTCGAATTTACCAAAAAATAAAAATATGACTACTGCTGCCATCTATTGGCCACCGAGCGAAGCTCGGTCACCCAGATATTCATAACATTATCCACTAAAACTATAATAATTGATCATAGGCAATAGTTTTTGGCAACTCTCTGCCCTAAAATAATAAATTTAGTAAAATAATATTTGTTTCAAACCCTTGTAAAATCTCATATCATTTAGATATTAATCCATATCTGGCTTAGTTTTAGACCTATTACAGCAAATAAATATCGCGAAGCTTAAGTGGCTTGTACATAGCTTGTAGGACCGACGGACGTTGAGGACCCAAAGTGAATGGCGACCCCGCACGAGAAAGCGCAGTGTAGGCAGACCTCCGACCAGATGGACTGACGACATTAAAAGAGTTGCGGGAAGGCGCTGGATACAAGTGGTGCGGGACCGTGCGGGCTGGAAATCATTGCAAGAAGCCTATGTCCAGCAGTGGATGTCCGTCGGCTGAAACGAACAAACAAACTGCAAATAATACAAAAATAGGCCTTATACATTTGTTTGAAGAAGCAGGTATGAAGAGCACCCTTAAACAGTAAAATATGATTTTATAATTTCTAGGTTATAGCTCAAGGAATAGCAACTTTATTGAAGCTGGGCAGTAAACTGAGTGATGACAAGATCCTCATGACGAGGTTGGTGAATGTGGCTCGAGACAACCTGAAGGACACCAGCCACCAGGTGAAATGCAGGTGCTTGCAGCTCATGAGCGAACTGTACCCCATATGCCCTGAGCCCGATCGGACATCAGAAATGACAGCGGAGTCTGAAGCTCTTGTCAAATTGCTTGGGGATTATAGTAATGCTGAGGTAGATAAATTATTGTTTATTTATTATTCTTTGATTAGTATAAATAAGTATGGAAGACTTGAAAAAGATTGTTCTTTGAATTATAGTATCTTAACTATGCCTTGTTAACTAAACTATGTCATCTAAACTTATTTTAAGGCAAGGTTGACACAATGCGATGTTTTATGTGGATGGTGTTCCAGCATATTGGACCATAGAGATTACAGATAGTGTATTATAGCAAAACAATTTAATCTGTCCAGCTAATTACAGTTCTCCGCAAAGTAACGACTGCTTCCATTCAATACCCTAATTTATAGATTCATTTGATGTTATAGCAAAACCATTAGTTCTTCATTTATAGTACTTCATTGTAGTTATCACCATTCTTATGCTACAATAATGTCATACTGATGTTTTACAAGTGCCTGTATATTATAAACTATATTATAAATAAAATAAAAATAGCCTTTATTTTGAAAGCAATTGAGACATGTAATACAAATTTCGTTATATTATATTCATTGCATAATGTCTTTAAAATACAGTCAAAGAATTACAATTTAAAATAATCAATAGATTTGAATTATAATGTTTTAATAGATTAAAAATAGAATATTTTAGTTGTAAAATGTCTTGAGTTTCGGCAATTACCTATAACCTATTGGCAAAGGCCTCCTCTAGCTGTTTTCACTGTCCTGTCTTGTGCAACCCTGCGCCAATTTGGTCCCGCAGTTTGCCTGTATATTAGGCCTATGTGAAATAAAGATATTTTAAGTTTGAGAGTTTGACATGATTGTTGTAGGACGCCAGGGTGCGCTGTGAAGCATTTCAGTCCCTGCTGACGCTGCACGAGCGCGGGCTGACGATCAGCTTCGACCTGTACGAGCCGGTGTGCGCCGCGCTCTCCGACGACTATGAGATCGTGCGGGAGGTGGCACTCAAGCTTGTGTGGCTGCTGGGAAATAAGTATCCTGAAAAGTGAGTACAGACTCAGTAAAATTTTATGCACTATTGGTAATATGCAAATACATATGCTTTCTATAAGACTTAGTAAAGACATCCCAAAATTAATATGGAAAACCCCATTTTTAAATCACCACTGGTAGAATTAGAATAGTGCACAGAGTCTAGTGACTTTGTGCTGGCATGTGGTGATGCCTTTGAGTTCTATTTCTTATGTAAGCTTTCACATATCTATCACTACAATGATATTTTCGCTTTTTAACTAAAATTTATTTTAAAATAATTTCAAATATTTAATATTTTCTTTGATGATTCTCCGCTGCCCCCAGCTCAGTGACGCTGCAAGACGGCGAGACAACGATCAGGCTCGTGGACGACGCGTTCATCCGCATCTGCTCGGCGGTCAACGACCTGTGCATGCAGGTGCGCGCGCTGTCGTGCTCGCTGCTCGGCACCACGCGCGCCGTGTCCGACAGGTTCCTGCTGCAGACGCTGGACAAGCAGCTCATGAGCAACATGAAGGTACAACCCTTCACAATAACAACAACACTCAGTGACGCTGCAAGACGGCGAGACAACGATCAGGCTCGTGGACGACGCGTTCATCCGCATCTGCTCGGCGGTCAACGACCTGTGCATGCAGGTGCGCGCGCTGTCGTGCTCGCTGCTCGGCACCACGCGCGCCGTGTCCGACAGGTTCCTGCTGCAGACGCTGGACAAGCAGCTCATGAGCAACATGAAGGTACAACCCTTCACAATAACAACAACACTCAGTGACGCTGCAAGACGGCGAGACAACGATCAGGCTCGTGGACGACGCGTTCATCCGCATCTGCTCGGCGGTCAACGACCTGTGCATGCAGGTGCGCGCGCTGTCGTGCTCGCTGCTCGGCACCACGCGCGCCGTGTCCGACAGGTTCCTGCTGCAGACGCTGGACAAGCAGCTCATGAGCAACATGAAGGTACAACCCTTCACAATAACAACAACACTCAGTGACGCTGCAAGACGGCGAGACAACGATCAGGCTCGTGGACGACGCGTTCATCCGCATCTGCTCGGCGGTCAACGACCTGTGCATGCAGGTGCGCGCGCTGTCGTGCTCGCTGCTCGGCACCACGCGCGCCGTGTCCGACAGGTTCCTGCTGCAGACGCTGGACAAGCAGCTCATGAGCAACATGAAGGTACAACCCTTCACAATAACAACAACACTCAGTGACGCTGCAAGACGGCGAGACAACGATCAGGCTCGTGGACGACGCGTTCATCCGCATCTGCTCGGCGGTCAACGACCTGTGCATGCAGGTGCGCGCGCTGTCGTGCTCGCTGCTCGGCACCACGCGCGCCGTGTCCGACAGGTTCCTGCTGCAGACGCTGGACAAGCAGCTCATGAGCAACATGAAGGTACAACCCTTCACAATAACAACAACACTCAGTGACGCTGCAAGACGGCGAGACAACGATCAGGCTCGTGGACGACGCGTTCATCCGCATCTGCTCGGCGGTCAACGACCTGTGCATGCAGGTGCGCGCGCTGTCGTGCTCGCTGCTCGGCACCACGCGCGCCGTGTCCGACAGGTTCCTGCTGCAGACGCTGGACAAGCAGCTCATGAGCAACATGAAGGTACAACCCTTCACAATAACAACAACACTCAGTGACGCTGCAAGACGGCGAGACAACGATCAGGCTCGTGGACGACGCGTTCATCCGCATCTGCTCGGCGGTCAACGACCTGTGCATGCAGGTGCGCGCGCTGTCGTGCTCGCTGCTCGGCACCACGCGCGCCGTGTCCGACAGGTTCCTGCTGCAGACGCTGGACAAGCAGCTCATGAGCAACATGAAGGTACAACCCTTCACAATAACAACAACACTCAGTGACGCTGCAAGACGGCGAGACAACGATCAGGCTCGTGGACGACGCGTTCATCCGCATCTGCTCGGCGGTCAACGACCTGTGCATGCAGGTGCGCGCGCTGTCGTGCTCGCTGCTCGGCACCACGCGCGCCGTGTCCGACAGGTTCCTGCTGCAGACGCTGGACAAGCAGCTCATGAGCAACATGAAGGTACAACCCTTCACAATAACAACAACACTCAGTGACGCTGCAAGACGGCGAGACAACGATCAGGCTCGTGGACGACGCGTTCATCCGCATCTGCTCGGCGGTCAACGACCTGTGCATGCAGGTGCGCGCGCTGTCGTGCTCGCTGCTCGGCACCACGCGCGCCGTGTCCGACAGGTTCCTGCTGCAGACGCTGGACAAGCAGCTCATGAGCAACATGAAGGTACAACCCTTCACAATAACAACAACACTCAGTGACGCTGCAAGACGGCGAGACAACGATCAGGCTCGCGGACGACGCGTTCATCCGCATCTGCTCGGCGGTCAACGACCTGTGCATGCAGGTGCGCGCGCTGTCGTGCTCGCTGCTCGGCACCACGCGCGCCGTGTCCGACAGGTTCCTGCTGCAGACGCTGGACAAGCAGCTCATGAGCAACATGAAGGTACAACCCTTCACAATAACAACAACACTCAGTGACGCTGCAAGACGGCGAGACAACGATCAGGCTCGTGGACGACGCGTTCATCCGCATCTGCTCGGCGGTCAACGACCTGTGCATGCAGGTGCGCGCGCTGTCGTGCTCGCTGCTCGGCACCACGCGCGCCGTGTCCGACAGGTTCCTGCTGCAGACGCTGGACAAGCAGCTCATGAGCAACATGAAGGTACAACCCTTCACAATAACAACAACACTCAGTGACGCTGCAAGACGGCGAGACAACGATCAGGCTCGTGGACGACGCGTTCATCCGCATCTGCTCGGCGGTCAACGACCTGTGCATGCAGGTGCGCGCGCTGTCGTGCTCGCTGCTCGGCACCACGCGCGCCGTGTCCGACAGGTTCCTGCTGCAGACGCTGGACAAGCAGCTCATGAGCAACATGAAGGTACAACCCTTCACAATAACAACAACACTCAGTGACGCTGCAAGACGGCGAGACAACGATCAGGCTCGTGGACGACGCGTTCATCCGCATCTGCTCGGCGGTCAACGACCTGTGCATGCAGGTGCGCGCGCTGTCGTGCTCGCTGCTCGGCACCACGCGCGCCGTGTCCGACAGGTTCCTGCTGCAGACGCTGGACAAGCAGCTCATGAGCAACATGAAGGTACAACCCTTCACAATAACAACAACACTCAGTGACGCTGCAAGACGGCGAGACAACGATCAGGCTCGTGGACGACGCGTTCATCCGCATCTGCTCGGCGGTCAACGACCTGTGCATGCAGGTGCGCGCGCTGTCGTGCTCGCTGCTCGGCACCACGCGCGCCGTGTCCGACAGGTTCCTGCTGCAGACGCTGGACAAGCAGCTCATGAGCAACATGAAGGTACAACCCTTCACAATAACAACAACACTCAGTGACGCTGCAAGACGGCGAGACAACGATCAGGCTCGTGGACGACGCGTTCATCCGCATCTGCTCGGCGGTCAACGACCTGTGCATGCAGGTGCGCGCGCTGTCGTGCTCGCTGCTCGGCACCACGCGCGCCGTGTCCGACAGGTTCCTGCTGCAGACGCTGGACAAGCAGCTCATGAGCAACATGAAGGTACAACCCTTCACAATAACAACAACACTCAGTGACGCTGCAAGACGGCGAGACAACGATCAGGCTCGTGGACGACGCGTTCATCCGCATCTGCTCGGCGGTCAACGACCTGTGCATGCAGGTGCGCGCGCTGTCGTGCTCGCTGCTCGGCACCACGCGCGCCGTGTCCGACAGGTTCCTGCTGCAGACGCTGGACAAGCAGCTCATGAGCAACATGAAGGTACAACCCTTCACAATAACAACAACACTCAGTGACGCTGCAAGACGGCGAGACAACGATCAGGCTCGTGGACGACGCGTTCATCCGCATCTGCTCGGCGGTCAACGACCTGTGCATGCAGGTGCGCGCGCTGTCGTGCTCGCTGCTCGGCACCACGCGCGCCGTGTCCGACAGGTTCCTGCTGCAGACGCTGGACAAGCAGCTCATGAGCAACATGAAGGTACAACCCTTCACAATAACAACAACACTCAGTGACGCTGCAAGACGGCGAGACAACGATCAGGCTCGTGGACGACGCGTTCATCCGCATCTGCTCGGCGGTCAACGACCTTTGCATGCAGGTGCGCGCGCTGTCGTGCTCGCTGCTCGGCACCACGCGCGCCGTGTCCGACAGGTTCCTGCTGCAGACGCTGGACAAGCAGCTCATGAGCAACATGAAGGTACAACCCTTCACAATAACAACAACACTCAGTGACGCTGCAAGACGGCGAGACAACGATCAGGCTCGTGGACGACGCGTTCATCCGCATCTGCTCGGCGGTCAACGACCTGTGCATGCAGGTGCGCGCGCTGTCGTGCTCGCTGCTCGGCACCACGCGCGCCGTGTCCGACAGGTTCCTGCTGCAGACGCTGGACAAGCAGCTCATGAGCAACATGAAGGTACAACCCTTCACAATAACAACAACACTCAGTGACGCTGCAAGACGGCGAGACAACGATCAGGCTCGTGGACGACGCGTTCATCCGCATCTGCTCGGCGGTCAACGACCTGTGCATGCAGGTGCGCGCGCTGTCGTGCTCGCTGCTCGGCACCACGCGCGCCGTGTCCGACAGGTTCCTGCTGCAGACGCTGGACAAGCAGCTCATGAGCAACATGAAGGTACAACCCTTCACAATAACAACAACACTCAGTGACGCTGCAAGACGGCGAGACAACGATCAGGCTCGTGGACGACGCGTTCATCCGCATCTGCTCGGCGGTCAACGACCTTTGCATGCAGGTGCGCGCGCTGTCGTGCTCGCTGCTCGGCACCACGCGCGCCGTGTCCGACAGGTTCCTGCTGCAGACGCTGGACAAGCAGCTCATGAGCAACATGAAGGTACAACCCTTCACAATAACAACAACACTCAGTGACGCTGCAAGACGGCGAGACAACGATCAGGCTCGTGGACGACGCGTTCATCCGCATCTGCTCGGCGGTCAACGACCTGTGCATGCAGGTGCGCGCGCTGTCGTGCTCGCTGCTCGGCACCACGCGCGCCGTGTCCGACAGGTTCCTGCTGCAGACGCTGGACAAGCAGCTCATGAGCAACATGAAGGTACAACCCTTCACAATAACAACAACACTCAGTGACGCTGCAAGACGGCGAGACAACGATCAGGCTCGTGGACGACGCGTTCATCCGCATCTGCTCGGCGGTCAACGACCTGTGCATGCAGGTGCGCGCGCTGTCGTGCTCGCTGCTCGGCACCACGCGCGCCGTGTCCGACAGGTTCCTGCTGCAGACGCTGGACAAGCAGCTCATGAGCAACATGAAGGTACAACCCTTCACAATAACAACAACACTCAGTGACGCTGCAAGACGGCGAGACAACGATCAGGCTCGTGGACGACGCGTTCATCCGCATCTGCTCGGCGGTCAACGACCTTTGCATGCAGGTGCGCGCGCTGTCGTGCTCGCTGCTCGGCACCACGCGCGCCGTGTCCGACAGGTTCCTGCTGCAGACGCTGGACAAGCAGCTCATGAGCAACATGAAGGTACAACCCTTCACAATAACAACAACACTCAGTGACGCTGCAAGACGGCGAGACAACGATCAGGCTCGTGGACGACGCGTTCATCCGCATCTGCTCGGCGGTCAACGACCTGTGCATGCAGGTGCGCGCGCTGTCGTGCTCGCTGCTCGGCACCACGCGCGCCGTGTCCGACAGGTTCCTGCTGCAGACGCTGGACAAGCAGCTCATGAGCAACATGAAGGTACAACCCTTCACAATAACAACAACACTCAGTGACGCTGCAAGACGGCGAGACAACGATCAGGCTCGTGGACGACGCGTTCATCCGCATCTGCTCGGCGGTCAACGACCTGTGCATGCAGGTGCGCGCGCTGTCGTGCTCGCTGCTCGGCACCACGCGCGCCGTGTCCGACAGGTTCCTGCTGCAGACGCTGGACAAGCAGCTCATGAGCAACATGAAGGTACAACCCTTCACAATAACAACAACACTCAGTGACGCTGCAAGACGGCGAGACAACGATCAGGCTCGTGGACGACGCGTTCATCCGCATCTGCTCGGCGGTCAACGACCTGTGCATGCAGGTGCGCGCGCTGTCGTGCTCGCTGCTCGGCACCACGCGCGCCGTGTCCGACAGGTTCCTGCTGCAGACGCTGGACAAGCAGCTCATGAGCAACATGAAGGTACAACCCTTCACAATAACAACAACACTCAGTGACGCTGCAAGACGGCGAGACAACGATCAGGCTCGCGGACGACGCGTTCATCCGCATCTGCTCGGCGGTCAACGACCTGTGCATGCAGGTGCGCGCGCTGTCGTGCTCGCTGCTCGGCACCACGCGCGCCGTGTCCGACAGGTTCCTGCTGCAGACGCTGGACAAGCAGCTCATGAGCAACATGAAGGTACAACCCTTCACAATAACAACAACACTCAGTGACGCTGCAAGACGGCGAGACAACGATCAGGCTCGTGGACGACGCGTTCATCCGCATCTGCTCGGCGGTCAACGACCTGTGCATGCAGGTGCGCGCGCTGTCGTGCTCGCTGCTCGGCACCACGCGCGCCGTGTCCGACAGGTTCCTGCTGCAGACGCTGGACAAGCAGCTCATGAGCAACATGAAGGTACAACCCTTCACAATAACAACAACACTCAGTGACGCTGCAAGACGGCGAGACAACGATCAGGCTCGTGGACGACGCGTTCATCCGCATCTGCTCGGCGGTCAACGACCTGTGCATGCAGGTGCGCGCGCTGTCGTGCTCGCTGCTCGGCACCACGCGCGCCGTGTCCGACAGGTTCCTGCTGCAGACGCTGGACAAGCAGCTCATGAGCAACATGAAGGTACAACCCTTCACAATAACAACAACACTCAGTGACGCTGCAAGACGGCGAGACAACGATCAGGCTCGTGGACGACGCGTTCATCCGCATCTGCTCGGCGGTCAACGACCTGTGCATGCAGGTGCGCGCGCTGTCGTGCTCGCTGCTCGGCACCACGCGCGCCGTGTCCGACAGGTTCCTGCTGCAGACGCTGGACAAGCAGCTCATGAGCAACATGAAGGTACAACCCTTCACAATAACAACAACACTCAGTGACGCTGCAAGACGGCGAGACAACGATCAGGCTCGTGGACGACGCGTTCATCCGCATCTGCTCGGCGGTCAACGACCTGTGCATGCAGGTGCGCGCGCTGTCGTGCTCGCTGCTCGGCACCACGCGCGCCGTGTCCGACAGGTTCCTGCTGCAGACGCTGGACAAGCAGCTCATGAGCAACATGAAGGTACAACCCTTCACAATAACAACAACACTCAGTGACGCTGCAAGACGGCGAGACAACGATCAGGCTCGTGGACGACGCGTTCATCCGCATCTGCTCGGCGGTCAACGACCTGTGCATGCAGGTGCGCGCGCTGTCGTGCTCGCTGCTCGGCACCACGCGCGCCGTGTCCGACAGGTTCCTGCTGCAGACGCTGGACAAGCAGCTCATGAGCAACATGAAGGTACAACCCTTCACAATAACAACAACACTCAGTGACGCTGCAAGACGGCGAGACAACGATCAGGCTCGTGGACGACGCGTTCATCCGCATCTGCTCGGCGGTCAACGACCTGTGCATGCAGGTGCGCGCGCTGTCGTGCTCGCTGCTCGGCACCACGCGCGCCGTGTCCGACAGGTTCCTGCTGCAGACGCTGGACAAGCAGCTCATGAGCAACATGAAGGTACAACCCTTCACAATAACAACAACACTCAGTGACGCTGCAAGACGGCGAGACAACGATCAGGCTCGTGGACGACGCGTTCATCCGCATCTGCTCGGCGGTCAACGACCTGTGCATGCAGGTGCGCGCGCTGTCGTGCTCGCTGCTCGGCACCACGCGCGCCGTGTCCGACAGGTTCCTGCTGCAGACGCTGGACAAGCAGCTCATGAGCAACATGAAGGTACAACCCTTCACAATAACAACAACACTCAGTGACGCTGCAAGACGGCGAGACAACGATCAGGCTCGTGGACGACGCGTTCATCCGCATCTGCTCGGCGGTCAACGACCTGTGCATGCAGGTGCGCGCGCTGTCGTGCTCGCTGCTCGGCACCACGCGCGCCGTGTCCGACAGGTTCCTGCTGCAGACGCTGGACAAGCAGCTCATGAGCAACATGAAGGTACAACCCTTCACAATAACAACAACACTCAGTGACGCTGCAAGACGGCGAGACAACGATCAGGCTCGTGGACGACGCGTTCATCCGCATCTGCTCGGCGGTCAACGACCTGTGCATGCAGGTGCGCGCGCTGTCGTGCTCGCTGCTCGGCACCACGCGCGCCGTGTCCGACAGGTTCCTGCTGCAGACGCTGGACAAGCAGCTCATGAGCAACATGAAGGTACAACCCTTCACAATAACAACAACACTCAGTGACGCTGCAAGACGGCGAGACAACGATCAGGCTCGTGGACGACGCGTTCATCCGCATCTGCTCGGCGGTCAACGACCTGTGCATGCAGGTGCGCGCGCTGTCGTGCTCGCTGCTCGGCACCACGCGCGCCGTGTCCGACAGGTTCCTGCTGCAGACGCTGGACAAGCAGCTCATGAGCAACATGAAGGTACAACCCTTTACAATAACAATAACACTCACTTCCTCCACCCTACAAACTGGTCTTGTGTGTGACAGAGAAGAATAATTCCTGTTTTCATTATAAACATAATATCTGGGTGACCGAGCTTCGCTCGGTGGCCAATAGATGGCAGCAGTAGTCATATTTTTTTTTGGTAAATTCGACATTTTCTAAAAATGAATCCTAGCTAGATCGATTTATCGCCCACAAAACCCCCTGTATATTAAATTTCATGAAAATCGTTCGAGCCGTTTCCGAGATCCAGATTATATAGAAATATATATATACAAGAATTGCTCGTTTAAAGGTATAGGATTATAATGGACAGTAGTGGTTAACAATCTGTAGACAGTATTAAGTATGTGATAGGCAAAATTGTGTGAATAACTTTCCATTGTTGGCAATAGATAGCTTTGTTCCAATGCTATACAGCGACGAGCGCAGATCGGGTAATGCTTACGTCAGTTATGCCGCCTAGGCGACGATTGGCTGCTGATGGATGCGTTGCTATGTTTGGCCGACGGCACTGTAGTCGATCAGATTAAGACTGGGTACGTTCCTGGCACAGAAAAAGCGCACGGCGCACGAACGCGGCGCGGAGCTGGTGCGGTCGGGCGCTTGGGCGAGCGGGCGGCGCTGGGCGGACGACGCGCCGGGGCAGCTCATCGAGCAGGCGGCCGTGCAGCTGCTGCCGGGCGGCGCCGCGGGGGCCTTCGTGCACGGCCTCGAGGACGAGTTCATGGGTACTTACTTAATAAGCCTATAGACACGACTTCCCTGGCGCAGGGGAGGTCGAGTGGGAGGTCGCGGGTTCGATTCCATTTTGGATATTATTTATTTGTTAATTTATTATTAAAAAAAAAGGAGAAGGCCCCGTGGTTGAGTGGTTAGCGTGCCGGTTTTCAAGGCGCCGCCATCTCTGAGGTTCTGGGTTCGATCCCCGGTCGGGGCAATGTAGAAAAATAATTTTTCTACATTGTCTCGGGTCTGGGTGTTGTGGTACCTTTGTTGTTACTGATTTCCTTAACACAAGTGCATAAGCTACTTACTAAGGGATCGGAGCAATGTAGGTGATGTTGTCCACTATATATTTATTTATTTATTTATTTCTAAATTGGCTCAGGTCTGGCCTGGTGGGAGACTTCGGTCGTGGCTAGTTACAACCCTACATTTATGGATAACTCAGCCAGGCGCTATTTCAGCCAAAAAATTGCAGATTCCAACTTTAAAAAGCACAAGTACGGCCTCGTATGGAGTACTGCTCCCACCTCTGGAGCTGGAGTACCTCTATACCAACGACTTCCATTTGACTGGATCCAATAGCGGGCAGTTCGACTAGTTGTCGACCCTTTAAATAACAAACTGGAAGCCTTGGAACACCTTAGAGACATTAGCTCTATATCATTCTGTATAACATTTTTAATGGGGAGTGCTCTGAGGAGCAATTAAAATACTACTCTCACGAAAATGCGCCGCCAGAGTTTAAGTTAAAACGTGCAAATATTGCCTATTTTTGCGTGGTAGCTTTTTATCGCGTTACCATTTTTTCGACATAATGTCGACTCCCTTTGGGTCATCGAAAACTCTAGATAACTTCTGTCATACTTTGCAGAGGTTCGCACGGCCGCGGTGGAAGCGGTGTGCCAGCTGTCGATGGAGAACTCGGTGTTCGCGACCACGTCGCTGGACTTCCTGGTGGACATGTTCAACGACGAGATCGAGGACGTGCGCCTGCGCGCCATCGACAGCCTCACCAACATCGCGCACCACATCGTGCTCAGGGAGGACCAGCTGGAGATCATCCTGGGGGCCTTAGAAGTGAGTTGTATACAGGCTCAAGCGCGGTGGAAGCGGTGTGCCAGCTGTCGATGGAGAACTCGGTGTTCGCGACCACGTCGCTGGACTTCCTGGTGGACATGTTCAACGACGAGATCGAGGACGTGCGCCTGCGCGCCATCGACAGCCTCACCAACATCGCGCACCACATCGTGCTCAGGGAGGACCAGCTGGAGATCATCCTGGGGGCCTTAGAAGTGAGTTGTATACAGGCTCAAGCGCGGTGGAAGCGGTGTGCCAGCTGTCGATGGAGAACTCGGTGTTCGCGACCACGTCGCTGGACTTCCTGGTGGACATGTTCAACGACGAGATCGAGGACGTGCGCCTGCGCGCCATCGACAGCCTCACCAACATCGCGCACCACATCGTGCTCAGGGAGGACCAGCTGGAGATCATCCTGGGGGCCTTAGAAGTGAGTTGTATACAGGCTCAAGCGCGGTGGAAGCGGTGTGCCAGCTGTCGATGGAGAACTCGGTGTTCGCGACCACGTCGCTGGACTTCCTGGTGGACATGTTCAACGACGAGATCGAGGACGTGCGCCTGCGCGCCATCGACAGCCTCACCAACATCGCGCACCACATCGTGCTCAGGGAGGACCAGCTGGAGATCATCCTGGGGGCCTTAGAAGTGAGTTGTATACAGGCTCAAGCGCGGTGGAAGCGGTGTGCCAGCTGTCGATGGAGAACTCGGTGTTCGCGACCACGTCGCTGGACTTCCTGGTGGACATGTTCAACGACGAGATCGAGGACGTGCGCCTGCGCGCCATCGACAGCCTCACCAACATCGCGCACCACATCGTGCTCAGGGAGGACCAGCTGGAGATCATCCTGGGGGCCTTAGAAGTGAGTTGTATACAGGCTCAAGCGCGGTGGAAGCGGTGTGCCAGCTGTCGATGGAGAACTCGGTGCGGTCAAATCACCAAATCACGTACAGTAAGGACTAATTAGCTTTTACACTACTTTTGAATTTGATAAAAATTATAAATTTGTTATGAACTACAATAAAAAAATGAAAAACACTAAAATAGTACATTGTGATACAAGGGCAAAAACCTATACACCCGTGTATCACACGACGTTTTTCAATACAGTTGTGAGAATTAGTAAAAAAACAAATCAAAGAGATAATATGTTTGCTCAAGATTTTGGGGGCCAATTTGCATCTTGTTTGGTTTTTACCTTAAATAAAATATCGAAGATCGAAATCGAAGGCGACTTCGAATTCGCAATCGAAAAGATAAAAGATAAAAGATAAAAAAGATAAAAAAGATAAAAGATACAAAAGATAAAAGATAAAAGATAAAAGATAAAAGATAAAAGATAAAAGAAGATAAAAGATAAAAGATAAAAGAAGATAAAAGATAAAAGATAAAAGATAAAAGATAAAAGATAAAAAGATAAAAAGATAAAAGAAAACGAAAAAAAAATTCCTTCTGTGTCCATCCCATTTTATTGTACAGTGAAAACTCCTTGGTATCAAACGTTTTGCAAAAGTAATGATCGAGCTTGTAAAAGTAAGTTACGACCACGAAAAAGAAAGATGCCTGTGCGTAAGATTTAACTTTCGAATACTAATGACAGCCTCTGAAAGTGCGCCATACCATACCACTGTATTGAAAAAAGTATTAACATGCAACAAAGATTTAATAAGTTACAGGCAAAGGAGTGAAAGGGTCTTCTATCCCTTTTTCGCTAAACGAAAATTTACTATAGTGACGTCACAATTCAATGTAGTACCCACATAATGTTATATATTGCCATCTAATTTATTGAACTGAATGCTTTTTCCTTATATTTCCAACTATTAAAGCGACGTGGTGTTTTCAACAGGATTATTCAATGGACGTGAGAGAAGGTCTACACAGAATGCTTGGTTCCTGCACAGTTGCCTCAAAGACATGCCTAGAAATGTGCATCGACAAAATACTGGAAAATCTCAAGCGATATCCACAGGTATGTACATTGTACAATTGCACACTTTTAGTGTTTTTATTTGTAACAAGTTTAGTGCTTACAGTTGCAAGAGTGGCACATCCTTTGCAGTATTTATGACCTCTTCTGGGCGCAGAATGTGTATAAGTCGGCTACGTGTATGAATCGGGGCTGGGCATTGACCTCAGACTATCAACGTAAAAATAAAGACACTTGATCTTCGCCATTTTGGCGCTGATTGTTTCATAAACTGGCGTGAGCGTCCATTAAACTAAAATAAAACAGCATTCAAAACGATGGTCTCTAGCAACAAATGTCAACGTAGTACCGTGGACCTTCGAGAGGTCGCTTCATATGGGCACACAAAATGAATTGTCAGTTGTATCGAATGTTTGATCCAGCGTACTAGTATAATAGAGATCAGTGGCAATTACACAGTATGTGCATAGGAGGTCCCTCCTCCTCATTGCAGAGTTTGCACATGCCCGTGCCTGTGTCAATGGAGCTAGGCAGTTACCAATACCTTATGATTGTACAACCCTCCACCACCCATGGCCCAATCAACCTCGCGGTTATGGGGGGCGAATCGCGGGAGTGCGCCCGTTCGGTACTTGCTCTTGGCGTGTTCCCGGGGCGCCTTCTTGCAGATTCCCTACAAACTGTTTGCTCTCGCTCCTTGTCACTCTTCCCATTCTGGGGCAGGACGATACAAAACCGCACTCGCATCGCGTCGTCGTCGCTGTCCGCAGCAAAAAAATCCTCTGTCACTCCAAGCCGCTCCGCCTCTTATGCATTGCGTGCCCGAAATTGGCCGCCGAACCCACGAGATCCTTATGATGGTACAGGACAAGCGGTCGACGTTCCGCTGCGTGCAGCGCATGGGCAGCGCGCACGCCACGCTGGTGCTGCCGCTCACCACGCGCCTGCTCGCCGTGCACCCCTTCTTCGACATGCCCGAGCCCGACGTCGAGGACCCGGCATGTATCCTTGACACGTTTGACATTCACCACGTACCAATGAAGTCTAGCAATGTTCGAAAAAGATTTAAAACATTCTGAAGTAGCCTTAGTACTAGATGTGGGCCTCATAAGAGAGCTATGCTAAGAGCGCTTTTGCGCTATCGAAATAGTATGAGGAGATTCTACAAAACAACCAAAGGGTCTGACATAGCTCAACGTTTCTGCGGGGCACATAGCTCGTGGGACAAATGGACGTTGGGAACTCCAAGGTACTGGGATGGCGGCCATGCACCGAAAAGCGCAGTGTTGAAGACCTCCAAAAATGGCGAAAAGGGCACAAAAAGCGGCATCAAATCGTGGTATTTGGTGGTTATTTCAGGAGGCATATGTCCAGTAGTGGCCGTCTATCGGTTGAAACGACGACGAAAGCCGTAGGAAAAAGTGATGCCGATCGTGAAGGCATTAGGGAAATTTGCCTCCATATAGAAGCTATACTCTCCTGGGGACCGCTTGTGGTCTAAACGTCTTGCTCCAAATTCAGAATTTGGTATTAATTGAACGGGCGTCGTAATTTTCGTTTGTGTGTACTAAAAGATTGGTCACGCCCTCTATCGGAAAGCAACTACTAGATCATTCCTTGACTCGTGCACTAAAGACATGTGCGTGCTGATCCTGGTGCTGAACGCGGCGCAGCACTGCACCACCATGCTGCCGCTGTTCGAGGAGCACACGGTCAAGCACTACACCTACCTGCGCGACACCATGCCGCATCTGGTGCCGCATCTGCCCATCGGTGAGCTATACCATAGTGATACTATCCTGGTGCTGAACGCGGCGCAGCACTGCACCACCATGCTGCCGCTGTTCGAGGAGCACACGGTCAAGCACTACACCTACCTGCGCGACACCATGCCGCATCTGGTGCCGCATCTGCCCATCGGTGAGCTATACCATAGTGATACTATCCTGGTGCTGAACGCGGCGCAGCACTGCACCACCATGCTGCCGCTGTTCGAGGAGCACACGGTCAAGCACTACACCTACCTGCGCGACACCATGCCGCATCTGGTGCCGCATCTGCCCATCGGTGAGCTATACCATAGTGATACTATCCTGGTGCTGAACGCGGCGCAGCACTGCACCACCATGCTGCCGCTGTTCGAGGAGCACACGGTCAAGCACTACACCTACCTGCGCGACACCATGCCGCATCTGGTGCCGCATCTGCCCATCGGTGAGCTATACCATAGTGATACTATGTTTTTCTAGCGTACTTTATAAATCAAGATTACTAGTTGTCTGAAGTTTTCTAAGAAATTGTCTATATATACTTGTATGGTATATGAGCTTCTCATTCAGTAACTTGTGGAACTATACATAGTATACATGTGCGAATAGTAACTATACATGTAGTAACTATACATGTGCGAATGTATTCCAGGCGACGCGCAGCAGTCACGCAGCGACAAGGGCGAGGCGGCGATGGACGACAGCGCCGTGCGGCGGTTCTTCGACACCGTGCTGCAGCACATCGACAACGTGACGCTGTCCACCGCCGTCAGGCTCAAGATGCTGCAGTCCGCCGAGGAGCAACTCAACAAGTGAGCGAACAAAAGATGACGACGCTCAGACTTTTTCATTTTTTTTAGGTAATTGATATTGAGAACAAACAATAGCTCATCTGTGGTATTTCCCCCAGGTTATCGGAAATGGAGCCCATGGTGGCGGGCGCGGCGAACTTCACCGCGCTGTTCGCGCGCTGCGTGCTGTCGCTACACACCACGCTCAATGCCACCAACGGCCCGCCCGCGCACGCGCTGCAGCAACTCACTACGGATTGCCTCAGGTAATATGTCAAAAACATTTCTCCCCTTTTCGCCAAAGTTTATTAATCCAAAAATCACAAAGGATAATTATGGCCATCAATAACTTTGTATATTTATTATTTAAATTTATTTATTTAAATATATAAAAGAAGAAACTGTCTGACTGACTGACATATCGCACAACCCAAATCGCTGGGGCTAGAGACTCCAAATTTGGCACACAGGTTCCTTATGAAGTTTAGGGGTGTATTAAGAAAGGATTTTTCAGAATTCATCCCCTAAGTGGGTAAAATGGGGCTCCAAAGTTTTACCGAGCTTCCTTCACGCCACAACTACTGAATCGATTTGGCTCAAATTTGGAATGGAGATTAAATGTATCCTGGTTCAACTTATAAGCTACTTTTTATCCCGAAAAAGTTCAAGGTTCCTGTGGGATTAGTTAAAAACCGAAATTCACCCGGAAAATTTTCTCGCCGCAACTACAAAATCAATTTGGCTGTAATTTGAAATGGAAATAGGCTTTATCCTGAATTAATACACATGCTACTTTTTATCCCCGAAAAATCCATGGTTCCTTCGGGAACAGTGAAAAACATATTCCACCTGGAGAAATACTCCTTCACGCCGTAACTACTTAACAGATTTCGGGTGAAATTTGGCATGGAAATCGATTATATCCTGGATTAATGTAAAGGCTACTTTTTATCCCGAAAAAATCAATGGTTTCTATGATAGAAGTGAAAAACAGATATTCACACTAATTACTGAACTGATATGACTAAAATTTGGAAAGGAGGTAGATTTTATCCTGGATGAATACATAGGCTACTTTTGATCCCGGAAAATTTCATGATTTCTATGATAATAGGTAAAAACAGGTATTTTTGTGGGAGAAATACTCCTTCACATAGTTGTATCCTGAAATAATAATATATCGGCTTCTTTTTATCCCGGTAAAATCGATGGTTTCCGCGGCAATAGTGAAAAAACCGGCCAAGTGCGAGTCAGACTCGCGCACTCAGGGTTCCATACTATAAAAGAAGTAAAACATTAAAAGAATCACTTTTGTTCATGAATTTACGGGTATAATTTACATGTAGGTACTTTTGTTGGCGAACCGCAAACCTAACTTTGTTTTTGGTGGTTTATTCTTATTATCAAAAAAGTATAAAAGTTAGGGAGTTGATTTTATTTTTCCTGTAAAATATACATTAATGTCTATTGGTTATAATTATTTCAGATTTTTCGATCGATAAAATTCGGAGATAAGGGGGGGGGGGGACCGGAACGGTATTTTTTTCGACAGTTTGCTCAATAAATCAAAAACAATCGGGCATAAAAATAAATAAAAATCGGTTTTAGAATACACAAGTAACGCCCTTTCATATGATACCCCACTCAATATTGATATCTAATTTTGAAAATTCCACGTCCCGGTTTACCCCCCTTTTTAAATAAAAATTAAAACAATTTTCAATATTTTATGGTTGCAATGGCGTTGGGCCACTATGACCTAAAAATATTCCAAATTTCAAGTCGAAAGCCTTGATAGTTACTGAAATAATCGAGTGTGACAGACGGACGGACGGACGGACGGACGGACGGAGAAAGTCTCACATATAAAATATTATACTCCTTCACGCCGCAACTACTCAAGGTATTTGGCTGAAAGTTGGAATAAACATAGATTTCGTCCTAAATTAACACAAACACTAATTTTAAGTCACAACTAATGCGCAAAACCATGCGTGTTTCAAAAATTATATTAACAATTTATTTATTTATTTATATTTTTAATACGACTGCTTTGCACCGTACCAGGCTACAATACCAGTTCAGCGGAGTGTCGGAACAAGAAAACGCGTGCGTGTGGCAGCTCGCGCTGCGAGTGTGCGCCGCGCGGCTCATCGCGGCCGTGGAGAGCGCCGCGCTAGCCAACACCGGCACCGGCAACACCGGCAACGTGGCCAGCGGAGCCGCCGCGCTCTCCGCCGCCGCCGCCTTGACGCACCACGCGGAGCTGCTCGACAGGCTACTGGCGTCTGCAGGTACACGCAGCAATACATACAGCTCGCGCGCGGCTCATCGCGGCCGTGGAGAGCGCCGCGCTCGCCAACACCGGCACCGGCAACACCGGCAACGTGGCCAGCGGAGCCGCCGCGCTCTCCGCCGCCGCCGCCTTGACGCACCACGCGGAGCTGCTCGACAGGCTACTGGCGTCTGCAGGTACACGCAGCAACACATACAGCTCGCGCTGCGCGTGTGCGCCGAAAAAAGCGGAAAAAGCTCACAAAATTGTGGTCTATTTATGGTGTTTAGTTTCGCTGTTTTCTTGTCTATGGTCACTCGTTTATATATGGCGGCAATCATTTAAATTTTTTTTCGTGTTATTAATTTTGAAAATTAAGTAGCATTACTATTCATTACACGCAGGCGTGGAGCCGGACCCGTTCACGATCGCCGTGTTCCAGCAGCTGTCCGCGAGCGGCGAGCACAAGCCGGCGGCGCTGGCGCGCGCCGTGCAGCCGCTGCTGCTGGCCGCGCCGCTGCCGCAGATACCCAAGCCCAACCTCAGGGTAACACTAACACGCAGGCGTGGAGCCGGATCCGATCACGATCGCCGTGTTCCAGCAGCTGTCCGCGAGCGGCGAGCACAAGCCGGCGGCGCTGGCGCGCGCCGTGCAGCCGCTGCTGCTGGCCGCGCCGCTGCCGCAGATACCCAAGCCCAACCTCAGGGTAACACTAACACGCAGGCGTGGAGCCGGATCCGATCACGATCGCCGTGTTCCAGCAGCTGTCCGCGAGCGGCGAGCACAAGCCGGCGGCGCTGGCGCGCGCGCGTGCAGCCGCTTCTGCTGGCCGCGCCGCTGCCGCAGATACCCAAGCCCAACCTCAGGGTAACACTAACACTCAGGCGTGGAGCCGGATCCGATCACGATCGCCGTGTTCCAGCAGCTGTCCGCGAGCGGACTTTTTAAAAAATGACAGATGCGAAATTTCCTACACTAAAACCATGTGTAATTGGGGACTTTGGGATATTGTTTTTTTATTACAATGAAAGTTGCATACTGCGCAAAAGTGTTGATATTACGACGGGACGGGGCGGAACCGTGGAGCAACTGGACAGCCAAAAAAGGATTCCGACGAATTGAGAACCTCCTCCTTTTTTTGAAGTCGGTTAAAAATGGCTAAATGGGACGGATGTATATATGATTCGTATCTGCTCCGTACTATAAACTTTTTCAATCAAAGCGTAATCAATATTCCAATTTAATTTTAAGATTATAATAAAAAAAAAAAGAAAAATTCAGTCCCCGTCCATACCACGTGTGCGAAAAACGTTCCGAACACGGTCTGAAGCCGCGGAGCATGCCTATGCGTACATGAATAAAACTAAAGTTACGTTCACAGATAAGGATGTGCGTAGCGAGTATAATCGAGCCGGCGTGCGACAACGACACGGTGCTGCGCTTCTGCGCGGGGCTCATCACGGGCGTGGCGCTGGAGGCCGAGGTGCTGCGCGTGCGCGACCCGGCCGCGCTGCGCGTGCGCGTCGCCTACCCCGACACGCGCGTGCACGCGCTCGTGCCGCCCAGGGACCACCTGCGCCCTCTCGACCATACCATCCTGACCAGTGAGTTGCTATTTGCTCGTTTTTGTTTTCGGCGTTTTAGTGACAAAATAACAGCTGTTTGGTTCCCACTAGCACCAATCAGCGGGTTAAATATTGTTTAAAGTAAGAGTCAACGTCTATCATTAGATATGTTGACAATTTTAACACAGAATTCCTAATTCGAAGCGATTCACTCAATACAGGTTGACGCAAGTGAGACTAAATGTGGAGTATTTTGAAGCATAAGTTCGACACAATGTAGCGTAGTTAGACGTAATTTGCTACACTGTATCATAGTTTGAACTTTGAGTGTTTGAAACACTATGCTATTGAGTATTGGCGAATTTGGTTAGAGGATGGGATCTCGACCATTGAGTCAATTTGTCGTTCATAGAAAGTTCAGATTGGAATTTTTGTATTGAACTTAATTTTTTTTTGTTTCAGATGACGACGGCACACAAAACGTGCGTCTTTTAACAAAAGTGCTCATCTCCCACGGAGTATGGACGGAACCCTGTGGAGTGGATATATCGGTTTGCCTCGCGGTGGAGGAAGGCAGCAGTCGGGACGCGGCGCCCTTGGTGGAGCTGTGCCGGCCCGTGCGGGTCACCGTGGCGCCCAAGCCCATCAAGCGGGGCATATAGGACTTACTGCTACAGCACATGCAGAGGAGGTTACACAGATTTGTTGCGGACGATTCGTGAATTGTGGCAACTGTGAACGGATACATCACTGATCTCTATCTCTGGATTAATCATTCCATACATCTGACAGTTCCTTTTTTGTGCAGATTTGAAGCGAAGATTTGAAGGCGAAAATCAAGTGTCTTCATTTTTACGTGGCAGTCAACAATCCAGAGATAGAGATCAGTGGTATACATGAAAAGTGGCGTGTGACGAGGAGCGGCGTATTATGACGACGACGTTACTTCACGTTTTGAGGCGGCGTAGAGTGAACCTAGGTGTTTGTCTTATTTTGGTAGAAGACGGTAAGATAGAACGAGAAGTGCAGGTCACATGAGCTTACTTAAAGATCAATAACATGAAACAACAACATGAAATGATAATATGTATTTTTGTGTTATATAACACAATGAAAATTAAGTCGATTTTACATTGCGAGGATTACCAATAGTCAATTTGATCTGTAAAGAATGATGATGAACTTTGGTAGAAATTCTTTTGTATAATATTTCAAATGTATATTGTAAAACAGTTAAGATAAAGCATACATTTTAATACTATAGTATTACATTAAAATAATATTAAAAGAAAAAATTGGATGTTATTATTTAATCAGTAAGTTTATTTACACATTTTATACATTTTTTATGTTGGTGATAATATAAGATATTATTACATAATATGGATTATGGTCCAGCCAATATTATTTATATAATATAACACAGAAGTTTACATACTGCACAACGTCAACATAAATTAATAAGTTTAAAAAATATTTTTTAATTTATAATAACACTTTTACTTATCACATAAATAAATCACCTTTGTGACTAGGTCAAATGAGCCCTAATTCCAAAATAATATATAAGGCCCACTTGCAACCGCCTGGGTGTGTTAACTCAGAGTAAGCACGCTAACCCAGAGTAAGTTGTCAAAATTGTCCAATGAGAGACGTTGACTCTAGGGTTAAAAATCTAAATTTTTAACTACCAATTTGCATAAGTGGACCTAATATGTCCATTTTGTAAGTTTGGCTGTGTATCTAATAAATAATGAATTATTAGAATTAAATTACACCTATACATAGGGAAGCTCAGTTATTCTTTATCTATAGCAAATAGTTCTGATCGAGCGATACAGTGGTAGATGAGTTGCTTGACCCCCGGCATCCATGTTGATATAGAGCTAACATGCTGAACCATCAGAGCTTTGTGGATGTCATCCGCTTTATTAGGTTGGTCATCTTTGAGTGCTGAAAAACAACAATATTATTTATTTATTGACATACGAGTAAACACCTTTGGAATTCAGGGTTTCACCATGTACAGGAGAACCATAGATTTTTCCAGGATAAAAAATAAAACATAGTTTATATTTAAATCAACAATCATTTATCTCTATTCCTAATTTGCTAAATCCATACATTACATGAAGTAAAAACTGATAATAACTTTCACCTGTATGTGTGTGTCGAAGGTTTACAAGTAACCTTCATTAAGGTGGATGGGTATCATCCAGACACGACAATTCAAATTTTATTCAGTTTTTCTCACAATAAAATTTTAATTATGAGGGCTATTTGGGCCGAAACCCCTTAAGCTAGTCCAAAGAAAATAATTTCACAAACTCAAGACATCCATAAGAGTTCTGCGTGTACAAGAATGATTTTATTTTAAGTAGAAAAACAACAAACCATACTTACCACAAGCTAAATCTTTCATCTGTATCTGAATTTGTGTATTTAATTTCCCACTGGACCACATTTCTTCCATTACTCCTATTTTCTTTCTAATACTTTCTGCTTTCACTCCCAACTCGCTGCTCCCCTCTAGTGAACTTAACAGAATATCTTTCACTTCTTTCAGTGTACTTTCACTATCTATTTGGAACTCTTCCTGAGATTTTGTTTCTACTGGCGTATTTTTAACAGGTGGGTGGACAGTTGTGGCCATTGGTGGTAAGTTCACTGCAGGAGGGGGTGCTACCGGGTTATTACTACCAGATAAAGGAAAGGCCACTCTTTTGTTCAGAAAGTTACGTGGCCGATTAGGTGCAACTTGCATACTTGGGTTATAAGCTAAACTGGGAGGGTCGTTCCAACCAGGATCATAAGATACTGTAAGAGATAAGTATTAGGTTACGTATCAAACTGCCAACTGGATAGAAAAGCTGTATGTTTGTAATTATAAGAAATTACCTTTGCTATTTGCTGAGTTTTCACAATTTTCCATGATAACAGCTATAAAAGCAAATGTAAGAAGTTTCCAAGAACAGTAGCAGCAAAAGTGCTTAAAACTGTTTTTTTTTTTTTCAGAAACAAATCTTGGAAATTCTAGGGAAAATGAAAAATTAAAATCAGTGTAAAAACTGGAAAGTGGAAACTTGATTTGATTCAAGACACAGACCAGTAGGCCTAGCATGCGTCCATAGAGATATCTATCTCTTCTCATTTTCTCGACTTATGTCTTTATCTCTACTGCCACTAACATGGCAGGTTATTTATGTCTTTCTCGTTACGTCATATGAAGAAATAAAATAATTTTTACTTTATCTGTGGTATTTATCTCTTCAAACCCTAACATGACACTGTAATTTTGTCTTATTTTGACATTTTGAAAAGAGTTATTATGTCGTCCTCAATTTTGAAGAAGACTTATTATGTCTTCACGCCAAAGTAATGGAAATCTATAGCCTTTTATCTTAGCGTGATGGCGATAAATTATTATAACTACGTTTTGTCGCTATAAGAGGACCTAGAGCTGCGAAAAATGCAACAGTCGAATTAGAGACATCTGCGACCCGTTTGATATGAGCGATGGGGAGTTTCAGTCCCTCTGTAGGATCTCGCCGATGGCTCTCTATCTGATAGAGAAACTTGCTGAGGACTTGGAGCGTCATTACGGTGAAGGCTTTCCCGTACATCTCAAGGTAAGCGGAAATTTTTACTTCTCGGAATTATAGAAATAGGAAGGTACTAACTTAACAATATGTAAATTCTGAATAATAATATAAAGTTATTGTAGGTATTGTGTTCCATTCAATTCCTTGCTAATGGAGGATATAGAAGGCAAATTGGGCAAGACTTCTCTCATAATGACAGGGGTTTATAGGCCATTACCCGCCACACTGTCACTTGCTGCAGGCTTTGCATACCTTTGAGAGCAATGTGGTGAACTCACCGCTATGCAGATTTCCTTGCGATGTTGTCTTTCGTAATTATGAAGATTGCAAGTGTTATGTAGTTTTGGAAAAGTTTCAAAACCCAGAGTTGAACCATTGGGCTATCAGTGCTTTTATTAGGTACTTGTTAAACATTTTGTCTGTCATGTGTCCAGTCTCTACAAGAACTTCACACCAATATTTTATTTTTTCTTTCATGTAATTTGATTATGTATTCCCAATTGTAGTGCCTGCCAATAACAACGGACAGAATTAGCCTTATAATAAAATAAAATGTATTTGATATAATTGAAAAAAATCACAAAATGTCTTTATTTTACACAAGAATAACTTACAGGCTGTTATGAAAGATTATTATGATAATTGTTATATATGTATTTGGTGATAGATTGTAGGTGACTATAAGTCAACCTACAACTAAGTTAAGGAAACTTGGGTGAACAAAGGATTAATTTGTGTTTGCCAATGAAATTGTTATTGATATAGATACAAAAGACATTCCTTATACCACTCCTTTTACAACACTACTCTAATATTATACGATTATTAGAATAAATACTTCTTTTTAATGTTTTCACTTAAATTGACTTATGTAATATCATTTTTATTTTTAGGGTACCACTGAAGAAACATTGGAAATTGTAAGTAATGGAGAAAATGAGCCTAGTCCAGTGGTGGAATCTAGGCTAGAAAACTAGTCAAGAAAGCACAGGAACACACCGAGAACAAGTACCAAACGGGTGCCCTCCCACGATTCGGTCCTTATAACCACAAGGTAGATTGGGCCATGTGTGGTGTAGGGTTGTCCCCATAACCAAACCAAACAGGTACAACTCATCACCAGTTATTTCAATAAAGCAAATTTCAAAATGATTGCACTTGAATATATTTATGTACTTAATGCTTTACTTTATGTTTTTTTTTTCAGCATAACATTGGAGGCTGACTCTGAAGATGCAGCACAGGGACAGCCTAGTAGAATGGAAGAACCGAGAAAATTAGACTTGTTATTGCATAAATACTAATTTTACTATCTTGATTAATAAATTAAGTAACATTTTGTAAAATGGTGATAAATAAATACCCGGCCGAATTTGTTGTGATCTTCTTCTTAGTGCAATGCGTGTTGAAACACTCATAAATTTAGATATAAGCTGAAAAATATGAATGCTCAACTATCTCGCACAATAAATCTAAATATCTATATTTTTTTTATAGCACCCATAACTAATTTTAGTTGTCTAGAAACTAAGGCGAATTGAAATTGGCGATAAAAAGTTGGCTTAAAAGATATCTTCATTCCAAATTTCAGATAAATCAGGTATGTAGTAAAAGAGTTACATACAGAAACTTTCACTTTTATTCTTAGGGTGGGATAACTAAAAATGCTCAACTTTCAGATTTTATTTATCCTTTAATACAACTAATAATCAAAAAGAAAGTTAGTAAATATTGTGAACAGGAAGCTGCAGGGTTAACTATATAACTACCATTAGGCTATTGGTACATGTACTAGTATCGTAATATAATATTATGAAAATAAATTATGTAGATTTATCATAAATTCTTACAAAAAAAATAGACAATATTATTTTTAAACAAATTCTTTGGTTTTCAATGCTAATATTAGGATATGTACAAAGTCAAGTTGACTATAATTAAAAATTGATATTAATAAAAGGAACCATTATTAATCATTAAAATCATAGCTTGTGTTCAAACAACAGCTATAAAACTTTAGACTTTTAACTATTACCTTAAAAGTCTGTCTTTAATTACACCAGTCACTAAGCTTTAACTTCACTGGGCACATATTATTACAATATAAGTATACTATACAAAAACTATTATGTGTTTTCAATATAAATTCTTGTAAATACTCTTGAAACACAGGATTTTATAATTTTTTCCTAATACTTCAAAAATCAGACTACTCACATATTATACTTACAACATTATAAATATTATGTTCATAAGTAATCTTGATCACATATATATTTATAAACATTAACAGTCAAACCAAAATACTCAAATAAAATGCTTAGGTCATGAAAAACAACAACTATGAATGATAAATAACCCGAAAGCCTAGCTATTGTTGTCTCGTGAAAGAGTAACAATTTTTTGAACCCATACATGGCACAACATAGAGATTTTGCATTTCACATCTATAAATTAATCTAATATAATCAAGTACAGTGAAAACGATGAAAATGAACATGCTGATTGATGAAGATTACTTGTCTATAATCATAAATTTTATAAGTTTCTGTTGCAGTTGTTCAGCTGTTGCCTGCCTGCTCGCCTGCAAAAGATAAATACAATGTTATATGGTTTAGACACTGTCATTTTGATGATCTGTTCATTATTATTATTGCATGCGACTCAGACGCTGCATGCAGGAAGTGTGTTTTAAGATTCCAAAGCCATATAGGCTTAACTTATTTAAATAAAGTTTTAAACAAGATTGATACTTACAACAACTCAAGTTTTGCCTCTCTGAGGTCTGAGGCCCCCCGGAGCTCAGCAACAACTTCTCTACTTGAATTCGGACACTTTTTTATCCATCACTCTCCTCACCTTTCCCTAAAACGAACAAATACATCTGTGGTTATATTATCAAGTATGAATATAATGTCAAAATGCAGCTACTGGGGATCATCTTACTTTTACTACTCTTTTCTTACTCTTTTTTTAGCACTCAATGAACTCTCCTTAGTGGGTGATGACCAGTGGCCGATGCTAGAGCGAGCTCTGCCTTCTTATTCTAGTCACGCCAGCACTAGAAACCAAAAAGCTTTTACATATCAAAGAGTTAACTTGAAATACATTTCTGCAAGACTAGAAACATAAGGCAAATGAAAATTAAGACAAGTACTGTAACTAACTAATTTCAACTATTCCACTGAACTTTCTTGACCGAGCTTGTCCAGTGCCTTTAATTGTTGATGTCTTGCCATATATAGATTTCAGTATGCTATTTGTTTCTTATTGCTCCCTAGGAAACTGAAACAGTTAACAGTTTATAAAATTTATATTTAACTACACTGTAGCCCCTCTCGGTGTCTCAACCTCTTATACAGCCAACTGCTCCGGGGAACGGTTTCTGAATCTCATAACAAGGACCGAAGCGATCTCTTACAATAATTGCTACTCTCACACATCTTAGAGAACTCACGCATACAAATTCACGATGGTTACCTTCACCACACAACAAGCGACGTAAGTAATATTAGGCATTAATATAGTTGCACTAAGGCAAGCTAATGCGTGGATGGGATTCGAATCCCCGAGTTCGGGCTCCGAGGCATACGCACAGAACATACTAACATACTCCTAGGGACGTTTGAACCACTACTATCACTGTGTAAAATTGTTACAAGCGAATCATCAAATAAATAATATATAAATACAAGTTTTCCTTGTGTTTTCCATTTTTATTTCTGTTCTGTTCGTTATTTAGGTAGGTACAGTATTTTCGAAAATAATTCAAGTTTTTAAATTGACAAATGACAACCATATGACAACTGACAATCAATGTCAAATTAAAGATTGCAGATAAAAAATTACAGACTAATAATTAATTTAGGTAAAAATTGAATGAACGAAACCGGTGTTGCAACATTAAAATATCGAAAGAATTTTGAAGCGGCCACACCAGTTTGTCTTCAAGACAAAATCATCTCTCGTTAGACATAATTGTATGTCTTGACAACCATGTTAGGTATAAAGACTAAAAAGTCTATGAAGACATTATGTCTCTCTCTCTTCAAGACAATATCTCTATGAGCGCATGCTAGGCCTACAGGAACCGATAGTAGGGTAATAATGTTCTGTGACCGATAGTGTTTTATGTCTATGAGGAACCGATTCAAGAGTAGGTATATCACTCATCACTGTTCTGTGACTTGATCATAGACATAAAACACTGACTTGATTATTTGAGACTTTGCGTTAGGTAGTAGTTTATTTTTTTTTTATGGCCCTAGATACCAGTCCTTTAAAAGGCCTATTCTATGATTTTTAGAGACAGAACCACAGAAGTAAAGACAAAACCAGTCGGATTTTTAATTAGACGAAGTCAACTGACAGAAGCTAATGTCACTTTGTAAAATAATGTTGCCATACTTAAAGTAATATATTGATGCGTTCAGTTCTCGTTCAATCAGATGAATGAACAATGAGTGTGAATAGTGAATCATTGCAAAATATAAAAGATTATTTATATTTTTAACCGACTTCAAAAAAAGGAGGAGGTTCTCAATTCGTCGGAAACTTTATTATTAATATTTTTTTATCTATATATGTACACCGGACACCGATTACTAAAAGACGCGTGGGTTGATTTGAAAAATTCTTTTTTTGTTTTAAAGGGTATAGTTCCCAGATGGTCCCATTTTAATCAGGTCAGGATCTGATGATGGAATCCTGGAGAAATCGAAGGAATTCTTTAAAATTTATATGGACACTTGAAACAATTTGGGTTGAAGTAATATTTTCCAAGTTGTCATATGGTCATCAGGTCAGGATCCGATCATGGGATCGTAGTGAAATCGAGGGAACTCTTCAAATTTTGCTAGTATACTTGAAGCGAGTTGGGTATTTTTTATAGTTACTGGTGCATTTGCTAGCAGATACTGATTTGATGATTATAGTCATCAAGTCAGGATCTGCTGATGGGATCTTGGTGAAATTGAAAGAACTCTTCAGATTTTATAAACACACCTTAAGCGGTTTGGGTATTTTTACAACGCCTTGTTCATTTTGTTGCTTTCCACTAAAAAGTAAAAAATAAAAATGGGAAATGCTTTCCAAAAAAACAACTTGCCACAACAAAAAGTGAAATATTTTTTAATGTAGGTACACCAATTCGAAGTCGGGCAATGTTTCATACAATCACTAATAGTCCTTACTTGATGGCAGTGTGTATTGATGGCCGAAGAAACGACGAAGTTATACACAAGACCTGTTTTCGCCTTAATGTTTAAAACACTCAGTATTCAGTATAGATAGATACTATAGCAACATAGTCGTCGAAAACTCGTTGGTATGTACAAAGCACGACTACAATTCGAACACCGTACCCGATATCTACAGTTCCGCACAAAAACTATTCACTAGACAATCGAGGCGATTTCATTCATTCAAGAGTTTTTCAATCATTCACTTTTTCGCAACACTATTTTTATTTCATCAAAAGCTGACAACACAGTAAACGTCAGTTGACTTCGTCTAATTAAGAATCCGACTTTTACGCTGATCATCATCATTATGCATGATGTCACAGTGACCACAAAATACGCAAGCAAATGGAAGTTCATACTTTTACCTCATAGGTTCATGGTCACACCTAGAGGTGTGTAACTCCGGACTAAGTGACCAAAAGGAATAAGATCCGCAGCCGGAGCCGAAACTCTTAACGACTCCGAGCACGGTGTTTTCATTTAGAATAAATTGATGGAACGAGTATCTGTTATAATTCGGCCACTAATTAATAGATGGCGTTAACGATTTCGCAGTAGCAACCCTAATCTTTTTTTTACACTGGCAGCCCTTTTATGTTGAACTACAATACGTTCCCTTTGACGCAGTTTTCTCATTCAAAAAAGTTAAAGTTCACTTAAATATAGAGATTTATAGACAAGATTGTAATCAGAAAATTATTAAAAGTAATTATTTATTTACTTTATTTGTTTAGATTTTTTTCTCCCGTTTTATAAAAATACTAATATTTCAGTAATGAGATAAAATTTCGCCACACTGTCATATGTCAGTTGTCAATGTCATGAAATTGTCATATTGATAAGTGACAAGGTGACAAGTGACAACTGACAGAAGTTTCGCGTCTGGTCTTGTTTATTGTTGTTTTTTTTAATAACAAAACTAATTTCCTGGTTTATTCTTGATTACCTACAAGTGTTTCTGTGTATATAGTGTAATGAGTGATTTATTTTTATATAGTTGGTATAAAAATACGAATCTTATATAAGACTTAAGTGGTGTGAGTCGATTTTGTTCTGAATTGTGTACATAAAATAAATAAAAGAAGAAATTGAATGTAGTTTGTTATTTTCACTTTAGCACAAGTTTTACTCCTTTTCAGTAACTAAAATTAAATATTTCACATTGTATATAACTTTATTCTGAAAGGGGTAAAACTTGTGTTAAATTGTTTAACCTCAAAAATAATAAAAATGTATTGGTACCTAAGGAGCTATATATACCCATAGCGAATAGGTTATAGTTATATATTCGAGAAAATTAGTTCGGCCACAATTCGCTTGGAGCGCTAGTTTCCATACTTCCACAATTTTTCTAGAGTGATAACTCTATACCCCTATATACCATACTACTCTATGACTCCGAGCTCACACTAACGATTCCAACTCCGCTTAATTAGTCCCTACTCCTGGACTCGTTTGCGGTTCGAGTTAGTGCGATCTCTTTCGCGGCACGTCGTGTCACGAGTATGACTCCGTTTGTTT
Organism: Coenonympha glycerion; assembly: GCA_963855885.1. Lineage (NCBI taxonomy): Eukaryota > Metazoa > Arthropoda > Insecta > Lepidoptera > Nymphalidae > Coenonympha > Coenonympha glycerion. The sequence goes on along the minus strand of OY979630.1, from coordinate 13,604,147 downwards.
TCGGTACCATCGGGCGAACGAGACAGCTACAAGCTGTCTCGTTCGCACTTCTGTATTGCGAGTGGATAATGGATATTAGCCTTTATGAGAACCTAACAAAATTTAAAATCGTTTAACTTTACTCGTACATATTGTGTTATTATAGTTTATTGTTTATTTTTACGAAGAATTTAAAATTACGTACCTAAGTAATTATGCAACTTATATTAAAAATTAGGTCCATTTTTAGAAAAAATACAAGTTCAAAAACGGACATTATAATTTTAATAACTAATAGGTACTTAAAATAAAGTCCTATCTAAAAACTTTGTCATTTAATTTAAAGATATTATAAGGCAGTTTAACTTAAGTATAAATTTTGTAGAAGTATTTTCAGTGTAGGAATTATTCGGAAGCAATAGTTAAGTAGTTCAGTAAGTGTTTTTAAAGTCGTCTCTCGCGATTCGACACAACGTTCCTCCAAGAGTCTAAAAGGTTCGGTGAATAAAGGTAAAATAAAATAAAATAAAATAAAATAGCCTTCATTAAACTGAAATCTGAAGTATAACAAGTTTTAAATAATATTTTGAATTTAGTTTACAACAAATTTATAATAAGAATAATAAATAGTAACTTAAGTAGTAAATAGTAACAAGTTTATTTCATATTATATATGAATGAAAAACAGTATCGCTAACCAACTAAAGCTATGCGGTTTTCAAGTTTGTTAAGTACATTCAATTACAATTTTTTAACAAACAAAGTTAGTATTGTACATTAATAATACAAATACAAAATACGTTTACATTTGAAAATATTTCAGTATCAGATGTAATGCTAATAATAATTAAATCAGTTATAAATCAATGTATATAGTGACATGTAGGCAGGTTTCTAATCTTTTCATTTCTTTCAACTAAATTATGTATAGTTATAATAGTTACTCAATACAAATAATATTATTAATTTATAATTTTGGGTGTCTAAATACAATGTTGGTACATCGAAAATTATTATTAAGTAATACTCAATAAATATATGCAATAAAATATATTCCAAGACTTTTTTAAGTTTTTGAACATTTCAGAATGATAGTAAAAGTTTATTTAAATAATATATAAATATAATTTATTAAACTTACTTCATATTTTTAGTATTCTTACATATAATTAATTTAATAACTCTTTACATATCCAAGTTTATTTAATAGTCTTTAGCCAATTTATTTATGACAGTATGAAATGCATAAAAATATATTTTATAGATACTACCAATTCATTTGTAATTTCAGTTCCGCCTGTTAGGCGAAGGCCTCCTCCAGTGTTGTAAAAGTTATTATTATTCGGCATGTGATAATGCATAGCATAAGGCAGCCGGTACACAGTCAATCTAGATCACGATCAAGTAGCTCAGATCGCGATCACAGATTGATGGATCGCGCTACAACATTACACGTTCAATCTTGATTTCGTCAGTCCGTGTTATCCTGTCGCCGTGTGAACACGTGATAGCATGGATTTACATAAGGTTAACGCTGTAATATCTCTTGTCTTAGCCCTAACTTTGAAGAAGAGGATTCGTACAAGGCGCTGGTTAATCCAATCCTAAATATTTCAAAAATTTAAAATAAAATATTTCATACAACTAACTGCTGAAGATGATGATTACAAAAGCTACTTTAGAATGGATGAAAAATCTTTTAACGAGTTACTACACATGATAACTCCATAACTCAATATACAGTAAAACAGGAAACATGTATGTATTTTAGACTGACGTGTGACGCGATCCTGCGTTACACATTCAATCTTGATCACGATCAGTGGATCGCGATCTTGATTTCAAAATATCTAGATATTTTGTGATCAGATGCATCAATCCGTCAATCTACTTCGTACATTATCAATCTGGACCGCGATCATTAATTTTGATCGCGGATCGTGATCTAAATTGACTGTGTACCGGCTGCCTATGAGAGATTGCGTGGTACTTCCCTTTTAATCAATCCTCCAATCACAGCTCCCTGTCTCCGAACTGCCAAGTAATCCTCCAATCAGGGGCGAGCTCGTGCTTTTAGTTTCACGTGGTCACAGGTTGGCGGCGGTAGCTGCGCTTTCTTCATAGCGTCGTTACTTCCCGAAACAAAAACACGATCTCGCAATTTGTGGATGCGAATAAATTTTTCGTGTATTGTAATTATTTTCGGTTATTGAAAGTGAGTTATGGAATCGAATAACGAGGAACGCAACGATAACGGCGGTGGCGGCGGCACCACGGAAAATGGGCCAGCGTCCGTATATAAGCGGCGTCATCACGAGCGGGACGACGATTCGAGTTCTGGATCGAGTGATGAAAGCGGTTCAGTGTCAAGTAAGGCAAAAAGAAGAAACTTTGGTGAGTCCTCCAAAGATTTTTATATCCAGAGTTTAGTTAATCAGGTCAATACTTTGACCAGATTATTGAACAGTCATACTTACGCAGCGACGCCGACAGCATTGCCGACATTACCCTCAAGTTCATACGCCGCGGGTGTAAATGATTATATAAATACCTCACCTACGCCTGCCGGTACGGCGACGCGCCCTATGCCGCCGCCAATAGTTACCTCGAATCCAAATGACTTTTTAATACGGCCTAGCAACATCGATCCACCAAGTGAAATGCGTTTTCTGGATTTGGGTCAAATTAAAACATCTCTAAAAGATCCCAGAGTACCTTCTGCCGACTCGGAGCGCCTAAAAATGCTTGCAGATCTTCAACGATTTGGTGACCGAGCGTGGAAAGATATCCGCTACATAGACGCCTTAAAGGTTCATAACGCCTCACCGGGTTTTGTTGATCTCGAAGTTAATGATGAGCTCAGGCAATTCGTGAAAGGGAAAGACAACATCGCTGGGTCTGAAAAGGCTATGGCAGCCATTTGCAATGCTTTGATTGAGCAACGTGAGCTACTTAAGAAAAACCTTCAACAATTTGTCGATTGGTCAGCGGCACCCGACACGGTGCTCAATGCAGCTAATGTTTTTGACAAAATATCGAACCTTTTCCATTCTTCGTCGAAATTCCATAAAACCAGTGAAGAAATTATGCAAATTGTTTGTGGCAAGCGGGCTGAATATATAGAAATACGCCGTGACCGCGTTTTGAACGAGCTGCCTAACAAGAACTTGCAAGAGGGTCTGCGTAAGATTCCTCCTAGTCGCAAATGCCTTTTCGATGAAGATCAGTTGCGACTGTATGTTCAGAACACGGGTGGCATGGACAAGTGGATTCGGCCTTGGTTTGCTCTGGATAAAGAGGCAAAGACTACATAATACCCACGACTAGTCACACCCATGGAGGTACCATACTCTGTGCTATGAACTTCACAATGCTCTGTGGTTGTCAATTGTGGTGAGTCGAAGAACGTTCTGTGGCGATTACATAGGTACTTTTTGGTTAGTCGTCTTTGGTTCAGTGTGACCGTTTGTGGCAGACTTCTGCCATTTAGGCAGATTTGGCCCTAAATTTTAACTCTCGCAGAATAAACTGACGATTTCATAAGATGAAAAAGCTCATGGTTTACTTACTAAGCTATTACACAGCTTCTATCGCGGGCCTTGAGCGTGGAGACCGAATCCAGAAATTCCGAAACTAAAATAACCTTACACCCCTACGTATTGGATATATTGTCAAGAGAATGGGGATATTCCGACGTCAAAACCAAGCTTTACAGTTCAGAAATCGAGTTGACAGTTTTTTATGCTAGTGTTTGGCAGCTTCGCCAATTTTGAAACGGTCACACCGTTTGATTGTCAAATGTTTTTGTGGTCTGTGGTTGTGGTCATTGGTATCATTGGTATCCCAATAGTATTTTATGTCTATGGTCATTGGTTGGTCATCTATGTTGGTCATTGGTTATGGTTGGTCATTGGTTGTCAAATCTCGTGTGTTGTCTATTTGTTCTGCTGAAATTGAAAATCGGAAAAATGTTTTTCATGAAGTTTTCCGATATTTATTTTTATTTGTATAAGTTAATAATACTCGTTTTGATATCGGCAATTCAGGTGGCCGAAGGTAAGGGTATTAATGTTGTTATAGTACTTTTTCATAGAACCATTCGTTTTATCTCTTGTTAACAATTACGTGGCCTTATATTAGGGGAGGATCGGGGATATTAAATGGATTATAGATTTTTATGAATGAAAACTTACTTGCATTATCTCTATAGGGTCAAGAGCGGAGTATGTTACGTGCGGCACGATTTTGAAGTTGATGAACACCGATTTAAAGTTGCGACTTCATTCTCATGATGTGAAGTATGGGTCTGGTTCGGGGCAGCAATCAGTGACTGCTGTCGACGTGTCTGATGACCATAACAGCCATTGGCTAGTGAGAGCTGCTACCGGCGAAACTTGTAAGAGGGGGTGAGTACCCAGAACACTGAGTTCAGACAAGGGCTATAACTTAGAACTTCTATTATAACTACTTTAATGCAAGTTGGACTACTTAGTAGCTCTGGTGAACTTCACTGGTGCAATTGGGTATTACACTACTATTGAATTTGATAAAAAAATTTACTTTATTATAAACTAGGATAAAATTAATAGCATACACTGAAAGAAATATTAAAATCCAACGAAGATTTACAAAGTTACAGGCATTTTAATTTTGGAGTGGGAGGATCTTCTATCCCTTTCTCGCAAAACGAAAATTTGTATGAAGCCGCACGAAGCTACTATGGCATTCGTTGAGATGTGACGTCATAATTTAATGTCGCTATCTCTGTCTAATCAGAAATATTTAAATGCTTATAACTTTTTTGTTATTTGATCGATTTAATTAGTTTTTTCAGTGTACGTCATTATTTTTATCCTAGTTTATAATAAAGCAATAAAATAATTGGGGTCAAATACCCTATTAGGTCAGATTTGAGTGGGACATTGAAAGTTTGATTCCCACTATAATAGCCCACTGAAATTTTACCATTTCTAAGTCTGGTTTGGTCTGGTGGGAGGCTTTAGCCTTGGTAGGCTACCTACCAGCAGAGACGTACCACCAAGTGATTTAGTGTTCGGATGTGATGCTGTGTAGAAACAAAAAGGGGGATACCTTACAGAGTTAGAATGATAACATTTTTCACTGCATTGTCACTTACCATCAAGTGAAATTGCTTTCAACTTTTAGTGTAAAAATAACAATATTATAGCTTGGTAACCATCATTCACTTCTAACTTAACAAATTCATGCTTTCAGTGCACCAATAAAATGCAACACCAAAATAAGGTTGCAGCATGTATCCACCAAGAAGAACTTGCACTCGCATTACTTCTCCTCCCCCCTGTCGGCCAACCAGGAGGTGTCCTGCTATGGAGATGAGAACGGAGAGGGCGACAGTGGCGACAACTGGACTGTTGTGTGCAACAATGATTTCTGGAGGAGAGATACCCCAGTGAAATTACGACATGTTGATACTACAGCGTAAGTATTTATTATATTCTATATAATTATTGTATTGAAGAACTACCCCTGACCACCATCCTCCTTGCATTGACACCAGAGAGAGCATCATCAGGGATTTAAAAAACAAAAATTACAAGTTTTAAATTAACTTCATACAATTATAAGACTGTAGATGTCATTACTGTAATTGTATACAAATTCTGCTCACAGATTGGTTCATTGATTTGTTAGCCAATATTGTAATCGTTAGCAAATTCTGGTCTCTGATTGGCTGATATAAATCAGGGAACCAATCAGCGGGTCAAATTGGTTGTTATGATAATGATGAATATGTCTTACACATCTCGGGGGCAGCCCCAGATGTCATTCATATCAGACCTAATTATTTATCACTTATGTTCTATCTAGTTTCTTTATACTTGAATAATTTAGTATCACAGCATCATAAAGGCTTATATTAATGAAAGTTTTCCTTTTTTTGTTTCAGATATCTGGCAGGCTCAGGCAGAACCTTTGGCAGGCCAATCAGTGGTCAAGGAGAGATCGTAGGAGTATCTTCCCAGTATGGCGCGTACACAGACTGGCAACCGCAAGAAGGTTTATTCGTCCACCCCAGCGACTTGCTACCACACCAACAGGCACAGATTATACACACTGAGTTATAATTGTGTAAATATTTATTATTAAAATCTTAATTAGACTGAGATCCAAGGACACCAGCCACATAGTACAGAAGCTTATATCATGTTAAGGATATATCTATACTAATATTATAAAGAGAAAGCGTAATGATGTTTGTGAGTTTGTGACGTTGTAAGGGGTAATCTCTGGATTCACTGAACCGATTTTCAAAATTCTTTCACCAATAGAAAGCTACGTTATCGTGGAGTGTCATAGGCTATAATAATTTCCAAAATTAATTACATATCTTTTCTTAAACTTGAATAATGTAATCCAAGTCGTAAAAATAATTGCATTCATCGCGTACGCTGCGGAAACTATTGAAGATAGAACAAAACAGTGTTCTACAATATTAAAGAACGTATCAAAATCTGTAAAAAAGTCCGCGATAGCATATGCCTATCTCCTATGGGTAACTTACAATGACTGCTTTTATTGTTAAAATTGTGGATTAAAAATAAATAAATTTTGTGAAGCTTATTTAGCCCATATGGTATTAATTTGTATCTTTGTAAATATGTTTTTTAGAACGGAAATTTAATATAGAATATTTGTGCCCTTTACTCTATACAGTTTAAACAAATATCTTCAAAGATATTAGCAAAATAAAAACGTGTTGTGCGCCGCCGCGGCCGTTGAGTGGCGGTAGGTAAGTATAGGCAGTATGATATCTATCCAAATGCCTCGCGTCCTGTGGGCTGTGGTATAAGGCCCAGTTTCCGCCAAAGCGAAGCGGAGCGGAGTTGTATTTGAGTAACCGTTCATATTTGTCATTTTGACATCTCCGAAACTGAGGGGAGAGGAGATGCCGAAATGATGAAATCTGGTTAGTTATTCAAACACCTCCACTTTTGTGGAAACCGAGCCTTACGCGGGACACACGGGCCGGCACAAAAATATTTCTAACGCGGAACGGAGTCCGCGGGCACTGCTAGTAATGATATACGGTTCGCTACACGTCTGGGTATCAGCGACATGCCACGCGTGAGATAACAGCATAAAGAGATAGGAAATTTTGAAACAAAAATACTTGTGCTCATCACTGAGAATGACCAGTGACGATAGTCATGGACAAACAGCGTAAGCCTAAGGTGTGGTATTTAGAAAATTTTAGTCAATTTGAACATTGGTGTTTTTTATATACTTAATACTAGCTGACTCGGCAAACGCTGTTTTTCCATATTAATGTTTTCTCACTTTAGGGGTAAGAAAAATAGTTTACATCATTATAAAATCGTCAAAACATAAAAAGGTTAGCTCTATTACAAACCTAACAATTTGCTTAGATTTTCAAGATTCTGTCAAGGATTGGCAACAACTTTGTGTCTGGTGTCTTTTCTCAGTCTTATGGATTGTGATTTTTTGTAATTTAAGGTCTGTAATTAAAAACATGAGTTCTACTGTTAGAATTTCACTTATTTATTGTGTTTGAATTCCACACAAAGTTATATCAGAGAATCATTTGTTACATTTTATTCATCGTTAGTTAAAAAACGCGTACATATCCTATTTCCTATTTAATATTATAAATGTGAAAGTGTGGGTATGTTTAGTTGTTTGTAACTCCATCACGCTACAACTGTTCTTTTAAAGTTTTAATTAAACATCAAACCCAGTAATTTTATATACCCTTTTTGTTTATTGTGACTGTCGTAAGCGTTACTTTTTACGAATATCATTTTAGTACAAAATAACCTTATGATAGATACTTTATTTATGTATTTCTACTGGACATCTAACTAAGACACCCATAGGTAAAATTCAATAAAAGGAGTCAATGAGAAGAAGCAGTACTTTTATTTTTACTAATATTTTATTGTCAAATGATATGTTATAATATAACCGTAACACACCGCTGAGGAAAATGTTCTAATAAGAAATTAACAGTGCTTCATGAGCACATAATACTGAAAAGTTATTTTCACAGACGTTCACATTTTTGAAAAAACCTTTTCCAAAATAATAGATAAAACACGTTATATTCAAAGCAAAATCATATTATAAAAAAATATGGAATTAAAATAATCATATTTAATGCTATTATAACATGCTTAATATGGAGAGAACAAATACAAGTTTGCGCCGGGTATTAACATCGGCACATGTTAGCCGAGTTTTTGTGGTCTCTTCTCAGTAGTGCCCGAGCGAACTCAGTTGCTTATAAAGTCGACATATACAATTTATGACCTACTTAATAAAGAATTTATGATTGAATAAAAAGCACAAACTATGCAAGAGTTTATAATATGTATTGAAATAATTCTTAGTTTACAAAAAAAAAAAATTGTTTACAAAACAGGTGGTTACAAAGCAGGTTTATCTCTGGTGTTTAACTCGCGGTATTGTAATACCGCGAGTTAAAAACCAGAGATAAACGGTCGAGTTTACTGTTAAAAAGTCTTATTTTAAAACTATGGCGATGCTACTGAAGTACGGAAATAATTTGTGTTTTAAAAACTAAAATAAAACGCGGTGCAACTAATAACTAACTCTTCAAAAAAGTCAATTTCGTAAATGAAAACTAAAATTTAACTTAAACAAAAATAAAAAGGCACAATCATTTAGTATATTCATAACGTAGTCATCTGGTGTGACGTACTAATTAATTACTATTCAGTCAAACGAACCAACAGGAGCGGGAAATGACAAGCTTACCATGAACACAATAAGTTCATCCTGGTTAAATAAAAGTATGTGTCAATTGTCATTGCAACAAGGACCACTCCATTTGACTGAAAGACGGCACCGAACTTTTTTTATTGCAAATAAAATCCATTTTTCCCATTGGGTGAATATTCAATGATGTAGAGGCAAGAAAGAAGTCATCGAAACTAAAAAAGTAGGTATCAAAACCAATAGTAAGTACCTTTACAAAATTTCAGCCCAGTTGATTGAAGATACGAGTATCTGATTCAAAATTGCAAGGTTGCACCTGTTGGTTGGGTTGCAACATACATTGCAAGTAAAGCTTGTAATAATATAAATTATTATCATTATATTTATTAAGTGAATAATGGCCAAAGGTGGTATCAATGTTTCTCACGAACCAAAACTAAAAAAATCTAGGAAAGAAAATATATATTTAGTATTTTATCTATATAGTATTTTTTGAGACCCACTGGCGAGTATCTGATTCAAAATTGCAAGGTTGCACCCGTTGGTTGGGTTGCAACATACATTGCAAGTAAAGCTTGTAATAATATAAATTACCATTTTATTTATTAAATGAAGAATGACCAAAGGTGGTATCAATATTTCTCACGAACCAAAACCAAAAAAATCTCGGAAAACAAAATAGTTTTTTTTTGAGACCCACTGGATACTATGTTTTACGGATCCCGAATTTAATTTTATGCACAAAGTGTTACTTTCTTTTCAATGCGTATTTCCTGTTGTACAGATTTTGTAACTTGTTTTTGTTTTTTATGGATTTTTTTTACATAAATAATTGAATAAGTTTAATGTGGAGGCTGTGGTCTATAAAAACAGTTTGGATTTAAATCAGCTTGATACAGTATTCCATACATCCGTGGTCAATGTCTAATATCCGTAAAAGATTCAATTCGCAAAACTAAGCTGTTGTCAATATAACGTAGCATTTGTCTAAGTTCAAGCAATTCATTTTAGCCAGTTTAGTTTTAAGAACTAAGTTTCTTTTATTCAGTAAGAATATAGAATATCTCTTTAAATTAAAATATCATGATAAAATGCGCAAAATTGTTTCTTCAATTTACAGAGCAAAAGTGACCTATGTGAAATAAAAAGTTTATTGCAATGTTTTGGTAAGTAACAGGAGGAAGGGCTGTGACAAACGACATGATAGAGAATTAAGTATAAGTATAGTATAAGTATAGAAATAAATGAGTAATTTTATTGCACAATATTCAAAACTAAAAAAAAAATTGTATTAGATCACTTTTGCTACATATCTATACTTAATATCTGGAATCAAAATTAATTTAATTATAATATCATAGGTATTAATATTTTGTGTGCGTGTATATTTGCCCATCAACTATAGAGAAACATGAGACAAAATAATGGTCTATAAACATTGAGCATTGGTCTGCATGGGAATCTAATTAAAAAAGGTAGCTTATTAAGAAAAAATGCATCATATAAGCATTCACCCTTCCTCAAATAATCTCTCCTTTGAATGATTCAAGTCTTATTTGTGTTTTAAAGACAAATTAATAATATGTAACAGGTACATTGGACCTCACTGGCATAGTGGCCCGCTACGGACAATTGCCTTGTGTCTGGTCTGGTGGGAGGCTTCGGCCGTCGCTAGAATCCTACCAGCGATTAGCGAACCACGAAGCGATTTAGCATTCCAGCGCGATGCTGTGTAAAAATCGTTAGCGATGAATTTACTTACCACTTCCAAGTTAGTAGAATAACATTTTTGACTGCACTATCAAGTATCAACCTACCATTAGGTGAGATTGCAGTACTAACTTTAAAAAGCTTATCTGATCGTGACAACGGCCAATGTAATGACGGCTTATCTAATAAAAATGAATGCCCCTCCATGTGTTTACAATAATGACATGGGGCGTTCATTTTTAAATTAGACGATGCACGATGTCTACTTAAATTCATAATTTTCCCGTAGCATGTATACCTGTTACAACATTATAAAGAAACCTTTTGGCTTTCGCATACTGGGGATGGTGTGGCAAGGGAATTCAAGTTATTACTCATGCACATTCAAATGTGTCGTCATAGCAATTTATGTTGTATTCCTATTCCTATAACAATACGTTTTAATGTCCGTTGGTATAAACTTGAAATCCTTTTTGCATGTACTCGGCCAGTCATTCATACATTTTGACTCTGTTGTAAGACAACAGAGTCAAAATGTATGAATGACTTGAGGTTGGTAGTCTGTTAGGGTAATATAAATAATAATAAGAGGACGGGAAAGATGTGACGTATGTTGAAGCCAAAAATTTTTCAAATATGGCGTCGCGCGTCGTACAATTCGGTATCGCTGACATCACATACAGCTGTCGTTCGCTTACATTAGCGCCATTTTACAGTTTTGACCAAGTGAAAATCCAGCTTTAGGGCGGAGCCTAAGAATACATGCGTGACGTCACAAGTGCTGATCCTTTATTGTCGGGTCCCAACATTCTATCTATCTTCCATTTGCCCTAGTAGAGATATCAGTGTGACATAAGCTCCATATAAGTAATGTCATATCTCTAGTAAGGCAAACCGTGGATAGATTGAATATTAGAAACCGCCATTAATTTTTAATCAATGGGATACTTGCATACCTTTTTAGTTTTTAAGCTATGCAACAATTTTTGACCCTAACTGTACGTTGGCGTTTATCATAACATTAATTCATTTAACCGTCGTATAGAGGTGTATACACGATGGTAGTAGTCAAAGTTGCTAGGCATTGTTGACCTTGCTGTTAATCACAGTGTTGAGTTTTTCATGGGCGTAGATGAGGTTGGTGTACAGCTTCTTGTCGCAGCCGTGCTCCTCGATGGTGCTGAAGCGGAACGTCCGGAAGTTCTTATCCAGGTCGATGTACGTCACCGCCTGCATCAGCGGGCACAGGATGATCTTCGTGTGGTCTTGGAAGTTTATCTGCAAACGTTTCAGAGATTAGTTATTGCTAACGGCAAAGATCACAGGGTTGACCATTGGGAAGATTGAAGAATTGTCATACAGTACCGAAAGCCTGCCATACGCAATAAGAAAAGAGCCAAATATATACCATTGTATTTATTTAAGTTACGTTTTTGAGGGTTGGAAAACCAATTGAGGCATGGAATTTTATGTTGGAAAATCATTTGAGGCATGGAATTCCTAGCCTCATTTGGTTTTCTAATTTTCTAATGAATGTAGTCAAAAACTTTCACAAAAATCAGTCCAGCCGTTTCGCAGTTTGGTTAAAACTCGAGAATTTTTCATTTATTAGATACTAGCGGACCTGACAGACTTCGTCATGTCAAAAAGATTCTGGTGAAAGGTGTGTTTTATGCAATAGCAATAAAGCTCAAATTGAGTCTGCGTTTTAGTTAGAAAATGTTTGTATGGGAAAAAGAAAAAGGCTGTTTTTAGGGGCTTTCCGGCAATTATTCGAATTTTTCTCGACGTAAAAACCATCCTTGAACTTCAACGAATGTTTAAAAAAAGAATTGGCCAAATTGGTCCAGACATTGTTGAGTTATGCGCTTACCAACACATTTTGCGATGCATTTTTATAGATTAGTATAGAGTATTACTAAATAAATTCACCTGCAATGTCCCATTGGTCAGGTACATGATGACGGCGAGCGAGGTTCTGAACCATTGCTGCAAGTACGGCAATCTCGACAGCCCGTCCGTCTCTCTCACTGGAACCGATGCGCCTGACAACATTTGTTGGTATCAAGAAACTGAATATTTTGAACACTGAAAAATTCACTACTGCTCACTTCACTCGCGCTCGTATTTCGTGAGACTAGTTTCATTGGTGGTAGGAATCTTCTTGCGGAGTACATCCAGGTAGGTACCACCGCAATGTCAGTTTTCTACAGTAAAGCAGTATTATTGTGTTTCGGCAGGCCACGCTCACTTGTCACGTGATCGACATAGCTAGAAGTGGTCGTCACGACGCAACGGACAGATTTCAGACGGCTGCCTCGCGCCGGCTAGGTTGCACGCGTTAGTTCTTGTACGGTCTATTTCACGTGCTGCGTGCGACCGAGTACGAGGCAGCCTTGTACGACGAAATAGATAAAGTTACGCGATAGAAAGAGAGCACAATTTTAGGTGCATAGCGGAGGTGGAGCCAGTCGCGAACTGAATTGCACTTTTTTGTGTCAGCACTATTTTTTTTAAATTATTTTGCATAGTGAACCTTCCGTACCGTTAGGTACTATTATTGTATTCCGTTGTTTCAGTTTGAATTGCACTGGATAGCAACGTAATTACTGGGCAAAATGAGACTTAGGAACTGAAGTATCAGGATTACGAGCGCAGTGCATGTCGATGATATTGCAATGCAAGTTTGTGTGTTTAAATGTTAGTTTTTCAATCACATTAAAAATGCAGACCTGATTTAGCTGAAATTAGGTATGGAGCTTATACGCTGGATTATTACACAAGCTATTTGCATCATGAAAAATTCAATGGTTCCAGCAGGATTTTGAAGGAACTGAAATTTACCTTAGTCACTTTTTGTGCAAGAATTCGCAAGGGTGAGGAGGTGTGGAATTCAACAGAATTTGTGGAAACCGAAATATCGCTGGTAGCCCTTAGTAGGTTAATTTAAATGGTGTTCATGCATCAAAAGAAAGCTCTAGACACGCCAGAGCCGCGAGCACTGGTGAATAAGTTTGTTAACTCACCAGCCTTCATGAGATGCTCGCTCATGTACCGCCGGAAGTAGGTGAGCAGCTTCATCTTCTTGTCAAGCTCCTGCGGGTACTCCTGCATGGTCATGTACTGCTCCTGGCCTTGCCGGTTGATGTAGTGCACATTCCTACAACCAATCAATACTTATTACAAATGTATTGTGTAGTTTTCAGTGTATTTTGCCAGTTTTCTGTGTAATGGGTGCTTTTCTATTTACTGGGTGTTTCTTTTTTGTATTAGGTGATTCTGGATTTGCGGACAATTGGGTACATTCAATCATTAGTGTTTTCATGTTGTGTATTCGATGGATACAGCTATATGCGCATCCTAGTGGTTCAGATGTATCCTGTATGTTTCAGGCGGTACTCACACTCCGTTGGCCAGCATGATGAGCTTGGTGGTGTCGTTGAACATGACGCCCACGCTCTCGTCGCACAGCTGGTAGCCGAAGCCGTACTTGTCGCTGTAGTCGACCCACTTGCCGACCCACACCAGCGGCTGCGCCACCGGGTCGCTCAGCTACATGCGCATCCTAGTGGTTCAGATGTATCCTGTATGTTTCAGGTGGTACTCACACTCCGTTGGCCAGCATGATGAGCTTGGTGGTGTCGTTGAACATGACGCCCACGCTCTCGTCGCACAGCTGGTAGCTGAAGCCGTACTTGTCGCTGTAGTCGACCCACTTGCCGACCCACACCAGCGGCTGCGCCACCGGGTCGCTCAGCTACATGCGCATCCTAGTGGTTCAGATGTATCCTGTATGTTTCAGGTGGTACTCACACTCCGTTGGCCAGCATGATGAGCTTGGTGGTGTCGTTGAACATGACGCCCACGCTCTCGTCGCACAGCTGGTAGCCGAAGCCGTACTTGTCGCTGTAGTCGACCCACTTGCCGACCCACACCAGCGGCTGCGCCACCGGGTCGCTCAGCTACATGCGCATCCTAGTGGTTCAGATGTATCCTGTATGTTTCAGGTGGTACTCACACTCCGTTGGCCAGCATGATGAGCTTGGTGGTGTCGTTGAACATGACGCCCACGCTCTCGTCGCACAGCTGGTAGCCGAAGCCGTACTTGTCGCTGTAGTCGACCCACTTGCCGACCCACACCAGCGGCTGCGCCACCAGGTCGCTCAGCTACATGCGCATCCTAGTGGTTCAGATGTATCCTGTATGTTTCAGGTGGTACTCACACTCCGTTGGCCAGCATGATGAGCTTGGTGGTGTCGTTGAACATGACGCCCACGCTCTCGTCGCACAGCTGGTAGCCGAAGCCGTACTTGTCGCTGTAGTCGACCCACTTGCCGACCCACACCAGCGGCTGCGCCACCGGGTCGCTCAGCTACATGCGCATCCTAGTGGTTCAGATGTATCCTGTATGTTTCAGGTGGTACTCACACTCCGTTGGCCAGCATGATGAGCTTGGTGGTGTCGTTGAACATGACGCCCACGCTCTCGTCGCACAGCTGGTAGCCGAAGCCGTACTTGTCGCTGTAGTCGACCCACTTGCCGACCCACACCAGCGGCTGCGCCACCGGGTCGCTCAGCTACATGCGCATCCTAGTGGTTCAGATGTATCCTGTATGTTTCAGGTGGTACTCACACTCCGTTGGCCAGCATGATGAGCTTGGTGGTGTCGTTGAACATGACGCCCACGCTCTCGTCGCACAGCTGGTAGCCGAAGCCGTACTTGTCGCTGTAGTCGACCCACTTGCCGACCCACACCAGCGGCTGCGCCACCGGGTCGCTCAGCTACATGTGCATCCTAGTGGTTCAGATGTATCCTGTATGTTTCAGGTGGTACTCACACTCCGTTGGCCAGCATGATGAGCTTGGTGGTGTCGTTGAACATGACGCCCACGCTCTCGTCGCACAGCTGGTAGCCGAAGCCGTACTTGTCGCTGTAGTCGACCCACTTGCCGACCCACACCAGCGGCTGCGCCACCGGGTCGCTCAGCTACATGTGCATCCTAGTGGTTCAGATGTATCCTGTATGTTTCAGGCGGTACTCACACTCCGTTGGCCAGCATGATGAGCTTGGTGGTGTCGTTGAACATGACGCCCACGCTCTCGTCGCACAGCTGGTAGCCGAAGCCGTACTTGTCGCTGTAGTCGACCCACTTGCCGACCCACACCAGCGGCTGCGCCACCGGGTCGCTCAGCTACATGTGCATCCTAGTGGTTCAGATGTATCCTGTATGTTTCAGGCGGTACTCACACTCCGTTGGCCAGCATGATGAGCTTGGTGGTGTCGTTGAACATGACGCCCACGCTCTCGTCGCACAGCTGGTAGCCGAAGCCGTACTTGTCGCTGTAGTCGACCCACTTGCCGACCCACACCAGCGGCTGCGCCACCGGGTCGCTCAGCTACATGTGCATCCTAGTGGTTCAGATGTATCCTGTATGTTTCAGGTGGTACTCACACTCCGTTGGCCAGCATGATGAGCTTGGTGGTGTCGTTGAACATGACGCCCACGCTCTCGTCGCACAGCTGGTAGCCGAAGCCGTACTTGTCGCTGTAGTCGACCCACTTGCCGACCCACACCAGCGGCTGCGCCACCGGGTCGCTCAGCTACATGTGCATCCTAGTGGTTCAGATGTATCCTGTATGTTTCAGGCGGTACTCACACTCCGTTGGCCAGCATGATGAGCTTGGTGGTGTCGTTGAACATGACGCCCACGCTCTCGTCGCACAGCTGGTAGCCGAAGCCGTACTTGTCGCTGTAGTCGACCCACTTGCCGACCCACACCAGCGGCTGCGCCACCGGGTCGCTCAGCTACATGTGCATCCTAGTGGTTCAGATGTATCCTGTATGTTTCAGGCGGTACTCACACTCCGTTGGCCAGCATGATGAGCTTGGTGGTGTCGTTGAACATGACGCCCACGCTCTCGTCGCACAGCTGGTAGCCGAAGCCGTACTTGTCGCTGTAGTCGACCCACTTGCCGACCCACACCAGCGGCTGCGCCACCGGGTCGCTCAGCTACATGTGCATCCTAGTGGTTCAGATGTATCCTGTATGTTTCAGGCGGTACTCACACTCCGTTGGCCAGCATGATGAGCTTGGTGGTGTCGTTGAACATGACGCCCACGCTCTCGTCGCACAGCTGGTAGCCGAAGCCGTACTTGTCGCTGTAGTCGACCCACTTGCCGACCCACACCAGCGGCTGCGCCACCGGGTCGCTCAGCTACATGTGCATCCTAGTGGTTCAGATGTATCCTGTATGTTTCAGGTGGTACTCACACTCCGTTGGCCAGCATGATGAGCTTGGTGGTGTCGTTGAACATGACGCCCACGCTCTCGTCGCACAGCTGGTAGCCGAAGCCGTACTTGTCGCTGTAGTCGACCCACTTGCCGACCCACACCAGCGGCTGCGCCACCGGGTCGCTCAGCTACATGTGCATCCTAGTGGTTCAGATGTATCCTGTATGTTTCAGGCGGTACTCACACTCCGTTGGCCAGCATGATGAGCTTGGTGGTGTCGTTGAACATGACGCCCACGCTCTCGTCGCACAGCTGGTAGCCGAAGCCGTGCTTGTCGCTGTAGTCGACCCACTTGCCGACCCACACCAGCGGCTGCGCCACCGGGTCGCTCAGCTACATGTGCATCCTAGTGGTTCAGATGTATCCTGTATGTTTCAGGCGGTACTCACACTCCGTTGGCCAGCATGATGAGCTTGGTGGTGTCGTTGAACATGACGCCCACGCTCTCGTCGCACAGCTGGTAGCCGAAGCCGTACTTGTCGCTGTAGTCGACCCACTTGCCGACCCACACCAGCGGCTGCGCCACCGGGTCGCTCAGCTACATGTGCATCCTAGTGGTTCAGATGTATCCTGTATGTTTCAGGCGGTACTCACACTCCGTTGGCCAGCATGATGAGCTTGGTGGTGTCGTTGAACATGACGCCCACGCTCTCGTCGCACAGCTGGTAGCCGAAGCCGTACTTGTCGCTGTAGTCGACCCACTTGCCGACCCACACCAGCGGCTGCGCCACCGGGTCGCTCAGCTCGTCGGTCAGGCACTCGCGGCGGTGTTTCAAGTTCTAGTTAACGGACAGAATGGATTTATCAGGACCTTTTAAAATTAAGACTACCGTGATTCGAACACATTATTAGAGAAAAAAAAACGGCTTGAATTCTCGCGCGTTGTCAAGTCCGCCCGACCAGTTTCGGAACCATCCGGAGTCCTTCTTCGTGGAGCGTGTACAACGCGCAGCAACTTCCGTATCACGTACGTCAGAATTGTTTTAATATTTCGATACAAACATGGTATAAAAATGTTAAAACCGTTACCAAAACTGTTACAGTTATTAAAACAGGAATACTGCTTTAAGAGATGGTGGTACAGCCCCTGATCACTCTGGTGTAAATTGCATAAAAAGAAGACAATGCTGTACCTTGGCGCTGAGCAGCGCGGTGAGCTGGTCCTGCAGCGCCAGCAGGTTCTGCTTGTGCGACAGCATCGGCGTCTCCACGGCGTGCGTCTCTAGCATGCCGGGTCCGCGCTTCATCGGCGAGTCCACCGCCATGATGTTTTCTGTTCATAACAAACGTATTGTATGACGCAAAAGCCTTTGTCCCGCGATCATAACTCACAACGCTACGGCGCGGCGTACGGCGTCGGACACATAATCCTATAGAAAACGTCGAGAATGGTCTGTCGTTCCGTCAGTTTGTGCGACAGCCCAATGGTCCAACCTATCATCAGGAAGTCTGGTGTTCAAATGCCGGGCACGCACTTTTGACTAATCGCAAACTAACATTTTTTACTTGCTTAATGGCGAAAGAAAACATCGTAAAGGAATGTGATTGCTTGAGAGTGCACGACAATGTTGTCCACCGACACTAATGAGCTAACTCTGCCTCTAGCCTCTGCTGCTCTGGTCTCTAGGCCTCTCTACGTTCCTAAAGTGGCTTCAACACGCAAGGTATCTACGACACTACAGTCTCTACGTCGCTAGTCTCTACGTCACTGCAGTCTCTACGTCGCTACAGTCTCTACGTCACTATAGTCTCTACGTCGCTACAGTCTTTACGGCGTTTCATTCTTAGAGGTACTTGGTGAGTTAGGCCATGTCCATAAGAGAAACCCCTTTAATTCAGAGCCGAGACCCTTGCCCAACAGCGGGACATAAAAGAAGTTGAGAGTTGACATGACAGGTTAACTGGATTTCTTTAAATTCAAGATGGTCTTATGTTTGACTACAATTTCACCTGATGGAAAGTAATGGTGAGATCGAAGATGGAGCACGCTTGCCTAGATGATGCCTATTCACTCTTTTTTTAACGATACCCGGGTTGCATGATACAGAAACGCAGACATCAGGAGAACCCAAAAAACTCTAGCCATGTATATGAGTAAAACGATGAAACGTACCACTTTGTACGCACTGGTGGTACATCGATGACATAGAGATGAAAGTCCCCAGTCCCTAGTAGTGAAAATTTGTATGAAAAACCTGTTAACGTACCTTGGTTCTTAACTTCATTGAGTGGTCTTCTATGTATCGAGAGGCCTTCCAGCTGGTCGGTTCTGGGCGCGGTGGTGAGGCAGGACAGCGGCAGCGCGGCCGGCATGATGCCGGATGAGAAGAACTCATGCTGCAGAAGCTTGTCGACCGGTGGCCGTTTCGCCGGGTTGGCTTGCAGCTGCAGAACTATCATGGACGCCGCTGGCTTGCGCAGGGACGACGGGATCCTGACAATTTATTTAATAGTTTGGTGAAGTGTGTAACTCGCCTTTAGTTGGAGAGCCGAATAGGGGTTAGAGGATTTATTAGAGCGCATAAGATTAAGGGAAAGCTGATTTGCTGATAAGTATTCATTTTAATACTTGGAATGGGTTATGGGAGGACCTCAAACTTTCATGTTAAAATTCTAGAGACCCATATTTTCAGTTTGATGAAAGACTAACTAAATGTTTTTTATTTTATTTTAATGAAATAATGACGAAATATAATCTTCCAATTTCCATAAGCCAATGTCAAAAATCCTGTAAAGAGTTTAGTGGAATAATGTGGTCGTAACCAGCCTCTGATATTAATGGACATACAAAAATTAAGCATGAACATTCAAAATCACATCACTTAGGTAAACAATTCACAAGATGATTGCATTAACATGTGTATTTATTAACCGACTTCAAAAAAAGGAGGAGGTTCTCAATTTGTCGGAATCTTTTTTTTATGTATGTTCACCGATTACTCGAAGACACATAAAACAATTTGAAAATATCTTTTTTTGTTTAAAAGGATATACTTTTCAGATGGTCCCATGGTCATCAGGTCAAGATCTGACCTTGGGATCCTGGAGAAATCGAGGGAACTCTTCAAATTTTATATGGACAGCAATGGTATGGTAGGTACACCAATTCGAAGTTGGGCAATTCGTACAATCATAGTCCTTCGTAGGGTAATCCTACTCTTTGTAGTGGCATTTGACGTCGGTTTTTTGAAAAGAATTTCCATTTTATTTTTGATTGCAGGATGTCCTTTACCTAATCATTTAGAGTTCCTTTACCAGCAAAATGCAATGAAGTTATGTTGAAAAGACAATGAAAGAAAAAATATCACATGGATGTTACATGTGAATTTGGCTTGCAATGCTTACAAACAAAATTAAAGAACAGGCTCAAAAAAAAGGTTTTTCTTGCTTAATGGTGGCTGGCTTAATGGTTTTTTCTTGAGCAGTGTGATTAGTGCACTAAAATCCTATATTAGTTAAACCCATTAAAACTTATCTTCTTTTGATTATTCAATGATACTTATAGCTCCCATAGCTACAAGTATATTGTGATTTGATATCTGTACCTACAGAAGCAAAGCCTTAAATTTTTATGTGATAATATAATTTTCTACTTTCTGAATATTTTCCTTTATTTGTGTGATAAGATCTTGCAGACTTTTCGTCTTGCCAGCCTTTCATGTACCACTCAAACATGATACCTATACCCTACCCAATCCGGAGCAAATAGACAGAAAACCAACATTTTTCTGTTGAGGAACATACTTGTGGTTCAATAAAATGAGGTAAAATTATTGAATTTACAATTAATGCAATAAGCATAAGTAGCAAGAGTGTTAAATGTGAAACATCGCATGGAACAAAACAAAACATCTGCAGTTTATATTATGCATGATATAAATGCATTTGCAGGGGCAAAGCGACTTGTTATCTAATAATAATAATAATAATCTTTATTTCACAATTCATAGGTATTACATTTTACATGGTAAGTAGACTTAAGAATTATGCGGCGGATATTACATATTATACATGATGCACAGATCCTACACTAAGTAAAAACTTGTGTTGCAGGAAATCTAAGATGGCACGCACATTGAGTCGCTAGCACCGCGTTCGATCCATCACCGTAACGTATAATTTGAACCTGTAGCGATGTTTGAGCGTGTTATCGCACACTACCGCCTGCGCGTACCGACTGCCGATCCCGTTCCACGCGCCCCCCAGCCATGCGTGCAGGGCTAGCCTTATCCCCTCACTACAAAAGAATATACTCGTACACTACCTACATTCACTAGTGGAAAATATTGAAACTCTACAGTGATCTCTCGACTTCAGGACTTTGATTTACTTGTAGATCACTAGGTATGAAATGTTTCTCATTATTGTTTTCATCAGTCACTCATTTTGATTTAAGTACTAAGCAAGATTTGAGCAAATCTTATCAGATAATTCATCTTCATGGTTATGATGTATCTTATAAGAAGATTCAAGAGACTGAGAGCTATGTACGAGTGTCTCCAATCTCCATGTTATTGAATTAAGAAAGAACCCTTAATAGCTGCACAAAAGCCATGATGACAAGTCTTTCAAAGTCAGCTCTCGAATCATTATTAGATGATGTGGCTCAGAACTCCAGGAATTCAGACAGAAGTGAAAACTTGAAAGAAAAGTATATGTGTGTATAGACTATACTACACATCAGATATCAGTGTGAAGTGTAGGTTACAGTAACAAGTTAAACGTATCTCAAAAATGCTCAACTCGCATAAAAAGTTTTCTGTTCAAAAACTGTTCAATCAATCACAAGTCTATTGAAGTTAGAGAAGTGTGTAACTCATACCTATATTCACACAACTTGATTCTCTTGTAAGTGTCACGGAGGGTGGAGGTCTCGAATGGAGGCTTGCCCACCAACAGTGTGTACATGATGCAGCCCAAACTCCAGATGTCCACCTCAAATGAGTGGCCAGTCTTCGTCAATATTTCTGGTGCAATATAGTTTGGTGTGCCGCACAAAGTCCTCTTTCTCTCTCCTGAAAGAATTTGTAGAGAAAAATTTCTAGCTAAGCGTCAACATACTTTAATGTCATAGAGCCCTTATTTACATAAATCTTTTTTATACTTCAAATAAGTTGGTTTTATTTTAGAGTTTTTCAATAGTTACTACTTATTAGATTGTAGATCCCTTAAATAGAATTGCCTCTCGGCAAAGGCCTCCTCCAACTCCCTGTAGTGTGAACCTACTTCAAAGTGGGCCACCAGAAAGTTTTAATTTATCCTCCCAAAAATTTCTTTTCCTTTTTACTTAACTACAAAATATAACTTCTGATGGATGCCAGCCCATGTTAGTAAGTGATATATAACAAGGAAAATCAATTTTGATATAAAACAGGTTTTCAGTGAAATGGAGACTAAAATACCAACATCAATAAAAATTTTAAATGGCTCTGGGTGCTATTTATATGTGAAAACTGCAAAATAACATGCTGTTGTAATATTTGTAACAATTTAAAAAAATGTTGTAACAATTCACCTTCATATTCTATTTTAGCCGCCAGGCCAAAGTCACCAATCTTAACATGTAGATCGTCGTCCAAAAACAGATTCCCCAGTTTGAGATCCCTGTGAATGATGCGTTGGCTGTGCAAGTACTGGACGCCCAGCAGTATCTGGTGCATGTAGAACCTCGTCTCCGGCTCCGTGATGGCTTTTCTGCGTTTGTGCAGCTCCATCATAGACTGTGGACAGACAGCATTCAATGGAGACACCTACCTCTTCCTGACTGACTGCTTAGTAAAAAGAGCCCCTATTTGATAACACATTCTATTTCAATCCACTACAACGCACTCTACTCTGTCAAACTTCATACAAATTGAA
This sequence comes from Coenonympha glycerion, assembly GCA_963855885.1. NCBI lineage: Eukaryota > Metazoa > Arthropoda > Insecta > Lepidoptera > Nymphalidae > Coenonympha > Coenonympha glycerion. The sequence continues at coordinate 13,581,566 of OY979630.1, read as the reverse complement.
TTAAACATTAGCGATTTTGACAGAGTGGGGTGCGTCTTTGTGGATTGAAATATCTATAAGATTATCTGATATCTAAAAATGAAACCTACTTCGACCACATATTTTGAAAAGATTTATAAAAAACCAATGAGTTTTTTTTCATTTTTATACCAAAGAATGATGACACAATCACCTGGTGTTAACTGAAACATATGCTGTTTTAATATTGTCATACAAAGTCAGAATGAAAATTGTATAACAGTAACAGTTTATAGGCCTCATTTTGTCCAGTAATCACATCAGCGCTCACTTCAAACAGAAAAACAATACATGACTGCTTTACAGTTGAATAACTGACACCACAGCGGTAAACTACCCAGATGGACTCCGAAAGAGTCATTCCACCAGTAAAGAATATGTAAATGTAATTTTGGAAGGACAATATTATATAAATTGAGCGAAAGTATCCTGAAGTCAGAACAAATATTTTTATATTTAATGAGATTTCAGAAGTGGCAGTAGCAGGTGGCTGAACATCTGTTAAGGCTTAGTCTTATTTATAGGAAGTAGAATGTAGAGACAATCAATATTCAGAGTTGAAGTGATACTCACCCTCCTTTTGCATAGCTCCAGTATAATGTAAATGTTTTGAGAGTCCTCAAAGAAGTTGTAAAAGCCCACAACATGCTTGTGTTTTAGGGACCGATGGATGTCAATCTCCTGAGACATTTTGTCTCTTTGACTGGATTTCACCATCAGTTTTTTTGATACTATCTTGCCAGCGTACACCTGGTGTGTGTTCATGTCCTGTATTTCGTAGCATTTTGCAAAACCACCCTTGAATAAAGAGAAAATATGATGAATAACGGTTAAAAACGTTTATCTTAGTACTTCAGGTTTTAGACACATTTTAGACAGAATCACCAACAAAATTAGTTTAGGATCTGGTAAATGTATACCTAGTACAATAATATGATGACACTATTTTCAATTTATTTTTGGCATTGAGTGAATAAAGGCCGAAAACATTGCTGTTCGGTAAAATTTAACGGTTGCATCAACGAATCTATGTGGCATGTTATCCTGAATACAACTGTTTTTACCAATTAATTACGCATAATTCGATTAAATAAAACAAGAGAATAAGGATTAATAAGACAAACCTGTTAAAAAACTCACCTTTCCAAAGAATCTCAATCGTTGATACGTGCAATGTGTTTGGGGATCATGGATAATTTCAGGAATTTCCTTCTTATCTTCTTCCTTGATTGAAGTCATTATAAATAAACTTAAAATAAAAATTAAAATCAAATAAAATGCTAACAATTATGGACAAAATGTATTGACGATTTCTAACAAATTCACAAAGAAGATTTCAAACATCAAACGGTAAATCGTTTGAATATGAATGGCATTATTTGGCAGCAGCCAGCAAAACCGAAAAGTGGCAGTTGTTCAAAGAATTTGAACGATAAATAGTAAAATGGGCCAATCGTAGCTTGCTACAGATTTAAAAAAGCCCCTGGAAAATTATCTATGGTCTAACTTGTCTCTGCTAACTTGTCTTTTAACATTAAAGCCCATACACACACTCCAACTTCAGCTCCAACTAGCTAAACGTTATGGGCGATGGGTACCATCCGGGCGCGAAAATACAAATTTCATTTAGTTTTTCGTTCAGAGTGGGCTAATTATACATTGAAGGCTAATGGCAATGAGTTTTGCGGGCACAACATTTATGCATCTACATGTTTTAATAAAATCTCTGCTCAACAATACTCATTTACTTCATATTGGTTCCCGATAGCTCGAAATCTGGAAAAAACTCGAAATTGCAAAAAATTACCTTTTTGGAACCAATATGAGATGAGTGGGAAATTTCGAGCAAAGTTTCTATTAAAAACATGTATGCTCGTTTTCACCAACTCTTTAAGAAACGCCTATTCTGATAGGTGCCAGTAGTACTTTAAACAACTGTCACATAAGGGCTTAGGTCACTTAGGTGTCCCTTAAAATGTTGGTGAAAACGGCCATTAGATGCATAAAAGTAGGCCCGTAAAATGCATTGCCTTAAATCTACAATGTGTAGTTAGTCTAATACATTGGTCTAATATTTGCGAAAAAGTAAATAAAATTTGAATTTCGCGGGCTGGTAGGGCCGCAACCACAGACCAGAGAAGTATTTTATATTGGCTGCAATACCGTCTGTATTTTATCATAGACCTAGTCATAGACAAACAACAGTCTTTTTCTTATTGCTCTAGGTTACTGGATTGTAGCGGGAAAAACAAAATTCATATCGCACGCCGCACATGCGCCGCACTATATACAGTGTGTCCGGGATCGAACTAGCGATAATTTAAGAGAGTGCGCCCCCATTATGAGTAGCTCATTATAAGAAAAAATCCCCCATTGATAGAGGGCGCCCCCTCCCCCCCCTGGGAGAGCCATTGCAATTTTGGTTCCGTTTTCTTGGATATGTGCACACAAAATCAGTACTTAATAACTTATAACTTGAAAGTCTGTTGCTCCACATGTTCTCAAGTGATCTCATTCGACTGGGTACAATATTCTCCATCGCTGAATACTTAATAATAATGTAAAAAGTTAAATTAAAACAATTAAAATGCCTTGAATTCGAAAAAAAATTCCAAAAAAAAAAATTAAAACTTGTCACATGTGAAACATTTTGTCTGTAGATTACTAACTTTTAGAGTTATTATTGTTTAAACATAACAAAAGTTTTTACGCGCCCGCATAGTTGCGGGCTTTAACTTTAAAACTTTATTTAAACAATAATAACTCTATAAGTTAGTAACCTACAGACAAAATTTTGATGTTGTTGTATTGCTCAACTCAAAAACTATCGATTTAATACAAAATTAATTGGCCTAATCGACCTCGTTTTTGCAAATATTACCAATAACTTCAAGTTTTAATTTTTTGGGCAATTTTTTTCGAATTTGAGGCATTTTAATTGATTTATTTAAACGTTTTACATGATTATTAGGTACTCAGCAATGGAGAATATTGTACCCAGTCGAATGAGACCATTTGAGAACATGTGAAGCAACATACTTTCGAGTTATTACTGATTTTGTGTGCACAAACCCAAAAAACTAAATCAAAATTCAAATGGCACTACCTGGGAGAGGGTGAGGGGGCGCCCTCTGTTAATGGGGGATTTTGTGCTTGTAATGAGCTATAGAACACTCCCTTAAATTATCACTAGTTCGATCCCGGACACACTTTATACTGTATATTATATGTACTTACTAATCTACTATGTTATAGTATACTAACTGCAGAAAAAAAAGTTATATTAAAAAAAAATAGTTGAATTAATTAAAACTATAAAATTAATTAAAAAAAATAGTAAAATAAAATAAAAAAAACTAAAGAGGGCTCTCATACAGCAAATAAGAGCAAACGTGATTTTTTGCTCGTTTTTGATTTGGTGGGCAGGGGTGTTCAATTTTTGCTTTCATACTATTAATGGTACGGAATGGGTCATCATAGTGGTCTTGATGGAACGGAACCCTCAGTGCAAGAGCCCGACTAGCACTTGACCAATTTTTCTTCGTTGTTAATATTTCAATAACAAAGAAAAATTAATAAAGTAGCTATGAGTGTTAAATAGAGCTGACTGACAAGTTGATAAATATTTATCTCGTACAGGGTTACAGTAACAATTTATTTGAAGCAAAGAACGAGGATAATATTAATATATATATAGCTGCTTGTGCTGATTGGCCACTGACTGATTGATCACCTCTCCTGAACAATTTTGTATGAAAAATTTTTTTTTCAAGGATCATGTCGTATAGAAAGGAAAAAATCATTAAGAACAAAAATATGGAGAGAGCTGATGATTGAGGATCTCGGAGACGGGTGAAGAGCACGAGGAGGGTATTGAAGATAGGTGGGGGGTGCTCGACCAAATGTCATTTGAAATGACATCCAATTGGCAGTTAGCTGAAAAAAAATTCAAAATGGCGGATTCAAAATGGCCGCCATTCGAATTTCGTCGATATCTCGGAAAGTATAAAAGATGGAAGAACGGTTTCTTGACAAGAGTTGATCAGGACCCAAAGGTCTATTCGATGGATAGAAAAAAAAAATCCAATATGGCGGAATTTTTTTTTCCATAGAAAATGTATGGCGGATGTTGAAGAGGCTAAAAGTTGGACGGCAAATAGGGGGAAGACAGCACGCGGGCCACATGTGGCCCGCGCCCTCACGCAACCTACTAGTTAATATATATATAGCTGCTTGTGCTGATTCACTGACTGACTGATTATCACCTCTCCTGAACAATTTTGTATGAAAAATTTTTTTTTCACGGATGGGGTCTTATAGAAGAAAAAAATTAAATTTGAAGAAAAATACGGAGAGAGCTGATGATTGAGGATTTCGGAGACGGGTGAAGAGCACGGGAAGGGTATCGTAGATAGGTGGGGGGTGCTCGACCAAATGTCATTTGAAATGTCATGCAATTGGCAGTGAGCTGAAAAAAAGTTCAAAATGGCGGATTCAAAATGGCCGCCATTCGAATTTCGCCGATATCTCGGAAAGTATAAAAGATGGAAGAATGGTTTCTTGACAAGAGCTGATCAGGACTCGAAGGTCTATTCGATGGATAGAAAAAAAATTCAAAATGGCGTAATTTATTTTTCCATAGAAAATGTATGGGGAGTCTTGAAGAGACTAAAAGTTGGTAACAATGCAAGTTACCAACTTTTAGTCTCTTTTTGATGCCGTTTTTTTAGAGAACTGCCAGAGTAATATATGTAATGAGGTGATGATTGAGGATTTTAAAGACAGTCAAGGAGCATGGGCAAGGTATTATAGTTAGGTGGGGACTGCTGAAACAAAACATACTCGGAACTTCAGGCAATTGGCAGTGAGCTGAAAAAAAAACAAAATGGCGGATTCAAGATGGCCGCCACACAAATTTCGTGTTGTTCTATCTCGGAAAGTATAAAAGATAAAAGAGTGATTTCTTTGCAAGACGTAATTAGAATCTCAAGGTCTACGGGATGAATGAAAAAAAAATCAAAGTGGTTGAATTTATTTTTCCATGGAAAATGTACATACTATGAGAAGAGACAATGATCTAGGATTTGGATGTTGATTGAGGAGCACTGTCATGGTTTTAAAGATAGTTAAGGGCTGTTCGATCAAAAAATACGCTGAACCTCATCCGATGAGGTTCAGCGTATTTTTTTGTTCGAACTGCCCTTAACTATCTTTAAAACCATGACAGTGCTACTTGGTACTTTTTTCAGCTTACTGCTAATCGGATTCCAATGGGCGATGGAGACGACGGCGATACCGTTATGGGCGGGAAGACTGCACGCGGGCCACATGTGGCCCGCGCATTCACGCGCCCTACTAGTTATACTATATATAGCTCAATTACCACTGACTGACTGATTGACATAATTGTTCTCCCAGAAAGAGACAGAAAACGATATAATGATGTACGGGAGATGTGTTCGGGTGCGGGAGTCGACTAGGGAAAAATTATGACATTTCAGAAAAACAAGATGGCGGCCGACGTGACTTTCGTAACTCTTTTGTTTTTCAACCGATTTCGTTCAAACTTGCAGTAGTTAAGGAAATGAGTAAATGGTTTTTATAAAAATTGGAAAATTTTAGAAAAACAAGATGGCGGCCGAACTGTGGCGTTTTAAAATTTTTCATTTTTCGACCCCAAACCGCGGCGCCACAGATCCTAAACGGGGTGGTTGAAGATGACAGTTTTTGCTTCTTTCGCCCACAATTATCCTGAATTTTGATGAAACGGGAGTAATTTTTCAAAATCCAAGATGGCGGCTGTTCTGGCGGCCAATCAGTGTGAGGTATGAAAAATCGCAATTTTGAAACTCAAATTTCTCGCAGTTGGCAGCATCGGAGCGTTTCGACTTCTATGGGGCGATTGTGTGTAAAGACTCGAAGTATTGATTGGGGAAGAAAAAATTACCCCATTTTTCGGGAAATTTCGAGATTTTCCCCAAAAAGTAAAAAATCGAAATACGGACTTTTTGCAAAATCCGAGTATAAGCGATCACGTGTCTTACTCATACAAATGACATTTGAGTATTTTTGTCGCCGAGGACTGGCAACACTGGAATCTATCAAAGTAAAAGTGATTTTCGACATGGTCACTTTTCAGGGGCTATCGTGGCGCCTGGGTGCGAGAGAGATGAAAACTTGAAACGTCATCAGGGGCGGTATATCCTGTAGTTACTGGGAAAAATACGAAACTGTGTAAAATATTTACCGCAAATGAGGTGGCGGCCATTTTGTATTTTTTTCTGTTTTTGAAAATTTTGATCGTGTTTTTGAGGCACTTGGCAACATTTCGGAAAGTCGACATGTATGAACCGATTGTGTAACTCGACGGGCAGTATCGAAATATATAGAAAGTGTTGCCACATTTCGGGTAGTTTTCGTGATTTTCCCCAAAATGTCCTCCTGTAAAATTTTGTATGAACAATTTTTTTTTCACTTGTGGCTTCGTATACAAGTCAAAAAATGACTCGGTGATAAATATGGAGAGAGCTGATGATTGAGGATTTCGGAGACGGGTGAAGGGCTCAGCCAGGGTATTGAAGATAGGTGGGGGGTGCTCGACCAAATGTCATTCGAAACCTCGTGCAATTGCCAGTGGGCTGAAAAAAATTTCAAAATGGCGAAAAAAAGATGGCCGCCATACAAATTTCGTCGGTGTCTATCTCAGAAAGTATGAAAGATAGAAAAGTGGTTTCATAGCAATAGAAGATCAGGACGAGTAAATTTATCTATTGGAAGAAAAAAAAGTGCAAAATGGCGGAAAAAAAATTTTCATACTAAATTGTATGGCGATTAGGAGCTATAAGAATATTGACATTGTTCTCCTGGAAACAAATCGAAAACGATACAATGATGTATGGGAGACGTGTTTAAGTGCGGGAGTAGAGTAGGAAAAAATTATGACATTTCAGAAAAACAAGATGGCGGCCGACTAGACTTTCGTAACTCTTTTGTTTTCCAACCGATTTCGTTCAAACTCGCAGTTCTCAAGGAAATGAGTAAATGGTTTTAAGAAAAAGAAGAAAAATTTGGAAAAACAAGATGGCGGCTGAGCAGTGGTGTTTTAAAATTTTTCATTTTTCGACCCCAAAACGCGGCGCCACAGATCCTAAACGGGGTTCTCGATGATGATAGTTTCAGGGGCTATCGTGACGCCTGGGTGCGAGCGAGATGAAAAGTTGAAACGTCATCAGGGGCGGTATATCCTGTAGTTACTGGCAAAAAATACGAAACTGTGTAAAATATTTAACTGTGAACTGAGGTGGCGGCCATTTTGTATTTTTTTCTGGTTTTGAAAATTTTGATAGTGTTTTTGGGGCACTTGGCAACATTTCGGGGAGTCGACATGTATGAACCGACTGTGGATCTCAAAGGTTAGTATCGAAATATATAGGCAGTGCTGCCACATTTGGGGAAGTTTTCGAGATTTTCCTTATTTGTCATTGTTCTTCTAGAAACCGGTAGAAAACGATACAATGATGTATGGGAGACGTGTTTAAGTGCGGAAGTAGGGTAGGAAAAACTTATGACATTTCAGAAAAACAAGATGGCGGCTGACGTGACTTTCGTAACTCTTTTGTTTTCCAACCGATTTCGTTCAAACTCGCGGTAGGTACTCGAGGAAATAAGTAAATGGTTTCAGGAAAAAGAAGAAAAATTTGGAAAAACAAGATGGCAGCCGAGCTGTGGTGTTTTAAAATTTGTCATTTTTGGACCCCAAAACGTGGCGCCACAGATCCTAAACGGAGTTATCAATGATGATAGTTTTTTCTTGGTTCGCTTACAATTGTCCTGAATTTTGACGAAACGGGAGTAATTTTTTAAAATCCAAGATGGCGGCTGTTCTGGCGGCCAATCAGTCTGACGTACGAACAAACGCGATTTTGAAATTCAAATTTCTCACAGTTGGCAGCATCGAAGCGTTTCGACTTCTATGGAGCGATTGTGTGTATAGACTTGAAATATTGAGTGGGACAGAAAAAATTACCTCATTTCTCGGGAAATTTCGAGATTTTCCCCAAAAAGTAAAATATCGAAATACGGACATTTTGCAAAATCCGAGTACGAGCGTTCACTTGTTTTACTCGTACAATTGATATTTGGGTAGTTTTGTCGCCCGACACTGGCAATACTGGAATCTATCAAAGTAAAAGTGATGATTTTCGACATGGTGACTTTTCAAGAGCAATAGTGGCGTCAGGGTGCGGGAGAGGTGAAAACTTGAAACGTCATCAGGGGCGGTATATCCTGTAGATACTGGGAAAAATACGAAACTGTAGTGTTTCCAAAATTTAATTAACGTGATTTTTATGCTCGTTTTCGATTGAACGAGCAGGGATGTGTCGAAATCGGACATTACGGAATCATACTGAAATATTTAATTGTACTGCAAAGTAAGTACTACTTAGAATGGAATTTTTTTTATTAATTATTTTCTTTAATATTAAGGAATTATATCCGAAAATATCCTATATAATTTGAATCTTGGAAACGGCCCGAACGATTTTCATGAAATTGACTATACAGAAGGTTTTGGGGGCAATAATTCAATTTTAGAAAATGTCAAATCTATCAAAAAATGTGACTCCTGCTGCCATCTATTGGTAAAAATAGTAATATTATTATCGAGCAAAGCTCGGTCACCCACATATTAAAAAAATTGGTCAAGTGCGAGTCGGGCTCGCGCACTGAGGGTTCCTTACTATTAATACCAATACTCAAAGTAAATTAAACACCCCTACCCACCAAATTAAAAAACAAGACATTTGTTTTAATTTTTAATAAATATATATTGATCTATAATTTCTCACAAGGTACCATAGACATGATGGCTCAGGGCGCATCGCTTTGCCTGTTATACCCTGCATCTGAGTTCGAACCTCACTTTGCTTTCGTTCTTTTTTTAAACTTAACTTTTTTATTTTTAACTATTTATTTTTATTTTAAAGTAATTATATATTTATACTATATATAGTATAATACCTATTCTGTGAACATTTGAAGCCATTACCTTATACCGTTATTAATATGGAACAAAAACAAGACGTTTATTGTATGGAAGCCGACTTAAATAATTATTTAATTCTACTTTTCAGTATTTGTTGTTATAGCGGCAACAGAAATACATCATCTGTGAAAATTTCAAGTCTGCATCTATCACGGTTCCAGAGATACAGCCTAGCAATAGACTGACGGACGGACGGACAGCAAAATCTCAGTAATAGGGTTCTTTTTTTATCCTTCGGGTACGGAACCCTAAAAATAATATGACAGATACTTAGTCCCACAGGGCCATCGCAGGGCGATGGGCTAATAAAAATGTATCAATCATTAAATTAGTACTGTATCAATGTTAAAACACGGGTGTTGACCAATCACAACGCTTAAAAATCACGTTTTGAGATTGATACAGTTCTATGATTTAATACTAGACCATAAATTCATTTTTTTTGTTAAAAGCTTATTGTCTCTATATACTCTATATCTATACTCTATGAAGATTTCACACTTTTTTATTGTCTCTGGTCTTCTCTCAGCGCGAGCCGCTAATATTCAATTCTTATTTCTTTGTCTTTCACGAACACTGCTACGAATTTGAGGAATAAAATTTAAAATTGATTATCTAAATGAAAAAATAGTATATTTTATATATATAATATATAATATATATATAGCTCGATTACCACTGACTGACTCACTGACTGACTCATTGACATAATTGTTCTCCCAGAAGGAGACGGAAAATTATATAATGATGTATGGGAGATGTGTTTGGGTGCGGGAGATGACTTGGGAAAAATTATGACATTTCAGAAAAACAAGATGGCGGCCGACGTGATTTTCGTAACTCTTTTGTTTTCCAACCGATTTCGGTCAAAGTCGCAGCACTCGAGGAAATGAGTAAATGATTTCTAGAAAAATTGGAAAATTTTGGAAAAACAAGATGGCGGCCGAGCTGTGGTGTTTTAAAATTTTTCATTTTTCGACCCCAAACCGCGGCGCCACAGATCCTAAACGGGGTACTCGAGGGTGATAGTTTTTTCTTGTTTCGCTCACAATCATCCTGAATTTTAACAAAACGGGAGTAATTTTTGAAATTCCAAGATGGCGGCTGTTCTGGCGGCCAATCAGTGTGAAGTACGAAAAAACGCGATTTTAAAATTCGAATTTCTCACAGTTGGCAGCATCGGAGCGTTTCGACTTTCATGGGGCGATTGTGTGTACAGACTCGAAGTATTGAGTGGGGGAAAAAATTACCCCATTTTTCGGGAAATTTCGAGATTTTCCCCAAAAAGTAAAAAATCTAAATACGGACTTTTTGCGAAATCTGAGTATGAGCGACCACGTGTCTTACTCGTACAAATGACATTTGGGTATTTTTGTGATCAAGCACTGCCAACACTGGAATCTATCAAAGAAAAAGTGATTTTCGACATGGTCACTTTTCAGGGGCCATCATGTCGCCTGGGTGCGAGCGAGATGAAAAATTTAAATGTCATACGAAGTGGCATATCCTGTAGTTACTGGGAAAAGTACTAAACTATGCAAAATATTTCTGTGAAATGCGGTGGCGGCCATTTTGTATTCATTTAATTTTTTTGAATATTTTGATCGTGTTTTTGAGGCACTTGGCCACATTTCGGAAAGTCGACATGTATCAACCGACTGTGTAACTCGACGGGCAATATCGAAACACAAAAGCAGTGTTGCCACATTTGGGGTAGTTTTCGTGATTTTCCCCAAAATGTCCTCCTGTAAAATTTTGTATGAACAAATTTTTTTTCACTTGTGGCTTCGTATACAAGTCAAAAAATGACTCGGTGAAAATATGGAGAGAGCTGATGATTGAGGATTTCGGAGACGGGTGAAGGGCTCAGCCAGGGTATTGAAGATAGGTGGGGGGTGCTCGACCAAATGTCATTCGAAACCTCATGTAATTGCCAGTGAGTTGAAAAAATTTTCAAAATGGCGAAAAAAAGATGGCCGCCTTACAAATTTCGTCGGTGTCTATCTCAGAAAGTATGAAAGATAGAAAAGTGGTTTCATAGCAATAGAAGAGCAGGATAAGGAAGTCTATGTAGCAAAATAAAAAAAATTACAAACTGGCGGAATTTTTTTTCATACTTATTTGTATGGCGATTAGGAGCTATATGAAAATTGACATTGTTCCTCTAGAAAGTGACTGAAAATGATATAATGATGTAAGGGAGAAGTGTTTGAGGCCGACATAGGAAAAGGGAAAAATTTTGACATTTCAGAAAAACAAAATGGCGGCCGACGTTACTTTCGTAACTTCTTTGTTTTCCAACCGATTACGTTCATAGTTGCAGTGCTTGAGGAAATGAGTAAATGATTTTTAGAAGAAGAAGAAAATTTTGGAAAAACAAGATGGTGGCCGACCTGTAGTGTTTTCAAAAATTTTCATTTTTCTACCTCAAACCGAGATGCCACAGATCCGAAACGAAAAGTCGAGGCTGATAATTTTTTAGTGTTTCGCCTACAATTATAAGCCGACTGTATAATATAGACTCGGGGTGTAAATTGGTGAAAAAAATTACCCCATTTTTCGGAAAAAATCGAAATACGGACTTTTTGCAAAATCTGAGTATGAGCAACCACGTAAATTGCTCCAAGCAGTTACGCGGTCCGCTTTAGCGGGCCGCGCCCCCACGCGAAAAACTAGTTATACTATATATATAGCTACTCGTGCTGATTCACTGACTCACTGATTGATCACCTCTCCTGAACATTTTTGTATGAAAAAATTTTTTTTCAATGGCCATTTCGTATATAAGGGAAAAAATCATTCAGAGGAAAAATACGGAGAGAGCTGATGATTGAGGATTTCGAAGACGGGTGAACAGCACAGCCAAAGTTATTGAAGATAGGTGGGGGGTGCTCGACCAAATGTCATTTGAAATGTCATCTAATTGGCAGATAGCTGAAAAAAAATTCAAAATGGCGGATTCAAAATGGCGGCCAAACGAATTTCGCCAATATCTCGAAGAGTATAAAAGATGGAAGAGTGGTGTCTTGATAAGAATAAATCAGGACAAAAAGGTCTATTTGATGGCTAGAAAAAAACAATCCAATATGGCGGATTTTTTTTTCCATAGAAAATGTATGGCGAATATTGAAGAGACTAACAGTTGCTAATTATGCAAGGTTGTGTTGCGGTTTTTCGGAGAGTTACTACAGAAAAATATGGAGAAAGCTGATGATTGAGGATTTCGGAGACGGGTGAAGAGCACAGCCAGGGTATCGAAGATAGGTGGGGGGTGCTCGACCAAATGTAACTCCAAACGTCAACCAATTGGCAGTTAGCTAAAAAAAATCAAAATGGCGGATTCAAGATGGCCGCCATACAAATTTCGTGTTGTTCTATCTCAGAAAGTATAAAAGATAAGAGAGTGATTTCTTTGCAAGACGTAATTAGAATCTCAAGGTCTACGGGACGAATGAAAAAAAATCAAAGTGGTTGAATTTATTTTTCCATGGAAAATGTGAATGCGACAATAAACAAGGCCTATGAAAAACTATGAAAAGTATAAGAAGAGATGATGGTCTACAATTTGGATGATGATTGAGGAGCACGATCATGGATCTAAAGATAGTTAAGGGCTGTTTGAATTAAAAATACACTGAACCTCACGGATGAGGTTCAGTGTATTTTTTATTCAAACAGCCCTTAACTATCTTTAAATCCATGACCGTGCTCCGAGGTAATTCTTTTAGCCCATTGCCAATCGGATTCCAATTGGCTTTTATAGGTGAGAAGACAGCCCGCGGGCCACATGTGGCCCGCGCTCCCACGCGCCCTACTAGTTAATATATATATAGCTGCTTGTGCTGATTCACTGACTGACTGATTGATCACCTCTCCTGAACAATTTTGTATGAAAAAATTTTTTTTCAATTACCATTTCGTATAGAAGAGAAAAATTCATTCGGAGGAAAAATACGGAGAGAGCTGATGATTGAGGATTTCGGAGACGGATGAAGAGCACAGCCAAGGGTATTGGAGATAGGTGGGGGGTGCTCGACCAAATGTCATTTGAAACGTCATCCAATTGCCAGTGAGCTGAAAAAAAATTCAAAATGGCGGATTCAAAATGGCCGCCATTCGAATTTCGCCGATATCTCGGAAAGTATAAAAGATAGAAGAATAGTATCTTGACAAGAGGTGATCAGGACTCGAAGGTCTACGTGATGAATAGAAAAAAAATCCAATATGTCGGATTTTTTTTTTGCCATAGATAATGTATGGCGAAATTTGAAAGATTTTTTTTAAGGGCGGGAAGACAGCACGCGGGCCACATGTGGCCCGCGCCTCCACGCGCCCTACTAGTTTATTATATATTTAGTAAAATCTGTGATATTTAGGATTGAATTAAAACTAATAAATATAGAATAATAGCTCACCCGGGAAGCACTGTTTTGCGATATAAGTAAAATAGCGTTTATGGCACGAATAAATTTATTTCTTTGGTTTGTGCAGTGTGCACGGGAAACCCCTAAAATATTCATCCTATTCTCTATAATAGATCAATGATCCTATTTAACATACGGTGCCTTGTGATTCATGACGTCATCAAAAAAAAATTATTTTATATATAAACGCGTCATTTATATACAATATTTCATAAATGTGAAGTGTATTGCCATTATAAGACGTTTCGTTGTGTATCTTACAACTACTTATTATTACATATTTTACGACTTATTTAATACTTAGATGCTATAAAAGGGCACTGAACTTGAAAAGTACCTACCTACATATTATTTCAAGAATGATATTTTATATTACAAAATATTTTGGAAAATCAAATGCAGGTTGTATTTAGTACATAGTAACCCTCTCGGTAGGTACCTAGAGAGTATTTGTGTTCTGTGATAGTCACTAAATGGTTGGTTGTATTTGGAGCACAGATAAAAAATCCACTCTGGCAAGTCGCAAGAAAATCTAGTTTGAAGTTTGAACTTAGAACAATTTTTTTCCCGGGAATCTATGTCGTTTGGACGCCGTTTATCTGAAAGAGGTACTTCCTGCGAGTGATTTGCGATCGACAATAATGAATTAAATCACGGAATTCGCGTTTATTTACTTTACAGATAAAAACTCGACTACACAATATTGTATTCGTTCGAGGTAGATAGGTGTAGGGTAGTGTAGGGATCGAGGCGGATTTTTTAATATTTTTGTGGGTAGATGTAAAATAAAGGGACATATTTTTAGTGTTTAGCAGTGCCAGTATTTTTCATCTTACAGAAAACCGCCGTAATTGTATAGTTAGTATCGTAGTGTTGACTGTGATAATGAATTTTCTTTTAATTCTCGCGGTAATAACTATTTCATTGGACTTCGCAAGATCTGGGCCTGGACGGACCTGGGTGACAACTGATGAACGTGAGTGTGAATATTCATTTAATGCAATTTTAAGTTATTTTTTGTGTTATTATTTACTTATTTGGACTTCGCATCTGCGGTAACACGTTACGTGGACGACGACAGGTACATACATACTTATCTATGACGACGACTAGGTAACAACTGCCGAACGTGTCTTATCTAACCATTCAGTGGCGCTACGATTCGTCATCTCGTTTAATACGATTAATACTTACGCCAGTAAGAACTTGTGATTCTGCCGGGTTTTCCTGGAAATTCTTCCTTTGATGACTATACCTGGATGACCGATCTTTGCTTGGTTTTTTGGTAAATATGAAGTAAATGAGTTTTTATTAAAAAAAAAGCTCATTGCTATAAACCTACGATGTACCCACTATTAGCGCAAAACTAAATAAAATTTGAATTTTCGCGCTCGGATTTTATCATTTCACCCATGTTGCCTCCACTAAAAAAAACGGGCCAAGTGCGAGTCGGACTCGCGCACCGAGGGTTCCATACCATCAAAGAAGTAAAAAGTTAAAAGAATCACTTTTGTCCCTTGATTTTACGAGTAGGTATAATTTACAAGTAGGTACTTTTGTTGGCGAACCGCAAACCTAACTTTGTTTTTAGACGTTTATTGATAATATCTCAAAAAGGATATTAGTTAGTGGGTTGATTTTATTTATCCTGTAAAATATACGTTAACTTCTATTGATCATAATTATTTCAGATTTTTCGATTGGTTAACTTCGGAGATAAGGGGGGGAACGGTATTTTTTTCGACAGTTTGCCCAATAAATCAAAAACTATCAAGCATAAAAATAAATAAAAATCGGTTTTAGATTATACAGTAACGCCCTTTCATATGATACCCCACTCAATATTGTTATCCCGTTTTGAAATTCGACGACCCGATTTCCCCCCTTTTGAATTAAAAATAAAAAAGATTTTCAATTTTATATGATAGCAATGATGGCGCGCCATAATTACCTACAACTATTCCAAATTTCAGGTCGATAGCTTTAATAGTTAGTGAAATAATCGAGTGTGACAGACGGACGGACGGACGGACGGAGAAAGTCTCACCATAAGGGTTCCATTTTTACCATTTTTGTATGGACACTTATAAAGAACCTTCAGAAAGAGTCATATTACTACTACGAGTAGGTACTGTGTCATTAACTTACAAACTGCGATAAACCCAATAAAATTTGAATCTCGCGGGCAGACCATTACTGTGAGCCTTTAAGAAATAGTTTTACTTTTCGACAATAGATGTCAGGATAATATGATTTTTTTTTGATAAATACTTTGATTAGGTATACCTATAGTAGACCTAATCAAAGGATAAATACGACATTTTCTAAAAATGACTCCTAGCTAGATCGATTTATCGCCCCCAAAACCCCGTGTATAAATTTCAGGAAAATCGTTCGAGCCGCTTCCGAGATTCAGATTATATAGAAATTCCATCAAAGGATAAAGATAATTCAACTCGGTTTTTTTCAAAATTGAACGTGTGCTAATGATGTCATAATGTAAACTAATAACTAATATAGTGATCTGTGATGTAAACAGCCCATAAACACGCAAATAATTTAATATGGTATAAAAACCAGCTGCCCGACGTCTAGCTTTGGTCTAACTAGGCTTAGGTATGATATTATGTTGATATTATAGTTTCATTTGTTTGTTTTGTTTCATTAATGATGTCAATCAATTGATACATGAAAAAAAAACTTCTTATATACCTACCTAAGTTTCCTCCGTAATATATACCCAGCTGATACGGTCTCTGTTTCATGAGCGATATATAATGCATTATGCACTCACATTTTTCGTAATAACGAGTCACCTTTCTACTTAAGCTCGTTGAATTCAATCCATATTCCTCAACAAAGAACAGCTGTCAAAGTCGTTTACATTAATTATACTAGAACTAATCAAGTAACACAGTTTTTCATTGAGATCGCGTGTCTAGGGACTTCTATCTTAAAGATATTCGCTCGACTGATCTTTTCTTTAAGCTATAATAAGTATACTTAGTAGGTCAAGTTGATGGGTTGCCTTGGAGATATCAGGTTAAGGAAATGCTTGTATGTAAGTCATAGGTCAGGTATAAGAAAACAGCTTCGTAACAAAAGCACGGAAGCTTGTTAAGCCTAAAACGAATCTACATAATAACATCAGAACACCGCATATGCATCTGTAACAAGACTCATCCGAAACGGCTGGATTGATTTTATTATGATTTTTTTGTGTATGTTCAGTAGGCTATGAATATCACGTAAACTATTTTTCATACCCCTAAGTGAGAAATAATGTTTATGGCAAAAAAACGTTTGCCGGGTCGGCTGTTAAATTCTTAGAATAACCGAGGAACTAATTGGAAAGTCGAGTCATAACCGTTCCGTATTGGGTACAACAAAAGAGTTAAATGGGAATGCAGCTATTAGTTACTCATTAAGTTTGACTACTTAGTTTCCTTTCTTTTTCTTTATGGATTGGTGAGTCTAGTCTTCAAGGTCGTCTGATGATGCTGACTTACTACTTGCTCTACTACTTTAGGGGTTTTGCTGTTGATGAGTAATTAAATATGTAGACCAGACAAACTCAATTATTTAATATTCCTAATACTACTACAATTTATCAATGCGTGTTCTAAAATTCTACGGCCATATACAAATACGCGCTGTTTATCTGTTATCAATATCGACATAAAATCCATACAAGTTACGTTAAATGTCTATTTTTCGTAAGGCAAATCATGGATAGATAGGATATTGGGATATATGAACCGTAGTGGGTGTATAGCAAAAATTTTTGCAGTAATTTTTGCGACCAAGTTGTTGATTTTTGAGACCAACCTACAAGAGTCTACGAAGTTTGACGAAGTGAGCAGTCTGCGTGCAACGTTACATTGCGAATCCCTTGAACTGAGGCAATGATAATAATAATTAATGATTAAATTGAACATAATTTTCTTGATGATTCATTGGTCAACAGATGTTCTCGTGCCCTCCGTAAGCAATCACGAGACCCACTTTAAAAATATCAAAAAAAAAACTTTTTTAAATTGAAATAATTCAACTGCAACCAAATAAAGTACATAAGCAAGAAATAATTCAAATTTAAGGAGCTTTTTAATATTTTTAAGGTTTTTTTAAAGCGATTGTGACCTTAAGGAAAATCCAAAAGAAAACCCACGTCATGCTTTATAAAATTTTTAAACCTGTTTTCTCGGGGTATTTTCTTATGCACCGAAGTTACAATGTTCCTTTTTAAGTTTTGAAATTTCCTTGACTATTTTAATTATAATTCAGGGAAACAATATGGGGAAATCCAAAAAATTGCCTAGGTAAATAAAAGCATGAACTTTCCCAAAAATCTTTACTTAGAAAATTACCAAGTATTTTATTAATTACGTCTAGCTTTTATGCTGAATAATTGGTTTACAGTTGAAAATCATATCAGCCCTGAAGATTTGAGGGAATTTATAAAATGGTGTCGAAGAAATGCCTCCATTGAAACCACTACGAGTACAGTCGGAAGCGAAGAAGATGTAAATTATGCAAGTGTAGAGGTAAGTTTCAGGTATTTTTTCACAACTATGATCTAATAACGTGACGTATTATCACCACATGACCAATTTTAGTGATGGGAACATAGTGCGTCCGACTGATGGACTTTTAGGGCCCCAAAGAGATGGCAATCTTATACTGGAAAGCTTGCCAAACCCAAAACCAGGGAGTTGGATGAGATTACGAGGATCGCAGGAAATCCAAAAATAGCAAGATCGTGCTTGATTGAATATCCCAACCATACAGTCCACTAGTACAAATCCATCAGCTGAAACGAACGCTCGAATGATCGTAAGATCATCCGGCAATAAGATAATAGATTTATCACGGTAATACATTGGTCAAGGTGATTCAACGTTAGATTAGAGTTAAACAAAATATCTTCATTCTCTTGGCGTGTTCCCAGTGAACTTGGTTTAAAAGTTTGCAGAGGCCAGAAAAAGATGTGGCACTATTAGAGTGTCGATAGAAGTGAAACTCTTAAAAGAATCATACTTTTACTCATTGCTCAACGCGTCCGAAAGGATCTCAAAAATGGCCAATGCGCGTAAAGTAGTTTCCACTTAAAAGTGATAACATAGGTTCCTTACGTATTCATGCAAGATATTCATGATGAATATCGTGAGTCGACGGTCGTCCTAATGACCGGTGTGACCTTTTGCCAGTACAGCTTGGCGACACTTTAAGTAACATTTGTCAGTGTCACTGCGTTTCTTCCAGAGATCATGTTTGTTACTGTTAACCGCATGCTTGTTCTCCCAGGATACCACGGTCCTCCCGGTCCCGGAGACGGTGGACTGTTTCGGGCTAGGGACGCTGACGCGGGCGCTGTGGTTCAACATGCGACCTGATACCTCCGACGAAGTTAACACCCACTTTTACTTCTCCTCCAGGCGGAGCCCTACAAGAGTCCAGGTGACTATTCAAATTGATTAAGGTAACACACACCCACAGGGATGTGTACTTAGCCCCACACTATTTCATATTTATATTAAAGAGCTGTGTAATCTACGTTTGCCTAATTGTAAAATTATCACTTATGCGGACTATATAACATTTCTCATATGTCATGAATAAAACCTGTCAAGAACCCCAAAAACATTCAGAATCTTTCTTAAAATTTATATTAAATTGTTGCTTACCCATAAACAAAAATCGCCATAAAAACTACATTTATAGCTTTTACTTCGTCTTCAGCAACGCCTTCTTTTAATACCTAAGCTCACAGTTATTCTGATCGCAGTGTAATAGCGGTGTATTTCCGCTATTGTGTTGTATTTTATGAAATTTATTTGATATACCTAATATTCGAAGAAATCGGGTAAAGCCTAGTTTTTGGCCGATTTCTTCCGCTTATTCATCCGTACCCTATATATTTCAATTGTTATTTTCCTTTTCATGTCGTCAAACAGGTATTTCCCGGATCCCAGTTCGGCTTAGAGTGGGTCGACTTCAAGCCCGAAAGAAAAACAATCATGATCGTCCACGGGTTCATGAGTCACAGCAACGCTTCGTGGGTCCTCGATATGACGAGTGCATTTTTGGAATGGGTGTGTAATTGCTTGTGTACAAATGAAAAGATTAAACGTGACGCACAACTAGTCTGTTGTTTATTCAGTTAGGAAGTAAAATCGTATAATTCTTAGTCAGCGATTGTAATTTATACTGTAAACCCAGAAGTGCTCTTTTACGTCACAAAAGACGACAGAATATCACAGCGGTAGTGGTTCCGCCCTCTGCATCGGAGGTTGTGGGTTTTTTTTTCTGGAAATCATAATGCATTTCCAATGTCTGGGTGATTTTCTAATATATTGTAATTTATGTCAATTATCTATTTGCTACCCATAACACGAGCTATCGTTTATTTCGGGGCTATATTGCGATGTGTGAAAATCTCTATTTTTTCTGAGTTTTGGAATCTTGGAATTGGAGTTTTGGAATATAGGGATATCGTAAAAGTATGTAGACTTACACAAATGTTGCATTACGTGTAAACTACAGACTAAAGTTATACCTAGACACAACGACGCAAACATACTTTTGAACAATCTTCCTTAATTTAATTTTGACCTATTTTAGGAATCATGTTAGAGGAATTTTAGATTAGAAGAAGAAGAATTTTAGATTAGTATTGAACATTTAAAGTGTGTAGTTTATGGCATTAATGTGTCACTAGGACGACGTGAACGTGATAGCCGTGGACTGGAGTGGAGGCGGCAACACGTGGAAGTACTGGCGCGCCGTGGCCAACACGCGACGCGTCGGCTCCGACGTCACCGGGTAGGTCGACTTGTATGCCTAATGCTTTTAAAATAATGCCTACAACTAAGGAGGTACATCATGGTTGGAGCATTGTTAGCTTACTAATAGCAGGCCCGTGACACTCAGTACAAATAACATAACTTAACTACCTACACTACTACTAAAATGCCGGCCCTATAGGCATTCATTTCTATGTGTGAGTAAATGTCTTCGTAGCCCGTTAGGGCTGGCAACTCGACGTGTACGTGGCGACGACGCGACCGATGCACAATGCCACGGTGACAACTTGCAGCCCGCTGTAAAACATTAGAATTGCGGTACAAATGCAATACTTTGTTTAGTTATTTCATGAAAACTAATTATATTTCATTGTGTATATATCTATAATTTTATTAATTTCTAAGGATATAATTAAAAATATATATTTATTTTCATAAGTAGGTACATAGCTTTTTTCCGCGGCTTCACTGACCTGAATTTTGGAGTTTCACAAATTCCGTATGGACTATTAGGGATTTTTAGGGATAAAAAGATAGTAATGTGTTAATGAAAGTTAATATATTATCTTCATTCCAATTTGCAGCCAAATCGGTACAGTACGTACCTAGTTGCGGCATGAAAGATTTACAAACATCCAAAATTCCAAACCCACAAGCTTTCATATAATTCATATTCATTAAACAATAGGATATTATAATGGGATACTAATAAAAATCACTGCATAAATAATTAATTACCGTTCCTTGCCCATATGATTTTTCTAATTTGTCAAGCACAATCTGAAAAAACTTTATTAATCCTTCGGTTTTTCATAAATTTTAGTAATAAAAAATTGTCTTCTAAAAAGGTATGTTTTTATTTACAATCAGTAGCCCTATGATGATAAAGTTATGAATTTGTGGCAAACCTATTGAAATACAAGACAGCGCCCACGAGTACCACCCGACGCGTCGCGCTCGGCGCTCTGGGGTAATACATTGACGGGAGGGTGTGAATGTCCCTTCTTTACGTTAGTAATATTATATATTCGTTGCTAATAGTGAAATATCGTAGATACGAAACCACAAGGTTGATCGCCACGCTTGCACAATAAGTAATAGGCAAGGAATCGCTGACACGGAAAAAATTGTTCAGTGTACAACATCGACACAATGTTGCCAGAGGGCGAAGAGGGTTGGTGAGGGTGCTTAGGAAATTGTGGCTCCTTCACCTTTCTACCATAGATTGGGAAGACGCAGAGAACGTTGTCATGCGTATGTGGCAGACATCGAACAAACTCGTACTAAACGTTTTTCTTCCATCATGTTTCTGATTTGAACCGCTAAGGCGTCGAACGTCCTTCAAGATTCTTTGTTCCCACTTGCCAGCAAATTAAAGGGTGACTTCAAAAGAATAGAATTTTCTAGGCAAGCGCGCTCCAACTCAGACCTCGTCAAGCATGGTATCTTCAAGCGCAAGCCTTTCTACAGTAAACCAAAAGATACATAAAGCCTCATTACCATTCCTTATTTTTTAAGTAATATCCAAAATTTGCAAACGAAAACATTAGCAGTCTTTTAATTGCCGCGTAAGTCATGGCACAAAAGAAATCTTGACAAGTACTCGTGCGATGTCTTTCTAGACAAAAGGAGCTCTTTGGCCATTGTAGGGTCATTACAACACTTGCAATTAAAATAGCCAAGTCGTTTATCACCATACTCACGGGTTAATTGTGATGTTAATGGGAAGTGTCGGCTCTAATTGTCAAAATCAAAGCTAATAGCATCGCCCAGAGTGTTACGAAACAAGGCTGTATTTTGAAGTATCAGATGGATGGCAATTGGACTGTGGACATATCCGCTTAACACAGTCAACAGTCTACTTAAAGGCTAAAGGCTTGCACAGGCTAAAAGTAGGTGGTCTGGCATGAACAGTTCTAAGATTGTTGAATCTTACAAGCTCCTTGTCCACAAGTAGTGAGTGAGGATATAAAAACTATTATGCTTTTTGTAATGCTGTATACGTGAGCAGTGGAAATTCATTAATATTGAATAAGCTGTTCTTAGGGATGGTGTTTATGGTATATTTTTGAATACCTTTTCTCCGTCATGATATGAGCTTAACGTCTCCAGATATCCTTAAAACACCCATCTATACACCATCGCCCTGTTTAGGCTATCGTCTGGTTAGAGCAAATAGCTCACACGTTGCAAATAAAGCGCAATGCAGTTATCAGAAGTGGGAGCGTCGTCTATAATGTAGTTTCATGTCAGATTCCTGTTCTAGGTTTATGAAGCAACTCATGGCAGCGACCGGCGCTAGAGTGAAGGACTTCCACTTTGTGGGGCACAGCTTGGGAGCCCACATCGCATCCTACGTCTCCTACCATATCGGAAGAGTTGCGAGGATCACAGGTAACTAGCACGAGCACCTATGATGGGTAGGGGTAGCAAACCTTAATTATCATCAACGTGCTATTATATCTCAAGCAATAATTAAGAAGACCATGACGTGCCATTAAACAATCCTCATTAACAGATCCCAATTCATGGCATGGTACTGGTTTGCTATCCCTGACCTTAGTGTCATTTACCTTGGTGCCACTGCTACGTTCAGACTTTTATAAGCGCATTATTTGGTCGTGTTTGGGTAAACCAAGTAGCTATCTGATTTTCCAGGTCTAGATCCAGCGCAACCGTGTTTCCGTACATCAAATCGCGTGGAGCGTTTGGACGACACCGATGCAGACTTCGTGGACGTCATTCACACCAACGGGCGACTGCTCAAGAGGATCGGCTTCGGACTCCCTGACCCCATCGGTAAAATTGTGTCCAGCCCCTTGATTCTGCAAAAATACTTATAGCAGCGACGAGCTAACTTCCATGCGCTGATTGGTTAATGCTTGTATCAGTTAAGCAGTCAAGGCGACAATTGGTTGCTGATGGCTGCGTTGCTATGGTTACCATCGATGCTTGGCCGATTCGTACTGGCTACTGGCTATTATAATGAAGGTTAACATACTCGTATAATGGTGTCGTTGACCAAGAGATAAAATCTGATTGCATTCTTTCGCAGGTCACGCTGACTTTTACCCTAATGGCGGAATGAAGCAGCCAGGTTGCACAAATAACACCAGCTCCCTATGGGCTCGACTCTTGCCTATATCACCAGCCAGTAAGTATAGCCTGATTTATTCGCAAAGGCCCCAAGTAAATAGCACCGGCGCTTATTTGAAACTAGTAATGTGTGAGATTGAAGCAGCATGAAATAGATGGACTCCCTTCATATTCTAAGAAGAGCTTCAACCCAGGTGGCGACTTGAGGCAGCCACAGAAGCTATCGAGTACTTAGTGTTGACTTACATTGACCACTAAGACGAATCCGTTCATTCATATTTTGTATATAACACACTACATTTTGTGGAAATAATTGTTATGTATTGTTTCAGAATTGCAACAAGCAATTTGCAGCCATGGTCGTGCTTATCTCCTCTTCACGGAATCATTGATAAACGGCAACTGCAGTTTCCGAGCTCATCAATGGAATTTAACCTACGAAGGGTAGGGTTTTATTATGTAAAATCTTTGTGAAATAAAAAAAATGCCTTAGATATATCGTTACAGATATTTTATCGTTATTATAGAGTAAATGCAAGTCTAAAGGCAGCCTGCCACAGATTTTCCTCGTGCTCTGAGATGGGCATCAACGCAGTTGGCGACGCGAGGCAGCCACGCGCTCGAGGAGCTTACTTCGTGTTGACCACTGAGAAGGATCCATATTGCCGTGAGTTTATTCATGAATTATTGAAGGTAGCTGAAAGCATTGTCACAGATTCAAACCGTACTCGGAGATGAGCATCAAGGCAGTTGACGACGCGAGGCAGCCACGTGCTCGAGGAGTGTAGGTACTTCGTGTTGATCACAGAGAGGGATCCGTATTGCCGTGAGTTTATTCATCATTATTGAAGGTATAGCCTGCCGCCGAGTTAACTTGTATTCTGAGATAGGCATCAACGCAGTAGGCGACGCGAGCCAGTCACGCGCTTAAGTAGCCGTCAGTGGTCAACACGAAGTAATTGATTACTGTTTGTGTAACTTTTACTCTTTCTTTCAGCTACTGAAGAAGAACGTCGCCACCCCGGAGCAGATTTGCTGAAAGACCTTAGCCAAGGGTTCCGCATAGACCGGTCCATTAAAATTGTTACCACGCAGACCCCAGCGTACGCGGACCCCTATCAAGAAGTGACTACAACAACTGCTAAGTCTTGGTTTGGGAAATTCAAAGATTTTGTCGGCAGTTTAGGCTAATAAGGTTCAAAATCAAATCCAAATTGCCTGTACCAAATATTTTAGTTATCTAAGTAGTTAATTATTTATATTAGTCTTGGTAATTCTAATTAATAAACCTCTAATAAACCTAATAGACTGAATCGTAAACACTGACATGTATTCAAGGACTGTTTTTAATGCATAGATTTGTAAATTGTTAATGGACCTATTTTAGGCTAGATGCTAGGATTGATCACTTCATGAAATGGTTGTATTTCATGATATTATGGTAGTGACGTTAACACGTAATGTAGATGTTTTTCATAAGAAATACAATTTTCATGAAATTGGTCTGCCTCATAATTAATACATATTTGATTAGCTAAGTTTTGTATAATTAAACCAAGTATTTTATTGATGCTGACCCAGAAAATAATAAAATTAAGTTTATTAATGAAGTTGATCTTTGAAATTTGATAGGTATTATAAATGTTAACAATGTGCAATATAAGACGTGATATATAATTTAATAGCTGTTTTTTATATTATTACATATATGAAATCTCTGACGCTTAGGCCGTGCGTTTAGCCCTGTATTTACAAAATATAAGGGGTAGGTACTTACTATATTATAAATACATGAACCCTGAAAACATGACACTCCTTTTTTGGGCAGTCGTGTAAAAATAATTAAATTGCAAGAAGTAGCAAAAATTCTATGAAGTCTTAATCTACCACTTATTATTATTATTAAAAAAAAAATTGTTTCGAACAACTTAGGGTATGGCGAAGCCCTCAGGATCGGTCGCAGCTAGAAGTTTTTGAGGGAGTCTTTAACTCTGTTTGAAAAAAATTGTAAAAGGAATTTAGTCGTAGTCTGAAATTTTGGAGAGGGTCTTCAGTCGCAGCCTGAAATTTTTGAGGGAGTCTTTAGTTGCAGCCTGAAATTTTGGAGAGGGTCTTTAGTCGCAGCATAAAATCTTGGAGGGTGTCTTTAGTTGCAGCCTGTGAGGTCACAACAATAAAATATGTCAAGTGTAACCCCGAAATGGATATTTTATAGGAAAATCTTGTGATAATATTTGAGGCGCCCGTTAATTGCAAGTTAATTGTCATAAATTAGATTTTTCAATTTGAGGTGTATGATTTTAGGGAGGTTCGTCCCTTGTGACACCCTCTTCCGACCGCACCTGCATTGCATATCTTATGGCTTTAGCCTTGGCATATTTTAAGTACATCCGCTATTAATTTGAATAAAATATTTCAAGCTTTTGAAGTATCAAGTACTCGTGTGTTTTAATAACAGTAATATCTCGAATAATTATAGCATTTTATTGCAACATGTATTTAAATTCTCAAAGCTTTTAGGTTAATTAAGGTTCTTACTCTAATTATTATTTATACCGATTTAGTCACTGCTTCACTCGACGTTAAACGTACCCATAACCTAATGAAAATGAAGTATAGGAATTTAAAAACAGGGATTTCTGATACTTTCGTAAAAAGACTGGTGTATTTCGGACGTAATAGCAGCGTTCAGGGTCTAAAATATGTTTTTCAAGAAGATGGATCTGCTTTAAGCAGGTATGTACTAAAGTACAGTATCAACATATTCTGTTTAAGTAGATAATATTATACCTATGATAACACTAGCTATACAGCCCGCCCGTGCCGTCCGCGTGAATTTCGGGTTTAAAGTAATCTCGTGGGAGTTTGGAATATAAAGTATACTATTACCTAATTACTATAGCCAATAGATTATAGAGTAACTTTTGGGAGAACTTTCTATCGAGAAAATTTTATCCAATCGTGTTTCTGCTTCACAATTATTTTAGATCAAAGATCCAAAATACATGACGTTTAAATTTAAAATTAATTGTCTTTATAGTTTTTAAACAGCAGGTGACTAATACGCCATCTACGCCGTAGAACGAAACTGCACCGACTTCACTGATTTCTATCTCTGGATTGCTAACTGTCTACGTAAAAATGAAAGACCCTTGATTTTCGCCCTTTTGGTGCTGATTGTTGCGTAACCTGGCGTGAGCGTCTATGGAACTAAAATAAAATGACATTCAAAACCACGGTCCACTAACAACAAATGTCAATTTAGCATCGTGGACGTTCGGGTGTGGCGCTTCAAATCGGCACAAAAAGGAACTGTCAGATGTATAGAATGATTATTCCAGAGATAGGGATCAATGACTGTCTTCCATCCTAGGTCCACATGGTTGGTTCTTCTGCTTGTATTTACTGGCTGCCTGTACCTGCTGCTGGTGCCAGTGGTGCAGCGAGGCGGGTCAGTCAGCTTCACGCCGGACACCCGTTACATACATTGGAACACTAAATTCCCCGGCGTGACTGTCTGTGAGGAATACACTCCGAAGTTAGTACTGAAGAAACTTGTGGAGGAATATCGTAAGTTAATTTGAATAAAAAAAGTTTGTATGCTTCATACAATTTTTTTTTATTTAAAATAAATCGTACTTACCTAAGTACGACTTTTTTTAAATAGGTGCAGACGATAAGCTTATAACGCAATGTCTATAAGAACGAGTAATGGGGTCTTACACTACTTTTGAATTTGATAAAAAATATTACTTTATTATAAACTAGGATAAAAATAATAACGTGCAGTGAAAGAAATATTAAAATCCAACGAAGATTTACAAAGTTACAGGCGTTTAAACTTTGGAGTGGGGGGATCTTCTATCCCATTCTCGCAAAACGAAAATTTGTATGAAGCCGCACGAAGCTACTATGGCATTGGTACGGTGTGACGTCACAATGTCATGTTGCTATCTCTGTCTAATCACAAATCTTTAAATGCTTATAACTTTTTTGTTATTTGATCGATTTAATTAGTTCTTTCAGTGCACGTCATTATTTTAATTCTACTTTATAATAAAGTAATAAAAAAATTGGAGTCAAATACCCTATTAATTGTCTTTGATCTCTGTTAATTGAATCTTTTAATAGGGTTATTGTTGAAGCAGCCGTTTTGATACGATTTCGATACGATCCATGACGAAATGACGGTAGCCTGCGCAGAAGATCCAATTTAGTGATATATCTCATACAGTTTTTAATTTCATTCCATTCCATTCCGAGGATCGTAATTCGTATATCAAAATATGTCATGTTGGATGATTACGTAGGTATACTCTTGGGTATAAAACCAGTCACCACTAATATAGTGAACAGAACCCAAAGTAGGTACTTATACTTATCTGCTACTATAGAAGGAAAATGGATTGCTTAAGTTCCATTTTGTTTATAGATTTATATCTTAGGTACAGTTTTCGAAAGCGAAATTAATTGGTTGGCATTCTATATTTTTGATTGTTTTGCAGCAGATTTAATGGAGTCATTAAATTTGGACTACCAGAGGCATATCGCAGACATAGTTTATGGCCGTGGTTCCTGCAGCAAAGCCTGTGGGCCGTGCGGCTCTCTGGTGCCTTGCGATGTGCCGTGGAGGAAAATTATTGACATTGTAAGAAAATAACAAGTTTCCAGAATCAGTGGTCACTATCCTTTGTAGCAGAAACGTCCATGATGATGTTCACAAGGGATAATAAATAAATAATGAATAAAAAAATTAACGTTTATTTCAGACGTTTCCATCCATATGTTGTTAGTAGGCATGTTAGTAACAATCTTTCTTAATTCATAAGATAAGGAAGGATTTTTCTTATTACATGAAAAATGGGGAGAGGGGACATTTAAGTTACCTAGGAATCGATATAATCGTACACACAGGTCGATGTCGCAAGTTTCTTAAAAAATCAGACATCAACTTTAGGAATCCTTGAGAAAGTTCATAAACCCAATATATATAATTAGCAATAATTTATATGGCAAAACAACGTTTGTCCCGGTCAGCTTCTTATTTAAATAAAAGTAAAAAAACAAAACTGTACACTTAAATTACTTACCGTTTATCATGTTCATACTCGCAGGTTCACAAGCAATGTGAAGAGCTGATAACTGGCTGTCGCTTTAACGGCGAGGAGTTCCCCTGCTGCGACTACTTCCACACAGCTGACTCCGAATACGGGTCATGCTTCTCATTTAACAGTTTGCAAGGCCCGTACGTACACTAGTACTTAATTGTATTTATCAGTCTTTATTACTCTTTCGAAGGCTTTCAACATCAGGGCATATTTGGCTACAATCTAAAAATGAAACATCAAGTATAAGCCCATAGGGCAGGCGGATTTAGAGGAGGGGATACTGCGGATGTCTTGCTTCTCTAATCTGGATAAAAATCCGTCGCTTTTACCCCTCGTTTAAGAGATAAATATCTTGGATTCGCTTACGCACTCATAATCCATAATGATTTCACTTTTTTTATTCTTCAAATATTTCTTATCCTTACATCTTAATTTTATAGTTGAGCTTAGCTTTTAGTCTTTATGAATGTATTACGTTAGCCTCCCTTTACTCACATCATTTTTATCGTTTAACATATGGCACGGGTCCTCACTTTTAATTCAGTTTTGTTAATTGTCAACTGCACTTCTAAATGTTGGAATTCATTCAATGGTCACACTTGTATACACTATTATTGTATAGCAGACTCAGATATACTTAATCATCTGATACTAGTATCACACTGATAACGATTTTCCAACGTGGGATCGCTCGTGTTTTGGATTATAGCTGTGATAATTTTAATTAAGTATGTAGTATGTACTCACATGATAATATGGTGTAGTGATAAATAGTAAATTCATATTTCAGGAACAATGAGGATCTACAGTTTTCTGTCAACAGAAGTACAGGCCCTGGCGTATTGACGTTTCGATTATTGTCTGATGCACAAGTTTGTATGATTTTTTCCTCTTATGTATGTGGCTGAATCTTGAGAATGTAAAAGCTGTATGTATGGGGTGCTTAATTTTGTTTTTACGCGCTACGAGTGGGTACTTACTTAACTGCAATCTTACCTGACGGTAAGTAGACGTCGAAGATGTTATACTACTAATTTTGAAGGGGTGAGTAACCACCTAAAGGTTACTACACAGCATCGCGCAAAAGCGCTATAATCCCTTGGTCTGAACGCGTCCTTTGCCAGTAGGGTAGAACCAAGTTTACTATACCTGTCTTATATCGTTCGTTCATTTCAGCCGACGGACGTCCAATGCTGGGCAAAGGCCTCCTACAATGTTTTGCTGCAAAAACATTGCAGGAGGCCTTTGTCCTGCCTGCGCCACTTGTATCCGCGACTTTTTAATATCATCGGTCCATTTGATCATAGGTCTACCAACACTGTGCTTTCCCGTGCGGGGTCGCCATTCCAACACCTGTCTTATATGGTCTCTACTGATGGAGAGCAATGATCAGGATGGAGCGCGCTTGCCTAGAAAATGCCTACTTTTTCTTCTCTTGAAGGTACACAAATTGTACTTGTCTGGGAACAAAGAGGTTGGAAGAAAAATGTTTCGAGCGAGTTTGTTTGTTGGATGTCTAATTGTCTACCACATCTCACCGCTCTCGGCGTTTTGCCAGATATCCGTACATAGCACCGAAGAATTATCCACGAATGTTCTGGATAAGAAGTTCAGATTCGATGTTAAAACGCATGTGGATAAGGAAGTGGATTATTTATTTTCTATAGTCGAAGTAGACAATGAACCTGCATTAGAAAACGAAGATATGGATGTAAGAAAGTGTCGATATGAATACGAAATACCCGATCTTCCCTTGCATACCTATCAGGTAAGTATTTTCACAAGATGGTATTGGTATTTCTTAATTCAATACGTTAATTTACTTATATTTTGATCTTCAGGTATATTCTTACGGTGCGTGCCGCTTAGCTCAAAGTACACAGAAATTTTATAACACTTGCAGCTGTATTCACCCTGTAAGGGATCTAAGATGTAAGTTCTCCGTTTAGCTTGCTAGGGTTTAGGTTTTACTCTTAAAAATTTTTATTTTATAAAAATCGATATTAATAAATAAAAAAATTAAAAGTTTTACAAAGTATACATACAAGTCATTTAGAAGATGTAACATAGCCAGCATTTTGTTGTAGGTACCCCTAACTTATCAGAAAGCTTTTGCATTGCTTTCGAACAAAATTAAAAAAAAATGTATAGCAAAATGCCATAATAAGTATATGGCTGGAGTTATTCTGGAGTTGCATTTAGGTTATTTTCACAGTTGCAGTTCTTTACTTGTTAGTTTTTAAATTGATTTCATAATATAAGTACATTGTTTTGTTCTCTTTATTTATTTTAGGAGAGTTAATATCATTTACATTAGATGTAAAGAAATAAAATGAATTTATGATTTCCCGCAGCTGTTTGTATTTATTAAATTATTTTCAGACAAAGCTTTTTATTGCAATTTTACTGGAATAAACTGCTTGATTGCGTACGAAGGTAATGTAAATGATAAAGAAGACAATACGTACCTAAGTAGACAAGACACTGTGATTTATAACAATATACATATTTTCATTTACAGTTCAAAAAGTAAAATTGGGTATAAAAGATGGTCCTGACGCGGGAGATTGTCTGCCGTCCTGTGTAGAAAGTGAGCTAAGCACAGTGCATATCACAAAGTATGGATAATCAAATGATATTAATAATTATTATTGGTGTAATGGTAGAGCTACTATTTAATAATATCAGAATATTTTTTTATTATTAATACACGTTGGAAAAAGGTGCACCTAACATCGCTAAAGCGTTAGTAATATTACATAATATTCGGTGGCTAAACTATAATTAAAGTACTTAGCCAACTTGGCGTGGGTTTT
This sequence comes from Coenonympha glycerion, assembly GCA_963855885.1. Lineage (NCBI taxonomy): Eukaryota > Metazoa > Arthropoda > Insecta > Lepidoptera > Nymphalidae > Coenonympha > Coenonympha glycerion. The sequence goes on along the minus strand of OY979630.1, from coordinate 13,550,255 downwards.
TAGTCATAATTTTTGACAACATGACAAGATTGATACAATAGAACAATTACGCATAGCCCCTTGCGTCACTTAGAACTTCTGCTCTGTGTTTAAAAGCGTCACATTTTAGTATTTTAATAATTTCATAGCGAGATTCGCTCTGCCTTCTTGTCTGCGGTTCTTGAGTTAACCAGACACACTTAAGATGTATATGAAGAGGTTATGGGTTCGGTTATGTTTTTCTGTTTATTAGTGATAATGATATTCTTCATTAATTAACGGCTTCTTTGGTTCCCGTCATTCATGACTGGGAACAAAGAAGTTGGTTAATTAATTAATACTAATAATGATCCAGAAAGCAGCACGCACGAAGCGAATCTGATGGAGCTCACGTAAACATACGGATGGTTTCCTTGCCAACTATGCGTTATCAGAAGACTTTACTTCGGACCAACATGGATTTTGTAGGTTAGTAAAGTACTTACGTTGACTACTCAAATGGCAGCCGTCTTCGCACTTTGCTAAGGCGTTTTCCCTCGCGGTGCCCTTATAATGCATATCGGTTCACAGTCTTCACACCACTGATCTCTATTCTATGGATTGCTGACTGTCAACGTAAATCACTTCATTTTCGCCTCTTCGGTCTGATAATTGCGTAAACTGGCGTAAGCGTAAGGTACTAAAATAAAATGACATTCAAAATGATGGTCACTAGCAACAAATGTCAATTTAGTACCGTGGTTTTGAGGTAGTTAAATTTGTTCAGTCTAAACCATAGTTTGGAAGGGTGTGTGATAAATTACTCGACTGAAATCTTCGTTTTAAGAACTGTCGCTAAAATATAATATAAACAGAGTTCGTAGATAAGAGCCCTTTGTAATAATTTTAGTAAACCATTTTTAATTAGGTGCCGCGTGGGTGCCGCCTACTCACAGTAGCTATACATATTCTTCCACAAGCCCATCAGCTTACGAAGTTCATAGTGCATTGGGTAATTTATAAGTTTAAACTTAAAGTTCAAAGTTTCAACCTTTGAACTTTGGAGTTTAAAGTTGACAGTTCGACAGGGCATATTACGAATGTTTAAATACTACAAGTGATGCGGAGCGCGTGGGTGTCGACTGTCGAGTGTAGACTTGACAATTGTCCTTCTATTTGTACAGAAACCTATCGAACCATACTTTTCTTTCCATACGTTACCATACGAACCACGTCCTTGAAGGGCCTCTGACCCATTTAAATTCACAAAAAAATTACCACTACATATTATTACACCAAATTATTTAAATACAATAATTTTTTTTTAAGAATTCAATAATGTTATTTTTTTGTTGCAGTTACCATAGGTGGTATGGTGGGTCTTTTCTTCAGTACCTCGATACTAAGTTTCGCGGAAGTATTTTACCTTATTTTAAGATTACCTAATTAAATATTGGCTAAACAAACAATAGTTTGATTTAAAAAATTAGACTTAAGATTCACACAGTATGATGTTGGTGCCAATTTTATTGTGGCAAATCTCTAAACTAATTTAACGTCATTTTTAGACGCATCAAATTAAGTAGTTTAGTTTATGGATTTTGCACATCAGAATTGGTACCATTATTATCCACAAACGAAGCTACAAAACTTGTACTACCTACTAATCTTTCAGAGTCAAATTGTTATGGAAACGAATCTCGTTTTATCGATGTCCTTTAGTCAGAAAGTGCAGGTCAGCAGTTTACGGATAGGTAGTTATAACTTAAGTAACGAATAAATATCAGCGTATTTATATACCACTGACCATAAATAAATGGGTAATACGGAGAGCAATGTTACCAGTGGCGTAAAGAAGCAGGCGGGGACATCCTCACAAAAACTCTACAGATTTATTGACCTTAAAGGTAAGATTATAGAGAAATAAATCGGTAAAATACGAGATAGAATCGCGTACCAAGGTTTCTGTACTAGAGAATAAATGAAACGATTTTTTAATTGCATTGATGTTGATTATTGATAAGTTATAGTATAAAAGTTTAATTTCGGTAGCTTAGAAATTTATTGAAATAAGCAACTTCGACAGACAGACGGACAGACGGAAGTGACACCATAAGGGTTCCATTTTCAGGATTTTGGTACGGAACCTCAGGAAAAAAGTGAAAATACTAATAATAATCTCCATTGAGATATCCAATCTGCAAGAACTAAGAAGATTGGATTATGTGGGATTTTTATCCCCTCGGACATACTCAGCGCTCATATTGGAAGCTTCCGGGATCTCGTACGAGGCTCTCTTACGCAACGCCCGTTATAGGCTCACCTCTGGATAACCCTTAAGATTAGCCACTTTCAGGGAAGGTCAGGGTCAGCCACAAGGTCAAGCCAACGTGAAAGAGATACCCTATAGTGTTAGTTTCAGATGAGCTAAATGTACAGACTAAAACGGAATCGCTACCTTGGTACATGCTGTTCGGTCGGGTTCAACTGTGACGGAAGTTGTGTAACTACGGTTACTGTATAATATCCAATGATAATATCATACAAGTGATTGTTGTCCGGAAACATCCAGGTGGTGGTCTTCTCGTGGATATGATGAAGCGGGCAGTCCAAAACAAGCAGTACGCTGAAATTGACCACGCTATCAAAACTAAGGTAGAGCCCTTCCTCTACAACCGAGGCAAGGGTCGGTATATACCCATCTCCCACTTAGTGCTGCTGAGGAACAAGGAAAGGCCGCGGCATAAGTTGGTAAGAATCTAGTCGTTATAGGAACTCGTATATTACCTTTCACAGTAAACACATAATAAAACAGCAAACAGTAAAAGATATATATCAGAAAACTGTTGAGAATAGCTGTGGGGATCTGGATGCCTTTTTAATATGCGAAAACGGTTATTCCAAGTAGGCCTCACTCACTTTAAAACTCATATCAAAGGAATAGCAAAGGGAACCGCCCGCTTACGGGTCAAGTTAAAATCCCCCGTGGATGAATTAAAGAAAAATACTACTCTTTACCTCTTTTGACTGACTTTTCTTGTATCGCCGTTAAAGGCTAAAATCGGGGATAATTTGTTTATCCTCTATCCATGTGGAAGCAGACATAGATAGCGTGGCGTATTTCGTCAATGCATAGATGAGACATAAATGAGATAGATGAGTTTAATGTGTTTGCGTAATAATATGTTACTATAGTTGCCACCTTTGCGAGGTCTGGAAAACCCAGATGAAGAATTTGACATCGAAAAAGATTGGCCCGTGGTGACTCAAGAGGAATACGACGCCAACCCTTCAGCGTATAGAGAGCTTTGTTGGGACCTAAAGGTATACCATTACCATAACCACAGCTTAAATAGGAGCTACTAAATCACTAGATTAACTTTGGGAATATTTGAAGGATACTACCCTGACTTGTTCGAAACAAATTGAAGTGGTACTCAGGCCAATTTAATCTCAAGAAATGATAAAAAAGTATAAAGTCTCGCGATTATATGTACTAGTGTGACTTCCGCTAAAAAATCTGAGTTTTCTTCGAACAACTAGAGTTATTTCCTTCTTGATTCTTGGTTTAGCTTAATTTTTCTTCCAGTATATTAATTATAGCTTTATCCTCAGTTTATCTAGGCTTTGAGTTTGCCACTTTATTCATAAGTGAATAAATAAATAAATAATTTTAGGAGCGTGGTGCTGTTGGAGAAACAATTCTTCACTTGTGTCTGCTAAACGCGACTTCCCTCTTAGCGGATTTGGCAAAACGATTGCTGAGATTTTATCCCAAACTCATCAACGATATTTACATGAGCGATGAATATTATGGTGAGTTATTGATTAAATTGTAGTATAATAGTTGGACATCCAAACAAACAAAGTTTACAATATATTTTGCTATTATTGTTATTATTTAAATCACAGTATTTGCAACAAAAGCTGACATTTTGTCGACATAGTTCCGTTGCGTGTTCACCTTTGCTATGACAAACTACCAAAACTACTTATGTGAAGGGTATATAGACGTTAAAATATTGAGAGGACGTAGATAAATAAACAGTTTCTGAATAAATATCTAATAAAAATGCCTATGTTAGCTATTTTTTTAGGCTTATATAACTAAGTAAAATGTCAACCAAAAGGTACCTACTTTCTCTTTGTATTAATTTTATAAGTTAGTACAGCTCAATGGTACAATGGCCAATAATTTTGTTAGTTAATGTATTTAATATACTTACCTAAAATCTACATAATATTGTACTAAAATCTATATAATATCTATATTTGGTCCGTACATTGAAATTTTGCCAGTGATGACGTCTGTAGATGTTCAAAATTCACAGCAGGTAAAATCGGGAGTTTAATAATATGCACCCTACTATTTTGAAACGCATAAATTAGATATACTTGACTTTAGATATTATACTTTAAAAAACCGGCCAAGTGCGAGTCGGACTCGCGCACCGCGGGTTCCATGCCATAAAAGAAGTTAAACATTAAGAGAATCACTTTGGTTCATGAATTTACGAGTATAATTTACATGTAGGTACTTTTGTTGGCATACCGCAAACATAACTTTGTTTTTGCCGGTTTATTGTTATTATCAAAAAAAAGTATAATATTTAGAGAGTTGATTTTATTTTACCTGTAAAATATACGTTTACTTCAATTGATCATAATTATTTCAGATTTTTCGATTGGTAAACTTCGGAGATAAGGGGCCCCCCCCTTGGGTGGGACGACGATATTTTTTTCGACAGTTTGCCCAATAAATCGAAAACTATCAGGCATAAAAATAAATAAAAATCGGTTTTAGAATACAAAAGTAACGCCGTTTCATATGATACCCCACTCAATATTGTTATCTCATTTTGAAATTTTGTCGACCCGGTTTTCCCCCCTTTTTAAATAAAAATACAAACAATTTTCAAATTTTTACGATTGTTATGACGTCGGGTCACAATTACCTATAACTATTCTAAATTTCAAGTCGATAGCTTGAATAGTTACTGAAATAATCGAGTGTGACAGACGGACGGACGGACGGACGGAGAAAGTCTCACCATAAGGGTTCCATTTTTACCATTTTGGTATGGAACCCTAAAGAGGAAAAGCAGTATTGCCCAACATAAATGCTTTTAGCACTTCGACCTAGAAAGTATCCGCAAAATATTAAAATATACGAGTACGTGTACGTGATGATATATTATGATATATCAGCGGATAGGCGCTAAACATATCGGCTACTCTATCAAATTAATAGTTCCTCTCGTAGCCATTTGCTAAAGTGCCGGCAACTTAGTAATATAAACTGGCAGTGATTTATTATCAAACTGCGCGTGATAGGCGTATTGTTTTAACTTTTAATTTAATTACGGTGTTCCAAAGTAGATAACAGTGATCAAATTAAATTATCCAGGTTTATGTAAACAATAGGTACTCGTAAGTATTGCTTGTATATAAACTAACTTTATAAATTCAATAATAATAAGTAATTTATCACGTTAACATGTGGTTAAGTTAAGAAAAGAGGTTCGTCCGTATTGTTTTTAGAGGTACCTAGGTTTGGTTTTGGTTAGGTAATGTTTGAAATTACCATTACGTTAATACATAGTAACTCAATGGAAATTACTGTTAGAACGTACCTAATCGGCAGCAATCTTTTTTGCATCTTATGTATTTGAATTTTTCGCCAATCGCCAATCTACGTGAGAAACCAGCCCATCTTTCAAACTTACTTACTTACTTTGTAAGTTGTTTGTTTGTTGTTTGTTTTTATACATTTGTATTTCGGTCCCTTTGTACGATCAACGGATTTCTTTTCATTTGAAATTCTTTCCATATTTTGTCCAATTTTATTTAATTTGAATTTCGTTCGATTTGTACTATCGTCAGCTTTCATTTCATTTGAATTTCGTTACATTTGTACGATCAACAGCATTCATTTCATTAGAATTTCTTTACATTTGTACGATGGACAGCTTTCATTTCATTTGAATTAGGTTACATTTGTACGATCGACAGCTTTCATTTCATTTGAACTTCGTTACATTTGTTCGATCGACAGCTTTCATTTCATTTGAATTTCGTTACATTTGTACGATCGACAGCTTTCATTTCATTTGAATTTCGTTACATTTGTACGATCAACAGCTTTTATTATTGACGATCGCAAGCAGGATTCTATTTCTTGAAACATTCACCACTGGGCTTATGGTTGAATCCGAGAATCATACAAAATTAATTGATACTAAAGCCAAAAACCTAAAATAGCAGTCTATTTTGACAAGAACTTAGTTTCCATTTTGAATTTTGTAATCTTCATGTTTTTAGGTGAAAGCGTCTTGCACATGACGATAGTAAATGAAGACCCGACGATGGTGAAGTTCTTACTAGATGCCGGCGCTGATTACCACGAGAGGTGCTTCGGAAACTTCATGTGCCCTGAAGACCAGAAGGCGTCGCGGACCGACTCCTTCGACCACGAATGGGTTAATGTGCAGCCGGAAACTAATTATAACGGGTCAGTTGATTATACAACCAGGAGTTTATCTGATCATATTCATCATGATTCAACTGTTCCTATTGAATAAAAAATAAATTAGTCAAGTGCGAGTAGGGCTCGCGAATTGAGAGTTCCATACTATAAAGACCAATTCTCAATAGCATTAAAATAAACTAAACACCCTTCCCATCAAATTCAAAAACCAGCAAAAAGTCTCGTTTGTTGTATGGAAGACCCGTTTAAAAATATTTTGTTTTATTTAATGGAGTAACTTGTTCTTAAAGTGAAAATGTAACAAAGTAGTCTGTGAACATTTGAAGTGACTAGAGCTTTTACCGTTATGAGTATAGAGCAAAAACAAACAAAAAAACACGTTTGTTGTATGGGAGCCCCTTTAAATATTTATTTTATGCTATTTTTTAGTATTTGTTGTTATAGCGGCAACAGAAATACATCATCTGTAAACATTTCAAGTCTGTAAGCTATCACGGTTCAAGAGATACAGCGAGGTGACAGTCGGACGGTCGTACGAAGTCTTAGTAATAGCACCGAATATATAATATTACTAAGACCCCGTTTTTACCATTTGGTTACGAAACACCAACTAGACGTACTTTTAAAATCTGTGTATTTTTTAAGTAAAAGCTTGAACCATCATAATATTATGTGTCCTAAAAAATATAACGTAGATAAGATAACGATAAGATTGTTGCGAGGTCAATTTTTTTATTAAATCCCAAAAAGACCGAACGCGCCTAAGAAGTTTCGAATATGGGCAAGAATTACTTAAAGCCAGAATTGACTTTAAACCAAATACATATTCACTTAAAAGAAGCATTAAAGGAATCAGTGAAGTTTTAGGTTCCATCGCTTCTTTTTGAAAAGCTTCACAAACGCTGGACTTTCATCGAAATTGGTCAGCAACTAACGAAGTCACGGATTATGGTCAAACACCCTTGAAGTGCCCTTGAAACGGTTAAATTAAATTAGCGGTAGAATTTATGGCCTGTTCTTTTGTTTTTGGAAATCGGAAAAAAATTTAAAGCAACTTTTTAATTTTTTTCGAATAGATCTACACAAAGCAAAAATAAACCTTATAACTTAGTTAGCACCCTCACATGAAGCTCGTAAAGGTCGAGTTGTAAGCTTCTGCACAAACGTGAAAGTTTACTCGTTTTAGCTCCCTGATATTAATTTTTCCCAGATAACGAATTTAATTTGCAAAAGCTCTCGAGTTTGTAGGCCTTTTTATGAAGCTCAATTTTCAGACACTTTTTGGGCTTCGTCTAAAAAGTTAGTTAATTGACTTAATCTGTATTATATTGTACCATCGTACCGAATAATTAATCTGATGAAATGGATGCTCAAAATAAAGCTGTTTATGCTACACAAATATTTAAAAAGTTTGATAGTATAATATCACACCAATATTATAAAGGTGAATCTATTATATGAATGTTTAATTACTTATTGAATAAGTTTAGTTATAGAATGGAGGCGGATTATACCCTGGATTATGAGTACGAAGGTCACTTTTTACCCCGAAAATAACCATAATTCCCGTGGGATTTGTAAAAAGCTGAATTTCCTCCAAACTTCTCTTCTCCCTTCTTCTGTGTTCACAGTTTCTTCAAAGTTTTACTCAGGGCCCTTATGCTGTAATTTTTGTACACTTGCAGTGATGCTCATTGTTGTCTATGATTCAATTTACATACATTGCTACTTTAGTAAGGAAACGAAGACAACATTTAGTGGATAATTTTCCATGTATAACAAGTGTACGTCTTTATTTGGAAGCCACTCTATTACCGCATACACCCTGCGGGTGATGATGAGTTAGTGAGTGAGTGATAGGCTTTTTTATTATACTATGTTTTAGATGTACTTCTATACTTAATCTTTGTTCAAAACATTATTGAAACACTTCAAGATAATTTAAGCGTAATACAAGTTGTTTTCTCCAGTTACGTGTATTGGGGAGAGTACCCTCTGAGCTTCGCCGCCTGTCTGGGGCAGGAAGAGTGTTACAGGCTGATCCTGGCGAGAGGAGCGGACCCCGACAAGCAGGACACCAATGGGAACACTGTATTGCATATGTTGATCATTTATGACAAAATGGTGAGATAAGTTTAAAAGAAAAACAATTTTTAAGAGATAAGAAAAACTCGTACTTATAGTTTTTCCGGTCCTCGTTCCAGGATCTTAGTTTTTAGGGTCATTACCAAGATGATAAATGGTACTCGTTAGTCGTTACCCTTCTCTAATTTCGAAGTTTACAGATCGAAAAATCAGAAACAGTTATATTCAATAGCGATTAACGTTCATTTTACAGGGAAAATAAAACAACTCTCTATAAATTAAAAATGAATACATCTATGACAACGAAGTTAATTTTGCGGTTTCCTAACAGTGGTTAAAATATCTTCTTATCGTTTTACTTCAGTCAAACTGTACTAGGACAACATACAAAGTAGTCTATTGTGTCAGCTCTCCTCATTTTGAACGAAGGTCATTGATGAGTATATATGTAGTTCAAAACAAAAATTTCAGAGCACTTTCGATATGGCCTACGAAGTCGGAGCGTCTCTGAACAAGAGGAACGTTCAGAACTTAACGCCCCTGACGCTCGCCGCCAAATTGGCGCGTGTTGAGCTCTTCTTCCACATCCTCAACATAGAGAGAGAGATATACTGGCAGATCGGCGCCACCACCTGCGCGGCTTATCCTTTGGGCCAGGTGGATACTATTGACACGGAAACTGGAAGGATTAGCAAGGATTCGGCGTTGAATTTGGTTGTTTTTGGAGTAAGTATCCATTACTCATAGAGGTAGGATGTAGTTATTATTCTATGCCTACTTAGTTATTTTTGAATGAACTCTATCCATATTAGAAAGTGATTTCAATTGGAGCTCATCATCTCAAAAAGTGGCCTATTGCAGGGACGTACGAGTATAGCGTTCGGGATGTGGGCTATTACATACTAGTGCTTTTTTTTTACCTTTCCCGAACTCGTGCGTTATCTTTCCCAACTGTCAAAATAATGTCTACTAAAAAGAAAAACCAACCATGAAGTTTTTACTAAAAAAATTCATAGAAGTTTTTATGATTCATGCAAATACGTATATTTCTAAAAAGAAGCTACTAATTTGTTTCAATATCAGATTTGATTGAATAAGTTTGGTTAGGTTTCATTCATCTCATTAAATTTCATTTTCATTTCATATCAATAAAAATATTCTACTGAAGACTTGGCTGTATGGGCATAGTTCCCTTTGCGATTCTAATATTCTGATAGAATAAAAGATAATATTCTGGTAGAATATTATTTAGTCTATGACCGGTAGGCTTTTTCGGCATGGTTCCCTCAACGATGTTATTAAAAGGGCTCTTGCCACCATTGATATTCCTGCCCTATTGGAGCCAGCAGGAATTAGTCGTGATGATGGCAAGAGACCTGATGGATTGACGCTGGTTCCCTGGGAACGGGGTCGGGCGCTGATGTGGGATGCAACATGCGTTGACACATTGGCTTCGATTCATATCAGGGAGACAGAATCAAAGCCGGGAGCCGCAGCTGAGACTGCTGAATCCGGTAAGCGTCGCAAGTATGCCTCTCTTTTAGAGAGTTACATATTTGTCCCGTTTGCCGTGGAGACCCTGGGGCCATGGAGTCATAGTGCCAAAAAATTCCTTCGAGAGCTTTCCCCGCGGTTAATAGCCTCAACTGGTGACAGAAGGGCTGGCTCATTTTTTGCGCAACGTATCAGCCTAGCTGTTCAACGCGGAAATGCAGCCAGTATTCTTGGCACCATTCCACGCGGGCAAGATTTGTATAGTAATTAGAATAAGCTAATAATAAGTTTTATTGTAACATTTGAAATAATAAATAACATAGTCTATGACCAAATTTTTTTTTTATTTTTTTTTTAATCACCAGAATGGGTGAAGAAAAAAAAAACAGCTTATATTCTACGGTTGGCGCCATTTTTCAGAAATTTTCTTTGCGAGTTTAGTTGTTTGTTGCACAAAATGCTTCGGAGAACATTTTACCGGAAAAGTCAAAAAGTCGCTACATATCTATACATACGACGAATTTATTGCGTGGAGAGAAGAGAAAAAAGCAAATAGTTTTTCAGAAAATGTTAAGTTAGTTGAGTTTATTGTGTTTTTATTATTTTATTAAATTGCTTCATTTTTTCGCAACTGTATTAAAAATAATCGTTCAGTACACGTGCGGAACCGTCATTGCAACTTGTTCCGACTGTCAACCTTCGCTTTCGGCTTCGCCTCGGCTCGGGTAGACATTTGTCGGAACTCTTTGCAATAACAGCCTTTCCGCACTTGTAATGAAACATACTATTTTGTTTATTAGGAAAAAGATGAACATCTAGAACTTTTAGAGGGGATGCTAATCGATCTTCTAAAGACGAAGTGGAACACGTTCGTAAAGTTTCGCTTCTACCGTCAATTCATCCTATTCTCTTGCTATTTCCTGATCTCACTCGTGTGCTTCACGTTACGGCCGGGGCCCCCCGACCGAGCCGTTAACGGTACGGTGGTCAACACCACTATGGGACCTTTGAGCAATGATACCGAGTTGGCCACTGAAGTTGGTAAGTTTACTTTTTGCCCTAGAAGATTTAACTTTAAATTCTGTTTCTGTTCTGTTCTGTTTGTTTGAAACGTTTCTGGTTTTAGGATATTTTATCATCAAATTGTATTCATTAAAGTTATGGAGTTTGCTAAAGAGTATACTGAAAATCTTATTACTAAAAGAATACTTTTTAAAAATAGAACATGAAACGTTAATAACGATACATAGGGCGAACTTCTGAAACCCGAAAGAATGTAAACAAAATGGAAGTTCAAAGAGATGGATAATCGTCTAGACGTTTATGAATTAAAGACTAAAGAGGAAAATATGATCCAGCTCCAAAGCCCCAAAACTCATAACTGGAGCTGGAAGATTCTGTCAAACCTCAAAAAAAAAATGTTGTTAAGTTGATTAATTTTCTATAGTTTAATGACTGAATCGGAAACTCTGGTTAGATCAGACACCAACTATACTTATTGAGGGGATTTTAGCGGAGCAACTATATTTTTTTATTGACCATTATAGTTATTGTTTCAGAAAACAATTGCACTGTACCAAAAACTGGCGTAGAGTTTGATCCAGGAGAGGTTGAGGTATTTAACAGTACTAAACCAGGAGGAGTTCAATGTGGAAGTTTCAAAAGTCATCCGAAGGAAAAAGACAAACGTAAGGGGATTTTTTATAATTTGTCATTGATGCAAGATTTGTTATTTGATTAAAATTGAAATAAATCATTCTATTCTTCATATTAGCAAGCGTTCCCAGAGAAAATGACATGGAAGGCTGGTGGGAGGATCTGACTGAAGAGTGTAGATTGATGAACTTTGAAACTTGGCAAGCTAAGGTTAGTTAACTCTTTCTTGTTAAGTCAAGGTTAACTAAAAACTATTGATAAACAAAGGCACTCGGTTCATTAAACACTTGATTAAGAATAAAAATTCGTAAGAGTCTTGAGCCTTTATTCGATAAAAAATTCTTATTAAGGTGTTGTCACGTCCTTATTTTAGGTGCGAATCAGTGCGGAATTGATGTTATGGGTTGGCGCTTTGGCATATATCGGGGCAGCGCTTCGGGAAGCAAGATTTCTGGGGTTGAAGATGTTTTTTGAGAATTTGAGCACTGTGCCATCGAGGTGAGGCAAACAATGTTGTGACTGACGATACCATACTCGTAGGCTTAGACAGAAAAGCAGATCATTGTAACAGCATGAAAAATATTGTGGGCTCATAATGTGTTTAAAGATATTACCACTGAAATTGAAGCACAAAACATTGTCAAGGGAATGGTCGGCAACTGAAGCAAAGTGTAACAACTCACCTAAATGGACCATTTGGACAGATTAACGCGACCCGTAAACGGTAACTGGCTGTTTTGAGAACATTTATATGCCTTAAACAAGATACTAAAATTGTGTATGTAAAACGGGATCACGACATGTTAGTAATAAAATTTATATCTTAATCAACACAATATTTTTCATTCTCTGAGATTAAATCTAAGTAAGTTTGAATATAGGAATTAGTGACCACGCACCGCAATTTTGGTAGGTGAATTAAGTGGATGAGCGACATTAAAAGTGTCAGGGGTTTAATTTTTTGCACTTTAGTTTTATAGCTACACATTTGACGGAACATGTTTATCACCCATCTTAAAATTGTAACATCTTTATTCCTATAATGTTTATAGATAAATTTAGTTTGATTTCATTTTATTTAATTTCCTTTTCGATTCCATCACCATTTCCATTGCCATTTCCATTTCCTTTTTTATTTCCATTTCCATTTCATTACTTTTCACAGACACAAATTTTATCCGAACATCGCGCTGGTATATGTTTCAGGGTGATGTTCTTGTTCTCTTGCCTGCTAATGGTGGCACTGCCGACGCTGCGTCTGTGGTGCGCTGATGAAGAGGAAGATCATCTCGCAGTCATCATCATGCTCACTACTGCGCCGTACTTCTTGTTCTTCTGTCGGTGAGAGTAACTCTAAATATATTGGCTAACTGATGAACGCACGTCGTTTTGCACACGTGATGTGGCGTTCCTATTTTAAAGCCTTTCAATAATAATCAAACTTTTTTTGCGGATGTCTATGTCGTAAAAGCTAGTAGTATTCAATTTACAGCCCGACCTGTCCAGTAGCTTGAGTTGTACGTAGATAGATCAGTTTGTCAGTTTTCCTCATGGATATAATTATGTGTTTTATTATGTGTTTTATATACCTACTAGCTGACCTGGCAAACGTTGTTTTGCCCTTAAGGATATAAAAAAATAGATAAATTGAGATTTAAGCTATCCTATCTTTTAGTTAGAGCAAACTCACCCTGTGTGCGAATTTTATAAAAATCGGTTAAGTGGTTTAGGAGTCCATTGAGGACAAACATTGTGACACGAGATTTATATATATTAAGATTTAATAGATCGCTAAATTGATTTCATAATTGCCGCCCAGACAACTGGTAATCTTTGAATCAAAGACTTCTATGTAGTGCTTTGAATAGTATCTTTTAATTTCGTTCCGTTTGAGCGGTCGATAGCTTTCTGTGATGATAGACTAAAAATATCTACTATAGATATAAAGGCCTCACCATAAAGTTCCTTACAATGCCGTGTTAATTTGTTGTTAAGGAGTTCACTTTGGGCTCACCTGATATAAATTCAAAGCAACATTGTTTAAAATTGAGTAACGCCGGCGGTCTTAAAATATAATTGGGTCGAGGCGTTTCAGTTAGTTCATCAAAGGGGATGAAATAAACTGGAAATACCTACCTGACTTTGTTGTTTACCATAAAAGAGAAGAGGGCCCCTAAAATTAATCCACATAATGTCTACGGGATCTACGGGAATATTAACTAAGACTTCTTCAAAGTCTTCAAAAAGGATGTTGTTACTTCGACCAGTATCCCTGTGGATGTAATATTGCTAAAATCGGAAAGCAAAATATTCGTATAAATTAGTCTATATACATGTTTGGACTTCTAAACAAATGTGTACATGAACTTTACGAGTGAAGGGCGTTTATCACAATATTAAAATATTGTATTAAAATATGGTACGGAAAACTCACCTAAACCGTGAGTCCGATTTTATTGAACCGAATTGCTTAAAGGGATCTCTATATAGACACCGAATACTTAGGTGTACTGGTATAGACGTGCGTTAGAGCCAAGTTTTTGTTATATTTTAATCTAAGTTTTTCTACCGGAAGAAGAATCTGCACCATTTTGGGAGTGCACATTGTTCTTCCTGTTCTTTTTTTCACTCCTGTTCATATGTACCTAATGTGCATTACCAATAAACTTTTTCATTTCATTTTTCATTATTTTTTTTCACCAATTTAATTATAGATTAGACTGAAATAGCAAGACTGCGTTGTTAGTCCGTCAGTCCATACCAGAAGAAGTTACCTACTAGAGATCAATGAACCACATACCACACCACCACCACTATCTTTAAACTGTGCTTATACCTATCAGAATCAACCTGCCCCTTGTCTGTGTTGCAGTGGTTTTAAAACGGTGGGTCCTTTCGTGGTGATGATCTACAGGATGGTGATGGGAGACCTGCTGCGGTTCGTCTGTATTTACCTCGTGTTCGTCATGGGATTCTCTCAAGGTGAGGCTATCCTAGAAACACATTAACGTGATAAGAAGTCCCAATTATTTCATTTTATTTTCAATACAAAAAAAAAATATTTCATTAAGAAAAATAAATTTTACCAACCCTAACTGTGATATCATTAAGTCTCATATCATTTTCATTACTCTCAGTTCATTGATATTAAATCAGCTGTTTTTAAAGATGTCACTTAATGGTAAATCTTCCTATAGTTCCCTCAGGATATGAGCTACACTTCTTGTGATATTTTTTCATGCATCTATAGATCGTTCCCTACTTTAGGCTTTAGGGTAATTAGGGTAATTAATCTACACGTTGAATAATGTGTGTAGTTCATTTTATTTTCCCTTTTCCGCATAATACGATGTCTCGCTTAAGACGCGTTTTCGATTGGGTCCCTGTGAAATAGTCTCCACCGGGTTTTACTGTATTATTATTTTTCAACAGTTTCGTATGTTCCTTTAGCGTACTACGTAATCTTCCTATCGTTCGACAACCCGAACACGCCAGAGGGTGTGGACGACTCGGTGTCGAACCCCATGCCGTCGCCCATGGAGAGTATCATGGCCATGTTCCTCATGTCGCTCACCTCCTTCTCAGACTACTTCGGAGCCTTCGAGAGGACCGATCATGAAATAGCTGCTAAGGTAATTGTGGCCGTGGCCATATGACATATTATCGCAATAATTCCTTGCATGGTAATGGGATGAAATTAAAAAAAAAATGTATGAGAATTAACACTAAACTGATACAAGAAAGATTTAATTGTTTTGATATACTCCGCTACCCATACTAACACCTACAAGGCCTAAGGTCACTCAGCCAGCGATGGAGAGAACTATGATCGGAATATCTTTGCGTGATCAAATCAGAAATGAGGAGATCCGCAAAAGAACCAAAGTGACTCAACTCAAAAAACTCAAGTGAAGTAGCTCAACGTGTCGCCAAACTGAAGTGGCAACGGGTTGGGTACATAGCTCGCAGAACCTTTGGACGTTGGGGACCCAACTTGCTGGAATGGCGGTAAAGCACCGGGAAGCGCAGTGTCGACAGACCCTCCACCGACCACATAAAGATAGTCGCGGGTAGTCGCTGGCGCCAGGCGGCGCAAAATCGTGGTATTTGGCAGTCATTTCAAGAGGCCTATATCAAGCAGTGGACGTCCATCAGCTGAAACGACGACGACAACGACGACTCCTCTACCTGAAATGAATGTGTGGTCTAAAAAGCAGTAATTAACAAGCCAAGCACCGGTCGCCCTTCACTCAAGCACGGAGGCAAGTTCCCAAGCAAGCAATACAACCTCCAATCACATGCAACACCGCACAATTCTTTCAATACTCGACGCAGAATTTCCCTACACCGGGACGAAAGTAACAACAACAATGCTAGTAACAACAGTGAGTGCAAGTTCTTTAACATATAACTCTCAACAATTTCAGCTATTGTTCGTGATATACATGATAATAGTGGCGATTCTGCTGGTGAACATGCTGATCGCCATGATGGGCAACACGTACCAGAAGATAGCCGAGACGCGCAACGAGTGGCAGCGACAGTGGGCGAGGATCGTGCTGGTGGTGGAGAGAGGGGTGCCGCCGGCGCAGCGGCTGAAGCAGCTGTTGGCTTACAGCCAGCCGATGGCCAGTGGGAAGAGAGCTTTGGTGCTGAGGATTAACCAGAAGGTGAGTTTCGGGCAACACTTAATAGAAGATAACCGAGATGCGCAACGTGTGGAAGAGAACATTAGTGGTGAGGATTAACCAGAAGGTGAGTTTCAGGCAACGTTAATTACTACCACTTAGGATAGAAGTGGGCCCGGATCGTGGGTGGTGAAGAGTGGCGTGTCGACTGCAAAGCGGCTCAAACAGCTGCTAGTTTAGAGCCAGCCGATGGATAGTGGGAAAAGGGCCTTTATTGCTGAGGATAAAGCAGAAGGTGAGTTTCAGGCACGATAATAATATGTTAGGTATCTGTTATCGTGTCAAATGACAACAACCGAAATTATAAACATATTCTATCCTGTCCTACTTACAGAGAATATAAAGTCAACCTTTATGAAGCTATTGTCTAATCTACGAGTTGGACAGAGCAAATCTGAATAGCCAGGTTAATAACAAATTCGGTCGTTTGTGGTGGATTGGTTACATTATATCTGTTCAGAGCAAAGGTTTATCATCCACGTTTCATCTATCTATAATATGCGTAGGTTTGAAGTGTTCAGGTCATTGTGCGTGAAAACGTAACACTGTCCAATGTATCATTTCATTACCATTTAGAAAGATTTTGTCAAGTGCACGATATAAGATAACAGAGACCTAAAAATATTGGGCAAAATAGCAACTTTAAGTGCATTTCGAAGAACATCATAAACTTGCCTTGAATAAAAAGTAACCCTATAGTTTAATTTGACAGATGATTTTATTTTTTTACTCTTTCACAGGATGAGGACAAAGAAGAAATGAAGGAAATCCTAGAAATGAAGCGGACCCACGAGCGTATAGTCGCCAAGAGGAAGCAGCGAGACGCGGAGCTGAAGGGTGCCAAGGGTCAAGCGCGACCTGTCAGAGATTACCCCATTACGAAGGATCCGAACGCTGTGAAAAAACCCAGAAACATGATTTTGTAGACGCATTTGAAATGTAGCGATAGAATCAATAAATAGGTATAAGTAACAGTGAAAAAAATAAATGTTGTCTTATTTAATGAACAACGACGACTTTGAAAAACAAAAGGAAGTACTCAATTCGACACGTAGGTACCTATTTTAACCGACTTCAAAATACGTTAATTAATTGACAAAAACGCCGACTTCAACTCTCATCAAACTACTGCTGAATACATCCTTTCCAATTAAAAATTGAAGACTTATAATATGCTTTTCTCATGGATACCACTATCGGAACGAAATCGGATATTTCTAATAAAAAAAGAATCATTAATTCGATTCACCCAGTCATAAGTTACGAGGTAACAAACAAAAAAAACATACAGTCGAATTGAGAACCTCCTCCTTTTCAACCGACATCAAAAAAGGAGGAGGTTCTCAATTCGGCTGTATGTTTATTTTTAACACGCCTGATCTGTGCCAATTTAGAAATTATTAAATCCTTAATTGACCTTAGGTGGGCATCAGAACCTGTGAATAACACAGCGAACCCATCTGAATTGAACTGCCGACTGAGTCGGATCATAATTTTTAACAATTCATTCACAAATCTCTACGAAGCTAAAACGATGTAGAGAAAAAAAACAATTATGGAAAAGTCGGTAATATTAATGAACTTGATTATGATAATTCCTTTAAGCAGGTACTCATATCTTCTATACCCGTATCTATACTTAGGTGTCACTTAAACAAATATAAGTAGAATTAAGTTGAAGTATGGAAACACTTAAAAGGTCGAAATTATTGCCCAAGGCGACCCCACATTTAAGCATCAGAAGTACGAAAAGTGTAAACTTGTGTCGGTATTTCGAATTTCACTCTTATCTAATTGTTTACTATCTCTGTATCTACTTGCTTAGCCGAAACGGACTAAGTCGGGATGCGTGCACTCGAGCTAGTGTGCAATGTAAACAATAAGTTGCGTTGACGTGAAAAGTCAAGTGGATTTTCTCACGTGTGAATCTTGTTCATAACAACCGATTCGACGTCTATGTGCCTATGATCTTATTCGGCATATGCAAACGTAACGTCACGACTATTTTAGATCTTCAAAAGTTCTTATTTTTTGAAATTAGGAAAGGAGACGTTTGAAATTGGGCTAGGTCTTGTACGTAACCCTAGAAAATTAAGAAAAATCTGCTGGTCTCGAGAAAAATAAAATTATTGAGTTAAAACGAATACTTTAGTAGTAAAAAAATTCATTTTTTTCATTAACATATGATCGGTTTTCAATATGACGTCGCTGGCGTCGTACGGTTTGACGTAAACCACAACACAAATCTTTTAATGGGGCTCCGGGCTCAAGAATAATTTGGTTAATTAATGCAGTGTCGAATCGGATCATCTGAAAACGCCCGCGGCCCGCCAATACACATCTCACTTGTGGACAAACTAATATAATTTGAACGATTAGTATATTTTTTTATGAGGAACGCATTGCGTCGACACTTGCCATTGTGCCAGTGTCACACCTAACAGACGAAGATCCTAGAGATTGTTATGCATGCCAGACTTTATTAATATGTTATACACAGTAAAACAACAAAATAATCACGCGGTAGCATCCCCAAGTGTGCATTCAAGACAATATTTTCTCAAAAAGTTGAACCTCAATTTCAAAGTTGCATAAATACCCAAAAATATTTTGTTGAGTGTCCCTATGTTGTATTTTTAGCTCGTTTGTTTCAGCTGACGGACTTTCACTGCTGGACAAAGGTCGCCTACAATAATTTCCAGCTCATACGGTCCTGCACCACTTGTATCCCGACTCTTTCAATGTGGTCAGTCCGTCTGGTTGGTGGTCTGCCAACTCTGTGCTGTTGTTATTAGGTAATTTGTACTGTCTAAGGTTATGTTCGTGGACACAGAAATAAAATTACAGTTTCCATCTTACTCTAGACTAGAGCAACCCGCTTGTTAAACTATACCAAATGGTACTTAGTTAGTACTTACTACGCTTGTTCTTTACCACACAGCTGACGTAGGCCTGGCATGCTGTGGCAACTATAGGATCTCTATTACCAGCGTTCCAGGCATTGGCACGAATTGTATTTGAGTTATGACTTACAACATACGTGGACTTATCCATAGAAGCGAAGGCGAGGACAAATAATGCCTTTTGGTCATTGTGAGCTTAATAATTATAAATCATCATTTCTCAGAATACTAAGTACTAGTATTTCAAAACACGTATTTTTTCTCAATGCTCATTTATCTATTTAATATTCGAACCATGTTTTAATATTTACCATAAAACTTGTCTGGTAAAATTTATACTCGTTCTAGGGGCACCTAAATGCGAATGCGTTTATTATAAGCTAGAGTTGTTGTATTGTAGGTTTTGACGTTTTACTTGTAGCGGGTTCGATTCCCACCGCGGGATTGGCTCGGTCATTGTTCTGGCCTGGTGGGAGGCTTCGGCCTTGGCTAGTTACGACCCCACTAGCAAAGATACACCGCCAAGCGATTTAGCGTTCCAAATTCCAAGTAAGTGCGATAACACCTTCAGCTGCATTCAGCATCACTAATTACTTACCATCGGGTGAGATCTTAGTTATGTTGGATCTTGTAGAATGTAGAGGTTTAAAACAGTCTAATAATATTAACCTGCACCCTAGCCATAATATTATGACTTATCTAAAATCATCGTAAATAGGTACCTGTCGATCGTTCGTTCTATAGATATATTAACTTATCTGGATATCTGGAACATAATTCAAAAAAATGTGTGAGAATGACAGTTGCCTTCGATAAGGCAGTGATCAGTTCGGATACGTTATTCCCTTATATTTATTGAATTTCGTTCTATAAAATAGTTATGGAATGAGCGATAGGGGTTGGTCCCATTTGGCCCGGTGCGTCTGCCCGGTATCGGGCAGGATGGCACAAAAAATTCCCATCCTGCCCGTTGCGCATCGTGCAATCGTTTGCCGGGCAGGATGGGAATGTGTCTATAACGATCGTCAAAGTAATAAGTTGTAAGTGGCTAAAGATGAGTGGCTAAATTCGTAAGATTGGGATTTAGTCAAAAGTAGCTCAATCATATCTATACTTATAATAAAACTGTAAAGGGTCGAATTCTGTACATTAAAGATATTTTGAAAATTTTTGTTGGAGGACACTATTTAGTCGATACTGAAGCCAAAACTGTAATTTGTTTAATTTTTGTCTGTCTGTCTGTCTGTCTGTCTGTCTGTCTGTCTGTCTGTCTGTTTCAAGACCGCGCATCACGGCTAATCCGCTGGATGGATTTAAATGAAACTTGACATGATTATAGTTCATACCCCGAGGTAGGACATAGGATACTTTTTGTCCCGAAATTCATCATGGTTTCCCTGGAAGATGGCATCAAAGTCCAAACGTTTTTAAGTTATAATTCATTAACGCGTTCTCCGATTCCATTCATTCTTTTTTTGTTAGAAAGGAGGTTCCTTAAAGATTATTCCATACAAATCTTATCATCATCACTTTTGTAGTTCAGAAATTACAAACATCAGAACCTTTAGCGCTAAGTTCAAGTAGGTAGGTGACTTGAAACTCAGAATGCACAAAGAACCTAGGGCTAGGACGTAGGGCTCAAGTAAGACTGAAGTACCCTTACAGCCGTAAATAAATAGGCTTAGCAGGAGATTTTGTATGGTTTAAAATTTTTCACTTTTAGGGTGAACAAAAATCATGTAACTGGCGTTATCGCTACGTTATACCGTATAGCGCCATCTCTACAAATTATGTGGAACTTGAATGTAAAATTCTGAGATAGGTACTACCGAATTTTTTTAAATAATAATTAACTGTCATGTTATTTCCTGTTTCCTGACTTTATATTAAGATGGCACTGTTAAAACATGAACAGATTAAAGTTTTCACTTCTGTCGACATTCCCGGAGTGCCGCGTCTTTTTTTATCACCCGCAATATGGAAAGGGTAAAATAATAGTTCACAAATATTTTTAACTCTTAGGTCTTACCGATCCTAACCGACTGACTGTCATCTAAGGTCTTTTTATACGTAAAGAAATATATAGCCATTGCCCATTCTGATGTTTTGGATTGTATTGAGATGAAGCAAAGATTTTTAAAAGACTCTTATATTATGTTGGGCTGGGGAATATTGTTAGTAGAGTATTTTATCCCAGTGGTACTTATCCGGCCGAACTCTGAAAGAAGAGTTCTACCACCAGTACAACTTTTCACATGGTTTAATGATTTTAGACATATTTCGTGGTTTCAGAATAAAAATCACAATGAAAAGGACGATTTTAACTGTCGATATTTCGACCCAGTGTCACTGGGTCGAAATATCGACAGTTAAAATCGTCCTTTTGATCTTTAAACTACGTATTAATGAAACTTTATATTATTATTAAGAAAAAGGAGTTTTCAAAATCACCACAAGTAACCCGTGCAAAGTAAGAACAGGTTTCTGTACAAAATCACACCGGAATCCCGCGAAAAATCAAGGAATTCCAGTAGGAAGGTATATTATGGAAAAAAAATCGTAATTCACGCGGGCGGAGCCGCGGGCAACAGCTAGTACTATAATATAAACCGATGTTTACTAGTAGATCGAATAATTTGATTTAAAGTCACATGACCAAATTGTCGATTAGATATGTTATTCGCATACATTTTTACACGACTGCCTAAAAAAAGGAGTGTAATGTTTTTAGGGTTCATGTATGTATATGTAAGTATGTATGTGAGTTTCTTTATTCCACCATAACTTTTGAACGACTGAATAGATTTGGACGTATGGGGTATCGTTAGAATCCTTACATCATTCCGAGTAACATAGGCTATATTTTTTTGGAAAAATTCATTTTACCACAGGGCAGTGATCGTCTTTTTAATTTTTAAATTATTTGAATTTGGATGTTGAACGAGCGATCTATCGGTTCATAATACGGCTAAAGGCTTTATGACCTTAGGATAGTCAACTATTTACACTGGCTCGGAATTTTGCGTAACCACTCATGTCTCATTGATGAGCGTTTAGAGGTGGAGTATATAACACAGATGTGGCATCTCGCGACGCACTCTGACCTCGGTAACACAGAGATATGAACGCGGTGAGTAACGGTGCAAAAAAAGTGAAAATGTGTACACCGCTTGTAGGGCGACTTTCCTAATGTTAACGCAAACAGTGGTGTTAGTGAGACGTGGTGGATTAGTGATAACTGGTAGCAAGTGTGTCTCGGATTCAAATCCAAACGTTCATCTGTGATTTCTGCAAATCCCAAAGATTTATATCGCTAGATGAGCCCTAAACCACCGAAAACGTCCACGTTTTTGTCTTGTGTGTGACACGGCGTCACTCTCTCTGTCACAAGTAAAACTATAGCATGTTGAGAGCACTCACTCTACATGTTTGTGGACGTTTTTAATGTACACAATGTAGACTAAGGGCCCATCTAGCGATTTAAATCTTTGGCAAATCCAGCTAGAAACGGCATAATTCTCAAGTCGCGCGCGCTATGATTGTGTTGTGAAAAACGCATGTTTCAGTGCTGGTGGGCTATTCACGTACCGCGTCGGGCTACATTTCGTGAGGTGAAATGTTTAATGCCGGTTCCCAATATTCTATATATATTCAACTTACCCTACTAGTGATATCAATGTGACATAAGCTCCATACAAGTTATTGTAAAATTTCTGTCTCTAGTAAGGCAAACCATAGATAGATAGAGTATTGGGAAACGCCATAAGGCATTAACGTTTATAAGCAGACGATATTATATTGAAATCAAAACATTTTTTGCGAACACTGAAAAAATATTTTACACCTATTGACATGTCACATGGGACGTAAAATTGATATTAGTGCAAAACCCAACATGGTCGATAATCGTGAAATTAAATTTGTTTCGCACGATAAGGTTGACTCCATCGTATTTCCTATGTTGAAGTCCATTCAATTTTCCACTCTAAACAAATAGAGGTAAAGTTAATTTTTAAGTATTAATTTATTTATTATATTCCTTGATCACATCACACAGTGTGTGAAAACGTTACGTGAATAGCCCGCAAAAGTGAAACTATAGCAAAAGTTAGTCAGAAGCAGAAGTGCAGTCTTAACCTTATCTCCACGATACATCGTGGACCGTGGTACACTCATCGGAACGAAATTCTAAAAATGTATGCGAATGATGAGGATGACAGTTATCATCGATTAGGCACGTGAAAAGTCCATCGAATAAAATATCACTCTCATACATTTTTACAATTTTTGTGTCTTATCTATTTTATTTTATGGCCTAACTTGTTTATCAGCATGGTGTTTAGGCTGCTCCTATAATAATTTACCTACAAAATGGCAAATTATTACTTGCCTGAGATCGTAGCAAAAAAATCCGTTTCCTTTCTTTTGAAATATTGCTCTCATAGAAAGTACACTAGTATGAAAAATATTCAAAAAGAACTTGGATGGTCTTTCCCAGAAAAAAATACGGTTTGTAATAACTCTATTACGCGTAGTGAACAAAAAAGTTCGACAGCAACTAATGTTTGCGCTTGACATTTAAATGTTTGTTGTGTAATCTAAATTAGTTTAGTTAAAATTATTAGTTTTACGATTTCGTTCGGGACTATCATTTTATTTTATACGAATAGCTGTCAGATTCATTTAATCGTACTAGATTACTGCTGATTTAGTAAAGAATTTTTGTGTCACGATGTTTGTATCAAACTCTTTCGACATTATTTTTCATACCCCTAAGTGAGAAATAATTTCGATCGAGAGATTTGACTCTCCAAAATCCGTTTAGTCGGTAAAGATCAATGATGATGCAGCAATAATGGCCTTCAGGCGAGGGAATTCCTTAACATTTAAGGTGTAAACAAACAGCGAGTGCGGCATGCGCAGTAAACGTAACTCTCTTCCATCAAAATCTGAGCAGTAATTGTAATGCACTAGGCATTTACTGCTCAGATCGCGTCCCGCAGTACCCTGGCCGCTGTTCATCTTGACCTTTAGGACAAGAAACTTTGCAATACGAACAATAGCTATAAGAAAATATTTTTATATCGGGCACATAACACCATGCTGAGTTGGGACCCATTTCTGGGCTGTTCCACACGTGAAAAGCGATGTGTGGAGCTTCCGTCATTTGGGAAATAATTGGTCTTTGTTGCCTAGGTACCCCTTGGGTTGGGGGGTTGGGTTACCAGATGGAAAAATGAAAAGTCCGCAGAAAATGCCCGATTTCCATTGAAAAATCCTGAGATTTTTTAGTCTGAGAATTTCCTTTCAAGCGTATTCAACTATTAAAATTTAAAAAAATTCGAAATATTATAATTTTTTACACACTGCAGACCTCGCTCACGTACATGCACAGCATTGATTTTAATTGTGCAATAATTAATTAACCAAAGGAAGACGATTTTTAGTTTTGTTTAACTTTTAATTAAAGAGATCTTTAAAATGTAGCTAAAAAGCTGTATTTAATTGAAGTTTTTAAAAATCCTGAGATTCCATTGCAAATTCTGAGATCTCAGGATAAATCCTGATGTATGGTAACCCTAGATGGGGCAGCTTCAGGCATCGTTTTAGTACACGAGTGTGAACCAACTGTGGCATAACTGGAAATAAATCTTTGTTTTAACTTTTTTATATTTTTATAACTTCGTTCGTTCGTTCGTTTCAGCCGACGGACGTCCATTGCTAGACAAATGCCTCCTGTTATATGATTTCCAGCCCACTTATGCTTCTGCGCCACTTGTATCCAGCGCCTTCCCGCAACTCTTTTAAAATCGTCAGTCCATCTTGTCAGAGGTCTGCCAACACTGGGCTTTCCCGTGCGTGGTCGGCATTCCAGCATTATGGGTCCCCAACGTCCATCGGTTCGGTGCCCCGCCCATTGCTGCTTCAGCTTCGCAATACGTTGAGTTATATCGGTATTGTTTTCTAGTAGGTAACATGTAGTCATGTAGGTAACTAATATTTTATTCTACTTATACTAGTTTTTGCGCACGATATCGAGTTGGGTTTGAAAACATCCGAGAATTACTTGTTTTTGTAGATTATAAATATGGATGCGTGTACAGCGGGCTCGGAAATGATGTAGCAGTATTTTACGGGAATAAAATGTAGCGCGTTTAATTCCTAAATATGAAAGTAGTGAAGTAGTGAAATATAATATATTTTTTTATTTGCAGGTAGTAATTATCGCGTTGGTTGCTGCTGCAGCAGCGGAGCCGCAGTATAATACATTCAATCCGTTCCCTACATTACCACCACAACAACCGCAGTCTGGTTACAACTACCAACAACCGCAAGTACAACAACCTGGTAGCAACTATCAACAGTCATTATCGCAAAGACAACTACCGCAGCTACAACTTGGTTATAACTACAATCAACCACAGCCACGAATAACACAAACGCAAATTGGATACAACTATCTTCAACCGCAATTCCGACCTCAACCACAAGCTGGTTATAATTATCTTTTCCCGCAAACTCAGCTTCAACCACAACTGGGTTACAACTATCCTCAGCAGCAACTGCAACCTGCCACAACTACAACAGGGATATAACTATCCTCAACCTCAGCCTCAGCCCCAGCCGGCACCACAACCTGGTTATAATTATCCTCAACCGCAACCCCAACCCCAGCCTATTTATCCTATCGATGTTAGAAGTCCAACCTTTGTTCAAGCTAAGCCAACAGAAGAAACGAAAACAACCACACAATCCCAACCGACCATACAACCGCAATCGGAGTCTCCGCAACCGCAACCACTATTCCTATCAGACCAGCAATCCACTTTGCAGTCGGACACACAAACGTCAACACAATCGCTGTCAACATCGCAACTAGAGTTCACATCACAACCACTTTCAACCCTCCAACCTGCATTACAATCATCGCCACAACCACAACCAACATCGATTCCTCAAACAAGTACTACATTCGGGGCTTCATCATCACCCCTAACCACTCCTGTATTGATACCAAGACGACAAACATCGCCTCAACCATCTCCACAACCGACACCACAGCCGTCCTCGCAACCATCACCGCAACCACTATCGATCCCTGAACCTAGTCCAACTTATGGGCCTCCTCAATCACAATCATCTCCTCAAACATTTCCAACCCAGCAACCCACTACGTTTACGGAACCACGATCAACTTCTACTTCAGCAGAACCACTTCCGTCACCACAACCACTACTGATCTCTGAACCTAGTCCGTCTTACGGACCTCCTCAGTCACAATCCTCACCTCAACCATCGCCAACGCAGCAACCTACTACGATTCCGGAGCCAATTCCGACTGACGCTCCAAAATTAGTATCTCAACAGCAGCTGATTTCACAGCAACCAGTACCACAACCCCAATTAATAACTCAACCTCGCACAGGTTTTGCACCGCCTATTCGTAATCTCTCTCCCATAATTCCCCAACAATCAATTTATCAAAGTTTTCAACAGCAGCAAAATCAGTTTGCAGCCCAAAAGTCCCAAAACACACAATTTTCCCAAACAATACAACAAATTCCTCAAGTATCAAGTTACCATGCAAATTCGAATCAATATAATGCCCACGGGCAATTTGTACCGTTAGATGATACAGTTATTACTAGAGTACAGAATATTTTAAGAGATAATGAACAATCAATAGCCAGAAGCAGAGGATATCAATTCTCAGTATCAGGTGTATTCTTGGGCAATGCTCAACCAAGCCAGGAAATTTTGTCGTTTGTCCAAAATTCTCCTGCACCTAGAGGACAGAATTTGCAGTTGTCTCAACAAGGATTTGCGAGTGCATCGTATCAAGGCAGACAGTCAAGTTTGAATAGCAACGTTGGATTCTTAAGACGTACTCCGCCAGCAACCTCGTATGGCGTGCCCTATTAAAGAACATTGAAATCATTGTATGAATGCTGAATTTCATCATACCCGTGAAAAAAAAGCGGCAACGGATAAAACCAGGATAAATCAGAAAAGTAGGTTTAATGCGTAGCTGCTATTTTTGGAAATGATTAAGACAGGTATTTCTAAGTATTTATAACCTTTTTTAAAGAAAAGACTTCCACATTATGTTCGATTTTCATTCACAGGCTATTTGTAGCGTGAAAGCCGGGCTCAAATAGAATAAAATAAATACTCTTTGTCTAAGTGGTCTGTACGAATTCTATTTGTTTGCCATAGTATCATATTGTGTAAATACGACTAGTTTAGTGATTTAAATATTTAAGTTTGTAAATAAAATACATTATAGTTTTTGTTATTTTTATTTAATTCCCGACAATCAATAACACTCGCAACTCCACAAAACAATTTTACAGATAATAAAAATTATTTATCTAATTTTCCCTTAATTTGTCTGCACGAACAATTTTCATAAATAATGGATACTTGTGATGTTCAGGACAAAGGTATTCGTTCTGGAAATTTAAAACTATATAAATGATGTGCCAAAATGTTCAGTTTCAATAATTTTGTGGAAAATCAAGTCAGAAACATTATCAAGGTTTTTCGAATTGCACATAGAGTGCCAGAGACTATTTGCTAAAGTCAATGCTTTGATATTAATGAATTTTTCATTGACTTGGAGATTTATCATAATAATCATCTTATAACGCGAAGCTCAATCTGCAATTTGTTATTGCGTCCTTGAAAGATTCTCAAGGTACCTTTAATGAACCAATCTGTTACAACACCTTCTAAATCGCTCAGAAAATTATACTCATCAGCAGTGAGATACGAGTGAACTTACCGAAAAAACCTTTTACTCACTATTGAGTAAAAAAAACCTTGATACTTATAAAATTTTGACTATGTGCAATGTGTCGTACAAAAATGATAAACGACTCACAAGGTTAATAGAATGCTCGGAGGTTTGCACATTTTCGTCAACTGGAACAAATATTGGCGATCTATTTTTCTCAATCTGTTCTGTGATAGTGGCTCCATTTTTTTGGACAGCGTACTCAGGTACTATCTTCGATTGTGCTGAGGTACGAGCGGTATAAAGATCCACTGATTTCTCTTTCTAGATAAAAAACTTATTATTACCAATAGAATGCCATCGGCTCAGTAGATTAGTAGGTACCTTCTGAAATAAGC
Source organism: Coenonympha glycerion (assembly GCA_963855885.1). Lineage (NCBI taxonomy): Eukaryota > Metazoa > Arthropoda > Insecta > Lepidoptera > Nymphalidae > Coenonympha > Coenonympha glycerion. The sequence continues at coordinate 13,521,849 of OY979630.1, read as the reverse complement.
TGCTTTGGCTTGTTTTAACTGAGGAAAGATAGAGTTTATTGTAACTATAAAAAGCTTTCTCTTCGCTCCAACAGGCACAACAAGATCCTGATCAATAAGGATATGTTTTGTTTAAGGGGAAAACGAAATACATATTACAATAACCAATTAAGTACCTTTTCATTATTGTGATACTCAAGAGGAGAAATAATTTCCTCTTTATTATATTTGCAATAGCAAGGATCTCGTGTTTTTGTTTCCGAATCTTCAAACTGGCTATACTCGTCTATCCCTTCATGCGTATACCTTGAACACTGGCATGATACATTTCTTGGACGTTGCCTTCCTCGTCTACGTTCAAATTTATTCTTTAGATTAATAAGGCTAGGGTACGTTCCATTTTCACGTTTCTGTAGGGTAAACCTCTGAAATTCATTCAATTAAAATACCAGGCTAAGTATTTGTTAAATATAACTACCTATTTGGTAAAACCCAAGTCATTCTATTATGTTTTGTAATGGAAATTCCAAGATATTTTTAGCAGAATTATGAAAATCAAAACGAAGGGAGTGAAATTGTAATCTTTTTTATTAGATGGCTGAATTTTGGTTTTTCACAAATCCCATGGGAATCGGTTTTCTCGGGATAAAAAGTAGCCTATGTGACCTATGTCATTCTAAGAGCTTTCAACTACGAGTATGTCTGTGCAATGATTACATTTATCCATTGCCCTTATGTATTCCGTGCCATTGCTCCGTTGTGTCGTGGTTGAATGACAAACAAACAAACTCACATTTTTAATTTAACTCCATAGATTCATAATAGGTCCTCACTCGCGCTCCGACTAGACAGAGCCCTTCCTTACAACGAGAGCTCCGTGAGTGCGGCAACTTTTCTTGTACTGTGAGTGTATGGTGCGCGGATCCTAGTGTGCGTGAAAAGTTGAGTAGCGACGCGACGCGGCTCGGGTTTGCCAATTTAGGCAAAGTATTTTTGCCGCACTTTTGAAGTCGAGGGTAGTCTCTGGGATCTCTATGTGTTTTAACTCATTAAAAACTTTAGCACTTTACAATAACTTACTTCATTTCTCGCATTATAATCAGGGATATCGAAGGGGATCACGTGTACCTCCTGCTGTTTGACAACACCAGTCAAACTGCGCGGCGTGGGTTTCGTAATTCCATGCACCGTGGTTGCATTACATTGGTCGTTGCTATTTGAGCGGTTGCAGCACGCGCCGACCTTGGTTCTACAGACATTGAGACGTTAGATGCTAATTAATGCCCGGCGAAGCATGCACCTTTCCCAAACGTGTTTATTATATCGATTGATATAATTGGACTACTTTCAATTAATCTTCTTCACGACCTTGGCGCAGGGGCGTGGGCTCGGATTAGTGAAGGAGGTTGCAGGTTCGATTCCCTCCAGGGGTCATTTTAGAATTAAACAATTTTTGTTACCAAACTCCTCCGAAACGGCTCGACCGATTGTTATAAAATTTTCTGTGATGTTCGGTAGGTCGTAAGCTATTTTTTATATCCCTAATGGCAAAAGAACGTTTGCTGGGTATAGTTATTTATTAATTGGCTCAGATCTGGTCTAGTTGGACGCTTCAGCCAAGACTAGTTACCACCCTACCAACAAGGACGTTAGGCCAAGCGATTGAGCGTTCCGGCGCGATGCTGGTAGAAACCGAGACAAGGACTAACTTGTAGAGGGTAAAAAATCTCATATTAAAATAATATTATGTGAATTAGGTATCTACTATCGTGATATACACCTGTCCGTGGCTCATTCCATAACTATTAAGAATGAGAGTTGTCTTCGATAAAAGTTAGTCGAACAATTTGTCGATCGTATATGCCATTCCCATACATTTTTTTATTCGAAGATTCATTCCACTTAGCTATATGGATTTAATGATCGCTGGCAGAAGGCTGAATGAAGGCTGCTGAACTCTTTCTCTTCGTAGTGACCTTTTCACTACCTAAGCGAATTTAAAAATTACTTTGGAGGCTAGTCACTAAGTATCACCGATGACCGGTGTTTTAAACAGCTAACCTTGACACGTGTAAGTAATCACAGATCACGTTTGTTATGAATATTAATAAATAATCATTCTGCAGATGGTATTACTTTTATTTCGCCTAGATAAGTTTTAAACCTTTTTCGTCAACACTATGAATTATTAGCCCTTAACTAGGTATAATTTAACGTGATCTAGCACCGAACACATCAGGTGAAATTAAAGTTACCCGTAACATCGTAGGCCGTAGCGTAAAGATAGAAGCATACTAATTTTGGAAGGAGGTGATAGGTTTGTACGGTGGCACGGAACGTTTTTGAAAATGGTGGTAATTTTATGACCAAGAGATTTGAGGCATTTAGATGTCCTAAATCAGCTTGTGAGTCTTGTGACATGAACCCAAGTATCCAACTTCGTCCAGACTCCAGAAGAACCAAACACAATAGTGCTTATTCTAGTTGATTAATTAGAGACTCAGCCGAAGACACTTCTAGACATAGCTACTTTCCATCGGGACTGCTATGAGAGGGATAGGACTATTTTTAGACGTCCTTAAATTGTTTCTTAAACAAAATACGCTCCACTATTTACTTTTAAGAGTTTGAAACATGTATCTCTAAATAGCGTCGTCAAGTTCGCATGAGATAGATATATATCTCCCAAATAATTCTAAGGACAGACATCATAATAAAGCATTGCGAAAACTGCACATTGCCCAAAACTGGAGGTCGTATTGCAACGTTACATTAGGAACATTATGAAGGCATGTCTGGCTCATCAGATCTTAAATTTACTGCCCATAGATAGCCATCGCTTTGTGATGTTTCATGATTTATGAATGAAAGCCATCAGCAGCGATATGTGCAACAGCATAAGTTATGGTGTGATCTTAGTTTTGTAATGTAACCTTTAGAAATTCTAATGAACAGTTCACGATGTTACCTTTGACAGCATTCTGAACCAGTCCGAGACAATTCCTTCGGCTTTAAAATTATTTTGATGCTATGACTGGATCTAGAACAGGCAAATTCTTATCACATATTGTGGAAATGTAATATACCGTGGAATGAACTTTACGCTTGAACTGAAATCGTAGGTCAGCATTCTAAAATTTAGCCATATAAAGAGGTACCCAATAGAGCAGCGTCTTAGGCACCATGCTGTAAAATGATCAATAGACTGAGTCTGTATCGTTCAGTTTGTTAGTGAATAACCCTCGCTGGGTTGTTAACTAAGAAAACGGAGACAAAAATCCTATTTTTGTTTCTCTTTGCACAAGTTAGCAACTTTAGTAATTTGTGAATATTGATCTCATATTCTCAGCCAGAAATAATCTCGCTATCGGTGATGACTGCGATAGACAAACTGAGTTATAGTTTACAAGTATTATTTAATTGTAGAATCTTCTATTTTACGTCCACAGCTGCGATTTTGTGATGTTTGGGTTCAGCGGTTCCCCGCGACCATTTTATCATCAGTTCACTTTGATTGAGGTTCGTTCTATGATATTTTTGATATGAGGTTTTAATTGTTATATTATTATAATTAAAAAAATAATAATAATTTAAGTATATACTTTTACTAACTTCATAATGAGGTCTCCTTTTTGTTTGTCATTCGAATATTTCGTACGTTTCTTCCACGCGCTGAAATTGTTTAGAATCTCAACTTCAGATCAAATGTAGAGTAGTATGTAGGTAAATCGATAGTTTAAAAAACGCAAATAAGAAAATAAATTTTGAAGTGAATAATAAGTTTCATTCATTTATACCTTTTAACTCTTTTGTATCGCTTTTTCGATGGTTTTTCCGATCGTTCGCTGAAAATATTTGATTGAAAATTAAACTAGCATCTGCTTGTTAGAACGCAGGGTACCTTTATAGAAATACTCTATGTAAAGTAAATATAAACAAAGTATATATAAACAAGTATATAAACAAATAAATTAGAAGATTAGTAAAAATATGAGTACGTTTAGATATAGGTACAAAATTACACACAGTAGGTATATTAGGTACAGTAAGAAGAAAGAAAAAAATTGCTCTGAAAAATGTAACATGTATCGTGTAGAACGAACTCTTATTATTTTTTCTACCAAAATTAAAAACATACCTCAATTCACTTTTATCCATTTCAATAGTGGAAGTTTGAGTTAAAATATACTTGGTTCCCTCGATCTGACCCGTTTCAAGAAATTCGTTATATTTCTCATCCAGCCAAGCTGCGAAGCCTTTTGAGTGGGCCTTGTTCATATTGCTAGATGAATCCCAGTTCCCATTTTTAAATGGAACGCGCTCCTATAAGAGAACATTTTATCTCTTCTTACGTACGTTCGAGGTTTTGGAGGATGTTTTGCAAGTTTTAAGCAAAGGGATTTTTCGAAAAGTGTTAGGCTTCTTTACAGAAAATTATTATTACGAGTTTTATTAAATTCTTTATTTGCACCACACAAGAAACATATCAAAGGACAGAAAGATATTAAAGTAAGTATAGATCCAAAAAGCGGCCTTATCGCTAAGCAGCGATCTTTGCCAGGCAACCTTGAGATTATGAAAACAGCGGGAGCGCAAGTCTGAAGGTGGTGTGAAATTATGAAACATACATCTAAATAATAACTACATACAATCATGATAAGAAATGGAATCAATAAAATCTCAATTTACTTTATTGCAATAATGATAAAGTCCGTACTGCCCTTACCTGGGTATACCAACGAAAGGCTTTTTTGAAGCAATTAGGTTTATCGTCTTCAGGTTCCCTGAACCTTTGCCAATTCCGGAAGGGTTGCTGGAGTAAAAAACGAAAAACAAACCATTGAAAATGAAAATGAAGGTCTTTATTTTTCACGTAGGCCTAAATAATGGGCTGTTATGACACGTCAAAACTCTACCGTCAGGTTCGGAAAGCAGGTTTGCACCGAGAAGAACTGGCAAGAAACTCGGCACTTATTCTTTTCAAACAAAAAATGTCATTATATACAATACTTCTTATGTAACATGAAAAATGATTACATTTCTTCGTTAGGAGATGAAAAAAGGAAAGCCTTTAGCTACTGAAACGGAAGGCAACATACACAATTTGTTATACCTACTGGTAATTACAGTTATACAAGAAAGGCCACGAATTAATGAAGATATATTATAATATTATCAACACCGACGTACCGTAGGTACAATATACGTTGGTGGTTATCAAGCGTATTCAGACAAACTCTGATGTGAGATAGTAAAAGAGTCGGCCTAGTTTAAAAATTCACAAAATTAAAAGACGTAGGTACATACAACTTGAGAGTAGTAAAGCAAAGGTTGCCCAAAAGTGGGATACCACGGCGATTGCATTTCATTCGCAAAGCCACCCTGATATTGTAGATGATCGAATTCATACTCGTTGGATGAAGAAGATATCGCCATGAATATGGAATCAAATAATTTTAGTTATTAAACTATATCAAAGGCATGGCAAAATCTTTTTCACATTTTGTGAATATTTTGCTGTTGTCCGTTGTTGTTCTTAATTTATTAGTGTCAATTTGATTATCCTAGGTCTGTGAAATATATTTTTCAGATCTATCAAAACTATGGAGATGCCTATATCGTTCATTCATGTGGCGCCATAATGAGTGCCAAGAATTGTTGTCAAATGTTCATGTTTCGAGCATGTTTGGAGTTACTACGAGGACGCCATCTTATACGCCACTTGACAGATTAAAACTAGACACGTAAATTTTGTAGACGGGGCCAAACCACATATAGTTTCCTAGATTTGAGACGAGGACTTATAGGTACTGGTAGCATGTGAATGGTATTATAAGAAATTCTTTTTGCTGTGGAAATGGCATAATAGTAAAATTCTCTGCTGATGGCGTAAAAAATATCGTATAATCTATGTTTGAGAAGTCTCCATAAAGTTTTTAAAGGGGTCATGACCCTCTCGAGTACTTTTTCCTATTTATAATATAAAAAATCAAACCTTAAAATGCACTTTCTTAATATATTATTAAGTTTTTGCTGGACCGGTTCAGTTAGTGCGTATCGGAACAATCTCTTTACAATAGCTAAATTTGAAAAGGGTAGAACTAGAGGTACGTTTCTTGATATACTGAATACAGTATATTATATACTGATATATTATGTACTTGATATACTGAATCAGATATACTATATACTGAATGTTGAATGATACAGGTACATTTTATTCAGGGGTATTATATTTCAATACGCAGAATACAAATGTGCGGTGTATGAAGGAGTGACAACTGAATCCGGAGAAGAAAGTTCTGATAAAAATAGTTCAAGAACTTTACAAATGGGTGTACCCACCCAGAAGTTACAAGCTACCATGCCGGGTACTATTGGAGACAGTAAGTTTTGTATACCTAAAAAGGCTAATAAGTTGTTGATCTATCTAGACTTAAATTATAATAATATAAACAAGAATTGTTTGTTTAAAAATATAAGATAAGATTGATCATATGTATTTATTGTACTAAAGTACTCGTTGAATAAGCTTGACACGATTTCAGATCCCTTTGAAGTATATCAAAACTATTTACACAAATTCCTTTATGGGGATGCAATTGAAATGGACGGTATGTATAACAACCAAGTAACAACCACTGTGGTCTAAAATTTTATAAAAAAAAAAAAAAAAAATTAAGAACCTTTAACAGAATCAACCCCGGGAACTGGTAATAAAATACTGGGGCATCAAGAAAATAATGCATCCACTTACAGACATTACGTGGTCGGTAACTACATGCGGTAAGATTTGAATATACATTTTGAATACTTATTCTATCTCTTTCAAACAACTTAATCCTTGAGTAAGTTTGCGTAGAGTTTAGAAATGAATGTTTCAATAGATCATAAAATACGTATAAAAAATTGAAAATTGCGTCAACCCACGGTTGCGGAGGTTGAAGGCCCCATTCCACTGGTGGTCAGGCATTTTGAAGTGAAGAACCACCTCAAAATGCGTGCCGTATCGAGGAAGACTGCCTTCTGTATGCGGCCCTCGTGCTCGTACCAACAGCCGAGCGAAGCTTCTTGAAATGTTGATTAAAGCTTTCCGCCGAAATGACTATTATAACAATAACCGTCGAGTCCACATTCCACATGGCGGTAAAAAGTCTTACTGCTTATTCCTTCTGAGCTGTCGAGACGAGATTCTTTTCATCATGTGGAATGGTGACTAAACCAATTTTGGTGATTTTTTTTGCGTGTCTTAAATACCTAGATCCTGTGATGCTCTAGATTTACAACTAAAGAACAGGACAACGTGCTTCGGGTGAGCTATTAGGTATCTTATATCTATCCACAGGTCAGAATTATTTAACAACAGGAGCGGGGTGCATCTTCCACTTGCGGAGTATATACATCGTGGCTACTGCGAGTTGAAGATTACTAAGGATTATATGCAAACCGCGGTCAACGCATTTGCTATCTTCCTTCACGGCACATTGGACGATATAGAAAGATTGCCAGCTGATTATGTTTTGCGGTCTGTTAGTATCGAGAAAAATCAGAGATGAAATTGTGGGCTATGCTATGGTTTTAAAGAATATCTCAACTAATTTGACTAGCAAGAAAATACACTGAAACGTATTGAAACAGATACCTACTGTAGTTGTGTGTCAAATATATTTAAACAGAGATTGTTGCTATGATTTTTGTCTTTTGTAAACTAAAATAGGCAACATCAATGAAGTCCTAAGTAAAGCAAAGTTCGTCAGTTTAGAGGAAGTAAAATCTTTTCAGGCTCGAACAATATCTATGATGAAGATAGCTCGGGAGAAACTGGCAGCAACTTGGGGTGTGGTCAAGGCTGGAAAGGCAACCATGAATATTTCACATCTAACGCTAGAAATGTATCGGCCTCTGTTCAAATACATCAACGGGAGGGAAATAGCGAGGCTGAATTTGAGCGATGAGAGGATTCTAACATATATTGGTACACATGCTGAGTTAGATAGACATCAGGTGCTGCCTACGTAATGTTCTTAGTAGTAGTATGACGAGTGTTGTATACGAGTGTAGTAAAGTTTTACAGAAACGTCATGACGTCATTTCAGGTTGGCGTGGTTGCTAGCAAGTATATAGAACTCAACAAAGACTGGTCTAGACCAAGGTATTTAAACATAATGAACAATTTGCTGTGCGGTGTACCTATGACATTCATGAGAAGACTTCCTGTAAGCACCTATTTGCAGCTATCACATCAGGTAATTAAATGGCAAGTCTGGAAGAAAATGCAGATACCAAATTGAATTAAACAGTTGCATCTATTTATAATTTTATGTTTTTCAATGTAACCGGATGTGTCTAAATCGTTAATACCGTGCTGGTAATAAATGCGACGATTGGACTACGCACAAACACAAACAACCATACTATACCAGCCGTTAAAAAGGCACCTTATAAAATAGGGCAGCAGCATAAAATTTTAACGAAAATTCCTATTAAATCAATTTTTGTTAAAGTTCTTCTCGGTCTCTTTAGCTTAATCGATAATGAAAGATTACTAGAATTTGAGGAAGTAGATTTTTTCCCATGTTTGCTATAGAAAAGTGATCGTTTATTTATTGCATTGGTTTATTTTAAGGTATTTTATCACATGCGAGCATGCGATCCTTTGCAGCGACGATTTTATCTTGCCATGATGACAAGAACAAAGGTATGAATATCAATATGATATGGTGAAGTATTAAGAACCTATCTTAAATAGTTAATAATAAACGTTCAACAATTAAGTGTAGTGGTTATTGAAATGATAGAAAGAGTTGTGGAGATCTGACAGAAACAATACTTTATCGATGAATTGAAGTATTAGATTTAGGGCCTGTTCAGTGTCCATGGCCTGTTTCACAATCACCAGATAAACTTTATCTAGCGAAAATATTTCATTAAATATTGGATGTTGTGACAATTTTTGGTAATCTGTCAAAATGTTTAGTTTATTCGTTAGATAAAGTTTACCTACCGGTTGTGAAAGCTCTTAGGAGAGTAGATTTAGATACAGTGCGTTTAAAATGAGAGAGCCGACTACTTTTTAAGGGATAAAAGTTGTAAGAAAGAGTACGTTGATAACTGTTGGATGGAAAATAACTGTAAATGCACTGTAGGTTTCCTTAAATAGGGCCCTAAACAAAGTGAAAGAAGATAGACCATCTATTATTTTGCTCTAAATTGTCCTGAAATGACTCTTGCCAATGTATTTTGTCAGGCGCTTGGCAAGTCTTTCAGTTGGAACGCTAGAGACGTATCGCGTCTGGGGTTATTAATGACAGAAGTGGAAGGAACTGATCTTAGTGCCATAAACCCTCAAGCTATGGCGGGAATCACTGCACAGGTAATGAATCATTCTACGTTTAGATCTGCAATACGCAACAACTTAAACCTACAGATTGTAGCTATTAGATAGCCTATTATACCAATAAATCAATCATTGAAATTAGTTACAAGTTACAAGTAAGATTCGATGAATAGACACACTCCAACAACAATTACAAGAATAATTGGAATTCAGAACCGCGTTCTGCTTTTGATTTTGGAAGTGGATTTGGTAGTAAAATTGTAATCTATAAGTAATCTGACAAAAATGTACTTGCATAAATCTATCTTTTATTTTAGGTAATGTTGCAGATGTCTCCACAAAGTTTGCAATATTTGTCAGAGAATCAACTGAAGTTTTTAGCACCGAAGCCGCTGAATATACTCGGCAGAAAATTAAAAAAATACTACGATCAACTCCAGATAAATGGTTCCGAATACGAAATAAAATCAGCCATCAAACTACTAGTAATAATAACTTTTATGCTACATAATTTTCAGTATTGTTGAGATAGCGAATTTAGTTAATAATAATAATTATAGGTGATTAAAAAAACAATGTAGTATAACAAATTATATTGTGCCAACAAATGTAAAGGTGGTAAATTAAATGTATAGCGACCATCTTCATGGCATTTTACTTGCAGCTGAAAATAAACATAAAAACATAAAAATGTTAATTTATATATATAGTCTGTAAAGTGTACATGTCATTATTTATCTAGACATTGCATAATATTAATTGAAACCTAATCGAAGCTCAATTGAATACGTATTACATACCAATAAATTAGACCAAGCAGTTTGTGTAAAATTTTCAATTTTAGACTTCGGCTTATTCAGTTCATCTACAAATTTTGATTGTTTTATATCTCCTTGAGATTTGAAGTGCATAATATTTTCTGAATTAAACAATTCTAATGGGGCATCTTGTGATATTAATGCCTTGTGTCTCGTAATATTATCGAGCTTTTTGTTAGTTACTGCTTCTGAATTAGATTTTGGAACACGAAAATATGAACGTATTAACTCTTGGATTTCCTTATCTGATCCTCGACGGGGTTGCCCACTTCTGTAAAATAAAATTTTTCTTGAATTTAATTTTAAAAATAATTATACTATTAAATTGAACAAAATATTACCCAGACAAGAGTTTATCAAATTTATCAGTAGGTATTACAATAATGTAATGGTCTGTATCATTAAAATCACATGGAGTATTTTCTGGTTTCATAACGTCGCACTGACAATGAACTTTAGATTTATTATCAGCAATTTTTCTATTGTATGTTTCTGCTAAACCGGCTTCTAAAGGCTGATCATGAAGCAAAACTTCATCCTCAATATTCAAAGTTTCTCTGCTTAAGTTAATGTCTACATTAACTTGTGAAGCTTTTTCAGGATTCATGTGTGTAGTAAAAGTTTTACATTCATTTGCGTGAAATTTTTCATTCGTTTTAAACCTATTGTAACCCTTTATATCAATATTTAAATTGATATTCAACGTACCCGGTTGGGTTACGATATGTAATGCTGATAAATTATTCGCACTTTGCTGTGATATTGTCTCGTTAGTTTTCAAACAATTTTTGGGTGTTTCTCCTAATTCATGAATACTCTCTAATGCACGTGGTAACTCATTATTCGATGTGCTCATTGTTCGATGTGCATCGAGAAAAACTGACTGTCTATCAATTCCTGCATTTTTATACACATCTGACATTTCTGTAAAATCTTTCGTAGATACTCCTGGCGAATTAATTACAGCATTTTTTCTTAATTGATCAGATATTTTGTTTGTTTCTGTTATATTTTTTGCTGTTTCGGTGCTATTGTTTGATATATGTTCATCTTTTGATTTATCTATCCCTTTGATTTTATTTTTTAAAATGTTAGTATTATTCGAAGATGTTGTGAAGCTTTTACTATTGTTGCTAGATTTTATAAGGTTCTTGGGAAATGATGTAGTTTTCTTTTTATTAAAATTATGTCTATTCTCTTTGCTTTTAGAACACGGATATACTTTTTCAAGGATTTTACTTCTCGTATTATTTTCAGATTTCCCTCTTTGTAAAAGTTCTGGTTTCTCAATTTTGATGTTAACAGAATTATTAGTAGTTTCAATATGTTGGTGACTTTCATTACCTTTCATTAATTGCGTAATTGTATTTATTTCAATTTCCTTCCAAATGAGAAAAATATGACATTGAAAATTGAATTAAAACAAAAGGAATAAACCTATTTAATGTAGAACCTACTGTGTCAAGACAAAGTTCGTTTTTGATATTTTTTTCATTTTCGGCTGTATTATCACCGGTGATTTTTAGGTCTGCTTTAGTATGTTCCCTATTTTCTTCAGTGTTTCCTGAAAATACGATAATAATATTACGTAGGATCCACTGAACCATTTTCTCTTTAACTTCAAAATATTAACATAACATATAAACACCTGTTTCGGCTAATTCTTTGTTATTTAACTTCTCATGCCGTTTTTCCCAGGATCTATAAAAAGATAAAAAATTGTACTTTATCTCAGAACATCATTATTCAAACACCCAACATGATTAATATTGATTTAATAGTATTGATGAAAACTATTAGATTACCTCGAAGCTCTCAAAAGGTATTTCTCGTAACCAGTTTGGACAAAAGCATCAGGTGGTTTTACCGCAACATAGGCAGCATCATTTGTCAAATCCAGGGGTGTAGTTATTTTTTTACCATCCAATGTATATAGTTCTATATTAGAATGACTATAAAACATTCATAGAATTATATTGAGAATATTCCCAAAATCTTGTTCTAGGAATACACACACCTATAACATTATACAGCATCCAACCGCATTTACTCATCACCCATCGTAACTTACCATCCGTTTCAGGTTGTATAAAAAGTGCTGTAATTTTTTTCCCAAGTTTCTTTTTTAAAGTTAAATATCTATTTTTGCAAGAATTATATGGTTCATAAAAATAATACAATTGCTTACAGAGATCCGAATTGCGAACGGGCTAAAAACCCCAAAGTAGAATCCCACCATGTTAATTCTTCAGCTTTTAAGTGATACTTTCTTGGAGGTGTGTACTCTTGACCATTGGTAAACAGGAATATTTCAATTGCACTCCAGCCTCTGGAATCATCTGGAGCTTTCGGTTTATCCATTTTGTAAATTTATATAAACGCCGTGAGTGTACGATTACAAATTACGTTAGACATTGAAAGAAATGAATGAATTAATGTTTTACCTCCAAAATCTCCTAAGAATCACCACTCATTGCGATTAATAGATATCCTATGGATATTATTTTGTATTACTACAATTAATTGTAATACATTTGTTCAATTTAAGCGTGATATTACTAAATTTATTATAAACGCAATATTTGACAAACCTTTAAAGAAACCTTTCAATCTACTCAATGTCATCGATTTTTTTTAACACTTCTGTGACCATTCTGTGACTTCTTTCCATGATTGCTTCACACTATTTTCAAACTTCTTTTCCGTGTAAATGTCATAATATAGCATATTGAATTTGTAGTAGAGTATACCATTACTAATGTATAATTATATATATCTCATACTCGTAGCTAGATCCTATGCATTATCCTATGGTATTCCCATTTATGGCTTCATTTGGCCGTATCACACGCTGAGGTCACAGGAACACTCGTAGACAAGCCGTAGCAGACAGCGTAGCACGCTGACATATTTTAGTTGCTACGAGTTTACGTGAAAATATCTGCAATATTATCTCCCTGTCTACGTCGACATTTAGACTTTTTCCATTTCTTGGAATGCAAAGTCTCGAGTGGCAATTATCTCATGTTCAGCGTTCAGCGCTACGTGAGCTACTCATAGGTACCTACGTCTTATCATTAGAAGTGTGTCCGCAGTAGCTCCCAAACTGCAGCAACGGTACATCTAAGTACCTACTTATTACAGCCGTAGTTGTAGCCACAATAATTAATGATCTAATATTACATGATCTATTATTATATTGGAATGAAATTCGAAAATACTTAGTTTGAGAACCATATTGACCATCATTAACTAGATACGTCAGGTGATGAATTGTCAGACATTTTAGGGTTACATAATATCAAAATATGGCTAAAAATTGAATTGAGGAATATTATATTATATTCGATGCTTATGGTAAGACTTTCTGCGTCCGTCCGTCAGTTACGCTCGATTAATTTTATTTCAGTAACTATAAAATCTATCGACATGAAGGATGGAATAGTATGTATATTAGTGGCACAACGTCACTGAATAAAAAAAATTAATAATGTAATATAACGCTGCGATATAAAATATGGAATGCATGTTTTTTCTCATAGTATGCAAGGATGCATAAGTGGGGTGTAATTTTTTTTAACAGGTCATTTATTTTTATTCGTATAATGAACTTTGAAGTACGATTACGTGTACGAAGGGTTTCAACATAGTGGTAAGTGTGGCAAAAATACTTTGTCTAACTTGACAAACCCGAGCCGCCGCTACACAATTTTTCACGCGTATTAAAGGCGTATTAGGATCCTCGCACCATATTACAAATTTCAAATTGACACCCTGACAGCTCGCGTTATTAGGTAGGGCTCTATCTAGTCGAAGCGCGAGCGACGACCTATTATAAATCTATGGGTTTCAAATACGTACGCAATACTAATAGGTAGAAGTAGGCTTTGTTTTGATAGATTTTTTGTTAAATCTACAGGAAGGTAAAATAAGACCGTGCTGAGAATAGAAAACGATAAGGGATACTCACTTACTAAAAATAGTCAGAGAAATAATAGGTAGCATTGGGGTATTTGTATCGATGTTCTTTACACCTGAGGTCAACGGTCGCCGCACCCAGGGGTGTGACACTTACATTAAAGTGCATTATGCAATTTAACCCTCAAAGTGGTAATAATGGATGGCATTTAGGGAAGTTAAATGCTTATTTAAAGGGTCCGCTATATTATGTAAGTTTTTACACAACATAGCATTTATTTGATGCAGGCTACAGAAGACTGAGGACCTGTTTCGTAATCACCAGATAAACTTTATCTATTCCAATACAAAAATTGCCACAACATCAAATATATTCGCGAGATATAAGTTTATATCTGGTGATTGTGAAACAGGCTCTTAGTGTGACAACTACGTGTAACCTATATTTTTTAATGAAAATGTTTGGGTTTGTAAGTTTTGACAGAGAAAATTTTAAGCTGCTCCAAATTTTACTACCCATACCTACTCCTATAACCTTAACTTTTTTTTGGATAGAGTTCGAATAGAGGGGCTCGAGAGATTAAACGATATGACATAGACGCCGAACTCACGTGATCAATTTAGCGATCGGATATGTCATTCTCAGACATTTTTTGAATTTCGTTCTATTTGAGCGATTGTCGATCGCTTGTTTAGGATTATATCCCTTTTAAAAATATCGTGCCAATTTTTCTTACCAAACTCCTCCGAAATGGCTCGATCTGTGTATGTCCCCTAGGTCTAAAAATAGAAAACACGACTGCCCTGAGGTAAAACTACTTTTTCCAAAAAAAATATAGCCTATGTTACTCGGAATGATGTAAGGATTCTAACGATACCCCATGTGTCCAAATCTATTCAGCCGTTCAGAAGTTATGGTGGAATAAAGAAACTCACATACATACATACATACATACATGAACCCTAAAAACATTATACTCCTTTTGGGGCAGTCGTGTAAAAACAGGTCGTAAGCAATTTTTTAAATATCCTTAACGGTAAAACGACGTCTGCCGGTTTAGCTAGTAATTTTTAAAGTTTTGAAGCTTACTAGAATCTAACAAAGAAATTAAACAACATACATTTTTGGACGTAAAACGCGATAAAAAACATACGCACCGAATTGAGAATTTCCTCCTTCTTTTGTTTTTCGAAGTCGGTTAAAAAAGAACGCGGCAGCTTTCAGGGCGAATACATGAAACCACAATGGTCTAGCATTTACAAAGTAGCAGAATTGTGTGTTGTACTTTGGGAAAGGAGATAAAAGACACGTTCAGAGTGTCTGCGTAGCACGGCGCGCCGCGGAAAAATGAAAATAGTAAAAAATAGGGGAGTAAATATAGCGCTCGCGTCGTCGTGAACTCGCGTCCGCGCGTGCGCCGACACGCGCGGCGAGTTTAGCTTGATGGTTGTCGGTATATGTATAATAATGTGGGTAACATACAGAGGATTTTTTTTGATTCTTTAAATTCTAATGTACATTTTTTTATTTTATCTTTTACTGAAAATCAAAAAACTTTAGAGCAACCTACCCCTGTGTCGGTTTATACTTTGACGGCGCGCACCGTCTGAGTGATTTCTTTATTTTTAACCGACTTCAAAAAATCTTCAAGGAAAATCAAGGAATCTTTTTTTTTTTTTTATCTATGTATGTTCACCGATTACTCGAAGACGCGTGGACCGATTTGAAAAATTCTTTTTTTGTTTAAGAGGGTTTTGTTTCCAGATGGTCCCATTTTAATCAGGTCAGGATCTGATGATGGTATCCTGGAGAAATCAAGGAAACTCTTCAAATTTTATATGGACACATGAAACTATTTGAGTATTATTAGAAAGAGTAATATTTTCCAAGTTGTCCTATGGTCATCAGGTCAGGATCTGATCATGGGATCTTGGTGAAATCGAGGGAACTCTTCAAATTTTGCTAGTATACTTGAAGCGAGTTGGGTATTTTTTAACCGACTTCAAAAAAAAGGAGGAGGTTCTCAATTTGTCGGAATCTTTTTTTATTATAGTTACTGGTGCATTTGCTAGCAGATACTGATTTGATGACTAAAGTCTTCAAGTCAGGGTCTGATGATGGGATCTTGGTGAGTTTGAGGTATCTCTTCAGATTTTATGAACACACCTCAAGCAATTTGGATATTTTTACAACGCCTTGTGCATTTTATTGTTTTCCACTAAAAAGTATAAAATAAAAATGGGAAATGCTTTCCAAAAAACCAACTTCAAATGCCACTACAAAGAGTGAAATAATTTTTATTTAAATTTTAGGTACCTACACCAATTCGAAGTCGGGCGATTGTCTATGACTTCGTCATTTCTTCGCACATCAAGTAAGTAAGAAGGACTATTAGGGATTGTATGAAACATTGCCCGACTTCGAATTGGTGTAGGTACCTAAAATTTAAATAAAAATTATTTCACTCTTTGTAGTGGCATTTGAAGTTGGTTTTTTGGAAAGCATTTCCCATTTTTTAAAATAGGGGCATTACATTGATTATGGGCCAATAACATTGAATATACATAGCGTAGCGTTATTCGTCAGCCTGTATCAAATCATATACTGTATTCATTACTGTATTACTTACCACCGCTTCACCGCTTATACTGGGTATAAAGTATATAAACTTCTTTTTGAATTTTGTAATCCTGAAGAAAATTCTCTTTCACTCCTTTAGATTGAAACTGTCATTTTAACTTCAAAAGTTTAGGTTGGAAAAATTAAAGCTCGCCGATTGAGTCTATTATTAAAAATATCGATATGTCCAGACCAGACAAAACAATAGTGGCTAGATAGTTGTAGCTGTAGTTTTATCAGGTGCTACCCGAGTGAGCAAGGAGGACATGTGCCGGGACGGGAGCGACTAGCTCTAGCGACGGGAGGGCGCGGAGGGGCCGGCGCGATCCTCACTCCTCCGCCACGCGCCGCCGGCCTCCCGGCCGCCGCAGTCCGCGCGCGGAGCCGCCGTCGGCGAGTTCTGTGTCTCGTGCCTCCGACCACGAGTCACGCCGAACGCGTATACTTTCGACACTCCGACCGCCTTTGTTTACTCCCCACGCGCGCCCGTGCCCCGCACTAACAGCTGTTCCCAGTGTTCGTTTGCGGTTGTGGACGTAGTCAGTGCAGTTCAGTGCCAGATCGGAATCAGTGCGCCCCGTTGTGTCAGTGTTTACAGTGTTCGATGGAGCAAGCGGGCCGTCCCCTGCAGTAGTGCAGCAGCCAGGCCCGGCCATGGCGGCCACGGCCCGCCGGGAGATCGACACCGGCGAGGAGGACATCGCCGCGATCGCCAAACAGATCTCCGATCACGCGGAAGCCATATATCAGACGTGGAAAGCGCGCGGCCTCGCACCCACAGAGATTCTGTCATGCAGGCCCACGCCCGGCCTTAAGTTGGCCGAGAGCTTGCGAACGAAGCCTAAACCGGAACCCAAACCTGAAATAAAGCAGCGGCCGGAGCTTCGCCGGGAGCGGCCAGAGATTCGGGAGCGGCCCGAACTCCGCCCGGAGCAGAGGCCTGAGCCGAGGCGGAATGTACGCCTGAACGAACCGATTGAAACTGTAGAGGTGATGCTTCCCCCGGACTTGGTACCGGAAAGGAACGGGACGGGATCCGGACCTAATGCGAGACGGCCGGATAACACAGCGATGCGGCTGGAAGTCGCCCGGGAAGAAGAAAGACTGTTGCGAGCTTTGCGTACTGGCGGGGTCGTCGCCGAACGCCCTGCAGAAAGACCTGATGTTGTTCCTCCGATATCATTGGTCGATTATGCTAAAAGTCGATATCAGGATCGACTGGACACCGGCGCTAGGAAGCCAGCCGCCGGTGCCAGCGGGGAAAGACGAGCTTCCTTCGGATCACACGTTACAGAAGCCAGGTCTAAATTTGAAGCTCGAGCTCGTCGAGCTTCCAGTGCTGGCGCCACGGCCGAGGCTGCGTCGGGACAGGGAACGGCGCCTGTCCGGCCGTTCCTTACCCGTGGTTCCGTGGCTGAACGTGTGCTTATGTTTGAACGATGCCCCAGTGAAGCTACGTTGGAGTTAGCTAAGAGAAAATCACCGGCAGCTACCACATGGCGAGGACCACACGACGTCATAAATAGAGCTCAGGTAAGTCCAATAGTACCAAAACTCATTAATTCCAAATTGTTCGTCTATGTCGTCAAACAGCCTCACGCGGACATACCTAAATTGAAATAGGCTTATGACTTGAGGTGTATTTGTAAATATATTGTTTAAGTATATCCTAGCAACTTGATTGCAGCATCAACATTCATCTGTTTACTGTGGCTCCTCAATGACATCATCTTGTATTATAAACATACACTGGAGAGACTCTTCGTGAGTATTTGTATCTTAATAAACAATGACTGTTTTATTGTCATGGTCACGGCTGTATATTAATTATGATTATGGATGTTTAAGTCAAAACTCAGAATGCAAATATAACCCCTACGGCCTACCAAGCTATATCATCTGGCTTTGAGATGGGAATGGGATATTACGCTCTACACGCGGTATGAAAGATATGGATGCTGTTGAGGGAGTTATTTGTCAGAGTATCAGAATTCCTAAATCCCACAAGATTCTTTAGGAAACTGGAAACATTTTGCAAAACTATTGCAGGACCATAAGTCAGTCAACTGTGTGTTTCGTCATTCGTAAAGTGTGTTAGTGCATGAGTTATGTGTCTCTTGGTACGTATTATTTTTGTTGTATGTACTGAGAAACGTGCGTGTACTGTAGCCGGTTACAAATAGCTTTTTTAGGGCTACGTTCGCCATGTGGTTAGTAGATCGCGGCATTTTTGACAAAATGCCAATACGTTGCCCGTTGAACCCAACGAATCTGACATCTTTTACTATTGAACGTATATTGAGATTAACTTCTGTAAAATGTTTTGAAGTATTATTTATATCAAGATCCACGCCATGGCTTTCGCTATTAGAAATCTGAAGTATTACATATATATCATATATCAACCTATTAACTGTTATAAATATATGCACTTATAATGCCAAAAATGGAAATTCCATATTTGTAAGTCCAAAGTCTGCCATCCATTCTGTCAGCTCTACATCCGTGCATCAACTACACCAAAGAAAAGATTAAGAATTTTAAGCTGGCTTGTATCTTCCTGCCGTAATTTTTAACATCCTTATTTACTTTCTTATCTATATTTCCTTCCAAAAGTACTTTGTGTAGGTATTTTGCCCTAGTTCTCGTTTTCGTGTTCATCGCTATTGTTATCAAGGGAACAGAGCGAGTCTAAAGTCACTACACATCTTCCGTGATTGCGTATGATTGCCTACGCCCCTAGGGAGGTCCCAATTTGGCATGTTTATGTCTTGAGATTCTATTGTTACTTGATATGAGTAGTTCTATACTTTCAACAGCATTACGCAATCGAAGTCATTTGGTTATTTAGATTTGGAGTAATCATTTAGATTTTCAAGCAAAATAAAAATGCTGTTTAATCATTATTTGCTTTATTTTCACAATGTTTTTTTAACTCCTACCAGCCTCTCCTATCCAGATTTGCTCTAGCAGACATAGGAATTTGACATAACTTCAATGGAGCTTATGTCAAATTTTTATCTTCGATAGAGCAGATCTGGATAGAATTAAGATTATTAATTTCATTTTCATTCTTGCGGAATTCTAGTAGGTACTGTATCGAATATCTATACGGAAAAATTTGATGTGGGAAAGCTTTAATAACCAAGAATATCATTTACGAATGTCCTAGAGTCATGCGAGCAATATTATAAATTAATTATAGCAATTTTATTGTGGGTTAAAGCATTAAAACAAAACAAAAAATTGTATATCGCAATAGTTTTGGTATCTAATTTATAACTTGCAATTATTATTCAGAAAATAAACGTCCGATTAGACTTTTGGTAACTTTGAATTACAATTCCGTTAATTTTTCTTGCAATAGACACAAACCTACACTGCATGCAAACTTTCAATAATATCAAAGCGATCCCAAAAGTGTTCTCCATAGTATTAGGCCATGCGCCATCTACGCTAAGTCCCAAAACGGAACTATTGGAAATACCTTGTATTGTATCAATATTCAATAGAAATACCTTTTGGACATAGTGGCTTCTCAATCCACGATTTGCTATAACCTAAACTAGTAAAGCAAATTGTGCCCCTATAGATAGGCCATTTTGACCGTTCTTTCATTAGGCATATTTCTGTGACAAAATTATTTGTAGCTCCGTAGTTAAGTGGTATTGTTGGGGTTTCTCGAGCAAATTGGATATTACGATTCCATAGAAAAATTGCCATTTTAATTTTTTTTAAAGTCTATAAAATTATAGGTATAAACTGCCATATCAGCAGTACTTGAAATATATTGTAAATTTTAACATGTGCCATAATTTGGAATTGAATGTGGAAATTCTCTTTTGCGTTTCGCGTCCTTACAAGGAATCGAATGTGCGTAATGTGCTAAAATAGACGTTGGAAACAGTCCTAATCAATGTTGACCTCAATATTTGCGCATTGTTTTGGCGAATCTTCTGTGGGTGGGAATTGGGATGAATAATATAATAAGAGTATAATGTTAATTTAGCAGGTACACACAGTTAAAATCTGTGCACACAGCTTAGCTATAATAATATTGACAACAGATCCAAACATTTATTATTATGATATCAATATTTATTATTATAATATCATGAAAAGCAGGTCCATAAACAAAATATTTTCAGGTGCCTAAATTAAGACATAATATCGACAATAGCTTCCTCTAATAATTTATTAGTGGAAATCTAACTCATCTTCACAGAGTTCCTTTTATTTGTTAGATATTTCTATATTACTATTCCATTTACATACTATGTATTTGAAGTTAAGAAAATATAGAATGGATTGACTATTTACGTTATTTTCTTCGGGCTCTCTTTTATTTATGAAGTCAGATATTGACTATGACTTCAGCTTACTCATCCAATAAAGATTGAATTGGTAACACAAATTTTTGTGGGCGTACTTGAAACATCCCAGTTTGAAGGATTATCCAATTTTAAGAGTTAACGCATTGGTTATTTGAAGCATGATTTCATAGTGAATTCCAATTATTCAGAAACAGGTTGTAAATAGTCTCGTAAACTTAAAATATATATTTGTAAATAACTGGGAAATATGATTATCGAAGTTTGACTACGAGTGATGTAAGTTATTTACAGTGCCTAAAAGATGTAGATTTTATTTATCTCTACACCGAAAATACCCAGATTATAAAAACGTCACTATTAAAAAGTATATTAAAAATTTAAGTATAAAATGTTGCTAAATGTTAGAGAGTGGATTAGATTCGACTCAAATAAGGAAGAACAGAGACTGTAGATAAAGTGACAATCTAAATGTTAGCGAAATTGCGAATTCTATTCGCAACTGTACACAACAACCAAAATGCATGGGATTGACATTAGCTTACGCTATAGCATAGCGTTAGTTAACGTCAATCCCGTACATTTTTGGCATTCTATTCGCACCTTCGCTAATAGAATGTCACTTTGTCTAGGCCCCCAGAGCCTGTAGACAAAGTGGCATTCTATTATATTAGCGATGTTGCGAATAGAAAAGTCCAAAATGTATGCAGGGATTGACATTAGCTAATGCTATGGCATAACGTAAGCTAACGTCAATTCCTTACATTATTAGGGTTCCATACCAAAATGGTAAAAATGGAATCCTTATGGTGAGACTTTCTCCGTCCGTCCGTCCGTACGTCCGTCCGTCCGTCTGTCACACTTGATTATTTCAGTAACTATTGGCTTTAATATCGCTGAATATAGCGATGTCGCTAATATTCTATCGCCACTTTGTCTAGGCCCTCATTCTTTGGCTTGTGGTGGAAGATACCGAGCTAAGGCATAATATTATACGAGTAACAAAGAACGAAAGATGAACAGAGTTTGTTTGTTGAAACACTATTCTATCCTATACCTTTAAACGAGCAATTCTTGTATATATATTTCTATATAATCTGGATCTCGGAAACGGCTCGAACGATTTTCATGAAATTTAGTATAAAGGGGTTTTTGGGGGCGATAAATCGATCTAGCTAGGATTCATTTTAGATAAGGTCGAATTTACCAAAAAAATATGACTACTGCTGCCATCTATTGGCCACCGAGCGAAGCTCGGTCACCCAGATATTTATCTTTTATGTGAATATAAACTTATAAACCTGTAAGAGAATTATGAATTAAAGCGAATATTGGTCAGCAAATTATGTTTAAATATCAAAGCCCTGAATTTCAGCAAAACGTCGTGAGTAAACTTTTAATGACCAAATAGCAGTTATCGAACGATTTAACGATCAAAGTTCACGATGTTGTGACGGCGCGGAGAATTCAGGATTCCTTACTTATTAATGAGGACATGCCAAATGTTTTCAGAGGGGTACATCAACCTGGATCGCTAAGCTTTCATCTACATATACGTAAGTACGTAGCATTAGCCAACCTCTTTTGGCTCATAATCATAAACGTCTATAAAAATCGCCTAGGTATATAATATATTAGATTTCTTACACTAAAAATTTTGCTCGCTAAGACATAAATCATGTTCGTGGTCCGACTTCGTAGTCTCGACTACGACATACTTATTAACTTCTATTCTTTGTTACATTGTTTTGTTTACATTTACGCGTTGCTCTAGGCATTAGCTTTCTAATATCGAGTTATCATCATCATAATTTTCATTATTACATTCATTATAATCACCAGCCAAAAATGAGGTAACCCCTTCTACACGTTGCTCTTCTGTGGATTGCGGTTATTGTGTTATTTAGCTATAATATTGGTACGGACGCAACTCTTGCCGATTCTCAAACCTGGAATCCATATCTGGGTGCGGCTCACAAAAAGTGTACCATAACACACGGGATAATGTAACACACAGTAACACACTGGAAATGCGTAACACACTGGAATTAGAGTTAAGGTTAGTACACATAGAAAAAAATACATAATGGGATTAAAAAAAATTGGGGGAAAAAATGTGTGTTACCTAACCTAACCAAACCTAACACCCCCCACTCCTCGTGGGGGGTGTTAGGTTATTTTCGTTACGGAATTTCTGGATTTGGTCTCCACGCTCAAGGCCCGCGATAGAGCGGGTCGGTCGGAGTGGGGGGTGTTAGGCTATTTTCGTTCCGGAATATCTGGAATTTCCGGAATTCCGGAATTTCTGGATTCCGGAATTCCGGAAATCCAGAAATTCCGGCCTTGAGGCCCGCGATAGAAGCTATGCAATAGCTTAAAAAATTGCACCAAGCATAAAGAAGGAATCTATTAGATCATATCAATTTTGTAAGAATTCATTCCAAAGACTTAGTTCAAAAATTTCCGCTCTTTAATATTTAGATTTCGAAAATGTATGTAGGTACGTGATATATATACGACATAGACTTAGAAGTGCAAAGTAAGAGCTTGATAATTATTTTAGTAGGAACTCTTTAATTCTTCTAATGAACACTAAGCTTTATATTTTTCGCGTGCGTGACGTCACACAATCTCGTAACACACGTAACGCGAGGGAACAAACATGCGTGAAATAGTAACCTCAAAGTCATGTAGCAACTTCAAATGCAATATATTTTAGTAAACAACTACATTATTCTGTTCTATTTATTAGTAACTTTCAGTCGATAGACTTCAAACAAAATATTTCATTACTTATCATGAAAAATTACTTGCAGAAAGTCAAGAAAATTAAATGACGAACTCACACACACAGTGTAGCGCTTCTTATAAGCAAACTAAGAGGGCTGTCAGGTCACTACCATTAAAATTTGATGGATGAAATGAAGCTCACACAAAAAAAATACGTGAAGAGTTTCTATTCATCATAAAAAAAAAGATCCACACTATCTAACTGACTAGTAACACACGAGAAATAAAATACGGACACTTTTTAAATCCAATTTTTTTTTAATTCATCTGTAATAATATCGGTTTTATACGCATTCTTCGTAAATTCATTTCATTGCCTTTGTATATTAAATTCGATGGCTCTATAAATAAAGTCTAAATGATGAAAAATGAATTTAATAATTGTTAAAATGGGGTTGGGACACTTGTCTTTTCTATAGAAATAAAAATTATGCCTTACTGGGTGCACATATTTTGTTATTATTCCAAATGTTTTAAACACTGCATTAGCCTGATACTATAAGACGTTTATTTAAGCATGTAAATAAACCACCAAAACTTTTCTCAGATTAATGACAATGACCTTTTTACTTATTCAAAGGTAGCACCGCGAAATATTTGGTAAAAGTACAGTTTTTGTGAGCCGCACCCATCTATGACCTAAATGTGATTATTTTTTTTTCGTATCAATTAGCTCTACAGTTGGCTCGAAGCCGCAAGATTAGTTTGAAGTGGGCCGCAGTATCAAATAATATGAAACTCAATAGCCGCTCTTATCATCACAAACATTACTAGTTTTATCGACACTTTAGTATTTTCTGTATTGCGTATCGTACCTGATATAATATATCGCTTGTTGGAGTGCATTATGAAATATTAGTTATTTTAGCAGAATATACCTACATTAAGAACGAAATAAGATATTAATAATAAGTTTTGGTCTCGTCTGCAAAAAAGTATAACTAAACCGTCTCTTCTATACAAATATTATTGTATATAAATTTTCTTCTTTTCACTGTCTAATTATTACTGCTTACTAGATTGTTTAATGCTAAAATTCTTGAGGCATTAAAAATTTAATGATAATAAGTACCCAATTTTCCACGACTTTACATTATTGCAATATTATGATATACTCGTCTAGTGTGGACCGACTTACAAGCCTCGAATGACTTACAACGACGAAGCCGAGAACGGCTCCGCGAGTGCTTCGCTCGTGCTCGGTGCGTCTGGCGTAAACCCACCTTTAACATTTTGCCCAGTGATCATGTCTGCTTCCAGTGTCTTTCAATCCGAAATAGTACCTGACAGCGCATTGCTTCACGGTAGAACACATGACACCGCGGTGGTGCCTACCCGGACCGAGAGTAAGGACCAGGTGACAATTTTTGCATTGAGAATCTGTCAAAATGTCAAGTTTATTCGTTAGATAGAGTTTATCTGGCGATTGTGAAACAGGTCCTTAGACCCTTTTTAGGCCCTTAGTTTTACCACCAATAAACATCAATGTTATTGTATCAATTAACATGTTTGTGTCAAATCTTACATAAGAGAGACAGGGTGGGCCGGTGCTAACTAATTCGCTCCACAGCCAATTATGAACGTTTTCAATTGATGTCGTTACAAACACGCGATGTTCAAGGAAATTGACTCGCGGCAATCACGGGCCATTACAATCGGATACATAAGTCTGAACTTCCTACTGTAGTCTTCAGTCTTGGAAGTTATATTGGGCGAGTTCAGCGAAAGCTGATCGAATGCCTCTACAACTTTGACTTTTCAGTTCCGTGCATCTAACTAATATGTTTAATGAAATTCGATTTATAAATAAGCGAAGGTAAAACCGTAATGCGTTGAATGTCAAACAGCTTTTACTGTTTTAGATCATGAATCTATTCATAAATGTACAGTACACGCACTTGTTGTCCTATTGCCACATTCTTATGGCGATTCCCAATATTCAATCTATCCATGGTCTGCCTTACTTTGAAATATAAATTTGACCTAACTTGTAACTGCCTTGTTGGTCTTGTGTTGAGCATGTTCGCCTGTAGATCATGAAGACGGAGGTTCGATAGGTCGGGCCAATAGTATTGTCACTGTTCAAAGATATTCTGTCCTTCTATAGTCCCGGAATTTTCCATTAAGAAATTATAAGTACCGTTCCGGAGTTTGGAAATCGGCGGTGTTTCACCCCCGTGACTCAGAGAGTACGTTAAGCCATACGGTGCGTTGGAGATGACGTTCCATAGCAATATGAAAGAGGGAACAGAGAGTGCCCCGCCGAAGAAAAATCTCGGCACTACCGGAGAGGCCTGAAAGACATTATTGGTATTAAAATAACGGAGATTTTAGGTTTTCTTGAGAATTATTTGAAAATCACTTTATAACACTAACTGCTACTCCGAGAAGTTTATTTCAATTAATTATCTGTGAAGTGTACGCACAGAGATTAATGAATTATCGTTGATAGACAATTTCGTTTCAACTTTAATCTACGCTTCAAATCTGTGTCTACGCTCTACATAATCTTAGCGAGTATAAAACATAACTTACTGCGTGTTACGAAAGCCAGCATGCCTTTTGCATGTACCTGCAGTTACTCTATAATCTGCGCTTGTAAATTTCATAATTATAGGTTCGAAAATGTCGTAAAGGATAAGAATAAATTTTTACTTCGCTCGCTGAGCTCCACTGCGTTCGATGCGTCATCAGCATGGTTTATGTCGTCATTCATTAAACCTTGTACATTGTACATACGGGTGTATTCGTAATTCGTATACAGTACGTATGTAGACGAGTTGTAAGTTGTGACTGGGTTTAGACCTGTTGGCTTCGAGGCCGCAGGTTTTCATAGCCTATAGAATGAAGAGAAGTTTGGAAAGCTATTTCAAAAGCTATACAATATATTTGTGATTCTGTTGTTGAATTGAAGCTGTTTAGATTTTAGATTAGGATGAGCAATGAACATTATGGGAAGACGAGTTTCTCTCGTGGAATTTTTATTTTACTATTACATTATGCTGTCTATTTCACTAACACTGACTCTGTACTTACTAATGAGCCGAATCCTAGCATTTTGGCTTTTGGTGAATGGGAATCCTAATAAAATGGCAAAATTTGGTATGATTTACTTGGTTCTTAGTTTGTTGGGAAATAGGGATACAATATCTCTCCCAGTGAATTTATACATGTATAATAAAATTAATTTGTCATTACTTTTGCTTGGTATGCGTTTCTTCCGATTGTTGTGAGACGAGGTAGTCGTAGTACAGTCACGGAATGAAAAGGTTCGGCGATTTTCAAATTGATTCATTCAACGTATCGCGAGCACATAGCACTTTTTGGAACTATGTTACATGTTATGTTGGCATAATGGACTCTTGCAGTACCAGTACGAAAACCGAAACTAATATGACGAACCTTTTCGATACTGCGCCAAATTCTTTAAAAGCAGTTTTCTGAACTGTTTCTAATTTTTTAACTTCGAAACAAATTCGGAAATGTAAGCAGTAGATACTCAAACTAATTTAATCGCAAGAAATATCGAAAAATATACGGAGTCTTGCGATTTTAAATTATTGAATTTGTTTCGAACAACTCAGGTTAAGTTCACCAACAAGAAACCAACTACTTTGAACTCTTCAAGTTTGATATCCCGAGTGACTTTTGCATTATTTTTGACATATGCATTACTATACCTACACTATACATTATGCATGCCTTTTTCATTATTATACATTATTTAGAGACCGAAAGAGTGTGGGTTTTTAGTGGGCTGGAAGATTTTATTTGCCATGTTGTACTTCCTTTGTGGAGGCCATTGACACACATCTTCTTCGAATATAACAGTGTGTTATACGAGTTTAGAATTACAAGTGGCGATGAACAGGATACATTTGATATATTCGGGTCACGGACTGAACTACATTGTAAATCCTTGCATAGAATGCTGATTTAAGCTTTCCTTATTAAAATGTGTGACATTTTCAATCATACTGGATATCTGGTTAATACCAAATATAGCATCATAAAAAATAACCTTAGCTCTTAGTAGGTAATATAGGTATTGATGTTTGAATTAAGAATGTGTACTTATTACATTTTTCCTTAAGGGAGCCTAAAACAGCATTAGCCTTATTTAAGTCATAAAATGATATGCATTGTAAGAAATGAATTAACTTTGAATAAGTCATTCGATATTTATTATAATGCCTTTTAACAAAATGAAAATTTCCACGGTCCTTATTTAAGCCATATTGGGCTTAATTTTTTTTAATCGGTTATTTACTTGTATGTGGTAAAAGGAAAAAACTACCTAAAGATTCATTTTTTTTCTTATTTTAAGAGGATGATTTTTTTTAAAGTGCACAACGGAAAGAGATTGTTCACCTCGCCGGACGTGTCTTCTAACCGTAGGGAAAAAATAGCATTCCAAATTTAAACTCGGAACGACGGGAACGGTTTTGGCTGACGCCCAGCGGTGGCGCAGACGGGTGACAACCGAGTGCATACGACAAAAACCGATTTAATGCGAGAAACGTGGTAGATTTCATGTTTCAAAATGTTTCAGGGGCAATAAAGATAGATAGTTAGATAGATAGATAAATAGAACTCTTTATTGCACACCACAAAATAAAAATATAAAAAGAACAAACAAACTTAGGGGTACAACTTGGCGGCCTTGTCGCTCCATAGCGATTTCTTCCATATAATAAATATAACTTGACTATTTCATCATAACCGAAGAAATAGTCCAAAACTCGAAGAACGATAAATCAAAAATCAAGACCACTACATGTGACAAGTAAATAATTTAAAAATTAAAAACACGACTGCCCTGTGGTAAAATGACTTTTTCCAAATAAATATAGCCTATGCTACTCAAAATGATGTAAGATTCCAACGATAATACCCCATAATATGTCTAAATCTATTCAGCCGTTCAGAAGTTATGGTGGAATAAAGAAACTAACATACTCGTACATACATAGGTACATACATACATACATGTATACACACATGAACCCTAAAAACATTACACTCTATTTTTGGGCAGTCGTGTAAAAACTATGTATTCACTGGGATACAATGCAATGTTTCGGATACACAGTTTCTGAAACAAAATTTCCCCACTTGCGATGGTAAGCATTGAAACATTGGTTACGGAAACATCTAGGTGAAATTTCAGAAACTGTGTAGATTGTAGGTACACATATTATCTGAAACATTGTTCTCAGCGAATTAGGCTTAATTCTTACTGTGTTAAGATTTGTAATGGTATGCTAATGGTCTTACTGGGTTAAGATTTATAATGGTAGGTATAATAAACCATTTGCAATTAATCTCGAACCACAGTAATTCTCATCAGAGATCGCGTCAGTCCAGTCGCGACTGCAATGCGGATTGCAATGTAAATAGAACTTAATCTACAAATTTCATTACTTCCAGCATCGGCTTTAATCAATAAGTTAACGAGAACAGAAACGGTTTTATCGCAGAATTGGAATAATTTCTTACACTAAGCTCATTTTATTTAGAATTGTGAACCATTTTTTGGAGACCAACTTGATATTTAGCTTCTTAGGTACCTACGTTCAGATACTTAATAGGTACTAAAACCTAGGTAATTTATCTGTATTAAAATTTTTGCCTTACGTTAAAAATGTTGTTTGTAAATATTTTTAATGTAAGGCAAAAATTAGATAATAAATACGTTTAAGAATTTACGGTATAATACCTACTCTTAGTCATATTGGTAGCCTATATTCAATATACTCTATGATTAGTAGAACATCCAGCCAGCAGATAGCTGGGGGACGTGTGCGGTAGTTTCCATACGTGCCTTTTCAAATCAATAATAATCCCATCATGTGTTCGGCTATATAATCAGATTTAAACGCCATCCTGATATTATTAATATAACATTATCATTACATAATCACCGATTCTTAAATAGCAAAAGTTGAATTTATGTTGAATTATCATAAAGATCTTCGACCTGACTTTTACCAAATCAAAACATTGAATTCCACATTAATGTGTCTTGATTAAAAACAAGCTCTACCTACCCACTTCGAATTGTTGATGGCCATCTTAAAATGAATTTATATTCGCCGCTCATTCACAGAATTAAAATAGGACACGCGGATAAAGGAGGTCAAGAATTCTTAAACGGAACACAAATGCGAAGCTTACAGTAATATACTAAAACATTCATAATGACTGCAGTGGCTAATGTGCCAAATTATTCTATGAAAGCCACTTGTTCACAATCGTTGCACTACATAAATAAAAGCGGTTTTTCTCAATATTTCCTCATAATAAATATTTCATTATGAGGTGACTATATTATTTTTTTGATTGATTTGAAGAAGTCTAATGTGAATATTTCATTGGATTAATTATTTTTTCATCATAATCTCATTCCAATTTTATTTCCAAAAAATTGCCACAAAGAACAACCTATAGCTACATACTTTCAAGAATTACCCATCTTACCCATATTATATATTTTATCTGCAAGGATTAAGGAGGACTGAACGAGAAAATGCACCCATCGATTATTATTATTGATAGAGTACCTATAGATTGACGCCTGACGGACTATTGTAGCAACGAATATATATGTATGTTTTCAAAAATACATAAGTGTCCGTTTCAAGAAATTCGACAGAAAACTTTTCATTAAAAGCCTCAATGCATGCATGTTATATGCAGGAGAGAATAATTAATAAACATTAGAAAAGTCAGCTTTGTATTTTTTTACCTCAACAACTAGGTAAACACTTCCAGAACCAGAACTGGTTATAAAGTGAGCACTTTATAATCCTCTCGTCAATTAGACGCATGCGTTGCGTTTACGCGCAATGCTTTCATTTAATATAATCTTTGTCCGCTGCTTCCGCCTGCACAGTTTCCTATTGACCGATTTGACTTCCATGTTCCACTATACAACATTATTATTATGTTAGCGCAGACATGCTCGAGTAACTCCTTAAGTGGAGTGTGGAATTATAAATTAACTTGAATATGCCTACGGATTATTTTAACATTGGCGGCGTGGGCTCGGTCACTTTGGGCCTAAAGAATTTGACAGGCGGCAAAACTCGTTGCGAAATCAGCGATCCTTCTGTAGAAAGACACAGATTTGGTATATTAATATTAATCATATTCACACCGTTCCGAGGGGAATATATTGCTTTTGGTTGAATTTCGAAAACAGTTTTTTTTCCCTGGCAGACCAGGGCTAATCGTAAGACCCATAAGTATCGGTGATAGCAGTTTGTGCTTAGAATTTCACGTCTACTGGCGAAAACCGCATCAAAATTGGTGCTTTTAGTCACGAGAAAACCTCAAAAAACATGAGTCTGTCGACAAGTAAACTAGCAAGCAAGCAAAGTTAGTTGGAGCGATAACTCAACTTGCTAACAACGTATCGAATTCGGGATTTTTTCATCGATTGGTAGTACTAACCGGAAGAGCTGTATAGTTTTTGGTGAAATTTGAATGGTCAATGGCCGAGATATGGGTAAAAAACCGTGAGAAGTATACTTCTATCATAGTAAACTTTTGTGAACGGTGTGAATATGCCCGCGATGAGTTCTGTCATCGATACTAGTTTGTTTTAAAGAACTGCTTCAAGTATACGAGTATATCCATATAGTGACCAATTTAGTTATCGGATATGTTATTGCCTTTTTTTTTATTTCATTCCATATGAGCAGCTGACAGTTTTCTGTGACTATCGCAGATAAGTCATGGCTAATGGCGGTTCCCAATATTCTGTCTATCCATGGATTCCATGGTTTGCGTTACTAGGGATAGAAAATTAATAAAACTTGTATGGTGCTTAAATGCCATATTGATATCTCTAGTAAAGCAAAAAGAAGATAGATAGAATATTGGGAACTGGCATAAGACTGCAGGATTTTCAATATCTCTGCCACTATCCAGATTTGCAGTAACTATCTCGGCAACGAATCTGATGGCAACATCGTCCGCTATCAGTTTCGCTAATGGCGACCGTCACGCCACGATGTGTTATCGCTTATGGTTTCCGGTAATCGCGTGGAGCATGCTAGCCGACTGTTCTAGACCTTGACGTCGAATTATGACTGCAGAAGAGGTTCCAACAACAGGTATAATAATATGATCTTGAATGGAATCAGGCGTTACTTTGAGGACATCCTGCATAATTAGTAGGACGCGATTAATTTGTTTTGCTATAATCCGGAGATGTTGTCTTCACAATGCGAAATCGTAGAGATTTATGAAAATTGTGTGTGGTATTTTCATGTGGGTAGTGTTACTGCATAATATTATACCATACAAAATCTTTTCATGCGGATTGCGAATTATAGCAAAACAAATTAATCGGTCCTACTAGGTAAATGATCATATTGCTACCATCGTTGATCGTAAAAAAATGGGGGTTTAAAAAGGGTGGGGGGAAATTACGAACAAACAGGTGTCACCAAATTGACCAAAATTTTCCCATGGTATAAATATTGTACTCTTTGTTCCCATGCTTTCAAAACCGTACTCCAGACCGTAAAAAAACAGTCACAGAGAATGACTGAAGAAATTAACAATACATATTAAATAACCATTGAATTTTTTCACAGATGCTTGGATCTCTTAATGAGACTATTAGTGAAAGAAAAGATTCTGCATCTAGAAACTTTCATTATTTACCTACAAATTATAAACTATTTTATTTCAACCTTTAAACGACCTCCCACAGGTGTCCTCTTAGTTGAGGTTTTTAGTAGAACTCTTAGTGAGAGTTGTAACTAAGCCAGGCAAGAACGGATGGTCAGGCTTTATATATATTTCTGAACATAGAAGAGATTTGTAATAATGCAGTTTTCTAAAGGTTTTTTTATGTAATTAGAAGTCACAAAAGCACATAACTTCGAAAAGTCGTGAACACTATTAAAAGGCTTTTCGAAGTTAGCAAGCTAGTTTTGGTTAGGACTCAAATCCCGGACACATTGAAGTTTTAGCTGAACTGGGGTATCGCTCCTCCTTTATTTATTAAATACATGTACTCTTGCTTGTTGTTATATAAAAGTCGGTAGTTTTTATAAAAGGTGAAAGTAAATCCACCTGCTTGTCGTATGATGTCTCTATTATAGAGACCGGTTCCTTATATTTTTGAATAAATAAATACATAGATTTATGTCTTATGAAAATTGTTGATGGATTATTACAAAATTATAACTAACGACGCTAATTTATATTTGATGATAGCTGAATGGTTGCAAACTTGTTTGGTGATTCTGGCTCAAATCATAAACCTTTTCAAAAGCCAGGTATATTTATGCTGTAGGTTCCTGAGAATACTAGAAGTCTACGGTTTTTCGTTCAGGGTCTGTCCGAACCAGGATGATACCACCACATTGCCAGATATTTATTTATTTAATTATATTCTGCCGTAAAGGTGTGATTGCCATACTTTAAGTAGGTACTATGTTTTGCTTTGTAGTCAGCGATATTACGGGCCTAATGAGACTTAAGATCTATGTCTCAATCTCAGGATGATAAGTGTAGCTTGAATATATGAAATTGCAATGCAAATGTCCTAGGATTTACTGCATCTGACATGTTCCGTGCTGTTCCGATAATGACCAGCTCCTATGACCTTCGTCCTCCGTATGACCCAGTTCCATTTTCAGAACGCAACTCTTCTAGCAACGTCAGTTACGCCTGTTTTCTTCTCTGTACAGGGGCCGTACCACCATCTCTTATGATGAACTCCACCATCTCTCTTTTTTTTTAAATAAATAAATATAAATAGTAGATAACATCACATACATTGCTCCGATCCTTTGGTAAGTAGCTTATGCACTTGTGTTAAGTAAATCAGAAACAACGAAGGTACCACAACACCCAGACCAGAGACAATGTAGAAAACTTATTTTTCTACATTGCCCCGACCGGGGATCGAACTCAGAGATGGCAGCGCCTTGAAAACCGGCACGCTAACCACTCAACCACGGAGGTCGTCGCTACGTCTCGAGTTATGTTTGAATGAAAATATCAAAACAATACTGCAAGAGATGATGGTTTGGCCTCTGTACGTTGTGAACCCTGTCTGGTAGATACAAGCTTGTCTTGAATATTGGATAACAGTAGAATACCTAACAGTAGAATTGTCTTCATTCATGAAGGGACCATGAGTGTACATGATAGAATTGATCGATTCACTGTTCAAATATAAGTGAAAGCATAGAGCAATATTGTTTCCAATACAGACAGACAAAGAGAGTCTAATAGGCGTGTAATATTCGGCGTGTATTTGGCGTGATACGTCACACTGCGGCTCCAGCCGGCTTATCTGCTATGGCTGCGAAAGTGAAAGTTTTGTGCTAACTTCAAAACTACTCGTAAGCTGGCATCGCCGATGGCGTTTCTTTTAGCATTTTAGGCTTTTTTTATTCGAACGTGGGAAGCTATCTTAAAAAAATATCTTGTTGCTTATTTGGTAAAATAATTAGTTTTCTTTAATATTATGGCAATATACAAGTAGATTTAACGAACTAAAAACGCCCACGCCTATAACTACAAGTGTGACGTATCTTTAAGAGGAGTCACTTATTCCTTTATAGGTGATACTCACAGACTATACTCGTGATACACTATCAAGGCACAGCTCTGGGCGTATGGGCTGCTTTTACCATAACACTAACTTGTCTACCATGATGTAATTGCAGTTAGCCCAGCAAACTTTAAATATTTCATTCTTTCTAAATATAGACTTCATTTGCCTGGTTTGCGTTTGACGACAATCGTGATTTATGATGAACTGAAAACAATGATGAGGTAGGCGGTTAGAGCGGCTTTCCGCGCTTTCGAGGTTTGCGCTTATATCAGAAACATCGACAAAAAACTTAGTCGTGTCCTAAGTAGAGACATCGTGAGCCGTGAGCATGTGAGACTCATTATTCATTATGAGCGCCTCCTAATGCCATCAAACGAGCTGCGCACACCACGGCCAGACTGCGGATTGATTGCCCCGAGCATTCAATTACCTTGCCAAATAGGTGAGAGAATAAATAGCTTTGACGCCGCGGTGCGGGCTAATTAGACCAGCTTGTTAGCGGTTACTGGAAACGATCTTTTTTCAGATTGGAAGGTTAATGATCTTTGAAGCTTGAAAATCTGACTACGTACCTAATGATACGAGTGGAAAACTTTGAAATCCGGTGACATTATACCTCATTCTAGAATCTTAAATCTGAAATCAATTAGGTACTCGTACAGTAAGCTCTCTTTTTAAACGGATTTCCACAAGATTATTTTAATAAAATTGCCTGGAGTGGTCAGTTAGCGCTCACGTTTGAATCGGTTTAAACCCCATCCTCCTTGCATGAGAACCGGGGACTATTTATCCACACTCCATGGGGAGAGAACAAAATGTTTTTTTCTTCTACAACTTCATTCTCTTTCTGAGCATCAATATGCGTGGATAAAATGAACAAAAAGACTTCTCCTTTGCCCTTTTCATGTGCTTTATTTGGTGGAGAAAATAGTTTTATCCCCTGTCCTAGAATATAATGGGGGTAAAATTTATCTCCCTTGCCCATACCAAGAGGTTGGGTGCGCCAATTTACTCACATCTTGTTTTTGATTGATCTCATAAGTGTGTATCTTCTATTACCTCAAGTGTATTTACCTACGAGTATGTTATTTAGGGATACATACTTGAGAAAATTGTTGTTTGCTTTTCATTTGCTGGAATATCTATGTATAGTGAAGACCTAGAGTCTATGTATAGAGAATTTGTCAGCTAATTGAATAAAAAACCGAGTCTTATTTCAACCTCCAGCCGTTGGACTTTAATTGCTATTGACCACCTATTGACTGTTGATGATGCCCATCAACCGTCCCATCACCTTACGATCTACCGTCAAGTTCGAAGAGTAATTTGCACTTTTGCACAACTAACTTTCGAACTTGATAAGAACCATTAGATCTTAGGATACGTAAAATATTATAAAATAATAATATTTAGACAAAGTTTTAAACTTTGTATTTAGATAAAATCTTGTGTAACTTTCAGAAGCGTGCAGTTCACTGTTAAGTACCTAATATATTACTAGCTGACCTGGCAAACGTTGTTTTGCCCTTAGGGGGTAATAAAAAATAGATAAATTGAGATTTAAACTATCCTATCTCTCAAGTTGGATCGAACTGCACATGGTGTGCGAATTTTATTATAATCGGTTAAGTGGTTTAGGAGTCCATTGAGGACAAACATTGTGACACGAGATTTATATATATTAAGATATGGATGCGCAAATGAAATCATGGTGCCTCTGAGAGGTAATTGGCAAGTTTATTTAAACACGCATCGATATAAATAATACCCTTTTTACATCTTTACATTGTTTAATTTCCATTGAACAAGCGGACATCTTTATAGACATTAGACAGATTTATGAACTAAACAAACATTTAAAAGCATATAAATAATTTCTAATTAGTTCAGCGCAATCATTTTATTAATTACCTATGAAATCAATAACATACGTACCTACATAAAAGTCTTTGGTACCAGCTTAATTGCGTCGTTGCATTTTTGGCTTTTCATCAGTACCATAGAGATGAAGTCGCAGCTGGAAGTTACTATAAAATAATTATGGATGTTTAATAGTTAATACCAAAGATTTAAATCGTTAGATGAGCGCTAAACCTCCAAAAACGTCCACGTTTTTGTCTTGTGTGACACGTTGTCACTCTCTTTGACGCAAGTGAAACTACTTATAGCATGTTGAGAGCACTCACTCGACATGTTTGTGGACGTTTTTGATGTGCGCAATGTAGGCTTAGGGCTTAGGGCCCATCTAGAATACCATAGATGCCAAACCAATTAAGCGCGTATTATTTTTAAATGACCTTTTTGTTGTTAGCATTGATAAAGCTCGAGGGTGGAGGGTGGACGCGTCGACGTTGTATGCAATTAATTTCGTAAATCACGGCTCAACTCTCGAATTACGCTGTTTTGTTTGTCCAGTAGGGGTTTAACAACTTGCATTAATTAACTAGAAATGTATTTACTTTGAACAGTAATATCAGGGTTGATATATAGGTAGTAATATTATGTGTTCGGTGCTATGGTGAAGGAATTAACGGTCGCTATCGATTTATAACACTACATACTTAGTGCTTTTTGTTTACCTCTGCAAATAATAATATCCTAATGCAATAAGGAAGATTTTAATCAATAAGTTTTCATTTTTTTGGCATAAAATGATTATTTTATAGTGTAAATACTATTTGCATACATGAATTCCATTTGAAATAAGTAATTTTTACAATTTCCTTCTTTGTTTTATTTTTTCGCGAATATATTTCGGAAATTGTCGTTTTATGCACGTGCGGAATCGGCGTTTCCACTCGTCCATATTGGTGAACCTCGTGTAGAAATTACATACTTTCCACACTTATATCGAAATCTACCTCTACAATATAAATCTACTTAATCTCGAGGAACTTAATTTTATGACGGCCTTCAAAACGGTTATTTCATACCTTGTTTGAAAATAAATTTACTAAGGAGCGAGAAGGCATTGTACATTAAATTTCACCTGACTAAATACTCTCAATAGCTTACTGATTACTAACCTCAAGATATGGGCATCAGAACGATTTGCGTAAACCTTTTTCATACAAGCAAACAGTTGCGCCAACTGTCAAAATACTAAAGGTGGCCGCTGAGCGAACTACCGCGTGGCCTTATACTGTTGGTACTAAATGACACCGATAAACTGGTGACATTTTTTCGCGCGGTTCGCCCCGTCTATAGAGTAGATGTCAATTTAATAGCTCCTCCCAAAACAGATACGTTATTGTTGTTATCACCAATTTTCTTTTAATTCCTATAATCGTAACAATTCAAAGTACTTCTGTACATGCCTATAACTGCGTGTGACTCATTGGTGTGACTTAATACTTTTTCTGTATCTACTCATTATATTTCTCTATGTAACTATTTCTAAACGCGAGATTTGGAGCTATATCATGAATGTCGTTAGATAGTAAGAACTTACGAGCGAAAACGAAAACATTTTAAAACTTAATTAGGTACTTATGCCGCTTACTTTGAAGTTGAATGTAAAAAATCTTACCGATAAAAAGATTAGACTCTTACGAAATGCTAGACTAGAAAAGCTCTGAACCGTAAAATCATTCGCTACTATAGTTACTTAATTTTAAGTTCATTTACGTGTTATGAAATTCTTTAAGGTGTCTATCTTTATGGTTATCTCATGTTTTAAGTTAGGTAGGAATTATCGTAAAGTGGTTGCTCTCTTTTTTCGCTTATTTAAATTACGGCTCTAGAAACTTATGTAATTTTGTTACTCAGTCCGTAAAAGAGGTAGGATTAAGGTAAATTTCGAGGTAAATTGAAGTAGTTGTATACTGTCTGTTGTATACAGGTAGGAATATTGTTTTTGATTACGTTAATTTTCATTTCAAAACTATGAGTCAACATATCTAGAAATTAAATCATCTATCAACAAATCTCTGAGCACACTATCCGAAATAGATAGATAAATAAATAAATAGTGGACAACATTACATACATTGCTCCGATCCCTTAATAAGTACTCAGATCCCTCAGAAACAACGAAGGTACCACAACACCCAGACCCGAGACAATGTAGAAAACTTATTTTTCTACACTGCCCCGACCGGGGATCGAACCTGGAACCTCAGAAATGGCAGCGCCTTGAAAACCGGCACGCTAACCACTCAACCACGGAGGTCGTCAAATATATTCTATAGAACACCGACAGACAGGCGTTGATGTACTAAGCTTTGAAGTAGGTATAGTTTTTTTCCATGACCAGAGTGACAGAGTTATTTGTCACACTCGTAACATAGTACGAGTATCTCACGCGATCTGTATAGGAACTTTTTTTTATAAAACAATGATGTATTGTGGAAACAAAGAACAATAAAATGAGTTTACACTTACAACACTAGAGTAACCAACTGTCCGTGTGTTTGCGTAGAGAAAGAAAATTTTGTTACACAAAAAAATAGGCAAAAATATATAGTCTTATAGCACTGACATACTATGTACTGATGTCTTATAGGCAAAAAATATACACACATTATTAAAATATGGAATTTACATACATTATTAAAATATAATCACGACCAAGCTTAAAAGCGTATAATATAACTAGCTGACCTGGCAGACGTTGTTTTGCCCTTAGGGGTAATAAAAAATAGATAAATTGAGATTTAAACTATCCTATTTCTCAAGTTGGATCGAACTGCACATGGTGTGCGAATTTTATTATAATCGGTTAAGTGGTTTAGGAGTCCATTGAGGACAAACATTGTGACACGAGATTTATATATATTAAGATACTAGCTTTTGCCCGCGGCTTCGCCCGCGTGAATTTCGGGGTTTTACAAATCCCGTGGGAGTCCTGGATTTTCTGGGAAAAAAACAGCATATGTGTTAACCTAACTTCAGAAACACGATTGGATAAAAAAATCTCGCCAAAAAGTTTTCCCAAAAATTGCTCCAAAATCTCAATTTTTCTAATTTCCATCGAAAACTACAATGGACATAATTGTAATTTTTGTTTTAATGTATCGGTAAAAAAATAATTCCCAAAAACGCTCAGAACGACATTTAAATAACTGGCTTAGTTTTTGAAGTAATTAGGTAAAACAACCTTTTTCTGTTATATTCTTCCGCAACGCTGCATACTAACCTAACCTAACCTAACCCACCAACGTATTCATAAGAGTGAGAAGGACGAAAATAAAATCAACGTATCCGCTTAAGAGTGAAATGCTTTCAGAACCTTTACCTTATAGGTATCCATTTTCGCATTTATTGCATAATTACTATCACATATTCTATTGCTCAACTAAAACACATATTTTTAATAGCGAAACAGTTTTAATATCAGAAACTATACAGGAACACCTTTTTAGCATTATTAACCTGTAGGCTGTATCCCATTGCTTAACCAAAACACACATTATAAATAGCGAAACAATTGTACTTTCAGAACCTTTATGGGTAGGTACCCATTTCCACATTTATAGCATTACTAATTATTATACCATATCCCACAGCTCAACTAAAACATACATTGTCAGTAACGAAACAGATGTTAGTTCAGAACCTATATCATAAAGGTACCCGTTTTCATAGTTATAATATTATTAACCTGTATCTCATTGCTCAACTAAAACACAATGCTAATAGCGAAACAGTTGTAATGTCGGAACCTATAATACGGGTACCCATTTTCACATTTATAACATTATGCTTATTTATAGCATTATAGCATTACTATCCCATATCCCCTTGTTCAACTAAAACACACTTGTTAAATGCGTACAGTGCTATGTTCAGAACCTACATAGTGGCCATTTTCACATTTATAGTGATAAAAGATTCAGCTTTTGCCCGCGGCCCCGCCCGCGTCAAATTCGCTTTTTCATGAATCCTAAGGGAAACGTCATTTTCCCGTTATCGTTCCCTATTCCAACCTTTAAACATGCTTTCAAGCAAGTTCGCTTGAACAATTTATCTATAGATGTAGCTATAGATTGCTCTAGAAAAGTTGGTATTTTGAGTATCCCACGGGAACTACGGATTTTTCCGGGATAAAAAGTAGCCTATGTTTTAATCCGGGTTATAAGCTACCTATGTTCCAAATTTCAGCTAAATCGGTTCAGTAGTTGAGCCGTGAAGGAGTAACAAACATACACACACACAAACTTTCGCCTTTATAATATTATTAGGATTAGGATTAGGATTAGGATTATTATTGACATTAAAAACATTGTGATGTTGCTACACTCTTATATAGGTATTATGATGAAATCCTGTGTTTAATATTACCTTTTCAGATTACCCCGTATGGTATGGGTATATGGGACAGAATTTCTTTTCTTCTGTCCCATTCTTTCTTTCTTCTGTCCCAGAGACTTTTCCGCTAGTGGCCGAAATCACTTCGTCTGTTGCGCGTGAAGTCGCTGATGCGGGTCCTCGCCGGATCACTCCAGAATCCGAAAGAGACCTGCCAGGTCGCACAGGATATCTTGGAGTGTTGCTGAGGAGCCCAAGTAGGTCTCGCGTTGGTCCGACACTCCAGTGCACCTCACTAGCACGGTACGTATGCCGGTGTTTCATCGTCCTTCATGCAGGCAAAATTTACCTCTAATATTCGGTAGGTCTGAGCAAAGGAGGTAAACTATTTTTCACAATAATAATCATATGGCAAAACACCGTTTGTCGGGCCAGCTGGGATTGAATCATACAGAAGATTGTTTTAGTGGTTACCCTACACGACACTTCGCGAGTTCATTCACGTGCTTAAATACTTTCCATAAGTGTGGGAGCGTGAGATTTCTGCCGTTTTGGTCAAAGAGTAATTATGTCTCAAAGGTTAACGTTGGGAATAGTCTACTCGGGTAGCTTATGAGAATAGGTAAAAGTTTTTGCTTCCGTTTGTTTATATGGCAAAGGTATTATTCAGCGGAACGTAATGCACCTAGCATTCAAAGCACATAGTCAAGAAGGGAGTGCAAACTTTCCCCCTTTCATAGTAGCCGTGGGGAGCCCACGATCCTAAATCGGTAGTTACTCGAGCGTCGGGAGGATCTATTGCATTGTAAATATTAGGTGCAACGAAAAAGCGGTTATATGAAGTTTGCCATTTCAGTGGTGGGGAAAGGTAATAGAGGTTCTCAAAAAATTAAAAAAAAATCTGCCCATGAAAGTATAAGTACTCGAGCGCATCATATTTTTATACACACGCTTCTTCTTAATATGCTTGTCGTCCTGACCCAAAATTAGATCATGATGATAAGGAATTTCCTTAATCCGCCGGGTAAAACAAATTTGGGGTAAAAAAATTAATTTTGAAATCGACAGAAATTTTGAAAATTCGACATAATTGTCAGATTCAGATTGACTGTCAGGTCAGGACGAGGAAAAATTTTCAAAGTCACGTTTTTTTTTCATCCCCCACCACTGTGTACACTCCTCATCTTTCATTTTAGCGTCTAATATTTAAAATCCCAAAGGTCCCCACGATGCTTTAGTAACTACCAAAATCCCCCTCTTGGGCTCTCCTACTATCAGTACAATACCTAATAATTTGTACTGGAAGGGCAAAGTTTGCGTAAGCCCTACCATAATGAGGTAATAATTAAAGTTTAGCCGTGAAACTAAACAAAAGCTGAAGGTAGAGGGCAAACAAACGTTAACCTCTCGTGCAAAGCAAACACTTGATTTTCGGCGCTATAAAACAAGTCCTTGCCTTTAATGTTGACCACGGTCATCGGCTTGCGATCAACTTAGGTATTTACCGTTTTTATACAAACCCGTCATTTTTACATACTAAAGAAGTAATTTAAGACATCAAGCTTTGTTGAGTTAAAATGTAAGTACTACCTAAAAATATAATAACAGTAGGTATACGTAACTTTATACTTACTACTATAGCACTAGTTTTTTTTAGAAGCGCTAGATTCGGTACCAAAATCTAAATTTATTAAATTTCTCCAGTCAAATTTGGCACATATTTGTAATCGTTTACGTCCTTCACTTTCATTTTACACTCAATTATGATATTACAAACTGAAAAGGACTTACGAATTTATGAAACAAGTCTGTTATTTAAACGTTTTAGTTTTATGCTATGTTAATTCAATTATTGTCAATTATTTGGCACCAGAATAACACATAATATACGTTTTTACTTAAGAAATCCGACTTCAACTCTCATCAAACTACTGTTGAATACCTACATCCTTTTCAATTAAAAATTTAAGACTTACATGGTTTTCTCATGGTCACCATTATCAGAACTGCTTTCTAATAAAAAGAAAATCATCAAAATCGATTCACCCAGTCAAAAGTTATGAGGTAACAAACATAAAAAAATACAGTTGAATTGAGAACCTCCTCCGTTTTTGAAGTCGGTTGAAAAAAGTTTCATTTGACAAGAATATCGTTTGATGCAAAGCGCTGATAATGGTAACTAAAACGAGTAACACGAGTATCATTTTCATAAAGCGCATTGTAGACCTGTTGTGTGATATAAGAGTCGTATGAGTACTCAGTAGAGCAAGCATCAGATGGCCCATTAACCATTAAGCCCACGCTGCAGACTCATTCATGCGTTATGCATTTTCCTGTTACACTTTATTCATGCGAACACTTATGTGGGTAACTATGCACACAGACCACAGTCATGATTACGGGATATAAATTCAAAAATTGTTTATTTGATATCTAGACCCAAGTTACAAAGAGAGTCAGTAATATATTTGACTAATTAGGTAATGATGATACACGATAACTTTTCACGGCTTAAAACTAAGTTTGCGAAAAAATCTGTATTTTAATTTTAAATATACATCTGTAGGTACTATCTA
Organism: Coenonympha glycerion; assembly: GCA_963855885.1. Taxonomy (NCBI): domain Eukaryota; kingdom Metazoa; phylum Arthropoda; class Insecta; order Lepidoptera; family Nymphalidae; genus Coenonympha; species Coenonympha glycerion. The sequence continues at coordinate 13,478,646 of OY979630.1, read as the reverse complement.
TGATTGAGACAATATTATGTATTATATAAAATATCTTTGTGTTGTTTATGAATGTTATTAACTAGCAATTTAAAGAGTTTTTTTCTCAGATTAACTACATACGGAACAAGCATGTTTTGGACGTTTACGACGGAGATGTTATCAGTAAAAAATTACGTTTTTGTTTTCTAAATTATTCCAGTGCGAGCTGTTTTCTTACTTGTTTTGATGTGAAACTAGCATGCTTCGGACCTTTAACTCAACGATTTTTATCTCTGTAAAACATTCTGCTAAAGAGAGGTTGTTGAACATGATGAAATCCTCATAATGATCATGGGTCATCTATAAAGGTGTAGAGTTCGGGCTGTGAGAGGCATAAAAAAATAAAGATTCCGACGAATTGAGAACCTCTTCCACACCTCCTCCCTTTTTGAAGTCGGTTTAAAGAAACGCAGACATGAAACTCAAATAAACTCTCAAACAATGGTTACAAGCTTTAATGCTTATTTAAAACAGCTTTTAATGCAAATAACATAAAATAATTTTCTATCAATTTCAGTGGAATTTTTTCACCTAGACCGAACACGTTTGTGAGTAATTGTGTATAGGATCCTAACAAAAAGCTGAGTGACAAAGGCCCGGTAACAGAATATGAAGACAACACGCAAACAATGCTCGAGGCTATTGTGTTACAGTCACAATGCATCTCAAAATTCAAGTTCAACCAAGGGCAGCCTGTTACGGTCTACGAACTGAAACATCTTGCACACATAATACGTTTTCCTTGTTTTTTTTTTTTTTTTATAGTCAACGCGAGCTAACGAGCGGGCGGGTCACCTGGTGGAAGGCGATTACCGCCGCCCATGCACCAGAGGAACTGAAAATGCGTTGCCGGCTCTAAAAAAAATTGCTTATCCGCCCCTTGAATGACCCCATTGTTGTGCCCATGTTATACTTTGTTATAGTTTTCATCTATAATAACTGTTTGGAAACTTATCTGAAAAATAATCATTTTACGCAAACCTTCTTCATACTCTTGTATGCGTAAAATGTTCCGATGACTTTATCCATAGGTTCCTTATCGGTGGAACTATCGCAATATATTTGTAAGATACGTCAACCGTTTTGGGTAACCTACGCGTACAATCAATTTCATTCTGCTAATTTGCGGCGGAGCGGAGCAGCGTGGGTTTAAATTCCACAATATTATTACCCTAATCATCATGAGTAATGAACTGCTATAAATTATAATTCTTGATTGTGAAATACTAGATTTTTCCCGTGGCTCCGCTCGCTTGAGTTTCAGTTTTTCACAGATCCCGAGGGAGTCGTGGATTTCCCCTTTTACAAATCAATCTCAGCGTTCCATCTGCGCCCGCAAGTAGCTCTCATTATTCGTCCACCTGGCTAGGAAAAAGCCCGACTGCTTCGAGTGGCTAGTTATGTCTGGTTGCATGCAAGCAAAGCAGGGGCAGAGCGCCAACCCGTTGGATAGACACTAGACAACATCTTGCATCTTGCATCTAGTGTCTATCCACCGGGCCACCGGCGTGAACATCCAAGGTTCTTTCCACAAAGTGCAAGACCTTTCTACCAGGTGAGCCTTGATCAACAAGCTGGTCTCGTTGACGGTCATGACCCTCAGTCATGAAGCTACGACTAAGAAGAAGAAGAGTCTCAACCTAAATGTTAATGTAACCTAAAGGTTGAAATAGAGGACGCTAATTATATACTTTCAAGGAAGTATGCTTTTGTTACATACTCGTTAATAGGATTTCACAAGCAGCCTCGAGGATGGAAGGTGATTTTACTTAAAAGAAAGAAAATAATTACGTAGATTTGGCGCCGAAAACATCATTTTCTTGAATAGCACCGAAAATCTGTTTCAGGCAATTCAAAATTGTTTCCAAGTGAAAAGTCAACAGTTTTAGGTGAAAAATGAATCTTAGTTTAGTAAGTTGTAGCAAAAGACGCTGTAATAAAGTGGCTTGAAGGGCGGTAAGTCGACCGCTGGATAGGGCTCTAAAGGGGCTCTGTAATTAACCAGCGGAGCGGCGCAACGCTCAATGGGACATTAAACGTGGACTCTCTAATAAAGTTATGATAAAACGGCCGGCTAGTGAGAATAGCTACACGGAATACTTGAATGGTCAAAAATAGAATTTCTTAAGTCTCGATTTTTGGATTGTGTATATTAATTAATTAACCTGCTTTGCTATGTTAGTTAAAGAATGATGGGTATGTATGTGGAGGGAGTAAGATGTAGAGGAAGCCTAAAGGAGAGATGAATGGATCGCGTGGAAGAGGAAATGTACGTGAAAGTTAATGGAAGAAGGATTTTTGTACCGATACCGCCACATTTTATGGCGCCTCATTTTTTTCTATGGATGGCAAACACTGTTGCCGTATTCACAGAATCTTTTGGACTTTCTTCTAAGACACCTAAGTTTCTTCATTTTTACACTTACCGCCATTCTTATCGTAATACTTACGTTTGTCAGCAATTTCTCGTAGTCTTTGAACCTTCCTTGAATATTGATAGAAGTTGATAAAATTTATTTTATCGACTAACAATTTCTTACTTCGTGATTTATTCGTTACGGGTTTGATTCTAGAAAATATTTAAAAATAGTAAATCGACCAACCATCGCCTGATACCGTATCAACGCAGCCGTTACCAACCAATTGGCGTCGAGGCATGCATAATTGAGGCAAGGATTAACAAATCAGCTGCATAGATGTAAGCTCCTTGCTGCTATAAGTATTCTTGCCGAATCAAAGGCATTGAGTGAGTGCGACAATTTTTATGCATATTAAAAATTTATAGGTTTAATCTCGTTGTCCGCTATTCATGACGTAGATTGCTTGGTGCATTGTGCAAGCGGCCTCGCGCCCACTTCAGCCCGCCCCCACGCCAAACTGCGCGAACTTTAAATGCCGATTGACGGAGATGGGGCATAAACACATGGCGTAGGAACGATTGATTATGGTTCTATGGGTGTCAAATGGTAGATCTTGAACAAGCTCTCACAGCTACATTCCATAATATATCTTCTAGGCACGGGAGTGACTGGTGAGCATAACAATTTTCATATTTTTCTATATAAAATACTAGCAGTGCCCGCGGACTCCGTTCCGCGCTAAAAATATTTTTGTCCCAGCCCGTTTGTCCCGCATAAGGCCCGGTTTCCACAAAAGCGGAGTGGAGTGGAGCTGTGTTTGAATAGCTAACCAGATTTCATCATTTCAACATCACCTCTCCCCTCAGTTTCGGAGATGTTAAAATGACGAAATGTGATTGGTTACTCTAATACAGCTCCGCTCCGCTTCGCTTTGGTGGAAACCGGGCCTTATACGTGCTTATAGCCACAGCCACGGAATACCTAATAGTATGCCACAGCTCACAGCGCTGGACGCGAGCGAGGCATTAGCAAAGATACTGCGGACTGCCGACAGCCTCCTATCGCCACGCAACGGCCGGGGCGGTGCGTTTTTATTTTGCTAATATCTTTGAAGATATTTGTTTAAAGTGTATAGCGTAAAAGGCATAAATATTCTACGTTAAATTTCCGTTCTGAAAAACATATTTATAAAGATATAAATTAATACCATATGGGCTAAATCAGCGTTACAAAATTTATTTATTTTTAATCGACAATTTTAACAGTAAAAGCAGTTATTGTAAGTTACCCGTAAGAGATAAGCATATGCTCTCGCGAACTTTTTTACAGATTTTGATACGTTCTTTAATATTGTAGAACATTGTTTTGTTCTATCCTCAATAGTTTCCGCAGCGCACGCGATGAAAGCAATTTTTTTACGACTTGGATTACATCATTCAAGTTTAAGTAAAGATGCATAATTAATTTTGGAAATTATTATAGCCTATGACACTCCACAATAACGTAGCTTTCTATTAGTGAAAGAATTTTGAAAATCGGTTCAGTAGATCCAGAGATTACCCCTTACAACGTCACAAACTCACAAACATCGTTACGCTACCTCTTTATAATATTAGTATAGAGTATAGAATACCAACGCTGTAAGTAGCATACTTTTGTGTACGAAGCTTCTCTAATACGATACTCTCAGCGGGAATCTGAATCGCACTTGGCTGGGTTTTTTTCATGCTTGATTTGCCGAGAACTGTGATTAGGTAATTATTTACCTTAAAACCTTGACCAGATGTATAGTTCAAACACCTTACAGCCTTGAAAACTAATCGAATTCAGTGGCATAGTTAAAATTTCCATCCACTCTAGAAAAGTCTGGTTATGTTGATTGGTAATAAAATACATTAAACTTACGGGTTTAAAGGTCAAGGTCACTCACAGAGTCCCAACCATTAACAAGCTGAAGTAACAGTGGCAGGTCACGCATATCGTATAGGGATTAGGGATTATGGCTGGTGGAGCCTAAAACTTGTGGAGTGCAGGAGATCGCGTCCAAGCAAGCGCACCGTGGGGCATGAAGTTGCTTGAAGAGGAAGGCTGAGAACAGGCGTTCGCTGCTAATAGTGGGTGTGGTGGCGCTCGCCTGGGGCGTCCTACGTCCAACAATGGCTGATGTGATAATGATGTGGTAACAGTCATGTATAAGCAGACAATATTAAAAACAAAACATTTTTTGTGAACACTGAAAAATTTAATCTACGACTATTGACATAGAGCAATAGACATATCATACCCTGGATAATATCGTTTACCGGTGCCAAAAATGCTTGTTTTGTCACCAGCAGACGGCTCCATACTTTTCGGGACAGGTGAAAGGAGTTAAGGTTAAGGACGAAGATCGACAACACGTGCGAGTCCCAACTACAGGCATGAGACGGTCTAAGACTGGAAGCTTGCGAAAAATCCACCAAAAAAAAAACGGCGGGCGTAGTGTTCGTCTTAACCATTGTTGATTAACGGCCGAAATTAATAACTTAGGTAACCTATCCCGATTTGTCCTATATAGAAACTTGACATAAGCTCCATACAATTTATATGCCAATTTTATATCTCTGGTAGAACAAAATATCTAGATATTTTATAGGTAATTAATTTAAGTTGGTTTAGTTTAAAATTTTTATCCATCAGATTTAGCACCAGTTTACATTTATACCAAAAAGTAGGTACGATTTAAAATTAACACTAGGTTACATAAAATTGTGTTAAATATTGAGCAACAGCAAAAACCTACGCTTGAAGTGTGGCACGTCATAAATAAGGAAAATGCTAATAGACATAGACAATATTATGTCCATTTTGCTAGAGTGATGGAAGATTAGACGCATACTTAGGTATATTGTATTGACGAACGCGTTTAGCATTCACAATCAGTTCTACCGTACATGGTTTGGTCATTGTGCATTGTGCTGTAGAAAAGAGTTATTTATTCAACCTTGTTGTTCTGTAAACTGTTATTTATGTATTTAGTAATCCAGAAATAAATATTATGTAAACAAACAACTCCATCTATTTACCTTATATTTATTACGTTTACGTTCATACTTAACTGTGAAGTAACCGTTAGGGGTTACTTATCCCTTCCAAATTAGTATGCATCGTTACTTTCTTTCGGATTCGGATGAGAACGAAGTCAAGATGTTCACGGCTGGACATAGGCCTTTCTAAGTGCGTGTCACCTCACACGGTCCTCCGCCTTTCTCATCCACCCGCTAGCAGCAACCTTTTCACGTCGTCAGTCCAGCGGGCAGGAGGTCGTCGTTCAGAACACGTTTGCCCCAACGGCCGTCGGTTCGGTGATATAATTATATGGCCCACCCACCGCCACTTCAGCTTGCTAATCTTTTGGGCTATGTCGGTAACTTTGGTTCTCCTACGTATGTCCTCGCTGCGAATTCTACTCCTTTAAGAAAGACACCCAGCAAAACACTATCCATAGCATCCTTTGCACAAAAACTTACTGTGAGTATCCACGTTTCTGCTCCGTATCATGAATCATGTCAAGATGCAGGTCTTTAGGCATTGGATATCGGCGAGTTGAAAACTTGAAGTAGTTTCCCAAATGCTACCCATCCCAACTAAATTCTTCTAACAGCTTCCTTGTCGAAGTTGTTCCTCCCACAACTGTATAATTTATGTCCCAGATAATTATATTCTTGGACAACTTCGATGCTGGCATTTTTAAAAACGATGGGCCTTAGGATGAATGTATTAACTAGTAGTGTGTAAATATGTTTTAAAGCTTATGGTCCATCTTATGATCCCTTCTTACCTACGCTACACCCACTATTTGATCCGATCTTCGACAATAAGGCAAGTGATGTAACGCGCCAAATGTCATGGCATGTTGCGAATCTATTTATCTCTTTGGTTTGTGCCTTGATCTAGTTTGTAAAGACGTAAGCTTACACTTGAAAAGATTTACTATAGATCACAGATTTTACTGTAGATTACTACAGAGTACGAGAGAGATTATAAAGTATCTTACTCCGGCAAACTCCGTGCAAAACTTTCCAGGTTATATGTATAAATGCTCTTATAATGGCATTGATTTCCTTCAACTCCTACCATACATAGTATCTCAATGACTCCTACATGTTTTTTTCTTGTCTTAGCTATAAAAGCTAGAAAACAGAACCATTACTTCAAGAATTAGTTGAGTTTTCACAAATTATTTCCTTTCATATTCGAACATGAAATAATCACTAATCCTTCGGGATTAGTAAAAAACCTGAGTGAACTTGGGGGCAAATCCTAGTGCGACATAATCTAAGCATTGACTTTTATATCTTACGAATACGATAAATCTAGGACTATCTCTAAAGTTACGCCTCCCATAACAATGGGATATAACTATTTTATATCTACCACATCAACTTTAGTGGTCCATTTCACCAGGTACTCCTACGATAGATAAAAGTTTAATCGTTTGAAGATGCTCTTAAAAGCAAGGAAATTATAGCATGGGAGATGAGAGTGCCATATTCCAAGTTCAGTCCAATGTATTATGCGTCGTTGTTGTTTCCTTTATTATAATCGACTCAATATCAAGAAAGCGTCTTAAAAAGCGAAAGTTATTCAGATTTGGCAGTTTTTCGCACTACTACACATCTATGTATGTTCACCGATAACTCGAAGACGCGTGGACCGATTCGAAAAATTCTTTTTTTTGTTTAAAAGGGTTTTGTTTCCAGATGGTCCCATTTTAATCAGGTCAGGATCTGATCATGGGATCTTGGTGAAATTGAGGGAACTCTTCAAATTTTTCTTGTATCCTTGAAGCGAGTTGGGTATTTTTTATAATTATACTGGTGCATCTGCTAGCAGATACTGATTTAAAGACTATAGTCATCAAGTCAGGATCTGATGATGGGATCTTGGTGAAATTGAGGGAACTTTTCAGATTTTATAAAGACACCTTAAGCGATTTGGGTATTTTTGACTTGCCTTGTGCATTTTGTTGCTTTCCACTAAAAAGTAAAAAATAAAAACGGGAAATGCTTTCCAAAAAACCAACTTCAAATGCCACTAAGTACAAAGAGTGAAATAATTTTTAATGTACACCAATTCGAAGTCGGGCAATGTTTCGTACAATCACTAACTGTCCTTCTAACTTACTTGATCTGCGAAGAAACGATAAAGTTATAGACAATCGCCCGACTTCGAATTGGTGTACATTAAAAATTATTTCACTCTTTGTAGTGGCATTTGAAGTTGGTTTTTTGGAAAGCATTTCCCATTTTTATACCATAGTCAAAGTAGCTTTTGATTACATTGTTGACGGGAACCAAAGGGGTTACTTATTACTTTCTCATGATATTATGGCGTATAAGCGATCATAAAACAGGCTCAGATAAATGATATTGCTATTTTTTATTGCGAGCGTTAATATTTTATATATCTGCTTTATTGTTAATAAAACGCCATAGAAACTAAAATCTGGATTAGTGTAGGTACTGAAAGCAAAATAATATAAGGTTAAGTGCTGATAGGTATTTATTAAACTTTTTATTTATACTTGAATAGCACTTGGTATTAAAAAATATTATATCTAAAGTTCTGTACAAGTGTCTAGGTTAGTTACCTGTAGGCTATTAAGATTGAGCAGATTTTTGCTTAAATATTTCACCGGTAGGCTCGGAACTTTCATCATTATAGCGTCCTCAAAGCACTCATACACTTAATTTGCGCTAAGCGACAGTTTATGTCTGCAGGGGCGAAATAGCTAGACAAGAGGGGTCGGAATAAGAAAGAAGTGGCTATGTGAAAAAGAAATATAATTATGGTAAAGATGTGGATACGGGAGGGTTCCGGAATAAAGACGAGAACTGTTCCGTTTAGACATGGGCAACGAAAGCTTTTTAAGGAAGTGATTACTGATTAATGACTGATTACCAACCTACAGTAACAGAGAGGCATTTTAGAAGTAGCAGATATAATATTATCATGTTACTAAAGTAACATCCTTCATTAACAAAACACGGATAAAAGACCATAATGTTGGAGGACCGTTTATCGAAAATTTATGTGTTACGAAGATTGAACGTTGAAATTGGCCGTAATAGGGTGATTGGGCGGAATGGGGAACTATTGTGTTCCCAATGGTCCCGGCCATATTTATTAAAGTCGTCGAGTTTCTATGACGTAGCGCTCGTTCCCACGGGATAAGCACGTCGTTTACGTGGAGATCTGGGATCAAAATATTACACGATAAAATATAATAACAACGCTTTTACCGAATTGAATACCTACTTAAAGCTCTTACGGATTATTAGCTTTAAGTTACGTAAATTATTTTTCTACTTAAATTTTTTTTCATTAATTGTCCGTAGGTACTTTGATTTGCAATTTCACTTATACAGGTAAATTTATACCTATAAGCTATCAATAAATTTTATAGTTGTGTTTTAGGTACGTAGTTACCTTAGGCCATGTTTTAATTAAAATAAAGGTACTCTTAAACACATACATCATTCCTACGATCGATACGTACTCGTAAATCGAAAGTGATAACTGATAGCTGATAACGCTTCTGCCGGGCCGTCTGTACCAGACATGCCGACCGTTCTAGCTCGGTACGCCCTCACTTCCTTTGATAATAATAATATGAACAGGTTATCAAATGGGTCACTGTGTTCTTTCTTACAATTTTTAAGTAAAATAAACTTTGTTATAATTATGTAAAAGTTAGCACTCAAAATATCCTTTGTCGCGGAGACTTCCCTTATACCGTTGCTATAAAACCTGGGCGAGTATTGAATAAATACGAAAATGAATTGTAGGTACAACAGTCAATTTAGAACTACGCTTATACAATTATTTTAGCCAAAAAAATATTATTTAAAGGTAATATATCAAAAGATAAATAGAAAAAAATATACGGCTCAAGTTACGAATGCAAAATATCATAGCAAATCTACATACACATTTCTTAGCCAAATGGGACCCCTGCCAACTTTCATAATCGCCTATAACCCATTAGTATTCGAATTTTCATTTTTCTTGGCACCTAAATCACTAAAAATAGAATTTTATGAAATAATGGGATGACATGCAGGTACGATTAGGTATCTACTGCAGAACTTTCTGTGTTGAAAATCTCTATATGATTCAATTCATTTTGCCGGAATATAAAAAAAATCAAGTTGTTGATGCATTCCTTGAAGGAAAAACAGACAAACAATTAATAAATTTAAATATTAGTGTAGATTTTAACATTCCCATCGCCAGAGATTCCTTTATTCATAATTGAGATATTATAGAAGATAGAGACAGAAGGCAATTTGTCAGACGATTAAACTCAAACACTCGTATAATGGTGCAGCTAAAAAATTATAATTAATTGCTTATGAAACAATGGGCATATAAAAACAGAGGACATCGGTGAAGCGTTGCGTCGATGTGGATTCGTATTGTTAATTTTCGACATCTGTGGAGTTTTCAGAATTGGGTACGTTTTTTGGCTCGAAATTCGAAAATAATCTTGAGCCAAAGGGTAAAAACCCCGGGACCCTATTACTAAGAATATTTAGTTTTATATTCACTTTTAAAATAAATAGTTAATTTAAAATAAAACATTTTAAGGGGGTCCCACACATACAAGAAATGTGATTATTTGCTCATTTTTGAATTTGGTGGGAAGGTTTAGTTTAATTTAATACTTCTTTTTTCGTAATTCTTAATTTAATACGGATTTTCTTGGATTTGTAATTATACTGATAGGTTCTTAGTTCTTACTTTCCTTTAGTCGGGGAGTTTTAAAAATATTATTTAATCCTTTTTCAATTTCAAGTCTATAAGAGTCGTGGGTGTTTAAAATTTTTTTAATTTTCCACTTGTTTTGGATATTATTATTACCGACACATTAAAACAAAAACAACAATTACATCCATTGTAGTTTCCGATAAAAATGTGAAAAATTGAGTTTTGGAGCAACTTTTTGGGGAACTTTCTATTGAGAAAATGTTAACCAGCTCTGTTTCCGCTTAACAGCGATTTTTATATCTTCGTTCGAACTTTCAGACTATCGGCGTTTTATTTAGTCTTTGTAAATTAGTTGACTCAACCTTTTTTGCGGTCCCACTATTGGGTGACCACTAATAAAGAGAGCCTATAATATAATAATTAGTCAATTCTTGTAATAAGCTAAGCTTTGCTTTTCATAAGATATTATAACCTTTTGACAGTTTAAGTGCCATTAGCTCTCGCCTCTATAGTCTTAGCAAGCAAATAGATTTGTGTTAGGTGTGCTAGTACCTAGTATGTTTTAATTTTTATAATTACATTGCATTTATTAATTATTAAAGCCTGCGTAACGTTTATGAATAACATTATTTGATCGCTCATGCATAACACGGCTTCACAAGTGTCCCTTCACATAATTAAAAGCAATACCTCTTACCGATGTAATCACGGAAAGTGAAAGTGTACGCTTCCATGATTTTTTTTCACACATTTGCGTGTTAGTGCTAAATAATTAACATAATGTTTGAAATCAATATTTTCCAATGCTTGAGTAAACCTTAAAACTAGCCGTTTATTAGGTAAGAGTTGTGTCACAATATCTTTAACTAAGATTTTTGAAGAATTGCTAAATTACAAAAGAGCATTGACTTTTAGTATTTTTTTCTACAGGATCTCACACCATTCAGATACTTTTCGCAGTTAAAATTAAATAAATAAATATATAAGGCTTTGTTTAGCTGTTTATTTTATTGTTTTGATGTACAAAAAATCCATCTATCTATTTATCAGGACATAACACACATCGCAATCGCATCGCAAAGTATGCAATAGCTTGCGTTATGGGTACTAGAAAACTGATAAATATATATAACACTTCATATACGAGTACATAAATAAAACATTAGAAAACACCCTGACACTGGAAAAAATTCAAGGTCATCAATCACATTAACATTTTTCGGATTTCTCGGAAGCTCTCTAAAAGGAAAAATTTTTAACATTTCTGCAGCATTTTTCATTGATACTCTGCTTCTATTTGTAATAGCGTGACGTGATATTACACCCTCATCAATAATTGGATTAGCATTCTCGATAATTAATGGACTATCCAACACAAAAATATTTTTTCAAACAAACAAACAAACAAACAAACAAACAAACAAACAAACAAACAAACAAACAAACAAACAAACAAACAAACAAACAAACAAACAAACAAACAAACAAACAGACAGACAGACAGACAGACAGACAGACAGACAGACAGACAGACAGACAGACAGTACGACATTGGTTTAAAAAAAGTAAACTATAAACCAGGATCTTCGAAGGTAGCCGGCACTATACCCAAGTTCGCTGGTTGCTGTTATTGCGTTGCTCTGGGTCTTCGTGAGAAGCGGGTGCGAGATTTATATTCAAGCTTGATTGTTAGGATTAAAAGAGTTGTCCGAGTCCTTTTAAAAAGCTTAAATGTTGGTTTTAACAAATCTGGAAAAAAAACGCAAATGACATGTACAAACATAAACACTTCATGTTGATTTGTAATGACGTGACAATCACGGATGTCGGATGACAACTGTCTTTGCTTATATAATTGATTATTCGATTGATGTTGCCATATAAAAAGAAACTGATACTGATGTATCGATTTATTTTCCTTAAAATCTTTACTCCTATTCTAGTATTATAAAGCTGAAGAGTTTGTTTGTTTGTTTGAACTCGTTAATCTCTACATCTACTGGTCCGAATTAAAAAAATATTTTCGAACTCAAACTCAAATATCTGTTATTTCACATAGGCCTAACTTACAGGCTCTTGTTATTTGTAAAACGTCATTATGATGTTATATGGTGAAAACTACAAATCGATTTAAAACGCACTATGCACTGAGAAGAAGCCCACAACAAATTCAGCTGGGTTTTGTTTTTGTTATCACCGTAATCATTTTCCTATTGGACTGGATAATAAAACTTTTGATTAAGTATGTACTAGAATAAAACTCAGGATATAGGCATCCGAACAATTTACGTAAACCTTTTTCGTATAAGCAAACAGAAAATTATCTGTCAAAATTCTACAGGTTGCTGAGCAAGCTACAGCGCTGCCTTACTGTTGGTGGCAAAACAAGCATTTTTGGCACCGATAAACTTTCGACTTTCGCGCCGTCGGTCATGTCCAGGGTATATGTCTACTGCTATAAGCTATATAATATTACGCTATGACCGCAGCGGACTAAGGGACAGAAACTTATTTTAATAAAGTAAACTAAAATAAAACAAAACTAGTATTTATTTGTCATTAATATATAAAGCGTTCAACATACAAACAGTATGGTAACTTGCTTGGTTTTAATAAAAACGTATGTTGAGTAAAATATAAATTGACGCATTCAAAGATGGTTTTAAACATCTTTGAAACTCACTTTATGCGATATACGCTGGTCAGCAAGTTGCGAACTACCTGCGACCCAAGTTAAATTCCGGTTTGTATATAATATTCAATAAATAAATCTTACTTAAAATAAATCGATATTATACGATTTATGTATAAGGTAAAAATCAATTAAATCGATTTGTAGCGGTCTTCGGTAGCTGACGACAGATGGCGTAACCCGCGCAATAGCACACGCTGACGGAGCATTCGACGAGCGTTCTATAAATACAACTTCTGACGTCACACGCTCGGATCACAAGCGGTCCCCAGGCTCAACACCTGCCTGGAGGGAAATTTCCCTATTGCCCTCTGCACCGCTAAAGATTAAATATTAAAATATGGCTACACTTAATGTATTTAGAACTCATTAAGATTGAATGGACTGACAGAAAAATGGTATTTCGTTCCCTTTATTGTTTCAATACTTATTTTTTTCAACAAATTGTGGCAAACTTGTTTGTACAAAATAATAATTTTATAGTTTGAGAAAAAATACATAGTTTTTTTTTTTTGCCAAAAGGATATTCTTGGGCGTATCCGGGCCGTAAACGGGCATCTCCCTTTTTGCTGTTTAGCGACATCAATTTTCGATCAGCGAATAGTAATCAGTTTTTTCCTATACCTATATACAGAATCTTTTCATCTCAAACTAGTTCGCATTTTCGGGTTATTTGCTGCCAACCTCGGAGGGACGGACTGGTTATCCTGCCGGTCTCATCATCATCAGCAATGTAGCCTCCAGGTACAGCTCCGGACCTGTACAAACCACCCCTTGCAGAGATCTATAGCGAAGATAATCCAAGTGCGCGTGTGTGTTTCGGCAAATGGGTAATTTGCCGAAAACTGAATAAAACCCAATGTTTAACTTGGTGTTTTTCTTGCCACTGGCAACCAGACCTAACAGTACGTACGTAGTAAAAATGTTAAGGAAATATTAGTGGAAATACAGGTCCACTTGTAGGCCGGCGCATGTCAGCGCGCCGTGATGTAATCTGCCGCGCTGTGGTCGCAACTCGCAAGGTCGTTTTGTGTCGCACAGCGCACTGCAACCGGTCCTCTGACGGACATTCGACGTGAAATGTTGTTGATTGATGTATTTATTATCTCGGTGTTTTCACTACAAGTTTTACTTTTTATTGGCCTCCTTAGTATTGAGATAGTATTAATATTTTCGTTATAATCATTATCAACGCTATCATCCTGATAATAATTATCAGTTTATTACCCTCTGCCTCCAGCCTACAGGGCTGTTACAGATTTCTATTCTGCTTTACTCCAATTTGGATTAGCGCCTAGCGGGCTTACAAACTTTGACTCTGCTTGGAAGTGGATTTCGACTACGACTTTAACAGCAGTTGTAGAGCTATGATATCGTAATCATAATTATAACCGGTTATATGTTTTGCGTTTATAGTTTACACTCAGTTGCTAAATTCAGCAGCTGAATAGAGTCTAAGTGTTCTGTTGAATATACGTGTGTCATTAAAAGGGACCGTGAAAAGGGACCCACTTCGTAAGACCGATATAATTCAGTCATCGGACCTACGCACTATGCAGGATACTACCGAAAGTTACGTAGGTGCATCCGGCACTTAGTAACCGTATAATTTCCTCACTGCTTTTAAACTATATAGGCTAGCGCTTGACTGTGATCATACCTAATGGAAAATTATGATACAGTCTAAAGGTGGAGTGCGCTTGCCTTGCCTTTTCACTTTTGTATAGAAGGCCGCGACTTCGTAAGAGGCGGGAAAAACAGTGGCTGGGATGGCATTCCAGGTTGCAGAAGAAAAACGTATTCATCGTTATCTCAATCGATTGGCTGTCGTAAATCAGGGACCCCATCAGCGGGCAGAAGTAGCAAACGATTACAGTAACAATGAAGTTTTTTACAAAACAGTTTTTCTTACACAATCTAGGGATAGGTCTTTACAGTGCATATCAGGAACAAGGAATTTAACAGCTTCGTAGAGTAATTTAGTTTTTATATGTACCTACTCCCAAGAAGTGTCTTAAATATTGCCATGTCAAACCTTATATTATAATAGTGAAGTAAGTAACGTGATCCATGGTCAGTAAGTACTTAGTTAACATAAAAAGGAAAATAGATCAAGACACGCTTATACAGGCGAAGCCTTACATGCGCGTCGCGTTCTGAATACTTAATGAGGATTGAGAGCGCCTGCACTGGCCAGTGGCCATATTAACTGTTTACCACCTACTTGGGCAGTGTTGTTAACATTCTTCATTGCTTTGCGTACCTAGGTATAGTCGCGGAATGAAAAGGATCGTCACCTTAGTGTCGATTTTCGCTTGAACTAGTACTACAAGAGGCCATCATGCCAACATACCAAAACAATCGGCAAGTGCAAACGAATTAGATAATTTGAAAATTGACGAACCTTTTCATCCCCTAACTGTACCTATTTAAATTTGATGGCCTGGAGCCTTACCACCACCTCTTAAAACAGGTACTTTAATACTGTTTTAACATTTTCATACCGACATAGTATTGAAATGTGTTCAGCTAAATTGCCATACTCAAAATAACTAGACTAGGACTGCTGTCAGCACTTGCAGGCTTTGAGATATATACAATGGTCATAGAAACGTGTCGATCGCTGATTCCATAACTATATGAAACGGATTAAAAGTATCAGATTGACAGTTGTGTTCGATAGGTCACGTGATCAAGTAGATGATCGGCTATGTCATTTCCACACATTTTTGAATTTCATTCATTCAGATATGGAATGAGCGATCGACAGTTCTGACAATCCTAATATACATGTGTGTGAAATCTTTCTTTCTGAAATTGATACAAATCATAAAGTTATATTTTACTTTTGTAGAAACAGTTAGTGTAGGCTTGTTAATTATTATGCCTAAGTGGATTTGTATAGTTTTAAGCACTACAATATTAAATTCAAAGATTATATTTTTCAAGCTATTTTATTTAAGTACACTAAGAAAATTATAATTGTTTTACTAATCTTCTTTTATTTACAATTTATACAACTAAAAATAAATACTTTTTACATAACTCTCACTATACAGGTATAAAATAATCATGCACTTCTTCCATGTCTGAAAAATTTTCAACTACTTTTGTGTTTGCCCACGCTAAATCATTTGTGCATAAAATTGGTGATGGTGTGCTTTGAGAATAGAAAGATGCGTCATCAAATCCAGGTTCGTCAGTTGTGTAATAGTCGTCGTTGTTTCCAAACTCATTATTTTTATCTTCTGTTGGAAAAACATCGACGCTGCAATCTTCTGGACGTGGTAAAGTCGAGAATTCATTATCACCATCCGTTATAATGTTTTCACACTTTGATGTATTTGTAGCATATGAACTTGTATTGGAGCAACTTTTCGTCGATTCTGATGTCACATTAAAATTTCCACCAAACTTCTTGTTTTCCGAACCTTTAATAGTACCATAATTGCTTGCGAATTTATTATTATTTTTTATAAAATTTCTGAAAGGTTTCTCTTCGTACACGGTGTGATTTGATTTTTTATCGATGCAATACAAATTCGTGTTTGATGGTGTGTCCATTAAATAACCATTCCAATAGTTAGGTTTCCATAATTCGCTGGCAGATAGCGGATATTCGACGTCCGGAAAATTAATAAAATCGCGGTAGCTAGGTCCAGATGTAAACTCGGCAAATAGAGCGGGTGCATGTATCTCATTTTTTGTGTTGACATTTGTATCCTTTTTCATGATGATTTTATTGTTAAACGATACAGAATTTTGCGACTTACAAGCTAGATTTTTAGGATACAACGAGTTCTTATTACTTAGAGACATGTATTTAGAATCTTGATTGTGATAATCTAACCAACTTTTTGAAATTCCAGGGTATTCAGTTTCAGGGAAGTTAAAATCTTTACGAACAGACTTGCCGTAATCTTCAAGTTTTCTTCCATAACTTTCGAAGCGTTGGGATGGTTGTAACAAATTACTTTTAAAGGCCTGTTTTCTTAAGTGGCCATTAACTCTTGCGCGGGGTCGATTTGCGTATTTTCGTGGCAATCTTAAACAGTTTACGTCAACCTGTGGAAACAAATTTTGATGTCTAAAAATCTTGAGTATATGACATAAAAAAATATTTGCACACAAAAATTCGTTGACCATATGGCAATCAAAGATTTAAATAATGCAAACACTCACCCGTAACAGAACTAGCACTATCAAAGCAAGTGTTATTTTTTCCCGAAGTCCCATAATGTTTTAAACGGTATTTAACTTATCATTCTTATTTTATAATACGTATCTATAATATTCGATAATTTTTTTTAATAAAACGTGATAGTTATGTGTCAATTTTATTATTATACAATTGAATAGACTTATCTATAAAAGCCTTTAAAAGATTTTCGCAACAAGTAATAATTATGAGATATTCACGTAAAGATAAGTTTTATCATCAAAGAAAGTGATGAAAAAAGTTTCTTTTTACTTGTAGTATAATTTAGGAGATCATTAGGATTTGCCACTTTCCTTTATTTCTTCAATAGATTCACTGAAACTAGCTGTTTCTGCGTAGTCACTGCTGTTGTTTGATATTTGAAAATCATTATTTTGTAACTGATGATTAAGCGAAATTATCAATTCTAAAAAGAAGTCACTTTCATCAGATTTTTCTTTGTTTTCGTAGCCTAGATGGTTTTGGGTCTCGACAATTTGATCATTTGGATTCATTGTAGTTTCTGTAAAGTTATCGTTGGAAGTATTAATATTTTGAGAATAATTTGAAACTCTGAAAACAAATGAATCCTCTGTCGATTCGCTTAGTGCTGGAACCGTCATAATATCTTCAACTTGAGATTGTATATTAAAGAATTCTGTATGATTGTTTTCTGAAAAATCGAAATAATCAAATATTAGTGTAGATAAGATGTTTTCAAAATCAGTACTGTTAATTTCATCATATTGTGAGAAATTGTCTCCTAAATTTAGGTCAATTTCCTCTATTAAATCTCTTATTAAGGCATGTTCTTCTTCTGAATATAAATTATTGACCTCAACGTAGTCATCATCCAAAATATCTAGAGGTTGGTTAGCATCATCAAGTATCATTAAATCACTCTGGTTGTTTAAACTTTTATGAACCTCTGGTTCTATAACAGAATTATCTTGGTTAATATCGTTATTATTCACATTCAGTGTATTATCTTGGTAATTTTCGAAAGCATGTTTCATTTCAATCGTGTTCTCTAATTTTATATTATGCCATAAAGTATCATTCTGTTCACTACTTAAAATATTACAAATATTGTCACTAAAATTATCGGGATCAATTACAATAGAACATTTTGGCATACCAGTTAAATTATCGACTTTCGGTTTGGTTTCAAATTGTTTTGCTGGAGTTATAGCAGGAGAATTTTTCGAAGCAATAGCTTTATAAGAATGTTTCACATCATCAGAGAATGGTGCTAAAACATCGTCTTTGGGCGATTTATAATAAAAAGGTTCAGTTATATCAAAAATACTGGTAGGGTATGTAACCTCTGGAAAAAAGCTATTAATTTCATCTATTTTAACTGCTCGCTTGTTAATATTCATCGAATAACTGCAAGAAGAATGCGCCTGGAAAAAAATAGAAACGAAATTGTTTTTTAGAGAACGTAAGAATTTTTTTTTGTAGCACTCAACCACTCAATTTAGGAATTATTATATCCAAAATTGTATTATATTCACAACTTACATTTAATACAATGAAGGCTAACAATATTTTTAACTCCATTTTCAGTTAAAAGCAAATCTAGTTCAAACATTTGGTCATAGAATCTATGTTATTGTGTTACGATAAGTAAATATCTATTACTTTATTACAAACATTCTTTTATATACTACAATATTACAAAATTATTGCATGCCAAATATTAAAAAATACATATTATTTACTTGAGTGTAATTTGTAATTGTATCTTATCGTTTGTTATTGTTATACGTTTCTTAATATCTCATAATTGGCTTATTTCATACTTCTGTAGACAAAAACACAGTGTTTCAGAGTGTTACTTAAATGAAAAAAACTGAAAATTTTACTTTGGTTTAATAGATTAGATAGGCACAAAGTTGTCTTATTTTTTTTATTTAAGTATACTTTTACGTTAAAAATACGCTATATAAATTAGTAGTAAGGCCTCAGTATTTTCTGTATGGCGAACATATTTATTTTGTAATTTCAAATTCATTTTTCGAAATCATTCATTTAAATTCCAGTCGTTCTTGCAAATTGGTTATTTTATGTACCAAAAAACAACCTAGAATAAAAATATTAATTGACATTTTTCTTTATATTAGGAAATATAAATACAATATTCTATAAACAATGACTATCAAAGGCAATTTGATCGAGATACATACCATTTAGCAGCTTCCGCACCCAGCGTAACAATTTCCACAGAATCCGTTATTCCCACAATTTCCGTAATTTCCACAATTACCGCAATTTCCATAATTCCCAAAATTACCACCAATTCCATAATTTCCACAACTGCCGCAATTTCCACAATTTCCATAATTTCCGCAGTTTCCGCAGTTTCCACAATTACCGCAATTTCCATAATTCCCAAAATTTCCGCAACCTCCAAATCCATATCCGTAATTGTTAATATACGGAAGAGGTAGTGGACCGATTCCCCCGCAACCGGCGAGGTCCCCTCTACCAAATAGAGCGAGAATTATGAACGGGAGAAGAATCTTTAGATCGTCATCATTATCATTAATGTATTGGACAGGGTAGTTGTAGCCATTGTATCCGCAGTATTGGCACTGGGCGATGATCTGTGAAGCAGGCATGAAACGAAAATAAATCCTTATTTATTCAAAACATTCTGACAGTGTCAAACTACATCAAATCGTTTAACAGCCAGTTTCTTTATTGATAGTAACAGCTAAAGTAATAGTTAAATATTTCGGTCTGATCCTTATGTCTTTCGTGATAATGGTCAGACCACCATATTTAACTATTACTTTAGCTGTTACTATCAATGAAGAAACTGGCTGTTAGAATACATCCCATATTCTTGAGTAAATGAGTACTATAATTTTAAAACAACCTACCTAATCTAAACTACCTACGTTAAGTGAATACTGGAAAGGCGATGAAAGTTAAAGGCAAGTAAATGGAGTTAAATGAGGACTAAAAGATAAAAACCGGCCAAGTGCGAGTCGTGCTCGCGCACTCAGTGATCCATCCTATCACTAAATCCTACTAAACACCACTGCCCCGACAAATTCAAAAACGAGACAAAAAATGACGTTTTTTGTATGGTATCCCCTTTAAATATTTATTTTATTTTGTTTTTTTAATATTTGTGTAACTGTCAACAGAAATACATTATCTGTTAAAATTTCAACTTACAAATTAGGTGGTACAGTCCGCAGACAGACGGACAGACGAACAGACGAGCGGACAACGGATATAATAGGATCCCGTTTTACCTTTTGGGTACAAAACCCTAACTATTATTACTTATAGCGAATTTTTTTCATCTTAAGAGTCAAAGAATAATTAGGTACAGAAGGGAATAAAAAACTTTGTCTCACCTGTAGGACCACAAAACATACAGCGAAAAGGACGAGCCTGACTGATGCCATAGTGGATGTTTAGTTTCCAAAGTCGAATTTCCGTTTTTATAGAGGAAATAATAGGCCTATCGTATATATAAATTCTAGGATTTCGTAATAAGGTAAATGTGTCAAATAGGGCACGTAACGACCTTGGAAGGTACATGTTGGCTTTGATTCTGAGAAATAATTTTGAAACAAATGAAACCCAGTCACTTTGGTCTGTGTATCTACTGTACATTCTGATTTCCTGGTAGGTATGTATTGATTAACAAAAATATGGTTTTTGGTTATAAAAAATACACTCTCTCTTAACACAGACTTTTCTATGATTGCCCTGACTTCCTGACAGTATAAATAACCTGTTACAAATTCAAAATTTAAATTTTATCGTATCATTGCATTGCATTAATGAAACAGAATGTTGAAATAGCTCTATACACTCTAGCTAGAGTCGATGATACTTAATAAACGTAGATACGACAAAATATGTAATTTTGATAGATAACAGATCGGAATAAGGCCAAAAGAATCACAAGTATTTCATTGATTCACCATGCACAAAAGCTGAAGCTTACTTGCAAACTTTACTTCATAACAATTCTTATCATCTAATAACTAATCAGTGTTGTTATTATAAAAGCCTAAGTCCATTTTCTTTTAATTATTAGGTATTATCAATAGAGAAAGAAGGTCGCCAGCATAAGCTCCGCTCCGCTGCCAAACCAAATTTTCATGCTTTTTAGACATAGATAATAAATAATAATAGATGAGCCGTAGGCATTAGGTACCGCAAAACCAGATATAATTTTGCGTAAAGACAAAGCTCAAAACTAAAAATAAAAAACTTATCATTGATCGATAGACTTGGATTTGTGGACTACGAGAAGCCTTCGACTTCATCGAAACCCACTGTTATATACTGTTATTGAGTCTCTGCAGAGGCCAGAGATGCCAGGTCGACTGGCGGTATATCGAGGTGCTGCGAGGAATAATTTACAACTCCGCCTCAATGATCTAAATAAGGATAGATAGAAACAATATTGGGAACCGCCATTAGTCTACTATGTTAACCCTGGCGGTCATAGATGTTAGATCAAGAGCTGCATACAGAATTCTTCGATACGACACAAATTGTCAGAAAACACCTTACTTTGGAGCCCTGATCCTGACCACTTGAGATATTCGTCAAAAAGAAAATAAAAATTATTAAACAAATACATATTCGACTCATGTCCTAGAATCCGAGTATTCCGATACTGTATGAAGATGGAAAAATCCTTAATTCTCAACGCATATTCGAGCGCATGTTTACACCACGGATCGTTAAACATAATAATATAATGTAGTAGGTAGCAGTCAAGTCTTCAAGGTCGAAAGTTACCGCCTCTTCATTATTCTTTTTATTTTTAATTGATATTCTAAATATGAATTAATTAAATATTAAGGCGATGTCTCATTCGACATGCACATTTCGATGAAATACGATGCGAATGGTTGCGTTTTAGGTGCGTCCAAAGCCATACCACAGTCCAGATTTATGTTCCCTTTCGTTATCGTATTCGCATTATCGTATCAAGACACGCGGCAGCGTGTCAAGCCAAGTTCAAGAAAAGGAACTGGCTAGCTAGCGCCAAGAGTAAGTTTACACGAACCACTTGGTGCCACTTTTGACCCTTCTATAACTCAAAACCTATTTAACGTAAACACATAAAACTACGTGTGTTTAATTATATCCATAAGATCATATAGAAGCCCAATTTTCATGAAGCTAGCTCAAACGGTTATAAAGATATGAAGGTCAAAAAGTCGTAAAAATTCATACTGACTGACTAGAGAATGCAATACCGGGATACCGGGATCCCGAAATACCGGGATCCCGCATACTTTTAGCGGGACTAATCCCGGTCTAAATTTTAGCGGGATCCCGCGGGACTGGCGGGATTGCAAAGAAGCGTGGTTCATGTGTGTTACTCTGTGCGAGGCGGCGCGTGAGCCGTGAACTGGCTGGGCAAACACAACGATGCGAGGGTATGAGAGGACTAGTATGAACAGTTCTGGATTAACTGCCCAACAGCCTAGGTTTGGTAATATAAGCAACCTCCAGGTGATGATTAGAAAGAAATGAACTATTTCAAGTCCGGTGGATTAAAAGGCACGTACCTTCAATTCACCTATAATTCGTTAATGACTATTGTACCAACCAGCGTGGAAGTTGAACGAGCTTTTTCAGCCGCTGGATACCTTGTGTCGAATATCAGAAGCCGTTTGGCAGCCGACACAATTAATACTTTAACTTTTCTACGTAGCCATATGTGTAAGTCTAAAAGTCTATACCCTTAATATAAACCTTATAAAGTGTGCCATGAAGCTTGTTGAATTTGGGTTGTAATTTTTTTCAAATTTCAAAAGTTTAAATCCACCCAGCGGGATTCCGCAAATACCGGGATCCAGCGGGATTAACATAGTTCAATCCCGCAAATACCGGGATTGAAATTATCTGGCGGGATTGCATTCACTATGACTGACATATAGTACAAAAACCTAACCTACTTCCAGATGACCTAGAAGGATGAAATTTGGAATCCAGCTCGGTAACTGTGTGCAAGCGTAGGAAAAAATCAAAAAATAAAGAAAAGTCAAAAAATAAGGGGTGTTCCCATACAAACTGACATATAGTACCTAAATCTAACCTATACTTCCAGATGACCTAGAAAGATGAAATTTGAAATCCAGCTTGGTAAGTGTGTGTAAGCGTAGGAAAAAATCAGAAAATAAAAAAAAGTCAAAAAATAAGGGGTGTCCCCATACAAACTAACATATAGTACAAAAACCTAACCTACTTCCAGATGACCTGGAAGGATGAAATTTGGAATCCAGCTCGGTAACTGTGTGTAAGTGTAGGAAAAAATCAAAAAATAAAGAAAAGTCAAAAAATAAGGGGTGTCCCCATACAAACTAACATATAGTACAAAAACCTAACCTACTTCCAGATGACCTGGAAGGATGAAATTTGAAATCCAGCTCGGTAACTGTGTGTAAGCGCAGGAAAAAATCAAAAAATAAAGAAAAGTCAAAAAATAAGGGGTGTTCCCATACAAACTGAAATATAGTACCTAAATCTAACCTATACTTCCAGATGACCTAGAAAGATGAAATTTGAAATCCAGCTTGGTAATTGTGTGTAAGCGTAGGAAAAAATCAGAAAATAAAAAAAAGTCAAAAAATAAGGGGTGTCCCCATACAAACTAACATATAGTACAAAAACCTAACCTACTTCCAGATGACCTGGAAGGATGAAATTTGGAATCCAGCTCGGTAACTGTGTGCAAGTGTAGGAAAAAATCAAAAAATAAAGAAAAGTCAAAAAATAAGGGGTGTCCCCATACAAACTGACATATAGTACCTAAATCTAACCTACTTCCAGATGACCTAGAAAGATGAAATTTGAAATCTAGCTTGGTAAGTGTGTGTAAGCGTAGGAAAAAATTATAAAATAAAAAAAAGACAAAAAATAAGAGGTGTCCCCATACAAACTGTCATATAGTGCCTAAACCTAACCTACTTCCAGATGACCTAGAAAAATGAAATTTGAAATCCAGCGTAGTGATTGTGTGTGAGCGTAGGAAAAAATCAGAAAATAAAGAAAAGTAAAAAATAAGGGGTGTCTCCATACAAACTGACATATGGTACCTAAACCTAACCTACTTCCAGATGACCTAGAAAGATGAAATTTGAAATCCAGCACGGTAATTGTGTGTAAATGTAGGAAAAAATCAGAAAATAAAAAAAAAGTCAAAAAATAAGGGGTGTCCCCATACAAACTGACATATAGTACCTAAACCTAACCTACTTCCAGATGACCTAGAAAAATGAAATTTGAAATCCAGCTTCGTGATTGTGTGTAAGCGTAGGAAAAATCAGAAAATAAAAAAAAGTCAAAAAATAAGGGGTGTCCCCATACAAACTGACATATAGTACCTAAATCTAACATAC
The DNA here is from genome assembly GCA_963855885.1 of Coenonympha glycerion. Taxonomy (NCBI): domain Eukaryota; kingdom Metazoa; phylum Arthropoda; class Insecta; order Lepidoptera; family Nymphalidae; genus Coenonympha; species Coenonympha glycerion. Next base: position 13,454,232 of record OY979630.1, on the reverse strand, counting down.
TTGCAGATGACCTAGAAAGATGAAATTTGAAATCCAGCTTGGTGATTGTGTGTAAACGTAGGAAAAAAATCAGAAGATAAAAAAAAGTCAAAAAATAAGGGGTGTCCCCATACAAACTGACATATAAGGTGGGTGGACCATGGAAGGGCACTCTAACAATTGAACAGTTATTATTCGTTTATTTACTGAATAAATGATACGAACAAATAATAAAGTAATACTTTGTTTTATTACGTAACATATAAACCACTTTTTTAAATTTCAGATTTGATCAATATTGATTAAACTTAACTTTCATTGAACGCTTCCAAATGGCGTTGCTAGGAACAAGGCTCTTTAGAAGGCCATTATAATAAAGCAGTCATTTAACACTAAAAGTTAATAAATAGCGATTAAATCTACAATAAAAAGAATTGGTTTATATGTTACGTAATAAAACAAAGTATTACTTAAATATTTGTTAGTTTCACTTATCCAGTAAATAGATGAATAATAACTATTTATTTGTTAGAGTGGCCTTCTATGGTACACCCACCTTATTTTAACGTCGTCGATTTCCTATATCAATGAAGCGAGGGACCGTACTGCCAAAATAGTGGCGCGAGCGATTCGCCGCCGCGTCTGTGATTTCTAGTCCGATGGATGTTTATGTAGATAGAAGGAATTTGTCATCACATGGCAATAACTACGAAATTTTAATAGTTGGCCTTCGAAGGAGCATGGCCTTCCATGGTCCACCCACCTTAGTACCTAAACTTAACCTACTTCCAGATGACCTAGAAGGATGAAATTTGAAATCCAGCTCCGTGATTGTGTGTAAGCGTAGGAAAAATCAGAAAATAAAAAAAAGTCAAAAAATAAGGGGTGTCCCCATACAAACTGACATATTGTACCTAAATCTAACATACTTGCAGATGACCTAGAAAGATGGAATTTGAAATCCAGCTTGGTAATTGTGTGTAAACGTAGGAAAAAAATCAGAAGATAAAAAAAAGTCAAAAAATAAGGGGTGTCCCCATACAAACTGACATATAGTACCTAAACTTAACCTACTTCCAGATGACCTAGAAGGATGAACTTTGGAATCCAGCTCGTTAATTGTGTGTAAACGTAGGAAAAAATCAAAAAATAAAAAAGTCAAAAAAATAAAAAATAAGCGGTGTCCTCATACAAAAAACTTATAATACGCGCTAAAAAACCAGGTTCTTCGTGCCTTAACCATTATTATATGAGATTTAACAACTTTAATGAAATTTACAACTCGTTCGCTATAAGTTTGCCGCTGTCAACTGTCACGCGTTTAGCGTTGTCTCAGCCACTTATTTCTAGTTCCAGTAAGAAAACGCTATACTGACATCATTTGACAGCAGCAAACTTATGTTGTACTAGCTGACCCGGCGAGCTTCGTTCCGTCTAACAGTTGATTCTTTAATTTGGACATTGCAACATTAGGTACTTTATTTTTCTATTTTATTTATTATCACTATTATCTCTAACATTCAAGACAGTGTAGAAAATAGTATAAAAAAGAAAACCACGCAGCGGAAACGTAAGAAAAAGCTTTAAACTCAATACCTGCCCAGTTTTCTTTACAAAAAGTAATGATATCCCACCAAAAACATAAATGTAAAAAAAGAGAGCCAAGTTCGAGAGCCGCAAAAAGAATGGAGATCAAAATGAGTGCCAAGTTCTATGTAAAATCGAAATTTGTATTTATAGGAACAAAAAAACAATATGAACAATAATTAAACTCTATTTCTTTGCTTTATTGGATACCTATAACAATTGCTATTATTCAAAAATGTGAGATCTTAAAATAGGTTAGATTTGACTTGGCGAGTTTTTATCTGAATTAAAATGTTGTATAACTTTATAAAATGACTGATGTAATGAAAACTGGCCAAGTCAAATCTTACCTATTTTAAGATCTCACATTTTTGAATAACAGCAATTGTTATAGGTATCCAATAAAGCAAAGAAATAGAGTTTAATAATTGTTCATATTGTTTTTTTGTTCCTATAAATACAAATTTCGATTTTACATAGAACTTGGCACTCATTTTGATCTCCATTCTTTTTGCGGCTCTCGAACTTGGCTCTCCTTTTTTACATTTATGTTTTTGGTGGGATCTCTATATCAAGCTCCATATCTTATTATCTATACCTCATACAGTTCTATATCATACCCTCATGGGTATAATATATTTTTTTTTATTTGGGTTACAAAACCGGTTACAATCATATAGTAGCTTATAGGGCCTATAACTAATTAATATGATGATATCTATTTATGTGTACCAACACCACTGACATATGCATAGGGGATCCAGATAAAAGGTGATGGAATTGACCAATTCTTCCATCTTAACTCAGCCATCAAAACAATAACATACCATTTTTCTTTTGGCCTATAATATTATTACAATTTACAGCCTACCGTCCTACGATGCGATAAGATGCGATGTAAAGCTACATAGAGTCTCGTGTGGCCCAGCATCACTTCGCATCTCATTGCGTTTGTAGGTCTTACCTACAAACGCATAAGACACCTGCAACCATATATCTCAGCGTCAATCGGTTCGGACCCTAACGACTGCACATTAGGTATCCTACTATTAGGCAGTAAGAAACCAATAATTGACTTTGGATAGCGATCGCAAATATTATAATTGCGATAACACCCATTTTTCTGGTTTCATACCAAAATGGTAAAAATGGAACCCTTATGGTGAGACTTTCTCCGTCCGTCCTTCCGTCCGTCCGTCCGTCCGTCCGTCCGTCCGTCCGTCCGTCTGTCACACTCGATTATTTCAGTAACTATTTAAGCTATCGACTTGAAATTTAGAATAGTTATAAGTATTAGTGACCCGACGTCATAACAATCGTAAAAATTTGAAAATTGTTTTTATTTTTATTTAAAAAGGGGGGAAAACCGGGTCGATAAAATTTCAAAATGAGACAACAATATTGAGTGGGGTATCATATGAAAGGGTGTTACTTGTGTATTCTAAAACTAATTTTTATTTATTTTTATGCCTGATAGTTTTTGATTTATTGGGCAAATTGTCGAAAAAAATACCGTTCCCCCCCTTATCTCCGAAGTTTACCAATCGAAAAATCTGAAATAATTATGATCAATAGAAATTAACGTATATTTTACAGGAAAAATAAAATGAACCCGCTGACTTATATACTTTTTTTGATAATAACAATAATCCGCCAAAAACAAAGTTACGTTTGCGGTTTGCCAGCAAAATTACCTACATGTAAATTATACTCGTAAATTCATGAACAAAAGTGATTCTTTAAATTTTTTACTTCTTTTATGGTATGGAACCCTCGGTGCGCGAGTCCGACTCGCACTTGGCCGTTTTTTTCTTCGTTCGAAAGTGATGTAAAATCAATCTTGAAAACGCATGGGTATGGCTATAACTGCTGTATAGGTATGTCACTTTACGACAGACGATAAGCAAACGTGCTTTATCAGTGTCAATTATTTATTTTCTACGCTGTGTTTATTAACTAAGATCTAATACGGACCACCTGCCATCTTATTACAGCAATATTCACGAGTATCTCCATGTTTTAATTGCCATTCAAGAGAATAAATATAGACAACGGATTTCATCATTATAATTCAAAGCCTGAGAATTGAAGATTTTAAGTAAAATAACATTATAGTTTTAATTATGATTCATACTTTAATAACAAAAACTTTATACAATGAAATGTAATTTAAAGGTTTATACGAATCAAGAAAATTAATATCAACATCTGCAACTGCATCTGTCAGATTTGTGTTTAATGCATTTATTGCAACCGCACTCTGAATTCGAACAACCGCATCCTGATTTGCTACCGCACTTCGACTTGGAGCGTCGTTTCTTGCATTCACCACATTCGCAATTTCTACAACTGTCGCAGCAGCCGGTATTAGAACAACCACATCCATTTTTCTTGCAACCACAGCCACAATCCGAACAACCATAATCCGATCCACAGTAGTTGTTATTAATTAAACTGTCACAGCATACTGGAATAGGGTACGGTACGTAAATAGGTTCGTTGTCAGGTTTATGGTTGAGAGCAGAGACGAGACTTAAAACTTCGCATAAGTCGTCATCATTGTCATTTACCACAATGACTATAGGTTGCTGATAGTCATTTGGATACTGGTTGCTGTAATATGAGGGCTGTTGGTAATAATCATAACCACTAGTTTGAGGGTACGTGCTAATGTATATAGTTGGTGCACTTGAACTGTAATCATATCCAGACCCATAAGGGTAGCTGTTGTAAGATTGAGAATACGAGTCCCAAGATGATCCACTGCTATATCCATTCCAGCATTGGTTCGATGATTGGAACTAAAAACAAAAAGCATAACAACAATTTTAACATCTCTTGCCTTTTAACATCTCTTGCAGTCTGGAATAAGTAAGAAACTCAGACTACATTAAATAAAGGGTAAGAAATTGATATCGAATAATTAAAATTTCGTATACGTTTCTATGACTTAACATCTATCATCATTATTTATTTATTATTAGACACTAGGAAAAATGCTTTTAATTTAAGAAATTTTGAATCACTTTCACATTGATCCTTGTGGAAGAGACCAGCACAATTTTGAGACTCTAAAACCAAATCGCTATGCATAGTGCACATAATGAATCCCTTCAGGGGATAAATAATATACTTAAAGACAATTTTACGATGATATTGCGCTTGTTTTGAATATATTATTATAAAATTACAAAGTTTTAATAATTTATTATTCAGTGCACTTGGATCAGTAAATTAGAAATATAGGTCATTAGAATTTAAAGAAATATTTACCTTCACCCAAAAAAGTAGAAAGAGAAGCGTTGTGTGAATCGAAAACATGTTTCTTTCGTGTTCGACCTAAATATATTTGATACTAAGAAAGTGGGCTCCTTTTATAAGTCACTGGGACAACTCGGAAAGGTATTTTGTAATATTTCGAAACCATTTCTGTAGCACCACTGCAGCCATATGGCATAATTTAATAATTTGAAGAAAATTCGAAAATATATGAGAATGACATCTATGATACATTTTTTTGAATTTCGAATCGAACCACACTTATAGCTACAGTTGCGTTTATCATTGTATTATTTCTATAAAAAAAAAAACACCAAACTTGTATAAAAAAGATTGTTTAATTGAGTGATACGCAGTCACCCGTTGTAATGATTAGGCTAATTTCACCTTGATTGTTAGAATTGCAATTGCAGGGTGGAAGAACTGGTCCCGGCGAAGGTAGTCCCGGGGAGGATGTTTCAGGATACCCAATCGACCCAGAGGTTAGGGAATTATACGGCACAGGTATGGGATAAGGGATGCACGAGCCATCACATCCTGCACCAAAATTGAGGTTGAATCCATTGTATCCATTGTCACAGTTACCATTGTTACCGTTATAGTTGTTACCGTTGAAGTTGATATTGTCATAGCCATAAAATTCACCGCAACCGTTGTAACCACAACCATAATTGCCTCCACAACCATAGTTTCCTCCGTATCCACAATTTCCTCCGTACCCACAACCGTTGTTACCATTCTGGCAACCATAACCGCCTCCTCTATTGCTCAACGCGAAAATGAGGAAGTATAAAAGATGGTAGAAATCGTCATCATCGCGCTCTATAAAAATGGGTGGCATTGGCATCGGAGGGATAGACGGGAAACCTCCATAGTTGGAATAACTTGGAAAAGTTGGTGCAGAAAATACTTCAGTGCTAGTGATTGGTCTTATAACTGCAGGTACTGAGAATTGCCCGGTAGGTTGGATATACAATGTTGCACATAGCGATGGTCCACTTGAAGATTGCGTGAAGAATTCAACCCGTTGAGCCGATAGTTCACAGCCCTAAAAAAACAAATGTAAGTATAGACTGAATGTACCTACTACAAAATATATAATGTAAGGAATAGAATTAGTTGTTCCACAGCTAGGCACAGGTCTACTATCAGAGAAATATCAGGGTTGGCGGGCTTCGTGTAATTTTGAGAACATCGCGGTGAACTCTTAGATTTCTTCACACTTTCAAATTAAAAGATAGTTCAATCCACGAAATAGCGCCCCTCTCTTTCACAATAGCTCAAGTTTCATGCGATTCGTAAATAGTTAGGAAGGTGTGAGTTGCGTCCTTGTGGATTGGACTATCTAAAGCAAGTGTTATGTAGTTTTCTAAAAAGCACTTAGCTCCGAAAATTCCCGAAATACCCCGATTGGAACGACCAGAAAGATAGACTGCCAAATAAAAAAACATAATAAGAAAATTTTACTAACATACTAATTAATACAAAGATGATCGGCTAAATAGTTAAAGTTTTGAATTAACTAAGCAATAATAATTAATTACCTTCGCGAAGAGCAATAACGCAGACAATAATATCGGATGCCCCATAATGGTTAGAAATAATTGACCAAAGGATATCTCTACACTTCTTTTATACGCAGAGAATTTCAAAAGATATATAGGTTACTCGGCATACCGTGACGTAACACTATCTTTTTGGGGCATAAGCACGTTTGGTATGATACAAAAATAGTTAAAATCCACCTGTTGGTTAAGCATTAACACGAAAAGGGTATGACAAAAGCAAAACACTATATATATTTATAATTCTTTATTTGAAAAAAGAAATATTACCATGACCTTATTCGTACATTAACTCCACTAGACAATTAATGTCTTGTAAATATACTTATTGAAACGTGCAGAAAATAGAAAGTTAGGAGTCAAAGTGGTGCAAACGAGTGAAATCCTTTGTCTAATATAAATAATAGCGAAATCTTACGAAATATATTTCAATTTCGAAACTTTATAGATTTTGATTAAGATGGTCTTCGTAACTTCAATAGACATATTTTAGGTTAAATGTATATTTTTAAGAATTAAAAAAAATACAATAAAAACATAAAAAAAATATTTTAATGATTTTAAAAATAGGTATGAAGGGTAAGGGTATGAACGCAAAGAATATAACAAACTTGAAGAAAACAGTGTTGTTTCCTTTCTTACTAGTTTTTTCTGGAATTATGTTCTCCTAACTTTGTTCACCTATCAAAGATCCTGTGACTCCTATTAATGGTTATTCATTTTGCTAACAATTAACAATAGGGCTGTTGATTGGTATCGGGATAGGATACGGTACGAAGGTGGTGCCCCCTGAGTTTCCGCAGCATCCCCCGTACCCCCCGCCTCCGCAGCCGCCGCCGAACCCTCCGTCGGCCAACAGCAACATCAGAATCGGCAAGATGTACTTCAGGTCGTCTCTGCCTCTGCTTTCTATGTACACGGGATATGGTGTCCCGTACCCTGGGCCGTAGTTGCTCATTTGACATTGCGCTGAGATTATCTGGAAAATTTAACACTTGCACATTTTTTGTCTTTTCGTTTTTCCCTACAAGTTGCATCCAATTAGTACCTAGCCAATGACGTGAGCCTTTTTTATGCTATACAAGTTAGTAGGTACTTGACTGCGATCTCACCTGATGGTAAGTGATGATGCAGTCGAAGATGTTAGCGTACTAACTTGGAAGGGGTAAGTTAAGTCACCCCAACGGTTTCTACACAGCATCATACCGGAACGCTTAATCGCTTGGCGGTACGTCTTTGCAGGTAGGGTGGTAACTAACCACGGCCAAAGCTCCCACCAGACCAGACCTGAGCCAATTTAGAAATTATAAAATTCCAAAGTGGCCCGTGAAGGGAATCGAACCCGCGACCTCCCACTCGAATCCGAGCGTGCGTCCCCTGCGCCACGGAGGTCGTCAAAAGTAGTAGAGCCTGTAGACAAAGTGACATTCTGTTAGCGATGTTGCGAATAGAAAAGTCCAAAATGTATGGGATGGAAATTAGCTATCACTATGGCATAGCGTAAGCTAACGTCAATACCTTTCATTTTTGGCTTTCTCTATCGCTATATGTAGCGATAGATATCGCTAATAGAATATAACTTTGTCTTGGCCCTCTGTACACTGTTTAAATTAAATACCTTTTTTCCAGATGAGGAGTCGATAGTAATATAGGTGTACTAATTTTAAACGTCACTAAGATTATTATTTTAAGCGTATTTTTGATTGAAAAATCAGTTAAATCTGTAATGTAACCATGAAAGCAATAAGCAAATTATATAAAAAACTCTTACATTAAAAAAGCTTAGAAAAAGTAGACAGCTGCACCACCACAGAGTCGACATTTTGACCCATTTAAACAAGACCTCATGCCCAACATTCTTATTTATATAACTTTTTATATCGATTGCATGCATACTTATATTATCAGATTTTGAAACTAAAATTACATATTGCTGTTACAATTGTTAATCATAATATTAAAAATTTCTGGAATTATGGAAATCGTTTGATGTGTACAGTACCTAACTGTAGAAATTATATTTGTAATTAGATCATTTTACTATTGATAACCTCTATGGAATCTCTGTTGCGATGAACTCGCAACAATTTATTGCATTTTGCAAAAGTTTGCGAAATAATATTCGCTACCTACGAGTATATATCACGTACTTTTTAAACAGAGCTGATAAAACAGTATTTAAAAGATGCTTTTAGCCTGAAATGGAAACAGAAATAAAAGATACTTTTAAGATTATATTATTTATTAAAAAAATGTAGTACGTACTCGTTATAAGCAAAGGAATACGAAAAGAGAAAACCGACTTAAGACCACGTAACACTAAAAATAATTCTAAAATCAGTTAGGTGTCGACTTTATTGACGAGTGCAAAAAAGTTCCGACCTTGACCTTCAGAATTCATTTTCAATCTTCAACCGTCATTGTTTATCATAATATCTTCACCAAATATAAATTTGACCAGTTTTTAAACAAAAAAGAATCACTTAATTTGGTTAACAGCTAACAAACTATTCGAACGCATACCGAGGAATTCCTTCTTCTATATCAAAAATATTTTTTTAAAAATCATAAAATTTTAAATACTTATCATGTCTAATTTCGGTAAGTATGTGTATTGTCAACGTCAACGTCGCCCTATTGGTCGTTACAGTGTCACCGGTGATTTGGGCGGGCATGAAACCTCGCCAGAGGGTTAGGGGCGTCTCCTGTGAGAGTCGGACCGCGGCTTAGGTCGACGTTGGACACATGGTATGGGTGTAGTTTGTGGGATAGGGGGCATTGTCGGTCGTTGTCTGGACGTCCGGTCCGGGTAATAGAGGACGTGTAGGTAGATAAATATCATAAAATTTGTACTAAATTTGAATGGTAGGTACCAACCAAAGAGAATAAATGTACAACTAGGAAAACCTTTCCATAAAAATAAACAATCACTAATATTAGTGAATATTTGATGAACTTATGATCACCATTGAAACTGTTACAATATAGAGATGAAACCTTTGAGGTTTCTCATTTCGTTTTTTTAGAAAATGGGCAATGACTTCTATGTATCCTAAATGGGTAAAAAAAACACACAGGCAAGAAATGAATTCAATTACACATTTAAAAGTTATGTAGTACTCTAGGTCTACACACAGTACATCTGCAGTATAGACATTTCATTCCACGAAGACGCGCCCCAGTCTGTCAAAATCGCTCATGTTTCATTTGATTCTTATGGAGTTTAACAGAGTGGGAGCGTCATCGTGGGTTGAAATCTCTTTACTCTAAATCTACTATTTTAACGAAATCACAAAGAAGTACGCGTAGGAATCAGTCAGAAAGACACGGAAGAATTATTGCACTCTTCTCGTTCAGCATTGTTTGTTGCACCGGGAGTGCATACGGGGCAGGAGTTTAGTCGTGCCGCGTGCGCAGGCGCATGTGCTGTTGCCGCCGACCCAACTGAACAGGCGCCACCATAGCTGCACACATTAGCTTCTGTAAACTTTGGTAAGACCACCCATGAATTACGACCACACGCTTACTATCCTCAGACTTTTAATTCGATGCTCTATCTAGTCGGAGCGCGAGCGACTACCTATGTATTTAAAAATATCTTTGTATAATCTATGTATTTTTATTTGTTCATTTAATTTACCAAATGACACATTTAAAACGTCATTTTACTGTGCATCTAATCTAAAGTCGGGGTATAAGTTTTGAAAAATGGAACTACCGTGGAATTTCTAAAAAATCGAAATATTTAACATAAACTATTGCCAAAACGCAAGCATACTAAATTATCACATTTTCTGATATGCTTAAAATACCAAGTTAGTTCTACATACATTTTGTAAAAAATTAACATGAAAGAAATCGGCATACGAGCTACAATGTGGTGGTTTTATTTCCGTGCATTTACGTATATGCTCATGTAAGCTTACTTCCAATGTAAAGAGCTGTACCAAATTGTAAAATATGTTGCAAACATCTAACCAGGTTTCTGGATGGACCAACGGAAGTAAATGGACGGAAAGACAAAGGAATAATTTGGTCATTAAATTAATATCAGTTTGATCCTTATTAAGGGGATTTATTGAATTTATTTTTGTCTTTGTCACTCTCACGGATACGTTGGTGGGTGCGACATGCAGCGTCGCGGAAGAATATAACAGAAAAACGACCTTTTACCTAATTACTCAAAACTAAGCCACTTATCCACTTATCAAAAATCTGTTTTTCAACGCTTTAAGGTATTGTTATTATCAACACATTAAAACAAAAATTACAATAACAGCCATTGTAGTTACCGATGAAAATGAGAAAAACTGAGATTTTGGAGCAAATTTGGGAGAACTTTCTATCGAGAAAATTTTATCCAATCGTGTTTCTGCTTTTCAGCGATTTTAAATTAAAGACCCAAATTACATGACGTTTAAATTTAAAAGTATATTATTTATAAGTGTTTCTATAGATTTTAAACTAAACTTTACTAAAGTTCGCTTAAAACGGCTTCTAAGCCGTTAACGCAATGTTACGACATAAAGTTTCTTCCTAATTTTCTTTTTTTAACCGACTTCAAAAAAAGGAGGAGGTTCTCAATTCGTCGGAATCTTTTTTTTTTTTCTATGTATGTTCACCGATTACTCGAAGACGCGTGGACCGATTTGAAAAATTCTTTTTTTGTTAAAGAGGGTTTTGTTTCCAGGTGGTCCCATTTTAATCAGGTCAGGATCTGATGATGGGATCATGGTGAAATCGAGGGAACTCTTCAAATTTTGCTAGTATACTTAAAGCGAGTTGGGTATTTTTTATATATTTGATGACTAAAGTCATCAAGTCAGGGTCTGATGATGGGATCTTGGTGAAATCGAGGGAACTCTTCAAATTTTGCTAGTATACTTGAAGCGAGTTGGGTATTTTTTATAGTTACTGGTGCATTTGCTAGCAGATACTGATTTGATGACTAAAGTCATCAAGTCAGGGTCTGATGATGGGATCTTGGTGAAATCGAGGGAACTCTTCAAATTTTGCTAGCATACTTGAAGCGAGTTGGGTATTTTTTATAGTTACTGGTGCATTTGCTAGCAGATACTGATTTGATGACTAAAGTCATCAAGTCAGGGTCTGATGATGGGATCTTGGTGAATTTTAGGTATCTCTTCGAGTTTATGAACACACCTCAAACGATTTGGGTATTTTTACAACGCCTTGTGCATTTTATTGTTTTCCACTAAAAAGTATAAAATAAAAATGGGAAATGCTTTCCAAAAAACCAACTTCAAATGCCACTACAAAGAGTGAAATAATTTTAATTTAAATTTTAGGTACCTACACCAATTCGAAGTCGGGCAATGTTTCATACAATCCCTAATAGTCCTTCTTACTTACTTGATGTGCGAAGAAATGACGAAGTCATGACAATCGCCCGACTTCGAATTGGTGTAGGTACCTAAAATTTAAATAAAAATTATTTCACTCTTTGTAGTGGCATTTGAAGTTGGTTTTTTGGAAAGCATTTCCCATTTTTATCTATATTATATACTAGTAAACATATTATACTATTGTATAACATGTGATTAAGATTTGATTCTCTTTCGTCTCAGTCTAAGACAACTTTTATTTAAGTTAAGTGTTACTTATTATCTTGGCATGTTATACATACATTATATAATATTATCAAGTTATAGTTCACTGATTTCTTAAAAACATTTTTGGGCGAAAATTATATTTCGTGAATTTATTAGATTCGAAGAAAGTTTACTCGCAATAAACTGAAACATGAGTATCTCGCTACTCCTCTAGATTAAACGTCACTTTTTATTACAATCAATAAAATAGGTTTTGTGCAGGGATTCATGCCAAAAAGGCTCTAGTCTCACTCAGCTCTTCATCCATTTGTACGATACTGCGTATTTCATTAATTGTAGGGTTTCTACTTTGTATCCCTGCAACGAAATTAGTTACAGTTATAGCGTACTCTGATCACTTTAAATGTTCATTCTTGAACATTTAAAGTGAACAGAGTACGTTCATATAAATTTTTATCTGAAGAACTAATGAGATGTTGTTTTAACCGCATGATTTTATCTCAAAACAAGTAACTATTTAGATATAATTGATATATTCGAATATATTTTTTTCTTGTAAACTTTTTTTTTTCTTTATACTTCTCCGCGCTTGGAATCTTCTTCCTTTGTGCGTATAATTATAGGCGAACTGCAAAACACAGTTTCGTAATATTATTTTTTGGTTTTTGTTCGATCGTAAAAAAAGTCAAACGTGTAAGTACTAAGTATCTACTATTTGTAGAGAGATGAAGATGTTGAGAAAGACCAAAAAAGAAATGGATGTTTTGGTGAGACAGGATATGTGTGTTAAAGGAGAGAATGAATAAAATAAGAAGACGCGTCGTGTGAAAGACTCCACAAAGTGCGGAAAAATGATGGAGAAGAAGAATTCTATTTACTTTATCAAAATTGGATGCGTATTCGCATAGACTAGAAGCATTGTGAAGAATCTACAAAGAATCGAGGGTTCCTTACTTACTAGTTGGAAGTTATACCTCTATTTTTTTTAATATATTGTAATATTAAATCATATATTTCTTTCATCTACATTATATTCCAATTACCTCTGTAGAAAACATCAGATACGGAAACTTCAGGGTATGAGTGTAAATCGTACCTGCCTTGACCCGACCGATCTTAGTATAATGAAAAGGTTTTCCTTTGATAAAACATTATATTAGATGTAAAAGGTACCTACATATTGCTCGGATTTAGGCTCGCATTTGAGATAAAATATCATTTTGCAAATGGAGTAAATTCGTGGCAAGATCGCTCGGGGTCCGACGCGATCGGTTGGAATAACCCGATTGCTGGTTAGACCGAAATAAATTTCATCCTCGTTACGCGTTCGGGTATTTTTCGTTATTTCTTTCGGATATTAAATGTTTACTTCGCTAGCTATGTACTTCAATAATAATTTATTAGTAAATGACATGGCCGGATTCTGCCCTCAAAAAAAAATATTCATGGCCATTGACAAACAGTACGTCATATTAAAGCTTATAATTATGTCTTTACTAGCTTTTGCCCGCGGCTTCGCCCGCGTGAATTTCGGGGTTTTACAAATCCCGTGGGAGTCCTGGATTTTCTGGAAAAAAAACAGCATATGTGTTAACCTAACTTTGCTAATTGCTCCAAAATCTCCATTTTTCTAATTTCCATCGAAAACTACGATGGACATAATTGTAATTTTTTGTTTTAATGTCTCGGTAAAAAATAATTCCCAAAAACGCTCAGTACGACATTTAAATAACTGGCTTAGTTTTTGAAGTAATTAAAAAACAACGTTTTTCTGTTATATTCTTCCGCAACGCTGCATACTAACCTAACCTAACCTAACCCAACAACGTATTCATAAGAGTGAGAAGGACGAAAATAAAATCAACGTATCCGCTTGAGAATCAAATAATTTCAGAACCTTTACCTTATAGGTATCCATTTTCGCATTTATAGATTAAAATTACTATCACATATCACTCATCTAAACACACATATTTTTAATAGCGAAACAGTTCTAATATCAGAAACTATACAGGAACACCTTTTTAGCATTATTAACCTGTATCCCATTGCTTAACCAAAACACACATTATAAATAGCGAAACAATTGTACTTTCAGAACCTTTATGGGTAGGTAGGTACCCATTTTAACATTTATAGCATTACTAATTACTATACCATATCCCATAGCTCAACTAAAACATACATTGTCAGTAACAAAAACAGATGTTAGTTCAAAACCTATACTATATAGGTACCCGTTTTCATAGTTATAAAAACTCAAAACTCAAAATATCTTTATTTCACATAGGCCTAATATACAGGCGCTTGTAAATGGTCCTTATGATATTTGTCACATTTGTATGGCGATAACTCCAAGTCGACTTAAAACTAAGTTTACGAGGGTTCCAACGCGCCCTGCACTGAGAAGAAGCCCACAACAAACTCAGCCGGGTTTTGTTTTCTGTTATCACCACTTCACAAAACCTCTTAAAACTAATTGAGCTAGTATAATTACAGCAGTTCATTCATCCCCAAGGATTTGATTCATGTAAGTAAGTAATAATAATATTATTAACCTGTATCTCATTGCTCAACTAAAACACAAAATGCTAATAGCGAAACAGTTGTAATGTCGGAACCTATAATACAGGTACCCATTTTCACATTTATACCATTATGCATTATTTATAGCATTATAGCATTATTATTTATAGCATTATTATCCCATATCCCCTAGTTAAACTAAAACACACTTATTAAATGCGTACAGTGCTATGTTCAGAACCTACATAGTGGCCATTTTCACATTTATGGTGATAATATCATCAGTTTTTGCCCGCGGCCCCGCCCGCGTCAAATTCGCTTTTTCATGAATCCTAAGGGAAACGTCATTTTCCCGTTATCGTTCCCTATTCCAACCTTTAAACATGCTTTCAAGCAAGTTCGCTTGAACAATCTATCTATAGATGTAGCTATAGATTGCTCTAGAAAATCTGGTATTTTGAGTATCCCACGGGAACTACTGATTTTTTCGGGATAAAAAGTAGCCTATGTTTTAATCCGGGTTATAAGCTACCTATGTTCCAAATTTCAGCTAAATCGGTTCAGTAGTTGAGGCGTGAAGGAGTAACAAACATACACACAAACTTTCGCCTTTATAATATTATTAGGATAGGATTAGGACAATCGTTTAGTTTTTATGATCAGAAAACTAGCGAGAGACATAATATCAGCATAACAACTTACAACAAAATGCGCCTATATATTTTTAATAGCAATGATTTTTTATTAAAAATTTGTTTTTCAAAATGTTTACTCGCATTTTCTAAGCTTTGTAATATGAAAAATTAATAAGTTCATAACCAATACGCATCATTTTTTAATAAAAAATCATTGCTATTAAAAATATATATGCGCACTTTGTTGCAAGTTGTTATGCTGATATTATGTCTCTCGCTAGTTTTCTGATCATAAAAACTAAACGATTGTAAAGACATAATTATAAGCTTTAATATGACGTACTGTTTGTCGATGGCCATGAATATTTTTTTCCAGGGCACAGCTCCATACAAGTTTCGGCCATGTCCTTTAGGTAGTTTAATTCACGAAGACACGGCATAGTTACTCTTTCACGATCGCGATTAGTGAAAGAGAGAGTGGCGTGCGATTCATAAGGAGCAAGGAAGAAGTAGGACTCATCTTCGTGGTTTGAAATCACTATAAAATAAAACGGACGTAACAGGTAATTTTAATTTCGTCATTAACAAGTGTATGCCCTATCTACCTAAATGTTTTCTACCTCGTACTACGTATGGATATTTTAAAAAATCTTTAAGATTGCTCTTGCAATATAAAATACTTACGTAATATCCAATGTTGATTTTGATTTTGAGAATATTAGTTATTTTTATTTGGATTAAGCTATATTCAAAAGATAACTTTGTTATAGCTTTGTAATGATATACACAACAGGATAAGCATGCTTTATATGAACGACAAAAATATAGAAACAAACAAAACGGAAAACATTAATACATCAGTTTAACTTACATTTAAAACAACAAGGACGAGGAAGGAGACGACCCACGTCGCGGAACTCATTGTTATAGCATTGCGATGTTACACAACAGGATAGCATGCTTTATACCGTATGTACCGGAATGTTATCTCTAGGCGCTTCTTTTGTGTGAATATGTATAACGAGCACCATTATTAATGTAACACAGGTGTCAGATATATAAAACAAAGCGAAAATAACTCGTGACTCAGTGCGGCAAAACGTGGCTTGATCGTGAAGTGACGTAATTTTTTTCAGCGTATATAGGTCCGTCTGGATATTACTCTTGATTACTTATGGAGTACTTATATACCTACGCTGTGTAAGAATGAAGTAGCTTGACTAATATGTTAATTTGCCATATAATAAGGGCATGAAAAAAGTTTACTTCCTAATCTCAGACCTACCAAATACGCACAAAAAATTTCATAAAAATCAAGGCGTTTCGGAGTGTTACAAACACTAGTCTGTGACATGAAAACTTTATGTGATCATGATTAGTCTGCCTGTAGTAAGAGTGTACATATGAATAACCGATATTTTGGATCGATAGCAGATCAAGACGAAATGACGGTTTAAGATTTTTTTATTTGTTTCATAAAGGATTTCGATACTTCGATATAAATGAAGTGATAATGAAGTGAATAAAACCAGAAAAGTATTTAAATTATTTTTACTAACAATAATAAATAGTATCACTTATTAATTTGCTTAAGTACTAGGTGCTACGAATTATTTAATATCAAGAGATCAATCTTCTTCGTCTGAACAGTCTTCGTACTCTACGTCCTCGTCTTCACAACTTTGACTCAAAATTGAGTTCTTTAATTTCTTCGATTTTTTATGTTCTCTCACCATTCTAGGAATGTCGTCGTTTGATACTTCTTTTCGGAACATTTCTTCTCTTAGGCTGTAATCTCTTTTCTTCGAATATCCACCGAATATTTGAGGATCAGTGTTTTGAATATCTTTCGTTTGTAATTCACAGTTTTGGCAGTTATTAAGACAACCACAACCTCCTCTTCTTTCACTTATTATGTCAATGATTAGGGGTAGTAAAGATTTAATGCTAGATCTTTTTGATCCTTGACTTAGATAGGACGTTAAATATGGGCTTCCCTGATTGGCAGAGGCATTTTCACACTTGGAAGATTTTCTCGATTGTAATAATGACATAATAAGAGAAGTTAAATAGTCTTGATTTGGATCGTTGCCTCCGTCATCAATTAAGAAATCGTTTGAAATTCGTAGTGGACTTTGGAGAAGATCTGGAGCCTGGTTTCCATATGGCATGACTGTATGAGTGACCAGTGGTATTGGATTGGGTGTGGATAGAACTGCAATGACTGGCGACGATGTATAGGATGTCAAATGTTTTGGCGTTTCCATATTAGAAAATGAATTTGCATTTGACGGTATGTAATTAGCACCTAAATTATTATTTATGACTTCATTTCGCATGCATGGACAATTGGGCGTTGCAGAGACCGAAGGAAAAGAATAAAAGGTATTTGGGCTTGAAATTCCTTGAGATGATTGAAGAGGAAATTGTTGGATCACAGGACTTGCAATCGGCACTTGTTGTTGTATCTTGAAGTCACCTAAATTGATTGACTGTTGTGAATTTACCTGTTTCGTGCAAGGAATTTGTTGAATGACTGGTATTTTATAAACATTTTGACCTGTTGGATTGTTGGTAGATTGTTGTGAACCAGCTGATCGGCGTAAATTCGAAGTATCAAACTGCAGCGATGGTTGAACTGAAACTGTCTGTTGAAAATTTGGAATCGGCGACAGTTGAAGATTTAAAGATTGCGCAGAGTTTTGCGGTTGTTGCAAGGAAAGTGTTGACTGTGTGGAAATTGATGATTGTGGCATCAAAGATTGAAAATGAACTGGTATCTGTACGTTTAGGTTCTTTGTTACACTTCCTGCATTCCCATTTTGATTTTGGATTAACGGTTCTATTGCAGTTGCTTCATTATTTTGATACACTTGATTACCACTGTTTTGTCCATTTGATAAAACACTATTTATTGCACTGGCTTGCTGACCATATATTCGTATACCCTTAAACAAAATATTAAACACTTTAAAATATTACACGCAAAATGGATAAATAAAGCTTATCATATAAATTACATACGTGATTATATAATAATATTGAGATAAATATTGTTAACCTGGCTAAAGCCATCTCGTACAAATGACGTCTCAAGTTAAATGTAATCAATTTATATTTTAATTATCATTGAGAAATGAAGCAATAGAGCGCTTATCTTATAACAATATCTTATCTCCTATTACAAAACTGTTGTTATTACATAATTTCTACTCTTAAATTATATTTTAGTTTACATGATAATTCAAAGGTACCACCGTTACCTGATAATATCATCAATCCTGGCATCTTCGGTATCTTTGGGCCTGACACGATTTCCAACATAGGCTTTTGGGCCCTAGCCAAGGAAGACTCTATCCTGGACCCAATATCGCGGAGGTAATGGAACTGAATAGGCCACGCTGTACGCCGAACATCAGGTGTCCCGCAAAAGCCTTTCAAACGGCAGCGAAGAAAGGTCAAACGATAACGCAGCAGGCCCAAACTCACACGGAAGCGGTCACTCGATGCCCAATTGAAGGCTGTCGTATTCTCCTGGAGAGGACTCAAGTCCGCAGCGCGGGACAGATCGAGCTGGAAAAATGTAGGCTCACATAATCATCACTATCAACTGATTCAATAGCGGTATCAGCAGTAGCAGGAGAGCAGTGGTAGCCCATTGATTCAGACCTCTGCTTTTCATCATGGAATGAAATGAGAGTACTTTTAAGTTTACATCACCGTTGGTATTCCGTGGTATTAGTCAAGTGTGTTTGTGGAAACTAAACTAGCCGAGGTACCTTATAAGATATATACCTTAATACTTAATCTTATAATTTTAGTATAGATCATCCGTCCACATGCTTTGTTTATGTAATTTAGTATTATTTACACATCGTTTGATAAAACATCTATTAGCTAGGTTTTTAATTGTTTTATTTTCCTCGTTACATCATACAAAGCGACACTTTCATACAAAAAGCGATAACGTTTTGCTACCCATAAATAAAGTCCGATTTTATAGATTTTAGAAATGTTGCAGATACAATGAAGAACTTAATAAAAGTTATTAGCGTCCAAATAACCATAATATCTATGACTTAAAAACTTTATCAAGTATTTTAATTTGTTTTAATTTAAATGAACTAAAATTCAAAAATAATAAAACGTACGAGCCTAGATGAAGATGTACTGAATATAATGATATCTATATTATCCAAACGTTTGGGGGATAAAACGTTATCGCTCGAAGCACTATTTCAAGAACAAAATGTAGGCCTAGCTGTGGACTTGCAACTCTCTCTATACGGGCATGGATATCATTTTTGAAAACTCCTATTCGCTTCGCGCTTAGTCATTTCACTCTGCTCTTAATGAATCCTACTGTCAAGTTATTCTTTAACATTCTTTAAGAGGCCTGTGAACTACAATGTGTCCATTCATTCAAAATACCAAATCATTTGTAATTTGTGCATATTTGGATCATGTTGTGGTGTTATTCGGATTCATATAGTAATAATCTATGCTCCTGGCCGTATTTGGTTCGGAAATACTTAAAGAACGAAAATCAATCAAAAATTATGAATGAAAACTTGTAACTTTCTTTATTAACTGGTGTTTTTCTTTAGCTGGACAATAAAAACTGTGCTCCTGAACTAATGCGACGTGAGATAGTGTTGTTTTTATTACAAAACAAATAAGCAGAAAACATGTCCTCTTTGACATAAAAATAAGCAAAACTAAATTCGTTTACAATTTCGTTTAACAAAAGTATTTCGGAACCAGATATGGCCAGGAGCATAGATTATTACTATATTATGAACCCGAATAATACCACAGCATGATCGAAATTTGCATGGATTACAAATGATTTTGGTATTACGAATGTATGGGAGACACCGTGGGTTAGCAGACTCTTAACATTTTCTTTAGCAGTAGCTCTTTGCATGCCTTGTCCTTTTGGTCTCCATAAATTTTGCCCATAAATAATAATGAGTAACGGTTTTTATTTGATAGGAAATAAACGAAATAATAATCAAAAATTATGAATGAAAAGTAACTTTCTTTATTAACTGGTGTTTTTCTTTAGCTGGACAGTAAAAACTGTGCTCCTGAACTAATGCGACGTGAGATAGTGTTGTTTTTATTACAAAACAAATAAGCAGAAAACATGTCCTCTTTGACATAAAATTAAGCAAAACTAAATTCGTTTACAATTTCGTTCAACAAAAGTATTTCGGAACCAGATATGGCCAGGAGCATAGATTATTACTATATTATGAACCCGAATAATACCACAGCATGATCGAAATTTGCATGGATTACAAATGATTTTGGTATTACGGATGTATGGGAGACACCGTGGGTCAGCAGACTCTTAACATTTTCTTTAGCATTAGCTCTTTGCATGCCTTGTCCTTTTGGTCTCCATAAATTTTGCCCATAAATAATAATGAGTAACGGTTTTTATTTGATAGGATATAATAATAGCCAATCGTGAAAAAATAAATATAGCTTTATTAAATAAAAATAGACTCCTTATTTAGGTATTGTAGTCACTCGATTGAACTTTTTCTGGTACAAACTTGAGTGATATGGTCTTCTTATATTTTGAATCCAAATTGTCTGAGGCTGATTCACTTTCCGAGCCCGCATCACCATTGGTGCCATCATCTCCGTCACCATTGTCATATTCATCATTATTTTGGCATGACGTCTGGCCTCTAGTTACGATAGCATTATTGATTGGGAACGGTATAGGATAAGGGATCGGTATGCTTTTCGCGGTGTTCCCACAGTTGCAACAATTGCAGTTGCCATTTCTGTTTCTGGTTGCCAAAAGTAATACTGTCAGAAGCAGGCCGATGTCATCGTCTTCAGAGTTGTCGTATATAATTGGCGCGCCGCCATATGCCGGGTTTGTCGGGTAGAATGATTGGCCCGATACTCCTTCCTGAAATCATATTTAGTTACGCTTCATTAAAGAATGTTAACACCGTCCAATTGCGGTTCCATTGCGATGCGACTTGCGGTTTAAGTACTTTGATTTAAAACTCCACGTGGTCTGGGAAAACAGTGGTTAATTTCGACGCAAGTATGGAAAGTATGGCATTTATACACAAGTCCTGGACATTGACCAAAGTTGCAGGCGTGGGTGAGACGAGCGGAAATGACATTTCCGCACGTTTAGAGAAATTGTTTTAAAATGTAGGAGGTAAAATAGACTGTTACATCTAGAAAGATACTAAAAAGATTAACCGTTGGTTGCATATGCATAGTTGTTATTGATTTGATTGAAGATTTACCTGATAAAATGCCAATAAAATGACAAATAGGAGAGACGCTTGAAATGTTACAATTGTTTTCATTGCAGAAGACGATTGTAACTGTTCACTAAAATTTTACAAAGATAAAACGTCTCGTGAAGACGTAGTTATATTACAGTAGTTACATCAGTTCTGTGCTCTATCTAATCTTATCGTTGATTGCATCAATACAAAACGCACGTGCTGTTCGTTTAAGTTCTCGCCTGTAGTAATAAACCTTACATAAACCCATGCGTTTCTTATAATTTCGTGTAAACACGATTTAATGGCAGTTTTTAAAAACCCCCCATTAAGTGCTTGTTTTGCATAAATAATTTTTGAACATCATGTTCTTATCTAGTGTTAATTAAAGGCAGGAAGGATTTCACAGGAAACAAAAACGAAATATCTCTTAATCGCATTTTATTTGTGAAAATAAATTATTACAATACATCTAAGAGTAACTAAAAGTACTATCGTATTTATTTCAAGCAAATGCGAAGTACAAATTAGTTTCAGCACAATTTTAGTCTTCAATATCTCACCTTCGGTTACGAAGGGAGCATTGAGAATAACATCCAGAATTGACTATAGGACAGTTCACGGGAACGGGAATGGGATATGGAATCGGGATTGCCTCATCACTATTGCATCCATACCCACAACACCCACAGTCATCGATCAAGGCTAGTAATAATATTGGTAACAGGTTTCGTAAGCAAGACCGGGATCTCCTCATTACCAATGGTGGTGGGTAAGCGTATGATGGAAACGTAGAAACGCCCGGTTCTGGGTTTGCGGGTGCAGTTACTATTGTTATAGACGGACATACATCAGTTGGCGATGGTACATTGATTTGTAAGTTGATAGGTATACCCGTTTTACCGTCAGTAATTACCACCAAAGGTTCCTCGGATAGCGTACCACAATCTGCCTCATATAAATTCTCCATAGTACAGCATTCTGTGTTTAAGGCTGTGGCACAATTTGGTTGGGTAAATTGCAGCAAATAAGGATATGGAGGAATCACTTCATTATAAACCACTGGCTGATTGGAAGTGCAACTATTAATACCAGGAGCGGGTAGTGGCGGTGGAGGAATCTGCCATAATGTTTGAGTTGGTTGGGGACAGTTTTCTGGATATCCGATCTGGTATGCTGTAGGTGAAAATGTCAAAAATGGTTCAGCGCTTACGGTAGGTTGCATAGCAATAGACGGGGAAAAAGATGGTGTTATTGGTAATGCTGGATTCTGAATAGGAATGGTTGATACTGCTGGAGTGTTAGGGACTATTGGTTTCTTTTCACAACCAGACGATATCTGAGGTTTTAAAGGTACGATGTTGAAGGTATTAAGTGACTTCTGGCTCGCAGCTTGCAACTGTTCCTGTGGCAGTGTCGCTGATTGTATTATTTGAGTTGTTTTCGGCAATAATCCTTTAGCGGCCGCGTATGAAAACAAGGCATTTATTAATTGTGCTTTAGACGGGTTTTGTGTTTGTGAAACTTCCCTTTTAGCGTTTCCTCCTGTTTGAGGTTTCGTTGATACTTCTGGCAGTATTGTATCCAGCGGAATATTTTGGCAGAAAACATTTTCAACCTGCAATAAGTTTAGATAAGCTGTAGTGAGGAAATATAAACTTTTGTATAGACACCAAAATATGATGAACTTATATAACTTACACTGACTGATAAATATAAAAGTAAGTAAAGAATTGCCCATCTATAGAGACACTCCATTTTGAACAATTCTTGACAATGTGGTTAATTTCTTTTATACACAACAATCGCTCAATCGGTATTATTTTGTCTCAATATTAAAATATTATCAGATTTAGGCAACATATTTCCAAACACATATTTATTTTATGTAACAACAACTAGATATTATCGTGTTGAATAATTACAATAGAAGCTCTTCAGTTACAAACATTTACTAGATCGATTCGTTTTCTATTTAACGAAAACTACAATAGGAAATAGATTATCTGAATTTGTAATTATTTATAACAATACTTCGCCTGATATTTTACTAGATAATTTATTTTAAGTTTTTGCTAACCTTTTCATTATTGTTACAGGTGAGACCAACGATTCAACCAAGCAAATAGACTGGTATGTTTGTAATAATCTTAGAAGAAACTTATCTTTTTATATTAGTCTAGTCTAGTCAATACTTTTAAATAAAGAACAATAAAATATTAGTAGAGTGATAGTGAGTCCATACTTGATATCTATCAAGACTCAGGACAGAGAGTAGTAGAGACTAAAGTGTGTGTGTGACTGTGAGTGTACCTACCTATGCAATATGCATGTCTGTAACTGGACAAAATCGTGAAAATACAATATTTATGGAGGTTGCCTAAATATTGTGGCATTTACTTCAGATTATTATTTGCTAATCCGTTAATTCCTAAAATGGGATTTTATACCCTGACTTCAACGTATTAGTAAATAAATTTACCGATTTCGTTATAGTAAGGATAGTTGCACACAATCAACACTGCATGATTTCAGTGTTAAAGTACGATAAGATAGTAATTTATAGTTAAAAAGGCTTTTGAAATCACGGAGAGGTAATTACTAATACGAGAAAAATTAGAAAATCTGATGTGATTCTTTATTAAATATGTATAAAGAATTAATTAATTTTCTTAATTTGAAAATCAACCTTTTCATGACATAGTCGGCCACATTATGAAACGATCTAAGTATGTTCTAAGATTTGGCCTCAACCTTTATATTGTCTTAGCTGACCCAGCTATCATTGTTTTGCCATATAAATTATTTCTCACTTTCAGGGGTATGAAAAATAGTGTACGTCCTATTCTTAAACTAACCGAAGAATATAAATTCACAAAAAAAAATGATGAAAATCGTTCAAGCCGTGTCGTATGAATTTAGTTACAAACTCTAGTGACAAGAATTTTATAAATATTAGCTGATGTAAGTAGGTACTTCGAGAACGTAAACCCAGCCTTACACTGTAG
Source organism: Coenonympha glycerion (assembly GCA_963855885.1). Taxonomy (NCBI): domain Eukaryota; kingdom Metazoa; phylum Arthropoda; class Insecta; order Lepidoptera; family Nymphalidae; genus Coenonympha; species Coenonympha glycerion. The sequence continues at coordinate 13,429,814 of OY979630.1, read as the reverse complement.
GTGGTTTTAAAATTCAATAAAAAGGTCTTTGCACCAGAGTTAGCATGTTAAGCCTTCTGTTTCTTGTAAAATTTGTAATTTATGAGATCGCATTAAAGATTACCTAACACCTTTATACGGTGCGGCACGAAGTAGCCTATACTGCGGACAGCCTACGCTTTTGAGTCTGACCTGACATTTCGTTGTGATAAATACGATACTAGGTATAAACCGTTCGCAGAAGCTTTGCCGATGACTTCCCCTCCCACTTCGTTTAGGTATATGGGAGCCCCCCTTAAATATTTCGTTTAATCTATTTTTTTAGTATTTGTTGTTATAGCGGCAACAGAAGCACATCATATTCTGTGAAAACTTCATGTCTAGCATAGTTCGAGAGATACATCCTGGTGACAGACGGACGGACAGACAGCGTAGTCTTTACTAAGACTAAAGGAACCCTATTACTATAGGGTTCCTTTTTTACCCTTTGGGTAAGAACCCTAAAAACAAATGAAATCGAACAAATAACGAAAAGTTTTAAGCAATTAAATAATCCTTATTAGACAAAGTTTGCCGATAGATAGTGACATCCCACGTAACTCCATACCAAATTTCATTTAGCGAGAAAGGAACAGAACTTCCTTGTCAGATAAGAAATTTATTTTCAATTGATGTCATTATTTCTACACTAGCTTTTGCCCGCGGCTTCGCCCGCGTGAATTTCGGGGTTTTACAAATCCCGTGGGAGTCATGGATTTTCTGGGAAAAAACTGTTAACCTAACTTCAGAAACACGATTGGATAAAAATTTCTCGCCCAAAAGTTCTCCCAAAAATTGCTCCAAAATCTCCATTTTTCTTATTTCCATCGAAAACTATGATAGACATAATTGTAATTTTTTTTAATGTATCAGTAAAAAATAATTCCCAAAAACGCTCAGAACGACATTTTAATAACTGGCTTAGTTTTTGAAGTTATTAGGTAAAACATTGTTTTTCTGTTATATTCTTCCGCAACGCTGCATACTAACCTAACCTAACCTAACCCACCAACGTATTCATAAGAGTGAGAAGGACGAAAATAAAATCAACGTATCCTCTTAAGAGCTAAATAATTTCAGAACCTTTACCTTATAGGTATCCATTTTCGCATTTATAGCATAATTACTATCACATATCCTATTGCTCAACTAAAACACATATTTTTAATGGCGGAACAGCTCTTATTTCAGAAACTATACAGGAACAAATTTTTAGTAGGTATGATTAACCTGTATCCCATTGCTTGACCAAAACACACATTATAGGTAAATAGCGAAGTAGTTGTATTTTCAGAACCTATATATGTAGGTACCCATTTCCACATTTATAGCATTACTAATTACTATACCATATCCCATAGCTCAACTAAAACATACATTGTCAGTAACGAAACAGATGTTAGTTCAGAACCTATATCATATAGTTACCCGTTTTCTTAGTTATAATATTATTAACCTGTATCTCATTGCTTAACTAAAACACAAAATGCTAATAGCGAAACAGATGTAATGTCGGAACCTATAATACATGTAACCATTTTCACATTTAAAGCATTATGCATTATTTATAGCATTATAGCATTGTTATTTATAGCATTATTATCCCATATCCTCTTGTTCAACTAAAACACACTTGTTAAATGCGTACAGTGCTATGTTCAGAACCTACATATAGTGGCCATTTTCACATTTATAGTGATAATATCATCAGTTTTTGCCCGCGGCCCCGCCCGCGTCAAATTCGCTTTTTCATGAATCCTAAGGGAAACGTCATTTTCCCGTTATCGTTCCCTATTCCAACCTTTAAACATGCTTTCAAGCAAGTTCGCTTGAAAAATCTATCTATAGATGTAGCTATAGATTGCTCTTGAAAAGTTGGTATTTTGAGTATCCCACGGGAACTACGGATTTTTCCGGGATAAAAAGTAGCCTATGTTTTAATCCAGGTTATAAGCTATCTATGTTCCAAATTTCAGCCAAATCGGTTCAGTAGTTGAGACGTGAAGGAGTAACAAACATACACACAAACTTTCGCCTTTATAATATTACTAGCTTTTGCCCGCGGCTTCGCCCGCGTGAATTTCAGGGTTTTACAAATCCCGTGGGAGTCATGGATTTTCTGGGAAAAAACTGTTAACTTAACTTCAGAAACACGATTGGATAAAAATTTCTCGCCCAAAAGTTCTCCCAAAAATTGCTCCAAAATCTCCATTTTTCTAATTTCCATCGAAAATTATGATGGACATTATTGTAATTTTTGTTTTAATGTATTGGTAAAAAATAATTCCCAAAAACGCTCAGAACGACATTTTAATAACTGGCTTAGTTTTTGAAGTAATTAGGTAAAACAACATTCTTCCGCAACGCTGCATACTAACCTAACCTAACCTAACCCACCAACGTATTCATAAGAGTGAGAAGGACGAAAATAAAATCAACGTATCCGCTTAAGAGTGAAATAATTTCATAATTACTATCACATATTCTATTGCTCAACTAAAACACATATAATTTTTAATAGCGAAACAGTTCTAATATCAGAAACTATACAGGAACACCTTTTCAGCATTATTAATGTGTATCCCATTGCTTAACCAAAACACACATTATAAATAGCGAAACAATTGTACTTTCAGAACACATTTATAGCATTACTAATTACTATACCATATCCCATAGCTCAACTAAAACATACATTGTCAGTAACGAAACAGATGTTAGTTCAGAGCCTATATCATATAGGTACCCGTTTTCATAGTTATAATATTATTAACCTGTATCTCATTGCTCAACTAAAACACATAATGCTAATAGCGAAACAATTGTAATTTTGAATACAGGTACCCATTTTCACATTTATAGCATTATGCATTATTTATAGCATTATAGCATTATTATTTATAGCATTATTATCCCATATCCCCTTGTTCAACTAAAACACACTTGTTAAATGCGTACAGTGCTATGTTCAGAACCTACATAGTGGCTATTTTCACATTTATAGTGATAATATCATCAGTTTTTGCCCGCGGCCCCGCCCGCGTCAAATTCGCACTTTCATGAATCCTAAGGGAAACGTAATTTTCCCGTTATCGTTCCCTATTCTAACCTTTAAACATGCTTTCAAGCAAGTTCGCTTGAACAATCTATCTATAGATGTAGCTATAGATTTCTGTAGAAATTTTGGGTTTTTTCAATATCCCACGGGAACTGTGGATTTTTCCGGGATAAAAAGTAGCCTATGTTTCAATCCGGGTTATAAGCAACCTATGTTCCAAATTTCAGCCCAATCGGTTCAGTAGTTGAGGCGTGAAGGAGTAACAAACATACACACAAACTTTCGCCTTTATAATATTTTTAGGATTATTATCCCATATAAACTTGTTCAACTAAAACACACTTGTTAAATGCGTACAGTGCTATGTTCAGAACCTACATAGTGGCTATTTTCACATTTATAGTGATAATATCATCAGTTTTTGCCCGCGGCCCCGCCCGCGTCAAATTCGCTTTTTCATGAATCCTAAGGGAAACGTCATTTTCTCGTTATCGTTCCCTATTCCGACCTTTAAACATGCTTTCAAGCAAGTTCGCTTGAACAATCTATCTATAGATGTAGCTATAGATTTCTGTAGAAATTTTGGGTTTTTTCAATATCCGACGGGAACTGTGGATTTTTCCGGGATAAAAAGTTTCTGCAGCCTATGTTTCAATCCGGGTTATAAGCTACCTATGTTCCAAATTTCAGCCAAATCGGTTCAGTAGTTGAGGCGTGAAGGAGTAACAAACATACACACAAACTTTCGCCTTTATAATATTATTAGGATTAGTTTACAATAGGGAAGTAAAATAATGAAGTAAAATACCGTAATTACTGTATCTTCACGTGTATCCTGTTCCTTCCTCCTGACTTCTCCGCAGTGGAAGCACTTGTAACTCTGTCGCGGCTCGGGACGGGAGATGAGATGCTGTTTGGACAGGAGAACGACATCCGTGCATCTCCGCGTAATATGATTGATGCTGTTGGATTATGATAGTATCGTTAATGTGAATCTTTTTACGAAACTTTTATTGTACCTTGCAACGGTTGCAAAGGCGGAATCCGGGAGATGACAGTAAACTCAAAAAATTAAGGCTATTGTCTAATGACTTGGCGCGATGCTAATAGGTTATATCTATGCCCGTATAGAGAGAATTAAAAGTCCAGAGCTAGGCTTACACTTACTAGCTACGGCTACAGGTCAAGAACGAAGAATGTTCGCGCAAAATTTTGCTCTCCATTAAAATCTATTATTAGTGTTTTTTCGGTACAAAAATTATTTTTTCTCATTCTAATTATAAATTGATTGAAAAGTAGGTGGTCGGTATTATTTCCGTACTCCTTAAATACTCAAAACTAACCAGATAATATTGTATAATGAATGCTAAAATAAAGATAACATTAATATCATATCATTGAGGAATGTTCAAATACTAATCTATATATTATTATTATTATTATTATTATACTTATAATAAAACTGTAAAGGGTCGAATTCTGTACATTGAAGATATTTTGAAAATTTTTGTTGGAGGACACTATTTAGTCGATACTGAAGCCAAAACTGTAATTTGTTTAATTTTTGTCTGTCTGTCTGTCTGTCTGTCTGTTTCACGAGCGCGCATCACGGCTAATCCGCTGGATGGATTTAAATGAAACTTGACATGATTATAGTTCATACCCCGAGGTAGGACATAGGATACTTTTTGTCCCGAAATTCATCATGGTTTCCCTGGAAGACGGCATCAAAGTCAAAATAAATATTTAGTTATAATTCATTAACGCGTTGCCCGATTCCATTCATTCTTTTTTTGTTAGAAAGGAAGTTCTTTAAAGATTATTCCATACAAATCTTATCATCATCACTTTTGTAGTTCAGAAATTACAGACATCAGAACCTTTAGCGCTAAGTTCAAGTAGGTAGGTGACTTGAAACTCGGAATGCACAAAGAACCTAGGGCTAGGACGTAGGGCTCAAGTAAGACTCGAGTTCCCTTACAGCCGTAAATACATAGGCTTAGCAGTGGAGATTTTGTATGGTTTCAAATTTTTCACTTTTAGGGTGAACAAAAATCATGTAACTGGCGTTATCGCTACGTTATACCGTATAGCGCCATCTCTACAATTTATGTGGAACTTGAATGTAAAACTCTGAGATAGGTACTACCGAATTTTTTTAAATAAAAATTAACTGTCATGTTATTTACTGTTTCCTGACTTTATATTAAGATGGCACTGTTAAGACAAGTTTTCACTTCTGTCGACATTCCCGGAGTGCCGCGTCTTTATCATCCGCAATATGGAAAGGGTAAGATGGTTCACAAATATTTTTAACTCTTCTTATCGATCCTAACCGACTGACTGTCATCTCCTTAGATCTTCTTATACGTAAAGAAATATATAGCCATTGCCCATTCTGATGTTTTGGATTGTATTGAGATGAAGCAAAGATTTTTAAAAGACTCTTATAATATTATGTTGGGCTGGGGAATATTGTTAGTAGAGTATTTTATCTCAGTGGTACCTACTCGGCCGAACTCTGAAAGAAGAGTTCTACCACCAGTACAACTTTCCACATGGTTTAATGATTTTTGACATATTTCGTGGTTTCAGAATAAAAATCACAATGAAGTGGAAAAGGACGATTTTAACCCAGTGGCATAGGTCGTGGTCACTACGTGACCACGACTTGTACCAATGTATCGAAATATCGACAGTTAAAATCGTCCTTTTGATTTTTCAACTACGTATTAATGAAACTTTATATTATTAGTAAGAAAAAGGAGTTTTCAAAATCACTACAAGATAACCCGTGTAAAGTAAGAACAGTTTTCTGTACAACATCACACCAGAATCCCGCGAGAAATCAAGGAATTCAAGTAGGAAGGTAAGTATATTATGTAAAAAAACCGTAATTCACGCGGGCGGAGCCGCGGGCAACAGCTAGTCCTTACATAAGAATGTATTCTGTGCCTACGCTAAGGACAGTGACTAATTAGATATATCAATTTGACCTTTGCATTAGTCGCCTAGATAAGTACACGCGGGCGCAATTTTGCATAATGCATAATGTTTCAACTTATTTTCGTTTATAGTAGCAACTATTATATTAATCTCTGACTTATTAACTAAGTATTTATCCTATGTGGGACCGACCAGATTTATTATTGTAACTGTAAAATTGATTTATTGACACTAAAGTTTTTGTCATTTTCATTTAAAAAATCTACTTATGTTTCATACCGGAGGAATGTTGGATTTGGATAGATGTGTGTTATGACAATAACGGATAAGATAGAGAACGATTATGTAAGGATAAGTTTAAATGTTACGGCAGTGAAAGAAAAGATGATAATGATAAGTAATAAAATACGAGGTAATGTAATTCATGTTACTAAAAGAATGATGAGTAGGTACTAGGTTTGCATGTAGGTGGGGAGGCACGATAAAGTAGAGGAATACCAAAGGAATGGACAGATTACGTAAAAAAGGACATACATGTGAAAGGAGTAAATTATAGATATGTAGACGAAATTTGGGAAAAGAATGTGAAGAAGGAAGGACAGAAAAAAACAGTTTCAGAAATCGTTTATGAAACACTTTCCAATGCATCGAATTTTAGATTTTTCAAGTTTCACAAATTTCTACGAGTTGGCAGAACATTCATCTTTTTCAGCTTTTTAAAGGAGATGAGGGTAAAATGATGTTATGCTCTAAATCCTTTGTTAAATCTTGAAATGTAAAATTTTTATTTTAAGATAGACGTCAGCGTAACAAGCTGTGGCTTCAAAACGTTAGCGTAAAATCAAGTTCAGCTTTATGAAGTTTAAATCTGGCGTGAGACAGTTTTCCAGTGTTTGCAATGTGATAGATGTCTCTATTTTGTAACTATAAAGCAGTTTTCTATCGCAGCCGTTATTGTAAACGAGATTATTTCTTTCTTAGATCAATATGAAATTACGGGAGCACACACGGCCACACACACCCATAGTAAATGTACGGTCTCGGTCCTTAACTTCGTCTAGCCTTGACCAAATTCTATGATCTATTCTTTTGAAAGGTTATAGGGAGAATGTGCATCTATTTGGTCCCATTCAAGTTAGGTAAAGACACGATGAAAGAATCTTACGATAAAGAGAACGGATCTCCTCAGTTTTAATATTGATGGATCAGTTGTTATATTATATGTACGTGTATAGTTTGGAGTCGGTGTTTTTCAAATTGTTTTTTATCAATTTATCTAGGACCCATAACACAGCTATCGCTTACTTTTGGGATAGATTGCGATGAACCTTTGTGAAAAAAATAACAGTTAAGTAAGTATTGAGATAGCACGTTGGTACATTCCTCTGCTTCTCATCTCAACCCGCTAGTGACCCGCGTGATGGGCTATAGCGTAGGATACTCCATAGAAGTCTTATATTATAGGCAAACACCTCTCATTCTGGGAAAAGATCTATGCACAGCAGAGGGACTAAGTGGGGTTAAGACGACAAATGATGACTAAGAATTGGTCTTTACCACACCTGTTTCTGGTGTTATATGTTTAAACAGTCCGCCAAATGTTTTCACACAAATAAGGCGCTATGAATACACGTAACTGATAACGGGCATTGCCCCCCTCTTGGACTACCTGTCCGTATCAACCGCACGCGCCTTATCTACAACGCCGTGAAATACTGAAATTGTACCTTGAATTGTGTAACTCACGCCGCGACACGTACGTGATGTTTTCAAGTTTCTTAATCATAATTATTAAATAGATTAAAAATAATAAACGAACGCGTGACGTGGAAGTTTGGAAAAGTGTTTTCTTTTTTTTGGTTATTCTCTCAAACTTCTTATCTAATCTGTGGTTATTTAAATCTGTTATTCTCGACCGGATACTGAAACGCAATTTGTACACGTTGTTATTATTTTTCAATACTATTTCCGATCTGAATCAGAGAACGATCGATTCCGTCATTGGATTGAAATCGTAGGCATCGACTTTATTATCGTTGAAATGATAGAATTATATACTTATATCGTGTTTTTCTTTTACCCAAACCTAAAAATTCGTTACTTCAAAATTATGGGGTAGAAATTACAGTAATTTGCGATTCAGTATTTGGGGCTTAGTAATGACGTAATTGGACAAGACGTGATTTAAATATGGATGAGACAGTTGTATATGTTTTGTGGGAAACATAGTTTGATTCTATGATTATCATAGATGATTCTGGAAGTAGTCCTGATGGGGTAAGTAATTTAAATTCGTGGTTAACGAAAATGGAAAAACCGTCATCGTATTAATTATTTATTTGTAACCTAACTAAGTACTTGCTTACATAAATTTTTCACTCATTATCATATTTTAATGACTAATCTTGAATTGCATGTTTTTTTTACTACACATATTATACTCGTACTTTATATTTTCATGTTATTTTCATGATTAAAACATGTTATAAGGAAAATTCAATTTCTCTTCGAGAAAAATCTGCGAGAAAATCCCTTGAAAGACGCTCGAAGGATCCTAAAACTTGGGATTTAGCGAATCATTGGATTTAAAGCTGCTTCGCGCTTGTTACACCGCCTCAGCATCCATCTAGCTTAAGATGAAAACGCTTTGTATTTCTACTTTTACCGAAAAAAAAACTCACAGATCGGTCAACCTAGAAGATACAACCGGCTCTACCCGTCGTCATAATATAGTACTGCTTGTCCGACAAGTGATTGCCAATTATACAAATTGAACTTGCGTGACTGACATTCTTACTATTAACGTTTATGTATAATAAACCGTAAATATTTGGTTTTTACATACACGTGGATTTTTCCGGCATATAAGTAGGTAAGGTCTATGTGTACTTGTAAACTATCTTCATTCCAAATAGCTAAATCGGTTTAATAGCTGTGTGAAACGTATTACATACTTCCATTTATGGATTTTTCCGGGATAAAAGTAGCCCATTTTATGTTTTAGCCAAATCACTTCAGTATTTGCGGCGTTAAGGAGTGTTTCTAAATCCAAACTATGGACCCTTGTTTCACCTCCCTAGGGGACGAAACAAGGGTCCTTGTTTCGAAAAGTCACTAGTTCATAAGTAACCTAGATGTTCCAAAGTAGTCATTAGACCCAGCAGTTTGGGCTGAGCTAGTCAGTCAACAATCAGTCAGTCAGTCAATTTCTTCTTTTATACGATGAATGTTCATTGTAACGTAGTAAACTTTTATGAATGAAATCCAGACTTCATAGTATACACTTTATTTTCCTTATTACAAGTAATAGCATATTACATTAAATTGCTTATACTTTGACATACATATGCCTTATTTCTTGTATTACGATGCAATGAGTACTTTACATAGTTTTTTATTCATATCAGTACAATATCAATTGTATAGTTTTTGCTTTTGTGCTCCTCAAAACAATTCCATAATCTTTCTGTCATAGCCTACTAGATTTTTCATTGGTTTAGACTAGAGACGTTCTCATTGGTTGAGAAAAATGAGCGGGAATTTTAATTTGACCAATAACATGTAAGGTTTATTTGTTCTCTCAAAATGGTGGCAAACATTGTCACAGACAATCAAAAATATTCATAGGATTACCAGAGAATATAAAATTATGCCTTTTTTTTGAGCAGTCGTGTTAATAAATCATGACATTCGGCCATCCACTCTTGTGCAACCTCCTGGTGCACAATAATTAAACTCTCATCAAAGTAAAAATTCTAGGACCACTCAACTAGGCGTTTTAGTACCTATAAAAACATTGCACAAAAACTATACAAAAGATAGTATTTATTCTTACATATTGTTAACTAACTATTATGCCACCTTTATGATTAACAAAACTTTAATTTATATTTAAAACAATACTTTTCAAATACCTCATTTCACACTTCATATAGGGTTTCACTTACTTATCAATTCCCTGTATTTTGGTTATTTACAATGTCTAAATAATTTTGACTCTTAGTTACCTACGGCTTAATCTTACTAAAATACATCATCATACAAAAACTACAAAAGATGGAATATATATAAGTGTACATGTTAAGTAACCACTATTTCGCCTTTATGAGTAACAAAATTATAATTTACATTACATATATTATGATGTACAATATTTTTCAAATACTTTATTTCACATAGGCCTAGCCTACATGCACTTACTTAAGAATATTCAGTACCTACATTTGTTTATTTAAATATCTAAATAAATAATACTGACATTAATTTACCTATGTCCCAATCTCACTAACATAAAATAATCATGACATTCGGTTTCTTAGATTAACGTGAAATCAACGGGTCTGCCCGCGAAATTCAAAATTTTCGTGGTTTTTTGCAATTTGTACGCTAATTAGACATGATAGGCTTATGGCAATCAATTTGCGAGAATGACAGTATCATCTTTACATGATTATATCAAAATCTTTGCATAAAAATGTGTATTCTAGGAAATTAGTCCGAGTATCGAGTTTTATGTGAGTAACTCGCAAAACTTGGACTAATTTCTTTAACTCGACACTTTCGAGCAGAGATTTTTATATAAACACGTGAAGAAGATATTGGGATTATCGCAATTTGACGGCCATAAGCCTATTATGTCTTATTAGCTTAAAAATCGCGAAAAACCACGAAAAATTTGAATTTCGCGGGCACAGCCGTGGTGTGCTCCTTAATGAAAGTATTATTGGGTACAGTGAATTTTAAATTTAAATTTAAATTAAAGAAATTATTAACAATAACATACAGACCTACATAAAATTATACATTATTTATTGTATGCAATATTAGAAAATTATAAATGACTAACTCAAAATTGTTAAAATATCACTTCTTAGGGTCTGGAGACTCAATTAATTTAATTATGCAGATTTCAAGTATCATAATATTATATTAAGTATTTTATTGAAGCAAGTATTGACGAAAACTGACAGAGACTGAATTAATTTTCCAAATATTATTTATCTTTTTTTTTATTACGGTTACAGATTAAAATGACAACATTTTTTTTAAAGAATGTTTATGTTATTGTAGAATAACATTTTTCAAATCTTTTTCTTTAAAGTAAAAATCATAATTTTATCGTTCATATTTTCTATAGTAAAATGACTTACAATCAAAAATTAAGTACCGTCTGCGTTTTCGTGCGTTCTGAACAAAAATTACTTCAAGTCAACCTTGCATAGCATATTGTGTGTTACATACAATAATCAATGTGTTACAATCTTGTTATTAATCTAATTTCTTACAATTGTATTGAAAAACGTCGGTAAATAAATCTGATAAATAATGACAATCTCGTAACATCAACTGCCTCTCGAGCTTACCACCTCAATAATACATCTAGTTTTTTTTTTTTACATTTTATTTAGTTGTTTCCATCGTAATTTCAAATAAAAATATATATTACTCATGAAATATTGCTAATTAAAAATTGCTATTTCACTTCAGACGATTTAAGCGCCGAATTTCGAACGTTGATCACGTCATACCAATATTCAATTATTCAGCAAATCACCTCGCACTACAAACTCTGTATCATAATAGTGGTTTTATTTATAATCTGTACTAGACTATGCACTACAGACTATGTGAAATCCGGTTATTGTGCTAATTCTGTACCTATCTATCATTTCCATATCTTCGACAATTTTGTAAGGACCTAAAATTTTAATTTTATAATTCGTGATATTATCATCTAATGTTGGATACTGAATTGACTGAAATCGAAATACTGAACCTCTATTTATTTTTTTATTTTTTTTTGCTCCATAAAATATATAAATAACGTTAAATTTATTCAATGTACAATAAACTTTACAGTTCAAGTTACTAGAGAACTAAAAATTAGAAACTAAACAAACATGATTCAATAAAATTAAATTTAAATATTTACAAAATATATAACTATTACTGATTTTAACTATTGTTAATGTTAATGTCATCTGAACATCTAAAGTATGTTTTATGTCTAATATTGTTAACCTTGACTTCCCTAGATCTGATTGAAACATTTGGCTTGGCGGTTCGCTCGTGGATACGCGACTACGTTTAATTCATAGGGGATACGTTATGCAATCTGAATGGGCATTTAATCAGACATTATACACATTTAGAAAATCATATACATACCTACAATCACTTAAGTTTCTTTTAACTTAAGTGTTCCATATCGTTATCTTTAGGACTGATAAAGAATATGTTCTAGGTTATTAGAACAGAAAAGGAGGGAGGATGTTCTAGGTTTATAAGGACAGAAAAGGAGTATGTAAGAGTTCGTTCCTAAATACTTCAATACTTGTGGCAACGTCATTGATAATAATAATGAAATTAAACTGTTACTCAAAATGATACGACAGGATTACTGAAGGCCTTTGTGAAAGGTTAAAAGCTCATGAATACATTTTGACGTTTCCTGATTTGTGTAATTTGCGCATAAACACTTAATACCAAAATCAATTAATGCCAAATGATCATGACCCATTTTAACACGTAGGTTTTATCATCCGGATAACTATAACAAAAATATCACAAAAAAAATTAAGCAAACCTATTCATTGGTGTGTTTGAGTTTCACAAGTCTCACTAGAAATCGTCAACGGACTCTGTTGACTGAGAACTAAATCATGCCCAATTGTTCTAAAACATTAATTATGACTCTTTTTATGGGTTTTGGGAATTTTTGACAAGATAGTCCCCTTATTAACGAATAAATACAAAGTGGCTATATCATTATTATTGGTACTAATGAAATAGCTATAAGCGACTTTTTTCAATAATTCTGATAGTGTAGCGTCACTTAGAATTTAAGAAATATAGTATACCTAGATCTTCACGTTTCTGACAATCCATTATCCAATACTTGCGCCTTCTTTCAAATAGACTTATCTTATATAGCGTGAATGATATCATAGTCTACCGCTTTATTGCCGCTAAGATCACAGCGATTAAAAATGTCAATAATAGCATTTCTACAAACTTCCATTAGGTACTTCGTGAAATGCATGCAAGCATCTCAACAAAATTAATATGACTGTAATTTTGCTCATTTGTGAATGATTTTGGAAGCTATTCGTTCCAACTGTAACTAAGGGAAGGTAAAGAACTGCGCACCACTTTTTTTCTTTTTACAAGTTTTGTAATACAAATTGTAAGGTTTATTTTTAGTTTCCCTCACTAATGGTCGCACTTTCTTTGACTAACCAGTTATTTACGCTTAGTGCTTTGCTTGATGAATCGATTCTGGAATTACATTAAGATGATCGTCGTTGCAAATTTTCAAAAAATGTTAACCACCTCGTCTGTTGTGAAGCTTTTGCTTGCTGCTGCATTGATGATTGTAAGTACTTGTTCCAACTAAAGCAACGGTTTGGTGAGCTGCAAGCAGTGTGGGAGTTGTGGGGTCCACCGACGTTGATAATCTTCATCTCGACGTTGACATCTACGTGCCTTGCGGACCAACTTCCATAGTTATGACGGGGATCGCGTTTACACGCGCTTAGCCGCGTCCGTTCACGGCTAGCTCGTTCCATGTACCTCCTTGGTGTTGACAGAGGATGCGTCCTCACGCGCTCGCCTTTGACCCGCGCCAGTCCAGCCCGTTGATCGTGTCATATTCTCGGCAAAAGAAATAAACAATGCTCAATGAATTATGTATAGGTATATATAGCAGCTGTTATATAAAAGAGATTATTCGTGAAAAATCTATTTTAGTTTTAGCAAATTATATTCAAAAATAGATCTGTATTTAATAAAACATTGTTTCAAATTCCATTCATCATTCTACCTCTATTTTACTGTCACTTTTAATTAACATGAAGTCCTAATGAGTTTACTGTCCTTTCAGAATCTTTCAATGATAGAAAATGTATAAGTAAATTTGTAGTTATTGTTATTGTTTTTAAACATCGATAAACTGCATCTGAGTACTCATTATTACCTTTTGGTACACATAACCCAAATAATCGTAGAACATACATAGTTCCATCTTGGCTCACATAACCAAGTAACTCTTGGCACACGTAACCAAGTAACTCTTGGCGCACATAACCAAGTAACTCTTGGCACACGTAACCAAGTAACTCTTGGCGCACATAACCAAGTAACTCTTGGCACACATAACCAAGGCCATTATTCATCATAGAACATACATAGTTCCGTCTTGGCACACATAACCAAGGACATTATAGAAAAAATAAATACGGCACTCATAACCGTATTATAATTTGGTCACGGCACTCTTAACTGCCAATTAATTTAATGAAAACTTTAATAAAAGAATATCTATGTTGAAATTAACTTTATCAACACTAAATCAACATTATTTAAAAACCGCTTGACAGTACTAGTAAACTCTCATCAATTGTTGTAATTGCCTAAAGCAGAATCGCATTAATTTTATTCTCATGCCATCATATCATAATCAGTGTAAAAATCTTACAAGTATACTGGGGAATTACAAATGAATTAAAATTATATTTTATTACATGAAATCACTGCCACGGTATCTCTTTCAAGAACTGTTCAGAATGGCAAAGAAATGAAAATAATATGCCAGTGTTTGTAAGAACTGTCAGTTTCTAATTTTTCTCTTTTTTTTATTGATTTACATCTAGGTATAGCTTCTTAGAGTGAACTATTTTTTTTTTACTTTCCATGATATGAGTTAAAAGTTGTGCTTAATAAGAGTTTCTGCACTCAGATATTCATCATTAAATATTATTATTTCTGCGTTAGATAAATTATCCAAATTACATGAACTACTAGGTACTTGAAAACTTCAGCTATACCTAATAACACAGGAAATGAACAAACTACAGTCCGACAAGGCTCTCTTGGCACTTGAATGACATTGACAGGAGGGCGCTGTTATAGAACAAAGGCATCCAGGAAATAAAATTTCCTCAATTTTTACTTCAATTCTAGTTTAAAATAGTTAATAGTAGGCAAAAACAATGCAACATACAATAGCGATATACCGCTAGAGCGAACTATCAAACAGTATCACAAGATAGCGGCGTTAGTACCGATTTTGGCCACGCGCCATGATAGGCCTGTCGTACTGTACACGGCTGTGCCGATATTAATCAACTAATGCTATATCTTGACACAATTCAGTCATTCATAATTAATTATTTAATAAAGCCCCGAACTATGGGCCTATGTGATATGCTCCTTTTTTTATTTTTATTTGCAAATAATTATGATCTTACGTGTGTTCAGTATGAAAGAATCTATAATTATATTTCAAACAATTACCAAGAAATTGGATCAGAGCGCTAAGCCACTAACCTAAAAACAGGTAGGTTTTCAAAATTAATCTCTTCTATTTTAATGCACAGACAATATGGCGTTATCGATTCAAAGCTTTACATAGTTGTTGAATGGTTGTTGATGGCGCTTTCACTAGATGGCGTTGCACGTCAATAACTCGCGATAGGTTTAGTCTTGTTTTTTTTTTTTACAAATTATTCATTTCAAACAAAGTTGCAATTATAATATAAGCAACAAAAACTACTCTATTTAACCAAAGCGACACCCGACATGATGCCGCCGATAAAACCCGTCTGGTTCAATAGATAATTAAGGCATTACAGAAGGAATCAAAATGTACCTACTTAGTTGCTCTAAGTTTCGACATAAGACTTCGCCATGACTATGTTCAAACAAAATTACTAACTGGCTCAACCTCGAATTTTATCTTTTCACTATGATATCTGAATATCATACAATCTACATGAACTTGGAATAATGTTTCTAAGCACATCCATATCTACCTATTTACACGCCAAGGTACAGCAGATTGGTATAAAACAGGGACTTAATTAAGTTTATTTGTATCCACTGACCTATTAAAACATGCAACTAAATAGGGTAAATCATTGAAATGAATTTAAAATTATATCATACCTCAATATGTGGGTCTTCGGATCACGTACCACTTCTGAAGTTTTATGAATGAAATCCAGACTTCATAGTATACACTTTATTTTCCTTATTACAAGTAATAGCATATTACATTAAATTGCTTATACTTTGACATACATATGCCTTATTTCTTGTATTACGATGCAATGAGTACTTTACATAGTTTTTTATTCATATCAGTACAATATCAATTGTATAGTTTTTGCTTTTGTGCTCCTCAAAACAATTCCATAATCTTTCTGTCATAGCCTACTAGATTTTTCATTGGTTTAGACTAGAGACGTTCTCATTGGTTGAGAAAAATGAGCGGGAATTTTAATTTGACCAATAACATGTAAGGTTTATTTGTTCTCTCAAAATGGTGGCAAACATTGTCACAGACAATCAAAAATATTCATAGGATTACCACAGAATATAAAATTATGCCTTTTTTTTGAGCAGTCGTGTTAATAAATCATGACAAAACTAAGCATCTTAATTCTTACCTTCATATTAAAACAATGTGTCGTATTAAGAGATGTGCTCGCGATATCAACAAATACCTAATGGAGCATTGTATCGCATTCTCTCTGTACACCGGCATGTCAATATTATGATCATCAGTTCAATTAGCCATTGTTTCACTGGAAATTATAAACATTTTGTTTATTTGGAATAAATAAAATGGAGAATCAGGAAGTTTGAATACAGAGCTGTTGTGTTGAAAGGATATTTAGCATTCTTTGGTTCTAATATGAATTTCCCCAGGTTTATGCATCCGTAACAGAAATTGCAGCTTACACTCGTAAACATGGGGCCAGTATTCAAAAACATACCTCCTGCTCTTGAACCAGAAAATGGTATGAGAACAAAGGAAAAATATAATTATTTCCACAGTACTAAATACAATTTTCAGTTCTGGCTCCCGTGGCCGACACTTTTTAAAGTTACTGTAACAGCAGTTTTCGTTCAGCAGAAGTAATAAGTTCTACCGCCTACCGGCTTGACTATATGCAGCTACTGCAACTTTATGTTTAATTTCATATAGGTATGTATATAGAAAAACAGTAGGCATTTTCATGCCTAGTATATTTTAAACTAGAGAAAAGAAAATTAAAAATGTTCTAAAATATTGAGAGTTCTATTTTTTTTAAATTACATAATTCACACAAGAGAATATCTAGGAAATAATCATCCAAAAGATTACCAAAATATGCAGGAAAATAAGAAACCATGATAGCAGACTAGGATAATAAAAAGGAAGGGTTTAAATGTTTGGTTGCTTTTGGTTTAGGTACCCCGAGTTGCACGAAATCAATTTAAAAATTTCCTGCAACTCCGCATTAAACTTGTAACAAGACGATGACTGCCAAAGTTCCAAATCCTTTATTAAAATCCCTTGCATACTTCCGAGGATCTGATTCTGCGAATTATACCGTCGTACCTACGGTCTACGGGCTACATACCTACATAAGTAAAAAGTACCTATCTTATCCGTCAGTCAGTCAATTTATATGTCTAAACTTAACTTTACAGTTTAGTCCTCTGTCGGTACCTACTTGAAGTAAATACTTGTTGAGTCACCGAAAGATGTCTCTAGGGAAGTTTTAAGGCAATTCCCACAGCTATTTTACAGACTCGTCTTAACTACTTACGTTAAGATCGTAGACGTAATAGTCTACCGTTAGCGGACGCCGGACAGAATATATAATATTAATAAAAATATTAAGATATTGTTTTTATTTACAAGTAAAAGAAATAATAAGAAGGCAGACAAACAAAATTGCAAAAAGGCAAATCGACTATTCTGACGAAATGCTTTCGTTGGATTTCGGGCTTAAATATGTCCATAACTGTGTAGGAAAAAAGTATTCATCTTTATCATAATCGTTTACAAATTCTGCCCGCTGATTGGTTCCCGGATTTACGTTAGCCAATCGGGGCGCAGAATTTAATTACGATAACGATGAATACGTTTGTCTTACGCAATCAGACCCCTACGAGTATCTATATGCACATTGGACATTCCTTGTTCAAGAGTTGCTTATTTAGGCAGGCTAAAATTTTGACATTGAGTCATGCAGTGTTATTCCTTGTCCATCCGTTTAATCTTCTTCTTGACACATGAGACAGACATACTTAGCAATAGCAAAGGGACCAGAGAGACTTTACGTTTGTCTCACTCGAGTGACCAGAGTTTATTCTATTGCTATAAATATATCGACCTCATGTGTCAAAAAGAAGATAAACGAATGGACTAACAGAGATTAAACATGGTTTATCCAAAGGTTCTATGTATCAAAATTGTACGACCTAAAATAAAAATGTCCGCCTTTCTAAAACTGTTTCAGGTCTGGTCCCATACATCCCTGACTGTATAGTCAGTAAGATAGGCAAACTAACATACAGTGCGACAAGGCTATCTCGGCACATGAATGACATTGTCAGGAGGGCGGTGATATAGAACAAAGGCAGCCAGAAAATAAAATCTCCTCAATTTAACTTCAATTTTAGTTTTATTTAAGTTAATATTAAGCAAAAACAACACAAGGTACAATAGCGATATACCGACAGAGCGAACTATTAAACAGTACAACAAGAGGCGGCGTAAGTTCCGATTTTGGTCACGCCCCAAGATAGCCTTGTCGCTCTGTACCTAATAGGCTTGAAATTCGCCCCTGTAGAGAGGTTCGAGCAATTCCCTCTTGCGTGTTATTACGTTTAAGACTTTCAGATACGGCTCTTTAGCCGTAAAGCAAACTAAGATAAACGAGGTGCGTCAAACAAAACTTTGAAACTTTTCGTGACATAGGTAGATACTTTCCCGAATATCTTCTTTATAAGGGTTTTATGTGGGATTTTTTACATTGAGTGATCTCTCTTACAACTCCCGGTGTCTGGCAACTGTCGTTCTAATCGACTAATCGTTATGATCTTTGTGGCAAAGATAATAATTTAAGCGATCTAGCGTAGCGACTAGCGATCTAGACCTTTACTTTAGACGTTAACTTTAGGCTCGGGGTACAGATCGTTTTTTAGGGTTCCGTACCCAAAAAGTAAAAACGGGATCCTATTATTAAGACTTCGTCAGTCCGTCCGTCCATCCGTCACCATGGTCCATGCCTGTATCTCTTGAACCGTGATCGATCGACAGATCGTTCCGAGTTACTTATGTGCGTTTTTAGGAAACTAAATATCACTTGCTTAGCGGTGAAAAAAAACATCGTGAGAAAACCTTCATTCCTGAGAGTTCACAAAAATGTTCTCTACTAAGGTGTGTGAAGCCCGCCAACCCGCACTTGGCCAGCGTGGTGGGCTATGGCCAAACCCCTCTCAATCTAATAGGAGATCCGTGCCCAGCAGTGGGACATAAAAAGGGGTTAAGAGAGAAGTCTGTGTAGAATATTTGAAAAATAAAACTTCACAACTTGATGAAGGCGTATAACTAATTTAATTACACAATGCAAAGAGCAATACAAATTAGAAACACTTGCAGCGATATTATTATATTAAACTCAATTTACCTAACAACATTGCACTATTCACACAGCTATTCGTAGATGCAAGGCTTAACGTGCGTTCAAAATTCAATCTTATTTGCTATGGTATAGTGCTTGTTGTTGCTTGACATCTGTTTGCCGCAGCAATGCAGCGAATGAGTGTCCTCTCGCCCACACTATTATTAACAGTTAACCTTCTATGAAAATTGTTTAGAAAATACGTATTGTAAAATAAATGACGTGAAAATCGTCTGGTTCGAACTCACCCGATACGACAAGGTTTTTTAAAATGAACTTTTATTGTAAATCCCAAGCCTCAGATTACTAGTAATTTGTTTGTACTTACAAGGCTCAAAAATTTTGTTTGTTATTTTTTAATTGACCAATCGAATGTTCCGGAAATCGTAAATTTTGACTCAAGCGTACTTCTAAAGAATGAATGGTCTTAATTCTTAGCATAATAATTGTCATTGGAAATGAGTTGCCTACACTCAGTCTGGTTGGAGTGAAAAACGTCCCAGACTTTTCTTAGTTAATAAATCAATGTTCTTTTGTTAGACAGGTTTTGTTTGGTTTCAAAATTTATTGCTTACTTTTTCTGTGTACTAGATCTAAGGAGTTTTTTTTATTGTAAAATTTTTTCTTGGTTAAAATAAATAAATTATTATTATTATTACAGGCTTGTTAGTTCATTCACTCAGGTAAAGCTTTGAGGTGTCATATAGAGCTTGAGACGACAGATAAATTTTAGTGATATAAAAATATCCAAAAACGTTTGTTATTTAACGAACTTATGCCTAATTCAAATAGGCAATAATTATTTCATAAATTTATCTTTAAATTTGTAAAATGAAACTGTTATTGGTCATAAAATGATCAGACGACAAAATTCAAGAAAATTATAAACATGTTTTCATTGACGCGAGTTGTTTGGGCGTTTCCTGTTTATTATGGTGATCGATCAAATACAAATAATACAATACGCTTCCTTATTTATGCATGGATAGAGACATTATTCATCTAGGTAAAATTCAATTCAGTTTTATGCTATGAATGTATTTTCTTTACGAAATTTACGATTTCCGATGGAAATAAGACGAATAAAATGAATGAATGAGATGAAATATAGGAAGAATAAAAGGAATGGTAGTGAGTAATCTCTCTCTTTAATATCTCCTTTTAAGAACCTTACCTGTTATTGGAGAGAGTCAACTCAAGAACTCTTCAGCCATCAAAAAGCGTATCTATGCATTGAAGCATACAAGCAATACTTATAAAAAAAAAATAAAAAAAAAATTGCTATTGAGAGGAACAGAACAATCGATATAAATGCCTAGTGTGTTTTATATTAAGTACAAGAACATAAAACTGACTCGTATAGAGATCGGATTGTTCTGGTCCTCACAAAAGCTAAATTATGTGGCTGTCCTGTGTACTTCAAGGCTTTGCGTCGTGTCCGACAACCGTGATTGATTATTGTTGAAAATTGAATCTTTATTGATAAAAAAGATCTCTTTCCAAGAACCACACTACACTGAAAAAAAAATTGTGATCTCACAGTATTTTTAAGGTTTTTCTTTGATATTATACTTATAAGTAATTCGATTCGTGTTGTCCAAGAATTCGAGGCTGAAATAGCAAATATCGAAATACCGATAGACGCGAATAGACCAACTTTGATTGTTTACACAGTTACCGCTGTCCAGTCCAATTTTGTAGATCGGATTCAATCAAGTTAATGGCCCTTTAGAGACTTACATAATGTTGTTTTCGGACATCACATAATTTACGACATTACAATAGACCGATGAATTGAGGAAATTTTCTTACGAAGCTTTACAGAGTGTAAGACATTTGGTGTTTCTAAAAATATATTCACCTTTTTTACCATAGAACTGCAATGTTATTAAAGGCTTTACACCCCCATTTGCCCCATACATAGGTGACGTTCAAACTACCAAATTTTGTACTCACTGAAAAACATGTACGAAGTGGTTTGATCCTTCGTTCCCGATACGAACTGCAAAGGGTTTGGAATACCCTTCTTTCCCAACACCTATGGGCATCTTCAAATTAAGAGTTAAGAGGCAATTTCTAGGCATAGCGCGCTCCATCTTGGACTGTATCTTATCACTTTCCATCAAGTGTGATCACAGTGAAGGACTAGCCTATATAATAAATATAGGCTCTCGCATAGGCTTAATTCATGTTTTTAGCAAGAAGAGTAGGTAAGAAATTCGGCACTTCTTTTAAAAGCTAAAGGCAATAAATAGACCACTGCACAAGTGATAAATTATTATAAATTACCTACCTCTGGTCTGTGAAAGAAATGAGCATCATACGTACCTAATGTTAACCTATACAAGTTTAAAGGTTGTATCAATAAAAGCAAAAATCATACAAAACTGTCTATGTCACCATTTCAGGCGGCCTATATATCGCTTATAAAGGCGGTGATACATTTGCAATTCGTCCCAAATTCTCGTCCCGTCCGTAAACCGCGATATTGATTTAGAATCCCATCTCGTCTCAACATAGGTACAATATTATGCCCGGAAAAATTTGCGGCTGTGCTTGTAATATTTAAACGGTTGAGTTATCACACAATATGAAGAATGGGTAAAAGGAAGAAGAAATACAAAGTTAAGTTTGCGGTTTGGGTGAGGCTTTGAATCGAGTCGCTTTCATTCGAAGCCGAGCTTTTAAGAGGGTTAAAGAAAAAGAGTGAACACTAAAGAGTCAACCTCAAGCTATCACAAGGCTGAGGGCCTTATACCCGTTCGCTAAAGTCTATTGTCATAAATAACTTAGAACACAAGAACGAACTAAGCGAGTTCGGGACTTGAGGGCACCCCGACTCGGATAATTTAGGTGACCACCCAGAAATATCGACCGGGCTTTTAAGATGATTAAAGATTCAAGGCGACCGATTTCAAAACCCTTACCTGCGGTTCGATAAAAAAGTAATTATTACCTAGTTTATTTTTTCTAATGGAGTACGGAACCCTTGGTGTGCTAGTACAACTCGCACTTAGCCGATTTTATTCTCATTTTTAACGAAGATTCTGTATCTGTTATATTTTTCTGCAACGCTGCATGTCGCACTGATAACAAGTGATAATAAACAATACTTACGCAGTTTTTTAACCGACTTCAAAAAAAGAAAGAGGTTCTGTATTCGACCCGTATGTATGTATGTATGTGTGTGTGTATGTATGTATGTATGTTTGTCCGCGATTATTTCACGTTTGGCTGAACCGATTTTGATGTGGTTTTCAGGAAAGTATTTGTTACATTCTGGAGAAGGTTTTAGTATATTAACCGACTTAAAAAAATTAGAGGTTCTTAGTTTGATCGACATATTTGTATTTAAGTTTGTTCGCGATTATCTCGAGTTCGGCAACACGGATTTAGATGATTCTTTTTTTGTTAGATAGGCCATACATCACAGGTAGACTCGTTTTGATTTCGTCGAGATTTAATGAATATCTTCGGAGATGGAGAGCGGAACTCCTCAACGGAAAATAGTAAATCGCTTGCGATCGGTATAAGAGTGTACAGTGTAGATTTTATCGGACTTCAAAAAAGAAGGAGATTCTCAAGTTGACTGAAATATATGTTTTAATTGACCGACGTCAAAAAAAGAGGTTCTCTGTTTAATCCCTATATCGGTATTTAGGATTTTCCGTGATTATTGTACATGCATTTTATTGTGATAGTCCGTTTTAAATTTGGTTAAAACGTGGCAACTAGATCATAAAAGCTTGTCTTTAAAAACTTTTTTGCACTAAAAAGGGTAAAATAAATTATTTTTTAAAAAAATTGAACCGACTTCAAAACCACAAATAGGCACTCAAAAGCGAAAAATAAATTAATATAATTATTATAACCGCTACTACCCACTCATCTATTTTGAAGTCGGTGCCAGCGAAGCTTACTACTACTACATACTATGGATGTAGTTTTGCACTATTATAAAGATTTACTTATCTATTTGAATTGGCTGGCACCGACTTCAAAATAGATGAGTGGGTAGTAGCGGTTATAATAATTATATTAATTTATTTTTCGCTTTTTAGTGCCTATTTGTGGTTCTGAAGTCGGTTCAATTTTTTAAAAAAATAATTTTTTTAATACTTAATCAACTTTTGCTAAATAAATGCCTAGGTTACGAGGTTAGGGTTACACATGGCAGATTTGATTGTTAATAGACGCAGACGACTGCATTCAAGATGGCGTTCGATCAATGGTTGCCATGGAAACGCGTCGGGAGTGCTCAGCTGGCCTGGAGAACTGAACGCCTGAAACCATAACACCCGCCATAATACTCGTACTAGTGTACGCTATACAGTTGAATTAGCGAGTTTTGCTTGTAAAAAGAGATGACTGCACAATTTAATATGTTAACAACTAGGGCAGAAAGAGGAATTATAGTACATATTATGTTTCAGAGTTACAAATATCAGTCGGATTATTTGCCTAGTTTCAGTTTAAATTACAATTTTATAACCAGTTATTACAGCAACATGAATTTGTTATTCACTTCTTCATTAATTTTTGAGGACAGAATTTTTGAGTTCTTCCCATCTGTCACCATGTCTTGTGTCCAATGGGAAAATTTTCTCGCTGAAAATTTGAATCTTCCTAAATATATATAATTTTAATCGAAAATACCGTTTTAAATTATTTCATTTAATCCTATTTTATGATACAAATATTTTAGAGGCTTAAAGTTGTTAAGACACATACGATAGAACTAACGTATTAGTTACTCCTTCTGCCTTCATGACGCAACTGCTAAACTGAATTGAAAATGACATTTGAATTGTAATTAATTTTGGATTCAAAAAATTCACAGACTTTGTATCGAAATAATCACAGTAAGCGCCCGATTCGTCAAAAACTGTAATCCGCATGAAACAGTGACCAAAATCCAAGTAAGATCCATTCACAGTGGACCACTAAATTATACAGGAAATCATTTCATTAAAGCGGATATACGATACGCACTTAAATTAATGTGTTAACATGATCAAAGGTTTCTATTTACAGAAGGGACCAACTCTTGAGCTTACGAGTAGGCTGAAACAAACACCATTTATCTTGTTCTATTAAAGGAGCATTCCATTCTTCGCTTGAAAATTGATAAATATTTAAATATCAGCTATCCTGAACCAATATTAAACAACCATCAAAACCAAATATGTTTTCATTTTTACCAATATTTGAAACTTTCGCAAATCCGTATCCAATTTCAGGCTTATATCGCCACTGTAATACCCGAATTTTGCATTTGAATTGAAACGTTGGAATACCAGTAAACAGAACTGCTGGTAACGATTTACCATTTTGATTAGGGTTCCGTACCCAAAGGGTAAAAAAGGAACCCTATTACTGAGACTTCGCTGTCCGTCCGTCCTTGTATATTACAAGACAAGACTTGATATCTATTACTTCAATGAAGAAGGTATAATTGGCACGATACATCAGCGGCATCGCTTCGTTTTGAGAATTAAATGAATGGACCCTACGATTTTGTATGAAAAAATCATAATCGGTAACTTCGAAACTCGTACCTCAAATATCTATTGTTAATTTGAATGTTAGGTAGGTACTACATGGAGTCCATGTGCATTTTGATATATTTTTTAGTATTTTTAATATGTTACCAGCCTTGATTCTAGATGGTTTATTAAGTAGTATAGATGCAACATAGTGGTATATTAGGAAACGGCAGACCATTGTGCGGGAAGCCGCATTTATAGGAAATAGAGCGCAAAATGAACATGCTCGGTGATCACTCTTTATTGTTAGGTTCCATAGAGATTGTAGTGGGACAGGTCGAATCAAATAACTCTTAATAGAAATACATGAGTTCTAACTTAACACCCATAAGGACTTACATAGTTTCGCAAGATATGTCCACGAAGAAAGCTGCAAGCACATTTTAAGTCCATCTCATATCAATATTTGAATACCCACACTAAAATACAGTTAGATCCAATTACCCAATGGTTATTCTATTTGTTTTGAGAGGCTAGGACGGGTTTTTGTACGAATTTCGAATCGACTCGTTCGCACAAACTAATCGAATTCCTCATACATTTACAGCCAACACCATCTATGGACAGTGGCTGACATGCGGCTGTCAATAGATGGCGCTGGCAGTAAACGTATGGACGAATTCGATTCGTTTGTACGATGCGAGTTGACAAAATTCGTAGAAAACCTTGAACTAACCCCTCTGTATCTCAAAATAAAATGTAAAGACTGTGTACAGTCAATACTGACTGCTGTCTAGGTACATATCGATAATGGAGTGGATTTCATTTATCCACGAACCATTCAATAGGTACGTGACTATAGAACTTTAGAGCAAATCCGAATACAATATTTGTTGAGTGTCGCGGTACAATTGCTGAATGTAGGTTATTATTCCCATTTCCACGAGACTTGGAGTCGAACATGAATCAAATAATACCGGAGTTTGTATGACGCAAAGCCGAATATGTAGGAACCAAAAACAATTCTGATCTACTGGTACAATAAAACTCGGACGAATATATTCTTTGTTGTACCTATCCTATTATAATACGTTATTTCAATTTGAATATGTAAGAATCGAGTAACCTTCCTTTCGTCTACAGCGCTTAAAATGTCAAGCAGGTAAATAAAAGGTTAAGAAAATCCATTCTAACGTAGCAATTGTGGGCAAACTATGAATAATTCACCAGTTCTCAAAATCACCACGCCCGCGCTCCTGTGAAGTCAAGCATGGTTAGAAAATTCTTATTTTACGTATTAAGCTGCAATAATGGGCTTTGATGGAAAATGCAAACGAGCGAAAAAAGAAAATTAAACTGTAAATGAAAAGATGTCTGCGCTGTGACTAAAATATAGCGCTCATTTTAAATCTGGTTCACACGTCTTCTTGACATGAGACCTTTTAACACTAAAATATTAAGAGTTTTAAAGTAGCATGTTCAATTTAAATAAAACTTCATTTCGAGCACTCATATTATTCAGGATTTCCCTATTTTATTTATGTTCATTTCGAGTCGTTTCTTTAATTTCAACTACATGTTGTTAAAGATTGGAAACTCTTTTATATTCATGATGAATAATCCCTACTTCCCTATCCCTACTAATATATGTTTAAATGTGAAAGTGAGTTTGTTGGTTTGTTTGTCCGTCAATCACGCCGCAGCCACGCAACGGATCAACCTGATTTTTTGCACAGATATTGTTCAAGACCCGGAGAGTGACATAGGCTACCTTTTATCCCGGAAAAATAAACATATTCCTGTGGGAATTTAACTTTTTTTAAATAACGCGGGCGAAGCCGCGGGTAAATGCTAGTTTAATATAAGGTTGGCTTCGGTTGCCATTTTGTTTTATCATGTTGTCTAGTAAATAATATGTGCCCCCAAGTATCCATTTATTTAATTTGATAATTTTACAGATCCTTCGGAACCTAACATGGTAGCAGAGCGTGGTTCACTTCATTTGTTTGGTAAAAAAAATTGTCGTTCATAATAATTAATCAGAATTACAATTTGTTACAAAAATGAATTTTTTAATCTAATAGTGTATATGTCCCTTTCTTGTGCTATGGCTTTTAAAAATGGCATCAAAGATATTTTAATTGAGCAGACTAAATTAGACTGTCGACAGATAATTTAGTGTCAAAGAGTCAGATAATTTAGTGTTCTCAGGGAATTTGACTTAAAAGATTGGCAAAAAGCTCATGAAAGAAAACAAAAGGGAACGTCAGGGAACAATATTGACTCTCTATCGGCCATTGGCGTTTCCCAATAAGGCGTCGTGAGCGATGCGCATGCGACTATTTATACTACGCGCTGCGAGCGCCGACGGACGGCGGACGGCTATCCCATGCTATAATTAT
Source organism: Coenonympha glycerion (assembly GCA_963855885.1). Taxonomy (NCBI): domain Eukaryota; kingdom Metazoa; phylum Arthropoda; class Insecta; order Lepidoptera; family Nymphalidae; genus Coenonympha; species Coenonympha glycerion. Next base: position 13,402,444 of record OY979630.1, on the reverse strand, counting down.
AGACCAACCATTGCGAATCATGTACGTACACGTCTCAATGTGAGTGATACTATATTGTATTCAACGATTTTTTTTATGTCCAGGGAACTCGAACGAAACGTTTCTGATACGTACCGCTAAGGTATGGAACACCCTTCTTCTGTGTTCAAATTCAGCCAAATACAACCTGGGTGCCTTCAAGAGAAGAAAGTATAGTCATTTTCTGGGCAAGCGTGCTCTACCTTAGACCTCATAATTTCTGTCCATCAGACATGATTGTAGTGAAGCGCATGAACGGATTAATGTTCAAAAAGTTGTAGGGTGTGGAAAATCCTGCAACAAGAACTAGCTCTCATAATGGAAAAAATAAAACTGCCATAGATACCTGTTATTTGATTATTGAGGTCCGTATGTATACGATATTATACAATTAAAATAGCATTAATATTTATTTATGATTAAATGTAAATGCGGCTCACAAATGGAACAATAATATAATCGTGGATTGAAGTAGATTTTACGAAACATTGTACAGAACCGTCCACAACAAAAGTTAAATTAGGACATTAGCTACAACATTGGCCTTGTTTCCACAATAGCTACTAGGGTTATTGGGGTTTAACTTTCAAGATTACGCAAATTAGATGTGGTGAAGGAGATTATTTAATCTATGATCACTAAGAAAGTTAAACATAATTATTTCTTTCCAGGCACCTATTACTTAAATCAAATTTTACACATAATTTCGTTCCTTGCCTTGTTAGTGACGAGAGGAGGTAGCACGTAAACTCAGTATTAATTATTCTACATAATATTTCAACTTATGAAGGCAAATATTAGGAATAGGTACAGAAGAAGTAAAAGCATATTATTATCTCAAACGCAAAGATATGCGTACCTGTACTAGTATTTCAATCATCACATAACAAATATAAGCGGTAAATAATGGAATTATGAGCGAGAATTACTAAGCTTATATTTGCGTGTTAAAGGACGATAACACTTATTCCCTGGGAATTCTATAATAAGCACTAAAGTTGCTTTTAGACTTAAAAAGTCTAAAAGCAACTTGTGTGGACATTGTATAAACTTTATTTAATACAGCTATATATGTAAGGATTATTTAAAATTATGATGAACTAGCTTTTGCCCGCGGCTTCGCCCGCGTGAATTTCGGGGTTTTACAAATTCCGTGGGAGTCCTGGATTTTCTGGAAAAAAAACAGCATATGTGTTAACCTAACTTCAGAAACACGATTGGATAAAAATTTCTCGTCAAAAAGTTCTCCCAAAAATTGCTCCAAAATCTCCATTTTTCTAATTTCCATCGAAAACTACGACGGACATAATTGTAATTTTTGTTTTAATTTATCGGTAAAAAATAATTCCCAAAAACGCTCAGAACGACATTTAAATAGCTGGCTTAGTTTTTGAAGTAATTAGGTAAGACAACGTTTTTCTCTTATATTCTTCCGCAACGCTGCATACTAAAATAACCTAACCTAACCCACCAACGTATTCATAAGAGTGAGAAGGACGAAAATAAAATCAACGTATCCGCTTAAGAGTGAAATAATTTCAGAATCTTTACCTTATAGGTATCCATTTTCGCATTTATAGCATAATTACTATCACATATTCTATTGCTCAACTAAAAAACATATTTTATAATAGCGAAACAGTTCTAATATCAGAAACTATACAGGAACACCTTTTTAGCATTATTAACCAGTATCCCATTCCTTAACCAAAACACACATTATAAATAGCGCAACAATTGTACTTTCAGAACCTTTATGGGTAGGTTACATTTCCACATTTATAGCCTTACTAATTACTATACCATATCCCATAGCTCAACTAAAACATACATTGTCAGTAACGAAACAGATGTTAGTTCAGAACCTATATCATATAGGTACCCGTTTTCATAGTTATTAATATTATTAACCTGTATCTCATTGCTCAACTAAAACACAAAATGCTAATAGTGAAACAGTTGTAATGTCGGAACCTATAATACAGGTACCCATTTCCACATTTATAGCATTATTATCCCATATCCCCTTGTTCAACTAAAACACACTTGTTAAATGCGTGCAGTGCTATGTTCAGAACCTACATAGTGCCCGTTTTCACATTTATAGTGATAATAGATTCAGTTTTTGCCCGCTGCCCCGCCTGCGTCAAATTCGCGTTTTCATGAATCCTAAGGGAAACGTCATTTTCCCGTTATCGTTCCCTATTCCAACCTTTAAACATGCTTTCAAGCAAGTTCGCTTTAACAATCTATCTAAAGATGTAGCTATAGATTGCTCAAGAAAATTTGGTATTTTGAGTATCCCACGGGAAATACGGATTTTTCCGGGATAAAAAGTAACCTATGTTTTAATCCGGGTTATAAGCTACCTAAGTTCCAAATTTCAGCTAAATCGGTTCAGTAGTTGAGCCGTGAAGGAGTAACAAACATACACACAAACTTTCGCCTTTATAATATTATTAGGATTAGGATTATTAGGATAGGATTTTACAAATACATCATAAAAAACCTTAAAGGCAACCTTTTAAAGGGACATCGTTTAAAGGAAAAAAAGTTTGCAAACTTCTAGAGGCACAATGTCTGGCAAATTACAATGAATTCGAAACAATCACAAATGAACCAGAACACGCGCTAAACAAACCGTTTACGTTATGTTAAAAACTTTTGACCCGTTTTGACAATGCCGACTAAAACATCCAACTTTCTTTCCCCACAGTCTAGAAAAACTGTAAAGCTGGTGTTCACTCTAACTATTATAGGTGCCTATATTATAGCATATGTTATGTTCTATCTAGCCCATGCATCATAATTATCTGCAAATTATCTGAGCATACCTAACTATCCTATTAGTTCTGAAACATTTACGACTTCGCAATTTGGTCTACTTAAGTACTTGACTGTGGCAATTTTTTTAAGTAAAGGTTATATTGACGATAGCTATGATTGGTCCATAATGAATAACGTTTTTAAGAACGCTTGTGGGTAAGCTGTCTTTTGAATCTTACGAATAGCGGTTGAAAATATTATAACCGAAAAAAAATCAACACCTTCCCTGATTACTCAGAAACCTAGGTGAAAATGAACTAGTCCTCAAAACTTCAAAAGGCGTCAAATAATCTGGTAACGTATTTTGTAAGTTACTAGGTAGATACCATAAAAATAGGTAGGTACCATAAAACTTATGTAAAGTTTCCCTTAAAGAGTCTCGAATCTCGATAATATAATAGCTTGACCTTGAACTCGAAAGGGCTCGAAGTTCCTATTCATATTTTTCTCGTGTCACAAATTGACATTGATGCAGCTGCTCTACAGTTGATATAAAAATCACAATCATGGTTTTATGAAGATGGTTATCAACATAGATATTTACGAATATGGTTTCTACGATTACTACGATTTCGGATCATCATGTTCGAATTTCAAACTACTTAGTTGGTAAACTATGATTTCAGATTTTCTATGTTCTAGGCCTCTGATAAGAAAACTCAGGACATGGGAATCTGAATGATTTACGTAAACCTTTTTCGTACAAGCAAACAGTATCTGTCAAAATTCTATAGGTGGCTCGTCCCAAAGGAGAAGACCACGCATTTGAAAGAACTACAGTGTTAACTTACTGTTGCTGGTAAAACAAGCATTTTTGGCACCGATAAACTGACATTTTTTCGTCCAGGGTAGGGTTTTTTCTATCGTTAATGCTCAACACCATAGTCTGATCACAAAATTCAAATGGTATTTGGTTTTGCGCAGTTTACAATCTATTAACTCATCTTTTTTGATAGTGTCGAGTAAAGGGAATCAGTCCGAGAATTGCGAGTTCACTTTAAACTGAACTGAATTGAATTGCACTTCTCACTCGAACTAATTTCTTTAAATGAACGCTTGCAAGCAAAGGTTTTGATATAAATATGTGAATATGTTGCTGCTATTCCTCAATTTTACTTCCATAAATCTATGGAATTACTTATTAGTTATTAGCTTACAAAATTTTTCAACTGTCAGTTTTCTTCTATAGATAGTTTAGGACAGTTAGTCATCATATCGTCAAGCCATACAATATCGTCTGTAAATGTAAATACTCGACCAAAATATTATTTTGGCACGCGCTGTTTTCCCTCGTCAAAATTAACACTTTACAAGGAAGAGTATCGTGCCTCAATTTCAAGGTTACAAGTCACTCATTTATGTGTTAAGTGGATATTTTCGTAAACACTGTGTGACGTAGGTATCTCACAAGATATCGGTCAAGGAGGTTCCAGAAATAAATTTAACGATCGTGCCAATCTCCTCACGATGGACACCGCCTATAAAAGATCGGAATGTAGAGATCACTAATCAATTCGTGTTTATTGCGTTAAATTCTTCACAATGCAGGTTTCAATTGAAAATAGAAAAGAAAACTGTCCGACTCGCCCACGGACTTATCACTTGTACCAATTTTGTTGTGCAAAATCTCCAAGCTAATCTAATTTCACGCTTCTATAAAAAGGGGTTCTTCTCTTCAAAATTCTCACCATATTATAAGCGCATAGTACTATTTTTTGAATCGTCAAACTGGTTTACTTTTGAGATTTTGCACAAAAAATCGGCACCGATTGCCTGAAGTTTTGCACAGATCTTCCCTTCATAATGTGAGTTTCATTCCATATAGTTAATACTTATGAGCGATCGACAGATTTCTATGAGGCCCGTATGGCTAAGGCTGATGAAGGGACAATCATCTGAAAGTGTTGGACTTTTCAGCTTTCCATAACTCAATTGTGACTTAGAGCCCTAAAATACTAGAATTCGTGATAACAAACAAACATATCCTAGCATGGAGCTGACAATGACATAGGGACATGATTCGTGATCCACAAATTTGGACTAGTAGCTTCGTAAGTTTAAGCGATATTCTCAATCATCCTCGGTCGTCCATCTTCATTACTGAAGGTCGTGTCCGCACTGCAGTTCCTTTGCTATGTTCTTAACCATGTCCATCCATATACTTCGATCTTAGGCTTTTCTAATGGCTGTTGCGAATGGAAGGCCCGTGAGTGATTTCACTTGGTCAGACCAGCGGCTTGATGATCGGCCGCGTGGTCTCTTCCCCTCCACTATGAGTTTCTCCAAGTTATCTGGAAGGCGGTGGGCGGGAAGCGATATTCATTATAAGTTAAATAGAGGACCCCAAGAGGCGGTTGACGCGGGATCGTGAACCGACAAGGCTAGTGGCATTAATATGAGTGGGAGCCACTTAAGCTAAATTCGCACGCTGCAGCTGCGACTGCGGCCAGAAATAGCGAGACTGTAATCGATAACACTGAAAACGCTCGATGCATTTTAAACGAGCCCCCGCGATATGGAGTTGTACCTGTATTCTGATTGTGATAAAAAACTGTTTATGCTTATCGTATCATGAAGAGAGTTCTGCGGCCTTATCCATGATCGTCATTAGAAATCTGTATAATTTCATCATTAATCAACCAACATTAAAAATCATTTGTCTGGTGGAAGGCTTTGGCCGTGGCTAGTTACCACCCTACCAGCAAAGACGTGCCGCCAAGCGATTTAGCGTTGCGGTACGATGCTGTGTAGAAACCGTTGGGGGTGACATAACTTACCCCTTCCAAGTTAGTACGCTAACATCTTCGGCTGCATCATCACTTACCATCAAGTGAGATCGCAGTCAAGTACTAACTAGTATAGCGTAAAAAAATGGAATGAAAGTAAAAAAAAATGTATGGGAAGGACAGCTGTTGTCGTCGATAAGTTACATGATCAATTTGTCGATCGACTATGTTGTTACCATAAATTTTCGAATTCCGTTACATATTGCTATGGAATTCGACAGGTTTCATTGACGGACGTGGACAATTCGCATATGGAACGAAATATGAACACAAGAAAATGATTTGTAGGCATAAAAACTGATTCCAAATGGTCCCAAATTCCCGACTCTTTCATCACACTAACAATACACAAAGGCGAAAGTTGGGGTGTCTGTGTGCGTCTGTGTTTGTTTGTTAATCCTTCACGTCGCAACTACCGAACCGATTCGGCTGAAATTTTTAATGGATATAGGTAATATTATTGTATTCCGTGATTTCAGGATTAAGATATAGGCTACTTTTTTATCCCGGAAAAAATCACGGGAATTTGGGAAAACCGAAAACGTGCGGAACCGCGAGCGTCCGCAAGTTGTACATATTTTTAGCAAATAAACACTTGTAAGAAAAAAAATAAAAACTAACAAGAAAACCATTATTTATTGACACACGAAGCCGATTCCGCCCCTAACGTTATCGCTCGATAAAATCAGATGTTCCAATTTATATAAGATCGAATCTAGCGCCGCCCACGCCTCGTTTATTTGTACAACATAATATTGCGAATCGTGTTATTTTCAGTGCCAATGATAACATACGTATTTTATTCTGAACTTTACAAAAATCTCGATAATTAGTTGGTATAGATCCCCAGAAATGGCAAATAGCAGTCTACCTATCGAACGAGATTTTTCTTTACCACACCTATTCGAAAAACTAAATTGACTTCACTTTAGATTTTGAGACTTTGAGATTTTGAGACACTTTAGACTTTTATTGAATAACGAGGGTAAAATTATTATTTTTTTCTTATGGGTGTTTGCGTTTTCTCTCTTCCGATTGGTCCGCGAATGACATATTATTCATATATCTTTTTCCATTAGAAATATAGTGTGTGCCACTCGGACTATAACTACAAAACCGGTTTGTCTGAAATTTTGAATGTTGGTAACCAATATCCTGGAATGACGCATAGTCTACTTTTATCCCGAAAAATCAACGATTTTTGAGAGACGCATAAAAATCCACGGCCAAAACCTTGTTGTTGGACAAAATATACGAAGTTCAAACTAAATCACGGAACTGAAGTTGGCAAACTCAATATGACTGATTTCGTTAGTTTAACGAATGTTGACTGAAAAGTTAATTAATTCACGTTAATTGAGATGCAGCCTCCAGATGCTGCAGGTGTAGAGTTTAACGAAGCTGTACCAAATTGTGCACTAGTGTATCCTGACTTAACGACATCTAATTCAAAACAAAACTTAAACTTTCTATGATCCCGGCACCTATATTTAAGTAGAAAGGCACCTAATATTCTTACTGGAAAAGAACAATGGCCAAGTGCGATTCTGACCCGCATGGCGCATACCGAGTGTTTGTAGTTTGTACTACAGAAGAATGGCAAGCAAAATGGCAAGAATCACTTTTGTTAACGAACCGCACTACCAACTTTGTTTTTAGAGGTTTACTAGCTGACCTCGCAAACATTGTTTTGCCATTAAATAATAAAAAATAGTAGCTTACCTACTCTCAGACTTACCGAACGTACACAAAAAACCTCGGTGCGCGAGTCTGACTCGCGCTTGACCGGTTTTTTCTTCTTCAAAATAGTATATTAATAAAGTGTTAACAGTTAGTAGAAATTCGCAGGTAGGTACTTTTCTCTTAACTTTAGAGCTAAATAGGTACTATACCTAATAGGTCTACTCCGTCTGCACTATTAATATTATAGTCTCACTGTTTGTTACGAAATATAACAAAATGTAACTACTAAACCTGTGTCTGTGTGCAAGTGGATATTAAGTGTCTGTGAAATTATTCAAAAAACAGAAGTCTGGAGAAACAACCCTGAGATGGCACTTAAACTTGTCCTTTCGAGTATGAAGGGCAAACGTAACGACGGAATTATTTTCATCGTCCTTTTCAAGATGTTGTTGTTATGAATAAGTAGAGGGCATAAAATAAATCTTTTTTGCGCCAATCGTGTAGATTGTAATTTGTAGCTTTACAATTTACATAGAAATTTATAGGTATACATGATATAAAAATACCAAATCGCTCTCGGCCTGTATTTGTTTATATTAAAACTAACAACTTTTGTTCTACGACTTTTTTTACTCGATATTTTGAGAAATATCGAATATTTTAAAGAGATACTCTATCGATTCGATTCTACAGAGATACTCTACTTTATCACTACCTTTTTTTTGCTGCCCGCGGTGTAATAAAACGGGGAATCGACGGCGGTATTTGCCTTACCATATGGCACGGTTTCCACCATAGCGGAAAGGAGACGAGACGAGAGGAGATGTGGTTTCAATAACTAATTTGGTTTCGTTGTTTCCACATCTCCTCTCCTTTAATTAGCTTTGGTGGAAATGTATCGAGCGGAGTTTTCTCCGAATATATCCGCCGCCCGCGGAGATGTTCATTTTTCCATAGAATTTTGTGCCACGAGCGGCGCGGCAGAGCGGAGAGCTCACACCACATCTCTCATGCAGAGGTGAGATTTGTTTATCTTCTGCGCATTGTGGAATAACCAAACAAATTCGTAGCGCATCTCTTCTCAGCTTCTCTTGGCCTTGAAACTTAGCCTTAAGCCCACACGTGCGACAAATATCACAACAGGCTGTCCCTTTTACCCCTTTTATTGCCCCACGGGCAGCAACTGTTACCTAAAGCACTAGTCTTTACAAAGGACTAAACACGAATGTCTCTTCCACAGAACTACGCAGCGTCGACTCCTCCGAAGCCGTCATCAGCGCCGCCGCACACGACCCTCCAGAGGTCAGTGCGAGCGGCGGGCCCCTCGCGGGTCATCCCGCGGTTCCACTTCCCCAAGGGCAGGCCCCCCCCGGCGCACCAGCAGGACCACGCGCTGCACAAAGTCCAGTCAGCGTTTGCGACCTTCCCTAACAGCCAGGTTTGTATTGCTTTTTCCGTCAGGTATTGAAAACTGAAGCTGCACAGTTCGACATATTATGGAACTTGCCTTAGGGCTGATTCTGATCAATTGCTAGATAATAAATATGAAGTTTTGACAGTTTTTATATGGCAAATGATTCAAATTGATTCTTCAGATAATTCGCCGATTGAAAAATCTGCCCTAATTCATATGATTTTTGCTAAAAAAATATATCCTACGTTCAAGAATTATTGAATATGTTAAACGTTAGTTATTATTAAGTACGAATATGGATAGACAACCATCACACAAGCAAAATAAAATTTTAGCCAACACACATAGTTTATTACTACGTCACGACGGTCAGCACAACACAACATAGGTACAACAAACTTTCCTTTCAAGATTTCACTTGCTGTTTCGGAATAATAAAGTTAAGAGAAATGTGAAAAGAAAAGCGCCCTTAGCCATGCGATTTGTACACGATCGTCATAGAAACCTGTTGATCGCTCATTCCAAATCTAAATGGAACAAAATTCAAAAAATGTATGTACAACCTCATGTCGTCAGGATAATTTGGAAGTAGGAGAGTGGGTGGTAGGTACGAGTACGTGACTAAATCGAAGACCACTGTAATTCTCATACATTTTTTCTAGTTATGGATTCGATAGTTTTCTAACAGATCGTAGATTTCGCATAATTTTCGCGTAGTTGCAGTAAACCTACATTTTCATAAGCGGAGTAAACGACAATACCTCAGCAGGTGGAGTTTGAACTATTCGAATTTTAAGTATGCATCTAAATACAGCCTTTGATCCATTGATTTATAAACTAAGGATTTGGGGTCAGCGCTAAAAAGTGTCTGAACCGGAATGACATGCAAAACGCGAAAAGACAAACAATCGCACTTCAGTCTCGTGTTTGAAAATCAGGCTGTATAGTAATGGTTTAAGACATAAATTACAATGTTTTAGTTTGTTTATAACAACACTCATGTATATATAGATTTACCTATATATACAGGAGTATTTTTATAACCCTCGTTTATATAGGTTTTCTTGGGACATTTTTTCGTGAATTTTGTATTACACCCGTCGTCCATAGATTTATAAGCCTATGCTTTGATCCTATTTATGGCTAAGTTATGTATTATAATATTCTGTCGAGTATCATGCTATTGTTTGAAGTAAGTACTCGTTTAGCTTTCATTAAACAATGTAAAACCCAACTATTTTCAACGACCATTCTATAAGTATTTCAGATTTCTTTACAAGAATGGTGTTCCATTCTTGTAAAGGAAAAACATTTTCCTTTACAAGAATACAATCAAATAAACGTTAATTTATTGTGTTGTATTTTGAGATTGAATGGAAATTCAATGTAAAGACATCAAAGTAAATAATATGAACTAAGTACTATGGGGAATTTAAGCATGGACATGGAGAGAATATTAATAATAATTAGTATTTTGAAGACAATTACAATAAAAAATCCATTAGAAACATATTTAGGATACCAGCTTAATTTCATTTGCAATTTATTTTTTGAATCAGACAAGATTAATTAGTAAAATGAAGTACGGTACCTACTGTATAAAGAATTATGAGATACGATAAATTTTAGGGTTCCGTACCCAAAGTGTAAAAACGGGACCCTATTACTGAGACTTCGCCGTCCGTCAGTCTGTCACCAGGCTCTATCTCTTGAACCGTGATAGTTAGACAGCTGAAACTTTTACAGCTGATGATGTAGGTATTTCCGTTACCGCTATTAGGTACAACAAATGTTAACTTAACTATAAAACAGAATAAAATATGCATGGGGGCCTCCTATACAATAATTTTTTTTTGCCCTTTTTTGCTCGATATTGATGATGGCAAAAGGGTCTACCTTTATGTCTAGCGATGGAAAATATTGTACCCAGTCGAATGACACCATCAATTCAAAACATGTGAAGAAACAGACTTTCAAGACTGATTTTGTGAACATATACCTACCCAAAACAACGCAACCAAAATTGAAATGGCTCGACCGGGGAGGGGGTAAGGGGGCACCCCCCTTTATAGGGGAATTTTCGCTTGTAATGAGCTATTATAGAACACTCCCTCAAATTATCGCTAGTTCGATCCCAGACACACTGTATATTCACATTAAAAATTCATTCAAGGCGTTTCGGAGGACTTTGATAACTAATACTGTGACAAGAATTTTATATATTAGACTAGCTGACCCGGCAAACTTTGTTATGCCACTAAGGATATTAAAAATAGCTTACGACCCACTCTCATATCTACCGAACCTACATAGAAAATTTCATAAAAATCGGTCCAACCGTTTCGGAAGAGATTGGTAACAAACACGAGACACTAGAATTTTATGTATTGGAGATAGAGACACTAGATAAAACCTAAGACGCAGTCAGGATGTTACTGTATTTAATATGTAAGATCTTATAATATGATCTTTTACTATATTATCCACCTTCTTTAGATTTCTACCAAAGACGACGTCTTTGAAATATTAAACAGTTAAAACACAAAAGCGTTGACTTTGAATTGTATTAAAAATTCATAGTTGAACTACTTCATACCAAAGTTTGAACTTCAGATTAGGTTTAAAATATGAATTTGGTGACTTTGCTTTGAAGAGAATCAATGCTAGGTATTTGAAATTATAAACGTGGCATACATACAATACTATTTTTAATTTAAGATGAAAGTCAATCAAATAGGAGTGTGTACCTACTGTGCACCGTGTAGTTATTGAAAAATGAATGAACTGGCTATATAAATCGCTTTAACCTTAAGGAAATGCTCAAAGTGGGCGAGTGAATTATGTATTTGAATTACGAAACCGATAAGACCTAAGTTTATAATTCACTATAACACGATATTGCAGACTTCATCATGGCGAGATGATCACTTCATGAAATTACATTTTTTAGGTTAAGCAAAGGTCGGCTGTAGTACCAACGTACGTATAAAAGGCAGCTTTTTAAATTTTTTTTAACTACATAGATCTATTGACATGTTAAAATGTAGGAAGTAGAAACTTGCACTAATTTCAGTTTCATACAAAGATTTTATATACCTACAAGCCTACAACAATAAACAATTGCATAGAATTGGCTATAATATCATTCCGAGATTATCATACTTAAATACATAAATTCGTCACTAAATATTTATGCGTATTAAAATATGACATAGTTAAAATAATAAATGCCTTCACAAAGTTTTTTTGAGTTTTTCACAAATGCAAATCGTTCCAGATAGACTATAGCAAATACTAGTATTTGAAAGAGACCGCCTGCTTAGCATAGGCTTTGTCGAAAAAATGAGGCTGTATTTGGAACACGTCCAAATTAAGACAAAGCCTTTATCTTGCGAGCAAATAAAAAGATACCGTTCGATTGTTTCTCAAACATATCCCCTTTAGCACAGTTTAAAGATATATTGTGACATGATATTATACATATAATACTCTTCTATATAAATAGTTTTTAAATATTGTGATTTCTGAGTGAATTATAAATAAATACAAATAAATGTGTTTAAAATTGTTTATGTTAATTCGATCACAAGAGCGTTTAGTACAGCCTTCTTTCTACATATTTGGCGAAATGATTGACACTGGGTAGGTACTGTAGGGTAACTTATTCGGGGCTTCACTTTTTCCTATAAACGACATGCCCAAATAAGCTTACATCACTGTATCCTGATTTACATTATAGTAATCGTTCTATAGTACAATGAAAATAAATATCATTGAATAGTTAAAACGACCGGAATGGTAGATTTCAGATTAAATCATCAGATAAAATAAAACAAAAAAGATATCGTGACAAAATCACGTCAGAAATCATTAAAGCGCACAATATGTAAACATTATAATACTATCGCCGCAGCAAATTGAATGTGCCAAACGGAAAAAGTGTATATCACCCCTCACTATAAATCAATTGAATGGTAATGTGGTGCCAAAAAATTCGCATAATCATACCTCTGTATTGTAATTTGTACCTATTGTAACTAGACTCAAATTAGACATATCAAGCGCCTAATTTTTGTATTGATTGATTGATCAATGGTTGGACTATGTAATGTGTTCTTGTATCCGTTTTGTTACGTAAATAGTTAATCATGTTTAATTCTCCCTTTATCTTTCTTGTATTGACTTTGTTGATGGCAGAGAGTTTTTATTTTTAAAAAAAGTTATTGAACGTACATCGTGTAAATCGGTGAATAAAACAATACTTAGTTTTCTAGTTCATATTTGTTTGACGGCGCAAATTTTATGGCACATTACGTAAACTATTCTTAAATCTTACTTCATAGAATATTTCGAAGCTAAAATTTCTCTATAATTAGCGCTTTCTGTACTTCTAATAATTTCTTTACAATTGTTACTGTCTAAATCTGTAATCTGTATACTGTAGTAGGGATGGAAAGTGTATGGTCACTGGTCAGAGAAAGTGGAAGGTGGAATCACAGTTCATCAGAGCACTACCCATTAAACAACCGATAGAACACGCATAGAGAGCTAACGTCTCTAATGTGTTCCAAAGGTTTCAGTTAGTTAGGCGGGTGTTGCGCAAGGGTGTCTTCAATGCTTTCGTATTTGATCCCACAGGCTTCCAAGTTTCAACATGTGCTGGAGATGTCCACTGAGGGGGTTTTAGAGGGTAAATTCGCACATAATCCAACCCACTCACATGTTGAATATCTCAATGGAGATTTCCCCCCGTACCCAAAAAATAAACTCATATTTTGTAGAGAAACATCTATTTAACTGTTCCCAAAGCCTGCACTATATCTTTTACCTATTTCTGGCATTTGGGTGGTCATGATTGTAAACTACTCAAAACAAATTAAGACCCACTTCATATTGTCTAGAATTTTTTAGATATAAAACTGAGCTGTAATCGTAGTCATGAAATGCTATCACTTACGAGTAAAATAATCCTTTTTGCATCATAAATATAGGGAATTTCTGTCAAAGGCAATGTTTATAAATATCAGCTAAAAAGAAGCAAACCGCATCGATCTCTCGGCGCCCGCGTCAGCTTGGCGCGTGTCCAACACCCAGCAACATGCCTACGCCGTCCACTCACTAGGCCTCTCGCAGACCACCGATGTTTGCCGCTCACCAGATTTTGTACTAGACTATAAATGTCGCCCGCGACATCGTAGGCGTTCTAATGCCGGCTCCCAATATTCTATCTATCTTCCATTTGCCCTACTAGAGATATCAATGTGACATAAGCTCCATACAAGTTATGTCTAATTTCTAGTAAGGCAAACCGTGGATAGATTAAATATTGGATATCGCCAAAAGGGAACCGTTTAGCTACCCGCGAAATACTTACTCGTACAGTCCTCTATACGGGTTATATGAAAAATACTCACCAAAATACTTGCAGCCTGTAGTTTTCGTGAAAATAATTAGACTATGAAAATATTGATCGTTTAATCGAAGACGCTACACAGTAGTGAAACTTTGAAAGAAAATCAAAAAGGAATTCAAACATCTACTCGTACTTTAATAAACTTTACCTCTTACAAAATTTGTGTAGAATGTAGATTAAGTACAATATACGTAGATATAGTGGGCGATTTATTGCGGTAGGTATTGTATGTCTGATTTCCCTCAGGCTTGGAGGATTGATAGGAGTGTAAACATATTCATTCTGGATGCACATTGTTCATTGTACGCAGGTGCCTTTACATCGAAATCTTCCGCAAAGAAATAACGTTGATCCTGTACAGCATTGCAACGTAATTGACAGACAATAAAACCAAACCCATCATAAGTACTAGTAAGTATTAGTACTTACCCAAAGTGCTGGAATGGCGACCCCGCACGGGAAAGCGCAGTGTTGGCAGGCCTCCGACGATGATGTTGATGGACTGTAGACTAGACATTAAAAGAGTCGCAGGAAAGCGCTGGATACAGGTAGCGCAGGACCGTGTTTGTCCAGCAGTAGATTTCCGTCGGCTGAAACGAACGAACGAATGTACCGATTCCTGAACCAGCGTTTTAGTGGTTAGTCTGCGTGTAGCCTTATCCCCGTCGTCCCTATATTCTGCATGACTGCGTCAAATGCACTACCGACGGACATAAGGATATATTTGAACAGCCAGTGTCTGCGACTTGCTTTGGCCTTTTAGTCGTGCTCGGCAATCCTTTACATTACGATTTTCACCTGCGTTGCCAAGACGTGTTCACCGATTTCCCTTTTTTAAAGAAAAGTGCTTTATTTATTGGCATCTAAAGAAATTCAACATTTATGTCCCGTCCTAGACTTCTAGGTTTACACACCCAAAGGGTAACAACGGGTTCCTATTACTAAGCTGCCATCAGACTAGATCTGAGCCAATTAATCTTCTTCTAATATATAATATTCTCTCGCCTATCTTTGTTACCAAACTCTCCGAAAGGACTCGACTGACTGTTATGAAATTTTCCATGTTTGTTCGGTGCATCTGAGCACCTGCTGGTCGTAAGCTATTTTTAATATTCCACGTGGCAAAACAACGTTTGCCGGGTCAGCTAGTAAATTATAAAATTTTAAAGTTGCACGGAAGGTTGGGGATTGAATCATCGACCTTGCTCTTGAATCCAAATTGCTCCACTACGCTCAAACTTGAAGTCAAGCTTCTCGTGCCTTGTCTGGCTACAGACAATACTAACCTACAAGTATTTACGTTACTTTTTGATTAAAGCTCGAACTATTTTTCTCCTTGCCAGCACTCGGACTTCACGAAACATAGTCGTTACACTGTCTTTAAAATCTCATTGCAGTTGGCAGTTCCAGCTGCACTTTATTGTGCACAATAAATTGCTTTCGACAAAGTGCTTCTTTCTCAATACAAGTTATACAAGTAGAAAACGGTCGCTGCCCATGAAGCAATAAAAAGGGTGACAGAGACAGCTTGTTGCGGTCACTGTCACGCTCAAGGTCTTTGTAAAATCCTAAAAATATATGAAGAATCAAGAAGATTACTACTTAATACTTATATTACTTTTTTGTATCTATGACAATAAGTTCTAATTTCGATACGCTAAATGTGCTTTTTTAACGTGTTTAATTTACTGCGTGTTAAGGCAAGGCATTTTCCCAAGGTAAAAAAGGCTGATAGTACCTACCTACCTACTCACCTTTAGCTGATACAATTACCTCTATTAGGATCTTTCTTAGAATATTAATATTATAGGAATATTAATCTTAGGCTGAAAACGAAGCAAAGACGGCTTTATTCAGTTTATTTCTACTTTTCCCTTTGCTCACATATTTTTCATAGCTTCTGAGTGAGCTGCAATCAAAACAAACTTAACTTACAAAACAAAATGAAATATTTATTGTAACGTCGTTACTGTATTATTTTCCCCGAAACATTCACCGAGAAAAAATAATACCACACTCGCAATCCGGGATTTGTTTTTTTAATATACGGTACGAGAAAACTGAATTGAGTGATTTACTTACTGCTGTGCTGAAAAATTTTCCTTTTATTTTCACGTACTATTGATGAACCGGTCCAGAAGCCGTTTGTTATGTAGACAAGCCATAATATTACTTGTCTACATACAATAAGTCAGAGACCTATCGATCTGTCATTTCATAATTATACTAGCTGACCTGTTCAACGTTGTTTTGCTATTTAGGGGTATAAAAAATAGATTACGACCTATTCTCAGACCTACCGGATCCCCCCCGATGGATTCCAATCTTGTCGCGATGGGGGGCTCAGTAGCCGTGGTTGGGCCCCACGGTGAAGCCAAAAGGAATCCAGGAGGGGACGCTCGGAGAGGGCCTGGAGATGGGCCCGCTCTGGATGCGTCCAAGAGGGGTGCGGGGGACAGAGTTTTCTGTCTCCTGCAGCCAGGAGGGGTCGCGGGAGGAGAGGCGTGTCGGTGTGTCGTTGCCGCTCGCCCTGTCTCCCGCGACCAAACGGTGGCGCACCGTTAGATGCGTCGGCGGCGAGGCCGCAGGGGAAGAGGAGTGTCGGTGTTTCGTTGCCGTTCTCCCTGTCCTCTGCGGCCGTTTGGTGGCTTGCGGCGGAGCCAAAGATCAGATCCGCCGCGGGGTATGGGAGGTCGATGCCTGCGAGGTGCAGGAGCAAGCTTCGCAGGTATCGGCTTACCCATGCCCACGGCCCCTGGGTGGCGGTCCCGGGGGGGTCCGTCGCCTTACGGATGGGCGCCGAGGCGGTAAGGCCGGCTTAGGTGTTTCTGGCGGGCCTTGCTGTTTGAGGGGAGCTCCATGCTCCACCTCGTGGAGGGGCTGCGCAAGCGGCCGGGCACCGGCGGGTTCGCGGAGGTTTGCGCAAGCGTTCCCGTGTTTCCGTCAGACGGTGCGAGGAGGAAACACCGTGGGGTTTAGCCGGTAAGAGTCCGGCATAACCCAGCCGCTCCCCCGGGCGACTGGATATCCGTGAGGATTCCCCACGATAAAAAAAAAAAAAAAGACCTACCGGATGAAGACAACAAAAAACCCACTGATAAGAAAACTCAGGATCAGAATTATCAGGCATCCGAATTATTGATCATAAATATTTGCGTAAACCTCTTTCATTTATGCAAACAGTAGCGCCATTTGTCAAATTTCTATAGGTGACCGCTGAGCGTGGCCTTACTGTTGGTGGCAAAACAAGCATTATCAGGACTGATTAATTTGTTTTGCTTTAAAATATGCAGGAACACATGAAAAACCACACACAATTTTCTAACACTTTCTTAGACGCACGTTTCGTTCCGACACCGGGACATCCTTAGGAGATGTTGACTTCACAATGCGAAATCGTAGACTCTTACGATTTTTGTACCATACAGAATCTTTTCAAGTAGCGGATTATAGCAAAACAAATTAATCTCTGTCCTGATAATTATGGATTTCCGCAAAATAACGCCTGCTTCCATTCAAAACAAGCATTTTTGGCACCAGGGTATAATATGTAAGCTGTTTCGGAGGAGTTTGGTTAGGTTAGACAACACGAGAATTGTATTCATTAGAAGATGGAACGAAATTCGAAAATTGTATGAGAACAATATATATATCCGACCGACAAATTAACCACGTGATTTATCGAAAACAACTGTCGTTCTCATACATTTTTCGAATATAACTGTATAGAACGACGTCATTTTATCTGATCGAGAAATTTAACACAAATACAATTCTCATTATTATACACATATACTTATTTTTGAGTTTCATTTTACATTTATATCTAAATATATATACTGAGTTTCATTTTCCATATATAAATATATCTTGAGCGATTGACAGGTTTTTATATGACGATTTTATACTTACGTCATAATATGGCAAGGCTGCTGCTGTTTAAAATTTATAAACACAAACTAGGCGACTATCCGTAATCAAGATAACGTGGGAACATTCTCACGTATGTCAACAGATAAATAACGCTGTAGGTATCTATCTCAATTACGTCCTCGGACGCGCCTCCATTGTGCCCCTTCCGGGCTGCAAATTGCACTTATAGGAAACAACTGGAAAATTACTCTTCTTATCATGTTCCTTGATGAAGAAATTATCATAAACAGTATGATCTTAAACGAAACTACTGGATTTCCTTGAGAAAATATACCTAGTTCAACAGTGTACAGCACAACTACTATGTTGGTTAGTTTTAAGGTGCCGTCCCACCGAACTAGGTATGACAGTGTGACATACAGATGCACTAAAGTCTTCACGGTTACAACGAACAATATTTTGATCAAAATCTGTGATATTATTACATATTTAATTACACAACTATTTTACTTAGTTCCCAAATCCCAAAAAGCAAATCAGGAGATAAGTTCTTCTTTTAATAGAGTTTTTGGTCACAATTCTCGATTCATTTTGTTATTATTATTATTATGTAAGTATTAATTTTGGTATTAATCTAATATATTAACGCAAGGTACAATCATTACAAGCATGTTTGCTGAGAAATAGTCAAAAAAAAAATTAAAAGTTCGTTCTAAAGTGTAAATCAAAAAGGTAAACGCAAAGGACAGTACCTAACCTAAAACAGTTACAGCTTGCAAAGTATCAACCTTAATGTTTTGGTTAAAAGTCATGAGCGATCGACCTAAATATGGTGACAGCCGGAATGAGGTCAGCCAGGCGGGACCGGAGCGACCGAGCGTGTCTGACGAACCGCCTTCCGATAAACGAGAAGCCAAATAATGGGGCATTATCATCTTAAATGGGGCTTTATTCCTGAATTAGTATTAAATTGGTTAGGACTTTGTTTGTTTTATTGTAGCATCCATTCGATGAGGCAATGAGATAATATTTAATTATTATTTAAAGACTAGTTTATACAACGAACTAAGTCTTGTCTAGTAAAAATATAGGTAAGTATGTACTACGTTTTGTGTTAAAGGCATCAAAAAATTACTTTGATTTTCGTAAAGGCGATTTGATTTCTGCAACGTTTCGTAATAACGTCACATCTCTAGTGGAAAGTAACCTTAATATATTGTTGGTGTAAAAATTTAATAAATTTAGGAATTTTATAATTTCTAAATTGGCTCAGGTCTGGTCTGGTGGGAGGCTTTGGCCGTGGCTAGTTACCACTCTACCAGCAAAGACGTACCGCCAAGCGATTTAGCGTTCCGGTACGATGCTGTGTAGAAACCGTTAGGGTGACATAACTTACCCCTTCAAAGTTAGTGCGCTAACATCTTCGACTACATCATCACTTACCATCAGGTGAGATCGCAGTCAGACTCAAGTACTAACTTGTATAGCGTAAAAAAAGATAGGTATTCGATTGTCGGTTGAAAAATGATCTTGCTCTTAGTAACGCGACACGGTGGAGGAAAACGACCTTAGTTTATATCTAAGAGATTTCTTCAAAAAAAAATTAAAACGTGATTTTGATGAAAAGACTGTGCTAGATAAAAAAGAAACCGCATCGAGTAGGCTTCGCTTAGGTTAACCGCCGCTGCCTACAGGCTGACCTACAAACGTGACATCTCATCCCGAAGAGCTGCAGGCTCACCGATTGAGAGCCCGGGATTATGAAACAGCTTTGTGAACTGCGAACTTAGCTGTTCTCAGCCTCTTCTAGGATTAAAGTGGGTAAGGTAACTAGGCGGAATTAACTCTAGTCTCGGCTCTACGCAATGTTATAAGCACTCTGTTTAAAATTTACATGAAATGTGCAAATTAAGTATAGATCTCTAATTTAAAAATGCACGCCTTTCCACAACATTATTCTTTCAACTAAATTAAAAAATACGTGGAGGGACGTTAATTTTTAGATCAGCTGCTCTGGGAGCTTCGCTCGGTGGCCAATAGATAGCAGCAGTAGCCATATTTTTATTTTTATTTTTGGTAAATTCGACATTTTCTAAAAATGAATCCTAGACGTGGAGGGACGTTAATTTTTAGATCAGCTGCTCTAGGAGCTTCGCTCGGTGGCCAATAGATAGCAGCAGTAGCCATATTTTTATTTTTATTTTTGGTAAATTCGACATTTTCTAAAAATGAATCCTAGCTAGATCGATTTATCGCCCCATAAAACCCCCTGTATAGTAAATTTCATGAAAATCTTTCGAGCCGTTTCCGAGATCCAGATTATATAGAAATATATACTTATACAAGAATTGCTTGTTTAAAGGTATAGGATAAGTAACATCGTTTTCGAACGAAATTCCAAAAATGGCTCGCGACCAATTAAGCGATAATTTTCATACGTTTTTGAATTTCGGTTCATTTCTATCTTTTGTCGTATCACAGATGCCATATGGCTTGAGGTGATGACTGCAACTGACGACCAATCTATAGGAGCTTAATCGATATTAGAAGATAAATGCTCGTTTTCACCAACACTTTAAGAAACGCCTAAGCCGATAGGTGACAGTTTTCACTTACAACAAGTGTTTCCTAAAGGCTTAGGTGTCTCTTAAAATGTTGGTGAAAACGAGCATAATAGTAGGATTAAGGAGCTGAGGTAGTAGATTAAGGAGTGTCAAGTGAACTCCCCTAGATATAAAATGTGGTTTCCAATTTCCAATTTAACGAAGAGTTAAGACTCACAAGAGTGTTTGCGAAAGATTTACTGCAGTTATATAAATTTTGATGTCTCGACTTTTGAACTAAAAATATCTTAAAAGTATAGAGTTAATGAGTTATAGGTAAGAAATAGCTAAGCTCATGCAAACCTCACCTAAATAAGCACTCCGTAGGCGATATCTTTTGATGAACTCCATGATGTTATGCTAAATGAACTGCTTTCTCAGATTTGACAAAGATTGCAGGTGTTTAGGTATTTACAAATCTTCTCACGTACGATAGACGACAGTCGGCGGAAAACAAAAAGGTTGATGTACAGTCACGGAATGAATAGGTTCGTCACCTTAGTGTCGGTTTTCGCTTTCGCATTAGTACTGCAAGAGTCCATTATTAGTCCAACATAACACATGATACTAATGTAACATAGTTTGAAAAAGTAATATGTGCTCGCGGTACGTAGAATTAACTTAGGTATTATTATTAAACTAGCTTTTGCCCGCGGCTTCGCCCGCGTGAATTTCGGGGTTTTACAAATCCCGTGGGAGTTCTGGATTTTCTGGGAAAAAACAGCATATGTGTTAACCTAACTTCAGAAACACGATTGGATAAAAATTTATCGCCAAAAAGTTCTCCCAAAAATTCCTCCAAAATCTCCATTTTTCTAATTTCCATCGAAAACTGCGATGAACATTATTGCAATTTTTCTTTTAATTTATCGGTAAAAAATAATTCCCAAAAACGCTCAGAACGACATTTAAATAACTGGCTTAGTTTTTGAAGTAATTAGGTAAAACAACGTTTTTCTGTTATATTCTTCCGCAACGCTGCATACTAACCTAACCTAACCTAAGCCACCAACGTATTCATAAGAGTGAGAAGGACAAAAAAAATCAACGTAACCGCTTAAGAGTGAAATAATTTCAAAACCTTTACCTTATAGGTATCCATTTTCGCATTTATAGCATAATTACTATCACATACATTCTATTGCTCAACTAAAACACATATTTTTAACAGCGAAACAGTTCTAATATCAGAAACTATACAGGAACACCTTTTTAGCATTATTAACCTGTATCCCATTGCTTAACCAAAACACACATTATAAATACCGAAACAATTGTACTTTCAGACCCTTTATGGGTAGGTACCCATTTCCACATTTATAGCATTACTAATTACTATACCATATCCCATAGCTCAACTAAAACACAAAATGCTAATAGCGAAACAATTGTAATGTCGGAACCTATAAATACGGGTATCCATTTTCACATTTTATAGCATTATGCATTATTTATAGCATTATAGCATTATTATCCCATATCCCCTTGTTCAACTAAAACACACTTGTTAAATGCGTACAGTGCTATGTTCAGAACCTACATAGTGGCCATTTTCACATTTATAGTGATAATAGATTCAGTTTTTGCCCGCGGCCCCGCCCGCGTCAAATTAGCTTTTTCATGAATCCTAAGGGAAACGTCATTTCCCCGTAATCGTTCCCTATTCCAACCTTTTAACATGCTTTCAAGCAAGTTCGCATTAACAATCTATCTATAGATGTAGCTATAGATTGCTCTAGAAAATTTGTTATTTTGAGTATCCCACGGGAACTACGGATTTTTCCGGAATAAAAAGTAGCCTATGTTTTAATCCGGGTTATAAGCTACCTGTGTTCCAAATTTCAGCTAAATCGGTTCAGTAGTTGAGGCGTGAAAGAGTAACAAACATACACACAAACTTTCGCCTTTATAATATTACTAGCTTTTGCCCGCGGCTTCGCCCGCGTGAATTTCAGGGTTTTACAAATCCCGTGGGAGTCCTGGATTTTCTGGAAAAAAACAGCATATGTTTTAACCTAACTTTGCTAATTGCTCCAAAATCTCCATTTTTCTAATTTCCATTGAAAACTACGATGGACATAATTGTAATTTTTGTTTTAATGAATCGGTAAAAAATAATTCCCAAAAAAGTAGCCTATGTTTTATTCCGGGTTATAAGCTACCTATGTTCCAAATTTCAGCTAAATCGGTTCAGTAGTTGAGCCGTGAAGGAGTAACAAACATACACACACACAAACTTTCGCCTTTATAATATTATTAGGATATTAGGATATTAGGATATTATAGTGATAACTATTGAACGACTTAAAACTCAGTTTGCCAAGGTCCTAACGCGCCCTGGCCTGAGAATAAATAAAGTTTACTTAGGCTAGTGCCTTATAGTGCCGAGTACGGTAAAAAGTATAAGAAGGGACGTTGAAACTAAATTAGTGCATGAAGTAGGTACTTTCATGTAATACACAGAAAGTCAATGTGTTAAAGATACATACATATACCTACTTCTTGCACTAAGCATATACATATAGTATATGCTGTAACCTTAACCCGGTCGTGCGTTAGGTATTCCTTTATGCGCTCGTAATGCCTTTCTAGCATCACCTCCAACTATTTTCTTCTCAATGTCAGCTTTACTAATGCTTCTAAGTGGAATAATGGATTTATAAACTAAGGATTTAGGGTCAGCGCTAAAAAGTGTCCGTACCAAATGAAATCCAAAACGCGAAATGAGTTCTAATCGCACTTAGGCTGCATAATAATGGTTTAACCCCCTTTTTTTTTTATCGTGGGGAATCCTCATGGATACCCAGTCGCCCGGGGGAGCGGCTGGGTTATGCCGGACTCTTACCGGCTAAACCCCACGGTGTTTCCTCCTCGCACCGTATGACGGGAATACGGGAACGCTTGCGCAAACCTCCGCGAACCCGCCGGTGCCCGGCCGCTTTCGCAGCCCCTCCACGAGGTGGAGCATGGAGCTCCCCTCCAACAGCAAGGCCCGCCAGAAACACCTAAGCCGGCCTTACCTCCTCGGCGCCCATCCGTAAGGCGACGGACCCCCCCGGGACCGCCACCCAGGGGCCGTGGGCACGGGTAAGCCGATACCTGCGAAGCTTGCTCCTGCACTTCGCAGGCATCGACCTCCCATACCCCGCGGCGGATCTGATCTTTGGCTCCGCCGCAAACCACCAAACGGCCGCAGAGGACAGGGAGAACGGCAACGACACACCGACACTCCTCTTCCCCTGCGGCCCCGCCGCCGACACATCTAACGGTGCGCCACCGTTTGGTCGCGGGAGATAGGGCGAGCGGCAACGACACACCGACACGCCTCTCCTCCCGCGACCCCTCCTGGCTGCAGGAGACAGAAAACTCTGTCCCCCGCACCCCTCTTGGACGCATTCAGAGCGGGCCCATCTCCAGGCCCACTCCGAGCGTCCCCTCCTGGATTCCTTTTGGCTTCACCGTGGGGCCCAACGACGGCTACTGAGCCCCCCCCATCGCGACAAGATTGGAATCCATCGGGGGGGATGGTTTAACCCCTCCCTTAATGAACCCTCGTTTATACAGGTTTTCCCGGGACAGTTTATTCGTGAATTTTGTATTACACCCGCGGTCCATAGATTTTAAAGCCAATGAAGTGGAATGTTAACCATTAATGTAGTTCACTAACGCGCAAGTAACTAATAAATATTGGTACCTACTAACCTTTTTATATCTAACTTTGATTGGATGCTCCAAGTAAAAAGTGGAATGCAAGGCAAAGATCCACTTTACCTTGAAGTCTACAGAGTTGAAGTTGAGCCGTTAGCGCAAAATTATAAGCAACCGTGCACTAAATCTTCCGCGTTCGTTCGGAATACGTAATTGAAAACGTAGCTCTCTTTTTTTATCGTAGAAAAATCAGGGCTCCAAAATACGAGAAGGATTTAAAAATACAATTTTTTTATTTCGACCAAATAAGATCATTTAAATGGTAATGTAAGAAGGAAATTATTCATTATCATTATTTATTTTAAGCAAACGACTAACACTATATCTACAGTTGGGTCTTTTTACCTTTTACCAACGAATATACAGGGTGGTCCGACTAGTGACGTCAATAATTTTTTTTTAGATTCTTCACACATAGGGGTATCCGAAAATACCCCATGTATGTTCCGCGATTTTTTATAGTTTTCGAGTTATAATTTTTTTTGTGTATTTTGTATCTTTTCCGCCAGCGAGGTTTCAAAAATTCATATCTTTTTTTGTAGTAGGTAAGTATATTTAGCAGCTTTTTTTTGTGACATGATTGTCTTAAATGTTTTTTTGATTAAAAAAAAATCAGCTTACTAAAATTACTTAAAGTTACTCAAAAAAGGCTTGAAAGTTAGAACTTTAGTTTTCAGTAGGATTTACTCAAACATTCAACTTCAATTTAAAAATACAAAAAGGAGTTTCCATAGCTTCTAGCTAAGTTTAAAAACTTTGGAGAGTCCTAAGCTACCAAAATCATAAAAAAAATATGGTACTTAATTGGCTTTTTTTTGTTGTAATCGGCCTTCTAAGGCGGATAGGCTAAAAATCGTTAAAACATGATTAAAGCATTAAAAATTCTTTTATCTACTTTTTATAAAATTCTTTTATCTACTTTTTATCATTCTTACGGTCAATTAAACTTAAAAATGTGATTTTAAATTAATTTTAATGTAAAATAAATGTGGCTCGTGTAATTACAATACAATAATTATTTAACTCGAAAACTACAAAAAATCGCGGAACATACATGGGGTATTTTCGGATACCCCCAGGTGTGACGAATCTAAAAAAAATTATTGACGTCACTGTTAAACCACCCTGTATAATATCACTAACGTACTTTTACTAAAAAACCAAATAACTTTTCATCATCATAAAGCCAAATACATTGAAATAGAAGTCTTTATGTGATATTAGCCATTAGGTAAGTTTGTAAGTCATTGACCATCGTTCATATCATTTCAATCATCAAAGAAAATTCATAAGTACTCGTACCTAATTTAACAAGTTTAAAATGTTTCATCAAACCATGAAAAGGGACCAAGTCACAATTTTAACCAATTCGTCCCACCAATAAAGTCAAACCTCTGACGGTACATTATTATACCATTCGCGCCCTTAATTCCGTCTCCTGCCTAGCCCTCGGGGTCATCGACCGCGGAAGTAGGTCACGACTCACGCCTTGCCTATATATAGAGCCACTTGGTTTGACGGACTGCCCGTTACGCAAGCTAGGAAACTATTAGTTGCTGTTTTATAGCCCTAGAGACAGCCGCGAGATTATCCAATCAATCGTACTATCTATAATCTGTTTGAACTTACTCGTAGCTACTCGTGATCGAATGCACAAAATAATGTGACATGCTACCCTTAGGCATCTTAATGCCTGAGGATCACACCATAATACGTGCTTAGGTACTTATATTTTTACGTTTTTCAACCAACCATTAGTCACTTTTCCCCCAATAAGTGAAAACCGATTAGTATAGCTCTGGAACAGATGCCTAATACTAAAGCACCGGGTGATGGCAGCACTACAGCGAAGCTTTTGAAAGCAGGACGAACACTTCTCCTGAATAAACTGAAGCATCTCTTTAATGCCGTCACTACGAGCGGAAATGGAAAAACTATAGGCCCATCTCACTTCTGACTCTGAGCCATATCTCTACATATATTCTATAAGATGTTCATAAAAGTTATCACCAACTCTCTTGCCCGAAGACTTGACGAATTCTTTTTTTGGCGTTTCTGGACTCATTGCAGCGATGCCAAGCAAGGTGATATCAAATCATTATCAGATCAAAGTGCAGATATTATACGCCGCCACAATTGCCCGTTCTTATTCAAAACCATGCAACACATCTTATATCAATTCGAAGGGGTCTAAGGCAAGGTGACATTATTTCCCCGAGACTGTTTACTTCTGTTATCGCAGATGTGTTCAAGGTTTTGGACTGAAAAAGTCGTGGAATAAAATAAATGGCTAAGTAACCAAGTACAATAATACTTTTAAACACTATGCACCTATATTCAAGGATTACATAATTATACATATCTAAACCGAGTCTTTATCGCTCGATGTCTCGCCTTATACAGACAAAAGAGCCGCGAGACCGGAGACGACTTCCTACTTTGGCAATTACACGTATTCTCTAGATAGGGACGTAACCTAAAAAGGGCGTACAGCTACATAAATAGGTTATTATTACCGATCTTAGTAAAAACTTAAATTCAAATGCATTTTCAATTATACCTACTTAAACCGCCGAAATGTTATTAATTATTATTAATGAAATTCAATAAATCATTATTTAGGACCCTCAAACACAGTGTTTGGACCTCGGAATAATGATGAGGTTGGGACCGAGATTAATAGAAGTATAGAAGTTATTTCCACCATTTTACTAATTTATTTACTACGAGTAAGTAGATAAGAACGAAAGTGTAATAAACCTCTAATAGGTACAGGTACTTACTAAAGTCTTACGAACTATTTAACTGCATCATGCATGAGTTTGTGAATGTGCATAAGGAAGTTTCTTCTTCGTTCTCATTGTCCATCTTTTTATTTTTTAGGCAATTGTTTAGGCAAAGGATGGAATATAGGTAAGGGTTGGCACAGTATGATTGAATCTTATAGAAAAATATCGAGCAGAAAATAATGTAACTCTAAGACTTCGCATTGTAAAGTCAACATATACTGAAGATGTCCCTGTCAAAGAAATTGTGTTGTGTTTCATGTGGGCGGTGTTCCTGCATATTGGACCATACATAATCTTTTCAAGTAGTGGATTATAGTACAATTTAATCTCTCTCTGCGTCGTATTCCTCATTTCTGAAGGTCGTGGCCCCTTCCACCGACGAACGATGTCGCGCCATGTTGCCCTGTTGGTTGGTCGAGTTCGGTGCGGATTTAATCTGACTAACGTGACCGAAGTACTCCAGAATCCTCTGTAGGCAGGCGGTTGATAGCCTTTTCGTTATTCACCACAACTAAACACTAATCCTCATTTTCACCAACACTTTAAGAAACGCCTAAGCCGATAGGTGACAGTTTTCACTTACAACTACTGTCACCTAAGGGTCATTAACTTTTCCACTCCAAATCCGAGTACCGCAAGGTCTCCAACGACCCATTAAATATTTCGTCACAATCAGACAGTGCGGCGCTGCATTACCGAAACAACGTGCTCTCTGACCGGATGCTGTTATAATGTATACCGTGAAAGCGGAAGCGACGGACCACCCGCGAGACGCGCGTGATCAAGCGGTCAAAACCAGTTCATACTTTGACACAGAATACTAAATGACTGAGTACAATTATGTCAGATAGCGCAGCTTTGTTAGGTACAAAGCTGTGTACTAAAATATATACATTTTGCTATCGTCTCATTTAGATAAAATTGTGATCTGATTTTACCTTCGTCACGGGATAAATTAATAAGGGCCGTATGTCCACCGCAACGGTCAAAGAAACGTCAATGAGAACGATCAAAAGCCGTCGATTTAGTGGTCATATACGTTTACTATGGCCGTATCAACGAATATGCCGTATAGTGACCGTGTGTCCACTGGCGCACTCGTCACTCAGATCTCAGCCGGTTCATATAAAGTTCTCGATGACAGCCCTGATGATGAATTTTTTTTAATAATTTTTTAGTAGGTATGAAAATTCTTCCTATCTCTTCCTCAGCGTTTAATTTGCTAGTGTCTCTGGTTATATACCAGAAACCACCTGCCACATAACTTTAAAATTTCAAAGATGAAAAGTTTTAATAGATAAAATATCTTCCCAATACCTATTCAAACTTGTCAAACAAGCCCAAGAGATATTACAGCTAAATAAACAGCTCGTAAAGCATTGCTTTCCAACGTTAAAGCGCCATCAAAACGCCATTATAATATTAGAAATCTGTCTGTCCCCAGGTGCCTCGGGAAAGTTTCAAGCACATAGTGAAGGCGTGCGAGTGCCCTCTGTACTGGAAAATGCCCCTGTTCCTCGCCACGCAGCAGAACCTCAACGCGCCCGTCGACGGACACAAGTTCATAGATTTCTGGAGAGAGTGAGTATCACAGAGTACTGCGCCACCATTTGTCTATGAGCTGGCGAAAAGTGGAACTACACGGCAGTGTGGTAGTTAGGATTAGCAGCTCTAGCAATACGTCCCATCCATGCGTTTTATACACGACTGCCAAAAAAAGGTGTAGGTATAATGTATTTTAAGGGTTCATGAGTTTCTTTGTTCCACCATAACTTCTAAACGGCTGAAGAGATTTGGACATATGGGCTATCGTTATAGAATCCTTACATTGTTCCGAGTAAAATAGGCTAGGTATCACAGATATCCACATCTGTGCTAGGTATATATTTTAGAAAAGTCGTCTTGCCACAGGGCAGTCGTATTTTTTAATTACTTTACTTGTTAATAATTAAGATTGCTATTGCATCGCTTTTGAACGGGATTCAAAAAATGTATAAAAATACGAGGAGGTCACGTGACCGATTTCGACCATACAATTCGTTCCATTTCTAGGTTTTTAAATATACCTATTAATATTTTTGTCTTGTTTTCTTTTTTTGGTTGTGCTAAATAATCAAACAATCCATGGTGCGAGCTCAAAAAATACCTTTCTACTTATCGTTGGCATAACATAACAATATTGTATTTCAAAAATTTATAGAAAACGTTAAGACACACAAAACATACAACGTAATGGAATGAAATTTCTCTTTCATTGGAATAGACCGTTTCTTAACTCATTTGCTCCGCCGTCGTTTATCACGGTCTTCCCTTTCACTTAAAAGGTTTATAGCTCAATCTTACATTCATAAAAATTAATAGCCTTCACCATGCACCTATACGCCATAAGTAAACTTTACTTAACGATCAATTTATGTAGATAATTTATTACCCATTTGTGGTTAGCTCAGGTAAAAGTTAATAGTGCAACCACGAAGCAACCGCAGCACAGAACTGGCTGTGTATGATTTACGGAACTTTGGAAACAAGTTTGTGAGCATGATTAGTAGTTTAGTACGTAACTATAGCAATAACCGTTGCAGGCTAAATTAAAATAAATGGTAGGTATCGATTTGTATTGCAAGGCAAGTTGCAATGAACTAATGAAGTTTAGGTGAACTCTTTGATGGCAGAAATTTATGATGGGACCCCTGCTAACGTGGCTGGTCGAGACCTGGCGGAAGCGGGGTGAATACGAAAGTGATTCCTGTACTCCCGCCAGCGGGTCCGTCGTTTTGACACATAGTTACTAGTGGGTGCAAGCCCCTACGCAGCTCATCCGTTTTGATGAAGACCCCTTCATCAGTGGAAACGAATGGGCTTTGTAGGGGTATGCGTTATTATTTGTTGTCTATAAAAAGGCTAATAGTTAGTACTCTAGTTGATTCTGCAGAAATGCGACGTAAAAGGGATTTGCGATGAACATGTAGTTATTAAAGTAGGTACAAGTCATCATACCTATCAGTCGTTTGTACGAGAATGGTGCAAAGAGTACTGGATGCAATGCCGCGCTGGCTTATTATTATTAAGCCAGATAGACAAATCTTCCGGGTTTCTCTTGCCAAATAAATGCGTATTGTTTGTTTATTCTGACTAGAGAAGGGCTTGGCCGTGGTACCACCGATTTGGCCCACTGGTAGAACCACGGTAAACCAATATACGTATACTGTGGTTATCCTTGTGTACTTGTCAATAAAAAAATACTTTTCTGATCTGTGGTATGAGATTTTAGTCAAGCATCTAACTTGTGCATTTCAATTTTTTAGGATGTCATCTCAATGCCACGACCAAGCGTCCCGCTTCGTGTACATCCTGACCCGGGGGAAGAACAGCACACTAACTCCTGAGGACTTCGTGCCGCTGGTACAGGATGTGGTTGACACGCACCCCGGGCTGTCGTTCCTGAAGGAAGCCACGGAGTTCCACTCCCGATATGTTCATACTGTAAGTGTTACAAGCTCGTGTACATCATGTCCCGAGGGAAGAACAGCACGCTGACTCCTGAGGACTTCGTGCCGCTGGTGCAGGATGTGGTCGACACGCACCCCGGGCTGTCGTTCCTGAAGGAAGCCACGGAGTTCCACTCCCGATATGTTCATACTGTAAGTGTTGCAAGCTCGTGTACATCATGTCCCGAGGGAAGAACAGCACGCTGACTCCTGAGGATTTCGTGCCGCTGGTGCAGGAGGTTTACATCCTTACCCAGGGGAAGAACAGCACACTGACTCCTGAAGACTTTATGCCGCTAGTGCAGGACGTCGTCGACGCGCATCTTGGGCTGTCGTTCCTGAAGGAAGCCACGGAGTTCCGCTATCGATATGTTCATACAGTAAGTGTTGGAAGCTCATGTACATCCTGATAATGAGAAAGAACAGCACGCTGACTCCTGAGGACTTCGTGCCGCTGGTACAGGACATCGTTGACACGCACCCCACGCCGTCGTTCCTGAAGGAAGCCACGGAGTTCCATTTCCGATATGTTCATGTGTGTGTTTTGTGGTACGTCACCAACGAGTGGGGAGGACAAAATAAAATCCATTTACGGCCTTAAAATATAGTAAAAAGATGTACTCGTAAACACAGGCCCTCGTATTTGCAGGTGATCGCTAGGATATTTTATTGCGTCAACCGGTCGTGGTCCGGAAGGATATCAATCCCCGAGCTCAGGAGATCCAATCTCCTTCAAGTGATACAGCTCTTGGAGGACGAGGAAGACATCAATCAAGTTACGCAATACTTTAGGTGAGTTTTAATTTAACACATACCTTAAAATATGTGTTTTTTTTTTATATTTAACTGAAGAAAATTCATGCAAAAATCTTAAAAACAAATTTTTGCCAAATTGAGAAACCGTTTAACTGGCTAGGAGGCGCTCTTTTCATTTGGTTATTATGCGTCTATGCATAAAAGTTGTAACAAAATATATGCAATATTGTATATTATGATTTACAAGTAATATTATATTTAGTCAGCACAGGAGCACTTAAGCAGATGCTTCTTCAGCTACTTGTTATGGACTCCAGGAACTTAATTTTATTTTTTATATGCGAATTTTTACACACAAGGATTCATGGAAATGTCGGTTTTCTTTAACAGATTTTCTATACATTAATACTACCTAGCGTACGTATAAGACAATAAACTCAATGATGTGTCGCTTTATGACGCGAATGATTTGATAGAGCCTAATGCTCAGCAATAAGCAAGGTCCGTAAAGTACCTAGCTTGTGGCGAATAAAAAACATTAAAGTTTGGTCATATTAGAAAGTATTTTGAATTTCTATCCAATAAACAAGAAAAAGACGTACCTATACTTACATTTAAAAGATTTTAACGTAATTTTTTTAATGTTTCCAGTTACGAGCATTTCTACGTCATCTACTGTAAATTCTGGGAGCTGGATAAGGACCATGATTTGTTCATTGATAAGCACGACCTCGCCAGGCATAACGATCACGGTTAGTATATAACACGTGTCTTTCATCTCCTCAGCAGAGTTGGCTGGCCAGTGCGGTGTTTGCTAATTAACGCCTCTGGTTTGAGGTGCAAAATTCCAAGCCAAATTATTTTAGCAGGTAGATTTCGTACGTTTCCGCACAGATATGCCAAAAAAATCGGCTAAGTAATTGCGAATCTAAACTTTGCAACGAGTTCCGTAGATAGTCCAGAAGTCATACAATTATAAAAATCTCCAAAAAAGTAATTGCGAAGAACTAAAGGGTTCCGTTTTTTAAGGTCACTCTAGCCAGTGATATTACTGGGCATTATAAAAGAATCGATATCTCAGGATGACAAGCGCAAGTATGACATTTCTATGCATCTTCTCATCTTCTTGATGACGCGGCTGTGCAGGGCTCTAGCAGTGGCACGTTGACCGTCCCCGGTCTATTGTATTCTTCGCTGTCTAGATTTCTCCTTCAAGTCCAGTTGTGCCAGGGATAGCGTCCTTTGCAAGGGTATATTTGACCTCCTTTGGGCGGGTAATTTTCCATTAATCAGCTTCGTGGGTGAATTAGGGTTGGGTATTGTATTGACATTGTATGTGCATAAGAGTTAAGACGAATGGTAAAGCAAAATGCGTTTTTAGACGTCTTTTAGGCGATGTTTTTCAGCTAAATTACAGATTAGAGAACTACAGCAATTTTGTGTTATTATAAAGCGTATCTTGAAGTATCTTGTTGTGTTCGATATTTTTGGTGATCTTTACTCACTAATCAGAAAATACAATTTAGAAAGTGCTATGACTTGCGTAAGATGAATATCTTAAGATGGATTTTTTTTTCGTTTGGCTAATCCGTTTATCATGAATCTTTGCATACATGTTTCTTTATTTTGTATCTTGTTATCCAAGTTCCATTTGTGACAAACAGTATTGCAAAATAGAAGTTATATCATAAAAGCTCTTTGGTGCCTACTGTAAATCAAACTCCACTAATAAAGTATTTGCTCACAAAATTAATCAGGCGTTTAGTTACGGATGCAACGTTGCCAGTTCGGCGCAACTCATGCCGCGTTGCCGTTCCGCGCACAGGCATTTTGGCAGTGCGCGCGTGTGTTATATGATTTGACATCACAGAGTATTTTTTGTACATTTTGACATTTTGGTACCGTTGTACTGTGTACATGTCGATTGTTGTGTGACTAGGGTTCGATTTCGAAAAAAAGTGAAAAATATATTATTTCTTCTTTTGGTGAGCTGTGCAAATGTGAAATAAGGTGAAAACTAAAAATTTTATGTAAATAAAGAAATATTGTGTTCATGATTTTACGAGTTAAATTTACATATAAGTACTTTTGTTGGCAAACCGCAAACCTAACTTTGTTTTCGGCGGATTATTGTTATTAGCAAAAAAAGTATAATAGTTAGACGGTTGAATTTATTTTTCCTGTAAAATATACGTTAACTTCTATTGATCATATTTATTTCAGATTTTTCGAATGCTAAACTTCGGAGATAAGGGGGGGAACGGTATTTTTTTCGACAGTTTGCCCAATAAATCAAAAACTATCAGGCATAAAAATAAATAAAAATTGGTTTTAGGATATACAAGTAACGCCCTTTCATATGATACCCCACTCAATATTGTTATCTCATTTTGAAATTTCGGCGACCCGGTTTTCCCCCCTTTTTAAAGAAAAATAAAAACAATTTTCAAATTTTTACGATTGCTATAACGTCGCGTCACTATTATCTATTACTATTCTAAATTTCAGATCGATAGCTTGAATAGTTACTGAAATAATCGAGTGTGACAGACGGACGGACGGACGGACGGACGGAGAAAGTCTCACCATAAGGGTTCCATTTTTACCAAATTGGTATGGAACCCTAAAAACGAACATGTCAAGAAATCTAATTGCCTTACCCCGACACCACGCAGGCTTGTTTGTCCTACCCCTAGAGTGTTTTTTTTTAAACCGGAGGCGCGGAGGGAGTGCATCCCCCGGGCGAGCCGGAGCGGCCGAGGCTGGTCGCCGAAGGCGACCAGCACGCCGGGGCTGCGGAGATGAGTGTGGGTCATGGGTGCCTGTGCTTTGCTACGCAAGGGCGAAGAGGCTGCACTTCCCGCAGCGCCGGAGACGTCACAATTCCGAATTGGTCCCTATTTTAGAGCTATCTGTCAAAGTAATTATTTAAGTTATCATAATTAACCTCAAAATTTTTGAACTTTAAATATTTATTTCTCGAAAACTATTAAGATTCTACGGGTTTGGCTTGGGGGGATAGACCCCCCCACTCCACCCTCCCCTTTACCTCCCTCCCACCCACCTCCGCTACGGGTCACCAACTAAATACCACCCTGTTTTTTAATCAAAGTTTTGTAATATTTGCTTTTTTGTATAAATATAACCTAGCTAGATATATTTATCGCCCCCGAAACCACCCCCAGTCCAAATTTCATGAAATCGTTTGAGCCGTATTCAAGATACATATAATACGGGACATACATGTTATAGGGGTTAAACGGGGATAAAATAACGGGGATAAAATAAAAATAAGGTAGGTATTCTATGTATATTTATTTACAATTCGAAAAAAAATGTAGGTATTCTCTTCGTTATTACTCTGTCTGCCCAACTCGAATAAATCGCTAAATGCGCCATCTAGCGATAAGACAACCGAATGCAGTTGCACGCTACATTGAACTACTAATCATAAATAGATGGCGGTAGCTCCGCGTCCAAATGCCCAAGGTCATTTGCTTGACCATTCGTCTTAAATCCTCCTCATTGAATGTCTGCACTTGCGTAGTGCCTATGTCACGGAGCTTGAGGTTAAACATATTATGTTTGTTGGCCTGGCCAGCATTCTTATTCTTTAAAACAGAGACATTCTCAGAGACAATCTTGGTGAAGGCTCCTATAGGCGTTTTCGAGTTATCTTGCCCTGAAATATTGTTCCATCGGATGTCTTCAGATCGCAATGCAACGCATTGTCCTAGATGCACTTCACTTAAAATCAGGTGAACATCTTGTTCGTCTCATTCCTTGCTATAAGAAGCAAGGTTTCCACAAATAAAGACAATTTCGCATCGAGTAGAGTACCTAACTGTGTAATATTTTACAGCTCTCTCAAGTCGTATGATCGAGCGGGTTCTGTCCGGATGCGTGACGAGAGGCAACCAGAACCGACTGACTCCGGACGGCGAGCCTCGCATGTCCTACACCGAGTTCGTATGGTTCCTGCTGGCTGAAGAGGACAAGACTCATCCCACCGCCATTGAATACTGGTTCAGGTATGAAACGACTGCTTAGAAGGGAACCTCACTATTTCTTCTCGATTTTTGTCACCTTCATAATACTCGTAAGTATATATTTATTGGCAGTGATCAATCAGTACGTGTTTGCGCGAATGGCCTTCCAAGATACGTTGATTGTCTCTTAAAATATAAACAAACTTCCACACTCCCTTCTAATTATAAAACATAAAAAACACTTATTTTTAAGGCAATGTAAGAGGCACTTCCTGGACATAGGTGCCTAATTCCTATGAAAGCATTGTCTAGGAAGTGACTGTTGCATAATTTACGTAGAATTTAGATTTCTTTATTTATATTCATGTATCTATGTGAACTCGCCATCCTCACATAAATTCTTTGAGTTTAAGAGGATAGCAAGATGTATGCATATTGATTGTTGTATTTGGTTTTGTACAATAAATTAAAAAAAAAAAAAAAAAATTAAATTTAGCCTGTCAAACTGTTAAAATGGTTCAGGATTATTTTTTTCTTGTCTTTCTTGCAGTTGTTTAGACAAGTTTTAATTTTCTGGTGACGTAACTGATGTATTCCAGAATGTCCCAGAATTGTTCGAAAGCCGTGTCTTAATTTTAAATTTATTCCACATTCCTTGTTTACAACATTGTATCTCCGGATTAATTTATGCGACTGCCAAAACGCATTGGTTGTTGGTTAGTAGAGAACATCTAAGGCTAAGCTATCTCTCACATCTCTTCTATGAGAGGAGACGTGTCTTCAGCAGTACTTTAGACCCATAGACCTTATAAGGCTGATAGTTATGGCCGTCGTTTCCAGGTGTATGGACGTGGATGGCGACGGCTACATATCCATGTACGAGCTGGAATACTTCTACGAGGAGCAGATGCAGAGGATGGAGGCGATAGGCATTGAAACGCTGCCGTTTAACGATTGCTTATGTCAGGTATGACCACTTTCAGATATCCGCTCTTCGGTTTTTAGGCTTGACTCTGTCTCCGCTTATGATAGGTAGGTGAGATTGAGAAATTCTCCTCTTTACCACCAGTACCACTGATTAGCCAATTTTCTAGTACCTAAATTCTGCAATGGTGTGTCCAAAAAATATAATAGCGTTTATTTTTTTTATTAAATTATGACGCGTAGTTGGTGATTTGTTCAAAGGTGCTTTGCAAGGATTGGATGCAATAAGCCGAAAACGAAAGCCGAAAAAGATGGAAGATTACATTATAGAGCAAAAGGCTCAAATCGATATTATTATTCTTTATTGGACATCTTTGCACTATGCACATCCTTATAATCGTTGTGATCCCGATATACACAGAAGGCTTACAATTCATTCAAGGATGCTGCTGCAGCGACCACGGATTTGCAGCACATCGGCAATATTCGCGGAAACTTTGTTGCCATTTAGCATAAGACAACCGACTCACTGCTGATGCGTTCTTTGTTGGTTCTCTGCAACTTATATAATACGTTGTTCAGCTTTGTAGAGGGATTTAAATTTTGAGAGGCCAACCGTTCAACGTGTTAGATACTTTGTCAGCACCAATCTGATTGCTATTAGCTATAGGTACTAATTAAACGATTTAAAATGATTTTACAGATGCTAGACATGGTCCATCCAAAAGAAACTGGCAAAATCACGCTCACCGACCTCAAGAAGTGCAAGCTGACGCCCATCTTCTTCGACACGTTCTTCAACCTGGAGAAATATCTGGACCACGAGCAGCGAGACCCATTCGCGACACAGCGTGACTCCGATTGCGAGGTAAGTTGGTTTGTTATTACTATTTGGTATTGGTACTGGTTTGGTATTGGTGTGTAGTTGGCGTCAGTAGTAAGCCGACCGCAGTATCGCTTTTGGACCGCGATCCACGCCTCCTCATCGTTTTGTATATTCACAGTGTCCTATTGAAACATATTCCAATATCAATTCCAGATGTCAGAATGGGATAGATTTGCGGCTGAGGAATACGAACTATTGGTTGCCGAAGAAGGAGGCAGCGACGCGCAGGACCAAATGTAAGTATTCATAACATCATTTGTATATACAAAGATTTAAATCGCTAGATGGGCCCTAAACCTCCAAAAACGTCCACGTTTTTGTCTTGTGTGTGACACGTTGTCACTCTCTTTTTCACATGTGAAACTACAGTATGCTGAGAGCACTCAGCATGTTTGTGGACGTTTTTGATGTGCGCAATGTAGGATTAGGGCCCATCTTTCGATTTGAATCTTTGTGTATCTTTAAATACGAGTACGACTTTCACATAACTTTTTTTATAAAAACAGGCAGAATCGGAGAAAAGGAAGTGCGTTAATAGATTCTATGATTTGTTCAAGAGTAGTGGGTTTCCTGGACTGAAATCGAACAAATAAACCGTAAAACGAACGTGGTAAAGTAAATGTTCTTTACGGCACTAGATGTAGACCTCAAGCATTTGATGCATTGTGTTGCACAGGTCTTATAACATACCGCCAGCGCACGATGTACCTGCGTAAACCACAAAGACATTAACAGAAAATCACGCTGTGTTTCCGAATATGTTCTGAATGCACACTTAGTACCTTTTCTTCCTACATTATTAGGTATCTTATATCTATTTATTAGGTGAAAAATAGGTCTTCATTTCTTCGACTTCATTTCTTCGACTCTTTATATTTATTTTTTCATAAATTATTCATTGTATTAAGTATGCTGTGTATTTATATTGATTAATTGAATTTTCTTACATGCTCGTAAATGGGTTATTTTTACAATTTTGATAATGAAATCTGTATTTTATACTTACCTACCTGTATTTAGTAAAGACATTAGAGGTAAGAGCACACACTTTATCCTTCTTGAAAACGAAAAATAATTTAACCGAAGAAAATCAAGAATAAGATAAGATATCTAACTAAATACGTCGGTTTATACCCTGGGTCTTTCTATGCTCCAACTATTGCTTTCATTTCGGCAAGGGTAATTGGCAAAGGAGAAATTTTTATAACCCTTTTATGAGCTTATCAATTTATAAATATCTTTATTTATTTTTCTACTATAATATAATTTACAATATAATATGTATAATATCTACTTTTTTTTTCATGTGTGCCGTTCATTTAGATATCAATTTTTACTGTTAATATGTTTCACTATTTATTCCGATTTCTTTCATCAGGGAGGGCGACAGAACTGGCTATGATAGGGTAAGAACAGTGTTCGTGTATTGCCGTGAATGATAATATTGTATTGTGTAATTTTGCTGCATTGACTTTGCACATATTAATTTAAAAAAAATCTATTGAACTCTGACCCAGCTGTTGTTCATGATCATCGTCATCAGAACTTGTATAATATTCATCTAACTCAATATAAAAATCGTATACAAACAACTCTAGCTATTACCATTTTCAATAAATCATATGTATATTACGAACGTCTTTTAATAAGAAGTCGTTCTCTGCACCGTTTCGAATGTTCTGATTCCGATGTTTGCGATTAGCTTGAATGACTTTACTGCAACAAATCGCTATGAAAGTATTTTGTTCTTCATAATATCGCTTACAAAAAACTTCCATTTGTACGTTACAATGTAAACGTATATGACCAATAATACCACAACTGCAGCAAAATAGCTTTACTTCAAACTTATGAAACAAACTCGTGAGTTCGGATTCGCTTGGAAAGTCCACCTTACTGATGAAACACGTATATTATTTATTACCAATGTAAATATTTATCCGCTTATGTTTGTAAATACTAATATTTCAATTCATTGGCATGCAGCGACTAACACTGATTTATATCTTGCAGATATGTTGCATTCAGTACATATATAAGTACTTAATATAAATATAAACATGTATAATTGTACTTCTTGAGTGTTACATACAATCCGTTCACAAGAATAGATATTTAAAAAACAATATGAAATTTCAAATAAATCTAACGATTAAATTTAGTTTACACTAGGACTAGAGTAATTGGTTAAATTAATTGTCAGCTGTTGCATTACAAAATATTAATGCAAGACGTAATTATGCTACTGCTCCGGCCTTGGCAAGGCTTGAAACCCTTGCCAGTGAGTACCAAAGGTCGTCAATCAACTCGTCTCATCGTCTCAACCCACTTTGTATATCCCACTTCTGCACGCTACGCACGTGTCTCGTCTCAGAAGAGGAGGTGAGAGGAGGGATTTGGCCACAGCCCACGCTGGCCAAGTAAGTACGGTTGGCAGGCTTGCCACGCCTTTGACAACATTGTGGCTACCTCTTAGGCTTGCAATTTTTTCACGATGTTTCCCCTTCACCATTAGCAACCCATTAGCAAGTGATGTGATGACATAATATAAATTCAGACAATAAATATCCTCTATTGTGACTGGTGTGTTATTTGTAGGTGATATTGCGTTCAAGCTGAAGTACTTCCTAAGATCTGCATTGTGCATTTCAGCTCATACGATGAAACAGATGAAGACTGTTTATCACCTAACCTAGACGACGTTACGAGCACGGAGGTCGCGGAAGACTCCAGCATCGAGGAGCCGACTCTGAGCGAGGGTTTACCCACCACCGTCCCGGGCCGCGTGAGAGATCCCGCGGGACTAGCCATCGGGCCACGCAACCCCGTGTCGACGAGCCCGAGCGGCTTCGTCAACCTCAGCTCGATCTACTCAATCGGGAACGACCGATGGGCCGCCCAGAAGAACGTAGTTCTAGAAAAGAAAGGAGAAAAACCCATCCCACCAGAGAAACCTGTCAGCTTGATGATGATGAACGGCAAAATGGACAATAGATTCGGCTACGGCAACAACAGCTTCCTTTACTCGCAACTCTTGAACCCCGGCGGAGTGGGCGCTAGGCCGAAGGACCCACCTTCGTACACTGCCGCCACCAGCGGAGCTTTGGCCGGTGAAGCCATAAAAGTGATATCTCCCGTTAAAACAATCAAATCACCCGTCACGAGTCCCGTGAACGGTGTGAGCAAAATCTCGGATAACTACGAAAAGGCTGTAGCTGAAAGGCTGAGTCCTCAGAGAGAGATGGCCAGACTGAATCGGAGCAGCCTGTTCAGCAAGGTGAACACGGGCGTCGTGTCCGGGAAAGTGAAGAAGAACGGCCGTCAGGAGGAAGACGATGAGGACTACGCGCGCGACAGTGACGAGTGTTCTATTTAGACCCTGTGGAAAATGTGGCAGTGCCCTGTTCTATAGACTGACGCCTCGCTGGGGCAGGTGCGAAAATCCGTTCGGGATATCTGTCGATATCTTGTTCGAGGTATTGAAAACTGGGGGCTATGTGCTAACATACCTAATTATCACCAAAGGAATACCACTAAGCTCCCTTGTCTATGGTTCGGTATGCATCAAAAATATTTTGTATGATGAAAGTTTGTTACAAACAAAATACCTTTTTTTTCATGGGATATACAATAAAATAAGCTCGGTAGCTTTCTAAAAGCTACCGAGCTTATTTTAGCTTAGTACAATTCTCACCAGTTCATCGAATTCCCGTCGGAATTCTTGCCATTTTTCGCACGTTCGTGAAAGAGGCGTGAGTGCGGACGCCAAAGATGGTCATTGAGTGCAATTTAGACTTTAACGGTGTATTTTTTACATCAATTCATGAACTATGTTTGTCAGAGAAATATTTTTTCAGCGTATCCTAGATTCGATACGTGCCTTGTGAGTAGAACCGTAGTTTCCGTGTGGACATTAGTAGTTTTAGTAGTGAACTTGTAGAAGTTAAGTGCGTTAATCCTCGGGGACTGTTATTTAGAGTGCGAACGGTGTGTTTTAACATCGCTTAAGTTAATTTCAGCATTTTACTAGTATTATGGACATTCACTATGCTATGTTATACTATAATTGCATTACAATTAAAACTGTAGTAATTAAGTATCAATAATTACTCACACATGCTTTTATGATAATAAACGAATCGAGTACCTATCAAGAAAATATAGTAGATGTTGGTACCTAGATGTTGGGACATTTGTGGTTGGAACCTACCAATGTCAAATGAGCAATGAGCATTGAGCATAAGCCCAATGTTAAGCCCCCAGAAGGGTAATGCACTCTCAGATTTGAAAGACACTAACTATCCTTGTCTAATGTCTATGGTTCGTGATACATTGCTGTTTTGATGAGTGAAACAAAAATAATATTTTGTGGTCATGGGTCATGGATGACAATATGACGTAATAAGTCAAATGACACGCCCCACTCTGTTAAACCCATGTTAAACCGTTAAACTCCATACGAAATGCGATTCTGACAGAGTGGGGCACGTCTTTGTAGATTGAAATGTCTGTAATTATAGGGATCAAGGGAAGCATCCATAGACAAAAATAAAATGGCATGTGAACTACTTATTCAAAACACAATAGTGAATAGTGATGAGCATTTAGAACGCAAAAAATATCGTTAATAATTAAAGAAATATAATATTCCTACCTATATTAAGAAAATGACAAACAACATGAATGATTATTTTATCTTACCGAATATAATATTGTGTGTACGTTCGTAATATTTTAAAAAATAGCATTTTTGATAACTAGAGTTATTGTTTTTGATCTTATCAACGTATAAAATTGCTTGGTATTCATTTTTAATAGAAGAAGCCTTAATTTTATCCGTCATCGCATAATTACTCATATCATCGCTCCATCCATGACAAATAAATATTTTGGATAAAGAAATAAAATTAAAAAGTAGTATACTTTCGTGCTTTTATATATGTCAATCTCATTTTATAGGAAACACGCACAGATAAATAGTTTAGATGATGAAATATTTTTGTAAAGCGTCATGAAAATTACGTAGATTTTTTAAAAATAATAGTATCGTCGATAATTAGTCATTTTTAGCATCACATTAAGTAATTAGCGTGAAAAAAAATGCTAACTTGTGAAAATAATAAACATAATAATCTTATGGATTACCGATCATATGGTTAGGTACAATTGTAGTTTTGTATTATTGAAGTTCATCACAACATTAAGATAGAAACTTTAGAACTTTTCCACGACCATCAACTTTAATATAATTTTATATGTCATCTTTTCATAAATAACTCACTAATATGATAATTGAATCTCTAATTATTTCTGTAATAATATTATAGGTATTTATAATAAGGGATAAATCTTAATATTATTGACACCTCCTCATTTTTTTTTATTTAATGAGTGATTTGATTGGGAAAATCTAACGTTTGATTATTCAATTATTTCAAAAATATCATTTGATCTGTTTAGAGCAGAGGCAAACTTTATAGTGTAGTTGTTATGAAAGTATGGGCGGCCTCAGCTAAGATATAAGAGCGGAAACTCAACTAAGTATTGTTTTTTGGTGACATTATTATTAAATTAAAATTTTTGTTTTGGTATATACTAATTTTATAAACTTAGAGGATGCCAAATTCATTTAAACTTCGTGCAAAATATGAACAGATAAATCTATATTTTTTAGTTATTTGTTAAATTTTTCCTATCTTATTTAAATATTGTAGCGAAAAGGGACAGGTAATTTAATGTATGTATAAAAATACTTTGTGTGAAATTACGAAAAAATAGTGTATATTTTTACAGGTGTCGAGTTCAGGAAAATAGTTGATATTGAAATTAAGCTACTTTTCCAATATATCTGCTTCTACCACAATTTCGTTTACCTATCATTATAAAACATTTATACCAAGTTATTGTTAGTCTCCAGTTGACAGTTATTTTACATTTATTTAGTGAATTTGTAGTAATTTAAACAAACGACAGCTGTAAATAAGCTTTTAGTGACTTCTAGGTAGATCTAACGTTTTTCTCTAGTCTACAGGGTGCTGAATATAAGTTTTACGGTCTACCTTTAATCAATTAAGGTTATTTACGAAAATGTACCGGAAATATACTACAGCCAAAGAAAAGGTTGTTGCAAATTGTCTGTCATATTGTAATTGCGTTAATATATCCGTATATTTGATTAACAGTTATTTATAGATTTTATATAAAGTTAATATATTGTTTTTATTTAATAACTAATTAAATTCTATTAAAGTAATTTAATTTGATGATTATGTAAGTTGTAATGCAATGTTATATCTTTAAAGAACAAAACGAAGATATAGTCTTCGTCATTTAATACTAGTAGGTACTTCATAGAAAAATTCGGCCTAAATTATTTTCCTTTATACTTTGTACGGTTTGTGAATTATGTTACTAATAAACTAGTCATTTCCAGTTTTTTCAGTCCAATCTCGCAACTTTTCCACTAACAATTACCAATTATTAACCAAAATAATTACTTAGTTCAAGCGTTTATCAAATTTTATTTGTATTTTATATTAATTTCGAAGGTTGTTTTTTTCTACGTAATAGGTAGGAACTATGTAAATTGATTTTATGCAATATACAACCAATATAGGTAGGTACCTATCTAAATCATCTTTAATAAATTTAGTTAGTAAGTCTAAACCTAGTTACCTACCAAGGATGATTTTA
Source organism: Coenonympha glycerion (assembly GCA_963855885.1). Taxonomy (NCBI): domain Eukaryota; kingdom Metazoa; phylum Arthropoda; class Insecta; order Lepidoptera; family Nymphalidae; genus Coenonympha; species Coenonympha glycerion. Next base: position 13,358,595 of record OY979630.1, on the reverse strand, counting down.
ATTTGTCTTATATTTGAAAATGATGTTTCAACGTTGCAAAACTCCAAAGCAAAAAATATTTTACAATGTAAAGTGGAATTGTAAAATATTTAAAATTAATTGCAAAACTGCAATGATAAAAGTCAGAAAGTCTATTGAAATAAAATTAATCATTTCAATTTATTTAAAATAATCTTGCGTTTATTACAAATAATCAAGACAAGTGGATTTTAAAAAACCTATTATTAATAAAATAATAATTTTTTAGTAAAATATTTGAGAACAATAATTGATCTTCCAAGAAAATAACCCCATGCCAATATGAAGAAAATATACCAATTATAAGTTTTGCCATTTGAAATAATTTTCAAAATGGAATTTGATGGAGAAGCCGTCATATGCCGTTTCTAAGAAGCAGATATGCTGCTGGTCTTTGGGGGAAAAAATTACCCTATATAAATTAATAAAATATTTTTTGTTTCCTCCATGTTTATTATATTATTTAATATCTATACTTAAATAAGATTGCAGCTATAACCAAGAAATTATACTATGTATAAATAGGTAGGTCTTGTCTATTTAGGTAACTTACAATAATCTAAAAACGTTATACTGTATGTTTTATAAAACCTCGAAGTTATCATATTGTACCTAGTTAGTTCAAAATTAAATATTTTTTTTTCGTTTTTGTTGTATGTTACCTATATTATACTTATATTAATGATGATAAAATAAACGGTCAAGTCTGTACCACCGAAAACATAATCTTTATGATATTTTCTTATATTTGTTACTAGTGAACATTTGAACAGCCTAAAATATAAGGAAAACTAATTTTAAGACTTTTGTCATTTTTTTGCAGAAATTAGCACAGCATTATTATGTACTACAGCATATTAATCTACAAATTAACAGCTTTCGAATTTTTTTAGGTCCCTGGCAAAAATTCGGATTTGGTTGACTTTTTAAATTTTTCACATTGGCGTGGATCCATAGAATTTAGAATTTTCAAAATCGTACTTTTATTCGTTCCTATAAAGAGAGTCGTAGTGGACAAGTGGAAATATGGTCAAATGTTTTATTTTAACATGCGAAACTTAAAAAGTATATTATTATGTAGTTAATTATATACTACTGATACATTTTGTATCTCATTGTTTACATTCTTTCATTTTTACATAGGTACATAATTTAAGGCAATTTTAAGGTTTTCATTATTATCTTATGTTTGGTTTACAAAAATATGATATACTTACTTACGTTTAAGAATTAACAATAAAACATTAGCACGGAATACCATAACATTAGGCAGTAGTGTGCGTTTAAATAAATCTAGGTATCAATAAAAAATATTTGGAACTGGTTAATATTTTACTGTCCATTTTACACGATTGAGGAAATTGTGCGTCCACTGTGCATTTTTCTTGTATAATTTATAAATTATTATATTATATTATCATAATAATAATTGTACCCAACTTACTTACATAATATTAGATCTTGTACGTTTCCCGCACCAAGGCGTTAATTATGTTGCAAAATACAACAATAAAATCTTTTTTTACAAATGTTAGTGAAGACGTAGAATTGATGTGTTAACATAATTATTATTATTATTACGAAGGTGAGATACCTATACAGATAAGTATTCTAATAAAGTACATTATTGTATTTGATGTTTTCTTTTATTTTCCATGAGGGGAATCAATACAATTTTGTTTAGTGAATTTTTCCGATGTTTTATTAGTAATTCTGCTACTTACGGCGAAAACAAATAAAATACCAATAAAATCGGCGGAGCAGCTATTGAGTTAATGATTTAATATGTAGGTATAGATCTTCTAATCTAAAAATGAAAGCCTAAAACGTGTTTAAATTTACCTTTAAATGTACCTACATTATTAGGGTTCATGTATGTATGTTAGTTTCTTGATTCCACCATAACTTTAGAACGGCTGAATAGATTTGGATATTTGAGGTATCGTTAGAATCCTTACATCATTCCGAGTAACATAATATGCTTTTTTTTTTTTTGGAAAATGTAGTTTTACCACAGGCCCGTCGTGTTTTTAATTTTTAAATTATTTACTTGTTAAATTAGATGGTCTGGGGGTGCTCGACCAAATGGCATTCGAAATGTCATCCAATTGGCAGTGAGCTGAAAAAAAAATTCAAAAAGCCGCCATACGAATTTCATTGATATCTCGGAAAGTATAAAAGATTGAAGAACGGTTTCTTGACAAGAAGTGATTAAGACAAAAAGGTATATTTGATGGCTAGAAAAAAATTTCAAGATCGCGGATTTTTTTCCCATAGAAAATGTATAGTTTGTATTATGGGCGGCAAGACAGCACGCGGGCCACATGTGGCCCACGCCTCCACGCGCCCTACTAGTCATATATATACCTAATCAAAACCTTAATCGTAGTCCTAAAAAGTATTGACATGTCATCCTTGATGACGTCTGTGTACATTCTCTGAGAAATAGAATACATTAGAATAGTTATATAAAAAATACACTAACAATGAATACATTCATTGTTAGTGTATTTATGGTAATGATACCAAAATGATACTAATAAATAAACCCAAAGAAATACAAGTATTTAACTATTTACCAACGAGGTATAGATCAATGCTATTTACCTAAAGGTTAATAGTTTAGGTAAAAAAATATTAAATCGATGTCTCAAGAAATAATACTCAAAAATAAACACCTTTGATTATATTGAAGTAAATATTTTTGTAGATTTCGATAAATTTTTCTTCTGTAAAGCATTTCACATCCCTATTTTCTGTTACAGAAAATGTTGGTACTTCGGTATCCGTATCCGCATTCGTCTATACTCTATAGCTTGAAGAGTACAACTTCGGTAAAATCGGTAGACATTTTGATTTTCAATTTAACGTGCGTTCTGCTGAATCAACAGTTATTTTTTATTTTACAATAATTCATACAATTTCAACAAAACTAAAATGCCGTACTACGCCGTAGCAAAGGGTCGCTCAGCGGGCGTCTACAGCTCTTGGTCAGACTGCGAGAACCAAGTCAAAGGGTATTCCGGTGCTCAGTTCAAGAAATTCGACACCGCCGCCGACGCCCGAGCATTCGTTCAGGGTGGCAGCGGATATGGAGGATCGTCTAACTCTTACGCGTCGTCATCTGGTTCTTATTCGTATTCGTCTTACTCGCCCTCTGGAAGAGGCTTCGAGCGGGACAGCGACGGTTTCGTCCAAGTTTACACCGATGGCGCGTGTTCGTCAAACGGTCAATACGGAGCGAAGGCCGGCAAGGGAGTGTACTGGGGCGAAGGGCACCCGCTGAACGTGAGCGAGCCGGTGTCGGGCCGCGCCACCAACAACACCGGCGAGATCCAGGCGGCCAAGAAGGCCATCCAGCAGGCCATCGACAACGGCGTGGACAAGTTGACCATCAACACTGACTCCAAGTTCCTGATTGACTCTGCCACCAAATGGATACCCCGTAACTTTTTTCTTTTTTTATTACTTCTGCACATCTTTTTTGTGTAACTGTGGGCTTGGGCTTGACTACAATCACGTCTTATGGACAGAAATGATGAGGTCTGGGATAGAGCGTACTTGTTTAGAATATGTCTATTCACTCTTCTCTTGAAGACACCCAGATTACACTTGGCTGGGAACACAAGCTGGAAGGGCGTTCCACACATACTAGACTTAGATTATGAGCAAGACGATCGTGTTCAGTGAGTCTGCAGTACATCTGCCCATATTAGATGTAATGTGTTCTAAAAGTTTGCATTGCAATATTATGTGATGCATTGCACTCCTACCATCATCCTGAGACAGCAGTATTAAGTTTCATTTTACTGAAAATATTACCCGGCCTCCTCACTGCTCGCGAAGTTGACCAAAGTGGGACCGAAGTTGAACGAAGCGAGAGGTGGACGAGCGAGTGTGGAGGGTCACTTTGTCTAACTTTGCCAACTTTGACTCACTTCAGACTAACTTACATTTGTTGTCAGTTTTTGTGCCAGAGTCAAAGGACTTCAGACGTGCGAGTCATAGTTCTCTCAAAGTTCACCAAGTAGTGTAGTGACACATGAGTACTTCGACTTCGGTGAACTTTTCCGAGTACTTCGCCGAGGAAGTTCGCAAGCAGTGTGGATGGGGAGATATAAGCTATACTGTGTGCACTTTAATCCTAAATACAGCAAGACATTACTGCTTCACAGTTAAATAATGCTGCGGTAGTATCTACATATTATTCCTGTATTCTGCTTTGATGACTATAACGCACCATAAAATGGGTGCGTAATATTATAGGCTACTACCCAATTGTGTTCTCATATTCAATGTATAGCAACAAATGCAATAAAAGACAAAATTACATGAACTTGCTAACTTAACAAGTTTTGATCTCTAATAATAATTGTTTGCTTCACAGTTCACACTTCAAAGCATAACACCCTGAAGTTAAATCACATAATACCAGAGATGTACCAATAGTACATTTTCTCTAGTTTAGTGTGTGGGTGGTAACTTGTACCAGGCAGACTAAATCTTCACAGAGATGCAATATAGGAAACTGCTTGAAATGTCAATAAATAATATCTTGTTTATTCCTAGGTTGGCAACAAAACGGATGGAGATGCGCTTCTGGTGAGCCCGTGAAGAATGAACGGGACTTCAAAGAGTTGGCACGAGTTCAAGATAAGATTCAAGTTAAGTGGAATCACGTAGATGCTCACCAAGGCGTCCACGGCAACGAGAGGGCCGACCAGCTGGCTAAGGAGGGAGCTTCTAAGTACCGTTAATATACACAGTATATGGATGTACTTAAAGGGTTTATACATTATAGCCAAGTCTATGATTGATTTCTTTTTACTTTTTTAAATTGTTAAGAATAACAAGTTTTATTTTTGTTTTGGTATAGAGGTATAGTGATAAAGAGTACTTTTTTATAGACCTGTAAACAAATCAGGCTAGATCTTGTTATATGTTCCTAAGACTTTGGTGCTACTATTGCCATTATTGCAGTATTAAAAATGATTATTATGTATGATTACTTACTATGTTGTTCAGAGTTTCTTTTGATTTGTTTTTATATAACTTCAAAATGGTTGAACCAAGGATGTAACATTGCATCAAAGCTAACTTGAAACTTAACTTGGTTTACATAAAAGGTACTGAAACTTTATAAATTATAAATTGTGTAAATTACTTATTTGAAAAATAAGTTAATTGATACACAATTTCTTTATCCTATTGGAAAATCAAAAGTTCGGTTATAAATGAAATGTTAAATAATTCCTCCACACAAGTATCAAGTTAACTTTGGTGCATCATAGCTTTCTAAGATTTTCATGTTTTGTAAGCCTGTAGTTGTGCTACAATTATTTAGCATTTAAGCCACGAAAATATTTCCATTAAAGTAATTTTCATATACAAATGTTTTATTTATTCCTTAAAATTGGTCAGTGACAACAACTTTAAATTCTATAAGAGTGTAGTGAGGAACCTATTCTCTTCACATAGAAACTTGTAGATATAGAACTTGTTAACGTTTAGACGTGAAATGTAATGGAGGAGCGTTAATTTTGAAAGAAGTCCAGAAAATGATTAATTAACAAAATGGAACCACTGAAACATGAATATTTTTTAAGACGACCCCAAAGTTTTAAGGGGATATAAAATACTTTTGAATTTTGATCCCACATCCAATCACAGATCACTATATTAGCATCCAATAACCGTGAAGGTTGTTCAGTGGGATCCTATACTATTTTATTAGTATAAAGTTATGTACAAATCAAATCAATTCGAAGTTTTTACGCACTTCCGATGGATATTCTAAAAGGTAGGTTCTCAAAATGAGTTGCTTTGGGATAATCGATATTTTTAATTATTCACGTACCCTCATGAGCTATGAATAGTTGGCGTACCCACAGATTATAAGTAGTAAAGGTCTTTAACAATAGGAAGGTACGTAAATATATCTTTTGGTACCGCCGCGACTATAGTTCCGGTTTTGGCCACCGGACAAGGCTATATTATTATAGTACTATCAACGAATGTACTATACCACCTTGGTTACTCTATGCTTGGTATGCAGTAGGAGTACGGCGTGATGATGAATCTCATGAGAGTAGCCAAAGATAGAGCCAGGGCTAAAAAAAGGGAATAAAGCTATACGCCAACATTGTATTGTATATAATTTATATATAATTCGTAATATAATTCAATAGATTCATGATGCATTTTAGTTAAGGGCGATGGGTACCATCCGGGCGCGAAAATTCAAATTTTATTTAGTTTTTCGCTCATAGTGGGCTAATTATACAGAATTATACATAGAAGGCTAATGGCAATGTGTTTTGCGGGCACAACGTTTACGCATCTACATGTTTTTAACAAAAACTCTGCTCAACAATACCTACTTATTTACTTCATATTGGTTCCCGATAGCTCGAAATCTGGGAAACTGCAAAAAATTATCTTTCGGGAACCAATAGGAGATGAGTGGGAACTTTCGAGCAAAGTTTCTGATATGGCTGAAATTTGAAAAAGAGATAGACTATATCCTGGATTAATACGAAGGCTACTTTTCGTCCCGAAAAAAATCATGGTTCCCGTGGGATTAGTAAAAAACCGAAATTCACGCGGAAAAAAAATCTTCATGCCGCAAGTGCACAACCGATTTGGCTGGAATTTGGAATGGAGATAGATTATATGCTGGGTTAATAAATAGGGTACTTTTTATCCCAGAAGAATCCATGGTTTTTGCAGGAAAAGTGAAAAACCGATATTCTCGCGAGAAAAATACTTCTTCACGCCGTAATTACTAAACTGATATGGCTGAAATTTGGAACAAACTTAGACTATATCCTGAATTAATACGGAGGCTACTTTTCGTCCCGAAAAAATTCATAGTTCCCGTGGGATTAGTAAAAAAACCGAAATTCAGGCGGAAAAAAAATCTTCATGCCGCAAGTGCACAACCGATTTGGCTGTAATTTGGAATGATGATAGATTATATCCTGGGTTAATAAATAGGCTTCTTTTTATCCCGGAAAAATCCATGGTTTTTGCAGGAAAAAAGAAAAACAGATATTCATACGCGAAAAATACTACTTCACGCCGTATTTACTGAACTGATATGGCTGAAATTCACAATAAAGATAGATTATATCCTGGATTAATACGAAGGCTACTTTTCATCCCAGAAAAATCCATGGTTTCCGCGGGAAAACTGAAAAATTGATGTTCACGCGCAAAAAGTATTACTGTACGCTGTAATTACTGAACTGAAATGACTAAAATTCGGTAAGGAGATTCGGATTATTACATAGGCTACCATTCATCCCGGAAAATTCCATGGTTGATATAATACGAGTGAAAAGCTGATATTCACGAGGCAAAAATATTCCTTCACGCCGTAATTACTGAACAGATTTGCCTGAAATTTGAAACGGAGATAGATTATATCCTAGATTAATAGATATTGTACTGGGAATCCACAATTACTGCGGAAATAGTGAAAACAAATATTTATGCGGGAGATATACCTACTCCTTTACGGCGCAACTGCTGAATTTTTTGGCAGAAAATTGGAATGAAGACAGATTTCGTCCCAAATTAGCACAAAGGCTACTTTTTATTCCGGAAAATAGATGGTTCCCGTGTGTAGGGAAAACTAAAATTTGCGCGGGCGAAGCTGCGGGTTTCTGCTAGTTTATTTATTAAAAAAAAAAAGTAGGCCCGCAAAATGCATTGCCATAAATCTACAATTATAGTCTAATATAATTTGCGAAAACCATCTAAATAAAATTTGAATTTCGCGGGCTGGTAGATTATCTCACACAATACAAAGTTGCACTGACCACAAAATAAAGTTGTCAATGCTTGTGAATCTGTGATAAAAATGGTTTCAAACTAGTGTGATCTGTGTGGTTCACAGAACATTATTACCAAAGACCAAAGCCAAAGACATGCCACAGACACCCACCCTACGTGTGGTCTGTGGACAATTTAAAATCTAAGCAATTTATCTATGAATCTAAGTTAATAAGTTTAAAATTGGCGGGCCTTGGGAATCTTGGGAAAAACGATATTTAAATAGTATAAAAGAAAAGGTGAAGAAAAGTAAACAAGTTATAGGGAGCCGAAAAGCAGAACTCAGAAGCTAAAGAAGAATAAAAGAAATAACGACTACAAAATAAAAATATTAATGTCATGGAGGTTGTGCAAATGCAGACATCTGTATGAACGAATCACATCTGCAATCCCATTACAAGTTTTAAAAACTACAATAACAATGCCGTTCTATGCCGTAGCTCGTGGTCGGACACCCGGCATATTCCATACTTGGGCAGACTGCGAATCGCAAGTAAAGGGGTTCTCTGGTGCTCGTTACAAAAAATTTGATTCAGTGGTCGAGGCCCAGAACTTTATTGAGACGCATGGTGGCGACAAATCGAAGAAAGTAGCAACGTCTAGTGCTTCTCAGAAAACTACCACATCTTCGTTCAATCATTCAACTTTACTAAAGCCTACTACATCCAATGGGCCATCGACTCTTAAAAGGCCGTTCAGCACTTCAAACCAGAGGTATTCAAGTGAAAATGGTCCGAGTAAGCCAAAGAAAAAGAACACGAAGTCAAAGAAAGAATCAAGTGACTCTGATTCTGATGACTCGGATGACCTAAGCACACTTATAGTGAAGCAAATGGATGATATAGAAAAAAGATTAAAAGGCTTCGAGAAGGGTGTAGACAAGATCATTAAAAAGAGCACAAAGACTGACCGTAAAGCTATAATGATAGAACCTCAGAGCATAGGCAGAGCTAGCAGTGTGAACTATTTTGAAACGGACAACGATGGGTATGTCCAAGTTTACACTGATGGTGCTTGCTCGGCAAATGGTAGATACGGTGCAAAAGCTGGTCTAGGAGTGTACTGGGGAGAGGGGCACTCTCTAAACGTCAGTGAACCAGTCTCGGGCCGCGCCACCAATAACTGTGGGGAAATTCAAGCTGCTACTCGAGCCATCCAGCAGGCCATCGACAATGGTATTGAAAAACTCGCAATCTACACCGACTCCAAGTTTCTCATCAACTCTGTGACCAAATGGATGGATGGTTAATACTAATTTTATCATTTTGCCTAATAAAACTTTTATAATATCTGATTGGACTTGTAGAGAAATAATGCCACTTTTCCACAAAGAATATTCAATGAAGGATAGCAGAAAGATAGTAAAAAATTTTTTTTTAATATTTTAGTACAAAGCCTTATTAAAAGCCTTTTTTATAAGGCTTTGTACTAAAATGTTAAAATATTATTTTCTTTGACACTGAGGTATACTTGTGAGATCTTTGCAGATAGGAAATTAGCAAGCCTGGTCACAGCCTCCCATTAGACAGTCTTGTAAAACCTGGTTTTATGATTTATGTAATAATATTTTTTTACAGGTTGGAAACGGAAAGGATGGAAACTAAAGTCAGGTGAACCTGTGAAGAATGAAAAGGACTTCAAAGACTTGGACCGGATCCAGGATAAAATTCAAATCAAGTGGGTTTACGTGGAAGCTCACAAAGGTGTTCACGGCAACGAGAGGGCTGACCAGTTGGCCAAAGCTGGGGCTGCTATGTATAGTAAATAACTTAAAGTAACAGTATACACGACAAATTAATTTTTATATTGGTTTTTTGCAATTTGTAAGAAAGTAAAATGAGATTGATGAGAATTAGAATGATGTAGAAAATGGACACTTAAGCAAAGTTTTTAAAATAGTTGAAGATTACTGACAAACTTATAATGGGTTAGTTAGGCCCGGTTGCCACCAAAGCGGAGCTGTGTTTGAGTTACCAACCAGATTTCGTCATTTTGATATCTCTGGGACTGAGGAACTTGAACTCCGAAACTATGAAATCTGATTGGTTCTTAAAACACTGCTCCATTTTGGTGGAAACCTGGCCTTCGTTTACAAATTGAGAAACATCAAATAATTATCTTTGCTGGCAGGGATATTTATACATCTTAAGAGGCCTCTGAACTACAATATCTCCATTCATTCAAAATACCAAATCATTAGTAATTCGTGCATATTTGGATCATGTTGTGGTGTTATTCGGCTTCATATAGTAATTATCTGTGCTCCTGGCCATATTTCGTTCGGAAATATGGCCTTACTTCTTTATAGTCAATAGTCAAAGTCTTTATTTCACATAGGCCTAGCATACAGGCACTTGCGAACGTCGGCATGACATTTCTTGCATAATAATGGTGATAACTACAAGTCGACTTAAAACTAAGTTTACGAGGGTTCCAAACGCGCCCTGCCGCTGAGAAGAAGCCCACAACAAACTCAGCCGGGTATTTTTTTTTTATGTTATCACCATTTAACAAAATAAGTATAAATACTAAAAATAGGCTAGCAACGACAACAGAGCAATCTACCACTTATCAGTCAATTCCAAGGGTTTGTGTCGCTAATATAGTCCTTAATATTGTAATATGCCTTTTGAATGAGTTTAGGCTTGACAAACCCTTTGAATTTATTAAGTGACATTTCAGATACATGATGTGGTAACTTATTATAAAATCTTATACAGTTGCATGCAAATGATTTGCTAATTTTAGATAATCTTGTGCTGTTTAACACGAGCTTATGCTTGTTCCTGAGATTAATGGTATTCAGGTCACATTTCTTAGTAAACTTATTAATATTCTTATGTACATAAATTATATTTTCATAAATATATTGACCATGTATCGTCATAATATTAAATTCTTTAAATTTATCTCTGAGGGATTCTCTTGGACCCATTCTATAAATAGCACGAACAGCCCTCTTCTGCAGCACAAATATCGTATCAATGTCAGCAGCATTACCCCATAACAATAAACCATATGACATAATGCTGTGAAAATAACTAAAATATACCAGTCTAGCAGTCTGAATATCGGTCAGCTGCCGTATCTTTTTTACCGCGTATGCAGCAGAACTAAGTCTGTTCGACAGATTAGTTATATGAGGGCCCCATTGAAGTTTGGCATCCAACGTTATTCCTAAGAATATGGTTGCATCTACTAGTTCCAGTTCCTGATTGTTAAGTAGTACAGTCGTTTTGACCTGTTTAACATTAGGTAGAGTAAATTTAATGCACTTGGTCTTTTTACTATTTAGAAGTAAATTATTTGCCTCAAACCACTGTACCACTTTGTTGAGAGAGTCGTTTACATCGTCAAAATTAGTTTTATGTCGATTAATTTTAAATACAAGTGATGTATCATCAGCAAACAATACTATCTCATGATTGTCCTTAGTAATATAAGGAAGGTCATTGATGTATATGAGGAACAGGAATGGTCCCAATATGGACCCTTGAGGAACTCCCATTTTCACACTCGACCCACAGGATCGCTTTCCATTAACTTCTACTTTCTGAATCCGATCACTTAAATAGGAGCTCATCAACTCTAGAGCTGCACCTTTGATACCATAGTGGAATAGTTTACTAACTAATGTTTCATGCTGAACACAATCAAACGCCTTAGATAAATCACAGAAAACGCCAAGTGCGTCACGTGATTCCTCCCAGGCTTCAAATATGTTTTTTATTAACTCGACACCAGCATCGGTTGTCGAGCGACCCCGTGTAAAGCCAAACTGTTTGTTGTGTAATAAATCATTCTTCTGAAAGAAGAAAAGCAATTGATTTAATATGAGCTTTTCAAAAATTTTACTAAATATTGGTAGTACAGATATTGGTCTAAAGTTGGTGGGGTCACTGGTACTACCTGATTTAAATAACGGAATTATTTTACTATATTTCATTAAGTCAGGAAACACACCACAGTCTATGCAACTATTAAATATTAATGCTAAGTCGGGTGCAACAATATCAATTAATGACTTGGCTACATGTACAGAAATGCCCCATAAGTCCTTAGTTTTCTTAACATTAATTAATTTAAATGCTTTAATAACGTCAGAGCCGTTAACGTGGCTGAATGCAAAGGTGTTAATACATTCAGGCACATTCTTTTTTAACAATGAGAGCGCATTAACTGTTGAGGAGTTCAGTGATTGTGTAGTGGAAACAGGAATATTCGTGAAAAATTCTTCAAAAGTAGTGGCAACCTCTAGGTCATCGGTAACTGATTTATTGCCAACGTTAAGTTTAATTGTGTTAGTATGCTCGGTTGCTTTTCCAGTTTCCTGATTAATTATTTTCCAGGTAGCTTTAATAACATTGTTACTATTTTTAATTTTATTTTGTATAAATTCTGATTTCCTTAATATACAACCTTGTTTAAATTTTTTTGAAAACAATTTCACGCGATCTCTAAACTCGTCACTAGTATTAAATATACGTTCTGCATAAAGCTCGTACAACTTTTTCCTCTGTAAATGCAACTCGCTTGTTGCCCATTCGCTAAAAACCAATGTGTCAGTACTGAAGACCGTTTTACTGGTGAATATGGATTCAAATATTAAACTAAATTTATTAAAAAATGAGGTATACATCTCGTTAGGATTCAAAATATCTGGCAAGAATGGTAGTTCTTCTACTAACCTTGTTCTCGCTTTAGCAATGCGGTCCAATGTTACTGGCACAAAAGTAATTTTTTGTTTTTTTACAGTTTTCTTGCATGTTTCATACTGAATAAACTGGCCACAGTGATCTGAATCTAATGTATTAATTATTTCTTTACTTATTGGCTTTATATCAGTAAAAATATTATCCAGGCACGTGGCGCTATTACTTGTTATTCGTGTAGGCTCCATGAACATGTGCAACAAGTTATAAGTTTTAAATAAATTTAATAGTCTTATACTCAAGGAGCTATTCTCTCTAAAATATTTACATTAAAATCACCACACACTATTAGCTTTTTACTAGATTTTGATAATTTAAATAAAACATCATCCATAACTTTTTCAAAGAGCTCAAAGGCGGCTGTGGGAGGTCTATAAACCGTAACGATGATAAATTGCTCTAATTCAGTTGCAGCCAGTTCTATTAATCGCTCAACAGATAGGCTCACAATATCATTTCTATTTTTAAATTTAAGATTTTTATTTAACAAAATTAATGAGCCACCATGTATAGAATTTGATCTGGTGAACGAACTACCAACTTGGTGATTACCAAAATTAAATATGAATTCATGAGATTTTAACCAATGCTCTGTTACACATAGGATATCAATATCTGAACTATTTAAAAATAACTCAATTTCTAGCTCTTTTCCCCTCATGCATTGAATATTTTGGTGCACCAAGTTGATACAGTTAATTTTCTTTGGTTTATCAAATATACAGCACGATTTTAAAATACTATTATTTTTAATACTATTATTTTTATCTAAGCAAGAGAAAACATACGTTGACTCTTGGTCTAAGCGAGAGAAAAGCTCTTTTGTCTCCTTACCTAGTTTAAATTAAAAGTACTTGGAATTGTTTCCAAGGTCTTGTCTGGATTACTAATCTGCTCAATAGAAGCAGTTTTGTCCAAATTCTTGTTTGAAATATATGATAAATAAGATAGTGAAATAACTATCTGTCTCTTAAAATATTTTGACAAGTAATACCTATCTAGGTAATCTTTATACTTGATGTCAATACCTTTATTTGTGTCAATTATATTAAATTTTTTATTATGCGTACATAAATTGTACAATGTCATATTATAACTATACCTAATCAAATTTTCTTGATGTGGCAACTTCTTACAATAAGGCAGTGTATACATATAGATATTTTTTAAATTTAAAGAATCTAGACATTCAAAACATTTAATTAAATCTTGTTTATTTACATTACCTCTATTTCCTAATAATTACTATATATATACTCGTACTCGTGCTGATTCACTCACTGACTCATTGATCACCTCTCCTGAACAATTTTGTATGAAAAAATTTTTTTTCAATGACCATTTCGTATAGAAGAGAAAAATTCATTCGGAGGAAAAATACGGAGAGAGCTGATGATTGAGGATTTCGAAGACGGGTGAAGAGCACAGCCAAGGGTATTGCAGATAGGTGGGGGGTGCTCGACCAAATGTCATTCAAAATGTCAACCAACTGCCAGTGAGCTGAAAAAAAATTCAAAATGGCGGATTCAAAATGGCCGCCATACGAATTTCGCCGATATCTCGGAAAGTATAAAAGATGGAAGAATGGTTTCTTGACAAGAAGTGATCAGGACCCGAAGGTCTATTTGATGGATAGAAAAAAATTCAAAATGGCGGAATTTATTTTTCCATAGAAAATGTATGGGGAATATTGAAGAGACTAAAAGTTGGTATAGTTACCAAGGTTTTGATGTGGTTTTTCGGAGAATCACTAGGGAAAAATATGGAAAGAGATGATGATTGAGGATTTTAAAGACAGTCAAGGAGCATGGGCAAGGTATTATAGTTAAGTAGGTGGGGACTGCTGAAACAAAAAATACTCGGAACTTCACGCAATTGGCAGTGAGCTGAAAAAAAACAAAATGGCGGATTCAAGATGGCCGCCATACAAATTTCGTGTTGTTCTATCTCGGAAAGTTTAAAAGATAAGAGAGTGGTTTCTTAGCAAGAGGTGATCAGGATCTCAAGTTCTACGGGATGCAATGGAAACTAATTCACTGTGGCGGAATTTATCTTTCCATGGAAAATGTACATACTATGAGAAGAGACAATGATCTAGGATTTAGATAATGATTGAGGAGCACTGTCATGGTTTTAAAGATAGTTAAGGGCTGTTCGAACAAAAAATAGGCTGAACCTCATCCGATGAGGTTCAGCGTATTTTTTTGTTCGAACTGACCTTAACTATCTTTAAAACCATGACAGTGCTCCTTGGTAATTTTATCAGCTCACTTCCAATCGGATTTCAATGGGCGATGGAGATGACGGCGATACCTTTATGGGCGGGAAGACTGCACGCGGGCCACATGTGGCCCGCGCACACACGCGCCCTACTAGTATTATTATGTTAGTATTACAATCGTATAACAACTTCTTGCTAAGGATATCTGAAACAATCTTGTTTAAATCTGAGTTAGGCTTACAGCTGTTCAATATAGTGTGATGATTTAAATATGAATTAAGTAAAGAGCCCATGTTGATTCCAACTTCATCACTATACATATAAGTTTTATAAGTTTGTACATTATGGTTTGTGGAACTATTAGTATTTGATTCAGAGGTTATGAACCTGTCACACACTTTCCCCTGATGTGAGGGAGATGATATAGGCGACACAAACCCCGGATGACTGCCTGCACCATCAGAAGTGCACTTGTTTGTAGGCAAGTTATTCTTGACGGGATAATGTCCCGTTTGTAATTTAATTTCACCCGTAGTCTGTGTACACACAGATACCATTTTGTCTTGGTAAGAGGCATATCTTTCAGTGAGTGTCCTCAAGGAAGAGTGTAGCCTGGCTATTTGTTCTTCAAGTATGTGAGTGTCAGATTCATACCTCTTTTTGTTATTTTTAAGTTGTAATTTACATTTATTAATTTCATTTTGTAGGGATAATCTATTCTTTTTGGTTTTTAAATGTCTATGTACATGATTATAATGTATTTTTAACAATTTTTGAGTTTTGCGGATAAATCTGTTAAGTTTAATATACTTTTTAAGTTTTCTATTACTAACTGGATACAGGAAACTAGTCTGCTTTGGGTTTGAGGTGCCGGGGTTCACTGTAGCAGCAGGAACCAATGATGGAGCACTGTCGACTAATTCCTCATACAGGCTTTGAGTGTGCAGAGTTGTTGCGTTGAATGCAGCATCCTCCAGGTCAGTGATCCGTTGGTAAGCATCACGTAGTTCTTGCTGCAGGGTGGACAGCTGCCTCAGGGAAGACTCGTACTCTGCACGGCACTCATCAAAACGATCCACCAAAAGTTGAAGCCTATCTCTGTCTACTATGGCCTCGGTGTACTTTATGTGTAAGTCTGACAAGTCAGACTTTAATTTTTTATTTAGATCTAGCACGCCTAATAATTCTTTTTCATTATCCGCTCTCTCACTGTCTAGCTGTTTACATAAGTCTTTTTGTATTTGTAATTCCTTTAAAGTTAATTGTAATTTATTTTGAACTTCCCGTACCTGAATGTTGGATTTTGGCTTTTCTTGACGCGTCAGAGCTTTGGATTGTTCTTGGCTCTGACGTGCTGCCAGTTGCCGCCGGGTCATCATTATGTAATGAGTTTATAAACACAAGTAAGACCAACGTATCAACCAGACAGCGAGATCCTAAGTGCAATTTCTGAGTTTCACGATAGAAACTAAGCAATTACAAGTACAATAACGACTTCCCAAGTACTAAGTGATGCATTATATTTCAAATGCACCAAAAGTACTCGAAAAATCACTTAAATTGAACAAGTATTTTTAAAATTTTGAGCAACTAACGGTTTGACATTTGAATATTTATTTGATTACTTACACGTTTTTGGGGCTCAATTTACACAAATACACTTGTATATTATAATAAATAATAGTTACATTACGAGATAAACAGTGGAAATGCAGTAAATCATTAAAAAAATTCAGGAATAAACGATAACAACGCCTATTTTTCAGCACATAAAAACTATCATTAACTCAGACTTTACGCTTGAGAAATTTATTTTCTACATATATTTATCATAAATATTAGTGATTTAGTTGGAATTAGGGCACAAATAAACACTATTTACACTTAAAAATAAAATTAAAATACGGAGCAAAAATAAGAACAGCTGTTGCTTCGGTGTTGCCACACCAAAAAAACGAAATAATAATCAATTTTGATCAAAATTTATATAACTTTGGTCGAGTTTCGTAATACCAAAAATTATGAATGAAAACATGTAACTTTCTTTATTAACTGGACAAACAAAACGAAAGCAACGTGAGATAGTGTTGTTTTTATTACAAAACAAATAAGCATAAAACATGTCCTCATTGACATAAAAATAAGCAAAACTAAATTCGTTTACAATTTCGTTTAACAAAAGTATTTCGGAACCAAATATAGCCAGGAGCATAGATTTTTACTATATGAACCCGAATAACACCACAACATGATCGAAAATTGCACAAATTACAAATGATTTTGGTATTACGTTTGTATAGGAGACACCGTGGGTCAGACTCTTAAGTTGTTTTGTGTGTATTCTGGCTGCAACATAGTACATACATGGTTAATACTTTTGTACATAGAGCATACTGATTACTGATTATAAAGTGCTGTGATAAAAATAAATTTGATTGTTACTGGAAATTATATACCACGATTATTAAGTTTTTTATCATTAAATAAAATTAATTTAATTTCATGGTAATTTTACTCAACCTGTAAGATGCATTACTATAATTTCTGGAAATACTGAAGTAAAAAGTCGGATATCCCAAGGGTTTGCGTGTAGGTAGTAGGTTTATCATCATCGGTATACAGACAAAGAGATATAAATCAATGTATACAGATATTTCAATCTACGATGACGCGCCCCGCTCTGTCAAACTCCACATTAATCGAATGAAACAGGCGATTTTGACAGAGTGGGGCCCGTCTTCGTTGATTGAAATATCTATAGTTATCTAGTATCTGAACCATTAGTGCGCAAGACCGAAACGTCATACGCTCCTAGTTAGGTTTTTTTTAATAAATTGCAGTTACTTGATAGCAAGAGGCTTTATATCTCACACGCAGATGCCTCATGACTCTTGAGATTGTCCGCCTGCCGCCATGGTCGCAATTTAGTCTGACTTAACAATAGGTATGAAAGGCCATTATGTGATCGAGGTGTGTGAAGCCTGCAAACCTGCACTTGA
The DNA here is from genome assembly GCA_963855885.1 of Coenonympha glycerion. Lineage (NCBI taxonomy): Eukaryota > Metazoa > Arthropoda > Insecta > Lepidoptera > Nymphalidae > Coenonympha > Coenonympha glycerion. The sequence goes on along the minus strand of OY979630.1, from coordinate 13,340,809 downwards.
CAGATGACCAGCTTATTGAGAGTAGTATGCCACAACTGTCATTGAAAACTCCGGAATCAACAAATTTCTTATGAATTAAAGTAGATAATTAGAATTATGAACGATAAATTAATGATCCCAAAACGTGTACCTATGCATAAATACGTCGAGTACGTGTGCGGTTTATAACGGCTTAACCGATTTTGACGGAACTATCACTAATCACAAGCAGGGCGGCTATTCATGTAACACGTCGGATACATTTCTTGAAGTGAAATGTTTATTAAAACGGTCATAGCATTTACGTTTACAGACGATATTGAAATCAAAACATTTTTTGTGAACACTGAAAAATTAATTTTACGAGTATTGACACAGCGTAAAATTGAATGTTACCTACATTCAAAACGCAACATGGTCGACAATGGTGAAATTAAATTTTTGTCGCACCATAGTGAGGCCTCAGGTTGAGGCATTGTATTTCCTTTGTTTAAGTTCCTTCAATTTTACACTATATCAGTAGACGTTAAACTGAGTGTTTGAAATCGTTATGTTAATAGCCCTCCTGCAGGGTACCTACTACGTCCAGTAAAAGGTTCTGGGGGCCTACCACCGTGACTAAAAGCAATATTATTGTAATATTGTTTTGACATTTTCATACAAAATCCGTATGGAAATTTTAAAACAATATTACAATAATATTACTTTAGGCCATGGTTGTGAGAATTACTCGTATGCGGTATGAGGGCTAGTATCATTCATCATCATTTCATAACAATAAAACAACATAAAACTATATCGACATTTTCTTTATTGAAACTAAAACATTTCGTACTTTACAATACACAATGGAAGTGTCATTTTTGCCTCCAAAATTTTACATGAAAATAATATGATGTCATTTTAAAAATTACTTCAATTTTGTACATTTTTGTTGATATTATTCAGCATAACATATTCTAGTTCTAACCGATCGTTGCAACTTATATCTAAATCAGCAAGAATATTTATTACGTACTTAGCAATTACTTACATTAAAATTGTAAATAGCTAAATTGCAATGAGCAAGTACATTACATCTGTACACAGTGTTGACATGACATGACATGACATGATGACACTGCTTTGCAATATAATCTGATTGGTGGAAGCTACGATTATAAATAATGTAATGAGAGAACAGCATAGGACTTATTTGTAAATACAAGATACCCATTAACATAATTATTACTTTAACGAAAAATTAGTTTGTTGGAGAAGGAAACTATCGATTTCTAATATTTTTTAGTATTTTAATATCTGCCTGTACATAAATGCTTATAAACAATGAGTAAGCTTTTACGTTAGTTCATCTAAGCAAAATTTAGAATTATGCCATTAAAAGGCTCTAGAACCGAGAAATTTCATTATTTTGAAACAAATGAACGTACACCAAAAAAATCTAATAAAGCCACTTAAGGAGCACACCACAGGTGTGCCCGCGAAATTCAAATTTTTCGTTGTTTTTCGCGGTTTTTAAGCTAATAAGACATAATAGGCTTATGGCCGTCAAATTGCGATAATCCCAATATCTGCTTCACGTGTTTATATAAAAATCTCTGCTTGAAAGTGTCGAGTTAAAGAAATTAGTCCAAGATTTGCGAGTTACTCACATAAAACTCGATACTCGGACTAATTTCCTAGGATACACATTTTTATGCCACTAAAATTTTGAATTTCGCGGGCAGACCCGTTGATTTCACGTTAATCTGTCCATTCTGTACAAAATACTTTCAAGATTCATATAATACACCTTGAAAGGTGTTGCCTTTTTAAGAATTCATACTTGATTTTTAAACAATTGCCTGGTTGAACAGAAGCCGGAACTCGATCCCGCTAAAAGAAAAATATATGAATGCACTTTAAATTGTTTTAAAAATTGAAATTAAGTTTTCTTTCAGTGAAATGATTTGTGTAATATTAAAACTTATTTTATTTCCCTCAATGTCATCGCCGTGGGACGGCCTATACACATCTGGGCTACGTGAAATCAACAAGTGTGCCCGCAAAATACAAAATTTTGGGGGCTTTTTGCATTTTGTACGCTTATTAGACATAATAGGCTTATGGCAGTCAATTTGCGGGCATGCGCGGTATCATCTTCACATGTTTATATCAAAATCCTTGCATAAAAATGTCTTTCCTAAGCAATTAGTTCTAGTATCGAGTTTAAAGTGAGTAACTCGCATTAAATCTCGGACTAATTTCTTTAACTCGACACATTCAAGCAGATATTTTTATATAAACACGTGAAGTCGATACTGGAATTCTCGCAATTTGACTGCCATAAGCTTATTAGCTTAAAAATCGCGAAAAATCACAAAAAATTCGAATTTAGCGGGCACACCCGTGGCATGGCCCTTAAATATGTTACTATAGTCAGGCCATAACTGTTGTGCATCTCTCTGAGGTATGCGCGGCGAGGTGGGAGCGGGGGAAGAAAGAGCATGAGTACACATGCGATTATATTTTTGTAATTATAGTACATTTTCAATAAAACAAATCGTTATTTGAATTGTAAGTTTAATTCGGCTCCCACCTCGCCGCGCATACCTCAGCGAGGTGCACAGCAGTTATGGCCAGACTATTAGCATAAGAGCAGTATTCTAAAACCTATATCTCTATTTCTTCCATTAGAGGGGACACCGGGGCCTACCATCGTGACTTAAAGCAATATTATTGTAATATTGTTTTGACATTTTCATACAATGTCAGTATGAAAATTTTAAAACAATATTACAATAATACTGCTATAAGAGATGGTGGCCCCCTGTGCTCAGGTGGGAAAGTTATCTTGTTACAATGTGTGTAACCAAACTCCTCCGAAACGGCTTGATCGATTTTCATGATTTTTTTGTCTACATTTGAACAACTTTTGCCCGGTCATCTAGTTAAATATACAATTGTATGAATACCTAATCGTAAATCATAATATTATGTAAAAAGATCCCACTATTGCTTTGTAAAAGTAACAAATAAACGTGGAATATCAGTGGAATAGTTATACTCTGCTTTTATCCTTCTCTGTCATCAATCATTTGATATTCGAAGGAAAAAGACAAAACAGAGTATAACTATTCCACCTCTATTCCATGTTTATTTGTAATGGAGTTTAGTTTAAAAAGAAACTGACGGAAACCAACTGTGCAAACCAGCGCAATGATAAAACACTGTGAAAAGAATGAAGGAACTAAAGCTAGAGCTAAAAATGTCCGATTAGTTTATGAGATTTTGTACAACAAACCATTCAAACCAATAATGGTTTCCTATAAATATGAAAAATGGGAAATAATGTAAAATATTTACAATATATTATCATGATCAAAAGCTGGATCATGATTCCTGGTATATGACATTGGTGTGCACATTTTATAACTATAACACATACTTCGCGTATGCCTCACGCGTTAATTATAATAGTAGTTTATGAAACGGATGCATAATGGGCGGTATTAAAACATGAGTGTGAGTTTAAAAAACGAGCCGCACGCGAGTTTTTTAATAGTATCACACGAGTGTTTTAATACCTAATTATGTAGAGTTTCATACACTACTTTATCTACGCTCAAATTATCATAAATCCAAACCATAAAATCTTGCTAACGTTTGTCGTAAATCCATCACTTTGTCGGTAAAAGATTGTGAGTCATTTTTGTTGCAATTACTAAAATGTCAGGTGGAGTTAAATTTTCTTTAGTAGGTTTCGCTGCTAGACATTTTCCGCGCTTAGTTTTGACTAAGTAACAAAAATAACACATTGAAATTTTATAAGTTAGGTATGGCGCCAAAATTCAGTTGTAAACTGTGTATAGTCTGTTAAAAAAGTCATGAAACAAAAAAGAGTAGAAAAATATTTATACAAGTCAGATAAAGTATATTTTTAGTGGATAATTAAATAATCAAAAATTATACATAATTCTTTTCAATATTCTGTATTCAGAACACACTTTTTAATCAGTCATATAAGGCAGGGAAAAATTATTGTTTCCGTGAATTAATTGTTGTCTATGGTCGATCGTGGCCTATCCCATGACTACCAACTAAATGTTGTCTGTGGACTCCATATATAAAACAAACAAAATTGAGGATTGGCTCTACACTCTCTTTTGGCTATGACGACCACAGAGAAAAGAAAGTTATTCCTGGTCTGTGATGACGGCACATAAAAATACAGGAACCCAGAGCCGAGTATCGTAATAGAAATTATTCAACTTTCTAGAGATATTTCCATAGCACAGCGATGTTATAATGAATAACTTTTTAATACCTAATTATAGAAGTCTGTGAATAAAGTAGGTCAATATGTGACACATTTTGATTTCATAATTCGAACTTTAAGCAATGAGCGTAGATAAAATTATTTACAAGGTAATAAATACAAGTTTTTTTAAGCAAGATTGATTTATAATATGATTCTTTGATTCTGTAAATTTTAGTCAGTACCTAAATGATGCCAAGTATTTATGGTATATTTTAACTATAGTAATTGGGTCTTACACTACTTTTGAATTTGATAAAAAATATTACTTTATTATAAACTAGGATAAAAATAATAACGTGCAGTGAAAGAAATATTAAAATCCAACGAAGATTTAAAAAGTTACAGGCGTTTAAACTTTGGAGTGGGGGGATCTTCTATCCCTTTCTCGCAAAACGAAAATTTGTATGAAGCCGCACGAAGCTACTATGGCATTGGTACGGTGTGACGTCACAATTTCATGTTGCTATCTCTGTCTAATCACAAATCTTTAAATGCTTATAACTTTTTTGTTATTTGATCGATTTAATTAGTTCTTTCAGTGCACGTCATTATTTTAATTCTACTTTATAATAAAGTAATAAAAACATTGGAGTCAAATACCCTATTTTTTGTGTTTGGATGAAATTAGCATGAATATATATGTAGTTTAATATATTTAAGCATACTGATACATACTTATTTTTATTTCAGATAAATTCAAGGTTCCTGCAGTATTTGTATTTACACGGTCGGAGCCTCAAACAAAATTAAGTGTTTTAATACTTCATTTCTTAGCAACGAAGCTCATGAGTTATTTTTACTGAAACTACTACTAACTATCACTATATTTAGTGAAAACTATTTTAAAAACATAAAATAACCAGTCTTAATTATAACTATTTATAAAATATATTAAACGATGATAAAGACAGAGTTACAAAAATGTAACAAAAACAAAACTACATAGGATAAAGTAGGTTAGAACGATACTTATGGATAGAATAGTGTGTCCATATCTATCTCGGGCAGAAATAATCCAATCAAACGGCCGAAAGGCTCATAAATATGAAAAATAGTCACGCTTATTTTGTAGACGGGGCTCATCCATATTGTTTCATTACAGGGAATTTTTCTTGAATGTTAATTTATTGTTAATTGGAAAGACGCGGCCCATCCATATTGTTTCCTAGATCTGTGGCAGTATTATTGTAACATTGTTTTGACATTTTCATACAATTGTTCAATAAATGAAAATTTTAAAACAATTTTAGAATAATACTGCTATAGGAGATGGTGGTTCGGCCCCTGATTGGAGTTGCATTACCGGAATGAGGTAACTGGAACGTAAGGTACGGAATTCATCCCTTTTCGCCATTCCGTCCCTTTTTTGCAGTTCCGTCATGCGCAGAAATCCTCCCCACGTTCGCTGACCGCTAAAAGATAATTTCCGCGACCTATATTTATCCATTATCCATGTCATGCAAAAAATAGGCAACTGAAATCTCACTACACAACTACTTAATTTTTACATGATTTTGTATTAATTATTTTAAACAATATAATTTTGTGATTTGAATTTTTTTTATAACATTTAGTTAAGTAAATTAAATATGAAAAAAAAAACTCAATATCACCAAAACATGGTGACTGTACATTTCTTACGACTTTTTTTTATGACGAGTGCTAACAATTTGTCTTACAAATACAAGTTGGCACCGGCCTAAATTGCAATAAATTTGTTAACAGCATAAACTATTGAAATATGTATATAAACTTCTACGGGCTACCTGAACTACAACGATGGCGGATACCAAGAAAAATCTACGCACTAGTCACTTTGAAAAACCCGGATTTCTGAAAACTAAAAGAATTCCGTAAACCGATTTATTTTCAAAGTAAGAGGTAAAAAGTAAAAGCCGCGCCCTGCTACGAGGCTGAATGACGTCATCATTTTTATTTACAAGTATTACTAGCACGAGTAATCAGTTTAGTAACAGCTAGTAGTTGTGTGTTCATGGCACTGCTTGCGCTGCTCATGTATTGTAGTGAACTGTATGGGATAGTTGCGGCGGCTGATCTCTACGGAGCTAACGTTACTGCTGCGCTCAACAACAAGGCTGAATGACGTCATCATTTTTATTTACAAGTATTACTAGCACGAGTAACCAGTTTAGTAACAGCTAGTAGTTGTGTGTTCATGGCACTGCTTGCGCTGCTCATGTGTTGTAGTGAACTGTATGGGATAGTTGCGGCGGCTGATCTCTACGGAGCTAACGTTACTGCTGCGCTCAACAACAAGGCTGAATGACGTCATCATTTTTATTTACAAGTATTACTAGCACGAGTAACCAGTTTAGTAACAGCTAGTAGTTGTGTGTTCATGGCACTGCTTGCGCTGCTCATGTGTTGTACGTGAACTGTATGGGATAGTTGCGGCGGCTGATCTCTACGGAGCTAACGTTACTGCTGCGCTCAAAAACAAGGCTGAATGACGTCATCATTTTTATTTACAAGTATTACTAGCACGAGTAATCAGTTTAGTAACAGCTAGTAGTTGTGTGTTCATGGCACTGCTTGCGCTGCTCATGTGTTGTACGTGAACTGTATGGGATAGTTGCGGCGGCTGATCTCTACGGAGCTAACGTTACTGCTGCGCTCAACAACAAGGCTGAATGACGTCATCATTTTTATTTACAAGTATTACTAGCACGAGTAATCAGTTTAGTGACAGCTAGTTGTGTGTTCAGGGCGCTGCTTGCGCTGCTCATGTGTTGTACGTGAACTGTATGGGATAGTTGCGGCTGCTGATCTCTACGGATGTAACGATATTGCTGCGCTTAACTACAAGGCTGAATGACGTCATCATTTTTATTTACAAGTATTACTAGCACGAGTAATCAGTTTAGTAACAGCTAGTAGTTGTGTGATCATGGCACTGCTTGCGCTGCTCATGTGTTGTACGTGAACTGTATGGGATAGTTGCGGCGGCTGATCTCTACGGAGCTAACGTTACTGCTGCGCTCAACAACAAGGCTGAATGACGTCATCATTTTTATTTACGAGTATTACTAGCACGAGTAATCAGTTTAGTGACAGCTAGTTGTGTTCAGGGCGCTGCTTGCGCTGCTCATGTGTTGTACGTGAACTGTATGGGATAGTTGCGGCTGCTGATCTCTACGGATGTAACGATATTGCTGCGCTTAACTACAAGGCTGAATGACGTCATCATTTTTATTTACAAGTATTACTAGCACGAGTAACCAGTTTAGTAACAGCTAGTAGTTGTGTGTTCACGGCACTGCTTGCGCTGCTCATGTGTTGTACATGAACTGTATGGGATGGTTGCGGCGGCTGATCTCTACGGAGCTAACGTTACTGCTGCGCTCAACAACAAGGCTGAATGACGTCATCATTTTTATTTACGAGTATTACTAGCACGAGTAATCAGTTTAGTGACAGCTAGTTGTGTTCAGGGCGCTGCTTGCGCTGCTCATGTGTTGTACGTGAACTGTATGGGATAGTTGCGGCTGCTGATCTCTACGGATGTAATGATATTGCTGCGCTTAACTACAAGGCTGAATGACGTCATCATTTTTAGTTACAAGTATTACTAGCACGAGTAACAAGTTTAGTAACAGCTAGTTATGTGTGTTCAGGGCGCTGCTTGCGCTGCTCATGTGTTGTACGTGAACTGTATGGGATGGTTGCGGCGGTTGTTCGTTACTGAGGTCGCGTTATTGCTGCCCCCCACTATGAGGTAACCGCCTGACGTCATCACTTTCTTGGCGGTGTTTTCGTCGGTCACTGGCTGGAAACAAAGAAATGTGATTTTATTAAAAGTGCGATGAATCTTTTTTTTACTCTTCACAACTCGGCGTAATGACGCCACTAAAACAACTACCTAGGATTTTGCTCAAAATAGGGGACTACTAAACTAGGGAAAATTTCTGAGACGATTTAGCAAATCTGGAATTGGGGATTACACTAATTTTAAATTTGATTAAATTACTACTTTATAATAAACAAGGATCAAAATAATGACGCATACTGAAAATATATTAAAATCAAATAAAGATTAACAAAGTTTAAGGCATTTTATTTTGGAGTAGAAGGATTTATTCTATGCCTTTCTCGTAAAACGAAAATTCGTATGAAGCTACTATGGCGTTAGTAATTAATTGTGACGTCACAATTCAATGTTGCTATCTCTGTCTAATCAGAAATATTTAAATGCGTTTAACTTTTTTGTTATTAACATAACATTATAAATTTATCAATTTAATTGGTTTTTCAATATAATTCATTATTTTTATCCTAGTTTCTCAGTGGTTTTTCACAGATTATCCTACATTAACTACTACACCGCCCCACCTGTTTGTTGAGCAGCAGCTGCTGCGTGCCGGGCGGCTTGTACGTGCCCACACACTTCACCATCTGGTTGCCGCTCGGGTCTTCCACCATACTCACTGGAAACCAATGATATATAATATATAATAAAAATTAGTTTTGGTATACACTAGTAACGCCCTTTCGTATGATACCCCACTCAATACTGTTATCTCATTTTGAAAATTTGCCGACCCGGTTTTCCCCCCTTTTTAAAAAAAAAAAAGCAATTTTCAAATTTTTACGATTGTTATGACGTCGCGTCACTATTACTTATAACTATTCTAAATTTCAAGTCGATAGCTTGAATAGTTACTGAAATAATCGAGTGTGACAGACGGACGGACGGACGGACGGACGGAGAAAGTCTCACCATAAGGGTTCCATTTTTACCAAATTGGTATGGAACCCTAAAAAGGACCAGATATGTGACAAGCGCGCGCGTTGTGAACACTCAAAAATCCTACAATTGTAAGTTTCGTAGTTAGTCTGCGTCGAGCGCAAGCATTATTGTTGTCTCTTTCGTTTGCGTGCTGTTTCGTATCTTTTGTTCTATTTATCAGTGAGTGGCACTTTGGCACAGATTTAAAACGCAATTTACTATGAACGTAACGTATCTTGGTGAACTATGCTGGAATCACATTATTTTTCATGAGCTACAGTATCCGAAAGTTCTAATTACGATTCATTTTGAAACTGCGATTACTAATCTCATTTGAAATGCGACGTTAACGAAACTCTAACAAACAAGAGTTCATGGTACAAAGGTTTTATTAATTAATCATATGCTGGACTAAAATTTTTTAGACTACATATCTGCAATATAATATGTACTGACAAATTTAGTTGTATATAAAATACTTTTTTTAATACATTTGTTCAGCGAATACATTTCCATGTGTGTTTTACGTGCGGAAAGTTATTGTTTTCCGCACTAGTGCTTTTTTGTCTTCCTCCTGCGCGGCACCTCCTTCTACGCGGAGTGGGCGCAGCAGACACGAAGCGGGCAAACACGCAAAACCATTTTTTAATACAGTTGCTCAAAAAGTGGCGTATTGCAGGGACGTATAGCGTTCGGGATGTGGGCTATTACATACTCGTGCTTTTTTTTTACCTTTCCCGAACTCGTGCGTTATCTTTCCCAACTGTCAAAATAATGTCTATTAAAAAGAAAAACCAACCATGAAGTTTTTACTAAAAAAATTCATAAGTAGAAGTTTTTATGATTCATGCAATTACGTATATTCCTAAAAAGAAGCTACTAATTTGTTTCAATATCAGATTTGATTGAATGAGTTTGGTTAGGTTTCATTTCATCTCATTAAATTTCATTTTCATTTCATATCAATAAAAAAAATTCTACTGAAGACTTGGCTGTATGGGCATAGTTCCCTTTGCGTACCAGAATATTATTTAGTCTATGACCAAATTTTTTTTTTATTTTTTTTTAAATCACCAGAATGGGTGAAGAAAAAAAAACTGCTTATATTCTACGGTTGGCGCCATTTTTCAGAAATTTTCTTTGCGAGTTTAGTTGTTTGTTGCAATGCTTCGGAGAACATTTTACCGGAAAAGTCAAAAAGTCGCTACATATCTACATACGACGAATTTATTGCGTGGAGAGAAGAGAAAAAAGCAAATAGTTTTTCAGAAAATGTTAAGTTAGTTGAGTTTATTGTGTTTTTATTATTTTTTCGCAACTGTATTAAAAATAATCGTTCAGTACACGTGCGGAACCGTCATTTCAACTTGTTCCGACTGTAAACCCTCGCTTTTGGCTGCGCCTCGGCTCGGGTAGACATTTGTCGGAACTCTTTGCAATAACAGCCTTTCCGCACTTGTAATGAAACATACTATTTTTCGCAAATGTATTGTAAACCGTCGTTCAATGCACGTGCGGGATTGTCATTTCTACTTGTAGCTATAGTCTGTTGTCCGCGCCTTCGGCTTGGGTCAACAAACCGGGACTCGTAAGGAAATGACAAACTTTCTGCACTTATATTGAAATATACTATTTTTAAAGCGGGGTGAAGGTCATTGCATAGTGGAATCTTAAACCATAAAGACGAAACACCACAGACTTGTATTCTAAAGACAGGGCGAACAGCGCAAAAAAATTTCGCCAGTTTAAGGGAGCAAGAATGACTATTTTGCACCCTCCCCCGTCAGTAATCAGTATAGGCAGGTAGGTAAAGAAAAGACCTATTTCTTTTTTTTTGAATTAATAATAAAATTGCAGGCCATGTGACCACAAACACAAAGATAAAAAAAATATATAAAAAATAAACATGTATTTCGCAGGAGTTTCGACAGGAGGAGTTTTTATATATTCGTAACACGCAGTGTAAATACTCACCAATGATGGAGGTTTTCTGCGGCGGGGTGCCCGCGTCCTGCGCCTGCGCCTGCGCGTACACTCGCGTGGGCGTGATCTTTGTGCCGACCGTGAGCGCCGGCGCTGACGCGTTCTTCTGCAACGCCAGTACGAACACCATCAAAATATAATCGTCTACGCATTCATTTTAATCGAAGATTTAAATACAAGACATACACGACATTTGTGAACGGAAAAACATCTATATATAAGTATTAAGTGTATCAGGGGCCGTACCATTTCTTAAAGTAGTGACGTTGCAGTATTGTTTTATCTTTTTCATACTATGTTTGTATGAAAATACGGTACGGTATGGCCCCAAGACTTTACACATTACACACATCGCAATCTACACCCAAAGTAAGCATTAACAATTTAGTACATGTTTTTTTTTGATACAGAAACAACGCCAGTTGTAAGCGAAGAATGTAAGAAATACAAATGCACACAGATACTGAATGATTGGACAAACTTACTGGTAAATTTTCGGGGCCGGATGGCAATCTTTTGTCTAAAGAGTTCACATTCTCATTACTGTTATTTTCCTGAAATAAAAACACAATCCATTAATAAATACTGATTAATCACATATAAATTATAATAAACACAAAATTAATAATTAATTCATAAATAAATAATATAATGATAAAGTAACGCGCGTGGGTAGCTGCTTGTATCGAAATTTGACATGGTTTACTCATGATGCTCAGAATAATTTCCAATAATGAACACTTTTAACCAAACATTTTTAAATAAACTTGTGAAAATGATACTGCTGTGTAAATATTCTTGACCACTAAAAATGCAGGTTACTAAAAAATAGCCACTTAGGATCTTAAGGGCGCCGTCAAATTTGACGCAGTGTCGCGGGGTGGCAGCGCGTCTGCAGCGCTGCGGCCGTGCATCGACAGTGCATCGATCGACTAGTGACTGCACACACGTATTTTTTTGTACAAGTCTAAACATCGAGTCCATCGTGGAATTATGTACTACACTATGATTCCATAACACAAGTGCATAAGCTACTTACTATGGGATCGAAGCAATGTACGTGATGTTGTCCACTATTTATTTATATTTATATTTATCTATTCTTAAACCTAGCGAAAGCAGTGGGGCTGCAGCAAACTTCAAATTTTTGCGGTAAATTTGAAGGCGCCCTAAGGCAGTAGGTACATGAGTACACTACTTACGGTGTTCCTGGGCTGCGTGCACACGGAGTAGTGCTGCGACCAGTGGCTGCGCTGGCACGAGTAGTCGCAGTACGACGTGTTCCAGCAGCAGTAGAATTGCGCCTCCTGGCTGCAGTTCGCGCACCTGCAGCGCATCATCAACAGAGGGTCATTAAAGGTATAGTCAGTAGACACATTAACCTTTGGTACGCCACATACGCAACACATTATGATATCGGCAGGCTGAGCAAAGTGACAAACAGCGTTGCGTCACCACGTATAGAAATGGAGCAAGATTAAAAAAATGTATGCGAACTATATAACGCTTAATTACAAAATTTACGTATCTCTCACGAAAAGCTCTCACGAAAGTTGCTAAATGGTAGACAAGATGATATTTTTATCAGAATAAGCGATTGTGAACGTCATCGATCGCCGCTAAGACGTATAGCTATAGCAGCAGTCGATAAAAAGACTAACTGAAGGTAGCAGTACAAACAGTACACTACAAGTCTCACCCACAGACTTGTATACTAAAGACAGGGCGAACAGCGCGAAAAAATGTCGCCAGTTTATGGGAGCAAGAATGACTATTTTGCACCCTCCCCCGTCAGTAGTCAGTATAGGTAAAGGCTAAAGCCCTATTTCTTTTTTTTGAATTAATAATAATATTGCAGGCAAGGTGACCACAGACACATAGATAAAAAAAATATAAAAAATAAACATGTATTTCGCAGGAGTTTCGACAGATGGCGCTACATTTTCTTGTATGAAGAACGTTTACGTAAAATGTTCGGATGGGCCTATCTTGACTATTTTTATCTATTGTCTCACCACTGCTTGGTCTTGGCCGCCTTGACCGCCGCCTCCAGTTCGACCTGCGCCACGCGCCGCAGCTCGCCGATGGCGCGCGTCTTCTCCTTCTCGAACGCGACCCGCATCTCCGTCGTTAGTAGTTCTGTCGTGATCAAATACAATTTTTTTAATTCACATACACCTATACTGGGTTATAGTTAAAATAGCAAATCGGTCGCGGCCTGTATTTGGTTTACATTAAAACTAACAACTTTTGTTAATAAATTGTTGTAAAGTCTTTTTTTTAAATGATTTTTTGAGAAATATCAAATATGGATTATTTTACGGAGATACTCTACTTGTTCCTACTCTGTTATGTAACATCGGCACGCGGCGCGAAATCGCAACAATGTGATTACATTTTTTGTATTAAATAAACAAAAGTTGAAAGTGCGAGCTTTTATATAACCCTGTATATTATGCAGGTAAGTGGTTTATAATACATCAGTAAATTATTAAGAAGTTAAGTAGTTATTAATAAAAATAAAGATGAAACCCTCGAAAGTACAAAAAAGTATTATAGAAGAGTTACAACGCGCCTTGCATTTTTGATTAAATTATTATTCTCCTTGTTAAGTTTTAAAAAGTCCCTCTTTTCATCTAAAGTTTTCGCTTTCGCAGTAATCATTCTAATTTCTGATCGATGACTGCAATAATACTGATTTTTGCAGTCATCGATCCTCTCTAACGTATCTTCTAGAAGATTCAAGTGAGACCCACCGTGTGCGTGCTTCAGCTCGTTGACCTCCTCCTGGTGTGTCCACTTCGCCTGCTCCAGCTGAAGCTTGAGCGCCGTAGCCTGCGACGCGGGGTCATCGATCCTCTCTAACGTATCTTCTAGAAGATTCAAGTGACACCCACCGTGTGCGTGCTTCAGCTCGTTGACCTCCTGCTGGTGTCTCCACTTCGCCTGCTCCAGCTGAAGCTTCAGCGCCGTAGCCTGCGACGCGGGGTCATCGATCCTCTCTAACGTATCTTCTAGAAGATTTCTAAAGAAATCCGCTAACTGCAAAACAGTTATCACATTTAAATTGTAAAATATTCCAAGTGGAAACAATTTATTCATACTACACACGAAAATAAAATTCAAGGTTGTGAATGCTCTTTTTATTTTGAAAGTTGAATTACCTCACTTTATTTTAAGCCGTCCCCACATGGCTGCTGACAGAATGTGGTAGAAGGAGATCATATAGTCATGATCTTGAGTCATGAGGGAGTGATCGAAGAGAGAGAGGGAGAGAGATGTATGTACATACATATTTTTCCACAAGCTCTAGATCACAGAAAAGTGTGAAGCCAAACTGCAGACTCACCTTCACAGCGTTCTGAGAGAGTTTGGCGGTGAGCGGGCCGGCGGTCGAGGGCGCCGGCACGGGGCCCGCGGGGGCGCTGGGGTCCAAGGGGTTCACCATTGGAGGGCGCTGCTGCAAGCGCGGCAGCTAAAACATATACAAAACAGATAGAATCACTACCAGGCCACGCTCACTTGTCACGTGATCGACAAAGCTACAAGTAGCCGTCACGACGGACCGATCTCACACGGCTACCGCGCGCCGGTCTTGTAGTTCTTGTACGGTCTATTTCACGTGGTGCGTGCGCCCGATTATGAGGCAGCTTTCGTACGTCGAAAGAGATAAAGTTACGCGCTGGAAAGGGTGCATAACTTTAGGTGTACAGCGGACGCGGAGCCAGGCGCTATTGCGAACTGAATTGCAGCTTTGCTTTATGTATAAGCGTTAGGGTCGCTATTTCTTTAAATCATCTCGCTGAGTGAACCTTCCGTATTGTTAGGTACTATTATTGTATTACGTGTCACTACTAAATTCACCAATCACATAAATAGCCTGGGAAACAGACTGGAGGGAGAAGGCCTTGTGTCCGGTTTTGCAGATTAAAAAGAAATACTGTCCTCCGATCTGCCGCAAAGATTCTACAGCCCATAGAAATCTCCGTCAACGGACAAATACCTTGCTTTAAACAAGTAGTGGCCGTCACCAACAACCGCACGAAAAAGTAAATTTGGGGAAGAAAAACTTAATTTTCATCACACTTGCTCGTAAAATGGACTCTTATTATATCTTCTTAAGGCACACGATCCACGAAATTACACACGCGTGTTTAAAAGCCCTTATGTGACACACACCTCGGCTGGGGTACTCTCGCCAGTAGCACTACTGTTGGTAGTGTTAGTAGCGTTGTTAGGTAGCAGCGACCCGGTCGGCAGCAGAGTGAGCGGGTTGGAGGGCGCCACGGGGATGAACTGCGGGCTCCTCTCTGGCAATCCGTTGACGACCGGTGGAGACCCTGTACCCTGCATGCGAAAATCAACATTACCATTACAAAATTTCTACAACGTGTAGATTAATTGCCCTAAGTACCCGAAAAGCGAACGATGTATAGATGCATGAAAAAACTCATATCCTGATGACAAGTGTAACTCATATCCTGATGGAACTATAGCGAGTTCAAAAATGTACCATAAATTTTAAGTAACATCCCTACCAACAGCTAGTTCAATATCAATGAACTGGGAATAATGAACATGATATGACGATTGTTGGTATCACAGTTACGGTTGCTAAATTTTATTTTTTCTAAATGAAATAATATTTCCGTATTGGAAATAAAATGACATAATTGGGACTTCTTATAACATTAATGTGTTTCTAGGATCAAGTTGAAAGGTTAGTTACGGGCACACTATATGAATTAATCCACACCTTATATATTTACGAAAATGGTAAAAGTGATACCTTTATTTGTGAGACTTTCACTGTCCGTCTGTCACAATCAATTATTTCAGTAACTATTAAAGCTATCGACCTAAAATTTGTATATTTATAGGTAATAGTGGCCCAACGTCATTGCAATCATAAAATTCCATTCGATTTTTAAAATAGGTTTAAAAATGAGGTGTGACAATTTTTGAATAAGTGTGCATATAGATAAATGTTATATAAAATTTTTTCGCAACATAGCAGCTCTTTCATTTTCCTGATCTGGAGACCTAACCACCGTGACTTAAAGCAATATTATTGTAATATTGTTTTGACATTTTCATACAATGTCAGTATGGAAATTTTAAAACAATATTACAATAGTATTACTTTAGGTCACGGTGGTAGGCCCCCTGGTTTTAGTACTAGTTTACTACAATTACTAATCGTTTTTTTAGTACAAATAAAATACTAAAAGCCTGTAAGAATGTATAGAAGAATAGCCTCTAAAGATTACTAGGTTTTTCTGCGTGTAAAGGAAGATTAAATATTAATACGGCTCTAAGAGAATTTCACTTACATCGCCCCCAACTGACATCATAGGTTGTAGGCTGAACGTCCACTGCCCGTTCACGGACGTGATCAGCGGCACCGTGTGCACCGTAGTGGGCACTTGCCCAACGGTGGGCACGTGCCCAATGGTGGGCATCTGTCCAACGGCGGGCACGCATATCGCTTTAGTGTGCGAGTTGGTTGCTACTGTGTTCGTGGGCTTGGCGGTGACGATGGCCGCAGATGTTGTTACTTGCACGGATGTCGAGAGCGTTGCGCTTTGGGTGTTTATCGTGTTGTTCACTGGAAAGAAAGTTATGTATTAGTATATTTCAAAACAAGTGCGGGAAGTATGTAACTCCATTACGAGTACCGCAGGGCGATCGGCTAAAAAAAGTATCAACACTCTGTCAATGACGATGACAAAACGTGATTTTCAAGTGTTGTGATTAGTCAAAACCCATGTTTTGACATTCATACAGTTCTCTAATCGTTGATACTTTTTTAACCGATCACCCTGCTGATTTGTCGACCCAAACCGAAAGTGTAGCTGCAAATGTATTTAAAAAAAACGAATGTTAAGCGCAAAAGCAGCGTGTTGTCTGATAAATTCGATTCCCACCACGTTCCTCTTTAGAATTTTATAATTTCTAAATTGGCTAAGGCCTTGTCTTGTCAAAGGCTTCAGCCATAGCTAGTTATCACCCTACCAGCAAACATCTTCATCATTTACAATAAGGTGACATCGTAGTCAAGTAACTTGTAGGGGATAAAAAAAATCAAGAAAATATACTTACTTATGCTTACTGGTGCGTGGGGTCTAATAGTTTGCACATTCGCGGTTCCGTTGATAGTAACAGGGCGAGTGAGTCTCTGAGCCGGCGCCTGGGTGGTTGGCGGCTGTATAGGAATATACACCATGGAGTTCTTCCCATTCAACTCTGACCGACCCTCTGCGTCCTTTCTCGGTGAGGGAAACGTCTTTCGGGCTCTTACCCTGACCTCAGTGGTTTTAGCGGCAGCTTTAGCCGCGACAGGCGCGACCACAACCTTACTTATCCTGACATCGCGTAAATTCGCCGTGGTCACAGGATTCACGGGGCGTAAATGGAAGCACTTCATCAGATCTATCTTTTCCAAGCGTCGTTCGGGATCATCTAAGTCAATCGGTTCGCTTTTGACTTCCACTTCTACTGTTTTATTGGCCGCTTCTTTTTCTTTCTCGAGCGGCGCGGTCGGCGACGTCATTCTGGCGAAGGACCGAACACCGACTCTTCCTACTAGCGGTTTACTCGAATCAGCGTCATTCCTTAACCTCTGCAGCTTATCCACCGCTTCCTTCATGTTACGAACGTTGTCTGTTATCGTTGGCGTGAACACGTTTGTAGCGGAAATCGCGGATACTGTTATTTCAGTTGTCTTCGTGTTTGTTTTGGTTGTGGTAGTAGTATTTTGAGTGGCTGCAGAGAGACTTCTCACGCTACTGATCGTAGGGAGACCGGATACATTTTTCTTAGCAACCTCGCGGGCTATAACTGCCAGGCTTGTATCATCGTCAAATTGTAAACGATCAACAACTTTTAGAGTCTCTGTCGGATTATTAGGTTTGTTCTGTTTGTCTACAGGCTTATCAGCCGCGTTTTGTTTAGAAACTGGTTGAATTTTCAGCTCATTGGTTTTGTCTTTTGTATTATTAGCTAGTTTATCTTTATTATTCGTCTTATCGAGAGACATTTCTTTGACTTCTGTCGTCTGGCTGCGAGTTAATGATTTACTTCTCGTTTTACTCTTTGACGTTTTCGTTTGTGAGATGGGACTATCAACAGGCTTCTCAGCTTCATTTTCTTTAGTGCCTGACGGAATAATTGTTGGCTCTATTCCTTTCTCTATTGCAGTAGTCGTTGAATTATCTTTATCATTTTTCCCACCAACAGATTTCTCTATGACTTCCGTCGCCTGGCTGCGATTTAACGATTTACTCCTCGTTTTACTCCTAGACGCTCGCGTTTGTAAAATAGGTCTATCATCTGATCGTTCATTTTCAATTTGGTTTATTTTGTCAGCGGGTTTCTGCTTAGAGTTCATTCCTTTTTCCTGTTCTTTTGGTGTGCTGGTTTTACGTGGCCTTCCTCTCGGCTTTGTCTTGATAGGTGTTGATGTTGCAAGTGCCTTCTCAGATTTGCTTATCGAAGCTTCTTTGTCTACCTCCTTAGTAGTTTTGGATATCGTTGGAACTTCTTTATCATTAACAGCTGTGTCGTTTTTATTGGATTCGTTTTCTACAGTCTTTTCGCTATTTTTCTCACTACTTTCAGGCTTCTTATCATCTTTCGATTTATCTATTTTATCATCTGTTACCGCTTCACCTTTTTTCCTTTTCTCTGCCGTTGGTATCATTATTGTTATGACGGCCTCTTCAAGATCAGATCTGCGACGCTTTCTTAAAGTCTCTCGTTTATCTCTGGACAATTTCTCTTTATTCTGTGCATTTTGTTCATCGACTTCCATTGCTGTGTTTCTATAAACAATATCGATAATTTAAAAACAACACGCATTACACTCATAACATTAAGACAGTTAGAAAATTTTATCATTACAATATTTTCTTATAAAGCACAAACAATAATGTGAATGTGTCGTCGATTCAAGCCATCATGTGTGTCATTTCAAGCAGGGACTACTATATTACTGGCGGCTTACTTTTCAATCGATGCATCCTCCGTTTCTCGGGCAACAACGGAGCTATCCGCCATCTTTTCAGTTGCGATTGCCTTTGTCCCACCATAATAATAAATACCGCTGATAATGAAAAAGGAAAAAAAAATTTTTCAAAAACTAATTTCAAAGGTTGACCCTAGCCAAATTGATTTATGATATACTTGCTTGCCCACCGGTTTGCCCGTATGAATTTCGGTTTTTCAATGTCGGTTATAATGAGTTAATCTTAAAAGATAGGCTTGTAGTGTGGCGGAGTTTTTTGTTCAGCACTTTAGAGGAGAAAAATCCTGATTTTTGCATAACTTTAACGGTTAATGCAGTGTACGCAAAGGAAGTTCCCCAGAAGGAACAATTTTCCCCGTTTTTCAAACACATTTCATCGATGCTCCGGTCACATTGGTCATAGCATGAAGTTATATAGCCTACTAGCAAACCCGGCGAACTCCGTTTCGCCACCAGCTTTCCCGCTTAAAAGATTTTCCCGCTTTTCTGTTGAAATTTTTCCTGAATTCTCTTTGCTATAAACCTCACGGAGCCCGAGACCTTTCCAACGAATGCAAAACCGTGGACATCGGTTCGTGCGTTCTGGAGTTATAGCGTCAGGAAGGAAAACCCGACTTATTTTTATATAGTAGATAGCTTTCCTCGATAAATGACATATTAAACACAAAATGAATTTTCCAATTCGAACCAAGTAGTTCCAGAGATTAGCGCGTTCAAACAAACAAATAAATAAACATACTCTTTAGTTTATAATAACACAGATTTAGATTATTTAACTTATAGACTTATATTTTATCACAAATTATAGATTAACTTGCAATTTGTGACCTTACCTTCCAATGTCGGACCTCTTGGAAGTTCTCGATCTTGATCTATGTGGTCTTTTATCTTTCATTTTATTAGTCGAGGCTTTAACGTTTTCATTGGAATCACTAAAAGCGACAAAATATTTATAAAAAACAACTTTAAACTGTCAATAAGCTCGGAAACGTATTATTTGAGAGAAAGAGATATTTTGGTTTATTCGAAATCACGTGAATTCCATTTTTTACATTTTTGATCTCGAATTACATTTCAGAGTAATGAATAATATCTGAGTGACCGAGCTTCGCTCGGTAGTATTACTACTAGGCAATAGATGGCAGCAGGAGTCATATTTTAATTATTTTTGGTAAATTCGACATTTCCTAAAAATGAATCCTAGCTAGATTGATTTACCGCTCCCAAAATCCTCTGCAGTATACTAAATTTCATGAAAATCGTTCGAGCTGTTTCCAAGATTCAGATTATACATATACAAGAATTGCTCGTTTAAAGGTATAGGATAGGATTATTATATATCATGGTATGTAAGGTATAATTTATACCTTACCTTTCATTGATGCTTCTCTTTGAACTTATCGATCTTGATCTACGTTTTTTATAAATCATCTTATTCATCAATGCTTCATCACTTTCACTTACATCACTTAAAGTAAAAAAACCAAATTAAATAATGAACTCAAAATAACGTTTAAGTTTCAACAAAATGTGTATGTATAATTTATGGCCTTACCTTTCGTTGACGGTTCTCTTTAAACTTTTCGATCTCGATCTACGTCTCTTTTCACTCATCTTATTCAACAATGCTTCGTCATTTTCACTAACATCACTAAAAGCGATAAAAATAATTAAAACGATAAAAAAGTAAGTTTGTATAAATTAACTATTTTGTAATTACGAGTAATATTATGTAATTTATGGATAATTTACTTACCTTTCATTGATGGTTCTCTTTAGACTTTTCGATCTTGATCTACGTCTTCTATCATTCATCTTTTCCATCAATGATCCTTCAATTTCACAGACATCACTAAAAGCGATAAAAATAATTAAAACGATAAAAAAGTAAGTTTGTATCAACTAACTCTTTTGTAATTACGAGTAATATTATGGCATTTATGTATAATTAACTAACCTTTCATTGATAGTCTTCTTTGAACTTAGCGATCTTGATCTACGTCTTCTATCATTTGTCTTACTCATCAATGATTCTTCAATTGCACTGGCATCACTGAAAGCGATAAAAAATAAGTAAAAAATTAACTTCTTAAGTTTGACTTCAAATTAACCGCAGTATGTTGTATTTTAATTATTAATTATAATAGTATTTATGTGTAATTCACTAACCTATCATCGATGGTCCTCTTTGAACTTGTCGATCTTGATCTACGACTTCTATCATTTGTCTTATTCATCGATGATTCTTCAATTGCACTGGCATCACTAAACGCGATAAAAACTTTCACATTTATAATATTAATTAGAATATACAGTACCCGGCGATAAATATTGTACATCGATCTTTGGAAAGAGACAATCGGCTAATTTCGGCTTCGTAGAGCGTTCTCTTTCGCACACACTGACAAAACGTGACCGGCATAGATACCGGACGGTTCGTATTTCGTGCGACAGAGATAACGCTCTACGAAGCAGACGACTAACGAGAACGGGTATACTACATCGTTTGATTATGACTTTGTATGTGTGTATAATGCGTGACCTTACCCTTCGTTAATGGACCTCTTTGAACTCAATTTATTCATTTTATTTGGTGTAACTGGCTTTTCTTTAACTTGTGTTTTTACAACTACTTCACCTTCGAATGCTGGGATCTGAAGAAAGATAATTGACTGTTGTAATATATGATTTTTCTTGATATAAGAAAAACACATTTCCAGATGCATTAAATATATATAATACGAAATAAAATACGAATAACATGTTATTTTATGTTATGTTATGCCAACTCAAATTACTTAGAAGAGCTTTCACATTGTGCGTTTCTATGCCTTTAACATAAGTATTTAAAACGTCCATACCTCATCCAAAGAGCCATTTGGGCTATGGTGCCAAAGAAATAAAATGACATACGTACACACGAAAATCATAACTATCTTTTTTACATCGAAAGACGGGTAGATAAACAATACAAAAATACCAATGAATCTTACCATAATTTTTCGTTGTTCGGTCAGCTTTGTAGGGTCGAACGGAGTCTTAAAAGCTGGGTACACGAACTTTCCATATTTTCGTGATATATTGCTGATGTGATTTTCCGCTTCCTGAAACGAGAAAAATATACAACTTTAGAGTGGCGCTAGACGAACGAATTTGTTGAGTTACAAGTAAACTGCTACATAAATATGAACAGGATCTAGTACATTCAATACTCAGGAATACCGTTAAGATACAACTTCAATATCTTCTGCTTTAAAGATATAACTGAAATGGGGCCATCATTTTAATATATTTAGTCATACAAACTTAGTTCTGCTGCATACGCGGTTAGAAAGACGACCTCCAGACTGCTAAACTAGCATATTTTACTTGTTTTTACAGCATTTTGTCGTATGGTATCTTATTATGGGGTAATCCTGCTGACGTTAACTCCACATTTGGGGCAGAAGAGAGCTGTTCGTAAATCAAACAATGGGTTCAAGAAACTTTAAAATGCTCCCTATGAAGAGTAACTATTTTTATAAGTGTACGTATTTCGTAGCCCAGGTGAAGATGGGATAACAAATGACACCATCAAAGCAATGATGGAGCCTATAACTCCGATCTTAACCAAACTTTTTAATGATATCATGCTTCAAGAAAAAATACCGGAACAGTGGGAAACTTCTATCATAAAACTACTCTATAAAAAGGGCAACCCCCAGGAAATTAGTAATTACAGACCCATAAGTCTTCTGCAGGCAATCTACAAGCTTTTTACTAAAGTCGTACTGTACAGACTAAGAAAAGAGTTCGAAGGACAACAGCCACGAGAACAGGCAGGCTTTCGAAGCAACTACTCTACTTTGGATCACATTTTTACTTTAAAGCAAGTGATAGAAAAATATGTAGAGTATGGGAAAACCTTGTATGTAGCGTTTGTGGATTACACAAAGGCGTTCGATTCAATTTTCTACGAGGCTCTGTGGGCTGCACTGAGGGATCAAAACATACCTGCAAAATTTATTAACATCCTGAAGGAGATATACTCAAAAAGTAAGAGCCTTATAAAACTTGAGAAAAAAGGTAGAGCATTTGATATAAAGCGAGGGGTAAGACAAGGAGACCCCATCTCTCCAAACCTTTTCACTGCTCTATTAGAAAACATCTTCAGAAAATTGGATTGGACTGGTTTAGGAATAAATGTAGACGGGGAAAATCTAAACCACCTTCGCTTCGCTGATGACATAGTTATAATTGCAGAAAGTCATCAAATCAAATCGCAAATAAATATTAAACTTAAGAAGGTAGCTCTGGACTCAGTCGTTACGCCAACACTCCTGTACGGATGCCAGACGTGGCCAATAACTAAGGAAATAATACATAAAATACAGGTTACTCAAAGAGCCATGGAAAGGAGCATGCTAGGCCTAAAAATAAAAGACAAAATAAAAAACAAAATAATAAGAAAGAAGACAAAAATTATTGACGCGGCAAAACTAGCATGTCTCCTTAAATGGCGCTGGGCCGGACATATAGCAAGAGCAACTGATGGGCGTTGGACTGAAAAAGTTCTGCATTGGTACCCACGGGACACGCGGAGGCCGCGAGGCCGGCCGCGGCGTCGTTGGCGTGACGACATCACTGAGGCAGCAGGAAATATCTGGACCAGGCTGGCGAGGGACAGATATGAGTGGAAAAGGATGGAGGAGGCCTATGCCCAAAAATGGGCGTTCCAATAACGACATACTTAAATCATGCATGCGAACTTTACAAATAACGTATCCCTTTTTGACATACAATAACATTTACGACATAAATTATAGATAAAAAGATCTCTGACTAATATAATAATTAACTGACATTTTTATTTATCTTATTATCTCACTTTTTAATTATTGATGTTATTGTGTAATTTGTGCTTTAGTGACGGTAATGTGTATGTGCTATGATTGGAAATAAAGGCTTTATTATTATTATATTATTATTATTACGTATTTCAAGATTTTCTTACGGCGGTTTTCAATATCCTATCTATTCATGGTTTACCTTACTAGAGATAGATATGTGACATAACTTGTATGGAGCTTATGTCCTATCTCTAGTAAGGGAAACCATGGATAGTATTGAAAACCGCCGTTAGTAGACAAGCTGACACGGAAAACGTTGTTATCCCATACATTTCATAGGGCTGTGAAAAATAACTTACAACCTATTTTCGGACCCATATACCCAAGGTATGCATAAACATGCAATCAAGCTGTTTCGGAGAATTTTTATTCATAAACAAGTAATAGCGGTGGAATAGTTATTGGTAATTGATTGGTGTTATGTATCTTTCCTTCGAATGTCAAATTACTGTTGACAAATAAAGAAAAAACAGATAATAACTATTCCACCGCTATTTTAAGTTTGTGAATAAGGATTTACAGAAAAACACAACATGCCTGCATGCTTTCCAACATGTCCTGGCGTTTCACTTTGAAGTTGTTCGGATCCTTTTCGCAGAAGAGGAAGCAGTCCCGGGCGGGCACCCACGCGCGGTCGTGCGCGCCGAAGAACCGCACGTCCACCAACCCTTGGCTGTTGACCGACATGGCCTTCGCCGGCCAGTATGGGAACCCTGCGAAAAATTCATGGGTTACTCACAATGAAAATGAAAATGAAAACCTTTATTTTTCACATAGGCCTTAATTATAGGCACCCATGAAAAGTCAAAACTCTACTCTACCGCCAGGTTCGGAATGCAGGTTTGCACCGAGAAGAACTGGCAAGAAACTCGGCACTTGCTCTTTTCAAAAATTTCATGATATACAATCATATCTTATATAATATTTTTTTTTAACATAACTTTTAAGACACCTCATGAGGAGATCATTCCAAGAATCTTCGTCATTGAAAAATTCCTCAATAGTATTAAGTAACCATGATTTATGAGATGTTTGTGACAGTGACTTTTAAACCTGTGTAAAGGCAAGTCCAAAACAGACTTCGGGATCATATTGTAGAAGCGTACACTCAACCCCACAAAGGATTTCTGTACCTCACGCAAACGGTGTGGCAATCCAATTAGAAATGGAGAGTTAGTCGTAACTCTTCATTTCTAATTGGACGGTTACTTATATCTAAACGTTGCTTATATCTCCAGTAGGGCAAATAGAAGATAGATAGGTTATTAGTTTCGGCCGTAAGTGGGGTTTCGCTGACTGTTAAGGAGTTACAGGCATCATACCTTTAAGCTTAGCCCACAGCAATATGTGCGGTGTTGAGCACACGTCCGTGAACCACGTGGGGCGGCGCGCGTGTGCGGCGGCGTAGCACTCCGGACACGCTTCTATTTCGCCCATCTCCGCGCGGCAGGTCCGCACCAGCGCCCGCGCCACGGCCGATAACTTGTTTTGCACTGGAAAAACAGTTAAACCTATTTAACATATGCTAAAATGTATGACTCATGCTTAAAAGATAATGACCATGGATGTATGGCATCCCGTATCAAGCTCTAATTAATTTTACAGGCTACGGTCCCCACAATAAGACTGGTGAAAAAACTTGATACCACCTTTGGTCATTCCACTTTCGAGGAGCTCTTATTTTTCACTGTTAACAGTTAACCAGTTAAAACTGACGAGGGAAAATCCGTAAATCCATAAAAATAGATACATAAAATCCATAAATAGATACATAAATAAAAATAATTCACATAAAATGTACATACTCATACTCGTACTTGAGTTAAATATGATGCTGTTATGCAGTATCCATTGCGCGTCCACCAGGAACGCCTCGGTGCTGCCGTACAGCCCCTCCGATATATTTTTCTTCATGAGCGAGAGGTCCATGGGGTGCACTACGAATTTGTCGTAGTCGGGGTAGGCGGTCCGGTCTACGGGATACATGAATGGTTCTGCCTGTAAAATGTATACAAGAATAATTTATCAAGGACTAGCTGTTGCCCGCGGCTCCGCCCGCGTGCAGTTCGTTTTTTTTAACAAAAATGTTTCCAGTGGAATTTCTTAATTTTTCCCAAGATAAATGAGTGTTCCCTGGGTTCGATGGACCCGTAAAGGAGTCTTCTTCCAATCTCTCCTGTCAACGTGCTATCTTCTTTCACACAATTTACCTATATCTTCTTTGGTCTTCCTCTACTTATACACTCTGTCGAAATCGCTTATGTTACTCAATTCGCATGGAATAAGACAGATTGGGGCGTGTCATTGTGGATTGTAATATCTATACTAACCAAACTTATCTTATTCCGAGATGATACCAACGCCCAGATATTGTAATTAAGCATTCTGATGCGCTGCTGTGTACGTAGCAACCCGTTCCTGCTACGTACGGGTTATCTTGTATAGTTATACCTAGTTGCACGATCAAAAGGACAATTTAAACTGTCGATATTTCGACCCCGTTTTGATTGTGCTACGTAGATAAGTAGCTATAGGTTTTTTTAAACATCCCACGGGTGCTCTCAAATTCTTCAGGATGAAAAGTATCTTAATTGTTGACCAGGCATATATATAAAGTAGGATCATAAAATTTCATTTAAATCCGTTACTTGAAAGACGCTTGCTAACTGTTTTTGTAATGTTTTCTTTCCCGCGGGAACTCGATTGGATTAATAAGTTTTACAATAGATATATATATTTTGTTAAAGAGGCAACATAAGGTATTGGCATAACAAATTTTACTAAATTAAGTTCATTAGTTGTTGTTTACAAAGCTGTTAAATTAATTGCAGTTTTTTAACTATCCCACGGGAACTCTTTATTTTACCGGGATGAAAAGTATCCTATATGTTGACCAGGGACATAAGCTACCACCACACAAAATTTCATTGGAATCGGTCCAGCCGTTCCAAAGATTAGCCCGTACAAACAGACAGACAAACAGACAAACAGACAAACAGAGAAACAAAAAATTTGAAAAAAAATTAAATTAGTTCTATTTCACTTCTTACATCCCCCTGACTCCGTTTTTAGCATTTTTTTTATTTGTACAGAAATTCGACCTCTACAGATTTATTATATGTATTGATACAGTACTGGAGTGTGTGTGTGTGTCTCCAAAATATAATTGTACATCGGCCAACCCACGCCGGTAACCATAGCGACGCAAATCCACCAATTGGCGCATTGGCGGCAAAATTAATGCAAATTAACCAATCAGTGAATACGCGACTCGACTAAATACCAAGCATTAACCAATCAGCCGCATAGATGTAACCTCGTCGATGCTTTAAGTATTTTTGCAGAATCAAGGTCCTGGGGTCTTACCATCATCTCTTATATCAGTATTAGGGTTCCATACCAAAATGGTAAAAATGGAACCCTTATGGTGAGACTTTCTCCGTCCGTCTGTCCGTCTGTCACTCTCGATTATTTCAGTAAGTATTAAAGCTATCGACCTGAAATTTGGAACAGTTGTAGGTAATTGCGGCGCGCCGTCATTGCAATCATAAAAAATTGAAAATCTTTTTTTTATTTTTATTATTGTAATATCGTGTTAAAATTTTTTGACATTGTATGAAAATGTCAAATTAATATTACAATTATTATTATATTCTGTCATGGCACATGTGCGATACAATTTAAGGAAAATAAATGTAGATCATACGATTCTCCATTGTGTATTATGTAATTGGCTAATTTACCTACCACAAAGCAACGTTAGCAAATAAACAATTGATTGATTGAAGACTTTCTGAATTTGCCTAAACTAAATAAATAAAAAGCAACAGCGATAATTTGTATTTCTCAAATACAAAATTACAAAATTGTCAAACTTACAAAATTGACGATACGTAACAGTTGAATTAAATATTTAAAAATATTTAATAAAATTAAAAAAAAAACATGAACAAAATCATCAAAGCTATTAAAATCTGTTTAGGCATTTTTATCAGTGTCTTTCGACATACCCAAATACCTAATTATAATTCAATGAGATTTACTCAATTGATAGTATTTACATACAAATAATATTGGTGTCAATGTAGTCTAATATAAAGTATAGAATACAATACACACACAAATACTCGCATCATAAACGAGATAATTCGATAGTTCCTACAAGCATATAGGCAGGCATGACAAATATCGAGTCGAGGCCCGGGCTCGCGCTGAGAAATGCAGAACAAGCGTAACACGCCGTTCTACGTGGATCGTTTATTATTAGTACAGAGCGAGACAGCGATACAGACGCGTCTGTATCGATTATTCCGCGAGGGAAAGGGACGCAAGACGCCGGTACCCGCCGCCGCCTACAGATAACTAGCAAGGTCATTTCACCTAACCGGCCGACTGAGCGAAGCGTTTGCGTTTCGTATCGCATACTTTTGTCTTCAGCACGTATTGCGATTTGTTGCATTGCATCTGGTGAAAGTTTATAATTTGTGGACTCCACCACTAAGCCGCCTCATGACGTGCGAGCTAAAGACGCATTGTTTTAGCAGTTTAAGTCGTAACTTGAAACTTCCGTATACCTAGCAATTTGCATACCTATTTTATTTATTTCACTAAATGAAGATGAAAAAAGGATTAAAATACATTCATTATTTTATTGGCGTCAATGCATTTTGAATGATTTTCGACGGTATTTCGATAGGTAGGCTATTGTTTTACCATGGCGCCTGGCGACGGCGGCCATTTTGTCGTTCTCGAAAACATGGGCGACTTTATTACAATTTGACCAAAGACACCTATACTATAGACCTGGCGGACCGCACGAAAAAATGTCGCCAGTTTATGGGAGCAAGAATGACTATTTTCACCTCCCCTGGCGTCAGTAGTCAGTAGACCGCGGTCCCCGCCACAGATAATGACGCTAACAGCACGTTTCCATAGAGACGGTTTCCGCCATATTAGATTTTCAGTAGCGGGAAAATGCAATATAACTTAGTGGGAAATTTAACTAAAAAACATCAAAATGCCTAATTGCATTGTAAAAGGCTGCAAAACTTGCAGTTTTAAATTTAAAAAGGAGCATGGGATAACGTATCATGGGTAAGTAACATCTAGTAATATTACATGAGTTTGTTGGAATTAAATTATTATGAACTTTCCAATTGTAAATGGCAATGCAATAGCCACATAATAACTACATAAATATTATAAGGTCACACATATTGTATTGTTCTTGCATATAAATAATATAAATAGTTATTTTAAATAAAGTTATTTTGATATTCTATAATTAGTACCGAACCGCCATTTCCGAAGTGACTTTGTAAAGACGTCATTTTTATTTGTTTTATTTTTGTCTCAGGAACTTGATTAATTTTATTAAGTAACTAAATATATCTGCATGATTATTTTTATAGGTGTGCTTTTTATTTCTGTATTTATTAACAATCAGCTGTTGCTCGCTGTGAGGCTTTTTAAATGTTCCACGTTTTTCTTCAAAACAATATTAGTCGAAGAGAAGTAAGATTTAATATTAGACAAAATATAAAATTAATAAGTCGTGGACACAAGCGCTATTAATTTTAATGACAGAAATACCCAACATTTTCCGTCCAAGAATATCTTGGTATTTTAGGTGCTTTTATAACTAAGAGATACAGGCAAACTCTATTAGGATACATGGAACCTATTTTAAATGTAAAAATATTTTATAGTTTTTTTTAATCAAGCTTGAGTTCTGCACAAAAATCCATAGCATTTTTTTACTGTGAATTTTGAAAAAAGAATCCTGCCAGTGGAAGTTGGTCAAATTTCATAAAGTATTATTTTTCATAATTACTAACAAGCTGAATTCAATATGTGTAGTACTTGCTCGTGGTCAAAAGTAAAATCATTGAGAAAGTATTATTACAGATTTCCAAGAGATCCCATACGTGAAGAGATTTGGAGTCGCATTATCAGGACACTAGAAAATCAGCCTTATTTTAAGCCCACTAAAAACACAAGAGTATGCTCTGCTCATTTTAGTGACGAGGATTTTGTTATCTCAAAAGCTGGACTGCGAAAGCTAAAACAATCAGCTGTACCGCAATTTCATAATACCTAATACCTATATACAGGTACTGACCTCATATAAACTCATATATACTAAAAATAAAATGTATTTTTAACATAAAAGTTTTTTATTTACTCATATTTTATTAAAGTAAATGTTTAGCGATTACTGATGAATTCTGTATTGTAAGTAAAAATACATTTAAATTATATCGGTATGTCACTAACTTTTTAATTTATACGATTAAAACAGGAAGTACGTCCGATTCCCGAACAAGGTTACCTCTACAACCTGTGCAGCATTGCAGGCAAGGTGACCACAGACATAGATAAAAAAAAGTTTTTCGCTGGAGTTTCCACAGATGGCGCAACATTTTCTTGTATGAAGAAGGTTTACGTAAAATGTTCGGATGGGCGTATCTTGATATTTGTATCTATTAATTTGACACATTACTATGTATCAAATAAATAATACATAATATCAATAGTAATATCACTATAGGTAGGTATAAAAGACGTATAAAACATTTAGTACAGTTAGTAATTATATAGCAAAAAATAAACATAGTTTATACTTGCTAATGACTACAAACTAAAAAAATGTAAAACTGTGTAGGTAGATTGATTATTTATAAGCATTATGCATACTTTGCAACAGTAGCTACGATTTTTTCTTGTCAAAAATAATATTTGGGTCAAGGACATCTTTCCTTTTTACAAAACTTGTCTGATATCATCACAAAAAAAAATTCAAAAAATTTAATTAATCCATTGTTATGTTGCTAGATGGTCAAAATACAAACACACCAAAGGACATTGACCATGGATGTATGGAATATGGTAACAGGCTGAATCAAATCCAACCCTAACTGATATTGACAAACCCCATATCATTTTCATGATTTCCAGTTCAAAAACCAGCTGTTTTTAAGGATGTCACTTAAAATTTATGGTACATTTTTGAACTCCCTATAGTTAATAGTTAGCTAAACTTCTTGTAATATTATTTCATGCATCTATACATTCCTTACTTTAAGCTTTCAGCTAATTAGGGTAATAAATCAATAGTAGTATATTTACCCCATTGAGCTCCATCATCCTGTTCAAGGCATGCTGTAACAGCTCACATAGAAGGCCCAGGGAGATCTTCTTCATAGCTGGCGACCTGGAAACAATAAATTAGATGGACATTATTAGACTACCATTTTTGTTACTATGACAAAAACATGAAGCTTGTCTTATTCTCATGATATATAGGTTGATAAGGGGTAGATTGCTCTGTTGTCGTTGCTAGCCTATATTTTAGTATTTATACTTTGTTTGTTACTTTGTTTGTTTGATAACATAAAAAAATACCCGGCTGTTGTGGGCTTCTTCTCAGCGGCAGGGCGCGTTTGGAACCCTCGTAAACTTAGTTTTAAGTCGACTTGTAGTTATCATCATTATTATGCAAGAAATGTCATACCGACGTTCGCAAGAGCCTGTATGTTAGGCCTATGTGAAATAAAGATATTTTGATTTCATTGATTGATTTGATTTGATATAGATTTTTTATTGATTTAGATTCTATTTTGGTTGATTTGGAAAAATTTATTTTAATAATACTTCCCAATTTTTAAGGATCCGTGCAAAAATGGTAAAAATTGAAATTTTATGGTGCAACTTCATCCATCTATCTGTCTGTCTGTCACACTCGATTATTTTAATTTGTCGACATTATTAAATAAGTGTTGGAAAAATTATTTACCCAAAAAGCTATCTCTTAATGACACATGATGTTATTTTATTTGAAAGATATGAGTAGCATGATAGAATATTAAGCTGACATTGTCCAGGGGACATTGGAAAGGGGAATCATACAATATCACAGATAGTATTATTATTATTACATATTTGATAATAGGCTAAAAAGCTTTCGCTGATGCGCCTGTATCGACTGTGCTCATTTACTGTTGCTTGCTCAGGTGTTTGTCAAGCTGGTTCTTAAATTGGTTGAGGGACTTTGCTGCCTTGACTTTGTTTGAGGGTTTTTGTGAGATAGGTGTAATTATTATTGACCAAAAAATAATTGGGTTCTAATAGCAGCATTGTCTTTTCTATTCCTCTCCCATGAGCAAAGGCCATTCAGTTTTGTAAGCTGATTGATGAAAACTCACCTAGTTTCCGAACTCTCTGCATACAAGACAATCAAGCATTCGGGACAGATCCAGCTCTTTTCGTCTGACGTCTTGTTGCGCTCGGACGGCGACAGGCACTTGAAGTGGAAAGACCTTGGGCACACGGTGCATGGCAACGGAGGGTGGCCCTTATCGTTGGCAACTTGCTCCAAGGGCCAGTGGCATCTCCAGCAGTACTGGTCCGAACGCAGCCTATTCAGCTGCTGATGAGCCTATGGATTTATGTAAAATGTATATTTATAAAGAAGTCCTGTCTAACTGACAATTGCTGTCCAGTCCAGCCAAAAGACAGTGTTTTTCTTAATTCTCATGGTAAGTAGGGGCAAGTGAAGAAGTTAATATGGAAAATTATTTTCAAGTGATTATATTATCTATTAATTATGACATGGCTTTGTTATTTACTTGATACATTATAGTATATTTTTATGTTAAAAAAACAACTTTTTGATGTCTTGAGTGAAATCTTGAATGACAAAATGGTGCCAAATAACAAATAACTATTGATGTACCTATTTCATTTTAAATATACAAGAAGGTTTTACTACTAACTAAACTACTTCACTTTTTAATGTGGAACATCGAAGTACACTTAAAACAGTATTTTTAGGACTCAAATTGTAGAAATATAACTTAAACCAAATCAATTTATGTAGCTTAGCATATTATACATGTAAATAGTAAAAAAGAAATCTATATAGTATTAAGTATATTAAGACATTTTTCATTAATGATAATCCAATTGAGAGTGCTTAACTAGAAGGATATAACCAAAACTATAGATCTAGGATCTTCTAGTTTTGATGATTTTCATAACACAAAATTAACAAAAAAATTAGTCTAAAAGTATTAATTCATATGAATAAGAAGAAAACTAGAGGTTTTATAAAATGCTTACTAGTTCAGAACTTTCTGTGAGCTTCATTTTCTTGGCTGATGGAGATTTACTTTCAGTCTGACCCTCTTTTGTGCTCTCGCCCAGCTCATCTTCTTTTTGATTTTTCCCAGTCACAGAATTCAGGAACAGTTTAACCTTGTTAACAAATTCTGGATTTTGAGACCTCATTGACCTTTTTGAAGGAGACTTTGTTGATTTCTCACTACTCCTGCTTCTACTCCTTCTAACACTCTTTTTTTCTATCTCTGCTGTTGTATTCAAGGTTGTGTTAGTACTGTCCGCAGCAGATTTTGATTTCCGAGTTTTACTAGTGAGTTGTGTACACTCACTGATGATCTTGGATTCTTTGGCTGATTTAATAAGAGATTTAAGTTCTCTACTTATACCCCTATTGTGCTCTTTCTCAGATATGTCAGAGTTAGTTTCTACTTGAGATTCATTGGATTGTTCACAAATATCCATTGAAGAATTTGCAACCACTTCATCTCTGTTCTGAACACTTTTATCTTCATTAATCTCTGTGGACAAGGAGCCCACAGAGATTTGGTCAGCATTTTCAGAACCATCCCTAACTGAATTTTGTTCCTCATCAATTAAATTCTTTGAATTTAAACCTGAGGGTTTTAAAGTTAGGACTGATTTGTTTAACTGTGGCTCAGCATTAGTGATAGATTTATTCTGTGACTCAAATTTGTTTGATTGTGAATCTGTTTTACGCACAGATGTGTTTGATTCAGACTCTGGTTTACTTCCAGATAACTGGGATTTATTGCCAGATTTATTCAACTGTAGCTCAGATTCTCGGACTGATTTGTTTAACAGTGACTCTGATTTATTAACAGGTGTGTTTAGCTGAGGTACAGATTGAATGACTGATTTGTTTAACTGAGTATCAGATTGACTTACAGATTTATTTGATTTTGATTCAAATTTATTGACTAGATCAGATTTACCAGTACTTTCTTTTGTTGATTGGTGCCCTATTTCTTTGGTAGATTTTTCCAGAACTGCATCAGTTTTATCGGAGCGGTTGGTTGGAATTTCATTTGGAGTAATGACCATCGCCTGCTGCAATGGCTTGACAGGTATAGCTCCAGGTGCATTCTGCACCAAAATTGTCTGAAACTGATCCAACTTTTTTTGGCCATCTAGTGTTAGAATTTTTTCTGCCTCAGCAGACTTGGGTGGTATGTTAGGATCTTTCCTTAGTGTATTTTGAACCACTTTGGGTATTGTAAGCGTTTTCTGAACCTGATCCCCCTTATTGGGAACTTGCTTTGTCCCAATCTGCGTTTTCTGTCCCTGATCCAACATATTGGACTCTTGGTCTTTAGCAGATGGTTTTTTTTGCACCAGATCCATTTTCTTAGACACTTGTTCTACTACAGTTGGTGTATTTGGAGCCTGGTCCAACTTCTTGGGCGCTTGGTCTGTTCTTGATGATGTTTGCTTCTGATCCATTTTCTTAGGACTTTGTTCTACTGCAGATTTTGTATTTGGAACATGATCCAACTTCATGGATATTTGTTCCGTTTTTGATGATGATTTTTGTGTTTGATCCATTTTCTTAGGGCCTTGTTCAACTGCAGGTTGTATATTTGGAACATGATCTAACTTCTTGGATATATGTTCTGTTTTCGACAGTGATTTTTGTATTTGATCCATTTTCCTAGGCTCTTGTTCTACTGCAGATTGTGTATTAGGAACATGATCCAACTTCTTGGACATTAATTGTTCTGTTTTTGATGATGATTTTTGTGTTTGATCCATTTTCTTAGGGCCTTGTTCAACTGCAGGTTGTATATTTGGAACATGATCTAACTTCTTGGATATATGTTCTGTTTTCGACAGTGATTTTTGTATTTGATCCATTTTCCTAGGCTCTTGTTCTACTGCAGATTGTGTATTAGGAACATGATCCAACTTCTTGGACATTAATTGATCTGTTTTTGATGATGATTTTTGAATTTGATCCATTTTCTTAGACTCTTGTTCTTCTTCAGATGGCGTGTTTGGAACCTGATCCAACTTCTTGGGCACCTGATCAGTTGTTGATAGTGATTTTTGAGCCTGTAACGTTGATTTATCAATAACCTGAATTTTCGATGGATTCCTATACATCCTTATTAATTTGATAGGTGCCCTTTGCACTTGATCTAATTTTGTTGCAGCCTTTTCCACATTTTCAATGTTTTTTAATGTGTCTGGCCCCTGTTTTGACTCTGTTGGTTTACTATTATTAACCTCCACCATTGACTTTTGCGGATTCATAACTACCTGTCCCATTGCTGGAGAGGCAGTGATTTTTTTGGGCTGGACGTTATCTGGCAATAGTTTAGGTGAAAACGCTGACCTCTGCACATCTTTATGCTTAATCGGTGAAGATGTAGGAGAACAATCAATGTCAAAAACATCTTCCTCTTTGACCTCTTCTACAAGAATGACCGTCTCCACATTTCCATGCAGTCCAGTTACCTGGTGAGAGTCAAGTGTGCTGCTGGTGATCGAGGGCACATCAGTTTCCATGGGAACTTCAGAGTTCTCCTCCATCTCCTAAACAAAAAAGTCTATATAAGCAACTTGATCTATGTATATTTTAATAAATTCAAATGAAAACATTGATTTGTTAAATGACATCCATGTGTGGCACATCAACAATAGACATATAAACATTGGAACCGGTCATTACCCAAGCTAAGACCCAGCCAGTTGTGTACCTACTTTCAGTACATATAAATTCATACAGAAACTTACTGCTCGTTTAGCGTCTCTGTTGTGCGTCACGTAGATATTCTCTCCAATACTTATTAGTTTTAGGTTACAAAACTTTTA
Organism: Coenonympha glycerion; assembly: GCA_963855885.1. Taxonomy (NCBI): domain Eukaryota; kingdom Metazoa; phylum Arthropoda; class Insecta; order Lepidoptera; family Nymphalidae; genus Coenonympha; species Coenonympha glycerion. The sequence goes on along the minus strand of OY979630.1, from coordinate 13,304,933 downwards.
TTTGTCCATCAGTGACACAAATTTTATAAGTTTTGCCAAAAATACAACCATTACAACGAACGAAAGAAATCACACATTGCCATAGCAGATAGCACAAATTCACAAACTGCCGTATCGTTTCTATCTTTAGTTAGTGTTATTGGTCAGCGTAAAGTTGAAGCCCGACGTCACTTGTTTTGTTTCGAACCTACGAGACATATTTGTATCTCTTCTTATCACACGAAAATCACTATGCAACATCTCTTTCTAGTTTCATGAGTTTGTCTCTATCATAAAGTAGGTACTGTCGTCGACTAGAGGTGTGTAACTCCGGACTAAGTGACTAAAAGGAATAAGATCCGCAGCCGGAGCCGAAATTCTTAACGACTCCGAGCTCACACTAACGATTCCAACTCCGCTTAATTATTCCCTACTCCTGGACTCGTTTGCGGTTCGAGTTAGTGCGATCTGTTTCGCGGCACGTCGTGTCACGAGTATGACTCCGTTTGTTTTCGGTACCATCGGGCGAACGAGACAGCTACAAGCTGTCTCGTTCGCACTTCTGTATTGCGAGTGGATAATGGATATTAGCCTTTATGAGAACCTAACAAAATTTAAAATCGTTTAACTTTACTCGTACATATTGTGTTATTATAGTTTATTGTTTATTTTTACGAAGAATTTAAAATTACGTACCTAAGTAATTATGCAACTTATATTAAAAGTTAGGTGCATTTTTAGAAAAAATACAAGTTCAAAAACAGACATTATAATTTTAATAACTAATAGGTACTTAAAATAAAGTCCTATCTAAAAACTTTGTCATTTAATTTAAAGATATTATAAGGCAGTTTAACTTAAGTATAAATTTTGTAGAAGTATTTTCAGTGTAGGAATTATTCGGAAGCAATAGTTAAGTAGTTCAGTAAGTGTTTTTAAAGTCGTCTCTCGCGATTCGACACAACGTTCCTCCGAGAGTCTAAAAGGTTCGGTGAATAAAGGTATCGTTAGGACTATAGTTGTAAAAAACCCGTTAGCTACCGTTAATTAACCAAATTTATGGTTAGCTACCTATAAAATGCAGTTATTAACGGTAAATTATCCGACTACGACAACGAAAAAGGGTAAATAATCTTTTTTTTTATTGTGTAGTAAACTCCTAGGTGAAGTGATAAATTGTTATCCGAAGGGTAAAGATTTCATTTAAGATTTTATAAATCATACATATTTGAGTAAATTAACGTAAACGTAAATAATTTACGTAAATAAAATATACACACAAGGTACTAATTAAAGTAATTTACCTAAAATGTACATAATTTGAACAAACGAGACGTTGCCGCTTCAATTGAACGGAGTGGCAACATCGCCGTTTGGTTTTTAATAATAAACAATAATAATCAACATATAGTACATTTTTTATTTACTTCACTTTACTTTATTTATTTATCTATCAGGAACTTTTTAATCCCAATATTTTAATAATTATTATTTTTATTTAATAATGTTTTTGATACTTTCTTTTAAAAACTTCTATAATTTTTTGCATCAAATCAAATCGTTCAAAAAACACACGTCGGCTGCCTTACTCGCTCCTTCCCGCTATAGTACTGGCCAAAGAGTATAATAATCACTACGTTTTGTACTGGCCGCGATCGCCCGCCGTATGTCGGCCGGGCAGCAAGCGCCACTTCGTCCCCCGCCGCCCAACCTCCTTTCCGCCAGTTGAAGCTGGCATCTTCGCGCAACTCGCGATACACATTTCAAGCCGCTAGCGGCATCTAGCGGTGGTATTTAACCGTAATAAGCATTAAATGCAGTTAATTAACCGTTAATAACGAAAAATGCATTTTTAACCGCTTGGTTAAAATCGTTAATAACCGGCTTCGCATCTATAGTTAGGACTAATTCAGTCTTTGGACTAAAGGAGCCGCACGGGAGTTGGAATCATTAGGAGGATTCGGAATCAATAGGACTAATTCAGTCTTTGGACTAAAGGAGTCGCACGGGAGCTGGAATCATTAAGAGGAGTCGGAATCGATAAGAGGAATCAGATTCGAAAGTGGATTCGGACTAAGTGAGCTGGATCTTTTAGAGGACTACATAGTACCCACGACTATCGTCGACCGTCGTCCCTTTCTTTTCGTGATATTATTATGTGATTTACTATTACCACATCCAAAAATGCCTGTTTACCTGTATTTGTTTTTGTAATGGCAGCATTTTGTAATAAATATTTTTTTATCCATAGATAAAGTAAACACCTTGAGAGTTGAGACCTTAGATTACCTATACGGTTTTTAGTTTATAATACCTATGGATAATAATATGTGCCTTAGATCCTAATGCTTAGATCTATTGAAAAACATAATAAAATACATTGAATGAATGAATGAATGAATATACTTTTATTGCACACCACAAAGTCAAACAAAGGACAACACAAAAATTAAAAAGAATAGGTACACAATTTGGCGGCCTGATCGCTACCTAGCGATCTCTTCCAGGCAACCAATGCTGTAAAGGATTTTTGTTGCAGATACAAGAGGTAGGTGGTGCAAATACATAATAAAAAATAACTAAAACATAAATAAATATATATGTACACAAAATAATACAAACATAAAATACATAATACTATATGTTATATTATACAAAATACAAATAAATATAAAATACTTACACATACTAATAAATATAAAATACATACAAATACATTATTATATAATATAATATCCTCCCAATACCATGGACCCTATAATCAAAACTAAGTTGCCAGTGACGACGACAAATAGTGATCCTTAACCAGTCTCTTGAAGATGTTAATAGACTGCAAGACTGGGCCTCCCTGATTACCAGGGGTAAGGCGTTCCACAATTTTATAGCCTGAACCGTAAAAGAATGGTGGTAAAAAGAGGTATTATGCTTAGGTATCCTTAAAATAAGTTTTCTTGTAGTACGGATATCTTCTCCCGGACCACCAATAAATACAAATTTCTCCTTTAAATAAGGATTACATTGTTTCCTAGATCTGTTATAATAATAATATATCGGTCATACTCTTAGATTATGTATAATAGTAGGTCATACTAAAGAAAGCATTGATCTATTTTATAAAGAAAGTAGTTCTGAGATGCAATGTTGAATGTTTTGATGGAAGGTACCAAAATAAAATGCCAAAGTCAAAAACGCTATCAATTATCATATAATCTGTGAAAAACAGAATAGTGTTTATGTCTATGACCTATGACAGAAAACCATAGACATAAAACACTATCAGAAAACCAAGTGATTATATACTCTTTGCCAGGAACAAAGAGTATATAATCACTACGTTTTAAGAGACGGAACTTAGAACAATAAGTTTTTTTCACCAATTCCTAACCTTCTTTAGCCAACCTTTTAAAATAGATAACATTGCTACCAACCGATGAACTTCCCTGAGAAGCATAGACTAAAGACTAATTTAGTAGTCTCTGTCCAATAGGGATGTGCAACGTATCAAGGGATGTGACACTTATCGATATTTAGGGTTTTGTCGATATCGATAAATTATTCGTACCTAATCTTCAGAATTGCACGAAGATGAAATAGGAAAATTAAACAAAATTATCAGTTGATTAATCTTTATTAACGTGAAATCAACGTCTGCCCGCGAAATTCAAAATTTTCGTGGTTTTTTGCAATTTGTACGCTAATTAGACATGATAGGCTTATGGCAATCAATTTGCGAGAATGTCAGTATCATCTTTACATGGTTATATCAAAATCTTTGCATAAAAATGTGTATCCTAGGAAATTAGTCCGAAATTAGAAAAAAATATTTATGTAAGTAACTCGCAAATCTCAGACTAATTTCTTTAACTCGACACTTTCGAGCAGAGATTTTTATATAAACACGTGAAGAAGATATTGGGATTATCGCAATTTGACGGCCATAAGCCTATTATGTCTTATTAGCTTAAAAATCGCGAAAAACCACGAAAAATTTGAATTTCGCGGGCACACCCGTGGTGTGCTCCTTAAATTTACGCCCATACCTGCCAAGTTCATATTATTACAAAAAAATACTGATGTTGTCTTGTGATAATTTTATTGCTTTTTCTTTATTTGAAAGAACTTCACCAGATCTCTTTACAGGTCTCGCAGGTGTCCTTTCTGAAAGAATAAAATGTAAATTATAAATAACATTTGCAATTGATAATTATTATTGGTAAATTTGCTTGAAATGTACATAAATATTTAAAATATATATCAGGACACACATGGGGTACTAAATAACTGATAAATATACCTAACTAGTTGGACTATGCTCGGTATTTTTTTTGTTTAATTTTCTAAAAATTAATCTTAGCTAGATCGAGTATCACCCCCGAAAACCTCTGTATATTAAATTTCATGAAAATCGTTCTAGCCATTTCCGAGATTCAGATTATATACATACAAGAAATTCTTGTATATTATACATTTATATTGCTCTTTAAAAGGTATAAGATATTTGATACACATAAATACAATATATTGAAAAACACCAGACACTAGAAAACATTCATGCTCACCACACAAATATTTTCAAGTAGTGGGAATCAAAGTGCAATCCTGACATGTGCTTTGGAAGAGGATAGACTGGTGCAGTATTAATCTTCATCCATTCAAATACTTAAAACTTGGTGCAATTTAAAAGATAATATGATAAATTTGGACCTGTTAGGTGGGGTTGGGACCACAGAGCAGGACAATTTCTGCGAAATCAACTTTCTAAACCTTTAAACAAATGTATAAAATACACACCCATTTGAGGCAGCTCCCCAGGGCTACTTTTTTGTTGGCTTGTAGATGGCACTGCTTCTGGGCGGTGTTCTGAAATAATCAACACATACATATATTAATAATATTATTTAATGTATATTACTTTGAAATATCTGAGAGAATAATATTGTTACAATAGAATAACATCATAAAAGGCACTAATTCTTCAAACAACACTATTGTAAAGACTGAAATACAATTGCACAGAGCAAAGGGGAAAAACCCGGTATCTTATATCTTAATCTATATATAATTCATGAGGACGCACCCCACTCCTTCAAAATCGCTTGTATTTCATGCGATTGTAATAGTAAAAATGGTATGGTAAAAGGTAGGAATGGGGCAAGTCTTCGTGGATTGAACTAACTATACATATATAAATATATGTAGGTATAGTGATAGTGATGAAAAAATTTGTTGGCTCGAATTTTATATTATTTGACCTTTCCTTTTCTTACCTTTAGGCTCTGTAGGCAGATACAGTTGTAAGGGTAATTCCTTCAATTGTCTGTCAGTTAGAGGCGAGGCAGCTAAATTTAAAGTTGGTATTTGGTTTCAAAGTGGTTTAGCACACACATTTCGCTTCTTGTTAAGTTTTTCTATTGATCCTCTTTACCAACTACTTTTACCCATTCCCGACACCTGGAATGTAAAAATTATGAGATGCAAACAATTGAAAGAGAGTGGAAGGTTAAGGACCAGGCTGCACAATAACCTCTTGGTGCACATTGTCATGACCGCTGTTCATTATTATTAAGAAGAGTCACAAAAAATGATTGTTCTAATATAAAGTTTTTATCGTTATTAATAATGAGAGCAATGGGAAATCCTCTGTAAATATCCTGTGACGATATTTCAATATTCATCTGGAACAGCTAGGACATACAGTACAGTGCAGATTATTCACTTCACATTGACTTAAATACTAAAAACAAAGGATAGATCATAATTACTGTAATGACAGTATCACTCACCGGTTTCGTTCTAGTGAAAATGATGAAAAAAGCAAGCGGCTTTCATCATGTTACTCTTTGATCCCGCAAATCTCACAGGTTCTGTGACCTTTACTGGTTTCATCATAATAAAGTATAACAAACACTAACTAATAGAGTCCAATATCTCGTTTTATGTAAATCACTACAGAGTCAACCCTCGTGCACTATGCGTGAGGAATCGGAGGAATAATGGCTCAACACGACGAATGACGATAAACAGCGAGTCACACACATTTAATTATGATGAAATTTCGAACGTAAAAACTAAAAACAACAAAATACAAACAGCAATCAACTCAAAATTCTCATCACAAATGGCAGCTGACAAATGGCGGCCGACATATTGAATTCATGCTTGTGGTGGTCAATGTTGGTCAATTGTCAATTCTGGCATAATTTCTGAATGTTGGCTAAAAAAGGTTAGGAATTTCATACAAGGAACCTTGTTCCGGAGTTTCTCGAGACTGGCCAGGAACCGAAACCAGAAAACTGCAACAGATTTTCATTTTCTACACTACAATTTTTCGAATGCTTTTACTATTTTATTATTAATTTATAGATCGGTCTAATGGAATTTATAGAGCTCATACTTATTAACAAGCTTGACGGAGTTATATTAAAATATCCCCATCATGACAATGTAGATGGAACAGTCTGTATTACTGGACATCACCTCATTTTAAGCTCAAGAAAAGAAGGCGTTCGCGAGTTATGGGTTGGTACCTACAACTTATTTAGATTGCTTTTTACACATTTGTTTCTATACTGGGCATTCACTATAACTCACTTGCATATTCCCTTTTAATGTAGTGTACAATAGTATTAAATAGGATGAAGCTAAACTTAATTATATCAACTAAACAAATGGGAGAAAAATAATCCTTTACAAAATTGTTCTTTTACTGAAATTGACCTATGTGAATAATAATAGAATTTACATAAAACAGGATCAATTATTGCTCCATAATTTTCTGATGGTATGCTTTAACTTTTTAGCTTCTACACAAAAACATTGACAGTATAGAGAAAAAGGAGACAAAAGTAAGCGGAGGCATAATTCAGGGTGGTTCCCTCTTTCTAAAATGTAAGGACCTAAGGATATTCCAACTGGACATCAGCAACACTACAGAGTTAACTCTTGTGGCGCAAACCTTGGATAATCTGTCTAGTATACAAGATCCTATACTCTTCTATCCTTTCTTCTATAGGCACATGCGCCCTATCATGGAAAATGGATATACATTGTACAGGTATTGCTTGCATTTTTAAAAATCACCATTAACCTTGTGAATTTATTACAGTTTTACAATAATATGATAAACTAATAAAATAAGAATCAGCCATACTTATCAATTGAATTTGAATTGTTTTATACATTTGTTGTTGGATTATATACACATCGGGCAACAAACACAGACAAATATAAAAAAAATTAATGAAATAGGTAAATATTTTTCCATTGCATTCCATCACTATGAAAGAGTTGTAAAAAACACAATAAAAAAAATCTGAACAAAACTGCTTAGATAAATTGGGAAATGCATATTATAATAAGTAAGTTTAAAATTCAATTTTAAACCTTTAATCCATATAATTTTCATATCTGTGTCTTTAACGTAACTCCTCCAAAACAGTTTGACTTATTTTTATTAAATTTTTGTGTACATTATTAGTAGATCTGAAAATAGGACCAAGTATTTTTCATACCCCTAAGGCCTGGTTACTTGACTAGACTTTAACCGAAACAACATAGTTAAATATGGCAGTCTGACCATTATTTCGAAAGATGTAAGGGTCAGACTGTCATATTTAACTATAACATTTTGGTGAAAGTCAAATCAAGCAACTGAGCCTTGTTCAAAATTAACATATGTATGTTTTATTGTAGTGTTGAAGGAGAATTTACAAAAGTGTTAGCCACAGAAGAATGGCGAATATCCAGAGTGAACCAGCACTATACTGTGTGTCCTGCGTACCCCAAGGGAGTTGTGGTGCCCAAAACAATAGATGACGAGACACTTGCTGCAGCCGCCACATTCAGACAAGGTGGCAGGTTTCCAGTGCTCTCTTATAGGCATAATAATGGTGTAAGTTTTTTATACAACAGGAGAATGTATTCACTTGGGAGATGTAGGGTTTTTGTAGCAAACTGTATATAAATATCAACCCACTAACAGACAGTAAATTAAGAAGATATATTGAATTTATTTTTGTCTTTCTCACTCTTACAATTACGTTGGTGGGTGCAACATGCAGCATGTTTTACCCATTGGCGAAATACGCTATGCTATGTTTAATCAATGTTTTTACCTAATTATCAAAACACTAAGCCAGTTATCAAAAATCTGCTTCTGAGCGTTTTTGGATATTAATATTACAGACACATCAAAACAAAAATTACAATTACATCCATTGTAGTGTCCAATAAAAATTAGAGAAACTAAGATTTTGGAGCAAATATTGAACTTTCTGTTGAGATAATTTTACCCAATCTATTCCTGCTTCATAGCGATTTTAGACTCAAGACTCAAAATACACATTTTTTAAACTTTTACTTTTTTAGACTTTTAAATTAGTCATTGATTTTATAGCTTTTACAATGCAGGTCACTAATAATTGCTTATATCATTAATATTATCTACTGATATTTCCAGGCAGTTCTACTAAGAGCCGGCCAACCGCTGTACGGCCCCAAACACCGGCGCTGCAGGCCCGATGAAGCGATACTGAACACGGTTGTCAACCCCGGCATGAAAGGGGTGATATACGACCTGCGGAGCTCCAATGCAATATTACAGCAGCAGAATAAAGGTCTGTCGGTAAATCTATGAATATTTACTATTTGAGCCAAGTCAAGGAAACTGGCGCCATTACATTTAACGTCCAGCAGTCCACATGGCTGCAGACAACATGCTGGAAACCGGAAGGAGATTATCATATGTTATGCATGCATATGGATTACTCGCTGTGATTGATATAGTCACGATCCTCAGTCATGAGGGACCAACCGAAGAGAGAGAGCCTTAAGGCGAAATCAACGACCCTGCCCGCGAAATTCAAAATATTCATGGTTTTTTGCAATTTGTACGCTAATTGCACATCAGAGGTTTATGGCAGTCAATTTGCGGGAATGGCAGTATCATCTTTACATGATTATATCAAAATCTTTGGATAAAAATGTGTATCGTAGGAAATTAGTCCGAGTATCGAGTTTTGCCGTCATTTTAAAGCATGGCAATTTATGCCAACAAAAAATACAATTAAATATCCATTCGTAAAAGTTGAAATTCCTTCCCATGCTGTTCCCGGTCTGCATTAGCCTTTATGCATTCAGACTCATATTTGATTTTTTTTAGTGCATGAATAGCAACAAAATAGCACTTGCTGAACTGCAGCCTAAGGGTAAGTTTAAAATGCGGCGAATTGGAATGTACGAGCATGAAGCCATGTTTTCTCTTACGTCAATTGTATAAGTTACAAACGAAATAGGAGCCACATACTGAACTTTATGTCAATTGTATAGCCAAAAAAGCTTGTGCGTCTACCGGTGAATCCTCGCGCATTCTCAAGATTATTTATTTTGTTTGTTGTACAATTGACAAAAAGTTCATTATGCTATGTAAAAAAAGTTCACTCCATTCCGCCGCGATGTAAATTGACCCTTAGCCATATGAGTTACCAACGATCTTCATGAGCCTGTCCATCACTCATTCCATAACTGTATGGAATGAAATCCATGTCAAATGCGCTCTCAAGTCTTTGCATTGCAGTGTTGTATGATGTCCTGAGACAGAATGTATATTTGTATTTTTCCAGGAGGGGGGAGCGAAAGCCCTGCAAACTATTCACAATGGAAAATATACAATAGATCTATGGATGAAGTTGATAACCAACAGCAGTTATTGGAGAGCTTTTCTAAACTCATTGAAGGTAATATTGCTTATGAAAGTCAGTGGTTCTATTCTGTATCGGACGGACAGATGGACTGCGGAGTCTTAGTAATGGGGTCTGGTTGATATTAAAATAAAAACATAGGGTAATTTAATATTTCATTGACGTAAAGACAATTCAGTCGAGTGAAAACCTAGATTATCCATTCATATTCCTTCATATATTATTCACCTATGCTCCCGCACACTCCTTTGACAATGTGAACACAACATTTCGTCGATTCGCAAACTACTCTTCGTGAAAACGTCATCGGAGTCGCTAGCGTGTCGCTTGGCGCCGCGAAATTGATTAAAACCGCCCGCAAATGCCTGTGAATTAGGCTAATTAATAATATATTGACTTTTCCGCACCGCATGCGAGTGTAAAAACGTTACTAAAATATAAACAAACTGTTTGGTGTTTTTATTTGTGAGGAGATTCCGTGTAGGAGTGAATTCCGGCCTGCCACGTGCTTTCCTGACGAAAAGACAGCCAAGGTCAGTGTTCACATAATCCTTCGTACGATCCCTTACTCCCGCCAAAACGATCTCCCCTTGTCTCAGTTATCTATCTTCGCATCTTCCTAACATACAGTCTACTTTTAGTTTTCGCTCCAGGGTCCTTTTTGCTTTGGGTACAGAATACCATAATAGTACCTAACGGTACGGAAGGTTCACTCCGCAAGATGATTTATAGAAATAGCGACCCTGGCGCTGACACAAAAAAAATGCAATTCAGTTCGCGAAAGCGCCTGGCTCCGCCTCCGCTATCCATCAGTGTTGTGCTCTCTTTCTATCCTGTAACTTTATCTCTTTCGACGTACTAAGGCTGCCTCGTAATCGGGCGCACGCGGTACGTAAAATAGACCGTACAAGAACTAACGCGTGCAACCTAGCCGGCGCGCGGCAGCCGTCTGAAATCGGTTCGTCGTGATGGCTACTTTTAACTTTCTTGACCACGTGATATGGAACCCTAAAAACTGTTAGCGGCGTTAATTTTACAATTTTTGTGTGTTACAGCGTGCGTAGATAAAGACATCTCGAGCGACAAGTGGATGTCGAAGCTGGAGTCGTGCGGGTGGCCGGAGTCCGTGCGGAACTCGCTGCACACGGCCTGCATAGTCGCGCAACACGTACATCAGGTGTGTGTATTCCTTCTTCTTATTTGCGACACATTCGTACCGATACTGCCGGGCATGTTCTCCTGGTGAGAAGCCCACTATTTCAGCATAAAGCAATGTTACTAATATGGCGTCATAGCCGAAAGAAGTGTAGAATCTCCTTAATTCTGTCTTTTTATGTATGGAGTCCACAGACAACATATAGTTGGCAGTCATTGCCGAAAATATTGATGGGCGACGACCATAGACAACAACAACATTGTCTATTGTCTATGGTTTTTGCGCACACTATACGAATTTACAACTGAATTTTTGCGCCATACTAATTTTTAACATTTTAATGTGTCATTTTTGTTACTTAGTCAAAACTTTGCGCGGGAAAATGTTTAGCAGTGAAACCTACTAAAGAAAGTTTAACTCCACCTGAAAGGAGAATGGCGAAAATTGGCCCACCTCTAACAAAAATAACCCAGAGACCGTTCAAATTCTGGAATGATTTATTTTGGATTCCTATTTTTCATAGTTTTTTTTTTCGTAAACATACCAAATTTTTAGAAGTAGGGAATCAAAAATAAAATACAATTAAAAAACCGGTCGAATGGCAATATTTTTTTAAATATGGCAACAAAAAGTCAACCTTTCACCGACCCACTACTAGACGCGGGTCTTTCAGAATGAGAATGGATTTTTCTGGCTTTTCAGATAATCTGGAATAAAATTATTCACTTGGAAACAATGAAATATATCTAAACCTAACCTCACTTTTAACAAAAATGTGAATGTCTTCTTTCTCCCTACTTTATTTGATTGACTTTGTATGACAGTTTTGTAAGTCAGGTTGAGTACTGCAAGTATCAGAAGTTTCATAACTGAACGTGGAACGATGGGTGTGGATTTTAGTCTGGGCCAGGAAATGTATGGGAGTTCGCCGGTCTCCTTTTAGTAATTGCAACAAAATGACCCACAATCTTTTACCAACAAAGTGTAGGATTTACGACAAACGTTAGCATGATTTTATGGTTTGGATTAATGATAATAAGAGCGTAGATAAAGTAGTGTATGAAACTCTACATAATTAGATATTAAAACACTCGTGTATATATATATCGTGTACTATTAAAAAACTCACTCTCATGTTTAAATATCCCCCATTATGCATCCGTTTTATAATAGTAGTTTATGAAACGGATGCATAATGGGGGGTATTAAAACATGAGTGTGAGTTTAAAAAACGAGCCGCAGGCGAGTTTTTTAATAGTATCACACGAGTGTTTTAATACCTAATTATGTAGATTGTAGAGTTTCTCACTTCACTTTGTTGGTAAAAGATTGTGGGTCATTTTTGTTGCAATTACTAAAATGTCAGGTGGAGTTAAATTTTCTTTAGTAGGTTTCACTGCTAGACATTTTTCCGCGCTAAGTTTTGACTAAGTAACAAAAATAACACATTGAAATGTTAAAAGTTAGGTATGGCGCCAAAATTCAGTTGTTAACTGCGTATAGTCTGTTAAAAAAATCATGAAACAAAGAAGAGTAGAAAAATATTTATACAAGTCAGATAAAGTATATTTTAGTGGATTATTAAATAATCAAAAATTATACATAATTCTTTTCAATATTCTGTATGAATACACTTTTTAATCAGTCATATAAGGCAGGGAAAAATTATTGTTTCCGTGAATTAATTGTTGTCTATGGTCAATCATGGCCCATCCCATGACTACCAACTAAATGTTGTCTGTGGACTCCATATATAAAAATTGAGGATTGGCTCTACACTCTCTTTTGGCTATGACGACCACAGGGAAAAGAAAGTTATTCCCTGGTCTGTGATGACGACACATAAAAATACAGGAACCCAGAGCCGAGTATCGTAATAGAAATTATTCAACTATCTAGAGTTATTTCCATAGTACAGCGATGTTATAATGAATAACTTTTTAATAATTATAGTAGGTCAATATGTGACACATTTTGATTTCATAATTCGAACTTTAAGCAATGAGCGTAGATAAACTACTATTATGTCCTTGTTGCACTTCTATAATACTTACAGAGAGCTGAACCGGTCCTGATACACGGGACACGCGGAGAAGACGCGACACTGTTAGTCTGTTCGCTCGTCCAAATCATCCTCAACCCCGACTGCCGGACGATACGAGGGTAAAATATTAATTATACTACTTTTGTAGCAAAAACTTCTTTAGGTGCGTAGGGCATTTTTTTAAGATACTAGATCATAGAAGACTATAATGCCACTTTTTAGAACTTTGAACCTTTTTTTTACTAAGGACAAGGCAGTGCTTAATTGCGATCTATAAAAATTAAAAATATATGAATTTTTGGGGTTACGGGTACATTCATAATATACATATCAGTAATTTTTTACTAGATGATGCCCCGCGGCTCCACCGGCGTGAATTTCGAATTTCCGTTGATCCAGTGGGAACCATGTCCAGTCTATCCATATGTAGTCTATCCAGCCACTCGCTTCAGTATTTGGGGGGTTGAAAGAGGAACTAACAAACACGTCATTAACATACATACAAACTTTCACCTTTATAGTATTAAGTTTATTACTCAAATTAATATACTAAGCTATTTAACTCATTTTTGAAACAATATTCATTAATAAATAAAATCAATAGTGAAAATCGAGAAAATAACAAAAAAAAAGGTTATAAGCAATTTAATAAACCTGATTAGAAAGAGATAGCTATATCGGATACTGACGTCATGCCATGGTAACTCCATACAAATTTTTGTTTTGCGACAAATGGACAGAAGAAAAATCAAATGCTTGTCGACTTTCGATGTCCTTGTCGGATAAGAATATTGTTTTCAATGGATGTCACTATTTCTGACCTAGTTCACAATAAAGCAATAAAAAAATTGAGTAATATACCGTATTACCATATGGTCTCCCGAAATCCGTGTTTCCGGTATCGTACAACCCGGGTACCTTTAAGAAAAGAGTGAATAGGCATCTTCTAGGTAAGCGCGCTCCATCTTCGACCACATCGTCACTTTCCATCAGGTGAGATTGTGGTCAAGCGTAAGCCTATATTGATAAAAAAAAAATTACGTTTATTTGGCAGGTTACAAGCGTTAATAGAGCGGGAGTGGCTCCAAGCCGGGCACCCGTTCGGGTCGCGGCTCCGGTCGGGCCCGTACGCGGCGCCGCAGCCGCGCGCCGCGCCCACGTTCCCGCTGTTCCTGGACTGCGTGCGGCAGTTCCTGGAGCAGTTCCCGTGCAGCTTCGAGTACCGGCAGTGCTTCCTCGTCACGCTGTTCGAACACGCGTATGCTAGTCAGTTCGGTGAGCTAACGAACAGTCAATACTTACTAGTAGAGGAAAAATGGGTAAGCTGGATCAAAAGAATCCAGCTTACCCATTTTCCCACTTGTTTCGATCATTCAAACATTCATCAGTCTTAAATATCAATTCATACTTACTTCATGCATCCAGTTTTCCATTTTTCTATTTGTTTTAAGCATTCAAATATTCATCAATCGTCTTTATCAATTCATGCTTCGCAATACAACTCTCACGAGTATGACTAAAGGTGCAGCTGCTGGTTATTGTCACATCATACATGTTTACATTTATCAGCAAGTTTATGCAAACGTACCTTCCTCATACAAATTAAAAACACATATTGATTGGAAAGTAATTAAAAGAATAATTTTAACGATACAATGTTTTATTTTGAATTGTAATAATGAACTTCGCTATAAACTAATAATATTTTACAATGACATGTAAAAAGTATGATCAAAATAATGTAACATATCTTTCACTCGCGAGTAGATACTATCGGTGTTAACGTCCTTCACAATATGCTGAAAGCATATTTCAGCGTTGCAATTACACGAGGAGCTTTCAATGTTTTTGAATTGTTTCGCGTCATAGACTTCAATCCGAATCACTTTTGAACCTGTAGAGACAGTTTTGTAAAAACTTAGCAACTTCTTGTTTCCATCCTCGTTATTCATTCTGTGGTCTTCATTATTCAAATAACCAGTAACGTTATCGACCATATCAGGATCTATCAATAAGGTAGGAGAATTTGGTGAATAAACCCAGTTTGGTATCTGAAAAATAAAAATAATTAATATTATTAAGTAATGTTATTAATTATCTATATTATGTACAATAATTATGTATATACTTACAGAGTTTGTAGACATTGTACCTAGTTTAACAGAACTTTACCCGAAGAAATGAAGAATGTAAGTGATTAAACGGGCTAAAAAAATCGATCCTTATATAGCACCAGTTTCCTTACAAAAAATGTTTACTAAGTTAAATAGTTATGTCATAATAGTAAATATAGAGTAAAAATCGAAGAGTATGTTTGTTTGTTCGTTTAAAATATTGTCTTTTAATGAATAATAAACTAACATTAAAAAATTATAACAAAAATATAAGCAAACCCATAGGAATTAATATGTATGTGGTGCCAGATTTAAAGGTCTGTTACACACTGTTCAGAAAAAACTTCTTTTAATATGATTTATTTAAAACATGAGCAACAGTGTAGCCTCATCCTAATGAGTGTTTACGTATTCGAATAAAATGCTGACAAGAGTTCCACGATCTTCGAATCTGCAGGTAAATCTGTATAATTATATATCGAAAACAGTATCAATTATTTTGTCTGTGTGTTCTGAATATGAAATTTTGTTTTGTAGTAAGATTATAAGACAATAAACATTGGACATACATTTATTTACAAGTGAAGTCTGAGAATTTAGGTAGTATGATTATAAGACATGTTTGGTAAAAAGTAACAATTGCTAATTTTTGTTTGGAAGTGTAAAAGATTTTCTTGGTTTGCATTATAAGCATTTTCATTCGTGGGAACTTAAAGATTTGAAGGTTCACAGTCTGGATTTCGGGGTATATAACACCCGTGGAGATCGGTCTAATTCACAATTCGCTCCCAGTGAGGTGAAGAATCACTACAGTACACTACCAGCGCTTCAAAATCTTCAAAATGTAAGTAAATAATAATTAATTAAATATTTTTATTTGTATTTCATTTTGATGATTATGAGTTCCTTCAGTGTATCATAAATTCAAAGGCCATTGTTTATGCTGATTGATTGAACGGTATTTGCCTTAAGTAAGATTGGGTTCGAATCCTGGGCTACCTCTCGTTTGAAATAAAATATTACTTGTTTAGTGTTGAAGAAAAATATTGTGAGGAAAATTACATATTATCTGACATAGTAAAATATGTAAGTCTACCAGTTTGCCCTTAGCAAGGTTTGTGGGGATATAGTCATTCTGAGACGAGAACTATTTTTACACGACTACCGAAAATAAGGAGTGTAATGTTTTTAGGGTCCATGTACGTATGTATGTATATGATGTTTCTTTGTTCCACCATAACTTCGGAACGGCTGAACAGATTTGGATATATGGGGTATCGTTAGAGTCCTTACACCATTCCGAGTAACATACTTCTTATATTTTTTTTGGAAGAGGTCTTTTTACGACAGGGTAGTCGTGTTTTTAATTTTTAAATTATTTACTTGTTGCTCGATAGCGATTAATCAAAAATTCACTTTAGATGATTAAAGTAAATCACTTTCTTTTAATTTTAATTATTTAAATTTAACTGAAAAATAGTAGAAATATAATAGCAGTAATATTATACATTTGCATTAGTAGGTATGCATTAGCAAATTGTGCTTTTAGGAGCATACCTGAACAATGTTTTCGTTTATTTATTCAGCTTATGTTCAAAATATAATATTGTTTCAGGTCCAAGTCCACTTCCCTGCCTCAATTGTTCGCGTCGGAGGAAGAGTCTGATATTGAGATGCAACAACCACAGCAACAGAAGTCGGAGGCGATTCCTCCGCCCCGACCTGAGAAGTCAATTAATAAGCGTTCAAAAAGTAGCTGTAGTTCGAAGTCACGCGGGTCAAAGAAGCCGAAAATAGCGCCGGTACCCATTGCTCGCAATAAATTAACAACACATGACCTGTTCGGCAGCTGCAGTGATAGCGATGAAGAGGATTCTTCTGCGCAGCCATCCACCTCAACCGGTAAAACAATATCGCCTCTTCATTCGTACTTCACTAAACGAATAGATAAAGGATATTCTCGAAAAATTAGTGAAACGAAGCAGGGGCCTTATTACGTTGAGGTGAAATTGTATCAGTGCTCTGAAATTCAAGAAATACCACCAGTAAATAGATGGCGCCATTCAATCGTTACAATTAAAACTAAAACCGATGTAGACACGGACATATGGCGCCATTTAAAACCGTTAATGAATGCTGTTGAACATGATTTTAAAAACTGTCCGGCTACACTTATAAATTCTTATTATTAGGTTTGCAGTCATATACTCTACATAATATTTTATAAGTGTTGTGATCAATCATAAAATAAAAATATGAAGTAAAAGGATTCTCTCAAAAAATTAGTGAAACGAAGCAGGGGTCGTATTACGTTGAGGTGAAATTATATCAATGCTCGGAAATAAAAGAAATACCATCAGTAAATACACTGGCCTGCAAAAGTAAGTATCACACTTTTAAAAATTAATTTGAAAAGTGTGATACTTACTTTTGTAGGTCAGTTTAGATAGCACCATTCAATTGTTACAATTTAAACTAAAACCGATGTGTACACGGGCATATGACACCATCTAAAATCATTAATGAATGCTGTTGATTATGATTTTAAAAACTGTCCGGCTACACTTATTAATTCTTATTATTATTATTAGGTTTACAGTCATATACTCTACATAATATTTTATTAGTGTTGCGATCAATCATAAAATAAAATATTATGAAGTACTATACTATATAACTTATTTCACAGTTGCAAACTCCAGCGCTCACAGTACTGCGTCAACAAGACCATTTCATAAAATTATGATTTGCACCAAATGTCAAACGAAGGTACCACGAAATCAGTACGCATACCATAAGAGAACTAATATACACAAGACAAATAGTTTAATTAGAACTATGTTTAAAAATGTTTTTATTATTGCCACAGCGTTTAAAAATAGAATCGTAACTTTTCGTCTGAACTTAGCTCAGGATGACGAGCACCTCACTCGTGAGGCGATCCAGAGTAATATTCAGACATGTAAAGGTCAGGATGACGAGCACCTTACTCCTGAGGCGATCCTAACCCGTAGTAGTCAGACATGTACAGCTCGGGATGACGAGTACCTCAATCCTGAGGCGATCCCGAGCTATAGTAGTCAGACATGTACAGTTCGGGATGACGAGTACCTCAATCCTGAGGCGATCCCGAGCTGTAGTAGTCAGACATGTACAGGTCGGGATGACGAGTACCTCAACCCTAAGGCGATCCCGAGCTGTAGTAGTCAGACATGTACGGGTCAGGATGACGAGCACCTCACCCCTGAGGCGATCCTGAATTCTATCCATCCAGATATTGAAAAATTATTAACGATGGTATTGAAAACACATAAATGTATAAAGGTAAACTTTGAGCTTTTTGCTAAATTTCTTCTGCTAAACTCAGATCACAACCAATTATTAGAACTAAAATCTTTTAACACGAAGTATGATATTATCTATAAAAACACTGATATATATGAGTTCTTTTCTAACAAAATACATATCTTGATGCGGAAAATGTCTGAATTTCAACATGTACAGTCAGGTTGGACATATCTTTCACTTAGTCATATTGAGATAAATATAGGCAAATATTGTCCTTTGAGAGGCGGGTCGTACATAAAATTGCCTTCAGTAATTCAAAATACTAAAAGTTGTATAAATATACGTAATGATGATGAGTGCTGTTTCTTATGGAGCGTTGTTGCCGCACTATTTCCTTGTAAAAATAATGTGTGCAGAACTACATCTTATCCTCATTATAGTGAAGTTCTTAATATTAAGGGAATGTCATTACCTCCTTCACATAATGATATCAAACTTTTTGAACTGATAAATCCCTCAATAAGTATTACCATATATGGTTTAGACAGCAAATGTGTTATTACAGGACCTCTATACATGACAAAAAAGAAAAAAGAAAATCATATAAATTTATTATACATTGAACGAAATGGTAAAGGGCATTACTGTTTAATTAAAGATCTGAAACGATTAGTGCGACGTCAGATTACTCATCATAATGGTAAAACTTTCTTATGTGACTCTTGTTTACAATTTTTTACGAATGAAAATAAATATGATACTCATGTTTGTTCCAAGATATTGACAATACTTCCAGAAAAACATACTATACTTAAATTTAAACATTATGAAAGGAAACAAAAAATTAATTTTATTATTTATGCTGATTTCGAGAGTTTGCTATTGAATTGTAATGAAAATTGTTCTAAAAATACTACTACATTAAAAATACACCAACCATCAAGTTTTGCATATTACATATGTTGTTCTCATGACAAGAAACTCAACAAATTCGTCACTTACAGAGGTATAGATTGTGTTGAAGTCTTTGTTAAATACTTGGTAAAGGATGTGAAGCGAATAAACAAAGTTTTATCCACACATTTACCTATGAATCCCTTAACTTATAATCAGAAACTAGAATATCGAAATGCAACTACCTGTCATATATGTAATAAATTATTATCTGGAGATAAAGTTCGTGACCATGATCATATTACTTCCGAATATAGAGGTGCAGCGCACTCTCGCTGTAATTTGATGTACAAAGTGTGTCCATTCATACCAGTGGTATTTCATAATCTAAGTGGTTATGATTCGCATATATTTATTAGAGAGTTAGCTAAATATAAAGGATCTATTCAAATAATACCAAAAACTAAAGAAAAATATCTCACAATAACGAAATTTATTGAGACAAAAAAAGGTACACATCCCATTCAAATTAAATTTATCGATTCTTTTCATTTTCTTAGCTCAAGCCTAGATTCTTTAAGTAAAAGCTTAACAAAAAAAGACTTTGTGAATTTGTCGCAAGAGTTTCCAGATGAAAGTAAATTTGATTTATTACGAAAGAAAGGTATTTACCCATATGACTATATGGATGACTGGTCAAAATTCGATGACAATCAACTGCCTCCAAAAGCCAGTTTTTACAACAGCATGACTTTTGAATCTCTAACAGATGATGAGTATGCTCATGCTCAAGATATTTGGAATAAATTTGACATTGAAACTCTTGGAGAGTACAGTGATTTATATTTAAAATGTGATGTATTGTTACTTTGTGATATATTTGAAAAGTTTAGAGAAACAAGTTTAAATTTTTATAAATTAGATCCTGCACATTATGTGACTTCACCTAGTTTGAGTTGGGACGCTATGCTTCTTTACACTAATGTTGAATTAGAACTCATTAGTAACTTAGAAATTTATACTTTTATTGAAAAAGGTATTCGTGGAGGCTTAGCACAATGCTCTCTCCGTCATGCTAAAGCAAATAATAAATATTTACCTAATTATGATAATTCTAGGCCCTCAACCTATTTAATATATTTAGATTGCAATAATCTTTACGGATTCGCTATGACTAAGATGTTTCCTATGTCAGATTTTAGATTTCTAAATCAGCATGAAATTAATAACTTTAATTTATTACATACATCCGATGACGACTTGTATGGTTTTATTTTAGAAGTAGATTTAATTTACCCTGATTGTATTCATGATCAACATAAAGATTTACCATTTGCTGCAGAAAAAATTGTGCCTCCAGGGGGAAAATCAGCTAAGCTGATTGCTAATCTATATGATAAATCAAATTATATCATTCATTATGTGCATTTAAAACAATGCATTAAAAACGGTCTAGTTTTGAAAAAATTCATCGAATACTTACATTCAAACAAGATAACTTTTTGAAGAAGTATATTGACCTCAACACAAATTTACGGAAAGCTTCTAAAACATCTTTCGAAAAAGATTTTTTTAAACTTCTCAATAATGCAATATTTGGTAAAACTATAGAAAATAAAAGGAAACAGGTGGATATAAAACTAGTAACAGAATGGGATGATAAGAAAAACTTCACTAATAAAAAACTTAGTGCGCAAAAGTTGATTTCAAAACCAAACTTTAAAAGTGTATCAGTATTTGCAGAAGATTTTGTAGCTATACAATTAAATCGTGAAAAAGTAGTGTTGGACCGACCAATTTACATAGGATTTACGGTTTTAGAGTATGCTAAACAACACCTATATCAGTTTCATTATGATTTCATAAAAAATATATATGGAAACAAAGTCGAATTATGCTATACTGATACCGACAGCTTACTTTACTATATTCATTCAGATGATGTTTATCAAGATATATACAACAATATAACACTATTTGATACAAGTAATTTCCCAATAGATAATCAGTTTAACATACCGAGAAAAAATTCAAAAATTCCTGGTTTATTTAAAGATGAAATGGGGGGGATTTAATTACTGAATTCATAGGTTTAAGAGCTAAATTGTATTGCATAAACAGTTTGACGACACAGATAACAAAAGCGAAAGGTATGTGTAAGCATGTAACTAAGCATTTAAAACTAAGTCATTACAATGACTCATTATTGTTAGATAAAAATCAATCGTTTAAAATGAACATTATAAAATCTATCAAGCATGTATTGTACTCACAGCAAGTTAAAAAACAAGTATTTAATAGAAATGATGATAAAGTTCAAATACTTACGGATCAAATCCATACATTACCTTGGGGATATTGTGAAGCAATGTATTAAATAACTTTAGCTAGCATTATTATATAAAGTTAATCTTATTTAAATGCTAATTAGCACCATTGTAGCTATTCATAATTAAATTAATCATTTGTGATGTATGATTTAGTTATATTATTATGTACTGAAATTTTCGAATAAAATATAAGACGCTATGTAAGACTTTTATTTCATGTCAACTTTGGAATGCTGTTTATATAATAATTATTTATATAAGGATTTGTAACACAGATATTCAATTACTTGTCAAGATGAAGTTGATAAAACAACCCATATCACTAAATATTAGCAATATTAATATTAACGACACTCCTAATGAGATCAGACAT
The DNA here is from genome assembly GCA_963855885.1 of Coenonympha glycerion. Lineage (NCBI taxonomy): Eukaryota > Metazoa > Arthropoda > Insecta > Lepidoptera > Nymphalidae > Coenonympha > Coenonympha glycerion. The sequence goes on along the minus strand of OY979630.1, from coordinate 13,283,057 downwards.
AGTGTTCTATTACCTAATACAATTCGTTGCGTAATATGTGGTCCATCCAACTGTGGAAAAACAAACGTTGTAGTAAGTTTGTTGCTGCATGAAAATGGTCTTAAATTTCAAAACCTTTACCTTTATTCAAAAACTAGTTTTCAGCCAAAATATCGATTTTTACGAGAAGTAATTAAAAGAATACCACAAATAAAGTTTTATGAGTTTAATGATAATATCATACCCCCGAGCGAAGCTTTAAACAATTCTGTATTTATTTTTGATGACATTGCGTGTGAAAGTCAAATGAACATTCGAAATTATTTCTCTATGGGTAGGCATAAACAAATTGATTGCTTTTATTTATCTCAAACCTATTCAAAAATTCCTAAGCAATTACTACGTGATAATGCTAATTTTCTTATCATATTTAAACAAGATGATGTGAATTTGAAACATATTTATGAAGAACACGTTAGTTCTGACATGTCATGGAATCAATTCAAAAATATTTGTTATACAGTTTGGTGTAAGCCATATAATTTTGTTTGCATTAACAAAGATTCCTCATTACACAAGGGAAGATACAGAAAAAACTTTGATTGTTTTTTTCATCTTTAAATAATTATAAATTAATTTGATGCATAAAATAAAATCAGTTGTATTGTAACTCTGCTTGAATTAATACAGTGTGAGAAATAATATGGAAAAAAATATTAAAATACAATTAATGAAGTCTGTCGACTCCATAAAAGGTAAATTAAAACAAATGAAAAATCAGGAACATGAAGTTAATTTATCTCTAGATAAAATGTTTAAACCTGTTACACAGCCACTTAACGCTTTAGTTAATTCCGAAAAATTCGTAGTAAATAAATGTAGTGACAGTAAACCTTACCTAAATTTTGAAACAACTGAATCAAATGAAAGTAGTGCAAGCTCTGCTAAGAGTAGTGATTTTTATGATGCTGATGAATTATCTCAAAAAGCAAAGGAGAATTTAGAAATGTCATTAGAGCGCGATGATATTTACGATATCCATGATGGTTTTAATATACCTTTTGGAATAAGAAAAGAAAATAAAACATTATTGATGGGTAACACTGTAGTTACATTTTCTAAAATTGATAATTCGAATAACGATAATATATTTTTGATTAAGATTGGTGAAAAAACTTACACCTTAACACCTGGGCTTAAAGAACTCTTACTCCGAAAAAAACCTGATTTAAGTTCAATAACAAGCAAAGACAGACTTGTGTACAAGGATATCTTAAATTATACGAATGCACATAAGAGAGATTTCAATCCTAAAGGTCAAATCAAAGGCGATAAAGGCGTGAAATATTGTAAAATAATCAAGCCACTATTTTCTGAGACTTTAACTGATACATATAAAGAAAAACTTGGAGGTAGCTTGCCAACTCTTAAAAAATATAAAACCAGCACTGATTTGGTATATTGGGACGATCCTAATGAACTGGTTGAAAGATTAAAATTATTAGTAGCTTCAAGAGATGCTGGCAATACTAATCACGATAATGAAATTTTATCAATAATTGAAGAGTTGAAAGAAGCTAACATAATAAAGGAATAAATACAATTCTAATCAGTTTCTCATTTAGTTTTACAGAGTTTCATTCATCGTGAACATCATCATCATATTATGTATTAGTTTGCATATATTTTAAAATTTTATTCTTAAATGTTTTTAAAGTGGTTATAATATTTTAAGTGCTGAATAATTTAAAAGAACATTTAAGTATTGTCTAAGTAAAGTCACAACAAAACAATTTTAAATATGAGTAAAGCTGATGTGGTCAACGAAATTCATAAAAATGCTAGAGTGAACTTCCCACGTAGAAATGTTATTATGAAAGATATAGATGATCTATGGCAAGCGGACCTAGTTGATATGCAGTCAATTGCCAAAGAAAATAAAAACTTTAAATATATATTAGCAATTATTGACACATTTTCGAAATACGCTTGGGCATTTCCCCTAAAAAGTAAAAACAAAGACGTTGTATGCAACACATTTAAGATTTTATTGAATAAAAAACGAGTCCCTAAACATCTGCAAACTGATAATGGAACTGAATTTTACAATAATAAATTTCAACATCTTATGAAATCCTATAATATTAACCATTATTCAACGTTCTCAACTAAAAAAGCTTCAATTGTAGAGAGATTTATCAGAACATTGAAATCAAAATTGTATAAAGAATTTAGTTTGAAAGGTAATTATAATTGGATAGATAACACTCTCAAAGATATTATTTATAAATACAATCATACTTACCATAAAACAATTGCTGAAATACCGGCTAACGTTAATAATATTAATAGAAAGCGTATATTAGAAAGATATGCTGAGCTAGTGAAAAAGGTAAATACAAAAAGCAAGTTTAAAGTAAATGATTATGTGCGTATAAGCAAGTATAAAGGGACATTTGAAAAAGGATATACTCCCAACTGGTCAACAGAAATATTTAAAGTCCGAAAAATACAAAATACAAATCCTACAACGTATTTAATTGAAGACACAATCAGAAGACAGCCTATTTTAGGTGCATTTTATGCACAAGAACTTCAAAAGACGAAAAATCCTAACGTTTATTTAGTTGAAAAAGTTCTTAGAAAGAAAGGTAGCAAAGTTTTAGTAAAATGGTTAGGTCTGTCTCCTGCTGAAAATAGCTGGATTGATAAGTCAAATATATTATAAAACAAAAATATTTTTTTGGTCTATCAATCAATTATAATATTTAATGAATATTCGATTCATGAATGTTCAGTCTTGTAATGTGTATTGGAGAGAGTAGTCTTCTCAATTGGCTTACAAATAATTTACCTTTTGAGTTACACTTTCCAGGATACAATTATTGTGGACCTGGTACAAATTTAATAAAAAGAATTAGAAGGGGGGATAAGGGCGTAAATAAATTAGACGAATATTGTAAAGCGCACGATATCGCCTATCATAAATCATCAAACTTAAAGGATCGACATAAAGCAGATTTAGTTTTGTTAAAAATGGCAAAAAAACGTGTAAATGCTTCTGATGCTAGTGTAGGTGAAAAGTTCGCTGCTAATATTGTAAGTAAAGCTATGTCAGCAAAAGTTAAAACTGGAGCAGGCTTACAAAAGTGTAACCGTAATAAAAAAACTGAGAGAAAATTAACGACTGGTTTTAAAAATAAATTAAAAAACGTTATTACTAAAACGAGAAAACATATGCAGAAGTTAAAGCCTAAATGTAAGAAAATGGCAATAGAATTAGCTATGGCTGCTGCTAGAGACTTAGTCGATGATTCATCTATAAAACTTCCTCGAATTATCCCAGTACCAAAAACTGGTGGAGTATTACCTTTGATTCCTATATTTGCGGGGTTATCAGCTGCTGGCGCCTTAGCAGGTGGTGCAGCTGGTATTGCTAAAACCATTAATGAGTACAAGATGGCTATAAAGCGTTTCGCTGAATTAAGGAGGCATAATGAAAAAATGGAAGCTCTTAGCATTGGAAATGGATTACGTCTTAAACCTCATAAAAGTGGATTTGGAATTTTCGTAACAAAAGAAAAAAACTAAAAAATCGGCTACCCAACCGAGCTTTAACTAATTTAGACATTTGGAAGTATGGTAATGATATTCCATATTTTCGCGGTGTCTTTATGAGAGATAAGCTCCCTAAACAACCTTTTAAAAATGAATGTGGTGTTATTAATTTAGACAGTTCTAAAGATCCCGGTTCTCATTGGGTAGCCTATGCAAAATGTAATGATTATATTGAATATTTTGACAGTTATGGAAATCTTAAACCACCGAAGGAGTTTATTAAATATATAGGTTCGAAAGTGTACTACAATAATGATAACATACAAGGCAATCATCCCTTCAATTGTGGACATCTGTGTTTAACTTTCTTAAAAAGTTCTGGTGCAGTCATGGAATAAAATGAGCTGGATCTTCCAGAAGACCTCAGTATGTAAGCATGTCTTTTACGGTTACTATCTCTGGAAATAAATCTGAATTGGTTTCATACTTTCAACCACCTTTACAATTATCTGATCAATTTGAGTGTGGTTTATTATACTTTTCAATATTAAACTCCATACCAAAGAAAATTAGTAAAAGCATTCAACCTGTGATCAGAATAGAATGTGATTTAGTGTGCGGTTCTTACTGTAACGGATTACCAACACATATACTTCATGAATTCATATCAAATAGTGAAACTGGTGGTCAGTATATTATAGAAACACCACAAAACGTTATTTACTTTCCAGTGAACAAAAATATAATTCCATCTATATCTGTAAAGATTGTTGATCAATTTGGTCATTGTATTAACTTCGGAGAAGAACATAACATTCAACTACGACTTCATTTAAGAAAAACAAAATGATTTTATACTATAAAAACGCTGTAAGTGATATAAAAAGACCTATTACTTTTACAATCACGAAAGTGCAAAGACGTAGAAAAAAATTATTGAAGAAACTGACTAAAACAAATAAAGATTTTCTTAAAGCTCTAGGATTTAAAATATGAATATATTAAATGTAACTGAAGTACCACACTTCGATACTTCTATTGAAAGTTATGAAGTCCATTCCTACAATCCTTATAGTAACAGCTTCAGAGAAAACGATGAAATCAGAATCCCCATACACCAACAAGATATATACGTGCTACCATCTGCCAGCTCGATTTATGTTGAAGGTTACGCAAAGATCTATGGTAAAGATGGACATCAGATTAAAAAAGCTATTACGTTCAGTAACAATCCCATTATGTTTTTGTTTCAAGATATAAGATACGAAATGAATGGAATTGAAATAGATCGTATTAAAAATTCTGGAATAACATCGACAATAAAGGCATATGTTTCAATGAATTATGGAGAAAATAAAGTTGCTGCATTGTGGGGTTGGAACTTAGACGGGATCCAAAGTGATGGGCGTTTTAGTGCTATTGTACCACTGCGTATGATTCTAGGATTTGCTGAAGATTATAATAAAATTGTGATAAATTGTAAACATGAACTTATATTGAATAGAAGTAACTCTAACTTAAATAGTATTATACTACCTGATGATGTTGCTCATTTTCAAATAGATATACAAAAAGTACAATGGCGTGTCCCCCATATAAAAGTGTCAGATCGTGAGCGGTTGATACTTTTAAAACATCTAGAAAGAGATAAACCTATTCAGATGGCATTTAGAAATTGGGATTTATACGAGTATCCTTTACTCCCTAAAACCATTAAGCATTCTTGGTCAGTTAAAACTGCGTCACAGTTAGAGAAACCTCGGTACGTAATTTTTTGCTTACAAACTAATAGAAAAAATAATAAAACCAAAGACAGTTCATTATTCGATCATTGTGGAGTTACAAACCTTACACTGTTTCTGAATTCACAGTATTATCCATACGAGCCTCTTAGCCTGAATTTCTCAGAGAACAAATATAATATATTATACGAAATGTATGTGAAATTTCGTCAGTCGTTTTACAACTGTCCTACAGATCCATTGCTTGATTTAGCTCAATTCAAAGAGAAAGCACCTCTCTTTATTATAGACTGTTCAAGACAAAACGATAGTCTAAAAACAGGTCCTGTTGATGTCCGTCTTGAAGTTGAATGTTCAGCACCGATACCGGATAACACAACCGGATATTGTTTAATTATTAATGATCGATTAGTTGAGTATAAGCCTTTGAGTAATCTAGTTCGCAGACTATCATGACCGCAATTGTAGATGTTCAAGGTTTTAAAACTGAAGCAAATGATTTTATTTTGAAAGAATTTGCAGTGATATCTAATAACAAAATTCAAGCATTTTTAATTAAGCCACCATTTCCCTTTTACAATTTGACGAAATCAGAAAGACGACAAGTTAGTTGGATTGAAATTAATAGAAAAATATATTGGAGTGAAGGTTTTTTGCCTTATTCAAATTATCATCAATTAATTATAGACACTGTGAAAGATAAATGTGTTTATACAAAAGGTTTTGAAAAAGTGTTATGGTTGAAGGATATTTTGAAAAAAAAATCTATATTTAATTTAGAAGATGAAGGATGCCCCAGTTTGTTAAATTTATATGAAAAGTATGAACATGGACAGTATAGTTGTATTTATCATGATTCAATGTGTGCTTTAAAAAATGTTTTATGTTTAAACAAATGGTGTTTAGATAATAATTTTTTTATTAAGAAACGGTTCTTTTAAGTTAACATGTAAGATTGTATTGTAAAGATGGAACCTGGTGATATAGTTAATGTTATTATTATGGAAAAATCCTTATTAGGATGGTCTGTGCTAATAATTGGTTGTGAGGAATACCAAGCTATTTTACTATCACATAGTAATAAACCATTTTGGAAAAATAATCTTTATAGAAAGGGATTACAATTACGAGCACGAGTACTGCGAACTGACAAAATGTTTGTAGACTTACTCGAATATTTTTAAGATGCTAAACTCATTATTATGTCTACTATTTAATAACCTGTTATTTAAAAATACATAATTTATCTTTAACTATTAAATTAATTTGGAATGTGTTAATAAAATGTATAAACCGCTTAATTAAATGTTTTTAAATTATTCTGTTTCGTTTGTCATTCTACGGTAATACACTTCCTTCAAAGACTAATCATACTTTCAGCTATATCTGAATCGTCTGGTCAATTTGAGAGCGATTCGCTTAAGCATAATCAGACTGATTATGCTTACCTACATTATTAGTTAGGTATAGTTACAATGTTACATCAGGAAAAGAATCAGTGTTTAGTATGAATATAATTGACTCTGAGACTTCAAATAAATGAAACTAACAGAGAATAAGGAAACTGGATTCATTGAAATAAATATTATGATATACAAGACTGATGAATGTTTGAATGATCAAAACAATTGGAAAATAGAGGAACTGGGTGAAGTGGGTGTGAATTGAAGTATGAATGAATATAACAAGTGGGAAAATGGGTAAGCTGGATTCTTTTGATCCAGTTTATTGGAAAATAGAGGAACTGGGTGAAGTGGGTGTGAATTGAAGTATGAATGAATATAACAAGTGGGAAAATGGGTAAGCTGGATTCTTTTGATCCAGCTTACCCATTTTTCCTCTACTCTTACTTCCTTAATCAACCTAAGGACACGTCCACTGCCAGATTATTTAGCGGGGTTTAGATTAGCAAGAACTTGTGGTAAGTTATTCCGCAAATACTTGCCACTACAACTTAGACAAAGGCCTTTCCGAGAGCGCGCCACCACACATGGTCCTCAACCTTCCTCATCCACCCGCTACCAGCGACCTCTTCTGAATCGTTGGTCCAGCGGCCTACGCTGTGCTTACGCGGTCTCCACTCAACACGTCTGCCTTTGGTTCTCTTACAAATGTCCTAGTTGGTGTATTCTATCCATAAGAGAAATACCCAGCATGTGTGAAAAAAATAAAACAAAGATATGAAATTATTGAAAAAAATTATAAAATTATTGAAAATAAATTTATTTTAAATTTAATTTATGTACTTATTAATTAGTATTTATACTGTGAAATAATTATTTTACACAAAAAACCTCCATCATGAATGTGGATGTTACAGAAGAAAATCAAAATAACTATTGTGAAAAAGAACAACTTTCTGCTAAACTGCAACGCTAATAAGTGGGAGAGTGCACTATTTGAGTGAATGTATTAAAAATTATTTAGCCAAGAGATGCTTAGCTAGCGAGAGTGTTGAAGTAACAACTTGGTATTAGCTTTGTTTAATTCATATTCCAGGTACATTCCTCTGTGATAGCGATCAAGAACGTGAGACGCGTGGCGTTTACGACCAAACCACGAGTCTGTGGTCGTGGATCAACCAGCCCGACGAGTTGACGGCCTACATCAACCCGCTGTATGAGCCCACGCCCAATGTTATATGGCCGTCGGTCGCACCCATGAGCTACGTCATCTGGGAAGGTGAGATAGATTTCGACCCGCTATATTATGCGGCCTCAATTTTGAGATTCGTGAAACGCGTGGCCTTTACGACCAAACTACGAGTCTGTGGTCGTGGATCAATCAGCCTGACGAGTTGACGGCCTACATCAACCCGCTGTATGAGCCCACGCCCAATGTTATATGGCCGTCGGTTGCACCCATGAGCTACGTCATCTGGGAAGGTGAGATAGATTTCAACCCGCTATATTATGCGGCCTCAATTTTGAGATTCGTGAAACGCGTGGCCTTTACGACCAAACTACGAGTCTGTGGTCGTGGATCAATCAGCCTGACGAGTTGACGGCCTACATCAACCCGCTGTATGAGCCCACGCCCAATGTTATATGGCCGTCGGTCGCACCCATGAGCTACGTCATCTGGGAAGGTGAGATAGATTTCAACCCGCTATATTATGCGGCCTCAATTTTGAGATTCGTGAAACGCGTGGCCTTTACGACCAAACTACGAGTCTGTGGTCGTGGATCAACCAGCCTGACGAGTTGACGGCCTACATCAACCCGCTGTATGAGCCCACGCCCAATGTCATTTGGCCGTCGGTTGCACCCATGAGCTACGTCATCTGGGAAGGTGAGATAGATTTCAACCCGCTATATTATGCGGCCTCAATTTTGAGATTCGTGAAACGCGTGGCCTTTACGACCAAACCACGAGTCTGTGGTCGTGGATCAACCAGCCCGACGAGTTGACGGCCTACATCAATCCGCTGTATGACCCCACGCCCAATGTCATTTGGCCGTCGGTTGCACCCATGAGCTACGTCATCTGGGAAGGTGAGATAGATTTCAACCCGCTATATTATGCGGCCTCAATTTTGAGATTCGTGAAACGCGTGGCCTTTACGACCAAACTACGAGTCTGTGGTCGTGGATCAATCAGCCTGACGAGTTGACGGCCTACATCAACCCGCTGTATGAGCCCACGCCCAATGTTATATGGCCGTCGGTCGCACCCATGAGCTACGTCATCTGGGAAGGTGAGATAGATTTCAACCCGCTATATTATGCGGCCTCAATTTTGAGATTCGTGAAACGCGTGGCCTTTACGACCAAACTACGAGTCTGTGGTCGTGGATCAATCAGCCTGACGAGTTGACGGCCTACATCAACCCGCTGTATGAGCCCACGCCCAATGTTATATGGCCGTCGGTCGCACCCATGAGCTACGTCATCTGGGAAGGTTAGATAGATTTCAACCCGCTATATTATGCGGCCTCAATTTTGAGATTCGTGATACGCGTGGCCTTTCCGACCAAACCACGAGTCTGTGGTCGTGGATGTTGATGCACGACCACAGACACTAGCCTGATAGAGTTGACCTACATCAACCCGCTGATGACCCCACCCCCAATGTTTTATGGCCGTTGGTTCCATTTATGAGCTACGTCTTTGGGAAGGTAACACATCAGATTATTATTGAATTCAACCCGCTATGCGAGTTACTAGTCTTACTGTATATTGATTTACGAGTTGAGCTCCCAAAGGGAATTTCCCTAATCCACTCATTGGCTAATGCGCGTGAATTAATTAGCCTAACCAGTTTTTAAGATTTGTTCCCTAGGAGTTCGACTCGTGAATCGGACTAACGCGGCTTTGATTATAGGGTTAACGTGAAATCAACGGGTCTGCCCGCGAAATTCAAAATTTTCGTGGTTTTTTGCAATTTATACGCTAATTAGACATGATAGGCTTATGGCAATCAATTTGCGAGAATGACAGTATCATCTTTACATGATTATATCAAAATCTTTGCATAAAAATGTGTATCCTAGGAAATTAGTCCGAGTATCGAGTTTTACGTGAGTAACTCGCAAATTTTGGACTAATTTCTTTAACTCGACACTTTCGAGCAGAGATTTTTATATAAACACGTGAAGAAGATATTGAGATTATCGCAATGTGACGGCCATAAGCCTATTATGTCTTATTAGCTTAAAAATTGCGAAAAACCACGAAAAATTTGAATTTCGCGGGCACACCCGTGGTGTGCTCCTTAAACCCGCTATATAACTTACTAGATAACGACTGCGGTTTGTATTTGTGAAAAATCCATTCTTAGCAGATGACTACGTCATAATATTTCGGAAAATTAGACTGATCCGTTCAGTGGTTTGGACTGTGTCACATTTCCTTTAACACAGATAACCATCTGTTGCACCTATGACAGATAAGCTACGTTAAAGAACTCATTTGGGAAGGTGAAATAGATAAAGCGCGCGTAAAGTTTGCCGATAACACCAATCACTGCCCCCACCTCCGGCGCTGTAACGCAAATCGGTAAGCGTCCAGTAAATAATAATGAGTGGTATTATTTCAGAGCTATATCTCCGCTGGCTAGCCGACCGGCGCACGGAGGAGCGCGAAGAGCAGTACAAGATCATACGCACCCGCGAGCAGCACCTGCGTGCACAGGCCTTGCAGCTGCGGCGAGAACTGCTCGACCTGGCCAACCAGTACTACGCGCCCACTGGCAAGTGACGCAGTCCTATAGCCCACTAGTGTCCACTGATGGACTCAACATCAGGTGATCCGCTTGCTCATGCTCGCGATTATTATTAAAAGACACAGGTTTCCGCATTTATAGAAGAAAGGAATTTAATCTTACAACAGCTGTGCCAAGAACTTTCGAACTGGCCAACCAGTACTACGCGCCCACTGGCAAATGATACGGTCTTATAGCCCACTAGTGTCTTATTAGGTGATCCGCTTGCTCATTTTAACTAAGAATAATTTAACAAGACATGAGCGGGCAAGACTAATTGATAACAAGGCACTGCCTAAAGTCCTTTCCACAAAAGAAGTCCCGCAGGCGCGGCGTTGTGATCGCATTATTAAATGTTGCTCTCTCACTCGCACTCGTTGCTCGTAAACAGGTGTCAATTGTAGTACATGTTTTTACCGCGGGACTTCGTTTGTGGAAAGGACTCTACATCTGTACATTAAAACATTCCTGTAGTTACTTTTATTTTAGTAAAAAATATTCATGATCTATTATAACAATATCATCATTTGTATACCTCATTTCACATTTGTGAATTAATGACAAGTAGTATAGCAATTATGCGGGAACAGATGAAGATACATATTAAAGCAGAAGGTAAAAAAATATAATCCTAACTAATCTAAATGTGAAAGTGAGTTTATTGGAGTTTGTTGGTTTATTTGTTCTTCAATCACGCTTTAGTGGATCAACGTGATTTTTTGTACAAACATAGATGAAAGCGTGGAGAGTTTTTCCCCGGGAAAATAATTAGTGATTCCCACGGGATTTACGAAAAATGCATGAATTTTGGGCGAAGCCGCGGGCACGGGATCAAATAATAATACCTAACGGTACGGGATATTCACTCCACAAGATGTTTTAAACTTTAAATCATTTTGTGGATAAATTATTTAATTGAATGGATTTTTTAATTAAAAAAATAGCGACCGAAAAAAAAATGCAATTCAGTTCGCAAAAGCGCCTGACTCCGCCTCCGCTATGCACCTAAAGCTGTGCTCTCTTTCTATCGCGTAAGTTTATCTCTTTCGACGTACTAAGGCTGCCTCGTAATCGGGCGCACGCAGCGCGAAAAATAGACCCTATGAGAACTAACGGGAGCAACCTAGTAGGTGCGACAGTTAATTTCATATATTATATTTTTTATTTTAGTTTGACGTTTCATCTTCCAAAAAGGTTAAGTAAAACTGCCATGAAGTATATATTATGGTATAAGATTTTTAAATATGAATTTAACTAATAATAAGCAATTATTCCTGGAAGATAATAACATTTAAAATCTGAAACCAGTTATATTTCATTAGCAAGAATAACTTCACGACTGAACAGAAGTCAAAATTTCTTCATTAACATAATTTATGAAGAGATTCCAGGAAATTACAAAATATTAAGTAATAGAGGAGTGGTGGAGTTTTTGTGCAATCTACGTTTAAGAAAATCATTATAAGATCATTAGTTCAAATATATTGTATAGCGTTAAAGTAAAAAAGACATATGACTGTAAATATTTAGATAATCTAGTTAGCCGCGAATATTAGCTAGTAAGTATGCTTATTACCTCTAATAGACACTTTGTCGAATGCCTATGACAAGCGAGAAATGTGCTCAGCTAAATACTAGCTCAGAGAAGTGATTAGGTTTTTGGGATGGTTTTATATCTGCATCGAACGAACGTGCAAACATGGACGTGAATGAAGGATTACTTGAGCATTAATTGAGCCAATCTTAAGCCAAACCATGCAGTGGTCCCAAAAATGTTTGTTTACGGCACAGAGATACCAAAACTATGGAGATGCCGCCCCATTCATTCATTCAAGCCTAGATTTGTGTGACATGCGGCGCCATGATGTGCGCCAAGATTTGATGTCAAATATTCATGTACTGAGCTATTTACTACTCTAGGGGAAGTATGTGTCAAAAACAATAACGAACGAACAGAGTAAGTATATAATATATTAAGATGGAATCATATATTGTTTGTAATGAGTTATACAGTGTGTCCGGGATCGAACTAGCGATAATTTAAGGGAGTGTTCTATGGCTCATTACAAGCAAAAAATTTCCTATAAAGGGGAGGGGGGCGCTGTCTCACTCCCTCCCCGTGAGAGCCATTTCAATTTTGTATGCGTTTTTTTGGGTATGTGCACACAATACCAGTAATAACTTGAAAGTCTGTTGATTCACATGTTCTCAAATGGTTTCATTCGACTGGGTAAAATAATCTCCATCGCTAGATACCTAATAATAATGTAAAACGTTAAAATAACACAGCCAAAAATGCCTGAAACTAAAAAACATTGCCCAAAAAAATTTAAACTTGAAGTTATTGGTAAATTTTGCAGAAACGGGATCGCTAAGACCATATGTTTTTGTAGTAAATCGATAGCTTTTGAGTTAAGCAATACAACAACACCAACATTTTGTCTGTAAGTTACTAACTTTTAGAGTTATCATTGCTTGAACAAAACAAAATGTTATACGCACCCGCAATTATGTTATTGTTGTTATTGTTAGGGTTACAAGGTTAGATATAATTTGTAAAAATAGACATCTACTCTAGACAGGGCGAACCGCGCGAAAAATGTCGCCAGTTTATGGGTGTCATTAGTACCAACAGTATAAGGCCACGCGGTAGTGCGGTCAGCGGCGGCAGCGCTATTTTGACAGTTGGCGCTACTATTTGCGTGTATGAAAAAGGTTTACGTAAATCGTTCGGATGCCCATATCTTGAGGTTAGTAATCAGTGTTTGTAAATTATTTTTATTACACCCTTTGGGTATAGTACCTTAAAAGGCCCCTAACTTGTAATTTTTTTAATATTATGTAAATTGTGTAACTATTTGACATTTTAAGCTCTCTTCCTATATCTAATATTAAATATTTACCCAGAAATGATATTTTAGTCAGATGATACTTCAGGCTTTAACCATGCTTTTTCATATGATTAAATATAGATGGTATAATTTTAATTATTAATTTATATTTTAAGACCTCCAACTTATAATATGTAATTTGTTTCTTTCATAATCTTACAAAATGGTGCCAATTCTGTTGTGCTAAACTAATTTGACGCACCTAAAAACAGTGTTAACCTTTCCATGGGAAGCATTTCATAAATAATTAATCATGGAGCGCCACTCTCGAACGTCCATGGTACTAAATTGACATTTGTTGCTAGTGACCGTCGTTTTGACTGTCATTTTAGTTCCATGGACGCCAGGTTACACGACAATCAGCACCAAAATGGCGAAAAGCAAGTGTCTTTATTTTTTCGTTAACAGTCAGCGATCCATAGAATAGAGATCAGTGAGCCACAAATAGAAGTTTAACAGATGGCGCTACTGTTTGCTTGTAAGAAAATGTTTATGTAAATCGTCGGATGCCCATATACCTACTCAGGTTTCTTATCGGTGAGAATAGCACTATTCCTAGACACATCAAGTTTAGAGATTTTTCACAAGAGAATTGGCGCCACTATTTTATTTTTAAGTAATCGAAATATAAATATAGGTGCTGTGACGCCTTTGAAGCGAATTTATTTTATGTATAATATAAATCTTAAGTTTGTCTCAATTGTGCAATAATGTTAAAATGATAAATAGAAACGTAATAAACATTCTGAACTTAACTTATGATTCAAAGCTTATAAAATTGTAAATTAATTCGCGTATAAAATTTATTGTATTAAATTGTATTATATTATGTTAATTTAAAAGTAAGAAAAATATTTGTTGTCAATTAAAATATTTGCACGAGAGTCATTCAGTATTTTATTTTATAGCGATATCTAATGTCGAAGCTACATCGATTCTCGCAAGCGACCGCTTATTTATAATCTGTGCTTCGACAATAATAATTGTTAATGCCTGTCAAAATTGCATCTTGGCTACCATTTATCGTGATAGAAACGTTACTTTTTAGGGTTCCGTACCCAAAGGGTAAAAAAGAAACCCATTACGGAGACTTCGCTGTCCATCCGTCTGTCTGTCACCAGGCTGTATCTCTTGAACCGTGAGCTTGAGCTACAGACTTGAAATTTTTACAGATGATGTATTTCTGTTGCCGCTATAACAACAAATACTAAAAATTAGAATAAAATAATTATTAAAGGGGGCTCCCATATAGCAAACGTTTGCTCTTTTTTAAATTGGGTAAGCAGGGGTGTTTAGTTTACTTTAATACCAGTAGGAATGGGGCTAGATAGTACGGAACCCTCAGAGCCCGACTCGCACTTGACCTATTTTTTATTTAGCGTTAGTTCTTGTATTGATTTTGCTCCATTTCTATACGCTGCGACGCAACGCAATTTTTCACTTTGCTCAGGCTGCTGAGCCTAAAACCTTAAGAGAGCCCCACCGAGAAATGGCTATAAATAAAAATAGAAGCTCACTTGTTTTTTAATTTTATTATTATTTTGCGATTAGGTCTGGTCTGGTGTGAGGCTTCGGTCGTGGCTAGTTTCCACCCTTCCAGTAACGTACGAATCGTACGATAAAATCTTCCGCTGCATCATCACTTACCATCAGGTGAGATCGCAAAAGAGTACTAACTTGTACAGTATAAAAGAACAAAAACAATGGATGATTATAGGCAGAGTTTTTTTTGACTATTATTTATAACATTTCAGTGTTGGAGTTTATTAAACAATAATAGTTTGTACATTATTTATTTGTACATGTTTGAGAAAATCATATTCTACGAATAGACATATACCCTGGATATGGCGAACGGCGCGAAAAAATTTCGCCAGTTTATCGGTGCCAAAAATGCTTGTTTTGCCACCAACAGTAAGGCCACGCTGTAGTTCGCTCAGCAGCCACCTATAGAATTTTGACAGATGGCGCTACTAGTTGCTTGCATGAAAAAGGTTTACGTACAAATCGTTCGGATGCCCACATCCTGGAGTATTTTATCAGTGATTATACGTAAGTCTGCGTACCTCTTTGGCCATTATCCGTTTCACAAGTGATCAGTATTACTGATCTTTAAACCATCGCCACGGAATACCTAATAGCACCTGATGGTACAGAAGGCTCACTCGGCAAGATGATTTTTAAAAATTGCGACTCTAGCGCTGACACAAAAAGTAGCGCCGCCTGGCCACGCCTCCGAAAATAACTTCTCTTCTATCGCGTAACTTTATCGCATTCGACGTAGGAACTAGGGCTACATTGTCATCGGGCGCACGCAGCGCCGTACCCGAACTAACGCGAGCAAAGTATCCGGCGCGTGGCGGCCGTCTGAAATTAGTACGTCGAGACGCCTACCTGTAATTTCTCGATCACGTGATAAGTGGACCTGGCCTGCCATCGTGGTGACTGGTGTGGATAATTTATTCAAACGTATCTGATAGCACACTCAACAGTCAACACCGCAAGTACATTGTACAAAGTAAGTACGCGCAATCTACATGCCATCACGCAAATTGCCGGCCGCTCGAACAATGCAGATGGATATGATAAACCAGGCAACTGTGAATGAGGGGTAACTGGTGGCCACTAGCCAGCAGGTATTGTAGTGTATGTATCCATTTATACAAATAAAATAATAACCAGCCAAGTGCGAGTCGGACTCGCGCAAGAAGCGTTCCGTACCATTATGTACATACTCGTACAATACATTTTTTTTTTTAATAATAGTGGACAACATCACATACATTGCTCCGATCCCTTAGTAAGTAGCTTATGCACTTGTGTTATGGAAATCAGAAACAACGAAGGTACCACAACACCCAGACCCGAGACAATGTAAGTAGAAAACTTATTTTTCTACATTGCCCCGACCGGGGATCGAACCCGGAACCTCCGAGATGGCGGCGCCTTGAAAACCGGCACGCTAACCACTCAACCACGGAGGTCGTCAAACATAACGTAGCGAGATGATTATGCAGTACTACAGACTACTACATCGATACAAGTAGAAGTACTTTGATTGGGTCATCGACCAATTAAATAAGCAATCACGATTGTTGTATTGGGTCCCTCTATATTTTAGTATCTGGTGTTAAAGCGGCAACGGAAAAACATCAACTTTATAATATTAGCGCGAAAGGAGCGTGAGTCGTGAAAACTTGCGCAGGTCCGTCTCGTATGGAGGCTCGTGAGCCACTGAGTACATCGTTTATTCGATGCGTTAGACCATTTTATGACTTCTGTTAGGCGAAATTTTGCAGCAATTTTTTTATTTAATATCTGTCTGCTCAATGGATAGGCAATAAATACAATGAGATTACTTTACGTATAATTTTTATGAAATTTAGTCTAAAGCTTTGGAAATACCATTAAAAAAATGAACAAAAACGACCTGTTTTCAAAAATTTTTATGATCGAGGCAAGTTTAACTTATCGTGTTTTCATGAGGCCATTATAGAGATAAAGCATGTATCTTTAATATGTATTTTTAACAGTGAAAAAAAACAATTTTTTCATGACTTTGAATTGCTTTGAAAAGTGGCGTAGTCGCTAAAAACCGGGATAATGGGCCGTTAATACCAGTAGGAATGGGGCTAGATAGTACGGAACCCTCAGAGCCCGACTCGCACTTGACCTATTTTTTATTTAGCGTTAGTTCTTGTATTGATTTTGCTCCATTTCTATACGCTGCGACGCAACGCAATTTTTCACTTTGCTCAGGCTGCTGAGCCTAAAACCTTAAGAGAGCCCCACCGAGAAATGGCTATAAATAAAAATAGAAGCTCACTTGTTTTTTAATTTTATTATTATTTTGCGATTAGGTCTGGTCTGGTGTGAGGCTTCGGTCGTGGCTAGTTTCCACCCTTCCAGTAACGTACGAATCGTACGATAAAATCTTCCGCTGCATCATCACTTACCATCAGGCGAGATCGCAAAAGAGTACTAACTTGTACAGTATAAAAGAACAAAAACAATGGATGATTATAGGCAGAGTTTTTTTTGACTATTATTTATAACATTTCAGTGTTGGAGTTTATTAAACAATAATAGTTTGTACATTATTTATTTGTACATGTTTGAGAAAATCATATTCTACGAATAGACATTCTTCTTCTTCTTCTTCTTCTTCTGGACCTTTTCCGCACTTGGAGTAGTCTTCCGTTGTACGTGGGAGATCCTGATGCGGCTCCCTGCTGGATCACTCGAGCCAGCCCAGCTCCCTCCAGAAGCCAAAGAGGCCGTCCAGGTCGCCTAGGACTTCTAGGAGAGTTGCCGGGGAGCCAAGTTGTTCTCTGCGTTGGTCGGATACACCCTTGCATTTGAGCAATACGTGCATCGGTGTCTCGTCCTCCTCCATGCAGGCTCTGCACAGAGGACTGTCTGTGATACCTAGAATGTGAAGATGTTTGTTCAGTGGACAGTGTCCTGTTATCATTCCTACGACTACCCTAATTTTCTTTCTTTCTAGCCGTATAAGTCGTGCTGAGAGTTGTGGGTTTAATTGTGGTATAACTGACTTTGTGTGTTTGCAGTCTGTTGTGTCAGCCCATATTTCGGCATGCGTGATCGAAGTTTGCTTGTGTAGCCATGACTTGTACTCACTAAATGGTATCGGAACAATCGGTTCTGGTCCCGATACCGTGATGGCGGAGGCCCGGCGTGCCAGTTCGTCAGCTGCATCGTTACCTGCGTTACCGCTGTGGCCTTTTATCCAGCGTAGAGTAACATTGTTTGTGCTGGAGATTGTTTTTAGTGCTTTGTGACAGTCAAGTATGAGCTTTGAGGTGGTCGAGCTCTTGGCTATTGCTTTCAGTGCCGCTTGGCTGTCACTTAGTATGTTAATGTTGAAGTCTGTTACCTTTCTGTTCGCGATGGCGGTGGCCGCTAACTCGATGCCGACACATTCCGCTTGGAAGACGGAGTTGTTCTTACCGAGAGGGTAGGCCATGTTTATACTCAGCTCTGAGCAGTGCACTCCTGCACCTGTTCCTGTGCTGGTCTTGGATCCATCTGTGTAGACATCTATTGCGTTTGTGGTCTCCTTGTGAGTTCCCTTGTTTGTTTTAATTCTGTATGTCTTGTCCATCACATATTGTTTCCGTGTTTTGTCACATATCCATCCTTCCAGAGGGCACTTCACATACTCGTGTAGGAGTATCTTTGTGTGGCCTGTCTGGGTTTCTTTCCAGAGTCCCTGGGTTTTTAGTCTAAGTGCTGTCAATGTTGCTTCTTCTTTTATGTGTACGTGTAATGGTGGGATGCCTAGAATTACTTCTAGCGCTGCTGTTGGTGTTGTGCTCATACAGCCAGTAATGGCCAGGCAGGCTTGTCTCTGAAATTTTCGCAATTCTTGTTGTGTTGTTGTTTGGATTGTTCTCGTCCACCATACGATCGCTGCATAGGTAAACGAGCTCCTAACTACTGTTAAGTATAGCCATTTCATGATGTGAGGTTTCAACCCCCAGGTTTTTCCTATCATACGTTTGCATTGGTTTAGAACTATTGTTGATTTTTGTATCTTGTTGTCTACGTGGCTTTTCCAGTTTAGCTTGTCGTCCAACGTTACTCCTAGGTATTTTACTTGTGTGGATAACGTTAGATTAGTGCCAAACAGTGTTGGAGTTTTTGTGAAGTCTGGTTTTCTTTTGTTAGTAAATAAAATGAGCTCAGTCTTATTCGGGTTGACTGACAGTTCATTTTCCCTGCACCATTTTTCAATAATTCTAAGAGCGTTTTGCATAATTTGACATAGCGTATTTTCGTGTTTTCCACTAATCAGGATAGTGAGATCATCAGCATATCCTATCGTGAAATATCCATTGATGTTTAGTCTGTTGATTAGGTCGTCGACTACGAGGTTCCACAGAAGTGGCGATAGAACCCCTCCTTGTGGGCATCCTTTGGCGACTATTCCTCGAGTTATTCCGTTTATGTCTAGTTGGACCACCCTCTTTTCTAGAAGGGCTCCAATCCATTTTCGTAGTGTATCTGGCGCTTTGTACGTCTTTAAAGCTTTGTCTATGCTTTTGAACGTTGTCTTGTCGAAAGCACCTTCGATATCTATGAAAGCGCCTAGGGACGAATAGACATATACCCTGGATATGGCGAACGGCGCGAAAAAATTTTGCCAGTTTATCGGTGCCAAAAATGCTTGTTTTGCCACCAACAGTAAGGCCACGCTGTAGTTCGCTCAGCAGCCACCTATAGAATTTTGACAGATGGCGCTACTAGTTGCTTGCATGAAAAAGGTTTACGTACAAATCGTTCGGATGCCCACATCCTGGGGTATTTTATCAGTGATTATACGTAAGTCTGCGTACCTCTTTGGCCATTATCCGTTTCACAAGTGATCAGTATTACTGATCTTTAAACCATCGCCACGGAATACCTAATAGCACCTGATGGTACAGAAGGCTCACTCGGCAAGATGATTTTAAAAAATTGCGACTCTAGCGCTGACACAAAAAGTGCAATTAAGTGCGCAATAGCGCCGCCTGGCCACGCCTCCGAAAATAACTTCTCTTCTATCGCGTAACTTTATCGCATTCGACGTAGGAACTAGGGCTACATTGTCATCGGGCGCACGCAGCGCCGTACCCGAACTAACGCGAGCAAAGTATCCGGCGCGTGGCGGCCGTCTGAAATTAGTACGTCGAGACGCCTACCTGTAATTTCTCGATCACGTGATAAGTGGACCTGGCCTGCCATCGTGGTGACTGGTGTGGATAATTTATTCAAACGTATCTGATAGCACACTCAACAGTCAACACCGCAAGTTCGTTGTACAATGTAAGTACGCGCAATCTATACATGCCATCACGCAAATTGCCGGCCGCTCGAACAATGCAGATGGATATGATAAACCAGGCAACTGTGAATGAGGGGTAACTGGTGGCCACTAGCCAGCAGGTATTGTAGTGTATACTATCCATTTATACAAATAAAATGATAACCGGCTAAGTGCGAGTCGGACTCGCGCACGAATCGTTCCGTATACCATTATATTATGTACATAACGTAGCGAGATGATTATGCAGTACTAATTGACATTACTCTAGACAAGGCGAACCGCGCGAAAAAATGTCACCAGTTTTTGGGTGTCATTAGTAGGTACCAACAGTATAAGGCCACGCGGTTGTTCGGTCAGCGGCGGCAGCGGTATTTTGACAGTTATAGGCGCTACCTACTGTATAGCCTACTGTTTGCTTGTATGAAAAAGGTTTACGTAAATCGTTCTAATGCCCATATCTTGAGGTTAGTAATCAGTGGCAGTACTACAGACACTACCACTACATCGATACAAGTAGAAGTAATTTGATTGGGTCATCGACCAATTAAATTAGCAATCACGATTGTTGTATTGGGTCCCTCTATATTTCAGTATCTGGTGTTAAAGCGGCAACGGAAAAACATCAACTGTGACAAGTATGTCACGGTTCAAGTAATACAGCCTGGTGACAGACGGACGGAAGCGAAGCCTCAGTAATATCAACGAACATATAAGTAATAGGGTCCTGTTTTTGCCCTTTAGGTACGGAACCCTAAAAAATTTTATGGGATTATCATACGCTAACAAACGTCAAACCCGTACATTTTTGGCATTCTATATCGGTAATAGAATTACTTTGTTCAGGCCCCCTGGCCCCTAGGCATTGCCTATTACCATAAAATATTATGTTCAAAGCAGGTTATAGATGCACAGGCTTTCTCGGATGGATGTACTCGTATCTACTGGTTGATGCTCGTCGTACTATTCCTGTAATGATGCGGTTGCGGTAATAATTGAGGTCGTTCACCGCGTTTGTTGTGATGCTCGCTATTTTATGAATCGAGCGAACTCGAGGAGTCAGCGCATTTCCCACAGCA
Source organism: Coenonympha glycerion (assembly GCA_963855885.1). Lineage (NCBI taxonomy): Eukaryota > Metazoa > Arthropoda > Insecta > Lepidoptera > Nymphalidae > Coenonympha > Coenonympha glycerion. The sequence continues at coordinate 13,261,780 of OY979630.1, read as the reverse complement.
ACAATGGAATACGCAAATACGCATTATTGTAATTTATTTTTCTACGACAGCAATTGCCAAAAAGTTGATGAAGGTTTTCCAAAAAACTAATTTAATTTTAGGTACTTAAGGCGAAATCAACGAGTCTGCCCGCGAAATTCAAAATTTTCATGGTTTCTTGCAATTTGTATGCTAATTACACATAGGAATAGGCGTATGGCAGTCAATTTGCGAAAATGGCAGTATCATCTTTACATGTTTATATCAAAATCTCTGCATAAAAATGTCTATCCCAGGAAATTAGTCCAAGTATCGAGTTTTAAGTGAGTAAGTCGCAAATCTTGGACTAATTTCTTTAACTCGACACTTTCAAGCAGAGATTTTTATTTAAACACGTAAAAACTTACTGAAGTTCCCGCAATTTGACTGCCATAAGCCTATTATTTTTATTAACTTAAAAATCGCGAAAAACCACAAAAAATTTGAATTTCGCGAAAACTCCCGTGGCATGCTCCTTAAAAGCCATGCTTATTAAAAGCAGCAATATTGTATATCAAACCATAGACAACAGTGATCATCACTGCAAGTTTGCTGCAAGTGTCAAAATTATTGCAAAATTACAACACGGCTATGACGTTTCTTGAAACTTAGTATAGAGGGGGCACAGATTTTAAGAGGGGGTTTTGGGGGCGATAAGTCGATCTAGCTAGGATTCATTTAGTAAATGTCGAATTTACCAAAAAAAAATATGACTCCTGCTGCCATCTATTTTTGAATAGTACTTAATACTATTTTATTGGGTTCTTAGCAGTTTGTAAGTTAATAATACCTACATTGTAAGCCTGCGACAGTAAAATTGCGGGAATAGAAGTTATCATCCATAATATGTTTACCAAAATAGATACGCACCAATCATAGTCACCCAGATATTTGATAGTTAAGTAATCTTCCATCAATGCAACCCAAACGGTTCGCAAAAACAAACGTTGTTTTAAATACGAATTCTAAGTACAGCAGCTATACTTAGTACCTATTATGTAGTTGTACAGAGCATCGGGTATGAGGTGAGTCAGGGTCATGTTTATTGTCTACTACCTACTGTAATAGAGCAGGGGTCAAAGATCGCAAGGTGCTGGAGAATAGAGTATAGAGCCTGCGGGCCTACCAATCATTTTGTACCGAACAAAGAAATGCATTCGAGCTTATTGTTTGTATTCTATCAAACCTCCGTACAATATTCCACATTATTAAGGCGAAAATAAAATATGTGGGTGTGTAGTTGTACACTTCCATGTCGCAACTATTAAACTGATCTGGTTAGAATTTGAAATGATTATAATAGGTAGGTGTAAAATCAACTGCCAAGTATCTGTGTAGTCTTTGAGACAGGAATGGCTCTTAAAATCCAGGACATCTTTTATTTAGGTACTTCTTGTTCCTGAGAAGTGCAGTAAAGGGAGCATGTATTCACAGTTCTTGGGGTGTTATACTGAGTCTTCAATGCCACCCAGAGTCTCTATGTCCTGCATACATGTCTGAAAGTCTGTGATGCTTACATACAAGTAGCGCAGAACCGTGTCGATCGGAAATCATTGCAGGAGCCTTTGCCCAGCAGTGGACGTCCGTTGGCTGTAACAAACGAACGAACGAATGAATCTTCTTGTATATCTTATATGCAGAATATATCTGCAGGTAAGTACAAACTACGAAGTGATCTAGGTATACTACTTATAAAAGTAGGCAATGATTTTATTGTTCTGTACTTCGTATTCGTATTATAGTTACGAAATAACAGACTGGCAAATACCGTGGCATTTCGGATAACAATACAGAATAGGTACTCAGTAATTACCTTCATACAAATGAGGCACCAACGGTTCTGTTTAACAGAGTGTAAAAGCCTTTGTTGATGACTTTTGCAGGGATCCACAAGCTATTGTTAACCAAGATAAAGTTCAATATTAATTACTTATTTATTTTAGTAAATAATCACGCTGCATAGCGGGCCAAGTATACGATTCCGGAGTCACAGTTCTTAGCGGGGATGGCTGAGTTTGTTGTGGGCTTCATGGCAATTCAAGCCGTACATTTTAAGCTTATTATTTAGGTGCTGTCTATTCATAACGATTACAATTTAACCACCGAATGGCGTAGCGGTAGCGAACCTGCCGTCTGCGTCAGAAATCAGGAAATGTATACATTTCCTAGGACATCTATAGAAATCCTAAAATAGGCAGGAAATGTGTGCAAAAAAATCTATTTTACACTTTTCCTGAGAAATGTATACATTTCCTAAACGGCCTTAGGAAACGAACGTCAATAGATTTTTGGTGGAACTTAACTTAGCTTGGCCTTACTCTTAACATTGAGAGTTACAAAATCGAATAGGATTGACTTAGGTCAAAATAGTCATAGAACCGAATTGCCTGACCCAGACAACATGCAGTCTTTTTTGAACCCCTAGAATCTGGGGACACGGTAGTGTCCCCGCCAAGACGAGCCAAGCGAAGCGCGAGGGCACTACCTATCTTTTCTCGAAGTGTTTCGCCGTATTTTTAAACCCTTATAACTTAGGCCTGAATTATTTCAGATAATCAAAATTCTCGGAAAATGATGTCGCCAGTGAACTTATTAAACCTATAAAGTTTCAATTTTATAGGTCTTATACTTTAGATTTTATTGACGTCTAAAAAACCCAAATTTCGTCACTGACTGACTGACTGACTCACTGATGATCATCAAAATTCCTAGGTACTTCCTGAAGACCTAGAAAGCTGAAATTTGGTATATAAGCTTGTATTAGCACACAACCAACAAAAAAATTCCAAAAGTTGGAAATTAAACCCCCCAACCCCTTAAAATAGGGGATGGAAGTTTGTATGAAATTACCGCAAATATTGATGTTAGAGGTCTCAAAATTGATATAGGGACTCTTTGTAATAAACAATTAAATACGTGTTTCAGGATTTTTAGTTAATCACCCCACATCCATAAAATTAGGGGGTTGGAAGTTCGTATGGGGTTTCCCATAAGTATATAGGTATAATAAAAACTTAATTTCTGAAATTTGGTATATAAGCTAGTATTAGCACACAACCAACAAAAAAATTCCAAAAGTTGGAAATTTAACCCCCCAACCCCTTAAAATAGGGGATGGAAGTTTGTATGAAATTACCGCAAATATTGATGCTAGAGGTCTCAAAATTGATATAGGGACTCTTTGTAATAAACTACAAATAAGGAAAAAAATAAACTAGGTGAACCAAGGAGGGTTCCCTCATTTAAATGATAGAGGGGGGGATACTTGATTCGGACAAATATCCACCTTGCAATGATATTCAAGAAATAGATAGATAGATAGATAGATAAAACTCTTTATTGCACACCACAGAATAAAAATATAGAAAAAAAAAGAAATAAATTAAATACGAACAAACTTAGGAGTACAATTTGGCGGCCTTATCGCTACATAGCGATTTCTACCAAATACACCAAATAAAAGGAAATTAACCAAATAAAAAATATAGTCGTAAACAACTTACAAAAAGAAGTGAAATCCCAGCAAAAACATTTTCATGTAAAATGTTGCCAAGACGAGAACATGTGGCTCACACTATCAAAAAGTTATCAGATCTCATGTAGAGCAAGACTTCTAACTCTACACGCCCTAACTCTATAAATCCTAACTTTATAAACTCTACGCTTAAGTCAAAATATATTATGTCTTGGCTGTTTCGTTACTGTCACATGGGTGTAAAGTAAAAATATTATTCACTGACTTTGTACTTTTCTGATATACAATACCTAGTTTCTGTAGTAACGATTATTTATTAGATAGGTATTGAGTCTCCTCAGAAACTGCACTTAGGTTTTACTAACTGCATTGGTTTCAAATACTTCATCACACTTTGCGAAAGTGTGTTCCTTTGCTTTAGAGGATATTTTTAATAAATGGAAGTTTTTTCCCATAACAATGGTGATACCATTTAATTTTAATGTGAAATTTCTTGAATTTTGCATGGTCCATTATGCCACTTGCAAAACTCTATTAGAAAAGTACTGAACAGTGAATTAATTCTTCACTTTACGCCCATGTGACGGTACCGAAACAGCCAAGACATAATATATTTTGACTAAAGTGTAGAGTTTATAAAGTTAGGATTTATAGAGTTAGGGCGTGTAGAGTTAGAAGTCTTGCTCTACATGAGATCTGATAACTTTTTGATAGTGTGAGCCACATGTTCTCGTCTTGGCAACATTTTACATGAAAATGTTTTTGCTGGGATTTTATTTAGTCGGAGGCGCGGAGGGAGTGCAGCCCCCGCCCGTTGTAGAGTAAAGAGTAGGAAACATACATTTATAATATTATTAGTGTGATGAATAATCATTAAATAGGATTATGCAATAATATGCATGACTAATTGACCAATGTAAGTGTGACCTTTAATTTTTCTCACGTGTTTCCCTGGCGCCTAAAAAGCCGGTTCTCAGTGGCCCATTGAACCAGTAGCTCATAACGACACCCGAATCGAGATCAATAATAAAAATAATAATTATCATATTAATAGACGGATGTGTTTCTAATACATCATAATTCGTTTTCTTTGATCCCGTGTCTGATTTTCATTTTTATGAACACTTAAATGGTTATTGTTACTGCCCAGCTATTAGTATAATTTAAAGTTTTGACGGTTGAGATTTTTTATTATAAGTAAACTTATTGTATAACATGACCGTTGACTGTGAAATAGTTGCAATAAAATAATAAAAAATACGAAATCTACCTACCTATAGGTACTTATTTAAAATTATAAAAAATGATTAGCAGCATTAATCTTATCTTATACCTACCTTACCTTTAAACGAGCAATTCTTGTATAATATTATGTATACAGTATATATATCTATATAATCGGAATATCTGGAACAGCTCCACCGATTTTCATGTAATCAAGTAGGTATACCAACAGGCGGTTTCGGGGGCGATAAATCGTAGGTAAGTAGTTAGGATTCATTTTTAGAAAATGTCATATTTACTTTGATAATTAGCAAAAAAAAAATACCGAGCAAAGCTCGTTCTCCCAGATATTATTATTGTAAACTCTAGCGAATATGCGCCTGCTCACAGCTCAACTTGATCAAGTAAATTTTATCGAAGGCACTCAGAAGTAGCAAACTAATCACTATATCTCGTAGACCCAAATATTCTATCTTCAATCAATTTTATTATTTTTAATGATGTGAAGGGTTGCACAGTCACACCCTCTGGATACTTTTCTATTCGTCTTTTCGATCTTCTATAGGTATTGATTTTTATCGTCGACTTATTGTACACACGATGTTCTAAAAATCTTATGGCTCTTCATCCGTCGCTACAACTTTCGTACAGTTTACAAATAACACACCTATAGACTACAATAAGCACTATTCACAATAGTTAGAGTAAGTTATGAGAACGCGTAAACATTTCCATATTTATCAGCAACAGATATTTGTATCTAAAGGTCGTATGTAGATCAACATCGACATTTAGAGAATTCCTTGTCCCAATGGTGATTATAATAGCTAAACGGCAAACAACTGCCACATTACTGTGCCCACGAAATGCTATAAAAGTTAATCTAGCCTTTATCTTAGTTAATTAAATAAACTTAATTGCTATAGGCTTTTGTGTACCGTTCTAAGTACTCGTACCTACATAATATAGATTTACTTCTCTGATCTGTGGCTCTACCTGTATGCAATGTTAAATTATTATTATCTTTAAATGCATTTATTGGCTGACAATAAAATCTAAGTATTTGTGCGTTTAGTTGTTATTTCATCAATGTTCCTACGAGTACGAGTATATATTAAGGTACCCAAATCATCTTAAAATACATCCATTCACAACGACGTGGATAAGAATTTTCACATCTGAAGGACCTTATAATGTTGTCTATGAAACGGGATTTCATCTCTGCGCTTTCCGTGACATCATGCTCAAAGAGGATACAAATACAGGAGGATCCTCTTTGACTTTGATCGTGGACATGATGCAAATTTATCCATTTACAAAATTAATAAGCCTGTTGTGATCCAAAGTAGAGCCGTTCGTTAGAACTCGAAGTTCGAATAAAAATGGGAAATGCTTTCCAAAAAACCAACTTCAAATGCCACTACAAAGAGTGAAATAATTTTTATTTAAATTTTAGGTACCTACACCAATTCGAAGTCGGGCAATGTTTCATACAATCCCTAATAGTCCTTCTTACTTACTTGATGTGCGAAGAAATGACGAAGTCATAGACAATCGCCCGACTTCGAATTGGTGTAGGTACCTAAAATTTAAATAAAAATTATTTCACTCTTTGTAGTGGCATTTGAAGTTGGTTTTTTGGAAAGCATTTCCCATTTTTATTTTATACTTTTTAGTGGAAAACAATAAAATGCACAAGGCGTTGTAAAAATACCCAAATTGCTTGAGGTGTGTTTATAAAATCTGAAGAGATACCTCAAATTCACCAAGATCTCATCATCAGACCCTGACTTGATGACTTTAGTCATCAAATCAGTATCTGCTAGCAAATGCACCAGTAACTATAAAAAATACCCAACTCGCTTCAAGTATACTAGCAAAATTTGAAGAGTTCCCTCGATTTCACCAAGATCCCATCATCAGACCCTGACTTGATGACTTTAGTCATCAAATCAGTATCTGCTAGCAAATGTACCAGTAACTATAAAAAATACCCAACTCGCTTCAAGTATACTAGCAAAATTTGAAGAGTTCCCTCGATTTCACCAAGATCCCATCATCAGACCCTGACTTTAGTCATCAAATCAGTATCTGCTAGCAAATGCACCAGTAACTATAAAAAATACCCAACTCGCTTCAAGTATACTAGCAAAATTTGAAGAGTTCCCTCGATTTCACCAAGATCCCATGATCAGATCCTGACCTGATGACCATAGGACAACTTGGAAAATATTACTCTTTCTAATAATACTCAAATAGTTTCATGTGTCCATATAAAATTTGAAGAGTTTCCTCGATTTCTCCAGGATCCCATCATCAGATCCTGACCTGATTAAAATGGGACCATCTGGAAACAAAACCCTCTTAAACAAAAAAAGAATTTTTCAAATCGGTCCACGCGTCTTCGAGTAATCGGGGAACATACATAGAAAAAAAAAAAAAAAAAAAGATTCCGACGAATTGAGAACCTCCTCCTTTTTTTGAAGTCGGTTAATGATGACGATGCAGTTTACCCTATTAACTAAGAATTACCTGTTTTAAAAGCTTCAGAACTAGACGGCTAAGTAGGTACGCTAGTTTATACTAAATTTCTTTATCAATGAAAGATCAATATCATAGTTGATCGTCGTTCGATATTTGTCGACTAAACTAAGTTCCTAAGTAATTTCAAGTTCCAACGCGCTCTATACACTTAGGAAAAGCCCAGTACTAAATCAAACATATTATTACTAAGGGACGTATATTTATATCGAGTAGGTTTACTAGCTGACCCAGCAAAGGTTGTTTTGCCATTAGGGATATATAGAAAAAAATAGATAACAATTAACAACCAGCTCTCAGACCCAGTGATCATACACAGAAAATTTCATAACAATCGGTCGAGCCGTTTCGAGAGTTTGGTTACAATAATTGGCACGAGATTTTATGTACATAAATTAGAAAAAAAATGCAGATCCACAATATTATATTGTGTCTATTGCAAAGCCATTGCAAAATACAGTGCGACAAGGCTATTTTGGCGCGTGGCCAAAGTCTGAACTAACGCCGCTATCTTGTGCTACTGTTTGATAGTCACTATTGTATGTTATGTTGTTTTTGCTTACTATTAACTATTTCAAACTAAAATTGAAGTAAAATTGCGGAGATTTTATTTTATGGTTGCCTTTGTTTTGCAACAGCGCCCTCCTTCAAGTGCCAAAAGAGCCTTGTCGGACTGTATCTGCACTCCTTACCCTGAACCGCATTAAACACACATTCACCCTAGGGCACTTTACCTGCTAGGACCCTGGTATTCGTTAATCGTAATCCGATCTAGTGGAAACTATCTTGTCTAACATCATGAACTCTCACGCTAGTCACAGAAGTCAAGAAAGGTCGTTAAAAGGTGTTTCAAAGGTCTCACATGAATATTGCAGTTGGATTTTATACGTTGGTATTTTGGTGTAACTGGTGGAATCTGCGTTAATCTAATGATGAACTGATTATAGCCAAGAGTTTATTCGTACTCGTATATGTACTATGTACATTGTACATTACGTTTTACATTTCAAACGCTATTTAGCAGATAGACTGCTCGTATGGAGTCAATTTTTCCATAAAACGAATTACTTAATTCTGATGCGATCGACAAAAAGATTACGTACGTGATTTATCGAAGACAACTCCCATCTTATAAATTTTTTGAATTTCGTTGCATACACAGTTATGTAATAAGCGATCGAAAGGTTTCTATGACGATTATAGAAACTTAACTCTGACTAAGGAGTAACGCTGCAGGGCTTCAAGTGTTTATTATAATAATTTATAATAATATAAGTACCCATAACCCATTGCACGTTATAGTGATAACATAGTTACTCTTTCATATAGCCAGTCTCGGATTCTGAGAGGAAGAGGATGGTAAAAGAACGCTAGGTATGTATCTAAGTTCAAAGTCCTAAATTACTGTTGTCAGTTTATTAAAGTAATTAAGATATAATTAACCTGCTTTAAACCAGCAGTAAATATAAAGGCGTCGATACTCGATAATTAAAAAGGACAAGTCGGGATTGGTGGAGCGGGGTCAGAGTTTTAATGATAAATGGTCAGAGCGGACGACGACCGCAGCGACCACCGACGCCGCAGCTCATATTGCACGGAGTTCGATGAAAAATTAACATGATATTGGCGAAATTAGCTCAGGTGTCCAATCGTTCTGTTAGCTTCGCTTAACATTGCGGGAATGTGTTGTGAAATGGGTGAAATCGCGTCTTAGATGTCGCGAAAGCCTTAGATTACGCCCGCACACGAATTGCCGTGGTGGTGAAGTTAATATTTTACCAAATTTGACACTTTTGTGTGAAATAGTTTTTGGGATATGAGAGTTTTAAAAGTGGCTACAAATGGTTCCTGTAAAATTACACACGGTGCGCTTGTCAGATTTGAACTTGTCTGGCCACGCTTCCGAGTGTCTAGATTTTATAATGCCTAATTTGCCTGCCATAATTTTATCTACGACTAGCTGTTGCCCGCGGCTCCGCCCGCGTGCAGTTCGTTTTTTTTACAAAAATGTTTCCCGTGGAATTTCTTAATTTTTACCAAGATTTCCCGTACAAAATGAGTGGTCCTTGGGTTCGATGGACCCGTAACGGAGTCTTCTTCCAATCTCTCCTGTCAACGTGCTATCTTCTTTTACACAATTTACCTATATCTTCTTTGGTCTTCCTCTACTTATACACTCTGTCGAAATCGCTTATGTTACTCAATTCGCATGGAGTAAGATAGAGTGGGGCGTGTCATCGTGGATTGTAATATCTATACTAACCAAACTTATCTTATTCTGTGATGATACCAACGCCCAGATATTGTAATTAAGCATTCTGATGCACTACTGTGTACGTAGCAACCCGTTCCTGCTACGTACGGGTTATCTTGTATAGTTATACCAAGATGCACGATCAAAAGGACGATTTAAACTGTCGATATTTCGACCCCGTTTTGATTGTGCTACGGAGATAAGTAGCTATAGGTTTTTTTAAACATCCCACGGGTGCTCTCAAATTTTTCACGATGAAAAGTATCTTAAATGTTGACCGGGCATATATATAAAGTAGGATCATAAAATTTCATTAAAATCCGTTACTTGAAAGACGCCTGTTTTTGTAATGTTTTCTTTCCCGCGGGAACTCGATTGGATTAATAAGTTTTACTATATATATATTTTGTTAAAAAGGCAACATAAGGTATCAGCATAACCAATTTTACTAAATTAAGTTCATTAGTTGTTGTTTACAAAGCTGTTAAATTAATTGCAGTTTTTTAACTATCCCACGGGAACTCTTTATTTTACCGGGATGAAAAGTATCCTATATGTTGACCAGGGACATAGGCTACCACCACACAAAATTTCATTGGAATCGGTCCAGCCGTTCCAAAGATTAGCCCGTACAAACAGACAGACAAACAGACAAACAACAGATTTATTATATGTATTGATTGATTGATGATTAGTAAATCCTTAGGCTACGAAAGAGCTGGATTGGTGAGTGAATTCTTAGGCTACCAGCTACGAAAAAGCTGGATTGATGAGTGAATCCTTAGGCTACGAAAAAGTTGGATTGATGAGTGAATCCTTAGGGTACAAAAAAGCTGGATTGATGAGTGAATCCTTAGGCTACAAAAAAGCTGGATTGATGAGTGAATCCTTAGGCTACAAAAAAGCTGGATCGGAAAGTGAATGGATATGAAAAAGCTTGACTTGACTTGACTGCCTCGGCAGCCGTCAGCCGTAGTCATTTGAAACCTGTGAAAATTCCATTTTATGAACTTTTTTGTGTAGGTCTAGGTCTGAAAATAGGACGATAACTATTTCTCATACCCCTAGATAAATGGAAAACCACCTGGATCAGCTTGTAACTTTATAATATTTACTAGAAAGCCGTGAAGAGCTTGCGGTTGAAAAATAAATAATATTTCGGTATGACATTATCATAGGTACAAGCAACAGCCAACAACCAGTTTTATGATTGTCAAGTGTCGGCCGAGCGTGAAATTGGACAACCGCTGCTTTGCTGATGCGGATCCTACAGAGACAGACTTTCCTACAAATTGTTTTATTTCTGTGGCTTGGGTAAACAACATTGTGTGTGCTGACAATTCTTCAGTAACACGAATATTATTTATCACATTTCTTGGAGTCCCGTACCCAAAAGGTAAAAACGGGACCCTCTTACTAGGACTTCGCTGTCCGTCCGTCCGTTCGTCTGTCATCAGGCTGTATCTCTGGAACCGATATATTTCGACACTTCACGACAACAAAGTAAAATCGACAATAAACCCTTTTATTACAAATCCCGTAGAATTTTTCGCGGGATAAATGAGTGTAAGTTCTCGGATTCGACGGGCCAGTAATGGAGTCTTCTTCCATTCTCTCCTATCAGCTGTCACCGTGCAATCCTCTTTCACACAATCCATCCATCTCTTCTTTGAACTTCCTCTAATTACTAACCAAACTCCTCTTATTCTGAGAGGAAACCCACTCCCAGCTATAATTGTAGGGTTGAAAAGAAATAGAATGGAATGGAATGCCTAATGCCTAATGTACCTATCTACTTAATTAGGTACCTTTTCATTTTATTGAATTGGAATATTTAATTGTTACTTTGTTCCTGAATAGTTAATTAATCATGTAGCTGTATAAATGCATTATTCATATTAGTCTTGTGAATAATAAGATTGAAATTTGAATAATTCTAAAATGATTTATATGTTGGCATTATTGTGACCTGTGGCATTAGAGACATATACGTCTACCAATAAGAGAATTTAACTGCCCTTTATTGGTCGACTAATAATCAATACTCTCTTATCTGATTATCTTTTGCCTATTCGCGGTTTTGTTGAGTTTTGTTGACAGTATTTGACAGTCCACGACATTTTTCTCGCTTTCCGCCCCCTCTTAAATACGACCGTCTTGCTACGAGTATGATAGACCGATAGGTAATTTATATCAAGCGATGATGATGAAGACAGTCCCTCGCAAGCAAAAGACTTTAAGAGATTTTAATTGAATATTAGTAGATAGGCACAACACAAAGGTCATCAAACTACCTCGATATCGATAATATCTTTAAGTGTAGACTCGATCTCTCATCTAAGATCGAATTAGACACGGTGATTGGTGTGAACTGTTAAGTATAAAATAAATGTTGTTGTGAAACCTTTTTTATGCACCTTTAAGTGCGTTTTAAAACGGTTGTTATTTTGTGCAGGTATTTATTGTTTGATCACAAAACTTTACTTAATATAGGTAGGTATAGGTACTACTTGCCTTACTAATTATTGGTATAATCACCATGCTATATCAGAACAAAACTCATTTTTACTGTTAAGTAATTATTTAGTCACAGACCACAGTCGTCATTTGTTGCGCCTGCGCAGGTAGAGTTGCCAGTAGGCTGTATTATGTATAGGTATACGGGGGGTGGTACCTACACTCCATCCCCAGCCGAAGTACGCATAGACAATAATGTATTACAGCATTACTTTGTTTCCAATTGACGCTGTTGGTGTCAAAACGCGAAAATTTTTTGACACCAGTAGGCAGTAAACTGGTGACACTGGTTTACTCGCGATTTTCTCAGCAATCCGCAGTAGGTTGAAGTTTTTATAAAATCGGTGTTACCACAGATTAGAAAATACGTATGTTTTCTTTTTTCTGTGAGTTTTCTATAAAAATTAATAAAACAAGTAAATAATTTAAAAATTTAAAAACAAAACAGCCCTTTGGTATAACGATTTTTCCAAAAAAACATAAAGCCTATTGTTACTCGGAATGATGTAAGGATTCTAACGATACGCTATAACTATTATGTCCAAATCTATTCAGCCGTTCAGAAGTAGAATAAAGTAACTCACATACATACATATTACATACATACATACATGAACCCTAAAAAAATTACACTCCTTTTTTTGGGCAGTCGTGTAATGGAGTATAAATGAAATGGCAATAAACCTTTGGTTTTCCTCGATTTCCGAACCTTTTGTGAGCGAGCCTTGGCCCTTGATCGTATTATTCTCGGACGCTTTATTTTGTACCCGCATTTCGAGAGAGTCCATCAAAAAATTGACGGCCGTCAAAGGCTCGCGTGACGCAGAAAGCTGTTGAGCGAGGAGCGGGCATCGCCGGGAAACTTGAGCCCTCGCCTGGCGTCCATTTGATTCGTATTAACGCACGGCTAGTGCCGCCAACTGTTCCAGCTTTCCCGGATTGACTCCAAGAAGTACTTTTTTTCTTTTTTCTCCTCTCTGACTTTTGAAAAGCTGTTTCGTTAATCGTTATAGTCCGCTTTATCCCTAGATCATATGGGTCACTTCCTACCAAACGTGATCTAGGTCTGGTTATAAACAAGCCACGGTGGAATGCTGGCTGTAGTAATTTATTGTTGCAACCAGCATTTACTATAGTTCAAAAATTTAATAATTCATTTATTTATTACTTATTTAATATAGATAAAAAAGGTGTAACATAAATATCTACTGAAATACTATGTATAGACTAAATAAGGTAGGTAGGTACATCTGAAGTCTATACAAACTGTTAGTGGTTGTGTTCCAGATATACACATATACACATTTCAACTATTATTTGATGGAGGTTTTTCCCACAAATATGTTCTGCCTCAGAACTTGAACATACGTATCAAGGCGACATAGAGCTCACGTAGCTCAGTAGCAAGAGCACCCAGCCCCGTTAGCCGTGGGCAAAGATGCTGTGGGACGCAGCGCGGGTTCAATTTTTATATCTTATAGGAAATCCTAAGTGCGTAAAATATTATAAAAAGATTATGAAGTAAAATTAGTGTCCCACAAATGTAGCGCGAGCACCTGGCGACCCCGCGCTCAAGTAATACAACAAATAAAGGGGAGGTCGTTGCCCCGCGAAGCACGAAGCAAAACCAAGTCTGCTGCTCTCACAAAAGAAATAGTTAATATTAGAGCTCGCTCCTCCCGAGTGTCATTAGTAGCGGCACAAAGCTCCGGAGTCATTCCACGCTCCTACTATTTGTCAGCGGCAAAAAGTGCCTCGTCCACAACAATTACGGGACCGGCTTTCCAGCGCGCTCGTAATTCGTCATGTTCTGGTCGGCCGCTCGATCCGGACCCGTCAGTAATTCGACGTTTCCCGCGCCGCGCATCACAAGGTAGGGAGGAAACGATGATTTACCTGTGCGGTGTGCCCAAACCGAATACGTTTTGACAACCTCGAAGTCGCAGGGGCACGCGCTCGGATTCGCTAGTGGGAGGTCGCGGGTTAGATTCCCGCCACGGGCCGCTTTGATATTTCATAAAAAAAACCTCAACTCAAAAGTCAAAATATCTTTATTTCATATAGGCCTAACATACAGGCACTTGTAAAAAGTCGGTATTGTCTTTGTTGCATAAGTATGGTGATAACTACCTACAAGTCGACATAATTTCTAAATTGGCTCAGGTCTGGTCTGGTGTGAGGCTTCGGTCGTGGCTAGTTAACACCCTACCAGCAAAAACGCACCGCCAAGCGATTTAGCGTTCCGGCGCGATGCTGTGTAGAAAGTAGAAACCATTGTGGGTAAGTTACTTATCCCTTCCTAGTTAGTGCGACAACATCTTCGACTGCATCATCACTTACCATCAGGTGAGATCGCAGCCAAGTACCAACTTGTATAGTGTTAAAAAAAGGATTGTGGGGTTTTATGAAACCATGGTAAAAGTGAAACTTTTGTGGCCTTGGCTGCTCTGACGAGCGCCTTTCCCTAGGCACTCCGCGGCCGACCGTCACGCGACATGCAACACACAGACGAAAAACATACCACACTAGGGTTGCCTGAGTGAGTAGGAATTTGTTTGGAAAAGGCTTGAACGCCTTTAGCCATAATATAATATGACTTCTCTGCAATCGTCCTTGAAGATCATTCCAAATCAATGTGGATCGGTGTAATAAAAAAATGTATCGTTCTTTGATCACGTGACCTATCGAAGACAACCTGCCATTCATACATTTTGGATATTTTTTTCATAATATGTAATGAGCGATCAACAGGACCTTAGGTCTTAGGACGATCGCAGATGAGTCACTTCATGAGATCAGAAAAAATGGCGTTCCAAAATAATTATTTTTTTGTTCTCCTATCCAAGCTGCAGAAGATTTACCTATAATGCTAGTAATAGCACGCATGCCTTCCTATTGTCGAATCTGGGTGCCTTATTTAAGTGAAGAGTGAATAGACGTTTTCTGGGCAAGTACCTACACTCCAACCTAGACCTCATCATTGCTTTCCATCAGGCATGATTGTCGTCATGCGACAGCCTATGACTATATATCATAAAAAAAAAGTATTTCTAAAGATTTGGAACACTTCAAGAGATTTGTAAGCCTTCTTTCATTTTCTCCGCAGACATTTCATAAGCAAGTTACTGTATCCATGGCACCTATAAAAAGTATCTGTGTGTGCGTGTGTTTATTTTCTGTCAAGCATTATAAAATAATACCTATCAAGGCTTTAGAATCAACAACAAGTTTTAAAATTACTGTTCAAACATTAGTTTATTCGGAGCCACCAATTTCTGCGTCGATAAATCAGCTGTCAGCGCGGATGAAGTTGCAGCGGTTAATGTTACTGTGGAAGATTACGAGATAATGTATTCTTGTATTTTATGCCTCCAGGCTGTTCTTCAATTACTGGAACCGTTCAATATAACACAAGGGATGCTCGTCTGCATCGATCGCCTTTATTACTCGTACTTACTCTAATCTATCAGTGTTTAACTTTGCCGCTATAACATATACAGAATAATAGAATAAAATGAAGATATACATAAGGGGGCTCCCATACAGAAAACGTGATATTTTGCTCGTTGATTCAGAAGACCCATTATTCCTCTACTTGTATAGTAGCAGTAGCAGGTAAATGGGCCTTCTGGCTTCTGCATCACAATTTCGATACGATGGATAGACTCGCACTAGGCCGATTATTTTTCGTACAATCTACAATATAAGAACGTAGACGGTTTTTTTATGTCCTCCTCACTCTTACTAATATACGCTAGTGCCAGTGGGTAGGAACGACAGGTATTATTGACAACATTTAACCTAAGTGTTATGAACTCAGAAATGACCTTGTGAATGTTTCCCATACGTACATTCATCGATATAGCTTGCACTCATCCTGGCCTTATACGTAGCCTTTACAAATAGGTCTCATATAGGTGTGAAAAGAACGGTTCAACGCTCGAGAAAACGTCTCTATTGTAGGTATTAACGTCTCTTTTGTATGTCGGTGACACTTATCCATAAGCTTCACCGTTCATAACAATGGATAAAATATAATGATCTTTATTAAGGGCTCAGCAGTCGTCTGAAACCTAGAGGATCATTTGTTGTGCCTTTTGTACAATTTCTAGCCTCGGAATTATGGATTGATTGTATTTATGAATGTTCGGGATGAAACTACATAATATCTAGTTAAGAGATTAAATTTCATCGATGGTTTTCTTCTGCTGATCAAGACAAGACATTCCTTAACGAGGATCAAAGATTAGACTTAGGATTCTCTATTACAATAGATTTTGTTCGTTGTGTCAGAGTGTAGTACCTACACAAATTCCTGTAGTCTAGGCTCATTGCGTAGCTGGCAGTTGAAAAGAAGAATTTACAATTACATCCATTGTAGCTTCTGATACACCTAAATCAAATCAGAAAAATTGAGATTTTGTAGCAACTTTTGGGAGACAACTTTAACCAATCGTGTTACTGCTTCACAGCGAATTTACTTGTAGATTAAAGACCTATTATACATGACGTTTAAATTTAAAAATAATGTCGCTTAAATAGCCGTATGCGCCGTTAAAAAACGAGGTCGGAAAGCGGTAAAAATGAAAAGCGCGTGTGAAAATCTGTATCGATGAGGGTACTCGTCCTAATGACACGGAGGGGTATAAAGATGGTACAGTTTACTGAATATTATTATGATTGTACCCGCACTCTACGCGACAGCCGCGCCACGTGCCGAGATGCGGGCGCAATCCAAGCTTAATTGATTTAATTTCGGTTGCTTGTACCTACGCGTATTGCACTGGTTGTTGATTGATATTATAATCAAGTTGTTTGTTATTGCACGAGCACCGTGTGATGTTTTTGATGAAGATCGAAAATGATTCGTACCCGTTAAATTGGTTGTCTGGCAGGTCAGATTACTTCTCAGTAAAAACTGACTCACTACAATACAATCGAAATATCTGATGTTGTAAGAGTGATATGTTTCATTTCAATAAGAAAGCCTTTAAGTCACTGTAGCACTTAGAGATAAAAATTAATTTGCATCCGAAGTAAGATTTACGGTAACGAGTCTTATTGGTATTGACGTGCCTGTGTGGCAATCCTGTAACAGTCATCCCGTAACATTTCCCAATCCCAGCTGAAAAAAATTGTGTAGAAGTTCCTAATCCTATAGTCTAAGAGTAACCTACTCGTATTGCACTGTTGTTGATTGATATTATATTCAAGTTGTTTGTTGTTGCACGAGCATTGTGTGATGTTTTTGATGAAGATCGAAAATGATTCGTATGCGTTAAATTGCTTGTCTGGCAGGTCAGATTATTATTTCTCAGTAGAAACTGACTCACTGCAATCGTAATATCTGATTTTGTAACTTGTTCTTAATGTTGTTCTGTAAGAGAATTTATTGTTTCATTTGAATGGAGAGCTTTTAAGGTATTCTTGCCTTAGAGATGAAAATTAAATCGACCCGAATTAATATTTACGGCAATTAGTTTAATTATAATAATAATTGACGTGTCTGTGTGGCAATTAATCCCGTAGATAACATTTCGTAACTCAAAAAAATTTGAATATATTTGTAATACTTACTAATATAATGAATAACATTCTCAGGAGTTTTCCGTCCCAAATTCTTGTATATTATGCCTGTAATGTTACCTCCTTTGAATAATAAAATTAATAAATAAAAAAGCTTTTTATTTCTTGCTTACAATAACAAAGTACGTATAGGTATTACACTTATGTAGAAAACACTTAATTAGAAAATAAGATATATATATAAATAAACCTAATATTTTACTTAGTTTAAAATTTTACCTAAATAAAAGCAAAATAAAAGCAAGAACCCCTCTAGTTGAGAGTAAAAGCCTCCTCCAGAGAAGACCACCTATCCCTATCTTTGGCTATTTGTAGCCAGTTTTTGCCCGCGCATTTCTGTATGTCGTCCGACCATCGTGCAAACGGCCTGCCTACCCTTCTGTGACCTGCAGGTCCTGGCCAGGATGTCAGCCTTAACGGCCATCGATCGTCGCTCATCCGTGCTATATGGCCGGCCCATCGCCATTTTAGTTTATGAGCGTATTGGAGAGCATCTGTGACTTTTGTTTTTTGTCGTATGGTGTCATGGCGAATTTTTTGTATTTTCCTTATTTTCATAACACTTCTCTCCATGCTTCTTTGACAAGATTTGATTATGTGTTTAATGCGATAGGTATATTTCCATGTTTGGCAAGCATAGGTAATTGAAGGTAATAGGCAAGTATCCAGCACCCTTGTCTTTATTTTCAATGGCATGTTGCTCTTAAGAACTTCTTTAAGACTCCAATATTTTTTCCATCCACCATTAATTCTTCTTTCCACCTCCAAATCATTATTCTGACAGTTGAAAGAAATTTGCTTGCCCAAGTAAATGTAACTATCTACGTATTCTATTGATATATTCTCGAGATAAACAGGAGTTTCAATAAAATTTGTCATAATTTTGGTTTTGCTTAGGTTTAGTTCCAAGCCAACGACCCTGCTTGCTAATTGTAGAGTCTCCATCATATGTTTTAGTTCATTACAGTTTTCTGAGAGCAAGACAATGTCGTCAGCAAACCTCAGATGATTGAGGTATCTACCGTTTATGTTAATTCCGCAGTTTCGCCAGTTCAATTTCCTAAACACCATCTCGAGTACCGCTATAAAAATTCTAGGAGAGCAGGGATCTCCCTGTCTCACGCCTCTCTTTATGGGTATAGTTGGCCCTAAGCGCTCCAGTTTTACTCTACTAGTGCATTCTTTATAGAGGTACTGTAATACTCTTACATAAGTGTGCTCTACATTTTGTGAGAGTAGAGCTTCCCATATCGCTGAGTGAAGTACAGTATCAAATGCCTTTTGATAGTCTATAAATACAATGTAGAGCGGTTTTCGAAACTCTTGATACTTCTCTATCAGCATTTCTAATGAGTGAATATGGTCCACAGTAGAGAAACCTTTTCGGAACCCGGCTTGCTCGATTGGTTGATGTTCTTCTAGCGATTTGCTAATTCTTTCCTTTATAATTGATGCGAAAAGTTTGTAAAGCGTGGACAGAAGGCTTATTGGCCTATAATTAATTATATATATATAGCTGCTTGTGCTGATTGGCCACTGATTGATCACCTCTCCTGAACAATTTTGTATGAAAAAAATTTTTTTTAAGGATCATGTCGTATAGAAGGAAAAAATTCATTAAGAACAAAAATATGGAGAGAGCTGATGATTGAGGATATCGAAGACGGGTCAAGAGCACAGCCAAGGGTATTGAAGATAGGTGGGGGGTGCTCGACCAAATGTCATTTGAAATGTCATCCAATTGGCAGATAGGTGAAAAAAAATTCAAAATGGCGGATTCAAAATGGCGGCCATTTGAATTTCGTCAATATCTCGGAAAGTATAAAAGATGGAAGAATGGTTTCTCGACAAGAAGTGATCAGGATCCGAAGGTCTATTTGATGGATAGAAAAAAAAATTCAAAATGGCGGAATTTATTTTTCCATAGAAAATGTATGGGGAATGTTGAAGAGACTAACAGTTGGTTATTATGCAAGGTTGTGATGCGGTTTTTCGGAGAGTTACTAGAGAAAAATATGTAGAGAGCTGATGATTGAGGATTTCGGAGACGGGTGAAGAGCACAACCAGGGTATCGAAGATAGGTGGGGGGTGCTCGACCAAATGTAACTCGAAACGTCATCCAATTGGCAGTTAGCTGTAAAAAAAAACAAAATGGCGGATTCAATATGGCTGCCATACAAATTTCGTGTTGTTCTACCTCGGAAAGTATAAAAGATAAGAGAGTGATTTCTTTGCAAGACGTAATTAGAATCTCAAGGTCTACGGGATGAATGAAAAAAAATCAAAGTGGTTGAATTTATTTTTCCATGGAGAATGCGAATGCTACAATAAACAAGGCCTATGAAAAACTATGAAAAGTATGAGAAGAGATGATGGTCTACGATTTAGATGATGATTGAGGAGCACGGTCATGGATTTAAAGATAGGTAAGGGCTGTTTGAATAAAAAATACACTGAACCTCATCATGAGGTTCAGTGTATTTTTTATTCAAACAGCCCTGAACTATCTTTAAATCCATGACCGTGCTCCGAGGTAATTCTTTTAGCCCATTGCCAATCAGATTCCAATTGGCGATGGAGATGACGGCGATTCTTTTATAGGTGAGAAGACAGCCCGCGGGCCACATGTGGCCCGCGCTCCCACGCGCCCTACTAGTTAATTATATTCTTTGGGTCGCCTTTCTTATACAAAAGAATAATGTTGGATTGGGACCATTGGCTAGGGGTCATGCCAGAATTTAGTATCATGTTAAATAAATGTGCCAGTGGTGTTGCCAGGTATTCGCTAGCTATTTTTATAGCGTCATTGGTAATATGGTCTGGGCCTGGACTCTTTTCTGGCTTTAATTTTTTTTAATTTTCTAATAATTTCGGATTTATCCACCGGCTCTATCATTCTGTCATCGGAATTTTCCTGTAATATAGGAACTCTTGATAAATCGTCTGGCGAGCTATAGAGCTTTTTGTAAAAAGCTGTAGCAGCATGTAGTATGTCCATCCGGTTAGAAAAAGTCTTTGTGGGTCCTTTGTAACTCTACTGGCAGCCTCAAAAAAAAAAGCGTACAAACAATTAAATTCTCATAAATTCTCACAAAACTTGGATTGAGGGCCTCCAAGGACCCTCCTTTGAATATTATGTTATTTTTGAATATCGTACCTGTTTCCACAGCAGTTAAGAAAGTACCTAGGTACTTAATTACGTGATTGTTTTATCGTTACTCCGAGGCCAGAGTATGGGAACAGTAGTGAGAAAATAATATAGTACAGTGCGACAAGGCTATCTTGGCGCGTGGCCAAAATCGGAACTAACGCCGCTATCTTGTGATACTGTTTGATAGTTCGCTCTGTCGGTACATCGCTACTGCATGTTGTGTTATTTTTGCTTAACATTAACTAAAATAAAACTAAAATTGAAGTAAAATTGTGGAGATTTTATTTTCTGGTTGCCTTTGTTCTATATCAACGCTCTCATGACAATGCCATTCAAGTGCCAAGAGAGCCTTGTCGGACTGTACTTATTTATTTATTACCTTCTTGCTAAACTGCTTGTAAGTAATTGTTATAACTACCTTATAACATGTAATAGTATTGTATGTTACATCATTCAATTTGATGTCTGATTGTATTAGGTACCATAATAATCTTTTCTATTGCCTTTGTGGCTTTGTGACCTTAATCGTCTTCGTCTTCGAATGGTTTTACATTCTGATATTGAGATAATACATTTACCTGAAGAACTCAAGCGATTTCATCAAATAACTGCATACGAGTAGGTATAATTTATATTGTAGGTATGAATTTTATTTTAGCTTCACCCGGGATTCATCAAATCCCCTGGGGAATTAATGAAATCAAGGATTTGATCGTCTCTCTGCAACAGAATGATGAAAATCAACATAATCATAAAACTTATAAACCTGCCTATTTGTATCAAAACATAATATTTTGTTTATTTTGTAGGTAGGTAGGTATATAAAAAATACTGAACTATGTTCTTAAATCTACGCTGACAAATTGTCCGTTGACCTTCGTATAAGTTGTACATACATAGGTAAGTACCGCATGCGTAAATCTTAATGATATTATTATAGCTCAAAAGTTATACTAAGATCGAGAAAAATTTGGACGACTCAATTATTCAAGGTCAAAATAAATGAAGAAGAATGATGGTAACTGCACGTGGAAACCGAGAGGTAAAGTCGGTAAACCGCACCGTAAATCAATATACGCGTATGGTATTCCCGTTCTTATATAATTGTGATATGAGCTATAATTGTTAGATACATTTTGTGATATGGTAGTTTGTAAGATAATAGTAAAGGGCCATGGCAATCCGGTTTTATCGTAAGCAACCGCGTATAGGGCAAACTACTCGACGTAGCTTTACGATGCTTATGCGCGCCCCGTAGAGTCGAGCGAGCTTTTTATCGACTTTATTATAGTTTTATTTCCATTGACAAAACTAGCTTTAATGGAAAGTTACTAATGAATATATGGAACTACTATAATATTATCATTAATGGCATTCATTAGTTTTACTTTCATAATACATAAATAAATAAATATCGAGGAAGTTTGATACTTGAAGTAGATAATATTATTTATTAATGCCTTCACGTTATCAAAAGTATAAAATACTAGTGGACGCCTGCAGCTTGCCTCGCGTGAACTTCGGTTTTTCACAAATCTCGCGAGAACCATGGATTTTCCGGGATAAATATTTCCATTCCCAGTTATTCGGTTCAGTAGTTGTGGCGTGATGGAGAAGCAAACAAACACACATATATATTAAACGCGTACTACACAAATACAAAAAATAATCTAATATCTCCTTAAATTAGGGATATAAAAATAGCTTACCTACGGCCTACTCTCAGCTCTACCGAACATACAAAGAAAATTTCATAATAATCTGTCGAGCAGTTTCTTAGGAGTTTGGTAACAACTATTTGGCACATTTGGCACAGAATTTTATATATTAAAGAGATATTTACAGTGCGACAAGGCTATTTCGGCGCGTGGGCAAAATCGGAACTAACGCCGCTATCTTGTGATACTGTTGGATAGTTCGCTCTGTCGGTATATCGCTATCGTATATTGTGTTGTTTTGATTAATATTAACTTAAATACAACTAAAATTGTGATAAAGTTGAGGAGATTTTATTTTCTGGCTGACTTTGTTCTATAAAAATGCCCTCCTGACAATGTCATTCAAGTGCCAAGAGAGCCTTGTCGGACTGTAAAATCTGAGCGTGATTATACTTACCTACCTTCTTTACGATGTTTACGATATATCACGTATGTTTACATAAATATTCATAGGTTTACATTTTAATAATGGCCCATAAAGATTCCGATTCCCGACAGGAACAACAGACGCTGGACGTGGCGCTACACAAAATAGGGTATTTCATGCCCTTTACGCACAAAAGTATAGAAACTTAAAACATCTAAAGGGTATCGCAGAGGAATATGAGAGTTTATTTTCATCGATAAAAAATTATGGACACCACTATAGTAGCTCGTCCTCAAACAAAGAGACCAGGCAGAATCCGTCAAGTCACGCCGAGCGCGGCCTATCCCATCGCCTAAACAACGACGAAAACTAATCGAAAACACCCGAAACCAATCATTTTCTAATTAGAAAAAAATGCGGATAGCATCGAATTCTTCGTCGCGGTCAAATTCGATTGAAAAATAAAATTTTATTAACTCTATTCTGATTCACCAAACTCTGTAGATACCTACTACGATAATTTTGATTTTGAACCTATACACTATTTTGTAACGTGTGGTATGCTCATACAATGCCCACGACACCATAAAGTAAGTAGTGAATGGCATATAGACCGCGTGACTTGTCGATAGCAACTGTCATTCTCATTTGAATTTTGTTCCGCAAGCGTACCAGAAACAATCGTAGAAATAGAGTAGATAGTGTGCTCAGCTCAGGAACTAAATATTTAATTTGGTTCCCCCGTCACCTTCTTACCATAGAACGGCAAGACATCGAAAAGCCTTGCACCCCTACATAGTTGACGTATCAAAGACTCATTATACGAAGCGGTTTACTTCCATCGTTCCTGATATGCACTGCAAAGGACTGGAAGGTACTGTATTACAGGCAGTGTCGTTCCCAACTCCTACATTTTGGGCACCCTCAAATCAAGAGTGAATAGGCATTTCCTAGGCAAGCGCTTTCCAACTTAGACTGTAGACTCTCCATGAGGCGTGATCACAGTCAAGTGCTAGCTTATATTGTTAAAAAAAAGATATGGTTGGCTATATTATGGATGGCTAAGGCTGCAATTCAAGTCTGTTTAGTGTCTACCCTCCCCCTTAATTTTACAATGCGTGTGAAACTTCGCTCAGGTATCGACCGCGCCCGCAGCGTGGTGTGCCTATTTATCGACCCTTATAATTAATATTATGTGTGCATGTGTAATTTAGTAATTAACTAGCTGACCCGGCAAACGTTGTTTTGCCCTTAGAAATATAAGAATGTTAGATAAATAGAGATTTAAACTATCCTATCTCTCAAGTTGGATCGAACTGCACATGCACGGAAAAAAAAATTAGCTGTGGTAACTAAAATTTAGTAATGGTAGCTAAATTTATTCGAAAATATACGGACAACTAACTATTTAGCTCTCGTAGCAAAGTGTTTTTAGCTAACAAAAATTAGCTGTGGTAGCAAATATTTAAATTCGCACACCATGGTGTGCGAATTTTATTATAATTGGTTAAGTGGTTTAGGAGTCCATTGAGGACAAACATTGTGACACGAGATTTATATATATTAGATGTATAATGTAACCCTTCTTTAATGATGTGCCGTGAATCCTGTCGCGATTTAGAGTTTCCACTGTTAGTGGATATGTGTTGGACGCTTTGGTTAGTCAAGAGTTTATTGATACCAAAGGCAGTTAATCATACATAAATTGATGTTATCAAAGAGTTGGTTGAGACAAATATACACCAATATTTTTTGTTCCTCAATACTCAGAATAGGATAGGTTATAGGTAGGAGCTTATGACAATTTTATACCTAAGTAAATACAAATAAAAGATTTACTTCTAAATTGGTACCTACGACCCCTATACTAATAAACCATATTCTGGAACTATTGTATAAATACAGATCTCAGAAAGGCGTGCTTTCGAGAATTAATTTTTTGTGCAGGTATTATTCAGTAGGTCTGAGAATAGGACGTAAACTGTTTTTCATTTCCCAACATAACACTTAAATACGTAATAGGTACCTATTGTCGACCATAATTTAAATAATTTATGAGTGACAAGGACAACAAATTTTATTGTTTCTTTAGAGAACAAACGAGAAAAATTCGACAAAATGAGGCTTCTCGCTGAGTCACGAAGATCGTTGACCCTGAGCGTCGGCCATCTTGCGTCTGCGCAGCAATCTACCCTTGTTTTACGATGTGGGGCGGATAAAACGACAGGGGTGGACTTCTTACATATGCCATGAATAAATCATTAAATGTCAACCGCACATTGTTGTTGTGAATAAAATACCTTTGCTAAAAACATATAACTATCTATCTTGTTTTTATTGGATTTTTTTAGTTGTTACCACGTAGGTTGGTAAATGACTGTATTGATACTTTTCAATGATAGTATTGCTTTGATATAATTGATGTTACCTTCCTACCTAATGTCACACGCTTTCGCTGTTTGTTTGTGTATTAAGTAGGTAGGTATTTTAGGCCTATCTATTCCAACATGAGCGCTGAGGATATCCGAGGGGGTTTTAGTGGATAAAAATCCCACATAATAATCTACTTACAGATAATATCTCAATGAAGTTTCCCCCCGAATAAAAAGTCTGGTGGGAGGCTTCGTTCGTGGCTATAGATAACAACCCCTCCAGCAAAGATTCACCCCGCCAAGCTATTTAGAATTCAGAAGATGCTGTGTATAGAAAGTAGAAACCGTAACTTCTAAAGTTACTAACACCTTTCAAGTTAGTTAGTACCTACACAAACATATAAGTTACTATATAAGTACATCACTTACCACCAGGTGGACTCGCAATCAAGTAGACCGTACTAACCTGTGTAACTTTTACTTTTACCTACAGTATAAAAATATTATATATCTAATAAAATCTTTCAGTACAACAATAATATCAAACAACTTTTTTTCTAAGCTTGAAACGTTGTTTGTTATTTCACATCGCTAGAATCCAAAACAAAATTAGATTCTAAAAGTAATTTTTTTGATCATATATATTTTCCGCTGTTGTACTTACGTTAATTTTGCGGTCGGACAATTTTATAGCATTGTAAGCTACTGTAATAATTGTGAGGCGAAACAATTTAGCTGCCATGGGCCTCTCTGACGTCACTGGGCCGCAATCAAATGTGAATTGAGCAGCGCCAGCGTGGCAATGACCACAACTTTTATAAATCACGACACGACGCAAGCTAAGCATTGATACGTCATACGATACTCTACTGTCGAACCTATTTTTTATCATACTGACGATATTCTAAATAATTGTATGCCATAATTGCTATGTGGTATCTCTAAAACCTTTTCTTCTGTTATATAAAATTCTCGTGCCAAACTTCTCCAAAAATCGAAACCGTTAACTCTCGGAAACGGGTCCAACGATTTTTATGAAAATTAGTATACTTCAGATTAATTAATTAATCAGGTTTCGATAAGATTAATTGAGCGAATAAACAATGTCGTAATTACCAAAAAAAATACAGAGCAAAGCTCAGTCACCCATTTATTAATATTTATGGTAACCCAATTATTAATATTTATGTAACTCTAGTTGCCATACCTAGTAATGATACACAGTATAGAACCATAAGTATATTTTAATAGTTCTGATATATCCGTTAAATTGATCACGTGACTTCTGCGCAGATAACTATCATTTACATTTTTTTTAATTTTGTTTCGTTTTGGTTCTAACGGTTTCTACTTTCTATACACAGCATCGAAAACTTCCTGTGAGGATCTCAAATAGCGTATCTACCTCATGTCATACAGCTACGGCTGATAGTCTACCTTCTCTTATTTACTTTGTTCCAATCATAATTTGAATTCATTTGACTAATTGGTAAAAGATAAAAGGAAAAAATTAATTACGTTATTAAACAAAACGTGAATTAAATTTCAAGATAACGGTAATTTTGTATATCGCATCGTTGTCGGTGTCGCTTTATTTAAAAACGCCTATACATTATACAAGTACAGGAAAATATTGTAAATATTCACAGAAACTTTATGTTTACCTTTATGTTTTGCTATACATGGATTTTATGGAGATGGATTTTATTTTGGGTAAGTCCTTTTAAGTTGTTATTCAATAGGTATGTTACGATTGTTGTAACTAACTTAGGTATATAATATTTCTGTCATGTTTCATTCGATTCGTGTGGAGTTTGACAGAGGAGGGCGCGTCATCGTCGATTGAAATATCTATAAACCTTATTGTGAGGTAGACCTTACCGTTTATATTACTGTGACCACTGACCTCTGACATGTATAGCAATATTAGTAGACGTCAAAGACTTCTATGTAGGTATCCCTGTAGACGTAGCTAATATTTCTACATAATATTACAAATTCTTCTTACCTAAGTACAATGCAATTAGCAACACGTACAGATTGTACCTACACACTAATTAGGACACTATAGTCAGCATTTATTATTAAAATCGTATGCAGTGTAAACATTTTACAAGTGAAGTCTTAAATATGTAGTTATAGCGTGTGTGGTGGTGGTCCTTTATGAACAAATGACTGGACCTATTTACTTACCTATTATTTTTAATACTTAAATAGTAAAAATTAAGCACTAATCAATTCAGACAGAATAAAAGACATAGGTAATATACATTGGACAGGGCGAACGGCGCGAAAAAATGTCACCAGTTTATCGGTGCCAAAAATGCTTGTTTTTTCACCAACAGTAAGGCCACGTTGTAGTTCACTCAGCGGGCAGCTATAAAATTTTGACAGATGGCGCTACTGTTTGCTTGTACGAAGAAGAAGGTTTACGTAAATCATTCGGATTCCCATATTATCCTGAGGTTCATTCAGTGAACAGAATATAAACTTCAATTTGACGACCGAATGGCGCAGCGGTAATGCTCCTGCGGCCTGTCCTGTGCGTCGGTCAAGGGTTCGATTCCAACAACTGGAAAAAGTTTGTATGATGAGCATGAGTACGTATTTTCGAGGGTCTGGGTGTTTTTCCATGTATTATATTTATTAACATGTATGTATAGAATATAATGTATGTCCTTAATATTATATCAATGGTCCTTAATAACTATTATGTACGTATCTAACTTATAATAATATTTATTTAAAATTTTTCCTAGCTTTTATACGCCAGGGTCAAAACTTTAGTACCTAACATTAATTAGTAAAACGTCTCGATTTTCTATAATAGGTATAGGTACTCGTATATGTATGAAGTGTTATCAGCTGTTTGTATTTTTTAAGTTGAATTCATAGGTATGCCGTATGCCGTCGAATTCAATTTTTTATTCGGTTTTTGTTGATTGACATATACGATTGCTAAATTAATCAGGTGACCTCCGCTCTCATTCGCAACTGTCATTCTCATAAACTTTTTGAATATCGCTCTTTTCCATTCCACGAATTAAATCGAAATAAAATTTCCTGGGTTGGCGATTGAGATTCTCCATTATAGATATTTTAATCCACGAAGACTCGCGCCATCTCTGTCAAAATTCGCTTAGATGTTTCATTCGATTCGTATGGAATTTGACAGGGTGGGGCGCGTCCATCGTAGTTATATTGAAGTATCTATGGTAACTATCGTAAAAGCGGATAATAATTTAGCAAGGTATTCAATTCCATTGCAATCCCTGGTTGTCTCAGTAACGCGAATGACGGATGAACACAAACCGGTAAGATGACATATAATCTGGTAAGCGTAGCTACTCTTAACTCGTTATTGACTGCGAGGGATTATCGCCAACCACGGTTCAATGGAGGCTGCGGTTAAACCACACAAGGAAGATGATCGTAGACCTACCTCAAGTTGTGCTAGCAACTTTAGGATTTTAATGTGAATGCAGTATCCTTATTTCATTCAGTCTAATTCACTATAGTGATAAAACTCTTCTTGTGGAGATCAAAATTCAAAATATCTTTATTTCACATAGGCCTAATATACAGGCTCTTGTAAAAGGTCAATATGTTATTTGTAACATTTGTATGGCGATAACTCCAACTAAGTTTACGAGGGTTCCAGCGCGCCTTGCACTGAGAAGAAGCCTACAACAAACTCAGCCGGGTTTTGTTTTCTGTTATCACAACTTCACAAAGGCTCAAATCTATCATCCGGGTAGGTACCAAGTACCAACTACCACCGTAGTGTTATTGTTGTCCGCTGTGTTATCCTCACAATTTTTCTCTTTTTTAATGAAAGTAAATATATTTTTTAATTCTTTTTTATTTCAATAATGTTGGGCCACTAACATAATTCTATGTAACCATGGCACGGAATACCTAATAGTACCAGTCCATTTTTACCATTTTAGTATGGAACCCCACAGTGGAACCCTAACAATTGACTATGAGTAGGTAAGGCAACTTGTTGTTACGAGTAGATTTAAAGTCGTTTCAAACTTCACCTGTTGAGCTACTTCTTCCAAGTAACTCGAAGGGTGAATATAAACAGAAAAAAAAATCACAAACAAAAACTTATAACTTGAAAATGGTCGCAGTAACCTATAACTCATTTTATGTTATAGTACCTACCTACTTACTCATAAATATAAAAACTATATCGTGATGAAAATTTCATGTTTCAAAGTAATATTACGTGCAATTACTCGCATCAGTTTAAATTGCCTGACGACAACTACTTTTAAACCGTCATCAAGTCAATGACGTGTCGGTGTCACTCCACAGGGTAACCATGCAGTCGTTCTTTACAGGACTAGCCCTGATTGCTACCAAAACTCTAATACATACAATATTAGTTAGTTTTGCTGTCCGTACTATAAACATACTTTTTAAATGAAAATTAAATGATAATGTAGGGGTTTCGAAGAAAATTATCCCGATCTTCATGTTCATATTTTTTAAAATTAAAGCTGGCGGTAGGTATCACTTGAGCATTCTTATTTTAAAAACATTCCAAATGAAGAAGTGTAAGCCATAACCTGAACCATGGAGGTCTTAGTTGTCCTAACTCCTAAGACCTCTATTGCCCAAAGGCAAATCATTTCAAATTGTCGGAAATGATGCTTTATTTTACTTAATTAATTCCAAAAATAGGTTCAATAGCATAAGATATTGTAATCATAGGGATTACAATATCTTAGCAACCTATTTTTTAGCTCTTACGTAGATCCCCCCGATGGATTCCAATCTTGTCGCGATGGGGGGGCTCAGTAGCCGTGGTTGGGCCCCACGGTGAAGCCAAAAGGAATCCAAGAGGGGACGCTCGGAGTGGGCCTGGAGATGGGCCCGCTCTGGATGCGTCCAAGAGGGGTGCGGGGGACAGAGTTTTCTGTCTCCTGCAGCCAGGAGGGGTCGCGGGAGGAGAGGCGTGTCGGTGTGTCGTTGCCGTTCGCCCTATCTCCCGCGACCAAACGGTGGCGCACCGTTAGATGCGTCGGCGGCGGGGCCGCAGGGGAAGAGGAGTGTCGGTGTGTCGTTGCCGTTCTCCCTGTCCTCTGCGGCCGTTTGGTGGTTTGCGGCGGAGCCAAAGATCAGATCCGCCGCGGGGTATGGGAGGTCGATGCCTGCGAGGTGCAGGAGCAAGCTTCGCAGGTATCGGCGTACCCGTGCCCAAGGCCCCTGGGTGGCGGTCCCGGGGGGGTCCGTCGCCTTACGGATGGGCGCCGAGGAGGTAAGGCCGGCTTAGGTGTTTCTGGCCGGCCTTGCTGTTGGAGGGGAGCTCCATGCTCCACCTCGTGGAGGGGCTGCGCAAGCGGCCGGGCACCGGCGGGTTCGCGGAGGTTTGCGCAAGCGTTCCCGTGTTCCCGTCATACGGTGCGAGGAGGAAACACCGTGGGGTTTAGCCGGTAAGAGTCCGGCATAACCCAGCCGCTCCCCCGGGCGACTGGGTATCCATGGGGATTCCCCACGATAAAAAAAAAAAGCTCTTACGTAGATTATGCAATAATAAAATATTGACGTTCACCCTATTCCTTAGAAACATAAAAAGTACAAAGAATAAAATAATAATGGTCTGCATAATATTATTTACAAACATACTTCTTTGAGAAAGTATAATTACGTGTAATTTTAAGTTTGTAGATACTGTGTTTACTTTTGAACAATGATGGTTTTATAAATGCTTTTGTTTACGCTTCTGTACGCACGTTTGCTTTCGGTTATAAAATAAAATACGTTTTAAAAAGAGTAAAGTCAAAGACTACTAAGTACTAGTAAACTGAACTACATAAAAAATCTATATTTCTTGACCGATTAAAATCTTTGGATTGTCTTATACGGACCTTTATTTAAAACAAGTCTACGTGGATAAACATTCCATAAAATTCTTGTAAATGAGAAATGATCTAGCACAGCTGCTTATGACCTTAGATATAAAATTAGGTAAGTAAGTATTAATACCGTACTTGCCATTGAAATCTGTCGACAACTCATTCCATAATTATATGAAACGAAATTCAAAAAATTAATCAATAACTTGTCTTCGATAATAGCAAATATTATGTATTCGTTGATAATAGTAAGTCATGTTATTCTCATACATTTTTGAATTTCCTTCCATTTAGATATTAGGTAGGTATATTATGGAATAATAACCGAGTTTCCTGCCAGTTCTTCTCGGTGCAAACCTGCTTTCCGAACCTGGCGGTAGAGTCTTGACATTTCATGAGAGCTTATATCTAAGCCTATGTGAAATAAAGAATTTCATTTCATTTCAAATAATTGGTCAACAATTTTCGATGACGATCGCAGTGGGCGCTGGCCAGACCATCAATTGTAGCCGCACGACTTATCTCCATCCATCCATTTCTTAGATGCTTCACTTCTGTGCTACACTTATTCCATAATCGAAATTCTACAGATATAATATGAGAATGACAGTTTGTCTGCGCGGAGGTCACGTGATCTATTTAGTGAACGGTTATGTCATTCCTATGCATTTTTTGGATCTCGGTCCATAAGCGTACCAAAAGCCATCTTAGAAATGAAAAAGTCTTCAGGTGCTGATCTTAACGTGAAATACCCGTTGTATCTATTTCCCATTTCACGAAATAGTCAGTCATATCATGAAGTGATCAATTTCAAGATCGGGCCACGACATCTATCGTCGGTTCCCACCGGATTTTCCTTGGAACTGCTAATGATCGGGTG
Source organism: Coenonympha glycerion (assembly GCA_963855885.1). Taxonomy (NCBI): domain Eukaryota; kingdom Metazoa; phylum Arthropoda; class Insecta; order Lepidoptera; family Nymphalidae; genus Coenonympha; species Coenonympha glycerion. Next base: position 13,229,809 of record OY979630.1, on the reverse strand, counting down.
TGGGAACGCGTTCTTCCGCGTTGAGGTATCACGTAAGTACATGACGTTATATAGAGCGGCGTTGATAGAAATAACTAAAGTAAATTCTCTCTGTTTTCTTCGCATATACATAACTAGTAGGGCGCGTGAGTGCGCGGGCCACATGTGGCCCGCGTGCAGTCTTCCCGCCTATAAAGGTATCGCCGTCATCTCCATTGCCAATTGGAGTCCGATTGGCAGTGGGCTTAAAAAATGACCAAGGAGCACTGTCATGGTTTTAAAGATGGTTAAGGGCTGTTCGAACAAAAAATACGCTGAACCTCATCAGATGAGGTGCAGCCTATTTTTTGCTCGAACAGCCCTTAACTATCTTTAAAACCATGACCGTGCTCCTCAACCGTCATCCAAATTCTAGATCATCATCACTTCTCAAATTTTCCTCTGGCAGTTCTTTGAAGAACTGCGTCAATGCCTTGGATAGTTCCCTACTTATTTTAGCATGTACATTTTCCATGGAGAAATAAATTCCTCCATTTAGTTTTTTATTCATCCCGTTGAACTTGAGATCCTGATCACCTCTTGCTAAGAAACCACTCTCTTATCTTTTATACTTTCCGAGATAGAACAACACGAAATCTGTATGGCGGTCATCTTGAATCCGCCATTTTAATTTTTTTTCAGCTCACTGCCAATTGCATGACGTTCCGAGTATTTTTTGTTTCAGCAGTCCCCACAAATTTTAATACCTTGCCCATGCTCATTGACTGTCTTCAAAGCCCTCAATCATCATCTCATTCCACATTATTCATCCGAAAAACGGCATCTAAACCTTGCATAGTTACCAACTTTTAGTCTCTTCAATATTCCCCATACATTTTCTATGGAAAAATAAATTCCGCCGTTTTGATTTTTTTTTCTATCCATCAAATAGACCTTCGGGTCCTGATCACTTCTTGTCAAGAAACCACTCTTCCATCTTTTATACTTCCCGAGTTAGACACCGATGAAGTTTGTATGGCGGCCATCTTGAATCCGCCATTTTGAACTTTTTTTCAGCTAACTGCCAATTAGATGTTGTTTCGAGTGACATTTGGTCGAGCACCCTCTACCTATCTTTAATACCCTCCCCGTGCTCTACACCCGTCTCCGAAATCCTCAATCATCAGCTCTCTCCGTATTTTTCCTCCTCATGAATTTTTCCCCTCTATACGACCCCATCCTTGAAAAAAAATTTTTTCATACAAAATTGTTCAGGAGAGGTGATCAATGAGTCAGTGAATGAATGAATCAGTACGAGCAGCTATATATATAGTAACTAGTAGGGCGCGTGAGGGCGCGGGCCACATGTGGCCCGCGTGCTGTCTTCCCGCCTATAAAGAATCGCTTTAAAATTCCCCATACATTTTCTATGAAAAAAAAAATTCCACCATATTGGATTTTTTTTCTATCTGTCAAATAGACCTTCGGGTGCTGATCACTTCTTGTCAAGAAACTACTCTTCCATCCTTTATACTTTCCGAGATAGACACCGAAGAAGTTTGTATGGCGGCCATCTTGAATCCGCCATTTTGAACTTTTTTCAGCTGACTGCCAATTGCATGACGTTTCGAATGACATTTGGTCGAGCACCCCCACCTATCTTTAATACCCACGCCGTGCTCTTCACCCGTCTCCTTAATCCTCAATCATCAGCTCTCTCCGTATTTTTCCTCCTCATGAATTTTTCCCCTCTATACGACATTATCCTTGAAAAAAATATTTTTCATACAAAATTGTTCAGGAGAGGTGATCAATCAGTCAGTCAGTGGCCAATCAGCACAAGCAGCTATATATATATTAACTAGTAGGGCGCGTGGGAGCGCGGGCCACATGTGGCCCGCGGGCTGTTTTCTCACCTATTTAAGAATCGCCGTCATCTCCATCGCCAATTGGAATCCGATTGGCAATGGGCTAAAAGAATTACCTCGGAGCACGGTCATGGATTTAAAGATAGTTAAGGGCTGTTTGAATAAAAAATACACTGAACCTCACCCGGTGAGGTTCAGTGTATTTTTTTATTCAAACAGCCCTTAACTATCTTTAAATCCATGACCGTGCTCCGAGGTAATTCTTTTAGCCCATTGCCAATCGGATTCCAATTGGCGATGGAGATGACGGCGATTCTTAAATAGGTGAGAAGACAGCCCGCGGGCCACATGTGGCCCGCGCTCCCACGCGCCCTACTAGTTAATATATATATAGCTGCTTGTGCTGATTGGCCACTGACTGACTGATTGATCACCTCTCCTGAACAATTTTGTATGAAAAATATTTTTTTCAAGGATAATGTCGTATAGAGGGGAAAAATTCATGAGGAGGAAAAATACGGAGAGAGCTGATGATTGAGGATTAAGGAGACGGGTGAAGAGCACGGCGTGGGTATTAAAGATAGGTGGGGGGTGCTCGACCAAATGTCATTCGAAACGTCATGCAATTGGCAGTCAGCTGAAAAAAAGTTCAAAATGGCGGATTCAAGATGGCCGCCATACAAACTTCTTCGGTGTCTATCTCGGAAAGTATAAAGGATGGAAGAGTAGTTTCTTGACAAGAAGTGATCAGCACCCGAAGGTCTATTTGACAGATAGAAAAAAAATCCAATATGGTGGAATTTTTTTTTTCATAGAAAATGTATGGGGAATTTTAAAGCGATTCTTTATAGGCGGGAAGACAGCACGCGGGCCACATGTGGCCCGCGCCCTCACGCGCCCTACTAGTTACTATATATATAGCTGCTCGTACTGATTCATTCATTCACTGACTCATTGATCACCTCTCCTGAACAATTTTGTATGAAAAAATTTTTTTTCAAGGATGGGGTCGTATAGAGGGGAAAAATTCATGAGGAGGAAAAATACGGAGAGAGCTGATGATTGAGGATTTCGGAGACGGGTGTAGAGCACGGGGAGGGTATTAAAGATAGGTAGAGGGTGCTCGACCAAATGTCACTCGAAACAACATCTAATTGGCAGTTAGCTGAAAAAAAGTTCAAAATGGCGGATTCAAGATGGCCGCCATACAAACTTCATCGGTGTCTAACTCGGGAAGTATAAAAGATGGAAGAGTGGTTTCTTGACAAGAAGTGATCAGGACCCGAAGGTCTATTTGATGGATAGAAAAAAAAATCAAAACGGCGGAATTTATTTTTCCATAGAAAATGTATGGGGAATATTGAAGAGACTAAAAGTTGGTAACTATGCAAGGTTTAGATGCCGTTTTTCGGATGAATAATGTGGAATGAGATGATGATTGAGGGCTTTGAAGACAGTCAATGAGCATGGGCAAGGTATTAAAATTTGTGGGGACTGCTGAAACAAAAAATACTCGGAACGTCATGCAATTGGCAGTGAGCTGAAAAAATTAAAATGGCGGATTCAAGATGACCGCCATACAGATTTCGTGTTGTTCTATCTCGGAAAGTATAAAAGATAAGAGAGTGGTTTCTTAGCAAGAGGTGATCAGGATCTCAAGTTCAACGGGATGAATAAAAAACTAAATGGAGGAATTTATTTCTCCATGGAAAATGTACATGCTAAAATAAGTAGGGAACTATCCAAGGCATTGACGCAGTTCTTCAAAGAACTGCCAGAGAAAATTTGAGAAGTGATGATGATCTAGAATTTGGATGGTTGAGGAGCACGGTCATGGTTTTAAAGATAGTTAAGGGCTGTTCGAGCAAAAAATAGGCTGCACCTCATCTGATGAGGTTCAGCGTATTTTTTGTTCGAACAGCCCTTAACCATCTTTAAAACCATGACAGTGCTCCTTGGTCATTTTTTAAGCCCACTGCCAATCGGACTCCAATTGGCAATGGAGATGACGGCGATACCTTTATAGGCGGGAAGACTGCACGCGGGCCACATGTGGCCCGCGCACTCACGCGCCCTACTAGTTATGTATATGCGAAGAAAACAGAGAGAATTTACTTTAGTTATTTCTATCAACGCCGCTCTATATAACGTCATGTACTTACGTGATACCTCAACGCGGAAGAACGCGTTCCCACACCCGATCATTAGCAGTTCCAAGGAAAATCCGGTGGGAACCGACGTTACAGATGTCGTGGCCCGATCTTGAAATTAATCATTTCATGATATGGCCGACCATTTCGTGAAATGGGAAATATCCGTTGGTCACGTTAAGATCAGCACCTGTAGACTTTTCTATTCCATTTCTAAGATTGCTTTTAGTACGCTTATGGACCGAAATCCAAAAAATGCATAGGAATGACATAACCGTTCACTAAATAGATCACGTGACCTCCGCGCAGACAAACTGTCATTCTCATATTATATCTGTAGAATTTCGATTATGGAATAAGTGTAGCACAGAAGTGAAGCATCTAAGAAATGGATGGATGGAGATAAGTCGTGCGGCTACAATTGATGGTCTGGCCAGCGCCCACTGCGATCGTCATAGAAAATTGTTGACCAATTATTCCACATAATATCGTAAACTTAGTTTTAAGTCGACTTGGAGTTATCGCCATACAAATGTCAAGACTCTACCGCCAGGTTCGGAAAGCAGGTTTGCACCGAGAAGAACTGGCAGGAAACTCGGTTATTATTCCATAATATACCTACCTAATATCTAAATGGAACGAAATTCAAAAATGTGACACATGACTTACTATTATCAACGAATACATAATATTTGCTATTATCGAAGACAAGTTATTGATTAATTTTTTGAATTTCGTTTCATATAATTATGGAATGAGCTGTCGACAGATTTCAATGGCAAGGACGATATTAATAGATATAGGTACCTAATATCATTAGGTCATAAGCAGATGATTTCTCTTTTAGAAGAATTTTATGAAATGTTTATCCACGTTGACCTGTTTTAAAAGAAGGTCCGTTTAAGGCAATCCAAAGACTTTAATCGGTCCAAGAAACATAGATTATTTATGTAGTTTAGTTCAGTTTACTAGTACTTAGTAGTCTTTGACTTTACTCTTTTTAAAACGTATTTTATTTTATAACCGAAAGCAAACGTGCGTACAGAAGCGTAAACAAAAGCATTTATAAAACCATCATTGTTCAAAAGTAAACACAGTATCTACCAACCTAAAATTACACGAAATTATACTTTCTCAAAGAAGTATGTTTGTAAATAATATTATGCAGACCATTATTATTTTATTCTTTGTACTTTTTATGTTTCTAAGGAATAGGGTGAACGCCAATATTTTATTATTGCATAATCTACGTAAGAGCTTTTTTTTTTATCGTGGGGAATCCCCATGGATACCCAGTCGCCCGGGGGAGCGGCTGGGTTATGCCGGACTCTTACCGGCTAAACCCCACGGTGTTTCCTCCTCGCACCGTATGACGGGAACACGGGAACGCTTGCGCAAACCTCCGCGAACCCGCCGGTGCCCGGCCGCTTGCGCAGCCCCTCCACGAGGTGGAGCATGGAGCTCCCCTCCAACAGCAAGGCCGGCCAGAAACACCTAAGCCGGCCTTACCTCCTCGGCGCCCATCCGTAAGGCGACGGACCCCCCCGGGACCGCCACCCAGGGGCCTTGGGCACGGGTACGCCGATACCTGCGAAGCTTGCTCCTGCACCTCGCAGGCATCGACCTCCCATACCCCGCGGCGGATCTGATCTTTGGCTCCGCCGCAAACCACCAAACGGCCGCAGAGGACAGGGAGAACGGCAACGACACACCGACACTCCTCTTCCCCTGCGGCCCCGCCGCCGACGCATCTAACGGTGCGCCACCGTTTGGTCGCGGGAGATAGGGCGAACGGCAACGACACACCGACACGCCTCTCCTCCCGCGACCCCTCCTGGCTGCAGGAGACAGAAAACTCTGTCCCCCGCACCCCTCTTGGACGCATCCAGAGCGGGCCCATCTCCAGGCCCACTCCGAGCGTCCCCTCTTGGATTCCTTTTGGCTTCACCGTGGGGCCCAACCACGGCTACTGAGCCCCCCATCGCGACAAGATTGGAATCCATCGGGGGGATCTACGTAAGAGCTAAAAAATAGGTTGCTAAGATATTGTAATCCCTATGATTACAATATCTTATGCTATTGAACCTATGGTCTTTTTGGAATTAATTAAGTAAAATAAAGCATCATTTCCGACAATTTGAATTGATTTGCCTTTGGGCAATAGAGGTCTTAGGAGTTAGGACAACTAAGACCTCCACGGTTATGGCTTACACTTCTTCATTTGGAATGTTTTTAAAATAAGAATGCTCAAGTGATACCTACCGCCAGCTTTAATTTTAAAAAATATGAACATGAAGATCGGGATTATTTTCTTTGAATCCCATACATTATCATTTCATTTTTATAGTATGGACAGCAAAACTAACTACTTATTATTTTATGTATTAGAGTTTTGGTAGCAATCAGGGCTAGTCCTGTAAAGAACGACTGCATGGTTACCCTGTGGAGTGACACCGACACGTCATTGACTTGATGACGGTTTAAAAGTAGTTGTCGTCAGGCAATTTAAACTGATGCGAGTAATTGCACGTAATATTACTTTGAAACATGAAATAAATTTCATCACGATATAGTTATATATTTATGAGTACCATAACATCAAATGAGTTATAGGTTACTGCGACCATTTACAAGTTATAAGTTTTTGTTTGTGAAATTTTTTTCTGTTTATATATATATTCACCCTTCGAGTTACTTGGAGAAAGTAACTCAACAGATGAAGTTTGAAACGACTTTATATCTACTCGTAACAACAAGTTGCCTTACTCATCTTACAGTCAATTGTTAGGGTTCCACTGTGGGGTTCCATACTAAAATGGTAAAAAAAAGATTCCGACGACCTCCTCCTTTTTTTGAAGTCGGTTAAAAATGGACTGTTACTATTAGGTATTCCGTGCTATGGTTACATAAAATTATGTGAGTGGCCCAACATTATTGAAATAAAAAAGAATTAAAAAATATATTTACTTTCATTTAGAAAGAGAAAAATTGCGGACAACAATAACACTGCGGTGGTAGTTGGTACTTGGTACCTACCCGGATGATAGATAAAAGCCTTTGTGAAGTGGTGATAACAGAAAACAAAACCCGGCTGAGTTTGTTGTGGGCTTCTTCTCATTGCTAGGCGCGCTGGAACCCTCGTAAACTTAGTTTTGAGTCAACTTGGAGTTATCGCCATACAAATGTGACAAATATCATATTGACCTTTTACAAGAGCCTGTAAGTGTATATTAAGCCTATGTGAAATAAATATATTTTGAATTTTGAATTTTGAATTTTGATCTCCACAAGAAGAGTTTTATCACTAGTGAATTAGACTGAATGAAATAAGGATACTGCATTCACATTAAAATCCTAAAGTTGCTAGCACAACTTGAGGTAGGTCTACGATCATCTTCCTTGTGTGGTTTAACCGCAGCCTCCATTGAACCGTGGTTGGTGATAATCCCTCGCAGTCCATAACGAGTTACGAGTAGCTACGCTTACCAGATTATATGTCATCTTACCGGTTTGTGTTCAGCCGTCATTCGCGTTACTGAGACAACCAGGGATTGCAATGGAATTGAATACCTTGCTAAATTATTATCCGCTTTTACGATAGTTATTATAGATATTTCAATATACGATGGACACGCCCCACCCTGTCAAATTCCATACGAATCGAATGAAACATCTAAGCGAATTTTGACAGAGATGGCGCGAGTCTTCGTGGATTAAAATATCTATAATGGAGAATCTCAATCGCCAACCCAGGAAATTTTATTTCGATTTAATTCGTGGAATGGAAAAGAGCGATATTCAAAAAGTTTATGAGAATGACAGTTGCGAATGAGAGCGGAGGTCACCTGATTAATTTAGCAATCGTATATGTCAATCAACAAAAACCGAATAAAAAATTGAATTCGACGGCATACGGCATACCTATGAATTCAACTTAAAAAATACAAACAGCTGATAACACTTCATACATATACGAGTACCTATACCTATTATAGAAAATCGAGACGTTTTACTAATTAATGTTAGGTACTAAAGTTTTGACCCTGGCGTATAAAAGCTAGGAAAAATTTTAAATAAATATTATTATAAGTTAGATACGTACATAATAGTTATTAAGGACCATTGATATAATATTAAGGACATACATAATATTCTATACATACATGTTAATAAATATAATACATGGAAAAACACCCAGACCCTCGAAAATACGTACTCATGCTCATCATACAAACTTTTTCCAGTTGTTGGAATCGAACCCTTGACCGACGCACAGGACAGGCCGCAGGAGCATTACCGCTGCGCCATTCGGTCGTCAAATTGAAGTTTATATTCTGTTCACTGAATGAACCTCAGGATAATATGGGAATCCGAATGATTTACGTAAACCTTCTTCTTCGTACAAGCAAACAGTAGCGCCATCTGTCAAAATTTTATAGCTGCCCGCTGAGTGAACTACAACGTGGCCTTACTGTTGGTGAAAAAACAAGCATTTTTGGCACCGATAAACTGGTGACATTTTTTCGCGCCGTTCGCCCTGTCCAATGTATATTACCTATGTCTTTTATTCTGTCTGAATTGATTAGTGCTTAATTTTTACTATTTAAGTATTAAAAATAATAGGTAAGTAAATAGGTCCAGTCATTTGTTCATAAAGGACCACCACCACACACGCTATAACTACATATTTAAGACTTCACTTGTAAAATGTTTACACTGCATACGATTTTAATAATAAATGCTGACTATAGTGTCCTCATTAGTGTGTAGGTACAATCTGTACGTGTTGCTAATTGCATTGTACTTAGGTAAGAAGAATTTGTAATATTATGTAGAAATATTAGCTACGTCTACAGGGATACCTACATAGAAGTCTTTGACGTCTACTAATATTGCTATACATGTCAGAGGTCAGTGGTCACAGTAATATAAACGGTAAGGTCTACCTCACAATAAGGTTTATAGATATTTCAATCGACGATGACGCGCCCTCCTCTGTCAAACTCCACACGAATCGAATGAAACATGACAGAAATATTATATACCTAAGTTAGTTACAACAATCGTAACATACCTATTGAATAACAACTTAAAAGGACTTACCCAAAATAAAATCCATCTCCATAAAATCCATGTATAGCAAAACATAAAGGTAAACATAAAGTTTCTGTGAATATTTACAATATTTTCCTGTACTTGTATAATGTATAGGCGTTTTTAAATAAAGCGACACCGACAACGATGCGATATACAAAACTACCGTTATCTTGAAATTTAATTCACGTTTTGTTTAATAACGTAATTAATTTTTTCCTTTTATCTTTTACCAATTAGTCAAATGAATTCAAATTATGATTGGAACAAAGTAAATAAGAGAAGGTAGACTATCAGCCGTAGCTGTATGACATGAGGTAGATACGCTATTTGAGATCCTCACAGGAAGTTTTCGATGCTGTGTATAGAAAGTAGAAACCGTTAGAACCAAAACGAAACAAAATTAAAAAAAATGTAAATGATAGTTATCTGCGCAGAAGTCACGTGATCAATTTAACGGATATATCAGAACTATTAAAATATACTTATGGTTCTATACTGTGTATCATTACTAGGTATGGCAACTAGAGTTACATAAATATTAATAATTGGGTTACCATAAATATTAATAAATGGGTGACTGAGCTTTGCTCTGTATTTTTTTTGGTAATTACGACATTGTTTATTCGCTCAATTAATCTTATCGAAACCTGATTAATTAATTAATCTGAAGTATACTAATTTTCATAAAAATCGTTGGACCCGTTTCCGAGAGTTAACGGTTTCGATTTTTGGAGGAGTTTGGCACGAGAATTTTATATAACAGAAGAAAAGGTTTTAGAGATACCACATAGCAATTATGGCATACAATTATTTAGAATATCGTCAGTATGATAAAAAATAGGTTCGACAGTAGAGTATCGTATGACGTATCAATGCTTAGCTTGCGTCGTGTCGTGATTTATAAAAGTTGTGGTCATTGCCACGCTGGCGCTGCTCAATTCACATTTGATTGCGGCCCAGTGACGTCAGAGAGGCCCATGGCAGCTAAATTGTTTCGCCTCACAATGATTACAGTAGCTTACAATGCTATAAAATTGTCCGACCGCAAAATTAACGTAAGTACAACAGCGGAAAATATGATCAAAAAAATTACTTTTAGAATCTAATTTTGTTTTGGATTCTAGCGATGTAAATAACAAACAACGTTTCAAGCTTAGAAAAAAAGTTGTTTGATATTATTGTTGTACTGAAAGATTTTATTAGATATATAATATTTTTATACTGTAGGTAAAAGTAAAAGTTACACAGGTTAGTACGGTCTACTTGATTGCGAGTCCACCTGGTGGTAAGTGATGTACTTATATAGTAACTTATATGTTTGTGTAGGTACTAACTAACTTGAAAGGTGTTAGTAACTTTAGAAGTTACGGTTTCTACTTTCTATACACAGCATCTTCTGAACTCTAAATAGCTTGGCGGGGTGAATCTTTGCTGGAGGGGTTGTTATCTATAGCCACGAACGAAGCCTCCCACCAGACTTTTTATTCGGGGGGAAACTTCATTGAGATATTATCTGTAAGTAGATTATTATGTGGGATTTTTATCCACTAAAACCCCCTCGGATATCCTCAGCGCTCATGTTGGAATAGATAGGCCTAAAATACCTACCTAATACACAAACAAACAGCGAAAGCGTGTGACATTAGGTAGGAAGGTAACATCAATTATATCAAAGCAATACTATCATTGAAAAGTATCAATACAGTCATTTACCAACCTACGTGGTAACAACTAAAAAAATCCAATAAAAACAAGATAGATAGTTATATGTTTTTAGCAAAGGTAAGTATTTTATTCACAACAACAATGTGCGGTTGACATTTAATGATTTATTCATGGCATATGTAAGAAGTCCACCCCTGTCGTTTTATCCGCCCCACATCGTGCAACAACAAGGGTAGATTGCTGCGCAGACGCAAGATGGCCGACGCTCAGGGTCAACGATCTTCGTGACTCAGCGAGAAGCCTCATTTTGTCGAATTTTTCTCGTTTGTTCTCTAAAGAAACAATAAAATTTGTTGTCCTTGTCACTCATAAATTATTTAAATTATGGTCGACAATAGGTACCTATTACGTATTTAAGTGTTATATTGGGAAATGAAAAACAGTTTACGTCCTATTCTCAGACCTACTGAATAATACCTGCACAAAAAATTAATTCTCGAAAGCACGCCTTTCTGAGATCTGTATTTATACAATAGTTCCAGAATATGGTTTATTAGGATAGGGGTCGTAGGTACCAATTTAGAAGTAAATCTTTTATTTGTATTTACTTAGGTATAAAATTGTCATAAGCTCCTACCTATAACCTATCCTATTCTGAGTATTGAGGAACAAAAAATGTTGGTGTATATTTGTCTCAACCAACTCTTTGATAACATCAATTTATGTATGATTAACTGCCTTTGGTATCAATAAACTCTTGACTAACCAAAGCGTCCAACACATATCCACTAACAGTGGAAACTCTAAATCGCGACAGGATTCACGGCACATCATTAAAGAAGGGTTACATTATACATCTAATATATATAAATCTCGTGTCACAATGTTTGTCCTCAATGGACTCCTAAACCACTTAACCAATTATAATAAAATTCGCACACCATGGTGTGCGAATTTAAATATTTGCTACCACAGCTAATTTTTGTTAGCTAAAAACACTTTGCTACGAGAGCTAAATAGTTAGTTGTCCGTATATTTTCGAATAAATTTAGCTACCATTACTAAATTTTAGTTACCACAGCTAATTTTTTTTTCCGTGCATGTGCAGTTCGATCCAACTTGAGAGATAGGATAGTTTAAATCTCTATTTATCTAACATTCTTATATTTCTAAGGGCAAAACAACGTTTGCCGGGTCAGCTAGTTAATTACTAAATTACACATGCACACATAATATTAATTATAAGGGTCAATAAATAGGCACACCACGCTGCGGGCGCGGTCGATACCTGAGCGAAGTTTCACACGCATTGTAAAATTAAGGGGGAGGGTAGACACTAAACAGACTTGAATTGCAGCCTTAGCCATCCATAATATAGCCAACCATATCTTTTTTTTAACAATATAAGCTAACACTTGACTGTGATCACGCCTCATGGAGAGTCTACAGTCTAAGTTGGAAAGCGCTTGCCTAGGAAATGCCTATTCACTCTTGATTTGAAGGTGCCCAAAATGTAGGAGTTGGGAACGACAGTGCCTGTAATACAGTACCTTCCAGTCCTTTGCAGTGCATATCAGGAACGATGGAATTAAACCGCTTCGTATAATGAGTCTTTGATACGTCAACTATGTAGGGGTGCAAGGCTTTTCGATGTCTTGCCGTTCTATGGTAAGAAGGTGACGGGGGAACCAAATTAAATAGTTCCTGAGCTGAGCACACTATCTACTCTATTTCTACGATTGCTTCTGGTACGCTTGCGGAACAAAATTCAAATGAGAATGACAGTTGCTATCGACAAGTCACGCGGTCTATATGCCATTCACTACTTACTTTATGGTGTCGTGGGCATTGTATGAGCATACCACACGTTACAAAATAGTGTATAGGTTCAAAATCAAAATTATCGTAGTAGGTATCTACAGAGTTTGGTGAATCAGAATAGAGTTAATAAAATTTTATTTTTCAATCGAATTTGACCGCGACGAAGAATTCGATGCTATCCGCATTTTTTTCTAATTAGAAAATGATTGGTTTCGGGTGTTTTCGATTAGTTTTCGTCGTTGTTTAGGCGATGGGATAGGCCGCGTTCGGCGTGACTTGACGGATTCTGCCTGGTCTCTTTGTTTGAGGACGAGCTACTATAGTGGTGTCCATCATTTTTTATCGATGAAAATAAACTCTCAAATTCTTCTGCGATACCCTTTAGATGTTTTAAGTTTCTATACTTTTGTGCGTAAAGGGCATGAAATACCCTATTTTGTGTAGCGCCACGTCGAGCGTCTGTTGTTCCTGTCGGGAATCGGAATCTTTATGGGCCATTATTAAAATGTAAACCTATGAATATTTATGTAAACATACGTGATATATCGTAAACATCGTAAAGAAGGTAGGTAAGTATAATCACGCTCAGATTTTACAGTCCGACAAGGCTCTCTTGGCACTTGAATGACATTGTCAGGAGGGCGTTTTCATAGAACAAAGTCAGCCAGAAAATAAAATCTCCTCAACTTTATCACAATTTTAGTTGTATTTAAGTTAATATTTATCAAAACATCACAATATACGATAGCGATATACCGACAGAGCGAACTATCCAACAGTATCACAAGATAGCGGCGTTAGTTCCGATTTTGCCCACGCGCCGAAATAGCCTTGTCGCACTGTAAATATCTTTTTAATATATAAAATTCTGTGCCAAATGTGCCAAATAGTTGTTACCAAACTCCTAAGAAACTGCTCGACAGATTATTATGAAATTTTCTTTGTATGTTCGGTAGAGCTGAGAGTAGGCCGTAGGTAAGCTATTTTTATATCCCTAATTTAAGGAGATATTAGATTATTTTTTGTATTTGTGTAGTACGCGTTTAATATTATATTATTATTGTGTGTTTGTTTGCTTCTCCATCACGCCACAACTACTGAACCGAATAACTGGGAATGGAAATATTTATCCCGGAAAATCCATGGTTCTCGCGAGATTTGTGAAAAACCGAAGTTCACGCGAGGCAAGCTGCAGGCGTCCACTAGTATTTTATACTTTTGATAACGTGAAGGCATTAATAAATAATATTATCTACTTCAAGTATCAAACTTCCTCGATATTTATTTATTTATGTATTATGAAAGTAAAACTAATGAATGCCATTGCCAACAAATGCCTCACCCGGTGAGGTTCAGTGTATTTTTTTATTCAAACAGTTCTTAACTATCTTTAAATCCATGACCGTGCTCCTCAATCATCATCCAAATCGTAGACCATCATCTCTTCTCATACTTTTCATAGTTTTTCATAGGCCTTGTTTATTGTAGCATTCACATTTTCCATGGAAAAATAAATTCAACCACTTTGATTTTTTTTCATTCATCCCGTGGCGTAGACCTTGAGATTCTAATTACGTCTTGCAAAAAAATCACTCTCTTGTCTTTTATACTTTCCGAGATAGAACAACACGAAATTTGTATGGCGGCCATCTTGAATCCGCCATTTTGATTTTTTTTTCAGCTAACTGCCAATTGGATGACGTTTCGAGTTACATTTGGTCGAGCACCCCCACCTATCTCTGGCTGTGCTCTTCACCCGTCTCCAAAATCCTCAATCATCAGCTCTCTCCATATTTTTCTCTAGTAACTCTCCGGAAAACCGCATCACAACTTTGCATAATTACCAACTGTTAGCCACTTCAACATTCCCCATACATTTTCTATGGAAAAATAAATTCCGCCATTTTGAATTTTTTTTCTATCCATCAAATAGACCTTCGGGTCCTGATCACTTCTTGTCAAGAAACCATTCTTCCATCTTTTATACTTTCCGAGATATCGGCGAAATTCGAATGGCGGCCATTTTGAATCCGCCATTTTGAAATTTTTTTCAGCTCACTGCCAATTGCATGACATTTCGAATGACATTTGGTCGAGCACCCCCCACCTATCTTCAATACCCTCCCCGTGCTCTTCACCCGTCTTCGAAATCCTCAATCATCAGCTCTCTCCATATTTTTGTTCTTAATGATTTTTTCCCCTCTTTACGAAATAATTAGTAAAAAAAAAATTTTTCATACAAAATTGTTCAGGAGAGGTGATCAATCAGTGAGTCAGTCAGCACAAGCAGCTATATATATTGTAATATAACAATGCTCCTCCGAAACAGCTTGAGCTTGACCGATTTTGCTGGGATTTTTTCCGTAGGAAGGAGGAGGAAACCAGCTGCCTTAAGATTTATTTACGGTCGTCATAGATATAGCTGTCGATCGCTCGTACCTAACTTAGGTGAATCGAAATTCTCGCACTTGACCATTTTTTAGTTTCGTTTAATTTAGGTAGAGAATGAGCGATCGACCTGGTTTTATGACGATAGTTATAAGGCGATATTGTATGACGATAGTGGATATGGCTAAAAGAGTAGATTCCCTCCTTCTCCTGGCGACCTCCCCGGCGCAGGGGGTACGCGGAATCGGATTCGAGGGAGGTTGCGGGTTCTAATCCCGCCACTTTGGAATTTTATAATTTCTAAATTGGCTCAGGTCTGGTTTGGTGGGAGGCTTCGGCCGTGGCTAGTTATCGCCCTACCAGCAAATACGTACCGCCAAGCGATTTAGCGTTCCGGTGCGATGCTGTGTAGAACCCGCTGGGGTGACATCACTTACCATCAGGTGCGAGTAGAACATTATATATATAATATATCCTTGGAGTAGAACTAATCATCTGAATACCGTCAAATGTCAATTCAGAGAGTTTCCATCTACGCCTATAAATCCAGGAAATTGGGTGGAACTTATACACCTGCTTACCAACCTAGTTCGCAAATCGCAAGTGTTTTTGATCTACGAGCATTTTATTATGCATTAGATTTCTCTTATCAGCTATCACTTATTAGTATCCACTGACCAGGACCAGTGGCAACTGAACGCAAGCATCGTGTCTATCATAAATCTATGTAAATGCGAAAAATTATTCACCAAAACCAGTAGTTAAAGCCGTTAACGCGCACATTCGTAATTTTGTTTATGGGCTTACACGCGTTGACCGTTAATGACTATGACCATTATAGTACCTGTAGGAAACAGTCGCTGCCCTTGGGATAGTAAAATGGAGGAACGGGATAGCATTTCTTGCCTCGCAGGCCTGCCGCACATACGATCGAGTACTAAACTATAACAGAGATCACAAGTTGGGGTTTATTTTATTGCCCCACGCGCAGCTACTGTTTCACAATAGTACCTATAGGTCTTGCCCGCGTAGATATTATCGGTTTTTCTATAATTCTAAAATACATATAATATAACTTATCCGGGGTGCAATATCTTCTTCTCTAATCTTTCTCTAATTCACCGAAAATCGCAAAATTTTCAGGAACATCTTAGGTTAGGTTAGGTTATAGGTGACAGCTGTTGTAAGTGAGAACTGTAAGTAAACTGAGTGAGGGCTTATTTATTAATATGTTGTCGGTGAAAACGAGCATGAAACTAATTCTAAGCCCACGCTGTCGATTAGGTATAAAATATCCGTACAGAAGATCTGAACAGAGCCAA
The DNA here is from genome assembly GCA_963855885.1 of Coenonympha glycerion. Taxonomy (NCBI): domain Eukaryota; kingdom Metazoa; phylum Arthropoda; class Insecta; order Lepidoptera; family Nymphalidae; genus Coenonympha; species Coenonympha glycerion. Next base: position 13,213,540 of record OY979630.1, on the reverse strand, counting down.
CATAAACTTACATCTCTGGTCTGTGGATGTAGTACAAAGCACGTCATAATTCATACCGAGTAGTTATCGTCGATACTTGATAGCGAGCATTGAGATTGAGACCGGTCCTTAAATAGCCGGGCGTCGACCCCGTGGCCTTGCCCTTCGTTACTCTTCATACTTCATACTCGACTCAATCTCGGACTTCGGAGCGCTCGCTGGAGAGATTTATTACTTACGAGTTATACGTCTACCTACGGGTAAGTTGCAATGCATTTCAGGGCTACCATATATTTTATTTGTTCTTGAGGTGTAAAAAATATTTTTTTTTTTTTTTTTTTTTATTATGGATAGGCTTGCGCTTGACTACAATCATATCTGATGAACAGAAATGATGAGGTCTAGGATGGAGCGCGCTTGCCTAGAAAATGCCTATTCACTCTTCTCTTGAAGGCACTCAGGTTGTACTTGGCTGGGAACACAGAAGCTGGAAGGGTGTTCCACACCTTAGCGGTACGTATCAGAAACGTGGATGAAAATCGTTTCGTTCGAGCTTGCTGGACATCAACCACATAAGGATGCCACTTCTCCCGGCGTCTTGCGGTTCTATGGTAGAAAGGTGAAGGAGGTACTAAATTGTGGAGTTCTTGAGCACACTCTCCATATGCATAGGTACCTACTCTTTGTGTCATAATATCTCTCCATCATGTTTAACTGGGGTGTGATTCTCGAAAATATAAAAAGTACTTTCACCAACCACCGCCAGTAACCATAGCAAGTAGCAACGCAGCTATAATCAACCATAATTAATGCAAGCATCACTAATCAGCTGCATAGCTATATTTTTCAAAGCAGAATCAAGGGGCCTTGCCATAAACTTTTTTATGTAATATTATAATATGTAAAGGTAAATGTCCTCGTATAGATACATATATCTACTCGTATCTTACAGTAACATAATTTTAAAATGTTATCCACAAACAGATTTTATAGGAGGAAGGAAATTGTGTTAATTTACCTTAGTGTAGAGAATAATAATAATTTTTAACTTTTTTATGTTTCCCAACAGAACTAACTAGAACTAAATAGTCGTCGCTTAGATCCTAATCTTCACGTGTATATACTCGTAGGTAGGTAGGTACGTACGCTTATCTTGATATGACGAAATGTATTACGTGTTCTCGTGCGAAGTGTTCCACGAAACCATTTTGTACGTGGACTGCTACAGGGGGTTAACATAACCCCGTCCGAGACTTTTGATCCGTGCGATCTCCAAACATGCTGATCGGGGAAGGAATCTTTCGCTTTCTATAGAAGTAGAGAAAGAGACAATTACACAGATATTTTTCCCCCGTCAAAAAGATATACCTATTTTAGTAAAGATTCGTACCTAACATGTACCTATCGGCATTCGGGGCTTTTTGATTTTTTTAATGTTTTAACTATTGGACTTATATTGGACTTATGAACAAAGGCCTCGTGCAATGATTTCCAGCCCGCACGGTCCTGCGCCTTTTGTATCTAACGCTTTTCCCCGACCCATTAATGGTGTCAGTCCATCAGCCCCCTAATTGCGTAAGAAAAACGTATTCATCGTTATCGTAAACGCTAGCGAATTCTGCGCGACTGGCTGACGCAAAAAACCAATCAGCGGGCAGAATTCGCTACAGCGTTTACGATAACGATGAATACGTTTTTCTTACGCTGGTCTGAGCTTTGCGAACGCTACTCCATGCATAGATTTTAACTCCATGACACAGTCATGCAGATTGCAGAGTTATGAATATCCAAAAGTAAATATATAAAAAAACTAAACTGAATAAAGAAATACAGGGTTACTTGTAATTTATTAACAACCTCCTACAGGCAACTTCTATGCACCAAAGTAAATAACTTTTGTTCCAGGACATTTAAAAATTCCTAAAAAAAAAAAAATTTTTCTTTTCTTACAAAAATAAAAATATTTATAATTTCTGTTCTAAAATTTTAATAACTCTACGGCCGACGGCGGCACGTGTAAAGGAAATGGGCGGCGCGCAGCGCATCAAAGGAGGAACGCACTCGCAGGTTTCAGTTCAGTCGCTTCCGGTCGGTCGCACGCATAGGTCGCACGCGTCGTTCGATATTCACATTGGTACTGACTACTGTGTTTGCATAGGCTCTGTTCTGTGCCTACTGGCTACCTAGGTGTTAGGTTTGTAGGTAGGTAAGGTGGTAAAGGTGACGCGTTAGGTAGGTAGGTTTCATGTAAGGTACGCAGGTTATGTGGTATTTTAAGTGTTGGTTAGATTGGTAGGTATCTGAAGCATAAGGTAGCCTGTTCGTGTTGACTGTTTTGTAGGTAGGTACCTACCTAGGTTAGGTGTGAAGAATGTAGGTACTTATGTAGGTGAATAAACTAATAGGGATTGATAGGTAGTAATTTTGCCCATCCGTAAAAAGCGCGGGAAATTGCCAAGTAAACAACATGCTTATCATGTGTGCGTATGGTACTTAGGTACCTACTTAATGACTGTCCGACACTTACGTCTGTCGCCGCGAGAAGGTTTTTTGTTGTTCACGACAATCGCTAGTGTACGAACAAATTATTGACCTGCAGACGATAGCTCAGCCCGATTTTAGTAATTTACGTCGCAAAGCATTTTTAAATACGACAGAGAAGCGATATCTTCGGATGTTAATTGTTGCGCGGTTAGTAGTCGGCGCTTCATCACGCAGGTGTGGAACAGCATTACATAAATTGACCATAGAGTTAAAACACTGACAGACTTTTCAACAAAAACTTATAATTTTTTTTTTGGTTAATTTATTGAGTTATGTGAAAAGTCGTTGAACAAACGTTGTTCAGCATCATGTATAGAAGTTATATGTAGGAGGTTGTTAATAAATTACAAATAACCCTGTATATTCGTATGACTTTGGAATACAAAGATTAATAAAAATCACATAGGTACCTCGTTTATGCGGGTGCACCGCGCTACGAGCGAGTCGGCGAGGCGGCCGGCGCGGGCGCAGATCCATTATTCACAAAAATTAGAGAGCGAGCGTTACGAAATGTTAAAACCGAGATCTTTCAATTCCGGTGCACAAAAAACCCGAAGGATGACTGGTTGAAACAGGTATAGTGAGATGAGCTAACGAAAATGTGTTGAATTGATAATAATAATCTTGAGTCGACTTTACCGGTGTAAATCAGGCCGATGAGATCCTGTAAGAATGTTTTGCCGGTCTATTACCGCTGGTGAAATTATAGCCACTTTCAAAGCTTAGGTACTTACCTATATAGGTTTTATAGGAACCTAAGTACCTATACTAGCGCTGGAGAAATAACCAATTTCTACGCTTTTAATTGTTTTGTTCAGAACCTATTAGCGCTGGAGAAACAAGCCAACTTCAGAGCTTACCTATCTATAAAGGTTTTTGAGAACCTACTAACGCTGGAGCAATAAGACAACTTCAAAGCTTATAGGTTTTTAACCACCTGGCACCTACATAATTCTGTATTAAGAAAATTAAGTAAGTACTTGCAATAAGTAGGTAAGTTCAAGTCTGTGAGTTAATCCCCTGAACGATTTCAGCCACGGTGGTTAGACTGCAGAGGGATTTACCAATTGCCCGGAACATAGTAGATATAGTTTAAGCACAACTTAGGTACATGTGTACAAAACCACAGATGCACTCTGTATATCGTCACTCTCATAGTCGGGTGAGAAGGTACCAACTCCAATACGACCGAAGAAAGATCGGACTCAGCACCGTGCTTTCCGAGGCACGACGTTTATTTATTTATTTTCACACCATCTTACACTATCATTACAGATATCCAATGCGATAGTGAAGTTATTATCTAAACATCCATCTTGTTATACTTATTTATACCTACTTATACATGTCTATTTATTTAAACCTAATCTTAACCTACACTACTCCTACTTAGGTATAAGAAATAATCCACATTGCTCTTATTGTGAATTCACTCAAAGAGCAACTAAAAATATCCACGCTCTCTGCAATAAGGTTAAGGGTGCGGAGGGCACGCGTCAGCGGCGCCTTCTGAAGCAAGTTGGTGCGCCCACACGGCACCGCTAGCAACGGCGGCCGGCGTCTCCGCTCCACATACCTCTCCGGTGCACACAGACTGACCTGCGCCAATATGTCTGGATTTGATACCTTCCCTCTTATTACCTTAAAAATATATGTGACGAGGGTAATTTCCCTCCTAACTCTCAGTTCAGTGTATCCAACCATCCCCAGAACAAATAACGTTGGATACATCAATGGATAATATGGATACACTCCATACAACCTCATATATAAAAATCTAACAAACTTGTTTTGTACCCGCTCCAACATAAGACTATATTTAGTTTCATGTGGAGCCCAGATGACCGCATTCCCTTCTAGTTGACTCCTAACCAACGCATTGTACAAAGCAACGATTGCCGTTGTATTAGTAAAACCACGAACTGTACGAAGCATAAAACCCAGATTCCTGTATGCTCTTTTACAGCATTTAATGATGTGATTACGGAACGTTAGCTGAGCGTTCAATGTAACCCCCAAGTCTCTTACCTCTGTAACTCTCGGTATCTTTACCCCGTCTATGTTATAATTATAAACAATAGGGGCATGCGAACGAGAGAAAGTAATGACTGCACACTTGGATGTGTTAAACTCTAAGCTGTTATCCTCACTCCATTTCATCACTCTGTCGATGTCCCTCTGTAGTCTCACACAGTCACTCTCATTGTGTACTGGTAAATAGAGTTTAAGGTCATCCGCAAACAGTAAACATTTGGCCTCTTTGACCATTTTTGGCAAGTCATTTATCATTAAAATAAACTGCATCGGACCCAAATTACTGCCCTGACTTACACCAGACCTCGTAAAATACGGCTTAGACTTATGCCCCCTGTATTCCACATATTGCTGTCTATCCCGCATGTAACTAGCGAAAAAGTGCAGCAAATGTGGGGTGAACCCGAATGCTGCTAAAGTTGAAATGTACTAAGCCTTACATTTCTTTAGCAATTTCCGTATTCATCCATAGATGCCAAGTACCTGGACTCCAAGGTAAATATAAGCCGAATCATCGCAAAAAAAACCAGGTTTCTTCTAGGTTTAAAATATCTAGGTATGTATTCTTCGACACTATTAACTAGGTACCTACCTTTTACCTTTAGTTCTCAGGCTAGAATTAACTAACTTGTCGACTGGTTAGTCTGGTAAATAATAAATCCAGAACCGGCCGCGAAGGCGTTAATAACCTAGGTGTCAATGTTTCCTTGATACTGCATCAAATGACAGTGCGGGGAAATGAGGAATGATTGAAAGCTCGGTTCTGAGAAACGTGAAATGAGAGGAGGGTTGCGCCGGCGCCGCGCGGCCGCCCGCCGCCCCGCTGCATTCCGCGCGACCGCAACCCTATGTTTAGAGTAAGCTTACCACCAGAGAATCCTGCTCCAGGAAATTCATTCTCCAGGAAGAATAATAATAATAATTGACGTCTATCAAGTCTTATTTCGACGAATAATGGCGTCCTTTCCCCTTCGCTATACCATATAGGTATGTAAAACAAAAATATTAGACAACCCTCACCACCCATCAACCTCGCGGTTATGGGGACCGGAATATGAGAGGACACCCGTGACCCGTTCTCTTGGTTGGTCTTCTTGTTTCTGGGGTTTACTCTTGGTGTGTTCCCGTGGCGCCTTCTTGACTCCCTCCAAGTAGTTTTGTCGCTCCAGCTCGCATTCAGTTGGTTGGGGTACAAAACGGATTTGGCACACTCCCGTAGCTTTTCGAAGTGTGAAAAGTAGAGTATTGAACGCAGGAGTAGCTTCTTCTTAATCTTGGAGACTCTTTAATCTGGGGATTAACACTTAGGATTCTAGACGCAACACCCTCACCAGGCTCGGGAGTCAATTTGAAATCCCTCGATCCGCTTGCAGGGATTAATTATTTATCTCATGAATGAAATTAAACAGAGAAAGAAAAAAATTAAAATAAACATTCAATTGTGTTCTTGTTTATTGATTGCGTAAGTAAACAGGCATGATGCAAGTCATTCGTACCTACATATTTCTTCCTACCTAATGCAAATCATGTAAATTCCGAGAAACTTAGTTTTATACGGAAACGCTCACAGCTGGTGGTCAATTAAGTAGGCATAATAATAATTATAAAATCAAACAATAATAATAAGTTACTAATAGTAACATAAGGTACAGGGCAGACCGCAGAACCTGTAGACCGGTAGTACCTAACTAAATCATATTTGCTTATTTGGTTCAAAATCAAAATAACCTAAATAACTCCAGTGCCTTATAACTACAGTACCTAAGGTTTGCAGTTTGTAGGCACTTACTACGGCTGATTTTTGCGAGGAAGTGATATGTATGAGAGAGGTAGGTACTTATGTGGTGTGGCCGAGCATGAGAGGGAATTTCATGCAGCGCATCCCTCTTGCAAGAAGGATCTTGACTGGTCCGAAGGGCAAATAAACTTCTCCTTCCATAAGACGTCGCGCATCGACCTTACTCATGGAAATAAACCCCCAATCACAGTCCTCAATGCTGTAAATCAGTGTAAAAGCCACTATTGCCATGTCTAGGGTTAATATACATTGCTGCTTTGTGCAGTGAAACAAAAATTTGGCAAATCTTCAATGGATGAACTCAACCGAGTTTCAGCATAGGGTCTTACTGCAAAGACTTCTATGTAGTCTTACTGGTAGATTCGACAGCGGTTATCAGGCTGCCAATTCTGACGACGGGACTCGCACGGAAATTAAAATATGTGGAAAAAAAGATCAAGCATATTGGCTGTTGCACAGAAGCATTATCACTCAGCGAAGCTAGGTATAGTGTTATTAAAGCATCGCGTGTTAGTAATCAGTAACCACGTGTAGTAGATCGGTGTCTTGGCTAATTGCGCTGGCGTGCGTACTGTTTTCCTGTCCACCGTCCGCCATTCAGTTGTAATGTAATGTCCCACATGTAATCATTTTTATTGTGCAACTGCGAGTAGCTGACCCGCCTCCGCTTCGGCTGAGTGATACCTACCGTCACAAAATCTGTACGATTTAAATGTAAAAAGGTAATTACGTGAAGATTATAGGTACCTACTGCGATTCTCGCAAATTAAGTAAGTACCTGTCTTATTCGCTCGAAATTACGAAAATCATAAAAACAATTGGATTCAGCTGGTCCCGTTTTGGTTAATCTTATTATTTGTTCAGGGTAATTTATTTGTACCTAGTAGACTTGCTGGTTAATGTATCTGTAAAGTGTAGGCGTCTTTTTTAACCGACTTCAAAAAAAGGAGGAGGTTCTCAATTCGTCGGAATCTTTTTTTTTTTTTTTTATTATTTTTTTTTTTTTTATCTATGTATGTTCACCGATTACTCGGAGACGCGTGGACCGATTTGAAAAATTCTTTTTTTGTTTAAGAGGGTTTTGTTTCCAGATGGTCCCATTTTAATCAGGTCAGGATCTGATGATGGGATCCTGGAGAAATCGAGGGAACTCTTCAAATTTTATATGGACACATGAAACTATTTGAGTATTATTAGAAAGAGTAATATTTTTCAAGTTGTTCTATGGTCATCAGGTCAGGATCTGATCATGGGATCTTGGTGAAATCGAGAGAACTCTTCAAATTTTGCTAGTATACTTAAAGCGAGTTGGGTATTTTTTATAGTTACTGGTGCATATGCTAGCAGATACGGATTTGATGACTAAAGTCATCAAGTCAGGGTCTGATGATGGGATCTTGGTGAAATCGAGGGAACTCTTCAAATTTTGCTAGTATACTTGAAGCAAGTTGGGTATTTTTTATAGTTACTGGTGCATTTGCTAGCAGATACTGATTTGATGACTAAAGTCATCAAGTCAGGGTCTGATGATGGGATCTTGGTGAATTTGAGGTATCTCTTCAGATTTTATGAACACACCTCAAGCAATTTGGATATTTTACAACGCCTTGTGCATTTTATTGTTTTCCACTAAAAAGTATAAAATAAAAATGGGAAATGCTTTCCAAAAAACCAACTTCAAATGCCACTACAAAGAGTGAAATAATTTTTATTTAAATTTTAGGTACCTACACCAATTCGAAGTCGGGCGATTGTCTATGACTTTGTCATTTCTTCGCACATCAATTAAGTAAGAAGGACTATTAGGGATTGTATGAAACATTGCCCGACTTCGAATTGGTGTAGGTACCTAAAATTTAAATAAAAATTATTTCACTCTTTGTAGTGGCATTTGAAGTTGGTTTTTTGGAAAGCATTTCCCATTTTTGATGAAGGCATGTTTAGGCTGAAACTTGCATTCTCTTACACCTCTTGTTTTAAAAAAATAAAACAATGATGTATGTTGATGAATCTAAGTCATTCTTTTGCTTTATCAAATGCCTACGTTAATCTTTAGGTAACAATCATAAGCAAATCCTAAAAGCTTTAATGACTTATTGAAGCAAAATACATATCTAGTAATTATAATGTAGAGAAGACGGGAAAGATGTGACGTATGTTGAAGCCAAAATTTCTCAAATATTATGCCGTCGCGCGCCGTATTGTACATTTCGGTACCGCTGACAGCACATACCGCTGTCACTCGCATACATTAGCGCCATTTTATAGTTTTGACTGATTAAAAATCCGGCTTTAGGGCGGAGCTTAAAATTGTATGCGTGACGTCAGTAAGTGCTGATCCTTTAATATGTTTTATCAATGTAGAGCACAGGCAATGGGCACTGGAAAGGCAGTTAAGTGTGCCGGTGGGCTTTGCTTCAAACCTGTCGGGCGAAGCCAAAGCTCGACCGATGGCGCGCACGTTCTCGGAACCAATGTTTACTGCAAAACGGTGAATTTTGTTGCCATTAATGGAGAAATGGCCTTAATGCCCTGCCAAAATTAGCGGAATCGACGAAGAGATTTTAATGGATTCTCTGATCTGTCGAGTAGCGAAACATATTTGGTGCAATAAGTGCATTCCTGGAACATTATTAGTAGGTTTTACCTACAGGCCATAATTATTGGTATTCTGTGCTATAGCTAAGAAAACTAAGTACCTACCTACCTACCTCAGTACCTGCTAACCGCCTAGCTAGCCTATAAGTAATTTTTATAGAGTACCTACCTAAGTAAACTTACTTAATTCTTTTGGGAGCTCGCGAATAGCGATCTTTCATATGCAATTATGTAGAAATCTTGAGTGAGTATTGAGTATCTTATAATTTACAAATCTTAATCATGTTTCTAGGTAGGTACCTATAGGTACCCAAGTATTCAACTGTAGTTACCGATAGGCAAAGACTTACATAGAAGTCTTTGCCGATAGGTACCTATCCCTGAAATAATATGGTGAGTGGTGACAAAGATAGGAGGGTTGGACCGCTCGCTCCATCGTAATATAGAAGAAGAAGAGTAAAGTAAATAATTTAGAAGACATAATAATTAAGAAAAGGTAAAATATAGGAAGTGTGAAAACTATAGTGAGAGAGTGTTGGGGCTGGAGTTATTTGTTCTTAGATGGTGAGAAGATCGTCGCAAGGTCACAGTAGAATCCGATTCTTGGATAAAGATAATATTCCGTAAGTAGGTATACGAAGTCGAAGTCACGGTGAGCTTCAATTGAACGGCGGCGGTGCTGCGGTGGGACAAGTCGCAGAACAGTTATCAATTCCGCCGCTGCGAGGCGAGTGACTGCACGACTGACAGCTGTCATTAGTGGTGCTGCGAGCATGACCGTCACAGAGCGCCGCGCGTGACTCCTGCCTAGGGCTGGATAATGGATTTACTGCGCTACAGATTTTTAGGAGCAACTTATACCCCAGATGTTTCAGGGGTAACTTTATCCCCAAAAACCGGGACTGGGCCTGTCTCGCGCGGGACATTTAATTTTGCGTGAAAAATCTGGACGTCCAGCCAAAAGCGAGATGTCTTGTAACGCTGGTCGAACCCACTGTCTCTCAAAGTGAAGCAGTAACTTATAGTACCTCCTACAATATCTTGACTCCGAGTGCCTCGTCAGTTTTCAACGTCAGTTTCCAAGCGCTTAAGTATGCCGAGCTCATTAATGTCTAAGTTTTTCCCACAAATTCACTTGGATTAAAGATCGCAAAGATAGTTACTTACAAGTAACAGCCCTACAGGCTACAACTAAATAGGTGGGCAAGTCAACAGTTCGGGGCCGCGAGCGAGGAAGTCAATGTAACGCTGTTTGATACGCCGACACGACAGCGGCGACACGCACTGTGCCTCGCAATTTGTCCCCCGCCGCAGCCCCACGGACTGTGTTACGCAACAGCGAAGTGTTATTTAGACAGCTAGGTGCTTACTGTAGCTGATCCACACTCTCCTGGAGTCAAAACGAGGGGACGAGAAGCAGCGAGGGTATAATATACTCGTAGTTAATGCCGTCGTCTTTTCATCTTATTTATTTTATTTATTTATTTAGACTTTATTGCACAAAGAAACATAATTATAAGAAACATATACTATATATAAGACACGTGATGCGCAAAAGGCGGTCTTATTGCCATAGGCAATCTCTTCCAGACAACCTTTTCCTTCTGGTGAGAGATAAATGAATATACCCTGGCTTTCTGTGGCTTTCTGTGGCTTTCCCAAGCAATGCTGCGTTCTGTTTGTTTTTGGCAGAGTCAAAGGCACCTGTACTGTGCCTGGCTAGCACTGCCCAGATGAAGGACTGCATCTGTTCAGTGATGGCTAGCATTCTTGCAGCATGTATGACTCGAATACCATGAGAAGGACAAAACCTCGCGAGAATATGGAGCTCTTTTAGAAAATCCGTTTAGCTGTCAAGTTAAGCAGGAGGTCCCGAATTAGATTTTTGGCACATCCCGATGGTGACGATGATGCAGTCAACGGATACGCACTTACAGAATTCGGAGGGAGAATCTCTACCACATTATAACATTTGGATGCAGCTACGTAGTCTTCTACTTTAATAATTACATCATTCTGGCCGTGTTCTAACGCTGAGTGTTTGCCGCGGCTTAGACAGGTTCCACAGTAACAATTATGCACGTGCAGATTGCTACCTAATCTGATGCAGGATTTCCGCCCCCGAGCCGGCCACTGCATCCTCCGCCGCTGGAATTACTGTTCATGTTTTCCGCATTTGACAACATTTCTCAGTCGTTTCCTTCAAATGGAAAACATCAACATCGTAAGTAGGTAAGTATTTTTAAGTAAGAAGTAAAATTATCGTATAAATTTAAGTACGAATCAAAATTTCACTCGCAGCGGGATATGAACCCGCGTCTCCCAGCTCTCTCGGCTGGGTGCTTTTACCGCTAAGCTATACGAGCATATCCCTCTACGATCGTAAGAATTTGTATCGCATTTAAACACTAATCAATAAAAATAATTGGTAAAATTATTGTAGTTTTGTTTCATCCTTTGGATGATTATGGTTATCTACATATAGGTAGGTATAATTTTATCTGCGACCACTTCTGCGATCAGTCAGATCTTTTCCCTTCTAGCTTCTAATTTCTAGTTCAGCTAAATGCGAATTTATGGGTGCTCAGTAGATTACATCGGCCATTCGCTGATGTACGTATGTACTATGTGCATCAGCGAATTGCCGATGTAATCTACTGACTTAGGTCTTACAGTTCTAAGCCCGATTAGCAGTCTGAGCCACATGAGCTAGCACTTACTAATTACTTAGCAACGATCTTCGACTGCGAAGATAGCTACTGGGCTACAGTTGAGTTCAAATGGAACGAAAGTTAGAAACTGAAGAGGAATGACACCCAACCGCTAATTTAATCAAGTGACTTCTGGCAGCAACCGTCGCATTTCTGTAGAGATCCCAAAATATATGCTGAGGGCCAGAGAACTCATGAATAGAGAAACTTTATGTTCGTGTTTTAACCAGACGAATGTGATTTGCCCAATTTCGATATTTGCTGGTAAGTAAACGACATTGAAATACTTCCCGTTTTATTTAGATACCAAAGAAACAAGACAAAGCTTACGATTTAGACTAGCTACGTTTAAATTCTTTACAAAATTTTGTCCAAGATAGCGCGGTAATTCCAGGCAATAGGCATGTTTTAAACAAGGCTGCCTGCGGCCGGCCGTTCGACCGATATTCAATTGGACAGATTAATTGGCGAGTAGTTTGTTCGCTGGAAACTGGAGGACCATCGACGGGTCTCGACTAATGCTGTGTTGTGGGTAATTAATGCGTAAACGCAGAGAAATGCACGCATTTAAATTGTAATAAAACTAATCTTAATTTTCTGTTACGTATGCATCAAACACACATCTGTATGCTCTGCTTTTTAACCGACTTCAAAAGGAGGTTCTGGATTCGACCCGTATGTTTGTATGTATATACAGTATGTTTGTTAGGTCATAAAACACGTTGCAATCCAAAGACCCAGACATAGGAAATCTTTCGTACTCTTCACCCAAACATTTTGAGTCAAAATCAGTCAGTACTGGGAATCGAACCCGTACGGCTCCGACGCAAAAAGAAAGACCACTGAAATCTGAATCCTTAGCTTTACCACAGAATACCAATAGTACCTTGTACTCGTAATATCGTATCTTCTTGCAGCGACTGTGCAGGGCTCCTTCGCTTCCAGAGCACATTGACCGTCTCCGATCTATTGTGCTTGCAGCTGTCTAGAACCTAGATAAGTAGGTATTGATAGCTCCACATACAATACAATAGCAGCACGTCCTTTGCAGGAGTATACTTGCCCATCCACATGACTGTTTGATGAAATTGGAGCTTAGAAGCTTTAGATCCGAAAACAAAACAGAGAACAGTACGTCAATTTATATCTTGCAATGCTTAACAAGTAGGTACTGGTACATTGCAACGTTAACGAGTCTGAAGTCTACCAACACAAGTAACGCGTATTACACTAATAGACTGATCAATATCACCGCTTCAATGAACAGCTGTGGCCTGTTGGCTGGCAGGGTTGCCGCTCGGATATTTAGTAGTATTTTTCATACCAAAGAATGACGAGATGGCTATGACTCGAAGTATGATGATGACAGGTGCACTACTCCCCAGGAATTTACATTGCATTGTCATACGTCACCCTGCGCAGCAAGCATTATCGTGGCAAGAAATAATAATCGGTTCTCACTATGCCAAGTACCTAATTTCTCTGGATTTACCTACCTCGTGCTCAAATTATTTAATTTATTCACTCAGTATTTAATGACAGGATAGTTTCAAGTGTCAGATGCACTCCTGTCGTGCAAATAGCCCTACCATCTACCGTCATCTACCATTTATGGTACTTATTTCATTATAAGAATACCACCCAACCCACCATTACATGCTGGACTGTAGTTGGGGTTATGACGGTGGTGGTAACTGCATTCCGCAAGTATCAGGAAACGCAGTATGTATTGTCATATTGACCTCTACTACAATAGGTAGGTATAGAGATACCTACATGGATGCTATCAGAACCATCGCGTAGAGTTGCTGGATGCAGGCGTTAGAGTTTGATTTCCTCTTAATTAATCTCAACAGTTTGTGTAAGCTACCAAGCTCATTTTGGCATAAATTACTGTTTCACTGCGTGAAGCAAAATATGAAATCCAAGGCATTGGAACTTACAAGCCCGCTGTTTTTTGTAAGGAAAACATAATATTATCTACCGTAACACCCATTGGCTAAAAAAATGTTAATTGCGATTAATCGGCCAATCAGGGCACAAAATTTGCTGCGGCTAATTATTTTTCTAACAGAAACCCTCTGAGCCAATGCTAGTATACAAATGAAATCCCACACTGTCTTGAGCTCGAATCTTTCGCGTGAAATACTTACTACAGTGACTTGCGTAGTAGGTAGGTAATAATAATAATAATAATAAGGGGGCGCCAGGGCGCGTCTGGGGCTGGCGCTGGACGTGGCAGCATGCGGTCCGCCAGCCACATCAGCAGCCGGCCGGCACTACCACCTAGCCGGCCGGCAATTCCATCATCCCCACCAGATGGCTTGGCTCCGGCAGGGTCCTCTAGGGCCCAATCATCGGAGCCCGCCGCTGGTGGTGTACGCCGCATGAAGTGGACAGTTCCAATGAATGAGAACGTCATGCGGGCGTATTTCAGGGCCACAGGGGGGGAAACCGGACGGACTGGCTACCGGGCAGCTATGTACCGCGAGTTTCGGCTACTTGAGCCGCAACTAGCTGTCACGGAGCAAAACCTGGCAGATCGGGCTCGGTTCATAATGCGCTCTAACATCTTCAGCGCTGCCGAGCTCGAACGATTGCGACGTGAGGCTGTTCCCGACGTACCAACCTCAACCACAGCGCAAATCGAGTCTCCTGCGGCCCCTGCCCGCGAAGAGACCGAGACTCTGTCTCAAGATTTGCCTGTGGAGGAGGACACCGAGGGAACAGTCGCCCTTGATATAGAGCGGATGAGAAGGATTTTAGAAGAGACGATTGCTGAAATCCGAGTTGCTCCTCTAGAGGATCGTCCGCGGCTTTCCCGGCTCTCGTTAAATGTGGCGACGCGGGATGTCATTGAGGCCATTAACCAAATGCTGCCACAACATCTAGAGAGCAGCACTGGTTTGGATGATACGGCTTCTATTCTCTTCGGCGCTGCCCTAGCCGTCCATCGTTTCATTGGCGTCAAAGCCAAGAAACTTGGACGGTGTGCCGCTAGATCCAGTGCAGAGCCTGCCTGGAAGAAGAGAATAGAACGACGTATCACCCTTGCCAGAGGCCTCATTGGCAGACTGCAGAGCTTCAGGTCGGGCAATACAAGGCCAAGGATTGTGCGCTCCGTTAGGATAGCTTTTAATGGGATGGGGGTTCGCCTGGACCAGCCCGATATAGCACAAAAACTAACGGAGCGCATCGACGACCTGAAGCAGAAAATCGCTGCATGGGGAAACCGCATTCGGCGGTACTCGGAAAGAGTTGAGCGATTTCAGCAAAATCGCCTCTTCTTGAGTGATCAGAAAAGGTTCTACAAAAAGCTGGAGTGCCCAGCGGTCTGCTCCTCCTCTCAGCGACCAGACACGGCTGACCTAGTCTCTTTCTGGCGCAGTGTTTGGTCGACGGAGGTGGAGTACGAAGAGGGTCCTTGGATTGCGGCGGTAGAGGAAGCATGTGCCTCAATTGAGCCGATGAACCCGGTCGCCATCTCCGCTGAGGATGTAGCTGGTGCAGTAAGACGGGCCCCGAACTGGAAAAGTCCGGGGCCTGACGGACTGCATCACTACTGGCTTAAGGGTTTCTCGGCTTGCCATGCGACCTTGGCTCGACAATTCCAGGACGCTCTTGAGCAAAGGGCACTCCCAAGCCTTTTCACCACTGGGATCACTCATTTAGCTCCAAAAACCACGGATACCGCTGACCCGGCTAAGTACCGCCCCATTACGTGTCTTACTACAATCTATAAGACACTTACATCCGTTCTGAGCTCCAAAATCACCCGTCATGTTGACAACCACGAGATCATGTCTGGGGCTCAGAACGGGTGTAGGGGTGGTAGTCGCGGTACTAAGGAGCTCCTTCTCATCGACTCCGTCGCGGGCCATTTGGTCAAACGCAGCCGCCGGAATTTTTCCGCCGCCTGGATTGACTATAAAAAGGCGTTCGACTCGGTGCCTCATTCATGGCTCCTGAGGGTCCTCGAGCTGTATAAAGTTGATAGCGCAGTTCGAGACTTCCTCGGAGTATGTATGGGGCAATGGAGCACGATCCTTTGTCTCCATGGCGAGCGGCTAGCGGCTGCGGGTGACCGAATTAGGATACGGCGGGGTATCTTTCAGGGCGACTGTTTGAGTCCACTTTGGTTTTGCCTGGCTCTGAACCCTCTTAGCACTTTGCTGGAGGGTTCCGGGACAGGCTTTCAGTTTCGGAGAGGGGGGCCGAAGGTACCTCACCTTCTCTACATGGATGACCTCAAACTGATGGCGCCCAGCGCTTCCCGTCTGCAGGAATTGTTGAACATCACCACTGAGTTCAGCAATTCCATCAGAATGGAACTCGGGGTGGACAAGTGCGCGGTCCTGCATGTGGAGCGGGGACGGGTTGCTCGCTCGGCCGAGATCAATCTCG
Source organism: Coenonympha glycerion (assembly GCA_963855885.1). NCBI lineage: Eukaryota > Metazoa > Arthropoda > Insecta > Lepidoptera > Nymphalidae > Coenonympha > Coenonympha glycerion. The sequence goes on along the minus strand of OY979630.1, from coordinate 13,197,472 downwards.
AGCCGTCGAGCATCAAGACCCTTTCCGAGGCTGAGTCATACCGGTATCTGGGCATGTCACAGTCTTTAGGGGTTCAGGAGGCGGATGTGAAACAGTCAGTTTGCGAGGTCTTTTTTCGGCGCCTGGCAAAGATCTGTAAAAGTTATTTGTCAGGTGCCAATAAGGTCCGAGCCTATAACGGCTGGGTCATGCCCGTCCTCATGTATACCTTTGGCGTGCTCAGATGGACTCAGACCGAACTTGACGCCCTGGATAGAAAGGTCCGCACAACTATGACTACCCATCGCATGCACCACCCGAAGTCGTCTGTCATGAGGCTGTATATCCCCCGGAAGTGTGGTGGTCGAGGCATGCTCAACGTCAAGACCATGCACAACCGGGAGATATCCAGCCTCAGAACTTACTTCGAGGCGAAGCGGGAGTCTCCAATGCATCGGGAAGTCATAGAATGTGATAAAGGGCTGACCCCCCTATCTTTGGCTAACGCCGAGTGGCAGGGACCGGTTGTACTTAGTACCTCTGACCGGGAGTCCGTATGGAAAGGGAAGGAGCTGCACGGACGCTTTTTTAAGGCTCTTCATGAGCCCCACGTGGATAGAAAAGCGTCCGTGCAGTGGCTGCGTTCCGGTGACCTCTTTGGGGAAACCGAGGGTTTTGTCTGTGCAATACAAGATCAGGTGGTTAAGACGCGGAACTACCGAAAGTACATTCTGAAGGATGGCACTCACGACATCTGCCGAGCCTGTCGCCATCCCGGTGAGTCACTCAGACATGTGCTTTCGGGGTGTTCGGCGCTTGCCAACACTGAGTATTTGCACAGGCACAACCAAGCAGCCAAAATCCTCCACCAAGAGCTTGCTCTGAAGTACGGACTCCTGGATGAGAGGGTGCCTTATTATGGGTACACGCCGGTTCCTGTCCTCGAGCGCGGCGGCGTCCGGCTCTATTGGGACCGGTCAATCATCACGGACAGGACGATCTTGGCTAACAAGCCTGATATCGTGGTGGTGGACCGGGCACAGTCGCGGGTGTTTTTGGTGGACATCACGATCCCGTATGACGAGAACCTCGTGAGAGCTGAGACAGAGAAAAAGCGAAAGTATTTGGATCTGGCTCACGAGGTTTCCGCCATGTGGCACGTGGAGTCCACTGAAACTATTCCAATCGTGATATCTGCTAATGGTTTAATCCCAGTCAGCCTCGCTCACCATCTGCGGCGACTGGGTTTCCGTGGCAGTTCACTTGCGGCCAAGATGCAGAAGGCGGTGGTGCTCGACTCGGCTAGGATAGTCCGTCGGTTTCTTAGCCTGTCGCCCTGACCCCCGGCCGTTTGGTCTCCCCTGCCGGGGTGTAGTCCTCCGCCCGGCACATATATGTATGTGTGTAACGTTCATGTATGTTTATTTATATTTTTCGTATTTAAGTAAGTTTATTATGTCTCTTTGGCTTTTATATATATTTATTATGTGCCGGGTGTGAGAGTTAAAATAAATATGATAATAATAATAATAATAACGTTTATTTGATTTCACACTAATGTAAATTAAACAGTAAAACAAACACAATATAATTAAGTTGTTCAAAACATAATAAAAGGTACACCTGTTTCCCGAACTAGTTAAGACTGTGTCTCGGGAAAGGTGTTGTAGCAAACCTAGAATGTCGGCAAGTGGCAACCCTAGGTCTAGTTGACGAATGGGCACTGGACCGGACATGGATTGGTGGTCCGACCCACTTGCTGGTAATTAATTCCATCTTGCGTCCTTCAGGTTGGATCCCACGGCGCTGCAGCGATACGATTCTTGTTCGCTTGACGTCTAAAGAGTTAAATTGCACTGGATTCTACAAATCTGTTTGTTTTTTAGGTATTTAAACCTGAGTTATTCGAAATTTAAATACAAGAAATTCCAAAAAATTATGTAGTCTGCGATTACCAGTCATTGACGTATACTCTTGAGGGGGGGACCGCGCGAAAAAATGTCGCCAGTTTATGGGAGCAAAACCCCCTCCGGCGTCAGTAGTAAGCTGTAAGCCTACACAGTATTTCGCAGGAGTTTCGACACATGGCTATACATTTTCTTTTATGAAGAAGGTTTACGTAAAATGTTCGGATGGGCCTATCTTGACTATTATTATCAATGTTACCAGTATTTATTTTTAATTTGTTTCAAATAACTCAGGGTCAACTCAGGGTTGACGGATCCAAGCCGCTTATCTGTCGCAAAAAGCTTCCCATAGAAGCTTCCATGCAGGAAATCATTGGCTTTACCTCACAGTGACTAAAGGTTCGTGATCTACCGATCGGACTTCATGCCAGATTTTAATCTCATGTCATTATTTCCATCGACACTTGGGTGTTTGATTAATATCACCGAATTTTAGAGTATAGTCATTTTAAATCGCTTTTAGATAAGCTTCTCGTGCTAACTGACGAAAGCCTTGTTGAATTGAAATGTCACGTTATTATCTATCGTGACTGAAGTGACCAACTGCCATCGCCAACTGCACGATTTTTGTAGGAACATTCTGGAATTTTCAAAACTCAGATACACCGTACACGTTCGTCGTGTTCGTTTTGAGACTCTTTGGAACTCGATGCAAGCGAGTTACAAGATTAAATCCAAAAAGGTTAGGTACAGAATAGCTATAACTCAAATCACTAGCTATAGCTACAGGTTAGGTAGATAAATAAAAGACAATTAATTGATGTTGATGTGATAGTGTATTTTTACACAACTGCCCAAATAAGGAGTGTAATATTTTTAGGGTTCATGTATATATGTGATTTTTTTTTTATTCCACCATAACATCTGATCTTCTTTTTTGGAAAAAGTAGTTTTACACAGGGCAGTCGTTTTTTATTTTTAAATTATTTACTTATTTCATTTTTATACTCATTTTTAATGACATTGCTTTAAAAAGAACGTCTATTTATTCGTTCCTAATTTCAATATTCGTAAAATTCGAAAACAAAGCTCCTGCCGATGGTACCTTACAGAGTTTCATTATGACAACTTGTAAATGGATTACAGCATCATTCCAAAAAATAATGATGCTGCACAGACAGTAACTGCCATCTCAATTTCAAAGAAACAGTACTTAGCTATTAATAAAGTATTTACTAGCGTGAGTACCTATCTACTAGGTACTTCATGGTGACTAGTTTCTGGTTTCCAAAATCACTTTTAATTTGACTGCTGTAATTTGTAAACTAATCGCAAAGTAGGTATTATGTAAAATCTGTGGTATTTTGAATGTAGAATACTTTATTATACCTAGGTAGGTAATGAGTTTTAATTTAAGACATTTTCAGTGTTGTGTAAATAAATAAAGATATTATATGAATTTACTTTATTTTATCTATTGTGAACAAACAACTTACATTAAATTGTTTAGAACATAAGTTAAAATTGTCCTCTTTGTCTTTATGCGCTACTGATTTATCCCAAAAATGTGACCATAAATGCTGGTTACCCCACTATGACCGTTTACGGGTGATTGATTTACCAAAGGTTTCGTCACGAGTAAATTTTATTCGCAAAAGTGTGAACGAACATCGATATTGACGGGAACAAGTTTGATAAATAGCTGGCGAGGTAATAACTAATAATGCAACATAAATAGAGTTAGGTACCCATTGTGAAGGTTTCCACAATCAAGTTGTTTACTCCGTATGGCAGCGCGCTTCGGCTACAGAATGTGCGGAGTTTGATTTTAGTGGTTTGTGTTTCCTTAGTTTACACTGGTTTACCTGTAGTATTACCTGATAAAATATAACAACACTAGCTGACCCGGCAAACGTTGTTTTGCTGTTTAGGGCGACCTACTCTCAGACCTACAGAATATACCTATACTCGTACCTACACAGAAAACATAACAATCGGCAGAGCCGTTTTCGAGCCGTTTCGGAGGAAGTTCCAGGCAACAAACACTGACACGAGAATTTTATATTATAGACAAGCTGACCCGGCAAACGTTGTTCTGTCATTAGGGTTATTAAAAAAATAGCTTACAACCTACTCCCAGCAGTGCTATTCTACAAAAAGTCCATCTCTGAAACAGCTGCCAGACAGCTGCCAAGCCGAAGATGGCATGCAAAGTTGTACTCTATTACAACTGACAAATTCATAGATGCAGAGATGTACGCTAGTCGCTGCTTTAAGTATTTTTGCAGAATAGCACGGCAGATCACTTACCCAAACTCGCTTTAAAGGTAGAAAAGACAAAACTGGAATTAAAAAAAAAATGAAAGACTATAATGGAGAATTCAGGAACACAATCGAAGGGATACAAGAAACTGTAATGGAATGTCGGGCAGCGAGTGGCGCATAAGTAAGCCTAGTGCGAAATATCAGCGCCTGCGCAGCTCTGCTAGGGTTGCAATTTTGCAGGCTTTATGAGAAAAATGTGAGGTTTATTCAAGTAATAAACCCAAATACGCTACCTATATGTGTAGTAATACTAGCTTACATACAAAATTTCAGGAATTTACCTAGGAATTTTGATGATCATCAGTGAGTGAGTGAGTGAGTGAGTCAGTGAAGAAATCGAGGTTTTTTAGGTGCCCATAAAATCTAAAGTATAAGACTTATGAAATTGAAACTTCATAGGTTTAATAAGTTTAATATTGGCATCATATCCCGAGAATTTTGGAATAGTCCTAGCCCAAGTTATGACTTACAAGACTTCAAAAGACTAAAATACCAGAGTGTCGACTAAGGTTGGCGAGTGGGTCGTTGGCGACCCTGCGTCCATTGGAGCGCGTGGTGCGCGTAATGACAGCCCGCCATTACCACTCATTACCCCCAGTCACGTAGCGCGGCAGAAATGGATTTGTCTTTGCGAAAATAATCATCCTAGATTGCGGACCGCCTTCGGAGAAAATTAGATTCGACGCGAACACAGCGCGCCGTGGACGGGGTTTACTGCGATGTAATTACTGTATGAATGTTGTTTAAATGAAAGTTATTGTATGGGGTTTTAACTTTTAAGTTTTAAAGCTTGAGGTGGTACCTAGGATACCTATAAACAGGTCTGTATTGAAGTGTACAAAGGCATATTGAATGGGAGCAGGCGTTATTTTGCGGAAATCTATAATTAGCAGGACAGATTAGGTATTGTATATGTAAATTGTTTTGCTGTTATCTGCTACTACCTAATTACAAAAGAATCTGCCTTTACCAATGACGAAAATGTTACCTACATCCATGGTAGGTACCTATATTCCAACTTCCAATATGCATGAACACCGTCCACATGAAACACCACACACAATTATTATTATTCTTTCAACAATTTCTTCGACGCACGTTTCGTCACGACATACTGACATCCTCAGATGTTGACTTCATAATGCGAAATCGTAGAGACAGGTGTTTTGCATATTGGATAGAGAAAAATAAGATTGAATTTGACTCTGTCATCTGAAAGCTTGGAGCTTTAATAAGCAGGCAAATGTACCTACCTATAAAGGGTACCACAATGGATAACTACTAAGTAATTAAATATTATGTAAAATGACTGCTGCTACTAAGTAATAATCTTTCAAAAACTGAACGAATTGAATTTATCATTGCAAGGTAAACAGACAACAGTGTTTCAGGCCTATAACAAAATAACTGCCTTCAAAAGAAAATTAGATTTTTGGATTATTTGCGTTGGTAAGAAAGAAATAGAAAGCTTTACGTCACTCAGTGAGTTTGTTAGCGATAACAACGAAGCGATAACGACTCAGAAATGTTTCAAGATGATGCGTTTGAAGAATTGGTCCAATATCTCAGTTCGATACGCGCATCTTTTGAAAAGTATTTTCCCGAAGAACAGAATACAAAAATGAAACTTAATCCTTTTTTACCCAACTTGCTAAAGCCCGAAAGTATGTCAAACGAGATATATGAATCTGTTTTAGAAATGTCATCAGACACAAGTCACTGTTCAAAACGACGCGTCTCAACGATTTTTGGTGCAAAATCCGTCATGAATATCCAATGCTTGGCAAAATGGCTCTGAATATTCTTCTCCCGTTCCCAACAACATATTTGTGCGAAACAGGATTCTCAACCTATGCAGCCACGAAAACAATATATCGGAATGGACTGGACGCCGAACATGATGAGACTTCAACTGTCTTCTATCAAACCTGATATTAACTAATTGATGAAAAAGAAAAAACAGTTTCATACCTCCCATTAGTTAGATTTTTTCTTTTTTAATAGAATATATTCTATTATTGTATTTGCCATGTGGTAAAGTAAGTAATAATTAGTACCTAACTGTTACATTGTACTTTTATTATGCTTGTTAATAAAGAATACACTTTTAAAAACTATTGTTAAATTGTAGGGTTCCATCAAGTAGTTTGCTTCCCACAAAGGGTTCCGTCACCAAAAAAGTTTGAGAACCACTGTACTACCTACTAAGTAGGTAATTAAATATTATATATTATGTTATAACAAATTAAATATTATTTTAAATGACTGCTGCTACTAAGTAATATCTTATAGTACCTACCTAGGGTTAAGTGAGGGGAGGAGGAACGCTGAATCAACAGGATATAATAAAAGATTGGAAAGACCCTTCTTTTCATCAAAACTTATTCTTACAATTCTACAATTATATAAAGGTAAGTAAGTAAGTACTTATACCTAATTATATTATTCAGGTAAGTAAGAAACATGCCTACTTAAACTTCCTTTTATAATTATTACTAAAAGTAAGATACAGTAAGTACAGTAAGTAAGTATAATTATTACTGAAGTAAGATACAAATAAATAAATTTTTCATCTCACCTGCTCGGAAAAGCGTTTTTTAATGCCCGAAATTCGGGCGGGAAATGCTATTATATTCCCTAGGCCGCCAAAGCATTTTCATTTTTCCCAAGGGAGACAAAGTAGTATGAAAATCCCTTCCGGCCCTTGGGCCGAAAAGCATTTCCAACGTCAAACTCGAATTACGAGTCATGTCAATGTCAAACTTCTTTTTTTTTCTAATAACACATACGTTCAGTAAAAAAGTTCGACCTAAGAGTTTGTATAGGTACCTACATTAGTTTTTTTATTTTTACTTTTTCTTACAATATCAATAAATATAATAACTCCTATTTAGTTTTATTAATTATAAAAGAAATCTAATTAAATCCATGATTTTTCCTCGTTGTTTATGTAATTATTGTTAAAATATTTATAAAATTTTATATTATCTTTGGTTCTTAGAAATTCCTATTTCAGAACGCATTAAAAAAAAAAAGTAAAAAAAAAAGTTTCTCAATTTTTTTTTTTCTGGTCTAGTGTTAGTTGTCTATGTTTCCAATCGTGATTAAATGAAAATACCTAATATTTTTATTACTTTATTCATTATTTTTTTGTTTTAACTTTGAAATAAGGTGAGTGATGATTGAAGGTGGTTTCAGTAAGTGAAATTATTCAGAGTTACCAAAAACAACATTTAACATAAATCGCAATGCCGATCTAAAGTGTTCTTCTGGTGATTTTCCTCGCTGTGGTGAGATGAAAAATTTTGTGTTATGGACGGGCGCAAATTTTTTTGGGTCTCTTGTCTTTGAATGCCTCGCTTTACTCAGGATTCTATTCTTTGAACCCCTCGCTGCGCTCAGGGTTCAACCCTAGAATCCTTCGCCGCTCAGCATTCAAATTTGACACTCGGCCCAAAAATCCACTTTGCGCCCTTGCATAACAATAGTTATTTGTTATGCAAGGGCGCAAAGTGGATTTTTGGGCCGAGTGTCAAATTTGAATGCTGAGCGGCGAAGGATTCTAGGGTTGAACCCTGAGCGCAGCGAGGGGTTCAAAGAATAGAATCCTGAGCATAGCGAGGCATTCAAAGACACGAGACCCAAAAAATTTGCGCCCGTACGTAACACAAAATTTTTCATCTCACCACAGCGAGGAAAATCACCAGAAGAACACTTAAGATCGGCATTGCGAGTTATGTTAAATGTTGTTTGTAGTAACTCTGAATAATTTCACTAACTTAAACCACCTTCAATCATCACTCACCATAATTCAAAGTTAAAACAAAAAAAATAATGAATAAAGCAATAAAAATAGTAGGTATTTTCATTTAATCACGATTGGAAACATAGACAACTAACACTAGACCAGAAAAAAAATTGAGCAACTTTTTTTTTACTTTTTTTTTAATGCGTTCTGAAATATGAATTTCTAAGAACCAAAGATAATATAAAATTTCATAAATATTTTAAAAATAATTACATAAACAACGAGGAAAAATCATGGATTTAATTAGATTTCTTTTATAATTAATAAAACTAAATAGGAGTTATTAAAGTTATTGATATTCTAAGAAAAAGTAAAAATAAAAAAACTTATGTACCTATACAAACTCTAAGGTCGAACTTTTTTACTGAACGTATGTGTTATTAGAAAAAAAAAGAAGTCTTCAGCTTTGGCATTGACATGACACTTAATACGAGTTTGACGTTGGAAATGCTTTTCGGCCCTAGGGCCGGAAAGGATTTCCATACTACTTTGTCTCCCTTGGGAAAAATGAAAATGCTTTGGCGGCCTAGGGAATATAATAACATTTCCCGCCCGCATTTCGGGCATTAAAAAACGTTTTTCCGAGCGGGTGAGATGAAAATAACTAGGCAATGTAGGTTACATAACCATCACAGTATAATATGAGATAGGTAGGTACCTAATGCCTACACGTACACATGGATACATAAAGTAGGTAAGCGGACAGTGCAAAATCAATGGGAAATTCGTCATTTTTGCGTCCGTCATTCAAACAAAACGCTGTATGTAACAATATGTATAGGTATTCAACACATGAGTCATATGCATTGTGTAATCATGTATAAATCGTACACGTTGTAAGTTTTGACCGATGACCGACAACTGAAACACGAGTCGAGACTGTATTGCATGGAATCATATTACTTAATAATATTTGCAAGTAAACAACTGCCAAATTATAAGCTGACTCCATAAGATTGCTCATGTTGGTTGTTGCATTTTGTGCTTAGGAATCTTTTTAGAAGCAGGTACCAGATACCTACCTTTTCGTCAGTAGGTAGTAAAATACAGTCAAACTTGGTTATGTGAGAGCTCAAGGGACCGAGATCCGTTTTCTCATAAAGATGTTTTTCACTAACTAGAGTTTCAGAGTTAGGAAGGCAAAATTACGGTACCTGGCAAATACTTACTCTCACTAAAAGAGTTATCTCGTTTACCAAGTTCTCACTTACGCAGATTCGACTGGTAGTTGATAAAAATGCCTCTGGTCTAGTGATGCTGATGAATATTTTAATTCCTAGATTACGAAAATCCTGGGTTCAATAATTTTGCTCTTAGCAGTTAGAACCAAGCCCTAAGTTTGGGGATTAATAGTGGATATCTGTCTCCAGACGTCATGAGGAGCTGAATGGCTTGAATGAGTAGGCGCCCAGAATCTTTTCGACCATCTCCTAAAACCGTCCCTAGCCCTCATCCTTGATTGCTCTGATTGTCTTCAACATTTATAAAATGAAGTCAATTGACATATATTTATTAGAGACTTCCAAAACGCCTTACAACTAAGTATAATGGCCCTAAATCGTACATTACACCTTAGTCCCTAAATAACAGCTGAAGTGAGAGATCAAAGGACCGATATCTCTTAAAAATCTTAATCTCTGGCAAATTATCTTACTAATAGTTTCCTTGCTTACCCAGTTCTCACTTATTCAGGTTCGACTATAAGTACCTATTTACTACAAGAATCTACGCGTTATATTATGTCACAATTCTTGATGTTCTTCGTTCCATGAATGTCGAAGCATTCCATGCAATAAGCGTATATGATCTTGATATTATTGACTCCCATTATATCAAACTACTTTACCATTATCATACCTAATAATGAAAAGGTTTCGACTTCTGACCTTTCATTTCCACGGCGCTATACCTACTTATCTCCAGGGTATTTTCATTCGGCTATTATTCTAGCTGTTGCAATTGCAATGTACTTAGTCCTTACTCCTTAAATATTGACACATTATGTCAATTAATATATACACAGGACCCGTCGAACAGCGCGAAAATTTGTCGTTAGTTTATTGGTGTCATAATGTTTGTTTTGACACCAACAGCGTCAGTAGTAAGCCGGCCGCAGTATTGTCTATGGACCGCGGACTACGCCAAAGATCATTTTACTTGTTATTAGTCTGCAACGAGCGTTCACACGGACGGTTTTTGCCCTATTGTGGCGTATAAGCGGGAATTTTGTCAGATGACGCTACTTTGTTCTAATATGGAGGAAGTTTACGTAAACTGTTCAGCGGGGCTAGGCAAAGTAACAGTCGTTTAGTGTTCACGTCAGTAGATAAAAATGTATGGAAAAACCACGTGACTGTAGAAAAATCACGTGATCGAATAAAGCAAACTGGTTTTGAAAATCGAGTAGGTACGACAATTTGAACGCTCCCTGGCGTTCTCTCGTTGTAGATAACTTTTTAGCGTAGGTACCTACTTCGCATGACAATTGACAGCAGCAGCAGCAGCAGTGAACAACGCTAAGCATAGGTATACTTAGTAGGTATAGAGATTCTGCTTTCATTTGTTTTCACGTGTGTTCGGTCACGTGGTTTTTCTACTGTCGTCAACGCTCAACGCCAAAGTCACTTTGTCTAGCCCAGTAGACGGGCTCATCCTTATATACATATCGGAGATTAATATGTCGAATAGTTTCCGATCAAGTACGTATGCAGCATCGTTCATAACATGCAGTGATTGTAATTGCACTCAATGATCACTCCAATAAAGGATATTTATTGAAACACGCCACCTATTCAGATACTGCATTATACGACCAACTACCAGTAACAACGATAAATCGAGTATTTGCAAGTTGCAATTGCAAGCGCTCAACGTGTAGGCTATAGACCAATGACGAAATACGCTACGCTTAGAGGACGGGAAAGTTGTGACGTATGTTGAAGCCAAAAAATTCTTAAATATCGCGTCGCGCTTCATACATTTCGGTATCGCTGACAGCTCACAACACATACCGGTGTCGGCCGCATACATTAGCGCCATTTTACAGTTTTGACAACTTAAACATCCGGCTTCAGGGCGGAGCCTAAAAATATATGCGTGACGTCAGTAAGTGCTGATCCTTTAATATGTTTAATCAATGCTATAGACTCACTACGTGCATGACTCGATGAAATAAGTATAAGTAGTTCGAACTGAAACTTAAAATACTAGAAAGTGTGAAAAAAAACTCAAGAAAATTATCCGAGACGGTTCGTATTTTAATAACTTTCAGATATCAAGTCGATCTGATCATTGAAATTAATTAAACGATACAGACAAATTAACATCACAATACTTCAGTTAATTTAATATGGTATGCAATAAAACAAGTTGTTAAATGCAACAGGTGTGAAGAGAAGCTACACAAGTACCGGCGTAATACAACTTACAAACGAAGATAGGGCTGCCATCACTTAAATTGCCGATGCCGGGCACTTTGAAAACCCCGAGCATTTGGGTAAAATCATAGAGTGAAATTGAGTTTTTTTTCCCAGGCAGCAGTTGTGAACAATGACGTAATACGCTATGCTAAGAGGACGGGGAAGATGTATCGCATGTTGAAGCCAAAAATTTCTCAAATATACTAGCGTCGCGCGTCGTACATTTTGGTTCCGCTAACAGCCATTTGGGTAAAATCATAGAGTGAAATTGAGTTTTTTTTCCAGACAGCTGTTGTGAACAATGACTTAACACGCTACGCTAAGAGGACGAGGAAGATGTGACGTATGTTGAAACCAAAAATTTCGTCGTACATTTTGGTACCGCTAACAGCCATAGAGATAGTGCTAACAGCACATACCTGTTTCCAGCCCACACGGTCCTGCACTATCTACCTGTATCCAGCGCCTTCCCGCAACTCTTTTAATGTCGTCCGTCCATCTGGTCGGAGGCCTACCATCACTGCGCTTGGCGGGTCGCCATTCCAGACTGGAATTTCCAGCACTTTCGGTCCCCAACGTCCGTCGGTTCTCCGAGCTACTCGCGTATGTGCCCCGCCCATTGCCACTTCAGCTTCGCGATAGGTTGAGCTATGTCGGTGACTGGTTTATCTGAGGATCTCCTCATTTCTGATTTGATCCCGCAGAATAATCAATAAAATTCATGATCTTGGATGTAGTTACCAACAATTCTGAGTGAAACATTTTGTCCCTTCACAACATGTCGCAGGTTGACGGTGCGACCCTGATTCATGGGAATTTCGGCCCAAATAGCGAGCGATATTAAAATTTTATTTAAGTTTTTCGCAAATACCTAGTAAGCTAATTAAGTATAGGTACATCGTAGATCGTAGGCTTATGGCTATAAGTTTTGCAAGCATAAACTTTGCTCAAACATTATTTTCTGCAGTCTCTCTACTACATATCGGGCACCAATATGAAGTAAAAAGTTTTTATGAAAAATATGTATACCTATAGATGCTTTGATTTTAATATACATATTGAACGTTATATGCTCGCAAAATACATTGCCATAATGCCTACGATATGTCCACTGTTGGGTCTTCCAAAATTTGAACATTCGCGCCGGAATGACCCATTCATGTATAAACGAAAAGATTACATTGCACACATCAAAACGTCCACAAACGTTCTGAGTGAGCATGCTATGCTGTAAGGTAAGCTGTTGTTTCACTTGTGACAGAGAGAGTGACAACGTGTCGGTCACAAGACAAAAACGTGGACAATTTTCTAGGTTTAGGGCTCAGCTAGCGATGTAAATCTTTGCATATAAAGGCAGAAGCCGCCACGGCGTCCTACGACAATTAACATTTTCGAAGCTCCCCCTGAGCTTCGAAAATGTTAATTGTCGTATCGCGTAACGAGTCGAAATTATTTGGAGGCATCGACCTCGTACCGTCAGCATAGATACTACACAAAAGAATTACTTACCTAATCTCAACAGATTAAATACCGCCTTTCGTTATGCACGGCCATCAGCACGCCACGTTTCTGGCTTAGTTTTTTTTAACACGAATCATTACTAAAGCTTCAATCGACCAACGACTTTTTTGGTAAGCTCCGCGTGTTATTCTACGGTTGAAAGAATAACCGATCTCTTAAATGTTTGGCGGTTTGAAATACAATCTATATCATTATAGACATTTCAATCCACGAAGACGTACCCCACTCTGTCAAAATCGCTTATGTATCATTCGACTCGTATGACTCGTATTCATTATAAATAGGTGGTCGCTCGTGCTCTGACTAAGTAGATAGAGGCCTAACAACGACAGCTTCGTCAGTGCGGCAACTTTTTTAGGGTTCCATACCAATTTGGTGAAAATGGAACCCTTATGGTGAGACTTTCTGCGTCCGTCCGTCTGTCACACTCGATTATTTCAGTAACTATTCAAGCTATCGACCTGAAATTTAGAATAGTTATAGATAATAGTGACGCGACGTTGTAGCAATCGTAAAGATTTGAAAATTGTTTTTATTTTTATTTAAAAAGGGGGGAAAACCGGGTCGCCAAAATTTCAAAATGAGATAACAATATTGAGTGGAGTATCATATCAAAAGGGCGTTACTTGTATATTCTAAAACCGATTTTTATTTATTTTTATGCCTGATAGTTTTTTATTTATTGGGCAAACTGTCGAAAAAAATACCGTTCCCCCCCCCCTTATCTCCGAAGTTTACCATTCAAAAAATCTGAAATAAATATGATCAATAGAAGTTAACGTATATTTTACAGGAAAAATAAAATCAACTCCCTAACTATTATACTTTTTTTTGCTAATAACAATAATCCGCCGAAAACAAAGTTAGGTTTGCGGTTTGCCAACAAAAGTACCTATATGTAAATTATACTCGTAAAATCATGAACAAAAGTGATTCTTTTAATGTTTTACTTCTTTTATGGTATGGAACCCTCGGTGCGCGAGTCCGACTCGCACTTGACCGGTTTTTTTGTAGTGTGTCAATTTGAAATTTGTAGGAATTGTGCGCGGATGCTAGTGGGCGTGAAAAATTACGTAGCCACCGCTCGGGATTGCCAACTTCGACAAAGTATTTTTGCCGCACTTTTGAAGTCGAGGCCTCTCGGACCCATGGATTGAAATATCTTAAAAATACGCATACTCATAGACGCAGAATATTGTGACGAAATGATGATTGATGCCACCAGAGGCGCTTACGATATTGAAGCGTTGGAAAAGACCCCCTTCAAACCAGTCGCTCACTTGTCGTCGTTAATTACAAATTAAAAAGTAACGGTTGATAGTAGGGTTGGCACCCTGCTTGAATTTCATGCTTGAAGTGAAATGGAACAATAAAAAAATCGTTTTTAAATTCATGTTTAGAATAAAAAGTATTCGATAACATTTTTCCCAAGTATTTATATTGTTATTGTTAAAAGTAAACCTACAAATTAGAAATGAATTAATTTAAATACGAACCCAAATTTCACTTGCGGCGGGATTTGAACCCACGTCTCCCGGCTATAGTGGCTGGGTTCTCACTGAGTTACACGAGCCATCCTCGCAATGAAATTCAGATTCGTGTTGAAGTTCTTAGACAGAAGAGCGCCAATCGAAATATGACATATTATTTCGATTCGCTGGATTGGAAAGAAGTTCAAAAAATTATTAGTGAATAGCAAGTGAATAGTGCCCGTTTGCACTAACATTTTAAGTGACACCTAAGCCACAGTTGTGACAGTAAAGGCTTAGTTGTCACTTTAAATGTTAGTGCAAACGGGCATAACAGTTGTCTGCGCGGAGGACACGAGATTAATTTAGAAATCGTATACATAATAAGTAAGTAAGTATGCCATTTTAATACGTTCTTGAATTTACTTATTTCCTTCCAGCGAATCTCATCAAAATATGTCATAGCATAGGGCTACGGTACGGCGGCGCGGCAGTAGCATCTCCTGAGGGCTGAACAAAGCAGATAGGTCAGGTAGTCATAAATATGTATTATGTAAAGTTAGCCATAGACCATCCATTCTTATCGTCCAATGACCAATCGGCATGGCGCTATCGCTTGTGAGCGTGGATTGGTATGAAAAGTAGGTTAGTAGGTATAACTATCATGCCAATCCTCGCTCAAAAATCGGCATGACGCTACCGATTGGCTTAGATAGAACTTATCGCGTGTGAGCGTGGATTGGTATGAAAAGTAGGTATAACTATCATGCCAATCCTCGCCCAGAAATCGGCATGACGCTACCGATTGGACGATAGGAAGGATAGTGTAAGGCCGGCATTACTCACCAAACTTACCACAGCGTCCAAAGAGCCGCCAAGCAGCAGTTTGCAAGCGTGGTGACTGGTGACATCCCTTCTACGCGCTTGCGTGTTGCAGCGCGTTGTGCAATTTGCCAGCAAGCCAAGTCCTGCGAAAAAGATCTCACTACTCTGATCATTTGATATCGATCTCGTAAACTATAAAATATAATAAATAACAAGTGAGTATCTCTGTATTACCACGGATAAATAAGGGTAAAATAAAAAAAAAGTTACTCGTAGCCATCTCGTAGCATAGGATATGGTATCCCAATTCCAAGTTTAAAGATAAGCCGTCGGGAATTGGGTTATATCGAGATTTAGTCACCTATTAGTAGTACGGCCAGTGGTCACCGATATGAACCTAAGGATGAGCCCATCTACACATTTTACGAAAACCTTCTACTAGAAACATCAGAAAAACAAACAAAGTAAACTGACGATATTTTTTTGCGCGGTTCGCCGGGTCCTTTGTACGTACCTAATATGTCTATTTACGTATAGTAAACTATACTATGGTGGTATGTTATGTTTATAATGAAGAAAAAATGCGTATGTATGATCTCCTCCCACACCACGGCATTGATTACTTACTTTAATATAATAAAGATGAAAGTTTGTATGACAAGTGTGTGCATGTTGTAACTCCTTCACTCGAACTTCACTCCTTCGATTTGATTGAAATTTGGAATAGAGATAGATTATTTCCAGATTTAACATAATACGCTATTTTTTATCCCAAGAAAATCCATGTTTACCGCGGGATTCCGAAATTCGCATAGGTGAAGCCAAGGGCATTCGCTAGTATGTAAGATATTACTTATAACTTATAAGCAATGCTGCATACAAGTTATTCAGTGACATAATAACAAGTCAACCGCAAATCTCACGTATACCTATTCCTCGGAAAGTTCCCACAACAATAACGGATTCGCACTGTAGTTGTAAACACCGTTGGTTTCACAAGTTCACAACACTATTTTGGGACCAACTCTGCCAAAACAAATCTCGATTTCATAAAAACAGTTCTTTGTAACTTTGTTAAAAAGAAAATCACTTTAAATTTGTAATTTTTCAATAGGTCTGACAGGTTATAGCCAGTTTGTAACTGTAATATTTATTGTAAAAGCCCGAGGTAAGACCGTCAATTGAATAGCTATTGTTCTTTTTCTACTCTGTATTTTCCGGACAGGCAAGAAGGCCGCTTTCTCTTTTGGCTTGGTTGGTTCCTCAATCTCGGTGTTATCAAAATTCTTTCATTTAGAAGTCGCTTTAAATAGAATACGTTGCCCATGCCATCCTATCGGCAGAAAATTTTCTTTATATCCTGAATTAACAATACTGGGCAAGAGTATAGAACCTAATCTAATAGGGACACTTATGTACAGTGGTAGAGAACTGTATTTCTAGAACTGTATTTTCTCAGACTACATTAATGTGTGTATTTTGTGTAACTAAGGGCCGATTTTTCAATCGCCAGATAAACTAGGTATCTAAAGCATAGGTACATTTGAATTGAAGCATATGATAAAACTTATAAAACGTCATACCTTTTACCGGGACCTTTAGTACTATTATGTACTCCGTGGCCGGGGTTGCAATTCTGCAAAAATAATATAAAGAGCAGCGGAAAGCTTACTGGTATGCAGTCATCACAGACCTTGGAAAAATATGTGGACTGGCCCCGTCTACAAAATTAGCGCGACTTTTTTAATCTGTAAAGTGGCATATAAGATGGCGTCATCGAGGGTAGTAACTTAGTACACGAACATCTTGCGTGACATGCGGCACCATGATGAGCGCAATCTTGGCGCTCATCATGGTGCCGCATGTCACGCAAGGCAATAGAATTAATGATAGGATATTTTCTTACTCCGGCCTTAGTTGAGCTAACTGCCACTCTCATACATTTTTTTAATTTTGTTTCTACATGTGATGCAAGCGATCAAGCGATCTACAGATTTAGGTATATGACGATCTAGATAGGTCATACCTATTATGCTTGGACTCGAGTCGTGTGCGTGTTACCTACTGCGTGTGTGCGTAACGTGCGAGTGCGTTGAACAAAAAAAGTTACGCTAGGTCGGCTCGTTCCGTCAACCCTAACGTTCGCACGGCCCACGGAAGTGTTTATACGGCAAAAAATGAACGCACAATACCATAACGTCCCCATCCATGCGCCATGGGAGAGCGATGCGCTGCCATGCTCTGTGACCTTTTGTTTGACGCGGAGGTAATTAATATGTGATTACGCGAAATAACTCTGCACGCAGCGACTAGAGGGGGAACGTTATACCTATGTGTGGTGCGTACCTACTTTAGGTATGATATTATGTGTATGTTGAATGTTCTCATTGTGACTGTGCAGGTTTATTACGAACAACAATATCTATAATACATTGCGCTTATTATACTTGCCTTCCTAGTTGGTATTTACTTGTGTGGATTGGAATATAATAAATTCATAGCTTAACGAGATTGGGTAATGTATGGGGGTAGGTATAGATATCGTGATCAGATATAATATAGTATACAGAGATACTCAGTAGGTATTTCCATTCTCTATAACTTTTAGATTTAGAGTTTTTCACCTTTCCGTGAAAAAATTGTCCCGGTACATCATGCTAACCCACCCTATTGGTACGAAGAACGGACTTATTTGTGAGAGGGTAGGTACTCTGGAGATTTATTGGTTTACAATACAAATAGTGAAATAAGCAAAATACCTACCTAGGTGCCTCTAGGAATTCCCCTGTAAGCCTTACATAAGGCTGATTATGCGATATACAATAATAATACATAATAATCAGTACAAATGAAGCTTCATTATAAGCATACTAATAATAAATAATTTATAGTATAAGTATAGATACATAGTTGGAAATTATATTGATGGTAAGAATAAACTATGTATCTATCTATATTTACAAAAGCCCATACCTACTGGTAATAGTGATGTATGGTATATGTACTTAAAATGTATTTACCTATAGGTAAAAAATAAAGATAAAAATAAGGTAAAAATACCAATTCTTGGTCTAAGGTCACGTTTAGTTCAATTTTTCGCTAATTCTGTACCTCACTGTACCTTAGCAAGATATTCTTCAGGTGGGGGGGGGGGATGCTTATTATAAATCCCGTCAAAAATTATAGATTCCGTAGGCGCTCTCATTCAGAAAATAAGTTTACCTATGCGTGAAGCATTCAGTCACAAAATTCAGGAGGTACAACTAAAAAACTTTGTCAACATTTTTCTATCTATATATATAAAAGAAGAAACTGACTGACTGACTGACTGACTGACTGACTGACTGACTGACTGACTCACTGACATATCAACGCACAGCCCAAACCGCTGGGTCTAGAGACTCCAAATTTGGCACACATGTTCCTTGTGAGGTCTAGGGGAGCACTAAGAAAGGATTTTTCAAAATTCACCCTCTAAGGGGGTGAAACGGGGGTCCGAAGTTCGGATTTTATCAAGTTAAAATACGTCTTCACGCCGCAACTACTGTACCGATTTGGCTAAAATTTGAAATGGAGGTATATTATATCTTGCATTATCACATAGGCTACTTTTCATCCCGAAAAAAATCATGGTTCCCGTGGGATAAGTCAAAAACTGAAATTCAGTCGGAAAAAAAATCTCACGCCGCAAGTACACAACCGATTTGGATGAAATTTGGAATGGAGATAGATTATATCTTGGGTTAATAAATAGGGTACTTTTTAATCCGGAAAAATCCATGGGTTTTGCAGGAGAAGGGAAAAACAGATATTCTTGCGGGAAAAATACTACTTCTCGCCGTAATTACTGAACTGATATGGCTGAAATTATGAATAAAGATAGATTATTTATTGGATTACTACGAAGGCTACTTTTCATCGCGAAAAAATTCATTTCCCGTGGGATTAGTAAAAAACCGAAATTAACGCGGAAAAAAATTTTCATGCCGCAAGTGCACAACCGATTTGGCTGGAATTTGGAACGGAGATAGATTATATCCTGGGTTAATAAATAGGCTAATTTGTATCCCGAAAAAATCCGTGGTTTTTGCAGGAAAAAAGAAGAACAGATATTCATACGCGAAAAATACTACTTCACGCCGTAATTACTGAACTGATATGGCTGAAATTCGGAATAAAGTTAGAGTATATCCTGGATTAATATAAAAGATACTTTTCATCCCGGAAAAATCCATGGTTTCCGCGGGAAACCTGAAACATTGATGTTCACACGCGAAAAATACTACTTTACGCTGTAATTACTGAATTGATATGACTGAAATTCGGAAAGGAGATAGATTTTATCCCGAATTATTACAAAGACTACTTTTCATCCCGGAAAATTCCATGGTTTCTATGATAATAGTGAAAAACAGAAATCCACGCGTGAAAAATATTCCTTCATGCCGTAATTACTAAACTGATTTGGCTGAAATTTGGATGGATTATATCCTGGATTAATACAAAAGCTACTTTTCATCCCGGAAAAATCTATTGTGTCCGCGGGAAAACTGATATTCACGCGGTAAAAATACCACTTCACGCTGTAATTACTGAACTGATATGACTGAAATTCGGAAAAAAGATAGATTTTATCCTGGATTAATATGTAGGCTACTTTTCATCTCGGAAAATTTCATGACTTCTACCAGTATGATCATAGTGAAAAACAGAAATCCACGCGGGAAAAATATTCGTACCCGCCGCAACTACTGAACCGATTAAGCTCAAATTTGGAATGGAGATAAATTATATCCTGGATTAACACATAAGCTACATTTTATCCCAAAACAAATCAAGGTTCCCGTGGGATTAGTTAAAAACAGAAATTCACGCGCAAAAATTATTCACGCCGCAACTACTGAATCGATTGGGCTGAAATTTGGAATGGAGATAGATTATATTCTAGAATCAACTACTTTTTTCTCGGGAAAATCCATTGTTTTTGTGATAATAGGGAAAAAGAGATATTCATGCGGGAAAAAATTTATTCTTTCACGCCGCAATTACTGAAAATTTTTGGTTTAAAGTTGAAATGAAGATAGATTTCATGTAAATTAACACAAAGGGTACTTTTTATTCCGGAAAATGGATGGTTCCCGTAGAACTAAAATTTTTTAAGTTTAAATTAATTTTTTTTAAGTAAAAACTAAAATTTACGCGTGCGAAGCCGCGGGTTTCTGCTAGTTTCACATGTAATTTGTTTAGATGTACCCAAGCTATTGGTAGAACGTACACGAGGTACGGCAGCATATGTTTTAATTAGGGGTACATTCGGAACATTTTTGTGCAAACATAATCGCAATCGAAAAACCATGAGCGCCAATTCAGCAATCAATTTTGTACAAACTGTTTACCCTAGTAACAAGAATTGCACACTCAACACTAGTCTGTAATAATTTATTTGGGAATAAACTTTTGAAGCTCCTGTATAGATACAATCTACAGAAGGGAAAGGACCAACTAATATCTTAAAATACTATTTTTGTTGCTGTTTTATTAAAACCGCCAAAACAACCTACTATGCATGGTTATGGTATTTCATTTGAATATAGACGGGACGATTCGCCATACCTACACCTTTTTACCTGTTAAAAATACCTTCCACACTAAACTTACTACCCGGAACGCTATTAACCAATTCCACAAAGCGTATCAAGTCATTCTTAGAGAAAGAGGGTAATTTATTCTGGAATGGCACTTTAGACAAATTGTGGTAATTTTCTCAGCATGACGGCTGATTTTCAGAATTTCGATAGCCAAGAGGCCCAATTAACTATAATAGTAGCTTTTAGCTATTGCGTCAGTAGTTTTGTGCTGTCAATCTGTCCATCAGTACGAACAAATATGTATTATCTACCTGAACCATAAAATACACTTAGATAACCTAAGTATCTGTATTTTTTTTAATGCCTCGTCCGTACTTTTTGTTACAGAGGTACAAAAAGGCATTAAAAGAATCTTTAAATGTCTTTTTCGCCTGTTCGGTACCTACATAACGAAATACAATTCCTTTGCGAAATATAAATCGCAGATCAAAGAAGTGAGCTAAGGGAAAGTCTTTGTGTACCAAAACGATTTGGTACGTACATTTTTTCCTTTTTTTTTTAATATAGGCTAGCGCTTGACTGTGATCACACCTGATGAAAAGTGCTGATACCAATGATAATATAATATCATAGGCTGATACAGATTAAGGTGGAACGCGCTTGTCTAGGAAATGCCTATTCACTTTTGATTTGAAGGCGACCAAGTTATAGGAGTTGGGAAAGACAGTGCCTGGGAGTGTATGCGTATCACGAACGAAGAATCAAACCACTCCGTACGTGTCTTTGGTACGTCAATCATGTAGGGGTGAAATCCTTTTCAATGGCTTGCCGTTCTATGGCAAAAAGGTGACGCTGGAACCAAATTAAAATAGTTCCTGAGCACACTCCGAAATCTATTCTTTTGAATGCCGACAAGAAGGCAACCTTACATATCTAAATCATTTATCCCGAAAAAAACCTGGTTCCCGCGGAATTGGTGAAAAACCATTTTTGGGGGCGGAATTGCGGATTTAGCTAATTATTTCCTTATATCTAAATCTAAAAATCTACACCAAAAGTTCTGGAAACGTGACCTGAGGAAAAACGCGGGCGAAATTAAATGTAAAACAGATGTACTTAAGGTCATAGCTGGTGCTATTCGAAGGAAAGCATCATCTGTTTTCACATATCTCTCCATTAGGTACAGGAGGTTGGCAGCATAGACCTTTCCTTGTCCATGGATGGATAAACAGAACAATTCTCTGACAGGCTTTATTCGGGGTCCACTCCCGTAAATTGCGTACCTTTTGACCGATCTTTTTCCAGCTATTTTGTCCATCATAATTTTTTGTAGCAGATGTGTCACATCACATGATAACGTATGCCCAAGGTACGAGACTGTACGAATATATTAGGTAGGTACCATTAAAGCTTTATATGGGCTATTGAAATGATAGGTTCGTTATTTTACCTAGCGTTTTATTTTTCATAGGTATTGAAAGGGCTGTGTTGAATCACTTGAATGAAATAAGATAATAGACAAAATCGTTTGAATATGCTTTGCGTTGCTTTGAGCCACGATGTGCCTGTTAATGTAAATGGGGTATTGTTTGGTAAGATGTGCTGTTAGATATAAAATAAAGGATAAAGCATATTATGCATCTTCTATACTTTCAAATAAAAAAGAATTTGGTTTTGACAGAATTTTAATAAACCCAATACTTATTGGCGACCTCCGTGGTTGAATGGTTAGCGTGCCGGTTTTCAAGGCGCCGCCATCACTGAAGTTCCGGGTTCGATCCCCGGTCGGGGCAATGTAGAAAAATAACTTTTCTACATGGTCTCGGGTCTGGGTGTTGTGGTACCTTCGTTGTTTCTGATTTCCATAACACAAGTGCATAAGCTACTTACTATGGGATCGGAGCAATGTATGTGATGTTGTCCACTATATATTTATATTTATTTATTTATTTTTATTATTTATTTTATTGGGCTCCTTATCGCATGTAATGTCGAATAAATATGTCGTGTGAAGTCTCCTATATAGCGGAACGGTAGTAAAAATGTATCTTAAAATGTTTTTCATTAGATACCTACTACCTACATCATAGAGAGGATAAAGTATCAGGTCAAGTAACATAATATTACGCAATACATTATACACGCCTAAAATTACATGTTTAATTGAGGACCTAGCTGCTTCTTATTAAATATTCGAGTTACCTACTTATAAAATCCTAGTACTCCAAAAGACCGACAAAAGTTTTGGTGAATCCTTGGCCTCTTTGCTTCAATCTAAACTTCAATCAATTCCAGTCGTACCATTAAGAAGGTATTGATATGAGAGGCATTAAAATAATCCCTCTAACTTATTCTTCAAAACGGTTCGGTCTGGAATATTATATTATCTAACCTTCTCTGCCGTTTGAAAGATAACGATTGTCCTGTTTGAATAGGTACATCAAACAATGTGCTGTACTGTCGTAGTCGTAAAGGGTAGGTCGTTAGCGTCAGGTTGACGGCCCCAGCCTGTGACGTCACCTCACTGACCACTCCGGGACCCGCCACAATGGCCTTTCTTGGAAGGAGCAGATGCGCCTGCGCCGCTATTTACCTCGCCCCTCCCTTCGCCCGCCGAGCGCTCCCCTCGCGCGACGTCAAGAAGACATTGTTCAAACTTAAAATACTTAAGAAAATTACATCACACACAGTTTAAACATACTTTACCTGTCCCGTCCGCCTATGATAAATTGCCACGGCAACAATTTTAAGAGCAAAAAAACTATAGCAAAAAACTCACTGAATACAAGCGGTTAAGCCGACCGGACTTTTACGACATCGCCGGCAGGTAGATGATTACCTCCAGCCAGCGCGTACCTGCTCAACGTATCATTAGTACGGCGCGCAGGTAATGATACCCCGCCGTAATCACCGGCGCGCCATCGCGCTCGCTGCTGCCGCCCGCCGCACGAAGAGCATCGCAACTTCCATGGATGAGTGTGGATCTAGTCATGATGGAAAAACATGCACTAAACCTCCACTCATCGAAAGAAATTGACTCGCACGCCGGCCGCGGGGTATCCGGGGGCGATGCACTGCACGCACTTATCGTTTGCGATGTCACGTTGCACCGAACCGAACGTTCAACGTGCAAAGTTAGCACGTTGCCGTGTTGGAAAAAAACAGGTAATAAAATGTGACCGAGCGTTTCCGGCGACACGGCACGACCGCGCGCTCCGGCCGTTCACCACGAAATAAACGGTCGAGATTTGAAATCTGGGAGCTTAGACGCTGCGCGTGCGGCGGG
Organism: Coenonympha glycerion; assembly: GCA_963855885.1. Classification (NCBI taxonomy): domain Eukaryota; kingdom Metazoa; phylum Arthropoda; class Insecta; order Lepidoptera; family Nymphalidae; genus Coenonympha; species Coenonympha glycerion. The sequence continues at coordinate 13,173,345 of OY979630.1, read as the reverse complement.
GAAGGAGTAGCGGCGGTCGATGTCGGCCAATGGCGAGCGAGCGCGCGCAAACCGTGACGTGGTAGGGCGAACCGCCGCGCAACGCCACCCGATATTATCTTTTCTTGAAGAACGTTATTTTCTTTCTTTCCTAGTCCTACTCGCTCGCTCGCTCGTCCGTTCAACCGACAGCGGAAGTGAAATGAACGTGAGCGTATACTACAGCCATGATGGTAGTGTAGTACCACGGCGAACGACGCCGTGCGTTGTGCACCTGCTTCAACTGAATCGACCATTACGAGTTATCTTTATGTGGCGACTTATTGAATAGGTGGTATTATTGAGAGTAGTTCTTCACGGTTTACTCGCATCTACCATCGACTAAGCAATTCTCATGATCGATGTAATAAAATTCATTTTTTACAGAGAATCGGGAGCTGACAAAAAACTTCCATGTAGCTATTGCAAAACATTTATTTACTGTAAACCCACGACAATGAGACGATTCTCAGAATACAAAATTAAAGCATCAGAACCAACATTAATGTTTCTCAGATACAGTAATAAGCACAATTCACATCCATCCGATTTGCACATCAATCAATTCTGCTCTTTATAACAAGAGCGTGAAGAACATAGTTTTTTTTTTAACAATGAGTACATAATTACAATTACAAACTCGGAATTCGTTGCATAATGTTCTCAGTGTAACACGTCGCTTGCACGAAAACATTCATGTGAGAATATAATCGTTTAAGGCACTTTTTGCAAGAGGAGCGATAAAAACTGAGAGCATTCAAGTGATTGGAAACATTCACACAAAAAGTCCATTGATGAACCTACCGACTGAAAAACTAGCTTTGAGGTTAGATGGGGTTGCTTTTTTATAAGATACCGCATTGGAATGTAGAGATGACTCAAATTCGGAGATACTCAATGTTGAAATAGCGCGAGAAGCCACGATTCGGCCGTCATATCCCTTTCATCAATAGAATTTACGTATTTCGATAGGATATAATGAACTTATTGGACTCGCGAATTAAATCTTTGATGGGGCTGGAATTAATCCGGATTTATAGAACCTGGGTCTGGTTTTACAGTCATTCTAAACTATTATTTTCCTATATCTACGTCGCTACAGCTAGCGACATCTAAGAACGATTTGAAGTATGAACGATCATCTCAGTTGGAGATATAATATTTTAATCGATTCAGCGTTCGTAGAAAGAGAAAAAAAAACAGTTGATAATATTACAACATGGTCACAAAATTTGCAAAGACACCATCCAGACAGGCGATTTACTCACGTCTTATGGCTACCGTGTACTGGGCACGGCGTGGCAAGGGATTTCAAGTAGTTTTCACCAATGGTAACTCAAACTTTTTCTTACAGAAATACGACACAAATTGCTATGCATCAAAGTTATGCCGCGGCATGTTTGGTTAAAACTTGAACTAGTGACGTCATTATCACTCGTACCTTAGTAAATCGTGGTAACTCAATACAAATTTTCGTTTTGCGAGAAAGCGTTTTTCTAGTCGGATAAGAATTTTATTTTCAATGTATGTCATCATTCCTAACCCAGTTTACAATAAAACAATAAAAAAATGGAGTAAAATACAGTATTAAAACAGGCATGTAACATCAAGGTTGTTATTGGCCATGATGATGGTACATCAAGGGTTGTTATTGGCCATGATGACGTTACATCAAGGATTGTTATTGGCCATGATGACAGTTCATCAAGGGTTGTTATTGGCCATGATAACGGTACATCAAGGGTTATTGGTCATGATGACGGTACATCAAGGGTTATTGGCCATGATGACGGTACATCAAGGGTTATTGGCCCTGATGACGATACATCAAGGGTTGTTATTGGCCATGATGACGGTACAACCGAGGTCGGTAAGCTGCATGACCTCGGCCCCTCCGTCCAGGAGCCGGTGCGAGCAGATGGCCACCTTCTCACTGATGACGCTCTTCTGCTTGTTGGTCAAGTGGCCACTGGTGACCACTGTCGCACTCAGCTGCTCCAGCAGTTGAGACGCCGAGTACGCTTCCATGAGGAAACTGAAAAATAATAACAACTATAACAGGTGGCGTATACGTTGAACATTGCATTTGGGTCAACTTAATTTCCGCATACTATAGTACTCCACTGAGCCAGACAGCCTACAGTTTGTTTCCCGATACTGATCTCAGACAGAAATAATCTCAAATCTCAGTTAAATGTAATGTAAAACAACCTAAGTAATAGGAGTTGCAAATGGTATTTTCGAAAAGTAATAAAAGTCTATGGTACTAAGAGTTATTACATTAGCTACATGTGGTACAAAAATTGATAGGTACTTACTTTTCAACATACTTTTCCAGCTCATTGTAGTTTTTGATGTTGAGATACTCGTTCACCAGTTTGTCAGGCACTAATCCTGTTACCTAAAACAACCGTCATAATAAAAAGTGTTCTATGTAAAATTACATAGTGGTGGAAAGCCAATTTCGTCTTCAGTCTAAAACTACAAGCCATTCACTTCAAGGCAATTTTTCAAAACTTCTTATTTCTTAATAAATGAGAAGAGATATGCATAAAAAGCAAGTTTTTACACTATAAGCAGACTTTTTTTCAGTACATGCCAAGAATCAGCCTCTGCAGCCATAAAACTAAGTATTTTATACTTGTAATGACTGTGGCAATAACTTCTTTCATGAAGCTTATAAGAGTCAACAAGTACACAACATCTAGTTTCATGGCCACAACAGATTTTTGTTGCATGTCCTTATCTTTTACTTCAGTACCTCAATCAATCCTTCAGCGGTGATCTTGCCAAGCAAGCGCTGGCAACATTGCAGGGCAGTCAGCGCGCGACGCATGTCTCCCTCGCACGTATCAACTGCCTGGTGTAAGACTTCACCATCTCCCACATCCACTCCCTCTGCCTCACATACGTCTTGTAACCTATAAGATAAGAAAAACTACTCTACTAACATCTACTCCTCTGTAAAATTATGTAAGGAAGTGTACATTTTTTTATAATAATTGAACAGTTCCTCAAAGGTGAAAAGGTCCATCACTTTAGTGTCATAAATGAACACTTCCTCTAAGGTGAAAAGGTCTGTCACTTTAGTGTCATAAATGAACAGTTTCTCAAGGGTGAAAAGGTCCATCACTTAAGTGTCAGAAATGAACAGTTCCTCAAAGGAGAAAAGGTCTGTCACTTTAGTGTCATAAATGAACAGTTCCTCAAAGGTGAAAAGGTCCTTCACTTTAGTGTCGATTTTCGCTTGCACTAGTACAGCAAGATTCTGTGTCAACATACCAAAACAATAGAGTAGTGCAAACTAATCTGTTTGAAAATTGACAAACCTTTTCGTTCCCTTAGTGTACAAATCAACAAGGATGCAAAAATATAAATGTTTATTCCTGAATTTTACAATCATATTGCTGCACGGGCTGTATAATAAATCTTAATTAGGACTTACCTTTTAATAACATTCTCTCTTGCTAAAGGCTTGAACCGGAACTTGGAGCACCTACTGGTGATTGGCGGTATGATTCTGGACACATAGTTACAGATGAGACAGAAGCGTGTGGTGCGAGTCTCTCTCTCCATGGTGCGACGCAAGGCGGCCTGGGCCGCTGTTGTCATGGAGTCTGCCTCATCTAATATGACTAGCTTGTATGGGGGACATGGCCTGCCACTGAAAATTTAAATAAAATTGTATGAGTGATGGAAAATTATGCATTATTAACTACCTTACATTACTAACATACCTTACATTACTTACATTACTAACATCTACCATAATTTTGATTACTACCTAGTGCCCACCCACAGTTTAGTATTTTCCCAATAGCATTTGAATTTTCAAAATCAGAGGTATTAAGAAGTTAAAAAAATTTGATGTGGTAACTATAGGTATGAATAAAACAGTTCAAAATTTGAAAGAAATTGTTTTCAGGCAACATGACTAAGGTCTACTTGCGTCAACCTGGGTTAGTGTTTTAACTGTGAGTTAACACATTAAGTGTTATCTCAGAATAAGTTGTAAAAATTGTCCAATGAGAGATGTTGACTGTTGGGTAAAAAATGTAATTATTTTACACCTATTTAGCACAAGTGGACCTTAGATTTGCCCAAGTGTCACATTTTGTAAAATGGTACTACATATTCATAACCTAATGGTACTAAATAATGACCGAAAAAAAATGGTTAAGGAGCACACCACGGCTGTGCCCGCGAAATTCAAATTTTTCGTGGTTTTTCGCGATTTTTAAGCTAATAAGACATAATAGGCTTATGGCCGTAAAATTGAGATAATCTCAATATCTTCTTCACGTGTTTATATAAAAATCTCTGCTCGAAAGTGTCGAGTTAAAGAAATTAGTCCGATATTTGCGAGCTACTCACATAAAACTCTTTACTCGGACTAATTTCCTAGGATACACATTTTTATGCAAAGATTTTGATATAATCATGTAAAGATGATACTGCCATTCTCGCAAATTGATTGCCATAAGCCTATCATGTCTAATTAGCGTACAAATTGCAAAAAACCACGAAAATTTTGAATTTCGCGGACAGACCCGTTGATTTCACGTTAAGGAAGATCTTACAATATATTAAATAATGAATGAAATGCTTACTCAGGTCTAGTACTACTGACGGTCAACTGAGCGAACGACTTGACTTTGTCTCGTATAACTTGAATTCCACGTTCATCCGAGGCGTTCAGCTCCAACACGCGGTCTCTAGTGATATCCCCGAACAGCTGCCGCGCCGCTGCGAGGATCGCGCTCGTCTTGCCGGTGCCGGGCGGCCCGTAGAACAACAAGTGCGGCAGATCCCCTCCAGCCAAACATTCCCTTAGCACTTGAATTACTTCTCCTTGGTCTACGATGTCATCTATTGTTTTCGGACGGCTAAAAATTTAAAAGTTCTAACTATCAAGTCCTACAGAGGAAAGGTAGGGTAGCTATAATAGTTGATAGACAAGACCAAGTTGATTCACCAAAAAAGCTAAGCTGCATTATGACTATGATAGGTACTTACTATTTCTCTACCCATGGTGCAGGTGGTTTCTTTTTAGTAGGTTTAACACCAGATGGAGATGGCTTATCGGTGGTGGATATTTTCCCAGTTTTCAGAAATGCTTGCATTTTTGGTTCGTACGGCAATGATACAACGTAATTCAAAGGCTGCAGTGCACCTATAGTGTTTTATGTCTATGCAGTGCACCTTCTTCTTGTAAATAAACACAATCGAGTACACAATCACTAAAAAGTAATCATGTTTCGATTCCGATTTTAGTTTTTACTTTTTACCTGTGCTTTTTACCGGCAAATTCAGTTTTACCACAGACCAGGAACCGAAAGAGGAGGCGAAAGAGTTTTACTTTTGTGTTTTGACCACAGACCACAAATTGACTTTTGAGCATAGACTATTAACCCAGCCTCCAGCTCCACCAATACTCACAAAGTTGAACGAAGCGAACAGTCATGTGGAGGGGCACTTTGTCTTACTTCGTCCAACTTCGGTTTGCCTCGGGCGACTTCCGTTTGTTGTCGGTTTTTGCGCCCGAGTCAAAGGACTCGAAGATGCACGAAGTTCCTACACGAAGCGCCTCTCTACATTACTGGGCTAACTTCAGATTTTTTGGCTTCAAAACGTGGTCTAGTAATTTAGAATTTTCACTCAAAACAATTATGAGTGGTATACAATAGTCGCAGGAGCAAATTATGTTGTTCCTGGAAACTTTGTAATCGGATCCAATTATTATTTAGAACCCAAATGAGACTGCTGTTATTTGACGGTCCATGACGTGCGAGTATCGCCGTGCGAATGAGGATCTCACGAAGTTCAACAAGTAGTGTAGCTAGTAGAGACTTCGGCTTCGACTTTACTTAAGTCGAAGTTCAAGTCGAATTATAAAGACCGAGTACAATTGTCGAGGAACTTCGTGAGTCGTGTGGAGGAAGCATAATACTATGGGGATACTTTTGAAGAAATGTAATTAAATTTAAATAAGTAAGTAAGAATTAATATACCTACATATAAAAATTTAGAGTAGCTAGGAGCTAGCGTACCTAACCATTATGCAGGCAGCATTGCCGCGCTAAATTGAAATTCGTTGCGTGAGAAAACTGCTTGCCACAATTAAAATTAAAATCAAAAATCAAACACCAAAAATCCAATATCAAAAATTAACAATCAAAAATTAACAATCAAAAATCAAAAATCAAAAATTAAAGATCAAAAATCAAAAATAAAAAAAGCAATGTTCAAGCGTGACAAAAAGCCACGACCATTGCAAAAGAAAGATATCTGTGCGTAAGATTTTATTTGCGAATCACAATGACAACCTGTGAGAGTACGCATAATATTTTTAACACAAACCATCTCCTGATGATAACAAACTCAGTAAAAAAAATGGTCAAGTGATCCACATAATTCGTGGTTACCCTACGCCCTACAGAATATTGTCTGTTTTAAAAAAAACCACCATCTTGCATTTGGTATTATTGTACCAGTCATTTGAGAACTACTTTACTCAGTTGTATTGTATAAGTTTTTATGTGGGTACAACGCAATAATTATTCTTTACATAAATTAATAATAATTGTATTAACTGGAGAAATAATTAAATAAATTTCCAAAAAGCAAACTAGGTATATTTTTTTTCTACCATTTCTACCAAAGCAAATTTTTAGTTGAGATGGGAAGAGGTTAGACAAGGATACGGTAGGTACCAGAGGGATCGTTCTCGCCCTCGATCTCTATGGTGACAATTGACATTTGACAGCCAAGAGTCTTGACTTGACACTTGACAGTGACAAGGACAACAATGGCGGGAAAGTTTTGTTTTATTTTTTGTGCTTGGAAATTGGAAATTGGAATTCTCAATTCAGTAAACTGTAAAGTATGTCTATGAAATTCAGTAAATCTGATAGGTACCTAATTTAATTTTATACGAATTAAAATGAGCACAAGATCCAAAAAGAATCTGGCCAATTCGGAAACAAAGGAATCAAACGATGCGATAGTAAGAACGCGTGTAGAAAATTCGTGGATTCTTTTGGCAAAAGGTTATTATAACTCGTTCTTGCTAATTAGGGTAACTTTAATCTATATTTTAATTTAGACATTGGTAATGCTGGATTCTAATAAAAACTGCGAATTTAAAGGTTCCAATTTAATGTTTGCAGAATCGTTACTCGATAACAACTTCCGAATCATCTCCCTGCCGAACCCATCTCACGGCGGTCCAGCTAAGTATGTTCTGGACCATCATCATCTAAAAATATATGAGGTTGTAACTTTCAATGAACCTTACAGATCATGGTTCTTGAATGATACTGTTAAGTCCGATGGCAGTGTCATGATGGTCACACCTATTCATCCATTGTTTTTAGGTTTGTAAGATCTCCATATTACAATCATTAGACATAATAATATATCATAAATGCTTGTTAAAAGTGTCATAAGCTTATTGTATACTTCTAACTGTATAATATGTTTTTAGTTTTACCAAGACTGAGAGAACATTGTTTAAACAGAGCTGTTCCTCTAGAAGATTTATTGTCAGAGAAGGGTTTTGACAAGATCTTGGAATTTGTTACAAACTTAGATGCAATTGCTGATTTAAAGGTAAATTTAATTCTTATATTATGGAAAATGAAAGTTTTCAGAATGATGTAAGTATTTCCAGGGTTGCATGTGACACAATGCCTTGACATTAACACCGGAAATAGGTGGATAGAGGTACTTAGACAAGTTTTGGTATTACTGCCCTCTTGAGCCAGTCGGAATTAATCCTGATAGAGTTCTGGCACCTGATTTATTTATCCAGTTGTAACAAACCCAATAGATTGATCCAACTGCAAGAAACCTGATAGTATGATCCAATTGCAACAAACCTGATGGATTCCATTCCAGGGTGGACTTGACTTGTGCGAAAAATATAATTATGTCATAGTTTATCCAGTCATTACTGTAGCAGCATATATGAAGACTGTTTTTGCAGATGAGAGATGTATAGCAATAGTGTATGACAAGAGTGAGAAAAATTGAAGCTTCCATTAATGTACTTGTAACATGTTATGTCAAAATGATCTTTTTAGGATTCTTTATAAAATAGTGATAAAATTTTGAAACTTTTATTTGTCAAAATGCAACTCTACAGAAATAATGTAACATATCCATCACTATTTTCAGGGCCCACCAGACATAAAAGCTTATAAATATAATGAAGAAAAAACTCTCAATTGGTTGGAAAAAAAAGTACGGAAACTAGCTGTTGTATTAAAGGAGAAAAATGTGCATGTTACTTCAGGAGCTGTTTCTGCTACTTTTGTATCAAACCAAAATGTTGATGAAGGTATAAAGTATTTTAGTTTATCCTATTTATAATGTTATACCTATAAATTTAAATACAAATCGAAATTTCACTCGCACCGGGATTTGAACCCCCGTCTCCGCGTGCTTTAACTGCTAAGCTATAAGAACATATCCCCTTGCGAAGATATTAAGATTCGTAATGTTTGTAATTAATTCATATTGTAATTACTGAACCAATTTTGTGAAGATTTGAAGATTACACAGACTTATCTGCTGGCAGAAGCTAGTTCATAAATGTATTGTAAAAGTTATAGAAGTAAGAAAAGTCCTAGTTAACAATGTATGAATATTGAATACCTATTATTACAACTTTTAAGTTGGTCTAGATTTATTTTTTTAATTTCAGAATTTTACTTAAAATATGCCCATGGAATGATGGCAGAGTATCTTGAAGAGGACATTGTTAAATTACTTGAAAAGAAATTTGACTTCAAGACTGAAGTTATTGAATATATTGGAAACAAAAGAAAATCAGAAGTAGATACTGAAGATACAAATAAAAAAGTCAAACTTGAGCCAAATGGAGAATCTGAAGAAGTCAAGTTTAGTCTAAATAATTCAATTACAGAAGTCAAAAAACAAAAACCACTTACAGCTAAGGAAAAAGCTAGGCAAAAAGCTGCTAATAATACAAAAACGATTTCATCTTTCTTCTCTAAAAAGTAATATACATTTAAGTAAAATAAAATTAATTTTCTTTTTTTTTTAAATTATATATTTCATTATAATTTTACTGATCCACATACATACTTCTACAAACTTCTACACTCTGTAGTATAAGTATTTTTACGAGGTCTAATGTTTGGTAATTGTCTAACGTTTGGAATACTATAGGTATTCAGAGAAAAAAAGTATTAGAACTCGGATTTGAAAATGACGGTTTTGGAAGCCTTTGCCCGAAATTGGAATGAGATAGCGAATTGGCACGAGGCTAATATACAATAGGTATTTAAGAGTTAAAAGGAGCGCACCAAATATGAAAAAACAGTGTTGTACTGTACCCTTTGAGTTGTACCACGGTTTTATAGGTACAGAGAATTTAAATAAGATTTAAATAACCCGGCGTCCTACTTGTCTTCTTGGTAAAAACTAGAGATGGGCGTTTTTAAAAGAACGTTGTTGACCAACGATGTCACTATATGATGATGGCATCCGTTGCCAAAATGTAGAACAACGGATGGGCTTACCATCCGTTGGACACCGAAATTCAATGTGCCGAGCACACAGACAAGTGACAACAGTAGAGACTAGAGACAATAACCGACAACGACCGATGTCGTACGAACGTGGCAGCCGAACGTTGGCCGAACGTTATAGTAAATTTTTAACTCATATTTTTTATCTAAATAATTTCTCTTTATGTACATAATAAGTATACTTAAAATGATCTTCAAAAAATATTTTGTCCATTTAGTTGCATCAACACTTTTATTATTATTTCCTTAAATATCTTCCATTACGTTGAAGTTCGATGGCATCGCATTTCAATATAACAACGTTTATGACAACGTCAACAGAACATGTTACTAAACTAATACGCTAGCTGGACGTCTAACACCGTTGTCAGAAACAACGATGTTAACAACGGGTGACGATATCGAAACAACGTTGCGCAACGATGGTGAAAAATAACAAAAACGCCCATCTCTAGTAAAAACTAAAAATTGTCTATGGCTAATTTGGGATGAAAAGAGACAAGACAATTTTGATTTTTGACATTGGCATCTTTCGGTTCCTGGTCTGTGGACTGTGTTGGCAACACTAAATGGTCGCCATTGCTATCGTCCAATTTTGTTCCTAATTTTCTATTCTTTTCCGGACATTGGGCAATTTATTGTATATTACCCGTTCTTTCTTATTTTTAAGTGATTTTCGGATACACCGGACTCTGTGTAGTGAAACTCATGTGATTAATACGGTGATTGTCGCGAGTAAAGACTTCAAAAGTGCATAATACGCTAAAATCGCGGCCAATGTCAGCAGGCGTGTCAGATCAGGTATTTCGCGTTTACGCTCGTTATGCATTATTTACGTGTGATTGTGGCATTGTTTTAAGTTACTCATATACGGTTTTGTTCCTTGTTTCATGTCGGATGGACGTGCAGCGGATGAAAGGGCAAGGGAACCAAGGTAAAGTCCCGCGATTGTGACGTTGCAGGTGTTTTGTGAGTAGGAAGGCCGAAGGACCTCGCACCGGTCGTCGGCTCGCCGCGTTATACTGACGCGTCCGGTATCGTGATGCCGCGGCCGTCGTTAGCGTCATCTAATTTCACTTTCTTATACTTAAATACCTACTGACAGAGCATTGTATCCACCCTTCACTAATATCGCTTTCTTAGAAATAGCTTAGTGAACTGTTTTGTTTGCTATGATGAACTCATTACACTTTATGTTGGTACTTGAAGCTCATGAGCGATAGCACACATAATACCTACCTATTTTAAACTTTTATGCAAGCCTACATTACAAGAGTGCAGCAAAAATTATAATTTTATTTATAGAGTAGTTAACATATAAAACAAGATTACATAATGTTTGGTACTCTATTTCACGAAGTTATAATTTAACTATTTTTTTTGTTCAGAATTTGACCTTAACTTTGCGTATTATTTTAATTTGTGACCCTCCAAGAAATAATCTATAGTAAAATCTTAAAAACACTATTTATTGAGCAGATAAGTCTTAGAAATTGGTGTTTCACTGGCAGAAGAAAAAAAAAGGGTTTCAAGGCCATTTTAAAAGGTTTAAGGAGTCTTAAACCAGAATCCTGCTTATGTAGCAGCTAGTGTTATTTCTTAACTATTACACATATTACTAATTAACCTTTCGAGTGTCACATCTAAGAGCTGAACGAACGAGGCGGTAGAGTCTTAACGTTTCGCAAGAGCCTGTAAGTTAGGCCTATGTGAAAGAATAAAATTTTTGAATTTTGAATTTTTTGAATTTTGAAATTTTGATGTGCTCCAATTCTCAAAGAACAAGGGGTTAAACAGTGGCTTTAAAATCTGGAGCATGTATGTGTGTAACAGCTTGACAATGACTATAAAGGCTAGGCTGAAAGTTCTACATATAGGATGGAAGATAATATACATAAATAAATAAGCCTTTATTTTTTTCCAACAACCTGAAATCTATTTAACATTTTGATTTTCACATAATACTTAAAAATAAATTTCCTTAAATCTAAGTTTAGTTTTTTGTTTATGTACATCATTATTGTTGATTTGTTGTCTGGGACACAAACCACTTGCAGGTGTAGGCCTCTTCCTCCCTTTGCCAATTTACTCTATCTGGTGTCCAAGGAAGGACTTACTTAAACCCTGAAATTTCAATAAACTCAATGACACACACTTTTTATCCTTGAAAAAACCATGCTTCTCAGTGGACTTTTAAGACACCATTATCCACTCAGGCAATGGCAAAGCACCAGGCAAAACAGTGGAATATGAGGCAATTTCAAAGATTTTCTGAACTGTATTTCAGTGACAAATGTACCTAAGGAGCAACAGTTAGAGAGCGGCGGCGACGAGCTGGCCGAGGTGTCATGGCGTCACCAACAGCAACCCTCCTATGCACCCCCCATCTCGTCAGCTGCCGACCACTACAGCGCGGCAGGTAGGTACATAATCTTTTAAAATCAATCTTACCTTTTTGTTCTTCTAGAATAGAAGCTTTATGCTAGACTTATGCACTGATTGGTAATTAGAAAGTAGCAATTAGTTTGCAGAATTGTTAGCTTGATAATGTTGTAGTTGTACACAAGTTAAAGAATAACAATCTTTTTCAAGTGTTACATGTAGAGGTATAGCACTATTTCCCTTTCTTGTCTTATCCCATAAAAGCAGAGACAAAAAGAGAAGTTTCTAGAGTGCGTCACCATTGGCACCTATCTATCATGACGCACTGTAGTCTGTACTGGTGTTTGTATCATAGAAACTGTTTGATTCAAATCAATATTAGTGTAGTCTGTTAGCATGGTTTTTTGTATTTAGTAATTTGAAAAGAGTAATTTAGTTTGGCACACATCAAGCAATTTGGCAAGCATTTGTGGTGGTGTTTATTCATTCAGTCAACAACCGACCTTCACCTGTAGCCTTGAACTCCCTGGCCTTCTATATTCAATGTGCACTAGACCTCCAAAACCATCTTTCATGACCTGTGAACTTGAGTATTGTTTATCCACACAATCTAATGTGGACACTTATACAATAAGGATGAAAAATTGGAGTGTGTTTGTTTGTTACTCTTTCATGCTGCAAGTACTGAACTGATTTGGCAGAAAGAATAATGACCATGGATGTATGGAACCCTGTATCAAGATGAATCAAATCCAAACTTAATTTTTTATAGACTGCCTCCACATTAACTCTTAGCTATTTACATTTACCTACTATACCTTAACAGCTAGTTTTTGTCTGGATACGTAAAAGAAACTAAAAAATCTAAACTTATCACTTGCTGACAAGCCAGATGTGTGTTCTACACTCAGATTGCAGCGCTGCACCTCATCCCATGTTTTGTGAATCTTACAAACCTCTCTCAAATGCACACCAAAATTGCAATCTCTTGACATTCTCAAATGAGAGCTAGGGTTGGGTCAGTTAGTAGAAACAGGCGTGAGAATATTATGTAGTAATTGTACAAAGGTTATGCATGTTTTAAAAATATGTGCTTGTTATTTGCAATGTCTACAAATTATTTGGTAGGGGTTTATGTTCATATTAATATTAATTTAACGTGTTTCTATTTTATGTAATGTGCAATAAATATTTATAATTTTGAATGTTAGTTTTCCACCACCAAAAAAACCATCCAAACTACTCATACAACTGAATGTGTAGACTACTGAGAATTTGAGAGTTTACTGTGTGGTGATTAAGGTTGACCACTCCTGCCATTAAGGTTGCTGTGGGCAGGGTTTAAATAAATTAATCTCCAATTATATCCTCTGACAGGGGATAAAATTAAAGGAAAAGGAGAATAAAATTCATTTTGATAGTACTATTGATTATATATTAGGGAGTGGATAAAACTGAGAGAAATATCTCACAGAGTGGATAAATCTGTGACAGAAAAACATTTTGTCTGGTCACCATGTGGCCCTTGCTCGATACCCTAAACCAACCCTAAACTATCTCCTACATTTTAAATTATTCCTAATCGATTTTTAACGTTTTGAATAAACATTTAGATTTTCTTGTTTCAGGTTATTATGGCACAACAGCTCTTCCTTATCAGGCTTTTGGAGTCGGGGATGGAACATGGTCCACCAATGGCACAGACCCAATGACTTTCCTTGGAGGATACAATCCTCACGATTCTTATGGCATGGATGGTAGCTAGTATTTATTCCAGTTAATTTACATAATGTCGCCATCACACTTAAAAATATCATCACCTTTTATGATAAAATATATTAATCATAGGGAACTAATTTTTTGAGCTGTTATTTAAATATTCGAGATGTTATTATGATCAGTTGGAAAACATATTGAGCAGTTATTTAATTTAATGGCGGTTGATTAATTATTGCGACAGTAAAACATGAACAGTAATAAAGAATCAATTAGTCGGTTATTTTATCATACAATATCAATTCTAAAAATAATTTAGCAGTCCAATAACTGAATGAGCGGTAAAAATGATGGAATGAGCGGTTCCTTTTCTCTTAAAGGTTCTCTGAAGTACGCAGTACCTCCAGTTGAAGCTAAAAACATTCCACTCGGACAAAAAAGGAAGTTTTTGTCCGAGTGGTATTTTCACGAAAGTTTTTTATGTAATACACTTCACAATGTCACTAGCTTTCGTAAATAACTCAAATTAACGAGAAATAATAAGAAAAATTATTATTATAAATCACATTTTTTTAGGTTATGTTTACGTATTTTTTGCCAGTTTGCTAATATTTTTACGAAAGATTTGTATCACACTGTCACTAACTTTCGTAAATCACTGCACAAACGACTTAGGGTCCAGGAGCGAGCGAAGCGAGCTCGGGACTTGAGGGCACCCCGACTCGGCTGGGTTAGGTGACGAAGAGGATGGCGGGGCCTGCAAGGCCCCGCCATCCTTCTGAGTGGTTATTTTCTTTTATGACCACCCAGAAATAGGAGCCCCGCGAAGCGGGGCTCCGTCGACTGGCCTTTAAGAAGATTAAAGACATAAATAATGAGAAGAGGTGAAGATTTTTTAATTTCAAAAAAATATTTCTCGAAAAGTATTAGGCCTCGTACGATTTGGCTTGGGGGTAGACTCCCCCTACCCCTCCCCTCCCCCTCACCCCCCTCCCATCCCCCCCGCAACGGGTCCCGTGTCCTAGACCTACCATTCCTTCAGTCAAAGCAAAAGTAATTTAATTTTTCATTACTATTTAAGTACTGTTTTTTTTATTGTATTTTACCACCTCATTGTTTATAGAATTGCTTAGAATGAGATTTCTTACCGACAAATTCCGATTTCTTACTGCCCACGCGTAACCGCTCGTTCAATTTTTTTTACCACCCATTTAATTATTTTCCTGCTCAATTATATATTCACTGATCCAGTTCATTATTTTTTATTACTCATTTTTGTTTACTTTACTGCTTAGTTTTAACTGCTGAACTAGGTTATTAAACATGCCATTTTTAATTTTTAACTTATCAAAACTGCTATTTAGAACTGCCTCTTTAAATCAGTGCCTTAATCATATACATAAACATTTCAGGTGTATTTGGACCATCTCAAACAGCATTCTCAACAGCTGCGTTTGGTCAGCCATCAACATTTAATTATTTTCCCGGGAACGGCGATTATTCTACTTGGGGTCAATTAGGTCGCGCGAAGCAGTACGATGATTACTACAGAAACGACGGGCTGTACGTGCCCGACGGAATCAAGGCGGTGGAGACGGGCGTGCAGGCGCTGTCGCTCGGCGAACACAAGGCCGACAAGGATCGAACACCCGAACTCAGAGACATTTCGGGCGGATCGCAACCCAAAAAGATGAGTTGGGCTTCGATAGCCAGCCAGCCGGCCAAGCCCGCGCCGTCTTCGCAGACCGGGGGCCTCAAAAAGAAGGGACCGGGCATGCCTCCACCGCCGATAGTGCCAGGCAAACACAATATGGATATAAGTACTTGGGACGCAGGCAAAAGTGCCCCCGTGGTGACGGCGCCGCCGCCGCCGCTCCAGCCGCCGCCCGTGCCCGCTCCGCTTCCGATGCCGCAGCCCGCGCCGGCGCCGCCCCAGCCGGCCCAGCCGCCCGCGCCGCGCGGTCCGCCGCCGCAGCACCAGCCGCCGCCCGCCTGGACGCACGCCGCGCGCGCGCCGCCGCACCCGCCGCACCAGCCGCACCAGCCGCGCCCCCCGCTGCCAGCGCCGCCCGTGCCCGCGCCCGCGCTCGTCGGCGCCGCGCCGCCCGCCACCCCGCACCCCGTGCTCGAGGAGCTGCGCGTCAAGAACGAATACAATCCAAAGGAGTTCGATCTCAGTGCCCCGCTCGCTCGTTTCTTTGTGATCAAATCCTACTCGGAGGACGATATACATCGTAGTATCAAATACGAAATCTGGTGCAGCACCGAACACGGTAACAAACGCCTCGACGCTGCGTTCCGTGACCGCGAGAGGGAGGGCGGGATGGTGTACCTCTTTTTCTCCGTGAACGGGAGCGGCCACTTCTGCGGCATGGCGCGCATGATCAGTGCCGTCGATTATAACTCCAACTCGAGTGTGTGGTCGCAAGACAAGTGGAAGGGACAGTTTCGCGTTAGGTGGATTTACGTTAAAGATGTTCCTAATGTTCAATTGCGTCATATCAAATTAGAGAACAATGAGAATAAACCGGTGACGAACTCTCGCGACACCCAGGAAGTTCCGCACGCCAAGGGGCTCCAGGTGTTACGTATCATGCACAGTTACTGCCATTCGACTTCGATTTTTGATGATTTTATACACTACGAGAGACGCCAGGAGGAAGAGGATTCGCGCAAAGTTCCTCACCACAGCCCTCAGGACAACAGCCGCGAAGAGCACGAGGGGGGACGCGGATATCGCAATTATCGCGATCACCGGGAACACCGCGATGGACGAGATGGACGCGACCCTCGCGACGGGCGGGACGGGCGCGACGGGCGCGATGGGCGCGATCACCGCGACGGACGAGACGGTCGTGACGGGCGGGACGGGCGCGATAACAGGGACTATCGAGATGCGCGAGACCAACGCGACCCTCGGGACTCGCGTGAGCCTCGCGACGCCAGGGACGATCGCGACGGACGAGACAACCGCGACCACGGTTATCGTGATAGGGAGTCCGGTTATAGGCCCCACCATAAGGTAAGACAACTTTTTCCGATATATCCCTGCCTGTCTGTTGAGAATAGTGATGTTCATTGTGCGGTTTCTCTTCCAGGATCGCGACGGATCGCGCGGCCGCGGACGTCCTCGCAACTGATCGTACTCAGTGAGCGAGAACAATTTGAGGACTGGCTTCTCTCCATAGACAACTAGTACTCGAAATAATATAATTGGTACCGCATTACGAGGAGTGTATGTAAACCGACATACATAACGTAGACATGAGGAACCACAAATGATGTGACTCGACAGAGTCGCATTCAACTTGAACTGTTGTTACGTAAAATAGATTTATCAATTGTTTTGAACAGTGCTTTTGCTAAAGGGAAAGAAACATTCAACAAATTAAAATGTGCTAAATAATATTTTATACTGGAAGAACGTTTAATTAAATAATGACACTAGTGAACAGAACATTAATTAATTATGATAAATTGTCATGTGTTGGTTTCATACACGTGATGTTGTGTGGATTTGTGGACTTTATTTCAAATTTGTGGACTAAATCAATGGAATATAGTAATTTTATAACTAGAAAATTCTGTGGTGAGAGGAGTTGATCCTTTTGTTTAAGGACTGGTGGATGAAATGAGTAAGTGTAACATGGTAACATCGCTATGCAGTGCACTAAGTTTGTGTAGTGTTCAAATACTTTAAACATCTGTGTGTTACAAATACTGGAAATACCTAGTTTATACTTGTCTACGGATACAAGTATGACTTTTGTAATACACAAGAAAAAAATGTAATCGTGTGAGATGTACATGGACATTTTATATACAGTTTTATAATCATACAGGAATTCTCTCCTAATGTACTTTTGTTTTAATTTCATATAAGAGCTTGTTGTATTTTAACAATACTTTTTATTTTCACTACAATGCAGTACAGATTGTTTGCAAAATCATTGTAAACATTTATTTTAACCAATTGATTTATTAAAGACGATTTTTTGTGTTTTTGAACATTTGTACATAATAATATTATGTATTTAATAAAGGAAAACTTGTAATATTTTCTACTGTTAAGTGCAAAAATCGTGTAACAGGGGAAAATTATCTGATTTAATATGTTTTGCAATTTAATTCTGCTGCACAGTTTTAAATCGCACCTTAATTTTTTTGAAGTGCCCTTAATCTTGTTTTTTGTTAAATTTCACTTCAGCTTTGTAATGTTCATATTTCGTTATACATATTTTAGAGAAAGTCGATGGAAATGTAATTGATAAAATCATCGCATTATGTGGTTATACCATTTTTTTTTTACATTGTTGACAACAAAAATTGTTACAACAGCAAAATATATATTTTTATTTTTCTAATAAAATATCGAACTGAAAAAAATTAATCAATTACTAATTATATTGTAAAACTTTAAAATCGCTATTCATTTTCTGTAACTGAGCAGTCTTTGTTTATTATTACAAAAAATAATTATGAGAACTTGTATAGAGTTCAACTGATACTGAATTAAACTGTCCTAGACGTTGTTGTGCATTATTTTTATATTGCCTTTCTTTCGTTTGGTTTATTCAAGTTGTTTGAGTTGGTCATATATAGGTACTTATATTACGGCGGCACCACACTTCGTTAATTGTTATTTCGTTATGCGCCTTATTTGGCCGCATACGACCAAGTGTAGGCGGTTCATTCGTCTATATTTGCTTTATTTGCACGAATAACGCATAAGCGCGACTAGCAAATATGCGTGTCCGTCCTCTTGTCGGTTTTTAGCAAAACGACACGTATTCGCAATATTTGGCACATAGCACCAAGTGTGGATAGCATGTTTGTTGTTTGCTCACATACACACATATTTGGACAAGTACAGCGTAGCCGCATAACGAATAACAAATAACCAGTCTGGTTCCGGCATTATGCTGAAGAGTTTGTTGCTTTGTTTGAACGCTCTAATTTCAGTAACTACAGGGGTCTGATTGCGTGAGAAAAACGTAATCATCGTTTTCGTAATCGTTAGCGAGTTCTGGCCCCCGATTGGCTGACGGAAATCAGGGAAACAATCAGCGGGCGGATTACAACAACGATGAATAAGTTTTCCTTACACAATCTACGTGCTGGTTTTAGTGTTGGATGTTCCATTTGTCGAAGAAGGCTAATAACATCACTCTATGACATGAGAGAAGCCAAGGTTTAGGGGCTCAAACCCTCCCCCAATGTGCAGAATTTAGATAGATACTAGCGGACCGGCAAACGTTTTGCATTTAGGGATATAAAAAATAGCTAACGACCTACTGACAGACTTACCCTAATTTTTCACCTTTCTTTTCAAATTAAAATAGATTTTCTTCAAAATTCATGTAATTTCATGAGACTCCCCTTCCCCCTTCGAAACTTAATCCTGTCAAAATGACGAAATCTACTATAAGGTACTCATAGACGATCGAATTAGATATTTTCGTTATTTTGACATCTCCGAAACTGAAAGGAGAGGAGATGTCGAAATTACGAAATCTGATTGGTTACTTAAACACAGCTCCGCTTTGGTGGCAACCGGGCTTTATGGTTTAATTTTTTCTAATATAGTACAAGTACGGAACCCTCAGTGCGCGAGCCCGACTCGCACCTGATTATTTTCACATAGGCCTAAAATAGGTACCCGTGAAAACCGCCAGGTTCGGAATGAACGGTGGACCTAATAAAACATTGTTATCAAAGTCTTTGATTAGGTATATATCAAAGTCCAACAGAGTAGGTAACATAATGGATTTGTAAGTATGAATTGATTATATTGTCCTTTTTATCCTAATTTTTAGTAAATATTAATTAATAAAAATATTAACAATAAAATTAATTTGCGTATAATGAGCATTGATCTATAATAATGAGCCCGTTGACTGTTGAGCCGTAACTACCACAGAGTAAGTAGTATACTCTTTACAACTTTTATCCAAACTTTATCTGTGTTGGTACTTCGTCTATGGTTTGTTTTTGCTTCCGTCACAGATCTAAAAGGAACAATATGGAAGGGCCCCGTCTACAAAATAGGCATGACTACCTACTTTTTTAATGTTAGTGCCGCATAAGATGGCGTCACGAAACTCAGTACACCATGGAGGTAACTGTTTGCAGCACTTACTAACGTCTCGCATACATTTTTAGGCTCAGCCCTGAAGCTGGATTTTTAATTTGTCAAAACTGTAGAATGGCGCTAATGTATGCGACTGACAGCGGTATATGAGCTGTCAGCGGTACCGAAACGTACGACGCGCTACCTACCCCACATTTGAGAAATTTTTGGCTTAAGGCTTGAACATATAGTAACATCTTTCCTGTCCTCTTAGCGAAGCGTATTTCGTCAATCGTCATTGACTAGAATGAATCAATGGGACGCCTCCTTTGTTCTCTTATCTCTATGGCTGCCGTCGATTGATTCTTGAACAGTTGACATTGACACTGATAGATAGAAACGTCAGTTGTCAACGAAGTAGTGTCAGAAGAATTCTACAAAATGCTACAAATCTGATGGTGTAAAATAACAAATGTTTTGATTAAATTGCCTGCGAAACTCAGAGCTTTTTGTTTTAAATGTGACTGAACAGTGATTTCATTATGCTAGTGAATGTGAAAAGGTTCAGTGAAGAAGTGTTATATAAAGGTCCGAAATCAGGCTATGTTTATTCTTCGGTATACAGTATACAACTACAGTCCGTCTTCAACTCCTCGTACCTATAGGAGCCGATGTCTCGCATTTTAGTACTGGCGTCGACGCTGACACGACGCCTTTGCGCGATATCAACAAAACAATGTTATCGAACTCGTATCACTATCAGATAATCACAAGACGATAATAATAACATGAGTTCGTCTAGGACTTTACAATAATTAGCATAAATAATGCGCGTGAAACGCAATAGACCGATGTTGTGAGTGATTTTCTACGATATATTCTTAAAAATGAGACATGCATCCTACCGAAATGCAAAAAAGTGTATCAGTTCAAGTAGATAGTGATTTCGCCCTTTTACTGCCCAGTGGTGCTTACGAAATTAAGAAGATGGAGCCCCGATCTAAGCTGCGGAAAGTGATATTGTTCTGTTTACTACTTTCACTGTTTGGAATGGTGGCATTTGGATATTTCTGCACCGATCAGGTAAAACTACCATTAGGTACATATATTCACAGAAATCACAGATAAACCTATGTATTTTCAAGTAATGTTAATTGATTGAGCTTTTCATAGGATTATTTAAGATAATACATGGAAAACTACTTTAATATTTACACTATGTTAAATTACATTTTAATTGAACAAACTCTTTTTTTGTATTAAAAATATTTTAACATCATCATGTAAAAAACTTGCAAAAAGGGGCATACCAAGATATCAAGATACAATAAAGGAAGAACTTTCAGGATGCTATGATGTTATGACCAAATTTTTATGCTGCGTGAATCTAAACCTTACTTTATTTTAAGTAGGGATAAACTCTGGTATGAAGACAGCTCTAGACACAATGTGGTTTCAATTTGAATTTCCAGATTCTGTCCTATAAAATAGAACACTGCACAGCCTTGTAACAATAGGTAAATAAATAGTCTAGTGTATCAAAAGAATTTAAAAGAGTTATAGTTATATTTGTTTGGACTACTTAATTATTTTCATCTGTTTTTATTTTAACTTCTTTTTTGACAGTCATTTTTATTACACTTATATTATAAAGGCCATAGTTTGCAAGTACTCCTCAAAAGTTACTCCTTTCCGCCAAAGCACTGAACCCTTTTAGCTGAAACTTGAAACAGATATAGATTAAACCATGCATTAACAAACAGGCAACTTTTTCCAGATATATTCAAGGTACAATTCCATGGTATTTTTGAAAATCTGAAATTTTGCAGAAGCTGAGCCGTGAGTTTATTATAGATATATACTACATGTAATGAAAAGTTGAAATAATATTGAAGGGA
Organism: Coenonympha glycerion; assembly: GCA_963855885.1. Lineage (NCBI taxonomy): Eukaryota > Metazoa > Arthropoda > Insecta > Lepidoptera > Nymphalidae > Coenonympha > Coenonympha glycerion. The sequence goes on along the minus strand of OY979630.1, from coordinate 13,151,704 downwards.
ACATAAGTGTACTTACTTGATTATGAATTACTCTGTCATGATGTATATGAGGAGTAATAACTTAAAACTTGTGAGTTTATTATAGATATACTTCATATTGTAATGAAAAGTTGAAATAATATTGAAGGGAACATAAGTGTACTTGATTACGAATTACTCTGTCATGATGTATATGAGGAGTAATAACTAAAAACTTACATTTATCACATTTAGAAAATTATTTAATAAGATGAAGTACTTCAATTTAAACTTAAGGAGCACACCACGGCTGTGCCCGCGAAATTCAAATTTTTCGTGGTTTTTCGCGATTTTTAAGCTAATAAGATATAATAGGCTTATGGCCGTCAAATTGCGATAATCCCAATCTCTTCTTCACGTGTTTATATAAAAATCTCTGCTCGAAAGTGTCGAGTTAAAGAAATTAGTCCAAGATTTGCGAGTTACTTACATAAAACTCGATACTCGGATTAATTTCCTAGGATACACATTTTTATGCAAAGATTTTGATATAATCATGTAAAGATGCTACTGCCATCCTCGCAAATTGATTGCCATAAGCCTATCATGTCTAATTAGCGTACAAATTGCAAAAAACCACGAAAATTTTGAATTTCGCGGGCAGACCCGTTGAGTTCACGTTAAGCTACAGTATTTATAGCCCACAACTAGGCTATTTGGCTGGTGCTGAATCGATTAATTATTATTTAATTGGTACAATGAATCAATTACTTATTATAGGAAAAAAATAATATTCCAGCTAAATTGGTTTACTTATATTCTTTAATATGGAGAAGTTATTAAATGAAATTGAAAATATTTTTTTTTTAGCCAAAACTTACAGTACAAGCATCTTATGAGAAATCAAAACTGTTTTATTCAGAAAGTAGCTTTTCTAAAAGAAACACATGCAAGATACTTCTTTTTTAGGGTTCCATACCAAAATGGTAAAAATGGAACCCTTATGGTGAGACTTTCTCCGTTCGTCCGTCCGTCCGTCTGTCACACTCGCTTATTTCAGTAACTATTCAAGCTATCGACTTAAAATTTAGAATAGTTATAGGTAATAGTGACCCGACGTCATAACAATCGCAAAAATTTGAAAATTGTTTTTATTTTTATTTAAAAAGGGGGGAAAACCGGGTCGACAAGATTTCAAAATGAGATAACAATATTGAGTGGGGTATCATATGAAAGGGCATTACTTGTGTATTCTAAAACTAATTTTTATTTATTTTTATGTAATAGTTTTTGTTTGATTTATTGGGCAAACTGTCGAAAAAAATACCGTTAAATCTCCGAAGTTTACCAATCGAAAAATCTGAAATAATTATGATCAATAGAAGTTAGCGTATATTTTACAGGAAAAATAAAATCAACTCGCTGACTTATATACTTTTTTTGGTAATAACAATAAACCACCAAAAACAAAGTTACATTTGTGGTTTGCCAACAAAAGTACCTACATGTAAATTATACTCGTAAATTCATGAAAAAAAGTGATTCTTTTATTGTTTTACTTCTTTTACGGCATGGAACCCTTGGTGCGCGAGTCCGACTCGCACTTGGCCGGTTTTTTTTAAATAGTGATGTTGTATAAATTTTCATTATACATACGTATAGTATATAAATAATGCTAGCTTGCACTATAGAAAAATGTTATTGGTTGAAAGAGAAGCATTATAATAACAGTCCTAAATTACTTTAAATTGCATGATATTGTTACTTGTATTAAAAATCGACATTTTGAACATCATGTAGGTACATATTTTGTTTAAGATCAAACTGATAAAACATTTTAATTAGGTATTCTTATTTAGAAAAATATTTTAAAGGCTAGTTAAGTATAAGTTTAAGCTATAATCACTACAGAAATGAGAGCTGCTATCTTTCCTTACAGCTTGCTATTCAATATGTCCTAGGTATTGTAAGATGCCACTCTAAGTGTATTATGTCTTTTCAAATTATTCATGGTTTCAGTTTGTATATGGAACTACAAGCTATTTAATGCAAGGCCGCGGCTCCACCTGCGTGAATTGCGGGTTTTCACAAATCCTGTGGGAACTATGCATTTTTTCAAGATAAAATAGTAGCCTAGAATTCAATCCACTGTATAATCTATCTCCACTGCAAAATTCAGCCTAACCTAATCTAGTTACTAAGTTAGTTGCAGTGTGATGGAGTAACAAACAACACACACACAAACTTACATCTATATATGTTATAAGTGTAATATCAGTAGCTTTATTCCACAACAACCTGCAATAAGTCAGAAAAAAACAGTGAAATTAAGAGAAATAAACTAATAAACTAGCCTTAATTTCAATGGATTGCTTGTAACTTGACAATATCTAAATGTTTTCCTTTTTCCTCACTATTAGGTAACTCTTTAGGTTATTTTCCTAATTTGAGATCAAAATATGTTAATCATTTGGTCTGGTCAAATTAGGAATGGATAATTAATAGAAAATTAGATCAAGCGCTGTATACAAGTGGCGCAGGACCGTGTGCGCTGGAAATCATTGCAGGAGGCCTTTGTCCGTATATAAAACGTATTACATGTAGGTACTGACTGTATAATATACTGATTGAATGCATTTTAAATATAATTTTTAACGTTTTTACTTTTTTTGCCTGAATCTGCGTACTCATTTAACGTCCGACGCCGTTGTAGCGTCGACCGACTCCACTAATGGCAGCCATGCAAGTCTCTCATTTGTTTTTACGTACATGCCAGCCTGTAAGCTGCAAAAAAGACCGCGTGCGACCCTTTAAGCAGCTTAGGCCGTGCTTTTATGTAAGACGCATAGACTGTACGCTTGTGGTTGCGGGCTTTGACCGGTAATTTTTAATGAGATTCATAATATAGGTACACGTATTGAATTTCATTTTTTTCTCTTATTTTTTTACGTTATTTTTTAAATACGTTTAGAAACTCTCTGGTCTCTTATTCATAAAATCCCTTACTGAGCTAGTAAATGAGTAGGGGTGACGTTCCTTATGTTTTACTGGTAAGGTAGGTAAATACGAGTATGTTACCGAAGAGTTACTAAAAACATTACACTCGTTTTTTAGGCAGTCGTGTAAAAATACAAAACTTTAAGTATTAACCAACTATTACAGTTCAAAAGATGCAATCACATATATTCGGGATAGGTACAACCGATACGTACTCGCAGGCATTAGTCCCTTTGGCATCAGCATTATGGGTATACCTACGTAACGCTAAAAAATCCAATATCCAGCCCCAAGTTTCTCTGGCAAGTAAACCGCAAACGAGTCGCTTGGCCTGAGTTGGCAACTCGAATTACCACTTCCAAGTTCCCTTTTTGGTCACACGCTTGATATTCAGTCGAGACAAAGAATTAAATTGCAATTTTGCGCGTTGTGTTAGCTAAAGGCCCCATCCTCTTTTGGTGCGAATGGCTTGTGTACCGTACCTACTTTGCTGCGTCCGTGAGCTCGTATTCCGGATTGTGCGGTGCATTGTAATTGGCAGGATACCACGTCTCGGTTCCAGTCCACCTACAGAGTATCGCTCCAACCTCTCTAATTTAAAGGTCAAACATTAATAGGATTGTTTAGCTGTAAGCTTTCATACAAAAAGCGATAGCGTTTTCCTACCCGTACATGTAGTCCGATTTGCATAATTTTAGAAATGTTGCAGATACAATGAAGTACTATGCCCGTTTTACTTTTAAAGAAATATTGCTTATGTTAAAAGTTAGTAGAGTCTAAATATCCTAATTTTTTACCTAAAGACTTCCTTGAGTATTTTTTTTTATTAAAAAAATAAAACTTACGAGCCTCGATTAAGGTGTACTGAATCTAATGAAACCTAAAGCAATATTTCAAGAATAAAATGTAGGCCTAGGTCTGGACTTGCAACTCTCTCTATTATACGGGCATTGATTTTAAATCATTTTTCAAACATTTTGTATTTCATTTTAAAAACACTTTTCAAACATTTTCTAAAACATTTGATTTTTGAAAACACCTATTCACGTCTCGCTTAGTCACTAGACTAGACAATAGTCTTTAACTGCAGTATTATTAAAAAATAAATATCTCTTCAGTTTACGAGTCCATCAGCTCACTATTCTTGGGTGGTAAGTCTTTTAAATGTCATTGATTAGATAAAAATAAACTCCGTAAGGAGCTGACCTTTTCGCTTGGATAACTCTGTCGTTCATTTTAATTAATCTCTTTTTTCGGCGATAAATGTAGCTTGATATTGTTTTATCGAGTTTTTCAGATTTATATTTTGTTTAACTCTTCTGATTGAAGACGGCTGAGTCTTCAAAGTAATTTTGAGTTGTTAAGTCATTACCATTATAAGTTTGTTCCGAAAAAGGGGAAAATATTCCAGTAAGTTTTAAAAGTGCTCTTATAAGTTTACTTTTCTAGTGACTAAAATACCTATCTAATTATAACTCCTTAATATCATTATTGTAATCATAACATAACCATTGCCTCTAGCCATATGGTATTTTGCGATACGCTAAGATGGAAATTAAACGTAAAACAATAATAAATGAAAATGATCGCTAAATTGGCCACGTGAACTTGCGCATTATTTTTTTTAATTTTGTTAGAAAGTGCTGCAATAGCAATTTTAAAAACGTATATTATGGCTAGAGCTGCATAGCAGTTGGCAGTTCGGCATATAATTTTGTACGTGGATATAATAAAGGTATAAATAAACGATAGTTGTAAATAGTTGTAAGTTCTTTCAGCTCATATACATAGAGCTGCCGAAGGATGATGGTATCTGATGAATCTGTGTTTAACGATCTTGTAAGCCTTGAAAGCTTTTCTTTGTTATCCAATCAACGTCCATTGCAATTTATCTGCATAGCAGGTTTTCAGGTCATGAAGCCTACTGTTGATGATTGCTTGAGCTACTGAAGGTAGATGACATCTGATGCGCCTGTGTAAGGGAAAATAAGGATTCCAAGATGGTTATCTTTTTTTTCAACACAAGTTGTCACACATAGATAGGGCATCGAAACTAGACATGGGGCGAGTAGTGGTTTTACCGGGTACTCGCTGAACGGGTACCCGACACATTCTGCGCCGGGTACTCGTGGGTACCCGGCGGGTACCCGGCAGCGGCTTATTATTAAAGCCTTTTGAAGAGGTTACCAAAATAACCAGCGCTAAGCTATCCCCCATATCTGATGTTATACCACACGTTTCTATGTTGATGAGATACCTACAGAAACAAGAACTTTTAGAGAAAGTATATCTAGTTGATGATTTCAGACGTTCCCTTAAAGATAATCTCAACATGACCACGCGTTTCGATTTCGAAAAGTTGTATGGTGACGCAGCTTATTTTCTTTCAACTTTTTTAGACCCGCGTTATATTAAGTCTATCTTTTATAATGCATTTCAAGTCGAACAAGCTCGTCAGGCGGTTTTAAGAGAATCACTAAGAATATATTTAGATGAAGATGATGATCAACATGACAATAACGCAGAGCCCTCTCAAAACAAAAGATTCTAAACAAAACTTCTAAACAACCATGCGACTTCTGCTTCTGAGGCTCATGATTTATACTGGTCTTGTTTAGATGAAGCTGCTGATAACGACGAGTCAACCAGCAATGCTCAACCTAAAAATTCTGCAGCTTCAGAATTAGATCACTACTTAAGCACGGTTAGGGTTGCAAGAGACACCGATCCTTACACATGGTGGGCGTCTAACAGAGGACATTACCCTATATTAGGAAAAGTATCGGCGAAATATCTATGCACACCATCTAGTTCTGTATACAGCGAACGCCTGTTCTCAGAAGCAGGGCTAATTTATGACAAGAAACGCAGTCGCCTAAATGCTAACCGCGCAGAAAAATTGGCGTTTTTACATCACAACTTACCCATCTTAAATTACCAATATTAAAATAAAATATATATTTAGTTTTTTTAGTTCTTCCTGATAAATTAGTAAGCAAAACATAATTATAATGATTACCGTTTGTGTTCAGCATAATAAATAATTTAAAAAGTGTAATATGTTTCATTATTTTTGGTCTATCAAATTACCCGGCATAGCCGGATACCCGGCACCATTACCCGGTACCCGGCCGGATCCTAAAAAAAGTGCCGGATCCGCCGGGTACCGGATCCAAACCGGGTACCCGCCCCATGTCTGATCGAAACTCGGTTCAATTTTGAAAACCCGGGTTTTCGAGTCTAAGAGTAATCAAAACCCGGGTAGACCGGTTTTTTCGAGCTTTTCGAGCTTTTAATTTTAATTAAAAAAAAAACAATAATCTGTGTTTATATTAGGTCTCTGCCTTTGAATTTGCCTTTTTTCAGCACTGGTATAAATTCAAATTAATTTTTTTTAAAACCATGAAATTCTTTTTACAAACTCAGCCTTTTGCTTTTTGATTAGCGTTGTATTTTCATAACAATTGAATATTTTTTGGTATAATGGATACTTTAAAAATTCGTGTAAATATGGAATATGAGTTCCGTCGTTGTACCAACAACAACCGTTCTGGAAATTTTGACTTCAAAAATGAAGCTCGTGGTCGTCCGGAGACTTTGATCAACAATAATGAATTAAAGCCGATTGTGGAAGCTAACGAAACTCAATCTACAGCTGAGCTAGCAGCATCTTTTGATGTAAGCATCAAAAAAAGCTTGATAGATGGGTGCCTCGCGACTTTAACGATAGCCAGTGCAATGTACGCGCACGCGTACGAGACCTGCCTTGCGCTGCTCAACAGGCAAAGAAATGAAGGAATTTCGAAACGAATAATGACCCCTAAAAAAGTGATGGTCACCGTTTGGTGGTCTAGTGTGGGTGTGATTCCCCACAGCTTTTTAAAAAACGGCATGAGCATTATTGCAGATGTGTACTGTGAAGAACTGGAGAGAATGATGGAGAAGCTTGCACATCTGCAACTAGCTTTGGTCAATCGGTCGTTCCCACTGCTCCTTCACGACCTCACATACTCACCAGACCTTGCACCTACCGATTATTACTTTTTCCAAAATTTAAACAACTTTTAGTGCGTAAAAAATTCAATGCCCCAGTGGCAGTACAAAATGCCTTTGAAGAGTTTGTTGCCTCCCGGTCAGCTGATTTTTACAAGAAGGGTGTCAATAAACTGCCAATGTGTGGGCAAATATGTTTCGATTGTATGGGTGATTACTTTGAATAACAGAAATGAAAAAGTTTGAAAAAATAAGTACTTTCCCTTATTCCAAACAAAACGGCAATTTCATAGGTAAAGACCTATTATATCATCGATTTCCTTCAATGTAAAAGCAAAATGTAAAGGATGGGGAAGGATTTACAAATAACAAAAACAGTTTTAATGTTTAAAAAACTGATAAAGACGAATTATTTCTTCAGAATATCTTAAAACTTAGTAAGTAATGAGCAGGGATTAGGTATGTACTCCTGTCCAAAATCAGCTCTGACATGTTTTTGAAGCATGTTATCGTTTTATTTTTGAGTTCTTGAAGATTTTTACCACTTTTCCAACTTTTGATAGCACATCGTTGTATCTAAAAGCCTCTATAAACGTGGATTCATTAGTAAATCCAACACCACCCTCGTCATTGTCTGTAGAATTCGTGTCGTCGTTAAATTCTATAGTTCGCAGTTTTTGACCCAATACCGATAAAGGGAAATCTACATCCTCGTCAAGTTCGGCAAGCTGTGCAACGTTTTCCTCGACGTCGGTATTGCGTTTGTACATTACATGCACAATTGCCAGCTAAACGGCATGAGCGATGCATAGCTGATGGTATGACTTAAAGGACTTCCCTAACACAAACATTAGGCTGCAACCGTCTGTGGTTTGAGCGACGATGTCATTTGTTAGAGATACCTCATATTCGTCCAACTTGGCCTCAATCAATTGTACGCATGAGGCTAGTAAATGTTTTTATTCCATTTACTTATTTTTGCATTCGAAGTGGCTTAAACTTAATAAATAATAAAAACAAAAGTATAAAAAAAAACCGGAAAACCCGAGTTTTAAAAATCAAACCCGGGTTTTTTTGTAATCCTGAAAACCGGGAAAACCCGGGTTTTTTCGGTCCGGGTAAACCCGGGCTCGATGCCCTACACATAGACTATCAGACTCCACTTTGTTCTGTGGTCAACACCTTGGCATTGCATGTTAAAAGCAAGTATTGTTTTTAGTTTTCGTTTGATTATGATACAGATTAACGTTTCTCAACCTGTTTCGAGTGGGCTATATGAATAATTGAATAAACGTTGAACTTTTCCGTGAGGTGGTAAAACTAATCGTGTGTAATACACCGCAAGTGTTTCAATAAAGGTCTCTTGAACGGGCAACTCTCACGCGACCATTTCATTTGTTTTGTACACTGCCGTTGTTAATGTCACTAATGCACGTTTTCACCAACACTTTAAGAAACGCCTAAGCCGATAGGTGACAGTTTTCACTTACAACAACTGTCACCCAAGGGCTTAGGTGTCTCTTAAAATGTTGGTGACGTTTTCACATAACTATACATACAGCCGTTTTCACTAAACCTAGGAAACTCCTAAATCGAATGCTTAGCCGATAGGTGACAGTTTTCACCTACAACAACTGTCACCTTAGGGCTAAGCATTCGATTTAGGCATTTCCTAGGTTTAGTGAAAACGGCCGTAAGTTACGCTGAATAAGTTACGCTCTTGAATTATATCATTCAGTAAACTCTTACATTTTGGAAAATCAATAAAATGGTTTAAGGTACAAATCGCATTTTTATATCGGCTAAAATGCTGAAAAAGTTACCATATCAATACAGAATTAAAAAGCTGACGACAAACAAAATTATTTTTGATCAATTTCATAAAATTTTTGTTCTCAATGTTTGAATTTTTATTTGAATTGTCTCCATAATACGCGCCCAGATTTAAAACTTATATGAATTCCGGATTTTAATTTCGCTTAAAATTAAGAACGCATACTTTATGTTTTTCCGCGTCGTTTGACGGAGCTTTACATCCTTTGATCTCCATTTCGCTACCGAATTACACGCTTACTACTTTGTTGCCAACTGTAGGAGTTTGTCATAATGTTGGTTTGAAACTTTTGCCACATTTGCTTTTATGCAGGCACCACAAACGTGAACATTCAGGGCGCGTAGTGGTTTTGTCAGATACACGAGTACATTTCATAATTTTCGCGTTCCCGGTTATGTTGCGCCGAAATGAAATTAAAGAAGTTTGGGGCTTATGTTTACGTAGCTATTGTATTTGCCGACTCACAAAATTCGCTGAATAGGTAAGGTTAGTCATGAGCAGCCGCGGATGGCGCCGGCTCGTATTTCTCTACAGAGTAATGGCATTAAGCAGCAGTCAATGCATCAGCAGTAATTTGATACAAAAGCCCGCATTATTGATGGGCAGATTTTAATTTCATTCAGTAAAAGCCGATCCGGTTGCAGCAACTATTTCGATTATTGGGCTTTGAATTTGTTAGGTGCTCTTGCTGCCATCCATGCTCCAAACCACATTATACAGTAGCGTGGAGGGACTCAGTTCTATTACCTATAAAAAAGGAAATCCGCGTCAAACACATCCAGACTCCAGGATGTTGATAGACTAATAATGACGATAATAGATTTATCAATGACTAACAAAGATTTAAATATTGATTCTTTGAGAATAGATTACGTTGTATTTATCCTATACCTATACCTTCAAACGAGCAATTCTTGTATATATATATTTCTATATAATCTGAATCTCGGAAACGGATTTTCATGTAATTTAGTATACAGGGGGTTTTGGGGGCGATAAATCGATCTAGCATTTTTAGAAAATGTCGAATTTACAACAAAAAAATGACTCCTGCTGCTATCTATTGGCCAGAATTAGAACTACCGAGCGAAGCTCGGTCACCCAGATATTATTGTATTAATCTATAAAATTTTTAGCAATCACTGAGATCACAATAATGTTTAAAGATCGTTTTTTTTTTATTAAAAAAGTGTTACAATAAACACCAGAACTAAAAAATGGCGAGAATAAATTATAAATTAGTAACAACACACAAGTAAGTAAGTGGAGGAAGGTATTTCCACAATTTACGAGCAAGGACTCTATTTCTAGTGCAGATGTCTTAGATAAAGCTCGCGTCCGTCGGACGGTGGGACAGTAATAGGCTATTGTCATGATAGGACCAAAATAAACGGTGTCGGGAATTGTTCTCACCGCTTCTCAGGCATTTAGGTGAAGTAAATCGAAACTGGAAACAGAAGCTAAGTGTAAATGTTGATTTTGGCTTATCTTACAAGAAATGCATTGAAAAAGATTTTAACTAACGTCTTGTCTGCAGCGTAGACAAACTAAATAGACACAAGGATAAATATTGAGAACTAAGCTAAAATAAGCAACTTAACTTCTTAACTTGTATAGAATTTAATTTTAGAAATAACGTTGTTAAAGCAACATTGGACAATCAATTCTATATATTTTAGCTACGTTATGAAGGCGGGTCTCTTTACCAGGAAAGTGAGAAACTTTTGTGTTAACGTGTTGGTAGAATTTGTTTTAATCAAAGTATTTACCGCGGGAGTCTTGGTCAATTTCTTGTTGTTAACTCGTGGTGACAAACTGAAAAAAAGAAAAATGAAAAAAGAAAATAATTTTACTACTTACCTATCAACAGAGTTGTGAAGTTAACCCAACAAAGTTTATTATCAAAGATACTAAAATTAAAGGGCCCTCGAGTCATATAAGAACCGTGATTCAGCAAGAGTTGTCTCTGGGGTGACATTCTCCAATTAACAATTGGACTGGACAAAAACGAATCCAATTTACGAGGCTGGCGGCTAACCTTGGCTGAAATTGCACCCCGTGGGCCGTGGAGGGGTTGGAACCTTTATTTCATTAGATAAGAACAATGGCACAATGGAGAAATCACAAATATTATTTGGTAGCCGCAGAAATGTAGTTGTCTGTCGATTAACTATCTTTTTTATTTCAGTAATGGACGAGGATGTTTTTTGGGCGATATTCACGATCAATACTCTTGTGCTGCTTGTTTCCAGTGTCTCAACAATATCTACTACCTATGCGTACTGTATAGGCATGGATATACACTCTATAATATCTGTCTGTTTGTGTAGGTCTTTTCATGTAAATTCCTTGATGAAACAAATTATTGAGTATATCTAGCAGTCGTTCGTCAGTTTAGATGACGACGACGATATTATTTGCTGATTTTATTTTTACTCCAAAATCGAGGACTGCTACGATGAAGGCTTTGTAGAGATGTTTGATGTGACGGGGAAATTATGAGCAGACTCGTTTTATTAGAATTTATTGCGCAAACATAAAGGTCCACAGTCACCAATACCGTCATTCCTTATTACGGCGAAGCTGCAAATTAGTTACATGAGTAGGCAGTTAATTGTGACATATGACCTCAAGGATTTAGTGATGTCCAATTTCCATGCCTCCAGACGCCACAAGTACCAACATAGGCTTATAACTTAAGGCATTTGTCATTTTGACTCGGCCTTAATCATGATATTTCATGAAGCAGTGATAGTCTATTAATCAAATCTCGGGCACATACCTCTGACTTTTCGGAAAAACGTGCGTTTGTAGAAACTACATAAAACTTGCCTAGCGGTGGAACTTGGAAGAAAATATTGTAAGGAAATCTCTGTTTGAGAGTTCACCATGATTTTCTCAAAGGTGTGCCGCATCGCAACTTGCACTTGGCCAGGGTAGTGGACTATGGACAAACCATTTTCAACCCGAGAGGATAAACGTATCCAAATGTGGACATAAAAAAGGGGATGAATCATGACAGAATTAGAAGTCGAATACAATCTTGATAAGGATTTAACCTAAAGTGTATTTGGTCGGCCAATATACGTGATGTGAACATTGCCTCAAGGAAACCATCCAATTAGAATTCGCTAAATAGAAAGTAGCATGAACCTTGGCCGAATTAATACTTGTAAGAGTTTGTGATTGCAACTGTAGATTAATGGATGAAGGGCCTGGCACTTCATTAAAGCGAACAAACAAGAGGGAGTGCGGCTAGGCTCTTTATCTCGTCACCCTCCGAACATAACCTTCCGCACCTCACTACCTTTGCTGCGGCACTTTTGACTTTTCGGAAATAACACTTACGAGTAAAACAGTTAATTTTATGCATTTTATTGAACAAATGATTAGGGATTTATGCAAAAAAACGTGTCAAATCAGTTCATAAACGTGGTGGTGTATACCACAAGAGAGGGTTTTGCTAATAAGCAAGTCAGAAAAAAATATTACTAATAGCTTGTCACAACTCACATAATGATGTCGATATCGACTCCAGAAAGTATTTTATGCAAAAGTAATTGCAATGTATGAAACCAGATCATTTACGTGGGTAACACAAGAGAAGATTTAGCTTAAATTAGTAAATCAGAAAAAAATATCACTTCTAACTCAGGTGCAACGGATAGAATGTCAAATAATTATATCGCTATAGAGAATGCTTTATCGGATCCAATTTAAAACTTAAATAATGTAGATAATTATGTACCTATACAAAAATTGCGTACATTATTTAAGTTTTGAAATGGCTGTAAGATATTTTTTATTTTGTTCCCATTATCGGACCGTAAAGTGCAAAACCACCCGCAAGACGTCTCAAGTTCAACACAGGTGCAATAATATTAATTATGAAATTCAGAACAAAAACAAATCCAATCTAGGTGCTCCAACCTCTGCCCTACCCGCGTAGTGGTGATTGCGACTGTATTAATGGATGAACGGCCGGCCCACTTCATTAAGCTGAACAAACAAGAGGGGGTGCGAAATGCGAATAGGCCGGATAGGCGTTCTCCCGGCAGCGGCGCCCTCTTAACCTTCCGTCCCTAATCCTCATCTGAAATTACGCGGAGTTCACTTTCGAAGTGTTGCCTTTTATTGATTGGAACATGCGTTAACAGAACGGTGAAACACTGGCGTTAATTTAGGATCTAAGTTTAAGATCTGTTCGTTTTTGTTCTGTTCTGTTGTAGGACTTTTAGGGTCACACATGTTGCATTAACTGTGATCGTGAATATTACTGCTGAAGATGAAGGTCAATATTTATTTAAAGATTAAAAGTACATACTTTAAAACATGTACATGAAAATGGAACAATGATGTCTCATTCTTATTTCTCTGAAAAAATTCTGTTTACAGGGAAATAATCTTATTATTCTGTAAACCGAAAATTCACAGAGAAATAAGTAGGATTTCATAGAAATATTGTTCTGTCTTGTGTGTTTAACTTCAGATTGCAGCAAAAAACCTGAGTTTTGATTTAAAGTATTCGTATAGGTACACGAGTTAGGTAATTCAATTATCATTATCTATAAGTATCAGGTATAGCTGCTTTTTGCAGAGGAGGATTACGTTCCTTTTACAAAAGCGTTTTAATTTGTTTTCGAGAGAGGATGCAAAAATAAGCAAAGAGTCCTATTTCGCTTTTCAGCTGAATGAAAATCGTTGAAATTAATTAAGTTTGCGAGAAAGTCCGCTTTGCATGGGTAAACAGTTTTGTATTATTTTTTCATTTCTTCAGCCCACCTGGTAATTTCTACCTCGCCCATCCCATCCTTTATCAAGATGATGCGCGTTGAGTTTAATATTTTCTCCGTTGCTTTGAGTTTTTTATCGGTCTGATGAGCTGTTTATTCATCTAGATGAAATAGTTAAGTCACCTTTTATTTTTGTAAAAACTAATTTCACAAATAAATTAAACAATTAAGAAAACATTGTGAAAACAAATAATTATGAAATCTGTCAGTCTATACTCAGTTTATTTTTAGTAGACTTGGGTTACTAGTCACTGCATCCATTCTGTAACTGAAAGGCTTCCAACGCTGTGCTGTTACTTTTACCAGCTCATTACCTGCCAACAAAATGTAACCACATGTCTTCTTTCAAAATGAGAAGGTTTGGCTATAGTCCACCGAGTTAGCCAAACCCTGGTAGACTTCAAGCACCTGTTAGAATATAAAAGGAAGACATAATATTATATGAGGCGTGCTACTTTTCTCGTCATATTTTCCTTCACAGTAGAAGTATAGTTATCTCACATGGTATTTGTTCTCTTGTGGAAATACTGTATAGTGTTCACTATTTCGCGCATTGCACGTTTTTTTACCTAAAATAATAAAGTTATGGAGGTAACGAAAGATTATATTACTTTTACCCCAAGAATACGTTGACTAGTAGCTCCCACCAATAAAATACTACCTTCAGGTATATTTAGATAATCTTTATAGCGCTTTAAAGCGTCCGAATAAAAGGTGCAAAACATTAAACAGGTTCTGTTGGCTGTGCGACTCTACAGCTACACATTAAAACTTACATTATGGTTTTATGTGCGCACTCACTCCACTAACTTCGTGATATACTGCCGACTGTAACTAATGGCTTTGAGGGACGGTGTAGTCTGGTAGCGACACCGCAGAACCTTATATCAAAATATTGTCTTGGTTAAACATTTGGACCCCTATCGGCTTGTTGATAGAGGTGCGCGTGTTTGACCGTTTTCTTTGCCTTTATGCTTAGATGAGTAAACAAAGCTGTTCGATTCTTTAAACCCTTAAATAGATAGAAGTTTTTGGAGTTTTATATTTTAATAAATAACATCTTTATAGATTATTTTATGTTTTACATGAGTGTGTTTTGATTACCTATTTGTTATGTACACTTGGTCCCCTTGCGCGAAACGGCGGGTTTAATATATATATATAGGGACCAAGTAAATATATATATGTATATATATATATATGTATATATTTTTTAACCCAGAGTCAACGTTTCTCATTGGACATTTTTGAAAACTCCATCCTGGGTTAGCGTGTTAACTCCTAGTTAACACACTAACCCGGGTTGGTGCAAGTGGGCCTTATAACACTAAAACCCTATTTATTTAAGTAGGTGGTTGTGACCTTGATAAGTTGAGCAGTTCTCTAAGTATTATATTAACCCAGTTAGATCTAATTTATTATTAAGCTGCTTTTTACCGTGTTGAATAAGAAATAATTGTGTGAGAAGTAGAGTCCCTAAATTTTCATAGTTAAGTTTACCCTTTGCTGTGTTTTTTTCTAAAGTGAGTTACAATGACTTGAGTTGTTCCACTAATGAAACCATTAGACTTGCCCGTCGCACTGTTAGCTCAAATTCTACGCCTCATTCGAGAAGAAAGGAAAACACCAATCATGAATTGGTATTAAATATTACTGTCGTGTTAATTGTAAGAAGCGATATGCCAATTGGCAACACTTCTGCCTTCTTATTCAGGTCAACCTGGATGTGAGGATGGATCAAAATCTCCAAGTAGTCTATAATTCACTTTGACTATTTGGAGTTTTAAGTGCGTTTGTGGCAACTAAAAAATCGCTTTACGGTGAAAAAAAACATCATTCGTGAGGAACGCAGCGTGTCTGAAAGCTGGCCCTAATATATAATCAAAGGTGTGCGAAGTCTTATTACTTGGCCAGGGTGCTGGGCCCATGGCCAAACCACTCTAGGTCCATCAGGCCTTTACTTATGGGCCGTAAAAGGGGCTGAAACAAATATCACCTTCTTCATGGAGAAGGAAATAATTATGAGTAAACCTGCATGCCTGATAGTTCTCTAGGTGGTAGTTGGTCGGAGTGTGGTTTGACCAAATGTAGATGTGATTTGATTGATACTTAGGTATGTTCTTTTTGTTTGTTCCAGGTGTGCGCATTATCTCCAAGGGCAGTATCAGAATCTCTCGCACTGACATACGCGGAGGCACCCGGGAGGCCTCTGCCAGACGTGATGGCTCAACCAGGCCTCTCGTATGACGACGTCCTGCATGACGACTTTAGATTCGACCTGAACGCTCACGATGTCATGGTCTTTCTGCATATACAGAAAACTGGGGGCACGTCGTTTGGAAGACACCTAGTCATGGATCTGGATTTGAAGGTATGTTATTGATGCAATATGTGTTTCAACTTTCAAGCATAGGTTACAGAATGCTACACGATTCTTCCAAATAAAGATGAAGCATATAATTAGCTTTAGACAAAGACCTGTAAATACTGACAAGCATAATCTTGCTAAGCAAAAGTTGTAGTAATGCAAGTACATAATTATCTTTGAGTATAACCTTCCTATAATGTCCTTACTCCTAAGGGTTGTCACGACAGACTTCTTTGTCCAGTATCGCAAATTAATTAATATCTCAGTAGTCAATAAATACCCTTTGTCTCTACCACAACGAGTATTATAAGAATTTTAGAAAAATTCATTTTGCTTATGTAAAAGCACCTCTGCGAATATTATCTTCTACAGTGTATTCTCAGTAGTCAGAACGTTTATCATGAATCACATATACCTAAATAGTAAACACACGTGATTATGTGTAACAAGTTTGAATATTAATGAGCTCCGCAAGTTAGCAACTGTTTAACGACAGCAGCCTTTGCCAGCATCAACGAGGTAGATACGCCCCCGTAACCTGTGCCGTTTGTATTAATCAGACTGTCGTTCCGTTGATTGGGTGACGCCTCGAAGCCGCCTGCCTTGTATCTAAGGTATCTGAAGGCTATTAGTTATGTTGCTATGCTTCGGAACGGAAAGCTGTTATAAATACTACCGGCGCGGCGCGACGCTTGGATCAATAGAAGAGGTCACGCGGACTCTTTAAGTTGACTGTAGAAATGAATTGACTAGGAAGTCAGGGCTATTCAAAGGAGCTACAGCTACAGTACTCGTAATGACTTGTCATCTATTTTCCGGTTCGTCAAAAACTCATTAATGAATGCCCAAGTAACCATTAAACAATTGACAAATCCAAGATGTCATGTTCAGGTTTATGCACTTATATTTTTTTGCGGTAAGCAGGTTTAAAAAGCAGATTTTAAATCAGATTTAAAAAGCAAGTCCAAAAAACGAGAACGGGGCTTGGAAATAAAGCCGTCCGCTATTTGTGTATTTCCATACAATCCTACAGAAGCGCTAATAAAAAGCCCTATATCTTTTTACGCATCAACAAACCGTCACCTTTTTCGGTGACGACTGACGATCAATCAAGAAGAGATCTTGCGAGTCAAGCAGAAAATCCTACTCGATCAATTTCAAATATTTAAGTCTCCGTAAAAATGCTAAGGAGACGGATAACAGTGAAGTAGGCGAGCCGGCAAGGCTGTATTTCAGGCATACTGAATTCTAGGACAAAATGCCCGCATCGTAACGTGTTGCAATTTTGCGAAGACTTTTGATTCTTGAGCATTACATTAGTATGCTTTCTTTGTATTTATTGGGATAATGGGGATAGTATATTTTGTTTCTTCATGAGCTTAAACTGTAAAGCAAGTAAAAAAGCATTGTAGACACGATTCTGTCTCAACATTCAACATCTCTCTGTTCTCAGCATTCAACTTAGTAAATTAATTACTAAATTTAATGTTAATCATTAGAATTATGTGTATAATGCTAATCATATTGTATATTATATCTTAGTATGATGATTGATGAGATAAGGTAAGATATGTTCATGTAGTATGCAGTATGAACCTATAACAGTGTGCAATGGCTCTTAGGCGTAGGCATGTGTGCGATGACGCAGCAAAAATGAAAATTGCGAATTCTTTTTTAGAAAATGTAACGTCACGCCATTCTAAAGGCGTCCTTGCTTAATCAGTTTTTAATTTTATGAGAAAGAACCGCGGCAAAAGCTCAACATTTCCATAGCACCTAACTTTTTCCGCGAAGATTAATTGCGTTCTAACGGCGAAGTTAAGTAAAATTGTGGGCGTGCCATCTCGAGTTATTCTATTGTTGGATAGTGGAATGTTCGTGGCCTTATGATACTAAAACAATTAACCTTTTGTGTAAGAAACATTAAAAACTAAATTTGGTACCCTATATCTATTGCATCGGCTACATTCCAGCACTCCGTCACATTCCTTAATCAAAAAATAGTGCCGTTAGAAAAAGGTGGTAAGAGAATATAGTTTTTTTTTAATTATTATTGAGAGGCTTGCTCTTAACAGGAATGATGAGGTTGGGTGGCGCTTGCCTAGAAAATGCCTTTTCATTCTTCTCTTGAAGGCACCCAGGTTATACTTGGTTAGAAACACGGACGCTAGAAGGGTCTTCCACACCTTAGCGGATCGTATCAGAGACGTGGAAGTAAAATGTTTCGTGCCAGTTAGCTGGACATCAACCATATAAGGATAAATGATGCCATTTCTCTTGGTATCTTGCGTTTCTGTGGTAGAAAGGTGAAGGTGGTACTAGAGTATGGAGTTCTTGAGCGCACTCTCCAAAGTATGTTCTGTAAAAAAACGCTTAATAGGCAATTAGCATGGACATCTTACGATGAACCCCCAGGAGCTAATTCGATTCTGTTGATAATTCTTTCTAATGTTTAGTTTGAATAGTTTGGTTTATATTAGCGTAAATGATTCCTGTAATGAAGCCGTAGTGTCCACAAAAACTGTCTTTACGATCAAGACACAAATGTTGTCAATGTAAGGATGAACATTATTTTCGCATTTTTAAGCGAAAGCCAAAATTATATACTAAATACTAGCTGTTGCCCGCGGCTCCGCCCGCGTGATTTACGATTTTTTTACATAATATACCTTCCTACTGGAATTCCTTGATTTTTCGCGGGATTCTGGTGTGATGTTGTACAGAAACCTGTTCTTACTTTGCACGTTTTATCTTGTGGTGATTTTGAAAACTCCTTTTTCTTAATAATAATATAAAGTTTCATTAATACGTAGTTGAAAGATCAAAAGGACGATTTTAACTGTCGATATTTCGACCCAGTGGCACAGGTCGTGGTCACTACGTGACCACGACTTGTACCAATGTATCGAAATATCGACAGTTAAAATCGTCCTTTTCATTGTGATTTTTATTCTGAAACCACGAAATATGTCAAAAATTATTAAACCATGTGAAAAGTTGTACTGGTGGTAGAACTCTTCTTTCAGAGTTCGGCCGGGTAGGTACCACTGGGATAAATTACTCTACTAACAATATTCCCCAGCCCAACATAATATTAGACTCTTTTAAAAATCTTTGCTTCATCTCAATACAATCCAAAACATCAGAATGGACAGTGGCTATATATTTCTTTACGTATAAAAAGACCTTAGATGACAGTCAGTCGGTTAGGATCGATTAGACCTAAGAGTTAAAAATATTTGTGAAGCATTATCTTACCCTTTCCATATTGCGGATGATAAAGTTTAAATCTGTTCATGTGTTAACAGTGCCATCTTAATATAAAGTCAGGAAACAGTAAATAGCATGACAGTTAATTTTTATTTAAAAAAAATTCGGTAGTACCTATCTCAGAGTTTTACATTCAAGTTCCACATAAATTGTAGAGATGGCGCTATACAGTATAACGTAGCGATAACGCCAGTTACATGATTTTTGTTCACCGTAAAAGTGAAAAATTTTAAACCATACAAAATCTCCTGCTAAGCCTATTTATTTACGGCTGTAAGGTACTCCAGTCTTACTTGAGCCCTACGTCCTAGCCCTAGGTTCTTTGTGCATTCCGAGTTTCAAGTCACCTACCTACTTGAACTTAAAGGTTCTGATGTCTGTTATTTCTGAACTACAAAAGTGATGATGATAAGATTTGTATGGAATAATTTTTAAAGAACCTCCTTTCTAACAAAAAAAGAATGAATGGAATCGGACAACGCGTTAATGAATTATAACTAAAAAACGTTTGGACTTTGATGCCGTCTTCCAGGGAAACCATGATGAATTTCGGGACAAAAAGTATCCTATGTCCTTGCTCGGGGTATGAACTATAATCATGTAAAGTTTCATTTAAATCCATCCAGCGGATTAGCCGTGATGCCCGGTCGTGAAACAGACAGACAGACAGACAGACAGACAGACAAAAATTAAACAAATTACACTTTTGGCTTCAGTATCGACTAAATAGTGTCCTCCAACAAAAATTTTCAAAATATCTTCAATGTACAGAATTCGACCCTTTACAGTTTTATTATAAGTATAGATTATTAAAATAAGTATTTTACACTACTTATCTTTATTGTTTCGTTGTTGTTGTTGGGTATGCTGATAAATTACTTTCTTGGAAGCCTGGTTCATGTGCGGTATCTCAAGTAATTGAATGCAAAAAGTCTAGAGTCACAGTTCATCTGATCGCTAAGATAATATAAAGAGTTCTTTATTCTCCAATCAGCTTCGTCACGGTGTTGCTATTAGTTAAATGGCTACTGTTTCACTAAGCCTGATATTTAATCGGATAAGACAAAAATGTTTACACGTATTGGTTACGGGTGTGATGCTAATATATCCTTGAATAAAACCCCTCTGCTACAAACAAGTAAAAAAAAAGTAAAAATAAATCCCGATACTTTAACTTCCTTAAAAATAAACGTGGAATAGATGTGGAATACTTATAATCTTTTCGCCTTTTTCTTACGAATGTCAAATGTATTAATGATAGAGAACAGAATATAGGTAACTATTCCACAGCTATTGCACGTTTATTTGTTACTTGTTAGGCGGTAAATCATTCAGGAAGGGATTGTCTGAATGTTCGTCCTTAGAAAAAAAATGTTGACTACTTTAGCTAGTTATCGAGAAGTATAACCATTGCCAGCTTTTAATTGCGACTTGTGTGGCTTGAGTGGCAGTTTGTAATTATAAACGTTACGGCCATTTTTATTTTTACATTATCCAGCGTTGAAACTTAATTTATTGCGGTTAAAGCGTCATAAAAGAAGGCAAAAGACCATTATTACCTCTACCTGCAGCTTTAATATGCAGTGGCGTGCATATGGTACCTATTTAGCTGGGGCTGTGGGGCTGTTCAAGAAAATAAATAAAACGAGTAATTGCTGCGTAAATCGAAAAGAACGATAATGATTATACAAGCTCTCTGGCGTTTACCAAGCGGTATAGTTATTGTTTGGTTAGCTGCCCGATTAGTTATACTTCTCTCCCTATAATCTATATGCCATATTTTTATCCGGTCAAATTTATTTTTCTACCTAGGGCTGAATTGGATTTGAAACTCTCAATAGCTTTTATAAGCAAAAGAGTTGGATGATTTGTGAAAGAACAGTTAGTTTTCGTTAAATCTTCCCACCACGGGCTTTGGAATTTTAGTTTTAGAATTGGCTCAGATGTAGTTTAGTGGGACGATGCGGCCGCGAATTTTTATCTACGGCAAAGACGTCCGTCAAACGATTTAGTGCTTTGAAATGGATAACATTACCGAACGTTCTCGTATTAGAATACATGCCAAGTTAGGTCTTACTGGGTCAAGACTCAAGAGTTAGGTCACGCTGAAGGAGTGTTGCCTACCGCACAGTAAATATTTAACGCCATGCTGGCTCCAGCGGCGGTCTGTGGCGACTTGTACTTAAAGCCGAAGAACAGGCAATATTTGGATGAGACTAGATATACGGGCGTACCTACGTACCTTACGGCCTTATTCCTCGGTTTGCCAATGCTTTTTTGCAAAATGTAATTCGTACGAGTATTAGGCTACATGAGAATATTCCGAGATAATGCGTAGCCGACGGAGGTATTCCTTATATTTAGGGTTGCCATGCGTCTGTGTTTTCTCGGATTAGTCCTAGTGTAGAGGTGAGCGTCCGGGTGGGGTATCTTTTGTAGTCTAGGTTTAAAAAATTAAAGTCTTGGGCCACCACTATGCCCGCAACACGCACGATACCCCGCGGGTATGGTGCGTGTTTCGGGCTCATGCGGGCATCTACTGACTAGTTCGGGGTTCGGGCTCTAAAATCCTGGGTGTTCATGCGTATTGTGCTGGTTAACAAGTTTTAGAGACTACAACCCTACTTAAATACTGCAACTGTATTATGTTTTTGCCACTGCGTTAAAATAACTCATCAGATATTAAATTAATAACGAAATGTAATTTTACTATTGAATCTTCGTTAGTTTCGTATAAGACAAGAATCGGCTTATGAGTTCTGTGATCTAGAAAATATAACATTTCTTATCTTAATTCTACCTCGTTTACGTTACACGCGTTCTGTACAAGTACCTAACGCATGAAAAGGGGATCCACGAATTCCATTAAGTCACTTAGACTAGCTTTGCACTAAGCTAAATTGGGTTTGTTGATTTTGAAGTTCAAACCAACTTTAGTATTCAAACTTTGAAGTCTGCGGGTAATGCCACGAGCGTTCTTTGACTTGGCTGCGGGATTCTGAGCAGCTATGAGGTTGCCAATATAAAGTAGGTACTTCATGCAAACATCGTCTTCCAGGCCTCGGAATTTTAAAATAGGATAGGTACCGTAATTGAGCGCTATTGTTTGGTCAATTTAAAAAAGGTATTTAATTTTATATTTGTACTAGCAGTGCCCGCGGACTCCGTTCCGCGTTAGAAATATTTTTGTCCAGGCCCGTTTGTCCCGCGTAATACCCGTGTGGGTATTATCCACTTATTATACTTACTCGTAGGTACTTACGTATCGCCACGCAACGGGCGGCGCGCAACCTTTTTGTTTTGCTAATATCTTTGAAGATATTGGTTTAAACTGTATGAAGTAAAGTGCACAAATATTCTACATTAAATTTCCGTTCTAAAAAACGTATTTACAAAGATATAAATTTATACCATATGGGCTAAATAAGCTTCACAAAAATTATTTATATTTTAACCACAATTTTAACACTAAAAGCAGTTATTGTGAGTTACCCGTAGGAGATAGACATATGCTATCGCGGACTTTTTTACAGATTTTGATACGTTCTTTAATATTGTAGAACATTGTTTTGTTCTATCCTCAATAGTTTCCGCAGCGTACGCGATGACAGCAATTTTTTTTACGACTTGGATTACATTATTCAACTTTAAGTAAAGATGCGTAATTAATTTTGGAAATTTTCATAGCCTATGACACTCCACAATAACGTAGCTTCCTATTGGTGAAAGAATTTTGAAAATCGGTTCAGTACAACCAGAGATTACCCCTTACAACGTCACAAACTCACAAACTCACAAACATCGTTACGCTACCTCTTTATAATATTAGTATAGAAGTAGGTTCAGATGTACAATTATACATATTTTCTTATTGTTTGACTTCTAGTGGTTTGACCAGAGGCTGCGCCCGCGTGAATTTTGATTATTGACAAATCGCAGGTTTTTGATATTATAACCTAATCTGATTTCTGAGTCGTTTTTAGGGCAAATAGCTAACTGAGAGCGACCAAGAAAATGCTGTGACGTCGTGAAGCTTTTTGATACCATGTTTTATACTTTTATAGCCAAATTCATAAGCAAGAAGCCGCAATAATTCGTTTCTAAGAGGGTGGGTAATTATATTGATGTTAAGTCGGGTCTAGCTTAGGAACTTTATCTTCGTGTTGTTGGTTTAATATAAAGGCCAACGTCACTGAATATTTAAAGCCGTAGTTTCAGCGGCGTAGAGAGGTTCGTGCTCATTGCCTCTGTCTGCAATATTGAGTACCTACTGCCTAGGTAATGTGCGATCATGCAGCGCGAATAATGGGGATGTATTAAATTGTTTATACTTAGAGACTTAGGCCCGTTTCCACCAAAGCGGAGCAGAGCGGAGCTGTGTTTGAGGAACCAATCAGATTTCGGCACTTCGACATCTCCTCTCCCCTCAGTTTCGGAGATGTCAATGTCATTGTAGGTATAGGCATACTTTGAAACGAACGAAGACAGTACCTGCTGAGCATTTCCAAACTTTATTTTTCCCACATTCAAGGGCTCCTGGAAGAAATCTCTCCAGTAGAGATAAGCTGTCCTTTGTGCACGTCTTTTCTTTGTATAATTTTAAGTTAAGTTTCTGGTACATGAATAAATAAATAAATAAACGTGAATTTATAACTGAGCTGAATTGTTTAGTAGTAAAATTTAAGAATTGGTCTTCATAGTATGGAACCATCCGAGGGCGAGATCGACTCGCACATGACCAATTACCTACATAAAAAATACGCCTATAAAATTACTATTAAGGCGACATGCGACAGTGTGAAGTTTGCGACTCTGCGGAAAGCTAGTTTATCTTAAATATAATATTGTATGGAATAGTTTGGAATTCGGAAGATAATATGAAGACGTTCATGTCGCACCGCATTGTAATATAATGGAGGACGCGGCACGTCGTTTCGGCGGTTAGTATCAACTGCATTGCTACTGTCGGTATTGGAAAGAGCGTGTTGTTCGAATGCAAATGGGCTACTGCGGATGCGGCATTCACATATGCCTCAAATCGTAAAAAAACTAAAGCTTAAAACTTGAACTTTAGAATTTTGTAGAGTTTACATTATTGTAGAGTGTGCACCACAATCTAGTAACTTTTAATTTTCTACCACAGAACCGCAAGACGTCGAGAGAAGTGGTATCCTTATGTGGTTGACACAGATTGTGGTTGATGTCTAGCGAACTTAACGAAACGATTTTATTCCACGTTTCTGATACGTACGAAACACCCTCCCAGCTTCTGTGTTCTAAACCAAGAATAATCTGGGTGCCTTCAAGAGAAGAGTGAATAAGTATTTTCTAGACAAGCGCTCCATTTTAGACCTCATCTTTCATTCTTTCAGACATTATTGTAGTTCAGTGCAGGCCAATCATCAATAATAATAGAAATAGTAAATAATTAATAACAGAGAATTACGTTAGTTTGATTTCTACAGTTTTTCTTTAGGATACTAGCTCAACCGGCTCTGCTTCGCCTGGGTAATCAGTTCAGATTCACCTGAATTTTAAATAATCGATCATAAAGGAAACCTTTGTGCAAAATCTCAGCTTTCTAAGATCACGGCTTTAGGCAGGGTGGTGATAAGTCGATGGGTTGGGACTTCTCTTTTTAACCATGACGGAATTGATTAGGTACGCTATCTATAATTATATGTACGTTTGTGGGGTGTGAGACCGTTTGTTCGTTTGTTTGTTTGTGCATTCGAATGGGAATTCGTTGAGGCCGCCTTTGCTATTTCCGTTTCCAATGTCAATAAATATAAAAGCAGTTGGTAATCTCTTTATATGGGATAATGGGAAGGAGAGAGAAAGGGACTGATAAACAGCAAAATATTAGGCACTGCAGGTATAACTTTTGCCAAAAATTTGCCGAGTCCAGGGTGCCCGACTTCTGTTGCATTGTTAGAACTCGTATAGCATCCTTTTGGACGAGACTTCGGAGTTATAGCAATACAATTCTCAGGGTCGTGTGCGATGAGATGGTGTGTCAGATCTTTAAGTACCTATTGGCTGTCTGTTCCCCAGACCATAAACAGAAAATAGACTTCAGTCTATTAACTACTCGTTACTTGTGACATCTGGAATTAGTCTTTTGACAATATCAGTTAAATGTAAGAAATAATGTATAATGTATAGTGTATAATATACTGGCTTTATAATTTAGGTATTTAATTATAGTTTCTGTAATTAAGTATTTATCTACAATTGTAATTGGGATTTCTTGTCTTTAATAAATAAATATTATATATAACAGCCCCGACGGGTTTTCTTGGTTTTGTTTTTCTAATTTTCTTTGAGTGAGGGAATTTAATAAAAAATATTTAATCTTGTTTAAATTAAACGGCTATAGCAACCATTGTGGGTTTCTTCAAAATTTTTTATTATGGATTTTTTAACAATATGATTACACTTGAAATTAAATGGAAACGGAAGGGCAGCTACAACGAAAACAAACATTAATTTTCAAAATGTAATGAAATACCGAATAAAATATTATTACAACCTTCTTAGAAAAAAAAAGGAATAACTAATGTTACTAACCTTCCGTGCATGGAGACGTTAGTTTATCTTCCATTGTAATCGAAGAATTACAATGGAAGATAAACTCCATTGCAATGGAAGAATTCAGTTCGGTGTTAGTCAAATAGAATCAAATAAATACATTGCTTCTGTCGACGATATTGGGAAGAGTATGATGTTCGAATGCAAATGGGTTGCATCGGATGCGGCGTTCACATTTGCCTCCATTCCTAGGAAAAATAAACATTTGAATGTTAATACGGCTCTTATTGAATCGCCCGAACACGTAGTCGTCGAGACTAGTAAAAAATAAACAATAGGTAGAATTTAAATATTATCATGTTGCAACTGGCAACTATTTTGATCTATTGGCAATGTAAATTTCACACGAATAAGTTAGTATTCACGCTTGATTATTTTCAACAAACTCTAAAATTGAAGTGGAACGTAGATAGCTTATTACCCAGATTAACACATAAGTTACTTTTATCTCGCAAAATCCATCGTTCCCACGGGATTAGTGAAAAACCGAAATTCACGCATGCGGAGTCGCGAGCAACAGTGCATCATTATTACATTTTTGTTTCTAAACTGAAATCCGTTCATCATCTGCAAATGCTTTTTATATCCCACTGCTGGGAAAGGATCTCTTCTCAGAATGAGAGGGGTTTGGCCATAACCCACCAAGATGGCCAAGTGCGGATTGAAGGGCTACCCACACCTTTGGGAACATTATGATGAACTTTCAGGCAATCTAGTTTCTTCACGATGTTTCCCTTCACCGCTAACCAAGTGTTATTTGAACTAGTTTCCACAAACGCACATGTCAAAGGTGCGTGCCCGGGACTCGAACTTTCGACCCGAGAGACCGAGGTCGAAACCAATGGGATATACTGCTTTGAAATTCGTTATTCATTGAATAATCAAGTAAGCGAGGGACCATACTCAAATAAACACTAAAAGTTTCCTGTGTCTCCGAAACATAAAACTACGTGACAGGTTTACATTATTTGAAACAATACGTTTGCTGGCTTCTTAAAATTCTGTTGTTTTTGCAGATGTAAGCTTAATAGCTTAAATGTTCCTGTTGCTCAGTTTCTAGTGTATCTCCTAGCACACTTATGGCGGTTCCCAATATTCAATCTATCCGTAGTTTGCTTTTTAAATTAAATTTGACATAACTTGTATGGAGCTTGTATCACATTGGTATCTCTAGGAGGGCAAATGACAGCTAGATAAAAAATTGGGAACCGGCATTAGTTGGAGGGGGTTGAAAGTTGAATTTTGACGTAACAAATATTTCCGAAAATAATGCGAGCCCATATAAGTGGAGAAATTATTTAATGAGATTGTCATGCATTACATCAGGATTATGGCGTATTCAAAAGATCTCTAGAGCCACCTATTTGTAACGAGGTCTTCAGCGTGACCTCCCATTTAGTTTTAGAGGCGATAACCGCACCATTCCATTCGCATCGTCGCCCCTCTAATCTTTTTTAGCTCCATGTCCTCCCGGACAAAGGATAAATGTATTCAGACCCGACTTAAATTTTATACCTCATGTATGAATATGAACACGGTTACGTATAAAATCCTGTTAAGTCCACATTGTTTAACATCACACTGTACTGACTCTATGTTAAACGTCTATTGTTAACTTTAATGTTTGAATGGACGTGACAGTTTCTAATGTTAATTGGTTCATGTATCGGTGTCCTTGTCTTTTAAGAACTTTAATGTAATTATTCGATGTTTACCTATTGATACAACAGGCACGGGACTTCCTCTACTTGATCCTTCACTCATTGATCTCATTGATCATTTCCGCTCTTCATGGCCGACCAGTCGGATCGTCCGTTGTAAAAACGTAAAAGTATATGCACGTTGAATTGCGTGTAAGCGAACGTGTGTCATATTTGTTGCCCCTTCAAGCGACAACGGCTTAAACGATGCGACTGAAGTGTTGTAATGGAGATATATAGATTGTACTGTACACTCTATCCTGTAACCTTTTGTCCACCGTGCGTCTTTCTTTTCATATTGATTTCAGCTAGAAATGATGACTGCGGTGGACAAACCACCATAGGCCATTCATTATCCCGGAAATTTACAAGGTCTTTGATTTTGTAAAGAAAATCAATGCGGATGGATGTATCACTGGCTACATCATTTAGCAAAACTTGACTTTTAGTCCGAACAAGTAACCTGATTTCCTAAATTGGATGTGATTCAAATCTACGAAGCTCCAGAGCTCCGTGCAAAATCCAAAGAATTGCTGATATATCTACGCTAGGCAGGAATATGAAAAGACTTTGCTTTTCAAATAGCGCGTGTTACAACTCACTTCTCAATAAAAAAATCTCACTTTAGTGGATTTTCTACGCCGTCTTTGACCCAATTCTACGGCGGATATGCTTTACTAGTGCAAAGTTACTGATTTCGCCGGTCATTTCCGCGCTTCGTGCAAGACTCAAAGAACCTCCGGTCCGCTGCCCAGGGGGGGAACTGAAAAGGCTTTGCATTTTAAATCGCGTGTGTCCTACATATATAGGCTTTTTACATTTAAAGTGATATCTTTCTTTGAGATATATTTTTTTTTCTCATCTGAATTAAACTCTAAGAACGGCTCAGATTTTCTATTTATATGGGATCTTACATCGAAAAATTCCGCTCCTAGCGATTGAAATTTTATTCCAGCCAATTTTTTCTTTGCAGAGGCCGTGCAACTGTCAACGGGCGCGTAAACGGTGCCATTGTTTTCGTCCGCACAGCAACGAAATATGGCTCTTTTCGAGATACTCAACCGGCTGGAAGTGAGTACCTTTTGTCTGTCGCATACCATATATTCCCATACGATGTCGAACCAAAATATGGCACCTTAACGATTCTCACGGGTTTTTGTAGCCGCGTTTTGTCGAGACGCGTTCGGTAGTCGGTGCGTATGTCTGTGACAGCTACACGTGTCTCATTTTAATCTCGCGGCGACAAAGTGTTTGCTGCTGCTCGCCACCATATTTTAACAGAAATAAATTGATGTCACACGAACAAATTTGACGACTCGAAGTTTGAATTTGTATTATTATTGTTCAACACATCGATATGATTACATCAGCGCGGCGCCGAGCCCCGCCGTGTCCTTGGTCTTGACACTCAGTTAGGACATGCAAATGTGCCGAATATTCTGTACACCGACTACAGCCATGCAAATTACTCCTTCCACACTATTGTCCACCGTCATTGGGGATAATTCGACCATTCGATTATACGTGGCGCGATTGCTGATCGAAACCGATCCGACTAGACGAGTTGAATTTTCAATTCGGCAGTCCGGAGGCTCGCAAATCACAAACCTTTTTGTACATATCGCTCTTCCGGAGGCCCACCGGGTATTGGCAGTGAATTACATACAAAGGCTGCGTAATCTGGTATTCGGGTATTACTCCCGGCACGCGTACACAATGTTGATTATATCCCGAGCGGCGGTTATGTTCGATGTACACAAATTGGCGGTGAATTTGTATTTCGTATTCGTCGATTAGATCGAATCCGCTTCGATACTGTTGTTACTCGCACCCAATTGATATGCTTGATGGGCGCGTCGTAAATTAACGCACCATAACGCGGAGCTGCCGGTCCATTGAATCGGTGCCACGTGTAATCAAATATGAATCGAGCTCCCGGCTGCTGTGTCTAACGTTAGACGCACCGACGAATACGTTCAGAAATCAATATTCGTCCATTGTTATCTCCGTCCTCTTTTCATAGAATCCTTTCTTTATTATGTCAGCGATAAAATATTTCTTATCTCATGAATAAAGCTGCACCTTGTTTGGTTTCTAATGTTTATTTTATCTTGCGGGGGTTTCAAGAAACATCTTTAAAATACTTTGATAAAACATTATTTCAAAGAGTCGTCTGTTTGGCTTGGAGCGTGATGCATTCTTTCTTGGCATTAGAATGTTTCTTCAATTTTACTGTGCACAAAGGCTCATTTGGGTGCCGGAGGATGGAACTATTAAACTGTAGAGTTCTGTAGAGTTAACATAACGATCCATTGAATACTCTCAACAATGATTATTTTATTTAAACTTAAATGTTCACTCACTACAAACATTTGATTTTAAGTAACCAATATTCCATGGACGCGTCTAAAAATTGTACTTTTAGGTTACATCTAATCCGGTTTATTTTATCTTAAACATACGTTATTGTTGAAGACATTTTAAGATTTTAAGACATGGTAAATTAGTTTTTATGGCATTTAAATGGTTCCCACGACCTCACCGTTTCGTTAATAGAGGTGGTATTACTACTGTCTCAGCTTATAGCTGTTAAGTTCGTTACTCTTTCTACGAGACCTCCCAGGGCGTTTCAAGTGGGGGGCGGTCTGAACATTTTGACAAACTTACGATAAGTCATTTTAAAACAACGCAAGCGATTACCACTCCTAACTCCAGAAAGGTTAGTGACAAATGAACTAAACACGACCATATTTCTTCGTGACTATGCATCATTGGACATCCTTAAGATTAGCTTCGCGTCATTCTTGTCTGTTAGCTGTAGTGGCTCAAGTAAACAGCGGCCTATGATAAGTATTATGGGTATTTAGACATAATTATGTGTAGCTGTTACTAAAAAATTGGCAATCGGTGTCGAAAATCGTATAATATAGCAACTTTCGCGTTCCAATCGTATTTTTAAAGCTTTTGAATTATAATCCCTCGCAGTTTCAATTAAGTCCACATTTAACACTTATTCGATTTATCGTTTCCCTTTACCTTAAATAAAGTAATATTTCTGTTACATTTATTGTTTTTTATTTGTCTGTTCTAATTTTTAGGATTTATTCAATGAAAACGTTCACGTTCGTTTCACGTTCCAAGACATCGAATTCTATAATACACTTACTAATTAAAGTTTGCAGTTTCGATCCAGTTCAGTTTTAACGAGTTCGGTATTCGGTGCCCTATCTCCGACCCTATCTATCACGTCTCCCTAGTTATCTTTCATCGTAAATTAAGTCAAATTATTATCTGTCGCCAACAACTATTCGGTCTTCCCTTGGCATATTGGAAGTTGGAACCCATCACTTATATTCTAAACACGACGCAAATGTTCCGCTTCAAAAGGAGAAAAAATTAATTTATGTATTCAACTCCCTTCTGTTTCCTTTTCACCGCTGCGTGAAGCTTACTGATATTATCCATTTATCTTATTGCTGGCGTTACGAGCGAAATACGAATTCGAAATGTAATTTTCATTACAATAAGAGAGTTTTGTTTTACAGATTTGATTCCATTATAGCAGACTTGTTTATTCGGTTTTAGGAAACGATTTTTTATAAAAATTTATAGAACCTTATGAAACGTTCATTGATGATACTTTTGAAACTCACTCACTGATGATGTTTGAGATGGTTGTATACTAGGAGGAATTAGGTAGGAAGCTAAGATATATAGATAGATTGAGTTAAATTTAATTTGGCAGGAATTTGCAACTTTAGGCAGCTGTTAATTAGAATTGACAACATTTGTACATTTTGGACTACAAATTCCTTCCTGTAGTGATTTAATTCAATATTTCGGGTATTACGGTTAAATGTTGATGGAGTTTCTGCCTAATTTGTGGCCGCTACAAACCTACAATGTTAATTGATTACAGTGATCTTTAAAATGTTTTGATATAAAACGGAAATGTTGTACAATTTCGTGTGTGCTGTGAAATAATCCTCTAAAAATAACCTGTTTGTATACAATTCCATTCTAAGGATTAATCTGAGTCTGTCACAGCTTCGCACTTAAGCCCTGTTTACTTTTGGTATTTCTATAATTTATAATGTCTCTCCGTCCATCCTCGGATAAACAATTTTCGTGGTTGTTATTTATGATTGTTTTGGCTTATTTTTACCCTAAAAAATAAAAGTTGTAGTAGTAGTTGCCACTTGAAATGTAATAAATTGGAAAACAACTAAATATATTTTATACTTACAGAATACATTAATAAAAGTGTGTTGAGAGAAGGAGTCGAAGCCATACATTCAACATAGGTGAAAATAACTCAAACCTAGTTATTTATAAATAGCCCAAACACGGAAACATTGTGGAAGGTTTCTACACTGTTCTAGTACAATAAGGAAAGCACGTACTTATTTGAATACTAAAACGTATGTACGAATAAGGTTTATCATTTTCATCTTAATACTTTTAATGATAAAATTCTTATTATATACCTATTATACCTTGTGTTGTGTAAACATTATAGGTGCACATATGTATGTAGGTCTGGAGATTGTTTCAAAAGGAATTTATTCACATTAACAGATACGCCATCGTACCGTGATAGTACCCATACACATACTGTACTCGTACATGGATAGCTTACAACTTACCCTACATTTCTAGTTTTTACGCTCTGTTTTACCGATCTATTTACACTTGCTGGATTGCATTTCAAACACATTTCCCGGTAACTACTGGATAAAATTGTACGTCCTCATCGTCTCAACTTACTAGTTAGGTATATTTATAACATATGTTATTTTATTTGTTTCTTGTATCGAACTTATGATGAAAAATGTTCGATTACGAGGAGGCAAAACTGCTTAGAGTTTCTCTGTTATAGTTTTGAATTTTAGAGAGCCTAAGTGTATCGCGGGCTATGCACATTATAACTATTCAAAAATCGAACCAGTTCCTTTGTCACATTTATAATATAAAAAAAGAAAGAGTTTACTTTTAATGTAGTCATTTATATTAGTAACTGGAAGGTATAGGTTTATTTTATTAAACTTAAGTTTTTGTGACGTATGCAATTTTTTCATAAATAAACATGGATATTTTGCTCACGGAAGAGTTTCTATATTTTTATATCAAGTACCTGGGTATCACTCTATATTTGTTTATTTAATACAAGTGTCCATATTAATGTAATGTGTCAGTGGTTGATTACATCATGGCGGCTGACACTAAACAACTGAATATCTTTATTAGTTTTGATAAACAAGAAACTAGAACTATCGCACGAATAAATCGGCCAATGACCTCTGTGCGGACATGCACCTATTGTAGTGCATTCAATAATTGTTTCCTACGTTTGTATATGTATGTATGAAATCACTAGCTGTTGCCCGCGGCTTCGCCCGGTTGAATTTCGGTGGATAATTCGGCTAATCCCGTGGGAACGACGGATTTTTCCGGGATAAAAAGCCCTTGTTCTGATACGGGTTATAAGCTATCTATCTTTTAAATTTCAGCCAAATCGGTTCAGTAGTTGCGGCGTGAAAGAGTAACAAAGATCCACCCATCCACCCATCCATTCTTACAATTTTTTGCGTTTATAATATTAGTAGGATTTATGTAGAGACGCCTGCTCAAAATATGCAACTAACTAACAGATATCGTGTCGTTTAAGTAACGAACTTAGATTAATGTTTATGGCTATTTTCTAATGAACTTGTTTATACTAGTTACGTGAGCTGGAATAATGCGCCTACTCATATCCGTCCATTCTTGCTTCGAGTTGCAATGGCATTTCTTTATAGCTTATGTTGCTAATAAACTCTACTCTACAATTTCTAAAGTATTTATTTATTTTAAATATAAAAAATAGCTTAAATACTCATTGCTAGTCTCTTTTAACTGCCTACGAACTATTTCATGCCATCGATTGACCTGTTTTATACGAATAGAAATAGATGAACCACCGTTAGATGCTTTGTAAATAAAGATAGATCCAATAATTAAATTGTATTATTCTATTATTATTGGATTTCACACGGGTAATTGTTTTGTTCAGAAACGGTAATTATTTCACCGGTAGAAAATTCCAAACTTAAAACACGTGTGTCATGATTAAAGTGACAGAAGATGATGTTTAAAGAAGGACGATACAAATTAGTCACTAAAAATACAGTTGACTGATTTTGTATCAAGTAACCCATTTTGAACAAGCATCATGTTGTAACAATTTGGTAACATCGATCAACCTCGCAGTACATAATATGAAAGCTATATTAATATTTTTGTGTAAGATATAATGAACTATGATTTTAAATGATTGCGTGAGACTATGTTGTCGCCTCCGGGGGTTAATTCATAATCATAACAATCAAAACCACGTTGATGATTGTGGAAGACTTTGATTGCGGGTGTTCCATTGTTATTTGTTTCGGAATTGATTAGTTGGAATTTGAATGGACTCCTCTAGAATAAGCAAATTAGAACCTATTAAAGGCTTCATTCATTATTTATATTCCAATTTTCAGTCTTCTGCACAATTATTGTATAATTTGAAAACGTGTATGAATAATTGTTTGTTGATTCATTCTCTATTAACTATCTTTTATAATATTTTATCATTAAATATTCATGTTTTGTTTTTTTTTAAGTGAAACTTTTATTGTATCTTCCCAAGCATGTCGAATGTCGCGTTTCAGCCGGGACCGGGTGTCAAGTCAATTGCTTAGTAATTTTATAGAGCCATCTCTATTTATGTAATACTTGGAAGTTAATTTACGTCTTGCAAACTTTTACTGTCATGCCTAATAAACTGTTGCGTCAAAAAAATGGCGTTATTGTAACTACTTACTTCCATCTAAATGTGTTTATATTATTCACTAAATGCTTTCAAACCAAAAAAAGTTTCACTTGCGTTGTGATTTCATAAAACCAAATTTCCTATTTTTTTTCCTATTTTTTCAATCTAGAGGAACTTTAAATATAATATTCTGTGAATATAATATTCATCATTTGCCACGAGTTATCTTATCGTGTTGCTTGCAATCTTACGAGTATGCGTAAAGACGTTAATGGTTGTTTCTGATACATGTTTGTCGTTACGAACTGATTACGGTGTAACTCCACAGTAGAATCTACGATCCGCGTCTGCCTTAATACATTCATAAGCCTTATCGGTTGTAGTCAATAAGCACTTAACTTTATCTTATGCTGAACGAACGTGTACTTTATTATGATTGGGTTGAAATAATTAACACCTTCGTCGAGTGTAGGTGTTAAATGTTAATTGAAAATACTCCTTTATATGTTTATTCTTATTTCATTTCAAAGTCTTATTTATACGTTATCCTTGTAAAATACAAGTTCATAGTGTGTATTCACGTCAAAGTAGTGTTCATATTCCTATGTAAGGCTTGAACATTACAATCATAACAGCATTATTAGGAAAATGGTTTAGACCTTATTGAGTTTTATTTTCTATTCCTAAACTTAACTATTTAGAGAAATGGTGTGATGTCAAAATTCACCGGCATCATTTCATTGGAGTTGTCAAATCTGTAAAAGAATATTTCAAGGTTATTTTTTAAGAGTAGAATCCTTTTAAAACTTTTAAAAACATAAAGATGCGACAATATTTTTTCGTTGTACCTAAGGAATGTACAAGGTTTCAATATCAATAGTACCAGTTAAATAAATTTAACCACCAGTACCAGTAAATATCTTCCAATTCAATACCAGTAAAAGTAAAATCTAAGCTTAAAAACAAAGAAAGCTTCCAAGAATTTACTTGAATTTTTAACATTTCTGTTTACCGCGTATTTTATTACATCAACATTTTAATTAAGTAAACATTTAATAACACCATTTCATCTATTAGGCTGATAAAAAGGTCCGATAATGGAAATGAAACCTATTACCTATATATTTTATCGCATTAATTTCCCTCAGAATATTAAATCTTCGGTATTTCCGAAAGGGCTGTATATCGAATGTCGATACGTACCTAATTTGTATAACTTTGGGTTGGTTGGGACTACTTACAAAGATTGTGGTACTGGTAAGTTATATTAAAGTGGGATTTATAATGTAGAGTAAAAAAATGTTTCGTGTAATGGTTAGATACATAATATTTGTTGGTCATTGCTTATTAACTAACAACTGATTCTGTATTAAAAATTTGGAACACAAAATAAATTTTGAAATAAAGTTTCTTTTCGGGAGGCATCTCGCAGGACTAGGCGAAAAAACATAGTTTTTTTTTTGCGTGACGAAAATACCGTCACGAAGAAAATCTACCAAAATCTAGAATGAAAGTTTCTCATAATAGTTAATAGAATGTGCGCGCCAGCACTAATGCAATCACATGTATACAATATTTTATTGAACTCCACGACTCCTGATATAATGTAATGCGCCCATTACATTATATTGTATACATGACATTCGTCTTTTTTCATGTTTCTTAATTTGTCAAAATCTACTAACAACATCTCAGCAACAGCAGGTTTTAAAATAATGCAACTCAAAAAGTATTTAGTTTAAAACAAAATATAGGCAGAAGTATTGAAACATGGGAAGCATAAACCGAATCAGTGTGATGATTCCCAAACGAAAGACGATCGTACTAATTGACTTTGATATGAAGTGTACGCAGATAAGATTAGATAAACAGCATTGATAACGTTTTGTTGTGTTTAATTCCACGTCCAAAGGTACTAGGTAAGTAAACAACTAATAAATGACCTAATTTACGACGATACGTTATTTCAAAACGAACTGACGTTTTCTGGCGTCCGTTGAAATAAAGACAAATATTTCAAAACAATCGAATAATTGATTGAAATATCGGTCCTTGGGTGGAGTTTAATTAGAATTTATGTCTCGTCTTCTAATTGCGTTAGAGTCAGCTTTGACAAACGGTTCTAGAACAACGCGACATGGGTATTTATTATTTGCAATCACTTAAATTCCTTTGGTGCCATTAACGAATGCAACAAAACAGTTCTCATTTCAGTTTGCTTTTAATCGATTTGAAAGCCTTTTCATCCGTTTTGTTTAACGGAAGTGACATTCTAACAGCGTTCGTTGTTTAGACATCAAACAAAGCGTCCTGGTTAGAATGGGAGCGGTGGCGGTCACCAGTGGGGCGCTCTTTATTTGCGTTCAGCCCTATTGGTGTATAGCTAATGAGGGCTTAACCCCGCCGGAGTGGGAAAGCGCTGAATGATTTAGCTCTCCGCTGTTTCCCAGCTTTGGCGTTGACGCGCTACAACAATAAATTAACGACAATTGCACCAATTGTGCAGCTAATGGCCTCGTTCACTAACGCATTGTCTAGTTTTGCTATCCGAGCATTAATTACCACAGTTGTTAGTGAGCTTAGCTACGTTTACGTTGAGTGGGACCACCCCTCATATTTTTGCAGTGGAATTTCTTTATTGCTTTACGTGATATAAATTTTCCGTAGGTATACTGTGGCATTCCGCCCGCAACGATAAAATCAATGCTGTATTGTTTTCAGAAGTCCCTCAGGTAGAAGGATTGAGAGTATAACTAATGTTTGTATTTCCGAGGGTTGGGAATACTGGGGTAGTGAACGGCGCTGCAGTCGATACCGAAATTGGTTTTGGTAAAAGCCTCGCGTGAGGCGCGCCGCCCGTCTACCTCCGATATAAATCTAAAGGCTTGTCGAGTTTCGAATAGATTGCGAGCTACGAAGATCCCTGCAATTCGTTCCCTACGCCCACGCTGTTGTTCCTCGGTGGCGGTCCAGCTACGATTTCGACAATTTGTCACGTCAGCTTTGACTGGTTTTTGTTGGATTCCGTTCGAATAACGCGACGCGGAGATGGGAGTTTTGTGGTTCTTTTTATGGCTTTGATGTGTTCAAATTCAATTATACGTAAGACTGCAATTTATTTTAATATGATTCTTTTATTTGAATTTCTGTCTTTCAAAGGAATTCCAGTAATTCCAGGAATTCCAATTTAGTTCAGGTTCTTTAATTTAAAGATTAATGAAAAGATATATGAAAGATTGAAGATACGAGAGATTGAATGTCAATACATATAATAAATCTGTAGAGGTCGAATTTCTGTACAAATAAAAAAAATGCTAAAAACGGAGTCAGGGGGATGTAAGAAGTGAAATAGAACTAATTTAAATTTTTTTCAAATTTTTTGTTTCTCTGTTTGTCTGTTTATCTGTTTGTCTGTTTGTCTGTCTGTTTGTACGGGCTAATCTTTGGAACGGCTGGACCGATTCCAATGAAATTTTGTGTGGTGGTAGCTTATGTCCCTGGTCAACATATAGGATACTTTTCATCCCGGTAAAATAAAGAGTTCCCGTGGGATAGTTAAAAAACTGCAATTAATTTAACAGCTTTGTAAACAACAACTAATGAACTTAATTTAGTAAAATTTGTTATGCTGATACCTTATGTTGCCTCTTTAACAAAATATATATATAGTAAAACTTACTAATCCAATCGAGTTCCCGCGGGAAAGAAAACATTACAAAAACAGTTAGCAGGCGTCTTTCAAGTAACGGATTTAAATGAAATTTAATGATCCTACTCTATATATATGCCCGGTCAACATTTAAGATACTTTTCATCCTGAAAAATTTGAGAGCACCCGTGGGATGTTTAAAAAAACCTATAGCTACTTATCTACATAGCACAATCAAAACGGGGTCAAAATATTGACAGTTGAAATCGTCCTTTTGATCGTGCAACTAGGTATAACTATACAAGATAACCCGTACGTAGCAGGAACGGGTTGCTACGTACACAGCAGCGCATCAGAATGCTTAATTACAATATCTGGGCGTTGGTATCATCTCAGAATAAGTTAAGTTTGGTTAGTATAGATATTACAATCCACGATGACACGCCCCACTCTGTCTTACTCCATGCGAATTGAGTAGGTAACATAAGCGATTTCGACAGAGTGTATAAGTAGAGGAAGACCAAAGAAGATACAGGTAAATTGTGTGAAAGAAGATAACATGTTGACAGGAGAGATTGGAAGAAGACTCCTTTATGGGTCCATCGAAACCAGGGACCACTCATTTATCTTGGGAAAAATTAAGAAATTCCACGGGAAACATTTTTGTAAAAAAAACGAAATGCACGTGGGCGGAGCCGCGGGCAGCAGCTAGTGTTCGAATAAATTTATTTTAAAAATGATTATGTTATCGTTATCTAATTTCAATCCACCGGACTAAAGCGTCCATTTTTGTCATTTGCTTCTTATCCTTAATTTATTCAAAGCAAGCTCTTCCAGCTTTCTGCTTTAATACACTGTAGTCTTTACAACGGGCTTATTATCGGCTTGTTCTTCTGTTTGTGTAGGGCGCGGATGCCATTCCAGTATTTTTCTGCTCTAGCGCTTGCCTTACGATTTACAACACTAAGTTATTCTTTGGTCTGTAATTTACGATGTACAACATAAGTGACCCCTCCATAATTATGTGTTACGCGTTATCTCTAAGTTCTCTGCGACTATTCTTTAATGAAAAAGAATTTTATCAGCTTTGTTATCATACAACTTCATTTTGCTTGTATGAACGCAATGAAAGACGTTCATTCAATCACTTATCTGGCAGGGCCCACGTACACGCGCGACATGATTCTGTCATTCATTTCTAATCAATGGCATCGGTCATGAACTTGCTTTGCCGTCATCCATTTGCGCCGCTCTTTGTTTTACTCATTAATGTCTTTACATCCGATATCTTCGACTTTATGTGAAACCATGGATTTGTCTAAACTAGGTTTTATACAGCTATGAATTTTACCTCGTCCTTGAACTGTGATCATATTATGGTAAAGATGTTATTCTTCAAATCCCTTTAACTAAAGAGCTGATTCTACTTTACACGATCTAATAATGTTAAAGCTTCCGTAATCATCATTATTATTATCAATGCCCTTATATATCCGACTTCAGCAGTCGGCTATATTGTCAGCTTGCAGGTTTCCACTATTAAGCAAATGATATTTAGTTTCCACAAATGGACATATCTCCGATTATGTATGGACATATTCAGATTATGTTATTAGTTGAAGATCAAAAAGGGTAAAAGTTTTCAAATGGCATGTCCATTAGATCGAACTTTTTAAACCACCTTCCATTTTTAAAGATATAAGATTTAAATTAATTTTCCCAGTTCCGTTCCGAAGTTTCTGTGCTCGACCATCTGTCTGGCTCACTGTGTGCTCAATGAAGCTCAGGCGATTCTAAATCAATTGACCACTATCTATGTAACCACATTTAATAGTTTGCTTTACTGATTTAAGTTTGTACTTACATTTGAACCTGCTGCGAATATGGCAAAGTTTGAACTTTAGTTCTGCTTATTTGATTTTTAATGTAATAACTCTCTTTAAGTCGCTTGTTTTACATGGCACAAGATCATGTCATTTGTGCGGTCATTTCAGGGTCTATGTCCAGCATTAGACGTCCATCGGCTGAAACGACGACCATATGTTATTTGTTCTATATTTTGTGGTTAGCGCATACTTTTTTGCACTTAATAAAATAATTATTATCATCCATCTGTGACTCTGCGACTGATTGTGAAAGCAAAACATATTGATAAAGTCAGTAACCATGCCCCCTAATGGCTGAATTATTTCTTTTTGATCGATGAGTTATTTT
The DNA here is from genome assembly GCA_963855885.1 of Coenonympha glycerion. Lineage (NCBI taxonomy): Eukaryota > Metazoa > Arthropoda > Insecta > Lepidoptera > Nymphalidae > Coenonympha > Coenonympha glycerion. Next base: position 13,111,544 of record OY979630.1, on the reverse strand, counting down.
GTCTATTGATAGGCTGATAATTGTTCGTGTTCGTTTGGATTCTAGTAACCTTTATTATCTAGATTTCCGGTAACACCTTCTCTAACTTATTTTAGCTTTATTTGTACCTTTGTATGAATAGATACACGAGTAGGTATATAGACTGCTTTGTTATTTTTCATAAAACATCCAGCAGTGTGACGCTCATAAAATTTATAATGGAGTGTGAAAAGACTTTAACAATTTAATGAATTTCTCTACATCCTTCATCGAAATCATAAAACCACCTCACGGATCGTTTCAATTTTACGAGTATGATTTTAAGCACAATAAGTCGAAGCATTTCAAATAATGAGCGAATCGTAAAAAAAATTAATGAGTGCCACTCGGCAAGTTTGCACGGCTTATTTGATGTTCAACATTCGCGAGTCGAGTGGACTAGAGGCGTCTACTTTTCTGCATATTAATTGATCAACGATCATTCATACGAATACGTTCGTGCAACAGAATAATGAAATGCGAATCGAAATTCATTTCACGGGCTCAATTATGTTTGAACTAAGCTGAGTGTCGAATGTTGAAACTATGTACAGTGTAGGTGTACGTTTGTTGTGTAGTTCGATTGATGATTTGAAATTTATGTTTGCGAATACGATATAATATTTCATGAATCGTATCGTATTCGAAAAGCACTGTGATCGGGATGAAAAAAGATGCAGATCTTTTAAAATCCTTGTTTAAAGAAAATTATTACTTTTACGACGGTATTTTGAAGCTACAAATAATAGAAATGTACAGCTTCGGTATAGATAATAATAGAAGATCTTATGCTTGAAAATATTATATTTTAATGTGAAAATTGTTATTGATGCTTTAGCTGATTTGTTGTTTCGGTCCATACGTATGCATTCATTGTTTTAAGTAGAATAGTCCAATCAGGACTTTTAAAGACCCGTGTTGTATTTGGTGATACAATATTTCAGTATAAACAATAGAAACAGTAGGTATATAAAGGTAGTTTGTCAGCGCTTGGATCAACTAATCATGGAACTTCCCCTTGCAAAACTTTACGTCGATACTGGATACAGTTCTTGATTTGTTTTCGGAAACGAAACAAAAACAAAACCTTAACTCAGTTCGAAATAAACGAAAGTAAACACGGAATTATTTTGCGCCAATTGCTATTGATTTCTTAGAGGATGCCTTAACTTTATTCCTAACTAAAAAAAAGAGACTAAACTTTATCACGTGTTGGGTGAACCGGGTGGTAGAAACTAGAAAGAAATTTATTCGAGCACTTAGATCCCTGTATGCGCCAGACACACGTCTGTGTAAATTTTATATTACATCTACTATGTGAAATATATTTTTAATTTTAAACGTATTGATAAAACATCATCAAAAGAAATGAATGTGTCATATTTATAGTTAGGTGTTTCATGTATGAAGAGAACCTATTTAAAGTATAAAAATCAGGCTTTCAGGATTTTTTATTGTATTTTTACAATCCTTCGTTGATCTCATACCTTAAAACTGTTGTAAGAAAATAAGGAAATTATTGTATTCTCATTTAATACCTACAGAATGTAAACAAAAAAAAAAACAAAAAAATCTGTCGAGCCGTTTCGAAAGAGTTTCGTTCAAACACTGACACGAAGCTTTTATAAATTGGTTAACGTTTAAGAAATAATCTTGTGATAGCGGCGGAAAAATCTCTGTTTAGTCGTTTTCTGTTAAAATAATTTAACTTTTGAAGAAAATGATAAAACAGACTAAGTAGTAAGTACATAATATAATTATTTCACCTGTGTACCATGTTTATTTGTATGGAAGTAAAAGTACTACACGAATGAATTTTTTCTTTCTCTCGTAAGGATAAACCCCATGTAGAATGTAGATAGACGTGCGTCTGGTGTCAAGAAATCTCGGTCTATAATTGTTTTGGTTTGGTATTTGGATTTAGGTTGGAGGCTTGGGCACATGGCGTTGACAGAGCGCCTAAATAGGGTTGTCTGTTTTTCGTCTTCGAGACAGTGATTGAGTAATGCGAAACCGCGGTTGAACGTTTGTGGTAACCATTGTAACGGTCCTTGACCTTTCTGTTGAGATACTTGTATTCAGGGTTTGTAGTCTCCATTGTTAAGTACCAAAAGTGATAACTGGATGAGGAAGGCATAGTAGGTAAATGTTTTGATCTGCGAGCTTTGTGTTGGTAATTATTTAAAAAAATAAAACTGTTTACTGATATCCACCTGCTTGGTCTTTTTAGTGTTCCATACCAAAATGGTAAAAATGGAACTCTTATGGTGAGACTTTCTCTGTCCGTCCGTCTGTCACACTCGCTTATTTCAGTAACTAATGAAGCTATTTGTAGGTAATTGTGACGCGCCGTCATGGCAATCATAAAAAATTGAAAATCTTTACTTGATCATATGAAAGATCGTTCCTTGCGTATTCTAAAAATGATTTTTATTTATTTTTATGCCTGATAGTTTTTGATTTATCGGTCAAACTGTCGAAAAAAATACCGTTCCCTGAAAACCATAAACTGCATGGCTGAAGGTTCACCATGATAGAGGTATGCCAAGTCTGCCATCCCGCGCTTGGATAGCGTGGTGGGCTGTGGTCAAACTCATTCTAAAATCCGTCCCACAGGGACATAAAATAGGGTTAAGACGAACGATAGTATAAATGATAAACACAAAAATATCTATGTAAGTGGATCTCAGTACCTAAGCGTAAGGACTGGACTGGAACACAAGACGAAGTTTTCTAATGAAAAAGCTAATGAACCCATTCCGTCCCGCTCCGTAATGGGGTTCGCGCAAACACGTCTCAGCCCTACGAGTTTTTTTATCCCTGTTTGTTTTCCTTGTGTAACAGTTTGTAGGATTGTTTGATTTTAGCCCGCGCGCACCCGCCGCGTGAGATGTTTTTCTCCAGTCTTATTTTAACTTGGAGAAGTTATTGTACCTACCTATGTGTTATACGTAAAAGATTCCGACGGATTGAGAACCTTTTCCTTTTTTGAAGTCGGTTAAAAATATCTTAAATATGTTAATTCTTTTTACACCACATTTTTACAAAAGACGCTCGGTTTCAATTGGGTCTTACACTACTTTTTAATTTGATAAAAAATATTACTTTATTATAAACTAGGATAAAAATAATAACGTGCAGTGAAAGAAATATCAAAATCCAACGAAGATTTACAAAGTTACAGGCGTTTAAATTTTGGAGTGGGGGGATCTTCTATCCCTTTCTCGCAAAACGAAAATTTGTATGAAGCCGCACGAAGCTACTATGGCATTGGTAAGGTGTGACGTCACAATTTAATGTTGCTATCTCTGTCTAATCACAAATCTTTAAATGCTTATAACTTTTTTCTTATTTGATCGATTTAATTAGTTTTTTCAGTGCACGTCATTATTTTAATTCTAGTTTATATTAAAGTAATAAAAAAATTGGAGTCAAATACCCAATTTGGATACACACCATAAAAATACCATCTCAAAAAAATTGATGTTACGATTTGATTATTAGGGTCAATTTGTACCGTAGTGGAATGGAATGGAAAACATTTTTTTACATACTTTAGCATAACATTTTCAAAAAAAAAAACTAAAGATTATAGAAATTCTCATCAAAATCGTTAGGACCGTTTCCGAGATTGATAAAATAAATTTATATAATATACGTATTACATATATTTATTTACAATTATACATTGATGTATAGAAATTGCTCGTTCAAATAGATAAGATTAGAATTACATAAGTATTTGCATATAGGTACACAGGTTATTAACATATTCGTATAACTCACTCATTAACACGTGCGTATGACTTCTAACTTACCTTTGACCTCTAAAACTTGCAGCAGGAGAGATGTTAACGAATGCTAATCTCATGGCAATGGCAGCTAATTAGTAATTACGATCGGTACGAACATTGACTGTATCTTATTCCACCTCGGCTTCTACCTCCTAAATCAAAGATAATGCAATTAGTGCGATACTCCGAGTAACTGATGTCTGTTTATGTGTATTTTATTTAAGTAACTGGTAGGGATTTGCTGTTGTTTGTCGAGTTTCTATGTTTCTTATAATAAATAATATGTATATTGTATATGGGTGTACGTACTTTCGGAACATAGGTATTAGGTACTACTGTACTAGATATAATAGTAATTTGAAAATTGTAAAGAAATAAATATAAACATATGGGATTGCAAGCTAGATAATTATCGCAAATAAAGGCCGCCTGCGGTTTCGCTATGTGACCTCATATTTTACCCCTTTAAACGTAAAATATGAAAATGTTTAGTTTCGGTTTTTTGCAAATACAATTTGTAAGACTATATGTGGGACTGTCGACTAACAAACACAACTATTGCTAAGTAGGTATTCGTATAAGACGAGAGATCTCCCGAGTGGTGATAACGACGGTACTTGGGCAAGTAATCTCTCGTTTGCGAAATTCATCGGTGTCAACACGCGCCGTCTTGACCCTCATGTCCGTGAAAAGGAAAGCTCTACTTATCTACACCCTTTCTACCCTTTATGTATCTTTTAGAATGGAGTACAATATCATTTGGAAAATGTAGTTAAGTACTCGTACAAGGCCTAAAGAGAAAATTTATTTATTTATTATTTTATTTTATTTTTATTATTAATGCACCATACATAAAACTTAATAACGAAACATAACAAGAGACATGATGTGCAAAGGATAGCTTATCCCTATAAAACAAAAGAGATCTCTTCCAGCTACCCTGATGTGAGTAAGGTGACGAGAAAAGTGGGTTAGGTCAATGGTTATTTATGCTTGTATTATAATTATCCCGTGGCCATTTCACTCACCGAATTACATTAGTATCAATTTTATTTTTTTTACCCAATAACACAAAATAGATTTCATAAAGAAACAGGCTCTAGGAAACTTCCATCTATAATTCCAAGACTCTATATTGTAGAGACTCAAGACTTTTGTTGGCGATATATTTCATGCATTGTTAATAAGCGTACTTTGTCCTAAATAGGCAAAAATAGTGTTTTTACCGGTTTGTTACACTCTCTTATAAAAAAAATATGCTCTTGATATTTTGCGAAAATCCCATATTTTTTGTAAAAAAATATTACTGGTCTAGCCTAGGCAACAAACTGATTTACTATGTCTTTCAATGACGTAATTATTAAACCAAATGACAATTCCAGCTCATCAAATAGATAGAACAAACTAAGACTATATTGTAATGATTTGGGACATCAGAGCCCAGTTTGGAGTGTTTATGTATCATTATACAAATCATTTACAGAACACGATGGCGATGTCTCATGTATTGACTCGTAGTCAATCGATCCATGAATAATTACTGCGTGTGTCATTGCAGGCAAGGTCAGGGGCTGTGGCCTGTCTGGTAGGCGTTAGGAGTTCCACAATGAATAATAATGGTCTAGCTAGCATATTTTATGGTTTTTTGTATTTTATTCCTAGGTTTTTTATCAATTGAGTATTTTTTATCAATCAAAAATTTGTAATTGTACGAATAAAAATTTTCATCAAATGGTTATTATGGTTGCATACCAAATTACAATTTTCATAAAATTTTCATAAAATCACATTAAAAATGGAACGTTTATTTCAAAATTGTTCCTACGACACGACATACCTTAATATCGTGGGCAACAGTTGTTGCAATTTTTGAATTGTACAATATGTCAAAATTAACAATAATTATTATTACTAGTCATAATTATGACTTTCGGGGTCATTTTAGCATTATATGATTAAAAGGAAAATATAAGTTATATTATAAAAAATCATACCAAAAATACTAAGAAATTGTCAAATCATGGAACAATGAGCTGGTGTTATACGATTTACGGACATGAAATATTTCTCCCCAGTATCCCCACGCGCAATAAATACGAAATATTCCGCTGCTTTACATTCTACAATTGCTGTACAGCGTCTTGTCAGCAGAATGTAACGAGGTTTGAGATAAAGAGCCCGTTATCTGTAGCTGACACTGATTTGTCTTCGTCTTCCCCGCCGCTTTTTGTTCGCGAATCGCGACTGAAACGGCATACCAGACGCTTTTGCACTTCCAAGTTTTATATTTCGAATACTGCTTTCGCAGGTACTATCTGGCTCGTTATTTGTGAAAATTTCATAACAAGGATAGCTGTTGCATTGTTATTAAATTTTCATAAAATTATTTTTATTTTTTTTGGTTGGCTTCGTTATAGTGAATGTTTTTGTACATTGATTTGGGGCTACGTTATAAATGGTAAATTTGACGAAAATTTTTTTGAGTTTAAAGGCATCACCGCGAGAATTCGAATCTTCAATTTCTTGAGATTTTTCTCCAGATTTTTCTTCTGTCTAGTCTAGTGTCTAGTTGCCTTGTACTAGAATTTTGGTTTTTACATTCCCGTTATAATGAGTCAACCTTAAAAGATAACATGTGGCGTCATGAACGATTATTTAGTTTAACTTTCAAAGGAGAATAATTCCGTCATACATGATTTTTACATGACTTTAACTGTTTAAATTCTCGAAAATCAACTATTTTTCCGTTTCGAGATTTCGTTAGATTTCGAATACGACGGTGTTCATTGTATTGAAATGTTATACGGTCTATAACACTATGATAAATAACACTCAAAAAAAATTACTATGAAAATTGCAAACACACAGTGTGTCATTTTATCATCATTACTTCATTACTACGAGAACATCCTGCAATTTTATTGCTTAGTATTAATGATGACAGATGACTGAAATTTAAATGTGTCTGCTGCAAAGTGGAAAAGGTCTTCGTTCAACCAATGACGCTTACAATGGCAAGTCGGGGTTTCAGCATGAAAGACCCAAACCGTACTTAGTAATTCCATTGTTCAGGAGCCCAAACGCCGCTGCGGCAGTGTGAACCACTTTTTGTTTTATTACGGCCATGTATCACCTTCTGGGACACGCGTTTATTTAATGGCTTGTCATTTTTGACAACTTACTGTGATTTTCCGGGACTACGGTTGAGGCTGTGAGTGGGACTGTCCAGTGCACAGTCGCTTGATGTATTTGGTTGGTTAATGGTACGGAAAACTCCAATGGAAAACTCGGACTCCTTCGTAATATTGTTTGTTTGACCTTCCTTCTTTTCGAGCGCTTGGAACTATCTTAGCTTATATGACTCTGTTTTCGGTAACTAAATAAAAGTGGACAATCATGGACGTACACAGATCCATACATTACTAGCTGACCTGTAAACGTTGTTTTGCCTTTAGGGATATTAAAAAAATCAGGTAAATTAAGATTCAAGCAGTCCTATTTTTTAAGTTTCACCATTCTGTCTGCTAATTATTGTCTGCTGTGTATTGATTAAAATCACTTTAGGAGTCAATCGCTGACAAAAAAAATGACGCGTAATTTATATATATATATTAAAATTAATCATCTATCAGTCTAACATGTATAGTCGCGAAATGAAAAGGCTCGTCACCTTTGTGTCGATTTTCGCTTGCACTAGTACTGTAAGAGTCCACTATGTCAACATAGTAAAACAATCGACTATAGTGCAAACGAATCTGTTTGAAAATTGACGAACATTTTCATACCGCGACTGTACCTATCAGTCCACTACGTATTCTATAATTTCATTCAAAATTAAACAATTGTTTACGAACTTTTGACAACATAAATATTTTTGTATTGACTCTACTCAAATAAAATTCGAAATAGAAACCGTCTATAGCTTTAGAAATGTTGTTTGTATCGATTAAAATGAGAAGATCAGACGATTGCAAGCCGCTTGAAGGATATCGTATCCCCGGCGAATCCTCGAGACGAATCGAAATTCCACTTGATTAATTTAGACGCACTCGTTGATAAAAGCACGCTTCTTCAGATAAGCACTTTCAAGTCTTGTACGAGACAGACATTCTTAGCAATGATGATGTTGCAAAAATATGTGTCGACGTCCATTTTAACTAGGGTGCTACGAACTTGAAAGCATTTGCTTCACAACTACAATCACTTAATAACTCATCAGTTGATACAAACTCACATAAAAATAATATATAGAGGCTCCCTGGATCAGATAAGCATCTTCATAAGTCTTGTAAGAGGCTAGCATTCTTAGTTTAGATGACGTTCTTGCAAAAATATGTGTCGATTTCCATTTTAACTAGGGTGCTATGAACTTGGAAGTATTTGCTATAGAACTGCACGCCTTATAAATATAAGACTGCTTTATTTAAAGCCGTTTTCAATAACGTTTATCTATCATAGATCGGCCCTGGTAAGAGAGATATTTGACAAAATGCGTATTGAGTTGACTAACCATACTAGATAGGTATTGAAAATGGCCGTTAAAGTATTTGACGTAGGTAGGACTTACTCATAGTACTCGCATATTAAAATATCGCCATAGAAATGGACGGTGCCGGATTCGGATACCGTCTATATTTAAAGAACTTCATTAATTATTATTTATAGGATACACTTATACTGTGGGGCAAACGCCTTAAATATTAGAGAGAGATTTAAAATGATTTGTTTATTAATTTGATAAATAAGGATTACAAAGGGTTTTACGCTTTTCGCCCCACTTTTTCAAATCACTTTATGAATAATTTAAAATAGAGCGTACCTAACGTAATATAATGGCTAGACGGAATGTTCAGGGCTAGATAAAACGTAACGTTAGTTTCAGTTGAAACACATGACGAGCGTATTACGGCTACGTAAATTATGTAGGTGTCCCGATAAATTGGATTTAGTACAGGTTTTTGTACGAAATTCGAGTCGACTCGCATCGCACAAACGAATCGAATTCCTCCTATATTTACAGCCAGCGTCATCCATGGACATTTACTGACATGAGGCTGTCAATAGATGGGCGCTGGCTGTAAATGTATGGAAGCATTCGATTCTTTTATGAGATGCGAGTCGACTCGAATTTCGTTCAAAAACACGAAGAAATACTAAATAAATACTTGTTTCGTCGTTACTAGTCGAAATTTTTTGCTGCGCGCACCCGCTACGCGGAACAGCGATTTCATCGGCACGCGATGCATTCTTACACGGTCACCTCTTGTTGTATTAACACAAACGGGCATTGTCATTACAATGTATCTAGTATTGTTATTGTTGTTTAACGATAACACAATAGATACATTAACAGCAGCACACTTCTTTTTTTAATCAGTTTTTAATCTGGGTTTAAAGTTGTCATGTCAGGGATATGAAAAATAGCTTTCGACCTATCCTTAAGCCTACTGAACCACTAGTAAATAAATGAAACTATCAAAATCACATAATTATATTTATGAGGACACTAGCAGTGCCCGCGGACTCCGTTCCGCGTTAGAAATATTTTTGTCCCGGCCCGTTTGTCCCGTGTTACCCACAGTCCCTTCCCCCACAGCACCTGAACGCGACGCAATTAAAATATTGGTTTGTAGTACATGCTATGTATCAGAGATGGCGCTGTATGTGAAAGATGATTTTCCCGCTTTTCTGTTGAAATTTTTCCTGAATTTTCTTTGCTATAAACCTCACGGAGCCCGAGACCTTTCCAACTAATGCAAAACCGTGGAAATCGGTTCGTGCGTTCTGGAGTTATAGCGTCAGGAAGGAAACCCCGACTTATTTTTATATAGTAGATTTTATTATTTATATTATGAGAGAGTAGGAAAATAGTATGAGGAAAAGATCTGGGGACACGGTAGTGTCCCCGCCAAGACGAGCCAAGCGAAGCGCGAGGGCACTACCTATCTTTTCTCGAAGTGTTTCGCCGTATTTTTAAACCCTTATAACTTAGGCCTGAATTATTTCAGATAATCAAAATTCTCGGAAAATGATGTCGCCAGTGAACTTATTAAACCTATAAAGTTTCAATTTTATAGGTCTTATACTTTAGATTTTATTGACGTCTAAAAAACCCAAATTTCGTCACTGACTGACTGACTGACTGACTCACTGATGATCATCAAAATTCCTAGGTACTTCCTGAAGACCTAGAAAGCTGAAATTTGGTATATAAGCTAGTATTAGCACACAACCAACAAAAAAATTCCAAAAGTTGGAAATTTAACCCCCCAACCCCTTAAAATAGGGAATGGAAGTTTGTATGAAATTACCGCAAATATTGATGCTAGAGGTCTCAAAATTGATATAGGGACTCTTTGTAATAAACAATTAAATACGTGTTTCAGGATTTTTAGTTAATCACCCCACATCCATAAAATTAGGGGGTTGGAAGTTCGTATGGGGTTTCCCATAAGTATATAGGTATAATAAAAACTTAATTTCTGAAATTTGGTATATAAGCTAGTATTAGCACACAACCAACAAAAAAATTCCAAAAGTTGGAAATTTAACCCCCCAATAGAGTAAATATAGTTAGGATTAGAGTTATAAATAAAGTTAGAGTTTATAAAGTTAGGATTTATAGAGTAAGGGCGTGTAGAGTTAGAAGTCTTGCTCTACATGAGATCTGATAACTTTTTGATAGTGTGAGCCACATGTTCTCGTCTTGGCAACATTTTACATGAAAATGTTTTTGCTGGGATATTATTATCCTGCTATTATATATGGAGTTACATTATACTTATAGGGATAAAACATGTCGAAACAACAAAGTTGTGAACTGCGTTTAGTGTTAGTTAGGTAATGTTTAGTCGTTATGTGTAAAACCCTCCTTGGTTTATTTAAAAATGAATCGAATTCCTCAATACATCTGCTCCGGCGCCCCAAGCGGACAAATTATGAACCAAGCTTTCGGCGATTGTCCGATTCGTTAATTCGAAGCGAGTCGACTCGGTGCTCAAACCTGTACTAACGTCTAACCCTATAGCATACCACAACTACTTTGAACGCCACTCGGGATACGTGCACAAGCAGTCAGCGGGCACCAACCCCACTAAGCCGCGCCACTGCTGCACCTACAGTCCGACGAGGCTCTCTAGGCACTTGAAGGAGGGCGCTGTTGCACAACAAAGGCAGCCATAAAATAAAATCTCCTCAATTTTACTTCAATTTTAGTTTAAAATAGTTAATAGTAAGCAAAAACAACATAACATACAATAGTGATATAGTGACAGAGCGAACTATCAAACAGTAGCCCAAGATAGCGGCGTTAGTTCAGACATTAGCCACGCGCCAGAATAGTCTTGTCGCACTGTACTTGTGCAGATCGCTAACTAGTTACCCACTCCAATCGGATGCCTCTATTCATTTACTCCAGCGCCTCAAGCGGAAAAATTATAACTAAGCTATCGTATTCCTCCATACATTTTCTCTGGCGCCCCAAACGAACAAATTATGAGCAAATCTTTCGGCGATTGTCCGATTCGTTTATTCGAAGCGAGTCGACTCGGTGCTCAAACCTGTACTAACCCTGCATACTACAACTACTGTGAACGCCACTCGGAATACGTGCACAAGCAGGCAGCGGGCACCAACCCCACTCAGCCGCACCACTGCTGCACCTACTTGTGCAGATCGCTAACTAGTTACCCACTCTAACGACATGTGCGTCAAAATGCGGCCTAGTGGCTCCCTAGTACACTTCGCATCACCGCTTTTTATTACTGCACCAACTTTTTTGAACTTGGCAGTTAAATGAAACATATTTTTTTTATATACAGGGCTATATAAAAATTCCAGATCGCTATAGGCCTGTAGTTATTTTTTATTCTAATTTTTTTAAAGGATTTTTGGATCTCTTTGAGACCATGCCTGTTTAGGACTAAAACTAAATACTTTTGTTCTACGACGTTTCAAAATTCTGTATTATAATTTACACAAAAAAATAATAATAAATCATGTTATTTCTGTACAGTACGTACCACTGTGACCAGCGAAACAGTCCCCACAATCCATTATCCCAGTAGCCAAACCGCTGCGAGCATTTGGGAAATACAGAGTAGTAGAGGTCTGTAAAATATTGAATATTTGATATTTCTCAAAATTTTGTGTAAAAAAAGTCGTAGAACAAAAGTTATTTTTAATGTAAACAGCTTCAGGCCGAGAGCGATTTGGTATTTTTTATATAACGCTATATATTTTCATATGAGTTTCACATTTTCTTGTTAGTTAAGTATTGCAGTACACGTACATAGGTACCACTAAGATTACTGATATGACGAAATAGTATGTTTCATTACAAGTGCGGGAAGGCTGTTATTGCAAAGAGTTCCGACAAATGTCTACCCGAGCCGAGGCGCAGCCGAAAGCGAGGGTTGACAGTCGGAACAAGTTGCAATGACGGTTCCGCACGTGTACTGAACGATTATTTTTAATACAGTTGCGAAAAAATGAAGCAATTTAATAAAATAATAAAAACACAATAAACTCAACTAACTTAACATTTTCTGAAAAACTATTTGCTTTTTTCTCTTCTCTCCACGCAATAAATTCGTCATATGTAGATATGTAGCGACTTTTTTACTTTTCCGGTAAAATGTTTTCCGAAGCATTTTGTGCAACAAACAACTAAACTCGCAAAGAAAATTTCTGAAAAAATGGCGCCAACCGTAGAATATAAGCAGTTTTTTTTTCTTCACCCATTCTGGTGATTTAAAAAAAAAAATTTGGTCATAGACTAAATAATATTCTGGTACGCAAAGGGAACTATGCCCATACAGCCAAGTCTTTAGTAGAATTTTTTTTATTGATATGAAATGAAAATGAAATTTAATGAGATGAAATGAAACCTAACCAAACTCATTCAATCAAATCTGATATTGAAACAAATTAGTAGCTTCTTTTTAGAAATATACGTATTTGCATGAATCATAAAAACTTCTATGATTTTTTTTAGTAAAAACTTCATGGTTGGTTTTTCTTTTTAATAGACATTATTTTGACAGTTGGGAAAGATAACGCACGAGTTCGGGAAAGGTAAAAAAAAAGCACGAGTATGTAATAGCCCACATCCCGAACGCTATACGTCCCTGCAATACGCCACTTTTTGAGCAACTGTATTAAAAAATCTTTTCACCATATTTATTGTGTGTGGTGGTGCTTGCGAAGGCCTATGTTCAATATCGGACGTCCACAGGCTGAAATGCTGATAATGATAATAATTTACTGAAGTTTTTCAGTCCTGCTAATAGCCCGCCCATTGGCACTTCAGCTTCGCATTTAATGTTTATTAAGTAAATACATAGGCGCAGTATTAATTGTTATTGTGTACGAGCCGATATCGCGTGCCACGGTATGTGTTGAGCTCAGTAAATTTCTTTTCACACGGAAATTTTCCTGTTCATGTCAAGGTCCTTGTTTATCTCGCTTGAAGTTTTTCATCGGCGCTCGAGTTGTACCTAATTAATTTTAATTGTATGCTGAACACACGTTTACATAATGATTTAATAATTACTAGTGGCTGACTCTCGAGGATTGGTCGAATCCAACTGTTATTCATTAATTATAAAGTTTTAACCTTTCTTTTAACAAAAATTATTAGTCTCAGTATCAAAAGTGGACATGAAGGGTTCCGTACCATTATCTATATAACGTAGCGAGATGATAATGCAGAAGCCAGAAGCCCATTTACCTACTATACAAGGAGAGTAATATTGTAATGTAGTGTATAAATGGAGAGTATTTATTGTTATAGCGGCAACAGAAATACATCATCTGAATGAAGATTTAGGCTGTCTAACTACCACGGTTCAAGAGATACGGCCTGGTAACAGACGGACGGACGCCGAAGTCTCAGTAATAAAGTCCCGTTTTTACCCTTTGGGTACGGAATCCTAAAAATTAAATTAAAATGTTTAAAATCACAAGGCGCTTCTTTTAATGTGTAATTTTCCTTGGTCAAAATCATAAAACGTATTCTTTCAACGGCAGCAGTTTTCTTTTACGTACATTTTAATCACCTCTCAAGTATTTACGCTATTCTATAAGTTATGGACATGTTAACACCTAGCATTTCTGGCAAGGCTCATTTGCCGGCAGATCTCACCTATTAATTAGCATGAGAGAACGGAAGCAAAACCAAACCAGTCCCCAACTACCGCCATATCGTCTTCGCGTGAACCAGTTACCACTAACCAGTCACCAATAACGAAATACGCTATACGCAAAGAGGATGGGAAAGTTGTGACGTATGTTGAAGTCAAAAATTTCTCTAATATAGCGTCGCGCGACGTACTTTTCGGTACCGCTGACAGCATATACCGCTGTAGGTCGCATACATTAGCGCCATTTTAATGTTTTAACAAATTAAAAATCCGGCTCTAGAGAGGAGGAGCCTAAAATTGTATGCGTGACGTCAGTAAGTGCTGATCTTTTAATATGTTTAATCAATGGATGGAACGCAACCAGATGCGTGCACGTACACATTGCGTTCCCACGACCGAGTGAAAAACCGACGCAACGCCGATTCAGACTCACTTCATTATCATAACAAGCAATACTAACACGGTTTGACTAGCATACAGTGGCGTTGTTGAGCTACGTGTGTAGAAAAATGGTGTAGATTCCAGGACTGCGCAGGAGTGTAATTTTATAGATCACAAGTCTACATAATAGTACCTAACGGTACAGAAGGCTCACACAAAACACGCAACAAACGCAAAGTTGTGGTCTCTTTCTACCACGTTATGACGACCTCCGTGACGCAGGGGACGCGCGCTCGGATTCAAGTGGGAGGTCGCGGGTTCGATTCGGGGTGTAAAAAAATCACGTAACTTGTTCACATTCGAAGTATTAAGGTTGCCTCGCACTTAACTTAGGTTGCGTCAAATAGACCGTACAAGAACTAACGCGAGCAAAGTAGCCGGCATGCGGCGGCTGTCTGAAATTAGTACATCGAGACGGCTACCTGTAGTTTCTTCAGTCACGTGATAAGTGAACCTGGCCTGCTATAGATATAGTCTGTTAGAATGGAATCTGCTGAACTGATTTTAACGGGATATACGTAGACATGTGGAAGATTTTAAAGCTTTATCACTGTAGAATAAAATATAAAAATTAATGTTATCCCTGGAAAACAAAAGGCTTTATTTCCAAAAACGTTAGTCCATATTTATCTGTCAGAGTTGTTGATATGAGAAGGGAATGGATGCTTGATTTTGGTATCCTCGATGATTCTAGGCAGGCCCTCATCATTAACGACAGAGCCCAAACAAATGATTGCTAAACCGTGGTACTACGTCGAGCACAACGTGAATGCCTACGCATTCTTATTAATAAACGATCCTCGTATCAGTGTCGATTGTTTTCAGCATTTTTGCGGTATGTTTTCTTTTTTTTCTACACGAGTTTTTTTTACTTAGGCAGGGAACATGTTTTATGGACAGAATATTTCGGCTCTTTTATTCCTTTTCCAAGAAATAAAAATAATATCACTTATGACTAGATATCGTGTATGACATAATATAATAATATGTTGACAAAACTTTGCAATTGGGGTATTATTGTCAAGGAAATTCTTCATACTTGAAAATATCGATACGTTTTCATATCAAAGCGTAGAGATACTACCTCGTCTTTGGGGAAAGTTATTTTCACGCTTTATTTTTGTTCGCAGTTAAAAAAAATAGTGTTTGTAGCGTATGCTAAAAACTTGCACCTCCAGTGTTGCCAGTTCTAATACCATTAAGCTTCATATTAACCCCCAGGCGTAGTATCGTACCAGACTATAAAACGCCAAAACACCAACCCGATGTTTGGCATAGTTTGCATACAAAGAGATTTACTTTATGGATAGAGTGGCTATTTATTGTGTTACGACAACGTGACGGACGATTTTCGACAGCAACAATTGTGTCGATTGTCAAGTATCATGTGAAGGCTGAATTTTCAAAAAGTTAGTCAAGTAGTTCTTCTTGCTTCACATCGTTATGCCTTCCATGTTCACGGAGACTGGACTAAAATCAAAACCATTTCGCAAAACAACCATCGATAACAGAGCACATCGAATCAGATGACACAGTTATTTTATTCGAATAGTTAGTTTTTAACCGACTTAAAAAAAAGGAGGTTCCCAATTCGTCGGAATCTTTATCTTATAAAAATATGTAACTAGCGTGTGTCTAATTTTTCTTGTTGTTTGTAAAGAGTTTTAAATATTCACGAGCCTGTGCAGCTCACGTTTGTGTTACGTTGTGATTGTAATTTTGATTGATTGACCTCACACGTTCTTCTCGCATTTACAGAGATATGAACTAGCACATGTATGAGCCACGTCATGGAATTGCCAGATAGATAGCGTTTTGTCCTATCTATGTCTAATACATTTCGAATATCCCAGCTTTCATATTATCAGTTTGCTGGGAAGGCCCGCAGCCGCGCGGTGCTCGTTTGGCGCGGCGCCACGGACAATCGCCCACCGATTTCGCCGTCCATTCACCGTAACCACGCTGTTTACAAATCTGGATCACATAATATTATCCGTTCTGCTGTTTGTCTTTTTTATAATTGCTTTTTTTATAGTTTGCTGGCGCCTGGTGGTAGGGCTCTTCTTTTTGGGGATCCGTTCAGGTACCACCGCAGTGTCAGTTATTCATAACTGGAAGGTGGTTACAGAAAATCGGTACATAGTGAAACGACACAACCTCAGTTTGGACTCGTTTGATCTGTCTTGACGAGTACTTTGGTGTTAGATGGTAATTGGTAACGAGGATCTGATGCTGAGAATTAGAATGCGGATGATAAAACTTATAAAGGTTTTTATTTTAGTTAGGTGTACGTATTGTATTGAGAGTAGAGATCTTTTCCTTCATATTTGAAACCCACCGATTTTTAGGTTTCCATACCAATTTGGTAAAAATGGAACCCTTATGGTGAGACTTTCTCCGTCCGTCCGTCCGTCCGTCCGTCCGTCCGTCTAACTAGATTATATCAGTAACTATCAAAACTATCGACTTGAAATTTGAAATAGTTTTAGGTAACAGTGACCCAACGCCATTACAATCATAAAATATTGAAAATTGTTTTAATTTTTATTTAAAAAGGGGGGAAAACCGGGACTAAACTATCGAAAAAAATACCGTTCCTCCCCCCTTATCTCCGAAGTTTATCGATCGAAAAATCTCAAATAATTGTAATCAATAGACATTAATGCATATTTTACAGGAAAAATAAAATCAACTCCCTAACTTTTATACTTTTTTTGATAATAACAATAAACCACCAAAAACAAAGTTAGGTTTGCGGTTCGCCAACAAAAGTACCTACATGTAAATTGTACCTACATGTAAATTATACTCGTAAATTTATGAACCAATGTGATTCATAAAATGTTTTACTCCTTTTATAGTATGAAACCATCGGTGCGCGAGTCCGAATCGCACTTGGCCGCTTTTTTTTTATTTGGCTTATTGTAGGGATCTAGTAGGTCCATAGATTATATTCCATTTTTGGGCAAAGGCCACATCTCAAACAGAAATATAACCTAGAGATTTGACGACCTCCCTGGCGCAGGGGGCGCGCGCTCGGATTCGAGTGGGAAGTCACGGGTTCGATTCCCGCCACAGGGCCCACTTTGGAATTTTATAATTTCCAAATTGGCTCAGGTCTGGTCTGGTGGGAGGCTTCGGCCGTGGCTAGTTACCACCCTACCAGCATAGACATGCCGCCAAGTGATTTAGCGTTCCGGTGCGATGCTGTGTAGAAACCGTTGGGGTGACTTTACTTAGGTCCCTTCCAAGTTAGTACGTTAACATCTTCGGCTGCATTATCACTTACCATCAGGTGTAATCGCAGTCAAGTACTAACTTGTACCTATAGTGTAAAAAAAAGATTATTTTATTACTGCAAAAATGTCGTTTATTCTACTTTAATTATATCACTTTTTAAGTAAGATCTAAACGCTATGATGAGACCATAAAAAAAATACTTGTACAGAGTACACTCTTGTTCTAAGGACTCTCGTTATATCTCCGTTGAATTGAAACGCTTAGTTATCTCTGATACGTTTGACGTGGGAACATTATATTTTATGTATGGGAATTTTAATAATATCATCAAAACGCCAATTTCCTTTTTGAAGAATTACTCGTATTATTGTGTTGTGACGGGCGTCTCGCGTTCTTGACTTTGATGAATATAAAAATCGTGAATAATTCACTTCAGGATACTCATTACTCATATCTCTCATCTTTACATAATATTATTTAGAGCGTTTAATAGGATCGTTTGAAGGTATGTTCTTTGAAGTTCGATTCGTGAAGCAAATTACGATTATTTGCGTTCTTTAATGCGTATAATAAGGGGCTCATTTCGCTAGAAAACTCCTCTGGCACCGCACTCATATCTTTGAGAGAAGGTCTGGGTCACTATATAATTAGTGTATTTTCATAAAAACAGTCTATAATTTTTATGTATTTCATAAGGTCTATAAAACTTGTACTCATTGTATTTTTATCATTTTGTGTCATTTTCCTATACCTAAGATATAGTAGTTCTCATTTGCTTTGCTAAATGTTACCATAACATACTTATGTTATAATATACTGCTACTTATGTACTATACTATTACTAACTATGTACTACACTAGAAGTTAGAACTAACACTAACACTAGAGCAACTATAATATCAGATAGAATTGGGCTTGTGTAGTCTAGTCTTAAGGTACATTGTTTGACAATACATCAATATAAAGGTAGTCTCTATAATTCAGGCTCAAGGGCGCCCGACACAATGTTATCGCGTCGCCAATCAACAGCGGAACTATAGAAAAAAATATCGCACTATATCAACCACGTACCATCTCTGCACAACAAAACCCATTGGCGCCTGCTGCCAGTATTGGTAACTTGCACTTTGGGATTTATCTCAAACTTTGTCATTAAGAATGCGGTTAGGGGAGACTGGGGCTGGAAGTTACAGGGGTAGGTAGTTACAGCGGCTCTGGTGGCTAAACTTAGAACGCTATATTGACGTGAGAAAGAGACAAATGATCACGCCACCCTCGCCCCGCACCCCGCGCGATCCAGTGACGCCAGAGCTTTTGTGAGAAGAGCCCGCATATGTTGCTGTCAAAACCGCAGGTTTGTAAGATTTTAGTTTTTTCGTAATATTGGTCTAAAACTTGTATTTCTCTAAAGCAGATATGTGCGTGTTGTGAAATTTGTGTCCTAATCCTTTCTTTTTGCATTGAATCTATGTTTATACAGTTGTACTTATTTGTGTTTTAAATACTTAACCTACAAAGGTCAATTTTGGCATTGGGGCTAAAAGTTACATTTTTTCGGGGCAGGTTGTTACTTGTTACTACCTGCCCCGTAACTACATAATTTGTTGTTTTTTTGTAGGATGAGGACGTATAAAGGAAAATCTGAACGTGGAAAAATATCTAAAGAGATTAAAGAAAAACCAGCAGCTATTTTAGAAACAATAAAATAAAACTAAAAAAAATCGTGGCATCGCAAAAGATTTTGGAATATGTAATATGTCACTAAGAAGATATTTGAAGAAACGAAAAGAGGCAAAAGGAAGGTTTTACATGACTCGGAGGAAGAAAGTGTAGATATAATATTTTTGCTTTATATGTTGTGAACCGTTCGATCAGAGTCAAGCTGGTGAGGAATGGGAACAATGTGTTGTTTGTAAGAAATGGTCACACGTAAGATATTTTAAGAAGATATCGCAAGAAGGGAAATATTTTATCTTATATATGTTTGAATTGCGAGAGTTATTGTTCAGATTATAGTGGTTGAACTGTTTAGCTTTTAGCATCTGATTGTTTTTTAAAGAGAAACTGTATTTCTTTTTTGTTCATCTGATGAGGCATAACATATGTTTTGTTGATTTAAATTTTATTTTTGTTTAATAAAGTAATTTATAATTTTTTACTGGGTGGGAAGTTACCTAAGTTTTAGTTTTTTGAGGTGTAAGAGAAACTAATATTATAATTTTATTCAAAGAAGTTACTATGTTTTTGTTTTACTGACATTTTTATAAATAAAAAGTATCATATTACGTTTTATTTATTTTGTAACATTTTGCCCCTTACAGTGTAACAACCATCCCCTGGCGCGGGGCTGAAAGTTACACGCCTCTTTTCTCAGAATTCTGTCATTTATTACACTTCTAATAGTCTGGTATCTAAAATTGTTTTTGAATTAATAACCTGAATAGTTACTTAATCAATCAAACTTACATTCCGGGCAAAAAATCAAACAAACAAAAATTTACGACACTTTATTAAAAAAATGTCACAACCAGCCCCAGTCTCCCCTACCTACGATGTCTCCATACATTCGTTACACCAAAATCATTTGTAATTCGAGCATATTTCGATCACGTTGTGGTGTTATTCGGGTTCATATAGTAATAATCTATGCTCCTGGCCATATTTGGTTCGGAAATACTTCTCTAATAATAACACCACAAGTCACAACATGATCGAAATATGCACGAATGGAAAAGATTTTGGTATTATGAATGTATGGAGACATCGTAGGTAAGCGGACTCTTGCAGAGACGGTTAGAAATGCTCTGTAGTCTCTGTTAAATTCATCGATAAATCTACCTACCCGCATCGTATTAAGTATTGTAAATAGATATCAATTAATAATTAATAGATTAATATTACTACTAATTAAAATATGTAATGTTATCAATAAATGCGGGCATAATAGGGGAAGCATGCTTGGCAAATTAATAGTTATTTAGTTATATATTAAGTAGATATCGCTATAGAGTCACTAAGAAGTAATATCTGAATAAAATCCGAAAATATTAAGCCATAAGTATTTTGCTGCTAATATTTCCTGTCTTCTAATAATTTGGTTTGTGGTAGGATTGCTGTACGTATCGGATTTTAATAAGGTAATTTCTCATGTTTGCTGGTAGAGTTTTCTTTGTTATCTCTACACGTCATAGCATACGCCTTTGAACGCTGAATGTAGGCTATCAGCGGCGTATTTCAGTCAACGATATTACCGCCACCGAGACAGCTATTAATATCCAATCCTTTGTGTGGGCCTTACGTAATACGCTTTGACAGGTTCGTTATTACGTTCATTATGGCCCAGATAAGGCCCTTAATACTGGCGATTCAATAAGGCATGATTGTGTCTACCTTTTCATTCCACCGAGTTCGGTCCACTTGAGATGATACAAATATTAACCAAGAAGATATACGGTATCCCTGCTAGCTATTGGAATTTCACCGAACGTCAGTTATTTGTAAACAGTTCCCGAATAAGTATCACCTTCAATGACGCATATTGGGTACATTTTTCTCACATTAACTTTGGCCCACGGGTTTTGTATTTTTTTCCGCACGAAGTCATACATTTCCAAAAAAGGTCTTAGCTCATTCCTTCCCTTTCTTACATCAAAATCGATTCATTTGTTTGGAGTTAAACGCCTTCAAATAGGCAGACAAACAATTTAAAACGTGTCTTTTGGTCATTTACCGCTTATTAATAATTTAGGCAACAAGGCTCCCATTGTGTTCAACCTTTCATGTGCACTAAATAAAGAAATACTTGCTGATGTACAGAATACAGATCTGGAAAGATAAGCAATTATTTCCCGTAAATGACGTTTTAAACTTCTAAGATTTACGTTCCTATTTTGGTTACGGATATTAGAACCGCCTCCGCAAGAAAATAATTCTGCTCAAGAAGTAGGTAATATCTGTTCAATCAATCTTCACTGCCAATTATTTAGCTGTACGGTAGACGATCAATTACGATCGACATTAGTATCAAAGAAAGAGATTCATCATTTGATCCGGAGACCTAGAGATTGGGAGATATAATTATGTTGTCAAATCTACCAACTCCTCCGTGTTGGATTGACAGGCGACAATGACAAACGACGCGACGCGACGCGACGGCTGCTTCCTCGTGATAGTAGGGGAGTCCAAGAGGAGGATTTTGGTAGTTACTCGAGCGTCGAGGGGACCTATTGGATTTTAAATATTAGGTGCTAAAATAAATGAGGTTGTATGACTATTTCAGTGGTGGTGAATAAAATAAAATCGTGACTTATAAAATTTTTTCAGTCATGGAGGTATACTTTCATGGACAGATAATATTTTGTTTTTTTGAAAACCTGTATTAGCTTCCTCCACCATATAAATAGCAAACTTCATGTAACCCCTTTTTCATTTTAGCACCTAATATTAAGGTCCGGTTTCCACAAAAGCGGAGCTGTGTTTGAGTAACCGATCAGATTTCGACATGTTCACATCTCCGAAACTGAGGAGGAGATGTCAAAATTACGATATCTGTTTGGTTACTCAAACACAGCTCCGCTCCGCTTTGGTGGAAACCAGGCCTTACAATATCGGTCCTGACGACGCTTGAGTAACTTAGCATCGTGGGCTCCCCCTACTATGAAATGGCACCGCTTGTAGCCGCGTCTCGCTTTGGAACCACAAAACAGTTTTTGTTTTCCCTCGCTTTCCGCAAAGTGCAGTACCGAGCAACCGCAAACTTTCTTTACGAAAATACGCTTTCTTTTTTCTCTACGAAATACACCACGACATGACATGTTTTCTACGTTTAGCCCCTGATTTTATTTGAAGAAAAACGATTAGCATTAAATACAATTTTCGCCCCTGATTGGTTGAATTCGCTGCTCACGTTTTGGTAGCCAATCAGGGAGTAGAATTTGATGACGTACCCAACTATGAGTACGTTTTTTCTTATACAATCAGATCACTGTTTTTTCGTTTCCGACTCAATCAATCTTTTATTAATTTAAGCAACAACGTTTTAATTTCTTATGAGCAACGTTTTATTTTCTGTTCCAATAGCGAACGAGTGTGTTTCACCTTCCATGACGTCTGATTATGTGATCTTAGATCTGTCAATTGACCAATAGTAACCGGGACTTGTAAACTTGTCTCTCGTTCATCAGGGGGTCTGAATTGGAAGCTCGAGCACGCATCCTGAATTTTCGGCGTTACTTTCGTTTTAGGAGACCAAAAATAATAATCAATTGCGTTGAAGGTTAATATCGAGAGGACACATTGTGTGAGCATGCCTTTGAGTTAATCACAATGTTCTTAATGGTTTGTGAAGCCTCCCAATACGCACATAGCCAGCATGGTAGGCTAAAGCCAAACCTCATTCTTAGAGGAGATCCGTGCCCAGTTGTGAGACATGAAAAGTGGATGGGGTACTTCATATCTGTGACTGATTTCAAATTGGAGTTCTGTATCGGTATGATATTGTTTCGGCGTTTGAGTTAACCACATAATATCCTCAAATGAGTGCAAAGGAGGGCTTTGAGGGGCTTTGCACACATTTTTAACTAGCGTGGTGGGGTTTGGCCAAATCCCTCATTATTATTAGAGTTGACCCGTGCCCATTCCTAGGAAGTGAAAGTGATGGGGACATTACATATCTGTAACTGATATCATTCGGAGTTCTGTATCGATATTATATTGATTCGAACTGTATAATGTAGACGTTCTCATTGTTTGCATGATATAACTGTGTTATTTTCCGTGCATAATGCGAAATACGAAAACGGGTCGCGACGCTGAAACTTCAGCGGCGAGCACTCTGTCGGACTTTGTGTTGGAAACTCGCGAAGTTGGGTATTGTTCTTAAATGATGCTTAAGTAATAATGTCTATGGCAGTTTTCCGTCCGCGCAACTGTTTGCTACAAATGTTTTAGGTCAGTGTAAAATGAAGCTCCTAACATACGGTGCACATTTAAATGATTAATTTATATACGAGTACATCTTATTTACCTACTTATAACTTATGAATAATAAATGATTAATCAATGAAAACTTATTATAGTCTTATTTTTAATAGTGATGCGATACTTATAATGCTGGAGCGTGTGCAGAACAAGTTTGCTAGGTTCCTCTACCTGAAGCTGTATTGGATATACCCGTTCTACCGACATTATTTGTTTTAGGTATGGTCGGGTACAATGAGCTAAGGGTTAGGAGGGACCTAGCAATTGTGACGTACATTTTTCAAGTATTGAGAGTTGCACTGCAAAACACGGATGTGTTAGATCAAATCAAGTTCCTGGTCCCGGATGGGTACGTGTGTCGGAGGCGCAGGCCGCCGCTGCTGGCGGTGCCGGTGGGGCGCACCCACCTGCTCAGGGCGCCGCTGACGCGCGCGCTTCGCACCCTGAACGTCATAGCTGAGACATCGGACCTGTTTTGTTGTGCTCTGAGTGAATTTACAAGAGTAGCAATGTGGACTATCTTGTAGATGTTTTTTGGTTTAATTTGGTTTCAAGGTGGTGTTTGGTACGTGTTTATTGTATTGGGGTATGTTAAGGGTACTACTAGCGAATTGGGATTTCCCGTTATGCTAGATGTAAGATGAATAAATATTAAAAATATATACATATATATATAGGGTATCGTATAAATGCTATGTTGTATGAATGAAATCCATAGCTAATCATGCATTGTCATCCAATATCCAAATCTATCCAAAAAACACGTGTATACAACATTTCAGCTCAATCGGTTGATGATACCATTGCTTCGAAATTGGGCTGCAAGAATATACATTGTAAGTTAAATAAGAGCTAATAAAAAGAATGTCCGCGGCGCTGAAAACCGAGTTTCCCGTCAAGGTCGGCCAGTCACTACTACTGCATAGTAGGTATACTTTATCGCGAACAAAAGTCACAAACCAACATAATGAGCAAACATTAGCGTGTACGAGTGTCGTTGACGGACGGCCGGTAATAGCGACCACTAATTTCCCGAGACTTGCCTCGAACTTTTGCCCCCGAATTACCGTGGTTAAATCATGAAAACGAAATTACGGCTTTCATTTTGCTTCCTTTTCCGTCCAATGAATACCTTTTCGGATAATCTTTACCGTATTTTTGGAAGGGTTTCTTATTTCTATTAACACTTTTATACGCACTAAAGACAACCGAAATTGATAATACACAATTACCTAACACATATAAATTATCCTAATCCCCTTAAAATATTGCATCTAACGGGATAGTTTTTCTAAAAGAATTGACTCCTTAATACTCTCTTTCGTTTACTACATTTTTTACTGAGTCTTTTGAGAACATTGGAAAATGTTTCCACTAAGTGCACATGTATATAAGAAAATTAAGGTATTTCCCAGTATTCTAAAACTAGTCTTTTAGGTTACTTAGGACATCCGATAAAATTGTTTCAATTATAAAATTATTTTAATTTACCTATGTACAAAACTCTACATGCAGATGCATTGCCTTGCTAGAATGTGGTGATAAATTCATCGGATTTTATTTACTAATTGATAAAAAACATCTTCACTTTACCCGCAAAACTATTTCACTTCCCCATTAGGTTCCGTATTTGTTGTCCGCAACAAAGATTTAAATCGCTGGTTGAGCCCTAAACCTCCAAAAACACCCACGTTTTTGTCTTGTTGCGACACGTTGTCACTCTCTCTGTTACTCTTGAAACTACTACGTCGTCGCACGTCGATATTACTTATGAACTGTAGAACTTTCGGATGTACTGAACTCTCATGTGCACGTAACAATTTAGCTCAATCTGTCTCAACCGTAATGGTATTATCCAGATAATCCCTGAAACTTGCCCGTCTGACGCTCTAGCTGCGAGGGCTTTGCTATCAATGTTGAAGTATAATTCTGCTATACTGTTGATCTCTCCTGAGACAGCGCAGAATTTATGTGTATAAGCATAATTATTCACTGTAGCCCTATTAGCTTTTGTTCCAAACCTTTTTCTTTAGCTACCTCAAGGAAAACGCATTCAAAATTATTAAAGTGAAACTTTTATTGTATCGTCCCTGCAAACATGTCGAATGTCGCATTAGAGCTGGACCGCGGCCGCGGGCCGGCCCGGGCGCTGAATCAGATATACTTATGTATATCTGATTCAGCGGACGTTGTCCTGTCCTTCCTGAAACCATCACTCAATTCACACCAACAACCATAAGAAATCTTAGAAATCGGTCTTATTCGACTTAGGGTATAAGATTAAAAGCGGCGATAGATTATTATTTAGGTATGGAGCAGTTAGAAGAAAAAGGATTGTGTGGTTTTATGAAACCACGGTAAAAGTGAAACTTTTGTGGCCTTGGCTGCTCTGACGAGCGCCTTTCACTTTGTTGCTACTCCGCGGCCGACCGTCACGCGACATGCAACACACAGACGAAAAAGTTTGAGACGATGTAATAAAAGTTTCACTTTAAAAGGAAAGAAAAGGCGCAACTTATATTTACGTGTAGTGAATATACCACCGCATTCTGAAAACTGATTCTTGAAGCGACTTACTTAGAGATTTTGTGTGTTTTGGTGTGACCAAAATTAATTAATTATACGGAGCTTGAAACAGAGTCAAACCCTGACAAGCGCTCCTCTTTTAATTAAGTTACGCGTCCCAAGCGGGTTTAAAATGAAGCGCAGCCAAATACCTCAAGATTGTATTCAGTTTATTGCTCACAATGCTTTAAAGTATAGTGATTAAGAGTATCGGAGTTGGGCGTAGTGGTATTATCCGGATTATCCGACCTCCTTGCGTCTGTGGGAGCTTGGGGCTTATACAAAGTAATGTATTCGTGAGGAATACCTTAAATCTAGGGTATACTTAATATGTAGTTAATCTGTTTCAAGTAGTTATCATTTAATCAAAATGTTTAAAACTTGTTTATTATGTGATCGATTTAAAGAGTTCTTTTTATTTTCCATTTTATTTGCAAATAATCCTAATTTAAAAAAAAAAACATTTAGATACTGGGTTGTTCAACTACACATTGTTTGCGGAACAAAAATTGATGATATAAAGTGAAAAATCATAATCGCTTCCATAGTATAGTATGGTCACGAGTATGAGCAATATCCGGGATTATATTTGGTGTTATACAGCAAGTAGGAAATTATTTTTAAAATGTCCGGATGGGCATCGCTTGATTTGAATATCTCGAGAAGTCGTATACGGTATATCGGGTTTTAAATTTTTTAAGAATTCTTCACACGCTTTGGGATGTGTAAGGGCCTGTCATACGCATTCTAATTTGATGATTATTGTAATGTTATTCAGGTGTACACATATATAGGTACAAAATGAAATGTCATTAACTACAAGAGTTATATTTGTTGACGACTAAACTTGGGACTTCTTTACAAAACAAGAAAATCTGAAGGCCCATTCAAGTCATTTCTATACTCCGAATTTTAATTCGGTGCAGTAAAATGACTTTGCGAATCTTACTAAACTCCAATAATCCTCAATAACTCCATCCTCTGATATTTCACCAAAATGAATGAATGATATTGTAAAATAAGATTTTTTCAAAGCAAAATAATATTCTTTGAAATACTTGATTATATCATAATTTTTGTTTATTTACTTTACCAAATTACAGTAAAAAACGTAACTTTACTGCATCAAACTAAAAGTCGGAGTCTATTCAACAACTGCAAAAGGTATCATTTGACACTTTTCTGACTCTAGCTCTACACGTTGGCCGAGGTGAGGCGAGGGGCTGCGAGTGCGAGTGAGAGATTAGTACTAACCTCCCACTCGCAGTTACTCGCCTCGCGTCGCCAAAGTAAAGTTGGCGAAGCGAGGCGAGTAACTGCGAGGCGAGCTTGCATGAAGGGTTAGTGATTAAGAGACTAACTTATACTTGTACAAACACCGTCTCGCCTGTTTCCTAAATGCTTTATAGGAAGAGTAGGTCACAAAGGAGCATTTTAGCGGTAATTAAGTTTTGCCATTTTGTGTAGGCGGTGAAGGAAAACCTGGTGAGAAAACCTGCATGCTGAAAGTTCTACATTTTATTCTCATGTGAAGCCTACCACTATTCAATTACTGGATGTTCTTATTTCGCTCCCAATAATAAACACGAGCTCAGTAACTACGTCTTTATTCTATGGGTTGAAACGTTTTTATTCGGTAAATATTAATATTTTCGTTGCATGAAAAATTGGCATTCATTTATTCATTAATTCTTTACGGTAAGCAAACCAAATAAATGTTTAATTCAAAAACCGAAGAAAATCTTATTTCGCCTCGCAAATCAAACGATTTCAATGAAGCAGAGAATTATTCTTTAATAATCATCTTTAACAAATCGCATTTAATGATCGTTCTTCTTAATTAAGACTTGTGTTTGATTTGTTTATTTCTTCTTACAAGCTTTCTTCGAAATTTCCAGAAACCCCGACTAAAAAGTCTACTTTTTAAACAAACGACTGAAAGCACTAAACCTACGGAGCAGAGTTACTTTCCGTTGTTCAAAAATTATGAAGATAAAGCAAGAAGCAAAGTATTATATCACAAGAAAAAAAATCCGCGTAAAGGAGTTTGCCCAATGGACTCATAATTTGAAGATTGTACCCAAAATCTGCACTACTATCGAGGAAGTAACATTTTTTTCAAAATTTGAATGGGCATTTTCTCAATATAAATAAAATATTATAAATAAGTTTTCGTTGTTCGGCAGTCTGAAGTTGCACAGAAACCTATTGTGTGCAACTTCAGACTGCCGAATGTAGGCTGTAGAGTGTAGCTATGTTACAGTCATAGTGATTAAACAGCTATTAATAATAATGACTGGTTACTATGGATAATAGCCAAATTGACTAGACAATTTGATAAATTAATCACTTTATCTGGATATTATTCATAGGCGCTGGTCACAGTTGGCGAAAGTGATAATACGGTCTATTTGGCTTGTAAAACCCTCCCCGTTCTTCATCCCGCTGCCGCGTGGCGTGATCCGTGGCTGACTAAATTGTTGTTACGTTGATTCTTAAAATAATTAAAATTCTTAAAATACTAATTAAAGTAATAGTTTTCGTGAAATAATTTTTCTAAGTTTTAAAATTTTAAGGTTAATGATTTAGTTTTCTCTTACACTTTTCAAGGCTCGTTCGACGGAGCCCCGCTTCGCGGGGCTCCTATTTCTGGGTGGTCATAAAAGAAAATAACCACTCAGAAGGTTAGGTGACGAAGAGGATGGCGGGGCCTGCAAGGCCCCGCCATCCTCTTCGTCACCTAACCCAACCGAGTCGGGGTGCCCTCAAGTCCCGAGCTCGCTTCGCTCGCTCCTAGACCGTGTATTAATACTATTATTTCATTAAAATATTAGCAAACTGGCAAAGAAATACGTTAAATGTCGTCTGAAATAACCTAACAAATTATGATTTTTAATAATAATTTTTCTTATTACTTCTCGTTAATTTGAGTTATTTACGAAAGCTAGTGACATTGTGAAGGGAATTACATAAAAACATTCATAAATAAGTTAGTAAACAGGTAAATAATCTTTATCCATACTTGCTTTATTACATTATCCAAGTCTTCGAAGATGGTATAAAAAATAGCTGGTTAATGTGATTAATTCTATATCAATTATCACTTTAACCAAATTGAGTTGATATTATTAATAATGGCCAGATGATATGTATAATATCCGGATTAATCGCTTTGGCTGTGACAGCTATACCAATCTCGTCCAGTACTACAATTATTATTATCCGTATTCCATAGTACATATTACACGAGTCCGATTGGCTTTTAGCTAATATGTCGGATTGGCATCGCGTGACAACAGTCCACCTGGCATTATGGCGCTGCAATCAGACTGCCTCGCTGAGTTTCATTATATCGGTCTATATGCACGGCTTGCAATATGTATTCAGTTGCATTAAATTAGTTAATGAAGAGGATCATACAATAACAAATACGACAAGCTGATACCTATCCTGTACCTACTGTACTGTAAGAGGTGATTTTGCAAAAATCGTTGCCGTTAGGGTGGTAAACAGCCTCGATTGAAGCCACCAATGTGCACTTGACTAAAGTGTCCTTGGTTAGACTACCGTACCGTATAGATACAAGGGCCTGAGCCAGCCATATGACAAATTGCGATTCCATGCGTACAGAATGGAACAAAATCCAAAAATGTATGAAGATTTTGTTGCACTCATTGAAGTTGAACTCATTTATCAAATAAATTTCGTTCCAATCTATGGAATTCATAGCAATATGTCATATGACTACGACTGCTGAACACATCAACTGCACCAAGGAGATCTCAGATAAGTGATTTGACACTCGTTTGTTGAGTTACAAAAATTGTTTTGAGAATAGCCACGCTATTTTGTTTGCCCTTTGATCGTGGTGCCGTTCTCTGGTGGTATAAAGGTGAAATGCGAACAAACATAATTAACCCCGAAGGTTAATTAAATTGTGTTTACCCAATAAACTGAAATTAACAAATTCGTTCAACGCCTAAGTAAAACAACGCTAACGGCCAGAATTATTAACAGTATCACGTACCAAAACTCATTACAGCAAGCAATCTTTAAAAGGGTACAGAAAGGTCAATAAAATAATCAAAATTTTGGTTTGAGACAGTGTAAACTAGAATTGTTATTTCCAAGATCTTCTTGAAATAAATAAAATTGATAACATTTTCCTATATTGAAAAAATAGAAATAATTAAGTAGGGTAACTATTTTTTTATTAAAAACCTCCGCAAAATCAGTTATGCCAATACTAAGATCTCATTGTAACAGTATAAGGCTGTCGAAGATTGCAAGAACAAATTTTTGGATCACTCTCGGATCAATTCAATGTCATTTATATCTCCAGATTTCTGTGATATCGATAGACATAATATAGAATGTAGAGCTCAGACAAAAACAGACATATGATACAAGTATGTTAAATGGTAGCAGGCGTTATTTTGTAGAAGTCCGTAATTAGTAGGACAGATTAATATTATGTTTTGCTGTAATTCGCTACCTGAAAAGCTTCTGTATGGTACAATATGCAGGAACACTGCCGACTTGAAATACCACACACAATTTTCCAATACTTTCTTCGACGCACGTATCGACCCGACACCGGTACATCCTCGGAAGATGTTGACTTAACAATGCGAAATCGTAGAGATCTCTACGACTATAGCAAAACAAATGAATCTGTCAACTATGCTTTGTGTCGGCAATCCCTTCGTCCCATCTAACAGCCAAGGTATTCTGTACAGTTGCTGCAAAGAAGTTAGGTCCTATTTCCCCTTAAGTTGTCTGACACTGAATGAGCGCAGCACTTCAATCTATTGCTATATGCTTGCCTGCTAATAAGCTTCAGTTGTTTCCCAGATTTAGGGGTTCTTTTGAGTGTCATATTTGACAACAAAAGCATGTTCTAGTCATCAAAAAACCTGTTTGAGTCTTTCTCAGCTGGGAGCTTTTTACATTATTGAAAAGGGCGAATATTCAAAAGACTAGTCGGCGAATTTTTGAAGGAAAATTTTGAGAGAACATTAAATTTTTGGCAGTGTTTTTATTGAGGAGTTTCTCCTGCTTTATACTAAAGTGGAGGAACTGGTTCTGGGTCCTATTGTAAATGTGATGCAAGAAAGAAACAAGGAAGTTTGGAAGTCTGAAGAAATCTCAGTTCTCTGATTTTGGTGAGACTTTCTCCGTCCGTCCGTCCATCTGTCACACTCGATTATTTTTTTGTTGGCGCAGTTGGTGAGGGCTCGGATTTGGTCTGGTAGTTAGCTTCGGCCGCGGCTGGCAAAGACATCCCGCCAAGAATTTAAATGTTCCGCCACGATGCTGTATAGCAAGGTGTTATACAATATATTAACCTCTTCCAAGTCAGTACGATAACTTTGAACAGAAAAATAATCGATTTCACCTCTCACTAAACTGCCCTTGAAATACATCAATTCCAATTAAATTAGTACATAATATATCGAAATTGGTTGGCGTGATATTTAGTTAAGAGTCGCGCACATATACTTAATACAATGTCTTTATTTTAAATTTCTCCTGAATGCCATTGTCAGAACTAGCTTTCATGTAGGAAGCACTAACTTTAATAAATATAGGCTCACCCAGTCGAAAGTTTTTAGGCAATTAACATAAAAAAATACAGAACCTCCTCTTTTTTTTAAGTCGGTTGAAACCAGAAGAGCAAAAATGCTTTAGATAAGCGCTCAACCGCCAGAAAAATGCTACTCAAGAAAAGTTACACGAGGCAATTGCAGCTATCAAACTTTCCTCCGAATAAAAACTTTTTTATTCGAATCACAGCCCCTGTACAAGTGCCTATCGTAGTTGCTCCCGAGTTGTCGGGAGGTCAAGGTTGTGTGAACGAAGCTCGGCTGGTTGTAAACTACGACGTCATACCATTAACTGACTGGCTAGTAGAAACGCAAACTGTAAATTACCTTTGAATGTACATCAAATTAGTATTCGTCGTGTCAAATTACAATTTCCGTTGGGTATTTCCGATGCATGGCACGGATAAAATTATTATGCATCTGGTGATTTTAATAACTATAGTACTAACTAGGCTATATTTCGCCCACAGCTTCACCCGCGTGGAATTGGAGACAATCCCAATTTTATTTCTATTCCCGTTACCTATCCCAACCCGCTTTTAAGGAATATTGCTGTAGCAATGTTTTTATTTTCCCAGGGAAGCATGGATTTTCCGGGTTATAAAAGTAGGCTATGTGCTATCCAGGCTAAAAGCTATACTTAGGTATATTGCAAACAGCGAACTCGGTTCAGTAGTTGCGACGTAACTATGAGTATAAAAAACATCCACACATACAAGCCTTAAATTGCTACATAGATACATAATATAAATAGGACTTTGTAGGCTAAATACCTGATATTTTTGTTAATCATTATCATCACCTTGGCCTTTGGGCCTATAAGGTCAAGTTTTCAAGTATTTTCTGGGTTATTTGTAATATACTAGTACATTTGAAAAAAAGATGAAAACAATTTCCTCGCACGAGAGCTATTATTGTGAGATCCATATGGATCGCATAATATAACTACCTCATACATGTTATGTAATATAACTTCATATACTATGTATGTTATGATTTTACTTGAATTGAAATGAGAATTGCGCACACACTCACGAGTATTGCAGTCTGAAATCCAATAGTATGCCTATGGTATCATAATATTGTCGTATAGCCAATAATAATTTTATTAGCTAATGTAATAATAATTATGCTTTGCAGATGGATTGAAATAAAAATTCAAAGGTTTCATTTGTCAACGTTAAATGGGGCGATAAGAAATACTTAATGTAAAAGGAGGTGAAGTAGTTTGGTATACGTTTATTATGAGTAATGTAGGTATCTCTTATAGGCTCAAAGAACAAAATCCGCGAATCGCTTAGTGTGCAAAGATTAGTTACAACGCGTGTGGAATGATCACATTGTAAAATTCGTGATGTAAGATGTTATTTTGGAACCGTAATCCGTTTTACAAGAAGTATAGACTAGTAACTAAGAAATGGTCATGTTTTTTCATTTGCTGATGATACAGCACTTGTTTTTAAGGGAGAGAGTTGGGATGAAACCTTCTACTATGCTCAACAAGGTCTAAACATAGTTTCTAATCTATTAGGTGAAAATCTTCTTAGTCTAAACACAAGTAAAACTAAATACTTAACATTTTCTATACTTAAAAATTCACAACCTTCAAACGAAACGTATAACTTAACTTCACATAAATATCAATGCCTTCTTTCTAATCAGACTAATCAATGTTCCTGTCCTACCCTTGAAAGATCATCAGAACTTAAATATCTCGGAGTCCTGTTGGATAATCAACTCTCTTTTACGTCTCATATTAATCTTATTGCGAAGCGTGTCCGAAAACTGATTGCAGTTTTTAGAAATGTTCGGCACATAGCTAGCCCCAAAATTTTAAAAATAATGTACTCGGCTCTCTGTCAATCTATCTTGTCATACTGCGTCGAAACATGGGGAGGGACCTCTAAAACTAACTTACTGACGTTAGAAAGGGCTCAACGGGCTGTGTTGAAGGTGATGTACAGCTTGCCGAAGCGCTTCCCTACATCAGATCTGTATGACAAAGCCCAAGTGCTTACAGTTCGGCAGCTATACATCCTTCGTCTGATCCTTAAGCAACATAGCTCATTGGATGGACTTATCCATGATCGTCAAAATAAACGACGCAATTTTAGAATATTTAACACGCCATGTTTTCGAACACTATATGCCCAGAAATTTAATTGCTATTTAGGAAAAACTATATATAATAAATTAAATAAAAAGCTTTCCATGCACGACATGAACTCATTTAATTGCAAAAAAGCTGTTACAAATTACTTACAAAACTTAAGCTATATCGAAACAGAAAACCTAATAAAACAGTTAAATTGAGTAGTAAGCTCATTCGTTAACTCTCATCCTCTTTACATAACACACACTTACACACAACACACATACGTGCACACACACACACACACACACACACACACACACTCGTGTATCTAATTTTTGCTTTTAGTGGCTAAATCTGGAATCCTTGATTTTATGTTGTAATTTTAAGTCCATTTCTGTAAAGGAGGGAAGGTCGCTGATGCCTATAGCACAGGGTCACCTAAAGTAGGCAGCAGAGACCATCCGTACATATTAAGTTGTCTGTAAGTTACTTTATGTAATCTGGTTGCCACAATAAACATTTTTATTTATTTTATTTATAAGAAGGCCATGCCGTTCGGGACCGATTATAATGATGCATCAACTATGAAACCTCTAATTTGAAGTAATTTTTCGTTATTAAAGAAAAAAGACCAAGATTTACTCCTGAAACTGTTTTCGGAATTACAAAATATAATCTTATGAATAGTTATAGTTTAAATCAATCCTTTTCTATTATATATCGATTATCCAATTTTTGATGTACCTAAATGTTGAAACTCGAAAAATGGGATTTTCGGCATTTTATATTCTTTTCCTGGGCATTTTTACGCAAATGGGGCAAATTGCCTTTATTAAGTTGACCACCTCCTTGTTACATTTTTTTCCATCAGGCACAGCGCCTTGTTAGCTATGTTCGCTAATAAATATACAGATACGACAGATATCTGCCTCCTACTTAATATGGTACGCCTAGATATTTGCATATGTGCGAGGGTACTTAAAAATTCCTCGGGTCCTCCTCCCAGAGACACATGTCATAATGACGAGGCTGGCAGCGGAAGAGAGGCGCGTGACTTCTCCCCGTGGTACTCTGGGACGTGACCAGAGCCTCAATGACCGGGACTGTTTTACACTTAGACTATACATTAAACAACCTAGACTATGGACGTTGTGTACGCGAAAAAATGTACAATCGAGATGCTAAAGTGAGGCTATTCTGTAATTGTCGATGATGTGTTCACTCGTCAGGATGAGTTTCGCACTCTTCGTGACTTCATACGAGTAGTAAAACTGTCTAACCATATCGAAACTTCTATACGTACTTGGAACTTTAGTAAATACTCTTGCAATTATTGTATAGCGCTTTCCTGTTTGATGAATGAGTGAATTAGGGTTGCATCTGATAACGATACCGATGCCGATATATCGACGATACTCGAAGTTCGCCGATATATCGGCATCAGCGATATTTTTATGGCCGATTCAACGATTTATTTCAACAGTTAAAAAAGCACAAATATTTCAACCACAGTCTACCATTGTCCATTAGGTACTATAAGTATTCCCAGTTTCAGGTTGAATCTGTTTTGATTAAGGTCGAATGAACTTTACAGTTCCAAACGTAAGCTCATAAGCCAACACGAACCCGAAAAGCGATCGAAAGTCATAAAATATTTAATTATCGTCCCATCGCTCGTTAAATTTAGTGGACATATAAATTTTATAATTAAATTTTATCTGCTTCCACTTTTATACTTAACTTTTATCGACCGGTGACATGTTTCGTTTTACCGTTTTCGTCGACAGTAATATAAAACCTTGTGTAAATGAGTGTTAAATATCAAACGTAATATTATTCTGATTAGTTCTAAGCACGCTCAAAGCATCGTGATAAAACATATTTAAGTGGTTATGGAATGTAAGGAGCTTGTTCACGAAGAACATTAAGTTCTTCACTCGTATACCGTGCTTAGCTTAGAGAGGGAGAAAGTTTCGTGACAGCTTTGCTTACTTAGCACACCTTTGTCACTGAAATTGACAAAAAAAACTATAAAAAGTAACAGCTATAAAAAAGCTCTTTTTAACCGACTTCAAAAAAAGGAGGAGGTTCTCAATTCGTCGGAATCTTTTTTTTTTTTTTTTTCTATGTATGTTCACCGATTACTCGAAGACGCGTGGACCGATTTGAAAAATTCTTTTTTTGTTTAAGAGGGTTTTGTTTCCAGATGGTCCCATTTTAATCAAGTCAGGATCTGATGATGGGATCCTGGAGAAATCGAGGGAACTCTTCAAATTTTATATGGACACATGAAACTATTTGAGTATTATTAGAAAGAATAATATTTTCCAAGTTGTCCTATGGTCATCAGGTCAGGATCTGATCATGGGATCTAGGTGAAATCGAGGGAACTCTTCAAATTTTGCTAGTATACTTAGAGCGAGTTGGGTATTTTTTATAGTTACTGGTGCATATGCTAGCAGATACTGATTTGATGACTAAAGTCATCAAGTCAGGGTCTGATGATGGGATCTTGGTGAAATCGAGGGAACTCTTCAAATTTTTCTAGTATACTTGAAGCGACTTGGGTATTTTTTATAGTTACTGGTGCATTTGCTAGCAGATACTGATTTGATGACTAAAGTCATCAAGTCAGGGTCTAATGATGGGATCTTGGTGAAATCGAGGGAACTATTCAAATTTTGCTAGTATACTTGAAGCGACTTGGGTATTTTTAATAGTTACTTGTGCATTTGCTAGCAGATACTGATTTGATGACTAAAGTCATTAAGTCAGGGTCTGATGATGGGATCTTGGTGAAATCGAGGGAACTCTTCAAATTTTTCTAGTATACTTGAAGCGACTTGGGTATTTTTTATAGTTACTGGTGCATTTGCTAGCAGATACTGATTTGATGACTAAAGTCATCAAGTCAGGGTCTAATGATGGGATCTTGGTGAAATCGAGGGAACTATTCAAATTTTGCTAGTATACTTGAAGCGACTTGGGTATTTTTAATAGTTACTTGTGCATATGCTAGCAGATACTGATTTGATGACTCAAGTCATCAAGTCAGGGTCTGATGATGGGATCTTGGTGAATTTGAGGTATCTTTTCAGAATTTATGAACACACCTCAAGCGATTTGGGTATTTTTACAACGCCTTGTGCATTTTATTGTTTTCCACTAAAAAGTATAAAATAAAAATGGGAAATGCTTTCCAAAAAACCAACTTCAAATGCCACTACAAAGAGTGAAATAATTTTAATTTAAATTTTAGGTACCTACACCAATTCGAAGTCGGGCGATTGTCTAATACTTCGTCATTTCTTCGCACATCAAGTAAGTAAGAAGGACTATTAGGGATTGTATGAAACATTGCCCGACTACGAATTGGTGTAGGTACCTAAAATTTAAATTAAAATTATTTCACTCTTTGTAGTGGCATTTGAAGTTGGTTTTTTGGAAAGCATTTCCCATTTTTTTAGTGTGCCGTGTGGGCTTATATATAACATAGATTTGAGCCTAAAATCTTGTTGACTGAAAATAGTGCTATCGTAATCTTTGGGATAGCGGCTATTAAGCTGAACCAAAATTGCATTCTCTTTCGTATCGCACCTCATTTGACGCTCGAATATGTGTTCTGCGCAGGGCTTAACTAACGTAGAACTCAGAGCTAAGGGATAAACAGTATATGCGGCGCATACGCCGTTTATGTTTTTCTCTTAATTCTATTCTGTCTTGGCTGAGAGATTCTGTAAACTTAAAATTATATAAACACGCTTGCATTTTGTTTTCTTAGTATAGTTATATGCGGTGAAGCTGCTATTTGTGCCATGTAAGATGTTAAGTATCACGTTAGCCTAACAACCTTTTGTACAGCCCATCCACCCTACAGTTAGGATTCCCCCAAGTGTTTTACGTTACCCAGTGCAAATTTGGAGGGGCCGTCTCTTTCAATTGAGGGGCGCTGAATCGCGTTAATAGGGCTTTTGTTTCGCTCCAATGTTTATTATAGGGTCCCATTTCCATAAAGGTAGTGCGCCTAATACACTTGAACGTGAACAGCCCTTGTTAAACATGGAAATAGATTTATTAAAATTACAATCAGTAAGTTAACTAATAGCACACCTAACAATTATTTTATTTACCTGCCATAAATAATTTGCCATAAACGATTTACTACATACACTTTCAAACTTTTGAAAATCGTCGATATTGCATCGGTGGTTAAAAAAGTACAACAAACCAAAGATCATCCAATACGTCAAAATATGGTCATCCGAAAGTAGAAGACGCTGAATTTGAAGCTTGTCACTGACTGTAAAGTATCTTAACTCATAAACCATAGAGTATTTTTTATTAGCGCAGATTCTTTGAACATAAAAATTGGCACCTGAAAATCAACCTCCATTTGGTGAGCATACAAATCGAATACAATACAAATATATGTATACAATAGCTATAAACTTAAATACTTGCAATGAGGCTTGTGTAAGGCTTGCATCGCGTTGTTAAATTCCTGATTTATACGTAACTCTGTAAAACAAGAAGTGTTATGAAGGGGTATAAAGCATAGAGGTGCACACTACACAGTGCACTCTGCACAGTTCGGAAAGACAATAATAATGAAACGACTTACGAGTACGAGATACTAGTATATGGTCTTTTCAAAAAGGCTCAAATAGCGCGTTTTCTAATAAAGCCCTTTAAGAAAATTCCATTCCCAAAGGGCTCATAATGTAATTGTATGTAAATAAAACAATTTCGATGCTGACTAAGTCACGGACGGTCGTTAAACGTCTATAGCGAAGGAATTTTCGCTGGTGCTTAAGGCGACTATATCCCAGCACTTTAGGTATTTGTCGCACACTCAGACTCGCTCTACGATACCTAGCGACCATTGTCGTGAGCCGAGAAGTTAGAATGAACTCCGTGAACCTATTCATAAATATTTGCGTCACAGTACTGTGCAGTAGTGTGCTGTTACAGTTGGACTATTTGTCATTATAATTCGCTTCACGAAATATATGCTGGAAGTTGCGTTTTTTACGTATATTTTGACTTTTTTATGGTAAACGATAATATCAACCGAGGTATTTATTTATAATAATTATGTATTACTAAAGTAGCAGGATCTGTAGAAATTTTTCTTGTACATATTAGGGAAATGAAGAGTTTTATATTTTTTTTAATCTTCTTTGCTACCGTCCGCATCTTTCTTTTCACAGTAGTAGTTTTGACACATTCTGTGATCACCATAAGAGTGCGGCATTGAGTTTAACAATATCGTTGTGCAGAACTGATATGGCAACGTTTTTAGGGTTCCCAGATATTTTGTGATATCTATACTAATATTATAAAAAGGTAGCGTAACGATGTTTGTGAGTTTGTGACGTTGTAAGGGGTAATCTCTGGATCTACTGAACCGATTTTCAAAATTCATTCACCAATACATTATCGTGGAGTGTCATAGGCTATAATAATTTCAAAAATAAACTTTGCATTGTTACTAAAACTTGAATAATGCAATCCAAGTCGCAAAAAAATTGCTTTCATCGCGTACGCTGCGATTGAGGATAGAACAAAACAAAATCAAAATCATCAAATCAGTATCAAAATCTGCAAAAAAGTCCGCAATAGCATATGCCTATCTCCTATGGGTAACTCGCAATAACTGCTTTTACTTTAAAATTGTGGATTAAAAATAAATAATTTTTGTGAAGCTTATTTAGCCCATATGGTATTAATTTATATCTTTGTAAATATGTTTTTTAGAACGGAAATTTAATGTAGAATAGTTCTGCCCCTTACTCTATACAGTTTAAATAAATATCTTCAAAGATATTAGCAAAACAAAAACGCGCGGTATGCAGGAGCGCGCCGCAGCCGCTTCGGTTGTTGCGTGGCGATAGGATAGGCATTTATCATTCATTTATCTGAATGCCTCGCGTCCAGCGCTGTGGGCTTTGGGTATAAGGCCCGTTTTCCACCACAGCTAAGCGGAGCGGAGCTGTATTTCAGTAACAAATCAGATTTCGTCATTTTGATATTTTTGAAACTGAGGGATGTCTAAATGATGAAATCTGGTTAGTTATCCAAACACAGCTCCGCTTCGCTCCGCTTTCGTGGAAACCGGGCCTTACGTGGGACAAAAATATTTCTAACGCGGAACGGAGTCCGCGGGCACTGCTAGTTTTATATATTTCACGATAGCTTTTCTCATTATCATAATTCTTATGTTGGTAAGTGTTTTTCGATGTCTCAGGGCATTTGTTTCTGCTGCCAGTCTGCGTAGTTTTTTACAAAAGTTGCGTAATATGTGATTGCGACACTCAATTTTTTCAACGCTTACATTTTGATTTTCATATGGTTTGGCATTGAGTATCCTTACATATGTCGAGTCGACATTTATCTCCAATCATTGTGTGATCTCCAATGTTGTAAATGAGACCGTTCATCGAAATAGAAGCCTTCTAAAAAAAATAATTTCAGTTTCAACAATTAAAAAACACGAATGCCCTGTTATAAAACGAAGTAATAACTCGTTTTTTACTTTTTAGTTCGTTTTATAACAGGGCACTCGTGTTTTTAGGGTTCCATACAAATTTGGTAAAAATGGAACCCTTATGGTGAGATTTTCTCCGTCCGCCCGTCCGTCCGTCGGCCGTCCGTCCGTCTGTCACACTCGATTATTTCAGCAACTATCAAAGCTATCGACTTGAAATTTGAAATAGTTTTAGGTAATAGTGACCCAACGCCAATGCAATTATAAAACATTGCAAATTGATTTTATTTTTATTTAAAAAGGGGGGAAAACCAGGGCTTTGAATTTTCAAAATGAGATAACAATATTGAGTGGGGTATGAAAGGACGTTACTTGTATATTCTAAAACCGATTTTTATTTATTTTTATGCCCGATAGTTTTTGATTTATTGAGCAAACTGTCGAAAAACATACCAGCCCCTCCCCCCTTATCTCCAATGTTTATCAATCGAAAAATCTAAAATAAGTATGATCAATAGAAATTAACGTATATTTTACAGGAAAAATAAACTCAACTCCCTAACTTTTATAATTTTTTTGATAATAGCAATAAACCGCCGAAAACAAAGTTAGGTTTGCGGTTCGCCAACAAAAGTACCTAGGTACATGTAAATTATACTCGTAAATTCTTGAACAAAAGTGATTCTTTTAATGTTTTACTTCTTTTATAGTATGGAAGCGGTGCGCGACTCCGACTCGCACTTGGCCGGTTTTTTTTTATGTTTTTCATTCATTTTTTAATTACTTATTTTTATTTTATGTTTTTTACTGATGGTCAGC
The DNA here is from genome assembly GCA_963855885.1 of Coenonympha glycerion. Classification (NCBI taxonomy): domain Eukaryota; kingdom Metazoa; phylum Arthropoda; class Insecta; order Lepidoptera; family Nymphalidae; genus Coenonympha; species Coenonympha glycerion. The sequence goes on along the minus strand of OY979630.1, from coordinate 13,070,358 downwards.
AGTTATGTGAAGGTATTTTCTGTTACTACTCTCCAATACCTTCATTTTGATACCCATATTATGATAGTTGAAGAAAAAATTTTTTTTCCACTTTTGAAAATGGCGCCTCACATATTGATTTTTCCAAAAAAATATAGTCTTTGTTACTCGGGAGGATCCAAGGATTCTAACGATACCCCATATATCCAAATCTGTTCAGCCGTTCAGAAGTTATGGAGGAATAAAGAAACATCACATACATACATACATACATACATACATACAAACATACATACATACATACATACATACATACATACATACATACATACATACATACATACATACATACATACATACATACATACATACATACATACATACATACATACATACATACATACATACATACATACATACATACATACATACACACATACATACGTACATACATACATGAACCCTAAAAACATTACACTCCTTTTTTTGAGCAGTCGTGTAAAAAGTAAAAAACGAGTTATTTTAGTTGAACAGATAAACAGTAACAGTATTTAAACTGTGGTTACGCGTGATGGTATTTGCACGTGGTGGAATTTACACTACCTACCATAATTTTCTTAGTTCGTATCAGAGTTTCTTCGGAGCTTTTGAGGACTAGGTATTTTGATAAACTCAAGAAACACTTACTATATAATTTTTTTAAATTCTCCTTCGCTTCCTGTCAGATAGTTTTTTTTTCCAGCGCATTTAAAAAATAAATAATTTTAGCGCGAAAGGAGCGTGAGTCGTGAAAACTTGCGCAGGTCCGTCTCGTATGGAGGCTCGTGAGCCACTGAGTACATCGTTTATTCGGTGCGTTAGACCATTTTATGACTTCTGTTAGGCGAAATTTTGCAGCAATTTTTTTATTTAATATCTGTCTGCGCAATGGATAGGCAATACAATGAGCTTACTTTACGTATAATTTTTATGAAATTTAGTCCAAAGCTTTGGAAATACCATTAAAAAAATGAACAAAAACGACCTGTTTTCAAAAATTTTTATGATCGAGGCAAGTTTAACTTATCGTGTTTTCATGAGGCCATTATAGAGATAAAGCATGTATCTTTAATATGTATTTTTAACAGTGAAAAAAAAACAATTTTTTCATGACTTTGAATTGCTTTGAAAAGTGGCGTAGTCGCTAAAAACCGGGATAATGGGCCGTTAAAACGTTTTACGTCAATTAAGTCTAAAGTATAGAGAGAGAGATTTATAGATAAATTTTTGTTTCGAAGCACTCACAGTAATAAAAGTCAGGAGTAAATTATAGACTCGAGACATTTTTAAACTTGTTATTATTTTGAGATAGGTATACTTACCCATTGGATATTTGTCTGTTTTAAAAAGTAAATCCACTGCTTGGAGAAAATCTTACACTATTCTGACGGACGATGAAAATATATTAATAGAAGTATTTATAAGTTAAAAGTGACAATATTAAGATACTTCGTACAATAATCGCAAGTTACATCGATAGCGCAAAAAATATCAGTTCGAATTTGATTTTATTGCACCACTGATTTACCATTTATTGAACTCTTCTATATCACGCGATCCCTGTTAATTATCTCGTTGGCCTCTGACATTGACTTTATATGCTCATTGCAATTAATTGAATGATACGAGGTTACTTTAAATGCAGCTGTATAAGATGCACAGATAAAATTTATTTATCAAGGAGCATGACACGGGAGTGCCCGCGAAATTAAATTTTTTTTGCAGTTTTTCGGCTTATGTTAGTAAAATCGTGGGAATGCCAATATTATTTTCACATGTTCATATATTTTTTGCTTAAAACTGTAAAGTTAACGACATTAGTCCCAGGTTTGCGAGTTACTCACTTCAACCTAGACGCTCGGACTAATAATATTTTTTTAAGTAAAGATATTGATATCCCACACCCATCCATGCACACACATATACACGTCAGTATAGTATTACGTACAATAAAAGAGGTTGATGATGATTAGTATTTTAATTGTAAATACACTGAGCCATCATTTTCCCGGTTGTTTAAACAGGAACAGGGAAAATATAACGCATTCAATTAGACGAGTGTTTCTAAAAACTGCGAGTCATATTTCAGAAGAACATTCGCTACACCTGGATGTTTGTAATAACTCCAGAGCATACAGGTACTAAAACAGCACACGTCGACTAATATAAATAGTCGCCAATAAAAACAATATTGCCGCGTTATGGGGGCAATAAAGAGAACAGCTTTTCGAAATGTTGCGCGCTGGGGTGGATTGTGCTGCGCTTGATACATCGCTAACTATCAGGCACAGGCTTCGATCATAATGGCTAATAAGTAGTATACATATATCATGGAATAATATTATTATAGGGTGAGTGCTGACACAGGGGGGTGCATGGTGTGCTTGTTTGTTAAGGAAATGTACATATTTATTAACTCTTATGACATTCGACGCACGTTTCGCTCCAACTCCGGGACATCCTCAAGTGGTTTATATATTAGTTTATGTCCCCGGTGAAATTGTTTGTGGTGTTGCATTGATTGCTTGTAAATTTGTATTCGTGCTGGAGTGGGAGGGCAGGCGGTGCATGGCTTGTTACTGCACGTTAGACCATCACCATACCTACAGATTCTTTTAAGGTACCTAGCAGATTATAGCAGACCAATCTTAGGTATTAAGCTAATGGACATATCTGTTATTAGCAAACTGTGTAAATATGTACATACGTATATTTCTAGATATTACTATTTGACCCGGCAAACGTTGTTTTGCCATTAGAAAAAAAAACTTACGATCTACTTCTCAGAGCTATCAATCATACACAGAAAATTCCATAATCATCGGTCGAGCCGTCTCAAAAGAGTTTGGTAACAAAAATTGGCACGAGAATTATACATATTAGAGAACGAAACTTTGTAACTTGTTTTTTGGGCACAAAACAGATATTTTATAGATCTCTTTCCGGTAAGCGCTGAGTTTGACTGCCTTAATGGACCAATCGCCTGAAGAAATTCGCTGGTGGTAGGTAGGATGAAGTAGGCGATGATGAGATTTGGAAGTGTATTCTCAGAAGGGCCTATGTACTCGTATGTCTAACCCTTTGCCTATGAGATGTACGTTTCATACACGCAAGTTCCAGCAATAAATAGGAATAACCTCTAATTACTTGTCGTTTAGAAACTCTATGTAAAATCGTTCAATGTAAGACTGTAATTAATTCTAATTTATGTTTTATGTTTCTTAATTGAATCCAATAATTTTATAGCCTGACATTATATTTTATGAGCGACTTTGCTTTGTTTACTAACCTTGACCTCTAAAATACCTTCGAGTATGGTGTCAAAATATTTTCGCACTTTAACGGTCTGACATAAAATTGTTATATTTTTTGGCAGAAACACAAACAAAATATAAACAATCGGAATAGATTCAATTATTTATCGATTCTCAACAAACTTTCGGGTTGGCCTTAAACCAAAACTAACTTAGTATATACCGTAACGAGTTACGACTCTACAATACTACCTTGGATATACAGCTACAGTATAATATATCGCAGCCACCAGTTTATTACCTACTGCCCAGCTATAAAATGATCTCCCAGTTTCATTATACGTTCATGAATTTATTGGTTCTCCTGGTAGCTGCACAGTGCACACCTAGATAAATTCATTGCTGCTATTCCATAGTAGTTATTTGTTGCGGGGTTTCCGCTTCCGCTGACGTTTTCTCCCCGGAGAACTATCTGATTTATTGTCAGCTAATACGGCGACAAAGAAGAATATCGTATGACGGGATATTGCGAGAAAATTGAAAACAGGGAGGAAATTTGAGTTTGAAACTTAAGGTTGAGGTATAAGTTAAAACCTTGATAGCTTTTACGCTACAACAAGCGTAATTTATAGAACAAGATACTTGTATTGTATTGTATGCAAGATAAAATATAAAAGAATTCTTGTATTATACTTGCCATGTATTAGGATGTGGTGATATAATATTAAGAAAGTTGGGTTGGTGCGTCGAGTACAGAAGCTAAGTACATTGCGTGGGCTGCGTAAAAAAGTTTATGTGTTCAACAGTGAAATTCATGTTGTCTGATGATGAAGAGATGATGAATGGCTTGGCGGGAAATCATCGTCTGTAATTCAAATAATATACGAAATATTTCTGCGCACTTATCCTTAGGGGTTAAGTTTAATTAATTTTTACTTTTCCGCAGTGAAAGCAGATTAAATGTTCAAGTTACGTAAAAGTACAAATTAAAAACAAGAAAATCTCTTGAGAATTTAACATTTTTAATTTTCCGCTCGTCGAGCGAGCTTCAGCAACGGCGTTTTCATCGGGAATCCTTTGGGTTCTTGTATAATAATTTTTGCATTTGTTTTCAATGAGAGGAACTGAAATGTTAATGAGTGAACTCAGATGTCTAAAGGCAAATACCCTTAGACCAAAGATTTGTAATAGGTCGTCGCTCTCGCTCAGCTCTACAACGACAGCTCCGTGAATGCGGCAACTTTTTTTTGTAGTGTGTCAATTTGAAATTTGTATGATGCGCGAATGCTTGTGTGCGTGAAAAATTGTGTAGCGACGGCTCGCGTTTGTCAACTTGTGCAGAGTATTTTATGCCGCACTTTTGATGTCGAGGGCGACCTCTTGGACCTCTATGCAAATGACAATTGACTACCAGACGCACGTCTTGTTATTTATTTAATGATGTGGCTTTGACATGGCTGCAGCTTGCCACATATTCCTGCCTCTTAATTACAGACGGAGTCAATTCTCCAGCAGCACCATTATTATCTGACTCCCTCATTCAAAAACCTAATAGTGGTGGAATAGTTATTCTCTGTTTGTCTCTTTACTTCAAATGCCAAATTACTGTTGACAATCAAAGTCAACAGTATATAACTATTCCACCCGGAATTGTATGTTTATGAATAAGCGGGTTACATTGTCTCTTATTAAGTACCATGGGATCACTTAGTACTTACCTACTAATGCCGGTTCCCAAATATTCTCTCTATCTTCTATTTGCCCTACTTAAGATATCAATGTGACATACGCTCAATGCAAGTTATGTCAAATTTCTATATCTAGTAAGGCAAACCATGGATAGATCGAATATTGGGAACCGCCATAAGTCGTCTCCTAGTCACATGACTGTCAAATATCTCAGGTTACTGATGTTGGGCGTGGTTCTTTACAAGTTAACTCCTTTCAGGAATCCCTTTGTCCGCTAGTCACGCGCCGCACTCAATCTACTGCTGGTCTAATCGCGCGAACAGGCCTTAGTCTCACATATTAATCAACTTTAGAAGCTTCAGCGATTCAGGGGAGCGTGAGCGCGGGCCGCTTAAAGTGTACGGGTATAATCAACTTGGAGGAGTGACACGATTCTACGACACCGTAAACAAGTGTTTGAAACAACAATTTGTAAGCTTAGGCGGTGGTCTGTAACAGACGCGTTAGGTCCAATGACGAAAACGCTACGCTATAGGAGGACGGGAAAGATGTGACGTATGTCAACATACGTAGCCGAAAATTTCTTAAATATGGCGTCACGCTTCATACATTTCCGCACTGCTGACATAGCACATCGCTGTCGGTCGCATACATTAGCGCCATTTTACAGTTTTGTCAACTTTAATATCAGGCTTCAGGGCGGACCTTAAAAATGTATGTGGGCTGATTCTTTAATATGTTTAATCAATGGTTAGGTCTCACCCGACGGGACACTGTACGCGGGCTATGAATGTTTACTATGAGATGTACTAACTACTAGCAACGAATATATAATCTACTAGCGGACGCCCGCGGCTTCGCTCACGTTGAACCTCTGCTTTACAACCTCAGGCGTTTAATTTCCAAAATTCCTATCGTAACTGCTATTAATTTTAATTTTTACGATAAATTCTTTCTTTGTTCTTGCTGCTATAGTCACTTATCGATTTTGAAAATATGAGGTCGTACAAAAAGTTTAATATACACTGGCTAGTTTATTTGAAAAGTGTGATACTTACTTTTGCAGGCCAGTTTAGTTTAATCAGGGTTCCGTACCTAAAGGGTAATACACGGGAACCCTATTACTAATACTACGCTGTCTGCCCGTACGTCCGTCCGTCCGTGCTTGCTTGCTACTATGGTCCGATATGGGTTTTGAAAGCATTCGGCCCATTAACAAAAAAAATAAAAAAGGGCGACCACTTTTTTCTTCCTTTCTTTAAATTCTTTCTCTATGGTTGCTGTCATAGTAAGATATCGATTTTCAAAGCAATCGGCCCAATAACAAAAAAGTACAAAATGGCGGCCACTTTTTTAAATTTTGACCACAAATTCCTCCTCCATGCTTGTTGCGATACTCAAAGATCTATTTTCAGAGCAATCGGCTCAGTAATAAAAAAAATCAAAATGGCGGCCACTTTTTTTAAATTTTGACCACAAATTCCTTCTCCAAGCTTGTTGCGATACTCAAATATCGATTTTCAGAGCAATCGGCCCAGCAACAAATAAGTTCAAAATGGCGGCCACTTTTTTAAATTTTGACCACCAATTCCTTCTCCAAGTTTGTTGCGATACTCAAATATCGATTTTCAGAGCAATCGGCCCAGTAACAAAAAAGTTCAAAATGGCGGCCACTTTTTTTTAATTATGACCACAAATTCCTACTCCATGCTTGTTGCGATACTCAAATATCGATTTTTAGAGCAATCGGCTCAGTAACAAAAAAGTTCGTAATTTTTGTATGGGAAAATCCCTTAAATGTTTTACCCCTTAAAATAAGAATTTCTGAAATCCCCGTCTTAGTACGAATTTATGACCTCATATCAACCTAGGTACCGAATTTCAAATCTCTACGACTTTTAGTTTTTCGGGAATTCCTGGAACAACGAAAAAAAATCACTTTTGTATGGGAAAATCCCTTAAATATACGATTTTTACCCCTTAACATTCGAATTTCTGGAATCCCCGTCTTAGTACGAATTCATGACCTAATATCAACCTAGGTACCGAATTTCAGATCTCTAGGACTTTAAGTTTTTCGGGAATTCCTGGAACAACGAAAAAAATTCACTTTGGTATGGAAAAAACCCTTTAATGTACGATTTTTACCACTTAAAATTTGAATTTCTGGAATCCCCGTCTTAGTACGAATTCATGACCTAATATCTACCTAGGCACCAAATTTCAGATATCTAGGTCTTTTAGTTTTTCGGGAATTCCTGGAACAACGAAAAAAATTCACTTTTGTATGGGAAAATCCTTTTAATGTACGATTTTTCCCCCTTAACATTTGAATTTCTGGAATCCCCGTCTTAGTACGAATTCATGATCTAATATATCTACCTAGGCACCAAATTTCAGATCTCTACGACCTATAGTTTAGGCGGAATCCGTGGAACAACCAAAATGCCTCATTCTTTATATATATATAGCTACTCGTGCTGATTCACTCACTGATTGATCACCTCTCCTGAACATTTTTGTATGAAAATTTTTTTTTTCAATGGCCATTTCGTATATAAGGGAAAAATTTATTCGGAGGAAAAATACGGAGAGAGCTGATCATTGAGGATTTCGAAGACGGGTCAAGAGCACAGCCAAGGGTATTGAAGATAGGTGGGGGGTGCTCGACCAAATGTCATTTGAAATGTCATCCAATTGGCAGATAGCTGAAAAAAAATTCAAAATGGCGGATTCAAAATGGCGGCCAAACGAATTTCGTCAATATCTCGGAAAGTATAAAAGATGGAACAGTGGTTTCTTGACAAGAACTGATCATGACAAAGAGGTCTATTCGACGGCTGGAAAAAAAAATCCAAAATGGCGGAATTTTTTTATTCATACAAAATGTATGGGAAATGTTGAAGTGACTAACAGTTGGTAATTATGCAAGGTTGTGATGCGGTTTTTCGGAGAGTTACTAGAGAAAAATATGGAGAGAGCTGATGATTGAGGATTTCGGAGACGGGTGAAGAGCACAGCCAGGGTATCGAAGATAGGTGGGGGTGCTCGACCAAATGTAACTCGAAACGTCATCCAATTGGCAGTTAGCTGAAAAAAAAATCAAAATGGCGGATTCAAGATGGCCGCCATACAAATTTCGTGTTGTTCTATCTCGGAAAGTATAAAAGACAAGAGAGTGATTTTTTTGCAAGACGTAATTAGAATCTCAAGGTCTACGGGATGAATGAAAAAAAATCAAAGTGGTTGAATTTATTTTTCCATGGAAAATGTGAATGCTACAATGAACAAGGCCTATGAAAAACTATGAAAAGTATGAGAAGAGATGATGGTCTACGATTTGGATGGTGATTGAGGAGCACGGTCCTCAATCACCATCCAATATGTATGTACATACTTAATATGCCATACATAAAAATACACTGAACCTCACCGGTGAGGTTCAGTGTATTTTTTATTCAAACAGCCCTTAACTATCTTTAAATCCATGACCGTGCTCCGAGGTAATTCTTTTAGCCCATTGCCAATCGGATTCCAATTGGCGATGGAGATGACGGCGATTCTTAAATAGGTGAGAAGACAGCCCGCGGGCCACATGTGGCCCGCGCTCCCACGCGCCCTACTAGTTTATATATATAGACTAGTGTGGTCTCGTCAGTCGTACGCCGCCGCGTCAGAGAAAAAGCGTTTTAAAAGACTTTCAAAAGAAAGAAGGAGGGTACAACTTCAGAAATTATGTCTTTAACGTTTGAACTGTCTTTGAATTTTTATGTTTTTTTTTAATACTTGGCATGTATAAGTTTGTTTTATTTAAAGGCGAAAATGAATATACTATTATTATATCAGAGAATGGCGACGGCAACCCACCATTCTTGTCCAAGTTTTCGACAATTTTTGGATTATATTTAAGTCATGACTTTATTCCAGCCTTCCGTCATGATAATAAATCAGGCATATCAAATCCTCTAGTCTTTTGGGATATTGTAGAGTCAGAAAACTTTTTTTATTTGAAATCTCCCGTAACTGAACACGTAACTCATTTCATACACCTCTTGAACCAGTCAAATTTATTTAAATAACTTTCATAATAAATTATGAACTTTTATTCGAGATTGGGCAAGACGAATTGAAGTTTCAGGAAAATTTAAATCTAAGTAAGTGATAAATGGAAGTTTTAGTTCCATAATAGAGGGAACGCACAACTTTAAGTAAACTTTGAGAAATAATTGTTTTAAAGGGTAAGGATGGGAGATTATTTCCTAAAAAGACTTCAAGTGTATTTAGGTATAAGTCATTAACTTTATTTTTAGGGTTCCGTAACCAAATGGCAAAAACGGAACCCTTAGAGATTCGTCATGTCTGTCTGTCTGTCCGCTTTTTTGCCACATGAAAGTATAAGAACTACGATTATACTGTTGAAAGTACTGTATTCCGTGAGATTTTCACACAAAAACAAAAAAATAACGTTGTTGAAAAGTTTCTCATACCAAATCATCCTTAAATAGCTGATTGCCACGGTGGATACTTATTACGAAAGTTTCAACCAGTGTGTGAAGACTGGGATGTTTTTCATGTTGGAATTTTTGTGACGGACCAAATTCATTTTTTTCGCCTATAGCCCTCGGCTGTACCGTTCGAAAACAAACTTCGTTTAAAAAATAAAGAAAAAGCCGTTCTAGGTAAAACCGTCACGATGCCAAAGCATAAAAAAATTAAAATGTTCAAGTACAATAAATCGTATCGTGGGTCGATAACTTTGTCAAAGACGCACCGCCCGCCCTGTACGTGTACTCCATCGAGCAATTAGTAAACACTACCCCATCGGCACGTTTAATTCGTGTTCCATTTAAATGGTTCATTGCATCATTGAGCAACACTGAACACTGCTATCCGCCTTGTCCGTAAGACCATAGACCGCTCGTCTGTGGAACAATTCAACGCTCACGTTTCATACAAACAATCCGATATACTTTTTTCATAAGTTGACATTATAGGGTTAGTACAGGTTTTTGTACAAATTTCGAGTCTGCTCGCTTCGAATAAACGGATCGGTTTCCTCCATACATCTACAGCCAGTAGCGACCCAAGCGGGTAACCGCTGAGCTTATACACATATTGTGGTAAACGTACAGTAAGAAATAGGGTATTTGACTCCAATTTTTTTATTACTTTATTATAAAGTAGAATTAAAATAATGACGTGCACTGAAAGAACTAATTAAATCGATCAAATAACAAAAAGTTATAAGCATTTAAAGATTTGTGATTAGACAGAGATAGCAACATGAAATAGTGACGTCACACCTTACCAATGCCATAGGAGCTTCGTGCGGCTTCATACAAATTTTCGTTTTGCGAGAAAGGGATAGAAGATCCCCCCACTCCAAAGTTTAAACGCCTGTAACTTTGTAAATCTTCGTTGGATTTTAATATTTCTTTCACTGCACGTTATTATTTTTATCCTAGTTTATAATAAAGTAATATTTTTTATCAAATTCAAAAGTAGTGTAAGACCCAATTGGAATGGTTACTCTGATAAAATACTTGCACACAATTTACGGAAAATAAGATGACTTCTATGTGCTAACCCCTAATTATTTAATTTATTAATGAGTAAATCGGTGATTAGTGTAATTAGCAAGTATCTGGTTTTAATAAATGTAGTATGTGTTACTGTAATATCTGAAATAAATTACTTTGAATCGAGCGTATAAAGTAAACTGTAATCAAAACCAAAATGCGGCAAGTCCACGAATTTTAAGTTAACTATTTAATTTAGCTATTAGTATTAAATATAATATGAAGCAAATGAGAAACAGAATGAGGAAACAAGATGAACGAAATAACCTCACCTTACGTATGAAAGTTGTTTTAATGTAACACATTACATCATTAATGCGAGCGAGTGAGTTAACGATACAAATTAAGTTTAATATCATTCCATTTGCACCCTTGCGCCCTAATTCGTTATGGTGCATAAAATACACGAAGTAGCACTGTAGGCTGTAGGTAAGTAATAAAATAATCAACATCCGTCAAAGAGTGTACTATAACCGTGTTAAGCCCTCAGCTGCAGACGCAAGTGCCTCTCCTAATCCGGATAATACCACAGCTTCGACGTGGTTACTTTTTATCACTCGCTGCTAGATCTTGCCAGTGGTAAACTGTGTAAACTAAATAGCGTTATAAATCGCAACTACTCTAAAACTAACTCTATACTAGACTTACTTCTACTACTTACTTACTACTGCTACTACTCTAGCACTACTATAAATGATATGGCTAAGATGGCATGGATAAGACACGAATTTATATATTTATAGTGACATTTCATTCATTTGAATTTGCCGCGCTTCGCGTATCAGCTGTCTGTCGCGTAGGTACCTATGATTAGTGATCTGTGTCGATGATTTAAAATGGCGAGGGACGCTGAAATTGTTGTGTGCGTTTTTGTCGTAATAAAAACTCATAGAAAGAATGTGATTGAGGACTCGAGATATAGTGAACTTTAAATGTCGTTTCTTTGTTATTTCAGGTGAGATAGAAGTGTAATTGTCGTAACTTGATAATAACTAGATAATTGTAAAATAAAACAAAACTTGTAATAAAACAAAACTTTGTTATTTCAGAGAAACAATTTTGTGTTTTATTTTGGAGATCCTCAATGTCTTACATATTATTTGTATTTCCGACAGTGTAATGATATACAGGTTCCGTACGGCAAGTAATAAAAACAAGTAACAAAAATAACCCATACCTACTCAGAAACTTTAAACTTTTTAAAATTTTCGCCATATTGTTAATCTAATGAGAACATGTGATATTTACGTGTTTGCAAGCGCATTGATCACATACATGAAGTATTGAGTTCTATAGAGTCACAGTAGAACTCCAAATACCCTTTTTATCATAATTAGGTTTAGGAATCCTTAAAAATCTGGAGGTTCTCTTATTGTATTTCTAATCATAATAATAATATTACTATATTACTATTGTTATATGAACGATTCGTTTAATCTTGAAAGAGAGTAGCTAGAAAATCTTTAGGGAGAAAACATGAATCTAATACAAGTAACAGTATTGATAAGTTAGGTTTATTAATACAAACACCATAATAAAAATAAGTCTTTTGAATCCAATTTTTGATAAAATACGTACATCTCTAGCACATCTGTTCAGCACAGCTCTGAAGATAAAGCATTCCCTATAATTCGATTGTTAAGAAATGATATAAATGTTAAGTAATGCAGGCAATAACATATAATAACATATAGGAAGAGAGACCCTCGTCAAGCAGTTGACAATTGTCGTCAGTGGAAACGGATGAACAGATGTTATTTTTGCACACCATAATCCGATAATTAAATTGCTTCTCAAATTGCAAAGTCTCAGATAAGATCAATCGGAATAAAATCACAGATTGTCCGGATAATTCTATTAAGATAACGCTGATCTAGCTGTATTGGCGTCGATAGAAGTTTGCAATAAACTCTACTTCCTATACAGTCGATAAAAGCTCACAATAAACTCAACTTTCATTCTACAACAAATGAATAGATGTCGCTCGAAAACATCAGTTAAAGTTGCTGGAAGAAAAGAGACACACAGAAAAGAGACAGAGAGTTGTTTCCCTAGTAATGTTTTGCTTAATCCTTTCGGTTTAGGCGAAATTCGTCTGAAATTGAATTCGAATAGGCTCTAGGCTATACAAGTGTGTCTTTTATCATTAATAAGCCTTCAAAGAGCTATACTTTTGAGTCAACTTTACCAGTATGCCTACTTAAAAATTCCTTTTCCGTACATCATTTATCATTCCTTCCTGTGCTCGTAAGATTTTTATTGAAATACAAATAAAAGTGTATGAAAATTGAAATTGCCGAGTTTTTATTACGACGCCTTTCGAAAAGCTTTCTTTTTAGCTTATCAAATATTTGGAGCGGTGCTCGCGTAATCGCAATCCGGTGTCGGGGATTACGTTGACAGAGGTTTTCATTACTGCGAAACGGAAAGGAAAGGCAAAATAAAAGACGTAATTCCGTTCTCATGTTTAAACCGCGCTAATGCGGTAAAGGGTCGAGGAAAATCTTCGTTCGGGAAATTACTGGCCGCCATTTCACTGCCTTTCTGTCAGTCAAAAACTCTCGTCTACGTTAATGCTTGTTCATTATCTACATAGCTATCATATAATGGCCTGTTATTTATTATTATTGTCGTATAATTGCTAGATGAACGGATGCATCAAGATTCAAGCATGATCTTCCTATGCAAGTGTGAAGAAAATATTTGTAGAATCTTTCGAACCCAATTCTCGTTTCAACTTAAGACCATGGTTGGCTGATGTACGATGCAGCTGTTCGCGGAAGTTTTCAGATTCGCGATTTGTTTCTTTAGTTTGCATAATACAAGAACCCATTGGATGCGGTTCTATCTCGAAGCCCGTTGGCGAAGAAATTGCAAACAAAGTTTGCGGTTGAACGACACAACGCGTCCGTGGAAAGCGGAGTAAACAAAATCTCTTTTGTTGTTAGAATTGGAGCAAGAGAACTATTTAATTTGTTTTCTTTCGGCAAATACTTTGTCTTCGGTAAATCGGTAATTTTGTAGCTATACGAGTGCATTAAATTGCAGTAGATTTCTTCATTACGAGTTTTTTTTTTAAAGAAAAAAATATTTTTGCGCCTATGCCTTATCACCACAGTGTTATCATGAAAGCCCTGTTTGTAAGAATAGCATTAATATTTCATCCTTTGTCCTGCCAATCACACTAATATTATAAAGGCGAAAGTTTGTGTGTATATTATACTTCTTAACGTTTAATTAAATCAAATGCAAATACCATAAAAAGCTTATCTAAATTATTTAACGTATGTTAAATAGAACTTTCTTGTTTTAAATAGTTAAAAAACCTAGTTCTTGTTTATAAGGGAATGTCGTTTGTCACTGTCGCCATCGATGTTTCTGTGGGGAGCGGGTGGATTTAGACCGATAATAATTACTTTTTCCAGTTCCAATATTTTTTTTCGTCTCCGGATTTGAATGATAAATATCTACCGATTTCGCTGTGATGCGCCCATCCATCCATCTTTATCATAAGAGGATATTTTGAAATTAAGTCTTCTTAAATGTCACAATTAGGCAAAAAGTTTTAACTTGAGTATTTTAACTATCATTTAAAAAATGACTGTGATGTGAACAGTTCCAAGTAAGGGTTTGGAAATCCCTGAAAATGTTTATCTTAACTTATCAATTTAATCTTGATAAATCTATATTTGTTTCGTTCAATAAACATAACATATATACTTACAAAGGTTACAGGTAGTTTTTTTGCATCATCCAAAATTTTTGTTTTAGCAACCAAGACACAGTATGGCTCTAAAATCACGGTATCGATATTCAGTACCTACATTGTTTATCTATTTGTGTGTCACAAGGCTAAAAGCAAATGGATGTCAAACATCCCTTCTCTCAAGTACGATAGTTCCGTTTCAGATTAGCAAAACGATAACATTGTATTGGTTTCGAGTGATGTGGCAAGATAGGCTCAAGATATGCGACTGCAGGGTACAGACAGAAGCCTGAACGTTCGAGACAGACTACAATAACGAACAATGCTCTTAGAATATCACCAAACGTTTGTTCCTGCGTGTCAAAGACCGTAGACAAAGATGGATTGCTTTCCTGATTGATACACAATTGCGTGCCGCACTGTAAGAGGCTGATACAAGCGACAAAGACGCTCTACACAAGTCATTACACAATTTCAATGGCATAACGAGTTTAATACAAGTTTCAGATTAGTAAAATTATCTGTAAAAATTGTTTTGTTGTTGTTAACAAGGACTGAGTGAGTAGTTAAGCAGTAGTTTTGCTTGAAAAGTATAATTTGCCTATGGCTAGGCAATGAATAAAATTTTGAAACTTTTTCAAAGTAATTAAAAAGGTATCTTGCTAACAGAAAAATCGACTATTTGTGAGCCAGATTCCCGCACAGAGAAATTCGTACAGATGGAGACTTTGATAACTAACCGCAAAACCAACACCCCGACTTTCCCTTCCCTTTTAAACCAAAATAAAAATATTTGTTTTATCCATTGAGTAACTATATACAAAGGTGTTTTATCCAATGTTTTTGAGCCAGTATAATGCCAATCACAATGCTGATAATATGATAAATGCGAAAATGTAAGTTTTTTGTCATAAATTCACTCTAAAGTTATAAAAATATTGTCCTTGGATGTTAAATATAAATACCTAATACATACTTGTAATTTATTACTATTTGGGGTCTAGCTAAAATTTATATCGACAAAAACTATAAAGTGTCACTTTACATGATTAGTGAGATAGAAAACCCATTAGGCCTGTCAACAAGCTTATTATCACTTCCTTTTTTATCGAGCCTCTTGCGATACTCAGGAAAATTGATATCATGCATAAATTGATATTATCTCAGCACTGGTTTCAGATTGCGAATATTGCGCTTGATGCAAACCAGGTCTTAATGTGTGCGCTGGCGTAATTTTAATAAGAACTCGTTTTTGTACGTCCTTCCATGTTACTTTTGAAGAATTTCGATTTTTTTGTTATTTTCTTAAATTGCCTCTTGATACCTACTAAATTAATATTTTTGTTAGCAAGTATTACAAAGATTTGCTTTATTGGACTTACATGAAAATTTTGTTGTTTTGTATCCAACGTACATATAAATATAAAAGGACTGACTGATGTATCAACGCATAGCTGAATCCATTGGACGAATCGGGCTATGGCATACTGTATAACAGATAGCTATAATATCGTAACAAGAAAGGATTTCCTAAAATTTTATTCCTTAAAAAAATATTAGGTCACGTCAGGAAAACCGCGTGCGCAATATGTCGAGGATTAAAGATATTACTCACTGTTTGACGGTAATATTGTGAAAAGGTATACCTATCTAGGTATAAATCTGGTAATGTAGACTTCGACTATGTAAAAGTTATTCACATATCTTAAAAATCAAAGTCTTAAAATTTTATTGCATTGTGAAAGCTGAAAGGAGTGAAGGTGAGGCGTGTTCTCCTCCACATAATCTGGGAATAAGATCGGAGAAGAAGTTTCTAAAAATATAATTATCAACATACAAACATTAAAAGATCTACCTGAATTTCCACTTAGGGAAAACGTGTCGACTCGTCATTTCTTTGAAATAGTTTCCAACAGCAACTAATCTCTACGGTATTTCTGGGTTGTAAATATAAGTGGGCTCGGTGAATGAACGGTGAAATCTGTGCGCGATTGTCCGTGGCGTCATGCCAACGGAACTCCTCAGCAAACGATATTGACACACACGTCATGCCAGGTATCAGGGATTCATATACCAAAGAATGATGAGACGAGCAATACGTTCACCTGATCTAAAGTAATATGCCCATCTACAAGTCGCGGTAAGTATGACTAGCGCTCAACGAAAAATGGAGTAGCTGCGTATGATGGAACCACTTAGCAAGTGATATCGACACGCGTCATGCCAGGTATCAGGGATTTATATACCAAAGAATGGCGTGACAAGCAAGACATTCACCTGATGTAAAGAAATATGCCTATCTACAAGTCTCGGCAAGTATGTCTAGCGCTCAACGAAACGTGGAGTAGATGCGCATGACGGAGCCCCTCAGCAAACTATACTGGCCTGCAAAAGTGAGTATCACACTTTTCAATATTAAATTGATACACAGTGTGATACTTACTTTTGCAGCCCAGTGTATATCGACACACACGTCATGTTAGGTATCAGGGATTTATATATCAAAGAATGACGAGACGAGCAATCTCTAGAATGGTGATAGGTTCTACTAAACGCTCTCTGCCACTGAGCAGAAGCCCACAACAAACTCAGTCGCGTTTTCTTTTATCTTATCACCATTTAATAACAATGAGTATAATAAAAGTGAGTGTAGTAATATTAAATAGGCTAGTAACATCAGAGTCATACATTCGCAAGGGATTGTGTCGCTCATATAGTCCTCACTAATCGACACTCAGCGACATCACAAATTAGAGTGAAATTTATATAATATGAAATTATGAATACTTCGAACGGTGTGGTACCCCTAGAAGCTCCAGGGTACCACGGGCAAAACAATTTCCCGTGGTACCCCGGGGGGACCATCGGGGGTACCACGGGCAATAAACGTTTCTAAATAACTAAATACCTAGGTATCTTAGTCGGCGTATCGAACCATCGAAAATAATAATTCAAATGCGCATCTGTTATTTTCGCATGAACAGGCAACGACCAACAAATATTATGGGCGATATGGCCCACAATCAACCACGCATGACTTACAGACTTGTAAAGATGCGAAAGAGCGAAGAAATCGAGGGTTGGATATCCGCGGTGGCGTTTTGCCAAACCACCCGAATATCCGCTACGGAAAGCCTTATCGGGTATCACTTCACTTACGGCCGCTGAATAGAGGGTAATATTTGCCAACAGTCGCCAATATCGCCGAATGTAGCCTACACTTCGAGTGTATGACACTTCTGCATACCATTTATCATGTTCGATATGTTTACCTTTAGGGTTTTGCAATTTGGTAACCACTTTGTCATTGAATTCATGGACGGATGTCGTAATTTTGGGCATTCCTTGGTAATATGATCAGGATCAGACCCATCTATAAAATTGTTTTGATTGAAATTTTACATGACAGTATGAAAATTTTAAAACAATATTACAATAATACTGCTATATGAGATGATGGTACGGCCCCTGTACCCTTTTATTTTGTCCTTTGTACCGTTCGGTTCATCCATTTGGAATCTACAATATCGCAATGTGTTATCTTTTTACGAGTAAGTATATGTGGACTGAAATTAAGGCAGTTAAAACTTTTTATTCAAAAATGGTTACAAATATTATGCTTGATTTGAAGGTCATCCTTTTTCTAATTTCCTGAGGAACTTGTCAGGAGATTAGAAAAGCGTTAGAAATTTTAGATTTTTTAGAAAATTAGTATTTATAAGTATTTAAAGTTGTATCCCTAAACTTGTTTGTGTTTAGTTTATTCTTTTTATATATTTTTATTCAGTTGTGTGCAATAAAGAGTTTATCTATCTATCTATCCATCTATCTTTCTATATATATCTATCTATCTATTTTATCGGTATCAAATATTCTACGAAGAATGTTCCGAGTCACTGGAAAGACATTCATTAGAGCTGGCAGACTTGTTAAAATATTTGTATCGCCATTAGATACAAACATTTCACGCGACCGATCATCATGATTCAACGAATAAATTTCAGCTGTTAAGTTACAGAAAATACTTTTTTGACTTTCACCCATTCATTTAACTTCCTACCCAACAATAATTTGTCTTTGTCCAATATTTATGCTCGTGTAAGCATGGAAATTGGCACTGAATGGACCGTCGCGAGGGAAATGGCTTTTTTACCAACCCAATGAATCATTAACTTATTTTCTTGTTTGTTTTGTGACTTAGTTATTTTTGAATGTACAGAAGCGAAAATAGAAAGAAATTAAGAAGTTTGGTCCGAACCAGATTTTAACAAGTCGCTCTTTCCTCTTACAGTCCACAGGCGTTTGATGAAACGTTGTTGGATATTTTCCCTAAACCCTGGGATTTGGCTGTTTACTTCAGAGTCTCTGTGAGTTGTGACGACACTAAAAGATTTGGTAAAGCTCGCTGCTAACTTTAATATAGTTTGAAAAATGAAATGTTGTGTATAGGATTGTCTGATATTGTCTTTATGTCAAAAATTTTTGTGCGTGAATGTTTAATCGTAAATAAATAAAAGTTTCTAATATGGGAGGCAACTTAAACTGACGGTGTCAGAGGTAAACATACAGCTTGGTCTTGTAGCTTATTGTGTACAAACTTTAATTACATCACACGATAGATGAAGGATCAAAGACTTAATTTCATTACACTCATTCACAATACTTTATCACAAGTTTTGGCAGTTACTCGTGAAATTCGCACAGTGTCGCATACTTCATTTATCTTCCAAGCATTTTTTTAAATCATGGAAATTGTTAGAGTGTACGAGTATGTCGTATCCGGAAACGTGGCTGTGTTTTTTTTACGAAAATTGTTATTTTTACAACAAGGATTTAAAAACTTCAAAAGCTGTAAAACAACGCGGTTTATATGACGCTTTTTCATATTATACTTATGTTAAAGCTCCCCGGTGGCCGCTAAATGATGGATATAAAAATAAAATATTTTATATTCTGAACACCCAACGCTGGCGGGATGCCAGGGCTTTAAAACAATGTTTCACAAATATGTTTGACATGTTGCGTTTTTTTGCGGTTATATGAGGCTTGGTGTAAAATTGCATGTGCAGTTTTACATTTAGGGTGTTGCCGGATATTTGCATTTAGTATTTACATTTTTCTTTAAGCTGCTATGTTGGTTGGTAATTATCAAATTTAACGAAGCATACATACACTTTATTTATAAGACTTATTAAAAATATAAGCAAATTATGTTCGGTCACTCATTAAAAAGCCTTGTAACGAAGAAAATCCTCTTACGAATTCAGCGTAGTTCTTACGTTAGTACTTTGTACGAGAATTGTTACTTTTGAAATTGAATTTATTGTGTTGCTTCAATAAAACATTCTTCAATAAAATAATAAAAAGTTTACGGGGTTATAAATTATGTTATTTAAAAAGACGACGTACTGTGGTCTGTGGCTATGTATTAAGAGTATATTTCCATGTGTTTTATATCACTTATGTTATTTAAAAAGACGACGTACTGTGGTCTGTGGCTATGTATTAAAAGTATATTTCAATGTGTTTTATATCACGTCGGGGTTACCAATTTTTGTGGCACTCTTCTATATCCATAATCTATTGTAAGTACTAAGCATCTTATTGTGTTTTCATTGCACTAATCCCTACGGTTTATAGTTATTTTATTGTTATCTAGCTGTTCCCATGCTGGGTTCGCCTCATAAGAGAAAATAAGTGAACAAACACGTCGCGTCGCGTCATTCCGATGCAGCGGGTTACTTGCAGAAAACAATATTAAATTTTTAGCTGCCTGTCAGCTGTACGCGCATTTACTAAAGCCTCATTTTAATTTAACAGGCATGTGTAATTTGTACTGAGTAGCGCGTATGGCGGGGTGCCAAGCGCACTAAGCGCCCTGTTCGATGATAAATATTTGCCATGCGGGGCACAAAATTACTTCGCAATATATACCGTCCGCGCCCGTGCCTCCTGAAGCCATACATCATCGCTATCTTGCTTATTATTACGTTGTGTCCGAAAATATTTCGGTGTGGACCCTGATCGGATATTATGTTTATAGGAACATGGTTACTTGGACTGTATGGTGGAAGCGCATAGTAAAGACTACTTTACTTTACACGTTTTCACCATTTACTTTAAGACATTATGTGTTGACTCTCAGTAAAGTCTTTGACAGTGTTATTAATATTTATTCTCAGTAAATAAAAGCCAAGCGAGCAGCAGAGTCTTGTTATTGTTGACTGATAAATTAATGGCTGTTTGTCCTAATACCTCTTTCTCTGTAACAGTATAGATACACGTCGCTCGGATTGCCTCCCGGTTATTTACCTTGCTTCTGTTATAGCCCTTGATTGTAAACAAGTTGTGGTGACGTCCCAAGGAAATTTAATAAAAGTATTTCTATGTGTCACACTCTGAGAGAGCAGCTTGTAATTAAATATCTGCTTGAGTTCTTTGTGAGCTTCTTCATAGTGGTTACTGTGTGTATTTGGAGAGTGTGCTCAGGAAATAGTAGGTACCTCCTTCACCTTTCTACCACAGAACCGCAAGACACCGAGAGAAGTGGTATTCTTATGTGGTTGATGTCCTTGTCCTGTTATGTGGTTCAGACTAAAATATTCCATCCCGGAAAAATCTATGATTTTTTGACAACCGAATAGCGCAGCGGTAGTGGTAAACACTTTAAACATCATGTGCTCGATTCCAACAACTGGAAACAGTTTGTGAGATGAGCATTAATATTTTCCAGTCTTTGGGTGTTTTCTATATATTGTATTTTTAATGTATATCTGCCAGTTATCTAGTAGGTACCCATAAACACAAGCTATCGCTTGCTTTAAGGGATAGATTGCGATGTGTGTAATGTCCTAATATATTTTTTAATTTTCAAAGATGAATTTCGAGTTGAAAATGCTAATATGATATTAATATGTAAGTATAGCTAGCGATGAGTTGAACTGATGACATTCGAATCAGCATCTCGCATCTCGTCGCCCAAGGCCGTAAACCCGCCCACGCTCCGCCGCCAGGCAGTCTGAAGGCGAACCTCTCCAACAATTCCAATAACGATATATTATATGACTGTTGCATATTTATGGGGAACTCATGCAAAATACGCTCGTATATTATCTAAGACCGATCCGCTAGAAACTTGTTCGGGCTAGTGCGGCATTTTCAATAGAAATAATATTAGAGCATTCTTTCCATTAAAAATGGCTGTTTCTTATTTATTATGTTGTCGCATTTGCCTTTGTTCGCTATTTTATTATTTTTGTTTCTTTTTTGTGAGCCTTGTTATGCCATATATCGAAATAGAATATGCACGATTTAAGTTGAAATTCCTATTTAATCCCTGAAAGATTTTATTAATTTTATTTAAATTCGATTAGTTTAAATACGAGAAAAAGAATAGATACACAAAAATTCTAGAAACATTTCTTCATGATTAGGATATTATATAAAAGATGTTTTGGTGTATATTTATTACTGTTTGTGCCACACAGAGGCCACAAGTTACAAAAAAAACTTGTGGAAGAAGACGATTAGAATTTTATTATTGTCAATTTTATTTATTGGTAGATAAGGATTTTTATATTAATTCTACGACTGTAACCTTTCTAAGTTTTCTTCTAAGTTTCTTTCTAAGGAAAAAGTAGAGGAAGACCGAAAAGAGATGAATGGGGTTTGTGAAAGAAGATATATGCGTGTGAAAGGAGTGGATTGCGAGTTGGGGGCTGATAGGAGCGAATGGAAGAAGGAGACATATTGTGGCGACCCCACATAACGTTGGAAAAGGGAAGGAAGAAGAAGAATCTTTCTACGTTTTCGTAAATTAATTGGGACAATAATACGCAGATAAATAATATTTGTCTAAAATGTGTTCACTATATTTACCTATCTACGCGGATTTCTTACGATAATATTAACTTCTATTAATATTAATATCTACTTACTACTTATTACTTATTACTTCTATTATTATTAATATTTGGCCTACGCAAGTATGACCATATCTCTGAATTTCGACAAAAGCTCAACTGGCTCCCTATCCGCCGTCGCCGGGATCTGCATGTTCTTTCTCTACTGTACTGTGTATTATATGATCCTAGAACCCCTCCTTACCTCAAGGAGAAATTCAAATTTCTTGGGGAACATTCAGACCTCAGAACCTGTCGTACCTTGACACTTAAAATGCCATTCCATAAAACAAAGATGTTCCAAAAAATCCTTCACCGTACAGGCAACTCTTTTATGGAATGCACTCCCCCTCGAGATACGACAGTCTAAATCTTTGTACATTTTCAAGAATGCGGTCAAAGATCACTATTTGAGTACCTAGTTGATGCAAATGATGACTGTTATTTATTCATATTATCTTGTCCTTATTAGTGGACATTATATTATTATATTGTATATATTAGTTTATAGTTTGATGATGATGTATTGAATAGCTTTGTTTATTTGTTTAACCTAGTTTATGTATTAGTTTGTAGTTATTTGTATGTATATAGTTTATAAATCTTCACCACCTGCAAAATCTAGTTCCTTTGTTTTCCTTTTCTCAAGGTTGCCTGGCAGAGATCGCTGCTAAGCGATAAGGCCGCCTTTTGTGCCTAAAATTAGTTTATTATGTACCTGTTTCTGTTTTGTACAATTTCTTGTGTGGTGCAAATAAAGTGTATTTATTTATTTATTTATTTATTCTATTTCTACTGATTTCGTTACTTTTTTAAAGTCACCTTACCGTAAAGGCAATTATAACAATAATTATAAGAATATTTCATGCGGACAAAAAAGATTCCAATAAAACGTTTCAACGGCGTAGAAGCCGTATTTAAACGAAGTTTAGAATATATTTTGATGCGATTAGCAACAATGTAACTTGCATGTAGAGTAGAAGGTCACAAGCTCTTTAACTACTTCGCCTTTGATCTAATCAGATTGCAATATGTCAACGTCCGTCCGTTAGTATAAAATTTATTCCGCATTTTATAATAAAAACAACCACATTGAAATCCGACACACAAAGAACTATGTAGTATAAGGTATAAAATTTACATTTTTACGTCGAATTTTATCTGATTCATATTAAAAAAGTGATCTTAATCTTGTTTTTCGCCAGATATATGTATCACATATTTGAATATGGAGATTATTATTTAAATACAATGGATTTCAAAATATGTCTAGTGTATAGAAATAGAATTTGTTAAATATTCGTTATTTTATTTCTCATCTGTTGTATTTTAGTATCAAAATGTGAAATAACCGAATTTGTCATAAAGCGAATAAAATCTTTAAATCGTCTCAGAGTCTTCATCCACTTTATGACCGGATGTCTGTTAGAATGTAAATGTTTATAATCGTGGAGTTTATTTCGATTCCCGAACTTCTTCGACTTAGTTAGCTTTAACAAAAAGCTACAACACTGTGTGTTAAGTTCAAAGTGGCTGTAAAATGAAAGCTTATGAATAAAGCTTACTAAAGTAATTATAGTTACATTAATCAAATCCTTGGGAGTGAAAAACTGCTGTAATGATACTAGCTCAAGTAGTTTTTAAAAGCAATTGTGAGGTGGTGATAACAGAAAACAAAAAACGGCTAAGTTTGTTGTGAGCTTCTTCTCTGTGCAGGGTGCGTTCAAACCCTCGTAAACTTAGCTTTAAGTCGACTTGTAGTTATCATCATGCGACATATATTGACGTTTTACAAGAGCCTGTACCTTTGTACGTTAGGCCTATGTGAAATAAAGATATTTTGACTTTGTCTTTGGTGGTCAATATATCAAGAATGGTGAGTGCTGTGGGACTATCAAGAATGGTTCAGTGTGGGAGGAACTCCAACCATGTTTAGTAAGAGTTGTATGTAATCAGACCCCTGGGGGGCTACCACCGTGACTTAAAGCAATATTATTGTAATATTGTTTTGACATTTTCATACAATGTCAGTATGGAAATTTTAAAACAATATTACAATAATATTACTTTAGGCTACGGTGGTAGGCCCCCTGGTCTGGTGCGAGGCTTCGGCCGCGGCTGCCAAACTTTTGCCAATGACATTCCGCCGAGTGGTTTAACGTTCCGGTTCTATGGTGTGTATAGCAACTAGCAACCATTAGGGGTTACTAACCCCTTCCAAGTTAATACGATAACATCTTCGGCTGCATCGTTGGTTGACTTAAGGTGAGATAGCAGTCAACTACTACTTTGTATTGTGTATAGAAAAAACACAAATTGTATGTGATTTAAAAAAAAAACTCCCGAAAACTGCTCTTTACTAAAGGTGAAAACATAAAACGCCTACACAGCGACCAGCTATAAATGTTCGCAGCTAACATACATTCAGTCGGCGCGGTCCTTTTGTTAACTGCTGCTACAAGTATGCCTCGAATGCGTCCTGGTGCCAAACTATCTGTTTCACGCTCCAATAAGTCGCTTCCACATCGATTATTCAAACGGTCCTTTTTTGCTGAATAGTTTTTGCACTATGTGTGGTAATCGCGTTTCTTAGAAATGGTGGCAACCTTGATCTTTTCTTGTTACTTACAGCCATACTTACTATAAGTTTATTTGATGTCCCATCAAATATTATAATCATAAAGTTTTCGCCAACTGCTATAGTTATTTTAGTATTTTAACCTTCCTTCACTAGCCGATGTATTTTGGATGCATGGTATATTTTGTGTGGACAGTAAAGGTAAATTAATATAATGTTAATGATTTTTTGCCTTGATAGAATACTAGGATACTAGAAGTTGGAAGATAAGTAGAGATTCGCAAAGTAATGTCTACTATAACAATGCAATTACAAGTAGGCTTTGAATTTATTAAAAGTTTGTGTTTTGTCGTAGATGCGGTCTCCACGCTGATTTCACGGAGCTGACGGCGTGCGTGGGCGGCGAGCTGGACCGGCACGAGGGCTCGGCGGTGCATCGCCGGTACTTCTACATCACTCTGCTCAGGGAACCTGTCGCCAGGTGAATGTTGCCTTGTGTCGTAGATGAGTCCTTTACGCTGATCTCACGGAGCTGACGGCGTGCGTGGGCGGTGAGCTGGACCGGCACGAGGGCTCGGCGGTGCATCGCCGGTACTTCTACATCACTCTACTCAGGGAACCTGTCGCCAGGTGAATGTTTCCTTGTGTCGTAGATAAGCGACATCTTCCATGGTTAGTACCTATTTCTATGCACCAACGCTGTTTGAACAGCTTAGAGGATCCAACCTTGGAGGATCTTTTAGTCGTAATTGTGTTTTCAGCGTTTGTTTACACATGAAAAGACATTGCGTTAAAAATTAGCAGCCAGCAGGCCTCGATCAAAGTATGTTGATCTAATAAAACACCTATAAGCCTTAATACTCTTACGTATTTACCTACAGTTCTATGTATTCCGTTTGCTTTCAAACAGTTGCATAAATATTAATCAGAGGACAGTCTACTTCACGAATCACGATGGTATGTGAACCATACTTTTGTCACTTAATATTGGTGTATGTGTTAATTTCATATCATTAACATGAGCTAAAGAGTGACTTGAATTAGTGAGTGGTTAGAGTGGCAATACATTTCGTATTGTTATATTTAATTTCTTATCAAATACATAGAAATATTAGTCAAAATACTGGAGGTTGAAGTTTTTTTTTATGTTCAAAGAATTTTTTCCATATTATTCTTAATCTAACGGTTTTTAGTTTTTTTTTATCATACACACTCGTACCTACTACATTTCACACACAAACGTCCTATTATACACACACATACAAACGTTCGCCTTTATAGTACTAGAGTTATTCAACGGAATCCAGTGAGCGATTCCTAATAAGTGTAATTGTTTCAGGTATTTATCGGAGTACCGGCACGTGAAGCGAGGCGCCACGTGGAAAGGCTCGAGGCACTGGTGTCAAGGGCGCACGGCTACAGGTGAGGCCAGCGAAGGTCGCTTGTCCACCTGAGCTTTTGTCAAACGGCACCAATAAAATGGCCTGAGTTTCATGAGTTGTGAAATCAATTCAAGCAATGCCATTGATGTCGTTTCACAAAAAACTTAGCATAACAACTTATCACATCTCTGGTGGACAAGTACGCTAATAAAAGATAGCTGAGCGCGCAATACCTTTTATTGTTTTTTTTTATCAGAAAGGAACACGTTAATGTATTACGTGTTTTATGCGAGATGTTATAATTTAGGTTTTGACGCAATGTAAATTAACTTCGTGAGCTCTTGGTCGCGGTCGCAATTTTATATCATAACCCATGAGAAAATAAGTAAAAGCTACTTGCAATTCGCATAAAAAAGAGTGAAAAATCTAAGAGGAACAAACGAAAAAAAAGGTTGAATGACACGAGCTAATCAGAAGCGAGAAAGCGCAAACTCCAATAAGAACAAAATTGAATTTTGTTCTCGCTATCCTCCGAAGCCAATTTTCTGTTCTCAAATAGATGCATAAATGTAAATCTACCATCGCAACACTTTTAACACTGTTACCATAAAATCATTATGATGTTAAGGCCAGGCCTGTATTACATATTATTATCACTGTGTTTATGCACTCAAGGCAAACCTACACAGCATTTAATAATTCAGATAGGAAATGCTGTATATAAACGTTGTGTCTGCATTAAACGCTCGTTGCACGCTATATTACCGTACCGCTTAATCGCGACTCGAGCTGCCGTGTCTTGTTTAACTGATTGAGCCAAACAAATAAGAGTAATTTGAAGAGTGTTGCAAGCTATCCAGAGCTGAGTGCACTTTTGTCCCTTATTTCTAATCCCATACCTTTAAACGAGCAATTCTTGTTTATAAATATAACGAACGATTTTGATGAAACGATATAGTACGCAAGGGGTTCTGGCCCTGGGGGCGATAAATCGATCTAGCTAGGATTCATTTTTTAAAAATTTACAAAAAAAAAAATGACTCCTGATGGCATCTACTGGTGAATAGTAATACTACCGAGCAAAGCACGGTCACGCAGATATAAATACTATTTGACCCTCGCTAAACTATATTGTCGATGTGATTTTAGTTGAAAAGGGTGCAAAGAAGAAACTAGATTACGTACCTGCTTATATTTTTATAGTAAACTTTTTTTTGCTGATCTTAAGAATAGTCACTAATTCATTAATTTAAATATACTTGGAATTTATAAACAAAAGCTCTATTATAACGTACATATAAACATTGCGAAGCAAAAGAGGAGAGAAAGTAAACATTACGATTATTGAAACTAAAATATCGGCTTTGCGAATCAGTAATCTTGTAGCAAGAAGCTTACCATAAGGAGATCTGAATTCTGAACGTAAGTACATAATATAACTTTTACCAAAGCTCTGACTCTCACTCGTCTTTTATTCATTTTTGTAGCAAGTTCTGTAATGGTCTTTGTCAGTTGTTATTGAGAGAAAGTATAACATCACAAGTAATCTATTAGCAGTCAATAAATACAGCGAGTGGATTTCGTTATAATAAATTACAGCGAAAATAGATCTTTGGCATAACATAACCACATAATGGAAACGTGATTCCGTGCAACACATGATGTTTTAACGAACTTTATAACAATTACGTTGGCTCACATGAAGAATAAAGGAGCCAATTAAAGGCGTAGCTTGGCAGAAAATTCGATATACTTACCCGTGAATAGACTTCCGTTCTTCGCATTATAGGTTTCGGCATTGTTTTAAACTGTAAAGCAATTTCGGTTATAAAGCTTTAAAGAGAGCGAATTTTTAATAGCTTTCTGTCAAAAGTTTTTTCAAAGAAATTGTATATTTTCAAAGAAAATGTAAAAGGGCAGCAATTTTAAATCCGGTTACAATACTTCTCGCACCCCTCCAATCATCAGAATCAATACTTTATTTTCCCCCTGATATCTTTCATTATTTCTCAAGTGTTTCCCAAATTATATCACCAAAAGAACGATTTTTTGATGGCAATAGCTAATAAAATCAAAATTATACGGGTTCTGCGTTTTCAATTTCATTACTGCGAAATTGAAATAACAAGTATAAATGCCATTTTTACATTCCAATCAAAATAGTTCTTTTGTAGTTTGCGCTATAACTGTTTATTTTACTGCGGAATTTTTAGAAGCTCTCCATATTATAATATTATATTATTGCTTTGGATTTTTTTATATTTTTATACAGTTTCAATTGTAACGTTTTAATTTTTTCAAACAGCGGCGGAAGTACCACCGTGTTACACTGGAGAATCTTGGCGAGGGGTGACTTTGGAAGAATTCGCGTCCTGTCCATGGAACTTGGCGAACAACAGACAGACTCGCATGCTTGCTGACTTGGCGCTGGTCGGCTGCTACAACGGCACTCTGCGTCACAGAAACGCTGAAACGGACAGAGTGCTGCTTGCGTCGGCCAAGCGGAACTTGGCTGCCATGGCGTACTTCGGACTCACGGAGTTTCAAAAGGTATGTCATCTATCAATGGTCAAGTTAATTCTTAGGTAAGTTAGTCTGACTGACTGTTTGGGGAAGTCATTTAAGAAATCAAAAAGCCGAATAAATAATTTAATGTAGCGTATTTTTTTTAATGTACCTACAAGTGTTAAACTAAATAACAGTCACGAATTCCATCATACTAAATATGTTTTATGTAAACTAGCAAGATGTTTAACAATACCGACTCAGAGTCGGTATTCATACAGAACTCAGACTGAAGCCTGAAGCCTGAAGGCTGAAGGCTATTATAAAAAAAATCTCAATACTTGCAATGTACAAAGCTTCGAAGCGCCTTCTTTTATAATATTAATTTTCTGTTCAATCTTTTGATGCACTTACGGATTTTCCTATTACAACTTCCAGTGCACTTTGGTCTGATAATAAAATTTTCCGTTTAACTCGCCCACAAAACTTTTTTATCGTGACTCGCGTAAAATAAGTTTAACGTTAAAATTTTCAAGAGATCCGTTCACAAAGACCAGAATAGAATAGACGGTGACCAGTTAATGTTATGGCCAACGACGGCTGTCCGACACTGAAGGCTAAGTGCTCGTCTACTCTGACAATAAACATGGAATTTACTGATATTCCTTAAGATCAGCTTTTGTGCTAGTCTTCGGTGAGCTTTTTAAGTATTCATGTTTGATCTGGATAGAGGACTAGATAATCTACAGCGAATAACTATTCATGTTTGATGTTTTATCTGGATAAAGGTCCAGGAAGGATCTATAAATAATATTCATCAATTGGGTCTTACACTACTTTTTAATATGATAAAAATATTACTTTATTATAAACTAGGATAAAACTAATAACGTGCAGTGAAAGAAATATCAAAATCCAACGAAGATTTACAAAGTTACAGGCGTTTACATTTTGGAGTGGGAGGATCTTCTATCCCTTTCTCGCAAAACGAAAATTTGTATGAAGCCGCACGAAGCTACTATGGCATTGGTAAGGTGTGACGTCACAATTTAATGTTGCTATCTCTGTCTAATCACAAATCTTTAAATGCTTATAACTTTTTTTTTATTTGATCGATTTAATTAGTTTTTTCAGTGCACGTTATTATTTTAGTTCTAGTTTATAATAAAGTAATAAAAAAATTGGAGTCAAATACCCTATTCTGTTCAATACAGATTTGTTAATAATTTTTGTATTTTTAATGTTTTGGTTTACCATTTAACAGAACTGAAAAATGATTAGGGTCCAGAATACGGTACTGGGCTCGCATATAATCCTTATGGACTTAATTTTATCCGACAGTAAGTACATGCTAATTGGGAGATAATTTAAGTTACACATAAATGTAAAAGTTTTGTTAAGTATGTAGATACAGAAAGCACTGGATGCATCGGACTGCTTAGCATATATCAGCTACCATGACGTAGACTTCTGCTAAGAAATTTTTTTAGAAATCAACCCCTAAGGGATTTAAATAGGGGGTCGTGTGAGCGAAACCGCAGATTAGCTCAGTAGTTCGATAAAATGAATCCTTCCAGCTATTAACTAATGTAACGTATGCATCATGTATAGGGAGATCCATTCGCCGTCGTCCGTTGACCCCGCGGGAGATAAGTGGTTCCATTATTTGCACTTAACTCATTGTGCTTATCGCCATTTGTCGCGATTTGCCACTGTCGGCACGCGCGCTTCTGCACGGGATATTTATTGAGTACTGGCATTAGTACCGCCATCCACTTTTGTGATAGTGGTTCAATTCAATGAATCCCTCGTGTACTAATGTGTAGATTGTACAAAGAAAGTGATGATTGGTGTCTTCATTATTTGCACTTAGCTCGTTTTGCTTATCGCCATTTGTCGCGATTTGCCACTGTCGGCACGCGCGCCGCTGCACGGGATATTTATTGAGTACTGCAGCATTAGTACCGCCATCCACTTTTGTGATAGTGGTTCAATTCAATGAATCCCTCATGTACTAATGTGTAATTATGTTTTATGGGATATATAGATTGTACAAATAAAGTGATGATTGGCGTCTTCATTATTTGCACTTAGCTCTTTTTGCTTATCGCCATTTGTCGCGATTTGCCACAGTAAATCCGTGTAGGATGCTAAATTTGCTGCTATTTAAAACATACTCTTTAAATATATGCTATTATATGCTACACCACTTTAGCAATAAGAACTTACATTTGCGTACGTTTAATATTTATTTTCATAATTTTTCAAAAATAGCATAAAAGATCCCATTTAACGCCCATTCGTCAACCCTAAAGATAAATAGAGATAAGTGCGGTCATTATTTGCACTTAGCTTAGTATACTCGTAGTCGTACAATCTTCATTTGTCGCAATTGCCGTTGCCATTGCCGGCGCGAGTTATATTATATCGGAAGATTTACTCGTATTTGTTAAGCTCGTGTCGAAGCTTGTAGCCGGCGAAGGAATATTCAGTCACCGTTTCAATAAAAATATTAGATTTGCAAAATAATTTAATAATTCTTTCCAATTGAGAGAAAAATAACACGACAAGCTAAAAATTTGTGAACATTGACGACAAATTATACGTTTATTTTACTGACGTTGTTACTATTATTTTCATTCAAAAATTTATAATAAAACTTTATAGTAATTATCGTAGAAGTCTTGCCCTCGTAGAATGGTGCCGACGAAGTTACGCCGAGATGTTTGCGGCGGTTGTGACTTGTGAGCGTAGGCACATGGTATAGGCACCGATTGGTTGTGCTGTGATGGTTGCGCTGCTCCACCTGTTTACCGGCGATGTTTGGGCGATGTCCAATTTTATTTACGAGAATCACCCTGCTGGCTTCATTTATGCGCTGAATAGCTAAGATGGATCGTTCCAAAAAAAATGCCAGTTGTGAATACTTCCCTTTGTATTTTAATGTAGCCTGCGTTCAAACGAAACTAACCAGCAATTAATGAATGATCAACGTTTAATGAATAAAGAATTGATATCAAAACGTAATAGGGTCTCACATACGTTCAACGTCTCGTTTATCCTTTGATCTAATCATGCTAGTTACAGAGCTCCTGCATATGCAATAGAGAGTCCCATTCACGCGCGTCCGACGACCCCGGCTGATGTGAGCACTGTCATTATTTGCACTTAGCATATTGTTCGCCCATCTCCATTTGTCGGCGATTTGCCGCCGCTCGTGCCGCCGTAGACCATATTGTTTTGCGGAAAATTTATTGCATGCCTTACATGAATAGGATGAACCCATTACGTGCTGGATAGAGCCTCTGCATAGACGGTGACTATAGACGATTACACATGGGGCGATCGCGTATTGGGGTTTGACTCATTGAAAGCCGTCTGTAATCGTCAGTACGTGCGCGTCTGTGATCGTGGTGATCAACGACGGCAGCAGACGATTATACCATTGACGATTTATGGTCGCCTCATATATCGGTCTAAAGACTTCTCTGTGAATTCTGCAAATCTATCTGTGTGCAGTAATTTCTTATTTTATAAGTCTTTCTGAAGTTAGTTTTAGTAAAAGACAGAAAAATTAAAAATTACAAGCAGTGTGTCGATAAAAACTGGTGTTGTTACGCTGCACCGAAATCGTCATATTTCTGCGGTTAGCTTTAGATATTGGATATAATGTCCATGTAGGTGGTCGAACCGTCAACCGCAACAAGGCTGAATTGTATTTGCTATACTTGAAAACAATTTACGGCTAACATTTATTTGCGGCGGGTTTGACTATAAATATTATCAATAAGTTTTATAAAAACAACGTTTATCATACGATTTATGGATCCGACGCCACATGCCGCGTACCGCAGCGTTGTGTGCAATGATTGCGAGAACAAGGCTTAATAACATGGGCAAGCGTACCACTTCAACTCTAGCTCTACACGCTTGGCCGAGGCGAGGCGAGTGGCTGCGTATAGAGCTAGAGATATATAAATATGAACACACACAACCCCCCCCCACACACACACACTCAACACTGCACAAAAGTTTTGGTCTCATTGTTATATCTACAAAAATGTGTCTGTTTAAATTAAATTGTATTTTTATTGTATTTTTTTTGTCACGGAAGAACGGGACTTTCTAACACAGGGGCAATTTTAGTGCCCTTAAAAGAAAATCCCATCTAAAAACTTTGTCATTTATTTTAAGAATATTGAAATGAACATTTTTTTTGCGTATACGAGTGAGAGATTTGTACTAACCTCTCACTCCCTCTCGCAGTCACTCGCCTCGCCTCAGCCAACGTGTAGAGCTAGCATAAACATAAGGGGAACTTCACGCCCGACTCTTCATCATAATGTTTTGTTGCAGATATCCCAATACGTGTTCGAAGAGACGTTCAACCTACGGTTCGCGGTGCCGTTCACGCAGCACAACGCCACGGTGTCAGGAGCCACGCTCGCGGCGCTGTCGCCCGCGCAGGTGGCGCAGATACGGCGGCTCAACTCGCTCGACTTGGAGCTGTACGAGTTTGCCAAGAACCTCATGTTTAAAAGGTCTGTAATTCTGATACAGTGAAGCTTAATATTGTAACTCGGTCGCGCTAAGTTTGAACCTCGCTGAATACGGTGCCTCTCCCACTTCTCCGCTCACTTCCCTGTGGCCGTCTTGTCACTTCAGTACGGTTCACAGTCGTCAGTGTGACGTAATCGACGTTAGGTTCAAACTTAGCTTGACAGAATGGTAGTTTTCATATGCCGCATTGAGCTATTCGGAAAGGAAGTTTCTATGGCTTGCCTGCTGTGTTTTAAATTCTGGCGTGCATGTTAGCGCCAGCATGTTCTCTTTCGCACCACGGCTTGCCAAACACACTCCATGCATGTCGCGCAGTTATTTGTTATTCGTGTAGACTTCATGAACATAATATTCAATAAGTTATAATAATTTTAAAAGCTTGTTATAATCACCACACACGATCAAATTTTTAAGAAATTTCGATATTTTAAATGAAACATTATTCATTATTTCCAAGAGTTCAAAGTTGAATGAGATAAACCGTGACGATCGTGAATTGTTCCAATTTAGCTGCAGCTAGCTCTATTGTCTGTTCAACAGATAAGCTCTCAGTGTCACTTTCATTTTTAAATTCAAGAAATTTTATTGAATGAAATTAACGAGCCATGCTTGAATGCAATACAAAATTATTAATAGTTATACTATCTCCGGGCATAGACTCGCCGTTCTGCTGCCTGCGGGGGTCTACCCTTACCGAGCCCGGCCATCAGCAAGAAACCATAAAAGATAGACGCTTTATGAACATCAAGTGCGCAAACGAACTCATATAGGACGCTAGTGACCTTGTGTCTAACCTAATATACTGTGATACAGATTAGGATACAAGTAAAAAGTGTGTTTATCTAATTAAAAAATAATAAACCCCAATACTTGTTTTTTTTACCTCTTTAGTGTAGGTTTCCTATAGCTTCAGAATTTTGTTGAGACAAAATAAAATAGACCACTCCATTTACTAAGAAAAATGATGAAAAAATGGTTTCTTTATTTATAAATTCAATCTGATTAGATGATATCATCTTGAATAAGCAGACAATTGCTATAGGTAAAAATATTACGATGATTATATGAATATAAATGAGTCCTAGAGACCTAAGTTTACATTTAGGTCTTTGCTCATCCAAACAGATTCGAAGCGCTTAAGAAACGCGACAGCGACTTCGAGTTCCGGTGGCGGCATCTAGGCGAGGTGGCTCCACGCAGCGGCGTCACAGAATTCGACTGGGACAGCAATTTGGAAGATGCGACCACTGAAAAGTCGAGAGGCAAGTAACCACTGCTGGGGAAAAGGTCTTTCACTTAGACACTTCCATACTTTTGCGCTTGAAGACATTTTAATACAAGACGTAGCCCATGCAAATCCTAGCCAAAGCTCCTAGTAAAGAACGATAATTACAGACTCTTTAACTTTGGCCTATATATGACAATGGCGGCTTAAAAGCTTAGGGAAAATTTTTAAGCACCCACGTATATTGTACCTACGGTCGTTTTAAGTCGCTGCTGTAGCAAACGTCTGGAACCTACAAAACTTCAAATTCAAATTTAATTTGGTTTTTCACTATTTGTAAGCTATTTGTACATAGTAGGCTTATGCCAGTTAAATCGCAGGAAAGCCACTATCATCTTCACGTATTTGTTTATATTAAAATCAGTTGTAGTTACGAGTTTGACATGAGTGATGAGTAACTCAAAAAATAATGGATTCTTGGAAGGATTTCCTAAAGTGAACAATTGTAAGCTAAGATTTCTTTTATAGACCAGTAGAGATGATACTGCATTTCCCACAATCTTTCTTTCGTTAGCCTATACTATGTTACGAGTATTTGCCTAGAAAACACGAAAAAATCAAATAAAATTTAGGCAAGCAGACGGGTGCATTGAGCCTAAGGTTACGAAATCATATTACGAAGTGTCTGAATTAGGCCTATGGACTACGTTATATATCAACTCTATGCTATGCCTACTTATGTGCTAATTGGCAAGTATGGATGCCTTAATTTGAAAGTAGCGTTCTTTCCTTAAAAATGTCTTCTTGTGCAAAATCCTTCTTGTGTAGGCTTTCTGTGTCTTTCACACGATTCTTAATGTATCTAAATCAATTAAAAGATGTTTTAACACTGCCTTGTTTGTAGATTGTATTTTTTGAAAATATGTGCTGAAATTATGATGGCTCTTTATCACTGTTTAGTGCCGATCCGCACACATCAACGAATGAACATCTAATACAACACTGTACAATACAGTGTGTTACAATACTGTAATGAACGTGGGTTCTACTCATGCTGGAAATAGCTGATGTCAAATGCATATTCTATGTCTGTTAAGTATGGTACGCGGCAATTAAGTTGACCCAAAACGGCTGTCGCGCAAACACCTATATCTTCGCGCCTAGCCTAACGCGTGGTATTCTCGCGGCGCCCTCAATTGACACCCGAAAATGTGTTCTACGCAGGGTTCAACTTAAACGCCGTCTACAATACGAGTATGAACTAACTTGTGAACTTGATACGACCAGTGGTGAAACTTTTATCCAGTTCCTTTAAATCGACCTAACATCAAGAATATCAATGGCTTTAAATGTAGCTTCTGTGAAAACTAACTTTCAGGATACGGGTTATTTACATAAACGGGATATTCATTGTTACTTCCTGCCTTTACACTAGTACTAACCTCAACATAACGACTAAGAAATCGCACTCAGCAAGTCGCAATTAAGTTTGTCGCGGATTACCGCAAGAACCACATGACAAGATTTGTGACATTTTATGTGATATTACGCACTTTTAAGTTGTAAGACACTGTGGTCGATTCTGATGTGCAAAACCTCTGAACTAAATTAATTTAAAATAGTGTTATCCTTTTCAAACTGATCGCGATGGAAAAGGATAGCACTATTTTAAATTAGTTTAGTTTAGAGATTTTGTACAACAGAATCAACCACATTGTCCTGTTCCTATCGTCTATTTAGCATTGACCGTGTATGGGCGTGGATTGACAGCTCAATCCTATTTCAATTCTTTGGGCCCATTGTAAATGTCACCGGTGACATGACCACCTGAATGTTGCTGCCGATTGGACAGATTATACTGATCGTGGCTTGTGAGTGGTGTATATGGATGAACTGCAGATTGGATTCAGCCCATATTGGATTGGATCATAGAAAGGTTGGTGTATGGCCAGCGTAATACCTCTTGCATAGATGTGTGTTGGTTTTGATTTACCACTGCCGCCTGGTCTGGAATGCATTATAATTCGATAATCAAAGCTTTTTGCTGTTTTCTCGTTATTGCGGTTCTTGCGGTAATGTGCTATAACTGGAAATACATGTTCTCACGTAAGTGGTACTTTGTGTGCAGGCAAATTCTTTAAGTCGAAGAAAGTTTGAGATCTACATCGCCGTACACCACAGTGCAGTGGAAGGGGCCCTTTGACATTAGAAATGGTGCATACTTATCTTTGAGGATATCATGTTGGCCAACTTGGTTGTTTCATTTGCAACTCAACTACTTTGTAGCCAGCCTAAATAAGTTTTAAGTTTTTGGAAGAATCAGTGTATGGCTATTGTTGGTGTGGCTAAATTAGCGGGTTTCGGCGAACATTCGTGAATATTCGTAGTATATTCTGTCAAACAAGAGTGCTTATCGTCATCGCAGAACTGTCTATATAAAATCGGACATGATGTTTTTACGCGACAACGCAACACGAATATTCGCACGATAATGTAGGCCCACCATAAACAAAATCGAGACGAGTCGATGTTTCCATAGAGCTATTGCACTAGTCAATATATGACTAAACGGCTAAGTATTGATAAGTTTTTGTTGTGATAAAAGTAATTTTCCGGCATCTATAAAAGTGTTGTCTCAAAGTATTGTTTGATAATAAACTGATAAACAATGTTAAGTAATGTGAACTTGATGTAGATATACTGCTATGTGTAAAGTAAATACTGAGGCAGCTGGCTTAACACTGCGACAAACTGTCTATAACATCATAGTATCGGACACGATCAATACATCAGGAAGTGTATATAAACTTGTTAACTTGGGGGCTGTCAATAAAACTTGTACAATATAACTGGGCGAGAGATCCCGTAATGTGACAACATGTGATGGAGTGACAGGGATGTCGATAACAAAGAGAAGTAGGGAAGGAACGCATTGTAACCATATACGTTGAAGAACCATGTCTAATACCTAAGTGAAGAAGAAACTTGGGGTAAAACAAAAACAAATAAAAGTAAAGTAAATATTGATCCGCTTTCATTAAACGAAAGTGCAGCCATGATACAGTTTACACTGTATTCGTTATGGGTTGTGTTAATCGTTATGTTCATAGTAGATACGAATTACGAATACTATATTGAATTTATAACCCATACAACCTACCAATGCGTAGTTAATAATTGCACGTAATTTGTTTCGTAATTTTTTTTTCGAGTCCAAAATGATTTGTACAAATTCAATCACAGAGGAAGTTTTTGGAGTTCAGTAAGAACTTAATTTTCTCTATTTACATCTAAACGTTTTCTTCGCTACCATTCCAGAACAATGAAAAACTTTTAGCTCTGTAGCACTTTTCTGAATTCTTCTGAATGTAACAAAATAAGAGGTCATTCGTTCTTTGATAATATAAAAAACATATTGTGTAAAAAGCCGGTCCTCCGTCACGCAAAAAGCAGCAAAGAAATTTCATAGTTTCAGTTCAATATAATCTTTTTAATAAATCCGTCGGTCGCGTCACGAGAAGGGCTACAGAGTCAATATTTAATATTAAAAGCTACGCGCGAACTGTACATTTTTTGCCCAAGACTTTTCCTCGTATTTTCAAATACTCTCCTATCTATCCCCTCGTCAGACTTTTAAAGACATAAAGGACAGTTCTTTAAAAAAAACATAACAATTTCAATCCACTTGAAGGACTAACAGAACCGAGCATTATTCTTAAACATAAATGATACTTGAGCACTTAAATCTAATAAAAATCTGAAAAGTTATTGACAAGAGCATATTAAATGTTCTAGAAAATAGAGGTACATTTCGCTTAAGAAGATCAGCAGACGCAGACAAAAAAGATGGAATCTATTTTTCTTGCGAATTTATAGCGTACACACGCTCTTATTGTATTGTAACAGCTTTCATAGACAGCCCTCTACGTTATAGATTTCAAAATGCCACGCGCAAAATATCAAAGTATTATCTCGATAAAGAGTCATCACTTGGCATTTCCTTCAGGGAGTCCGTAAGCTTTGTTGGAACAAGTTATTAACAGACTCGTGAGTTCATACTTCAACTGATAAAAATAATTTATATATTTTAAGCGGGTTTAGTTTAGAGAGAGATGTTAGATATTACTTTAAGAGCCTGTTTCACAATCGCCAGATAAAGTTTTTCTGGTGATTGTGTAATAATCATGTGATTCAAAGTAATATAGATCTAACATGTCTATCAGGAACAATTTGTTGATTTGCTTTTGCAACATGATTTTCTTTATGTAAATTATTTGTCTTTATATAGACTCTACTTTTCTTTGTACGTTGTGTATATTTGGTAGCTATATTATTACCTAATAAATTAATTTCCCATGAGTGATCTTAAGTTTGTGAAGAATCTTTCTACGAGATGTGCTATAAATCCATCCCCTTTAATAATGTAGCTAGTTAAGTTAAATTAGACGTAGAGTATAAAATAAACATGACAGTTGGTAAATTTTGATAGGCACAGGGTAGGCTATGCAATATGCAATCCAAAATGAGCCCAACGAAATGTGAATACGTGTCCTATACTGGACTTATTTTGAAAACTGAGCATTTAATAAAAATATAAAATAATCGCCTTTTACTGCGTTAATAGGTTCCTGATACAATTATTAAATCATTAATATCTAACACGACAACCCTGTCTAAATATTTAGTTCTTTAATATAAGGCAATTGAAACCACAAGCATTTGACAAATGATAGTATCTATCAGCTATCACTCTCTGCTCCCCATCCTCAGGTCATTCCAAGTCAGTCCTTCGGTAACCTTACTGATCGATGAAACAATATAATAGGTATAGATACAGAAATTGCTCCAGGCATAGTTCGTTTTTTCTTTACCTTTGAAGAAACTGTGCGAAATGTCGTACTAACTTCATAATTTATAATAACGTGGAATTTCGTGTATGCAGTTTAAGACCGAAGCGAGGCGAGCATGCAAAGTTTCCCGCTTCAAGTCTCGAAATATCAGGGGAATAAAAGATTCTAAACAAGCTGCCGAAATTTTCTAAAGGAATTTCCCAGCGCTCAAAGCCCCAGCTGCTGTGAAAAGCCTAAATATCTTATGCTAATATCACCTGAATATTAGAGTCGGTAATCTGCAAGCTGCATCGACCCATGCCATCATTGATGTAGTCTTGTCCTATTACAGAGACGAACTTTTGTGCAAACGTGGTAAACTTTTTCCCTTTAGTATCATAACTTCAGAGAAGTATGAAACTTGATGCTTGAATTTCTTTCACAGACCAGAAAATTTTCACGTGTCCGATTGAGTATTGATGAATAATAATAGATGTCTTTGGACTTGCCAAGTTAGTGCTATAATTTCTATGCTTTACCATTTGGTGAAATTGCAGTGAAGTAGGTACTTACTAACTTGTAAAGAAGAAAGAGCAAAACCGTTTACTCTCGTACTTGGGAAACCAACTTGTAAGTATCTTTAACGGGTACTGACAAAAATTTTAGTTAATTTTTATAAGCTCATTAGGGAAATGAACGGATTTATTTGTAGAGGTTGGTGAACACTTAATTTTACTTATTGTAATTTCGACACGAAGTTAATAATTCGTACAATCAATCATCATTATTGTTAATAATCCGTTGAGATGGTAAATTTTCTTTTGTATTCTTATTCAGGCGATGACGAAATCGGGTCTGTAAAAGTATCCATTACTAACAGTCTTATAATGCGGATGTGCGACGTTGAGACATGACCTGATGACACGTTAAGTACTTGGGCTGTAAAAGACAAGACATATAATTAACCAACGTATTTTTACGACTATGAACAGTTTTTTCGATATAACAGCTTTAACAGCTGTTTTTAAAGTTCCGTGGTAGGTCAAGTAAAACGGTAACCTTTTAATTTTACTTTAAAGAGAGTTAAATCCATGAAGACGCGCTCTAATCCTTCTCAACTACGTCAAAACAATACTGCAAGTGCTTATTACTGCCACAGTTTAAAGATATACTGCTACTGCAGAATCGCATGAAACAAAAAGCGATTGTAAAGGAGTGGGGCGCGTCTTCGTAACGCTTAAGTTTCTAACGTCCTCAGGTAGGTTTTACTTTTAATGTTGTCCCGGTACAAGAAACCAAAGTCTTGGCAACTCTTATACACTACAATATAGGTCTCGGTCGGTAATATATAACTCTCAAGCATAGGTCTCGGTCGGTCAGTGAAACCCCCGCGCTTGTTATGCAGTAAATAATGCCCTCTCCACCCCTACCACAGTTATTCTCGTTGGACGTAAATTGCCATAATATTTTGGAACTTTTTAAAACTTAGAGCGTTGTTTTTGAGACTGAATTGTAGTACTCCGCAATGATAACAACTGGCACCAGTGAGGAGCGTCGTGTAACTTTATCGCGCTTGTTATAAATTCCCTTTGAGATGGCCACCATTTTTGGGTTGCCATTCGGCACAATCATCTTCTTCTTTGTCCTCACCTTATCCCGTTCCACTTTTCTTATCAAGTTACGCCATGTAGATCGTGTAGTAGCGTCCACATCCCTAAGGCCGAGGCATTTCATGTCGTTTCGGACATTTGCCAGTCAAGTTGTTTTGGGGTCTTCCCCTACCCCTTTTTCTTGTAGCCATGGAAAGGCACCTCTTCACGACATAATCTTCGAGCCTACGCATTACGTGTCCAAACCACCTAAGCTTTGATTCAGAAATCTTGTCGGTTATGGATGCAACCTTAACGCCGTACAAGAAACCAGTCTTGGGAACTCTTACACTACAATAGAGTTTCAAGCGTAGATCTCGCTCGGTCAGAGAAAGCCCCGTGCTTGTTATGAAGTAAATAATGCCCTCTCCACCTGTCATTGTTATTATTCTCGTTGGACTTAAATTGCAATAATATTTTGGGACTTTTGAAACCTTGGAGCGCTGTTGTCGAGACCGAATTGCAGTTCTCCACAATGATAACAACCGGCACCAGCGAGGAGCGTCGTGTAACTTTATTGCGCTTGTTATAAATTCGCTTTGAGTTATGTAACAATAAAGTTTTGAGATAGCCCCCGTTTTGGGGTTTGCCATTCACCACAATCATGACTCGGGAAATCCAACCTTGAAAGTTCGTTGGAACAAGTGTTATAGAATATAACAATAATCGGCCAAGTAAGAGTCGGGACTCGTGCACGAAGGGTTCCATAGCAATATCTATAAAAACGGCAAAAAAATAACGTTTGTTGTCTAGTACTTTGTTTGTGTGTTAAACATTGGCGGTTTTCCAGTGTCAGGGTGTTTTTCTATATATTTGAAGTAAATTGATTGTGTATCTGATATATTTATTTAAATGCTCAGTGGTCAAATTTTAAAAATCCTTTCTCCATATAATCAATATTCCTGATTAAAGTTATATTGTTGTAAATAGTGAGTTATACCTAAATAGTAAAAAGTACCTATAGGTTATAAAATATATTGGTGCCTTTTCTGTTTGTGTACAAAATCTCTTAACTTGAGAAAAAAAATGAGATTGTCAAAGGAATGGGCACCAGTATTAAATGGTTGTAGCCATATTAAAATCGCTTTAAACGTGATTGTAGATGTTAACTGTATTGAATAAGATATAAAATACTTATATTTTATGGGCATAAGTCACTCACTGGTTTCACTGCTTTTAATTTAAGTCATTAAAATAAGTGTTCCATTATCCCCATTTGCACATAACATACAGTAAAAAAAAATATATCGAAATAGAATTTATATCTTAAGACGGTCTTAA
Organism: Coenonympha glycerion; assembly: GCA_963855885.1. Taxonomy (NCBI): domain Eukaryota; kingdom Metazoa; phylum Arthropoda; class Insecta; order Lepidoptera; family Nymphalidae; genus Coenonympha; species Coenonympha glycerion. The sequence goes on along the minus strand of OY979630.1, from coordinate 13,028,202 downwards.
AACGCCAAGTCGGAATTTATTATTTACATATTATGAATTGATGTCCATATTTGGTCCATGGTCTATATCTAACGAGGCTCTTAGTCATGGTATTATATCAGGAACCTTCGCAATGTCAGTTTATGCTTATAAAATATGAGTTCACCTCACGATAGCTCTTAAGTTATTATCATATATTATAATATTTTGTACGTCTCGTTGTGTTGAAATGTTGTTTATATAAAAATTCTCTCACTAAAATGGAACCAAAGAACAAAATTGTGTGCTATATAAATTGGACATTCTGATTTCTTTTACATCATTAGAACAAACTATTTTGTTTCATAATTTATTTATATACCTATTGTGATTTATGATATACCAGCCCCTCTTACAATGACACTGCGGTATATTTAATAGTATAATATGTATAATAAGCCATTAAGTTTAATTCTAAACCCTTTTCTCCCTTAATATAACCGTTTTATAATTAAAAATATCAGAATGAATGAGGCTCCTTAAGCTAGGTTTATATCGGGGCATATTTCTAATTTATGATATCCAATTTCGCTTACATTGAAGGCAAGGAATCGTCATTTCGTGAGATATATTTTGCTCACATGCGCTTTCGAGAGCAAGTAAGGTACAAAACACATTTTTTTTAATATACTCGTAACTCATCTGGCAGCATTATCATATAAACCATAGCAGCTGTTATAGGTTCGATGTTTGTAATATTTAGTTTTTAAAACCCTTCTTTGTTATATGGTCATATTATAATCATCATCTCTCACTTTATCGTTTAATATTATAATGAGACCAACTTTGAAAGCATTTTTGTGCATTTTTATAACTTGTTTAGTAAAAATTTTCTTCACTCGAAGCGAGGTGTAGAGTAACAATAATTAATATGAAATCAGCAAGTTGGTTAGAGTCGATATATCGGCTAAAAAAGTATCAATCATTAAAGAATTGTATTAATGTCAAAACATATCACAACACTTGAAAATCACGTGTTGACATTGATGCAGTTCGTTGATGATTGATACTTTTTAGTCGATCGCCCTGCAGGAAATTATAATAACCATGTCACAAATAAATTTTAAAAATATAATTATTGGTTTTTATATTTGAAATAACAATTCACTTAAAAAAATGTAATTGAAAATTTTACTTCATGGATAATTTTATGTTAGTGATAACTTTTAATTCATAAATTGTTATCAGTATTTGCTTTTATTCTTTCTGAAAGTTATATTTTAAAATGGTTTACTTGCACTATAGAAAACGTACGTTTGGTCACCCTTTTTTTTTTTTTTTTTTTTTATCGTGGGGAATCCTCATGGATACCCAGTCGCCCGGGGGAGCGGCTGGGTTATGCCGGACTCTTACCGGCTAAACCCCACGGTGTTTCCTCCTCGCACCGTATGACGGGAACACGGGAACGCTTGCGCAAACCTCCGCGAACCCGCCGGTGCCCAGCCGCTTGCGCAGCCCCTCCACGAGGTGGAGCATGGAGCTCCCCTCCAACAGCAAGGCCGGCCAGAAACACCTAAGCCGGCCTTACCTCCTCGGCGCCCATCCGTAAGGCGACGGACCCCCCCGGGACCGCCACCCAGGGGCCGTGGGCACGGGTAAGCCGATACCTGCGAAGCTTGCTTTCTGCACCTCGCAGGCATCGACCTCCCATACCCCGCGGCGGATCTGATCTTTGGCTCCGCCGCAAACCACCAAACGGCCGCAGAGGACAGGGAGAACGGCAACGACACACCGACACTCCTCTTCCCCTGCGGCCCCGCCGCCGACGCATCTAACGGTGCGCCACCGTTTGGTCGCGGGAGATAGGGCGAGCGGCAACGACACACCGACACGCCTCTCCTCCCGCGACCCCTCCTGGCTGCAGGAGACAGAAAACTCTGTCCCCCGCACCCCTCTTGGACGCATCCAGAGCGGGCCCATCTCCAGGCCCACTCCGAGCGTCCCCTCCTGGATTCCTTTTGGCTTCACCGTGGGGCCCAACCACGGCTACTGAGCCCCCCCATCGCGACAAGATTGGAATCCATCGGGGGGGACGTTTGGTCACCCTCAGCTAACTCAAACAAGCCAATCCAACTAAAGATTACTTTCAGAAACGTATTAAGTCTCCAGCTCAGTTTTATCGTTTAACTTTTGACAAGCGATGAACATTAAGAGCTCTGTGAACTTCGAGATTATATTATTGGCCCTTTATTAATATTTGATGCGCTTGCTTTATTTTATTAGCAGGATCGCATAAACTTTAAAGCGGAATTATTGTCTACAAGAATCAAACATTGGGAGATACAAAGGCGTTCGACAACTAAAGCCTGCTTTAAAATAAGCGCAGTTATAGCGTATTTTTGTTTCTTTTTTGTTTTGAATCTTCGAATCTAACTACTAGTATAATTATGGTTTTAACCTCAATTATGCCTGAGGTTATCCGAGGTCATTGCTTTTTTTAATTATATACTTGTAGTAACGCCCTGTGTTACGCCATGACAAAAACTCATTTGGAACTATTGATTAAGTTGCGTAAGTTGTATTTATTGAAACAGCAGAGCTATGTGAGTTAATAAAACATTAGAAACTTTAAATGCAATTATCTCAAAAATTTCTTTCTATATCACTTTTTGTATAACGCCCTCGTTGGTTCAGTTGTAAATAACAGAATACCCAACGCGTTTATTGCACTGTTATGGCATTCAAATATTTCAACTTATTGTTAATTTATAATCATAAAGTATTTTCAGAGTTGCGTTCAAATGAAAATCTATATTTTTGAAACATTCATACGGATTGTATAATTTCATATTTGTACATAAAAATGTCTTTATATAGCGTAAATGTTATAAAACTATATTTTTATGATTCGGAGAGTGTATCTAGTGAACGCTATAATTTTAAATACAAAATGTGACAATTGTATATAATGTGTAAAAACATTAATGAGAGGTTGATAGTTAAAGATACTCTAAATAAAATGACAATAGCAAACCAGTATTATGTAAAGGTTCGTTCGTAATTTGTAGATCAATGTATTTCGCATGTCTAAATTTAATGTATGCTTACTAAAATGTCCTAAAATATCGAATAAAAAAAAGATTGTTAAAATGATAAGAGTCACTTCTGTATACCTGTTAAAAAAGGTTAAGCAAATTAATATTAACTGTTTTACCATTTTTTTTTTTAATATAGAAACTTTTTATGGTACACGGATATTTGGTATGTTTATAGGAGCGTTTAAATGTATTTCCTTTAATTCTGCTGATGAGCTACATTGTTATGCTACTTTTTGTTTCAAAAACACCAATACACTCGCTTAGTTTTCATTAGCTATGAAATCAAATGAAAACTAAGCGATGTTATTGATGGGTAAAAAACACCCTTCAAGATACTATTTTTATTCTCTTTGCTTCAAGTATTTTACACAAATAAATGATATTCATGTTATTTTCCATTTTTTTAATTTTTTTATTTTATTAATAAAAAAATATTTTTATTTTATCTGTGCTTTATCAGAGTAGTTTTTATACAGTATCTTTTAAAAATGTTAAAAATGCTGAATATTCTACCTATATATTCACACTACAATAAAATCAAAAACACACAGGTACATCTACGAATAATAATGAATCTATTAAAGATAAATTAATTATTCATAAACTGCACTCAAATTATACACAAGAAATGTAATAAGTAATAAGTAAATAAAAATAATTTATATTTAAAGTACATACTACTGTAAATATTGTAATAGAGAAAAGAGGCGGGAGCATAGGCCATAGAAGCGTAAGCCGTTCATGTTATAAATGTTCGTGAATTGTTAATTATTTAGTTTTAAGGTAGTAACACATTGTGCAACACCATGCTCGGCGCACCACACCACATCGCGTTGACTCTTATGGCGGTTCCTAATATCCTATCTATCTATCTATCAATGGTTTGCCTTACTATAGAGATAGAAAGATTAATGGCGAAAATTGGCCCAGCTCTAACAAAAATAACCCAGAGACCGTATAGATTCTGGAATTATTTATTTTAAATTGATATTTTTCTTAGTTTTTTTTGTGTAAATGCCACATTTTTAGTAGGGAATCAAAAATAAAATAAAGTAACCGGCCGAATGGCAATATTTTTTAAATATATCAACAACAAGTGGGTAATCACTACCCTAAGTTGATTCTAATCTTATCTCACTATTATTTTAGACTTACCTATAATGTTTATCATTAAAATTATTGCCATCATCATCATCATAATCACCGCTATCAACCCATCACTGACCCACTATCAGACGCGGGTCTTTCAGAATGAGAATCGATTTTTCTGGCTTTTTCAGATAATCTGCAGTAAAATTATTCACTTGGAAACAATGAAATATATGTAAACCTAACCTCACTTATAACAATAATGTGAATATCTCTTTCTCCCTACTTTATTTGCTTGACTTTGTATGACAGTTTTGAGAGTCTTTTTGAGTACTACTAGTATCAGAAATTTCATATCTGAACGTGGATTTTAGTCTGGGACAGGAAATATATGGAAGTTCGCCAGTCTCCTTTGACTTACTCGTAAGTAACTTACATGGGCAAATAGAAGATTGATAGTTTATTGCGAACCGCCTTTTAACCGAATATTATTATCTAGATACTTACACATAGGGACAGACTGGCTGATCTATGAACACACACCTCAAACTACTGGATATATTGGGCTGTTTGGCATAATATGCCAGCTATAATATCAGTATCAGAAACTACTCACATCGGGTCGTGTCGCTACAGTGGGTGGAGTGTTGCTACTGTGTCCCTACCATTACTATAGTTTATACAGCTGATGCATTGCGCATGTATGCATTCTAGTACCAAAATCTAGTGTTTAGTTTTTTAAGTTTCCGACTGAACCAAAATATTGTAGATATGTGTGTTAACAGACACTGAAATGAAATAAAAAAAATATTTGAAAGCACATTGGATTTCATTGGAATCAATCCCTCGCCATGCATAATACATGACAGGTCAATTAAAAGGACCGGTAAATAAAATATTAGTGCCACTTCCAAGCGTCTTCAGGGCTGTCACAGGCGTGTTTGTAAGTATTCTAGGTAAGTAGGTACTAGGTACATTAGTTGCCTTAAAATTCTAAAAGGATGGATCAGCGTCAAAAAGTTAGAACACACACACAACACAGCGTCTAGAAGTTTGAATATCAGTGGTGGCAGCCGACATCTCGAATCTTCTGAACTGTGATATCCCAGCCCAGTCTGATTACTTCTTCTTCAACTTCCGTATTTTGTTTTGATGTCTCAGTTTATCATATTTTGTTTTTGTAATAATTCACACTTGATTTCCTATCTCTGAAATGTTAGCTTGGTATAAATGTTGAGATCACCTTAAAACCTTCTAACTATAAAGCTTTTCAAGATGTAACAGCAATTAATATAATTTTGGTGGACAAATCAGGATTTCACGGCATAATTTTACTCTAACTTTTTATAACGAAAATCTATTGATACCAAAAACTTAGTTGACATCCCTAACGACTCGAAATGATGAAAGTCGCGAACCCAAGTACCTATGAGTACCCAATTAACGCTAAAAGAAAAATAAATCCCGAAGAAATATGACGCAAACAACAACAACGTAATTACTAATTAGAGATCTGAGGAACGCTCGTTAGGCGTGTTTGTCCAGATATGGGATTTATGGTGTGCCAACTGCCAGACACGTAGGTAAAGGTTACTTTACATGCACCGATGTTGGGGGTAAACTCCGTTACAATTAACGAAAAAATGAACATTACAAAGCAGTGCAATAGTTATAGATACTGCTTTGTCTTTTCCCTTCGAATACATATCTAATTGGTGACAGAGAAAGTCCATGTGCATTTTGTCAGGATATCTTTATCACAAAGGCGTAACTTACAGGCACTTACGAAAGTTCAAGACTACCACGCTGAGGAAGCAGTACTGCACTGAAAAGAACGGGCAAGAAACACGGCACCTGCAACCTTTCCAAGTGGTAACTAATCGTCAGTGAATCAAAAGGGTTTTCTTAACTTGGTGTAGTAGACCGTATGTACCTACACCTACTCTTCGTTAAATCAACTTTTCCGGAAATGTTTCGGTGACGAGGCATATCTAACGTGACCATAAATCCCGCTTTGGGCGGGACTGTCCCGCTGTCCCCAGCGAGAGAAAAAAAAGTCAGGCTTTACCAAACCTTTATATGCCTACATGTCTTAAGAGACATGTAGGCATATAAAGAGAGATAATATCGTCCTTAAATATTTGAAATGACGAAATCTGATTGGTTACTCAAATACAGCTCCGCTTTGGTGGAAGCCGGGCCTTAGGCACCAAAAGTAGGCAGAGAAAAAAAATAGACGTAGGTTCTCGGAAGATTTATAAGTTGTCACTCATATCAATCCGAGGTTCAGATATTGCTAAGCGCAGCAAATTAATTTCGTGGCTCATTGACAGCTCCAAAACATGCCTTTTGTAGCCGGAGTATAAGCAGGAAGTTTGAATGGCCGAATTTGCATTTATGTTATTGGGGCATCCGTCCCGTGAGTCCCGTTTGGGATCGGGGACCCTCGGCCGCAGCCTGGAGCCCCACAGGAAGCAATCCATCGTCCGGTGTGCAGTTGAATACATCCATCAAAGTAAATCGATAAGCGCCATTAACTCGGCTGTTCTTAAGCTTCAATTTGGGCTATATTTTTTCGTTAGCTAATGAGCCGGATATAATATCATAGTGCAGCTTCATTTTTCAAAACAATGGGTAAGTATTGAATAACTTAATCACACTATTAGAAGTAACGACGAAAATTTGTATGTGTTTGTGTGTATTAACATGAGAGTTAAATATGTAACAGGCGGATTGCGTAACCCGCCGTATTACATTACGGCTAGCCGTTTTCAAAAACTGGGCCGTTTTGTAATGCATCGGATAATCGTTTAGCTGGATTGAATACTTCTTATTCAAAAGACGCCAGAACGTGTTCGGCAATATGTATGTTATTCAATATGGCTAGCCATAATGTAATAGAGCGAGTCATTAATAATTATATCAGCCATTAGTAAAAGAGCGGGTCATTATCCGCCTCTGACAGTTTTACTGGTAAAAACGGTAAAGTGGTCATGGATCCTGGTATTCGCCGGAATCCCCTCACACCCTTTAAGGTTCAATCGGACCGCCCTAACGTCTTCTAAGGGCCATTCGACGGGGCTCCTAGAGTAATAATTTCTGGGTGGCTAGAAAAAGGAAATAACCTGAACCTAAATTATCCCAGTTGGAATACCCTAGCACCTTCTAAAAGCGGTCTTAAATATTGAAATAGATTTTCAATTATCTTTCATAGTACATGGTCATTGGGCACCCCACATAACACATTGTGGAATTAGTACAATGCGGCTAAGCGTAAGCCACCATATTGTTTACCGTCTCGCAATGACAATCCGGCAAACAATGATCCGGCGCATTGTTTAACCGGAACTGTTTTTCTAAACGGCTAGCCGTAATGTAATGCGACGGTATATGCAGTAGCTCGTAGAACTAACGGACGTTGGGGACCCAAAATGCTGGAATGGCGACCCCGCACGGGAAAGGCCAGTGTTGACAGGCCTCCGACCAGACGGACTGACGACATTAAAAGAGTCGCGGGAAGGCGCTGGATACAGGTAGCGCAGGATCTTGTGGACTGGAAATCATTGCAGGAGGCCTTTGTCAAGCAGTGGACGTCTGTCGGCTAAAACGAACGAACGAACGATGCAATCCGCCTTCCACATAAACACTCAATGCAGTACCTACGTTCTAAGATTTTACACAATAGAGGGGTCACGGGACTATCACGGTAAACAAGAAAGCGGTGTAAAATTTGGCAGAAAGATGAAGTTCTGATGAAAATCGTGCGGTAGGTGTTGAAACTGTTGAATAATTGTGTAATATGTAGCTTGCAAAGATTTTAGCGCTCAGGTTGTCACTTATATATTGAGAAATACAAAAAACGCTATGCTTTTAACATTTTAATATCAGATTACATTACAAGAGGAAGAAAGGAAAGTGATTATTCTGAAATGTACCACGAGAAATTGTGATTTTAATATTTTTATGAAAAGGCAGTATAAATATCTAGAGTTACGTAGGTACCTATTACCTAGATATTATGTTTCCTGTCTGCAATGCTGCAGTGGAGAAAATCTCGTGAGGCGCTATGAGTTAAAGTGTCAAGAATTCTCACACTAGATAATTGCAATCCCGTACATTTTTGCCATTCTACCTTCGCAACTTCGCTAATAGAATGTCACTTTGTCTAGGCCCCCAGGTCTACTTAAATCGATACCCATATCCACAGACTACATTAAATAAAGGCCCATATCCTCAGGTTGTTTATCGGTGCATACAGTAATATCTAAAGTTGCATTCAAGACGCAATAGAGTCTATACGAGATAATCGCCGGAACATCAGATCGATGTCGCAGACACGCTGTCGTTAAGTGTGATCTATTCATTCAGTTCAATTTGAACTCCTATTGACTTTGATAGGTCAGTGGGGTAGTAGACTGTTTTTATTTGTATGTAACCAAAATATCAGTCACTTGCGCACGGCTTCGCTCGCATGAATTTCGGTTTCTACTCGTACATAATATCACGGAATACATAATAGTACCTACTATAATATGCCGTTATAATGGGCCACCCGAAGCCGTATTTAAGCGATCTTTAGTGAAGTTTACTTAAAAACTATAAAGATAATTACTTTAAAATTTAAACGTCACATATTTTGGGTCTTAAATCTAAAATCGTTGAGAAGCAGAAACACGATTGGATAAAATTTTCTCGATAGTTATTCTCATTTTTATCGGAAATTACAATGGACATGTAATTGTAATTTTTGTTTTAATGTGTCAGTAATAATAACATCTAAAAAGGTTGAGAAACAGATTTTTGATATCTGACTTAGTTTTTGAGGTTTTTCTGTTATATTCTTCCGCGACGCTGCATGTCGCACCCATCAACGTATCCGTGAGAGTGACAATGACAAAAATAAATTCAATAAAGATTCCGACGAATTGAGAACCTCCTCCTTTTTTTGAAGTCGGTTAATAAATCCCCTTTAAAGACAGACATGTGGTGTCGCGGACTACATAATTTTTGGATAACTTTAACCGTTTAGGCAGCGCACGCAATTAAAGCTCTCCGAAAAGAACACCGTTTTACGTTTTTGCATCATTTTTCATTGATGCTTCGCTCCCAATATAACCCATAGCGTGATGTCCTTCGTCGATAAATGGACTATCCAACGCAAAGAGACATTTTCAATTCGAACCAGTGGTTGTTGTTGTTGTTGTTCGAACCAGATGTTCAAACAAACAAAAAACTAACGAACAAATTCTTCAGCATTATACAAACTAACGAACAAATTCTTCAGCATTATACAGTATACTATTAGTATAGAATATAGATTCGTACTGGTTTCAATAACAATTGCTTTCCTGTGATTTTACAATCACGGAAAGTGACGCTTGGGCTTGACTTTGTCTGGCTGTGGGAGTCTCGAGATTTCGTTTTAGGCACGGATTTTATAATATTCTAAATTGCCTCACATATTATAATATTATTATGGTCTGGTAAGAGGCTTTAGGTTTCCCTTCCAATTAAGTACGATAACGAATTTGATTGCATCTTCAGTTACCATCATTGCAGTGTAACTTTTATCGAGTAAAAAAATTGGCGATTTACTCGAAAATAACGCCACTCTTGAACCTTTGATAAAACTGCGGGTTGACCTGATTGCCTAATACCAGAGACCGAGAAAGATTGACAGAGACCGTTGTCTCTGTAAATCTCTCTAAGCTAAGCCGTATTGAGTTGTGGAGATAAGACTGAATTGTTTCCAAAAGGCGAGGCACTTCGTCCAATTCGGCGACATCTTTGACGCGGTCTGAAATGGGTTTACTTTCAGCCTAATCAGTTATTGTTGATAAAAATTTCAGCGGCTAGCTAACACACATACTTATACAAGGTGTGGGTTAATTCGTTTAGTGTGCCCACAGCTAACCTTTTAACTTGATCCTAGAAACAAGTCCCAATTATCTTATTTTGTTTTCAATACAAAAATAAAATGTAGCAACCCTAACTGTGACATCAACATACCTCATATATCATTTTCATTATTTTTAGTTCATTGATATTGAAGCAGGTGTTTTTAGGGATGTCACTTAAAAATATATGGTACATTTTTGAACTCCCTCAGGATATGAGCCTTCTTGTGATATTTTTTCATGCATCTTTACATCGTTCCCTACTTTAGGCTTTCGGCTAATTAGGGCAAATAATCAACACGTTGTATACACAAGGCACGACGAACTGCTCAAAAAAATGTCGCAGTTTGCTGGTGTCAATAATGTTTGTTTTAACACCAAAGACGTCAATAATAAGCCGACCGCAGTATTATTTAAAGACGGGCCATGTTGGCAGGAATACGGGAGTCACTTGCGTATTGACCGCGCTCCCGCCAGGCATCGATCCGCCACCGAGTGACAGATTCCGCCTCTGCTGTGGGCAGCCTGGCCGCTGCCGACCCTCGTGGGAGGCGCGTCACGAACAGGTCGCGGCATCTCCTCGACCCCGCCTGTAATTTTTTAATGAGATTTTCTTCCTCCTCAGGTGTATGTGTAGATATTTCGACACTGTGCCCTCTGCTGGGAATCAGAGGGACACGCAAAGAAACGTCACCTGTCCATCGTGCCAAGCTTATAGCCGTCGTCGGTTTCAGTCGGTTTGACGACCTCCCTGGCGCATTGGCGCGCGTTCGGATTCAAGTTTGAATTTTGGAATTTTATAATTTCTAAATTGGCACAGGTTTGGTCTGGTGGGAGGCTTCGGCAGTGGCTAGTTACCACCCTACCAGCAAAAACGCACCGCCAAGCGATTTAGCGTTTAGCTTGATCCCAGTCAAGTACTAACCTGTATAGTGTAGAAAAAAAACCCAACGTTACCAGGGAGCACCGGCCCGTGCGCTACAGAGGGGCACCGTAGCACTCGGGCACTCGTAGAGGTTGCTTGACTAGCTCTCCAATCATCTCTGATGTAGACCAACATGAATGAAATATGATGGAAATTAACAAAAAAATAATTTCAGATTTATATTTTTTCCTCTTAAAATACGAGTAGATGAATTTTAGTCCTCGAGCGTATTAAAAGGTACTCATAGATGCAAAATAGGTAATCAAATAACTAATTACCTTATCATATCGTTTTCCATAACTAGTCGGAATATTGCGATAAAAACATAGGTAATTACTTGTTATGTGCCCGGCTTATTTAAATAAATGTTTATTTATTTTATACGCAACCGCATTCCACATCACCCGATTGTAAATACTGCAATACAAAATTATACTTAAGAAGTGGCAAGTATTCTATGTAATTTTAAATGTGCAACAAGTATTTATTTATTGAATGGAAGCAGGCGTTATTTTGCGGAAATCCATAATTAGCAGGACTGATTAATTTGTTTTGCTATTATCCGCTTCTTGAAAGGATTCTGTATGGTGCAATATGCAGGAACACCATTCACATGAAACACCACACACAATTTTCTATCACTTTCTTCGACGCACGTTTCGTCCCGACACCGGGACAGTGATAGTCGAAGAAAGTGATAGAAAATTGTGTGTGGTGTTTCATGTGGATGGTGTTCCTGCATATTGCACCATACAGAATCCTTTCAAGAAGCGGATAATAGCAAAACAAATTAATCAGTCCTGCTAAGTATTTATTTATTCCCATATCTTTGATGAAATTCAAAGAGGTATGCAGTCTCTGGAACAGACACCGATATTAACCTATGGATGAACACATCTGAACATTTTACCGTAAACCTTCTTCATACAAGAAAAAAATTAGCTCTATCTGACAAAATAGCGGTTAATTACGCCACAATATTGAAAAACCGTCCCTGTAGAAACGTAGGTGCGGACTAATTCATAATGAAGTGATCTGTGGCGTGGATCGCGGTGCATAAACGATACTGAGATCGGGTTAGGTACTACTGACACCGTTGGTGACAACACAAACTTTTTGACACCAGTAAACTGACATGTTTTCTCGCGGTCCTAAGTATATGTCCATTGGATCAGAACTTAAAAACCTTAGATTTTCCTTCTGTCGATCACGATGTAATTCCATAGAGGAGCCCACATAGACTGTATCTAACAAGATACTCGCAGCAGGTAACATAGGAACGAATTTCGTATCCAACAACATTTTAATTACATTTTTTTTTAATTGTTTTAAGTCAAAAAATACAAGCATAAATTACATTTACAAAATCTCGCCAAACTGGGCTACCAGTTTGTTGGCGAGAACGCGCTCTTTTTACAAGAATATTATGCGTCTAATTAAAATAAAAAATTAAATTAATTATTTATTTTATATATATAAATACAACTAAATGAATCATTAAATCCCTATAAAATGACACTGTCATACAGGTCACATAGGTTGTAAATTGGTAATTGAAGGAATACTTAAATTGCTCGCTGGCTTTTTGAGATGTTAGTATAAAACAAGTTTTCAGCTTTCAGACTCTTATGGTATCTTCGCGGTTCTTGAAAAAGCTCGCAATTTACGAACTTGTTTTTCAATTAAAAGCTATTCCTTCTACTTATATGGAAGAACTCTGCATCAACCAGCATCTATCTTCAATCGAGCATCCAGGGTCGAATTCTTAATTCTTACTTTCTTTGGTCACGTGACTAGACGTAACAATGTCTCCATCGAACGTCGTGGACCCCGCGGCAGATCGCCTATGAGATGGACGGACCAAGTAAAGGCTGCAGTGGACATCCCTTTACATATTGAAAAACAGGTGTCTGGGAAGAATGGGACGGATTGTCAAGCGTGTCACGGAAAAATGATGACCACGACCACTCAGACAAGAGCGTAAAGATAGATATCTGTTATGGAATGGTCTCCGATCCCGCGGGATTTGTTAAATACTGGAACCCACACGGGCATCGGCACGCGAAGTCGCTGGAAAATCGTAGTATGTTTATAAACCGATTAAAAAGATCCTTTTCCATCTAGGAAGCCGTTACTCGTCGTCGTAGTTTATTTGCCATACATATTCATCGGGAGCGCCGCACGTGGCCCCATGAATAAAGGAATAGACAGCTCCACATCCAGCGATGTAGGTCGTAGGAATTACGTAGAATAGTGCACAGCCCTTAGCCATGTGGCTTATCTACGATCGACATATACACTTTTCGATCGCTGACACCGTATCAAAATAGAACGAAATAAAAAAAAATGTATCGGAATGACATAGTCCTATCGACAATTAATAGACTGCGTGCAGGCTGTATCGAAATCAACCCATTTTCATATATTTTTGATTATAGTATATTTTATGGAATGATGGAACGAGCGATCGACAGGTTTCTACGACGATAGCTAAATCATATGGCTAAGACTGCATGTAGGTATCCTGCATTGCAATACGGTTAACGTATGATCGACTTAATGAAGACAATTGATTTGCTGTTAACCCGCACTGGAACTGGGTCAGTTTGGTGCAACAGTTGCTGAATGTCACTGCAATTAATACAAGCAGACGTTGCCATATTACATATTTCGATTCGATTCAATTCGCCCAAATGGGACTAATTCAAAAATGTATGTGAAAGACATTTGTCTGCGCGGAAGTCACATGGTCATGCTTATATTTCTTGAATTCGTTCCACTTCCATTTGACTAAATCGAATCGAAATATGGTACTGAAGTTATGGTATCGAGTACTCGTATAGATTGATCTTCGATGCTAATATGTTCGAAAAATAAATTCGAAGCAAATGCCGGCCTATTAATGCCGGCCACACACCATCCTTCCTATTAGCCCTCGAAGCATGGTGTACGGCCGGCATTAGCCAATGGCCATACTCTTTGCTCGCATCACAACTTCGTCCCAAGAATTACACTTACCTGTAACTACATGGAAGGTTTTGTTAGAAATTAAGCTGTACTTGGATAGACAGGTACCTTTAACAAAGCTGCCAACCTATATCTAATATAATTATAGTGATCGTGTCAACCAACCTGGCGCTGGAACCTGGGCTGGTTCTATGGACGGGATAGTCTGAGATTGTCTAATTTGCAAATAGGCTCAGCAGCTCTGGGTCATATCTATGCTACGAGTACTTATGTCCCGTCTCATCCAACCGTTTCGTAAGATGTATGTTTTTGTATCGCTTTCGAACGAAATTCAAAGAAAGTAAAACGCTGCGGATGGCTAGTTCCAAATTCAAAACCAAGACCACCGAGAACAATCAGTAAAAACATCGGCACTAACATAAGTAGGCGCTTTTTCCTTTTAGGAAGTTTCAGGTAACACAGTCACAGACAGGTACGTGAATCTGTCAAGCTCCATACTGAAATGAAATATGAGCGATTCTGACAGAGCGGGGCCCGTCTACATGGATTGAAATATCTATACTATCGTCGCTGTATATTCAACATCTTTCTAGTAGGAGTAAGATTTTATTTCTTCGTTTACTCGTAATTTTTTCTCACACAGTCGTCCTCATCCATCAGATTACTTTGGGCGCATAATAAAACTATCAAATTCCCAGCGAGTGGCGGCTCGACACATTAACATGCGGACCGAGCTCAGCCGCATCTCGAGTTACCCTAAACGATTTCCGTCAACGCGCTACGGAAATAAACCAATATTTCGCCCCTTCTGATACGAAAAATAGCCATTTGTATAAATAGACTGATTGAGTTTTACACCCTTTCCCACTTAATAGATATTCTATAGGCAATAACACCTTCCCAAGTAGTCCAAGTGCGGTCGTAGCTTGAGATTTTGGAGGTCCCTCTCCATTTTTACTCGACATTTTTATTATCAAGGGAATGACCTCCTGCTATAGAAATCTTCAATTATGATTGGAAAATCGTGTGATATTGAGGCGCTTGAATGTTTTTCAATTTGCGATGTAAGATTTGAGTGTGGTTATAATATAATCACAATATTATCACAGATAATATTGTTAGTTGGATATCTCCAAACTTAAATTTGCTCTTGCCTACGCAATTACACGCCGAATTGCAAAATAATTCATAATTAAGTCAGCTGCGGTAACTGGAAGTTTGGCTCTAGAATGTGAGCATACCGCACAAAGCTAAAGGTTCTCGCAACTTGCGTTCATAATATCAAACTGTACAGTCGCTGTGGTTACCTAAAGCGTATCCTAAACTAATAGAAACTTGCTTGGTGGGCTGTCGGACTGTCCAAATTACTGCCATATTAATTTCAAGGAGCCTAAAGCGACAAGCTACGAGTTACCACCGCTGTATGTAACAAAATAATACTTGTATGTAACTTGTGAAAGCCAGGATTGTTTGCAGATGGCCACCACCGACAACTTTGTAGTAGTATTTCTATTTGCCATAGAGTAGACCCATACCTACCGCCTCAGGACAATCCGAAGTGAAACAAACATACGAATATTGAGCATTTAGCTAGTCTAATCGAGAGTATAATAGGTATTATTAAAATTGAGTTATACTTTGATACTGACCTTACTCTATTACCATAACGACACCTGTTGTAATTCTTGAAGTTTTCCGATCCCGGAGTGCCAAGTCTTTTCTTTATAAAAAGGAACCCTGTTACTGAGACTTCGCCGTCCCTCCGTCCCTCTATCCGTCTGTTCCCAGGATGTATCTCTTAAATCGTGATATCTAGAGATTTGAAATATTCACAGATGATGATTTGTTGCCGCTATACCTATAACAACAAATACTAAAAACTAGAATAAAATAAATATTTAGGGGGGTAAACAAGGACAAAATCACGTTTGTGGTCCCACACCACAAACGTGATTTTGGGTGAAACGTGATAGAATTAAAGTACACTAAACAGGGGTGTTTAAGTGTACTTTAATTCTATTGAGAATTGGTCTTGATAGTACGGAACATTCGGTGCGCGAGCCCGACTCGCACTTGACCAATTTTTTTTGCTTCTACATTATTTATTGTGTATACATAGCCGATAGACCTCCAAGGCTCATATTAATTTAAGAATCATTTCTCTAAGTTTATATTAGTTTCGTGGCTATTAGAAGCGTATTTCGTCATTGTTGCTATCCAATTACCAATAAAATAAACGACAAATAAGTTTTCATAGGAACTGTTTTCCGGGACTTACCTATCTAAGTAGGTAAGTGTTGTTTTTTTTGTAACTAAGTAGGAGTATGATAAGTAAAAAAGTTCTACCTTTTTGCGAATACAATGACTGAGGGATTCTCTTTGTTTCGCAGCAGAAATAGAATTGTCGCACTCAAATGTTATTTTCAAGTTAGTATTGTAGCAGATGCTTAGCGAGAGCCGGGAGCGGCCTGCACCTATTTCTACAATTTAACAAAATAAACGTCGGAAAGTTCCCAACAAATTCGCAAGAGGGAGGGATTTTCATTCGTTACCAAATTGTATTGTGCACCAACATCCAGAGCCCGTGGCTTTATTTGAGGCATAAACCTTTTATACGACATACGAGCAGCCATGTTGCTCGTCTTCAAGCAAGGATTTTGGTGTTATGAAGTAGAAATAGAAGAGAAAAAATCAACACTGCTACTGCAATCTTTTCACTAAAATAATATTGTATTCGTACCTTTTCTTCTGTTACGTGCTGTTACTATGTTTTTAACTATGTTTAACTATCATTAATTATTGTGTGACATTATGGATTAGTGTATAACATCACCTTTAGTACCTACTAAGCTAACTTTAGTTTCTCAATAATATTAAGTGAACTGTTGTGTTCTTTTTTGAGAAATAAGTTAATATCTTTAAACCGAAATGAACTGAAATGGAGGAAAAAAGGCATAGGTGTATTCGTACAAGTTTAACTCGATCAGTATCTAGAACAAGTTAGGTATACTTGTCCTCTATTCTAGATATTAGTTTGGTCGTAGGTAAATATTCTTCTTTGTGCCTATAAAGAGTACAAAAAAGAGAAATATTCATAGAAAGAAAGTTGGAATACAGAGGATCATCAGATGCCGTATTCGGATTGAGAATTAATATTTTTTCTGTGTGCTTAAAATAGAAACGTTACGCCAAACGTTATTTTGCTATTAGGGATGTAAAAAATACCTTACGACCTACTCTCAGACCTACCGAACATACACAGAAAATTTCATAACAATCAGTCGAGCCGTTTCGGAGGAGTTTGGTACTTAACAAACGCTGACACGAGAATTTTATCAATGTTGAAGTAACACTAAATCACCATCATACTTGTATATCAAAATCGAGGCGTTAAGAAATTACGGTGAAAGAAGAAACTCAAATACACTTACCGATCTATTCATTCATTTATCCCTGAAAATATTGCGCTTCTTTTTTTGGGCAATCGTGAAAAAATTACATACATGATAAGAAATATCAAGATAGAGTTAGCACACCCTAAGCGCGACCGGGTTTCGCGAGAGACACTTCACAGTTTTAAGCGTTTGAAGTCCCACAAAGCTCGCCGGGAAACCTCCGGGTTACGTCTAAAAGCTTTCG
The DNA here is from genome assembly GCA_963855885.1 of Coenonympha glycerion. Classification (NCBI taxonomy): domain Eukaryota; kingdom Metazoa; phylum Arthropoda; class Insecta; order Lepidoptera; family Nymphalidae; genus Coenonympha; species Coenonympha glycerion. The sequence continues at coordinate 13,010,629 of OY979630.1, read as the reverse complement.
AAAGTCGCGTTTTGAGGGCCTCCACTCTTTGTCTGATGGAGCTCCTTGCGACTGCTATTGTTCCTTATCGCTCACAGCGTCGGAGAACCGATTCGCCGTTATTATGGGGGCCGGGAGCTGCGGGGCTGGCTTGAGACTGATAAAGAATTTCGCCCGAACTTCCTAAGGCTTTAGATGTCTTTTCATTGTTCGCGAACTGATTAAACTGTAATCAATAGCTTCTCGGGAGGCCTCGTAATTTGCTTTGCGAGCTTCGATCTTTTGCGTTTCTCCTAGCTTTTGAATAGGTGTCTATAGTAAACGAATTTTAGGTCTAGTATTGTCCAAAGTATACCATAAACGTCACTTGGAACTGACTTAAATATTAACTCGTCTTCGTCGTCGTTTCAGTCGATGGACGTCCACTGCTGGACGTAGGCCTTCTGAAATGACCGCCATACACTACGATTTTACGTCGCCTAGCGCCAGCGACTCCCCGCTACTTTCTTTATGTCGTGGGACCACCTAGTGGGGGGGTCTAAATATTAACAAATTGGGAGTAATTTCAGCAATAAAATGTAACTATGTAAGTATGTAATTTTTATTACTAAGTCGTATTCATTTACATATACTGTAGCCGATATTGACGCGTCTAAAAAATAGAGCATTTTGAAAAGAATTGCACTATTTTTGTTTAGAGATTTTACACAACAGAATTACTTATTTATTTATTTACTATTTTACTACTACCGTTGTAGGTTTAGTTACAATAACATTCTTTTGTTAGTTCTGGAGAATCTGGAAGCTAGAGAATCGCTGCAGTTTGAATCGCTTTGTAATGGCCAATGAGGCAGCGCGATTAAATTCTGTTAATTAACATTATGTAAGCTCCGACGCGCTATGAACGTGAGCCGAGCTTTTAGTATTGCTAGAGGATTTCGTTGGAATTGTATTAGATTTGAAATTCAATATTTCCTTTACTCAATTTAAATTAAAATAATTTCTGAGTTATCGTACCTACTAAATTGCCCCTAATGGTTGCTACAGAGTATTGCGTCGGGACGCTGACCACCAGACCAGGTCTGAGCTGAGATAACAAAACTTTTATTTCTGAGCTACGTAAAACTCCAAAGAATTATGCTACTAAACAGTAATCTTAAACCAATGTTAGTTCCTATTGCTAAAACTAAACTCTATTGTTAGTTTGAACGTTCACTTAAACCTATGTTAGTACCTACCTACTAATTCTAATTCCTTAGAAACAAAGATTCAGGTTCGTAGAATATTTTCTTTGCGTTCGAACTTATACACGAGCATTCCGCGCAGTACACTGTCCAGCAATAAACAAGATAACCACACTTGTTTATTACATATTTATTAAACACCTTTCATGCAGCTTTCGTGTGCCAGTGTTAGGAAAGTTATCAGGTGCATCGACTTCATAATATGCAATAGACTCCTAAAAACAATTTCTCGTACATAATGCTCAGTGACGTCAGGACGTTGCCCTATCTATCCGAGATAGAAATTTGAAATAAGCTGCGTAGGAAGAAAAAGAATTAACAATGTATTTATTGCAAAATACATGGTACAGAATGATGGTCTAGATACATGAGCTTAAGTTGTGTATTTACCAATATAATTGTGTGCAATATCAAATACAAACATGCGTCATAGTTTAAAATCAAAATGTCATAGAGTTAATAATCATAAATCAAACCATAAATATTAAAAAATATATAAATTATTATAGTCAGTGATTCAAACTTACTCAATAATTTACAGAATAATTGCATTTTTCTAGGAGCCATTTATAAAATTGACATTGAATGGAAATTGAAATGGAATTTTGGGCGATTATGCGCGTACGCACAAAGAGAATATTGGTGCCGTTTGAGCCGTTTGACACAAAAGATAGCACGGCGTCGCGTCGTCGTAGCAAATGACACATCTCAGGTGGAGTGGGCGTCTAGCGCGTATGCAGTGGATGATAAATCGGCACCCTGCCGCCTAGACACGTCCGACATGAGCGTCATAAACAGCACAACAAACCGCAAATAACAATATACGCAATCAAATCAACAGATCTATTGTGATATTTGTGGCACTAAATATAGCTTGTTGTAAGTGAAACATTGCAAAGAAGCAAACATAACATATACCTAACAATCTAGCATTAGTAAAGCCTTCGTCGATAAATAATATAGTACTTGCCCCCATCACTAATAGATTTTTTTTAATAATTCAAACCATTAGTCCTTTGACCAACAAACGTTCAAAGTCAAACAAACAACGGAAGAGTTTGGGGTAGCAAAAATTAGCATGAGAATTTTATGTATTAGACTAGCTGGCCCGGCAAACGCTGTTTTGCTATAAGGCATATAAATAATACCTTAAGACCTACTCTCAGACCCGCTGAACCTACACAGAAAATTTCATAATAATCGGTCGAGCCATTTTAGAGGAGTTTGCTAACAAAAACCGGCACAAGAATTTAAAATGTTAGAGAAAGATAGATAAATATTACCTTAATATAGAGTAAACATTTTCGTTACCTATCTAACAAAACGTATAATTTGTGCAAATTATACGCCACATAAAACCCGGCAGCGCCCTGCCTTACCTCGATGATCAAGTATAAATTGTTAATAAATTCTGAGGTTCAAATTGAAATCCGATATGGGTACGAGGCACGAGGCGCTACGCTAACCAAATGAAAATTATATTTTACTATAGTATATACATACCTAGTACCTACTTACCCTGACCTTCCTTCAGGGCCTGGCACTTCTTAATAATATTACATTTCACATTGTTTATCTCATCTAAAATTAATATAGAAACCTGTCTCAACGATACATAATACTTGAAGTTTTAGTACTTACAGCTTCCTTGTAAACGTCTATGATAATAATATTGTTTTTCAATACCGATCTAATTGCTTTAATAATAATAAGGCACGCGCCTTAAGTAGATTGGCAAAAAAACATGTTTCCTAGTTGAACTTTTTAAATCATAATGTAACAAGAGTTCTATGTTAACTGTGTCGAAGTTATAAATACATTGCTGGAAAAAACGTAAAAGTTGTTTAAAGTGATAACTTAACTTTACACGCGTTGAGCATATTTTGCGTTGAGACAGACCATTGAACTCGCGAATCCTTTAGAAGAGACCCCCGTTATTACACAGCATCGCGCCGGAATGCTCAATCGCTGCGGTGCGTCTTTGTTGCTAGGGTAACTAGCCACGGCCGAAGCCCCCCAGACCAAAAATACCAAACAATACTAGGATTACTTTCTTGACCTTATAAATAATATAATCCTTCTTTTTGTTACACAAAATTAAAACAAAGAGCGAAAAATGGGTCAAAAACCGTACCTACTTAAGAAAAAATAAACTTTATCAAAGATTTTATCGTTTGAAAACTGTTACATCCCCGAGGCTGAAACAAGGCAGTAACGCTAAATCAGGTCAGACATTTTGGTATATCTACCTCAGCGTGCCATTTTCAAAGCAGAAATTATGAACAGCTATAATTTACGGCATAACTATGTAGTTCACGGTAAACAGCTTCATAGACCATTTTTAGATTTCAATAATGCTTAGACACTCTCTAAGCATTATCGGTAAGTTTACCTGATGTAATTAGTTAGGTACTTCGTGAATTTGAGGTAGGTACACTACCAGTAGGAGACAAAATTAAAAAAATATATATCGAAATATCTCTATTTCACATAGGCCTAACGTACAGGCTCTTATGAATGGTCAATACATTACGATATCTACGAAAGAAACAAACAAATAAAAATCTCCCAAAATAATGTTTGCTACCTATAAGTAAAATCTGTGCCTATAAGGGATCATAATTTAATATGACACAGTCCGGTAACCTACGATATCTCCATACATTCGTAAAAACAAAATCATTTGTAATTCGTGCATATTTCGATCATGTTGTGGTACCAACAACCAAATATGGCCATCCTGGCCATGGATTATTACTGTATAGTATATTTGGTTCGGAAATCATAGGTACCTTTTTTTTACCTACAGGAAATGCCTGCCGCATACCCCTCCGTCAGGGGAAACGGAGGGGTTATGTGGGGCTTGCACTCACTAAAACCTGTGCTTTGCCACGACGGGCAACGTTGGCTGGAGTACGGGATTCACTTGCGTATTCACCGCGCTCCCGCCAGGCCTCGACCGGCCACCAGAGCGGCAGGTCCCGTCGCCCTGCGGAGACATCGTAGGTAACCGGACTCTTAAGATCTCGACGTCTCCATTATTCTTTTTTATCAAAACATGTTGTAGAAACTTTACAAATAAACCACTGAAATAGGTACTTACGTATTAAATACACTTTCCAAAAACAGTTTGAGAAATGCATAGACCTTTTCAGAATGTAGGCTATATAGACGCATCGTTACTGGCATATAATATATATTGTATTTCAGCGTGAATGCGAGCATATTCGCTTAGTGGCAGGAAATGGAAAATATAGGTAACGCCCAAATCGCTGATGTTATATTTCCCCTCCTCGCTGCACGCGCCATAAAACTCAATGAAAACCTTCATATGTGGAAATGGAAATACGAACAATGGCTGCCGAATTAGGGATCAAACTGCCATCGCATCCATCTGCCGTGTACGGTAATATTATGGTTTTGATATAGAATCCTATTATGATGTCGCAAATAAACAGTGAATTTATTTTTGTCCTTCTCAGTCAGACGTTGGTGGATAGCGGATGCGACACGTAGCGTCGCGGAAGTAACAGAAAAACGTCGTTTTACCTAAAAAACTAAGCCAGCTATCAAAAATAACTTCTGAGCGATTTTAGGTATTCTTATTACTGACACATAAATACAAACATTACAATCCAATGTATTCTCTGATAAAAATTAGAAAAATTAAGATTTTGGAACGCCTTTTGTGAGAACTTTCTATCGGGAAAATTTTATCCAAGCGTGTTTCTGCAAAGACCCAAAATACATTATACAAATCGTTTAAATTTTAAAGTAATTGTCCTTATAGTTTTAAACGGCAGGTCACTAAAACACGCTTCTGATGATCTATGGCTTGTTATACATTGCTGCTTTAGGCGAAACAAGAATAAGATTTTGTGATCTCAGTTCAATTTTGGAAGCCTCTCTGCAGTTTTAAGCATACTGAAGATAAGTATTATGACATCGCAAGCGTTGTAAAACCAAAATATGAGATCATGTTAAATACAGAAACAAGATAGTAGTAGTATAACAAGTAAGGAGTGAAAAAATTAATAGGTTTTTGCATAGTTTTTGGGATCATCAACATTATGAGTTGTGACTTGTGACTGTGGGAGATGTGTTGCGCTACCAAAGACGTAATAAATTAGTGTTCCTCGCTCTTGTAACTTTTCAAGTATAGGGCGGAGAATTCGAACATTCTTTGAGTATGTAGGCCGGAAAATTCGCAAAATAATGAACACTCTAAAACATACTTTTGAAGTAATTTATTTTGAATAAATAACGTGGTGTGTTTTATAGTTGACGGGTTAAACCAATCAATTTGTGGTAGATGTGGTGGGTGTGGATTTGGGCGAGAAAAAAGCAATTATTATTTTATAGGATTAATTAATTGAAAACCTCCTTCTTCTTTTGTTAACCGACTTCAAAAAAAGGAGGAGGTTCTCAATTCGTCGGAATCTTTTTTTTTTTCGAAGTAGTTTATAAATTTATTTATCAATTTACGTAATCAATCGGATTGTCAATGCAACTTTAGTCTACGCATATCTCGTCAGTCGTCACAATAAAATAATTGTTCCAAAAAAATTACATCAACTCTCATCAAACTTTCCTGTAAGTACATCCTTTTCAATTAACAAAAGAATTATTATCGAAATCGTGGGTTGAAAGCAACCACAAGGGAAGCATCAGTTTTCAACCAAAAAAAGAATCATCAAAATCGGTTCAGCCACTCGAAAGTTCTAAACATAAAAAAATTTAGTTGAATTGAGAACGTCCTCCTTTTTTGAAGTCGGTTGAAAATATTTTGTTGCCCAAGTGTTATAAAGTCCAACAGAGCAGTTTTACAACTGTTTATAAACGTGTAGGCACCGCAATAAATATAGATTGATAGACGTATACACAGGACCCGGCGGACTCCGCGAAAATTTCTCGCAAGTTTACTGGTGTCAAAAAAGTTTGTTTTGACACCAACACCGTTATTTGTAAGCCGACCGCTATTATGTATCGACCGCGGTCCACGCCACAGATCAATATACCTGTGTGTTATTAGTCCGCACGTGAATTTCCACAGGGACGATCCGCAATGTTGCGGCGTATTAGCGGAAATTTTTGACAAGGTGCTACTCTTTTCTTGTATGAAGAAGGTTGACGTAAAATGCTCCGGTGGGCTCATCCTCAGGTTCATATCGGTGAGATTGCTGCAATTTCCACGCAGGCGTTGAGGATGTGTGGTCAAAACTCCGTTCAAACTTGCAATATGGGTTTCGGACAGTGCTTCGCGCCTTTTGCGATTAATTCACACAGATGTAACTTTTTTGAATGGACACAAACGAGCACCGTGTTCTGCGGGAACAAGATAATTTCCAGAGACTTTGAATTATGCTGAATGCATAATTTTTTAACCGACTTCAAAAAAAGGAGGTGGTTCTCAATTCGTCGGAATCTTTTTTTTTTTTTTTTCTATGTATGTTCACCGATTACTCGAAGACGCGTGGACCGATTTGAAAAATTCTTTTTTTCTTTAAGAGGGTTTTGTTTCCAGATGGTCCCATTTTTATCAGGTCAGGATCTGATGATGGGATCCTGGAGAAATCGAGGGAACTCTTCAAATTTTATATGGACACATGAAAGTATTTGAGTATTATTAGCAAGAGTAATATTTTCCAAGTTTTCCTATGGTCATCAGGTCAGGATCTGATCATGGGATCTTGGTGAAATCGAGGGAACTCTTCAAATTTTGCTAGTATACTTGAAGCGAGTTGGGTATTTTTTATAGTTACTGGTGCATATGCTAGCCGATACTGATTTGGTGACTAAAGTCATTAAGTCAGGGTCTGATGATGGGATCTTGGTGAAATCGAGGGAACTCTTCAAATTTTGCTAGTATACTTGAAGCGAGTTGGGTATTTTTTATAGTTACTGGTGCATTTGCTAGCAGATACTGATTTGATGACTAAAGTCATCAAGTCAGGATCTGATGATGGAATCTTGGTGAATTTGAGGTATCTCTTCAGATTTTATGAACACACCTCAAGCAATTTGGGTATTTTTACAACGCCTTGTGCATTTTATTGTTTTCCACTAAAAAGTATAAAATAAAAATGGGAAATGCTTTCCAAAAAACCAACTTCAAATGCCACTACAAAGAGTGAAATAATTTTTATTTAAATTTTAGGTACCTACACCAATTCGAAGTCGGGCGATTGTCTATGACTTCGTCATTTCTTCGCACATCAAATATGTAAGAAGGACTATTAGGGATTGTATGAAACATTGCCCGACTTCGAATTGGTGTAGGTACCTAAAATTTAAATAAAAATTATTTCACTCTTTGTAGTGGCATTTGAAGTTGGTTTTTTGGAAAGCATTTCCCATTTTTTTACTTTTCCTCCTTCTGTAATATTGTAAATGAGACAATTCGTATGTTTGGATCTTTGGCAGGTATTTCTTTACACCGCAACTACTGAAAGAAACAACTGAAAGTTGGGATGAACGCTTTTGCACACAAGCTACATTGTCTCGGAAAAACTCGCGGATGATAATATTGCGAGTTTACAGAGTAAGTATTTTTTGTGACTGCTTTCTTGAAAAATGTTACTTGTTGAGTAATTTATTACAAACTAGCTGTTGCTCCGCCCGCGTGGATTTCGGTTTCATGAATTTCGGTGGAAACGATGGATTTTCCGGGATAAAAGTAGCCTATGTGTTAATCCGAGTTATAAGCTATCTATGTTCCAAATTTCAACCAAATCGGTTCAGTAGTTGCCGCGGCGGTTGTGAAAGACTAACAAAGATCCATCCATCCATGCCTCCATACTTACAAACTTTCGCGTTTATAATATTAGTAGGATTGATCTATTAAAACTTCTCAAATCTCAACTCATAATATTGTAGTTAGCTGGGTTTGATGGGTATACAGATTACTAAGATGGCGTCTTGAGTTGATAATTATGCGCTTTGACCGTTTAAATACATAATACTGCTAAGCTGCTTGCAACTCACATGCCTAACAAGATACTAGATTGCTTCAGTAAAATGACCTGCAATTAAGGGCTGCCAACAAGGTCCTTACATTCCACGTCGTTGGATATTTCGAAAGGTCCGTCCGGATGGATACCACCGCAGCAACAGATCTCCTGCCGAAAAGTAACAGCCCTAGCCGTAGCCATATATTTTGATATATTGCGATTCGGATCAATTCGCTCAAATGGATTGAAATAAAAAAAAATAACAGTTAGCTGGTCATTTAATTAAATTCCTTGTCTATGGACTAGGAAGGAGAATGATTATGAAAGTATGAGAAGTGGTCTAGTGGTTGCGGCAATTCCAAATGTGTTTTTGGATATTCTTTAATATTCAAATTATTAATTCTAACCGATTTTTTTTGCAGAAACACAGGGGTTTTTTCATAAATAGAAAAAATGTTACATAACCTCAAAATCAAATCAACTTTTATTTTAATCTTAGTATTGGTGATTTTATCATTTGTTGTTTTAACCTTTTATTCAAAAGTTATTATTTTAAAATAAAAAACAGTTAAATCTTTCGAACTGAGTTTATTCAATCACATACATGCAATTTGCTATGGGTACAGACACAGACAGGAAATGTTGAAATGGCTTGGTCATTTACATTTACTCTATTTTGGAGCAATTCATGACATTCTGTGCAAAGAATGCAGTCTGGAGACACCTGTAATGAAATAATTATATTAATTACCACAGTTTAAGAATTAAATTACCTATGAACATTATTATTTCTTTGATTCAAAAGACAGACTGTGTGAAAAATCTGTGTAAATAGAACTGTTTGCTGGAACTGGTTTTCTTGTCTGAATAGCATAAGAGTGTCAAATCATTCTTTAATTTCCAATACCATAACATGAATTACAAGGGCATGAAGTTAAATATTTTGAAAAGACAAATATTAGCTGCTTACCTGAGTAGGGGTTATCCATGATTGTAACAATCTGATAAGTGCATTTGATGCTTGTTCCAAGGGATGCCGACGGAAGTTTCTTGGTATTAAAAAAGAACAGTTTATGCATCTATTTCGTGGGTCAAATGTTCTTAATATTAATGATTGGTCATTAATATTCGACATTGTAAATCAGTTTAAACAAGTTCACAATAAAAATAACACAATGACCACACTAAAAGTACACTTAAACTTTAAACACTTTAAAAATCTAAAAACGTCCTGGCGTGAATAATAACTAATTCTAAAGTAAACGTCCTGTCGTGAATAATAACTATAGTAATTCTAAACGTCCTGTCGTAATTACACCACTGAAAATACGCTGTTTTATTCACAATAAACAAAACTGAAACCGCAAGCGCAAGCCACCATGACATTTGCTCTTCGTCACGTGACACGTCACTCACGGCTGCACGGCTGTTATACCGAAATGTTGCCAGCTATTGATAGTCGCATATATCGATTAATCGAAATCGGTTGACTCCAAATGCAGTGCTAATCAATAGTTGGTTATTGTTGTGAAATAAGAAGTATCACAAGATGGCGTTATCGTACTTTGTGCATGAATGTAGCGCCGATATTTTGCTCTGTATTATCGGCCCAGTTTTGAGTTGGACGCTTTATTTTTAGACGGGCCCGATGGCGTGGTGGGTGGGTTAACTTTTTCATTTCGTTTTTTGTGCAGCCAAGATTATCAAGTTTTTTACTACAGTTTCTATTGTAAATCGATAAAAAATCGATATCAATAGTTATATCTATTTCATGACTAATTACTATGGCAACACTTTTAACACTGTTGAAAATTCGGAAATGAATTTTGAACAGTTTATCGTCTTAATAATTTTGAAAAAAAATCTCCTATGCAAAACAGCCGCTCCAAAGGCTGTATCGCTCCGAAATTAAAAATAAATTTTTCTACATACTTTTGACCTTGACGCTTGAGACAATCGTAGGCGAAAATTGATCATTCTCCTTTAATTAAAAGTACCTAAGTACTTCTTTCCGTTTTATACTAATTTCTTAAATTACATAATATTATTGCTATTGTAGCTACGTCTTCTCGTCTTCTTTTCTGACAATCTTAGTTAAAAAGAAATAAAGTTGAAAAGGACGACACTATTCTTAGACGTATCAATATGTTTAAAATACACAAACATATTAGCTGTATTGGTACTCGTAGGTTGCGAGATTTTAGTTCGGAGCGAACTAATTAACGAAATAACGAACCTTTTACATCAAAATGAAAAGAACAGAATTACAGAATATTTTCTGGCAACCCTAATGCAGGGCTTCCGAGTTAACATGTGTTATGCTAATGGAATACAAAGTGTTTATCTTCAGAATGCTACGCTACGTAGGTACTTTAGGCATGTGCTTCACTCGTAGGTCCACGAGCAGGAGCATAGAAATGCTGATGAGGGCGGTCCTATGCGCGAATGACATTGAGCATTTGACCTTCACAGCTCGAGCGAGCTAAGTGCGTCGAAAACGCAAGGACCGCGCAAGTTCATCGAACCCGCTCTACGAGAAAAATAACTACCCGGTAATTTTATCATACCTGGGTCTTTCTCAGCGGGCCCGTTATTTGTTTTAGATGTTTATAATTGAAATGGACAATTTTAGTCTCGTTAGATTCATTACATCTTAATCTAGGCTCGTAAGTTTTTTTTTTCAGTGTTTTAGTTTATTTCAATTAGAAAAAAAATTAATTATCGTTAAAAAGTATGGATATTTAGACTCTAATAGTACTTTATTTTATTTGAACATTTCTTAAAATTATGAAAATTGTGACACCGAAATCACGGTGTCACAATTTTTTTTCATGTTTGAGACATACTAGCAATGATTTTAAAATCTATATTGTTTTGGGGTGATATGTGAATAAAAGGGAAATACATATGTATATGTCAAAGGGTTAAATAGTTATTCAAATTTTAAAAAAGCGTGACCACCGAATTCAAAATAATAAAATAACTGTACATAATTAGTATTTTACCAAGCTTAAATACTCCTTCACGCCGCAACTACTAAACCGATTTGGCTCAAATTTGGAATGGAGATAAATTGTGTCCTGGATTCACACATAAGCTACTTTTTATCAATAAAGTTCAAGGTTCCCGTGGGATTAGTTAAAAATGAAATTCACGCGGAAAAAATTCTTCACGCCGCAACCACAGGCCGCAACTACCGAATCGTTTTGTCTAAAATTTGGAATGGAGATAATTCATATCTTGAGTTAATAAATAGGCTGCTTTTTATCCCGCAAAAATCCATGGTTCCTTCGGGAACAGTGAAAAACAGACATTCAACCGGGAGCCATGTACTCCTTCACGCCGAAACTACTGAACCGATGTGGCGTGCAAATAAAATTGATCCTAGATTAAGACATAGACTACTTTTGATCCCGCAAAATTCCATGGTTTCTATAATAATATCTGGGTGACCGAGCTTCGCTCGGTGGCCAATAGATGGCAGCAGTGGTCATATTTTTTTTTGGTAAATTCGACATTTTCTAAAAATTAATCCTAGCTAGATCGATTTATCGCCCCCAAAACCCCCTGTATACTAAATTTCATGAAAATCGTTCAAGCCGTTTCCGAGATCCAGATTATATAGAAATATATATACAAGAATTGCTCGTTTAAAGGTATAGGATGAAAACAGATACCCACTTAGGAAAATATTCCTTAATGCCGTAATGACTGAACTGATTTAGCTGAAATTTGGAATAGAGATAGATCATATCCTGGATAAATACAATATATACTTTTTATCCCGGAAAAAATCCAAGCTTTCGGTGGGAAAACTGAAAACTGATATTCACTCGGGAAAACACTACTTCACGCTGTAATTACTGAACTTATATAACTTAAATTTGGAAAGGAGATAGATTTTACCTTAGATTAATACAAAGGCTACTTTTCATCCAGGAAAATTTCAGGGTTTCTTTGATCATAGTGATAAACACAAAATCCACGCGGAAAAAATTCTTCACGCCGCGCCGCAACTACTAAATCGATTTTGGAATGAAGATAGATTTCATCCTAAATTAACACAAGCACACAACGATTTTTCGGACTAAAAAGTAGCCAATTTTTAGTCCGGAAAATCGATGGTTCCCGTGGGAATAGGGAAATCTATAAATACGCATGCGAAGCCGCGGGCATCTGCTAGTTTAAAATAAAACATATAATTTTTTAACACAATATGCACTTTAATTAAGCTACTTTTTGGTCTACCTTTACCAATTTTTATATTTTTTTTTATCCCAGGAAAATCTATGTTTTCTATAATAATAGTGAAAAATATATGTTTACCTGGAAAAATTACTCCACGCCACAAATACGAAATCAATTTGGCTAAAAAAGATAAATTATACATTGACTAGGTACTCTTTATCGCGGAAAAATCCATGGTTTCTATGATAATAGAGCAAAACAGGTATTCATATGGAAGAACTACTCCTTCATGCCGTAATTATCGAACTGATTTGGCTGAAATTCGGAATAGAGATAGATTGTATTCTGAAATACTAACGGCGGTTTTCAATATCCTATCTATCCATGGTTTACCTTACTAGAGATAGAAATTTGACATAACTTGTATGGAGCTTATGTCAAATTTCTATCTCTAGAAAGGGAAACCATGGATAGATAGGATATTCAAAACCGCCATTAATAGTCTAATAATTATGTCGTGAAAATCTACTTTCACTTCACTTATTACTTTTTATGTCACAAAATATGTGGGTAGGCACGCTGTGCCTATCCACATATTTTGCAATCATTTTGTTTCGCACGAATGCGATAAGCGGTTGTAGTTGCAGGCATATACAAGGTGTTTCAGATTCTGATATTAGACGTGTATATAATATAATATGATATCGTGAATGGATATATTTATTTTAATTTAAGGTATAGAAATTTGAGTTATTTTTAATTATATTATAAGTTTTTATTATTTTTTTAATTATTACTTCACACCGAAAATATACCGAACCGATTTGGCCAAAATTTGAAATGGAGATAGATTTTATCCTGGAATTTAAAATGGAGATATATTTTATCATCTGCTACTATTTATCCCGGAAAGTTCAATGGTTTTTATGGTAATAATGGAAGCCGCAAATACGGTACCGATTTGGCTGAAATTTGAAATAGAGATAGATGATAGCTTGGAATCATACATCATTGGCTACTTTTATCCCGGTTACTATGATAAAAGTAAAAAACAAACAGATATTTACTTTGGAGAACTCCTTCACGCCGTCATTACTGAACTGATTTAGATAAAATTTTAATTGGAGATAGATTATGTCCTGGATTAATACATACTACTTTTGATCTAGGAAAAAATCATGGTTTTTGCGGGAATAGTGAAAAACAGATATCCGTGTGCGAGACTCCTTCGCGACATAACTACTGAACTGATTTGGCTGAAATATGAAATGGACACATAGATATTGTCCTGGAATAGTGGAAAACAGATATTCATGCGAGATAGATACTCCTCCACGCCGGCACTACTACTGGAAACTACTGAAAATTTCCAGCGAAATCAAAATAATGAGCTAAATCTTAATTTTTTTTTTAAGTAATTAAAATTCCGTACGTTAGCCTCTATTATTTAAATCTAGAACTCATTCGTCATACCTTTAAAAAATCAAAATAGCGGTAGTTCAAATGCACATCGATAAATAAGTTGCACCGAAATCAATTTTAGGGTTATACCAAGCCACCGAAAGCGACTTCTTTTCTCAATAACAAAGAAGCTAAGATAGGCACAGACCTTTTTGCCTTTACCAACGACGTAGCGCGAATGAGAGTTTGTCCTACTCTAACAACTATTCTCGCAGTCATTGAAGGAGAAGCAGTATGGAGAGAATTGGTGAGCGCCACTGATATCAAGTCTAAACGTCGGACGTAAAAACTATTCGTTATAAATTATCGATAAAGCCTATTATTAATTAAAAATATAACAAGTTCAGCTAAGAACTAATAAGCTATATCTAAACTATCTTTGTATGATGGTGAGTTTAATATAATAAAAGAAAAAAATAAAATTCGATACAATGTGGGTTCGCTTCACCGACGTCAATATTTTCATGGTTTTTATTTTTTTTACATCACTTATATTTAGTTTATCTAAAAAAATCCATATGCCCATACTTATAGTAGATCATAATATCTACCATACATAAAATTTTCAAGTAGCTAATAATTAATTGAATAGTGGTATCTCCATTGGACACGCATTATTGTGCCCCGTGACTTGTGAGAATGACCCACCTATCAAAAGCAGATATCATTAGAATTATTTTTGATAAATAGCATAGGGTGAAAAATAAACGGAAGATCAGGAATTTTAACATTTTATTTCAAAATTACAATTAGATGAGATTATATATTTTTTAATTTTATTTATATTAAAATAATAATAATCTTATATATACCTATACGAAAATCAATTGCTGTTCGTTAGTTCCTCAACAGTGGCGTTTTATATACCTATATATACATAGTTTACTAATATATACACGATATCAACCTTATTCAATAATTGAAATGATAACTTATTTACTAATCACTACAATAAAATTACCTACTCGAAATAAATATTTTTCGTAAAACGAGAGCGTTTGGCGGGAAAAATTGCGCGCGTCCACCCCGTCTGAAGGCCGGTAGCCGTATGCGTTTCGGCGCCCGCGCCAGATTATCTATGATTATTTGGCCCAAATATTAAATTTTAATATAAAATGGTCGAAATAAAATAAAATAAACTTTGAGAGTGAAGCATATAATATATATTCTCTATAATTAAATGTAAGATTTACTTTCATGGTTGCAAAGGCAAAGGAGTTGATACACGATCTTATATGAAGCTACTCTTGTAAAACACTCTTGTTTTTATCGTAATAAACAATTTTTAATTTTTTTTAAAGCTACAGAATTAAAGACCATGAATCAATGTGTAGCATACAATTTTTTGAAAATTTTGTGATGCCATTTGACGGAGCTGATAGCTGTTGAATAAAAGAGTCTACAAACGTTGACAGAGCTGAGAAATCGATGTTCTTCGATTTCTTGTCTAATTTTATGTTTTGTTAGTAGATATACTAAACTCGCCGGCATATTTAGCGGAACATAAAAAAAAGGTCCATAATTAAAAAAAATATGGTTTTATTTTAAAATCTACTTACTACACTTCTTTTGTTATTTAAAGTTTCATTTGTTTTTACTTAAAATGAGATCACATTAAGAACAGATTTTGCGAGTAAAGGGTATTTGTGAAAAATGGTACATTTTTGAACTTTTCATGTAACCTGGAAAAGTGAAATTTAATATTAAAATTACAATTAATTAAATAAGAAAAATGGTGATTAATACCGCGTATTTCCTCCACGTGCTCTTATTAAAGTTTCTACCCGTCTAGGCATACTGAGAAAGATGTTATCGATGGTCTCCTGGGATAGTCTCCGCCATTCCTCAACTACGGCGATTCGCAGTTCTCCCACGTTGGCAGGAGCTGGAATTCTGGACTTAACTTTTCTTTTCAGCAAGTCCCAAACGTGCTCTGTTGGGTTCATATCCGGTGATCTCGCCGGCCACTCCATAACAGTGATATTCATATCATTAAGATAAGCTTGAGTTACCCGAGCGGTATGCGGCAGAGCATTATCCTGCATAAAAACAAAATCGTCACCGATATATGGGGCAAACGGTACGACATTTTCTTCTAAAACTTCTCTGATATAGCGGTCTGCAGTCAGACTCCCTCTGTCAATCACTACCAAGTCTGTGCGAGCTCCCAAACAAATGCCCGCCCAAACCATTATTGATCCACCACCGTATGCATCTGTAGTTTCAAAATTTGTCTGAATGTATGAGCCTTGGCGGGCACAAATGAACCCAAACCAGCTTCTTCGAGCCTTCTTCGTACCGTACGCTCACTTACGGTTATACTCCGCACTGCTTCTAACTCATGTCGGGCTTGGACGGCCGTCAAACGGGGGTTCCTACGTACACGAAGCCGAATGAAACGATCATCCCTACTCGAAGTGCATCTTTTTCTGCCTTGTCTTGCTCTTCTCACATAAGTACCGGTCTCCCTGAACCGTTGGATACTGCGATGGATCGTTGAAACTGGTCGACGAAGATCTCTGGATATCACTCTGTAGGTTTGACCATTTCTTCGCATTTCGAGTGCCCTGGCAATCTCCGTTGGGGCTAAGTCAGGCATAATTGAGTCATCAACTCCAGAAAGATACGCGATTAAAAAAAACTAACAAAAAACAGTATTTCAATGAAATTTTAAATCAAACTCAGAAGGAAGAAATACTCGAAGTTCGCTCCAGATAAGGTGTATTTGAATAAAATTAAAACAATTGCATAAAATGTGATGTTCAGTTGTTTTCTTAATTTGAAAATATTCTTTTTAAATTAAATAACGTATAAACCAGCCAGAAACTTTATATGATACTGATATCAAACCTTTTTTTTATGTTCCGCTAAATATGCCGGCGAGTTTATACTTGGCTAGTTATCATACTCCTCCTTTGTTAACAACTTATTTGCAGCAACATTATCGAAAGACTTAGAGGAGACTTATGCTCGTTTTCACCAACGGTTTTAGGAGACACCTAAGCCCTTAGGTGACAGTTGTTGTAAGCGAAAACTGTCACCTATTCGGCTTAGGCAGCCTTTCCACATTCAATCAATATGGCGATCATTGATTTAGATCGCGGATCGCGATCTAAATTGACTGTGTTAAGGCTGCCTTAGGCGTTTCTTAAAGTGTTGGTGAAAACGAGCATTAGATCTTAGAAGAATATTCCTACCTAAGGTGAAAAAAATTTGAAGTGTAAGTTTAAGAACGCGTCAATGGTCAACATTCGTTTTACTCGAAGCTAAAAATCCATTTTATTTTGCCTAGTCCGAAAAGGAACTACGTTCCAACATGCAGAACGAAAAACCATTCATAATTTTTCGAAAACAAAACACGGAAAAAGACAGGCGTCCTTAAAATTTATTTTCAATACAGTTGTATGGTATGGCGCACTTTCAGAGGCTGTCATTAGTATTCGAAAGTTAAATCTTACGCACAGGCATCTTTCTTTTTCGTGGTCGTAACTTACTTTTACAAGCTCGATCATTACCTACTTTTGCAAAACGTTTGATACCAAGGAGTTTTCATTGTACAATAAAATGGGATGGACATTGGGATGGGATGGACACAGAAGGATTTTTTTTCGTTTTCTTTTATCTTTTATCTTTTATATTTTTTATCTTTTTATCTTTTATCTTTTTATCTTTTATATTTTTAACTTTTATCTTTTTATCTTTTTATTTTTATCTTTTTATCTTTTTATCTTTTTATCTTTTATCTTTTATCTTTTCGATTGCGGATTCGAAGTCGCCTTCGATTTCGATCTTCGATATTTTATTTAAGGTAAAAACCAAACAAGATGGAAGTTGGCGCCCAAAATCTTGAGCAAACATATTATTTATTTTTACTAATTCTCACAACTGTATTGAAAAACGTCGTGTGATACACGGGTGTATAGGTTTTTGCAAACTCGTGACATTAAAAACCCTCGCCTTCGGTTCGGGCTTGTTAATGACAGCTCGTTTGCAAAAACCTACTTTCCACCCTTGTATCACAATGTACTATTATTTCAACTATCTAGTGACTCAGAACAATGTGTTTATTATTCTTATAGCTAAATTCGGCTCTTTCCTAAACTGAATAATTGTATGAGAAGTTTTTAACTTAAAAGGAATTCATATAAAGAGACCGGCGAACTCCCATACATTTCCTGGCCCAGACTGAAATCCACTCCAATCCACGTTCAGTTATGAAACTTCTGATACTTGTAGTACCTACTCAACTTGACTTACAAAAGTGAATCAAATAAAGTAGGGAGAAAGAAGATATTCACATTATTGTTAAAAGTAAGGTTAGGTTTAGTTATATTTCATTGTTTCCAAGTGAATAATTTTACTGCAGATTATCTGAAAAAGCCAGAAATATCCATTCTCATTCTGAAAGACCCGCGACTAGTAGTGGGTCGGTGATATTTAACAAAATATTGCCATTGGACCGGTTGTTTAGTTGTATTTTATTTTTGATTCCCTATACTTCTAAAAATATGGTATTTACACAAAAAAAAATTATGAAAAATAGCAATCCAAAATAAATCATTCCTGAATCTGAACGGTCTCTGGGTTATTTTTGTTAGAGCTGGGCCAATTTTCGCCATTCTCCTTTAAAAGGTCTCTCCATTATATATGTAACTCCATATTTGAACTAAAAAAATTGAAATAAAATAAGAGTTGGCTGCAGTTGGCACAGGGAGGGAAATTCCAGCCCCTATAAAACTGCAGTTGCATGTTGAACAGAAATAACTCCCCAGCGGCGAACCGAAACGGGATTTCCACTGACTAAGCCTTTCTATCTTTTTTTCCAAACCCATTGGTAAAACATCTACTATTAAATCAGTATAGGAAACAGATTTCAGTGACATAACACGTAAATAATTAAAAAACACGATTGTCCTGTAAAAAAACGACTTGGTAGAATGTGGTAAAAAAATATAGCCTGTTATTGGGATTTTAACGATAGCCACCTCATTATATATGTCCGAATCTCAATGTAATTTTTTTACTTCAATGGTGGAATTAAAAGAAATTCACATATATACATACAATATCTGGGTGACCGAGCTTTGCTCGGTATTTTCTTGCAGGAGTCGCATTTTTTGGTGAATTCGACATCTTCTAAAAATAAATCCTAGATAGATCGATTTATCGCCCCCAAAAACCCCTGTATACTAAATTTCATGAAAATCGTTCGAGCCGTTTCCGAGATTCAGATTATATAGAAATATATATACAAGAATTGCTCGTTTAAAGGTATAGGATACTGTTACACATACATACATACATACTGTTTTTTTTGGGCAAATACTACTAGGTACTTATAAAATTTTTGCAATTTCTCTTCTCCCTTTATTATTATATTCTCACTATTATGACTATATTCTCACTTTTCTAGCGTTTACTTAATTTTGAACTATACTTTAGTCGGATTTATATATTATTTTTGCGAAAAGTACGCGCCAATAACTAGATTTGATTTGCATATGATCATAAAATAATCACATTAGCAGTTTGTAAATTAAAATTCAGCAATGACGCTTCATTTAACTTGCAAAACATTATGATTAATGTCCAACTAAATAATTCATTTATTACGAGTAGGTACATCTAAAAGGAAGCTTATATGCGTGACTTGTTTTATAGTAAAACAACAATATTGAAATGACCAGAATATCTGCTACTCCAACATAGGCAGGAACGTTATTTGATTCGTTTGTGCCTAGTACAACTGCAATTAACGATCGTTCACACTATCTATTTCTCTTTACATTTTTAGTTATTTTTCAATTTACTATTTTAATGACGGCGAATTATATTTAACATTATTTGCCGTCTTGGTAATGAACAAAATGACTCCGCAGTTCATGGAAACATGTCGCATTCATGATCTCTTTCCCACTTCCCGGAAGCTCTTACACTATTGAGGAAAACACAGTTTCCGTGAGCCGCATTCACTGGTTACGAGTGTTCATACTCGTAAGTAATGCCCAGTGAATGAAGTTGTATGTTTTCTCAGATGCACGCAGCGGTCGAGCGAACGCAGCTTGGGTTAATATTTTAGAAACATCATAAGTTATCATCAATATAATAATTATGTCAACATAAGTAAGATATCATCTGTAGCGCACTGCACAGCTTGTAAATGTTCTGGTTATTTTATGGTTACATCTGTGTTACAGTATCTAATGCCGGTCATACTTACCCCATCCTTCCTCGCGTCCTATCGCTATGACGCTGCCGATGATCAATAAGAATATAACAGCTATACCTAACGTGGCCATATGTCCTGCTTTGGGCGGGATTGTCCCGCTTGTAGGCTATCTGTCCCGGGGGTGGGACAGCCCAGCGAAAGCGTCCCGGTTTATTCCTGTGGAAATTATTAATATTTAAAATAAAATGGAAAATTCTTTTAAAAAAAAACCGACTTCAAATGCCACTACAAAGAGTGAAATAATTTTTCAATGGAGGTACACCAATTCGAAGTCGGGCTATTAATATGAAGCACTATGATAGTAGGTACGAATTGTTTAATTATAAAAAATAATTGAAAATTTAAAGGTCAGTTAATAAACGCCAGGCGGCCCGATCGTGCGGTGTTTTGCGGGAATTTCAGGAGGCCTATATGCAGCTGTGGACGTCCGTCGGCTGAAACGACGACGACTACGAGGCAATAAATATGGTATGTAAATGTAGTATGGTTTAATTGGTAACTCGTTATGTTACATTTTCGGTGCTACTAGCCAAACATTCACAAAAACTCTGATCAAATGATCCTCCATGCTCGCCTAAAAGATATTTCAATCCACGACGACGACGCGCCCCACTTTGTCAAACTTCATACGAAGCGAATGAAACACAAGCGATTTTGACGGAGCGGGGCGCGTCTTCGTGGATTGAAATATCTTTACACGAACACATTTAAATAATTATTTCGAGAAATTTTAAATCCATGTAAGTATGAAACGGACGAAACACAGTTTCAGCAGCATAATGTCATGAGTGAAAGCTCACTAGCAGCGACCGTCGCACAGGAATAACGTTCTCAGGGCGATACTAAGAGGCTTACTGCAATCTCGTTTCTGCTAGTCTGAGTGTGTGAACATTAAATATTTTTAAATTATATGTATATGAAATTCAGCTTTGCCAGCAGGCTTCCCATTTGTATTGAAACACTAGCGTAAGAACTGTTAGTACTTCTCTAGTAATGTGCCGGAGCTACCCATACGGGAGCAGCTGAGACTACTGAAAATGGTAAGCGTCACAAAGATTAGTAAATTCACCCCTAACGGTTTCTACACAGCATCGCGCCGATACGCTAAATAGCTTGGCGGCGCGTCTTTGCGTGGTTCTTAGGGTGGTAACAAGCCATGCCGAAGTTTCTCACCATTACCTACGTGACCCAATTTAGGAATAATAAAATTCTAAAGAGGCCTGAGGTGGGAATCGAATCCGAGACCTTCCACGAATCCGAGGTCGCGCCACTGCGCCACGGAAGTCGCCTTCGAGAGTACACAGTAAAATATTTGTCCTTATTTAATTTTTATAATTTTCATTTTCACCTAACATCCGCGATAACTCGCGGATTTGCAAAAATTTGAATATCGCTTGTATTTAATTCTAATATACTCGTATCTTATAATTGGCAGTTAGAATATACTTATCAGTTGCAAGCTCACACCGGGCTCCCACGATGCACAAATGCAAATGAGATGGATTGCAAATGAGAGGACGTGCGCTGTTAGCCAACTAACTAATCGATCCACGGTACCTATTTGGAACCGATTAGGAACCTGAGAATATGGTCATCAGAATATTTAAGGCAAACCTTCTTCTTACAAGAAAATACACAATCCGTAGTCGGTCCTGTACCTGATCTACCGTGACCCAAAACAAGGCAAAAATTAAGTATGTACAAGCGTAAAGGAAAAAGATTTTAGATAGAAGTCAGTCTAAGCATCTAAAATAAGGAATACCATTGATATTATGATCTTATATTGCGTGGTACCTACAAACAGTAATGACTGTAGTTTAGTATCGTGTTAAATGTTAACGATATCATTGCTCCGTGGTTCCCACAAACAAACCCAGTAAAGTCGCACATGCATGAAATGCTATAATTTGGTTAACCTTTGAAAACTGTTTCAACAGTTTCAGAGTTGTGGGCGAATTACATTACAACACAAATAATATGAGAATTCATCTCCACAAACATAATTGAAAATTCCATAAATTTCTGACGGTCCTCGTTTCAAAGCTCGTCAAATAGAAGTAGTCCGAGAGAGCGTTGATAAATAGTTTGGGGGGTACTTACTTAGTACTTACCTATTAGCAAAGTACGTATGACATGCATTCGCAATTGGTGGAACGTAAAATTAGAATTACCTTTATCAGCCTAAATACGCCGCTGCTGGACCTAAGCCGTGCCACCACACAATGGTGGATGGTGGCCTTCCTCACTTACCATTTTTCAGGTCGTGGGTCCAGCGGGCAGGAGGTCGTCCTTCACTCGCTGCAATATATTTTATATCTATACTCTTTTTCGCGGTGTTTCCAACGGCCGCCTTCGGATCTACGATAAAGAAGGCCAGCCCACTGCTACTTCAGCTTGCTAATCCGTTGGGCTTTGTCAGTTACTTTCGTCCTTCTACGTAGGTTCTCCATCCCTCAGAGAAACATCCAGCATAGCTGATCCAAGCGTCATAGGCGCGTGAACACGCTCTTTGAAAAATGGCTCCGTATGACTCCGAAACTACTCGGGGAGACCTGAGGATTCGCGTGAGTTAAGCCGTTTATTTTTCCAATAATGTGTTCTACTGACGAATGACGATAGCCCAAATTCTAAAACCCAGCATATAGCCTAATACTCCATAGCATACGATGGTTTTGGCGACATGAGCGTTTTCATACTTGGTGGGCGAGGCCTGTAACTATAGGTACATGTAGGTACATGTGGCGCTTCGGGTTAGGTCAACAACCGAAGAAAGAAATTATACCTATACTTTCATCACTTGTACCGAAATATAGAACTTATTTTCCCTCTTTTCTTTCCTTTTTTCCCCTTTTTTAGAATTTTTAGAATCTAAGAGAAGAGAAAAAAACAAAGGAAGTAAATAATTAGAGCATAAGAAATCTATGCGACGTACGTGTTTACAACTACGTCATACATAGTACATACTATGTGTATTTACGAATAATTAATAGAACGAACAAAGCAGCTTTAAACACGCCTCGGAAAAGCTCGCTTCCTCTCGCGATAGAATAATAATAATACTTACTCGACCGGTCGGCAACTCTAATTACTGCGTAATAAACGCTCTTTAAAATTTAAATCTAACTACGTTTATGAATGAAAATTGTTTCGTAAACAAGATTCGTTTGTATTTTAAAGCAATTTCAGTCACCTTACTTTTTACATAAATAAGATGGTTTATCGCTATGGCTTTGAGGGTTTTCTCGAAGTTTGATATACCTATACAATTATTGCAAACTTCGCCGGAATAGGTATAAAGGTTGGGAAATCGAGCGAGAGTGAGAACGGGAAATCCACAGTTAGGTACTTTGGGATTTGTGAAAAACCGATATTCATGCGGGCGGAGTCGCGGGCAAAATCAAGATTAGTATAGTATAATATTCCTTAACAACAAGATGCTAGTCAGATTATTATACACAATAATCACGTTATTTTTGCTTCACTGCACAAATAAATTTATTTTAATCCGATTTCAATTAATTTTGAAGACCGTAAATATCGTGTGAATTTAACGCTGAGGCCATGGGTTTGACAATAAACAAGGAGTAGTTGAAAAACCTACTAGGTTTATAGTTGCACTCGTCGCGGATATATATCTCCAAGTTACCTCATAGACCATAGTAGAAGAAAAGAGAATCAGAAATAAGGAGATCCGTAAACGAACCAGAGAAGTTGCAGTGGCAAGGAGCAGAGCACAATACGAGTAGCTCGTACAAAATACTGAAGACACGTTTCGGTCCAACATCAAAAAAATTCAAATTTAAATTCGAATTCAAAATATCTTTATTTCTAAGGTACGGGCTCTTGTAAATGGTCATGATATTTGCGATGTATATGGTGATAAGTACAAGTCTATCTAAAACTTAAGTTTACGAGGGTTCAAACGCGCCCTGCACTGACACACCGAACTATGTATTCCATCGACCGTTTTCCGGTCGACACATTGGTTGACTCCACGCTTGATCCTCATTTCTCACTTTTCGTTTGCGTCGAGGCAGTGGCTCAGCGCTAAAGTATCCTATACCTTTAAACGAGCAATTCTTGTATATACTTATATGTATATTCCGAGATTCAGATTATATAGAAATATTTCTATATAATCTGAATCTCGGAAACGGCTCGAACGATTTTCATGAAATTTAGTTATACAGGGGGTTTTGGGGGCGATAAATCGATCTAGCTAGGATTCATTTTTAGAAAATGTCGAATTTACGAAAAAAATAAAAATATGACTCCTGCTGCCATCTATTGGCCAGTAGTCATACCAAGTAATACTACCGAGCGAAGCTCGGTCACCCAGATATTTTTACATTATGTCAACTTTACCGACCGGATGACGCGAGTTACGGCCTACGGGACTCCCTCTGGAGTCCGTGCGTGTTAAATGCAGGCAATAATCAATAGCCGCAGTATATTATCGCTTTCCCGTGAGAGCGTGAGAACTTCTTAGCACCTGAGAGTAACAGGGATTACACATTAGACTTCGCTTGGTCTGATCAGCGGCTTAATTTTTTTCGTCTATCTATCTAGCCTTCAATAATTAATATGTAGGCAGGTATAACAGCCAATATAGGTCTCTAACATTTTCTTCAGTGTGTTTATTTTTGGCAGTTGGGCAACCATTGCCGCTGCTGTAAACAAGATTAGATTAGCAATGGTTGTACAATACTCGTAAGTATCGCTCTAATATATAAAATTCTCGTGTCATAGTATTAACAAAACTTCTGTGAAACGGTGTAACCGATTTTTTTTTTTTTTTGTGCTGACTCTGGGGCTTTATTGCGATTGCGAGTGTCCTAATACCTACCTAATGTATTGTAATATATTTAATTTATTTATAGCTACGTCCTTTCTTATACGCATGGCGAGGGTTTGGATTGGTCTTCCGAAATCTGTGTTTCCGGTTTCGTACAACCCGGGTACCTTTAAGAACAGAGTGAATAGGCATCTTCTAGGTAAGCCTAGGTAAGCGCGCTCCATCTTCGACCACATCGTCACTTTCCATCGGGTGAGATTGAGTCAAGCGTAAGCCTATATTGATTAAAAAAAAAATTATGCTAACAATTATGTGACAATGCTGTAGACGTTCAACTATGTATGAAGTACCTACGTTACTGTTAACTCAATCCATCCATCCAATCCATTGGCTCAGTAAGTCATAAATTTCTTGACGCATATACATATTTATGATGCGGATTTACTTGAGGATATAATCGTAAATTAGAAAACGTCCTTGGGCTTCTTTACACCCCTAGTAAATAACATTTTACTACACGAATGTGAAAAGACTAAAAGAGGAGGCATTCGGAAGTTCCTATAAAACGTTCCTACAGTTGCCTTTAAAATATATAATTGTTTTCCATTCCTTCAACAGAAAGCCTATGTATCATACTGAAAGATTTTGGTCTCTGATCATACTAATGAGATTTCAAGCGCCTTTATTTGTCAAATAGCAAAAAGTAGGATATTTAAAGTTGTAGCATACCTACTCACATCTCACAAACGTACGATATGATATTAGGTACAATCTTTCACTTTATTATTTTTAATTTCTCATTAACCAACGTAGAAATGATGAAGTTGATTTCAAGCTACTCTGATGGAAATAATATCTCTCTAATTCTTGATGAATGATAACAATAAGTACTTAATGCGGAGTTTTCACATTTTTACGCTCTTAGTAAAACCTCAATTCTCCTCAGTCACTCTTGGCAGAGAAGATTGTATAATTATCATAAAAGGAAACTTGAAAGCATAGTTACTGAGGTTTTTGCGATTATACTTCAGCGGCTCCTATTTTAGTAGCATTGCGGGAGCACTCGGTGACAGAAGAACTGGATCATATCAGTCCATCTTGTTGGAGATCGACCACGTGAACGCGTGCCTTCCACTCGTCCTTGGACCATCACTATTTTTATTATTTTACACTTGGTGACGCTCAGTTGAGCGTTACTGAGGGGTCACTACTTACGTCAAATCGCATACATTTTTTGAATTTTGCTCAATTTCTATACGTCGCGACGGACGTGACGCTACTTGTTGCTTGGCTCAGTGAGCTGCTGCAAAAATACTTAGGCAGCGACGAGCGTAGGTACATCTATGCATATATTAATTCGTCAGTGTCAGTGTTGTTGCATCCTCGGCTTGGCAGCTGTCTGGCAGCTGTTTCAGAGATGGACATTTTGTAGAATAGCACTGCTGGCGTTTTATGGTCCCTCCCTCCCTCCCTATTGTCATGCTACCAAAGAACTTGAGGATTTGCAGTTGCAGAAGCGATGAAATGGATATCGGTTACTCATAGATAAAATCCCCTAGACAGGAAAACAGCGCCATTTTCTAAACAGAACAAACATAGCAACACGCTTCACGACTTAATAAGGACTTTATACGGCGTAGCGCGTCCCTTGAAAATTTATGGAGGGACACGATCTCGGCCTCCCAGGCGATAAATAGCTTAGCAAAATAGGTAACAATGAAACCAATTCCTGTATGAAATATAGCACGCGCGGGCTACGCAGAGGAATTTATAGTATAAATTCCTCTGCGTAGCCCCTATACGCATTGAGTTTCCCACGATACGGGGCACATTTTTAGGACAGGACAAGAAGCAAGTAGGTTATAGGCATAGATAAATATGTATGGTTATAGGGATCCAACGTTTGAATAAGTTCACCAGTTTCCCTGCTACTTTCAAGCTGCTCCAGCTGACCATAAGACTCGTCACATTTTGAGACAGAGCAAGTAACAAACAGCTTTGAAGAAGTTAAGGACAGACAGTTTTACTGCTATTTTTATGCAGTCCAGTCGACCATAAAACAAATCTTGCTAATCGACTCGTAAGTATAAATAATAATCAAACAAACAAACTCTCAAGCCGCTGACGCCTGACGGTCGTTATTAAAACCGGATATTTTTTGAAGCAACTAGTGCACAAAAAACTCTCAGGTAACTCTGAGTAAGTACATATTGTGTATGTGCAGCATACACCTAATGTTCGCACAGTTGCCATCTGAAACGGCTCATCATTTTTATCAGTATTTGGTGAATAAAAAAAAATACACATGGAGTTATTAAAGATACTGAAGTGATTAAGTTGTGAACAATAGGCCGATATCGATACTAGGTTAATTAAGTACCTATTATCTCTATATGAACAGCCGATATCGAGTCAATAAGCAATCGTATTCAAGCAATGTTTTTGCACAAAATGTGTCGTGTCGCAGTGATTTTATTCGCGTTGTTCTGTCTTCGAGGCATCGAATCACGTTGTGACGAATGTAAAACACAATCAGTGCTCGTGGAAATAGAACAAGGCCCCGTATACGGGGATATAAGGACCCGGAGTACGATATATATGGCTTTTACGATATTCCCTATGCAAAGGCACCCTCAGGACCGGATAGATTTAAGGTAAACGTCACGAAAATATTTTGTTATTTCCTTTTGTGGCAACACCGGACTGAACTTATGTTCAGTCTAGTGTTGCAACGCAACTTAGATCACTTGATTAATTTCGAGATCTAAGTGTATTTATTAATTATATCAATTCATAGTAAATATTATCTATAGTGTCACAGCCTGTATCTGTATTCCGTTTTGATTGAATCACGGTCATAGGTAGGTACGTAATATTATTACAGAACAAAGTCCTCCTCCTTGTCTGTCTGTTTATTCACGATAAACTCAAAATCTACTGAATGGATTTTCATGCAATTATCACCAATACATATAGCGATTAATGAGTATGGTAAAGGACGTACCTAATTTTATGAAGGTTTTGTGGTATGTATATATCTTTGGTTTTGTTTCAAATTAGTTGAAAGATAAAGAAAATAACTAAAAGTGTGGGAAAAAGTCAAGCTGTTTGGGAGCTGTCATGGCAATAAAGATTTTGAGAGTTAATTGTTTAATTTCCTTTTTTCCAGGCTCCTTTGCCGCCTCCTATGTGGTCTGCGGAGTTCGACGCTGTAGATAGGCTGGTAATTTGCCCTCAAGGCAATGTAGCGGGACTGCTTCCAGATAAAAAAAACGATGCAAGAAGATTGTCTGACTACAAGTGTTTATGTTCCTGATACTGAAGAAAAAAATCTAGCAGTCCTTGTAATTGTACATGGCGGAGCCTACATCATGGGATGGGGAAATCTACTTAAACCTAAAAACCTTGTTAATAGTAAAAAGGTCATCGTAGTGACTTTCAATTATAGACTTGGGGCACACGGTTTTCTCTGTTTAGGTACCAAAGATGCTCCCGGTAACGCGGGGATGAAAGATCAAGTGGCATTGCTGCGTTGGGTTCAAAAGAATATAGCGAAATTCGGAGGAAACCCCAAAGACGTAACGATTACGGGTTACAGCGCGGGAGCATCGTCGGTAGATCTACTGATGATCTCCAAAGTAACCGATAACTTGTTTAACAAGGTGATTCCAGAAAGCGGAGCCAACGCCGCTGTGTTTAGCGTTCAGTTAGAACCTATCAAAAATGCTATAGATTACGCAGCGCTATTAGGCTTTAAAGACTTTGAAAATATACACGCTTTAACTAATTTCTACAAGACCATTTCATATGATGAAATGAATTCAGCTAACACTTTGAACATAACAAATAGCGGGTCCTTAATGGCACCTTGTATAGAGCGGGATTTGGGAGAGGAAATGTTTCTTGAGGATAGCCCCGTTAATATACTGAAGAGTGGCAATTATAAAAAACTACCTTTGCTATATGGTTTTGCCAATTTGGAAGGTTTGATCCGCATACCGGTGTTTGATCAGTGGAAGAGTTTGATGAACGAAAAGTTTTCTGATTTTCTGCCGGCTGATTTGAAATTCGAAAGCGAATCAGAAAAAGAGCGGGTGGCAGAGAAGGTTAAACTATTTTATTTTGGAGACAAGTTGATTAACGAGGAATCCGTGATGGCGTACATAGATTACTTCTCTGATGTTGTTATGGCGTATCCGACGCTGAGATCTATCAAATTGCAACTAGAGGCCGGCAATGATCAAGTGTACTTGTACAAGTACTCGTATTACGACGATGATACGCCCGTAGTGCCACACACTGACAATGTTCGCGGTGCAGACCACTGCGCACAGACTGATGCAGTGTTAGATGGGTATTTTAATCACACTTTATTGAGTACTTCAGAAGAACTTAAAGAACATAGAAAAGCTATGAGGGAGCTCTGGCTTAATTTTATAACAACGGGGTAAGAAAATAAAACTATGTACTCCGTACTCGATAATTGCTATAAGGTACTATGCACTATGCAGTTAATTTTTTGCCACTGTGTCCAATAAAATGATTTTTATATATCTGTGGTAAATAAAGGTACTCTTTCTGTATATGTTTACATGTTTGGGTATTTGGTCTTCTTTCACGCCACTGAACCGATTTGGCGGAATATATTTAGTTCCCGCGATATTTTAAAAACTTGAAATCGATGCGGGTGAAATTATAAGCCAAAAAAATGCACTAGTGCGTTGTAGTGCACTGAATAATTGTTTTGTTTCTTACTCCAAACTTATTCATTTTATTTTTGCAGAAAGCCGGTACCTGAAGATTCTAAGTTACCGAAATGGCCACCAGTCGGCACAGATTGGTCACCGCATATGGACTTAGGCAGAACGATGCAACTAAAGGGCTCTCTTCTAAGGGATAGGGCTTTGTTTTGGGAACACATTTACGAAGAATACTACGCTCACCCATCACCACCTAGTTCTCTGTTACAACGAAATGAATTATAAAAGAAGAAATTAACGATTAAATGCATTATTCACAAGGACCTACACGTGAGAAAAGGGAAATTTTCATGTGTTTTATGCAGATGTAACATTACGAACATGAGAATAACCCCTAGAAACGTTTTATGTGCGTAATGTCAGAACTATAAGAACAAATACTGAAAATGAAGATCAAAGGGGACTCATGCAACAAACGTGATTTTTAGTCGTTGACCCAGAAGACCCAAGACCTACACTACTATACAAGTAGGTAGAGTAATAACAAGTAGTAGTAGTAGTAGGATGAAAGGCCTTCTGGCTTCTGTGTCATCATCTCGCTACGTTATTTAGATAATAGTAAGGATTAGGAACCCTTCGTGTTCGACTGTGACGTGCGAGTCTGACTCACACTTAGGTTAAATCGTTCAAGTCACACTTGGCCGTTTATTAACCGATTGTGACCGATTTTTCGGGCCCTTAGAATCTTTAATATATATTATCTCCTTTTTGCTTTAAAAAAAAGAAAATACCATAAAAGTAAGTATAAAATATTCTCCACTGAAATTATTATTAAACATATTTTCACTTACGAGAAACTGGCATGCAATTTAAAGTTCTTTCTCAGTGCAATTCTGCGCCCAGAGGCAGTTATATTATACCGCGATGGAGCAAGTGAAATGCACGCACGTAACCCACAAGTTTGAATATGAAATAACGTATATATGTTACTGTAAAAGCCCAAACCACGGTAAATCCTAAGATTTTCCGGTAAAACCTAAGATTTACCAACCCTCAATGGTAAAAGTTCGAATAGAATTTAGATTATCGTTTATTTCGAAGTTTTACCACCATTAACTTGGCAAATCTTAAGATTTACTCTAGGCAGTCAGGATAGATACTCGTAGTATTGTTTTAGTCTTATTTATATTATCTATCTAATATATAAAATTCTCGTGCCAATTTTTGTTACCAAACTCATCCGAAACGGCTCGACCGATTGTGATGAAATTTTCTTGTATGTTTGGTCTCAAGAGTAGGTCTAAAGCTATTTTTTATATCCCTTATTTTATTTAATAGGCCTATAACTTACAGGCACTTATGTGAATGGCTAAATATTTATGATAAGTCTTATGTATAACTAGCTGTTGCCCGCGGCTCCGCCCGCGTGAATTACGATTTTTTTACATAATATACCTTCCTACTGGAATTCCTTGATTTTTCGCGGGATTCTGGTGTGATGTTGTACAGAAACCTGTTTTTTACTTTGCACGGGTTATCTTGTGGTGATTTTGAAAACTCCTTTTGCTTAATAATAATATAAAGTTTCATTAATACGTAGTTGAAAGATCAAAAGGACGATTTTAACTGTCGATATTTCGACCCAGTGGCACAGGTTACAGTTAAAATCGTCCTTTTCATTGTGATTTTTATTCTGAAACCACGAAATATGTCAAAAATTATTAAACCATGTGAAAAGTTGTACTGGTGGTAGAACTCTTCTTTCAGAGTTCGGCCGGGTAGGTACCACTGGGATAAATTACTCTACTAACAATATTCCCCAGCCCAACATAATATAAGAGTCTTTTAAAAATCTTTGCTTCATCTCAATACAATCCAAAACATCAGAATGGACAATGGCTATACTTATATTTCTTTACGTATAAAAAGACCTTAGATGACAGTCAGTCGGTTAAGATCGATAAGACCTAAGAGTTAAAAATATTTGTGAACCATTATCTTACCCTTTCCATATTGCGGATGATAAAGTTTAAATCTGTTCATGTGTTAACAGTGCCATCTTAATATAAAGTCAGGAAACAGTAAATAACATGACAGTTAATTTTTATTAAAAAAAATTCGGTAGTATCTATCTCAGAGTTTTACATTCAAGTTCCACATAAATTGTAGAGATGGCGCTATACGGTATAACGTAGCGATAACGCCAGTTACATGATTTTTGTTCACCCTAAAAGTGAAAAAATTTAAACCATACAAAATCTCCTGCTAAGCCTATTTATTTACGGCTGTAAGGGTACTCCAGTCTTACTTGAGCCCTACGTCCTAGACCTAGGTTCTTTGTGCATTCCGAGTTTCAAGTCACCTACCTACTTGAACTTAAAGGTTCTGATGTCTGTAATTTCTGAACTACAAAAGTGATGATGATAAGATTTGTATGGAATAATCGTTAAAGAACCTCCTTTCTAAGAAAAAAAGAATAAATGGAATCGGACTACGCGTTAATGAATTATAACTAAAAAACGTTTGGACTTTGATGCCGTCTTCCAGGGAAACCATGATGAATTTCGGGACAAAAATTATCCTATGTCCTACCTCGGGGTATGAACTATAATCATGTCAAGTTTCATTTAAATCCATCCAGCGGATTAGCCGTGATGCCCGGTCGTGAAACAGACAGACAGACAGACAGACAGACAGACAGACAGACAGACAGACAGACAGACAAAAATTAAACAAATTACAGTTTTGGCTTCAGTATCGACTAAATAGTGTCCTCCAACAAAAATTTTCAAAATATCTTCAATGTACAGAATTCGACCCTTTACAGTTTTATTATAAGTACTAGCTGTTGCCCGCGGCTCCGCCCGCGTGAATTACGATTTTTTTTTACATAATATACCTTCCTACTGGAATTCCTTAATTTTTCGCGGGATTCTAGTGTGATGTTGTACGAAAACCTGCTGTGCTATTCTACAAAATGAAATAGCTGCCAGACAGCTGCCAACCCGAATATGGTATGCAAAATTGTACTCTATTACAACTGACAAATTCATTGATGCATAGATGTACGCTCGTCCCTTTTTTGCAGAATAGCACGGCTGTTCTTACTTTGCACGGGTGATTTTGAAAACTTTTTCTTAATAATAATATTATAAAGTTTCATTAAAATGTAGTTGAAAGATCAAAAGGACGATTTTAACTGTCGATATTTCGACCCAGTGGCACAGGTCGTGGTCACTACGTGACCACGACTTGTACCAATGTATCGAAATATCGACAGTTAAAGTCGTCCTTTTCATTGTGATTTTTATTCTGAAACCACGAAATATGTCAAAAATTATTAAACCATGTGAAAAGTTGTACTGGTGGTAGAACTCTTCTTTCAGAGTTCGGCCGGGTAGGTACCACTGGGATAAATTAGGTACTCTACTAACAATATTCCCCAGCCCAACATAATATAAGAGTCTTTTAAAAATCTTTGCTTCATCTCAATACAATCCAAAACATCAGAATGGGCAATGGCTATAATATATTTCCTTACGTATAAAAAGACCTTAGATGACAGTCAGTCGGTTAGGATCGATAAGACCTAAGAGTTAAAAATATTTGTGAACCATTATCTTACCCTTTCCATATTGCGGATGATAAAGTTTAAATCTGTTCGTGTCTTAACAGTGCCATCTTAATATAAAGTCAGGAAACAGTAAATAACATGACAGTTAATTGATGATTAAACGAACTTACCTGTAAGTGAAGTTCTATCACAATTATGTGAATACATTTTATTCGAAAATAATAATAAACACAATCAGGGTACACTTTCATTGTACTGGCAATTTCGCACTTTTATCTATTTTGTTTTTTAAAACTGACCACCCTGATGGACACGCTGTCCCAGCCTACGTCCGTGCCAAGCTTCATTCTTTAGAGAATATTTAACAAAATTTTCGTATTATACTCATGGGTTTTGGGTATGGGAGGGACCTTATATTATTATTTTCGAATAAAATGTATTCACATAATTGTGATAGAACTTCACTTACAGGTAAGTTCGTTTAATCATCAATTATATTTCATACATTTTATTCTTCAATAATAATAAACACAATCAGGGTAGATGTTTAGAGATGAAAATTTTTGTTAAATTATGGACATTAACAGATAGTAAATTGTTTCCTATTATAATAGGAAATAGGTCCTCTTTATACCACAGAAGTATTTAATTAACACAATCTTTTCGTTCAATTCCTGGATCAATAAACCAGTCACATTACAAATAGGTTTAATTTATATTTAGATAGATTATAATGATTAATGATTAGAGAGCAAAAGAGCTATTGCGACAGAAGCATCATCGCTCAATAAGAGGTTATAAAACTTAGGTAACGTCCGTAATGGTTGTTACCAGCAGACTGCTTTTCTGATGAGGTCAAGCAACAAACTACGTGCTCGCCGAGGAAGTGTTGCGTACTTGGTGCTGAGTACACTGAAACGCAGACCTCTCTCGTGAGAGATTATATTCCTCGGCAGACACGTTCTCACGGTGGTCTGCCTGCAGGCGCCCTTATGAGGTCGCTTCAACATTATCAGGAGGTTGTCTATTATATATCTTGGTCTAAGATTTTGTAAACGACATATCGATTTGTTTTTCAAAGCTGTGGCAAATTTTTATACTTTCTCTTCAGTTTTGATTATGGTATAATTAAAACTGGTTCGCCCTGAGTAGTAGCTGGCGTTGTATAAACTCAATAATTCCCTTGAATTATATAAAAACAATAATACTAACTTTAACTAATGCTAATGTTTTCATTCTGTGCTGTGTCTACTGCCTAAAGCTAAAAAAGTTACAAGATCAGCAAAGCAAAGTTACGGAATGAATAAACTCTTATTAAGGCCCATTGAGCAATGTGTTAGCATACTATATTGTGTGCTACTATGTGGTGTTTGATGTTAATTTATCTATTCATTTTCGCAATATAATATATATATATATATATATATATATTTTTTTTTTTTGACCCAAAATCATCAGCAGAAATTAAACTCAATGCCGAATGATAACAAGTAATCGTACCATATGCTACGTCGTTAACAAGTTGTTCTGTTGGAAATTACGAGGTTGACTTATAATGTACGGATTGTACGGATCTCAGTCGTTATTAAAGCAGTATTGCCACAAAACTTTGTAAATAACACAAAATTTTTGAAACATATAGATTATTAAAAATTCCAACAAAATGTCCTTTTTTTTTTTTTTTTTTTTAATGCCTTCAGAGAACTTCCTCCAGTAATTCCTATGAATTGTGGTTCTCTAGGGAAAGACCATATTTATTTATTTATCATCAATAAATGTACTATAAGAAGTAAGTCTTTTGACACCTTATGTAAAAGAAGAAAATCCAAAGTTGTAAAGGTCCTTAGACGATGTATGTCTAAAGCATTGTCTATAATAGTATTTTTAAGCATTCTACCTCTAGAAGAATGTATAGAAGAGCAAAGGTAAACTTGGTGTTCCAAAATGTTCAGAATGCGTCTGTTTCTAAGACGTCTGGGTTCATATTGATTACATTTCGCATTATTGCAAGAAGCGATAAATTCAATAACTGGATTGAACTCTTTGAATAACTTTGAAGTATATAATTTTACAGCGATAGCTTAATCCCATTAACTGGATGTAACTCTTGGTCAGCTTTTGATTATCTTTAATTTCCATATAAGAAACAATTAACCCAATCGTTTAAATGAGGATATTTGATATCCTCTATGCAACTGATGTAAATCATGTGTATCAAAATAGATGTATCGAAAAATATGGCCATCAACTCTGTAAAGAGGTATTTCGATTCATCTTAACGTTAATTATTACAAAAACAAAAATCCCTCTAATGAAAAGAATTAGTCTTCATCTAGACCGGGAAATCGTGTGAATCACTAGTTCAACCTTTTAGGTTTAAGGGAGTTAGATGACTTAAAAAATGTTTTGTAACCACTGGCCATCTGATAGGATAACCGATGATGGACGAACAGCTGCGTCTAAAGTCTAATTTTTCTTACGGGCTACATTTTTTGTTTCTACAGACGTTCTGTGTAACCCCATCCATACCTAATAGCTGGAGAAGTGGACTTTAGGACTTTTAATCGGAATTAAGCTTAACTCTTAGATGATACAACGAGTTAAGCGTATAAATTTTTTTACAGAATTTGAATTGTTACATAATTCACGTCATAGTTTGCGGTTGGGTAACGATACTGCCATATCGTCAGAAATTAAAATAAAACCAGGAAACTGAGCATGTTTTGAGGGTAGTAAATAACTTTAACACTCTAACACCTAACAAATCTTCATGAAAAAACCGCGGTAAGTATCTGAGATGAGTCACAACTTCTTTATGTATTTTACCAAGGATGAATCGGTACTTTAAAATAAGATTCTTCAGTTCATAGGCATAAAACCCTTTTTAAGTATTCGCTTGTAAGCTGTTCTATGAACTATCAATTTCAAAGGATTTTGAACTACAAGTTCATTCAACGCCTTTAAATTTAGAATGTATCTTTTACCACGTAAGATTTTGAGGTTAGACACATCTTAACTATAATCGAACATGCAGTGACTCACTCCCACATTATCTCACCCAAAAAAGAAATGTCGATTGTCAAAGACATTTGTCGCTTTTTCTTTGTTGTGAACGTGTAAGACGGTACACTGTGTTAGTGTACGATTTTTAAAATGGTATTATGTAATAATAATTTTTTGGAGCTAGTTCCTTAATTTGTTCAATTCATTAAAATATTTTATTGAATGTACGTACATTTGTACACCTAGTGAAAGTAAAAAAATAGTCTTCACTTATTATAACTCCCGAAATTCTAGATCATGTTATAGATCGTGACGGATTCCTTGTCAGTGATATGTAACCAATAAACTTCAAAATGTTGAAGACAACTGGCATATAGGTACCTTAATGTCTAGCGTCGTCGATGAACCTGGTGGAGACTCGCTGCCACGTCGCATCTTCCTCGCGGCTGATCGCCAATACTCAAGTGTGTCACGCCCCCCCCTGCTGGCCGAGCCGTAACGAGAGGGGGCCAGCTAGTTTCTCGAGAAACGAGATTGCGCCCAGCGGTGGGTGTCGATAGCAAAGTCGCCCGCCGCGCCCTGCTGGTTTCTTTATTTACAACACCTGACGATCAGTAACCATTGAAACTAGTATAATGCCCGAAACTATTTCTCCGAAAAAACATCTGGTCCCGTTCGTGAACTTTAATTACTTGTCATTTGTCGAAACAAAATGTCATTTGTCAATACTTAAGCTTCTTCTCAGTTCAGGACGCGTTGTGGTTTAAGATTTTTATTAGTTTTAGAAAGAATTTAACAATTCACTTCAATGAAACTTTCAGACTAATGGTACATTATACATAATATTGTTAACTTATTGAGTTTTGAGCTAATAGTTAAATTATCATCCCATTACACAATCTGAACATTAATTTTCGAAAGTAAGTAAAATTATTTTCCACCACAAAATCTAAACATTATTGTTGTAGGTACATAGTTAGAAAAGTTCGACGCGTTGGTACCCTCGTGGAATTAGTTTTTAAGTCGTGAAATAGTTATCACTGATAAAAGGCTATAACGTTTAACTGGCTATTCATAAGCCAGGCAAGTATATCAAATAAACTATTTGATTCTTTGCAATGAAGGTCGGCTAGAATTTTACAACTGTCGGGACTAACCATTAATATAGTTCTTGTGACTGAGCGCCGATAGCAATTCGGGATCAAAGTCCGGGAGGTCATGCGGAGCCACTTGTAGTGAAGCCGAGAACAGCGCCACACCGACATCGTCCCCCGTTGGTATCCGCAAAGTCCTTTGAGGTATTTTTAAAATCCTTCGTGTTGACCCGCAGTCAACCTCCAGGAGCATTGACGCATCATGCTATGCTTTCGTGGTATCCTCAACGTGATACCCTCCAAGCTAGCTTAGAGATGCCTGGACTATTTCGCGCATCATGCTATACTTTCGTGATAACCTCAATGTGATACCCTCCAAGTTAGCTTAGAGATGCCTTAGGATTTCAATTTTTGGACACACTTTCGTCGGCATTGATATTTGAGTTGATGTGATATCTGGGAAAAAAGGTTAATTTTCACTTACCCTCTTTCCTCGGAGTCTGACGAAGATGAATGCACAATTATATGTTTTGATTTGATTTTATTTTTGTTATAATAATAAATTTTACTAGCGTCTAAGCATTATCAGTATAGAAAATTAAGCAAGTTTTAACACTGAACACTTATTTTTTTTTTTACTTTGAACCTAAATTAACAAAAACGAGACGTGTTTTTGTAGTCGAGTGCTCATTGCCGCGCACAATAAAAGAATGAAGCTTGGCACGGACGTAGGCTGGGACAGCGTGTCCATCAGGGTGGTCAGTTTTAAAAAACAAAATAGATAAAAGTGCGAAATTGCCAGTACAATGAAAGTGTACCCTGATTGTGTTTATTATTATTGAAGAATAAAATGTATGAAATATAATTATTATTTTAAAAAATTCGGTAGTACCTATCTCAGAGTTTTACATTCAAGTTCCACATAAATTGTAGAGATGGCGCTATACGGTATAATGTAGTAATAACGCCAGTTACATGATTTTTGTTCACCCTAAAAGTGAAAAATTTTAAACCATACAAAATCTCCTGCTAAGCCTATTTATTTACGGCTGTAAGGGTACTCCAGTCTTACTTGAGCCCTACGTCCTAGCCCTAGGTTCTTTGTGCATTCCGAGTTTCAAGTCACCTACCTACTTGAACTTAAAGGTTCTGATGTCTGTAATTTCTGAACTACAAAAGTGACGATGATAAGATTTGTATGGAATAATCTTTAAAAACCTCCTTTCTAACAAAAAAAGAATGAAATCGGACAGCGCGTTAATGAATTATAACTAAAAAACGTTTGGACTTTGATGCCGTCTTCCAGGGAAACCATGATGAATTTCGGGACAAAAAGTATCCTATGTCCTACCTCGGGGTATGAACTATAATCATGTTAAGTTTCATTTAAATCCATCCAGCGGATTAGCCGTGATGCCCGGTCGTGAAACAGACAGACAGACAGACAGACAGACAGACAGACAGACAGACAGACAGACAGACAAAAATTAAACAAATTACAGTTTTGGCTTCAGTATCGACTAAATAGTGTCCTCCAACAAAAATTTTCAAAATATCTTCAATGTACAGAATTCGACCCTTTACAGTTTTATTATAAGTATATAGATAGATAGATTAATACAATTATATTTAAGCTGATGTATTGTATCTCTTTACTCTTTGTAATAAGGTGTACTCGTACCACGTACTCGTAGATGCCAGAGTGTATAATACCATGATATTTCTATAAAGCTTGAAATAACCCACAAAATGCCCTCAAAAGCATGGAAATTCGTATCTGCCATCTTCGCTCCCCGTTTAAAAGTCCCTACAGTATTCTCAATAATTATTTCGGAGCCATCGCCGCCTTCACCATTTTAAGCTTTTTTTTGACGAAAACGGAAGGAGACTTGACATTGCGTCCCGCAGGCGCCGGCCGAATAAATATTTTAAAAGCTGTTATATTATCTGCTCTTTTCTGGACAGGGGACTGTCTAGACAACCGTCTCGAGAAATATGTAACGTTGAAGAAGATGAATAGTCAATAGGTTTTTGATTCTTGATTGTAATCATTAGGTACTTAGGTACTAGTATTTTAGGATTCTTAGGTAGATTTGTATCATGCGACGGTTAAGTTAGGTTCGTTTCAGCAGTGCTATTCTACAAAATGTCCATCTCTGAAACAGCTGCCAGACAGCTGCCAAGCCGAAGATGGCATGCAAAATAGTACTCTATTACAACTGACAAATTCATAGATGCAGAGATGTACGCTCGTCGCTGTTTTGCAGAATAGCACGGCAGCCGACGGACGTCCACAGCTGGACAATGGTCTCCTGCAATGGTTTCCAGCCCGCACGATCTTGCGGCACTTGTATCCAGCGCCTTCCCGCGACTTGAATGTTGTCAATCCATTATGGTCGGAGGTCTGCCACCACGACACTTTTCCGCTGCTATGTACCCCCTTCTCTCACTTCAGCTTCGCGGTACTCTGATTCGTCTACATATCTCCTCAAATTAGGTAGGTGGTTAAACTCTATCATAAACGCAACTTGTAGTACGAGTACTTTATACATAAGTATAAGTATTATTCTGAATTCTGACTACAGATATTCTCTGTTCTGTGGAATACGTGGACCATGAACAATAAGGTATCCCATGGGAAACTGGACAAACATTGATTTAACCTACGACCGTCGTGTGAAAGATAACACACACAAAAAAACACAGCTTATTATTTTATGAAGAACTCAGAAAAACAAGTATTAATTGATAATAAGAAAAAAAAACAATTTTAAATCAATTTAATTCATTTTATGATTTGGTGAAAGTGGACTAAAGTAGTATTTATTGTAAATATCCTCCCAGAACGTTGCTCTTTCTTTTAAAAGTGATCCCTTCAGTGCAAAAGTCTTGTTCAGGGACATATGGGGAGACCAATCAGTTCCAACTGGGGACCAATCTGGTAGATTAGAACCGCTAGGTTTCCTGTAATTATTAAAGTAAAAATTCAATTAAACACATCTAATACACGCAGCTAATAATTTACTTTGGTACGTTTAAAAGCCAATCAGATTTTTACAAGACATTTACAAACATTTGCAAACCAATTAGTAAAGTTAATTACCCTGTTGTCATAAAGTTACGCCAAAGCTCTCTCATATTTTTCGTGTGTTTTTCATCTATTATTGTTCCCATACCGTCCAGTATTGTATATGTTTGGGCGCAATGTTTCGCACCACGATTATTATTCGTATGAGGTACAATTGGTGTACTATCGTCGACGTAGGAATACTCATATAAATATATCTCCCGATTTCCAGCCTCCACTTGTAATTTCACTGATCTTAGCATAGGATATGCAAACATAACGTCCCCAAAGTAATCCACAAATGCTATAATCGTATCATCATCTACTGGCTTATCCCCAAAGTAAAAACGCTTTATTTTGCCCGCTACTTCTTCCATTTCCACTTCACTTCCAAATTTTAAATCGGCTGGTAAAAAATTTGAGAACTTTTCGTTCATAAGACTTTTCCATGTCTCAAAAAGTGGAACCCGGAATAATCCTTCCATATTATTAAAACCATACAACATCGGCACCTTTTTGAAATTTCCACTTTTCAGTATATTAACAGGACTATCCTCAAGAAAAGTTTCTTCCCCTATATTCTGCTCTACACAAGGTGATAATAAAAACGTAGAATCCTTTCTATTCATGACATCTACTGAATTTAATTGTTCGTATGAAATTGTTTTATAAAAAGTTTCCAAGGAGTCGATATCTGTATATTTATCAAAATTTAACATCATTGCGTAATCTTTAGCGTTTTTTATCGGATCCGGCTGAATGCTAAAGGCAGCTATATTTGCACCACTTTCAAGAACAGCCCTTTTAAACAAACCATCTGCTAGTTTTGAAAGTATCATAAGATCCACGGAGGAAGATCCAGCACTATATCCAGATAATGTGACTTCCTCAGGATTGCCTCCAAAGCTAACAATATTTTTCTTGACCCAACGTAGTAAGGCCACCTGATCTTTCATCCCTGCATTGCCAGGTATATCTTCGGTGCCTAGACAAAGGAAACCATGTGCTCCGAGTCTGTAATTAAACGTAACAGCGATTACCTTTTTACTTTGTACTAAACCTTTAGGTTCAAGCATGTTACCCCATCCACCAACAAAAGCTCCACCGTGAATATATACAACAACTGGGATGTTTTTGATTTGTGTGTCAGGAACATAAATATTCGCAACAAGGCAGTCATCTTGTATCTTCATCGATTTTTTAATATATGCTGTTGAATTCCCTTGAGGACAAATTATTTCACTTTCCTCAGCTTCATAAACTTCTGTCCACATTGGAGGTGGCAGCGGGGCCTAGAAATACATTAGAAATATAATGCATATTTGTTTTACGGAACACAAAGTAACAAGTAGGTACGAGATAATTTTAAGAATATTTTTTTATACAAATATAAGATACCAAGAGAGTAAGAACTAACAAAAAATATCAAAATATCTTGACAACACAATATAGTACCTTAAACCTCTGTGATCCAGTCGGAGCCTTTGCATATGGAATATTATAGAAGACGTAAATGTCTTCATGTTTGTATCCACGGACCGGTCCTTGAGTGATATTCACCAATCTCGATACTTTTCCACATGATACATGTCCAGGGGCGAAAATGCAAAACAAATACACAAGCCAAAGCATTGATGATACGACTACCTTGGTGGCACGGCTTGTAAATAAGCTGCCGGCAAATTTTATAGAGTCGCGCAAATAGCAGCACTCAAATAATCAACATCCTTAAAAACATGGTCGTTAGTGAAACCATCAAATTATTTGCAGAGTTAAATAATAGGTATATTTGTAGGAAATTTTCATGTAACTACCTATAATGATGACATGTGGTTTTTTTATTTATTTATAACGATTGGATACTTTATCATTCATATTTGGTATGTTATAAGCCAGATAATGCAGGCGCTACAGGGTGACACTAGATAATAATTGTCGTAGATGTTTTCCGAAAATGCGTTGCGTTCCTTTATAGGAATCTTTTAGTTCGAACATATAAGGCGATATAAATCAATATTGACCGGGGGCCACGCTGGAAAATCTGATAATTCAGGTATTGGTTTCATATCAAAAATAATGTTTTTATACAAGTACCATAAAATGCAAACGCTTCATAACTAGAACAGGTATCTACATAATGTAATTCAAAATTCACTTACCCTGTTTTTATGAAATTAAACCAAATTGGTTTCATATATTTTATCTTTGAATCATGTCATTCGATACATCTTTTTTATCGATTATGGTTTTATTCCAATATTCATCTGAAATATTATATTATGTCTGAGCACAGTTATTAGCACCACAGCTATTAGTATAAGGTATACAGGTGTAGGCAAAGATTTACATATATCGCTGGGTGTAGGCATATACAATTTATATGTGTACTAACGTAATTCATAGTTTCAATCGAGTTTTTTGTCCGACTCTACATCTTCTTCGGGAGGCTTATTAGTCCATTGTGGGACAGGCTTTCTCAAAAGCACGCCATTTCTTGCATTACTGGGCTAAGTTCGTCTCCAC
Source organism: Coenonympha glycerion (assembly GCA_963855885.1). NCBI lineage: Eukaryota > Metazoa > Arthropoda > Insecta > Lepidoptera > Nymphalidae > Coenonympha > Coenonympha glycerion. The sequence continues at coordinate 12,967,822 of OY979630.1, read as the reverse complement.
AAGTCGGTTAGACCAACGTGTTGATAACCTGCCGAAGTGTATGCGACTGATGCACGGTGCACCATGCATCTCTCTACAGTCTACAGTTATGGCCGTCGTGGATTGAAATACACATACTGCAATTCTATCAATACGGAACCTTTCAAATTGTAAAACAAGTGCTTTCAAGTTAATAAAATACACGCGACACTTAGTGTAAACTTGACTTGTGCTGACATTGTTATCTAATGATAAAATAATAAACATATTGGTAACTTTCTGACCTTTCTGACTAAACTTAATCGCTCATCTGTTTTAGTTACGTGCGTTTGTGAAACCTATAGATACACGTGTCTAATTCTAATTTCTATTCTAAGATGTCGCTACGATAGGGTTTTCGCACTGATCTCCATAGAGTTAGAAGATTTTCGAGGTCCTTACGAAAACGATATATTTTTTCAAATCCAAGATGGCGGTTGTGCTTCAGCTTGAAACCCAATAGCTCTTTGGCACTACGGTTGGGTTAATGTCTACAGGTACTTATCGTACCATATAAACTGACATAGGTATATAATATGCCCAAACAAACTACATACAGCATAATACCGAGTAGCTAGATACCTACTATTTGTTAATCCATGATTGGTAAATTAAATTATAATGTAACCATGTTATTTACTTTGGTATATTTATACAGTAATGATGGCATTACCAATTACTATCTAGTAAATAGTTGTGTACTTTAATTCTGAGCTATTTCTATGGAAATTGATGGTTTTTAGAAGGCGTGAGCTAGATATAACTATTTCCTGTTATTAACAATATTAGTTTGTAGTCAACTTGGTAGATACTCGTGCTAGTGGATGTTTGTGCAGGTGTGCCTAATTACATTAACGTGATTAAAATAGTAGGAGTAGGAATTTGGATGTTTAGGTAATTTAATTCCTTCCTTCATCACGCGCAAGCCCATTGACAATATAAAAAAACGGCCAAGTGCGAGTCGGACTCGCGCAGCGAGGGTTCCTTACTATCAAAGAAGTAAAACGTAAGAATAACTTTTGTCCCTTGAATTTACGAGTATAATTTACAAGTAGTTTGTTGGCGAACCGCAAACCTAACTTTGTTTTTAAAGGTTTATTGTTAATAGGTATCACAAAAAGTATATTAGTTAGCGAGTTGATTTTATTTTTCCTGTAAAATATACGTTAACTGCTATTGATCATAATTATTTCAGATTTTTCGATTGGTAAACTGCGGAGATAAGGTGGGGGGACAGCATTTTTTTCGACAGTTTGCTCAATAAATCAAAAACTATCAGACATAAAAATAAATAAAATTGGTTTTGGAATACACAAGTAACGCTATTTTATATGATACTCCACTCAATATTGTTATCTCATTTTGAAATTTCGACGACCCGGTTTTCCCCCCTTTTTAAATAAAAATAAAAAAAGATTTTCAATTTTTATGATTGCAATGACGGCGCGCCGCAATTACCTACAACTATTCCAAATTTCAGATACTTAGTTACTGAAATAATCGAGTGTGACAGGCGGACGGACGGACGGAGAAAGTCTCACATCCATTTTTACCATATGGGTTCCATTTTTACCATTTTGGTATGGTAACCCTAAAAATATCGCAAGTGGAAATGTGGTCATACTGCATTACATGAAATCACTATAAGAAATTGTTCATTAATTATGTTTTTATTAACCTCTACACTAGACTTTAGTTAACGATATCCCTTTCTGTCACGGTAGAGGTATCTAAACTCAGTTGGCAATCTCGGAGGCACTGGATACTGGTAATGTTCGTCGTAGATTTTCTCCCAAAATTCACCGCGTTCCTTCAAAAGAGATCCTTTTAATTCTAATGTCCTGTTAATTGACATATGTGGCGACCAATTCGAGCCTACTGCAGGCCACGCAGGGAAATCTGATCCTTCGGGAATTGGTGTTCTGAAAAATAAATGGTTATTAAAACACAAAACGTCTAAAATCAACCAATGTAGAATGCCGGCTACATTACCCACCCCTTTTTATAGCAATACCCAGGGTTGAATAAACTACAAAATCCTTTGATGCCTATTCTAGGTCTCTGCATCAGGTTAAGGTTTAAATTATGTTTTCGCAGATTTATTCAAGGGAAACGGTTTTCAAATTATAGGAGAAACGATTAAACACACAGATACAGAAGTCGAACACATCATCGTTTTGCGAAGGATGTAAACCAAAACATATTCTTTACAAACAGTTCCTGTCATTTACCATCACTTACCCCTTTAACACGAAGTTTAACCAAATTTTCTTCATGAATAATTTTCGCTGTCTCATTTCTTCCGAAACATCCTTCTCATCAACAATGGTATTATTCCAAAATCCGTCTAAAAATCCCCAAGTCTGAGCACAATGGTTAGCACCTTGTTCATTTGTGTACGGTATGTTCGGTGTGCTGTCCTCCACATAAGAATACTGATACAAGTAGATCTGATCGTGGCCGGCTTCCACTTGATATTTGACAGATCTCAACATCGGCCACGCAAATAACACATCGGTGAAATAGTCAATATACGCTAAAACGGTCTCCTCTCCCACAGGTTTATCACCAAAGTAAAAACGTCTCACTCTTTCCGCCACTCTTGCCTTTACATCTTCGTTTTTGAATTGCAAATCAACTGGCAAGAAATCAGAAAACTTATCGTTCATTTCATTCTTCCAATCGTTGAACTGTGGTAATCTGAACAATCCATCCCTATCGGAAAACCCATATAGGGTGGGGAGCTTTTCAAATTTTCCACTCTTCAATATATTTACTGGACTATCATCGAGGAATCTCTCTTCTCCTACATCCCGTTCTACACAAGGTGCCATAATGGTTCCAGAGTTTTGTAGAGCCGTAACTTTACCAGAATTCAGTATCTCATAAGGAACTGTTTTATAAAAGTTTTGCAAAGCCTCTATATCGTGCACGTTATCGAATTTTAATAACTTCGCATATTCTTTCGCGCTCTCTATCGGATCTAATTGCACGTTAAATGGAGAAATACCACCAGCACTGTCTGATATAATCCTTTTGAAATAACCTTTTGTCATTTTAGACAGTAATAAAAGGTCAACCGCTGATGCTCCAGAACTAAAACCTAATAATATTATTTCTTCAGGATTTCCTCCAAAACTTTTTATATTTTTTTTCACCCAGCGCATTAACGCTACTTGGTCTTTCATACCGGCATTTCCGGGGACGTCTTTGGTGCCTAAACATAGAAAACCATGAGGGCCAAGTCTGTAATTAAAAGTAACAGAGATCACTTCTTTAGTACTCGCTACTGTCTTGGGGGTGAACATATTTCCCCACCCTATAGCGTAAGCTCCACCGTGAACGATCACAAGGACTGGTAGGTTGGTTCTATTCGTATCGGGCACGTAGACATTTGCTATGAGGCAGTCTTCTTTAGGCACTTTTGATGACGGAAGGATATTCATCAAATTACTTTGTGGACATACTATTTCTTTGTCCACAGCTTCCAAAACGTCCGACCACGCTGGGGCAGGTAGGGGTGCCTGAAATTTAAAAATTATTTTGCTGAATTTTTATAGAACACTCGTGCTTATGTACATTAAGTTGAACGTATGAATGTAAACATTCAAAGACACTATATAGGTATCTAAAGAATATTCAAAAGCTAATCTAAGTTCTGCAAGACTCAGTTGTTTCAACAAACTTTATAGGCAAGTCATCGCTAAACATGGTGCTTTCTTATAATTTTACTCCTGTTTAGGAATGAGTGGTCAGTGGGGCGCATCTTCGTGGATTGAACTTACGTGGTAGTAGTGAACAATTAAGTTTGTACTAGTTTCGTTTTAGGGTTCCGTATAGTAACTTCAACTGTAGGCATGTGACTTATCTATTCCATGTCTAAGATGGATATTGGTACGCTAATGGAACGAATTTCTAAATGTATAGTAGTGACAGACAACTTATTCTCATTTCTCATAAGTCTTTTTGAAGTTGGTTCCATAAACGTACCAATAACATAACCAAAAGAAAGGAGAATGCCAGAAAATGGGCTAGATTTGCGTGACTCTGCGTCTGAAGCACGTATGCATGAAGAATCTTTTTTCAAATTTTAATATCGCATATATTTATTTAAGTGAAATGTGAACAGGGGTACAAAAGTATTATAAAAAAAGTAATTAAACGTTTCGAAACATGTGAAACCGCCATGCCACTTTTAATACTTCGAAAGTTAACCACTTTGAAATACAGATTATAAAAAATTCCCTGTTAATATTTTCTTAATCTTTTTTTTTACATAATATTGAGAATATTTCTAATTTTTTACCGATGATTTGGTTAAGACTCAAGGTATAGCCCAATTTTCATACAAGAATCGGCATTCTCCTTTAGAAATTGTCTTACTTTTTTAATTGAATTACAAAAGTAATTTGTCTACAACTGTTGGTACTCTTATAGTTTCATCCTTCCGTCGGACCGTTCATCCGCGTTTATTTCCAGACTAGCTATCAGCACGTACCTATTACTCTGCAATAATTTTTACGGAAGATGAAATCAAAACAAACAATTTTTAGTTACATTTTTACTTACCTTAAATCTATCCGTCCCAGTCGGTGCTTTAGCGTAGGGTATGCCGTAAAAACTAAATATGTCTAAATCTGGATCCCTGTAACCTCGCACTGTTCCCTGACCCAGCTCAACTAGCCGCCATTGGTCATTTTCACTCGAGGTCACCGTGTAAAAAAAACAGAACACCACCAGCCGAAACATAATAAATAAAAATTAAATATTATTAACACTGCAGGGGCGTCCTACAAATAAACTAATATTTATCAACTCGTACTTGTTATATTATGAATATGACGACAACGTATGATAAATAATAATATCACGTAGTACACTGTACACATCACAACCGAGATGAGAGTCAGTTGAAGGGAATAAAGAAAAAAACAAAGTTTGTAATTATTGTTTATTTTGTGGAAAAAGACACACACATACACTGTTGAATGGAGTAAACAGTAATCACTAATAGTATAATAAACCAATAATAAGAGATAATTTTATACTTAGTGTCAGGACTCAGGACACACGTACCTACGTAACTTACGTCTTCAAAAGTTCCAAAAGGCTATAAGGCTGCTACAGTTATTTATTTATCCTATAAGCGAGCAATTCTTGTATATATATATATATATACAAGAATTGCTCGCTTATAATTAAGAATTGTATATATATATTTCTATAATTGAATATTATAGAAATATATATATATATAGAGATCTCTTCCCGCTAAATGTTGATCATTCGCGACGTCACGCGAGTACTTTGTTGATCCGAAAACACATGTTGATCCGACGCCTTTTGTTGATCCAATATGCATCTCTGGTAACTAATGTGACTCCAACCGGATCAACATCTACAATCATGGAACTTTTTACTAGCGTTCGCAGAAGTTGATCCGATATACAAATCCACCTTGCGATGGTTACGGAAAATGTTGATCCAATTCAAATGAGCCAATCAGAGCACGGCAAACGATCGGATTGGCTAAAAGCATCCGCGACGTTGCCGCTTCGTAGGTTTATACAAATATCTTTATTTGAAAGTATCCAGTTGAAATTAGTTTGAGTATAGAGCTTGGTGAGTAACTTTGCGACTAATTCGCTAAGTTGGACTTTTTCGACTATGATTTTTATATAAACCTGTGAAGATACTATTGCCATTGTCGCAATTTGAATGTTGAAAGTAGGCGGCAGAGCGTTAGAGGGAAATGCAGGTCACGCAGCCCTCTCGAAGGATACCCACTAGGTGACTAGGCGTTGCCGTGTGCCATCCATAAGTTGCCGGCCTGCGGATGACAGACGTTAGGAGCCGTCCGTCGTCAAAACCGGTGGGTTATGACCTGGCGGGAGCGTAGTGCATACAAAAGTGAATCCCGTACTCCCGCCAGCGGGTCCGTCGTGGACACAGACAGTTTTAGTGGGTGCAACTTAACCCATATGTTTCCCCTTGCCGGAGTGGTATGCTTTAGGCATTTTCTGTCTATAAATAAAAAAAAACCGGCCAAATGCGAGTCGGACTCGCGCACCGAGGGTTCCATACTGCAAAAGAAGTAAAATTTTTTAAAGAATTACTTTTGTTCATGAATTTACGAGTATAATTTACATGTAGGTACTTTTTTTTGGCGAACCGCAAACATAACTTTGTTTTTGGCGGTTTATTGTTTTTATTAAAAAAAGTATAATAGTTAGAGAGTTAATTTTATTTTTCCTGTAAAATATACGTTAATTTCTATTAATCATAATTATTTCAGATTTTTCGATTGAAATTTTGACGACCCGGTATTCCCCCCTTTTTAAATAAAAACAAAAAATGATTTTCAATTTGATTTTCGAGTGTGACAGGCAGACGGACGGACGGACGGACGGACGGAGAAAGTCACACCATAAGGGTTCCATTTTTACCATTTTGGTATGGAACCCTAAAAAGGTCCTATCGATATTTGAAACGCATAGTTAGTTAAAACTAATTTTCGTGCGAAGTTAAAAACTGGTAGCCAAGTAAGTCCTTAGTCCTTGGTATCATAATATGAATACCCTATTTATTACCATACGTATCCATCACGGAAAAGGGAGTACCTACGTTTCCACTTTCCACTGAAGCGGTCTACTCCGCCCGCTCCTCTTCAATCGTTAACATAATACCTACATAATATCGAGTTTCTAAATAGATAATCTAATATGGATTACTAGCAGATACCCGCGGCTTCGCTCGCGTAAATTTTAGATTTCCTATTCTGACGTGAAGCCATGAATTTTACCGGAATAAAAAGTAGCCTTTGTGTTAGTTTAGAACGAACTCTATCTCCATTCCAACTTTCAGCAAAAAAATTTCTTAGTTGCAGTTTGAAGGAATGTTTTTCCACATGAATAAGCATTTTTCACTATTTCCGCGGAAACCATTGATTTTCCCGGAATAAAAAAATTAATAAAAACCCATCAAAATACACGATATTTCAAATTGTTTTTTAAAAAACGAGCCAAGCGCGAGTACGAGTCGCGCACCGAGGGTTCCATACTATAAAAGAAGAAAAACATTAAAAGAATCACTTTAGTTCATGAATTTACGAGAATAATATACATGTAGGTACTTTTGTTGCCAAACCGCAAACCTAACTTTGATTTTGGTGGTTTATTGTTATTATCAAAAAAAGTACAATAGTTAGAGAGTTGTTTTTTTCAACTGTAAAATATATGTTTATTCCTATTGATCATAATTATTTCAGATTTTTCGATTGGTAAACTTCGGAGACAAGGGGGGGGGGACGGTATTTTTTTCGACAATTTGCCCAATAACTCAAAAAAACTATCAGGCATAAAACTAAATAAAAATTGTTTTTAGAATACACAAGTAACGCCCTTTCATATGATACTCCATTCAATATTGTTATTTCATTTTGAAATTTCGACGACCCAGTTTTCCCCCCTTTTTTAATAAAAATAAAATAGATTTTCAATTTGTTATGATTGCAATGGCGGCGCACCGCAATTACCTACAACTATTCCAAATTTCAGGTCGATAGCTTTAATAGTTACTGAAACAATAAAGTGTGACAGACGGACGGATGGACGGACGGACGGACGCACGGACGGTCGGACGGAGAAAGTCTCACCATAAGGGTTCCATTTTTACCATTTTGGTATATATATATATATATATATATATATATTTCTATATAATCTGATCTCGGAAACGGCTCGAACGATTTTCATGAAATTTAGTATACAGGGGGTTTTGGGGGCGATAAATTGATCTAGCTAGGATTCTTTTTTAGAAAATGTTTCATTTACCAAGAAAAAATATGGCTACTGCTGCCATCTATTGGTCGATAGATATACTACCGAGCAAAGATCGGTCACCCAGATATTTTTTTATTATTCATGCACCATAAAAACACAAAGAAAAACATATTATATGCATGAGATGGGATAGCTTATACCTAAAAAGAAGAGATTTCTCCCTGCACACCTTTTCCTAGCGTGAACGTAACCTAATGATCTAAAGATTCAATATTATGTTTATAATACAAATAATAATTACTTATCTATACTTCGAACGATTAAATACGTAAATTACTTATTTGTGTTGTTGAAGTGGCGTTGCCCACATAGATTCGTCGGATTTTGTCGATCTGTTCAATTAATTATTTATCAGTCAGCCATAGAATAAAAACAAATTGAATAAAAATAATTTAGCGCTGAAAATTTTTATTATTTTTTATTGCTTTTTAACCGACTTTAAAAAAAGGAGGTTCTCAATTGATAGAAATATTTTTTGAAACAAAAATATCATTCCGTATAAATAAATTAACAAAAAAAAAAAAAAAAAAAATTCCGTATAAATAAATTAATATGGGAATGTCCCCACTATAAAGGTACTCATAGACGATCGAATTTGGTGCGGCCGGACCACGAACGCGGTCCGCCACCGGACCATATTCGATCGTGTGGCGCACGGTCCGCCGAACATTATTATTATTATTAACGGTTCGGCCGGTTCGGAGCGCTTGCACATCGAACGCGGTGCGGTGCGGTGCAGTCCCGAACCGATACGATCGTGTGGACGGCGCACCGAACCATTTGTTGGTTTAGTTGCTATTGTGCCACCATACGCGCGACACGTTGCAACGTGTTCGCATCAAATATGGAGTGCCAAGAAGATCACATTGTTTCGGAGAAAAGAGCTATTATAGAACTGTTAGAGTTGTACAAAGTAAAAGTATTTAATATGTATAATTTTTGGAAAACAAACCTCTTTACGATTTATATTATTTTTTATGGAATTTGAAAATAGAAGGGTAGTTTAGTTCTGTCTGTGATTGAAAAAGAGATGTCGGAAAAAATGTTACTAATTGAATTATTGAAAATACAAAAAGATAAATAAGTGGCAAGAATCTTTCATTCACAATCCTGGACCTGTAGACGAATAGGAATTTCAATATTTTGGCGAAGGCGGGGAAGAATTGCTATCAGTTAGTATAGATTGTGTAAATATAGTATAAACTATTATATTAATAAACTACATATTAAATACTACTTTTTTAAGATAAAACTTTGCCCATTCTTTTCTCCTTCTTTTTGTAGGTAATGAGGATGTAGCAACGACAGTTGCTGCAACTAATGCCACTTTAGCCTGTTTTGATAGAACAGGCGCCATATTGAGACGTGTTCACGCTCTGCTAGGATAAAGACAACTGAACGGTTCGGAGTTCGGTGCGGTCGTCTGTTTTGTAGAGCGCACCGCACGGTCCGGTGGTACGGCCGCACCAAATTCGATCGTCTATGAGTACCTTAAGAATAGGTAACTACGCTCAGTCGACCGCCTCCGGATGATAACAGAATTTAAAACTTGGACTTTCTTCTACTTGTGAGCAAAATTGAGTCTTAGGTATCATTACATTAGGTTAGGTATACAGTTACAGTTTTATACAGTTTTTAGAGTTGCGAACCCAAAGGGTAAAAACGGAACCCTATTACTAAGACTTCGCCGTCCTTCCGTCCGTCATTCCGTCAGTCACCAAGCTGTACCTATCTCTTGAACTGTGATAGTTAGCTGAAATTACGCTGTTTGACACATTGTACCTATACCTATAGGCGTTACTTTTTACGAATATAAAGTAAGTATTTGGAATATATTTTTGAGAATAGGTACCTACTTTCTTTTTTAAACGTCTAACTGTGTGTCTTAAACCCTTTTTATGTCCCACTGCTGGGGACGGGTCTCCTCTCAGACTGAGAGGGGTTTGGCCATAGCCCACCACGCTAGCCAAGTACGGGTTGGCGTGCTTCACACACCTTCGAGAACATTTTTGTGAAGTCTCAAGCATGCAGGTAAAACGTCTTTTACTACGCGCGGTTTACTAATACTTATACCCAGCCTGCGTGTGCCGAATGTATACACTCGTTCTTGTCGCGAACGTATTTCAATTTTCCGCATGTCTCCTGCACTCCTACTCAATTCCCACCGCGTCGAGTTCATACTCAAACAATAACAAATTAGTTTCGTGACCGAAAAACTTTGTGCTGTTTTTTTTTACGCCGTAGACCAATTTCATTTTTGTCCTCCGGTGGGTGCGCAGCATTGCGGACAGAAAAACGATATTTTAGCAAATTACTTAAAAACTAAAAAGTTAAGCCAGTTATCAATAAATTATGAGCATTCTTGGAACATAAGGCCCATCCCGTCTCATAGAATAAGTAAGTAGTTTTATAACATTTGTATAGAGCTTTGTCACTCCACTCTGCTTCAATGTAGGTTATCCACTGCTAATGATATTCCGAGCATAAGCAAGGCTTCAGAAGAGCTGTTACTAAAACATTCTAAAACTTACACAATTTCACATCCAACTCTAAAAATCTGGCAAAGCTCTAAAGTAAAACGAGGAACAATTTAAAAATCCGACAATAATTTTTTTTACGTGATTGCACAATTTCTGAACGGCCGATAGAGCACAGATTTCTTTGCAAAAACATTTTTGAATATTTCCCTCACTTAAATCTATTGCAAATTTCCTGTATTGCGAAGTGCCATGTAGAAAGCTTTAGCGAGCGCTTTCCATGCCATTTCACGCTACAAATTTAATTTTTTTTGTTGAAAATCTGCAGCGGAGTTTTGCTGTCACTATACTTGGCTCGAACTGATAGCTTTTACATTGAATAGAGCTTTCCATTAGGTAGAGAAACCTACACAACGTGTTCGTAAGAGTGAGTTTAGGAATCGTTACAGGAAAAATACAAAGACTTGTATGTAGGGAAAAATAAGGTATATTAAAACTACTTATAAGTTATACTCGTACCTAACACGTGATTTTTACACACTGTAAACTGTAGATAGGCTGTAGATGTAATAGAGGAATTCGATCCCTTTATTCGGTGCGAGTTCACTGGAAATTAGTACAAAAACCCCGTGCTAACCTATTGAGAAGGATCCTTGTCTGCAGACTTTTCTAGCGGCAAGAACACTTCATATCCGACCGCCGTAAAAAATGTAAATGTACGGCCATCGGCTTCCTCGAGTACCTACGTCAAATGATAATGACCATAGATGCATGGAATACTGTATCAAGCTGAATCTCATACGGTTAATAATATGAAATATCAGGGTGACCGAGCTTCGCTCGGTGGCCAATAGATGGCAGCAGTAGTCATATTTTTATTTTTTTTGATAAATTCGATATTTTATAAAAATGAATCCTAGCTAGATCGATTTATCGCCCCTAAAACCCCCTGTATACTAAATTTCATGAAAATCGTTCGAGCCGTTTCTGAGATCCAGATTATATAGAAATATATATACAAGAATTGCTCGTTTAAAGGTATAAGATAATACGGTTTCTACATCAACTCCCATATTTATTATTTCGGATTCCAAAGTTATATCCAAATAAACAAGTATTATACGTCTCGATAAAATCTGTATAACAGGCAATGAGCACATAATGAGCATTGAAAAGAAAGTTATTTTTTGTATGCAAAATTAAATTCCGCATATGAAATACAAATTCCTAGTACCAATGGTTCTTTTAAAACACTATTAAGTATATTATTTTACATAAAAAATTTGGTTTTGGTTCATGAGAAAACTTGATACAACTTTTGGTCTTTCTCATTTCAACTCTATTTCAATTAGAAAAAGGTTCTATTTTTTGCCTTCAGAGATTCTTGCTACGTGTAATAAAATTAATATACCAACAACTCAGAAATAATTTAATATCAATAGAACAAAAGAAACACGAGCCTTTATAAATTAATTCTGGCGCAGAAAAATTTAATTAGCACCCGTTTTAATGAATATTAATCGGGCTGCCGCCGCAGTCCGCCCGCGCCGCCGTCCGCCGCCCTCCGCCGCCCTCTGCGTAGCGTGCGGCGTAGCGTGTTCTGATTGCTATGAAATTGGTTATTTTGCGCAATTTTACACTTTCACTATCACGCGGAGGCTTAGGTAGTTACAATATTTTTTTATGAACAACACAATCTGATGAGAAGCAATAGTAAGTAGGTACTTATGCCCTACACCAGTCTTTCCCAAAGTGGGCGATAACGCCCCCTTGTGGGCGCTGCAGGTCTCAAGGGGGGCGGTAAGAGACCCAGAAAGAAAATGGGGGCGTTGTGTCGAGGCGGGGGGGTGATTTGTAATTTTATTTAGCTAGTAGGCCTCTTAAACAACCTCTTAACTGCAAGAGCTCTCGACTCTCAACAACAACTTGTGAACATCAACTAATATGAATTAAAAGATTGCTCAAACTCGATTCTATATTTCTCTCCGCGTAGTTCATATATCTGTCATATTTTATTGAATATAGAAAAAATGAATCATCATGTCAATCGGTCGCTCCGTTTCGTAATGAAAGTAGACACAAATAAAAAGGCAACAGACACACTTTCGCATTTTAATAGTTATTAGTACTCGTAGATATCTATCATGTTTTAACAAGTTTTTGTTAAATAACCCGAATTGTGCATTCCTGTAGCAGTCGGATGATTCATTGAATACTTGTTCGGACTTGTTGAGTACGATTGAGCGTCGAATGAGATTAACGAGTTTATGCATGTTTGTTTTATTCCTGTCGGTGCGTGCTGCTTAAGCATTTCTATATAAACAATGTAATATTTATTTTATTTTCATTTGTGGTCTCGCGCGTAATAGATGAGCACTACTTACACCTCCTCTACACTACTCGCGAAGTTGAACGTATTTCTCATTGCAAAACAATGTCGGAAGTAAAAAAGAAGAGACGGCAATACTGTGCGGAATATATTAAATTCGGATTTATTGAAAATCCCACAAACCCATCGTCGCCTTTGTGTCTTCTATGTCTAAAAACATTTTCGAATGAAGCAATGAAGCCTTCAAGGCTGCAAGATCATTTGAATAAAATGCATCCAGATAAGAAAGACAAGAATGTAGCATATTTTCAAGACCTAGAGAAGAAGCATAATACACAGCCAAGTGTAGCAAAACTATTTTCGGCGGCTGCTAAGCAAGATGACGACGGACTTCGAGCTTCGTACAATATCTCTTTGTTAATTGCTCAAAAAGGCAAACCACATAACATCGGAGAAGAGTTAATATTGCCAGCAATAAATGAAGTAATAACTACTGTGCTTCATAAACCGGCCGCAGATATTATCCGAAAAATTCCTTTGAGTAATAATTCTGTGCAAAGACGAATTGATGAAATGGCTGAAAACATTGAAGAATCATTGTGCGATCACCTGAGGACAAGTCAATTCTCAATTCAGCTCGATGAGTCCACTTTACCAACTAATGAAGCATTGTTGTTGTCTTACGTGAGGTTTATTAAAGATGAGAAAATATGTGAAGAACTATTATTTGCTAGAAATTTAGAGACCGATACAAAAGGTGAAACCATATTCAATACATTGGAAAAGTTTTGCGATGAGAAAGAGATTCCTTTGAAAAATATTATTTCAGTTGCTACGGATGGCGCTCCGGCTATGACAGGGTGCCATAAAGGCTTCATAGCGTACTTAAAAAATAAAATTCCAGATGTCCTTGGTGTACATTGCGTTATTCATAGACAACATTTAGTTGCTAGAAACTTAAGTGAAAAACTATTTCAATCACTGCAATATGTCATCAAAGCAGTCAATAAAATCCGCAACAGCTCTTTGAATGATAGATTATTTCATCAGCTTTGTGTTACTAATGACGAGGATTTCAACCGTTTGTTGTATCATACTGAAGTTCGTTGGCTATCAAGAGGCAATTGTCTGACTCGATTTTACAACCTGTTTGACTCTGTTATAGAGTTCTTGGAAACTAAAGATACAGAATTGCACGACAAGCTCATAACATCAAAAAATGATATAGCTTACATGACAGACCTGTATAAATTATTCAACGACATGAATCTCCAAATGCAAGGCGATAAACTAAATTTAATTAAAACAAAAAACGTCGTTGCTGCTTTCGCAGCCAAACTGCTTCTACACAAAAAGAATCTGGGCAGACGTGAGTTTCACAATTTTCCAAATTTATCAGTATCATGCAGTAACGACGAATTGTTTGCCTACTGCCAACATTTGGAAAACCTCCACATTGACTTCACCGAACGATACCAGGACATTTTGAACTTGGAAATACCAGACTGGGTGTTGGATCCGTTTTCAAATGTCAACACAGCAATGTCACCTCAGCTGGAAGAAGAACTTATAGAATTGACAACAAACGAGGAAATAAAAATCAAGTTCAAAAATGGTTACCAAGAATTTTGGCTACAAAAACCGATCCCGCAATTGTACCCTGGATTGTGGTCAATCGTTCAACGATTCTTGATAGCATTCCCATCGTCATATTTGTGTGAACGTGGATTTAGTGCTGTGACAACATTGCTTACTAAAAAGCGAAATCGTTTGCTTGTTACCGAACGTGGCGACTTGCGACTGTTCTTGAGTAAATTGGAACCTGATATCAACAAACTTATTAAACAGCATCAGATTCATCCTTCACATTAGTTTTTATATAAGGATTGATTATTTTAGTTATATTTTTAATAAAAGATACTCTGTTTTAATACTATAAAGTTGCGTTTCAATAATCATTCTTATTGGCAGGTGGAGCCCGTAAGAGTTAACTTGAGACCTTAAGCGCCGTTGTATGTTACCTACTGCGCTCAGGTTTCAAGTTGCGGGTTATAGTAAAAGTTTCGTTTAGAATTCTCCGTTAATATACATATATAGGTCACAATAATTAATTAATTCAATTTGAAGTTATAGTGGTTTTTAAATAGGTGAAAAAATGGGGGCGCTAAAAAAATATTTATTCTCAAAGTGGGCAGTAGACAAAATAAGTTTGGGAACCACTGCCCTACACCATACGTTTTAAAATTACGGTACCATACGGTTTTTTCAAATAGCTGCTTTTGTAGGGTTAATTAGCTTTGTTACGTACCATGGTTCGGATTTCAACGAGTTCACAATTCTTTAACGGCCGAAACCAATAACCTATCTATCTTCTATTTGCCCTACTAGAGATATCAATTTGACATAAGCTCCATACAAGTTATGTCAAAATTCTATCCCTAGTAAGGGAAAGCATGGATAGATAGGATATTGGGAACGGCCGTAAGAGATAAGGAACAAAAAAGAAATTATTTACTTTTCCACAGATTTTAACTTTTTCATTCGGGAAGTCAAAACTTATACCTAAAATAATATGTATTAGCTAATACTTATATCTTTTAGTAGTTGTATTACTAATGTAGTAAATATTATCTACTTAATTGGTTACCTATTTCTGCGTATACCTACCTACCAATATTTTTACGTTAAAATAACCGTTTCTCAATAATTAAAGTGCACCCTTTTGCAGTGTTTCTCACACACATGGATATAATCATTTTAGGAGAAAAAATGATTAAGTATCCTTACTTAATATTAATTATTTGCCGACCTTATCTATGTTTTTGAATGATTGTCAATATAACAGATATTGTCAAGAACTAGGTAGGTACCTATATTTAATACCTATGCAGTGTCATATTATAATACTCGTACCTAAAGTTTACGAGTAGTACCTTCATGAAATCATGATACATGAGTTGACTCTATAATTATACATATAGGTAGGTATATGCCAGCTACAGATCTATAGGTAGGGTACTTAGGTATTACCTATTCGCTTTTTCGTGCGAAAAAATACTAGCATATGTAGGTATTGTGTTCGGAAAAGCTTTCGGATGAATAGATATAGGTACCTACGCTAGAGTTTGGCCGATATTGCAATTTTGTTTCCAATCCGGACTTTTTGTTCACGCCAATGCTAGAATAGGTATCGACTCAGCGTTTAGATTTTAAAGTCTATATATTTTTTTATAGTGATCACGTAGGTAAAGTCTGCAGAAATAAATGAAAATGTGTGAAATCACAAAATAAAAAGCCAATATACAATGATGATCAATCAGTAGGAACATTATATTATAGGTAGAAACCTGCGTCCTAAGCAAAAGCAATCTCTACAGGCGATAGACTATTTAGTACCTAGGTAACCTAGGTACTACATATTATGTATTCCGTGACTGTACTACCAATGAACCTACTTAGCACAAGTTTTGTAACAATATTTTATTTTCCGTCGTAGATATTATAATCTTTCTCGTACTATCCCATTTTAATCACAAAAACCAGCACTCGAATTAAAATTACCCTCCTTATGATGCAGTTGCATAAATCTAGACACGCGGCAGCGTGTCAAGCCAAGTTCAAGCAAAGGAACTGGCTAGCCAGCGCCAAGAGTAAGTTTACACGAACCACTTGGTGCCGCTTTTGACCCTTCTATAACTCAAAACCTATTTAATGTAAACACATAAAACTTCGTGTGTTTAATTATATCCATAAGATCATATAGAAGCCCAATTTTCATGAAGCTAGCTCAAACGGTTATAAAGATATGAAGGTCAAAAAGTCGTTAAAATTCATACTGACTGACATATAGTACAAAAACCTAACCTACTTCCAGATGACCTAGAAGGATGAAATTTGGAATCCAGGTCGTTAACTGTGTGTGAGCGTAGGAAAAAATCAAAAAACAAAGAAAAGTCAAAAAATAAGGGGTGCTCCCATACAAACTGACATATAGTACCTAAATCTAACCTATACTTCCAGATGACCTAGAAAGATGAAATTTGAAATCCAGCTTGGTAAGTGTGTGTAAGCGAAGGAAAAAATTAGAAAATAAAAAAAAGTAAAAAAATAAGGGGTGTCCCCATACAAACTAACATATAGTACAAAAACCTAACCTACTTCCAGATGACCTGGAAGAATGAAATTTGGAATCCAGCTCGGTAACTGTTTGTAAGCGCAGGAAAAAATCTAAAAATAAAGAAAAGTCAAAAAATAAGGGGTGTTCCCATACAAACTGAAATATAGTACCTAAATGTAACCTATACTTCCAGATGACCTAGAAAGATGAAATTTGAAATTCAGCTTGGTAAGTGTGTGAAAGCGTAGGAAAAAATCAGAAAATAAAGAAAAGTCAAAAAATAAGGGGTGTTCCCATACAAACTAACATATAGTACAAAAACCTAACCTACTTCCAGATGACCTGGAAGAATGAAATTTGGAATCCAGCTCGGTAACTGTTTGTAAGCGCAGGAAAAAATCTAAAAATAAAGAAAAGTCAAAAAATAAGGGGTGTTCCCATACAAACTGAAATATAGTACCTAAATGTAACCTATACTTCCAGATGACCTAGAAAGATGAAATTTGAAATCCAGCTTGGTAAGTGTGTGTAAGCGTAGGAAAAAATCAGAAAATAAAAAAAAGTCAAAAAATAAGGGGTGTCCCCATACAAACTAACATATAGTACAAAAACCTAACCTACTGCCAGATGACCTGGAAGGATGAAATTTGGAATCCAGCTCGGTAACTGTGTGTAAGCGTAGGAAAAAATCAAAAAATAAAGAAAAGTCAAAAAATAAGGGGTGTTCCCATACAAACTGAAATATAGTACCTAAATCTAACCTATACCTACTTCCAGATGACCTAGAAAGATGAAATTTGAAGTCCAACTTGGTAAGTATGTGTAAGCGTAGGAAAAAATCAGAAAATAAAAAAAAGTCAAAAAATAAGGGGTGTCCCCATACAAACTAACATATAGTACAAAAACCTAACCTACTTCCAGATGACCTGGAAGGATGAAATTTGGAATCCAGCTCGGTAACTGTGTGTAAGCGCCGGAAAAAATCAGAAAATAAAGAAAAGTAAAAAATAAGGGGTGTCTCCATACAAACTGACATATAGTACCTAAACCTTACCTACTTCCAGATGACCTAGAAGGATGAATTTTGGAATCCAGCTCGTTAATTGTGTGTAAACGTAGGAAAAAATAAAAAAATAAAAAAGTCAAAAAAATAAAAAATAAGCGGTGTCCTCATACAAAAAACTTGAAATACGCGCTAAAGAACCAGGTTCTTCGTGCTTTAACCAATAAAAGTATAAAAGTGAAGTACATATATATGAGACTAGTAGGGCGCGTGGGTGCGCGGGCCACATGTGGCCCGCGTGCAGTCTTCCCGCACATAAAGGTATCGCCGTCATCTCCATCGCCCATTGGAATCAGATTGGCAGTGTGCTGAAAAAATTACCAAGGAGCACTGTCATGGTTTTAAAGATAGTTAAGGGCAGTTTGAACAAAAAAATACGCTGAACCTCATCCGATGAGGTTCAGCGTATTTTTTGTTCGAACAGCCCTTAACTATCTTTAAAACCATGACAGTACTCCTCAATCATCATCCAAATCCTAGGTCATTGTCTCTTCTCATAGTATGTACATTCTCCATGGAAAGATAAATTCCGCCAGTGAATTATTTTCAATGCATCCCGTAGAACTTGAGATCCTGATCACCTCTTGCTTAGAAACCACTCTCTTATCTTTTATACTTTCCGAGATAGAACAACACGAAATTTCTATGGCGGCCATCTTGAATCCGCCATTTTGGTTTTTTTTCAGCTCACTGCCAATTGCGTGAAGTTCCGAGTATTTTTAGTTTCAACAGTCCCCACCTAACTATAATACCTTGCTCATGCTCCTTGACTGTCTTTAAAACCCTCAATCATCACCTCATTCCATATTTTTCTTTGGTAGTCTTCCAAAAAACCGCATCAAAGCACTTCATGATTTACAACTCGTAGTCCCTTCAATATTACTCATACATTTTCTATGGAAAAATAAATTCCGCCATTTTGATTTTTTTTTCTATCCATGAAATAGACCATGGGGTCCTGATCACTTCTTGTCAAGAAACCACTCTTCCAACTTTTATACTCTTCGAGATGGACACCGATGAAGTTTGTATGGCGGCCATCTTGAATCCGCCATTTTGAACTTTTTTTCAGCTCACTGCCAATTGCATGACATTTCGAATGACATTTGGTCGAGCACCCCCCACCTATCTTTAATACCCTCCCCGTGCTCTTCACCCGTCTCCAAAATCCTCAATCATCAGCTCTCTCCGTATTTTTCCTCCTCATGAATTTTTCCCCTCTATACGACCCCATCCTTGAAAAAAAAATTTTTCATACAAAATTGTTCAGGAGAGGTGATCAATGAGTCAGTGAATGAATGAATCAGTACGAGCAGCTATATATATAGTAATTCAATGAATAAATAAATACTTTATACAACTCGTTCGCTATAAGTTTGCCGCTGTCAACTGTCACGCGTTTAGCGTTTTCTCAGCCACTCAGTTCTAGTTCCAGTAAGAAAACGCTATACTGACATCATTTGACAGCAGCAAACTTATGTTGTACTAGCTGACCCGGCGAACTTCGTTCCGTCTAACAGTTGATTCTTTAATTTGGACATTGCAACATTAGGTACTTTATTTTTCTATTTTATTTATTATCACTATTATCTCTAACATTCAAGACAGTGTAGAAAATAGTATAAAAAAGAAAACCACGCAGCGGAAACGCAAGAAAAAGCTTTAAACTCAATACCTGCCTAGTTTTCTTTACAAAAAGTAATGATATCCCACCAAAAACATAAATGTAAAAAAAGGAGAGCCAAGTTGAATACAAAAATTATGCTCGGCTGTCGGCTTCGCCGCAAAAAGAATGGAGATCAAAATGAGTGCCAAGTTCTATGTAAAATCGAAATTTGTATTTATAGGAACAAAAAAACAATATGAACAATTATTAAACTCTATTTCTTTGCTTTATTGGATACCTATAACAATTGCTGTTATTCAAAAATGTGAGATCTTAAAATAGGTTAAATTTGACTTGGCGAGTTTTTATCTGAATTAAAATGTTGTATAACTTTATAAAATGACTGATGTAATGAAAACTGGCCAAGTCAAATCTAACCTATTTTAAGATCCCCCATTTTTTAATAACAGCAATTGTTATAGGTATCCAATAAAGCAAAGAAATAGAGTTTAATAATTGTTCATATTGTTTTTTTGTTCCTATAATTAATACAAATTTCGATTTTACATAGAACTTGGCACTCATTTTGATCTCCATTCTTTTTGCGGCGAAGCCGACAGCCGAGCATAATTTTTGTATTCAACTTGGCTCTCCTTTTTTTACATTTATGTTTTTGGTGGGATAGCTATTACGCGATCGGGTCGGAGACCGGGGGGCTGCTAAGGTATATCGTATAATAATAATCAATGAACAACGTGACTTATAGAATGTTTTCCACCGTTAAACAGTTCACATTTAAAAAGGGTTCGATCCTCAGTCCTCTGAACCCTAATTGGCTATCAATTGGACAACAATGTGATTCTATAAGAGTTCCTGTATAGCCTTTAATGTGTAAGGTAGGTACCTACCGTAAAATCTACCTACTTGATGAGTAGGTACATAGGTGCCTACCTAAGGATAACAAATAAAAAATAAAAAACTGCGATAGGTATATTGGTGTTTTTTTATTTATTCAAAAATATTGTACATTAATATTTAAAGTCTTTCGGTCCATAGCCAATTAAATATCATAATAGCATTTTTCAATATAACACAATGTTAAGTATTTTCGAAAGGATAACCTGAAAGAAATTATGCAAAATTGAGATCATATTTTGCAAAAACGAATAAAATAGGTATAGAGTCTGTCATTGCCACACTTCTCTACAAACATTTCACTCCGACATAGGAGCATTTTTAGGAAATTTTGACTTTACAAAACGTCGCAAAGTAGATCATGTCGTGAAATATGCCAAAATTAATTTTGTTTTCCTCCAGTGCTCGCTTACACTGTGATATGTTTACAATTTTATGCCGCACTTTTACACAAAATTACAGACACACAATAAAAGTTCATTGGTTCCTCTTTACGATCGAAAAGAAATTAATATAATAATAAATAAGCTAAGCTAACCAATACTTTAAAATGTGTAAGTTTTAAAAGTTTAGAAAAGTCGAATTCAAAAAATATACTATTGGAATGACTTAGTTAATATTTACCATAATATTATTATAAATACTAGCCGACCAGAAACATTTTGTCCCTGCCCTGGCAATCGAATATTTAAAACCATCACAGGGTCCACCAAAGTAAATAAGTCAAGTACACCAAAATATTTCTTCAAAATCGGTCAAACCGTTTTCGTTTCACTGAATTTTAGTATGTATTTTTGATTATAATAGAATTTCTTACAACTATACATTTTTGCACAAGCAGTACGAAATAATTTATTAATTACCTACAACTTAAAGTGAAACTACTTAGTATAATTGCAATTTACTAATTAGATTAAATAAATATTATATATACAATTCATAATATTGTTTCTCAAATAATATTAATCTTACAATTAATATTATTAATTTTTGTTTCCGGCGCCTCTAATAAGGCTAAGACCGTAGTATAGATATTTAAATCCACGACGACGCGCCCCACTCTGTCAAAATCGCTTACATTCGATTCGCATAGAGTTTGACAGAGTGAGGCTCGTCATCTTAGATTGAAATATTAGTTGGTTGTCGGCCGCTCACACTCTATTGATATTACATATTATATAATTAAGTAAATTGAGTTCAGGCATTACGTTTATATAAACAAATAAGAACAAAATTAACAAATAAATCGAACATACTTTCACATTTATAACACTGAAAGTATTGGTACTTTAGAGCCTAGTTTGTATTACATAATTTGAAAAGTAGAACATATTTATAGCACAGTTTTTACAATATCCATAATACAACGGGATACAATACATCTACAGTATAATACTAGAAGTGGACCAGAAGTCTTAGAAGATCAATAAATATACATTTTAAACAGTCTTACGTTTAAGTATCATACTCGACATGCACCATATACACAGCAAGATATTATAAAGGGCGAGTCCAAATGTCACTTTGATTTATTATTTTTTAAATAATTAAAAATAACTAAGGAATTACGCAGCTAGGGCAAACTTTTAAACTAATAGCTAACAATTTGGCCCATAACCTAAATAACTTAAAGACATTTCATTGTATAAAGCCCAACATACAATACAATTAAATACATGTAAATTAACTTCATTTTTAGTCATTTACCAGTTAACTGCCTTTTTAATTTTAAGCGAAGGCCTATAGCACTGTAGGCCTATAGCAGTAAAATTGCGGAATTGCTCTATCATCTTCACATGTCCATAAATCAATGCTTATTCATAAGAAATTCGAAGTCCGAGAATCGACTATTTTGTGAGTTACAAACATCAGATGCTCAAACAAATTTTTTAAAATGGACACTTTTATGCGTAAAGATGATACTGCCATTACTGCAATTTAACTGACATAACCCTACTATGTCTTAATATCTTAGAAATTTGGAAAAATCAAAAAAAAATTGAATTAGCCTGCAGACCCTTTTAGTTCAAACTTTACTATTTTGCAGGTTTATGTTGTTATGTTGGGGTGACTTTACTTACCCCTTCCAAGTTAGTACATAAACATCGTTGGCTGCATCATCACTTAGCATCAGGTGAGATCGCAGTCACGTACTAACTTGTATAGTGTAAAAAAAATGTACTTAATGGTATGTACATAGAGACTGTAGAGGCTATAGTATAGTACTAACACAAGCACACCTCGCGAGAATTGTTTTGTTAAAGCAGAGACTGCTCCACCATTATCTTCTCGTAGCCCGTGGGCGGCGGGTACCTGAAATTGTCCAGAATGATGTCCAGGATAGCACCGTCGTCAACTAGAACAAAATAATGCAATTGAAAAATGATTTTGAAGTTTGACAGTTTCTTTTTTTTTAAGGTATCGCACAGGCGATAGAAAATGTTTACTTGCGTGTCGAAAATCCAGCCACGAAGAAAATCTAGCATGAATGCTTTTTACTAGTCAACAGAATGGGCACGCTTGCAATCACGTAATCATTAGGTATAATAAACTCGTTAGCGCGATCTAACTAAAGACAGCGCCGTTAATCAAACTTTGTTTCTACTTATTTTTTAATGGTTTATTCTTAACTACTGTTCTTGAATATTTATTTCAAAGAAATTCCCTCTTGCTCATATAATTAGAATAGTTTTTAATGTGTTACTTTTCAGGGATCCAATTGAGAGGTTTTTAAATTATTTTATCTACGCTCATTGCTTAAAGTTCGAATTATGAAATCAAAATGTGTCACATATTGACCTACTTTATTCACAGACTTCTATAATTATTAAAAAGTTATTCATTATAACATCGCGGTACTATGGAAATATCTCTAGATAGTTGAATAATTTCCATTACGATCATCGATATACCAATTAGAACTAGATTCAGGGTAAGCACGTAAAAAGTGGTCAGAGAAATAAAAGCACTTATACAAGTGTGCTCTTATTTTAAATTAGTATCGTCCAATGGGGTCTTACACTACTTTTGAATTTGATAAAAAATATTACTTTATGTTTATTATAAACAAGGATAAAAATAATAACGTGCAGTGAAACAAATATTAAAATCCAACGAAGATTTACAAAGTTACAGGCGTTTAAACTTTGGAGTGGGGGGATCTTCTATCCCTTTCTCGCAAAACGAAAATTTGTATGAAGCCGCACGAAGCTACTATGGCATTGGTACGGTGTGACGTCACAATGTCATGTTGCTATCTCTGTCTAATCACAAATCTTTAAATGCTTATAACTTTTTTGTTATTTGATCGATTTAATTAGTTCTTTCAGTGCACGTCATTATTTTAATTCTACTTTATAATAAAGTAATAAAAAAATTGGAGTCAAATACCCAACGATAGGACGCGTCAAAATGCCACAGTGCGCATTTAAAAATTGTAAAAATAGCCACCGCAACAGCAAAACTTCAGAGGGAATATCTTTTTTCGGAAAGTTTAAGCCAAATAAGTGTATTTTAATCGAGTCCAAGTAGAATCAAACAGTAATTTAAATTATTTAGAAATTATTGTGCAATTTTGGCCAATGTTTGTGACGACGCGCCAACGTCCATAGCCAACATTGACTGTTTAGGACAGAGGATGCGTGGAGTAGTATTGGTACTTTATAATTTTTTTTTTATTTGTAGCAAACAGTAATTTAAATTATTTAGAAATTATTGTGCAGTTTTGGCCAATGTTTGTGACGACGCGCCAACGTCCATAGCCAACATTGACTGTTTAGGACAGAGGATGCGTGGAGTAGTATTGGTACTTTATAATTTTTTTTTATTTGTAGATTTCCTCGCAATCCATTTTACTGTGCAGAATGGATATCGATAGTCGCAAAAGAAAGACAAGATGAATTTTACAAGCCATCTAAAAACACGTATTTGTGTTCAATTCATTTCGACAAATTGGATATTACTGGGAAAAAACTATAAAGATAATTACTTCCAAATTTAAACGTGATGTATTTTGGGTCTTTAACCTAAAATCGCTTAGAAGCAGAAACACGATTGGATAAAATTTTCTCGATAGAAAGTTCTCCCAAAAGTTGCTCCAAAATCTCAGTTTTTTCGATGTAATTGTAATTTTTGTTTTAATGTGTTGGTAATAATATTATCCAAAAACGCTTAGAAAAAAATTTTTGATAAATGGCTTAGTTTTTGAGTAATTAGGTAAAAGGTCGTTTTTCTGTTATATTCTTCCGCGACGCTGCATGGTCGCACCTGCCAACGTATCCGTGAGAGTGAGAAAGACAAAAATAAATTCAATAAATCCCCTTAACAACTTTTATATAAGTTTTATTTGTAGTTTAAGTAGATATCATAATAGCGTAGATTTAGATTTTCAGAGTTATGAGCGTTTTAGGAAACTAAATATCACTTGCTTAACGGTGAAGGAAAACATCGTGAGGAAACCTCCATGCCTGAGAGTTCATAAAAATGTTCTCTAAGGTGTGTGAAGGCCGCCAACCAGCACTTGGCCTAGCGTGGTGGGCTATGGCCAAACCCTTGTCAGTCTGAGAGGAGACCCGTGCCCAGCAGTGGAACTTAAAAAGGGGTTGAGATGATGATGATGATGATAATTTAAAAAATAAAATACTAGGATCTAAACTTTTTACAAACTTTTTGAATCAGTCATAATACTTGGCCTAAAAAATATATAAGCTACTCCATATACTTCCTTATTCAGACCACAATAATTCCAAGAATTGAAATTGTGTCTTGTTTCAAGAATATTAAAATGGAGTATGCAGAAATTATAAATTTACAATTTTCAACTCTATTGCGTACGGGTAATGTTGTGTATTAGACTAAATATTTTTTGGTACATATTGTAATACAGATTTTCGACTTTTGAGTGACGTTTTAAAGAACATGGGCAGAAATGTACCCAAATAAAGTTTAGCGTCTAGATGTAATATTTGTTACAAGATGATTTTAATAAATAACTGAATTTTTTCAAGGTATCACCAATTATTGTAAAGGACGGGTCAAAAAATAAAATATTTAAAGAAATTCAATTGATTACTGATAGGTTCCGTTTCCACATTCCTGACAGCTAGTGTTGCCGGATGCCAAACTTTTCCACTTTTATGCTCCATCTTTTTGACGATCGGTCCACTTTTGTACGAGAACAACATGTAACAGATACTAAAGAAAAACCTACTTTCAAGTACTACGTTAATTCTTAGATCAGAATGTAGAATATAAGACAATAACTGTGTCGATTTCAATCGTTCTTTTTTTGCATTTTATATCGAATATATTTAGGTACATAAAAATATTAAATTAGTTTAGGGTTTTCCATTGCTTTGGAGTAAAACTGAATATTATTTTTCCGTATAAGCCAGTCTCACTTAAATACACTGTTTGAATACTCGTATTTGTGATTATTTGTCAGAAAACTACAACTATTAATAATATGAAGTCTTATTAATAGGTGTAGTTGTACAACCGATTATTTTGAGCATAGATTATTTTGTTTTGGTTAGCGTTTCCGAAATACCCTTGTAATTCAATATTAATTTATTAACTCAATTAGATTTTTCTTTCGTCGATTGGAGTTTTTAATTCCGGCATCTCGCAACATTGTCCGACAGCTACATGGCTACTATTAAGTGTCAACTGTCAACAGTGACAAATTCTGGGACAACTGACAAGTATTTATCAAAGAGTATATAGTGTATTGTCTATGCTCTCAGATGCTTCATGGCGGAGGTCGCTGTTGTTATAATACTCAGATACAATATTTTGAAAATAAATATTAATTTTTCTCCACTTTTTTCTAAGAAAAATCTTTTAGCATTGAGTTCAGGCTTGCAGTCCCAACCAAAAAAATATTTTTTCATTTATAGTTGCAATAGCGTAACGTGAGCGAAAGCAATGTATGGGCCCGCACCATTGTTCTTTATTGCCTATCCCGAGTCTGATGATAAACGTCGTAACTGTTATGTGTTTAGCGATCAAAATTAAGCCTTACCGCCTTCACTTTAAGGTTTATAATAATCCGAAGTTTTTGCTAGTAAAAACCTATTCCTAATAGAAACCCAAATGTTTAAGTGGGGGTAAATGCTACCGTTTTTGCGTTGACTTTTGTTTGTGATCCTTTATCTTGTCCTATGGTATATCGATGATTACGATACTCGGCTCTGGGTTCCTGTATTTTTATGTGTCGTCATCACAGACCAGGGAATAACTTTCTTTTCTCTGTGGTCGTCATAGCCAAAAGAGAGTGTAGAGCCAATCCTCAATTTTGTTTTTTTTTATATATGGAGTCCACAGACAACATTAATTTTTCCCTGCCTTATATGACTGATTAAAAAGTGTGTTCATACAGAATATTGAAAAGAATTATGTATAATTTTTGATTATTTAATTATCCACTAAAAATATACTTTATCTGACTTGTATAAATATTTTTCTACTCTTTTTTGTTTCATGACGTTTTTAACAGACTATACGCAGTTTACAACTGAATTTTGGCGCCATACCTAACTTTTAACATTTCAATGTGTTATTTTTGTTACTTAGTCAAAACTTAGCGCGGAAAAATGTCTAGCAGTGAAACCTACTAAAGAAAAGTTAACTCCACCTGACATTTTAGTAATTGCAGCAAAAATGACCCACAATCTTTTACCAACAAAGTGAAGGATTTACGACAAACGTTAGCAAGATTTTATGGTTTGGATTGATGATAATTTGAGCGTAGATAAAGTAGTGTATGAAACTCTACATAATTGGGTCTTACACTACTTTTGAATTTGATAAAAAATATTACTTTATTATAAACTAGGATAAAAATAATAACGTGCAGTGAAAGAAATATTAAAATCCAACGAAGATTTACAAAGTTACAGGAGTTTAAACTTTGGAGTGGGGGGATCTTCTATCCCTTTCTCGCAAAACGAAAATTTGTATGAAGCCGCACGAAGCTACTATGGCATTGGTAAGGTGTGACGTCACAATTTCATGTTGCTATCTCTGTCTAATCACAAATCTTTAAATGCTTATAACTTTTTTGTTATTTGATCGATTTAATTAGTTCTTTCAGTGCACGTCATTATTTTAATTCTACTTTATAATAAAGTAATAAAAAAATTGGAGTCAAATACCCTATTATGCATCCGTTTCATAAACTACTATTATTAATATGATCTGAAACAAATACTTTATTATGTATTTATATCTTTTGATATAGATACATATGTATCATGACGTATGAGTCTGATCCGCGGCGGCCTTATCGCTTAGCACCGATCACTGCTAGGTAGATGGATGAGGCCGGCATGGACCTATACCTATTATATTATATTATTTTTGTCCTCTCATGTTTCTTGTGGTGCAAATAAAGAACTTTAACATAGTAAAAAAATTACAAGCCTAGATTTATTTCACGAATCTTGCTGTGTAAAATAAATAAACTATTTACCATAAAGTGCAGGATAAACTGTCCCCCTAATATTCCTTACAGGTATCTCCATATTTTTGCCATTTAGGAAAAAGTTTAGTTCGACATGGTCATATGCCAACCCTATGACGTCTCCCTCCGCTGGCATAATTGCTGCTTTCTCATTCCCTTTCTCGCTCTCTGGTTTTTCGTTCTCTGTTTGGCTGTCATCATTTTGGGAGGCTGTAGTGACGAGGATCTCTGTGGTGGGTGAGTCTCGTGGGGCGGGCTGCAGGTGATATAGTTCCACGTTGTCATGTCTCACTGTGCCGTCGCTGTTGAGGCACCATGAGTCCTTGTCTACTCCACCTGGAACAGGAAATATTGGGTTTGAAATATTTTTATAGGTATTTCTTCTTCTTCTTGACTGCAGCTTCCGGTCTTCTTGACTGTCCCCGTACTATTGTGACATATTTTTTCATAGGTATCTCTTAACAGGAGTCAGGAGGAGAAATTAATTAAAACTGCTATGGGACTAATTATTATTCAATAGAATAGTCTTAAGAATCTGAAAGTACAGTGTTTACAATTTGAAGCATTTTTAGTGGTTCAAAATAATTTTTAGTACTTTATTACTAATGACTGCAAAAACAAGTTTTTACTACTATTACAGCTTTGTTAACATCCACCTCAAACCTGTATTAACTGTTATAAGTTAGACTGTTAGATGCTAAATTTTAGCCACCCTAAAAACTATCAATGCGGTTTTAGGAGGCAGCCAACATAGGCCTGAGAGTCTTAGGTGAGGTCACAATAGATCAGATCTTGTTGACTTGACACCTGTCCCCACTATCAGTAGAAGAACTGTACAGAGTTTCATAATTTACAATATTCATTATTTAGTAAGGTTAGTTAGTTGGGATGCAATAAATTAATGTGTTAGTTTTATTAGTACATAGATATGTACATTATTCTGAGATGGATTCCATAGCCTTGGTGAACAACTGCTCCATTTCAATCCATTTCTGTTGGTCTTTTGCCACTCGTGCCCAGTTTTTTCCCACTGTTTTGGTGTCATCAGGCCATTTTTTCTTTGGCTTTCTCTAGAACTACAATCAGTATATTATCAAGTATTATTAATTTTTACCATGCACTCTATTGAGGTCAGCCTCTCTGGTCGCCAGGCCCACTGCCCACACTCCCCCCTGCTGCAGTTTCACCTCAAAGTAGGCCTTGTTTTGTACGAGCGGAGCATTGCCCAGAGCACAGCCCGAGCCACAGACACGCTGGCCACCCTTCACTATCACTACTTCATGGCCTGAAATTAATAGACGCACTTTAATAATAAACTGCCAATAAGATATCATGAGAGGTACATATAAATAAAGAAGCAAGTAGTGTGAAAAACCCATCAATAGAATTTTGTAATTTTTACAGCAAGAAACAATCTGTATTTTTTTTACTTTTGGGATTATGCGATCAGTCCTAAGACTATGTGCAGATGTGTGGTAAGTTTTCTAGGAAAATAGCACATTAATGCTGTGAATGTTTACAAAAGCACAACAATGGTTTTAATGATCGTTAAATTTTAAAAGGCAAGCGACTGGTTTGTTTGGCGGTAAATAAGGTCATTGTTTAGTGACCAAATCGAAAGGATATCGTAGTGTCCACCCACGCAGTAAGCCTAAAGATCAATGAAAGTAACAAACGAATGAAGTCATGAACATATAACGAAAATAACATGTAAAATAGATATGAGTAACTGTAAATAAATGTAAAAAGCTTAGATTACCCATATGTAAAGTGTCTAACTGTACAGGATTGCTTTTAATTCGTATCGGCACAGTTGGCGTCAATGTGAAGCCGTTCATACAGTTTTTGAAACAACAAAACATTTTTAATTATCACGACGTTCTCTTCTAAAAAATTCGTTTTAAGTTATGTATTTAATTTATAAATTATTATTTATTTAAAAGTTAGTGCCGTAGCCGTTGATCAAAAAATCGTTGAAGTTTGACGTTTGACGTTGATTGTTGAACGTCATTTTCAATCTAATTTGACAGTGACACCTGACAGTTTGAGCTACGTTCATCATTTCAAAAAATGTACAAGTCTTGTATTTTTACAACGTACCTTCAACGTTTTATGTACGTTTGTATGTACGTGTCTTTTATAAAAGGCCCTACTCAAAGCAATGCTTGCAGAGCCTGCTTGCAGTTACTGCCGCAGAGAATGTTGCTTCACAAAGCACTGCAAATCATGGCGAAATCAACGACTCTGCCCGCGAAATTTAAAATTTTCGTAGATTTTTGCAATTTCTACGCTAATTACACATCAGAGGTTTATGGCAGTCAATTTGCGGGAATAGCGGTATTATCTTTACATGATTAACTATATCAAAATCTTTGCATAAAAATGTGTATCCTATGAAATTAGTCCGAGTATCGAGTTTTATATGAGTAACTCTCAAATCTCGGACGAATTTCTTTAATTCGACACTTGCGAGCAGAGATTTTTTTTATATTAACACGTGAAGATGATATTGGGATTATCGCAATTTGACTGCCATAATCCTGTCTTATCAGTTTCAAAATCGCAAAAAACCACAAAAATTTTGAATTTCGCGGGCACACCCGTGGTGTGCTCCTTAGACGCGGCCTACGTTGTTGTGATCACTTGTGTTCTTGCCGAAATTCGTAAGTTTTTATAAATGGCGCCTACATTATTCAAACAACAAAAAATAGCATTGGTTTTGACTGTATTGAGTAAAAAAAGGAAGCACTGCGGTGTAAAAAATGGTTACTACTGCGTAAGACATTGAGTCACGCCAATTTATTGAAAGAATTAGAACCTGATGACTTTATGAACTATCGAAGAATAGATGAATCAGTCTTTGAAGATTTATTGCGAATGTATAAATTAATATAAAATTTATTGTCTAAATTTAAACAAAATGACGGCCTAAATCGGCCCGACCGAGTTACACATGTCCCTGATTGCAGTTTACGAAGTGGGGAGATCGTGTGTCGGGCTGGCAGAATGACACTGCAGCCCTGCGACAGAGTGAACAATTAAAATATCGGCCCTGCATGCATACATACAATACGATCGGCAGTGACACTGCAAGCAGGGCCCAGCAGGCAGTGCTTTGAGTAGGGCCCTTAAAACATAAATCGACTTTTTTGTAGTCTGTGGTGCCTCCATTTTTTCTCTCCTTTATAATAACTTCCGGCGTAGACACAGAAGAACTAACACTTCCGGATACAATCCGCAAGAACCGAAGTTCCGCTGCAGTATCTAGGTAGGTAGGTACGATCGATTCCATTTCTTAACCGACTTCAAAAAAAGGTGGAGGTTCTCAATTCGTCGGAATCTTTTTTTATTGCGTCAAGACTCAAGAACTCAAGACATCGCATATAATGGGTCAAGATTCAAGAAAACTACTTAATTTTAAATTTTTCAATCAACGAATTTACTTACTAATCCTATTACCTACCTGATTCCTAAAACTCATGAAGGTTACGACTTACGGCGATACTGATACCTATAAAAAGTAGATCAGGCTAATACAAATACGAATAGTTTGCTTAGAATTAGCTGAGTTAATATTATGTTATTTGCATAAAATATTGACCATTTAATTGGTTTCATAACTGAGGACTACATTGACGATTAATTTAGAAAATAAGCCAAGCGCAAGTTGGACTCACACACTAAAGATTCCGTACCACGTTGAATGTATCAAATTGCCTTATCGGCCATAAATATAATATATTTACTCGTAGGTGCATTTATCATTATAAATAACTACTTATTTTGAGAGAATTTTATTTCAAGACAAGTATAAATGATCAGAGAATTATAGTTACCGGCACAGTATACCTTCCTAAGTACTAAGTGTAGTCTTATAGTACCAACAAGTACAGGGATGCGGCAGGAACTCAGGACATTGTCATCCGCATTTGATCTTGTTTCAAGTCGTGAATCGTGATAATTCATTATCACCATTAAAAAGACCGTGTAAAATGAAATGACTTGTCATAAGAGCCTCTGTATGCTAATTGCTAGGCCTATATGAAATAAATAATTTTCTACTCATTCTATTCTTTGCTATAAGATCAATAATGTGGCTACTCTACTACTTATAAGCTATAACTAGAGTTTAGACTTTAGGTCTTACCCACGACTTTAGGTCTTCAAAACTAGACTAGACCTACGAGGCAGTGTAGAGCCACTAGTTCCTAATCCCAAGGTACTACGTATAGGCGGTAAAAAAATATTCATTCAAAATATCGTTATGTAAGTAAAATTGTTTTCCGATTTAACATCCAAATTCTACACAGGCTTAGTCACTGTCGCCTTTTAAAGGCGTTTTGCAAACAAATTTCTCCATGACTAACCTTATTTCACCGTTTGTAACAGTCAACAATACTATTTCAAACACGTATTGCAAAGCAAGTTACAATATTTTTGTTTTACTTTTAAATGAATGGGGTAAAAATAGAATACTTGCCTTAAATGAGGTCTCAGTTGTATTTCTACATAATATGTTTACGAAGCTAATATTTAGGCAAGCAAGAGGTAGGTACCTATCCTATCTGTTTGTATTAAATTATAGGTATATAGGTAGGTAGCTACGAGAATGTGTTCTTGGAAACGAATTATCTGCATTGGTAGAAACGAAATTCACGGGTTTGTGGATGTTTGGAAGCGGTCTTCTTCCAAACATCAACCGCAAATCCATAATTTCAAAAAAGTAGGTCAGGTTCAATTAAATAAATTGAGGCATACCTACTTAGGTACATAATAAAGGAGGACCACATATTATGATTTATGAGTCTTATCCACCTTTAAATTACGATTAGATTCTTTGTTATTTACAATTATTGTGTTCAGTTTAGGTGATACGAGTAGATGCTAAAAAATTACTGATAAGAAAGGACTATTTATTGGGAAAAGTGTGCTAATTTGTTGTTTCTTCAGAAGCAGGAATTATAAGGTACGGTAACAGTTTGGGAAACTAAGATAATTATGGAGAGTTTTTAATTTTTCCCGCAGGCTTAATTATGGGCGATTGCCAAAAGAACAATCTTGATACACCACCCTCCAGGACAAGATGGCTCTGAGGTCCGGACGCGCGCTTCCCCCATATAAAACGCG
The DNA here is from genome assembly GCA_963855885.1 of Coenonympha glycerion. NCBI lineage: Eukaryota > Metazoa > Arthropoda > Insecta > Lepidoptera > Nymphalidae > Coenonympha > Coenonympha glycerion. Next base: position 12,934,867 of record OY979630.1, on the reverse strand, counting down.
TCGCATGCGCCGGCGCATCATCAGTTAGTGACGGACGCGGGGTCACACGCAACTAAACGTGAGTACCTTGTAAATTTTAATGTTTTTTCAAAGATTAGATAAGTAAGGATAAGAAATTAATGTGCGAAGTGTTGCGTCCAATCAAAGTTATCGGAGACGCGTTGAAGTCTTTCCTTTGAAATTAACTTGAGGTGTTGTAAGCTTATTTCTCTACTGCTGTTAGTTATTGCGAATTGGGATGGGTTAATAATAATAAGATTTTTTTATTTATTTATTTGGTAATTAAAACAAGTTATAACTAATACAGTTAAGTTCTACCCTATCTTAAATATTAAGTTTTAACTCTAATTACAACTCTAATATTATAATTGCACACTATAAAACGAAGTTTCGAAAATAAATTATAAACATGCGGGCCATTAAAAAACAACGCAACAAAATACTAGAGAAAATATTATAATACTAGATTATTTATTATTTCTCAATTATCAGTTTATTATATAAGAAAATGAAAGAATAAAATATTTCTGAATTTATTATTTATTTATTTAGAAATAATATAGGATTTTAAAATAGTTTATTGTAAATAGGTACCTACTAAACTTTACGTGGTGGCACGATTGCGAATGGATTGAAATTCAAAGTGTACCTACGAGGATGACAACTTTCATCGATAAGTCACGTGATTAACTTGTCGATCGGGGATTATACCTAATCCCATACATTTTTTGAATTTCATTATATTAGCAATCATTGAAATAAAATAGATAAAGCTGATGATATCCCGAATTATGAACGTGTAAAATAAAAAAAAAAGTTTACAATAATTAATTTATAGGTACAATAATTCTCATAAACGAAACTTAGGTACATAAAAGTAATACTTCAACAAAGCTCCTAATAACATTGTTAAAGAAATCTTTTAAATACTTGCTTATTGCAAACATAATACCTAATCACTATTGATAAATTAATTTAAATGAAGTTTCGTTATCTATTCAAACAGACAAACAAAACGTTTTGTAGAATCTATAGTGAATTCATTAACCAAGTCATCATAATTCATAGGCTCCTATAATCATAGATCATTAACTATTATAATTATTGAAACCCTATGAAGCTGGATTCTGGAGCTTTACCACATTATACATTACCACCGCGTTCGGAAAACTGTTATGAACCGAGAAGAATTGGCAAGAAACTCGGCACATGATCTTTTTCAAAAATAATAATTGTTAGCAATTATTTATGTACATTATAAGTATCTTTTACAGGGCTATATAAACATACCTACCAAATCGCTCTCGGTCTGTATTTGCTTACATTAAAACTAATAACTTTTGTTCTACGACTTTTTTTACTCGATATTTTGAGAAATATCAAAATCTAATTTATATTTTACAGAGATACTATAATTGGTCCTACTCAGCTGTAATGTAACAGCGGCAAGTGGCAATGGCGTGGCGCGCGGCGCGAAGCCGCCGCTTTACAGAATCTTTTTTTTTTGTATGAAATAAATTATTACTGAATTTTGAAAAGTCGTAGAACAATAGTTGTTAGACTACAGGTCGACAGCGATTTGGTATTTTTTTTGTTACCCTGTATATTTTAGTATCTTGTAAGCAGACGGATTATAATATGATAATCCAGGAAACACACAGAGTACACCTCTTTCGAGCCGTCAGCTTTATCACAATCAGTGTGGTAGGTAGTGGTGCAACATAATTTCCCCGGAGGACGCACAGTCGGAGTGGAACGAACCATCTCGGGGGCAAGGTCGCTTTCTACGCCGTGCACGCCCCCAAACCGGTCCGGATTCCCGACTGCTGGCCGGGTTACGCAACTCATTGTGACAATGTAGGATTCCGTGGAAAGTGTTTGTAAACAACTTTACTTACGTAGCGCGCGGTAATAACATATTATCCAAATGTCTGAGTAAACTGAAAAAATATATATACTAAGATATTTACAGTTTATCTGTGTGGGCATTCTAACCTTTACAATCGATCGAAAAACTTTTCGATTTTTCGACCTTGGTCATCAACGGAATGTCGAGTTACAGAGCGCAGAAATGAGTACTAATTTCGACATAAGGTACAGAGGTAAGGTAAGGTACTCACCTAATCTGACTATTTCGACCGTAACAGAAAAATAACTAACTAATATGCAAAATACCTAAATACGAAATGCAGACTGCAGCCAATATCTACATCCATGGCCTATGTGAAAAATAAAGATTTTCATTTTCATTTTCGATAAAATAAGTAAGCTAGTGATGTTTTATTGTAACATTTCATTAAAAAAAAATAAGATCTGCGTAAATGAACAGGATAAAAAATATATAAAAACTTTCGTTACTCTACGGTGACGAACTTGTGCAACCTAGCCGGCGCGCGGCAGCCGTCTGAACGACTATACCTACCTGTAGCAATGTTGATCATGTGACAATTCTTTCTACTCTCTTACAGAATTCATGAATCATAAATAAAGAATATATTTAAAAAAAAATGTTTGCGTATAGGGACTAATTAACATGCTAACATTTAGTAGTCTTATGAATGTCAGTAGAATACTTATGTAAGGACTTTTATAAATGTAAGGATCAAGTGTTAACTATATTCTGTAAATAAATCATTTCATTTCATTTCAAGTGAACATGAACTGAACACATGAACATGAACCTGACACTGTGCTCGTTTCAGACTATGAAGCGACTACTCCTGATGCTATCGGTGCTGGCGGCGGCGCACGCGCAGTTCCCGAACGGCCGCATCCTGGAGCCGCCCGTGCCGACGCAGTGCGTGCAGAGGGTCATACACGAACGCTTTGCTGACAGTTAGTATCATTCTTTGTTGCCAGTGACATCGTATTAACAATCAAGCCCCTAGGTTGTCTAAGATAAACGTATTCATCGTTATCGTAACCATTTAGGTACTGCCCGCTCATTGGGTTCCCTGGTTTAGATACGTCAGCCGATTGCGAGGCAGAATTAGCTAGCGATTACGATAATAGAATACGTTTTTATTACAGACCCAAGTTCTCTGTGATAGCCCAAACAAGAACCCTGTACAGACTAGATGTACGGGTTTCTTTGATCGTAGATAAGTCATAAGGCTGAGGCTGCTATAGAGTGGAGAATGCATACAAACTAGCGTAATATGGAGGTGCTCTCTAGATCGTGGGACCAAGGACATAAAGCGGCTGGCGAGAAGCGGTTGAGGAAGGCTGAGGTCAGAGTGTGGTGGCGCTCGCTTGTAATGACACCCCTTCGCACACGGCTCGTAAGCGTAAGCGTATCGCTTAGACGCTGCCCAATATGACAATTACCTACGCCTCCTACGAGTATGATTCGCTGCAACACCGCTTCGAGGACTGCTATCGTCATACTTACGCGCGTATTACGCTACGCTTACACTTACGAGCCGTGTGCGAAGGGGCTTAGGTTAGAGTAGGTATGGTGCAGGCGCTCGCTTGGTTATGCCTATGTCCGTGGACGCAGGCTGATATATGAACCTATCTGACTGTTACTGAATCCGTATCAATTCAGGATCAAATCGGAAGTAAGAAGACTCTCAGTTACTGAAATATTCTAATCCGTCGCGAAACTGCAATGCAAATGACAATGGGAAGGATCGATGGACACACATTTGGACGGGTACCATAAAGAGAAACGGAAAGTAATTTGCCGAACTCACACTGCGGGCTGCGGCCTTTGTCTGGCTGAACAGTCGTTCATTGTCCTTTGCAGTAACTACATATATATTACTTATTTAATATTTTTTTCAATAACTTAAATAGATATATAAGCCTCATAGGTACCTCTGCCTACCATATAACAAACGTGATTTTTTTTGCAGTTTTGGAATGATACGGAACCCTTCGTATGTGGGTCCATCTCGCACTTGGCCATTTTTTTAACCCAGCTAGAGTCGTGAACATCTTTTTAAATAGGTATCGGTAAAAAATACGCACGGACTTCCGCGTTTGATGTCAGAGTTAATTTTACAATTAACACAAAAGGTATCTATGTACATGATGAATGGCAAATATTTTTTGTAAGGTACACGTATAATGAAGGTGTAATTTACCGTAGCAAAATACCAATGTCATAATTAACTTATTAGTTTTTATAAAGGAAAAAGCAAATTCATATATTAACACTTTTTTATCCCTTGAATTATTAGACGGGTAAGTTAGGTAGTATTTTTGCAAGGTACAAATAATTACTTCCTAGTCTCCTAATGTTACAAACATAATGAGTAATATGAATAGGTACAAACTCCAGTCTAAGAGTTTTATAAAACGGTAGTTTACTATAAATATGTGCTTATCAAGATCCACTCCCGGATGCATGTAAGAGGTCGTTAAGAGCCAGACTCGTTCCTGCGGTACCTTGCTAGTCAAATAAGATAACTATAAGAAGAATTTTAAACAAAGGAAAACGTGATAATGACAACGTTTACGTAAATTAAAATATTCTATTCCAAGCAAAAATGTTTTTAGTGCGTAGCCACACGTAGCATCTCCGTAGCTGCTATATTGCCGTAGCATTAACTAAAATGACCTATATTACAATTTAAGCACATTTGCTACGGCCCGGATAGCTCAGTCGGTAGAGCATTGGACTTTTAATCCAAGGGTCCAGGGTTCAAGTCCCTGTTCGGGCGTTATTTTTTATATTTGCTTTATGTTTTTTTTTTTTTAATTTTTTAATCAATATTCAGAGATTGCAATTTCAAATTTGTAATAATATTGTCTTATTATACAGATTAATAACTACATACTGTATTTGCGTAAAATTAAACAATGGCAACTGTTTTCTTTCAATGAGGAAAGTATAACTTTTCCTTCGACAGGTGTTCCCAAGCGAAATCGCAAATACAATAGCGATGTTTGTACGACCGAGATCGTAGGCCGTCAATTACCTACCTCTAGATACACAAAATATTAATCTCTAGATAGCTGTTTAGGTATTCATTTTTAGAGCAAAAAAAGACGTTTATGAACTATGTATATATATTGTATACTTTATTGTACAACCAACTAACTACTTACCACTATCCACCAACCACTACCTACCAACAATTTACACAAAATATACTTACAAGCATACATAAGAAAAAGCTATCCCAGCAAAAACATTTTCATGTAAAATGTTGCCAAGACGAGAACATGTGGCTCACACTATCAAAAAGTTATCAGATCTCATGTAGAGCAAGACTTCTAACTCTACACGCCCTAACTCTATAAATCCTAACTTTATAAACTCTACACTTTAGTCAAAATATATTATGTCTTGGCTGTTTCGGTACCGTCACATGGGCGTAAAGTGAAGAATTTATTCACTGTTCAGTACTTTTCTAATAGAGTTTTGCAAGTGGCATAATGGACCATGCAAAATTCAAGAAATTTCACATTAAAATTAAATGGTATCACCATTGTTATGGGAAAAAAACTTCCATTTATTAAAAATATCCTCTAAAGCAAAGGAACACACTTTTGCAAAGTGTGATGAAGTATTTGAAACCAATGCAGTTAGTAAAACCTAAGTGCAGTTTCTGAGGAGACTCAATACCTATCTAATAAATAATCGTTACTACAGAAACTAGGTATTGTATATCAGAAAAGTACAAAGTCAGTGAATAATATTTTTACTTTACACCCATGTGACAGTAACGAAACAGCCAAGACATAATATATTTTGACTAAAGTGTAGAGTTTATAAAGTTAGGATTTATAGAGTTAGGGCGTGTAGAGTTAGAAGTCTTGCTCTACATGAGATCTGATAACTTTTTGATAGTGTGAGCCACATGTTCTCGTCTTGGCAACATTTTACATGAAAATGTTTTTGCTGGGATTTCACTTCTTTTTGTAAGTTGTTTACGACTATATTTTTTATTTGGTTAATTTCCTTTTCTTTGGTGTATTTCTTGAATATCATTGCAAGGTGAATATTTGTCCGAATCAAGTATCCCCCCCCCCTCTATCATTTAAATGAGGGAACCCTCCTTGGTTCACCTAGTTTATTTTTTTCCTTATTTGTAGTTTATTACAAAGAGTCCCTATCAATTTTGAGACCTCTAGCATCAATATTTGCGGTAATTTCATACAAACTTCCATCCCCTATTTTAAGGGGTTGGGGGGTTAAATTTCCAACTTTTGGAATTTTTTTGTTGGTTGTGTGCTAATACTAGCTTATATACCAAATTTCAGCTTTCTAGGTCTTCAGGAAGTACCTAGGAATTTTGATGATCATCAGTGAGTCAGTCAGTCAGTCAGTCAGTCAGTCAGTCAGTGACGAAATTTGGGTTTTTTAGACGTCAATAAAATCTAAAGTATAAGACCTATAAAATTGAAACTTTAAAGGTTTAATAAGTTCACTCGCGACAGCATTTTCCGAGAATTTTGATTATCTGAAATAATTCAGGCCTAAGTTATAAGGGTTTAAAAATACGGCGAAACACTTCGAGAAAAGATAGGTAGTGCCCTCGCGCTTCGCTTGGCTCGTCTTGGCGGGGACACTACCGTGTCCCCAGATAGGCAATTACACCGGTGAGGTGGACTTATGAGTTATGGCTATCGAGCGATCTCTTCCAGACAGCGTCTTTTATTATCCTAACGAAATACTTCACAAAGAAGAAAAAAAACCGGCCAAGTGCGAGTCGGACTCGCGCACCGAGGGTTCCATACCATAAAAGAAGTAAAACATTGAAAGAATCTCTTCTGTTCATGAATTTACGAGTATAATTTACGTGTAGGTACTTTTGTTGGCAAACCGCAAACGTAACTTTGTTTTTGGCGGATTATTGTTATTATCAAAAAAAGTATATTAGTCAGCGAGTTCATTTTATTTTTCCTATAAAATATACGTTAACTTCTATTGATCATAATTATTTCAGATTTTTCGATTGGTAAACTTCGGAGATAAGGGGGGGAACGGTATTTTTTTCGACAGTTTGCCCAATAAATCAAAAACTATCAGGCATAAAAATAAATAAAAAATAGTTTTAGAATACACAAGTAACGCCTTTTCATATGATACCCCACTCAATATTGTTATCTCATTTTGAAATTTTGTCGACCCGGTTTTCCCCCCTTTTTAAATAAAAATAAATCAATTTTCAAATTTTTACGATTGTTATGACGTCGGGTCACTAAGTATTACCTCAAGTCGATAGCTTGAATAGTTACTGAAATAATCGAGTGTGACAGACGGACGGATGGACGGACGGACGGACGGACGGACGGAGAAAGTCTCACTATAAGGGTTCCATTTTTACCATTTTGGTATGGAACCCTAATAAACGTGTGTGTCCTGTAAATCCACGCTTAGTCAGCGTGGTAGCTAAAGCCTAAAACCACAAACTTCTGACGCTGAGATGAGATTGGTCAGTGGAGACCCAATGATGATCTACTAGAGTCTAGACCATGAATTTATCTTCATCAGATAAAGGCTACTTCTTCTCCTGGCGGGACCCAGCGCTGCGCGGCGTGGAAGAAGACTGGCTCAGCGCAAGGAACTACTGCCGTCAGCGGTGCATGGACCTCGTCTCCTTGGAGACCAGCGACGAGAACGAGTGGGTGAAGGCCCGCATCGTTCAGGATAAGGTGAGAACTGATTTTTTTTTACACGACTGCCCAACATATAGTAGTCACTATGTTCTATGTGGCTATGCGGATGGGTCACGTTTGGATGGAGAACGCGGAGGTATGACGTAGGTATAGCTGATTGCACTGACGATAAATTGAGTGATGTGAACTTGTGGCTGATTAAGGCTGAGGATAAAAATGGTGTGATAAAGTTCGTTTGGAAAATTGGGGTAGGTAATTGTTAAATCATCTCACAAAGGCGGGCCATGAGCCCATGACACGTCTTGTAAAAGTGTAGACATAGTTTTTGGTGTTTGTTTAGAGTCTAGATTCTAAAGAATTGAAACCAGTGTCAGGATCAACTGCCCAGGTATTCACCAACGTGACAGAAGTTAGGACGGCTATAATAACTAATACTTAAGCATCACCTTTCTTGATGCCGACCGTATCCCATATTACCTATGCTATGTAGAAAAGTAGGTCTGAACTGTGGTCTGAACTCAGTTTCCGAGAGTGGTGTGACAAAAAACGATTCACTGTCGACAAGTGAAACGAATAGGAAAGTAAAATTCACTATTGTTCAATAAATAACTACTCGCCTTGCATGACAATAGCTTCAGATAGTAGGTAAAGTTGGGTTAATTCAATACATGTTCAAACAAGTTTCAAAGTAAGTACCATTTTACTTTATGCAGGTGATTAGTTTAAAATTTTTAACGTTAGTAGTTCCATACATATTTGTATCTAATGCCTACTTTGGATAGTAGGGTACCTACCTACGGGGTACCTAATGACAGTCTAGTGTCTGCCTAATGGTTCTTATTTCGGTCCGGTCACCTATTCTTCAACTGTGGGTTCCAATTTTATCTCTTCCTTTTCATATTACTTAAGTATACCTAGGTACCTAATTGTTCATTAAATATCGCTACTTCTAAATCCAAACAGAGACTGTCTATAGATCTGAATAAAGCAATTCGTTTGAAATGATTTATGAAATGGTAACTTGCAGTCTAAAATGAGAAAGAGCTTTATAGTGAGCTCAATCCACGAAGACGCGCCCCTTTCAACCATGTCGAAACAGTATACAGAACAACAGGGGATAAAGGAGTGGAGCGTGTCTTCGTGGCTTGAAAAATGTATCCTCTACTCGGGTAGGTAGGTACTAAGGATATCATTTTTCCCTTTTTCCTTCCAGGTGAAATACATCTGGACATCGGGTCGGCTCTGTGATTTCAAGGGCTGCAACAGACCCGACCTGCTGCCAAACGAAATCAACGGCTGGTTCTGGACGGCCGAGCTGCAGAAGCTGGCTCCCACCACGAACCGCCAGCAGAACGACTGGTCCGAAGGCGGAGGTATCGGAAAACCGCAACCTGACAATCGGGTAAGTTACCTTGCTCTTAGGTACTTTATGTGGTCTACAGTTCTAACCTCCTTGCTGCCACTTCTTGGATACTGTTGTTCCACCTAATATTTACGTTCGGGTATTTGGGTCATCAATATTGCGCCCGCTCTACCTAATTAAGTTCGCTATGGCAAAGATACTGAAGACTATATTAATTACTCTATGGTATGGTATCTACAATCAGGAAAAAGTATTTACTTACATCAATAGAAATAGAGCCATTCGAGATTCGTCTGACTCCTTCATACATGCCACCATCCCTTGTTATGACTACAGCAGCTCTTGCAGATTGACTAATCATGATCAAGGCCCCCAAGTAACACCCCAGATCCTTGTTGGAATTATTCAATATACCTACCATTTCTTTACTTCATTACCTAACGACGGGGGACATCGAGAAATTCCGAGGTCTGTGACGTCAGCTTGTTGAGTAATATTTGTCATAAACTCGTTAAAATTGCACATGACACAATGAAAACGAAAGCCTGCTTGAATATTTATGCGGCGGGAAATAATCGCCAAAGGGCGTACCCGCATGACGACAACCCACTTTCTCCGGAACAGAGCAACCTGTGCGCACAAAAGCTCATCGATATTCGGCGTGCGTCAGACTTGGCGACGCGACGAGGCAATATCGCCCGGCACCACTTTCACGCAGCATGTGAGGAAATCAGAATAAGTACCTATTCGATTTTGGGGTACTACTGCACTTCTTTATGTGTAGGCTGTAGCTTCCTCATCGTGGCATCAAAATTATGGGTGCCACGCCAGGGTCCTCAAGACTGTGTAAATATGACTTTCTTGCCCGTGTCACTTTATTGTCCTGTGTTACTATTGCCCTGCGCGAATGGTGTTTGAGATTATCGCGTGACGCGTCTACTGCCTCCTTGATCTTGATCCGTCCAGCATCTAAGAATACGTCCGCGCGGTCTTTTCCCCTCGATGTGGACCATGAGTTTTTCGATGCCTGTTCGTTTTTTCTGGCTACATAGCCAACTTCGAAGCGAGTGAACGTCGGTCACATGACCGAAGTTCACTAGTGATCCGAATAAAGTCCCAAGTTACCGCTTGTAGGATAAAAATACGTTCTAAGCTTTCATTCTTCAGAAAATGTATATGAAGCGTTTGTGTCCAGGAACTGATCCAGGGCGGCGCGGCGGAGCACTGCATTGCCATCCTGAACAACTTCTACAACGACGGCGTGCACTGGCACGACGTGGCCTGCCACCACCGCAAGCCCTTCGTGTGCGAGGAGAACGACGCGCTGCTCAAGTACGTGCGTTACACCAACCCCAACCTCAGGGTTTGAGTTCATTTAAGTAATACCTAATTATTCAGGATTCAGGAACCAATTCTGTTGTACCTACTCTATACCTAAACTAAATTATGATGAGTTCAAAAATAGTGAGTCTGATTTGAGCAGAAGATCCCAGGCTCAATTTACGGCACCTATTTAAAATTGTATGTCTAAATTGTCATAGTTGCGTCTGATACGGTGGGAGGCTTCGGCCAACCGTAACCTCAGGGTTTGAGTTAATTTAAGTAATAATACCTTATTATTCAGGAACCAATTCTGTTGCACCTACTCTATACCTAAACTAAATTATGATGAGTTCAAAAATAGTGAACAGAAAAAACATGGAAGTCGAAAGCTGGCAATTCAATTAAATTACCATTTTTTGTAAGCACAAACTCTTCGCAAAATACTTGCCGTTGCACTCGCCGAGATAGCCCGATAAACCAAGAAACACCGAGAAAAAAAAAACAATAAATTCCGAAATATCTTACTGCTAAGTTGATCGGCAGTAAGATGTTTCGAAAATACAGTATCTTTAGTTGGGCGCCTTCAAATCAAGAAGTGAATAGGCATTTCCTAGGCAAGCGCGTTCCAACTTAGACTGTATCACTTTCCATCAGGTGTGATCACAATCAAGCGCTAGCCTTAAGGCTGTATTGTTACAAAATCTCCTTCCAATCTTTGTTTTTTAGTATTCATTTTAGAAAGGAAGCTAACTTACTGTAACTTTTTAATCACGCGGGCCAGTTAGCGTTTAAAACTTTAAACATTGGGTAGTTTTTCGTTACTCACTAAGTATTCTATGCTTTTCTGTTCACTGTTTCCTTTTTGCAATGTAAGAAACATAAAATGATAAGAATAATTGTTAGGCGTGTTTTAATTTAGTTCATACGGATTTTATACCAACTTAAATAGACGCCAATCTAAACCTACTTTTAAAATTGTAATCTCATTACATCAAATAAATAATGAAAGTCGAAGTTTGTGTTAATTAAAATTTAAAATATAATTTAATGTAAAACTTAGTTATAGAACAACCAAAAATCTTTTGTTATATTATCCTACCGGCTACCGCTATTAATAATTCCTGTGTTGTATAAATTATAAATTCATGGTTAGGTGATGTATTTAAATCTAATTCCAAAATCTTTTAGATGTATGTATCAATTTCACATAATTTTGTTGTATTAGTCTTAGATTATAAGTTAAAACTATATTTATTGAATTAATTTATATAATAAGTAGTCAAGAGAGATCAACAGTGGTACATTATTTGAATTAAATGTGTCAATAAAGACTGCTATTGATGTTTATTTTAGTGTTTTTTTTATTAAATTTCCTTTTATCCCAAAACATGATGCAATGCAAGGCATTCACCTGATGTTAAGTGATACATTTGTAGTTTGTCCATGTCAGCAGATCTTTTCAAGATTTTGCATTGAAATATTAAACACACCCTGCACTCATCAGCCTGAGACTCCTGAAAGATCTCTTCTTAGAGACTTTAGTCCGGATTTTAAATTCGATACAATAAAAAAAGCTTTGTATTTTACTAAATCCTAAATCCTCAGTATATTTAACCAAACTAACTTGTAAAATATTATAACACATGAGAGAAGTGAAAGTCAAGAATTAAAATTCGGAGTATAGTCTCATTTTGGCCAGTACCAAATCAAGATTCACATAAAATTGGCTTCAAACCGAAAAACAGCATTACAGCTTCAAAATACAATAATAATTTTATGGTCACTAGTGATATCAAGAGGGTGAACCAGGGGCAAAGCATACCATTTCCACCCAAGATATTTGCACACCTTTGCTGGGCTTGTGTGTTACCATACTCAAAATTACTAGTTTTAATATACTACAGTAAATGTAATATTTTCTTAATTCAATTTAATCAGATTCCAGTCTTTTCTGTGCTTTAGCGGGTTTTAAAATTATAAGCAATATAATTATATCATAGCGCGCAATGTTTTGGTGGAATGGAAAGAAATTTATAAAATTTGCATTAACAATAGTATAAATGCTTTATTTCTGGAAAATTAAAAAAGAATTTGAACAAATTATTTAACCAATTGTAAGTTTGTATTTGAGCCTTCTGGACGGGATTCTCTTGACTGTAACAAACCACAAGCAAATGTTGCAAAAGAAAACAACTGATAGAAGCATGGTTACATACATCATACGGTACAGCCGCAGGAAACTCAGCTTCAATCCAAAACTGCAAAAACATTTTATGTGCCCAAAAAATTCATTTATACAACATAAAAAAAAACAGCCTGTTATTTTACTAATTGCAGTGCAGATGCAGTCAGAGTTGTAAGACACAATTCAGGAGTAAATGTGTGTTTATTACTCCTTCACACCACAACTACTGGACCTATTTGGCTGTAATTTGGACTGGAGATAGATAATAACTCAGGATTAGCACATAGGCTACTTTTCATTTCCAAAAATTCCATAGTTCCTGAGGAATCTGTGAAAAATCTATATTTCAGTTTCAAACAATCTATATTTCAGTTTCAGCAGGGTGTCCACGAGTATAAATTCTGCTACTGTTTTAGTATCCATAACAATGCTCAAACTTCTGCTTTATCAGCCTTTATTAGTACTGCAAATACTGCATAGCAGCTTTTATTAGTCATATGTCTTGTCTATCCTTATTCAGACTTTTAATTCCAAGATTGTGGGTATTGTGGGTTACCATTTTTTTTACGTAAAAAATATGGATTGGGTTGTATGTTGTTGGTATATATATTATATTGATAATACAAAGAGACTATTTTACAAAAGTAGACAAAAAATATTTCAAATTAATCACAGTTTTCATTTGTCAGACTAGGTTTCAAAAACATTGTAGACAAGTCACCCTAGCAAAGACTTTAGAACCATAATGTAATAATTAATGGTAATAAGTAATGTTATCCACTTACTCTCTATTAGCTAATTCATCAATATTAGTTTCAAATGATTCATTTGATCTGCGAGGATCAGGCAGGTCGGTAAAATCCTTATCAAATTGCTCTTGCAAGCAGAAAATTCTTTCCATGATAAATAACAAAAGTATCGCCCAGAAGTATTCAAATTTAAACAACATTTCACTCATTTTTTCCCTTCGACCATTATAATGTGGTAGCCAAACTTCGTTTTTATTGGAGGATCTGTGTATTTCGGGTTTGTTATTGAAGACACGGGCAAGGCAAAAGCTGCATCCTGGAAGGGGCCGACCATGGAGCCGCGAGTCATCCAGCCGAGGTCCCCGCCTTGTCTCGCCTTGTCTTCGCTGTAAGCCGCCGCTACATCAGGGAATTTTTGGCCAGCCTTCAACTTTTCTAACGCCTCTAAACATTTGGATTGCTTTTCGCACAAAATGTGTCGCACTTTGACAGCTGTCCCGCTTTTTTTCTCCTTTGTTGCAGTTTCTAAATTTAAAAATCGTATATTTATTTATCATTGAAAAAATAAAAACCTGCAAACACTAAACATTGCAAAACAAAGATAAATCTTAACCTTTTGCGTCACCGGCTGATTTTCCGCTAGCGGAACCTTTAGCTTTTCCTATAGCCGCTGTTTTAGGTGGCATCTCGATTTAATTCAAGTTTTATACATAAATTACTGCTGAGTTCTGTTCGCTTATATTCTCGTAAGTCGTAACGTTTAACGTTACTATTTTTTTATGGGTAAAATTTGTAAAACAAAACTATAACCTAAAAAAGGTCTATTTTTTTTTTTAATAGATTTGATAATTTATTTTTCTTTTCAGTCACAGATTAAAAATATTGTGCTTTAGATGGTTTTCCCATGTGTCTATGGGCTTAACAGTGATAAAGTAATCTGTGGCGTAAATGTTGTAATTGTTCTGTGGTTAGTTTTCAGATGTCCAGTTTGTTATTTATTGGAACGATTTTATGATACGTCTCGTAAAAAATATAACGACTGGTAAGCAAAACGAATCCTTTTTTGGATATAGGAACCGGGCGATAATCTATGAATCTACGCACAGACCTACGAGAAAGGAAACTACAAGTGGAGCAGCTGTAGTTTTCTATACACACATATGCGTTTATATGTTGCGTGAAATCGACATAGCTATAACAAACATCACATTGTCTCTTTCTAACTAATTCAAAATTGTTTACGTTATACGAGATAGCAACATATTTGTTTTTTCTGATTTCGGCAACACTGAAGTTGTGACGTCACGAAAAAATTGCCGGGTGGGCAATTCCTCCATAAATTGTAGCATTTTGTAGATTCGAACATGTCGAAACATGTATACAAAGTATATGCGTATCATGTTTTTTGAAATATCAGACAATCATATTATTATTCTAATTTGCGTGCGAATTATAATTAGTATTCAGGTGTGAAAATGCCTACTCAGTGTTGTGTTGTGCAGTGCAGATCGCGGAAAGACAAAAATAGGCCACATTTAATTTGACATAGGTCAGTATTCGATTTCATTAATTATATCGTTAAATCGTTAAAAATTATGTGTTATTATGTGTTATGATCATATTACATGCACTTATATAATGTGTAAAAGAAGAAATATTTCTTCAGGATTGAAATAAATTCGATTTAATTTTTGTTGTTATGTTAACAAAACAAAAACAAAGTACTAATGATGCGACCGCTGCTATACCGATATCGATAAAATTCATATATGTAAAGTTCAATGTTAATAGATGAGTAGGGCTCCTAATACTAGTGGTATTTGGACCTCGAGGTTTTACACCTCTGACTTCTCGTAGTTATTTCCGTTTTAAGAAAACGGGCCGCGGATGCGAACATTTACTATACAAGCACTCGTTTTGAAGTCAAAATTTCCTGAGGATGTCCTGAAAAAAAAAACACGTAAATTAAACCAAACCATTTTCCTTTTAAATATATTTGTAAATACACCGTCATGGCTTATATTTTACTTGTATAATATTTTATATTTTCTAATCCTTTTAACATAAAAGTCACTCAATCACGCTGCAACTATTGAAAGGATTTTCAATAGTTGCAGGTGGAGAGGATTTTTTATTTTACACAATACAAGTTAGTACTTGACTGCGATCTCACCTGATGGTAAGCGATGATGCAGCCGAATGTTTTATCGTACTAACTTGGAAGGGGTAAGTAAACTCATCCCTAATGGTTTCTGCACAGTATCACACCGGAACGCTAAATCGCTTGGCGATGCGTCTTTGCTGGTAAGGTATATAATTTTATCTTAAATAATGTAGTTAGAGCATTTTACTGAAAGAAGACTTCATATAAATTACCCTAGTGAATAAGCCGATCGGTATGATAAAACTATTGTACTGGTATTTTTCTCTGAACGGGTTAGAATTCTGGTTCAATCAGGCGATAACTTAAAATTCATGAAATCAAAATGTTAAAATTTTATGCAGTTTAAATTGTTTTTGAAACTAAAATGAATTAGTCTTCTTTCAATAAAATACTCCATCTAATACATTTAAGGCTACAGTCCGAGAAGGCTCTCTTGGCACTTGAAGGAGGGCGCTGTTGCCCAACAAAGGCAGCCATAAAATAAAATCCCCTCAATTTTACTTCAATTTTAGTTTAAAATAGTTAATAGTAAGCAAAAACAACACAACATACGATAATGATATACTGACAGAGCGAACTATCAAACAGTAGCACAAGATAGCGGCGTTAGTTCAGACTTTGGCCACGCGCCAAAATAGCCTTGTCGCACTGTACTTTTTATCCGTATTCCCAGGATTTAATCCTGTGGAACTAAGCTGTGAGCTTTTCTATAGCTATCAAATGTAGTTTGGTCTCGCGGGATAAGCTAAAAATCCTAATCCGGAAACGCATGCACCGCTGGCAAAACCTAGTTTTACTATAATAATTAATTTTTAATAGTAATAATTCATTCATTTTTGCTCTTAAATATTTAATTACTAACCACAAACTACATCGATAATATTTCCATATCGATAGATAGCTAGAGCAGCCCTTCTGATCAGCTGACTGGTGCCTATCTGTGATTGGCTGATAGCTGTGATTGGCTATTTTTGATGCTACAGAAGATGGCGAAAATACCCAGCCGAAAAGACTCACTACTTTGTGTCCATTACCTCTTTAGTCATAGGCACAGACCTACTACACTTTGTCATTGGTCGACGTTAGTTGACACTACGAGGAACGAAACTAATGGAGCAGCTGTAGTTTTCTACACACACATATGCGTTTTATGTTGCGTGAAATCGACATAGCAAACATCACATTGACTCTTTCTAACTAATTCAGAATTGTTTACGTTATACGAGATAGCAACATATTGGTTTTTTCTGATTTTGGCAACACTGAAGTTGTGACGTCACGAAAAAATAGGCGGGTGGCCAATTTCTCCATAATTTGTAGCATTTTGTAGATTCGAACATGTCGAAGCATATATACAAAGTTTATGCGTATCATGTTTTTTGAAATATTAGACAAACACATCATTATTTTAATTTGCGTGCGGATTATAATTAGTATTCAGGTGTGAAAATGCCCACTCAGTGTTGTGTTGTGCAGTGCAGATCGCGGAAAGACAAAAATAGGCCACATTTAACATTTCATAGGTCAGTCATTCGATTTCATTAATTATATCGTTAAATCGTTAAATATTATGTGTTATTATGTGTTATGATCATATTAAGAAAACGGGCCGCGGATGCGAACATTTACTTTAGGTACAATCACTCTTATCAAATGTAGTTTGGTCTCGTGGGATAAGTTAAAAATCATAATCCTATCTAAATTAATTTTTAATAGTAATAATGCATTCATTTTTGCTCTTAAAAATTTAATTACCAACCACAAACTACATCGATAATATTTCCATATCGATAGATAGCTAGAGCAGCCCTTCTGATCAACTGACTGGTGCCTATCTGTGATTGGCTGATAGCTGTGATTGGCTATTTTTGATGCGACACAAGATGGCGAAAATGCCCAGCCAAAAAGACTCACTATTGTGTCCATTACTTCTTTAGTCATTGAGTTGACAGCATGGTTGACAGTTGACAGTGAGTGACACTCAATGTCACTCACTGTCACATATTGTACTAAGTACTAACCATAGACAACTAACAGATAACACTCACTGAGTGCTATCTGTGGTTATCTGTTAGTTGTCTATGATTAGTTGACGTACCCAATATACTCTATGGTTGCAGGTTGACGTGAAGAAATTAAAATTATACTTTATGGAAGCTAGGGGTTTTATTTATTGATATTGTTTTTTATTGATTTCCTTCCTCAAATAAAAATAAAGTAAATTATGTTATCCTTTGCTATAACCATGTTAAAACATGTAACTTCTAGTTTAAGTTTTTAAATGAAAGGTAAGTGGCAAAGGGCTAATCGTAACAAAGTGTTGTGATGAATGATGATCCTTTCGCCAAGTAAGCTTATGACAAGGTGTTTTAAAGTAAACTAACATAGTTGTAACTGGTGCAGACAAGTCCCCCGTGTCTGACACGATGGGGATCATGTATGAGAAGCGGCCGTTGAAGCGGCCTCGCCTGGGACCGCCCGACGTTTATCCCCAGGAGCCTCGGCAAAAGGAGGACGAGCTCACGTCCGCCAACGTCAAACACGGCTTCACAACAACACCACAGTCCAGTGATGAGTTTGGTACAGCTAGAAATTGCAATTATTCAACATCAAAGGTGAATATAAATTTCATTCCTCCTTATGTATTTTGCACCTTTGTGGGTGCATTTTTTTATATACCATTATTTTAATTATTTTATATTATATAAATTCCTCGTTGATCGTCAGCATTGTTCAGATTTGTACCTGCAGGGGCCTTACCACCATCACTTATAACAGTACTAGCTTTTGCCCGCGGCTTCGCCCGCGTGAACTTCGGGGTTTAACAAATCCCGTGGGAGTCATGGATTTTCTGGGAAAAAACAGCACATGTGTTAACCTAACTTCAGAAACACAATCTGATAAAAATTTCTCGCCAAAAAGTTCTCCCAAAAATTGCTCCAAAATCTCCATTTTTCTAATTTCCATCGAAAACTACGATGGACATAATTGTAATTTTTGTTTTAATGTCTCGGTAAAAAATAATTCCCAAAAACGGTCAGAATGACATTTTAATAACTGGCTTAGTTTTTGAAGTAATTAGGTAAAACATTGTTTTTCTGTTATATTCTTCCGCAACGCTGCATACTAACCTAACCTAACCCACCAACGTATTCATAAGAGTGAGAAGGACGAAAATAAAATGAACGTATAAGATAAACGAACGCTTAAGAGCGAAATAATTTCAGAACCTTTACCTTATAGGTATCCATTTTCGCATTTATAGCATATATACTATCACATATTCTATTGCTCAACTAAAACACATATTTTTAATGGCGAAACAGTTCTAATTTCAGAAACTATACAGGAACACATTTTTAGTATGATTAACCTGTATCCCATTGCTTGACCAAAATACACATTATAGGTAAATAGCGAAAAATTTGTAGTTGTAGGTATCCATTTTCGCATTTATAGCATAATTACTATCACATATTCCATTGTTCAACTAAAACACACTTGTTAAATGCGTGCAGTGCTAAAGTTCAGAACCGACATAGTGCCCATTTTCACATTTATAGTGATAATATCATTAGGTTTTGCCCGCGGCCCCGCCCCCGCGACAAATTAGCTTTTTTCACAAATCTTAAGGGAAACGTAATTTTCCCGTTATTGTTCCCTACTCCAACCTATATACATGCTTTCAAGCAAGTTTGCTTGAACAATCTATCTATAGATGTAGCTATGGATTGATCTTGAAAATTTGGTATTTTGAGTAACCCACGGGAACTATTGATTTTTCTGGGATAAAAAGTAGCCTAAACTATGCAGGAACACCTTTTTAGCATTATTAACCTGTATCCCATTGCTCAACCAAAACACACATTATAAATAGCGAAACAATTGTACTTTCAGAACCTTTATGGGTAGGTACCCATTTCCATATTTATAGCATTACTAATTACTATACCATATCCCATAGCTCAACTAAAACATACATTGTCAGTAACGAAACAGATGTTAGTTCAGAACCTATATCATATAGGTACCCGTTTTCATAGTTATAATATTATTAACCTGTATCTCATTGCTCAACTAAAACACAAAATGCTAATAGCGAAACAGTTGTAATGTCGGAACCTATAATACAGGTACCCATTTTCACATTTATAGCATTATGCATTATTTATAACATTATAGCATTAATATTTATAGCATTATTATCCCATATCCCCTTGTTCAACTTAAACACACTTGTTAAATGCGTACAGTGCTATGTTCAGAACCTACATAGTGGCCATTTTCACATTTATAGTGATAATTAATTCAGTTTTTGCCCGAGGCCCCGCCCGCGTCAAATTCGCTTTTTCATGAATCCTAAGGGAAACGTCATTTTCCCGTTATCGTTCCCTATTCCAACCTTTAAACATGCTTTCAAGCAAGTTCGCTTGAACAATGTATCTATAGATGTAGCTATAGATTGCTCTAGAAAATTTGGTATTTTGAGTATCCCACGGGAACTACGGATTTTTCCGGGATAAAAAGTAGCCTATTTTTTAATCCGGGTTATAAGCTACCTATGTTCCAAATTTCAGCTAAATCGGTTCAGTAGTTACGGCGTGAAAGCGGAACAAACAAACAAACTCACTTTCCCATTTATAATATTAGTAAGGATTATTGTAATATTGTTTTGACATTTTCATACATCAGTATGAAAATTTATGAGAGAGAGATTTGGTGGTGATCTCCCACCAGTCATGTCAGGGCTGTCTCTTGCCATCCTATTGGGCTGTGAGGGAAATGGCACAAAAACTGAACCTGTTTCTGTGCACTATAATGTTCATCACTCAGATGATACTTCAAAATATTGGCTGGCAGGACAATGGTGCCAATTCTGATTCAAGTAACTGGCACCAATAATTATTAAATTTTATATTGACATTTGCAAGTTCTTAAGGTATATTTTTTTGTGATGTGAAATGTGCCATGTTTAACTCTGAGAAGTGATTCCCAAGTGTACAAATCTCAGATTATTGATTGTTATGCAAATAAATAAATAATTACCTTTCAAAGTATTTGAAATGACTAAATGTGATTGCCTGCAGCCAGTAATTATTAATGTCTGTATCATATTTCAGATTGGCCAGTTCTTCTCTGGTATTCTATCTAAGAAAGAAGAGCTGAACACCTTACCTGATTGCGGCAGGAAGAGGCAGCAGGTGAACCCTAAAGACAACTTCTGGCCGGCCACTGCACGGACCAAGCCTCAAATTGAAGCCTGGTTCAAAGATTTAGCTGGTAAGCTGCAAGCATTTAAATGTATCCCAATTTGTACTGAGCAAATTTGTCATATGGCCTGCCCGGTGCCACTTCAGCTTGATAATCTGTTGCACTATGTTGGTTGCCTTGTTTCTTCTATGGATGTCCTCGTTGCGGGTTCTATACTTCAGAGAAACGCCATATCTACTATATATATGAGATATATATGTAGCACTTACCAGTCTATACTATAGACTGGTAAGTGCAGCGTATAGCGACTTCCTACTCGCTCTACTGACAACCTGAAAAAGGTTACTGGAGTGGGTGCATGAGGACAGCAGAGGACCGTGTGTGGTGGAGCACTCTGAGTAAAGTCTATGTTCAGCAGTGGACATCTATAGGCTTATCTACCTTCACAAATCCCATTGCAGTAATTGATTCTCCTGGGATAAAAAGTGTAAAAAATCGCATTGATCCATTGCTTTGTTGTACCGTGATGGAAGGACAAACAAACCAATAAACTCACATTCATATACTTATTTATTTATTTATATATTTGGAAAATGATTAATATCGATGTATTTTATTCTAGGAAACAAACCACTTTCTCAGTTAGCTAAGAAGGCGCCTAATTTCAATAAGAAGGAAGAGATATTCATCACGTTAACAGAATATCAGGTGGCAATGCCCAGAGCTGCATGGTTCATCAAACTGAGCTCGGCATACACTGTAGCAGTGTCTGAGGCGAAAATTAAGAAGAGACAGCTATCAGATCCTACTACAGGTAAAAATGTCAAAAGGCCAATGGCTGAAATTCAGCTGGAATGATTTTTTTTGGACAAAGAATGAACATAATGCTCACAAGTTGCTAAGTTGTATGCTTGCCCAAGTCAGGATTTTCCATTGCAATTCAATACAACTCACTGCAATGTGCTCATCAACTTATACTTGACACAATTTGTTGCTGCAACCTGAGTTATAAAATCTCTGCCTTTTGCTTTTAGGGGGTCTGGGGTGTGATGAGTAAAAATGTAGACGTAAAAGTACACAATTATTTAATGTCCCAAATACCTAGTTAATTTACAACTTAGAGATTCGTGTTCGAGTCTACGGCTAGACATACAACTGAGCGCGGATACGGTCGTCAAGTAACTGACGCGTTATACAAAAGTGCAAAAGTGCATAAAGTGCACACTCGTAAAATGGTATGCGTTTAGCTGCACTGAACTGTGTCCCTACAGTACTCCCCCGCTTAAAAAAAAATTTTTTTCTAAATAAAATTTTCCTTTAAAAAAATATTGAATATTGACAAGCGTAGACTGGAGTCTGCAGTAGTTTCATGCACAGCGCAACTATTCGCTACGCAATCAATTTACGAACCTTGATAGCCCGAGTATCATATAACACATAACTCGTAAGTATATCTAGCTAATTACATTTAGTGGGTTAAAACTGCTTATTATATTAAAGTACATTATTTTTCATAAGTTTCGCAATAGACAGGTTTGTCACACAATGGTAAGTGCATTTGCTTAAATTGCAACTTACTATTGTGTGCGTTTTGCACTGTCTGCTGTAGGTAAAGTGTCACATTCTTGCTGTTCGGCCAATTCTGAGTAATCTATCGCTGTAGGACTCGCGATGGCTGAAACTCGAGACAATGCATCCGCTACAATATTATTTTTACCGCTAATTTGCTGAATAGTAGATAAGTACTTCGTAACCTAAAAATTCCAGATTATCTAAACCAAACTTACACTTAGACACATTAATAGTAATTCCATATTCATTGAGTCTTGAGAAAACTGTTTTCAGATGCGTTTTATGCTGTTCGATGTCCGTACTCGCGATAATGACGTCATCTATAAAATTATACAAAAAGTCTAAACCGTTTAGTACAGTCGTGTCCATAAATCTTTGGAATGTCTGAGCTGCGTTTCGTAGACCGAAGGTCATTCGCGGAAACTCAAATAATCCAAAAAGAGTTATGATCGCCGTGTTCTCACTTCCGGAGTCACTATCCAGATAGCGTGCCCGTGGTGACACGGGATGTCGCTATTGCCTATCTGGACCGCGAAGTTCCGCATGTCTTCGCCGCGACTCCTGCATTTCCAGCGTCAGCGTCACTTGAGCTGCCAAATCCGCTGATGATGTCCGTTGTATCTCCGCAACTTCCACCTATTGTGTGGTCTCGACGATTTTATCTGCGATGACCGTAAGTCCGTCCAGCTCCACATTGGTGACTGCTAATACCGCCCTGACCGCCGTCGGTAGGTGGCCGGTCCAAAGCATCGGCAACGAATCCTCAGCTATTTTTTCCTTGGCCGGATTTGGCTTAGCCGCATTCCCGAGTTCCTGACCGAAGATCGTGGCTTCGAACTGGACGAACCGCAGACCGGTTTATCTGCCCCCAAACTCGGGTATTCCAGACGATGTTATTGCGACTGCCAAACCTGCTCGCGCCTCCGCTGGTCCCTCCTCCGTCGCTGCCTTAGCTGCTTCCGCCTGGGGCTGCGCCGGGACTGCGTGAGTTCTTGACCACCGCACATTTCCGTACTAGTCGTTCACTTTTCCGCCGTAAAGTTTTCGGGTCACCACTTTAGGGCTATGTATACGACTACACTCGGGTACGGTCGTCAAGGGACTGACGCGTTATACAAAAGTGCAAAAGTGCATAAAGTGCACACTCGTAAAATGGTATGCGTTTAGCTGCACTGAACTGTGTCCCTACATGCTTAAAAAATTTGCATTGAGTAAAACATCTTCTTAAGTCATCATTTTGCCCATAAATTTTATTTTTAAATCAAATCGCTAATGAGGGTCAATGGCTTTTTTGTTTATTTTCGCAGAATGGACAACAACGCTGATCAAGTTCCTCAAAGACCAAATACCAAAGCTAGCTGAGTATTATCAGAGCTCTGCTCTGGGCAACATATCAGACAAAACACCGCCGTCACAATCAGGTTAGTAATTCCATTGCTTATTTAAGGCAGAAAAATTTTTTAACCAGTAATTTATTGATCCCACAGGAGTATATAAAACCTGTGGGAAAAAATGTTGAAGGTAATAAGCAAATTGGGAATTCTTTTTTCTGAGACTTATTT
This sequence comes from Coenonympha glycerion, assembly GCA_963855885.1. NCBI lineage: Eukaryota > Metazoa > Arthropoda > Insecta > Lepidoptera > Nymphalidae > Coenonympha > Coenonympha glycerion. The sequence continues at coordinate 12,911,166 of OY979630.1, read as the reverse complement.
TTAAAAATAAATTAACTATAAGGACTTCTCACTGTGATGTTATATTAAAAACAAGTCGGTTTTAAATAACCAGTTTTTAGGGTTCCATACCAAAATGGTAAAAATGGAACCCTTATGGAGATTGGAGACTTTGTCCGTCCGTCTGTCAAACCCGATTATTTTTCTAGGTCAAGGCACACCTAGTCACAGTTCATCAGGGAACCCACCTGGTGGCTCAACCCCCAACTCGACTGTGCCAAACTCAATGCATTCACCTGGCAACTCCAGTGGTAAGCTTGTTTTGCTACTAATATATTTTGTTTGCTATACATTTTGAACACATAAAAATTGGCAATCTCGATTTAAACCCGCGTCTTGTGAGCGGGTTTAAATCGATCGCGATTAGGCTTTGTACACTGACCTCTATAATACAAGTAAGCTGGACTTTAGACTGTCAATAAAAATGAAGACACTTGATTTTCTCTATTTTGGCGCTGATTGTTGAGTAACCTGGCGTGAGCGTCCGTGGAATTAAAACAAAATGATATGTACAACGACGGTCACTTGTAATTTTCAATTATAAATGACAATTTTAGTACCTTCGAAGGAGGCGCTACAAATCGGCACAAAAAAGGAACTGTCAAATGTAATCGAAACTACAGTCCAGCATACTAGTATAATAGAGGTCCGTAGTTGGAAATTGAAGTGCACGCGGAGTAACAAAAATTGTTATATGTATCGTCTTACTCTTATTTTTAGTTTTTTTTTTTTACCATATAACTGTTATATTCACACACTGATGCTTGGCGACTAGAGACCTTTCAAGTTAAAAAATTCTTCGTGCCCACAGGGTTAGGTTCGTCTACCCCCAATTCTACGGAGAGTACAGACTGGCGGCAAGCTTTGAGACAGTGGAACTACTGCTGCCGTTTATCCCGCTACCTCCTAGATGAGGGCCTTCTGGATAGGCACGATTTCCTCACGTGGATCATTGAACTGCTGGACAAGAGGTCACCTGATGATGGACTTTTGAGGTAATAAAGGAGTGCTTCAAGTTATTGCCGAATTTTCGAAGTGAAAAATTTCTGTAAGCCTTTGGCATTTTAACGTAACTGACACTTTATTTAATATTTGGTATTTTTTTTAAATTATTTAAGTAACATTTTACTGAGTCTTCAGTTTTTGTCAGTACACTCAGAATGTCACGGCTCTTTCTCCAACACCTGCCCAATGCCTATGTTATTGAGCGTTCGACATCCTGAGACATCAGTAATTATAGCTTGGCAACTTCGTGCGAGACCCTCCTGCGGGGTGCCGCGACAGCGCATACATGCACAGAAGTGTCCCCTGCCCCGCACACCGCCCGCTAACCGCTGAATCCAAGTTCCTTGCCTCCCTCACCATCTGTCACCCCGCAGGAGGGCCCCTCACGAAGTTGCCGAGCTATAGTCTCATTTTGCCCTTATGTACTTTATAACTATCACAACAGTGGTCTACTCCTACAAAATTTGCAAGAAGAGTCCTACCAGCAGAGAATTTTGAAAAAATGTTTGATATATTATGTTAATAATAATTGCATATTAAAAGATCTTTATGTAAAATCTCTTCCCCAGGTTATTCCTACCTTTAGCGTTACAACACATGAGTGAGTTTGTTTGCTGCGAGGGCCTCTCCCGGCGCCTCGCGACGTCCTGCGCGAGGAAAGCCGCCGCAATATGCTCTGTTTTATCCGACACCACCCTACGAGCGCTCAACCAACCTGCTGTGTTCAAAGCCGAAAGAAATGCAGGTATGAGCTCTTAATTACTTAAGCTACTTTCATTATTTGATATGAGCACCTACTAAGTTTTTTGGTAGTTCTTCTCGGTTCAAAACTGCTTTCTGAACTTGACGGCAGTTTTGACTTCTGTCATAAGAGCCTTTTAATTTTTTAAACACGATTTTTTTTAAATCAAAAATAGCGAAGATGCATCGATAAAAAACCTCCAGGATATGGGCATCCAACCGGTTTACGTAAACCTTTTTCGCACAAGCAAAAAATATATCTGTCAAAATTCTATAGGTGGCTGCTGAGCGAACTACAGCATGGCTTTACTGTTGGTGACAAAACAAGCATTTTTGGCACCGATAAACTGGCGAAATTTTTTCGTGTCCCCGCCCTGTCCAGGTGTATTCTTAGGTGTTAATTCAGTCCATGCCGAATTTTAGCCAAATCCGTCCTATGTCAGTCTGTGTCATCAAGAAGTAACAAATACAGATATACAAACTTCAAAATATGAAAATTGAAACATCAAAATATGACCTATTTCATTTCTTTCCTACAGATAGCAATGGGGCTCCGTTGTCGCCATCAGTGGAAAACAATGGCGACGTAAAACCAAACATATCCCAAATAAAACGTTCCACAACGCCGGCGGACCAAAATCAGGGAACCCCTAACCCTAACCATTCCTTAGGAACCCCTAACCCGAATCATTCCTTAGGAACTCCAAACCCCTTGGGAACACCTAACCCTCAGCAGCCCATGGACATACAAGTCAAGGAGGAAAGGGCGTCTCCTCCGCGGGAGACCAAGCCGAACTTGAATACAGTGATTACTGCTGCTTTGAATCCAGTGCAAGTTGGATTTGGGGAAATATTGAATTGCTCTTTTCACAGAGACGTTATAATACAACTGGCTACTATTCTACAGGTATGTAAATACAATTTTTTTCATGATTACAACCAAAAAATAGCATTAATAGTATGGTAAAAGTTAAAAGTCAATATATATTGAAGATTTTGCAAACAAGACCAATATTTGCTAACCTAATGCTGCTGTCATAAGATTGATATTGTTGAAAGAAGTTGTGAAATGAATTCACAGATTCAATAAAAAAGCCTCTAATTCCATTTAGAAAAATTTACTCTAGCTAGCAAGCGGTTTTTGTCATTAGGGATATAAAAAAATACCTTAGGACCTACTTTTAGACACACCGAACATACATAGACACGACAATTTGTTACTAAACTCCTCCGAAACTAGCAGCGTGGTAATTGGCACGATAATATACTACGACTGGCTGGCCTGGTAAACGTTGTTTTGCCTTTAGAGATATAAAAATAGCTCACGACCTACTCACAGACCTAACAAACGTATGTACACACAAAATTTCATAACAATCGGTCGAGCCGTTTCGGAGAAGTTTGGTGACAAATTTAAAAACACGAGAATTTTTATCATATGTTAGATTTTACATATCAACCCAATTTGATAGTAACGGCGATTTCTGTGCACTTTCTTCAATGCAGTTAACACTTTCCCTGCGGCGCTAACACTGGCGCCAATATTTACTATAATAAATATGCGGTTCGCTACACGTCCGTCTATTTGCGACACGCCAACAATAAAGAGATAGGAAATTCGAAAACACAAACGCTTGTGTTTCAGCAAGTTTCGTATTACAGATAATATGCATAGAGTGCCCCACGGCGATGGTGTGGTCGGGCTGCGGGTCGTCGCTGCAGGGATCCCCTCTCGACTTGCTCCCTCTGCCGCCCTCGGCTCTGCCCATGCCGCAGATGGACTCCGCGCTCACCGAGGAGCATAGGAAGGTGGTAAGTATCTGTTATACCTTGCCTAAGTGTCTATAATCTCTCCATTCTGTTATTTTCTTTTTCACACATGAGACAGATATGGAAATTCACAACTTCACACAAAGATCAGAGAGAGACTAACGTAAAGTGGTCTCTCTCTGGGCCCTTGCTCTTGCTATATCTGTCTCATGTACCAAAAAGAAAAGAAACGAATGGACAGAGTATAGTTAAAAACGTGAGACTCGTCATATTATTAACATCCCAATACAATACACAAAGATCCAGTTTATTCATGTCTAAGAGGAATACTAGCTTTAAGCTTTCACACAAAAAGCGATTACGTTTTTATACCTGTATATCTAGTTCGATTTTCATAATTTTTAGAAATGTTGCAGTCTGTAGATACAATGAAGTACTATGTGTTAAAAGTTATTAATAGTCTCAACTCTCAACATTCATATTTTTGACCTTAAAACTTGCTCAAATTTTTTCCAAACGTATGAGCCTAGATTAAGGTGTACTGAATCTAATGAGTCCAATTTTGTAAACGTTTGGGGGGGTAAAAACGTTATCACCCAAAGTGACATTAAAAGAATAAAATGTAGGCTTTAGCTCTGGACTTACAACTCTCTCTATACATGCGTAGATATTTTAGCATTTTTGAAAACACATATTCGCATCGTGCTAAGTCACTAAACGATAGCCTTAAATGCAATGTTTTACTTTTAAACAAATATTTTAACATTAACGCAATGCACGACTGGAAACTAAACCTATAATCCTATACCTTTGAATCACATCTTTGAATGAGCAATTCTTGTATATACAGAGGTTTTGGGGCCGATAAGACGCTCTAGCTAGGATTCATTTTTAGAAAATGTATTTACTATAAAAAATACCGATCAAAGTTTGGTCACCCAACTTTTTTACCCTACTTTTTTCTAGGTGTATGAAGCTGAACAGGAAATAGCCGCCAGAAGCAAAAAAGCAGAGAGCAAGTGGTGTACGGATAAATGGCAAACGAGCTCTCAAGGTAAGTTCATCAGAACTAGTTTAGTTGCTCGAAACATCTTTAAATTGACGTACAACACTGAGCTCTATCTATATCGCTGTAGTGCTGACTGTCAACGTAAAAATGAAGACACTTGATTTTCGCCATTTTGGCGCTGATTGTTGCGTAACCTGGCGTGAGCGTCCATGGAACTAAAATATAATGACATTCAAAATGGCGGTCACTACCAACAAATGTCAGTTTAGTACCGTGGTCGTTCGGGGGTGGCGTTTCAAATCGGCACAAAAAATGAACTGTCAGATGAATGGAGTAAGCTATCCAGAGTATATTCTATATACTCTATGGAGATCAGTGACGTATAAGAATAGGGCTGTTCTCAAATGTTTTTAAAATTTTTTAACAGCAGTGAGTGTTAGGTCCCGAGTTTGATTTCCGTTGCTACTCATACTTTCCATACTTTGGTAATTTTATGTGTAGGAATCATTAGGCGTTATTTACTCCGGCCAAGTTCTAGTATGATTTTTCGGCTGCATCGATGCTTACCATCAGATAAGATCACAGTCAAGTACAATAGGTAACATATGCGCAGGATACGTCATTTGCAGGTATCAGCTGAAGTGCGGTATAAGAGAAGCTGCGAGGGCAAGCGCGTAATTCTAAGCGCAAGGCAATGTGTTTCAGCAAATGGCCGCCTTTTTGGGTCACCTTAATTATTGCCAGCTGCCGCTTACTATATAAATTGGATACTAAGTTGTAAAAAAAATTGAGATTTTACTGATTTATTTGTCATAAATTGTTTTAGCTCGCGTACTGGCAGTATTAGAAGCATTGGACAGACATTGCTTTGATAGAGTCGACCCAAACAACAATTTGGACACCCTGTATAAGGAGGTGTTCGCGAATTGCATGCCGGCTAACAAAGACGGCAATCCAGACCCTAAGGACCCGGTAAGTTGCCTTCGAAGGATTTGTATTCCCGCGGGAACCATGGATTTTTTCGGGATAAACAGTAGCCTATTTAATCCAGACTCATCTATGTTAGGCTATCTTCATTCTAAATTTAAGCCAAATCCATTCAGTAGTTTTTGTGTACAAAATTGTCAACTGATCACACAAAAATATGACATGAAAAATGGAATCGTAACAGGAATTGCGTCGCTACAAAAGTTCATAGAAGGCCTCCAGGCTTCTCTTTTGATGTTTGTGGAAAATGACTAGAATACGAAGATCTCAATAAGTTTGTCCTGTCAGGAGTGGGCGTGCTCGTACGCGGTGGTGCGCGTGCTGTGCGAGTGGGCGGTGTGCGGCGCGCGCTGGGGCGAGCACCGCGCCATGGCGGCCGCGGCGCTGCTGGACCGGCGGCAGCACCACCACCAGCAGCACCACGAGCACCAGGGTCAGTGACGACCAACAACTATATGTCCGGCACCGTTATTTACTTTATTGGGCGTAATTCCCGGTTTATACCCAAACGGAAACGTGAGAAGATGCGCTACGAAACTGGTTATTTTCACCAATGCGAAGACGAGATGTGTAGCGGGAGGAAATACAAGCTGACAATGACGCTTGCGGGTATGTGAGGGGTGGCGAGCAGGCAGCGAGCGAGCGCCGGTGGAGCCGCCCGGCCGTGCGATTACAGACATCTCCGTTCTGCCGCGACGCCATAACTCTATAGAAGAATGAAACATCTCCTCTCTCTCTACTTGATCCATTTCCAACGAAAATAGAAGCGCAGAGCAGACTGTAGAGGTCAAACATCACTCTTAATTAAAAAACCAGACTCGTTATAATTCGCCATTTTGTGGTGGCCGCCATCTTGTAATAGTGTATAATATTCAATGACGAAATACGCTATAATATTCTACTATTCCATTTCATTTGATACCTTTATTAAGGGAGTTGTGGTCTGTGGAACGACTAAATTTTTTAACCGCAGGTTCAGACGACAAGGAGTCCGTCAGCTCCGGTACGGGCTTGTACAACGGCCCGCCGATATTTCAGAGCCTGCTACTGCGCTTCCTGGACAACGACGCGCCCATTCTAGGTACAAATAATAGCGGATGGTTGTATTTTGATAAGACAATCATAAAATTGTTAGCGCTGGGTAATTGCCTTACAGATGAAAGCCCGAACGCGCCGCCCGGCAACCGGCAGCAGTTCGCGAACCTCGTACATCTGTTCGGCGAGCTGATTCGACGAGACGTCTTCTCACACGACGCCTACATGTGTACTCTAATATCTAGAGGTAAGATTTTTATTAAGAAAGGTTTTAATTAGAGTGTCATGTGATGTGTTTTACACACTGTGACTGTGACACTTACACAGGACCCAGCGAACCACGCCAAAATGTGGCCAGTTTACTGGTGTCAAAATTTGTTTTGACAACGGCGTCAGTAGTAAGCCGACCGCAATATTGTTTATGGGCCGCGTTCCACGCCACAGATCACTACTACTTGTTATTAGTCCGCACGCGTGTTTCCACAGGGAGGGTTTTCTTCATATTTGTAGAGTAACGGGAAATTTTACAGATGACGCTACTTACTATTTTCTTGTATGAAGAACGTAAACCTTCTTCAATAAAATGTTCAGATAGGGTCATATCGGAAGATGAATAATCTAAACAAGTAAATAATTTAAAAATTAAAAAAACTCGACTGCCTTGTAGTAGAACGACATTTTCAAAAAAATATATAGCCTATGTTACTCGAAATGATGTAAGGATTCAAATGATACCCCATTTGTCTAAATCTGTTAATCCGTTCAGAAGTTATGGCGGAATAAAGAAACTCACATACATACATACATACATGAACCCTAAAAACATTACACTCCTTTTTTAGGTAGTCGTGTAATTATAATTAATATACACTTTTTTTTGGTAATGGGTTGGAAATCTGCATTGAGGTATCCAACCTTTGAGTATTGAACCCAACTCTTCTAAAGATGTTTTCACTTTAAGACTTGTTTTATTTTGTTTGTTGTCAGGAGACCTCATCTCGCCCACGGAGCCGACTAGTTCGGGCTCCAGCCACACGGTGGCGCCGCCCGCAACCAGCGCCGCCGCGCACAACATGGACGACGACATCTTCGCGGGCATCGATCTCAAACCCAAGATGGAGGTCAGTCCTAACGACATACAGGGCTATAGGTATAAAAAATACCAAATCGCTCTCAGGCTGTATTTGTTTACATTAAAGGCGCATGGCCGAACATAGCTCGGCGAGTGCGCGGCAGCAACACGCGGCAATCGCGAGACACAGCCCTCAGACATCGCAGAAATGTGTGCGCGGCAATACTGCGCGGCATGTCCTAGACACGTTGTCCTCTGTACCTACTCAGTTTGCATTCGATCGAAATGAAAGCGGCCGCGTTTGTCTACTTATTATTCGAAAATTACGCAGAAGGAACAGACAGAAAAAAACAAGGCAATGCTGGATACGATCACTTTTCCACTCTGACGAACGAACACCGCGCGCGGCAACACGCGGCATTCGTGCGCGGTGGCCGTCCAAACACAGCGCGGAAATCGCGCGCGGCGTGCCTCTCACGGTTGCCGCGTTTGGTCACGCCTTTAACTAACAGCTTTTGTTCTAAGACTTTTCAAATCTCAAGTCTTATTTTTAGGAGAATGTACGGATGGATCTGGACGACTCGAAAATAGACGACGATCTGGACAAATTGCTTCAGCACATAAAGGAAGACCAGCAGAACTCAATGGACGCGCCCGACAGTCCCAAAGACCCTGGCGAAACTTCTCACAGGTATGGGTTATGCCTTCAGTGTTTAAAAATGTACGTAAGAGTAGTTCAAAGGTTTATTTATAATTTACCTATTATTGTCATTAAAAGGATATAGTTATTTTATATTACAAACTTTTAATTCACTTGTAATTCAAGATAGAAATCTTACAAGTATTTTAAACCAGATATTTTCAACGGATTGGGCAGAAATTTTGTATTATCTAATTCATATTTCTAATAATAATACTTATATTTGTTTCAACAGTGTCAATTCACCAATGATGGGAGCGAGTGGTATGGGCATCGCAGCAATGCAATCTATGGGAATGGGACCCATGTCTGTACCAGGTATTTTGACTTATTTATTAATGTAACAACAACAAATTCCGAATCTGGTTGAACATCGACGTTGTTTGTACTGTAGGGTGGATTTAATAGTTATTGACATGGTGGTAATCTCCTTAGAAAGGTTTATTTACAATTTGTGGGTTTATTCATTTTAGTATCGTAATTATTAGAGGCTGCGCCACTGATTACTAACCTCAAGATATGGGCATCCGAACGATTTACGTAAACCTTTTTCATACAAGCAAACAGTAGCGCCAACTGTCAAAATAATATAGGTGGCCGCTGAGCGAACTACCGTCGCGTGGCCTTATACTGTTGGTACTAATGACACCGATAAACTGGCGACATTTTTTCGCGCGGTTCGCCCTGTCTAGAGTAGATGTCAATTGGCTGCGCGCATACTTACGTACATTACTAGTTATTTTTTAGTTTTCTTGTGTCAATAGCACAGCTAGCTGAACATCGCGCTATACATTTTTTCTGCTTGCGTCAGGCATGCGTTCATCAAGTTCAGCAGGCGGCGGCAGCGGAGGCGCGGTGTCCCGACACTACCACTACACGATGCACTTCCCGCTGCCGCCCACGGAGCCCGAGCACACGCCGCACGACGCCAACCAGCGGCACATCCTGCTGTACGGCGTGGGCAGGCAGCGGGACGACGCCAAGCACGCCGTCAAGAAGATGACCAAAGGTTAGTGAGACACTACCACTACACGATGCACTTCCCGCTGCCGCCCACGGAGCCCGAGCACACGCCGCACGACGCCAACCAGCGGCACATCCTGCTGTACGGCGTGGGCAGGCAGCGGGACGACGCCAAGCACGCCGTCAAGAAGATGACCAAAGGTTAGTGAGACACTACCACTACACGATGCACTTCCCGCTGCCGCCCACGGAGCCCGAGCACACGCCGCACGACGCCAACCAGCGGCACATCCTGCTGTACGGCGTGGGCAGGCAGCGGGACGACGCCAAGCACGCCGTCAAGAAGATGACCAAAGGTTAGTGAGACACTACCACTACACGATGCACTTCCCGCTGCCGCCCACGGAGCCCGAGCACACGCCGCACGACGCCAACCAGCGGCACATCCTGCTGTACGGCGTGGGCAGGCAGCGGGACGACGCCAAGCACGCCGTCAAGAAGATGACCAAAGGTTAGTGAGACACTACCACTACACGATGCACTTCCCGCTGCCGCCCACGGAGCCCGAGCACACGCCGCACGACGCCAACCAGCGGCACATCCTGCTGTACGGCGTGGGCAGGCAGCGGGACGACGCCAAGCACGCCGTCAAGAAGATGACCAAAGGTTAGTGAGACACTACCACTACACGATGCACTTCCCGCTGCCGCCCACGGAGCCCGAGCACACGCCGCACGACGCCAACCAGCGGCACATCCTGCTGTACGGCGTGGGCAGGCAGCGGGACGACGCCAAGCACGCCGTCAAGAAGATGACCAAAGGTTAGTGAGACACTACCACTACACGATGCACTTCCCGCTGCCGCCCACGGAGCCCGAGCACACGCCGCACGACGCCAACCAGCGGCACATCCTGCTGTACGGCGTGGGCAGGCAGCGGGACGACGCCAAGCACGCCGTCAAGAAGATGACCAAAGGTTAGTGAGACACTACCACTACACGATGCACTTCCCGCTGCCGCCCACGGAGCCCGAGCACACGCCGCACGACGCCAACCAGCGGCACATCCTGCTGTACGGCGTGGGCAGGCAGCGAGACGACGCCAAGCACGCCGTCAAGAAGATGACCAAAGGTTAGTGAGACACTACCACTACACGATGCACTTCCCGCTGCCGCCCACGGAGCCCGAGCACACGCCGCACGACGCTAACCAGCGGCACATCCTGCTGTACGGCGTGGGCAGGCAGCGGGACGACGCCAAGCACGCCGTCAAGAAGATGACCAAAGGTTAGTGAGACACTACCACTACACGATGCACTTCCCGCTGCCGCCCACGGAGCCCGAGCACACGCCGCACGACGCCAACCAGCGGCACATCCTGCTGTACGGCGTGGGCAGGCAGCGGGACGACGCCAAGCACGCCGTCAAGAAGATGACCAAAGGTTAGTGAGACACTACCACTACACGATGCACTTCCCGCTGCCGCCCACGGAGCCCGAGCACACGCCGCACGACGCCAACCAGCGGCACATCCTGCTGTACGGCGTGGGCAGGCAGCGGGACGACGCCAAGCACGCCGTCAAGAAGATGACCAAAGGTTAGTGAGACACTACCACTACACGATGCACTTCCCGCTGCCGCCCACGGAGCCCGAGCACACGCCGCACGACGCCAACCAGCGGCACATCCTGCTGTACGGCGTGGGCAGGCAGCGGGACGACGCCAAGCACGCCGTCAAGAAGATGACCAAAGGTTAGTGAGACACTACCACTACACGATGCACTTCCCGCTGCCGCCCACGGAGCCCGAGCACACGCCGCACGACGCCAACCAGCGGCACATCCTGCTGTACGGCGTGGGCAGGCAGCGGGACGACGCCAAGCACGCCGTCAAGAAGATGACCAAAGGTTAGTGAGACACTACCACTACACGATGCACTTCCCGCTGCCGCCCACGGAGCCCGAGCACACGCCGCACGACGCCAACCAGCGGCACATCCTGCTGTACGGCGTGGGCAGGCAGCGGGACGACGCCAAGCACGCCGTCAAGAAGATGACCAAAGGTTAGTAAGGTGGTAGGACTTTTCTAGCGTAGTCCGTCCGGCTACCACTGCGGTGGTGCGGGTGCGGTTCGGTGTTTTTTAAGTGAAAATTTCTTTAGACGCCTTCTTCTCGATGACGCTGCAGTCTCATCAGTTTTTAAGTGACGAAGATGTTATCGTACTCACTTGGAAGCGGAAATGTCCCAGGAACGAGAGAATAAGATTATTCTCTCGTAAGATCCAAAAGATCCCAAGTAGGTCTCCCGTTTGCCCGACAGTTAGTAGCATGTGTGCGGATGTTTCATTGGAAAGGGTTAGTAACTCCTGTTGGTTGCTTCTCTAATGAACTAATATCTCAAAGTGGCAAGTGCAATACAGTGCTTCGTAATTATTTGTGTCGATTCTCGCCTCGCATCCTTTTTAGCTATGATTGAAAAGATAATCTTTTGGCTTAAGGTGTTTCGTGATATCGTCTAAAGTCGATAATTTTTCTGTGCAGAAATATGCAAGTTGTTCTCCAAAAAGTTTTCGATCGACGTCGCCGAAGGTGGAAAGATCAAAAAACACTCAAGAAGTGAGTTCAACTTCGAGGCCGTCACGCAAAAGTTTCAGGTAAAACCTTTTTTGGTCTGCCTTTTGGTCTGTTTTGTTGGGGGGTCCACTTGGTCATGATTTTCATGGCCCTAGAGTTTGGCATTCGTTCCAGGTGGCAAGTTTGTAGATAACAAAGTTGTAATATAGTACATTGTGATACAAGGGTGGAAAGTAGGTTTTTGCAAACGAGCTGTCATTAACAAGCCCGAGCCGAAGGCGAGGGTTTTTAATGTCACGAGTTTTTCAATACAGTTGTGAGAATTAGTAAAAAAAAAACAAATCAAAGAGATAATATGTTTGCTCAAGATTTTGGGGGCCAATTTCCATCTTGTTTGGTTTTTACCTTAAATAAAATATCGAAGATCGAAATCGAAGGCGACTTCACATTTGCAATCGAAAAGATAAAAGATAAAAGATAAAAAGATAAAAAGATAAAAAGATAAAAGATAAAAGATAAAAGATAAAAATATAAAAGATAAAAATATAAAAGATAAAAAGATAAAAAGATAAAAGATAAAAGGTAAAAAGATAAAAGAAAACGAAAAAAAATTCCTTCTGTGTCCATCCCATCCCAATGTCCATCCCATTTTATTGTACAATGAAAACTCCTTGGTATCAAACGTTTTGCAAAAGTAATGATCGAGCTTGTAAAAGTAAGTTACTACCACGAAAAAGAAAGATGCCTGTGCGTAAGATTTAACTTTCGAATACTAATGACAGCCTCTGAAAGTGCGCCATACCATACAACTGTATTGAAAAATAATTTGCAGGCGATGTCAATGTACGAGCAAGGCGCCGTGTCGTGGGCGGTGGGCGGCGCGGTGTGCGAGGCGCTGGCTGCTTACGCGGCGGGCGCCACCACGTACCTGCCGCAGCCGGAGCACGTGGCCTTCGCGCTGGACCTCATGGAGATCGCGCTCAACGTGCACGGGCTCATCGAGACTTGCATACAGGTATGTCTACAAGTCCTTTTCGTAACAGGAACGAGGAAGCAGATCAAAAAAATTGTGGAAATCCTAAGGAACTTGTAGGGGTCAATTTTGAGAGAACAAAAGACATAAAACATGTTATATGTTGTAGATACTGAAAGAGCTGTCGGAAGTGGAGGCGGCGTTGATAACTCGCGGCGCGGCCAGCAGCGGGCTCGCCGCGCCCCGCGCTTACACGTCCGCGCTGGCGCTCTACACCGTCGGCGCTTTGAGACGATACCATTCCTGTTTGTTACGTAAGTCTGGCATCATACCGAGTATATTTATTCTGTTGAGCCCAAACAAACTGACTGAGTGTGAAAAGATAACAAATATACCAAAATTGACTATTATTAACCAGTAACTGCTTTTCCAGTGTGCGTGGAGCAAACTTCGGCGGTGTTCGAGCAGCTGTGCCGCCTGGTCAAGTGCGTGGTGAACCCGGGCGACTGCGGCTCGGCCGAGCGCTGCGTGCTGGCGCAGCTGCACGACTTGTACAAGGCGGCCGCGCATCTGTTCCACGCGCCGCACGCGGACACCTTCGCCAACGCGTACCCCAAGATCAAGTGAGTGCGTGGAGCAGACGTCGGCGGTGTTCGAGCAGCTGTGCCGCCTGGTCAAGTGCGTGGTGAACCCGGGCGACTGCGGCTCGGCCGAGCGCTGCGTGCTGGCGCAGCTGCACGACTTGTACAAGGCGGCCGCGCATCTGTTCCACGCGCCGCACGCGGACACCTTCGCCAACGCGTACCCCAAGATCAAGTGAGTGCGTGGAGCAGACGTCGGCGGTGTTCGAGCAGCTGTGCCGCCTGGTCAAGTGCGTGGTGAACCCGGGCGACTGCGGCTCGGCCGAGCGCTGCGTGCTGGCGCAGCTGCACGACTTGTACAAGGCGGCCGCGCATCTGTTCCACGCGCCGCACGCGGACACCTTCGCCAACGCGTACCCCAAGATCAAGTGAGTGCGTGGAGCAGACGTCGGCGGTGTTCGAGCAGCTGTGCCGCCTGGTCAAGTGCGTGGTGAACCCGGGCGACTGCGGCTCGGCCGAGCGCTGCGTGCTGGCGCAGCTGCACGACTTGTACAAGGCGGCCGCGCATCTGTTCCACGCGCCGCACGCGGACACCTTCGCCAACGCGTACCCCAAGATCAAGTGAGTGCGTGGAGCAGACGTCGGCGGTGTTCGAGCAGCTGTGCCGCCTGGTCAAGTGCGTGGTGAACCCGGGCGACTGCGGCTCGGCCGAGCGCTGCGTGCTGGCGCAGCTGCACGACTTGTACAAGGCGGCCGCGCATCTGTTCCACGCGCCGCACGCGGACACCTTCGCCAACGCGTACCCCAAGATCAAGTGAGTGCGTGGAGCAGACGTCGGCGGTGTTCGAGCAGCTGTGCCGCCTGGTCAAGTGCGTGGTGAACCCGGGCGACTGCGGCTCGGCCGAGCGCTGCGTGCTGGCGCAGCTGCACGACTTGTACAAGGCGGCCGCGCATCTGTTCCACGCGCCGCACGCGGACACCTTCGCCAACGCGTACCCCAAGATCAAGTGAGTGCGTGGAGCAGACGTCGGCGGTGTTCGAGCAGCTGTGCCGCCTGGTCAAGTGCGTGGTGAACCCGGGCGACTGCGGCTCGGCCGAGCGCTGCGTGCTGGCGCAGCTGCACGACTTGTACAAGGCGGCCGCGCATCTGTTCCACGCGCCGCACGCGGACACCTTCGCCAACGCGTACCCCAAGATCAAGTGAGTGCGTGGAGCAGACGTCGGCGGTGTTCGAGCAGCTGTGCCGCCTGGTCAAGTGCGTGGTGAACCCGGGCGACTGCGGCTCGGCCGAGCGCTGCGTGCTGGCGCAGCTGCACGACTTGTACAAGGCGGCCGCGCATCTGTTCCACGCGCCGCACGCGGACACCTTCGCCAACGCGTACCCCAAGATCAAGTGAGTGCGTGGAGCAGACGTCGGCGGTGTTCGAGCAGCTGTGCCGCCTGGTCAAGTGCGTGGTGAACCCGGGCGACTGCGGCTCGGCCGAGCGCTGCGTGCTGGCGCAGCTGCACGACTTGTACAAGGCGGCCGCGCATCTGTTCCACGCGCCGCACGCGGACACCTTCGCCAACGCGTACCCCAAGATCAAGTGAGTGCGTGGAGCAGACGTCGGCGGTGTTCGAGCAGCTGTGCCGCCTGGTCAAGTGCGTGGTGAACCCGGGCGACTGCGGCTCGGCCGAGCGCTGCGTGCTGGCGCAGCTGCACGACTTGTACAAGGCGGCCGCGCATCTGTTCCACGCGCCGCACGCGGACACCTTCGCCAACGCGTACCCCAAGATCAAGTGAGTGCGTGGAGCAGACGTCGGCGGTGTTCGAGCAGCTGTGCCGCCTGGTCAAGTGCGTGGTGAACCCGGGCGACTGCGGCTCGGCCGAGCGCTGCGTGCTGGCGCAGCTGCACGACTTGTACAAGGCGGCCGCGCATCTGTTCCACGCGCCGCACGCGGACACCTTCGCCAACGCGTACCCCAAGATCAAGTGAGTGCGTGGAGCAGACGTCGGCGGTGTTCGAGCAGCTGTGCCGCCTGGTCAAGTGCGTGGTGAACCCGGGCGACTGCGGCTCGGCCGAGCGCTGCGTGCTGGCGCAGCTGCACGACTTGTGCAAGGCGGCCGCGCATCTGTTCCACGCGCCGCACGCGGACACCTTCGCCAACGCGTACCCCAAGATCAAGTGAGTGCGTGGAGCAGACGTCGGCGGTGTTCGAGCAGCTGTGCCGCCTGGTCAAGTGCGTGGTGAACCCGGGCGACTGCGGCTCGGCCTGGTTCGGCTCGGTCGATCAACAAAATAGTACATTTTAACGCGTACCCCAAGATCAAGTGAGTGCGTGGCGCAGACGTCGGCGGTGTTCGAGCAGCTGTGCCGCCTGGTCAAGTGCGTGGTGAACCCGGGCGACTGCGGCTCGGCCTGGTTCGGCTCGGTCGATCAACAAAATAGTACATTTTAACGCGTACCCCAAGATCAAGTGAGTGCGTGGAGCAGACGTCGGCGGTGTTCGAGCAGCTGTGCCGCCTGGTCAAGTGCGTGGTGAACCCGGGCGACTGCGGCTCGGCCTGGTTCGGCTCGGTCGATCAACAAAATAGTACATTTTAACGCGTACCCCAAGATCAAGTGAGTGCGTGGCGCAGACGTCGGCGGTGTTCGAGCAGCTGTGCCGCCTGGTCAAGTGCGTGGTGAACCCGGGCGACTGCGGCTCGGCCTGGTTCGGCTCGGTCGATCGACAAAATAGTACATTTTAATGGTGTTTTAACAATTTGCTTAAATACTCATTTAATAAAGACATTTTCTTTACAGACAAGCACTCTACTCGCCTCTGACGCCGACGCCGTCGAACTATCAATACAACCCACAGTTTCTCAGCGAGTTCTTCACTAACCCCAGAAAAGGTATGACATTTCAAATGTACATCCCAATGATCTGAAGAACCTATGCGATCAATACCCCCACGGGAGGGCGGGTGTTCCTTAGCCTGATCCTACAAGTTGGTCCATAGCATAGTAGCGGATATTTTTTTTTTTCAAAACAAATCAATTTTTCCTGCTAAATATGGATTCCCCTAAAATAGCGCGTGCTTCTTTTCTATATATACAGTATTGTTCTTAAGCATTGAAATTTGAAATTAATATTTTTCTGCATTCTAAGCCACGGAACAGAAAAAACCAATGGAAGTTCAATTCACCAAAATTACTATGGGAACCGCTGTCGCCAAACTCACACAAATATACCGATAATCATATATTGCACTACAAAGAAACAAATCGTTTGATTTGTCGTTTTAAGTTTAATCAAAACTAGTCTACGTCAAAGATTTGGAAACAAACCCTGACGTTCTAGAAATAAGATTTATTTTGCTTTAACGGAAGAACGTATTTACGAGCTATAGTCGCACTAGATTCGATTGTCCAATTAATTCCGCTACTTGACCATAGATGGCGGTATTCTAAGTGGTAGCAATTATCAACTTAATTCCGTTACACATAATGTTGACATTTGCGTGATCGGTCGATTTCTATTGCTACTCAGCCAAGGCCGCACCACGTGGCTCATTGAATTATCTATCGATATCGATAGATACTCGGTATTTTGTTCATTCGCAAAGATAAAATTAAAACAGGTAATTATAAAATTGAATAAAAGTGCTGGTACGTATGCATGCCTTTTACAAGTATGCACAATAAATACTGCAATGTATGAAAATAGTTACATTTTATTTATTGCCCTTGAAATAAAACATATTTGTTAAGAAACTGGCGTTTCGAAAGTCTTATTTTTAATTTTAATAAATGGTGTATGCGAACATTTATATATTTTTCGACTATGGCCTTCATCAAATCAGTAACGTGATTGGACGCAGGAAATTCGCCAATTTGATGGGAGGCAATATCGTGAAATAAAAGAGTTCCTATGAACTTTCGCATTATTTGAGTTATCGCTACTTCTTTTCGAAAAACTCCTGTGTCAACGTTTTTAGGGTTCCATACCAATTTGGTAAAAATGGAACCCTTATGGTGAGACTTTCTCCGTCCGTCCGTCCATCCGTCAGTCACACTCAATTATTTCAGTAACTATCGAAGCTATCCACTTGAAATTTAGAATAGTTATAGGTATTAGTAACCCGACGTCATAGCAATCGTAAAAATTTGAAAATTGAAAAGGGGGAAAACGGGGGTTTCGAATTTTCAAAATGAAATAACAATATTGAGTGGGGTATCATATGAAAGGGCGTTACTTGTGTATTCTAAAACCGATTTTTATTTATTTTTATGCTTGATAGTTTTTGATTTATTGAGCAAACTGTCGAAAAAAAATACCGTCCCCCCCCCCCCCCTTATCTCCGAAGTTTATTAATCGAAAAATCTGAAATAATTATTTCCTTGTATCGATATCAATCGATAAATTCAAAATTCGACTTGGCCACATCACTACTTGAGTAGCGAACACGGAGCTAAGTACTTCCGGAATGTTCTATTGAATAGAGTCAATCTAAAATAAACTTTATCTTCATTGTTTAAGGTTGATTTTGACAAACCGTTCTATTAAATATTAGTAAATTGAAATTAATTAAGATTTATTAGAAAACAATGAAAATCGTACTTACCGATGATACGAAACACCTCCATTTTTAAGATTTTTTTCTCCTACTATTATTTATACACTCCAAAACGGAACAGTACGCTTTGCTAGAGCGATATGAATTTGTCGCGAGACTACCAACCCCACGCGATGTTAGAACGCGACTGCAGGTGGTTAAGCGTAGCGACGCTTAATTGTGGCACGCGTGCCACGCCTACTTAGCACTTCCACTGGTTTTTTCTGTTCCGTGTTCTAAGCGAAACACTATTAGCAATAAATAAAATATACTAAATTTTGTAAAGCCTATTTAACGCTTGCCGTACAACCACCGTCAATATAAACTTATTCTGATATTCTCTCATCTGTGGTTCAAACTGTGGTCAAATGTGTGGTGTGTCTATTCCTGATATCATCCTTTCATTTCCGTTAAAAACTCATAGCGTTGCATTCTATAGGTAAAATCGAGATCTCATGGGCCCGCCAAGTTGCGGAGTCGCCGGCCAACCGGTACAGCTTCGTGTGCTCCGCCATGCTCGCCGTCTGTCGGGAAGTCGACAACGATCGGTGAGACTTGTTGACACTATTTTCGAGATACAAATTGGCGAGTCTTACAGAGTCACATGTACCATTTAGTGATTTCTCAACTTGAGAGTAAAGCCTTGGTCTCGCGATCATAACGCACATAGCGGTACGAACACACAGTCGTATGAAAAATGTCAAGAATGGTCTCTCGTTCCGTTACAGTTTGGGGGACGTGTTTCACAGGATTAGGTATCACCAAAGATTTAAATCGCTAGATTGGCCCTAAGCCTACATTGCGCAGATCAAAAACGTCCACAAATATGTTGAGGTAGTGCTCTCAACATGCTTTAATTTCACTAATGTGTCAAAGAGAGTGATAACGTGTCACACAAGACAAAAACGTGGACGTTTTTGGAGGTTTAGGGCCCATCTAGCGATTTAAATCTTTGGGTATCACGTGTCCTACGCCGCATGCCGTGTACCGCAACTGCGTTATGACACAAAAAGTGCAATTCAGTTCGCAAAAGCGCCTGGCCACGCCTTCGGAAAGAACACGCAACACCAACTGTTTGCGCTTTACGCTAGCATTCCGGTTTATGCTAGGCCTATCGCGTCGACGGCCTGCACGCCCCTCTCCCGCGAGCGGTTTGCGGCCAGCGCCCGCGCGCGCCCCGGCCGCGTTGGCTCGCCCCGGTCCGGTGCAAAATCCCGACGGAGTCGGTCGGTGTGTGTGCCGCGTTCGCCCGCGTAAAGTCGCCCGCCACGCCGCATCGCGCTGTCTTATTATTTGTGAGGAGCTATTTATCGCGTACCATTTTGTTCCGCGTCGCCCGCGTGTTGTTTGCCGGCCACGCCGCCACTCCGAGTCCGTTTCTACAAGCCGACTGAAAAAATCCGCGTTGCCCGCGTGAAATTTGCCGGCCACGCCCGTGTCGTTTAGTTTACGAGCCCCGATTTATTGAGTTCCTTAGTTTGCCGTGTTGGCCGCCGCGTCCTTCTAACGCTGCGGCCCATTTTACTATCAGGAACACTGTTTTTTGTGCTCACGTGCCACCTGGACACCTCGCCGCCGCGGACTCACTTCGCTACCCGCGATTTCGTACCGCCGCCGCGAAAGATCCCTCAAGAAAGGGAGAGTGTGTTCCTATTTGCATTTAACACCGCAGACACCACACACTACATTCATCCTACACGAACACACTCCCCGGATTCCACGTGCTGGCTGTCTCCATGCGCCGGTAAGTACCTAGTAGTAAGTCACTCTGTGCCGCGGGATTAAACCCAGTGCAAATCGCCTAATAAAATTTTTTGGCGGGCCCTTTTCGACCCGCCACCGCCGCTGCCTGTGGGAATCCGCTGGCCTGCTCTGATGGGCCCGGCAGTTGCCCGCTGATTCATCGTGCACAGGCGCGGTGCGTAATCATATTGGTAGCAACGAGCGCGGTTTGTCTACACCTCGCTTTGCGTTTTGCGCTGGTTTTGCCCGCCGCGCCGTTCATTTTCTGCGCCGCTGGCATAAATCCCGCTTTCCGCCACGCGCCGCGTCGTCCGCCGCGCTGTTAGCGGAAATTCCGCAATCGCCGCCAGTTCCGCTGCGTTAACGCCGCGTTTTGGCCGCGTTCCGCTTATTATAATAATAATATAAGTTTAATTTTTATTTTAAGTTTTGCTTGCGTGCCGGTACCGCCCGCTCGCCGTAATTTAACACGCGTATCTACTACGGTCGCGCCGCTTTGTTCATTGCGACTACGGTACGACCACGACCGCGATACGACTTGTTTACTATTGCTTTAATTTTATTATTGCTTGCACTCGCGCCGCCCGCCGACTTGCCGGCCGCCTTTTCAATTTATTATTACTTTATTTTTACATTTTGTTTACATTTAATTTGTTAGAATGTCCGCGAACATAAAAAAGCTAGCTGTACAGATACAGTCTGAGCTTCGCTGGGCGACGTCCGCCGCGGGTTTGATAGGCCGCGAAGATAGAACCGCCGCCCTATTACACCGAGCGGACCAGGTGCGGACTCGGCAGGCCTCCGTGGAGCAGGCCTTTCAAGACCTGCTCACCCTCGGTCCCGAACAGGAGGTACTGAGGACGGCTCAGGCCGATTACGACCAGTTCTTCGAACTGATGGACTCGGTGGTGGAGGCCGCCCATGGGATCCGGACCGCCGCTGATGAAAGGCGTCGAAGTGGCGCTTTTAGAGACTCCCCCAGCCGACCGCCCACACAGCCGGCATTACTCGGGAAACTGCCCACGATCGAGCTGCCCAAATTCGGTGGGCAGCTTCAAGAGTGGATGGGCTTCCTGGCGTTATTCGACAGTCTTGTCCACGCCAGGAAGGACCTGTCCCCCACCCAGAAGCTGACATACTTACTGTCCTCGCTACAGGGCGAGGCCCTGGACGTGGTGCGGCACCTCGACCTCTCGGAGGAGAGCTACCACACGGCCCGGGAATTGCTGGCCAGGCGCTATGAAAATGTGCGCCGGTTGGCCGACGCACATGTAGCCCAGCTACTCGCCTTGCCCGCCGTCACCGGGGTGGCCGGCCTCAGAGAGGCCTTGCTAAACCCTTGCATTGTGGCCACCAATGCTCTCCGTCGATTGGATCTCCCCGTCGACCAGTGGTCCTTCTTGTTGTTGCACATAGTGCTCTCCCGCCTGCCGTCGGAGCTTAAGCTCCGCTTCGAGCAGCGCTTCGGAGGGGACGGTGCAACCTACCTGCCCCCTTTCTCCGACCTCCTGAAGTTTTTGGAGCAGGAGTGCCTCCAGGCCGATAACTCTGGAGTTACCGGCCCTCGAGTGGCCCCTGGGAGGTCCGAGCATGTCCGAGGGGGTGGGGCAAGGACTGGCCCTTCGGCGGGGACCGGCCCCAACCGGCGAGGCCGTGGAGCCGACGCCAGAGAAGGTCGCCGGGTGTCACAGTACAGCGGGGCCGTGGCAACGAAGCTCCCCCTGTGCCTATTGTCGGCACCCCGGCCACCAGGTCTCCTCGTGTCCGCACTTCCTGGCCAAACCGGTTGCGGCCCGGAGAGAATACGTGTCGACACGCCAGTGGTGCTTCTCTTGCCTGGGCCAGCATCTCGTACGAGACTGCCCGCGCCAGCGGCCCTGCCCACATTGCGGCGGTGCCCATTCGGCCCTTTTGTGCGCTAACCGGAGTGGTTCCGGTCGCCGGGACATTGGGTCGCGCACCCCCCCCATGGGCGGGGGCGCTCGATCGCGCACCCCCCCCATGGGCGGGGGCGCTAGTCCTGGCCACCCGGCCAGTCCCGTTAGGCGTTCTCCGGTGGACCACCAACCTCCTAGTGGAGGTAGGGGTTCCGCCCCCCGGAGGAGGGCTTCACCCCCCCGCGTCACGGTCACATACCCCTCGCGTCATCACGACGGGGATATCGCGTCCGCCCCATTGGGCGTCGTCCCGCGTCGGTTCTCGCCGCCACTACACGAGTGGCCGCGACTGGAGCGCCATCCTCCCACCATAGGTCGAGGCGATCCCTACCGGGTGCCGGACGTTAGCCGCATAGTGCGGCCCCAAATGGGTGAGCGGTCCCCTGCTGATTACCAGCGCCCTAGGGGCGGTGGGGCTTCACCCCTCCAGGGGGGGGTCACACCCCCCCGGGGGAGGGTCACACCCCCCTCGCATTTTTATGACGGGGGTCTGACGGCCGCTCGAATGAGCGTCGAACCGTCTAGGTTTTTGCCTCCCCTCCATGTGTGGACGCAACTGGAGCGCCATCCACCCGTGCTAGGTCGAGGCGCTCCCTACCACGCCCCGGATGCTAGCCGCATAGTGCGACCCCGGGTTGGTTATGCCGGATGGTCCCCACGTTGGGTACCCTCCCCCTCTCTAGCAGCGCCCCAGCCGGAGTACCCCCGTCAGTGGGCTCTCGCTGGTGAAGGCACGTCGCGCTAGGTGTCCGCCACCCTAGCTGCCACCTAGCCACCTCCCCTGAGACTTTGGATCTACAGCAGTCAGTATGCCA
Organism: Coenonympha glycerion; assembly: GCA_963855885.1. Classification (NCBI taxonomy): domain Eukaryota; kingdom Metazoa; phylum Arthropoda; class Insecta; order Lepidoptera; family Nymphalidae; genus Coenonympha; species Coenonympha glycerion. The sequence goes on along the minus strand of OY979630.1, from coordinate 12,888,664 downwards.
GACCATACTTTGTCGACTGCCTCAGGGAGGTTATTACAGGAGTGGCTCTCCCTTGTGGCCTCACTTCCGAATGTTAATCGGATTTCGATGCCTCGTTGCTTCCTACCGCCCTGAAGGTGCCACGCCAGTCTCCACGGCTTTTGTGATGCGTCCGAAAAGGGGTACGCAGCCGTGGTCTATTTGCGGACTGTCAGTGACACCGGCGAGGTCGCAACCCACCTTGTTTTGGCGAAAAGTAAAGTGGCCCCAATTCGGTCACGCTTGACGATACCCAAATTGGAGTTGTCTGGAGCCGCTCTTTTGGTGCGCCTTCTCAACCATGTGCGTACGTCCCTCCTATCGATCGTTGACCTGACGGACGTGTACGCCTGGTCGGACAGCGAAATTGTCCTTTGTTGGTTGCGAGCCGCTCCCCACAACTTGGAAGTCTTTGTTGCCAACCGGGTTTCCCAAATCCAGAATTCGGAAACCCCGTTGACCTGGAGACATGTGCCAGGGGACCTGAACCCTGCAGATTGTGCTTCCCGCGGATGTGAAGCTTCCGACCTTGTCAACCACTCTCTTTGGTGGGGCCCTGACTGGCTGACTCGGAATGAGTCCGCCTGGCCTCAGAGTAGGTTCGCCGAGCCCGACGAGTTACCTGGCTTGCGAGTCGGAGTTGTCGAAGATAAGCCAGCCAATCCGCTGAGCTATCTTCAGGAACGCTACAGTTCCCTTGATAAAAATTGTTGGTGACGCATTACCACGTCAAAGATGCCCACGCTGGCTGCAACGCCCTTTCGGCCATATTGCAGCGCGAATTTTGGATTTTATCGGGACGACGCTCCATCCGAAGCGTCATTTTTAAGTGCATTCCGTGCTACCGCCTGAAGGCCAGCACCATGCAGCCCATTATGGGGGACCTCCCCACCGACCGTGTCGTGGCCTCGCGCCCTTTCTCGGCGGTCGGGACGGATTTTGCGGGGCCGTTCTTCGTCAAGAGCTCCAGCCTCCGCAATGCTCGTTCCCTCAAGGCCTACCTTTGCGTTTTTGTTTGCCGGCTACCAAGGCCGTACACTTAGAACTGGTGAGTGCCCTCAGCACCGAAGCCTTTGTAGCCACGCTAGGCCGCTTCGTTTCATGCCGAGGTAATGGTCGGAGACTCGGTTTTGCAGCGAGCCGTCTCTTCCTTATCCCGCTTGCCCATTGGTTAGTGGACCCCAAATCCTTGGGTCCACTGGCGGGGGTGTTTGCGCTTTACGCTAGCATTCCGGTTTATGCTAGGCCTATCGCGTCGACGGCCTGCACGCCCCTCTCCCGCGAGCGGTTTGCGGCCAGCGCCCGCGCGCGCCCCGGCCGCGTTGGCTCGCCCCGGTCCGGTGCAAAATCCCGACGGAGTCGGTCGGTGTGTGTGCCGCGTTCGCCCGCGTAAAGTCGCCCGCCACGCCGCATCGCGCTGTCTTATTATTTGTGAGGAGCTATTTATCGCGTACCATTTTGTTCCGCGTCGCCCGCGTGTTGTTTGCCGGCCACGCCGCCACTCCGAGTCCGTTTCTACAAGCCGACTGAAAAAATCCGCGTTGCCCGCGTGAAATTTGCCGGCCACGCCCGTGTCGTTTAGTTTACGAGCCCCGATTTATTGAGTTCCTTAGTTTGCCGTGTTGGCCGCCGCGTCCTTCTAACGCTGCGGCCCATTTTACTATCAGGAACACTGTTTTTTGTGCTCACGTGCCACCTGGACACCTCGCCGCCGCGGACTCACTTCGCTACCCGCGATTTCGTACCGCCGCCGCGAAAGATCCCTCAAGAAAGGGAGAGTGTGTTCCTATTTGCATTTAACACCGCAGACACCACACACTACATTCATCCTACACGAACACACTCCCCGGATTCCACGTGCTGGCTGTCTCCATGCGCCGGTAAGTACCTAGTAGTAAGTCACTCTGTGCCGCGGGATTAAACCCAGTGCAAATCGCCTAATAAAATTTTTTGGCGGGCCCTTTTCGACCCGCCACCGCCGCTGCCTGTGGGAATCCGCTGGCCTGCTCTGATGGGCCCGGCAGTTGCCCGCTGATTCATCGTGCACAGGCGCGGTGCGTAATCACCAACAAACGCAAAGTGGTAGTCTCTTTCTATCGCGTGACATCTCATTCGACGTACTACGGTTGCCTCGCACGCAGCGCGTGAAATAGACCGTACAAGAACTAACGCGAGCAAAACATCCGGTGCGCGGCGGCCGCCTGAAATTAGTACGCCGAGACGTCTACCTATCTTTAGTTTCTCGATCAGCGATTGGCAGCGTGATAAGTGGACCTGGCCTGCCGAGACATCACCCAGATCAATCTTGGTCTCTGTATGAGATCAAGATGACGTGAGGGCCAGGCGGTGGACAGATGACTTTACAGGGCCATATTATAATATTACTAGCTGATGCCCGCGACTTCGTCCACGTGGAATAAAAACTATTCTATCTTTTAAGTTGGACCAAATGACAGATATTCACGAAGTTTGAACTAAATCGGTTCAGTAGTTTAGGAGTCCCTTGAGGACAAACATTGTGACACGAGATTTATATATATTAAGATGACCACTACTTCAGCGTCGTCTGCTAATCCAAAGCCCCTGCCTCGGCGTGAACCGGTAGCGCAGGTAGTCTCCATACTTGTGTCAAGCCAGCGCCGACATGTCCCGACTCAGCGCTGTTATACACAAGTATGGAGACTACCTGCGCTGACTTCCTGCGAGTGTACCGATAAACGCTGGTAGTTCGGCGCAGGCAACCTGCTTTGTACGTGCACACAGTATACACAATTACACAGGTTGAGATGAAGATTACGATGTGCTTACATTCGGTGACAGCGTGAACGAGCTGGGAGTGGTGTGCGCGGAGATGACGGCGTGGTGCAGCAGCCTGGCGGCGGAGTGGCTGGGCGCGCTGGTGGCGCTGTGCGGCGCGCAGCACTACCCCGCGCCGCAGCACGCCGCGCCGCCGCCGCTCTACCCCGACCTGCTGCACCACCGCGACCTGCACGACGCCGCCGCGCACGACGCGCTCGCCGTCTTCACCTGCATCCTCGTCGGTGAGGACTCGTTACAGGAACAGCGTGAACGAGCTGGGAGTGGTGTGCGCGGAGATGACGGCGTGGTGCAGCAGCCTGGCGGCGGAGTGGCTGGGCGCGCTGGTGGCGCTGTGCGGCGCGCAGCACTACCCCGCGCCGCAGCACGCCGCGCCGCCGCCGCTCTACCCCGACCTGCTGCACCACCGCGACCTGCACGACGCCGCCGCGCACGACGCGCTCGCCGTCTTCACCTGCATCCTCGTCGGTGAGGACTCGTTACAGGAACAGCGTGAACGAGCTGGGAGTGGTGTGCGCGGAGATGACGGCGTGGTGCAGCAGCCTGGCGGCGGAGTGGCTGGGCGCGCTGGTGGCGCTGTGCGGCGCGCAGCACTACCCCGCGCCGCAGCACGCCGCGCCGCCGCCGCTCTACCCCGACCTGCTGCACCACCGCGACCTGCACGACGCCGCCGCGCACGACGCGCTCGCCGTCTTCACCTGCATCCTCGTCGGTGAGGACTCGTTACAGGAACAGCGTGAACGAGCTGGGAGTGGTGTGCGCGGAGATGACGGCGTGGTGCAGCAGCCTGGCGGCGGAGTGGCTGGGCGCGCTGGTGGCGCTGTGCGGCGCGCAGCACTACCCCGCGCCGCAGCACGCCGCGCCGCCGCCGCTCTACCCCGACCTGCTGCACCACCGCGACCTGCACGACGCCGCCGCGCACGACGCGCTCGCCGTCTTCACCTGCATCCTCGTCGGTGAGGACTCGTTACAGGAACAGCGTGAACGAGCTGGGAGTGGTGTGCGCGGAGATGACGGCGTGGTGCAGCAGCCTGGCGTTTGATACAGACCATAGAATGTTACTTCGAACGAAACTGAAATAAATAATACCATAAAATTTTATTACATAAAGTGTTTTTAAACCAATTACGCTGTCAGACTTTTTTTTTAATTTAAGTGTTGTAAACACTTAATTACTGAATTTCACCAGCTTCATAGATTTTAATAGTAATCGAATCGAATATTGTATATTGATCTACTAAACAGACAGAGATTGGCGACATAGATATCTATAGGATGGTGTCTTTGACCAAGCGGCACATGACAGTGAACGCTTGATTGAGTGAATAGTATTGTAACTAAAACTTCGTATCGCTCTATCAAGTTACATTTTCTCATAAGTAATACGTCGCGGCGACATATGCCAAAACGGGCCGATTATATTATTTCAACTTTAATTCTAAAAAAGTCTATTAAATTCTTGAACTTTGTACTTTTAATAAACAACCCTGTTACGTTTTTGTAGATCTGCTCGCTTAATAACTGTTGGCGTATCATAAATAAACAGTCCTACTTATATTCATTAAATTTTCGTTCATGTTTCAGCTCGTCACTGCTTCTCGCTGGAGGACTTCGTGCGCCACGCGGCGCTGCCTTCCCTGGTGAAGGCGTGCGGCGGCGGCGGGCCTCTGCCCCCCAACGCGCCGTCGCCCGACGCCGGAGCGCGGCTCACCTGCCATCTGCTGCTGCGGCTGTTCAAGACCGTCGACACGCCGCAACCAGGTAAGTTCCGTCGCACATGAAGACCGGTGGTATAAAGGCCCACTTCCATCTTAGGCGGTGGTCTGCAACAGACGTCGCAGGTCGCGTCCGACGCTGTACGCAGCCTAGGAGTGCTACTATGGAACTGTACTCGAGTGGTCTCTCTGACGTGCCAGACGCAGCGTTTGTTTTTCTGACATTTCCATAGTAGCATTCATAGACTGTGTACAGCGTCACGTCGGACGCGACCTAACGCGTCTGTTGCGGACCACCGCCTTAGCGCCCCCAATTGTTTACCTCACCTGCCCGTGGTGCCCCTGCTGATCAAGAACAAGGAAATGACGACCGACGAATGGCGGTATAACTATTCCGAATTGGCTGTGCTGTAAATGCAAACAGTGACCAAACCGCCTGTCCAGCGTGGGCGCCTATTGGGCCAAAATTCCGTTATCTATGAAGATCGACACACACGATCGTGGACAAAAGTCCACTGCCAATTGACTCAGTAAAGTAAGTCCAGATTCGCAAATCAAATTTTGCGATAAACCAAAAACATGTGGTTTTATAAAATCACTGTGTGTGAAACTTGTTTCCGTTTTGTTATAGCTGCGCAATCTCTTGAGATTTTTTTAAACTTGCATTTGGAGGATAAATCCACCAGCACTTGACAGATGAAAGTTATTGAACGTCTCCTTATTCTGTGCTTTAAAAAGAGTTGTTGCGCATAGGTCTATACAGCGTGTCGACGTCCCCCGGGCCGGGCGCGGCGGGCGCGGGCGTGCGGCTGTCCTGCGACCGACACCTGCTGGCCGCTGCGCACAAGAATATCGGTGTCGGCCCCGTCCTGGCCACTCTTAAAGCTATCCTTAGTAAGTTCATGTCCTTACCTTACTAACAAAATGATAAATTAGTAGACTAGCTGTTCGCTCGCGGCTCTTGGTTTTTCGCTATTCCCGGGGAACGATGTATTTTCCGGGATAAAAATAAATAAATAATAAATAATAAATATATAGAGGACAACATCACATACATTGCTCCGATCCCATAGTAAGTAGCTTATGCACTTGTGTTATGGAAATCAGAAACAACGAAGGTACCACAACACCCAGACCCGAGACAATGTAAAAAGTAGCCTATGTGTTAATCCGGGTTATAAGCTATCTATGTTCCAATTTTCAGGCAAATCGGTTCAGTAGTGCGGCGTGAAAGAGTTATAAAGATCCATCCATCCATACTTACAAACTTTTGCGTTTTTAATATTAGTAAGATTAAACATGGGGGTAATGTCACGGTCGCCGGAATTAAGGGGCGCCTAAGATTAAGACAGTATTACCCCTGCGTTGTATACTCTACTTTTCATACATCGCGAGACAACAAATAAATTTAAGAGTAAAGAACAAACGAAAATATATTTTATTCATACTCTATTAATTGTTGGATGAAAGGGAACTATTATTCGTCGTAGTGAGACTGGGAGACTTAAGGGGCGCGACTGCGGAAAACGTGAAAAAGGGAGTTACGGATTTAACTATATTGAACCACTCGCTTCATTATATGCCATCAAAAAAAAAACTCAGATGGATAGTAAACGAGTCTACACAAACACCGCAAAACATTTATAAAATAATTCTTGATTTTTGAGAAAAAAAAATGCGTCACTTAGGCAAAAACATCTAAAACAACCTTTTCTATTTTAACTCTGCAAGCCATTTCGTTATTATAATTGAAAATATTTTTGGTTAAAACATAGGACGAAAGTATAGATAATGCATTTACCGTCAAAGTTATTTCTAATTCAAACCACACAGCAAATAATATGACCTCCAAATCAATCATCTTTTTATGCGAAAAACGCCATACATTTTACTATGAAAAAATGGTCTCCAGAAATCGCTTTATATTAGAGAGTCCGCGGCATGAAAAATTCAGTGCTGTCTCAGTTTTCAAGGCGAATCCACGTCTGTTTGAAGAAGCGCTTCGTTTTCGCGTCGCTCGCGATTGAAATTGTGTGTCTCACTCTATCCAAAACTGGGTGGGTCGTCAGTGCCAGCGTGGCTGCTGCCAAAATTATATTATTTGTATTTTTTTCGAGCAAGTAGACGAACTAAACTAAGCTGACCCGACAAACGTTGCTTTGTCATATATACATTATTTCTCACTTAGGGGTATAAAAATAGTTTGAATTCTATTCTCGGACCTACAGAATACTCAACAAACAATTTCATAAAAATCGGGAAAAGCCGTGCAGGAGCCATTTTGTTACTAACACTGTAACACCTGAGTGACCTTGCAAACTTTGTATTGCCTTTTAATCTGTTTCTCACTTATATGATAGGTGAAGATCGAAGTCAACTATAGGTATTTAACGCGCTAGCGGCACCGCCGCGCCTCCGCACCGGTAAGCGCGAAGCAGAATTAAAATGGTAAAAGTATTTTTTTGGAGTTTCACTGATATTATTTTTATTTGTTTTTGTCGTATGTGTAGGTATTTCTATTCAAATATAGGTTGTTGACTGGATGATCGACTTCACCTGACGGGAAGGTATTCTGCCACAAACTTTTCTTGCCCGGTGGCCAAAAATGGAACTAACGTCAAAATTTCGATTTACTCATAAATTATTCCTTTAGTTATAAGAACTTACGCGCGAAATATCAACACCATAAACGTCAACTACCACAATTCTTAAAAAATTGAAAAACCTTCGCAACAAGCGTGCAAGGAATTAATAATATGCTTACTTACAAAATGGCCGCCATTTTCAACTTTTTTGTTACTGGGTCGATCGCTTTAAAAATCGATATCTGACCTTGTCAGCGAGCCTAGGGAAGGAATTTGTGGTCAAAATTAAAAAAAAGTGGCCGCCATTTTGAACTTTTTTGTTACTGGGCCGATTGCTTTCAAAATCGACATCTGACCTTGTCAGCGAGCCTAGGGAAGGAATTTGTGGTCAAAATTAAAAAAAAGTGGCCGCCATTTTGAACTTTTTTGTTACTGGGCCGATTGCTTTCAAAATCGACATCTGACCTTGTCAGCAAGCCTAGGGAAGGAATTTGTGGTCAAAATTAAAAAAAAAGTGGCCGCCATTTTGAACTTTTTTGTTACTGGGCCGATTTCTTTCAAAATCGACATCTGACCTTGTCAGCAAGCCTAGGGAAGGAATTTGTGGTCAAAATTTAAAAAAAGTGGCCGCCATTTTGAACTTTTTTGTTACTGGGCCGATTGCTTTCAAAATCGACATCTGACCTTGTCAGCGAGCCTAGGGAAGGAATTTGTGGTCAAAATTTTAAAAAAGTGGCCGCCATTTTGAACTTTTTTGTTAATGGGCCGATTGCTTTCAAAATCGACATCTGACCTTGTCAGCGAGCCTAGGGAAGGAATTTGTGGTCAAAATTAAAAAAAAGTGGCCGCCATTTTGAACTTTTTTGTTACTGGGCCGATTGCTTTCAAAATCGACATCTGACCTTGTCAGCAAGCCTAGAGAAGGAATTTGTGGTCAAAATTTAAAAAAATGGCCGCCATTTTGAATTTTTTATTTCTGGGCCGAATGCTTTCGAAATCGACATATGACCTTGTCAGCAAGCCTAGGGAAGGAATTTGTGGTCAAAATTTAAAAAAGTGCTCGCCATTTTGAACTTTTTTGTTACTAGGCCGAATGATTTCAAAATCGGTATTTGAATATCGCAGTAAGCATAGAGAAGGAATATGTGGTCAAATTTCAAAAAGTGGCCCCATTTTCAACTTTTTTGTTACTGGGGCGATTGCTTTCAAAATTGACAGTCGATTTTGAAAGTGTTTGTGTCGAGAACTGTGGTTATTGAAGTTATTTTATTGACGAGTATAAATAAAAATAGTATTAGTAAAAGTGTTTGGTTTCACGAAATAGTGTCTTCGTATTACTAAAATATGTTCACAGTTCATGTTTCCTGATTTGCAGTGTTAAGTCCAAGTGTATTTATAGTGGTTTTTAGCTAAGTTTGTTGATATTTTCCTTCAAACTAACGCTTGTATTAAGTGCCGCGAAATTGAGACAGACTCCTGGTATCAGTGTTTTGAGATAAGACTCCAGTAGAATAATGTTGTACTAATTTGTATATGAAATGTGAAAATAAATATTAAAGTCTGCAAGTCTAAAGTGATCGATTTTGGGTGCGGATGTTATATTCAGTTGGGAGCCATTCCATTCCTTAATTTTGGCACTTGCAGTGGGTGTGAAAAAAATGAAGAAATGTTGTTTTGCCATACATTATTTCTTACATACACATAAAAAATTTCATAAAAAAATCGGGAAAAGCCGTTTAGGGCCAGTTTTGTTACAAACACTGTGACACAAAAATTTTATATTTTATTAAAAAAACTAGCTGACCTTGCAAAGTTTGTTTTACCTTTTAATTTGTTTAAAGACTTACCAAATTTACACAAAAAATTGGCCAAGAAGTTTCAGAGGAGTTTCATTACACGAGATAGGTATACATTAGAAAGATCCTTTTTCGTAAAACGAAATTCTTTTTTGGACAGTAGAGTAGATACGTCAGTGGGGGGCTAGGCGAAAAATATGCATTTTTTCCGTCACAAATATTTAAATCCCTGAACTTTGCCCTGAAGACATTTTCGGGTATCAACTGCGGTATAATGGCGCCTCGAAGGAAAGCGCGTTAGGTATCTGCGCAAGTACATTTCCTCAAAATGTACTTGCGCAGATGGTGATCATTTTGGGCTAACTTAATTTTTGTATTAGTTAATCAACAATAATAATAATATAACATTCTACGAAAGGAACTTTCGAGCCGCTAGCTTTCCAACCGAGCGCTCTAAGACACACATACTGATTTTGTATTTGTAGCTAATAGTAATATTATAAATATTTTCATTTTATTTATGTTTGTTTGACTTTTGTCATGCATACAAAATGGCAAAAAATTAACTTGGGGAACTAGGGCTCGTTTTCACAAGAACTGTAACTTAGGTGATCCTTAAAATGTTGTAACCGTAACCCTTGGAATAAAAATACACGTGAAATACTTTAAAGTTACCTTTACATTTGAAATTAATACAATACATAATATTGACGTTTTACAAGAACCTGTACGTTAGGCCTATGTAAAATAAAGATATTTTGACTTTGACTTAATTAAATTTCGATTGATTATTATGTTATCTACTTATAGCTAGACAGCTATAAACTTGGCCCTCTCATGGTCTGCGGGACGCGGGGCGGGAGCTACTCTACCACTAATCTCTATTCTATGGATTAAACATTCTATACAATTCAGGCTGGGTCACTGTGGATCCATAGAATAGGGATCAGTGCACTCAAATAATCAGCTGTCAGCTGTGACTGACGTGAATAACGCTACACACGACAATATTAATCTTGCGACGTGTATTATGATACATACTCAAGAAAATACCATAGGAGAATTCTCAAGATGCGAGTCATTACATCGTATCGTGTATAGCCAATCGCACACCCGCCCCGCGTCCCGCAGACCATGGGAGGGCCAAGTTTATAGCAGTCAAGCTATATTTATCCTATCTTCTGATGTAACTTATGGCATTTTTATACGTATTTATAAGATCCTGTATAGTGAGGCCTATGTGAAATATTTTTTTTTAAATTGAAATGAGTTAACTTCAGATTGATTGTAATGTTTTGTACTTATCTATATTGTCTTCTGATGTAATATATGGCTTTTCAATAGTTCCTAAATAGAAAATATGTAAATTTTTGAAATCACTGACTTGTTTTAAACTATATCAACCTTTAATTGTAATTGTTCAGTACTGTAGCATTGAGCGCGGCAGCACACGGTCGGTCCGCGACATGACGCATTCACACTGTGCCGACCAATACCTTATCATAATCATTGTTAATATTTAATTCATTATATACATTAACTGCCTATCATTTGCATACAGTGTAGCATACAACAGTAATTACAATAACTATCACACATATCACGTATGAAACCCTTACATAATATGGATCAAAACATTGTCAAAATTATTCATTAAAAAAAAAAAATAAGTTAACAAACGCGTACAATTTGACCCCGCCTTTTGCATCCGGGCGAGCACGGATTTGCCTACGGACTTCGTATTGCGATAAGCTAGATTCGACGTACACTGCGCGTTTTCTGTGACAGTTATAAACTTACTTCAAATACTAAACCCGTGATGGACATTTAATTTATCTGAAGTATCGACATTATATTTTTACATGGTCAGGGTACTTATCATACACCGCGCGCATTGCGTTGGTTGAGTGGAAAATATCAATGTTGTTGTGTTATCGGAAGTTCGCGTGCTCGCAGTCGCCAGTCTTAATGGAAATAAAATCTCTTTGAAAAGGATGGAACTTCTTTCAGACGCGCGGTGACTCTAAATTCAAATCACATTATAATAATTATAGTTTATGTTCAGTGGAAAAGAATAACATAGTTGTAACTTCCCGTATGTTTTTCCAGTAGTGGGAGATTCTACAGCCCGGGATGGCGGCAAACCGATCGGGAAGAAATCAAGCGATCTGTCTCACATCCTTGGGACTAGCGACACTGTGCCTAACGACAGTCAACTAGATCTCTTGTCGTAAGTTTAACCTGTGGTTGTAACCATTAAGATGTAAATCTAATAGATATTTTATGAGAGACTTTTAAAATCAGCTAACGGGTAGCGCCGCCTTAAATAAAATATTGTCAAATAAAACATATTGCTAAGTAAAGTAAATAGCACTTGTTTCGTTATGAAACTTTACGATACTGTAGGGTTAGTACAGGTTTTTGTATGCATTTCGAGTGGACTCGCATCGCACAAACGAATCGAATTCCTACATACATTTATTTTGCTAGCGCCATCTATTGACAACCGCATGTCAGCGACTTTCCATAGATGGCTGTAAGTGTATGGCGGAATTCAATTCATTTGTACGGTGCGAGTCGACTTAATAATCGTACTAAAACCTTTACTAACCCCTCTGTTTGGCATTTGACAGCCAGAAAAGGCTATAATGAACTGTTCTTAGCCACTTTATAATTGTCTTTTTTCTTTGTAATACGAGGACATAATATTTGTATTCTTTACGTGCAAATGTTTATTTTTTATCATACTTTTTTGATATCCAAACCTTTATACATTAAAAATAATTCTCCGAACTGTTGTTAAGCATTATGTTTTCTATTCTTAGGATGGTAGATACAGAGATGAGTGGGGGCCATAGAACTCCTAGGTTTGTTTTTGGTTTTATAAGTTTGTACGCACTCTCACGGACCTGTCATGGCTTCACAGTGGTTGTTATCATTCCTTGTTATGTCCCATTCCATCTCACGTGGAGGTTATCTTTCACTCTCAATGTGGTTCATATTCTATTTATTTTGCGTATTTTATCACTTGAAACTGTATCAATGAAAATGTACATTTAGTAATTTCAAACTTATCACATACATTATACTTCCTCTCTGTACGTTATTTAAAAAAATGTCTATGAAACATGAACAAAAACCAATAAGATATATATATGATTTAAGGTAAGGTCCCTTATTCATTAAGTAATACTGTTGGTAAAAGAAATAAAACGATTGAAATCTATACGCTATTAGACAGTTGATTGAAATCAAAATATTCATTTTTTTAAGTTTATTTTTAAAAATACAATTAATTAAGAAGACGCTCTCTATCTATATATTGGGTAAAAGAAATGAAGAGACTCCTATGCGTTATTTGGAAGTGAAAAAATAGGTATACAAATGCATATTCAAATTTAACGAAACAAACGTATGTTAAGTCCATAAAAAGAGATATATAATACGCAAGATAAATATACAGCACTGGTGCTAGTTTCAACATTTATAAAAGCATACTATTCAACAGTTCCCTTAGACATATTGTGGTGTCAGCCTTTCTTAACCTAATAATGGAACGTGTGGTCCCCGTTATAACTGCACTCAAATACTGTTGCAGTATAAAATACCCCTCTCCGCTTTGCTTCACTTATTTCGCTAATTACATCCTCCGTAACACCCAGTCATGCACAGTGTACATAAAGGATTTGTACATATTGTGACTTCCAATAAATAACAATTAAATAATTAAAAAAATAAAAAACACGACTGCCCTGTGGTCTATCGACTTTTTCCAAAAAAAAATATAGCCTATGTTATTTGGAATGATGTAAGGATTCTAACGATACCCAATATGTCCAAATCTCTTCAGTCATTCAGAAGTTATGGTGAAATGTAGAAACTCACATACATACATACATGAACCCTAAATACATTGCACTCCTTTTTGGGCAGTCGTGTAAAAATTGGCACAGAATAATGAAACAGTTTTCACAAATGGCTATCTATATCACATTATTAATGGGTTATGGGTTTTAATAAACAATGGTAATTTATACAAATCTTTATTTTTCTCATACTTAGCTCTAATTTACAGGCTCTAATGAAAAGTAATAAAACCTACCGCCAAGTTTGTACCAAGAAGAATTAACTCAGTATACTTGTTCCTTCCAAAATGTCAAGATTTACAATATTTTACATAATATTGTGTAAATTTTACTGTAAATCATTATTACCTGAAGAGCAGAACATAAAATACAGGTCGCTATACAGTATGGGCGGTCACTCGAAAGTTACTCATCTTCTTAATGGAAAATACCTCTCTTTCCACAAAAAATTGATCTAAGCTGGTAAAAACAAAACTTGGTCTGCCAAAGTTTGCCATAAAACTCAAACGTTAAAAATACAAACGCGAGCTGGCATACCAATTAATATCTAAAGAGTTTCATTAACTATCTATCTATCCACAAGAACATATTATATCCTGTAACTTGATGCGGTAAGATCCCAAAAGTCATGGAAACATCCGCCATCGGTAATACAAAAACAAAACATAATTTTTTTTGTTTTCTCATTAGATATTCGATTCAGTGGTAGATTCGATTAGTAGAGGGTTCGGCCTTTTTACACAACAGGGGTCTGATTAGGTACAATAACGATGAATACGAATTTCTTAGACAATCTAGGGGCAGGTTTTTTTGTGTGAGAAACTTGTGATTAAGTATCGCATATTTTAATCTTTACATTTTCAACAATTATATTATGTGGCGAGGGGGTATGTAAATATTTTACTGCTAATTCTTCTATCATCATTTCGTTTTCTGAAAAACCATTTTGTATCCAAACATATTTTTCCTGATGTAAATACTGTCTGTTTCCGTACTGGTGTACCATAAACTGTAATAATGTACTTCATACAGATGTAGCACCAAGCTCCAAAATGAGTTGAAACTTGAAAGATGCATGCCTATTCAGTTAAAGATGAAAGTCTAAATGATAGACGTGGTGCCTAAATCTGTAAACAAAACTAATTAGACAAGTCTAAAAATTCAATATGTTTATTGTTAACTTTCGTAAGACTACCGTTACGTTCGAAAAGCAGGTTTACACATTGAAAAACAAGGAAATATTGCACTTTTAGACTTGTGAAATTAGATTAGCTCAACAATATTTTTGTTATGTACGATTGTTAAATTTTAAAAAACGACCCCTTATACAATGATATTTTTTTATTACATACTATATTCAGAAAAATCATTTTCAAGAAATCGTCTTATCACATAGTTTCCAAGTCCTTAATACCATATTCGCAGGGGCAGCGGCGGTGTTGGATCTACCCTTTTGGATTCATCCCAATCTCTGTCTTCACTGGCGCGACGGGTGTTGGCAGAGATTTGCTCCGAAGAATGGGTTTTGCAGAAGTGCCTTCAAAATCCGGACGAACTTTACCAGCCTGATATGCTTCTTGACTCTATGTTAACGCCGAGGCAGGCCCAAAGGTTGGTTACGTTTTATGATTTATGCCAAGTTGAACCTGAAACTTCTGGTTACGCTGAATAATTCAGAAAACTGATGATAAAAAATGGTGGAATACAGACAATAGATTAGTGTAGCACTATATTTACAGATATGTAAACCTATTAAATTAACTTTATTTAATAGCGGAATGTTGCCTATGCAAAAATTTTTTTCTAAAAATTCATTAGCATGTTAGGCGGATAAGAATACCACGAACATGAACAGGACGCGTCGCTGTTTGACTAAAAGTATCAAAAATATTCTTAAGTTCTGTAACATTTATTACTCCGAAAAAAATGAATTCAGGCGAAACGTTTTAGTATCTAGTACCGTAAGGTTTAAATATGGACAAATTTTGTTTAAATTTTTTTAATGAGTGGAAATGATGGTAAGCTGTGGCTGTCTGGGTTGGTGCTTGCATGGAAAATGTATACACTCACTTCCCCTTGAAGCTATACCTGACTGTTTGGCTGGGAACACAGAGTCTGAAAGAGCATTTAACTCTATTAATTATATAAGCATATTCTCTTTTCAGGTTACTACATATGATATGTTACCCTGACTCTGCAAGCCACACGCATCCGGACCTCGACCAAAAGACTATGATCACTCGTTTACTCGAGGTAATATTTCTATGCTTTTAAATCATGTATAACTAGAATTGAATCTAGTGAATTCTAGCGAGAATCTCTCACGAGACACATTCGCGGAAGTGCGAAGCATAATGTCACTTGGTTACAGAACTTGGAGCAGTGGTCGCTGCGGATGTCGTGGCTGGACCTGCAGCTGATGTTCAAGCAGTTCCCCAGCAGCTCTTCGGAGCTGAGCGCGTGGCTGGACACGGTCGCGCGCGCCATCATCAACGTGTTCCAGCAGCCCGCGCCGCCGCCGCCGGACAAGGACAGGTGAGCTGTCAGGAGCAGTGGTCGCTGCGGATGTCGTGGCTGGACCTGCAGCTGATGTTCAAGCAGTTCCCCAGCAGCTCTTCAGAGCTGAGCGCGTGGCTGGACACGGTCGCGCGCGCCATCATCAACGTGTTCCAGCAGCCCGCGCCGCCGCCGCCGGACAAGGACAGGTGAGCTGTCAGGAGCAGTGGTCGCTGCGGATGTCGTGGCTGGACCTGCAGCTGATGTTCAAGCAGTTCCCCAGCAACTCTTCGGAGCTGAGCGCGTGGCTGGACACGGTCGCGCGCGCCATCATCAACGTGTTCCAGCAGCCCGCGCCGCCGCCGCCGGACAAGGACAGGTGAGCTGTCAGGAGCAGTGGTCGCTGCGGATGTCGTGGCTGGACCTGCAGCTGATGTTCAAGCAGTTCCCCAGCAACTCTTCGGAGCTGAGCGCGTGGCTGGACACGGTCGCGCGCGCCATCATCAACGTGTTCCAGCAGCCCGCGCCGCCGCCGCCGGACAAGGACAGGTGAGCTGTCAGGAGCAGTGGTCGCTGCGGATGTCGTGGCTGGACCTGCAGCTGATGTTCAAGCAGTTCCCCAGCAGCTCTTCAGAGCTGAGCGCGTGGCTGGACACGGTCGCGCGCGCCATCATCAACGTGTTCCAGCAGCCCGCGCCGCCGCCGCCGGACAAGGACAGGTGAGCTGTCAGGAGCAGTGGTCGCTGCGGATGTCGTGGCTGGACCTGCAGCTGATGTTCAAGCAGTTCCCCAGCAACTCTTCGGAGCTGAGCGCGTGGCTGGACACGGTCGCGCGCGCCATCATCAACGTGTTCCAGCAGCCCGCGCCGCCGCCGCCGGACAAGGACAGGTGAGCTGTCAGGAGCAGTGGTCGCTGCGGATGTCGTGGCTGGACCTGCAGCTGATGTTCAAGCAGTTCCCCAGCAACTCTTCGGAGCTGAGCGCGTGGCTGGACACGGTCGCGCGCGCCATCATCAACGTGTTCCAGCAGCCCGCGCCGCCGCCGCCGGACAAGGACAGGTGAGCTGTCAGGAGCAGTGGTCGCTGCGGATGTCGTGGCTGGACCTGCAGCTGATGTTCAAGCAGTTCCCCAGCAACTCTTCGGAGCTGAGCGCGTGGCTGGACACGGTCGCGCGCGCCATCATCAACGTGTTCCAGCAGCCCGCGCCGCCGCCGCCGGACAAGGACAGGTGAGCTGTCAGGAGCAGTGGTCGCTGCGGATGTCGTGGCTGGACCTGCAGCTGATGTTCAAGCAGTTCCCCAGCAACTCTTCGGAGCTGAGCGCGTGGCTGGACACGGTCGCGCGCGCCATCATCAACGTGTTCCAGCAGCCCGCGCCGCCGCCGCCGGACAAGGACAGGTGAGCTGTCAGGAGCAGTGGTCGCTGCGGATGTCGTGGCTGGACCTGCAGCTGATGTTCAAGCAGTTCCCCAGCAACTCTTCGGAGCTGAGCGCGTGGCTGGACACGGTCGCGCGCGCCATCATCAACGTGTTCCAGCAGCCCGCGCCGCCGCCGCCGGACAAGGACAGGTGAGCTGTCAGGAGCAGTGGTCGCTGCGGATGTCGTGGCTGGACCTGCAGCTGATGTTTAAGCAGTTCCCCAGCAGCTCTTCAGAGCTGAGCGCGTGGCTGGACACGGTCGCGCGCGCCATCATCAACGTGTTCCAGCAGCCCGCGCCGCCGCCGCCGGACAAGGACAGGTGAGCTGTCAGGAGCAGTGGTCGCTGCGGATGTCGTGGCTGGACCTGCAGCTGATGTTCAAGCAGTTCCCCAGCAACTCTTCGGAGCTGAGCGCGTGGCTGGACACGGTCGCGCGCGCCATCATCAACGTGTTCCAGCAGCCCGCGCCGCCGCCGCCGGACAAGGACAGGTGAG
Organism: Coenonympha glycerion; assembly: GCA_963855885.1. Lineage (NCBI taxonomy): Eukaryota > Metazoa > Arthropoda > Insecta > Lepidoptera > Nymphalidae > Coenonympha > Coenonympha glycerion. The sequence goes on along the minus strand of OY979630.1, from coordinate 12,871,457 downwards.
CTGTCAGGAGCAGTGGTCGCTGCGGATGTCGTGGCTGGACCTGCAGCTGATGTTCAAGCAGTTCCCCAGCAACTCTTCGGAGCTGAGCGCGTGGCTGGACACGGTCGCGCGCGCCATCATCAACGTGTTCCAGCAGCCCGCGCCGCCGCCGCCGGACAAGGACAGGTGAGCTGTCAGGAGCAGTGGTCGCTGCGGATGTCGTGGCTGGACCTGCAGCTGATGTTCAAGCAGTTCCCCAGCAACTCTTCGGAGCTGAGCGCGTGGCTGGACACGGTCGCGCGCGCCATCATCAACGTGTTCCAGCAGCCCGCGCCGCCGCCGCCGGACAAGGACAGATGAGCTGTCAGGAGCAGTGGTCGCTGCGGATGTCGTGGCTGGACCTGCAGCTGATGTTCAAGCAGTTCCCCAGCGGCTCGTCGGAGCTGAGCGCGTGGCTGGACACGGCCGTCATCAACGTGTTCGGAGGAGTTTGCTATATTGGAAAGCAGATTAGCGGGTTTATAACTGTCTCATATGTGGATGTGCTGGACATGCTTGTTGCAGAATGGGCACGGAGCGAGGCGTGGTGAGCACCAGCAAGTGGTCGGAGTCGGTGTGGCTGGTGGCGCCGCTGGTCGCCAAGCTGCCGCCCGCTGTGCAAGGCCGCGTGCTGAAGCAGGCCGGCCAGGTCCTGGAGAGCGGCTGGGGTGCCGGCTGCAGCGGCGGCTGCGCCAGCGCCGGCGGCGGCGGCGGTTCGCACCGCGACTGCAAGAGCCATCAGAGCCCCAGCTATAAAGGGTGAGCATCTGTTACTGCTCCTCTTGAATAGGGGCGGTAACCGCCACGTTCATCGTGTAAGACTGCATACTCGTTTGTTGTCCGCTGATTAATGAATTAATTGAGCACTCAACACCGCGCTTTCCTTTTGATACCCGAGAAACCGTATGACCACGATCAATGACGATTATAGAAAATCATTGGCGACTACAGCGAGTCTTACTCCGCTACACCATCGTGCCGCCGTTTAATCTTCTCTATTCGCCGACTATGTAGTAATGCAATATTAAGCTATTATACGAAATCACGCTAATCTCAGGATTCTATTACCCTTCTTCGCCGATCAGCATTCAAATTTGACACTCGGCTCAAAAATCCATTTTGCGGCCTTGCATAACAAAAAACTATTGTATCACTATTTTGGAAATAATTATTGTTTTATGGCGGTTCCCAATATTCGATCTATCCATAGTTTGCCTTACTAGAGACAGAAATTTGACATAAGGTCCATAAAAGTTATGTCAAATTTCTATCTCTAAGGCAAACCATGGATAGATCGAATATTGGGAACCGACATTAATCGAACTCAGTGATGTTGCGAACTTTTAGGAAGAAGGAAGTTGAGTTTAGGTGTAAAACTAATACTTGAACTGTATTGAACAAGGTCGGCTGGAGCCGGTGGTGGGGGCAAGAGGGGGGTGGGCGGCGGCGCGAGCTGCTCCTGCGGCGCGTCGGCCGTGCGCCTCGCCAACGAACCGCTGCTGTCTCTCGTACTGACTTGTCTGCGCAATCAGGACGACCAAAAGGTTAGTGACAATAATAGAAATAAAATAATTTGGACAGGGCGCACGGCGCGAAAAAAATTCGCCAGTTTATCGGTGCCAAAAATGCTTGTTTTGTCACCAGCAGTAAGGTCACGCTGTATTTCGCTCAGCTGTTTGCATGTACGAAAAAGGTTAACGTGAATCGTTCGGGTACCCATATCCTTATTGGTGGTGGCAATTCAATGGATCAATGACGCATAGCAGCCATATGGCTTGCGCTTATTTGAATCCGATAGCCGGTTGAGCAACCACCTATTGGAGAGTTTTTCTACAAAGTTATATGAGTATCTAATCTCTGAAATTGAGTTGAGAATTTTGAATCATGTGTTCACCTTTTACGACAGGAAAGTCTCCTAAGCTCGATCCACGCGCAACTGTCGCACTACCTGACACACGCGCGCGACCACGAGCGCAACGCGTGCGGCGACGCGTGGCACGACGAGGCGGCGCCCGACGCGCTGCAGCTGCGCTTCTCGCTGGCGGGCGGCATGTTCGACGCGATCCGCCGCTCCTACCAGCTCACCGCCGACTGGGCGCTGCTTCTGACGCAGCTCGTGGCGCACCAGCTCATCGACGCCTACAACAACAGGTACTTTGACGCGCTCGATCGACCACGAGCGCAACGCGTGCGGCGACGCGTGGCACGACGAGGCGGCGCCCGACGCGCTGCAGCTGCGCTTCTCGCTGGCGGGCGGCATGTTCGACGCGATCCGCCGCTCCTACCAGCTCACCGCCGACTGGGCGCTGCTTCTGACGCAGCTCGTGGCGCACCAGCTCATCGACGCCTACAACAACAGGTACTTTGACGCGCTCGATCGACCACGAGCGCAACGCGTGCGGCGACGCGTGGCACGACGAGGCGGCGCCCGACGCGCTGCAGCTGCGCTTCTCGCTGGCGGGCGGCATGTTCGACGCGATCCGCCGCTCCTACCAGCTCACCGCCGACTGGGCGCTGCTTCTGACGCAGCTCGTGGCGCACCAGCTCATCGACGCCTTCAACAACAGGTACTTTGACGCGCTCGATCGACCACGAGCGCAACGCGTGCGGCGACGCGTGGCACGACGAGGCGGCGCCCGACGCGCTGCAGCTGCGCTTCTCGCTGGCGGGCGGCATGTTCGACGCGATCCGCCGCTCCTACCAGCTCACCGCCGACTGGGCGCTGCTTCTGACGCAGCTCGTGGCGCACCAGCTCATCGACGCCTACAACAACAGGTACTTTGACGCGCTCGATCGACCACGAGCGCAACGCGTGCGGCGACGCGTGGCACGACGAGGCGGCGCCCGACGCGATCCGCCGCTCCTACCAGCTCACCGCCGACTGGGCGCTGCTTCTGACGCAGCTCGTGGCGCACCAGCTCATCGACGCCTACAACAACAGGTACTTTGACGCGCTCGATCGACCACGAGCGCAACGCGTGCGGCGACGCGTGGCACGACGAGGCGGCGCCCGACGCGCTGCAGCTGCGCTTCTCGCTGGCGGGCGGCATGTTCGACGCGATCCGCCGCTCCTACCAGCTCACCGCCGACTGGGCGCTGCTTCTGACGCAGCTCGTGGCGCACCAGCTCATCGACGCCTACAACAACAGGTACTTTGACGCGCTCGATCGACCACGAGCGCAACGCGTGCGGCGACGCGTGGCACGACGAGGCGGCGCCCGACGCGATCCGCCGCTCCTACCAGCTCACCGCCGACTGGGCGCTGCTTCTGACGCAGCTCGTGGCGCACCAGCTCATCGACGCCTACAACAACAGGTACTTTGACGCGCTCGATCGACCACGAGCGCAACGCGTGCGGCGACGCGTGGCACGACGAGGCGGCGCCCGACGCGCTGCAGCTGCGCTTCTCGCTGGCGGGCGGCATGTTCGACGCGATCCGCCGCTCCTACCAGCTCACCGCCGACTGGGCGCTGCTTCTGACGCAGCTCGTGGCGCACCAGCTCATCGACGCCTACAACAACAGGTACTTTGACGCGCTCGATCGACCACGAGCGCAACGCGTGCGGCGACGCGTGGCACGACGAGGCGGCGCCCGACGCGATCCGCCGCTCCTACCAGCTCACCGCCGACTGGGCGCTGCTTCTGACGCAGCTCGTGGCGCACCAGCTCATCGACGCCTACAACAACAGGTACTTTGACGCGCTCGATCGACCACGAGCGCAACGCGTGCGGCGACGCGTGGCACGACGAGGCGGCGCCCGACGCGCTGCAGCTGCGCTTCTCGCTGGCGGGCGGCATGTTCGACGCGATCCGCCGCTCCTACCAGCTCACCGCCGACTGGGCGCTGCTTCTGACGCAGCTCGTGGCGCACCAGCTCATCGACGCCTACAACAACAGGTACTTTGACGCGCTCGATCGACCACGAGCGCAACGCGTGCGGCGACGCGTGGCACGACGAGGCGGCGCCCGACGCGATCCGCCGCTCCTACCAGCTCACCACCGACTGGGCGCTGCTTCTGACGCAGCTCGTGGCGCACCAGCTCATCGACGCCTACAACAACAGGTACTTTGACGCGCTAGATCGACCACGAGCACAAAGCAGCAGCAGCAGTGGTCTCTAGGCCTTGGCTTTAACAGGGGTCCAGGGGTCCCGAAGCTTTGTCTCCGTATGCGGGAATAGTTGCAGGAAAAATATCTTCCCTGATAGCAAAGAGAATAAATAGTTATCTTTGCTGATAGTGTAAATAAGGTGGTCTCTTCCACGTAGGTGGTATAAGGCTTGCCTTTTTCGCTTCGGGGTGTTGTGGCTGGGGAAGCTGTATGGGCTAAGTATTCATGCATCGAATAAAAAATACACCGATTTCTTTACCACCGTATATTTGGACGATACATTTATTTATTAAGACATCATAGCAGGATAAACACAGACTTTGCCTTGGAAATATTCTACTGTGTCGATAAATCTACGGATATTTAGGTATTCCTTCAAAGAAATTGAAAGAATGTATGTTTGGAATATTCACAGCTCGCTAAATTACATTGAATCTAACTTCTAAATGCTATTCTCAATCATTTTGTTGAACATTCCAAAACTACGCAGCAAGTCCGTAACCATTAGGAAAACATATCTTTCTTGTTCCATCGCATAAATAAAGATCTAATAGTGCTCGCGTTGCTCACAAATCATTAACTTCATACGCTTTTAAGGCTAAGATTTATATAGCATGTTTTGGTTTCACCAGAAATACCAATAATGGACTGTAATTCTATATGCCAGATCCGTCCATGAGTAAATACTATAATTTTTGGAAGTATTGTGGAAGCCTAACTATGCTAGACAGGGTTATTTTTAAAATACCTCTAAGATGATCAATATTTAGTCAATACTTTTATAGTAATACTTTTATAGTAACTTTTGCTTGCTCTAAGCAAGTGTAAATCGACAAAGAAAATAATTCAACTTTAATATTCTTTCATATGAGAAATGTGCAGTATTAGTAATACTGTATTACATAAATGAAGATTTTCATATCCTTTTCGCACCCGTCCTAAAGTCGATTGCATTAAATCTGCAAAATAAAAACATTTTCTTAGTGGTGCAGTAGAGTGATTAAAATTAAAAACTTGTCATTTATTGTCTTTGATTTAAAAATAGCCCCACACGTCTCAGCAGTATAAGTATCTGTAGACTTGCTGCGTAGGGTGGCCCCACGAATGCGTCGCTACAATAAGTTTATTGCAGTCTGTGTCACAGCAACTTGTTCACCACGTTGATCGACATGCTCGCCACTCTGATACACTCCACACTAGCGGAGGGCGGCGACGACAACAACAGGAAGCACTACCAGAACCTGATGAAGAAGCTCAAGAAGGAGATCGGCGACCGGCACGGGCCGAGCGTCCAGGCTGTGCGGCAACTGCTGCCTTTGTCGAAGAATACCATCATTGAGGTAACAAACAACAATCAATCAAAGACTTTTAATATAACCGGAATAAATTAAAAATTAAAAAAAAACACCAAAAACCATTATTCGCCACAATTCAAAGTCAAACCCTTCTATTTGATACCCATATTGAGGGAGTTGTTAAAAATATATATTTAATTCGCCATTTTTTGGTGGCGGCCATCTTACCCCACCATACCCATATTGGGAGTTGTGAAAAAATATATCATATGCAATGTGCCCTTTCATGTGCCGATTTTCATCAATAGGATGAGGAAGTCGTCTGTAAGTCTGTAACTAAAGTTAAATGGTTCTAAATCATGAAGTTTTAGGCGACTTAACTAATTTACAGAACCTTGTCTTAAGAATAAAGCGGTCAGCACTTTTTCTGGTATTTAATAATTGAGAAATTTCAGGTCATAGCTTGCGAACCGCTCGGCTGTTTGGTGGATCAAAAAGGGAACAAGATTACAGGGTTTGATAGCGACAAGAAACAGGTATGGACTTGCTCTAATTATTTATTGAAGTATTCTTTGATACGCCTCATAATAAATGCGAGGTTTGTTATTGCAGGGTCTCCGGTTGACAGACAAGCAGCGGGTGTCAAGCTGGGAGCTGGTGGAGGGCGGTCGGAATCCCGCACCACTCTCTTGGGCTTGGTTCGCGGCGACCAAAATCGAGAGGAAACCGCTTACGTATGAAAACGCGCACAGGTGAGGCAAACATAATATTACACTAGCTGACCCGGTAAACGTTGTTTGGCCGTTTAGGGATATAAAAGATAACTTACGACCTTCTATCAGTTTTAAAGAACATACACAGAAAATTTCATAACTATCGGTCGAGCAGTTTCGGAGGAGTTTGGTAACAAAAATGGCACGAAAATTTTATATATTAGAGAAGATGAGGTCTTAAATATGTGTCCAATTAGATCAAATCGCTTCATGATTATCGCTTATCCTATTAGTGGTATGCTACACTATGGCTACACTATACGTTCGGACGCACTTTGAGTGCATATTACATTGTTTGTGAATACGGTTGAAAGTCTAATTTGCATAATGCGACCCTATTTGCGTATCAATGTGCGTGCATACACTCGCACGCATGCATTCATGACCGCGCCTTGTTTGGATGAAGTATTTCGTGCCCGTGCCATAAAAAATAAAAACTAGATATTTAAAAAAATACAATTTATTCAGTCTCTTTTCGACTTGGTTAAATTCTTTATTAATGTATGAATACTCTACTGTCCCCTTTGTACTGTTACGCTCTCATCTACGTCATTTCATAATTCTTTAAGCTCAGCTCAGTGGCAGGACGAGTTTGCGAACCCTCGTAAACTTAGTTTTTTGTCTTTAAAATGTTATCACCAATATAGAGCTATTGTAATATGCCTTGTCATTATAGTACCTATATGAAATAAAGTATATTTTAATTTGATTTGGTTTGATAACTATTTATTTTTTTACAGGTTACTGAAATACCACACGCATAGTCTCGTCAAACCATTGAGCTATTACTTGGAGCCGCTTCCATTGCCACCCGAAGATCTTGATGCCAACGACAGCAAACAGGTATGAATCACACTGAAAGTTCGTACATTTTTTTTTAACTAAATAGGCTAGCGCTCGACTTTGGTCACACCTGATGGAAAGTGATGATGCAGTCTAAGGTGGAACACGCTTGCCTAGGAGATGCCTTATCAATCTTGATTTAGGCGCCCAGGGGGCCTACCACTGTGACTTAAAGCAATATTATGTAACATTGTTTTGACATTTTCATACAATGTCAGTATGGAAATTTTAAAACAATATTACTTTAGATCACGGTGGTAGGCCCCCAGGTTGTAAGTGACTGGAAAGACAGTGCCTGGGAGTATTCCAGGCCTTTACAGTACGTATGTACGTATGGTACAGGAACGAGGAATGAAACCGCTTCGAACGTGTCTTTGGTACGAAGACTACGAGTATGTATGGGTGGAAGCCTTTTCGATGCCTTGCCGTTCTATGTTTAAAAGGTGACGGGGAAAATCAAATTAAACAGTTCCTGTACACACTGCGAAATATATTCTAAAGAATACCGACAGACAGTAACGAATAAAAAAAAAAAAATAATTGCACGTGTGTGTATATGTTTGTTACTTCTTCACGGCGCAACTGTTGTAGTGTTATACACTACCATCTTACTCAATCAACCCTTCAGTATCCCCAACCTACAAACTGACAATCAGTTGCCTCGTCTGTAGCCTACGCCCACCTTCAAACCCCAAAGCACGTCACTAGATGATAAACCGGAGAAAGGCACATCCCTAACGAGACGTAACCAACAGTTAGTTAGTCGCACTCGGACAGCCAACGCGTTCAGTCCCTGTTCGGGCGCCATCTGTGTAGCGTGGTACGGTACTAACTTGTGTTTGCGGTCGGCGGTCGGCAAACATGACCGATCAACGCCACTTACTACGTCGATTATTAGATAGGGAGAAGATAGAAAGAAGATAGCTCGGTCGGTGTCCAGCTTGAACCTTTCGGGTCAAGGGCCGTTCGTGTGTCCGTCGCTCGTCGAGGCTGTAACTTCAGGGTAGTCGGGAATTAAATTAAACAAAGAGATTGACCAGAAAAACATTCACGATTGTATTCAAAATTTAAATTGGGTTAGTAGTACATGCGCTTGGCTTACTGGCTAAAGTACTAGGCGAATAGTCTAGAAATCGAGGCCGAGCTATTCCTGTTCTTGACGATAATTGCGTGACGAAATACTCTAATAGGAAGCGCTCGCGAAAAAAGGGGTAGGTGAAAGTCCATAGAAAAAATGGGTTTACGATACGGATTGTCCGGTGTTCCTAAGTGCGCACGTCGTGAAGAGCTGGCAGGGGCGTACGGGGTACGCGTTGGCGTCTCACTGCTGTTCCATCAGGAGCGGAGTTGGTGGTCGTGCTCCCGACCACGTGTTCGACCGGGTGCGGCGTGCTCGTTCGCCCGAGGGCGTCACTTTTTCGACAATCACTTCACTTCACCACACTGTTTCGCTTATTGTTACTTTACATCAGCGGTAAGATTCCAGAGCAAAAAACGAACGTTCGCCAAAGCGCCGGCTATATAAAAAATATGGCGATCACGCGGCGTGACCAGCCATGTTGAAAAAAATGTCGCTCGCAGCAGTCGCGATGTGCGAGCGAGGGGGGCTTAGATGCCCATTTTAAGGCAGTCGCGAAGCGACCAGCGAACTTGTGCTCACTCCAGGGGAAGTCTGGAGCCCTGATGCGGCTTCACATAGCGGCCTAGTGAGCCGTTTTAGGTTGGAGGGACTGAACGCGTTGGCTGTCCGAGTGCGACTAACTAACTGTTGGTTACGTCTCGTTAGGGATGTGCCTTTCTCCGGTTTATCATCTAGTGACGTGCTTTGGGGTTTGAAGGTGGGCGTAGGCTACAGACGAGGCAACTGATTGTCAGTTTGTAGGTTGGGGATACTGAAGGGTTGATTGAGTAAGATGGTAGTGTATAACACTACACTGTTGGACCAATTTGGAGATAGATAGATAGATAGATTTTATATTCTATCTTTGAGCAACCACGTGTTTGGATTGGTTCAGTTAAGTACAGTGACTAATGAATTTGTTTGATAGGACAATGGAAGCTTGGACTCAAGCCCCACCGGCTCCGGAAAGGGACGGAAGATGTCGTGCAAGATGAACAACAAAATAAGCAAAAAACCCAAACCGACTACACCGGTGAGTAAACAGTTACATTAAATTCATGTATTTATAGTATTTACACTCAGTTTTATACAAGAAACATTTAATTGTATGGGACGGAAAAAATCCTCACAGTGGAAGTCGGTCAAATTTTTTCAAATACTAGCTGTTGCGCATGGCTTCGTTCGTATGAATTTTAGTTTCAACATATCCCATTAAGTGATGATTACCTTAAAAGATAGACGTAATTTGGTGTCGCGGTCATTTTTTAGAATTTTTGAAGGTGAACAACTCCGTAATAACACTTTTGCGTAACTTTACCCGTTTATGCAGCACATACAACGGAAACTCTCGAAAAGGAAAATTTTTTCTCGTTTATGCAACATTTTAAGGGTTCCATACCAGAATGGTAAAAATGGAACCTTGTGAGACTTTCTCCGTCCGTCCGTCCGTCCGTCTCACTCGATTATTTATTGATGCTCTGCTCTTATCTACTATATAAAAATAAGTCGGGTTTTCCTTCCTGACGCTATAACTCCAGAACGCACGAACCGATTTCCACGGTTTTGCATTCGTTGGAAAGGTCTCAGGCCCCCTGAGGTTTATAGCAAAGAAAATTCAGGAAAAATTAAAAAATGTTACATAAAACGAAGCCATCTGGTGGCGAAACGGAGTTCGCCGGGTTTGCTAGTTACTTATGTTATAGGATAGCCTATGACATTCCTCGATAAATGAACTATTTAACACAAGAATATTTTATTAATTCGGACCAGCAGTTTCAGAGATTGACGCATTCAAACAAACAAAGACACTGTACAGCTTTATAATATTAGAAGTAGATTTTATAGTGCAACATTTGTTCAGACGAACGGCGTGCCCGGAGGCGCGGGCGTGGGCGCGGCGGCGGCGGGCGCGCAGCAGCCGCAGTTCATGCAGCAGCAGCAGTGGTTCCCGCCGCCCGGCGCCGGCCAGGCCTACTACAACCAACCGGGTGAGTTGCACTGGAGTGTGTGCCACATACAGACGAATTTAATTTTTATGACCTGAAAACTAGCGAGAGACATAATATCAGCATAACAACTTGCAACAAAATGCGCCTAAGTAATTTTGTCGATACCATGTACTGTTTGTCGATGGCCATGAATATTTTTTTTCCAGGGCACAGCTCCATACAAGTTTCGGCCATGTCCTTTGGAGTCCAGGCGTTGTCTCTAGTTTAAAGACTTCATCTATATATATGATATATATATATTTCAGGTGCGGGGGTAAGCCCGCGCAGCGTCGCGCCGCCGTCCAACACGCAGTCGAAGCAGGCGCTCAGTAATATGCTGCGTCAACGGGTGCCCTATTCGCAACTGTCGCAGATGCAGGTACTGACTCATTTTAAGGGAACAAGGAAATTCAACAATCAGTGATATTGTATTTAATTCACTGATTATTCAAAAGCGCCCGTAAGTAAGGCCTATGTTATTAAATATTTGAATGGAGAAATAGATCCACTATACCTGTCAATAAGTGACAAAGTCAGCATTGGGGTAAAATCCTGAAAAAAGCCCATTACATGATGCAAAAATTCCACTCTATTGCTTTCTGTGCAAAACGTTAGTCATAATAATTATAATAAAACCTGTATGTGTATACAGGGTGGCGGATACCCCGGCGCGCCCCATCCTCGAGGGCCCTACCCACGTCAGGGCATGAGGCAGATGCAGCCTAACCAGATGGGCCAAATGCAACCCAAGTAAGATAAACTTGTTAATTGTTATTCCTTTACTCTTTTACTCGTAAGTCGTACATAAATTACAAGGTATGTAATGTATTGTACGTAGTTACAGCTTTCTTATAAGCACAAAGTTAGAGTGGGGTAAAATGAATACCAAATTAGTTCGTTTTTAGGGTTCGGAATTATAAATGAAATGGAACCCTTATCCGACGTTGTTGGACTGTTAGCCACTTATGGCCGTTTTTTTCGTAAGGAAATTCAAATGAAATACTGAGCTCCATGGTTCTTTAGAGTTATAAAAACAAAAATTTAAAGCCTGTAAGTTAATCCAATCCAGAGGTAGAGCCGTAGCTATAACCACTTAATAAAAAAAATATATGTGATGGAAAGAAAATCAAACCTGAAATAACAAAAAGAAAAATAAAGCTTTTAAATGCTCTTGGTCGTGTAGAATACTCGATGCGCGAGACTAACTCGCACTTGACCGGTTTTTATATTATGCTAGCAACTGTATTATATTGTCTACTAGTATCAATTTCTTCTTACAATTTTTTTGCAATAATGAAACGGTGTTTTTACAGTCAAATGAATCCAATGGGCGGTATGGGGGGTATGGGCCCGATGGGACAGATGGGTGGCGTCCAAATGGGCCCCAACCAGATGGGAGCAGCCCAGATGGGTGGCGGACAGATGGGTGGCGCGCAGATGGGAGGCGGACAGATGGGTGGTGGTCAGATGAGCGGCGGGCAGATGGGCGGGATGAGCGGCCAGATGTTCGGAGGACAGTACGGTGGGATGCAACAGGGATACGGCTACGGACAGCCGATGATACAAGGAGGACAACAGCAGATGATAAATCAGGTATAGCACGCGGCGTATAAGTTGAACTGCGCAGAACTCATTTTCGGTCGTCAACTAAGATGCGGCACCTCAGACTGCCGCAATTTTAGGTCAACTTACTTGCCACGCTACTATTTTAAACGAATGATAAGACTTCCTTCTCAAGTCTCATATTGCCCATTTATCTCGCTGGCATATATATAATAATATTATGAAAAGTAGAAATGAGTTTTCATATTCTTCTTCTTTGTCGTGGCGCTCTTGACAGAGCGGTCGTGGTCATCAAATTAGGAGCTGACACTGTTCGAGGCCGATGTTATTGTCCTCACGAGCTTACGACTTAATACTGATTGATCTTATCTCTTCTTTAGGGAATGGGCCAAAGCGGTCAAATGGGTCAAATGAGCCAGCAGGTTAATCCGATGGGTCAAGGTGTGAATTCGATCGGACAAAACGTTGGCCAAATGAACCAGGGTGTCGGGCAATCCACGCAGATGCCCCAGGGGATGGGCCAGATGGGACAGGGGATGGGTCAAATGGGGCAAGCGATGGGTCAAATGGGACAGATGGGGCAGGGCGGCGGCATCGGCGGCATGAGCAGTCAAACGGCGCCGATGGGCCCTCAAGGAGGCAACACAATGGGCGGCTTCCCGGGACAACAGACATTCCAACAGGTAAAAATCATAATATCCCCGCAGGTTTTTTATTAGTAGCTGGCCCCGCTCGGGTTATCCCGTAGATAGGTAAAATCCTTCCTTATCCCTTGTCTACATCAGATAAAGCAAGCCTCTGTCCAACATTCAGCATTTCAACCGAGGAATGGTAAATGGAGTCAGTAAAAGTCTCACCTGATGGTAAATAATTCAGTTAAAGATTCTTAACTAATCGCAAATGGTCTCACGAGCCTATGCATGCGTGCGTAGAGAAAATTTTGTCTGTATAGTTTCGATCTTTTTTCTCTGTCTATAATGGACATAATATTATATGGACTGACAGAGAAAGATCGACAAAAGTAAACAAAATCATCTCTACATACACGTACTAGCCCCGCAGAATGCTTAATCGCTTGGTAGTGCGTATTTGTCGCGAGCGTGGCATAAACCCGTGGCCAGTTCCAGCCATTCTAGATTATAGCTCAAAACTATAATCTAGTAATGGAAAACTTGCAATATTTATTTATGTTCTTTCCCCTATTTTGTTCCACGACTGCCCAAAAAAGGAGTGTAGTGTTTTTAGGGTTCATGTAATAAAGTGCAGCAGTAATGGTGGAATAAACTCGAAGAGAAATATATACATATATACATGTATGTATTGAGTGTCTTTATTCCACCATAACGGCTGAACAAATTTGGACATATGGGGTATCGTTAGAATCCTTCTTATATCATTCAGAGTAACATAGGCTTTATTTTTTTTGGAAAATCCGTTTCACCACAAGGCGGCCCTTTTTTGAATTTTTTAATTATTATTTACTTGTTCCAGAACATGATGGGCGGTCGCGCCGGCCAAGAGGCGTATCTGGCTCAACAGAGGCAAAACGCGAGGCCGCCGTACATGCAGGTAAAAAACTAGAATTTTCCCAAGCTTTTATTTGACTTGCTAAGTTCCACTGTTCGTGTCTTATGGGTTATATCTTGCGCACTGAATTAGAACCGTTCTTAACCTACGGAGTTGAATTTTTACATGGTTGCCACATTTAAGATTGACTGCTAAGTGACAATGAGGGAAATGTTGTATTGTCATTTAATGTTTCCTTTTCTCATTGTGACTAAGTAAATGAGGAAGCCTCCTCCTTCCTAAGGACTAAGAAAATGTTGAAAATTTTTGTTTGTGTCAACAAACGTTCATTATATTTGGTTTTTGAAATTTGAATGGTTTGGAGCTATCCTCAACTATTAAACTTTTAATTACTCTCATTAATTTTTATGAAAATGAAATAATATCTCTTAACAATGGCAAACGTTGTTTTGCCATTAGGGATATAAAAATAAAAAAACCTTACAATCTACTTTCAGACATACCCATGCAAAGAAAATTTCATAACAAAAATTGGCACTAGTATTTTATGTATTAGATTGAGTCCACCTCCGGTCGCGGTCGCTCCAAGGGTCCAAGCTAACGGTGGTCAGGCTCAGGAGTGAGGAACCCGATCAAGCTGCTTATAAGCGTGTTGATAACAAAATATTGTTATTTGCAACAGCAAGCACCTAACGTGACGATGGGCGGCATGGGCGGCGCGGCGCCTCCGTACCCGCGCGCCATGCAGCCGGCGCAGGCGGGCCAGTACCCGCAGCAAATGGCGCAGCAGCGCATGCGGCACCAGATGCAGCAGCTGGCCATGCAGCAGCAGGGCCCCCTGCACCAGCACCTGCAGCAGCGACAGTACCAGCAGTATTAAATAGCCCGACAGGAAGGCAGCTCACATATTCGAGCCGACAGTGTAGGGCTCAATTCACACCGCCACTGAATGGAATTGAAGCTACTTTTTGCAACGAAATTGTATATACCAAAATGAACTTTATTTCAATTGTATAATATACAAATTAAATAAGCTGCTGTCAGCGCCATCTGTGGATTCTGCGAGAAGTGGCGCGAACAGGGATTAGTTTGGGTAGGACACAGCAGTATAGTATGGTGCCAAGCGTTTACGAAACAATTCACTCATCACTGGAATATTCGAGCATTCCAGCGAATTCGTGCGCCTTCTTGCGTCACGAGACGAAATTGACGCTTCCATTCCATTCTGCCGCGGTGTAAATTGAGCCTTACGACGGATACTGCTTTAGAGAACTGGTTAAAACATAGTACTAGTAGGTATTATAATATGTATAGATAGTAAAAGTTAAAAATGCTCTAAGCGTTAAGACGTGGAGGGGCGTTCATTTTTAGATAAGACGATCTATACACCAACCAATAAATAAAATGAAAAAAATATGTAAAATTAAGTTTCTGTCAGCTAACAATTTGTTGATATTTCATAAACAATTGTATCTATAAGGTACCCTTTTTAATTTTTGTAATTTATAAGTCTTTGTATTAATTAATATTTTAATCAACTTTTATAAATAAATCTTTATAAACTTTTATTAATCAATTAAGCTTTACTCTTTGGTAAATTTCTAAAATATTTCTTTTGGTTTTTGCTACCCATTATTTTTTATCTTGATCTAGTTTTATTATTTTCTCTCTATTAAGCGAATGACGAATTTCTCATTAAAATTAATATTATGTAACAGTATAAGGTGTGTGTTCACTAGAATTTGCTACGTAGCTATGCTATATTTTATTAATTTCACCAGTAGCACTTGATTTGAAACTCAAGCGAGACTATTAGTGCGTTTGACACAAACGTAGCTTAGCTATTATACCACAGATACAATATCTTTGGTGAACAATCGGCCTTAATTAAATCAACTATAGCTAGACCGCTATAAACTTGGCCCTCCCATGGTCTGCAGGACGCGGGGCGGGAGGTACTCAACCACTGATCTCTATTCTATGGATTAAACATTCTATACAATTCAGGCTAGGTTTACTGTGGGATCCACAGTATAATAATACCACAAATAGAATAGGGATCAGTGCGCTCAACTAATCAGCTGTCAGAGACTGACGTGAATTACGCTCATTACGCTACACACGATGATATTAATCTTGCGACGTGGATAATGATACATACTTAAGAAAATACCATAGGCGAATTCTCAAGATGCGAGTCTTACATCGTATCGTGTATAGCCAATCGCACACCCGCCCCGCGTTCCGCAGACCATGGAAGGGCCACGTTTATAGCGGTCAAGCTATAGGCTATACGTAGGCTCTGTGGGTATAGAAAACTCAAACTTTATTTTTTAGTTGACAAGTAAAACTGAACCTAATGTATACAAATATAACTAAATTTATTTATACTGATAGTATAATTTTATATAAAAGTACACTGCTAATTTTGTAAATATTGATGTAGATATAATAAAATAAATTATGTTAATGACTTGTTTTATTCAATATTCAATGATAATTTTTTGTATGAGGATATTTTCAAAATAGTTTAAATAGGTTGTCTTAAGGTGTTGCGGCCCTACCAGCCCGCGAAATTCAAATTTTATTTAGTTTTTCGCAAATATTAGACTAACTACACATTGTAGATTTATGGCAATGCATTTTGCGGGCCTACTTTTTATGCATCTACACGTTTTTAATAGAAACTTTGCTCGAAAGTTCCCACTCATCTCATAAAAAAGAAAGATAATTTCCCGAAAGATAATTTTTTGCAGTTTCCCAGATTTTGAGCTATCGGGAAAATATGTGCGTTTTAGGAAACTAAATATCACTTGCTTAGCGGTGAAGGAAAACATCGTGAGGAAACCTGCATGCCAGAGAGTTCACAAAAATGTTCTCGATGGTGTGTGAAGCCCGCCAACCCGCACTTGGCCAGCGTGGTGGGCTATGGCCAAACCCCTCTCAGTCTGAGAGGAGACCCGTGCCCAGCAGTGGGACATAAAAAGGGGTTGAGAAGTGAGAAGTGAGGGAACCAATTCGAAGTAAATGAGTACCTATTGTTGAGCAGAGTTTTTGTTAAAAACATGTAGATGCATAAACGTTGTGCCCGCAAAACACATTCTTTAACCTTCGATGTATAATTAGTCCACTATGAGCGAAAAACTAAATAAAATTTGAATTTTCGCGCCCGGATGGTACCCATCGCCCTTAACTCAAAAGGCTTAGTCCTTTAAGGGCAATGGGTAACATCCGGGCGCGAAAATTCAAATTTTATTTAGTTTTTTGCTCATAGTGGGCTAATTATACATCGAAAGTTAATGGCAATGTGTTTTGCGAGCACAGAATTTATGCATCTACATGTTTTTAATAAAACCTCTGCTCAACAATACTCATTTACTTCATATTGGTTCCCGATAGCTCGAAATCTGGGAAACTGCAAAAAATTATCTTTCGGGAACCAATATGAGATGAATGGGAACTTTCGAGCAAAGTTTCTATTAAAAACATGTAGATGCATAAAAAGTAGGCCCGCAAAATGCATTGCCATAAATCTCAAATGTTTAGTTAGTCTAATATTTGCGAAAAACTAAATAAAATTTGAATTTCGCGGGCTGGTAGGGCCGCAACACCTTAAGGTTTAACAGTTGAGAAAAAAAACGGATAACCCCTAAAACAGCCCTTTTCATTTTCCCATACAAACTGAGATGTTGAAATGACGCAATTTGATTGGTTAGGTTAGGGCCTTACGCGGGACAAACGGGCCGAACAATATTTGTAACGCGTCCGCAGGCACTGCTAGTTTTTTATATATTAGATAAATAGGTAGTTAAATAATAACAAGATATCTTTAAAAAAGTCTCTCATATTGAAGCGTGAATAAATCTTTAATCATAAACAAAAGAGCTTGAACTCAGAGCCTTTCAAAATCAGCTGTCGCCTGTCTCTGTGGACTTTGAGTTGACAGTTCAAAAATAAACAATGCGTTTCGAGTTCGGGTTGAGTTGAGGTTATGTTTATATTTTTATAATGTTTGGGCCATTTTAACAAAGTAAATAAATGTCTCAATAATGTATAATATAATAAGGACAAATAGAGTCTATAAATTAAAGTCTCTCATAGTTAGTATAGTTGAGACAAGAAACTTACAGACTATTAGTCAAAGTGAAATTCCAAAAGTGGTTACCGGTGATATTCGTAAATTATTGAGACAAAAGGGAATACCAGTTCAAGACGGGTTCACATCAGTAACAACAAAATGCTCGATATGCGCAAACGAAAAGGATGATCAAAAGAAAAACGAAAATAAACTTTATGTCAACAAAACAACAGGTACCGTATATTTCTGAAAATAAATCCTACTAAAAAGAACCAAATTCACACACCCCGATTGACATAATATTCTTATCTGGGCTACATACTTTCATTTGATTTTAATTTCAACTTTCTACTAAAAATAGGTCCTTAACTGTTAAGCTATGGTGAATCATAGAACTAAATGAATGAATTGGTATGTGCTTTTATTTTTATTTATATAGAATTTTTTATTTATATAGAATATACATATACTAGCTGACCCAGCAAAACATTCTTTTGGCCTATAAATTATTTCTCACTTAGGCATTTACATCATATTCTCAGACCTACCAAGTAATAACAAAAAAAACACACAAAAGTTGGTCAAGACATTTCGGAGGACTTTTGTTAGATGGAACCAGGCTTCGTTATTTGTTATTTGTTATGCGGCTACGCTGTATTTGTCCAATATTTGTTATGTGAGCAAACAACAAACATGCTATCCACACTTGGTGCAATGTGCCAAATGTTTGCGTTTAGGTGGCATGTTTGTCAATAGTTTTGTGGTCTGTGGTCACAAATAAAATGGACATGTTGACTGTGGCTGCAGCTTATTTTTACTTGAATGCAACTTACCAATACCAGTTGAAACACCAAAGAGAATATAATCACTACATTGTAAGTTATAATCACGACTGTCGTAAGCAAGTGAACTCGAGTGATTGAGGGAACGATGTCTGCACAGTCAACACAAATATTTGTCTTGTTCGTGTCCTTTGAAGTGTGTGTAAAAACCGACAAGAGGATGGATAATATTTGCTATATTTTGCCCTTATGTGTTATTCGTGCAAATATAGCAAATATAGAATATATGAACCACCCACACTTGGTCGTATGCGGCTGGATAATGAATAACAAAGTGTGGTGGCGCCTTTACAATTTCTGATCATGAGAATTTTATTTATTAAAGAATTAAATTTTTCTAGGATACTTTTTATGCCCCAACTGCAACATTCATGGAGAGTGGAGTGTTTTGGAGAGATTACTTAAGAAATCAAAAATAGATGGCTCAACCAAAGATTATATTGAGAACCTACGCAAAGAAGTGGAAAAGTTCCGAGCAGCCTGGCAAAAAGTACTTGATGAAACAAAGTCCATTCAAACTTTAAGTGACACTGAGTTACTGGATCTTTTTCGACTATTTGAATTTCCTGTAAGTAAAGAATTATGCTTTAAACAATAATTAGGTATAATTTATAATGTAAAAATATTTTTAAAGTCAAGGTTAAATTCTCAATCATGTAATATTATAGCGTGAGTTTGCATTAAAGTAATCCTAGCTTGTATTGAGTCACAATAACTGTTTTTTTGAACATGATGATATTAAATGTTGATCTGTTTTATAGTTCCAATGGTTTGGGCTGGATATATCAGTGATTGAATAAGTGAATCAAATTTTTTTCAGTATCACCATGAAGCTGGAAAAGTACTATCAGACATTAGAGTATCAAATGACCACACAGTATTATATTTCCCCTTAAAGAATTCTCTAGACAATGTAGTAGGTTATCGCAAGCTCCAAGCGGGGAGGGAAGAAGAGGTGGAGAATCATGGCTTATATACGGGGGGCTTGTTTTACTGCAGAGCTACCAAGGTCAACCGTTCTGACCAGGCCATACTTGTACCTAGTATACAGGATGTACTACATTTGGCTGCAAGTAAAATTTCTGGTAAGAATCTTTTTTAGTATACAAGTAATTGAAATTCATAGATAATAATAATTCCAAAGACAATAGACTTTTCTTTAATCACGAAGAATGATTCTGTGCGTCCCATAATTTTGCTTTGCATTATCATACAACACTACACTGTGCTCATCATCCTGAGACCTCAGCTCTTAGGTCTCATTGTGCCCAATAATCACATCAGTGTATAGTGTCCTTCTTATCAAAATAAAAGCTTTTAAAAAACAGTTAATACATTACTGCCTCAGAGTACATTAATTGACACTGCGGTGATTCCTACCTGGACAGACTCCGCAAAAAGAGTCCTTCCACCAGTAATCTACACATACATTTTTATTACATCTTTGCTAGCGGGATAGTGACCACATTTTATACAAATATCAGTTTTGTTTTGGAATTTTCTTTGGAGTACAGAATCATTTATTTTTTGTTGTAAGGAATTTATTTAGTTTATATATAATACAAGTACCTACCTAATATTTGTTCGTCCTAAGCTAGCCTAGTGAGGGTTGTCAAAAAGTCATCCTAGATTTTATTTAACTTACAGGTACTTTTGTTTGGCTAAGCAACTGCAGTCTTCCACCAATACTGTTGCCAACTCTGGAAAGTTACCAGAGGCTATGTCTGTGGGGAGATTGGGACAACATGACTGTTGTGGCTGAGAAATTGGGAGAAGAAAGATGCCGCTTTGTGAGGTTTGTCCCTGCTATAACCTGCGCTGATGTATAATCAAAAAACCCTGTTAGAGAAACACATTCAAACTGAGTTACAACATGAGTAACTTTTTGTGCATAGTGTTGCCAACTCTTAGGGTCTATCATCATTTTTAAAGATGCCATTTTTTTGGTCTCAAATGTTTTATAACTACCCACCATACTCAGCATCTTTGGAATAACAACTAGTCTGTAACAGGACTATTTTTTGAACCACAAACTAGAGCAAAAAATTCTTCGCAAAAAACTCCAATGCCAATCAATTTTTACCTTCATCCGAGACCCTAGAGCTCCTAAGAAGATGAACGAGATTTCCAGTTTCAAATTCGTTCACAAGAATACACCTATACTAAATACAAGTTGTTTTTATCCCAAGGACAATATCTGAACTGTAGTGCCTTCCTGTGTAAGTGCACAACTTTTATCCTATCTTATAACCAGACCTACAGATGGATTGGTGACGGCTACCGAGGCGGCGAGCGCTGCGCTGTCTCTCAAGGCTCTAGTGGCGGACGCGAAGCCCGCAGCGCACCGCTCGATCACCACGTTCGCAGCGCTCAGAGACGACGTGTATTCAGAACTCACCAACATCGATAAGGTGACAAATCTTTTCATCATGTGCATCTGTGCCTACACTAGGCCTGACCAATACGCATTTTTTCATTAATTAGGTGACTAGGCAAAATGTTACCCTTTAGGGTATGAAAAATACTAAATAGCTTACGCCCTTGGTCAGTAGCCAATGCTCGTGCGTTGACCACACCGGACCAGCCGGGGACGGCGCAAGCGGGGAGCGCGCCGGGAGGTTGGCTCGCCACACATGTTGACGTATTCACGGCACGGCAGGCACCCAAAAAGGCACTTTACATACTAATTTATATTCACTTATGTCATTGTTCGTATTTCATTAAATGTATACCAATGCCTACTTATTTATTTACAATCATCACCAACTAATACACTCTAGTCTTCAACATATCTACAAGCTGTTTCGTTGGTCGTGTAAGACCGTCTGTCAACCGCGTGTCCGTCACTTCATTAATCTCAGCAATGAATCTCAGCCTGAAATAATCTCGTTCTAGATGACGTCCCGCCAACGACTATAATGTATAATGTTATGTTTCGTTAAGTTTTATGTATGGTGCATTAATAATAAAAATAAAATAAATAAATAAATAATGATGGAACGGCCTAAAGTCAATGAATTTTTCCAGGTCCGAGGCGTGAAATGGCGTCGCTTCCCCGCCCTGACGCGCCTGCTGGGCGGGCACCGGCGCGGCGAGCTCACGGTGCTGACGGGCCCCACCGGCTGCGGGAAGACCACGCTCTGCGCGGAGATGTCCCTCGATCTCGCGCAGCAAGGGGTGAGTACCTCTTTTCTAGTTGTCGCTATAGGGACATGCAACGCGTACGTCAATTTTAGCATTGTCAGACATTGTAGGAAGATGGGTTCCGGATCCCGACCTACTCATACCTAGTATTGACGTGAAATGAGAGTTTTTGTTAGTGAAATAAATATTGCCAAAAGTCCGTATATAATTTGAGTTTTGAGATTTGCCCCATCACATTCAGGCAATAACTATGCGGAACCCCCTTTAATGAGTTAACTCTATTTTTGAACAAATACTTTTCCATACGCGGTGCAGGTAACCACTCTATGGGGAAGCTTCGAGATCCGCAACTTCCGTCTGGCGCGCACCATGCTGCAGCAGTTCGCGGGCGTGCCGCTCGAGCAGCACCTGCAGGACTTCCCGCGCTACGCCGACCAGTTCCAGAAGCTGCCCATCTACTACCTCGCCTTCCACGGACAACAGCCCATCAAGGTCGTGATGGAGGTAGGATGTAGATAGTAATAGTGCTTCTAACTACCATTACTATACTGATTACTGACTGACTGGTGACTGATTATACCTGACCGGAAAATAAAAAATCCAGCAATTTTTTTATTTTTTTGTGGCCTAATTTTACTTGAGATACCTATGCGAACACTTATAGATACCATTACACACATACAGGCAGTAGAACACGCGCGATACATGCACGACATAGCGCACGTGGTCGTCGACAACGTGCAGTTCATGCTGGGCCTGGGCGAGGAGGGCGACCGCTACCTGCGGCAGGACGCCGTCATCGCCGCCTTCCGCACCTTCGCCACCGCCAGACACTGCCACGTCACGCTCGTCATGCATCCCAGAAAGGTGACAACTACTTGCGGCACTCGCTGCTAGACGACATAGCGCAGTTCATGCTGGGCCCAGGCGAGGAGCGACCGCTACCTGCGGCAGGACGCCGTCATCGCCGCCTTCCGCACCTTCGACACCGCCAGACACTGCCACGTCACGCTCGTCATGCATCCCAGAAAGGTGACAACTACTTGCGGCACTCGCTGCTAGACGACATAGCGCAGTTCATGCTGGGCCCAGGCGAGGAGCGACCGCTACCTGCGGCAGGACGCCGTCATCGCCGCCTTCCGCACCTTCGCCACCGCCAGACACTGCCACGTCACGCTCGTCATGCATCCCAGAAAGGTGACAACTACTTGCGGCACTCGCTGCTAGACGACATAGCGCAGTTCATGCTGGGCCCAGGCGAGGAGCGACCGCTACCTGCGGCAGGACGCCGTCATCGCCGCCTTCCGCACCTTCGCCACCGCCAGACACTGCCACGTCACGCTCGTCATGCATCCCAGAAAGGTGACAACTACTTGCGGCACTCGCTGCTAGACGACATAGCGCAGTTCATGCTGGGCCCAGGCGAGGAGCGACCGCTACCTGCGGCAGGACGCCGTCATCGCCGCCTTCCGCACCTTCGCCACCGCCAGACACTGCCACGTCACGCTCGTCATGCATCCCAGAAAGGTGACAACTACTTGCGGCACTCGCTGCTAGACGACATAGCGCAGTTCATGCTGGGCCCAGGCGAGGAGCGACCGCTACCTGCGGCAGGACGCCGTCATCGCCGCCTTCCGCACCTTCGCCACCGCCAGACACTGCCACGTCACGCTCGTCATGCATCCCAGAAAGGTGACAACTACTTGCGGCACTCGCTGCTAGACGACATAGCGCAGTTCATGCTGGGCCCAGGCGAGGAGCGACCGCTACCTGCGGCAGGACGCCGTCATCGCCGCCTTCCGCACCTTCGCCACCGCCAGACACTGCCACGTCACGCTCGTCATGCATCCCAGAAAGGTGACAACTACTTGCGGCACTCGCTGCTAGACGATATAGCGCAGTTCATGCTGGGCCCGGGCGAGGAGCGACCGCTACCTTTTAACTAGATAAAATCGTAACTCCTGTATTTTTGGTTGCTCTTTGGCCATAAATTTGAGATATTTCTATTTAATAACAAAATTATTACTTACTGACAATGTTCAAATCAGAAGCAACACAACATCTTCTATTTGATTCGATAATGATTTCCAGGAGCGGGACTCAGAGGATCTCTCGACGAGTTCCATCTTCGGCAGCGCGAAAGCGTCGCAAGAAGCAGATAACGTTCTCATCATTCAGGTAACTGTCAATTTTGTTTGGACCAAGACCTCCTCCCAATTCTTTCCCAATTCAGATTCTCATTTTGTCTTATTTCTATATTATTATGTAAATGATAAATGATTCCTCCTAGGCTAGAATGATCTGTAAAAAAAGGTCATGTTTTTTTTACAGGACAAACGATTGACGGCAGTTCGCGGAAAGAAGTATCTACAAGTTGCAAAGAATCGCTACAGTGGCGACCTCGGCATAGTTCCGCTAGACTTCGACAAAGACTCGCTCAGTTACCAGTCGAAGAAGAAGACCAAAAAACTAGACGAACCCGACAAGCTCTTGGACCAATGTTTTGAAGAATATTCCTTAGAAGATCCACATTACAGTAATACAAAGTCCCCAAAGAATCACAAAAACAAAACAAAGGTTAATGATGCTGACACATTCCTTAGCGACATATTAAATTTAAACAGAACCAGATAACAGTCTGTACAGTGATTTTACATACACTTTATATACCTCGCATGGAATATTACATACTGTATGTATGCTGATGTACTTATACTCTCTGTGTATTTTTGGAACGTTTAATAAATTTTTATTATTATTTGATTACATAAAAATATTGGTCATTTAATTGCAACCTGGCGATAAAAGTTCATTGAGTATAACGTTATGTATTGCATCTCCTTAATATGATGATATATAGAAATTAATAATTTATTCTGATTAACAAGTATTATATAATAAAAATATATTAAATTGTATATAGTGATTAAAATAAGTATTTTAATTTCAGTCTACCTAATTTCAGGATTTAAAAATTGATTATTAAACTATCTAAAAATATACTACATGTGTATAAATCTGTCTGGCAGTTGACGGATGAATTAAAAAAAACTCATTGAATAATTTTATAATAATAATTTTATTTTTTCTACAGGAGATCCATACAGTATACAATCATATTGTAATGAATAGTAAAGAATATATTACTCTATTTTTCATAATTTTTAAATGTTATAATATTGATCTAGTGTTTAAGTTAAACCTTGGATTTAATTCACCTAGATCGAAAATATATATTATTTTACCCAATTTTGTAAAATATAGGAAACTTTTGGACGCCATAGACTATTGTTAGTTTATCTGTAACACAAAACATGACAGACAAATCTTAATATATATAAATCTCGTGTCACAATGTTTGTCCTCAATGGACTCCTAAACTACTGAACCGATTTAGTTCAAACTTCGTGAATATCTGTCATTTGGTCCAACTTAAAAGATAGAATAGTTTTTATCCCACGTGGACGAAGTCGCGGGCATCAGCTAGTAGAAATATAAAAATAACAAAATCAAAACAACAAACCCCTCCATCTAGATTCTAGAATAGCATTATAATGAACCTGTTACTTTAATTAATTTACTTTTAATAGCACAAAATTGAATTAATCATCAGTGCCCCAATTATCCTTGCCATAAGGGCATTATAAATTACTCATAGGTGTCATTTTTTTTCTTATATTTATAGCAAATTATACTATTATACAGTTAAACATATTTAGTATTTACTAGTATGCATATGCTCATTTTATCACAAATGTGAATGATGTAATTTTATACCAAATGCATCATTCAGCAATCTCAGTACATTATTCTTATCTATCATTTACACTTAATATAGAGTACATGACCCATGTTTTGATAGTTGAATATTAGCCAGAACAATGATCTATTTGAACCATATTACATTGCTATTTACTCAGAGAGTTTACTTGATAAAATGATAGTGAAGGGCATCAACCAACGATGTGTCAGTTGTCCTTTCTTGTCTCCTCTTGCACTTGGGACATGGCAAGCTTTCGTTCAGGCATTTGGCGTGAAAAACGCTTGAACACTCATCGCATCTGTACGTCATACTTGTGTCAAAGGGATACAATATTTTGGAATCCTTGCATACTTCACATATGAAGCCCTTTTGGCTGCACAGCCAGCAATCCAACACATGGGATTTCGCAAAACTAACCACTTTTTCTAACTGCAAGGCCAAAGAACTGTTTGGTATCTGCGCTAAATCAGATATGGTGTACAAATGTACATGATCGTAGAGGTACTCTCTCGGCCACACGCGTTTTTGTAGCTCCTCGATAACAGGTTCCCGACAAGTGAAAATGTACGCCCTCAAAAAGTTAAGTTGTATCCTCAACTCTTGCAGCTGAGCCATGTCTGAAACTCCACAGTATATCTTCGGATTTAGCTTTTTCATATCTATCCAAGGATGGTGTTGGAATTCTAATAGGAATAAAGCTGACTTCTTTGATACAGGATATCGTTTGAAGTCCCAATTATGTATGACCCTGGCCGGTATGATAAATACATTTGGATCCATACAATTGGAGCAGTAATATTCACCGGTGTAACCACAGACTTTAGCTTTGGACACAGTGCTACCGAGTAAGTCCTGACAACCTTTGCATTGGTAGTTCTGATAATCGAGCCCCTTTTCTCGGGAGAGTGTTCCTAATTGTTTTATCATGGTTTGCAGCTCTTGAGGTGTGAAAGACCCATTGACAGAGTTAGTGACCACTTCAAAGTCTAACCCCTGCAAGGCAGGGTCGTCAGGCAATGCTTCCTCCACTTTTTCTTCACAACAAACATTATCATCGACAGTTAATTTCAATTCCTTGTGAATATCCTTCATAATGTCTTTCAAATTCTTAGTATGGTTATATGGCTCACCATATGTAACTGTGTTGTCGATGAGAGATGATAAGCTTTTCAATTCTGGTGTCTTGATCATACTGCTGCCGTGAGATGAATTTGAGTTGATGGATTCATTTAAATCATCGTGACTATCATTTGACCAGCCCTTACCACATAAGGAATTCCCGGTGACTATAATATCAGTGGGTGCAATAAAATCTGAAGAGTCCACTGATGAAGAATATGCATGGACAGGATCTGAAGACTGAACTCTGTGGCCTACACTCTCCAGACTGGTGGTTGCTTCCACTACTTCTATTGACTCTGCATCAGATTCAGATTTCACCTTCTCTTCATTTGTGGTCTTCTCAGGTTTTTCTTCTGTTTCATTCTTCTCTTTTTCAACTTCTTCACTTTTGATGGAAAGATTATCATCTTTTGACAATATGAATTTCAAAGCTTCATCTTCATTTAAAACCATCCCAGTGATGTTAGAGGTGTGAGTTGGAGTTGATGTCAATTTAGGTTTCACATCATCAGTCATAGTACTGGCCACATCTAGACCAGCTGTGATTGGTGCTACTCTCATGGTGGGCACCCAAATGCCCGCTTGCATCAGAACCTGTTCCGGCCATTGGTTCAGTAAACTCGAATTTGTGGGCAAATTAAACTGAACGCAAGTTTCCAATCCCTGAATCAACTTCTGGGCTACTTCTAATATTTCTGAATCGCAAACGAATGCACTCCGATTATAGAATGGTTTCACCGCCGATATGTTCTTCAACAAGGTGGACATGTAAGAAGACAACAGAAACTCGTTGAGGGCAATTCTGAGCCAGGCCCTGCACTGCCCTATCTCCGTGTTGATTTGTGGCAGGGACGAGATCTGATCAATGTTCTGTCGGTGCGACAGCACCAGTATGAGGGGCCAGAAGCTGGACTGTGGCCGATAGTCTGGATCACCAGATATAACGTTCTTAGCTTTTCTCAGAAACGTGTCTTTCAAACCGTGAAGAAAAACAGCCTCTAACGCCATACAAAGGGTGTTCGTCGAGTCCGTCGATCCCAGGACGCTGTGGAAATTCTCCTCAAATTGACTATTGTATTGAATATCTTTTACGCATTCCGATAAATTATTTATAAGCGACTCTTTTAAAATTGTGTCGCGGCTGCGAATACCCAGGCCTGATGTTACGTTCTTGAAAAACGACATTTTTGATACTGATTGTTCACGCGTGCGATTTGAAGATGCACAAGTATTTACTTTACCAATTATTGATTCCGAATATTGAATCCAATTTCACATAGGACTGTGTGGATTAAGAGGTTTTTGATAAAATATCAAAGTTTACAAAACAAACACCATTCATTGCTCAAATCCACAGCACAGAGCAAAGACATAAAACACTATAGTGGCACAGACCACCTGGTTTTTTCTGTTCCGTGCAGACCACAGATTACTCTATATCACTCTGTCACCGTGCGAGGAACAATCACAATCTAGTTTATGGTCTGTGATTACCAGATTACGTGACATTGTGATTGTAACACAATTGTAACCGTGATTGTAACTATAAATAAAATAATAGGTTATAGGTTGTTTTCATTATGAGCATTGTTATTTGTTATAACTTCGATAATGTGATTTTCCTAACTCAATTAAATTATAGCACGTCTGGAACATTTTTTGTAAAAATTGAAAAATAATAATTGAATAGAAAAATAATTAAGTAAAATGATTGCCACGATTGTAATGTACTATAAATGCATAAAGTTACGTAATAGAAGTACGATGTTTACATTTTGATTTAAAAAAAATATCCCTAATTCCAATTTTAATTTTACAAATCATTATTTGATGCATTTATAAAGTGAATTTAAACTAATTTAAGGAATGATTAAATTGCTGTTTATGTTACTTTTGTATTCATCCAGAACTTGGTATATATTTGCTGAAAACAATAATTCTAGATTTGGTAAAAATGGTCAAGGTAAACTAGAAGTCTCATCCTAGTAAATAATAGGTCCATCCTAGTAAATCTGGTAGGTGATACAAGATTGATAATTCGTCGTATTTTTCTTTGCAGAACTACTACTATGTCGCAAATGTGGAGCTGACGTGGCCGACTCCTATTATTTATTCAGTAAAGAGAGCCCAGGAGCTCAGAAAATTAAGAAACAGAACTTGTTTGGCAGACAAAATGTTACAGTACAAACTTTAGTTAATCCGTTTGGAATTAAATTTGAGATAGTCACTGCTGAAAAAGCGCGATGTGAAAGCATAGGGACAGTAAGTGAACAAATAGTATTCTATGAGTTTTAGATCTTCCTGCGAGGTTAACAGAAAAATTATGGGATTTACGAAGTGGTAGTAAACTTCCCGAGTCTGCCTGAAACTCAGTGGGTACCACTGATTTTCTGCCCAAAAGCAGTAAGTTGTGAAGCAATATGATGTTAATTACTGGGTGTATTGAGAGTAAAGGTTTGATGATTCTGCGTAATGACATCGCAAATCAATATTCCGGGAGCACTATATGCTAACTTTGTTCTATTGTCTTTACTGACTTTGTCTTGACTAGCCAGAAAACTGAAGTTAATAGACCTGTGTGTCCATTGCTATTAACTCAAAAGATCAAGAAATACTGATGAATTGAACCAACTAAAATGTGAAGGTGTTTTTGTCATACCCACAACTTTACTGCCATATAATAAGCCTTAAATGTATTAGCTTACAAATTGCAAAAAACATGCATACAACCTGAAGTTTTGTTTAATGTTTCAGAGTCAAGGTGCAGATTCATGGTTTCCAGGGTACACCTGGCGTATTTGTACTTGCCCTCACTGTGGACAGCATCTGGGATGGACCTTTGAAAGTTCTAAACTTACAGAAAGTGATACAGCTGGAGACACTAAATTGTTTCATGGATTAATACTAAGCAACATTCTTGGAGAAAATTGTAAGCAAATATTAGCTGAAGCTATCCTTCTATCTATTGAGATCATGAGCACTTGTTTAACAAAGTTGTTGTATTTCAGTTACAGATTCACTCATCATGATGCCAAAGATGTATAAAATGTAAATAATTAACCTAAAAACACCTAAAAACAATTCCAAGATGCATACCTACTCCAAGAAGTCAAAATGGCACTGGAAGGACTGTAAAGAAAAATTAAATAAAAAATACTTTATTAGGTCACGTTTTTATTTTGACAAATTAGTACTTAGTAACAAAAATAGCTTTTAACTTAGTTTATACATAAAGATGTGCAAGGGTTGAGAGTTTATGCACCTGAAAATAAAGACAAGTTGTGCATACATGGGATATACAATCAAAATATTATTAATTAAGGAGCACACCACGGGTGTGCCCGCGAAATTCAATTTTTTGTGGTTTTTCGCGATTTTTAAGCTGATAAGACATAATAGGCTTATGGCAGGCAAATTGCGATAATCCCAATATCATATTCACGTGTTTATATAAAAATCTCAGCTCAAAAGTGTCGAGTTAAAGAAATTAGTCCGAGATTTGCGAGTTACTCACATAAAACTCGATACTCGGACTAATTTCCTAGGATACACATGTTTATGCAAAGATTTTGATATAATCATGTAAAGATGATACTGCCATTCTCGCAAATTGCCTGCCATAAACCTCTGATGTCGAATTAGCGTACAAATTGCAAAAAAACATGAAAATTTTAAATTTCGCGGGCAGAGTCGTTGAATTTGCCTTAATGATTACAATGTAATCACTAATCATGTTGATCTCAATGTAATCATGTATGATTACAACATGCACCAAAACATTGTTTGATGTTCAAATATTTATTAGTATAAATTACATTTTGGCCCAACCCTTGTATGTTATGGCATTAAAATAATTGGCAGATAAATTCAAAGAGTTAAGTTTCAAATTAAAAGTTAAGAGCTTTTACAGTTTGGCAAACAACGTCAAAATTACAGGTGCAATGAAATGAAATTCCAATTGAAAATTCAGTTAATTTGAGCAATTTAACACATAAAAATAGTCATAGAAATATTGAATACTGAGCTATTGAATATTTCTATCATCAAAAAACCAAAACATGCCAAATGCTGAAGACATTTTTGTCTAGCTAGTATGTAACACTTCTGTGCCAGAAGTTTCTATACAAGTAACTTTACCGCCCGTCCACACTGCTCGCGAAGTTCCTCGGCGAAGTACTCAGAAAAGGTTACCGAAGTCGAAGTAGGTCACCACACTACTTGGTGAACTTTGCGAGAACGCTTTGTTGTCCTTTGACTCGGGCGCAAGAACCGACAACAAATGGAAGTTGCCCGAAGTGGGTCGAAGTTTGGAGAAGTTCCCCTCCACACTGCTCGCCCCGTTCAACTTCGGTCCCACTTCGGTCAACTTCACGAGTAGTGTAGAGGCCGGGTCAAGATAATTTTCATCCAAAAGTAATACAAATCTGAAAGCTTAGAACAAAATATACTAACCGAAGATTCTTAACATTTTAGCCTAGAATTAATAGAGGTACTTCATTAACCTATGCTGTAGCAAACCTTTGATGCAAAGTCTGCTGTGTGGCAGCAGGAGTGGGTGTGAAGTTAATGCCACTTGGCGCATCAGTGTTGCTACTCACACCATAACTTTTACCCTGTATAGCAGCAATCTCCTTTTGCAGTTTAGGATTAAGGGTTTGCTTATTTACAAATTTTCTGCCCACCCCACGATTGCCACCCCTGCCGCGGCCCCTACCTCTCGACTGATTTGATTTCCTGCTAGAATTAGACTGATTTGACCTGTTTGATCTATTCGACCTGTTTGACCTATTCGACCTGTTCGACCCAACAGACTTCACACTTCCTGGGCCACGTCTGGTATTGTATCCTCCAAATTCATTGTCAAATGATGCTAATGTTTGCCGATTCAAGTAACCTGCATTGCCTGCGCTGTTGCGACGCCTCTTCGCAAAATCATTAGCAACACTAACGGTCAGTTGGGAAGCTGAACTGAAAGAGTTGTTTCTAGACCGGGTGAATGTCTGGGATCTGATTACACTGTTTTGATGTTGCTGTTTGAGAATCTGGTCTGATCTCAAGCCAATATTGCTAAATCTATTTCTTGTGCTTAAGCCACCTCCACGTTTAGCGATTCCTCTCTTGGCAAGAGCTAAAGGTTTGAAAATGTTATTTGCTCCGCCTCTTTGAGAGCTAATTCCGAGCCGGCTGTGTATACCAGATGGTGTTTGTTGGTTTGAATTCAAACGTCTCAGTCTTGTCTGCAATCCTCCTGCAATCACAAAGATATATAATTTGGCATAAATTAACAAAGAACATAGTATTACTAGCTTGAAGCCCTTTAAATAATTATGTAAGACTACCTCTGCCTCTGTTTGAACGGACCAGTCCCGGCATAGCAGTTGGTGGATTTTCAAATCCTGCTCTTCCTTTAGGAGTCATGCTTCTCATTGCGGATCTAGACCGAGTCCTCGGGTACGAGAATCGGCGCTGTTGTGAACGAGACCTCGCCCTCGACTGCGAACGTCCTCGCTGTTGAGAGCGTCCGCGCGACTGTGATCGGCCTCTCGGGCCACGGGATCGGGACCGCGAGCGGGAACGATCCTGCCCGGTATCGGATCTACCCCGAGATTGGGACCGGCTGCGGTCACCGCCGCCGCCGCCGCCTCGACCTCCGCGTCCTCGACCACGACCGCCACCGCGGCCTCTGTTCCCACCGCCTCGACCGCGCGTACGGCCAGGTCTGTTCTGTTGATTACGTTCTATTATCTCATCTGTAATATAGATTTAAAGTTTAGTATCCTTCGGCGAAGAATCTATTTTGATCGCAGCGTCATGTTAGAGGTTAGAATTGAAAATAACATTAATCGACAGAAAGTAATCGTTAAACAAGGTGAACATTGACATAGATGTTAAACAGCACATTTTTTAACTACTTTATTTAGAAATAAAAACGAAAATTCAACGTTTTACTCACCGAGAGACATATTGACAGAGTCAGTCATCTTTGAAATTATTTAGTTTACATCAACTGAAATAATATGACCTTGATTGGAAGCAGAAGAGCCCCTTTTTTTAAAGTAAAGCTGTTGATGCTGTTATCAATATTTGTATCGACAAAATTTTGAAGAAATTAATATATTCCGCCTAAAATAGGCATCGTCTCCACTCCATTCACACACAAAAAAATACCATAGACAAACCTGAAACCCACAGAATTCACAATGAAACCACTTACCACCAGGGTTGCCAGATGTTTGCCATTTGGATTCGCCCAATTTTGCCTGCTGAGTAGCCTAAATTCGCCCAAATTTTTTTTTTGCACAAGTAGCCTAATTCGCCTTAATCTTTGTATCTAACAGATCTATATTTTAGACCCAAATAAAGAAGATACGTAAAAAAAACAGTGTGAAGTGTAAAGTAATATCCTATACCTTTAAACGAGCAATTCTTGTATTTATATTATATTTTTATATAATCTGAATCTCGAATGATTTTCATGAAATTAAATGCACAGGGGGTTTTGGGGGCGATGAATCGATCTAGCTAGGATTCATTTTTAGAAAATGTCGAATTCACAAAAAAATATATGACTCCTGCTGCCCTCTATTGGCCAGTTGTAATACTGCCAAGCGAAGCTCGGTCACCCAGATATTATTTATTTATTTATTGTAGATAGGTACCAATTACCAAACTATAACTGTATTTACACTTGCAGTAATTATTAATGTTTTCTATAGTTCGTTATACATTGCTACTTTAATTTATCATTCAAATAAAATTTTGTGGAAAATCTTTCAATGGATAAAAAAAATATGTTTTATAATAAAAAAGCTTGATGAAGATCATTGAAATACAGAATACCATAGTAAACATCCAGGCGCAAAAATTCAAATTTTATTCAAATTTTATTATTATTACCCACACGAATGAACTTGATACGGATACGTGACATAACTTTCCGTCGCTCTGGGCAATTGCATCTTATCGAAGTGTCACTTCATTTGTCTGGCCAATATAAAGTATAGTAAAAGATTAGTGTCAAACGCACTTATGTATCTCTATCTCATTCCTACAAATAGTAATTGCAATACGTATGAGAAAGCAAACAGCATGGAAAGACAAAAAACCTGATATTACATACGTTTGTTACGAATTTTTCGTTACAAACGTATGTAATAGAAATTATTTGATAAATTTTGGTCAGGTAGCCTAAAATCGCCCGTATCTATTTTCCAAGTAGCCTAAAAGGCTACCGGTAGCCAATCGGGATTTTTGGTCGCCGATTGACCCCCCGAGGTAGCCTAAATGGCGATAATTCGCCTAATCTGGCACCACTGCTTACCACAGGCATAAATATATTCAATATACTCTATGGCACAAATAGATGAACCATAGAAGCATATACTCTCTAAGGAAACATAGAAGTCAGAGCAATGGTATGTATCTATTGTACCTTTTCCCTAAAGACTAATTCAGTGTGCAGCAAAACTCAAGAAAATGACAGAAACCAGAAACACCGCACAGCAGCCTAACAGCAGCAAACAACAAGGGTATTTTCTCTAAAAATACCTAGTTTCCACAGATAACAAAGCTATTGTGGCCATTGAGGCAAGATGCGAGTTATTTTTATCGGTATGGAAACCAAAGATTTTATATACCAACAAGATTGAGATCTAAAGAGTTTGGTTAAGCTAAAATGAGACTTATTTCCTTCAAATTAGAGTAGCTATTCTCTTACAAGCGGTAGCTAGCTGAAAGCGGTCTTGGACGAGAACAATCCTTCTGGTACGGTGGTATGTCCTTGTCTAACATATTGCCATATCAACTAAATATTGGGTTTGAAATGGTGAAAAAAAAATTGCATTTTTTATGATTTATCAAAACGAACAATATTTTTTATTATTTTTCCAGTTTATATAATTATTAATTTATGTAAATAATAATTATTGCGTTGTACCCACTTAAAAATAATTCTGACTGATTAAAGATGGATTTAAGCAAAGAGCTTAATACATAGAGAAACAAACCTCATTCAAATACGTCTAAATACGTGTAACCACTTTTAAAATGTGACGACGTAGCTTTCAAAACATCTAAACATTGGAAGGTAAACAGGTAAACATATATCTGTCTCACTTACACAAGTCGCTAAAACAATTCCGTCGCTTAAAAAAACAAAGACCGCAATATAATCATACAATAGCGCGGGATGGGGATGCCCACCTATGCGAAATTTTACCCAATTTTTGAAGCAAAATAATGCGGCAATTAAAATTACTTTGAAATAATTTAAATAATTAAAATATTTGAAGAATTGCTTAATGGATGTTTTAAACGTCTATAATTAATGAAATAACTAAGACATTATATTTTTTATTAAAAATGTATATCTATTTACATCTATATACAAAGGACATCACTCCTTTTTAGGGTTCCATACCAAAATGGTAAAAATGGGACCCCTTATGGTGAGACTTTCTCCGCCCGTCCGTCCGTCCGTCCGTCTGTCACACTCGATTATTTCACTAACTACTAAAGCTATCGACCTGAAATTTGGAATAGTTATAGGAAACTGCGACGCGCCGTTAGCGCAATCTAAAAAAATTTAAAATCTTTTTTATTTTTATTTAAAAAGGGGGGGAAACCAGGTCGTCGAAATTTCAAAATGAGATAATAATATTGAGTGGGGTATCACATGAAAGGGCGTCACTTGTGTATTCTAAACCCAATTTTTATTTATTTTTATGCCTGATAGTTTTTGATTTATTGGGCAAACTGTCGAAAAAAATACCGTTCCCCCCCCCTTATCTCCGAAGTTTACCAATCGAAAAATCTGAAATAATTACGATCAATAGGAGTTAACGTATATTTTACAGGACAAATAAAATCAACTCGCTTACTAATATATTTTTTGTGATATTAACAATAAACCTCTAAAAACAAAGCTAAGTTTGCGGTTCGCCAACAAAAGTATAAATTATACTCGTAAATTCAAGGGACAATAGTGATTCTTTTAACGTTTTACGTCTTTGATAGTATGAAACCCTCGGTGCGCGAGTCCGACTCGCACTTGACCGGTTATTATTATAAAGAGTAGTGTAGTAATGCAGTTATCTGCTATATTTCACTTTCATAACTTAAAAACGTCGCGGTCGTCTGAACTACATAGAAGTATTTGGTCTGAAATGGGAAAGGTAAGTACTCATCGGCAATGCTCCACGAACGGGTTATAGAAGAGACTCTTAGAAGAGCTAGTTGAATTCCAGACCCACTGTTTATTTGCATTGTCGATTTGATACAAATCATTTAACGCATAAAACCATTACTTACAGTAAGCAATGGAATTGCTTCATTTGACAAATAAACAAGACCATTTTCGGTTTTTGGGCCTAGTTTGTCTTGATCACTGAAGTGCTTAGAACAAATGATGCTATGTTTAGAAGGTAGCCAGTCAGTCTCTTTTCTTAGTAATCGGATTAATTTCACCCACTTTTTACGGCGTTCTGCATCTTTAGGCACTCTGCAACGTTGTGATTATTATTATTAAAATCTTAAAACAAAATCTCTTACTCCATACTCAATTAAAAATTCTCCCATAAATGTGGGAAACTAAAACTAAGTTTTACATGGTAACACTAACCCAATTTTTTTTTCTATTAATTTTATTTTCACTATATTTCTTAAATTTCGTTTTTTTATTGATACAGCTGAGAAATAATAAACTTGCTTGTGGAACGTTATTCCAGTTGATTTGTTGTGGGTTTGTGTTCTTGAATTGCACTCTTTTACTATACATTTACCCATTTTGAAATTATTTTTTCTCGCGCGTCACTCGTTTCAGCTCGTTTAGCGTCACATCGAACAGTGAACTGACGTTAGCTACAAGTATGTCTGTGGACGTAGTAACTAATATAGTGATCTGTGTGTGGACCATCCTATATTGGCAACACAGAACACTATTACTTGATTGGCAACGCTTCGGCGCGATAATTACAGATCTTGTGTATATTAAATCAGTATTTAGTTCTTAAATGCAAGATGGTGGTTTTTTCAAAAACAGAAATCATATTCTGTATGTAGGGTAACAATGAATTGTGTGGATCAAAGATTTTTCTAATCACGTATCTAGTAGTAGTTAGGTAAATACGGTACGGTAAACAAACTTATAGTTTCAAAAAGACAGACATGACGAATCTATAAGGGTTCCGTTTTTGCCATTTGGCTACGGCACCCTAAAAAGGAACCGTATCACCGATATTGAGACTTCACTGTCCGTCTGTCTGTCTGTCACCAGGCTGTATCTTTTAAATCATGATAGACACAGACTTGAAATTTTAATTATTTATGTAAAAAAAAACCTCAGGTATTCTCTATACTTACTATATACTACTATGGGGCCTATATTATGTTTGATAAAAACAAGTCTGAAATTTTGGATCTTGTAAATAGGTAAGCTTCATAGCAATCATCAACGGGCAACAATAGAAAAAAATAGAAAGAAAACCAGTAAAATTTGAACTTATATTTATGTAATTTTATTAACAAAGTTGAAATAGGTGAAATAAATAACATAATAATATATTTAGAAAAGAAATATTAATTTGTACATTACATAAACTTCCTTACAGGTTACTATTAATTATTACCTTTTATTCAATATTTATAGAGACAACAATGCAATTTTGTAACAATTTTTATTTTATTTGTATATTTTTTAAGATTTAAATAAAAACAGCTACAAATTCATTTTATTTAGTTAAATAAAGTGCTTTGTATTGTAATAAAAAGTAGAATTTATACACAAAACATAATAATTACAAAATATCAGTTGAGTTTGTATAGTCAATCACAGAGGCCATCAATATAGGCTGGCATGCCACGATGCTAAGGCCAGTAGAAGTCAACAACATTTAGAATATTATACATTTCATTACATTCAGATAACAAATTCACAATAAATCGAGATGCAACATATTATTTCACACTAACATTTAAAGGCGAAAGTTGTATTGTTTGTTACTCCGTCCTACAGTAACCAAATTAGGAATAGGCATAGATTATACCCAGGTATATTAATAATATACAGGGTTAAAAAAAATACTAGAATAAGAAACCTCTCAGACAATAGTTACTCACATTAAAACTAACAACTTTTGTTCTATGACTTTTTTTCTTTGTAATTTGATATTTTGTTCAATATCAAATGATCAATATTTAAAATAAATGTATGTGCAGTGCATTAGGCCCGGTTTCCATCAAAGCGGAGCGGAGCGGAGTTACCAATCCGATTTCGTCATTTTGACATCTCCGAATCAGAGTGGAGAGATGTCGAAATTACGAAATCTGATTGGTTTCTCAAACACAGCTCAGCTCCGCTTTGGTGGAACTCGGACCTAATCGTGTAGCTCTTTCCGCCTAAGGAACAGTAAGGGAACGAAAAGGTTCGTCAATTTTCAAACAGATTCGTTTGCACTCGTCGATTGTTTTGGTATGTTGACATTACAGAATCTTGCAGTACTAGTGCAAGCGAAAATCGACACTAAGGTGACGAACCTCTTTATTCCGCGACTATACTTATGTATTCTGTGGCTCTGACTAGCTATGAAGAGTCACTTACCCTGCGTTCGCATGTATTTTGTACAGAATAGTGTCACATTAGAGATATTAAATTATTTTATATGAAACTAAATAGTAAATACTGAATTTTGAAAAGTCGTAGAACAAAAGTTGCAGGTCGAGAGTGATTTGGTTATTTTTTATTGAACCCTGTATATATTGGATATTTTTTGTCTTGGAAAAATGTTTCCCAAAATATCTTTGAAAAACCGAATTTCAAGCAAAATTTGCTGCGGGCAAAAATATCGCGTTTTAAGTACATTGGTGCAAATCTTCTAGGTCAATAACATATGAAATCAGAAGCTATTTCAAGAACCATGTTGTTTCGTCCTGCAAAATACGTACATATACACTTTTCAACTCTTTGTTGTTAAACACAAACATTTAAATTGCATAATCTATATAAAAGAGAGGACAAATATATCACAAATACACAATCTTATGATACTGTTTTATTACATTACCTTCTTGAGCATGCAAGACTCTGATAATATTAATTTGTATAATTTATTTAACAAAATTGCATACACAATCACATTTTACAAAAGTCAGTGCTCAAAAGGTCAAGCATAAATGTTAACCTTCAATTTCTCACGGCATTACACTAAAGTGACATTCACATAAAATAAAATTCACAAATACTTAAAGTATCCTATTGTTATGTAAGAGTAGATAGATTCAATTTTTGACATAAACACCAATCACAGAAGAGACAGCTATGGTAATCGTAAACGCTCGTGGCATGTGAGGTCATAAAACATGTACTATTTATTTATTGCACTCACTGAGCAATCAATCTGTACTACTTGTTCAGGACCAAAGATAAAAATCGCAAGATGAGCTCTAAGCCTACATTGCACACATCAAAAACGTCCACAAAAACATGCTGAGTTCTCTCAGCATGTTGTAGTTTTACTTGTGACAGAGAGAGTGACAACGTGTCGTACACAAGGCAAAACCATGGACGTTTTTGTAGGCTTAGGGCTCATTTTGCGATTTAAATCTTAGTTCAGGACGTCCCATCCTGTAGCGTACATTCCTTTCAAAGATAATTCCGAAAAGTAATCATAAAAATACCAGTGCATTATTCAGTGATATGACCACATCTACCACAGGTTTCACATTTAGTATAGCATTATTTAATATTTATATTTGCTTTGCAATATGATTGTCTAGAGCAGCTAGAGGAATGAACGCCGCTACAACAGCGGGCGGTTTGTTTGAACATTGGCACCTTTTGAGTATTAACACTATCATTACTAGATACATCTAAACCGTAGCGGTATACTCGCTCAAAAATACTTCTACGAACTAGAGGAGGCACATACTTCAGGTCGACGAAAAGAAGTTCGAAAAATATAGCAATAAATACAACCATAGTTCAATAATTTACAATCGCACCACGTCCACGCAGCACCATGTCGAGTTAGGGTGCGTTTACACAGAAGCAGAGCTCTAGCTTGTGCTTTAGTATGTGCCAGGTGAACCAATCTTATTATTATTTTATCATTTAGTGTCGATATTTCGTTAAATAATTAAACTTTATTATTATTAATGATAATTTGGTCTACCTGGATATACTTTGCTCTGATTCAGTGTATATTTTGCTCCAGTTTACGCCCTACATCTTGTACCTTGCTATCGGCGTTTTGTCTTGAACGCTTTTTACAGCAATTTTTCATATCTTTTCATTTAATTTTTATATGAAATGTAGCAAATACAACTGAAAATGAGACCCAATTGAATTTTTTAAAATTCTAAATTTTATAGAGAATAAAATTATTATTTCCCCCATGATTCTTGTAAGTCAGTAATTAATATATTAATAATATAATATTACTGTTGTCAAAAGAAATCCATTATTTTTACTGTTGAAATTTAACTTTTGGAAGAAATTGAGTTACAAACAGCCTCAGCCATAAGTTACCCTAAATTACTTACTTATTAAAGACAAAACATCCATATAGCAGCGCATAGTGACTTTTGATAGTTATTCAATTCACATAATATTAGTCGCTGCAATTCAGTAGAAATGCCACACTGATGCAGTGCAATATAGAGGTTAATTTACTGCAATTGTTATAACCAATATCTTTGAAACATCATATCAGGTTATGTCTCAATTAACAAATGTGGCACTGGACAAACTTGGGCTGTGTTATCAAATTACGATATTTGGCCAAATGTAAATCCATCATTATCCGCTAATACACATTGCAGGTAATTGTGACACACTGGGCTAACCGGCCAAATACTAAATCTTTCACAAACTATGAAATAATAACAGTAATTTTAATTAATTAAATTCAATTTTAAAAATCGAAATTGGCGGGCCTAGTATGTCATCCCCCTAATGTCGTTACATTTGAGGGCGTCTGAAGCGTCGATTCACGAGTTCACAGTCAGCACACAGCACTCTGCACTTCACAGTCTAATGTCGGTGGTGGCCGCCAGCAGCGCGCCGCGCGTCCGTCGCCACGAGCCGTCTTCGCCCTCCGCGCCCGCAGCGCCCTCGTCCTCGGCGTTCTGCACGAACGCGCGGCACTGCACGTCGTCCTGCGCGCCGTACCGGTGCAGCGTCAAGAACTTCAGGTTCGCCACGATGGACGAGTTGATCGGCCTCGTCGGGATGTTGACCGTGGTCGCGGAACGCTCGATTCGCTTCGTCCGGCTCTCGGGCGGCGCGAGCTCGAGCGACTGGCCGCGCCCGTACAGTCTGGACTGCCCGAAACGCGGCGTCAACCGTCCGATGAGGTTGTCCTCTCTCTTTGTGCTCTTGGAGCTCTGAGCGTCCTCCGGTGGTTTCGGCTTCTTCTTTAGGAAAAGGGTCAGTCTCTCCGCGAGCGGTCGAGAGGAATGCGAGCCGGCGTCGTGTACGTTGGAGGTGGAACTGGATGTCTTGAGCGGCTTCATCGAGCCCGATTGAGTTTCGATCGGATTCGATTTCCGCTGGAGGCTGATCCGCGAGAACACGCCGTACTCCTCCTTCTCCTTGACTTCGGGCGCCTCCTCGCGCTCGCCGTCTGCGGACTCGCGCTCCGGAGATTCGTCCTCGCACACTTTGAGCACGCAGTAGGTGTCGCGCTGCAACTCGTCGAGGAGGCTGTCGTCGTTGGACACGGTGTCGAGCTTGCTCGCGGGCCGGGACTCGGGCTCCGCGTTCGTCCTCCGCTCCTCCGAGCGAGTGCCCTCCGGCAGGCTGGTGGTGGAGCCGCACATGGCCTCGCGCCTGAACGTGGCGTGCTCGTCCGACTTGCTGACGTCGAGGTCGGCGGGCTTGGGCTGCAGGCGCACGCGCGCCGCGTTGCAGCGCGGCGGCACGGCGGGCGGCGCGTCCGCGGCGCGCGCGTGGCTCATGAAGTTGGCCATGAGCTCGTACTCCTGGCAGCGCGCGTCGGCGCGGGTGTCGGCGCGCGCGCGGCGCAGCGGCGGCTTGAGCTCCACGTCCACGTACTCGCAGAGCGGCGCGGGCGAGAGGCGCGCCGGCTTGGGCGGGCGCGCGGGGCGCTCGGCGGACGCGTCGCTGTCCTCGGAGGGCTCGTGCTTGATGCAGGACATGGCGAGGTAGCCGCTGCCGGCCGAGCGCGCGGACTTGCCCGAGGAGCGCTCGTCGGCGAGGCGCGCCAGCTTGAGCGACTCGGTGCTGGAGCTGCGGTCGGGCGCGGGCAGCGGCAGCGTCTTGCCGTCCAGGTCGATGGTGGGCGAGGAGCCGCCGCGCCACGGCCGCCACCACAGCGAGCCGCTGTCCGCGCCGCCCGCCGCGCCCGCCAGCTGCAGGTAGTTGTCGTCGCCGATCGGGGCTTGCCTGAATAGATCCATACAGAGCCATTTGTAGGAATTCAAGTTATTAACTTATCAAAGGTCTTATTTAAATGCAAGCTGTCTATGAAAAGAAATCTAGTTATCTAAAAAAAACAACAAGAAAACTTTGACTCGGAAAAAATAAATTGTATTTTTTCCTCTTTATCGTTGTTCGTGATTGATTTACAATTAAATCAATTTTTGATTTTTGAATCAATCATTGTTTGAGAAAAGTACTACACAAGCCTTGGTCATAAATATCTTGATGGAATCCACGTATGTATGTCAGCGTCGTCTCGGCCCACATTTACACGATTATCCATCAATATCCTCTTCAGCTGACCGCTGCAGTCATTTACTATTAATCAATTAATTTGCCATAACTCACTTGCTGCCATATTTTGTTTCTCTCGCTAACGATCTTCTGTATATACAGTGCCGGTGCTCGAGGTCGAACATAATCTTCTGTAATTCTCGTAACGTCGACGCTTCAGCTTCGCGCTCTTCGGGACTTGTGCCATCTAAAAAGTGATATTAACATTATAATTTACTTATTTAAGATCTAATTAATGGGGAATATCAATTTGCAAGGGGTAATTACACTGAATTTTATATATGGTAGGGGCGAATACTGACTATACTCGTGATAGTCGAAGTTGCCTTAAAACTTCAGCCTGCGACTCCGTCTACGTGATATTCTATCCAGTTTAAACTTCGGGAACTATTGACTTTTCGGGATAAAAAGTAGCAGCCTCTTCATTAATCAACATTATAATCTATCTATTTGCAAAATTCAACCAAATCTGTTCAGTTATTTCAACTAAACACTCTCGCACCACAGACGCACATCAGTCGTGTCTATTGTGCTGATGCGCCTAATGCCGAACCACGGGCTTCACAAGTGTGATGGTTTTGCGCTCACAGTTCAAGCAGTGGTGTGGTGGTGGCACTGATCTCTATCTCTGGATTAATCATTCTATACATATCTGACAGTTCTTTTTTTATGCCGATTTGAAGCGCCACCCCCGAAAGTCCACGGTAATAAGTTGACATTAGTGGACCATCGTTTTGTATTTCATTTTTCTTCCATAGACACTCACGCTAGGTTACGCAAAAATCAGCGCCAAACAATGATATTATAATATATAAAAAGGAGCAGATATGTGACAAGCGCGCGCGTTGTGAAGACTTAAAAATCCTACAATTGTAAGTTTCGTAGTTAGTCTGCGTCGAGCGCAAGCATTATAATGTTGTCTCTTTCGTTTGCGTGCTGTTTCGTATCTTTTGTACTATTTATCAGTGACTGTGTGCGTGCTCGGCAGTTCGGCACAGATTTAAAACGCAATTTACTATGAATGTAACGTATCTTGGTGATCGCAGCAGCTAGAGCAGCATATAGAAATCAGTGGGTGGTGGGGCGAAAATCAAGCCTTTATTTTCAGTCAGCAGCATATAGAGCAGCATATAGAAATCAGTGGGTAGTGGGGCGAAAATCAAGCCTTTATTTTCAGTCAGCAGCATATAGAGATCAGTGTGTGGTGGAGAGGTCGGCACTGACCGGGCGCGCGGTGCAGCCGCTCGTTGAGGCGGTGCTCGTGCGCGACGAGCAGCGCGTGCAGGCGCTGCAGGTCGCGCGCGGGGTCGAGGCGCAGCGCCAGCGCGGCCGGCGCGCACGCCGCGTCCGCCTCGCCCGCGCCGCCGCACCCCTCCGCGTCGGGCTCCGTGCGTCCGCAGCTGGGACCGAACACTCACGGTTATGACAACATTACTAATTTTTTGTGACTCATAGTAATAGATAAAAATAGTCAAGATAGGCCCATCCGAACATTTTACGTAAACGTTCTTCATACAAGAAAATGTAGCGCCATCTGTCGAAACTCCTGCGAAATACATGTTTATTTTTTAATATTTTTTTTATCTATGTGTCTGTGGTCACCTTGCCGGCAATATTATTATTAATTAAAAAAAAAAGAAATAGGTCTTTACCTATCTACCTATACTGAATACTGACGGGAA
Organism: Coenonympha glycerion; assembly: GCA_963855885.1. Taxonomy (NCBI): domain Eukaryota; kingdom Metazoa; phylum Arthropoda; class Insecta; order Lepidoptera; family Nymphalidae; genus Coenonympha; species Coenonympha glycerion. Next base: position 12,827,859 of record OY979630.1, on the reverse strand, counting down.
ATGGTGCAAAATATTAATTCTTGCTCCCATAAACTGGCGACATTTTTTCGCACTGTTCGCCCTGTCTGTGCTCATGTACTGTACTCGCAGCTAACCTTTAGAAGTCCCAATTATTTTATTTTATTTTTCAATACAAAAAGTATTATTTCATTTAGAAAAATAAAATTTAGCTGTGATATCTACAAACCTGATATCGCTTTCAATATTCACAGCTGTGTCAGGGATGTCACTTAAAATTTATGGTACATTTTTGAACGCCCTGTAGTTCCCTCAGGATATCAGCTACACTTCTTGTGATATTTTTTCATGCATCTATACATCGTTCCCTAATTTAGGCTTTCGGCTAATTAGGGTAATTAATCTACACGTTGTATGTGTAATTGTTCAGATAAGTGTCGGTTGGGAGCTGGGACATACCAAGTCCACTTGCAGTCGGCGTAGTAGCCCTTGTGCGGCGGCGCGGGCGAGTGGCGGCACAGCGCGGACAGCAGGCGCAGCCACTCGGCGCGCTCCACGCAGTTGCTGGCCTGCACGAACAGCACGCGCTCGCGGTGCACTGCGCGAGGACAAAGAGCAAACTGACTGAAGGGTCAAACAATATAATAAAGAACTTGTGGGCAGCTCAAGCAGGCATTGGAAAGCGCCTAGAGTACCAGACGGATTTCGGCCCAAGACTCCGTGAGCGCAGGATGCACCAAATACTTAAGCAAAACTTAAGTAAAGTGTAACATCAAAACCTTTACGAAATTGAAATAACAATCGTACTTATGAACAAAAAAAAATATTGCAATTTAGAGTTCAACGGATTTCTGAACACAACATCACAACAGTCCCCAAGAAGTGTATTTGGAGTTGTTGTAACATGTGGAAGTATTCAACTCACCGATCTGAAAGATGTTGTTCGCGTCGAGCGGCGCGCCGGCGGGCGGGCAGTCCACGGGCGCCACGCTGAGCACGCCGGCCAGCGGCAGGCGGTGCGCGCCGCGCACGCCCGCGCCCTTCGCGCCGCAGCGCGACCACGACAGCTCGCCACTGCGCAACCACACGCGCATACAGTTCACATGTCAAACAACAAATTTTTAGGATTCCAAAGTCAAAATTTTACAACCTTTTTGTATACCTACCTACCTATGTTCGGGACATACCCCCAGTTGCACGAAATAAATTAAAAATTTGAGTGCTACTTTAAACTAATTTAATCGCGAGAAATGTCAAAATTTCATACATTTTTTGACATTGATTGCAAGTACCACTTAAATTTTTTAATTTGGTTCGTGCAATTGGGCATTAGGGTCAAAATTTTCAGATTAATTTTAAGGCAGTTATCCTAAACCGATTGATTTTTGGATAAACGTTTAGTTTTGAACAGATTACGGTTGCTAAGTGCTGTCATAAATCCAATATGGCAGACGGCCCAAGATAGCGGACTAGTCAGCTTGTTCGTAAATGCTTGTTCATAAAATATTTTTGCTATATCATGGTCGTGCAAGCATGTACCTCGTGAGTCGGAAGTGCCTCCGCTTGCAGTGCGCGTGGCCGGTGCGCGCCCAGCGCCGCCGCGGCGAGCCCGTGCCGCCGCGCACGCCCTCCGACCGCTTGATCATGGTCCTACACACAAGCACGCTATACTGCACGTACCTCGTGAGTCGGAAGTGCCTCCGCTTGCAGTGCGCGTGGCCGGTGCGCGCCCAGCGCCGCCGCGGCGAGCCCGTGCCGCCGCGCACGCCCTCCGACCGCTTGATCATGGTCCTACACACAAGCACGCTATACTGCACGTACCTCGTGAGTCGGAAGTGCCTCCGCTTGCAGTGCGCGTGGCCGGTGCGCGCCCAGCGCCGCCGCGGCGAGCCCGTGCCGCCGCGCACGCCCTCCGACCGCTTGATCATGGTCCTACACACAAGCACGCTATACTGCACGTACCTCGTGAGTCGGAAGTGCCTCCGCTTGCAGTGCGCGTGGCCGGTGCGCGCCCAGCGCCGCCGCGGCGAGCCCGTGCCGCCGCGCACGCCCTCCGACCGCTTGATCATGGTCCTACACACAAGCACGCTATACTGCACGTACCTCGTGAGTCGGAAGTGCCTCCGCTTGCAGTGCGCGTGGCCGGTGCGCGCCCAGCGCCGCCGCGGCGAGCCCGTGCCGCCGCGCACGCCCTCCGACCGCTTGATCATGGTCCTACACACAAGCACGCTGTACTTAATAACGCAAACAACCATTATTGTCTTTGAAAGGGTGCACGGAATTGCATTTTGATCGAAGAACTTTATGCTTTCTGTATGTCCATTGTACCTAATAATCGACAAATCAGCAAATTAATTTCCTAGAAGCACTGCGCTTTTTCTATAATAATGATTCTCATACCCAAATTCATAGATTTCAATACCCAAATTATTATGTTAACAATGATTAATGAGTTGACTTTAAGGATTTTTAATGAAACAACATTAGGAAAATAAATGCATTAATGAAAAAGTGTGAAATATTCATACAATCAGTACGCAAAACGCGTACATCTAATTAGAAATCCATTTCGTTTTATTAAACTCCCGTTTGATGTCCAACATAATTTGTAATCATATAAGATTTGTCTAAAGAACAATTATTTCTAATCAAAGCTTCAACTCAACTAGTGACAAGATGACAAGTTTATTTATTTATTTATCACTGAAACATAATATTTACAGCCCATTTAGGCCAGTCCCATTTGGCATTCTAAGTGTATTCTTTCTTTCACAAATTTGTGAAAATTAAAAACATAGGTAGGTAGAAACACTTAATAAATTATTATACAAAACACAAGTAAGTTGATAAGAAACGAAACTGAGTAAAACAAAGATACATGGACGAAACAGAACAAACTGTAAAACCAAAGATACATACCCATAACTGTATTGTTCCAAATGATGCACAAAAAAAAGCATAATTTTCGATTATAGATCATTCCGTAAGATAAAATGAAGTGCTAAGTCGTGAGAGAGGTGACGAGCAGTGGATAGACTTACCCCTCCTTGAGGAGAATGGGCGTTTCTTGTATGTTGTTGTTTTGTGTGTCCGAACTCGTGGATATTATTTCTAGGAACTGTTTTATTGCTTGCACCTGTAGAGAAAGACAAGGGTCACTTAGCAAAAAAATGTGCAAAATCAAACTATTGCATTCTATCTATATATTTGAATGAAATATTGAAATTTTTTCATAGGCAGCCTAAATACACAATTTTAGAGTATGGTGTAATTTTGTTCTATGGCTCTTTTGATACTTTTTCTACAATCAAAAAGAAATAGTCGTCGGGCGCTGGTCGTTATATTATTATCATCAGTCTTCGTGATATAGATTTTCTGCATTTTATAAATCTCGAAATACAGGAACAAGTTTTGAGTATAAGCCAGATCAGTCTATAAAGATGCGCCTTACTGCTTCACAATCATGAGCATATGTTTAATGCGATTCGTAAGGAGTTCGGAAGGAGTGGAGAGCGTCTTCTTGGATTAGTATACTTATAGTCTGTATCCCTGGTCATGAGTAATGCCACCCTTACTCAAGGTCACCTAAGGATAAGCCCATCTGAACATTTTACCATAAAACTACTTCACACAAATAGCGCCATTTATAAAATTCCCGTTAATACGCCACAATAATTATGGAAGAAACCGTCCCTGCGCTAATGCCCTTGCGGACTACTAACATAATTAAGTGATCTGTGGCGTGGACCGCGATTCATATACGATACAGCAGTCAGCTTACTTCCGACGCCGTTGGTGTCAAAAGAAACATTTTTGACACCAGTAAACTGGCGACTTTTTATCGCACGGTCCGCCGAGTCCTAAGTATTTGTCTATTGTTAGGGTTCAGGCGATTAAGGCAGTCTGGAACTGTGAGGAAACGCCAGCTAATTGGGATGCTGTTCCAGCCGGGATTTGTATTTGGAACTGCACTGTTTTATTTCTTCTTTTATTGATTCTGAGCTGTTCATGAATCTCATTGTTTTTTTACCCCACACCTGCTCATAGGCTTAGGACTGATCGCATGATCCCAAAGGAAAAAAAATGATAGGGTTAATTACAATAAGGTGTGTGCTCACATGTCGGGGCGTGCAGAAGCTCCGGTACAGCTCGGCCATGTATTCCTCCTTGCAGACCTGCTGCGCGGAGCGGCTGCTCACGAGGTTGCCTAAAGACTGGATGGTCTTCGAGATCAGGGTCAACGTCCGGTTCGTTTGGGGATCCTGAAAAAAAAAATGAATGGGTTTCCTTAACATTTTGTACGCTACCTTCTGCCGCCGACAAGATCTAGACAATAAGTATAGGCAAGACAATATAGCATAGTTAAAGAACATGGTAACCCAAGTAACATTTAATTTGGACCTAGGTTGTGAAAAATGCCTTTGGGTTTTATAAGGGTCGTAAAAAGGTTAATGCTTTGCTATCTGGTCATATTAAGTACTTGAGAATGATTACTAAGTCCTAAAACTAATTATTTATTACTACAACCTTAGAGAAGATGGCAAGAGTTTAAATTAACGTTATTTTGACCTATATTTCAAGAGCTTTTAGTCCTAGGATTTTATAGATGTTGTTGACTCCTGATTAAGTTCTGAAAAGGCTACTATTGTGCTCAAGTGAGATCTAAAGGTTTATTTTTTAACTTTGATATAACCATTAAGAATTGGAATGTTGAAATTGCTCAAAAGTAATTTTTAAAACCTTTACGCTTTATTTGAGTTGTCTAGGCAAACAAATTAGGACTGCGTAGTGAAAACTCAAACCAATTAGCTATTTTTAGGACCTGTAGGCATAATTTAAGTCCCAAGAGAATATTTTAAAACCTTAGAGGCATCCTCAAACATTTTTAGTTGTCCTTGCAACTTCAAGGCAACATATGTAGCTCATATTTTGGCAAACATTAAGATCATTTAGTTGAATACAGTTCTGAAAAGGTTAATTTTAATTCTTTACTAATTTCCTAACGCCGGCCATATTTTTTTAATGAAATAAAAAAAAAAGATCCAAAAAGAATCATTTTATTTTTAAATAGTTGAATTATATGCATGTGCTACGTGATTTTTAATATAACATGTTTTATATAAATATAGAAGTTGTATTTCTAATGTGTTTTACCACAAAACTAACAAATTTGTGATTTTTTATTGTAATTATTTAATTAATTATCTTTAAAATTTTTAACCTACGAAAGGCCCGTTTCGTATATAGCACTATTATCCTAAAGTTTCACGATAAAGTGCCAGTTGCATTATGTTTTTACTTTTTCCTGACTACAACAAGCTACTTATTATTTTATATGAGCACCTATCTAGCCATTTTGAAACTTGGTGTAATAACAGGGAATGTCGCCATTATTATTATGTATTTTATTTAAATATTTCTATATCAAAACTAACACAGAATCAATTTAAAACCCAAAGGTTTTGGAAAGGCATTTATTCATATCTATCAAAATGTTATAAGTTGTCTTAGAATTCAATCCAAGACTAATTGAGAACTCAAAAGCTGCCTTGCAAGGTTATATTTACGTTAAATTAAAGTTATAAAGGTTCTATTTGGGTTCTGTGTAAGTAGCTCAAAAGGTTCTGGATTTGAGCTATAGGTTTTGCTGTAGCTCTTAGAAAGGTGCTGAAACGTGGGCCCTTTTAGCACTCAGGAGGTTAATATAACGTTAATGTGACGTTGTTGTGCCTACTAAGACTTACGATCGGATTGTCATATACAAAGGTTCCTTTCACAACCTTTCTATAACCAAAAATGTTACTTGGGAAGGTCACTGCAGGTTAAATTTTGTTATGGCTGGAATTACTCATCGTATCATTAACAATAAATAAAAGCAGAAAAGATGAGATGAAAAGAAAGACGATAGCAATTTTGCTATAGTTTTTTAATTGTGACCCAGAAAAATAAAATTTGGGTGCTCTCAGTTTAGTCGATGTACGGTCCCATTGATAGACATAGGCCTTCTAAAATGACCACGATCTTGTGCCGCCTGAAACCAGCGACTCTTTATAGAAATAATAACAGTAGACCAATTTAAAATGTGTGAACAAATGGAGCACTCACAATTTGTTCCGTGGTGAGATCAAAGAGCTTGGGGCCGAGGATGGCGGGCGCGAAGAAGCGCAGGAAGATGAACCCCGACACCACCGAGTAGCGCACCTCCGCGTTGGCGGGGAAGTGCCGCGTGGCGCACTGCCGCAGCGCGTCGAACAGCCGGCACATGGCCGCCGGGCACGCCGCGTACGACGACGTGATCGCCGCGAACACCTGCAGCACGCGCCAACCGTGTTATATACACCCTGTGACGTCACACTTCATGTTGTGTTCCAAATAAATATTGAATTTAACCAATGACGAAATACGCTACGCTAAACGGGATAAATACGGGAAAGATGTGACGTATGTTGAAGCCAAAAATTTCTCAAATATGGCGTCGCGCTTCATATATTTCGTTACCGCTGTCAACGCATACCGCTGTCGGTCGCATACATTATTAGCGCCATTTTACTGTTTTGACAAATAAAAAGAGGTTTCAGGGTGGAGGCTAAAAATATATGCGTGACGACACTAAGTGCTCATCCTTTATGTAATGTTACATCCATAAATTTAACGCGGTTAGTAGCTGGCGATGTCGTTCAACTGGCGGCCAGAGTCGGCCGCAGCATGCTGCGCAGGTACGTCGCGCCGTCAGTAGTACTCACCCGCTCTACATAGTCCTTGAGGTTGGCCAGGTTGGCGGCGACGGCGGCGACGGGCTTCACGCGCGCGGGGTCGATCTCGCACGGCCGCCGCTCGGCCAGCACGGCGGCCAGCGTGGGCCGCAGCACGCTGCGCAGGTACGCCGCGCCGTCAGTTGCACTCACCCGCTCTACGTAATCCTTGAGGTTGGCCAGGTTGGCGGCGACGGCGGCGGCGGGCTTGACGCGCGCGGGGTCGATCTCGCACGGCCGCCGCTCGGCCAGCACGGCGGCCAGCGTGGGCCGCAGCACGCTGCGCAGGTACGCCGCGCCGTCAGTTGCACTCACCCGCTCTACATAGTCCTTGAGGTTGGCCAGGTTGGCGGCGACGGCGGCGGCGGGCTTGACGCGCGCGGGGTCGATCTCGCACGGCCGCCGCTCGGCCAGCACGGCGGCCAGCGTGGGCCGCAGCACGCTGCGCAGGTACGCCGCGCCGTCAGTTGCACTCACCCGCTCTACATAGTCCTTGAGGTTGGCCAGGTTGGCGGCGACGGCGGCGGCGGGCTTGACGCGCGCGGGGTCGATCTCGCACGGCCGCCGCTCGGCCAGCACGGCGGCCAGCGTGGGCCGCAGCACGCTGCGCAGGTACGCCGCGCCGTCAGTTGCACTCACCCGCTCTACATAGTCCTTGAGGTTGGCCAGGTTGGCGGCGACGGCGGCGGCGGGCTTGACGCGCGCGGGGTCGATCTCGCACGGCCGCCGCTCGGCCAGCACGGCGGCCAGCGTGGGCCGCAGCACGCTGCGCAGGTACGCCGCGCCGTCAGTTGCACTCACCCGCTCTACATAGTCCTTGAGGTTGGCCAGGTTGGCGGCGACGGCGGCGGCGGGCTTGACGCGCGCGGGGTCGATCTCGCACGGCCGCCGCTCGGCCAGCACGGCGGCCAGCGTGGGCCGCAGCACGCTGCGCAGGTACGCCGCGCCCGTCAGCCGCATCGCCTCGTCCATCATCTTCGACACCAGCGTGTTTCCGCGGAAGATTGTCGTCGCGTCGCTGTAAATGAACAGCACCGATAGATAAATAAATATTTATAATTTGTCCAATCATAGGGACCATATCCTAGATGTTACCCTAGACCCCTAAACTAGGAAACCAAAGGCAAGAGAGCAAAGGGGGTCTTATTCAATCATAAAAGAATAACAGCAAGGAGAGACAATTCACCGACTGGCTGACTGACAAACGTTGCTGGTAGCGCCAAGTGTTATAAAGATGCTTGGTTTTGCGGTGTTGCCTTGACCTTTGCGAATCTGAATCATTTTGGGACCAACTCAAATACACACAAACTTGGCTGAGTAAAGACTTAGCCAAGCTTTGCCTACAAAAGCTTTAGCTTAGCGTTCCGGTGAGTTGCCATGTAGCAACAGCTAAAGCTATACCTACTTCCAAGTTAGCGTGAAAACATCTTCGCTTAGATCGTCACTTGACATGGTGAGATTGCAACTAAGGTAAGTGTCATATTTTGATTTAAAAATGATTATTCATAAAACTACATACATACAACTTTATAAAATTATGATTGGATTCCAGTAAGAGAAACGCTCATACGAGTATGATGTGTTGAACCACTATCGATAGGTCGTCGCGTCCACGTCGGTATCACGTTACAACATCGTTATCAGGTTTATTGCATTCACTTCCTGCGATGTGAGGAGAGGATGTGCTATTGATAAACACTATCTTTGCGAAAACAGATACGTTTACGTAGAAAAATGTCCGCGACGGCTTACTCATACTAAAATTAGCTACATTGTTATATTGAAATTAGCTGGTTCTGCCATTAGGGGTACAACAAATACACACTAAATTACATAACAATCGGCCTAGGAGTTTGGTAACAAAAATTGGCACGAAAATTTTATATGTTAGAAAAGAAAGACTAGCGGACTAAGAATGTTGTTATTCTATTTAGATTATTTCTCACTTAGGGGTATGAAATATAGTTTAAGACCTATTCTCAGATCTACCACATATTATAGACAATATTTTTCATATAAATCAGTCAAGCCGTTTCGAGGGGTTTGGTGTGATACCAGGCCTGGTCCACTTATCACGTGATCGAGAAAATACAGCTAGGCGTCTCGACGTACTAATTTCAGACGGCCGCCACGCGCCGGATACTTTGCTCGCGTTAGTACTGTTCGGGTACGGTCTATTTCACACGCTGCGTGCGCCCGATGACGAGGTAGTCCTAGTACGTCGAATGCGATAAAGTTACGCGAAAGAAAGAGAAGTTCTTTTTGGAGGCGTGGCCAGGCGCTATTGCAAACTTAATTGCACTTTTTCATGTCAGCGCTAAGGTCGCTATTTCTTTAATCATCTTGCCGAGTGAGCCTTCTGTACCTTTAGTACTATTATATATTCCGTGGTGATATACGAGAACTTTATAATTAGATGATTAGAGTAGCTGACAAGACTAAATGTGACTATGTGTATGTAACTATCAAGTTTCGCTAGTGAACAAAAAGATACTGTGAAATAGTTTTAATTATTTTTTTATTCATGAAATCGTCTTTGCATAATATTTGGGTAAATTAGTGTAATTAAAAACGTGTATGCATACACGGTAGATAATAATGCAATGTGGTCAAGGTAATTGTTGCAAATTGTAATAAAACGAAGTCGCTCTCAAAATTCTCACAAAAACGTCGCACAACTTTGTAAAGACAGTGCAATGCAACTTCTACATAATCATTGTAATTACGGACATTATTTTAATGCTTATATTGCGCTTGTGAGATAGTCATCGTGTGTCTATGATGACAGTACCTACTAGAAGATTGCGTTTAACAACTCTCTCACTGATATGAGTTTTAAAGATTATAACGACACCGATTATTATCTTGCGAAGATAAATGTAGAATATCTGGGTGACCGAGCTTCGCTCGGTGGCCAATAGATGGCAGCAGTAGTCATAATTTTATTTTTTTGGTAAATTCGACATTTAATAAAAATGAATCCTAGCTAGATCGATTTATCGCCCCCAAAACCCCCTGTATACTAAATTTCATGAAAATTGTTCCAGCCGTTTCCGAGATCCAGATTATATAGAAATATACATATATACAAGAATTGCTCGTTTAAAGGTATAAGATTTATGTCGTAATAATATTAATAGCAGATTTAAGACTGTTATGTATGGAAAGAAAAAAGGGGGTGAATATTGTGGAAGCATTTCGATTTGCGAGTTCAATTTATTGAAAATATCCTTCTTGAGATGGATAAAAATCATGGAACTCGTTACCGTAAAGTACCGATACCTCACACTGTGACCATAACCGACACTTTTACCTATTGCTTTTTTTGAAAACTTCTTAAGGCGCGTTTGGTATTTTTGGGCTGGGAAAATCCCGTTGAACTCGCGACAATAGTACTGTTACCAACATCCCTGAGTATTTACTTCTGTCTGCGCTCCTGGAGTGCCACGTCTTTTTTATTCATTCTGTACAGAGATTTAAAAACAAACACAAACAAAGAAAGGACTTGCACTATGACATCTCATCACTACAAATGAGGATCCGTTGAAAGGGTTAGCACTTTTTTTTAGACGCGCTAAATTAGGACACTCTAAAACCGTACAGCTCACGATGTTAAGTGTAAGAGGAGGGCACTCACGTGAGGACGGCGATCTCGGCGTTGGCGAGCTCCTTGACGATGGGCACGATGAGGTCGTGGTGCGTGAACAGCCGCACCAGCGGCTGCGCCGCGTCCGTCTTGCTCGACACCACCTCGCCGAGGATGTACACCGCCGACGTCGTGATTGGCTGCAGTTACAACAATGGGATCAATTAGCTTTATATTTTTAGCCCCCGATGCAAAAAATACGAGATGTTTAAGTTTGACGTGTCTGTCTGTGGCATTGTAGCTTCCGAACGTATGAACCGATACTATTTTTTTTTTAATTAGCCGGAAGTGTCATTAGTTTTGTTGGATGAAAATCCAAGTCCAAGATGGCCGCCGAAACAAAATGGCGGCCCTAAACATATTTACGGAACTTGCTACTGCCTGCTTGAACTTGATATATCTGCGAGTGTAAAGCGAGCGCACCTTCTGCTGCACACTGCGCAGGAACAGCTCTTCGAGCTGCGTGTAGTGGTGCAGCGGGAACACGTGGTCCACCGTGTACTGCAGCAGCAGCCGCAGCGAGCCCAGCGCCGCGCTGCCCGCCGCCGACAGCCGCGTGCCCGGCGGCGTGGCGCCGCGGGACAGCGCGCCGCCCGCTCGCGACCGCAGGAAGTACCTGCTCATCGAACAGACTACGTTATAAACACACTCAGTTCTCAGCCCATCAGTGTCTCACCGCCTGCGCACAGTAGGCTTTTGTACAAAGCCATGGATGTATGGATTCCCGTATCAAGCTGAATCAAACCCAAACTTTATTTTTTATAGACTACGGTCTCCACATTAACTGCTACAATTATTACTTCCGGATTCTAAAGTTATAGGCAAACAAACAAGTAGTACTTCTTAGTAAAATCAGTATGACACAAAATGTGCATCGAAAAGAAAGTAACTTTTTGTATGGAAAATTAAATTCCGGATATGAAAAACAAATTCTTAGTGCCAACAGTTCTTAAAAACACTATTTTATTTTCCTAGACTATTTTGGTTTTGGTTCATGAGAAAACTTGATACCACCTTTGGTCATTCTCTTTTCGAGTTTGCTATTATAAAATACAACCGCTGACATGCAACTGTCCATAGATGGCGTTGGCTGTTAATGTATGGAGGAATTCGGTTCGTTTGTGCGAAACGAGTCGACTCGAAATTTGCACAAAAACCTGCACTAACGCTACTGATTTCTTCTTTCATAGAAGAGATATTGACATCATGAAGTAGGAGTAGCGTGACGCCGTTCACCATGTCACTACTCCTGCCTCATGATCTGTCTCAATCATCAAAAAGTACTTATAAAACGAATGAAAGGCAATGCCTATCATCAAGTAGCAAAGAGAGAAGCTTCATGCAAGAAATAGGTAAAACGCCTCTTACCAAGCGCATAGTGGTGAAGGAGCAGGTTGTCGCAACTGCAATCGGACTTCGCCTAGAAATACTGGTGTGGCAGCGTCGTGCCAGACGGACACCCGCGCCTCACACGCTACTCCTGCCTGCAACGTGCAATCGGAATCATTACCACCATTCTCCAGAACAAGAGGTACAAAAGAATTACTGTTAATGGGTAGCCATAGACGATCCATTCTATAGTCCAATTGTCGTGACGCTACCGATTGACATACTTATGCTTCTTTTTGCTTGATAATGCCGATTGGACCGTGTATGGCGGTCGCCAATCGTCACTTCAGTAAAGTACAAGACTTTTCGGTGGTAGACGTCGTCGTGCACGCGCTGTTACTGGTGGCGGTATGTCTTCAACTCAAGGTCGCTGCCGATTGGACAGTTTTAATTGGTCGTGTGTGGTATATATGGACGACCTGTACATTGGATCAAGCCTGCAGCGTCATGCCAATTGGACGGAGGATGTGTGGTCAATGGCTGCCCAAAGTACGCACACTTACAGTTTGCGAACCATCCTTATCCTTCGGGTCCGCTTCCATCACGAGATCGAAGCAGAAAATTTCATCGAACTGGGGGTTGACAGTTTTCTTCCTCGGCTTGGTGCGCCTCTCGACTCTCCGCCCGTTGGAATACAATAACGTCACGAGAGCGAAGGGGTCGCACTGGCCGTTCTTGGTGGTGAGCTCGGAGCACTCGAGGACGCGTAGCCGGATCGTGTCGGGGCCGACGCGAGCCGCGCAATGTCTCTCCGGGTCCGACCAGTAGTCGGCCGCGGAGGGCGTGGGGGACGCGTCAGACTCCGACATCGCGTGCATCGGGGGCTTCGTCCGCACCGACCACTGCGCGCGATCCTTCAGACTCTCCGAGCGTGAGAGCGCTAGTGCGGGCTCCGTCGCCGCCGAGCTGAGGAGCTTCTTGCTCGTAGCGCTGGAGCTCGTCCCGAACCTGATACTCTCCTTGCAGTATTCTGATAGCCTCGTGAGATTGTTCGCTTTCGTCTTTGTCGAGCAGTTGTCTGCGTCTGGGTCGGGCGGCTTCGGGTCCATGCGCAGCCGTTTCCTCGAGTCCTCGAGAGTGAGTTCGATGTACGCCTTGCCCTGCACCTCGGAGTCTGCGTCCACGGGCCGCAGCGCGAACCAGTGGTCCTTGTTGTTGTAGCGCTGCAAGTCCTCGCGTTTGATCGCCACCTTACCGAGGACCTTGTCTTGTTTGAGATGCTTGTCGCGATCGAACACGTATATGGAAAGGTATCTGAATCTTCGTGGAACTTCGAACTGGAATTCCTCGCCGAAAAATGGGCTGTAACAAACATTCAAAATTAATGTTACGGAAAATATCTGAACACATTTTACAAACGATATACTGTGAGTTTTAAAATACTTTGGGACGGTCATTATATTTGATTCTCGCTCGCTCTAAACAAAGATATCATTGACAATTATTGTGTGAGAGAGAAGCAAATTAAAGTTCCAAAGGATTCACCTATTTACAAACTTAGAAGACAACTATAGAACTTATGACCTGCTATGTATACATATAATGAGTGATATTGTATGTTATTTTGGTATCAGACAGTGTAGGTATTAGGTAGGTAGTAAAATGATTACATGGTCAGGAACATAACAAATGAAGTTCCCAACGCGCCAACGCGTCGGTCTTTCCGTCTTGTCTATGTAAGGATAGATTAGAAAGTAAATAAGTATAAGCATTATGGTAGTCAATCCCTTCAAAGTACGTATGATAATGATGGCGTCACTTATGCGCGTGGGCTCCCATCGTTCACACAAAGGTGAAAGTTTTTACTCTCGCCTTTATGGTCATACAACAGAAATTTTAATGCACAAAGACTTATGAAAATTAACTTGGCTAATGCAACAGCGTATGACGAATTGTTAACATTAACATAACCGTGATAAGTGAAGCTGTAATCTTCCCATGGATATTATCTATTAGTTCAACGCGAACAATAAATAAACACTGACATGACATGTCATATAGACGAATGAATATATCTATTGTAGTATCGGCTTTTAATATTTGGTATATTTTTAACCATCTCAATGCTCATCCTGTAATCTTGTAAATGAAATTGAAGTGTTTGCTTGTTTTTAGGGTTCCATACCCAAAGGGTAAAAATGGGACCCTATTACTAAGAGCCTGGTGACTCTGACGGACTGCTAAGTCTTAATGAAATAGGGTCCCGTTTTACCCTTCGGGTGCGGAACCCTAAAAATAATTCGCTCGCTAATGGAACACACTATAACAGTGACATTGGCCTGCACGATCCTTTGTGCAGCGCGTTTTATTTTCGTAATTAGCATGTGTCATATGACGACGCGAATGCAGTGAGTACCTATTCATCATAATCCATCACCGTTCGGTTGGCATCTGACGTTGATTAAAAGGTTCACATAGCGTTGCCCCAGGCGTCCCGATAAAGCCGGACATAGGCTTTTTGATTGCGTGTCCGGCCAAAACGGACGGTGTCCGGCTTTTTGACGGCCGAATGGTGTAGGTTAGGTATATATTTATCAACTGTCTAGAACCCATTACACAATTTATCGCTTATTTTGGGGCTAGTTTGCGATGTGTGTAATGTCCTGATATACATTTATTTATTTTTACATTTCGCAAACGAGCGCGGCCGGACAAGATTTATGAGATTAGCGGCGTACACAGGCGATATTTAGTGACCTACAGTTTAAAAACTATAACGAAATATAGAAGATTTGAAATAGAAATATCTAAAAATTACTTTAAAAATTAAACGTCATGTATTTTCGGTCTTTAATCTAAAATCTCTGTGAAATAGAAACACGATTGGGTATGGTTTTCTCGATAGAAAGTTCTCCAAAATCTCCATTTTTATCGGAAACTACGATGGATTTAATCGTAATTTTTCTTTTAATTGGTCGGTAATAATAATATCCAAAAACGCTAGCAGAACGGATTTTTAATAACTGGCTCAGGTTTTTAGTAGTTTGGTAAAACGTCGTTTTTCTGTTATATTCTTCCACAACACTGTATCTCGCACCCACCAACGTATTCGTAAGTGTAAGAGGGTCAAAAATAATTTCAGTTATCCTCTTAATCAAAACAGGTTAATTTTTTCGTCATAACTATCAATCCTGAGGACAAAATCTTGAATCATGTAGGTAGAGTGCCCGGCCTTTTTACCCAAATGTCCGGCCAAACTGACTGGTCTGTCCTGCTATTAGGTTTGACGCCCCTAGGTTCACACATGAGGCGGGGTCACTAGTCACTCGATGAATGTCACCGAAACAAAATAGGTTAGAAATCAAATTTTTCTTTATCTCTGTCTTGATTGATTGCTGCGCGTTTCCTGCGTATAAGCAGGATATAATAGACTAGCTGTTGACCGCGGCTCCGCCCGCGTAAATGTCGGTTTTCCACAAATTCAGCGGGTACAAACCGAAAAAAGGTTTTATGTTGACCGCGATTTTTTTTAAGAACTTTTAAAGAAAATAACTTTACCCGTTTACGCAGCGCACGCAACGGAAGCTCTCCAAAACGACCAATTTTTCCGGTTTTTGCAAAATTTTACGCTCCTATCATCATCTAGCCTATAAGGTCATATAGCCTCTTTGAAAAATGGACTATCCGACATAAAAAAAAAATTCAACTCGGGCCAGTAGTTCCTATGATTCAATGCAACAAACAATCAAACCCTTCAGCTTTATAATATTAGTATAGATTACGTGATTCCCAACAGCAAAAGTGTTTTTTTTTAAACTATCAAAGACAAATCGTATGAAGGTACAGTCACGGAATGAAAAGGTTCGTTCCCTTAGTGTCGGTTGTTGCTTGCACTAGCACTGCAGAGTCCATTATGCCAACAAAACATGAGTAACATACTCGTAGTTTCAAAAAGTACCTAATATGACTGTGCTCGCGATACGTTGAACGAATCAATTTGAAAATCTAGATACCTTTTCATTTCCGTGGGTCTGATAGCGTAAGAAAAACGTATTCATCGTTATCATAATCGTTACCGAATTCTGCCCCGCGATTGGCCCATCAGCAGGCAGAAACGATTAGGATGACGATGAATATCCGTGACTGTACATACAACGAAATGTAAATTTTAAACAGACGCGGTTGTCCTGAATCACACGAATACAGGACAACACTCCTACACTTGTATGATATGATCGCATAGGATGAATTGAGAATTCCACGAATACTCATCCCGCGGAATTAAGGTGAACTTACGTGTTTGCCCGCCAAATCCAAAATTAATTTCTTTTTCGTAATTCGTAAAGTAATACGACAAACTAGGCTTATGGCGTGTGCGTTCTCCCAGCGAAATTTTGTCTAATTTCTTAGTTTTAAGTATGCAGATATTTAGTACATTAAGCCCTGTATGTCCCCGAAATTATAAATATGTCCACCCAGTAGTTTTCGAGATATCCTCCAAAATCGTGTTCCGCTGGGGGAACGTTCCAAAATTAGGTAGGTACATCCATACATTTACAGGGCTTAAATTACTAAATCTGCATACTTAAAACTAAGAAATTAGACAAAATTCCGCTGGGGGAACGCACACGCTTAATGGCACTAAACTATTGGAATATGAGTAGTCAGTATCATCTTTTGTCAATTGCCATGCCGTGCCTGCAGTATTCGATAGCCATTATTCCATACGCGGGACTAATTTCCTAAACTGGACACTTGCAGTAAGGATTTGTGTTAATAAACCTCTCTATCATTATTTATTGTGTATCAAAATTATCGCTCCAACTCTCAAATCAAATCTGAAGCTATATTGTACAAACTGTAGCTTCAAAATATCGAAAAGCATTCAACCTTAACACAGAGTAATGCACTTAGAGGCGGGCCCGCTGCCGGCCGCGCGTTCTGACGTGATGATCATTTTACGCGCCACGCGGTTCCGGCGTCAATTTATCACTTAAAAGCTTCCGCTAATGCACTATGAGATTTTAGTACACGAGACCACGGCAGAAACGTTTATTGAAATGATTGAATACTGGCAAAAGTTAAAAATGTACAATTTTATGAAAAAACGGTGTCAGCATAAGACGTGTTCTCTGAGTTATTCTTATATTCAATTAAATAATACTTTATTCAAATGCATAACAAGTAAATAATTTAAAAATTAAAAAACACGACTGTTCTGAGGTAAAACTATTTTTTTCCAAAAAAATATAGCCTATGTTTATGTTACTCGGAAAGTAAAACTCGGTTATATAAAAACTGTAAAGATTATGTAGAGCACTTATTTTTTTATGTACCACAATTTGCAACAAGTTATATTCTATGCTAATATAATAATAAGTTTTAAATGTTCATGTTTTAATTTGCTTAAGCTATAATAATTATGAATGTAGCAGGATACATCCTTTCTTTCTACTTTCTATATTTTCCTACTCCCTCATATTTAAAATATATTCTGCTAATTAATGTATGTGGATTTGATAGTTCCAATTATTATATTTATTTTGCGAATATATAGTATAGTAGGTAAATATGACAATAGAAATGAATCATAATGATCGGAATTCAGAGCACCAGACAGTAATCATCTATTGGCAGCTTTTAAAAATGACTCTTCATGAACCCATGTACGTCACGACAGCTAGAAATAAGAAGTCGACAGTGACACACAGCCACTCCTACTTGTTCAACAGTTTTGGCGGTCGCCTCTGTGTCTATTAGGTTTTTACGTCGTTTTCAATTGGAAACGGCTCCTGGAAATGACTTCATACGCTGAGTGTGCCCGGTTAAATATAGGGTTACGTTCGCTCAATCCTTATTCACCACGTCGATATGAAATAAAATAACTAACAATTAATTTGTTCATAAATGACAAAAGTTTATTTACTAATGAGTGTAGGGGTTACATATTGCACTATATGCAGTTTTATGTAACAGTAGTCACTTTATACAGTTTGTCTCCGCCCGCGGCTCGACTCGGCCGCGTGGCACAATAAAAACAATGAGCTTTGTGAAGTGCTTTAATTTATCTCCTCAAACCCAGTAGAAGAAAGGAAGCCCTAACTAAGGCTACCCCAACATTGGTGACCCCGTCAGCAACACGAATGTAAACCAGGTACCAAATTTAAACTATTAAAAGAAAATGGCCACGTCACCGGCACCACATGGCGGGCACGCGACCACCACGGACATAGCCGCCATCACGCTCACCTCCAAAATTCCAGACTTCTGGGTAGACCAGCCCAGGGTGTGGTTCATCAGGACGGAAGCCATGCTCGCCCCTCAGAAGTTATCAGATGAAGCCAAATACGACATCGTGGTTTCCAAATTGAACAAGGAGGCAATACAACAGGTAACAGACCTCCTCATGGAACCACCAGCAACGAAGAAGTTCGAGACTCTTAAAGCACGGTTACTTACTATTTTCGAAGAATCCAAACACAGGCAGCTTCAGAAATTAATGAGTGAAATGGAGCTCGGAGATCAGAAGCCGTCTCAACTGCTCAGACGTATGAGGGAACTGGCTAAGGACAAAATCCCGGACGACACGTTGAGGATCTTATGGCAGGGACATTTACCTAGCGCAGTCCGCGCAGTGTTGGCCGTATCCGACTCCAAGGATTTAGAGAACTTGGCGGTCATCGCCGACAACGTATTTGAAACTACGCGCAGCACACAGGTACTGAACGAGGTGTCACATTCACAGCCAGCCACCACAACGAAGGAAACCGAGATGATCATGGCAGAGATCTCCAAACTGAGCATCAAAGTGGCCAACTTGGAAAGAGCAAGATCCAGGTCACGGCAACGCTGGAGCACCAACCGCTCGCGTTCGGCATCACAGAGTCGCAACCGCGATTCACCCATTCCACGGCGTACTCCGGATTCACCAGGGTGGCTCTGTTACTACCATCATCGTTTCCGCGCCAGAGCCCGCAAATGCACGGAACCCTGCGCATGGAAGTCTAAACCGGAAAACTAGGAGTAGCGCAGGTAAAGGAGGCGGATACCTGTGCGATCACTCCAGCACATCGCCTCCTCGTCACGGATGTAAGTACAGGACTTCGCCTTTTAGTGGACACAGGAGCCCAGGTCTCGGTACTTCCGGTGCCAAAAAAACGTGACAGTGTTAAGTGTACACAATATAAACTATATGCCGCCAATGGCTCAGAAATTAAAACCTATGGCATTAAAACTTTGACATTAAATTTAGGTTTAAGACGTTCTTTTAAATGGGACTTTATTATAGCGGACGTAAGATACCCTATTTTAGGCGCCGATTTTTTAAGTAAATATGGACTATTAGTAGATTTAAGAGCGCGTAAATTAATTGATCAGGTTACAAATTTAAACGTAATAGCAACTATCAGTAAATGCAATGATCAATCAATTTACACTTTAGATAAGAATCACCCATACTGGGACGTCATAAGTAAGTACCCAGACATTACTAGACCTGTTAATTATAAGGATACACCTAAACATAACATTTTTCACCATATAGAAACGACTGGACCTCCTTTACACGCGAGAGCGCGGCAGTTACCACCAGACAAATATAAGAGAGTTAAAGAGGAGTTCATGTCGATGCAAGAAGTAGGTATCTGTAGACCTTCCAAGAGTCCATGGTCTAGCCCTCTACACGTGGTACCCAAGAAAAACGGGGAAATTCGGCCGTGTGGAGATTACCGGCGACTGAACGCTGTTACTAAGCCAGATAGGTATTCCTTACCGCGGATACGCGACTTTACGTACATATTAGACGGTAAAACGGTTTTGTCGCGACTCGATGTTATACGCGCATATCATTGTATACCTGTTTTCCCTGACGACATTGAAAAAACGGCGATAACAACACCTTTTGGCTTATTCGAGTTTCCTAGAATGACGTTCGGATTGCGCAACGCGGCGCAAACATATCAACGGTTTATGGATCAGACAGTGCTACGCGGTTTAGATTTTTTATTCGTGTATATTGACGACATTATTATAGCAAGCTCATCGATAGAAGAGCACAAAAAACACCTTGATATAGTTTTTCAGAGATTTAACGAATATGGTATTGCAATAAATTTGAATAAATGCAGTTTTGGAGTATCAAAATTAGAGTTTCTAGGTTTTGAAGTGTCCAAAGACGGTATTCGACCCTTAGATACCAAAGTTCAAGTCATTAAAGATTTTCCAAAACCTAAAACAGTCGAGGAATTACGACGATTTCTGGGTATGGTTAATTTTTATCGCGCTCACATACCTAGGGCAGTTGAACATCAGGTCATATTAAATTCCTATTTACACAACGCAAAGAAACGCGATAAGACATGCATCGCGTGGACACCTGAGGCTAGCAAAGCGTTTTTGCAATGCAAGCTTAGCCTACAGGACGCAGTAACTTTATCGCATCCGCGCAGTAATGCAAAGTTAGCACTTTTTTACGATGCTTCATCATCATCAGTTGGATCGGTACTTCAACAACATGTAGATGGCATGTGGAAACCTTTAGGTTATCATAGTCAAAGAATTACGGATACGCAAAAATTTTATAGCACATATGACCGCGAGCTTTTAGGCATTTTTTTGGCAGTAAGATACTTTAAAGATTTAATTGAGGGTCGAGAATTAATTATATACACGGACCATAAACCATTAACATTCGCATTTACTAAAACAAGATGCGAAAAAGAAACACCTAGGCGCATTCGCCAGTTAGCATTCATAAGTGAATATAGTACAGACATCAGGTATGTTCGTGGAAACGACAACGTGGTGGCAGACACATTATCGCGCATAGAAACAATTGCCTGCCCCACGGTTTTAGATTACGAGCTACTTGCTGACGCGCAATTGAAAGATGAGTCGTTGTTGCAACTGACGCAATCGCAGTCGAGCAATATGCATTGTAATTTAAAGAAAGTAACTATACCTACTTGTAATAAAGAAATATATTGCGAGGTTTCAACCAAATCGATTCGACCGTATTTAACACCTGAATTTCGAAGAATAGCATATGAAAGCATACACAACTTGAGCCATCCAGGCGTACGTACAACTCGTAAGATGGTAAGTGATAAATTCTTTTGGCCAGGCATGAACAAAGATGTAGGCTTATGGGCCAAAACTTGTATATCATGCCAAAGAGCAAAAGTAAGTAGACATGTTAAGTCCCCTTTAGGAAAATTCGCTGACGTAGATAGATTCGAGCATATACACGTGGACATAATCGGCGTTTTGCCGACATCTTCTCAGGGACATCGCTTTTGTGTAACGATAGTCGACAGGGCGACGCGCTGGCCCGAAGCTTTCCCTGTGCGAGAAATTACTGCTGACGTTGTAGCCAGGATTGTGTATGAGGAATGGTCAACTCGCTATGGCCTTCCCATCTTTTTGACCAGTGACCTTGGGAAACAATTTGAGTCGAATCTCTTTGCAAAACTGATGAAGCTTCTCGGAGTTCGTAGAATACGTACGACCCCTAATTATAATTGCAAAGTTATCAACAGATTCACCGAGAGATTTCCCTAAAATCATTTCTTCCTCTACTCCCACAGTATGTGGACCTACATACAATTTTTAAAAGGATTATTTAGATGAAAGTGATAGTGAATTGCTCTAATTTTGTAATCTTGTTTTTGTAGTTAGTGATCACAATAAAGCTGAGCTTGTTGTGAACTTCTTCATAAGGCGCAAGGCAACCTCCGAAACTTTAACCTTAGACCTGCAGAAACCTTAGACGATCTAAACCTATCTATCTCCTATATATCTACTAGCTTCTACTGCGAAGTATGTACATACAATTAGTATAGTCAGTGGTTTAGACTCGTGCAGTCGATAAGGTATCGTGAGACATGTCCCCATCAAGTCGCTAGGAATGACGTGACGTTTCCTTCGATACGCGGGATGCTCACCTTTTGGGGTCACCAATTATCATGCTTCCGCCCAGTCTAGTAACAACACGATGATTTGTCAAACACAAACAATAATGTAGGTCTATAAGAACTGTCTACCTATACTCCGGGTGGTTGTTGTTTCAGTTATTCCATTTGAAAATTCACAGTATTACCACAAGACATAATTTTGTCGTATGTAGTAATAACTAATTGTATTAAAAAACCCTACATTTGTTATTTAGAAAATATACTGGCACGCGTGAAGCCTGTAATTATCGAGTAATCATACAAAAAAAATGCCTTACATCATTTTGGAAAAGAGCTACGAGTACGAGTAAGAGTACGAGCTCTTAGGCCCATTTGCGTCGGCCTAGGATGGTGTGACTGGCATTGACTTTAGGCATTATAAGAGAGCACAGAGAGTAAGGAAGAGAGACTTTCCGAGAAGTGTTTCCGAGTCTCTCTTCCTTACTCTCTGTGCTCTCTTGGACATCACGGAATGAGATCCAGAGATGGAACGCGATGGAACTGAGATGATCCAGGTTCGCCTGAAACCTGAGTCATCTCCCAACGTAACGCAAAGCTAAAGTGGCAAAGGACCACATAGCTAGGAGAACAAGATGCTGATAACCCCTCTTCAGATGGACACTAATATTATAAAGGAGAATGTTTGTATAGTGTGTGAATGTGTAACTATATGTGGGTCTGTTCGTTAATTGTTATCTACATCTTATGCCGAAACTACAGAACCGATTTGTCTGAAATTTGGAGTGGAGATAGGTTAACACATTAATCTAGGAAAATTCCACGGTTCCCACGGGATTTGCGAAAACCCGAAATTCAAGCGGGCGTAGCTGCGGGCATCAGCTACGAGTAGGAACTGGAAGTAATAACATTAAGAGCGTATCGTTGTACCACTGTATTCTGCCTGGAGCAGTGGACATC
The DNA here is from genome assembly GCA_963855885.1 of Coenonympha glycerion. Taxonomy (NCBI): domain Eukaryota; kingdom Metazoa; phylum Arthropoda; class Insecta; order Lepidoptera; family Nymphalidae; genus Coenonympha; species Coenonympha glycerion. The sequence continues at coordinate 12,805,306 of OY979630.1, read as the reverse complement.
CATTGGTATAATTCGTTTTAGGCCATGGACATCCACTGGCACGAAATTGCGACGCACTGAGCCCTAAATTGTACGTAATTGTACCCCTCGTCTTTGACTACCGACGGTTGCGAGATCGAGAATCTACTGAGAAAAGTTCATGTTTGCAGTTGCTTTAAAGTTGGTTTGGAAAGTTGCGACTGATGACACACCAGAAGATGTTACCGTATTGACTTGGAAAGAGTAAGTAGCCCATAATCGTATCTACGCTGCGTAGCACCGGACATTTAATTCGCTTGGTGGTGCGTCATTCTTAAATTCCAAAGTGATCGTATCGGGAGTTGAACCAGGGACGTCTGGCTCGGATCTGTTTGCGGTACCATAATTGCGGGGGTGTCGTTAAAGTCTGTCAGGTCATTTGCCACAGTCCACAGGTCACCTGTGGACTTTCCGAGGTATCAGAGTTTTAAAAAACATTACTTCATCACCGGATAGATCATTCATCACGTACTTCAAAATGTTCCCACTCATCGTTCGTCGAGTCTCTGAGCTTTCTTATCGGGCCTATACAAATGGCACGTTTCATGCCCACTATTACTAGTTACTACCTACTTTGAATATTATACAATACGAGTTGGTACATGTAATATTACCAACACCCACAGTGTACACTGCTGTAGAATTGTACACAGTAGGTGTTGATAATCTTATAGCGTCGACGCTATGAGCAAAAATGCTTATAGCGTCGACGAAGTAACATCTTGGGCACTGATTGGTTGAAATCCTTGCATTCATTGAACCGCGTAGGCCGAGGCACTAAATGGTTAATGTTTGCATCGGTTAGACACCGATTGGCTTGTGATCGTTGCGTTGCTATGGTCACGAGCGATGTTTGGGCGATGTATAGCTTTATTTACAAAAATCACCGTACTGCACAGTACGAACGAACTACGAGAGCATCGTTTAAGTCGCGTATGCACTGGTTGGTAAATGTTTGCATCGGTTAGACACCGCGGTTGGCTGTGCTGCATTATCGTAGTTGCATCGTCAAACGCATAGCTATTGTTATTTTTGTATTGATAACACGTTTCCGTTTGAACACTATCTCAGTTGGTGATGTCACGAATATTACGATGTCTAAGATGTGGTAACCTGGATGTTGGGTATAGCAGATCAATGATCGAGCGATACGTTTCAGAATCGAGATAGAATTTTCTCTTTATCAGATCTTTATCTGACAATTTCACGATTCACAGTTACTTTTAAGGTGTAATGAAATTGCTTGCTCTGGCATATACGAGATAAGATATCAAATTGCATATCTTCGTTTCAAACACTCAAATAGGATAGTAAGTACTTAAATAGCCTCAAATAATATAATACATTGGCAGGAGCTATAGTTACTCGATAAATCAGTTGTGAACTTGTGTGTGTTTTTCTTTATTGCAGCTAACATCTAATTCTTTATCGATAGTCGATACTATAAGCTAAATACATATAAAATTCTCGTGTCATAGTGTTTGTACCAAACTCGTCTGAAGAGGCTGATTGATTTTTATTTAGTTTTTTTTTGTCTACATTCAGGGTCTTGTATCAATGGGTCGTAAGCTGTTTTTCATACCCCTAAATGGCAAAACCAACATTTGCCCGGTTAGCCAGTACGGATATAATATTATGCTAGCTTTAGAGATGTCATTGCAAGCTGTTATCAGTAATCACTTATCACCGTGAGCCGTTCGTCGCGGGTTAGTCATTCATTCCCAAAACTGAATGGCGAGGGGTGTAGACTGTAGTCTGTAGACTGTATTTTAGTGTGTAGCGTAGCGGAAGGGCCGTTCCGCGCCGGCGCACGCTCGCCGGAAACGCATCCGGGACGTGGCGCGCCGCCGCCCTCCCGAGCTTCGCCACCGGGAACTAACCCTCCCGGCTCTCCCGCGGGACCGAAATTATCACACGCTTCTCTTTTTACCCCGACACGGCACCGGCGGAATCTAACTTAAAGGGGATATTCGCATAACATGAATACAAGGCGGCAATTTTGCGGTGAACAGTGATTCGGCGTTCACTGTCTAATTTTAAAACGTTGTAAAGTAACTGGTAAGAAGATAATTTTTGGAACTTACTACTGAACCGATTTTAGATTTCATTCATCCCGATCATCATTTCATACATCAATCTATAATCCTGAGAAATAGCTGTTATTTTATTAAATTCACTCCACACTCCACAGAAATTTGGTTCACTCTAGGAAAAGTTAGGATGAAGAAGGAGAAGGATGCAAAAACGCTTATACTATATAAGCGTTTTTGCATCCTTGCTTGACGTAAAGCTTTTAAAACGTACATATGTTTGTCCTTCAGGAATATTTTATAACAGACAGCGATTTTCGACAATCTCTTCGATTGACGTCACATATACCTATCCGACTATTACTAAACTCATTATAATCTCGTGCGAAGCTTCGGAATCGATTTTAGTGAATAGCCTTGCTCTGTATTTCACGCTGACATCGCAGCAACCGCAACCCTAGAAGTTCTTATGAGATTTGTGCAAACCGCGCTCGTTTTTCCTTTCTCCATTATGAAAACCATTTCAGCAGTCCGAGAGTCCATGACAACAATACACCAATCCACTGTCACTTTCTTTGAAATCTCGTATTTATAAACTTACCCGTGCGCAATGTACAAGTACATCGTCCGTGCGGAATAACTTCCGTTCATGTGCACTTAGCGATGCGTGTAAATCGCGATGAATACGCACTTAATTAATATTCACACTACCTAATGTAATATTATGATGCATTCAAACTAATAAGGCGCACTCAATGATAGGAATGCATGCTAAGAAAAGAGGAACTTCTCAGAATTCGGAGTCCATATAATAGCAATTGTCCAAGTACTCGTACATATAGCGCTAGAAGAAGCAATCACTATAGTTTAAATAAAATTCACTATAGTTTCCAATAAGAGTAGAAAATTTGAAGAGAAATGTTTGAGAGAAACTACCGAGAATTTTTTTCCCAATCGTGTTCCTGTCTCGAAAGGAATTTGGATTCCTAAATAAATTTGGTTTAAATTTAAAAGTAATTGTTATGTTTAAGGTCACTAAAAATCGCATAGTGCGTCCATTTTGCCCTTATTTTATTTTAATTTCTGTAAACTGTACCCAACTGTTTAAATGACTAATACTTCCCGCCTCCGATCGGGTCCACGCCTGCATGTTGACATTCATATTCAAATGTATACGTAAGGCCTACGTACCAATTACAAGTTAAATTATCTTACTCTTGTCACCGCAATATAATAGGAACAGAGAATAGGAAGTATATGTAAAAAAATCTCAGTAATTTCAATTCTTGTTAAGTACGGTCTACGGAGAATGCTGAAATCTGAGTTAATGTTATACAGAAATAAACCATTGCTTGGGAAATACCTAATTACAATTGATTTATTTATGAAGTAAACTAGTAATTAAAACCATGACTCTAGTGTCTATGGTACAATTTTAACCGCTAGATTTTAAGGATTTTATGGGCCGACAGACAGACGTACCTACTCGTATTTGCATATTATGACATATATTTTAGGAAGAATTAAAACAATGGCGTGCCAAATAACCACTTCACGCAAATCAACGGCTCCTGGAATGCTATAGCGTACTCTAATTGTGTTTAATTCAGTGGCTCCCATCGTATAATTTTACATCCATTCACAACGTATTGAACCTTGACCCACTGTTTTTGTTTGACTCCCTATATTCATTGCTTAAATAGGGTTGTCACGCTAAAATAAATAAACGCACATAGCACGCTCTATGTCAGCCCACGTCCGCCAAAAAATACGTGTGCATGGGGGAAATCCTGCTCTCCACGAAAAGAGCTCTGTAGGGGATGATTTTAGAAAATACTTTTTGTTATAAAAATAAGTGCAACATATCATGCTTGTCTAAGACTAGAAGTAGAACCAGCCAATACAATATTGTCTGTCAGTCTTGTTTGGTGGTGTACAAAATTTCGATACTTTTTTTCAAGGTCTGTCGACACTCAAGCCGAGATCAAAATGAAAATCGACGGGAAGATTGGTGAGCGCTTGCTTGAAAGATTGGTAACAAAATTTGTTCGATACTTATTATTTATTTAAAAGAATGGTTGCCAGCCCTATAGTATCCAAACGGACCGGAAGGCAGGCCGGAAGCTTTACAAAGAGACCGTTATGTTAACTTACAGTTAAAAAATATTGGTTTATCATGTTCCAATTTTAGTACCGAATAATAACTATATCATAAATATTTACTTATGTATTTACCAATTATTTTGCTACCACAGACGCCTTAGATAGCTTTTCTTAGGAAGAGAAAATTTACGCTCTAGCAATTTAAAAGGAGTAGTCGAATATGTCAAGTCAAACACGTAACACTCGTACTAATAAATAAATAATAATTAATAATAACAGTAACATTACACCTTTTAATATATTGTAGGTACATATACAACACGTATTACTGTATTGTTTACACGTAGAAATGATTGCACGCTTAGGGATTAAATTACGTATTCATTCAGGTTTTTATTGTCATAATAGTATTATACCTACTTTTAAATATTAATATAACAATAGGTAACGGTCTGGCTCACAGTTTACAAAACGCATATGTATAGTCGGTCGTGTAACGTAGGCGCGAGGCGCGACAAATATTTTTAGGATACAAGTTTATTAAAAACGTACTGTTGAATAGAAGCAGGCATTATTTTGCGGAAATCAATAGCAGAACAGATTAATTAATGTTTTTCTATAATCCGCTACTTGAAAAGAATCTGTATGGTCCAATATGCTAGAAAACCGCCCTCATGAAGCACCACACACAATTTTTTCAACACTTTCTTCGACGCACGTTTCGTCCAGACACCGGGACATCCTCGATCTCTACGATTCCACATTGTGAATTCTACATCGCCTGAGGATGTCACGATGTCGCTACGAAACGTGCGTCGAAGAATTGTGTGTGGTGTTTCATGTGGGCAGTGTTCCTGCAGTGCGAGCATGGGCAGGGTACTATTTAATCCCTTTCCATGTTTTTTGTTTATCCCCCTAGCATGGGCACAGAGGTGGAGAAAATACCCTTACTTAATACTTATGTCTTGTGAAATGTCAAATAGTGATAAATTTCTCCTTTTCTCCTTTGGCCATGCTAAGGGACTATTTTCTCCCCTTTCAGAGGACAAAATCGGGGGAATACGGTTTTATCTCCTGCCCAAGCGGTGCAGCTTTGACAATACTTTCAAGTAGCGGATTATAGCAAAACAAATTGATCTGTCCTGCCACTGTACTGTTTCAGCTTTCGTGGGCCGCGGCGTACCATTCATATGGGATACTAACTTGAGCGTTCTCTCCATTGTGGAGGTGCGGAATATCTCTTCTTGGTCGAGCGACAGCACGCAGTAGATGTCTCTGTGGCAGGCCGCGCCATTGTTGCGAGCTGGGAGATTCTTGGCTTCACCTACAACAATAATGGAGGGAAATTAGCACATATTTCATGCTTTATGCCTATACACTACTAAACAGCAGCAACAGCCTCATGATTCAAACGTCTACTTTTTCAGGTTTCCTACCTAAGTACCTAAGAGGTAAAAAGCGACATTGAATTGTGACGTCGCACCTTACTAATGCCATCGTAGCTTCGTGCGGCTTTCATTTTGCGAGAAGGGATAGAAGACCCTCCCACTCCAAAATTAAAATGCCTGTAACTTTGTAAATCTTTGTTGGATTAAATATTTATTTTCAGTGTACCTTTGTCATTGGTATATAAATCTATGGATCCCGGGTGTAATACAAAAATTCACGAAAAAAGTGTCCTCAGAAAACCTATATAAACGAGGGTACATAAAATACACATGCATTTTTATATACAAACTAAAACATTGTAATTTATGTCTTAAACCATTATTATACAGCCTAATTTTGCTATTGGAACTCTTTTCGCGTTTTGGATTTCATTAGGTCGGACCCTTTTTAGCGCTAACCCGAAATCCTTAGTTTATATATCAATGTCCTTCGTCATTATTTTTACAATAAAGTATTTTTTTATAAAATTCAAAAGCAGCGTAATAATCAATGTAGCAAGTAGCAACTACCAACTGTAGTTAATTAGTCATACGAGCAACTACATAATAACATGAAACCAAACTTCACATCGCCTCACTTGACGAGGTTTCTCTCATTACATACGCCATTGACCTACACCATTGATAAATAATACCTACTAGGTATTACGTATGAATCACGGCGTAGGTGGAAAGACGTAAAGTAGGTATCTACAGTAAAAATGTAAACCTAAACTACTGAAGTATTGAAAACCTACAAAAAAATATTGTAATAATACTTTCATTCATTTTATCTTCAATTTGGTAACATTACTTATTCAAAATGTTATACCTAATAACATTGAATTAAATACAAACCGTACCAAAATTGTTCTTTCACAAATATTGAACAAACTTCTATACCATTGCGCCTATTCACATAAAATTTACATTATTTTAACGACAATATATTATTTGTTCCAAATTCTGAAAACCACTTTGTTTTATTTCGATATACCGAAGTTAGAGTTTATTTTGTCCTGTTTGTAATTTTTGCGCGAAATCCGCACACGCCATCGTGTTCATGTCATCCTCTGTCGCACACGCCATCGTGTTCATGAGAGTGTGACGTCAAAAATAAAATACAGACAGGGCCATAAACCTCGTTAACTAAAAAAACATCCAATTAACATGTGTCGACGTTTTCAAAAGCGCAAATAAAGCCCATAATACCTCGATAAAGTGCGCTCCTGGAAACGCAAGAGTCGAAAGACCTTGATTGCTTCGGTCGTCAATGAATGGCGTGGTTAAAGCTTTTATGAATAAAGCTCAGCGACATTCACCGTCGTGTCATGGCCTATAAAATCCACGGAATAAAGTATGCAACAATCAACGGCTAGAATACGGCAAAATATTTTGTAGCCAGAGTGCAGCAGCAGCAGATTAAAACAAAATAAAGAAGCAAACATTACTTTGTTGTTCATAAAAAATCTACAAGGATCTTATATAAATACATCGTTTTCTTCTAAGAACGGAGAACTTAATTCTACGCTAACAAAACAAATTTTTTTAATAATCCCAAAGGGCCAGGTCCTTCTCGAAGCTCTATTTCATTAAAAGGTTAAAACCAATGAACCTTTTAAAAGTTATAGTAAAATTTGACGTAGCGGTGGCGATTTCCTATTTGAAAATTCTACGTGATTCTTCCCTTTAAAGTTTTCTTTCCCTTTAATTTAAATGGACAGCAATGGTTTTGATGGATAAACCATCAAACCAATTTTAGCACCGGATGTACAATATCTTCTTCGCCTTCTTTTGGTTAGTTAATTTTAAGGTAAAATTCATAATATTGTTAAAATGGAAGGTCCAGTTGTGAAACGCGTCGTGACCTCGTTGGATATAGCTTTATACGGCGGAGGCAGGGCAAGGTAGCCATCGTGCATACCGTAATAAGTAACTCCTGCCCTGTAGGTACTAGTACTGGAAGTTGTAACCGACTCATATAATGACGAAGTTACTCGCTCGCATATTTAATTGTGACCTTTCAGCGTAAACGCTAATTGCAATTAATGAATTGGATCGCATTACATCATTTACGCACGCAAGTACGTAGTAGGACTAGTAGGTACCCAGTACCCATTAGACCTACTACATAGCAACTGTATATCCATGGTGTTACTAGTCCTATTAGTCAGGACCAGAAACCTAGGCCAAAACCCTAGGCTATAAAGCGACATCTATAACAGCAGTGGTCAGCTGTACTGCCACTCGTGCGAAAGGGTTTTAAAAACCAAATTTCGCCAGCCACATCCGTGCGAACGCTAAAACTTAAAAATTAGGTTGACGGATACGCCATGGAGGACATCATCATCATCATCATCCCTATGAGATAATATTATAATGTTATACTACCTATATGGTATGACCCGAGAAAGAGCCGAAGCTTAAATCAAAGGGAATTAATTAGTATATATAACTTTTTCTGCTGCATGGATGTCTATAATTTGTAGTTCACTTTTTAACTGATTCAACTACTTACCTATAATAAAAATATCTTAAAACCCTTATATTGTATACTTTTAATTACAGAAGTAGTCCCTCGGAGCAACCCCAGCCCGGCTGCTTCGATTTATGTGGACATTGCAACCACTGTTTGAGAAAGTTGAAGTCAACCTTTCACTGAGAGCTCCGACTAAATTGTACTCATCATAATAACTACATGCGTAATTGCTACGGCGACGTTAGGACCAAACAAAGACCTTGTGGCAACTCCAACCACGCACACTCCCACAAATTCGTAATTGGACTACGAGAGAAACTAGTTGCGACAAACTGTACATAATTGCGATGCAAAAACAACCGTCATCACCAGCAGTAACACACGCCATGAAACTGGGCCGTGGGAGTGAAACGGGAACCTTTGAATAACGCCATGGGTAACTGAGGAAACGTATTTGATATTTGTATTGTGCTCGTGGCCACAATGGCGTGCCGTCATTGCAGCGGTTGCCGCAATCTTGTGCGTAGCGCGGCTCTTTCGAAATCGAGAGTAACCAAATTCCAACAGAGTTTGGAGTTTTAGGAACGGCATACAATTTTGGAATGTTTCGACGCTGGCAGACGATTTGGACATTTTTTACGTACCTAGTGCGTTCTTAATACACAAACATGATTCAGAGAGAGGTCATCACCTTTCTCAGGTGTTTCATACAGTTTGTTTGCTTTCCAATGGAAACCTTTAAAAATTATACCCTTTTTATATATCTATAGGAACGTATAGCTGTAACTATAAATAACCATCTGTGCATTAGCAGTAACTCCTCCTACGACCAAATGCAGGTTTAAATCTAGGTCCTCACCCACAGACGCCTTTCCTCCAAGCAGGTGGGTTGAAAAGTACCTAAGTACCAACCACACCGTACCAATGCGCTTTGTTAGGATCAAAAATGCTGGCACTGTTAGGACCTGAAATGCTGGCGTCTGTTAGGATCTAAAATGCTGGCGTCAACTGTCATCCAAGCTTAGGGATAAACATACTCATTGTAGCCACGTTTTCGTCTTCTCAATTCAAATAGTACGAATCGGTGGGTTTGACCATGACGGAAGAAGGTAATTCGTACTATTTTCGCCCCTTAATTTAGTTAAAGTTCTGAAAGTGAAATCCACAGGTGAAATCTAATTAGTCGCGTATCACATTTCGGTCAAGAATGTATAAAACTAGGAACATAATATACATAAGAGGTCATTGCCCCACTAGACGCCTCCAAGGAGATAGTTTTACAATATGTTGCTAATCCATGCAATACCTACAATAACTAGATTCACCTTCATAGTTTAAAATACTAGCACTATAAGTTTCTTAATTTAACCACAAACTTCATAGTTTAAAAGCCTATACAGAATTCAAGACAAGCCTTTTTCATTCTATCAAGAAATTTTATAGAAACAGAACCATTGTTACCTATCAACTCTTATCGTGAGAGGATACCAATTTGTGTGCAATATTTTCAAGCAATTTATATGGGATTCTCGAGAATATGTAGAGAGCTAGGGCCGCTATAGGGTTTATCTTATCTTATCGGGAACTAAACCATTCAACTCTGCTGTGTGATTTGAGTCATTTGTTTTCCTAGATCATTCCTAAAGAGAATATAATATCATCAGATCATTCCATAACGGGCGTTATTCTGAGAATTTTCATAACTTCAAGTGGGACGCAAAAGCAATTCAGAATATTGTCAAATGGTGGAGTCTTATGATGCTTATTAGTTAAGGACACTCTCTACAAGAGCCCCCAAAACGCGAGATATTGTATAAATCGTTAAATCATTTTATTGATGTCAGAACTCGAGTTTTGATATTGATGGAGTGAATTAATTGAGGGACAGTTAACGTATGTATCTTAAGAGGATACACTGAATTTATTTTTGTCCTCATTCTTACGAATACGTTGGTGGGTGCGACATGCTGCGTCGAGAAGAAAATAACAGAAAAACTATATTTTACCTAATTAAGTACTAAAAAAGTGAGTCAGTTAGCAAAAATCCGTTTCTGAACTTTTTTGGATATTATTATTATTATCGAATACCGACACATTAAAACAAAAAATATGTAATAGTACTTTATGCTGTCATTGTAGTTTTTCAGTAAAACTATAAAAATGTGTAGCAACTTTTAGGAGAACTCAATCTAGAACATTTTATCCAATCGTGTTTCAGCTTCACAGCGAATTTAGATTAAATACTTTAGGTATTTCATACGTGACGTTTAAATTTGAAAGCGATAGTCGCCTTATAGTTTTTAAACTATAGACTAAATATCGATTAAATAGCTTATAGCCGTATACGCCGTTAATGCCCGTCTTAAAAATCTACCTTGTTATCCTTCCGAATAGACACAGTCTAACGTTTGTAGTGTGTAATCAATCAATCATCACATTCGGTTTGAATGAATAATGCGACCACGTGAGGAGTCGTCAAGGAGGGGCGCGCATCGATAGCTGCGATAAATGAGAGCGTTTTTCATTAACAGAACGACGAGTTTCCATGAATGGGCGCGCTGAATGGAAAACACTAGTCCGCCCCATTCACGAAGCGTGGCGTGCTGTGGTGCGAGCATCAACTTGCAAGCTATATTATAGAGACGATAGACTCTTTACTATGTTTATATCTACAGGGTTATATAAAAATACCAAATCGCTGTCGGCCTGTAAATGCCATTAACACTAACAATTTTAGTTCTACGATTTTTAAAAATTCAGTATTTAGTTTTCATACAAAAAAATGTAATTTCTGTAAAGTGACATTACATTGTTACATGGTCTAGGATCCCGCTATACAACGACCTTCACCGAGCTGCTTATTGGATGAAAACTATTTTATATCCAATTAAATATGTCAATAAATATATCGCAAGTGGGTTGCCTAAAAAATTTCAGTCCAGGATATGATTAATTAAGAATTAAAAAAAAATCCATTGTAACATGAACTCCTATTTGTTAGAGTTCCGTTGACATCTTAGTTCAAATTAGATTGGATGAGCGGTTCAGGTCGCAAATTGCAATTGTGCATAAAACCTACGATTTTATTATCCGTTAAGTTTCTTTTGCCAAAAAATATAGAACAGAAATACTTTCCTCAGCCAGGAAAGTATTTCTGGCAAAAAGCACTATTTATAACATCCAATTTGCTACTTTAGGTTTCTGAAGTTAGAACAGAATGAACATAAATAGTTTTCCAACTTATCATTTACTTGTAAATAATGAATCATCTTATTGTAGTAGATATTTACTTGTACCAACAAATTAGGTTATCTTGAAACATCATAATAGGGATGTGGATATTTAAATTCTGCTATTCCACTTCAAACGTTTTAGAATAGTTGTGGCACAGCGCACAGGCTTATCTTATGTAGGTTTAGAAAAAACAAATTGGACTAATTCACTCTATTACCCATTTCCACATAAAACCTGCTCAGTTACTAACAACAATACTTTCAAAGCAAGCAAACTTTGCACCTTTTTATGTTTTTGAAAATATGTATAAGTTGAATATTGTTTTGACCAAGGTTTTTAGTATAAAAACATGTTAATAATATGTTTTCTATACAAGCTTGCAGCATATTTTTTTGCATAGATGGCCTGTTAGGAGTTTCCTTGAGGGATATTATCCGAAATAAGGAGATCCACAGAAGAATCCAGGTCCCAACATCGCCCAAACTACAAGCTAAAGTAGCTATGGCCAGATCATGCTTGTAATAATGAAGCTGAACTCCAGTCTATGCATCATGCGCACATAGAGATATATGTCTCTACTTATGTCGCTCTCTTTTCTCTGTCTATCAATATGGATCAGAAAGAGAAGAGAGAGCGACAAAAGTAGAGAGACACATCTGTACTCCCTGCTGGATGGGGGGTAGAATGATGGCACTAGGCCTATGTCCAACAGTGGAAGTCCACACAGCAATGTGATGATAAAGATGATGATGGTTTGTATGGAGAAGTGGTCTTTTGCAGGCCACTAATATCGCAATACTATAACACTAGCTGATGCCCGCGACTTCGTCCACGTGGGATAAAAACTATTCTATCTTTTAAGTTGGACCAAATGACAGATATTCACGAAGTTTGAACTAAATCGGTTCAGTAGTTTAGGAGTCCATTGAGGACAAACATTGTGACACGAGATTTATATATATTAAGATTTGGTGTATAATTTTAATGTTTGATGTTAGGTTCATTGTATGATATATCTAACAGAAGAGTGTACAGAGCCCGGGGTCGCGCCCCGGAAGGCATACTGCACCCTTATCACGTCAGACACAGTTTGCTTTATTTATCTAAGGATTTATGTGCTTGCACGGATGAATCAATCATCCACACACTTGCTTGTTTTGTTCTTATTTAAATTATTACTTGAGAAACACGGCATAGATTAATTTAATTTTTTTTGTAAGTTATATATTATGTTAGAATGCGTAAGGGGTAAAACATACTACAATAAATGGTAAATTTTTGGGTCAAATATTTTGACACAATTGCACAGGTGATCAGCGTAATACTGCAGTTAAAGTGGATGGGTATCATCCAAGCACAAAATTCAAAATACAAATTTTACTTGGTTTTTTGCAAATATTGGACTAATTATACATTGTAGGCTTATGGCAATAAGTTTTGCGAGCATAACATTTATACGTGTTTTTCATAAAAACTTTAGTCACCAATACTCATTAACTTCATATTGGTTCCCAATAGCTCCAAATCTGGGAAACTGCAGAAAATCATGTTTAGGGCACCATTATGGGGTGAATGAGAATTTACGAGCAAAGTTTTTACTAAAATAAATATAAGCTAACTATATGTATTAGTTAGCTTGCTATTTATTGCTATATATGTATTAGTAGTCTACTACTCGTAAAAAACTAAATAAAATTTGAATTTTGTGGGCTAATTAGGCCAAAACCCCTTAAACTCACTGCATTTTAGTCTGCAGTGGCCACATATAATTGGTTCTTTTGCAGATTATAGAATAACAACCAAATTATAAAACAACCAGTAGGCATAATAACTAAACAGAATGAATAAACTCATATTATTCTAGCTTCCTCCCAACACCTTTATACCTCATTGTTAGGTTAATGTATGCATTAATGCATTGGTAGGTTGCCTGGCAGAGCTCGCTTCTTAGCGATAAGGCCGCCTTTTGTACTAATTAATTTTTACTTAGTTATAGTATTATGTTTTGTGGTGTACAAATAAAGTGTTAAATAAATAAATAATGTTTTGTGCGTAGTGGAGTTTTTGGGAACGCGCGGCTGCGCCCGCCTTTGGAATTCAATTTAGTCGGAATACAGCTGTGTATGAGACCACTGTGTTTAATTTATATCCCAAGATTATCACCCGAATAACACTCATCATGGACTCCAATGTTGGCTTTTGGCAATCAACAGCCATCCATGCCCAGCTAAATTGCTTGAGTAGTTGTATTGTGGTTTAGTGGCATACATCAAAACATTCTCACTCACATATTTAATAGGATTGACATAATATGGTGCTACCAAGAAGAATACTGCACTGAGAATACTTTGGTTCACAATCACACCCCAATATTAAAAAGAATTCATACTCATAGGCATTTTTCAGTTCTGGGAATTAAACCGACGCTCTCCATTGTAGAAGGCTGGATCACTACCAAGTGAGCCAATTGTCCGTCACTAAGAAATTAGATGTGAATTACAGTGACGAATATCAGATTATAAATATAATACTGAACTTATCATTTGACGATGCCATAGAAAGCCCTCCCACTTGTCTCAATCTCAATATGTTTTTATAGTAAGCAACACAAAGTAAGTAAGCCTGTGACTCCAACATTAAAATAATACAAAGAGCTGAAGACTATATTCTGAAACAAATAACAAATGCCCCATGGTTTATAAAAAACAGTGAGATTCATGAACATCTCGGAATCAAAACTGTAAAAGAAGAAATACAGCAATGCAGTGTCAAATATAAATCCCGGCTGGAACACCACCCTAATCAGCTGGTGTTTCAACTCACGGTCCCAGACTGCCTAAATCGTCTGAAAAGGAAAAAGATCCTAGACCTAGACAAATCATAGATGAGCTGAACAATATATTACATTCCGATGGGAAAAAATATACAGAATAAAGAAAATCACATAACATCTGCTCATAGTCTTTGGACTGTTCGCATGATACAAACGGGGGGAAAAAAAATTAACGTTTTACATTATTATTAGGTATCTAGCGATGGAGATTATTCTACCCAGTCGAATGAAACCATTTGAGAACATGTGAATCAACAGACTTTCAAGTTATAACTGATATTGTGTGCACATACCCAAAAAAACGCATGCAAAATTGAAATGGCTCTCATGGGGAGGGGGTGAGGGGTCTCTCCCCGTTTATAGGAAATTTTTTGCTTGTAATGAGCCATAGAACACTCCCTTAAATTATCGCTAGTTCAATCCCGGACACACTGTATAAACATTGACTTTTATTTTCAAATGAAATATGTAATATTTGTCCTGTATATTTTTTGAGTCAAATATCTATCTACCTAATCTTCTTTAAATTTCTTATGTCAAATATCTACCTAAGAAAAGTTTTTAATGCTCTGCAGGAATAATTTTTACATCTTTGCACTGATGTGTAAAATTCATATTAGAATGAAATCAAAAACTATTGTTTCTGACTACAACTAACACTGGTTGGGAGCTGCAAATGGGGGTGTCACAAACAACAGCTTGACTGACTTTACACCAGAGACTAACGGCCATAATTCTCTATCCTATCCAGTTTTTTATACCAGAGATAGAAATTTGATGTAACATGTATGAAGCTTATGTTAATTTTCTGTCTCAGATAGGGCAAATCTGGATTGGATTGTTTATTAATTTACACTGTTAGGTAAATGAATATTGTAGTATTTTATATAAATATTACTAATCATTAGTGATGTAGTTGGAAAACTATTGTCTTCATTAACCGTAAGAAAACTTAACTGTAAGATTACATTTTATTCATAATTTCCAAGGAAATTTTAATGAAGGTTGCTATTAATATAACCATTAATATAACTTTTTATTGAGTCACCATCCACATAAAAAGTTTAGTCCACAACCACACCACAAAAATGGTGAAGAATTTAACATAATATTATGCTAGAAAATCATGAAACAGAGCCCACATGACATCAGTGTGTAAACACGATAATAACTCCTAAATACAATAGTATACCTACACCAGATATCTAATCTAATATCATCTAAACATGGGCCTTGTTGTTTACGGCGATTCATTCATGAATTGTGCGCGAACTGTCAAACCGACCAGTGACAAAAACAATGCATGCGCGACAGCTGCAAATCCGCCCCGGATGGATGCGCTTCCGACCACCTGCTACTGGCTGCGTCCACTTCTAAAACGTACTCGCAAGACTATTTCCATAAACATCTGGACAGGAAATCTTAAGCTCTAAGTAGGCACCCACCTGTTCATAATAGTGACAACAACTCACTATCAAAAGAAACGGAACACGCCTTATCGTGAACATACTTCGTAGAAGTATCCGACATAAAATCTCAGCCCTAACGAGTAAAATGTACGGAAACATTACGTACCGATCTTTATTTTCAATCTTTCTTCTACTCGCACTTTACGCGTTTCGTCCGCCATGTTAAATCCATAACTGTTTATCTCTTTCATCCGCTGTTATCTCTTTCGGAACGAGCCCCTCGCCCGGCTTGTCCCGCCACTTCCGGAGTGTCGTAATGTTCTACTGGAGCCTGTTTTCAACGAGGTGGAGACGACAAGAAGGTCCCAATTCGAACACAATAAAAATGTGAACTATTTTATAATCCCACATTTTGAAAAGTTTGAATCGAATAACTAACAGATGCAACGCGCATGTGCTTAATATCTGCTGTAAAATTTATCAATGAATGCACTTATTGCACTATTATCACTAATTTTTCACTGTACTGTAGCAAGAACTTTTTATACGGGTTATGAATTAAATTGGACAGTCGTAATTTGATTTACACAACACTTTGTCAATTAAATATTTGTTTCATTGAATGAACAAAAAGTATGAATGGGAATTACGTCACGTCACAACACTGCGCCTGCGCGGTTTCCATCACACAACACCACAGAACACTATCTTTTCGTCCGAGACCCGCACTTCAAATTTCCCCATCACACGTACAAACACAGAGTATGAGCTTTTCTTTTGTCTCTTTGTATCTACGAGGAACGAAACTAATGGAGCAACTGTAGTTTTCTACACAAACATGCGTTTATGTTAAGTGAAAACGACATAGTTATAACAAACGTCACATTGTCTCTTTCTAACTAATTTAAAATTGTTTACGTTATACGAGATAGCAACATATTTGTTTTATCTGATTTCGGCAACACTGAAGTTGTGACGTCACGAAAAAATAGCCGGGTGGCCAATTCCTCCATAATTTGTCGCATTTTGTAGATTCGAACATGTCGAAACATGTATACAAAGTTTATGCGTATCATGTTTTTTGAAATATTAAACAATCATATTATTATTCTAATTTGCGTGCGGATTATAATTAGTATTCAGGTGTGAAAATGCCTACTCAGTGTTGTGTTGTGCAGTGTAGATCGCGGAAAGACAAAAATAGGCCACATTTAACATTTCATAGGTCAGTATTCGTTTTATTAATTATATCGTTAAATCGTTTTATATGTGTTATGATCATATTACATGCACTTATATAATGTGTAAAAGAAAAAATATTTCTTCAGGATTGAAATAAATTCGATTTAATTTTTGTTGTTATGTTAACAAAACAAAAACAAAGTACTAATGATGCGACCGCTGTTATACCAATATCGATAAAATTCATATGTGTAAAGTTAAATGTTGATGAGTAGGGCTCCTAATATCACTACCTTCTATTTGGACCTTGAGGTTTTACTCCTCTGACTTCTCGTAGTTATTTCCGCTTTAAGAAAACGGGCCGCAGCTGCGAACATTTACTATAGGTACAATCAGTCGTATCAAATGTAGCTTGGTCTCGCGGGATAAGTTAAAAATCCTAATCCGGAAACATAATATGCACCGCTGGCAAAACCTAGTTTTACTATAAATTAATTTTTAATAGTAATAATTCATTCATTTTTTCTCTTAAATATTTAGTTACTAACCACAAACTACATCGATAATATTTCCATATCGATAAATAGCTAGAGTAGCCCTTCTGATCGGCTGACTGGTGCCTATCTGTGATTGGCTGATAGCAGTGATTGGCTATTTTTGATGCGACACAAGATGGCGGAAATGCCCAGCCAAAAAGACTCACTACTTTGTGTCCATTACTTCTTTAGTCATTGCTTTGTATCGACTAATGTCAGTGTTGACATTTCATGTGTGCAAAGACAGTGAATAGTCCAAGACCACTGACCACAAACCGTGATCACAGAGATAACAAAAATAATGGAGATGCACCAATTATTACTCTGTGACATAAAGTCCGTTTCACAAGCGAAGGCATATATTGTAAACAAACGATATCTGTCACAACTTTTCATTTTTGCGTACGAAATTTTTACTGTTGCCTGCAACAAACCACTCACAAAGATCTTTTTCCTGAAGTAAAATCTATAAAGTTTGTTTTACATACACAATCAATTCATTTTTAACAGTATTCGTAAATATTTTAACAAAAATCTAGTTTCGATTGCAAAATAAAAACACAGACTATAAGCTTACGATGGAGTTTGACAAGATATGGACAAGATCCTAGTGCTGGAAATGAAAATTGTACCATAGAGCGAAGATAAGTACGAGTTATAACGATCCACAACAAAGTCTTAAAACTAACTGAGCTAGTATAATTATAGCAGTTCATCCATCCCCAAGGATTTGATTCATGTAAGTAATCCTTAATAATATAGTAAGAGTTTATTAATGAACTAAGAACTAAAAAATGTAATTTTTAAATAAGTAACTAAGAATTTAATATACCTACTTATAAAATTTAGGGTAGCTAGGGGCTATGGTACCCATTATGTAGGCAGCATTCCAGCGCTGATTTGAAATTTGTTGCGTGAGAAAGCTGCCTGCCAATATTAAAAGTTAAATTAAAATTAAAATCAATATTCAAATCAAAAATCAAAAACCAAAAATCAAAAAAATAATAATTATTATTTTAAAAAAACTAATGTTCAAGCGTGAAAAAAGTCACGACCATTGCAAAAGAAAGATGTCTGTGCGTAAGATTTAATTTTCGAATCATAATGCCAACCTCTGAGAGTGCATAATATTTTTAACACAAACCATCTCCTGATAATAACCAACTCAGTAAAAAATTGGTCAAGTGCGAGTTGACCTCGCGCAGTGACTGTTCCATACTATCAAGACTAATTTTCAATAGTATTACAGTAAACTAACCACCCCTGCCCATCAAATAAAAAAAAAATCACGTTTGGTGTATGGAAGCCTCCTTATTTTTTTATGCTATTTTGTTAGTATTTTTTTGTAATAGCGGCAACAGAAATACGTCATCTATGAAAATTTTAAGTTTGTAGCTATTTATTACGGTTCAAGAGATACAGCCTGGTGCCTGATAGGCAGGCGGACGGACGGACGGCGAAGTCTTAGTAATAGAGTCCCGTTTTTACCCTATGGGTACAGAACCCTAAAAACGAAGAATCTTTTTTGGTACAGTCGATCGGAAGCTATGCGCGTACATACATTTCGGAGATTCAGTTTTACTATAGTAAATAAGTAGAAAGATAGTAGATAATTATTTCATCTCCAATTTGTCTACCGTATCTATCTAACTACTACTTAATACGTGAGTAGAAAATATTTGATCCACATAATTCATGGTTGCCCTACATAGTATGATTGCTGTTTTTGAAAAAAACTACCATCTTGCATAAAGGAATAAGTCTAATTCTAGCTCAACAAAAATGTTTGGATCGCTCTCTTGTTATATTATATATTATTAGCTCTATGTACTGGTGTTGTGTCATAGAATAGAGCATAGACAACTGACACTACAGTAGAGTAGGGCCGGGAAATAAAGTACTGTGGAAAAATAAGAAAACATAAAGTATTTGTGGTCTGTGGTAATAATTAATAAATTTACGAAATACCTATAGAGTATAGTCTGTATAATAGACATAATGTAATTGTATTCAAATACCCAATAACCAGATTATTCCATAATTTTAACATCTCTAGAATTATTTAAATCACATTACAGTCGCTTCAATTTAATACGACGTTAAGGACTGCTATCATGAATGATAGATATTTACATAATAATCATTGTAACGACGTTGAGGTTATGTACATAAGTGAAAGTATACCAGGCCCATCAGATGAAACTCTGGAAGGCGACGAACTTGTAGAAAACTTCAATTCCCAGCTTATGCATAGTTGTAAATGCAACGACAAATGTTTGCCAGCGAAGTGTGAGTGCCTTAAATTATCTGGCGGTGCGAACTATACTTTGATTCAAGAGCGAAGTCGTTCAGGGGCCTATACTGTTATTAATAGAAAAGGCAATAGTTTAAGTTCTTATCCAATAGTAGAATGTAATGTACTGTGTCAATGTTCAGAGAGATGCGGAAATAAGATTGTGCAGTATGGACCAATAGGCACACTTTATGTGAAATCTGCTCAAAATGTAAAAAAGGGCTTAGGTTTATTCACAGACACTTTGATTCAGAAAGGAAGATTCGTTTGTGAGTATGCAGGGGAGATTCTATCTAAAAAGCAAGCTGAGATGCGTTATCATCAGAATCCATATTTATGCAAAATGAATTATATATTTTGTTTGAATGAACATGTCGCAGGCAATATTATTCGAACTTACATTGACCCTAGTAGGTTTGGTAATATTGGCAGATACATAAATCACAGCTGTGACCCTAATTGTGAAGTAGTACCTGTAAGAGTGAATTCCCCAATACCTAAACTGGCTGTGTTCAGTATATCTGATATCCAGCCAGATACAGAAATAACTTTTGATTATGGTCCCGATGAGGCTACTCACGTTTCTGATGAACCTAAACAAAGGGAGCCATGTCTGTGCAAGAGCAGTAAATGCCGAGGTTTTTTGCCCAGTCTGCCTTGTTAACTAGAACAGATATATAACTTTTCTTGTGTAAATGCTTAGCCACATTTAGCCACCTTATAATGGGCAAGGAATAAAAATTATTTCCCATGATATTGTCGTCTGGCAAGGGATAGAAATATCTTCTCAGCCAACACTACTAGAATGGGCAAGGGATAAAAAAAAACCTCCCTATCAGAGCATAAGATCAAGGGAATAAGCCCTGATCTCTCTATTATGCTCCTATGCTATACTTCGGCAGATAATTTCCACCATGGCCAACGATGGAAGAGAGAAATTTATCTTTGTTTGAAAATTCAGGAAGACAAGATATCCTGCTGAGAATAATAAAAGTCAGAAAGCTATTGTTTTTGATGTTTCTCATGGGTTATTTTTATTTGTGGTTTTGTCATCATAGCTCTGCGACATTGAAAGGCCCTTTACATATTGCAGGGTGAATTTTGTTTATGACACAGGAGATTTCTCTCCATCCATGCTCTGATTTCTGATGCCATGAATTGGCAAAAACTCTAGAATTGGATAAATATTTTTTGTGTGGAGGAAATATTTCTAAACGATGTCAATATACAGGTGATGGATTGGCCTGCGCTCAGTCCAGACATTAATCCCATTGAGCACTTGTGGGACCAGCTCAAGAGTAAGGACCGGTCCAGAAATCCAGTCCCTTCGACCATCAACGAATTGAAGGTGGCCTTGTTAGAGGAATGGGATGGAATTCCTCAAGACTCTGTCAAAAAATTAATAAGATCCATGAAGAACCGACTGCAAGCGGTGATTAGAGATAGGTGGGGAAATACAAAATATTGAAAAAATAAATAAGTCAGAGCTTTTTTTAATTTTTTGTTTTATGTAACCACAACACATTTTCCGAAATTCCCATTTTCCGCCCTTTCTCATTCAGACAGCATTTATTTAAAATGTACTGAATCAATCATGGCAATATTGGTATCAACTTAAAGCCTAGGTTTCAAGCTTTTAAATGATATATGGCTGTTTTAAAAAACTTGGACATTTTTTGAAAAATGAATGTGTTTATGCGCGCCGATGTGTTGAGTCGATTAGCTGCAGAGTGTAGTTCGCTGCCCATGTTAGCACTGCAGCTTTGCAAAAAGGGAAAGGAGATGTTCATCCTTGTAAATAAAAATATAGAAACTAAACAAGATTTTGAAATATTGCGGGAACTACAACTATAGGGTGCTATAGGGTGTTTGCCCCTGCCCTGCCTGCCCATCCATTGGTGAAGTGCCTACAGTAATAATTAAATTATTTGAGTGAAGTTCTGAAATCCTATACCTTTAAACGAGCAATTATTGTATATTAATATATATATAGCTGCTTGTGCTGATTGACTGATTGATCACCTCTCCTGAACAATTTTGTATGGAAATTTTTTTTTTCACTGATCGTTTTGTATAGAAAGGAAAAATTCATGAGGAAGAAAAATATAGCGAGAGCTGATGATTGAGGATTTCGAAGACGGGTGAAGAGCACAGCCAAGGGTATTGCAGATAGGTGGGGGGTGTTCGACCAAATGTCATTTGAAATGTCATCCAACTGCCAGTGAGCTGAAAAAAAATTCAAAATGGCGGATTCAAAATGGCCGCCATACGAATTTCGACAATATCTCGGAAAGTATAAAAGATGGAAGAATGGTTTCTTGACAAGAAGTGATCAGGATCCGAAGGTCTATTTGATGGATAGAAAAAAAATTCAAAATGGCGGAAATTATTTTTCCATAGAAAATGTATGGGGAATGTTGAAGAGACTAACAGTTGGTAATTATGCAAGGTTGTGATGCGGTTTTTCGGAAAGTTACTAGAGAAAAATATCGAGAAAGCTGATGATTGAGGATTTCGGAGACGGATGAAGAGCACAGCCATGGTATCGAAGATAGATGGGGGGTGCTCGACCAAATGTAACTCGAAACGTCATCCAATTGGCAGTTAGCTGAAAAAAAATCAAAATGGCGGATTCAAGATGGCCGCTATACAAATTTCGTGTTGTTCTATCTCGGAAAGTATAAAAGATAAGAGAGTGATTTCTTTGCAAGACGTAATTAGAATCTCAAGGTCTTCGGGACGAATGAAAAAAAATCAAAGTGGTTGAATTTATTTTTCCATGGAAAATGTGAATGCGACAATAAACAAGGCCTATGAAAAACTATGAAAAGTATGAGAAGAGATGATGGTCTACGATTAGGATGATGATTGAGGAGCACGGTCATGGATATAAAGATAGTTAAGGGCTGTTTGAATAAAAAATACACTGAACCTCATCGTGAGGTTCAGTGTATTTTTTGCTCCGAGGTAATTCTTTTAGTCTATTGCCAATCGGATTCCAATTGGCTTTAATAGGTGAGAAGACAGCCCGCGGGCCACATGTGGCCCGCGCTTCCACGCGCCCTACTAGTATGTTATATGTATATTATATACTAGCTGACCTGGCAAACGTTGTTTTGCCCTTAAGGATATAAAAAAAATAGATAAATTGAGATTTAAGCTATCCTATCTTTTAAGTTAGAGCAAACTGCACCCTGTGTGCGAATTTTATTAAAATCGGTTAAGTGGTTTAGGAGTCCATTGAGGACAAACATTGTGACACGAGATTTATATAGATTATAGTATAGTATTATTATAAAGAAGATGTCTATATAATCTGAATCTCGGAAACGGCTCGATCGATTTTCATGAAATTTAGTATACATAAAAAATATGACCCCTGCTGCCATCTATTGGCAAATAGAAAAAAAACTGAACAAAGCTCGGTAACCCAGATATTAAAAATAGAAACAAATTATGAATACATACTTATGTCACCATTCATATCACTCTCTTTTATACACTAAGAAAAAAATGATGATAGTAGGAATACGAGGAATAGGGCGTCCTCGTGGCTCTATAATGGGTTCTCCACATTCACCCTAGAATCGCGCGCAAAGCAGTTGCGAACGAAGTTTTTCCCCGAATATTGTCGGCTTTAGGTTCTGTGACAAAGGTGCAATGAATGGAGAGACCATTAACATAGGAAAAATTAGTAAGAACAAAAGGAAGGACTAGCCCTGGTGTATAACTGAGTTTCAATATACTCTAGTTGGTTCATTCTGATTGGGTAATTGGTGGGGAGAGTTTGAGGGGGGGATTCCGCGGGGGATTAAAACATGACGTACCTACCCTAGAACTGAACTTAGAAGTGTGCGCAACGGGCAGGATGGGAATTTTTTGTGCCATCCTGCCGGGCAGACGCAGCGGGCGAAATGGGAGCAACCCATTAGGTATAAAAATGTGCTCCTGAACTAATGCGACGTGAAATAGTGTTGTTTTTATTACAAAACTAATAAGCAGAAAACATTTTGACGCAAAAATAAGCAAATAAAAAATCGTTTATATTTCGTTTTTGAGACAAATTCTTGAACCAAATATGGCCAGGAGCATAGATTATTACTATATGAACCCGAATAACACCACAACATGATCGAAATACTTATGCACGAAATACAAAATATGATTTTGGTATTACGAATGTATGGAGACATCGTAAGTAATAACCGCATTCTTGAAATAAAATAAAAATTTAAGGGGGTTTCCCACTTCACTAATTTTTAAGTTTATTCGTAACAAACGTACAAATCTTTCCTGTATAGGTATTAAATATTAAATACCTATATACCTAATATAACTGCTGATTATTTTGTAATAAATGTTTGGTAAATGAAAAGTACTTTTATTTCTTTAGGTAAAAATACCTATTGTTTTTTTTCCCTAAATTGTGAATCTAGTTTACATCTAGGTAAGTCCAAAAGAGAAAGAAGTGGCTTCAAAATCTTCATTGTATAATCATTTGGATAGATTGCAGTATAATTACATAAAAATAACAATTGAATTTTTAGGATTCAAATCGTTAGAAACTTGTGTTCTGCCCCTGGTCTGTGCAAGAAAAACGTATTCATCGTTATCGTAATCGTTTACGAATTCTGCCCGCTGACTAGTTCTCAGATTTCCGTCAGCCAATCGGTGAGCGTTACGATGACGATGAATACGTTTTTCTTACACAATCAGGCCCTTGAAGGTAAATTTCGAGTATAATAGGTCACTATCATATATCATTGATAATTTAGGTATAATTGTTCCAAAAAAACCTTATTTTAGTTCTACTTACGAGTTTACCGAACAAGGAAATCGATTAACGTAAATTCTTACAGAAGAATATACCCAATTAATAAACTCTTTTTATCAGTTGTTGTTCGACGAATCTTCATAATATTTATCATCCTTTTGGTTTGTACCTACTCGAAGATTCTTAGAAGTTATGAAGCGAAAATGATGTTCAAGTGTAGGTACGTTTAATGCATTAGGCTTAGATTACATATTAATTATTGAATTCGATTTATAAATATAAAATCGTGTAGTTGTATAAGAAAGAAAATCAGGTCACATTGCAACAAATCGTCTCTTGGCTGATTTTTTGGGATGTTATAAGGATAGATGCCAATAGTTCTCCATCCCCCAACATCCTAATAATAAGGTAAAATTAATATTTATTTGGCTCTAGGTTAGTAAACCTATGTACCTTTTTAGTTCCTTAACATTTTAACCTAGGTCTACATATTGGAAACCAAAATTTTGCGGGAGAAAAATAAGTAATTAAAAAATTAAAAAACACGACTGCTCTGTTATAAAACGAACTAAAAAGTTATTTTAGTTGAACAGATAAATTCATATGGCAGTCGGGGGACCTCTTAGAATAGAAGTTATTCCTCAGAACACCCTCCGACTGCCATTTATGAATTTATCTGTTCAACTAAAATAACTTGTTTTTTACTTTTTAGTTCGTTTTATAACAGGGCAGTCGTGTTTTTTAATTTTTAATTACTTATTTTTATTTTATACTAGCTGTTGCCCGCGGCTCCGCCCGCGTGAATTACGATTTTTTTACATAATATACCTTCCTACTGGAATTCCTTGATTTTTCGCGGGATTCTGGTGTGATGTTGTACATAAACCTGTTCTTACTTTGCACGGGTTATCTTGTGGTGATTTTGAAAACTCCTTTTTCTCAATAATAATATAAAGATTCATTAATACGTGGTCACTACGTGACCACGACTTGTACCAATGTATCGAAATATCGACAGTTAAAATCGTCCTTTTCATTGTGATTTTTATTCTGAAACCACGAAATATGTCAAAAATTATTAAACCATGTGAAAAGTTGTACTGGTGGTAGAACTCTTCTTTCAGAGTTCGGCGGGGAGGTACCACTGGGATAAATTACTCTACTAACAATATTCCCCAGCCCAACATAATATAAGAGTCTTTTAAAAATCTTTGCTTCATCTCAATACAATCCAAAACATCAGAATGGATAATGGCTATATATTTCCTTACTGGTCGGTTAGGATCGATAAGACCTAAGAGTTAAAAATATTTGTGAACCATTATCTTACCCTTTCCATATTGCGGATGATAAAGTTTAAATCTGTTCATGTCTTACCTAACAGTGCCATCTTAATATAAAGTCAGGAAACAGTAAATAACATGACAGTTAATTTTTATTTAAAAAAATTCGGTAGTAGGTACCTATCTCAGAGTTTTACATTCAAGTTCCACATAAATTGTAGAGATGGCGCTATACGGTATAACGTAGCGATAACGCCAGTTATATGATTTTTGTTCACCCTAAAAGTGAAAATCTTTAAACCATAAAAAATCTTCTGCTAAGCCTATTTATTTACGGCTGTAAGGGTACTCCAGTCTTACTTGAGCCCTACGTCCTAGCCCTAGGTTCTTTGTGCATTCCGAGTTTCAAGTCACCTACCTACTTGAAGTTAAAGGTTCTGATGTCTGTAATTTCTGAACTACAAAAGTGATGATGATAAGATTTGTATGGAATAATCTTTAAAGAACCTCCTTTCTAACAAAAAAAGAATGAATGGAATCGGACAACGCGTTAATGAATTATAACTAAAAAACGTTTGGACTTAGATGCCGTCTTCCAGGGAAACCATGATGAATTTCGGGACAAAAAGTATCCTATGTCCTACCTCGGGGTATGAACTATAATCATGTCAAGTTTCATTTAAATCCATCCAGCGGATTAGCCGTGATGCCCGGTCGTGAAACAGACAGACAGACAGACAGACAGAAAGACAGACAAAAATTAAACAAATTACAGTTTTGGCTTCAGTATCGACTAAATAGTGTCCTCCAACAAAAATTTTCAAAATATCTTCAATGTACAGAATTCGACCCTTTACAGTTTTATTATAAGTATATAGATTTTTAGTAATGGTCAGCAGTTATGTGAAGGTATTTCAAAATTCAAAAATTCAAAATATTTATTATTAATTGTGATAGTTGAAGAAAAAATTTTGTTTTCCACTTTTGAAAATGGCGCCACACATCCGCCATATTGATTTTTTCCAAAAAAATTATAGCCTATGTTACTCGGGAGGATCCAAAGATTCTAACGATACCCCATATGTCCAAATCTGTCCAGCCGTTCAGAAGTTATGGAGGAATAAAGAAACATCACATACATACATACATACATGAACCCTAAAAACATTACACTCCTTTTTTTGGGCAGTCGTGTAATAATTTTCAAAAAAAAGTAAGCAAAGCTGCAAGTTTGGGCTATAGGAATTTCTATTCTAGCTAATGCGCCGTGGAAAGCCCAGTCGTTAATAACAAACAAACAAACTTGTACAGTTCATAATAAATGGGTGGATATAAACACATCGGCGGCCCAGTAGCGACAAGTTCCGCGCAGCTCGACGGAGGGGACACACGTCTGCCGGCCGACACTCGACAGTCCTCCATTAGCCTCTTTGTTATTCAGTTATTTACCTTCTCCCAGGCGGTGGATGCAGAACGTGCCAGAGCTTGAGTGGAAATTGCCGCAATCATCTCGTTGAGCGTAAACAAACCGTGAGTGACCATTCGCTACCTTTATGTAACATGCTAACACCCGAGACCCGGCCGGCCGGTATGTTCCTATTGCACTGATGACTGAATTAGTGCTTACAATGAAAACATTACCGGCTGTCAATCATGCAGTAAGACCGGCTCTCTCATTCTTGTACATACTTATAGTACCTAGATACCTACTACCCATTAAGGATGTTTTTATTTTTGTAGACTTTTGTATTGCATACTATGGGCCATCATAAAAGCATTTAGAACCGGTTACCTCCTGGCTATCAATGTCGATAACATGTCTAATTAATATTCATTATTGACCATTGCCTCTCGGGGCTTTAAACTCCAGAACGACCAACTTGGCATAGCAACAGTTGTTTAGAACAAATTTAGGTAGATACTAGCTGTTGCCCGCGGCTCCGCCCGCGTGAATTACAATTTTTTTACATATACCGTGGAATTCCTTGATTTTTCGCGGGATTCTGGTGTGATGTTATACAGAAACCTGTTGTTACTTCACACGGGTTATCTTGTGGTGATTTTGAAAACTCCTTTTTCTTGATCATAATATAAAGTTTCATTAATACGTAGTTAAAAGATCAAGAGGACGATTTTAACTGTCGATATTTCGACCCAGTGGCCCAGGTCGTGGTCACTACGTGACCACGACTTGTACCAATGTATCGAAATATCGACAGTTAAAATCGTCCTTTTCAATGTGATTTTTATTCTGAAACCACGAAATATGTCAAAAATCATTAAATCATGTGAAAATTTGTACTGGTGGGAGAGCTCTTCTTTCAGGGTTCGGTCGGGTATGTACCACTGGGATAAAATACTCTACTAACAATATTCCCCGGCCCAACATAAGAGTCATTTAAAAATTTTTGCTTCATGTCAATACAATCCAAAATATCCGAATGGGCAATGGGACTGGGTATATATTTATTTACGTATAAAAAGACCTATGACATTCAGTCAGTTAGGATTTGTGAACCATTATTTTACCCTTTCCATATTGTGGATGATAAAAAAGACGCGGCACTCCAGGAACGTCGACAGAAGTGAAAACTTTAATCTGTTCATGTAATGGTTCATGTTTTGACAGTGCCATCTTAATATAAAACAGTAAATTACATGACAGTTAATTATTATTAAAAAAAATCGGTAGTACGTACCTATCTCAGAGTTTTACATTCAAGTTCCACATAAATTGTAGACATGGCGCTATACGGTATAACGTAGCGAGTTTCATGATTTTTGTTCACTCTAAAAGTGAAAATCTTAAACCATACAAAATCTTCTACTAAGACTATTTATTTACGACTGTAAGGATAGTCCAGTCTAACTTTAGCTCTACGTCTTAGCCCTAGGTTCTTTATCCATTCCGAGTTTCAAGTCACCTACTTGAACTTATCGCTAAAGGTTCTGATGCCTGTAATTTCTGAACTACAAAAGTGATGATAGTAAAATTTGTATGGAATAATCTTTAAATAACCTCCTTTCTAACAAAGAAAGAATGAATCAAATCGGACGACGCGTTAATGAATTATAAGTAAATACACATTTCGACTTTGATGCCGTCTTCCAGGGAAACCATGATGAATTTCGGGACAAAAAGTATCCTATGTCCTACCTCGGGGTATGAGCTATAATCATGTCAAGTTTCATTTAAATCCATCCAGCGGATTAGCCGTGATGCGCGGTCGTGAAACAGACAGACAGACAGACAGACAAAAATTAAAAAAATTACAGTTTTGGCTTCAGTATCGACTAAATAGTGTCCTCCAATAAAAATTTTCAAAATATCTTCAATGTACAGAATTCGACCCTTTACAGTTTTTTTATAAGTATAGATAGGATGATTCGGCTTTCTTATTACTAAGAGTGCGAGTTCCTACCTTCATGACAGTTTCAGAGAGTCAAGATTTCTAGAAGGTGTGATCTTAGAATCCTCTAAGATGGTCTTGCTCTATGTGTCTTACCCTGTGTTTTACCTTTGTAAGCTTTATTCACTATAATTGATAGGTATGTACCTACTACGTACACGGAACTGGCCAAGTCAGAGTTAAAAATTCGTTTAAATGGAACCTCCGTTGTTAGTACAGCGTGCGCCATATACCTACCTACTTACATATTATGCTACATAGGATAATTCAAATGGGATCAACTAGGTAAATGCTAAACGTTTAAAGCAAAAAATCGATGGCAAAAAAGAATCATCAAAATAAAAATATCAGGATTGACGAACTTTTAGACAAACACCGTGGTTTCTATCTCAGCACCATATTCTTCAATCTTCATATAATTAAAATAAAAAAGGAATCATCAAAATCGGATTGACAATCTTTTGTAAAAACAGTAAAGTAGGTACCTAGGTACTACCTACACCACATTTATCGCAGTTATTTCTCAGGTTATTACCGGGGTCAATAAGACGCCAAATATTTTCAGTTTGAATTGAAACATTATAATCATTCCTGTACGATGCTGTGTAGAAATCGTTGCCGGTTGCTTACCCTTTTCAAACTAATGATAACATCTTCGACTGCATCATCACTTACCATCAGGTGAGATCGTACGTGTATTCAAGTAGGTATAAACTTATTAATGCCAATGACGAATTACGCTACGCTAAGAGGACGAGAAATATGTGACGTTTGTTGAAGCCAAAAATATCTCAAATATGGAGTCGTTATTATCGCCTACACTAGCGCCATTTTACAGTTTTGACAAATTAAAAAAAACCGGCCAAGTGCAAGTCGGACTCGCGCACCGAGGGTTTCATACTATCAAAGATGTAAAACAATAAAAGAATCACTTTTGTTCACGAATTTACGAGTATAATTTACATAGGTACTTTTGTTGGCGAACCGCAAACGTAACTTTGTTTTTGGCGAATTATTGTTATTATCAAAAAAAAACCGGCCAAGTGCGAGTTGGACTCGCGCACCGAGGGTTCCATACCATAAAAGCAGTAAAACATTCAAAGAATCACTTTTGTTCATAAATTTACGAGTATAATTTACATTTAGGTACTTTTGTTGGCAAACCGCAAACGTAACTTTGTTTTTGGTGGTTTATTGATATTATCAAAAAAAGTATAATAGTTAGAGAGTTGATTTTATTTTTCCTGTAAAATATACGTTAATTCCTATTGATCATAATTATTTCAGATTTTTTGATTGGTAAACTTCGGAGATAAGGCGGGGGGAACGGTATTTTTTTCGACAGTTTGCTCAATAACTCAAAAACTATTAGGCATAAAAATAAATAAAAATTGGTTTTAGAATACACAAGTCACGCCCTTTCGTATGATACCCCACTCAATATTGTTATCTCATTTTGAAATTTTGACGACCCGGTTTTCCCCGCTTTTTAAATAAAAATAAAATGATTTTCAATTTTTTATGATTGCAATGGCGGCGCGCCGCAATTACCTACAACTCTTCCAAATTTCAGGTCGATAGCTTTAATAGTTACTGAAATAATCGAGTGTGACAGACGGACGGACGGACGGACGGACGGATAAAGTCTCACCATAAGGGTCCCATTTTTACCATTTTGGTATGGTACCCTAAAAAGGATTCTTCAGGGCGGAGCCTAATAATAAATGCGAGACGTCACGTCATGATCCTTTACATGTTTAATCAATGGGCAATACCTGTACCTATGGTTTAGTGTAGAATTATTGATAGTCATTTTGGAAATCTGTCAGTAAATATACGTAAAGGGTCAAAAGTGGCACCAAGTGGTTCGTGTAATATTACACTTGGCGCTGGCTAGCCAGTTCCTTTGCTTGAACTTGGCTTGACACGCTGCCGCGTGTCTAGATTAGGTAAAACCGTAATATTATGTTGTTGCCGCCTAAAAGTATACCTATACTTAAAATACTATACCTAGACGGTAACAATGATAGGTATAAATTCGTAAGATCTTCGAAAATATTTATCTTATTAAAACTATAAACATGGTCTTTAATAACAATGTTATCACCGTTTGACCTTTGTGTTTTAACATTGGAATACTTGGTAGGTACATAAGATTATGTATGATATTTTATTAAGTGTTCTATTTGTTACCCGTGACCTGCTCGCGGGTTTTTACCAATCCCGCAGGTCGTATCTGTGATTTTCCCCGGGGTCACGGAATATATAGGTAAATAGTAGCTAACGGTACGGAAGGTTCACTCCGATACCTACTATAAGGATGCCATGCCTAGCAATCGGGCGCACGCAGCGCGTGAAATAGACCGTACAAGAACTAACGCGAGAAAAGTAGCCGGCGTGAGGCGGCCGTCTGAAATTAGTACGTCGAGACGGCTACCTGCAATTTCTTCAATCACGCGATAAGTGAACCTGGCCTGCGGGTATAATGTATAATCGATCCTGCTCCCGGCACCCGCCCCCTTCCTTAAATTTTCAAGGAGGCTTATTGTAATAATACGATAGTAGCTGTCTATATTCTACAGCTACTATTGTAGGTTCTTAGATAATTTCGGCTTTTTCAAAATCCCGCGGGAACCGATTTTAATACAAAGTGAGGTTTGACATGGAAAGTACCTACTTATTTGCCAAAAATACGTTTAGGTAGGTATTAATTAGCGGACATTGTTTATGTTTTACCATTCGTTGAGATTTTAATTTACGAGTTTATAAGACAACAATAGATTTAGATTTATAAGGTCGTCGCTCACGCTCCGACTGAAACAAGTACCTACTTTGTGAAATGATTTTTATCAACCGAATGGTTTGTAAAACCAGTTAGCCGCTTGTCTTATGATTTAAATAAATATAATTTAAATAGAGGACAACATCACATACATTGCTCCGATCCCATAGCTTACCTACTTGTGTGGAAATCAGAAACAAAGAAGACGTACCACAACACCCAGACCCAGGACAATGTAGAAAACTTATTTTTCTACATTGCCCCGACCGGGCGATCGAACCCGGAACCTCAGAGATGGCGGCGCTTTGAAAACCGGCACGCTAACCACTCAACCACGGAGGTCGTCTGTATGATGAATGTTGGTTGTCAAATGAAGAGGTGCTGCCTGGTTCTGTAAATGAAAGAACACTGTAACAAGCACAGAGTACCTAACTAATATACCATAACAAGTATCTGTCTCAACTCTCACACGTCGCAACAGGAAAATAGATTTATAATAATTAAAATAAATTTTTGACTTGCCATTCAGAAGGTTGCGAATCGCACTAACACATAATATCTATTTGAAGGTTAAGGATGATGCCATTCGTCGAATCCCGACGAATTAGCTATACCTACCTACTACACTACTACTGGATACAAGTTACTGGAAATCGTTAGGTATATATTTAGTATTTACACGTGTTTGTTTTATGTTAAGACCGTAGACCGATTTTATGTCCGTCCTCTTTAATTTTATTGCAATTTAATAAGCGGCAGCTAAGTTGACCCAAAATGGCGGCCGTCTAAGCAGGTACATCTCCATAATTGCGCTTTATAGGTACGCGTATTACCTCGTGGCATCGCGTGTCACACTGCACTTTAGTTGACTACCGAAAATGTGTTCGAGTGGTTCAACTTATACGCCACCTCCTGTGTTCTCTGTTTCAGACAACCATCATGGCGCCCCGATGGGTGACGATAGCGCTGTGCATATCTGCAGTAGTAGCCAGCGCACACGCAGCAGCGTTGGCGACTCAAGATGAATACGTAGTATCTGCCGACAGCAGTCACAAAGTAAGTGTATATCAATTATTATCAACCCTACCAATAGGGAAAAGATACTAATAATCAAAAACTGCTACGTATAAAAATAGTAGAGTATCTAATAGTAGAGTAAAATAATAGTTTAATATTTATAATAGGAAAGCAGACGATTCAAATGCCGAATTTCAAACATAGATCAAGTCAACTCAATCAGCTCGCACTGCAAACTCTATAATAATTCATAGTAATGGTCTTTAATTATTGGCTGAGGAGCGCTGGCGTACCTACTGTACTGTGACGTCACGTCCGACGATGTTCTGTTTAAACGTTTGAATTTTCTTGGCATATGTTCCACTTTTTATTAATTATTTTTCTTATATTATATTGAGTGATTATATAAAAAAATTGATATGATAGATATGTTACGAATAAAAATACTAGACCTGTACTTATATTTTTTCTCGCATCTTGTATATGCTCCTCGCTCGGGTTCAACCGACAGGGTGCTTTGCGCGCGAATATCACAATAAACAAAGATTTTCCTTATTATTAAAAAATCAGCCAGTTATCAAATACTTGTTCTTACTAACTATTGTTAATGCAGACACTAATACAAAAATACAAAACTGGCAAAACTTGCTATCGAGATTTTTGCCAATCGTGTTTCTATCTCTAGATTGATTTACGTTAAAATTTGGAAGTAAGTACATACTACATAGTATGTAGTAAACAAGGTCTCTATAGTTTTTAATCTTTCAGTAAGTAAGTTAAGTTTAAAACTGCTCGTTTAGACTCATAACTGCGGTCTACATACAATATTCAGTTGTAAAATAAATCGTATCTTGAATACCTAGGTACCTACTATTTTATCAAGTAAAATATCATCTTATTATAGGATATCTTGTGGCCTGAGGTTACTTGTAGGGATTTCCCCTTTGTACCACGTGCACCTTAATACCTAGGTACGCATTACTACCTAATGTTACGCATTTTGAAACTAGTACATGTTTGATTGACATCCAACATTGCCAATAATGTAGTGTGGTTAATAAATAATAACATACAGCCATCAAGGATAGAAATTAAAGGAATATTGGTTGCATTTTCTGCTCTACTTCTTTAAGCTAGCTCTACACACTGGCTGAGGCGAGGCGAGTGACTGCGAGTGGGAGCGAGAGGTCAGTTCTAACATCATACTCGCGCTCACTGCCACTACCCTCGCGTCGGCCAACATGTAGATGTTTAAAGAAACATAAATTAATATGGATTTTCGAGCAGATCTGCCAAGTAGTCTCTTTAACAGTATGTCCTTACTTCGCAGAGCACAGTACCCAGCGTCGATACAACAGAGAAGCCGCTCGAACCCATCAAACTATCGGAGATGCGCGTGCGGTCGGAGATCGCGCTGCGCTACGCACGCACGTCTGTGGTGACGCACGTGCGGAACCCCGACGCGCGCGCGCAGGAGGCCACGTTCCGAATGCTGCTGCCCAACACCGCCTTCATCAGCGGCTTTACCATGTATCTACCTACTTTGATTTAAATATTATGGATACCCAAAGTAGACTAAAGCTCAATATAGACCGCGGCAGAATATAATGGAATGGAAGCGTCAATTTGACCTCATGACGCAAGACGGCGAGTGAATTCGCTGGAATGCTCGAGTATTCCAGTGATGAGCGAATTGTTTCGTAAACGCTTGGTACCGTACTGCCGTGACCGACCCAACCGACTCGCCGTTCGCGCCACTTCCCGCGAATTCCACAGATGGCGCCAACAGTAGCTGGGAAATTGTTAACAGGGGATTTCTCGAAAATTGCGAGGATTCCTCCTAAAACGCGCGACATTTTTTTTGCCTTTTATTTAATTTGCATGGTATACAATTGACATAAAGTTCATTACTCTGTGTACAATTTCGTTGCAAAAAGTAGCTCCCATTTCATTCCGCGGCGGCGTAAATTGAGCCTTAAAATGTCCTGGTAGTCGCGGCTATAAAACGTAGGAGCTAGGATCTTATCTACCCAACATAACGAACTAAGAATAAGTATAATCGCCCAAACATCATAGCAAAGCAACCATCACCAGCCGATCACTGCCTTAGCTGCGTAACCGATGCAAACATTAACATATTCAGTGCCTACGCCGATGCAAGAAACTTTGCACATCTGACTTTACAGAAGACTAACACAAAGTTGCTGAAGCGTATTCGTAAAGAAAGGATTTCTGAAAAGCCAACCCCTAAGGTGCTTAAATTGAGGTCACACGTGACACGAGCTACGATACATTATATATTTATCAAATGACAACCCAATTGGTTTTTAAAGATCTAAAATAATAAAGAGGTACCCTTGGTTGGTTGACTACTACGGTAATTAAATTCACGGCCATTTTTAAATTATTTTTTCAAATTTTAGGACTCTTAGTGGAAAGGCTTACAAAGCGTATGTCAAAGAAAAGGAGGAAGCGAAACAAATTTACACACAAGCAGTATCTCAAGGGCTTGGCGCTGCTCACATTGCTACTAAGTAAGTAAATAGTTCATTATTAATTGGGTCTTACACTACTTTTTAATTTGATAAAAAATATTACTTTATTATAAACTAGGATAAAAGTAATAACGTGCAGTGAAAGAAATATTAAAATCCAACGAAGATTTACAAAGTTACAGGCGTTTAAACTTTGGAGTGGGGGGATCTTCTATCCCTTTCTCGCAAAACGAAAATTTGTATGAAGCCGCACGAAGCTACTATGGCATTGGTAAGGTGTGACGTCACAATGTCATGTTGCTATCTCTGTCTAATTACAAATCTTTAAATGCTTATAACTTTTTTGTTATTTGATCGATTTAATTAGTTCTTTAAGTGCACGTCATTATTTTAATTCTACTTTATAATAAAGTAATAAAAAAATTGGAGTCAAATACCCAATTATATACAAAGACACAGAATACCATACCTTACAACCAAACCTTACGATACAGAAGGTTCACTCCGCAAATGATTTAAATAAATAGCGACTCTATATTACTGACACAATACACTTCTACGTAATCTAAGTACGTTATTAACTCCCTCTTTCTTTTGCGTTACTTTATCTGTCCTCTATCTCGTTCCTGCTCACTACAGGGTCCTTAAAAAGCCGCTGGTGGTCGGCGATATGTACTTGTAGCTGTTTACAGTTGCCGGCAAATAACTTAGCAAGATTCGTTAGATACGTAAAATATGCTCTCTTCCTCTTTAAAGACAGGATCCAAGCGCTCTATTGGTTGGTCGTTGACTGTTATTTTTCCCGCATTTGTTGCATGAAGTGCACAAATTTTCCCCCACCACGCAAAAGCCTTGCCAAGTTACTTGCCAACAACTGACCTAGAGAGCCAGTGAAACCCCCATAGCAAAAATAAGTTTATTTATATTAGGGCTGATTTTTCAATCACCAGATAAACTATCTGAGGAAACGTCATATTTATTCCTTAGTTTAACGTTTATCTGGAGATTTTAAAACCGGCCCTTATCAGATTGGTGCTATTGATGGATTATATTACTATTTGAACAGAGCTCGCGACTCTAACCACTTCACGGTGTCCGTTAACGTGGAGGGCAACACCACCGCGGTGTTCGACTTGAGGTACGAAGAGTTCCTGGTGCGCCGCAACGGGCTTTACAACCACGCCATCAATCTACACCCGGGATCCTTCGTGCCCAAAATGGAGGTGGTCGTGCACATCAAGGAGTCACAGAAGATCACTAAGCTGCGAGTGCCTGAAGTGAGGACCGGCAACGAAGTTGATGCTACGGAGAAAGATCCACGTGAGTATCTTAGTTTCCATTGCCATGCTAGTGGCAAATTAAGGCAAGCAACTTTATAGACAGTTGATAAACAATATTTTGTAAACAATAACGTATTTTCAGAAAATACCAAAGCTGTCATTCAAAGAAATGATAACGAAAAAGAATCAACCATCACTTTCACGCCCGATATTAAAGAACAGAGGAGGCTCGCTGGAATTTATGTGGTATGCAATATTTCGTATAATATAATTATTTCATTGCTTTCCATCAGGCATGATTGTCATTGGTCGTTAAACGTAAGAATATCCACAATAAAAAAAGAAAATCTAGGTAGTGAATCGATGAAAATGCTATAAGTATTATTTTCAGGACAAAATCAAAGAAAAATCCTCAACAGACAAATACATTGGATATAGCAGTACCGAAGAAGAGGACAAAGACGACTCGGCAGTGCTCGGGCAGTTTGTGGTACAATATGATGTAGAGAGATCCAACAATGGGGAAGTTTTGGTAAGAATCTTCCGTCTTCCTTCCGAAAAAAATATTATGAATAGATTCATAATATTTTTTTCTGCTTATAGGGCGTTCCGTTGTTAGTTGTTGTAGTACCTACAGGGTGTTTATAAGGTGTTGTTTCCATAGATGTGATAATAGTGAGCATATTAATTCTTAATCGTTTACTCTTGACTTGGTCTTGACAGTGTGGTTAAGCTAAATAAGCCTCAGCTTTAACGCCAAACGCTTGGAGCAACTTTTGCTAAATTAGCCTTACTATGGTTTATCTCATTTTTTCTTCCCTTCAACTTACTTAAAAAATGTGGCTTTCGTAACTGCTTTCATTTATATGATAAAGCTCAGTTTCATTTCGACATTTTCCTTTAATGCAATCTGAAAATCTCCTGTACTTAATAAAGGTAGATCTTGCAATGTTACAATCTTTTCTTTTTAATCTAAACAACCCTATTATTATGCTGTACAATTAAATCTTATTTCTTTCTGATATACCCAATTAAATTAATGTAACAGGAGTAATTTAAATTCGCAGGTAAACGATGGGTATTTCGTTCACTTCCTGGCACCGTCTTCGCTTCCTCCGTTGAGCAAGTACGCTGTGTTCGTACTGGACACTTCTGGGTCCATGATGGGGCGCAAAATAGTGCAGCTGCGGAATGCGATGGAGGCAATCCTCTCCGACCTCAACCCTAACGACTATTTCAGCATCGTTGAGTTCAACTCTGATGTTAAGGTAAGACGAGTTTATTTAATTGATTAATAAATATAATCTGGATAATCTAATATAATATTCCCTTGTCACTTGCGATTTTTTTGTTTATATTTGGTATGTCTGAGAATAGGATTTAAGCTAGTTTTCATTTCAGAAATAATTTATATAAGACAAAACAACGTTTGCTGGGTCAGCAGTAATTAAGTAGTCTTATTTTATTGGATGTCTATGCTAATAAAAGTTTGAAAAATAATGGTAAAGTTCCTTCTGATAGGATATTTTCTTTAGCTATTTGTAAACAAACGTTCGTCAACAGGTTCATGAGTTGAAGGAAGCTGACGAGGAACCACCAGAGAAGTACCATCACTATTCGTACTTCAACTCGCGCAACACCCCGGTCACGCTGGTGCCGCCATCTCTCGCCACGGCTGAAAACATCGCCAAGGCGAAAGTAATCGTGTCCAGACTCAGTGCTTCTGGAGGTAACTAGCTCCCTTGGCCGACTATTGCTATAATGTATTTCAATTTTCATCGACATATCTAAACATCGATTAATTTATTGCTTATGCTATTTGAATATTCCACTTGTATATCGAAAAGCGATGTGAACATAGGTAGGTGTTGTGAAATTAAGCATGAAGTGAAATTCGTGAAAATAACTTACGTGAATATCTTCGTTTTAAATGTTTGATACCACCTTCAAATGAATTAAGAATGATTCCAATCAAGACCTAAATGGGGTTGCGATTTGGGATATTTTTTATTGGGATTGTTTTATATACTGGGATCATCATTTATTTTTAGCCCATTGGGGGGCTCTGATCAGTAATTAATATCGTGAATATTTAACAATCATAATGTTTTTCTTGTAAATAGGTACTAACATATACAGCGCTCTAGAAGTGGCTCTGAATCTTGTGGCAAAAGGAACTCAAGATGAGAATAAAACAAATTCGACGACTCAATTTGTAGATAGCAATGGAGCTGTTGCTGTAGCGAATTCCGAGAAAACAGAGACGACGAAAGGAAGTAAGTTGCAGTGATTTAAAATATTTTTGTAGGATGTTATGAAAAGGACTGAAAAAAAATATATTATAGGTAGGTATATTTGCAATATTGAAATTGAACGTTGCATCTAAAGCATGTTGCAATTGCCTCATTTTCCTTTAATCTTTCAGAGGATTTGGAACCCATCATCATTTTCTTGACGGACGGCGACCCCACCGTTGGTGAGACCAGTACCGCGCGCATCCTATCTTTCACCTCCGAGAAAAACTCTGGCGATCAAAGGGCCTCATTGTATTCACTCGCTTTCGGTAAGTGTTTTCAGTGCCTGTGCGGATAGGATGAGCCTGTCAATTTGAGATTTCATACATCAAAATTTGCCTTAAATTTCTGTATTGTTTAATTGGTTCTTTCTGTTGTCCAAATGTTTTTAAACTGAAAATTCTTGTGAAATTCACAACACGTGTGACGTAATTTTGTGGACTACGAGTAAGCTCTCCAATCAGCTGCTCTGTTGTGAAGATGTTTGATATTTAGCTGCTGCTTTAGTCTGGCTGCTAGGGCTGAGCACCAACACGGTATGTGCAATTCCATCCGCCTCAATACATCAGAGTCTGCACATGCCTAGGTCCCTTAGATCGAGGTTGAATATAACATGTTTGTTCAAGCCAAAATAACCCGTCAGTGCCCTTGCCAAGGTTCCTAGGTCCTCGATTCTTCCTACCATAGCGCTACAGCCTCTGAAGCCACTTCTTACTAAAGGCCTTTATTGGCGCCTTCGAGTCATTTTTCCTGATATCTAACATACTTGTGAGGTGCAATTAACTTTATTCCATTTATATACTCTGCAGCAAATTTTAAAATGTTAGTATCCTTTTTAATAATGAGTTTCTTAAATCCATAGTATCTATAAAATTACGCATATTATATAGGCGAAGATGCGGACCGCGTGTTCCTGCGCAAGCTGTCTCTGCGCAACGAGGGCTTCATGAGGCACATCTACGAGGCGGCCGACGCGGCGCTGCAGCTTCACGACTTCTACCGACAGGTGTCCTCGCCGCTGCTTTCCCACGTGCAGTTTCAGTACCCTGAAAAACAGGTATTCTTTATTATTAAGTTCGTCAAAGTTTGCCCAAGGAATTTATGCACTCATGTCTTCATAAGAGCAAAAATGTGTGAGTGGAATGACGGATCTGGTAACCAATTCGTTAGCATACCTACCTTAAGTCCTAATCCACCTGCGATGACTTCTTTTTTTTATCGTATCCATGCTCTGAAATGAAAGTTATCTCTAATGTAAGTAATGTAATGAAGAATTTCCCTTGAGACTATACTAACAGAGAAGTACCTTCGACTCGTTTGGTTACGTTTATCATTAGCTCCCATTTTTCTTATAGGTCCCAGTTTTCTTGAAAAGGCGAACCATCCTATTTTTTCACCATGAAGGTATGATCACTTTAAAGAGGCCTGCTTTTATTTTATGTTATTTTTTTTAGGTGAAAGAAGGATCTCTGAGTCGCAATAAGTTCCGCACAATCAACGCGGGCTCGGAGGTAGTGGTCGTCGGTCAGATCCAAGACGACGTCACTGAGCTGACGTCACGAGTGAGCGGCTTTTGTGGCAATGACGACGGTGTTGGCAAGGTAGAAACTTCGTCCCTTTTTATATAATCTTCACAATCATTAATAACTAGCCAAGTATTAGGGCGTCCTAGAAAATGACAAGTAAAATTTATAGAGACGAACAAAAAGGGGATGAAAATACTTCTTACTTCTATTCGTACTTCTTCAACATCAACAAAAACTGAGTGTGTGTGTGAGTGTTTTTAATTCAGACGTTTAAGGTCTGGTTTATTATGTGAAAACGCACATCACATGCAGCGAAGTGAAATCAAATGTGAACAAAACAACGTGAATGCGGTGTACTTTCACTTCAAATTTCCCAGTAAAATTCGAATTACAAAAAAATAGTTCAGGAATAAATCGACTGCAATATTGTGTTTAAGAGCGGTTAGATAATCTTTATATTGTCCAAATCTCGTTAGCAATGGTGATAAATTTTATGTTTTCTTCACAGAAAAAATATGAAATATCCCCGAAAGTGTTGGTGAAACGTGAGAAAGAGTCCTACCTCCCGCTGGAGCGTCTGTGGGCCTATCTTACCATCAAGCAGCTGCTGGACAAGCGCGACGCTGAAGACGACCACGAAGCCGGTGAGAACAGCTTTGAGAAGAAGGCTCTGGCTATAGCACTCAAGGTAAGTTCATCATCCCGACTCATCGCCAACTCATGAATGAGTAAGGAGTAGGATTCTCACTTTTCAGCTCTCTCTGATATAGTTATTTCAATCCACGATGACGCGCCTCATCCTGTCAAACTCAATACGAATCGAATAAAACATAAGCGATTTTGACCGCCTTGAAATATCTATAGCTATTATAATCATTTTTTCCTTACACAAGAACTGATGACTATAATAAAAAAATAGGGGACGACATATCCGATCAACAAATTAATCACGTGACTTTTCCGTGACAAACAGCTGTGGGCAATGTTCCTGCATATTATACAGGATCAATTAATCAGGGAATTAATCTGTCCTACGATTCATTATCATATATTATTATTTGACGACCTCCGTGGTTGAGTGGTTAGCGTGCCGGTTTTAAGGCGCCGCCATCTCTGAGGTTCCGGGTTCGATCCCCGGCAATGTAGAAAAATAACTTTTCTACATTGTCTCGGGTCTGGGTGTTGTGGTACCTTCGTTGTTTCTGATTTCCATAACACAAATGCATAAGCTACTTACTATGGGATCGGAGCAATGTATGTGATGTTGTCCTCTATATATTTATACTAGTAGGGAGCGTGGGAGCGCGGGCCACATGTGGCCCGCGGGCTGTCTTCTCACCTATAAAAGCCAATTGGAATCCGATTGGCAATGGGCTAAAAGAATTACCTCGGAGCACGGTCATGGATTTAAAGATAGTTAAGGGCTGTTTGAATAAAAAATACACTGAACCTCATTGAGGTTCAGTGTATTTTTTATTCAAACAGCCCTTAACTATCTTTAAATCCATGACCGTGCTCCTCAATCATCATCCAAATCGTAGACCATCATCTCTTCTCATACTTTTCATAGTTTTTCATAGGCCTTGTTTATTGTCGCATTCACATTTTCATTGGAAAAATAAATTCAACCACTTTGATTTTTTTTCCATTCGTTCCTTAGACCTTGAGATTCTAATTACGTCTTGCAAAGACATCACTCTCTTATCTTTTATACTTTCCGAGATAGAACAACACGAAATTTGTATGGCGGCCATCTTGAATCCGCCATTTTGATTTTTTTTCAGCTAACTGCCAATTGGTTGACGTTTCGAGTTACATTTGGTCGAGCACCCCCCACCTATCTTCGATACCCTGGCTGTGCTCTTCACCCGTCTCCGAAATCCTCAATCATCAGCTTTCTCCATATTTTTCTCTAGTAACTCTCCGAAAAACCGCATCACAACCTTGCATAATTACCAACTGTTAGTCTCTTCAACATTCCTCATACATTTTCTATGGAAAAATAAATTCCGCCATTTTGATTTTTTTTTCTATCCATCAAATAGACCTTCGTATCCTGATCACTTCTTGTCAAGAAACCATTCTTCCATCTTTTATACTTTCCGAGATATTGGCGAAATTCGTATGGCGGCCATTTTGAATCCGCCATTTTGAATTTTTTTTCAGCTAACTGCCAATGGGGTCTTACACTACTTTTGAATTTGATAAAAAATATTACTTTATTATAAACTAGGATAAAAATAATAACGTGCAGTGAAAGAAATATTAAAATCCAACGAAGATTTACAAAGTTACAGGCGTTTAAACTTTGGAGTGGGGGGATCTTCTATCCCTTTCTCGCAAAACGAAAATTTGTATGAAGCCGCACGAAGCTACTATGGCATTGGTACGTTGTGACGTCACAAATTCATGTTGCTATCTCTGTCTAATCACAAATCTTTAAATGCTTATAACTTTTTTGTTATTTGATCGATTTAATTAGTTCTTTCAGTGCACGTCATTATTTTAATTCTACTTTATAATAAAGTAATAAAAAAATTGGAGTCAAATACCCTATTGGATGACATTTCAAATGACATTTGGTCGAGCACCCCCCACCTATCTTCAATACCCTTGGCTGTGCTCTTCATCTATCTTCGAAATCCTCAATCATCAGCTCTCTCCGTATTTTTCCTTCGAATGAATTTTTCTCTTCTATACGAAATGGTAATTGAAAAAAAATTTTTTCATACAAAATTGTTCAGGAGAGGTGATCAATCAGTCAGTGAATCAGCACAAGCAGCTATATATAGTACTAGTAGGGCGCGTGGGGGCGCGGGCCACATGTGGCCCGCGTGTTGTCTTCCCGCCTATAAAAAATCCCTTAAAAATTCCCCATACATTTTCTATGAAAAAAAAATCCGCCATATTGGTTTTTTTTTCTATTCATCACGTAGACCTTCGAGTCCTGATTAACTTTTGTCAAGAAACCGTTCTTCCATCTTTTATACTTTCCGAGTTAGAGACCGATGAAGTTTGTATGGCGGCCATCTTGAATCCGCCATTTTGAAATTTTTTTCAACTAACTGCCAATTGGATGACATTTCGAGTGACATTTGGTCGAGCACCCCCCACCTATCTCCAATACTCCGGCTGTGCTCTTCACCCGTCTCCGAAATCCTCAATCATCAGCTCTCTCCGTATTTTTCTTCCTCATGAATTTTTCCCCTCTA
This sequence comes from Coenonympha glycerion, assembly GCA_963855885.1. Taxonomy (NCBI): domain Eukaryota; kingdom Metazoa; phylum Arthropoda; class Insecta; order Lepidoptera; family Nymphalidae; genus Coenonympha; species Coenonympha glycerion. Next base: position 12,761,689 of record OY979630.1, on the reverse strand, counting down.
CACGACCCTATCCTTGAAAAAAATTTTTTTCATACAAAATTGTTCAGGAGAGGTGATCAATGAGTCAGTCAGTGGCCAATCAGCACGAGTAGCTATATATATATTAACTAGTAGGGCGCGTGAGTGCGCGGGCCACATGTGGCCCGCGGCAGTCTTCCCGCCCATAAAGGTATGGCCGTCATCTCCATCGCCCATTGGAATCCGATTGGCAGTGAGCCGAAAAACTTACCAAGGAGCAATGTCATGGTTTTAAAGATAGTTAAGGGCAGTTCAAACAAAAAATACGCTGAACCTCATCGGATGAGGTTCAGCGTATTTTTTGTTCGAACAGCCCTTAACTATCTTTAAAACCATGACAGTGCTCCTCAATGATCATCAAAATCCTAGATCATTGTCTCTTCTCATAGCATGTACATTTTCCATGGAAAGATAAATTCCGCCACAGTGAATTATTTTCCATGCATTCCGTAGAACTTGAGATCCTGATCTCCTCTTGCTAAGAAACCACTCTCTTATCTTTTAAACTTTCCGAGATAGAACAACACGAAATCTGTATGGTGGCCATCTTGAATCCGCCATTTTAATTTTTTTTCAGCTCAATGCCAATTGCATGACGTTCCAAGTAATTTTTGTTTCAGCAGTCCCCACCTAACTATAATACCTTGCCCATGCTCCTCGACTGTCTTCAAAACCCTCAATCATCATTTCATTTCATATTTTTCTCTAGTAATTCTCTGAAAAACCGCATCAAAATCTTGCATAGTTACCAACATTTAGTCTCATAAAATTCCCCATACATTTTCTATGAAAAAAATAAATTCCGCCATTTTGAATTTTTTTTCTATCCATCGAATAGACCTTTGAGTCCTGATCAGTTCTTGTCAAGAAACCATTCTTCCATCTTTTATACTTTCCGAGATATCGGCGAAATTCGAATGGCGGCCATTTTGAATCCGCCATTTTGAAAAATTTTTCAGCTCACTGCCAATTGGATGACGTTTCAAATGACATTTGGTCGAGCATCCCCCACCTATCTCCAATACTCTTGGCTGTGCTCTTCATCCGTCTCCGAAATCCTCAATCATCAGCTCTCTCCGTATTTTTCCTCCGAATGAATTTTTCTCTTATATACGAAGTGATCATTAAAAAAAATTTTTTTCATACAAAATTGTTCAGGAGAGGTGATCAATGAGTCAGTCAGTGAATCAGCACGAGTAGCTATATATATATTAACTAGTAGGGCGCGTGGGTGCGCGGGCCACATGTGGCCCGCGTGCTGTCTTCCCGCCTATAAAGGTATCGCAACCCTCAGTCATCTTTTCCCATACATTTTCTACGGAAAAAATAAATTCCGCCATTTTGAATTTTTTTTCTATCCGTCGAATAGACCTTCGAGTCCTGATCAGTTCTTGTCAAAAAACCATTCTTCCATCTTTTATACTTTCCGAGATATCGGCGAAATTCGAATGGCGGCCATTTTGAATCCGCCATTTTGAAAAATTTTTCAGCTCACAGCCAATTGGATGACGTTTCAAATGACATTTGGTCGAGCACCCCCCACCTATCTCCAATACCCATGGCTGTGCTCTTCATCCGTCTCCGAAATCCTCAATCATCAGCTCTCTCCGTATTTTTCCTCCGAATCAATTTTTATCTTCTATACGACCCCGTCCGTGAAAAAAAAATTTTTCATACAAAATTGTTCAGGAGAGGTGATCAATGAGTGAATGAATGAATCAGCACAAGCAGCTATATATATAGTAACTAGTAGGTCGCGTGAGGGCGCGGGCCACATGTGGCCCGCGTGCCGTCTTCCCCCCTATTTGCCTTCCAACTTTTAGTCTCTTCAATATTACAGCACTATCATTCTGCTCTTGATAAGATTTCTTAGTTCTTCATTTCTGTCACATATTTATGTATATATATTATTTTCTACTATTTATACTATGTATACCCATTTATACTTATAATATGTGTGTAATTATAATATATACTTGCATTCCTATTTTTATTGTACTTTATTTATGCATACTTTTTCTTTCAGTTTTGTTTTTATTGCCTACTCTGTATATCATGTTTATATTGCTCCCACATCTAGGGCATCTGGAAGAGATCCTCATTTGTAGCGATAAGATGTCCTTGTACATGTCTTCTCTATGTCTGTGTGTTTTGTTTTAATTCATTGTGCAAAATAAATAAATAAATAAATAAAAATATTCCCCATACATTTTCTATGGAAAAAAAATCCGCCATATTGGATTTTTTTTTCTATTCATCACCTAGACCTTCGAGTCCTGATTAACTCTTGTCAAGAAACCGTTCTTCCATCTCTTATACTTTCCGAGATATCGCCGAAATTCGAATGGCGGCCATTTTGAATCCGCCATTTTGAATTTTTTTTCAGCTCACTGCCTATTGGATGACGTTTCAAATGACATTTGGTCGAGCACCCCCCACCTATCTCCAATACCCTTGGCTGTGCTCTTCATCCGTCTCCGAAATCCTCAATCATCAGCTCTCTCCGTATTTTTCCTCCTCATGAATTTTTACCTTCTATACGAACCCATACTTGAAAAAAATTTTTTTCATACAAAATTGTTCAGGAGAGGTGATCAATGAGTCAGTGAGTGAATCAGCACAAGCAGCTATATATATAGTAACTAGTAGGGCGCGTGTGTGCGCGGGCCACATGTGGCCCGCGTGCAGTCTTCCCGCCCATAAAGGTATCACCGTCATCTCCATCGCCCATTGGAATCCGATTGGCAGTGGGCTGAATAAATTACCAAGGAGCACTGTCATGGTTTTAAAGATAGTTACGGGCAGTTCGAAGAAAAATTACGCTGAACCTCATCGGATGAGGTTCAGCGTATTTTTTGTTCGAACAGCCCTTAACTATCTTTAAAACCATGACAGTGCTCCTCAATCATCATCCAAATCCTGAGTCATTATCTCTTCTCATAGTAGGTATATACATTTTCCATGAAAAGATAAATTCCGCCACAGTGAATTATTTTCCATACATCCCGTAGAACTTGAGATCCTGATCACCTCTTGCTAAGAAACCAATCTCTTATCTTTTATACTTTCCGAGATAGAACTTAACACGAAATTTGTATGGCGGCCATCTTGAATCCGCCATTTTGAACTTTTTTTCAGCTAACTGCCAATTGGATGATGTTTTGAGTGACATTTGGTCGAGCACCCCCCACCTATCTTCAATACCCTGGCTGTGCTCTTCACCCGTCTCCGAAATCCTCAATAATCAGCTCTCTCCATATTTTTGTCTAGTAAATCTCCGAAAAAACGCATCACAACCTTGCATAATTACCAACTGTTAGTCTCTTCAACGTTCCCCATACATTTTCTATGGAAAAATAAATTCCGCCATTTTGAATTTTTTTTTCTATCCATCAAATAGACCTTCGGGTCCTGATCACTTCTTGTCAAGAAACCATTCTTCCATTTTTTATAATTTTCGAGATATCGGCGAAATTCGAATGGCGGCCATTTTGAATCCGCCATTTTGAATTTTTTTTCGGCTAACTGCCAATTGGATGTCATTTCAAATGACATTTGGTCGAGCACCCCCCACCTATCTTCAATACCCTCCCCGTGCTCTTCACCCGTCTTCGAAATCCTCAATCATCAGCTCTCTCCATATTTTTGTTCTTAATGATTTTTTCCCTTCTATACGGAATGGTCATTGAAAAAAAAATTTTTCATACAAAATTGTTCAGGAGAGGTGATCAATCAGTCAGTGGCCAATCAGCACAAGCAGCTATATATATATTAATATATTCTAGTACGAGTTCGTGACACCACTGACGTCGTTGGTGGTAGTAAAGCCAGAAGAAAAAGCCAACGCTGTTGATGTGGAATCCGTCGACAAGGCATGTGAGTAAAAACTTTTAAGTTGTTTTCAGTAACAACGTAGGTACGAAATAAGTAGGTAGTTACTTAATTTTATATAGGGAATAAGAAGTAAGGAGTTATCATCATGTTTTACATAAAAACTTTTCTCAAAAATCGCCATTCACCACCTCATATTGGTTCCCAAAAGATCATGTTCTGGAGTTTCCAAGATTAAGAAGTATTAGTAACCGATACGAAAGGCTGAATGAATGAATACCTACTTTATTGCAGACAGGACAAAACATAATATAATATCTATAATATAAAAATGAATCGCAAAATGTGTTGGTAAGCGCATAGCTCAACATCGTCTGGACCCATTTGGCCAATTCTTTTTTATAATATTCGTTGAAGTTGAAGGATGGTTTTTACGTCGAGAAAAATTGGAATAATTGCCGGAAAAACCCTAAAAACAGCCTTTTTCTTTCTCGTATAACGTAGAGTCAATTTGAGCTCTATTGATATTGCATACAGTTCATACTTACAGCACTCACTGTTGTCTAAGCAATGTACTTAGGTGGGTTCCTAATGTCAAAGAGTCAATTTGCAAATTATCAAAACACTTATCAGCAGGGCGACAGTTCTGTTCAGGAGAATTTTTGGCCCCGACTGTAGGAGCAAAAAACTGCCATAATAAAAATCTTTTTGACAGGACGAAGTCTGTCGGGTCCGCTAGTAGAATATAAAACATATTATGATGCGCAAAAAGCCACAGGCAATCTTTTCCAGACAACCTTTTCTTTCTGGTGAGAGTTAATTGATAATGAGCCTACGATATTATCCTATACCTTTAAACGAGCAATTCTTGTACTGTGTTTGTGTGAATTCCTACTGTGATTTTAGCCGACGACGCCTCCAATACGTACCTGCCCTTGATAGTGGGTCCGCCGCCGTCGTACTCGCGGCCCAGCAACGCCTACTCCGGGTTCTCCTCCATGGCGGCCAGCGTCGGAGGAGGCGGCTATGGTATCATGTCCTACCCCGGCATGCCAGGTACGTCATCTTGCGGGCGCGGCAGCTACCGGCACCTCACTATACTCCATAATCGTATTTTCATGTCATATAATATTATGTATTAACCAATTTTGAGGGTTCCACTTCCGTACCTCAAAAAAAAACCGGGCAAGTGCGAGTCGGACTCCCGCACCGAGGGTTCCATACCATAAAAGAAGTAAAACATTGAAAGAATCACTTTTGTTCATGAATTTACGAGTAAAATTTACATGTAGGTACTTTTGTTGGCGAACCGCAAACGTAACTTTGTTTTTGGTGGTTTATTGTTATTATCAAAAAAAAAGTATAATAGTTAGGGAGTTGATTTTATTTTTCCTGTAAAATATACATTAATGTCTATTGAACATAATTATTTCAGATTTTTAGATTAATAAACTTTGGAGATAAGGCGTTATTCGCCTTATACTACCGTTCCCCCATTATTTCCGAAGATTACCAATCGAAAAATTTGAAATAATTATGATTAATAGGAATTAATGGATATTTACCGGAAAAAATAAAATAATTTCTGTATCTATTATACTATTTTTTAACGATTGATTTTGGAATTAACAATTAACGTCAAAAAACACAAAGTTAATTTTGCGGTTCGGTAAAAAGTGATTCCTGTGGTTAACTTTTTCTAATATAGCACGGAACCCTCGGTGCGCGAGTCCGACTCGCACTTGACCGATTTTATTTGTACGTTGTAATTCTTAATTCGATTCACCATTAACCAACCATTAACATGCAAAATTAAGCTAGTAGGTACAAACTTATGATAGTTCAAAGAATGAATAAAGTATTAACATAATTATAATACATATACTTACAATCATAGAGGAAGAAAACTAATTTAAATTTAAATACAATAATAATTTAAAAGTCATTACTACATTTAAATTGGTGTCACATAGCCATAACACAGCCGGTAACCATAACAATGCAACCGACACCAGCCAATCCGTGTCTTGGCTACATAACCGATGCCAGCATGTCCAATCAGGGGGCTATTCTCTTACCGCTTCGGCTATATTTCGATTTTGTAATGTGAAATGTTTAAAAAGGTGATGACATTTATGTATATAAGCAGACGTCAAATTCGAGCATTGTATTTCCTACGATGAAATACATTCAATTTTACAACCTAAACCAATAGATAGAGATTTTTCAGAGTTCATTTTTTTTTTCTTATTTCACATCACTGTGTGTGAAAACGTCACCTACGTGAATAGCCCTCTAGGTGCATACTACAAACTTCATCGTTGAGTGATCAATGACGTCACTCATTACTCATTTATAGGGCCGCCACCGGCATTCGCACCCGCGAACATTCAACCTCTCGCGCTCGACGCTGCGCATTTCCCCGACGCATTAATGGCCGTAGAGGATGAAATGGATTATGTTCCGGGTGAGAATGAAGTAACAATAGCATTACAACTTCAGTACTAGCTGCTGTAGCTGTATGACCTATTCCATTTCTAAGATTGCTTTTGGTACACTTGTTCAAAAAATGTATGAGCATTGCAATTGGTTGCGCGAAAGGGTTGTGATCAGCAAGGCGATCGGCTAAACAATAAACATGTATTAATCATTAAAGGACTATATCAATGTCAAAACGTGATTTTCAAGCGTTGTGATTGGTCAAGACTCAAAACCCGTGTTTTGACATTGATAGTTATTTATGGATTTGTACATTTTTAGCCGATCGCCCTGCAGTTTTGCGAACCTGTGGGCTTATTCTGTATCGTTAGTAAGCAAGTCGCACTGGGTTATTAACTAAGAAAACTGATGCAAAAATCCCATTTTCGTATAACTTAGCAACTAGCATGGTATGTGGACATGATACCAAACCAAGCTAGGTTGGTAACTTGTGCAAAAGTAATGCAAAAATAGGATTTTTGCCTCCGTTTCCTTAGTTAAAGCGAAATCAACGACGCTGCCCGCGAAATTCAAAATTTCATGGTTCTTTTTCAATTTGTACGCTAATTACCTACACATCAGAGGTTTATGGCAGTCAATTTACGGGAATGGCTGTACCTATCATCTTTACATGATTATATCAAAATCTTTGCATAAAAATGTGTATCCTAGGAAATTATTCCGAGTATAGAGTTTTATGTGAGTAACTCGCAAATCTCGGACTTATTTCTTTAACTTGACACTTTCAAGCAGAAATTACTATATATATAGCTGCTTGTGCTGATTCATTCATTCACTCATTGATCACCTCTCCTGAACAATTTTGTATGAAATTTTTTTTTTTCATGGATGGGGTCGTATAGAAGAAAAAAATTCATTCGGAGGAAAAATACGGAGAGAGCTGATGATTGAGGATATCGAAGACAGATGAAGAGCACAGCCAAGGGTATTGGAGATAGGTGGGGGGTGCTCGACCAAATGTCATTTGAAATGTCATCCAATTGGCAGATAGGTGAAAAAAAATTCAAAATGGCGGATTCAAAATGGCCGCCATTCGAATTTCGTCGATATCTCGGAAAGTATAAAAGATGGAAGAACGGTTTCTTGACAAGAAGTGATCAGGATCCGAAGGTCTATTTGATGGATAGAAAAAAAAATTCAAAATGGCGGAATTTATTTTTCCATAGAAAATGTATGGGGAATGTTGAAGTGACTAACAGTTGGTAATTATGCAAGGTTGTGATGCGGTTTTTAGGAGAGTTACTAGAGAAAAATATGGAGAGAGCTGATGATTGAGGATTTCGGAGACGGGTGAAGAGCATAGCCAGGGTATCGAAGATAGGTGGGGGGTGCTCGACCAAATGTAACTCGAAACGTAATCCAATTGGCAGTTAGCTGTAAAAAAAATCAAAATGGCGGATTCAAGATGGCCGCCACACAAATTTCGTGTTGTTTTACCTCGGAAAGTATAAAAGATAAGAGAGTGATTTCTTTGCAAGACGTAATTAGAATCTCAAGGTCTACGGGATGAATGAAAAAAAAATCAATGTGGTTGAATTTATTTTTCCATGGAAAATGTGAATGCTACAATAAACAAGGCCTATGAAAAACTATGAAAAGTATGAGAAGAGATGATGTTCTACGATTTAGATGATGATTGAGGAGCACGGTCATGGATTTAAAGATAGGTAAGGGCTGTTTGAATAAAAAATACACTGAACCTCATCATGAGGTTCAGTGTATTTTTTATTCAAACAGCCCTGAACTATCTTTAAATCCATGACCGTGCTCCGAGGTAATTCTTTTAGCCCATTGCCAATCGGATTCCAATTGGCGATGGAGATGACGGCGATTCTTTTATAGGTGAGAAGACAGCCCGCGGGCCACATGTGGCCCGCGCTCCCACGCGCCCTACTAGTTTTTATATAAACTCGTGAAGATGATATTGGGATTATCGCAATTTGACTGCCATAAGCCTATTAAGTACGTCTTATTAGCTTAAAAACCGCGAAATACCACTAAATATTTGGATTTCGCGGGCACAGTCGTGATGTGCACCTTAATAAAGCGCAAGTTGCTAAGGATTATTAACTAAGGAGACGGAGTCAAAAATCCTATTTATGCATTTTTTTTGCACGAATTACCAACTCAGGTTGGTATAGTCACAGAGTTTATAGGTATAGTATCATGTCAACATAATTACCATGCTAGTTGCTAACTTGTGCAACTAAAAAAATATACAAAATAAATAGGATTTTTGCCTCCATTTTGTCTTAGTTAGTAACTGACTTATGACTTATGACTTAACCATGGTGATACCATTTATGACGACAGTGCATATTTGTGGTACGAATTTGTTTATGTTTGGGAGCTGTTTTATTTATTAGAATTTTTACGTATTACTAGAATCTGTCCTGATCCGTCGGAAAATTCTGCTAAGTACTTAACACCAATGTGAACATGTTCATTTCAAGAATAATGGAAGCTTTTTACAGATCGTGATTTTTCAGTGGGTACATTATTGCATGTAACTCATATTAGGAGTCATTCATAACTGGGATGTGCTTCCTACGGAACATCACATTCATTGGGGGCCGTAAAACATACTTTTAAAATTTGGTAAGTAAGCCAGTACTAGTATATGAACTGTCAATTTAGCGTTGCGTAGCGGCTGTGTTAGCGTCGAGGATCGCATTGAAAGTCTCTCTCTCCCTACAAAACAACGAAGAAAACAAGGAAACAAGGAAACCCTTGGGAATAAGGCATAAAAGCATCAAGGAAGACGAACTCCGTGGTTGAGTGGTTAGCGTGCCGGTTTTCAAGGCGCCGCCATCTCTGAGGTTCCGGGTTCGATCCCCGGCCGGGGCAATGTAGAAAAATAACTTTTCTACATTGTCGAGACAATGGTCTGGGTGTTGTGGTACCTTCGTTGTTTCTGATTTTCATAACACAAGTGCATAAGCTTACTATGGGATCGGAGCAATGTATGTGATGTTGTCCTCTATATATATATTTATATTTATATATATTTAAGGATTAAGGAAGTACCTTACCCTGATGCTTTTAAAACAGGTCCGAAATCCATGTTTACACCACTTTTCCGATCTTCCAAAAATTACGGTTTAATCTTTATTAAAAAACAAACCAAGTTCTCTAAGAAATAAGTGCATCATACTCTTACGAATAGATACTTTGTGTGCGTGCCACAGGGATGGATTGCGCGGGTATATCACACAAAGAAACGACCAAGTGCGAGTCAGACTACGTTTAAATATTAAACGATGAACCGCTAAAACCCAAGATTAGGTTTGCGGTTCGAAAAAAAAAAATCGATTTGAACGTTTTATTTTCTTCGTTGTACGGAACCCTCGGTGTGCGTACTAGACTTGCACTTGACCAATTTTTGTTTATTTCCAGGACGTATGGCGTTCTCTAGGCCTGTACACCGTAAGTCATTTTAATCCAAAATAGTATATAACATAACATAATGTGCTTAGTCAGTCTGAAATAATACTTCAGAGCATGGGCGTAGCCAGGATGGGCGCGTTTCAAGAAAGTACATGGATATAGGAAGTAAATATATTTTATATCCCTAAATGACAAAACAGTGTTTGCAGGTCTGCTAGTATTTATCTAATATTCTGCACATTTTTTGGGGGGTTTGAACCTCCTAACAAGCCCGTCAGTATGCCGCTAACATGCATACATACATGCGGCATACTGCCGGGCTTGTTAGCGGCATACCGCCGGGATTGTTGGCGGCATACTGCCGGGCTTGTTAGCGGCATACCGCCGGGCTTGTTAGCGGCATACCGCCGGGATTGTTGGCGGCATACTGCCAGGATTGTTGGCGGCATACTGCCGGGCTTGTTAGCGGAATACCACCGGGCTTGTTAGCGGCATACCGCCGGGCTTGTTGGCGGCATGTGTGTACGACAACTCACAGGCTTTCACAACTCAACGGTTACAAGAATGCCCAAGTCCAGTAGCCCTATTCTGTAACTCAGTGCTTATCAAAGAATGATAGCCACTAGCAAATGTTTTTCATCCATTGAAGTTTTGCTAAGGAAATGTTATTTTTATTTCATAGCAAACTTTCAATGGATAAAAAACATAATATGCCAGTGGCTATCATTCTTTGATAGGCACCGAGATACAGAATACGGGCGCAGTAGTGAATGTCCATCGGCTGAGTCGACGACGATAACTGATATTTAGGTATATTTGAAAGTTACGGAGAGTGTGATTTATTTAACACCATTGTTACTCAAGCAGGGACTATAATTATTGTCCACAGTGTAGTCATTGGAAATAGTAGGACGTAGGTACTTAATAATTTGAGAGTGGGTATGATTATTTATTTGTGAATATAATATTTTGCGAATGTAGTGTTATAATATGTGAATAAAGGGCAAACTTAAACTTGGGTTTAAATCGTTATCACCGTTATATTAATATTTAAAAATTTACAGGCACTTCTTATCGTATTATGAAAGTATGTACCTTTATAAGGCTCAATTTAAACCGCCGCGGAATGGAATGGAAGCGAATTTTTGCAACGAAATTGTATATAGCATGAACATTATGTAAATTGTATATTCATACAAATTAAATAAGATTCCCCGTGAGACGTTTTTTGGCTCTTATTTTTTTTTATTGTAGATAGGCTTACCGTTGACGACAATCATGCATGATAGAAAACAATGATGAGGTCTAGGTTGGAGCGCGCTTGCAAAGAAAATGCCTATTCACTCTTCTCTTGAAGGCACCCAGATTATACTTGGCTGGAAACACGGAGGCTGGAAGGGTGTTCCATACCTTAGCGGTTCGTAAAACGTGGAAGAACAATTCTCGCGCATTCTCGACAATTCCCCTAGCTACTGTCGCCCCCATCTGTGGAATCCGCGGGAAGTGGCACGAACAGGAAGTCGTCGGTGGGTTTGGTAACGGCAGTGCGATGCTAAGCGCTTACGAAACAATTCGCTGGAATACGCGGGCATGCCAGCGCGAATTCGCGCACCATCTCGCGTCACGAGCTGAAATCTACGCTCCCATTCCGTTCCATTCCGCCGCGATGTAAATTGACCCTTACTCTAATTATGCACCTGTATTTGATTTGATATTTATTTGGAACGTGTGCGGTGGCGCATTTTCAGTAAAGCCTAAGTCCAACAATAAAGTCTAGATAGGCTGATCAAAAGTCCAAGATAAGTATGTACATAAATAATAATACCATAACCTTATTATTATTCATAGAATTCTACAGTGCTCCGGGTTCGCACATGTTTAGTTCCAGTTCCGGCATGTCATTTTCCAGGAATTCATGTAAGTTTTATCTATGTTATAGTTTAGTAACCTATTACATGATAGGTGGTATCAAAACAGAAGTCTCTTTGTAAAAAAACTGCCCAAGCGTATTCCTCTTCGAGTGGTAGTTTTGACGGAGTTATGGTTGTGAAAAATCAGAATTATTTTTAATAAAACATCTTGTACGGAACACAATTACCTATGTACTTTTATTTTTAATCGCAAAAATTTTTACGCTTTCAAAAATATATTTTGGAATGATTGGCGTAGTTACAATACCGCTCGGCGGGTTGGTCATGCATTCATTTACCAGGCACAGGGCAAATAACCCTACTGTCAATACGACGAGGCAGACGAGCGCGGTACGCGGTCTTCTGAAGTGGGAGGAGCACTCACCGGTAAAGCATTATATTAAAATTATATTATGTACTGTCGTCATAAATGGTAATATAGTCTAAAAAAAAACAGCGTCATACCTAATAGTTCAAATTATAATAAAAAATTGGAAGGATGGTTTCGTCTTTTTAGTTTAGAATGTCACTGTTATACACATGTTACACTTTTACTAACATTACGAAGTAATATATATATTAACGTTTGTGTAAAAAATAAGTGTAAAAATAAGACGTTGTACCTAAATATTGGTAGCGGCATGAAAGTCTAGCGCCGACCGTTATTGCGCAGACGTCAAAAATAAGGTATCATGGAGGTAAGCGGGTCGCGGGGCGGGCATGGGTGCTGTTCGCACGCGCTGATTGGCTCTCCAGTCGCATGCCTTTCCCCGCGCGACAGCACAGACCTCTGCTATTCCTTCCGCGTTTAGTTAACCAGTAACCACAGAATACCAACATATTAACACCTTACGGTACAGAAGACTCGTCCCGCAAAATGATTTGAATAAATAGCGATGCGTTGACACAATAAAGTGCAATTCAGTTCACAGCAATGCTTTTATACCTACGTCTTTATTAAACTAAACAATGTGCTCTCTTTCTCTCGCTTTCTATCACTTAATCTCTCCTTTTTCTCTTTCCGGCTCGCTACACGAATCCTGATGAATCATGAAACCCGCTGAGTGGTTGGCGTTTGTACTTGTAGCCTTTGTACCTACATGCGAATGAAACCCCCCAGGTTCAGCGCTAGACTTACGTGCCGCGTCTTGTAGTGTTTTTGTATAAAGATTGTTTTTGTTCTAAGGTCTATTTTTCTTAATTCAGACTACGCTCCTTCTACTACACCAGCTCTGGGTGTTTACTACCAACCAACGACGATTACGAGTACTGCTCCAACGCCGACCACTGAAACTGCCCCAACGACGTCTGCTGCTCCAACTGTGAACTATCATCTAGATGAGTTTGTTTGGGCGTCATCACTGCTGAACACCACCGCTGGCGCTCTTGTAGTGCCCGGAGAAAACGGGACACAAGTCACCCTGGAGCTCAGCCGGGATACCAACGTGAGTAGCAGAAGTGTTCCTATAAAGTTTCCAGATCTAGAGCTTCTAGTCTGGATCCGATAATGGACATGGAACGAAATTCAAATATGTATGAGAATGCACGAAAGTCAAGCATCATTTCAACGTCATCTCAAGTCTCAAGTTCTCAACCCATCACTGCAAATATCGCATTGCAGATCGGTTATTGCCAGTTTCCTCCTACTAAGCCGTTTATCAATATTGTATCAACATCACCTTTGATACCAAACCAAACTCGCTTAAATATAGCACTTAAATAAGTAGTGCATCTTTTTGAGCGAAGAGCATAGAGTAATTCTGATATTTTGTCTGAACAGCCACCGAAGGCAGAAGGCGGAGACGAGGAATGCTCGAGCGGCTCGCCCGCAGTCGGCGCGGCCTCGCCCGCGGGCGGCGTGTGCGTGTACCTCACGCGCTGCGCCGCCGCGAGGCACATCGCTGCCGAGGACTACGCCAAGAGCTACTGCGTCGTTAACGACAGGTACATAGCACTAGAGATCCCTTCAGGTTCAGGTCAGGTAATAAAAATAAAGTACACAGCATTGATGTTCACAGAATGAGTAGTTATTCTTTATATAATATATAAATCTCGTGTCCCAATGTTTGTCCTCAATGGACTCCTAAACCACTTAACCGATTATAATAAAATTCGCACACCATGTGCAGTTCGATCCAACTTGAGAGATAGGATAGTTTAAATCTCAATTTATCTATTTTTTATTACCCCTAAGGGCAAAACAACGTTTGCCAGGTCAGCTAGTAATATATAAGGCAAAGATATATCAACAAACAATTAAAAAGAAAAATACAGCTTTTATGCTCCTGTTGGTACCGAACCCACGATACGCGAGCTGAAATCGCAATTTTTAGTACTTTAATTAGGAATCTCGCACCTTAGCGAACATTTCCAGTTTTAGCGAAATTAGTTGAAAAGCTAAGCATCTGCGGACTATAACTTAATGGTAAGCCAATAACATATTAAGTTAAATTTGATCACCTGTTTCTTTTCCAGGTACGCTGGTGTTTGCTGTCCGCAAGCGGAGGTTGACAAAGATCCTAAAAAACCTTCGTCATGAGATTTTTTTTAATGTAAAATTATGAGAATAAGTATAAATAATAATTCACGTATTACTTAATCAAATAATATGTTGTTATTTATATGGACTTAATAAAATAATTATTAACTATTATGAGATGTTTTATTCTAAGATCATAAACCCCTGAACTTCCTTGTTTAATGTTGTAAGAAAAATATATGCCATGCCAAAACACAGATTTTATGCTAAAATATATTTTCATCTCACCCGCTCGGAAAAGTCTTTTAATGCCCGAAATGCGGGCGCGAAATGCTATTATATGCCCTAGGCCGTCAATGCATTTTCATTTTTCCCAGGGGAGACAAAGTAGTATGAAAAGCCTTTCCGGCCCTAGGGCTGGAAAGCATTTCCAAAGTCAAACTCGTATTACGTGTCATGTCAATGTCAAATGTCAAAGCTGAAGACTTATTTTTTTTAATAACACATACGTTCAGTACAAAGTTCGACCTTATAGTTTGTATAGGTACGAGTACATCAGTTTTTTTTTTCTTAGAATATCAATAAAAATAAGAACTATTTAGTTTTATTAATTATAAAAGGAATCTAATTAAATCCATGATTTTTCCTCATTGTTTATGTATTTATTGTTAATATATTATGAAAATTTTTTATTATCTTTGGTTCTTAAAAATTATTATTTCAGAACGCATTCAAAATAAAAGTAGAAAAAAAAATCTCAATTCCTCGTCAGGAAGAAAAACCCGACTTATTAGGGTTCCATACCAATTTGGTAAAAATGGAACCCTTATGGTGAGACTTTCTCCGTCCGTCCGTCCGTCTGTCACACTCGATTATTTCAGTAACTATTCAAGCTATCGACTTGAAATTTAGAATAGTTATAGGTAATAGTGACGCGACGTCATAACAATCGTAAAAATTTAAAAATTGTTTTTATTTTTATTTAAATAGGGGGGAAAACCGGGTCAAAAAATTTTCAAAATGAGATAATAATATTGAGTGGGGTATCATATGAAAGGACGTTACTTGTGTATACTAAAAATAATTTTTATTTATTTTTATGCCTGATAGTTTTTGATTTATTGGGCAAACTGTCAAAAAAAATACCGCCCCCCCCCCCCCCTTATCTCCGAAGTTTAGCAATTGAAAAATCTGAAATAATTACGATCAATAGGCATTAACGTATATTTTACAGGAAAAATAAAATCAACTCTCTAACTATTATACTTTTTTAGATAATAACAATAAACCGGAAAAAACAAAGTTATGTTTGCGGTTTGCCAACAAAACTACCTACATGTAAATTATACTCTTTCAAGAACCAAAGTGATTCTTCTAATGTTTAACTTCTTTTATGGTATGGAACCCTCGGTGCGCGAGTCCGACTCGCACTTGGCCGGTTTTTTTTTTTATACCTATAGTAGACTAGCAAACCCGGCGAACTCCGTTTCGCCACCAGATGGCTTCGTTTTATATACCTAACATTTTTTAATTTTAATTTTTTTTTAATTTTTCCTGAATTTTCTTTGCTATAAACCTCACGGAGCCCGAGACCTTTCCAACGAATGCAAAACCGTGGAAAACGGTTCGTGCGTTCTGGAGTTATAGCGTCAGGAAGGAAAACCCGACTTATTTTTATATAGTAGAAGAAAGAAGATTAGGTACAAGTGGTTGCTTCTTATCAAGTTTGTTTACATTGTGGTGAGGTCCGTTTAATCTGAATAAGCTCAGTTTAACCGCAACAATGCTCGCCTGTCGATGTTTCCCGCAGTGATTCGTGTATCGTGTAATTATTGTTGTTGTTAGTTAGTTGCGCCAGCCAGTGTCCCCACAAGCGGTACACCTTGTGGCGACTAGCAGGGCTTGCCTCTGCAATCTAGTGAGTTTTGTATTAACGGTCACGTCTTTGGTTAACTTACTCACTTTCTCAGTAGTTTTTGGTATAGTTAGTAGCTCAGATGTCAGTAGGTAGGTATATTAAACAGTTGTAAAACGCTGGATCTAGGAAAAGGGGCATGATTGCATGATCAAGCAGCTTTATTTATCGAGAACGTTATGAAGTATTTATTCGTTAAGAAAGTATTTTTTAAGAAAATCCCAAAATAGAACCCCTAAAATAGAAGCCACACAAGCGTAAGCAGCGGGTACCTACCTACCCTCTTGTTCCTTTAATTGAGAGTTCTTTAATGCTCTCAAACAATGACTTCTATGTATCCTACAGTCTTTGCTCTCAAATATAGGAAGGAAGTCTTGGACGCTTCATAAACCCGAACTTGGGTAAATAACTGGTCAATTTTAAAAAGCTGAACACATTATTCTGGTTTTTCCTGTGTCTGTGGTCTGTTATAATTATAGTTATAGTTTGACCTGTCCCCTCGTTAATAAGTGATAACAGAGCATCAGATTTTACTGTAACTAGTATTAAAATTACACTTTTCATATTAGATAGATACAGTGTAACAAAATTCTTATTTTTCGTCGAGGATGTAAGTAATGTTCTTATGTACCTATAATATTATAGTTTACTACTTCTTAGCTTTCTGTCAGCATTTGCCAGGTTTCCTCGTTTCCACTTTGCACGCTCAAAAATCTGTAGCCATCCTCCAGTCAATTTGCACGAGCATCTTGCTCGTGCAATATCAATGTACCGTTTCCTTGGACGTCCGAGGGATCGTTGTATAGTGCAGGCATATTTAGGCATCTGCGACCCACATATTTAGTTTTTGGGGTGACGCATAACATGGCCAAACAAGATTACTGAACTTCATAGGCTATTTTATTTGGCTTGGTATTCTTCCGACAACCACGCCAAACCTACCGCGTACGCGGTATGTGCGTGTTCCGAAATCTGTGCAGACGCGTACCTAACACCGCCATCACCGCACGTCCACTTAAACATCGTGATTTCGTTGATATTGAATTCCCGGCTATGTTTGTATGTGTTTCGTCAGCTTTGGCCTAGCCTCGTTGCATAGAGAGTACCTACTGAAAATAACCTGCTGTGCTATTCTACAAAATGAAATAGCTGCCAGACAGCTGCCAACCCGAATATGGCATGCAAAATTGTACTCTATTACAACTGACAAATTCATAGATGCAGAGATGTACGCTCGTCGCTGTTTTGCAGAATAGCACGGCTGTAACCCAAAAGGTCCGATACGCCTAAAAGGGCTAGAAAACAATTAGTTAAGTAGTTATGATAGAAATATAATATTATCGCAAGAATATTTTCAGGTTATCGCCATGACAGCTCTTAGGTTAATGATAGCGCTGTGTGTTGACGCCCTAGTGACGCAGGCGCATGCCGCAGCACTTCCGGCTCAAAATGACTATATAGTATTTCGTGATGATCCTCCGAAGGTACGAATATAAAGATACTCACAGATGAAACTGAAGTTACTATCGGTAATAATCTGCCCATGATAAAAATTTTTCTTTTTTTAGGTTACAAGCAACGCTATTACTAATGTTGCAATTAGCCCGTTTGAGTCTATCAAAGTAATGGAGATGCGCGTGCGGTCGGAGATCGCGCTGCGCTACGCGCGCACGTCGGTGGTGACGCGCGTGCGGAACCCCGACGCGCGCGCGCAGGAGGCCACGTTCCGCATGCTGCTGCCCGACACCGCCTTCATCAGTAACTTTACCATGTACGTGCTTGTGACTAATATACCTCAACAAGACCATATGAGCCGATTCAACTGTCGGAGATGCGCGTGCGGTCGGAGATCGCGCTGCGCTACGCGCGCACGTCGGTGGTGACGCGCGTGCGGAACCCCGACGCGCGCGCGCAGGAGGCCACGTTCCGCATGCTGCTGCCCGACACCGCCTTCATCAGTAACTTTACCATGTACGTGCTTGTGACTAATATACCTCAACAAGACCATATGAGCCGATTCAACTGTCGGAGATGCGCGTGCGGTCGGAGATCGCGCTGCGCTACGCGCGCACGTCGGTGGTGACGCGCGTGCGGAACCCCGACGCGCGCGCGCAGGAGGCCACGTTCCGCATGCTGCTGCCCGACACCGCCTTCATCAGTAACTTTACCATGTACGTGCTTGTGACTAATATACCTCAACAAGACTATATGAGCCGATTCATCTGTCGCTGATTCAAATGCTAATTGTGTCGCTAATTTCAAATGTTAATTGTGTTCTGTTTTACTGAATATCTTCAATATTTTAAAAACATTACAGTTACAAGTATCCAAGTTATAAATTGACTTTATTAAATCTTATTAATATGATTATTTTTTTAGGATTTTGGACGGGACATCCTATACAGCGTATGTTGAAAAGAAGGAAGAAGCTGCTCAGATTTATCGTCAGGCAGTTTCAGAGGGGGCGGCCGCAGCTCATGTAGCTACCAAGTAAGCGCGGCCATATACTCCTACACCCGCTGACTCTTATGAACATACTGTATACGTGCTGTATACATCCTTTAATATTTAAACGCGAAAGTTTGTAAATATTTATATGGATGGACGGATCTTTGTTATTCTTTCACGCCGCAACTACTGAACCAATTTGGCTGAAGGACATGGCCGAAACTTG
Organism: Coenonympha glycerion; assembly: GCA_963855885.1. NCBI lineage: Eukaryota > Metazoa > Arthropoda > Insecta > Lepidoptera > Nymphalidae > Coenonympha > Coenonympha glycerion. The sequence goes on along the minus strand of OY979630.1, from coordinate 12,742,976 downwards.
TATGGAGCTGTGCCCTGGAAAAAAATATTCATGGCCATTGACTAACAGTACGTCATATTAAAGCTTATCATTACAATACTTTACAATACAATCTTTACAATACTTTAATTTTTATAATCAGAAAACTTGCGAGTATTATAAATTAAATCTCATTGTTCACTTCGTACACTTTATTTCATGTGACAATATCTCGTTTAGTAAATAAGCAGCTTGTTTGCTTATACATCTTAACTTTCACATTCATTTGTAAATTCTAGTATTACAATTCAATAGCATATAGCTTTACTTTCAAATTAAATATTAACTCAATTACATATTCGCTCTACTCAGCCTCTCTCCATCATATCTATTTTTTTTTCAACAGCTGTCAATGTCAATGGCGGGAAATGCTATGATTGGTCAGCATTCTGTGGTCTCAAAAATGGAAGTCAACATTACCATAGATTAAATAAATCATGACATTCGGCCATCCACTCTTGTGCAACCTCCCGGTGCACAATACTTAAATTTTCAAGTAAAATTTTCTACCACCAATCAAGCAACGCCACCACGCCATTATTGTAGATCTAACAAAATATTGAAGTTGTCGTTTCAATATTATGTTAAGTAACTACTATTATATCTTAATGATTAAACAAAATGACAATATATATTTAATTCAATCCTCTTTTTCTCTTATAATATTATTGCTTAAAATACAACTCAATTCAAATACTTTATTTCACATATGCCTAACTCACATCCACTTACTTATGAATAGTCAGTATTGTTAAATTACAATATCTAAATAATACCACCAAATAAATAATATATGATAATGCTGACTTTAATATACATCTAAATCTCTTTAAAATAATCATGACATTTGGTTTCTTAGATTTATATTATTCCTAACAATATTATTATAATGAGTTTCCATAAAATACGGAATTATCCATTAAAAATTATTAATAACCTAAAATGTTAGAAAATTATAAATACCTAACTCAAAATTATTAACATAACATCACTTGTTTGAGACGGGTGACTCAAATAAATTGTTACGTTTGATTCAGACATACATTGCTTAAATGAGGTCTGCTGCAAAACTGTTGTTTTAAATGGATTTTTTTTTACACTTGTATATGACGAAGGCATATGACAAAAATAAAATAAAATAAAATTTCAGAAGCAGTAAACAGGAGTTAAAAGATATTAGTGCGGTAAATTATCATTCATTTTTCTATAAAATATATCAAAATTCATTCTCAATAACATTACAGAATAAAACTACTATAATATTTTTAAAATAATCTTTAAAAATTATAACAGCATAAACCAAACTCCATTTTTCAGAAAAAGATCATAATAATTTTATTGTTCACATTTTCTTTAGTATAAAACGACTTATCTATAAAGGTTCCAATGGATAGTCAAAAAGTTATCTGCGTTAGAAAGTACTGTATGCCCATTACATAGATCTTTGTGTGTCCTGAAAAATACTTCAAATCAGACTTGCGCAGTTGTGAGTACTGAGTACGTACGTACGAGTACATACAATATATCAATTTATTAAAAAAATATTAGTCTATTTTCTTACAAATGTATTGAAAAGCGTCGTCCCATAGGTTAAGACGATCTCATAGTCACACGTCATAACCCATTTACGACCCTTATAATATCACAATAGATTATATCAAACTCGGTTATAGCGCTGTTTCTGTATTGTCAATATTAGCTGTTACTCTATGGTATTGTATCGTTTCCATAACTTCAACAATTTCGTAAGGCCCTAAAAATTTAAATTAGGTATAGGTAATTTGTGGTATTAACATGTAGACAATATTGGATACTTAATTATCTGAAATCAAAATATCGAAACTTTAAATTTGTTTTAATAAATATAATTATCAACTAACAAAATGATTACAAAAATGATAAAATCGATCAATTAATTAAAAAAAAAATCATAAGGAAACCAATATTATAAAACTTCTATTTGTCGAATGAAAGTGTTCATTGTAATTCGAGTCGAATGGTATTTTATCTTTGCGCGTCCCAATTACGTTCGTCTTTGAATGAATTACTTTTGGTCCATCCATATATTCATGTAAAATAGGTCGTCGCTCACAAGTCACAATCCAACTAGATAAAGCCCTACCTAACAACAATAGCTCCGTAAGTGCGTCAACTTTACATTATACTGTGTGTAATATAACTTCTAATTTAATAGGAGTGCGGATGCTACGGTGCGTTAAAAATCATTGCGAGTTTCGACGGCTCGAGTATGCTAACTTAAATAGAGTATTTATTGCCGCACTTTTGATGCCACTGGCGACCTCTGTCACATTTATGTATTGGTCAGTGAATTTAAAATGATCTGATTGAAGCGTTCGGCTTGGTTGTAAGTAAGCTCGTGGATAAGCGACTGTCAGACTGTATGCACTGTGATAGGGTATTTTTTTTTATATTACGTAATTTGGACAACCAATACCGATGGAGACTGACTAACTAAGTTGCATACTTCTAACCTAGTGCTACCAGATACCACTAGATACCTACTATATGACATAACTTATCTTTCACTTTTCTCTGTACTTTATAATTTTACTAACAAAATTCCTATTGATATCCTTTGATTACTCACCTATCCGGGTTTTTTTTTTTATATTTAGTGACGTGATTGACGCCCGGTAATGCAAATTCATATTTTGTCTGTATTGGTTCTTTAAAAACGGTCACAATCTTACGTGAAGCAGAAACCATGTTTTGACATTAGTAATGTTCGTCAATGATAGAAATATTTCTTAGAAATAATTATTCTGAGATAATAATATTCAAATGATACTATAGCTGAATCCTCATTCAATCAAGTCAGCTTCAGGAATTATCTGTCTTATTGCAAGGTATTATTGGTAAAGAATATTAGGTTAATAATTATAATGATTAAAAACCAAAAAGAAGTGTGTATCTCTTAGAGCTTGCTGCAACGTCATTACTAGTAATAATGAAATTAAACTACTATTTGAAATGGGACACGACAGAATTGCCGAAGGCCTTTATGAAAGGTTAAAATCTCTTGAATAAAACCTAGATAGCACTTCTGTAGGTGTTATCATCCGGACTATTATTGTTAGTTAATATCACAAAATACTTATTTATTTCAGTTTCACAAATCTCACAATATATAGTCAAGGGAATTTGTTCACTGGTTACAAAATCGTGACCAATTCTAAACCATTTGTGACACATTAATATGGATATTGGACATTTCTAAATAAATCTCTTCTAAATAATGTCTCCTCATTAAAGTTCCATTATCACTATCATTTAATGGAATAGACGAGCGAATGTTTTTTTTTTTTTGTGAAATAAATCTGTTAGCTAAGATCGCTATTAATTTAGGAAAAACAATATACCTTGATTTTCAGGTTCCTTACAATTCAATCCTTGCGCTCTGTTCCGAACTAATTTACCGTGAAAGATATAATCTACTGCCTTATTACCGCTAATTTAAAAATGCCAATAATAGCATTGCTTTAAACTTCTGTCACCTAGTGAAATGCATGCAAGCATCTCATCCAAAAGACGACCGTTATTTTGTTCATTTGAATGATTTTAGAACCTCGCCTTGCCATTCGTTCCAACTGTTATATGTACGGAAGTTAAGCCTCGAGTCACTTTTTTTTTTAAACCTGAAGTAGGTTTATGACGCAAAATGTACGGTACGCTTTTGGCCCCCTTATTGATGACATTCACGCACATACTTTAACAATTAGTTCGACTACGCTAAGTCCTTTGCTGGGCCTGGACGGATCGAAGTCTAGAATTACATTAAGATGATCGTTGTGTCTTGTCAATCTTTTGATGTAAAGATTTAATAAGTATAACCACCTCGTTTGTTGGGAGGCTTATTGCTTGCTGTTGCATTGCTGCTTGATATTGGTACCTATTCCAACAGCGGAAACGTTTTGGTGAGCCGTGAGCAGTGCCGAAGCTGCGTGTGTATACAACTGACGTACGTCTTGATTTAACATTCTCAACATGTCCATGATCCTTGATGGGAATATTTATGTGCTTTGTGGAGAAACATCTGTAGTTATCTGGAGTTATGACGGGGGTCGCGTTTACACGCGCTTGCCTCTAAGCCGCGTTCGTACACGGCTAGCTCGTTCCATGCATCTCCCTTCTGTTGACGGAGACTGCGTTCACACGCGCTTGCCTTTGAGCAGCGTTTTCCCATGACCAGCTCGTTGATCGTGCCGTGTTCCCGGAAAATGAAATAAACAAAGATAAATTAATATAAATCAATCAGTAGTAATACAAAAAAAGATTATTCATAAAAATATATTTTATTATTAGAAACTATTTTCAAAAATACATCTATTTTTAGTAAAATATTGTTCCAAATTCCATTAATCATTCTACCATTATTTTTTTGTCACTATTAATCAAAATATAGTCCAAACAAGTTTATTTCCCTTTTCTGAATCTTTCAATCACAGTAAATTGTTAGTAAGTAAGTAAGTAAATAAATTGTTAGTATTGTTATTTAGTGTTTTAATCCACCGATAAACTGTAACTGAGTACTCATTATTATCATTTTGGTACTATGTGTACCCAAATAATTGTGGAACATACATATAGTTCTATCTTGGCACACATAACCAAGTAAATCTTGGCACACTTAACCAAGTAACTCTTGGCACACATAACCAAGCAACACTTGGCACACATAACCAAGCAACACTTGGCAAACATAACCAAGTAACTCTTGGCACACATAACCAAGGACATTATAGAAAAATTAAATATGGCACTCATAAACGAATGATATTATAATTTAGTCACGGCACTCTTAACTGCCAATTAATTTAATTAAATCTTTAATAAACCAACACCAAATCAACATTATTCAAAAATTGCTTGACATTACTAATAAACTCCCATCAATTGTTTTAAATGCCTCAACCAGAATCACATTAATTTTATCGTCATGCCATTATTTCATAATTCCTGTCTAAATATTTCAAGTACTAGGGAATTGCAAATGAATTAAAATAATAATATGTTTCTTTATTTCATAATCACTGCCACGGCATATCTTTGAAGAACTATAGAGAATTGCAATAAAAAACAAAATCGTACTTAAAAACATAATCATAATCAGCTGATGTTCTTAATGTCAGTTTGAAATTGTTCACCGCTTCTTTATTGATTCATATCTAAGTATAACTTATGTTGCTCAGCGGAAAGGAACTAATTTATTTCCATTTTCACTATACGAGATATGCCTAGTAAAAGTTTCTCTGCTCAGGTAGTTTATTATATACCTACATCATTTATTTATTTTTTTGAAATTCCTAAATTATTGCTGCGTTACATAAATTATTCAAATTACTTGAACTTATGTTGAATATAGATACATACTATAATCCGATAATACTTAAAACTGAAGTACAAAATGTTATGAAAATCCAAGAATGTCCCTATTCTTCTTAAAAACTTCAGCTATATTCGACATCACTAGCAATGAACAAACTATACGGCGGCGCCAATATAACTCTAGCATAAATACCTACTTGCTTAATTTTTGAAGCAATTCATAGTCGAATGACTGTCATTATCAATTATTATTTAAATAAGTCCCAGAACATTGGGCTATGTGATAATATTATGTTCCATATGTAGACCATTTTATTTTTATTTATTTTGACTTACGTAGGTATGTCCAGTATGAAAAAGATCTGTTACCTATAATTAACCTAGAAAACTGCCTGTTTTCATAAAATAATTTAGTCAAAAATAACTATGTATGTTTATTCACTCTATGCTCTAATTTAATAAGAATACAATTGTTAATGGCGCTGTCACTAGATGGCGCTGTACTATCGCACGGTACAATTGGTATGAACAAAATATTTACTCGAATTAAACCTACAAGCAACAAAAACCACTCTAATCCTCTAAAGCGACACCCTATTATTGCACTCTGTATTCGTAGTAACAAAACTCATACAGTTCAATAGAGATTAAGGCATTGCTGATTGCAAATAAATCAAAATTGTTATTTTATCTTCACCTTGACGAGGTTCAACAAAGTAATTGCGAATTTGCCAAAGACTTCACCTAAATAAAAGTCTTTGGAATTTGCTCTACTTTGACTTTTATGTTTTCGTTATGAGTTCTAGCTAGGTTCTATTATTATATTATATCTACTTTGACTAATGTTTGTAAGAACATTCATATCTACCTATTTAACACGTCAAGGTATAACAAATTGCTTATTAAAACATGCAAATAAATAATCGAAATGAAATCAGAATAATATCATACCTTAATAATATGTGGGTTTAGCAGTTCGCGTAGGTTCTGTCACTTCTGAACTATTATAAATTAAATCTCATTGTTCACTTCGTACACTTTATTTCATGTGACAATATCTCGTTTAGTAAATAAGCAGCTTGTTTGCTTATACATCTTAACTTTCACATTCATTTGTAAATTCTAGTATTACAATTCAATAGCATATAGCTTTACTTTCAAATTAAATATTAACTCAATTACATATTCGCTCTACTCAGCCTCTCTCCATCATATCTATTTTTTTTTCAACAGCTGTCAATGTCAATGGCGGGAAATGCTATGATTGGTCAGCATTCTGTGGTCTCAAAAATGGAAGTCAACATTACCATAGATTAAATAAATCATGACACGAGAGACATAATATTAGCATAACAACTTGCAACAAAATGCGCCTAAATATTTTAAACAGCAATGATTTTTTATTAAAATATCATGCGTATTGTTTATGAACTAATTATTTTTTCATATCAGAAAGCTTAGAAAATGTGGGTAAACATTTTGAATTGCAATTTTTGAATAAAAAAATCTTGCTATTAAAAATATTAAGGTGCATTTTGTTGCAAGTTGTTATGCTAATATTATGTCTCTCGCAAGTTTTCTGATTATAAAAATTAAACTATTGTAAAGACATAATGATAAGCTTTTAAATGACGTACTGTTTGTCAATGGCCATGAATTTTTTTTCCGAGGGCAGAATCCGGCCATGTCATTTGGAACATAGCTTATAACTCAAATAATATCTAAGACTATGTAATTTTTTATATCGGGATTATTCACGCGTCAAAAAACCAGTAGGTAACTTCAGATGACCGCGACCAGCGCTCGTCTGAGACGCGGTTATAACAACTATAACTCAATAAACAGAGCTCGCGACTCGTACGAATTCACGGTGTCAGTGAACGTGGAGGGCAACAGCACCGCGGAGTTCGACCTGCGGTACGAGGAGTTGCTGGTGCGGCGCAGCGGGCTGTACCACCACGCCGTCAACCTGCAGCCGGGCTCCCTCGTGCCCGACATGGAGGTGCTCGTGCACATCAAGGAGTCGCAGAAGATCACTAAACTGCGAGTGCCTGAAGTGAGGACCGGCAACGAAATTGACGCTACGGAAGACGATCCGCGTGAGTATAGGTAGTAGGTACCTACCTGTTGCACGATTGACGATTTTTTTTTGTTTAGGCTCTGTCGTGAGCATTTACATGGTTACTATAAAATCTGTGGTTATTAGATACATAATATTACAAACATTTATTTTACAAACCAGCTAAAGTTCAAACATATAAACTCGTCAGATGTATAACTAAATATTATTCTGTTAACATTTTTTGTTCGATATTGATAACGGTAACAGTTAGACGCTTCAAATTTTCACAGCATATTTAGTTTTATACTTAGTAAAGAAATAAATAGTTAAATTAAAATAAAATAAGAAATTAAGGGGGGGCTACAATAAACGTGATTTTAGTGCTCGTTTTGGATTAAGTGGGCAGGGGTGTTTAGTTTAAGTACTTTAATACTATAGAAATGTGAATATACTCTAAATGGTACGGAACCCTCAGTGCGCTAACCAGACTCGCACTTGACCAATTTTTTACTCTTTGGAACGTAACCCAAAAACATTCAAATGTAGAATATGCCAAGTCTCGCTTAACAGAAAGTTTGAGTGGCTGTATCACAATATTATGTAGAGAGGAGGAATTGTATGTCCTTAAGGAGCACACCACGGCTGTGCCCGCGAAATTCAAATTTTTCGTGGTTTTTCGCGATTTTTAAGCTAATAAGACATAATAGGCTTATGGCCGTCAAATTGCGATAATATCAATATCTTCTTCACGTGTTTATATAAAAATCTCTGCTCGAAAGTGTCGAGTTAAAGAAATTAGTCCGAGATTTGCGAGTTACTTACATAAAACTCGATACTTGGACTAATTTCCTAGGATACACATTTTTATGCAAAGATTTTGATATAATCATTGTAAAATAAATAAGACGACAGTTCGGCAATCTCACAGATATATTACTTTTAAGTTGAAATTACACATAAAAACACGATTATATATCAGTACGTGATTTACGAACGAAGTTACGAGACAGTAATTATCTTCTTAGCTTTGCACGATTAAAGGTGTTTAAGAATATTTAAACTATAATATTTATATTATCTATTATCTATTTCTATTTATTTATAAAATATGGTTTACGACTCACAGTTATCGACACGATGGTTGAACAGCGACTGACTATTCGTAACCGCCACTCGCCCTTATATAATATAATCTGTTATTAAGTAAAACATGATGGCGGCGCCGCAACCGGAAGTCACTATACAACCTTTTACAACACCTTTTAATTTATTAATATTTCTTATACATATTTAATGCTTTCAGTTATGTATATATTCTATACATTTTATAATTAAAAGAAGAAAGTATAAATAGTAGCTAACAGATTCGGCCATCCGTCGCCACATGTGACCTCACATGGGTAACTATCGGCGTTTGTTACATAAGCTATTAAAATTATAATTAGTAAAATACAAAAAACTGCATTTGCTTGCAGATACTTCATACCATTTTTATATGGTTTACAAATATATATTTTTTTTACAGAGTCCAGAACTGTGTGTCTGGGATGCCCCTTTTGTGGGTACCATTTATTATGGTATTACAATAGGTACCATTTTATTTAGGTACCATGGTTTACAATCTTGAATCATTTTGACAGAAGCTGTGAAAAGAAATAATTAGAAGCTGAAAAAAAAGATACTGTTATTCCTAAAATAAAAATTGATTATTATCATTATGTAGGAACTTTGTCACAAAAGATTTTAAGTAATATTCATTGATGCCTTTTTACATATGATAAAACACATTTTTATCTTTAAATTGGATAGTAGGTTATACGTAACCATTTCAGTATTTTAACTATTTTAATCATTATTAATTATTATTTTATTTTAATTATTGAAATAAAACTCAAGCTTTTAATCATAATCGACACATATTTAGGTTAACATTTTAACAACACAGAAAAAAATAAATAAACTGAAATGCAAGTCTTTAAATGTTAATGATAATAATAATTAAATATTAATAGAATTAATCAGATTCTTCTTCGCTCAGTATATCGTCATAGGGTTGTGAAAAGTTTAGCCATGGCTTTAGCTAGTCTACAGCAACAACTGTTGTGTACTTTTTATTACCTTTCTTTGTAATTGGCGTGTCCTCTATCTGGTACCTATCATGCTGGCAGTGCTTTTTTTTGGTCGCGTTTGATTTAAATCTGTGATAACTTCTAAAGTATTCGTTTAATTGAAATAAGATAAAGAACAATTTTGATCTTCATTAAATAGCCAATGGAACTAATATACTTATTTGGATGAGGATTAATACCAATTAGGTGAATTTAGCCTTACAAAATGATCGACAGTTTGTTTAAGAAACACATTTACCGAGTTTAAGTGCGTACCAAGTGTAAATTTAGTTTATTTAGTGTTGTATGTAATGTTATTAACGTGTTGCAAAATGTCACGTCTATCATAATGTCTTTTTCAATACAGTTGTATGGTATGGCGAACTTTCAGAGGCTGTCATCAGTATTCGAAAGTTAAATCTTACGCACAGGCATCTTTCTTTTTCGTGGTCGAGACTTTCTTTTCCGAGCTCGATCATTACTTTTGCAGTTTAGTTTTAAGTCAATTTAAAAAGTTTGATAGCAAGGAGTTTAGAATAAAATCTGTTAGAATTTTTATTTTACAAGAAAAATTAAAAATTATGTATCATTTTAAATTACCCTTTTTCTAAAAAAAACTTTTAAATAATACGAATACATATTTTAAAATGTAAATAATGACAACTAAACTAAAATTAGATCCAAGTAGAGCTTTTGGTACCAGGGTACCATGAATGTAGAAGAGCTCCCTTCATATACTCGTATTGTACGACATTTTCAAGCCAGTGAATTAATTCTTTGATTTCCATTTCAATTTCGATAACGATATCGAATTTACATCCTATTTTGTTTTTTTTTTGTTTCACGTACAAGTGATGATGTGGAATTAACTCCACTCGATATTTTATCTAAAATAAAAACTGCACAAGATGGAGTTTTGCCCCCAAGGAAACTTCACTTGTTTGTTTTTCACTTAAATTTCCACAACTGTATTGAAAAACGTCGTGTGACACACGGGTGCGCAGGCCATTGCAAACTCGTGACATTAAAAACCCTCGCCTTCGGCTCGGGCTTGTCAATGACAACTCCCTTGCAAAAACCTACTTTCCACCCCTGCATCACAATGTGCATCACACTCGCTCATAAAGTGGCTCTTATTTCACCGCAATTAGGCACATAATGATACCTAATATCGCAAACTGACTTTTCATTAGTATTATTCACTAGTAAGTTAGACAGTTTTTTTTTAATTTTTTGGTTGAGTCTCGAGCTCTATGGGTTGAGTTGCTTCGTTCTTAAAAAGTTAAGATATAAAAAAAAAAGATCGTGTTCAATATTAGAAATTAATTAATGTACCCATTCCTTGCTCTTTACATGCAACTTCGTATTTAAATAGAAAAACTTCAATTTGTAAATAGATAAATTTAAACTTAAAATTCCCCATTTTGTACTAGACTAAAACGCTTTCCGCGATAAGCCAAAAAAAGAAACATTCTTGTCTATGGCCCATAGGCTGTACGGTCTATAGCCAACCGACATTAAATCATAAATGCGCGCGCATAGGAAATCTGATTAAATTTTCCCGCCATTGCGAAAAATTTTCTCTCTCGTTTTCACTGTCCAAATTACAGTTATTTATTAATTAAAATTTCTACCAGTAATGATTTAAGTTGTACACCGCCCGATATAGAATTATCTGCTAAGTAGAAATCTAGCTAAAAAATAAACACCATGAACAGACGCGAGCGATGACGGCTAACCGCCTGCACATTACGCGCGCTAACAATACGTACGGCGAGCGAACTACCGCGTACTTGGTTTCGCGATTCATAAATGAACTACCTCCAACGCTGATTAGAAAAATTGATATTAAAAACATCAAGTTTAAATTAAAAGAGCATTTTTTTTTAAATGTTAGATGACTAAGTCCTTCGTATTTTATAGTTGATTATATGATTATAATCCAAATGAGTATCTAATCCTTTTTACCTCTATATATATATATTTAATTAGTTACCTGATCGTTGCAAACTTAGACACTGAGGACAAACCTCGGTGGTTTTTTTCAGTGTTTTTTTTTTGATACTAAGTTTTTATTAATTGTATTTGAATTGATAATAAATAAATAAATAAATAAATAAGCTAGGTGTACATACTCAATGTTAAAAAGTATGAGTGAATGGAGTGGACTTAATAAAATACTATAATTTGTCAACTTATCTAAAATGACTATCCGATGTATTTAGAAGCAAGAAATCACGGGTTTTATCATATGACGATATTGAAAAATTTATAAAAGATGCTCCAGATAGCCAATATTTGGCTACTAAGGTTAGTTAAAAGATTATAGGTATATTGTTTCTCTAAATAAACTTTTTATCTACCCACTAAATAAAAAATATTTTTAAGTATTATTTTATTCACAAGTGTGTTGTAAAACGTCGTATGATACACGTGTCAATTGATGATTACCGTCCTTGGCTATCTTATCTCAATGGCGCCTCAGTGGCAACCACCAACTTTACTCACTTGTACCATAATGTACTATTGTATTAAAACATGTGATTGTTCAGTAAAAGTTTGACTTATCATCAATGGGATTTGCATAACATTATCAGGGACAATGAGTAGTTCTGTGTGTGCCCCGACTCCATAAACATCAACATAAGCATTCACCCTTTGGTAATTCCGCGTTAACTACGGAATTACCAAACCCCTTAAGGACAGGTAAATTGTCGTATGTAATTTCGTTGTTCATACCAAGCTTAGAAAAATGAGATACTTTAATCATTGAGCATTCACTTACGTCTACAAATAATTCTACTGGAACATTGTTTATTAGTGCGGTTTTAAAATATTTATCACTAGTGTGAGAGTCAAATACTGTTAACGGATTTTTCAACCTGGGCCAAGTTCGGGAATAGCGTTATGTACGGAATTGATTTTATCTGAATCATGTTTAATGAATTTAAGAGCTTGTATTAACGATTTAAGAGTACCGCTAGATACATCATTAAAACTTGCACTTTATTTACGTTTTAAGTTCAAACCATCTCCATCCTCAATGTTGAGCACAGAGATGTTACCTGTGGTTTCCTGAGAGGCAGTCTTGACTGCGTGGTGCAGGGGGCTGCGTGAACGCCGCTCAAGCTGTTGATGGCCGTTGCCATGCGCCCTGCTGACACGCGACTCGCTGCGCCGGTGTCGCGCGCAATCACGCGAACTGGTGCGACGGTGATGCGTGCTGTCACGCGTGCCACTGCCCTGGCTACGCGTACCGTCACGCGACTCGCTGCACTGGCGGCGCGTACAATCACACGTTGGACTGCGCCGGCGATGCGAGCGGCCACGCGTCCCACTACGCCGGCGACGTGCGCTGTTACGCGCTCCGCTTCTCCGGTGACGCGCGCTGTCACGCGCTCCGCTTCTCCGGTGACGTGCGCTGTCACGCGCTCCGCTTCTCCGGTGACGCGCGCTGTCACGCGTTCCGCTTCTCTGATGACGCGCGCTGTCACGCGTCCTGCTGCTGCGCCGGCGACGCGCGCCGTGACGCGTCCCGCTGCGGCGGCGTTTCGCAGTGCCACGCGGCTCGCTGCCCGCGCAGCCACGCGACTCGCTGCTCGCGCCGCCACGCGGCTCGCTGCTCGCGCCGCCACGCGGCTCGCTGCCCGCGCCGCCACGCGGCTCGCTGCCCGCGCCGCCCCGCGGCTCGCTGCCTGCGCCGCCACGAAGGTCGATGCCCGCGCCGCCACGCGGCTCGCTGCCTGCGCCGGTCCGTTGGCGGTAGCCCCACAACACTGCCTCCAGGCAATAGCGGGGAGATGCCTCCATCCATTTTTTTTCATCCTGAAAAATACATATCCAAGCGCAAACACCTGTTCCGAAATCCCACTTCTGAGATGTAAAATAAATAAGACGACAGTTCGGCAATCTCACAGATATATTACTTTTAAGTTGAAATTACACATAAAAACACGATTATATATCAGTACGTGATTTACGAACGAAGTTACGAGACAGTAATTATCTTCTTAGCTTTGCACGATTAAAGGTGTTTAAGAATATTTAAACTATAATATTTATATTATCTATTATCTATTTCTATTTATTTATAAAATATGGTTTACGACTCACAGTTATCGACACGATGGTTGAACAGCGACTGACTATTCGTAACCGCCACTCGCCCTTATATAATATAATCTGTTATTAAGTAAAACATGATGGCGGCGCCGCAACCGGAAGTCACTATACAACCTTTTACAACACCTTTTAATTTATTAATATTTCTTATACATATTTAATGCTTTCAGTTATGTATATATTCTATACATTTTATAATTAAAAGAAGAAAGTATAAATAGTAGCTAACATCATGTAAAGAAGATACTGTCGTTCTCGCAAATTGATTGCCATAAGCCTATCATCTCTAATTAGCGTATACATTGCAAAAAACCACGAAAATTTTGAATTTCGCGGGCAGACCCGTTGAGTTCACGTTAAGGCAATGTTAGCTTTTTAAATGTCAATTATGTCAAAATTTATAGTGTAACTTTTATTTCCGATGCTATGCTAATTATGTTACTTAGCGAAAAATCCCTATGATTGTAGACTAATTTTTTCTCGTAAATCGGGTTCGAGTCCTAGTTTAACCAGGTAGTTATTCTATGAATGAAAACGGTTTTAATTATAAATTGAAGTCTCCTGAAATGTTCCAACTACAATATTTAAGGTATTTCCCCTCCATGTCCGTAGCCGTGGGACACCGTGGGAGATAGGATATTACTAGGGTTCCATACCCAAAGGGTAAAAAAGGAACCCTATTAGCTAAACTTCAGTGTCCGTCCGCCTGGCCCCAGGCTGTATCTTTTGAGCCGTGATAGCTACGTACTTGAAATGTTCACAGATGATGTATATCGGTTGCCGCTATAACGAAAAATACTATACAATACAATAAAATAAATATTTAAGGGGGCTATCGTACAACAAACGTGATTTTTTGATCAGCGCCATCTATCGGTATGAAAATTAAATTTAAAATATCAAACTAAGAATTGATAATCCCACCAAAAACATTCTGTAAAAAACTAGCCAAAGTCAAAATGGAGCTGCTTGTTTATCTCTAAAAAGTACTGAAATCTAGACAAAGTCGTGCCAAGTCTAAGGTTCCTTACTGCGATTTCTTTATTATTATAGTTAATGTTGCGTGACTTGGCCGTTGAAGGGTACACAAGGGTTCAAACCAGGTGCTCCATGACACCATTGCACCAATCTGTCGCCAGAATTCATCGTCAATGAGTAGCGGTTCTTGGTCTTCAACGGCCAAGTCACACAACATTAACTATAATAATAAAGAAATCGCAGTAAGGAACCTTAGACTTGGCACGACTTTGTCTAGATTTCAGTACTTTTTAGAGATAAACAAGCAGCTCCATTTTGACTTTGGCTAGTTTTTTACAGAATGTTTTTGGTGGGATTTCACTTCTTTTTGTAGAAACTTCAAAATTTTTGTTTTAAAGTCGAGGATAAAGAAAATAACGGGCACGGCCGTACCATCTTTTTCTGTAATGGTAATAATAATCATAAAATTCCTAACCTATTCAAATCTTCGAATTGTTATAATAAGTAAGCTAATTAACCTTAGCAAACCTCAGTCCTCACGAAATCTGGGGACACGGTAGTGTCCCCGCCAAGACGAGCCAAGCGAAGCGCGAGGGCACTACCTATCTTTTCTCGAAGTGTTTCGCCGTATTTTTAAACCCTTATAACTTAGGCCTGAATTATTTCAGATAATCAAAATTCTCGGAAAATGATGTCGCCAGTGAACTTATTAAACCTATAAAGTTTCAATTTTATAGGTCTTATACTTTAGATTTTATTGACGTCTAAAAAACCCAAATTTCGTCACTGACTGACTGACTGACTGACTCACTGATGATCATCAAAATTCCTAGGTACTTCCTGAAGACCTAGAAAGCTGAAATTTGGTATATAAGCTAGTATTAGCACACAACCAACAAAAAAATTCCAAAAGTTGGAAATTTAACCCCCCAACCCCTTAAAATAGGGGATGGAAGTTTGTATGAAATTACCGCAAATATTGATGCTAGAGGTCTCAAAATTGATATAGGGACTCTTTGTAATAAACAATTAAATACGTGTTTCAGGATTTTTAGTTAATCACCCCACATCCATAAAATTAGGGGGTTGGAAGTTCGTATGGGGTTTCCCATAAGTATATAGGTATAATAAAAACTTAATTTCTGAAATTTGGTATATAAGCTAGTATTAGCACACAACCAACAAAAAAATTCCAAAAGTTGGAAATTTAACCCCCAACCCCTTAAAATAGGGGATGGAAGTTTGTATGAAATTACCGCAAATATTGATGCTAGAGGTCTCAAAATTGATATAGGGACTCTTTGTAATAAACAATTAAATACGTGTTTCAGGATTTTTAGTTAATCACCCCACATCCATAAAATTAGGGGGTCGGAAGTTCGTATGGGGTTTCCCATAAGTATATAGGTATAATAAAAACTTAATTTCTGAAATTTGGTATATAAGCTAGTATTAGCACACAACCAACAAAAAAATTCCAAAAGTTGGAAATTTAACCCCCAACCCCTTAAAATAGGGGATGGAAGTTTGTATTAAATTACCGCAAATATTGATGCTAGAGGTCTCAAAATTGATATAGGGACTCTTTGTAATAAACAATTAAATACGTGTTTCAAAATTTTTAGTTAATCACCCCACATCCATAAAATTAGGGGGTTGGAAGTTCGTATGGGGTTTCCCATAAGTATATAGGTATAATAAAAACTTAATTTCTGAAATTTGGTATATAAGCTAGTATTAGCACACAACCGACAAAAAAATTCCAAAAGTTGGAAATTTAACCCCCCAACCCCTTAAAATAGGGGATGGAAGTTTGTATGAAATTACCGCAAATATTGATGCTAGAGGTCTCAAAATTGATATAGGGACTCTTTGTAATAAACTACAAATAAGGAAAAAAATAAACTAGGTGAACCAAGGAGGGTTCCCTCATTTAAATGATAGAGGGGGGGATACTTGATTCGGACAAATATCCACCTTGCAATGATATTCAAGAAATACACCAAAGAAAAGGAAATTAACCAAATAAAAAATATAGTCGTAAACAACTTACAAAAAGAAGTGAAATCCCAGCAAAAACATTTTCATGTAAAATGTTGCCAAGACGAGAACATGTGGCTCACACTATCAAAAAGTTATCAGTAGCCCTATTCTGTAACTCGGTGCCTATCAAAGAATGATAGCCACTAGCAAATGTTTTTCATCCATTGAAGTTTTGCTAAGGAAATGTTATTTTTATTTCATAGCAAACTTTTAATGGATAAAAAACATATGCCAGTGGCTATCATTCTTTGATAGGCACCGAGTTACAGAATACGGGCGCGGATCTCATGTAGAGCAAGACTTTTAACTCTACACGCCCTAACTCTATACATCCTAACTTTATAAACTCTACACTTTAGTCAAAATATATTATGTCTTGGCTGTTTCGTTACTGTCACATGGGTGTAAAGTAAAAATATTATTCACTGACTTTGTACTTTTCTGATATACAATACCTAGTTTCTGTAGTAACGATTATTTATTAGATAGGTATTGAGTCTCCTCAGAAACTGCACTTAGGTTTTACTAACTGCATTGATTTCAAATACTTCATCACACTTTGCAAAAGTGTGTTCCTTTGCTTTAGAGGATATTTTTAATAAATGGAAGGTTTTTCCCATAACAATGGTGATACCATTTAATTTTAATGTGAAATTTCTTGAATTTTGCATGGTCCATTATGCCACTTGCAAAACTCTATTAGAAAAGTACTGAACAGTGAATAAATTCTTCATTTTACGCCCATGTGACGGTACCGAAACAGCCAAGACATAATATATTTTGACTAAAGTGTAGAGTTTATAAAGTTAGGATGTATAGAGTTAGGGCGTGTAGAGTTAAAAGTCTTGCTCTACATGAGATCCGCGCCCGTATTCTGTAACTCGGTGCCTATCAAAGAATGATAGCCACTGGCATATGTTTTTTATCCATTAAAAGTTTGCTATGAAATAAAAATAACATTTCCTTAGCAAAACTTCAATGGATGAAAAACATTTGCTAGTGGCTATCATTCTTTGATAGGCACCGAGTTACAGAATAGGGCTACTGATAACTTTTTGATAGTGTGAGCCACATGTTCTCGTCTTGGCAACATTTTACATGAAAATGTTTTTGCTGGGATAATAATAAGCGAAAAATTAACTAACGAAATGCAAAGTAAAATAATATAACCCCTCCTAATCCCTAGCAAAAATTTCAAGTGCAGCAGAAGAATGTCGTAAACGACTGTATCGCGGCCGGTTGCCACTTCGCCATATACGGTTATCGGAAAAACAAACTTATGCGCGTTTTAAAATACAGTCAGCGCCATCTAGCGACGTGTCCGGGATCACTGCCACACTTAGTCCAACGCTATTTTGACCAAATTTTAAGCGAAATTAATATTTTAGTGTAATTTGTTTATTACTGTATAATTTAATAATTTGTGTATAGGTACTGTTCGAGTAGAATAAAGTTAATCGTTCGACTATTTCTTCTTGTAAACTTGTAAGTAATAAGTATAAAAGCCAGTCTAGTCTTATCCAGAGTTTTCCATTAATTTTATTTATATGCGTATTAAAAGCAGAAGGGGAGGCATTTGCCCAGCCGTGGGAAGCTATAGGCTAAATTAAATTACATTAGATGTGTCCCACTACGCTGGATTTTTGCAATGATAGTCGATTTTTCGATATTTTTATGTACCAATAGAAGAACCATATCTCCAATACAGCTGAGACCAGCTGAGGGTTCTTCATCAGATACTTCAGACCTGTCCGTTTTTCTAGATACATTAACTGCATAAATAACTTTGTAATCTCATATAATTTATATGGAATTACAAAGTTATTAATGCAGTGATCACCAGGTACTCCAGATCTTCGATTATCCTAGTTTTTATAGTTTTCCCTTTATGTGGCCATTAAACCCTAACTCTGTACCAAATTTCAGCTCTCTGAGTTTATGGGAAGTACTAGTTCTATTTTGATGATCATGAGTGAGTCAGTCAGTCAGTCAGTGTCGAAAATGCGAAACTTTGCTTTCGCATAACTTCGGAACTATATGACCTACAGACTTGAAATTTTGGGTTTTAAGTATGTGATTATAGCTTACTGGATAGCGAAAATTTCAGCGTTCTGGTCTTAACCGGAGGTTCTCAAATAGTAGCCCGAAAATGCGGCGAAATGGTTCCTGTAAAGATGGTACGGCAGTTTTGCTTCGCGCTTTGACTTTGGCGGGGGCACTGCCGTGCCCCCTGATAAAGACTTCAACATGGGCAGACTCATGGCAGACTAGTATTTTGGTTGAAATTTGTCTTGATGGTACGGAACCCTTAGTGCGCGAGCCCAACTCGCACTTAACCAACTGTTATTTATTATTATTTATATTGAATAAGCTGTTTTTTGTAAGAAACCGCACATTTAATTCACCTGAAATTACATCGTACCATAGATAACCGTATTCTAATATAAATTACAGAAAACTCAAAAGCTGTTACTCGATACTCGACCAGCAAACGAGAGGTCACCGTAACATTTGCTCCCGATCTTCCGGAGCAGGAGAGACTCGCTAAAATATACGAGGTTAGCTATATTTCATGGATTAGAGACATAAGACTTAGTAAATTTATTTGTTTGTCCGTAAAAAATATGGAGAAACTATATAATACCATTTTTATTTGTAGATATTGCTGTTTAATAAAATAGCATAGCATGCTTAGGTATAGTTATTTCATTTGACTTTGAAGAATTTGAAAGCATGTATGTTTATATGTAGTTTATACAGGGTTATATAAAAATACTCGTACTCAATCACTCCCGGCCTGTAGTTGTTTACATAAACACTAACAATTTTTGTTCTTTAATGTAAACAAATATAGGCCGAGAGCTATAGCATATTATGATTATGAGTCTACCGTCCATAGTGATTTCTCTGTACTATATACGATCTATACACGGAGACTTGTTAATATAGCGATCTCTCTGTCACGTAATCCCATACAAATGACAAAGACAAAAAGTCAGTGGATGTAAACCATTCTGAATGTACGTACACACAGCGCTACTATTCAATTAAACTAGCTTTATACGACTACACTTGCCTTTGTAATATACTTAAGTGAAAAATTGTGCTAGTACTTGTAGTAGATACTTCTTAAAATAAATAAAATAAAGCTTTTGTCACATCCTATTCCTATTAATATTATAAATGTGAAAGTTTGAGTTTGGAATATTTGTTACTCTTTCCCGCCGCTACATCTGAACTGATTTGGCTGAAATTTGGAACATAGATAGCTTATATATTAACCCAGATTAACACATAGACTATCCCTTTTTATCCCGAAGTATGCGCCAGGGTACCTTAGTACATAGTAACTCAATGACGCCAGGTCACGGAACAATAACGATAGATGAGGATAAAATATGAGCGCGTCTGCGCAGTACGGGTACCGCATTCATACTAAAATATACACCTAGTCTGTACACTGCATAAACGTTTATCGCTGGCCAATCACAAACGAGTCCATGTTTTCCTTTTTAATTTGTCTCCGTGGATAGAGTATAACAGTACTAACCTCCTAATATGATTACTATGACAGGTAGGTACCTAATATTAATCGTATTTTCACTTTTCAGCGTAAATCCAGAGAGAACAGTTCATCGGATGCTTTCATTGGTTATAGTAGCGACGAGGATAAACAAAACGAACTAGAGCGTAAAAGTATGATGCTTGGGCAGTTCGTAGTGCAATATGACGTCGAGCGGACCAATAACGGTGAAATCTTGGTAAGTAGGTACACTAGACCCAAAGGATGTTAAATTTCTTTCAGTCATGAAAATATTGCTATTCCTTGCTTGGTGTAGACGGCGGCGTCACTATATAGATCGTGTGCGGTCTCGGAAAGGCCTTAAATTACATAAAGTTTTCATGATGACTTACAACATTAATTTTTAGATGAGCTATATTCTAAAAACACATTTTGCAATTTTTTTCAGGTAAACGATGGATATTTCGTACACTTTCTGGCTCCAACTTCGCTGCCTCCATTGAGTAAATATGTGGTGTTCGTCCTTGATACTTCTGGGTCAATGTATGGGCGTAAAATTGAGCAGCTTCGTACCGCCATGGCGGCCATACTCTCAGACCTCAATCCGAATGACTATTTTAGTATCGTCGAATTCAACTCAATCGTTAAGGTAATCAAGGATCTAAATCCACAAACTATGAGGTTACGTGTAAAATTCAGCCTTATGTCTCCATCAAATTATCCATCAAATAACACAACACAGTTACATACGGTAAATCAGTATTCTGTGCCTAGCATAGTAATACTAAAATAAGCTTGGGTGACTATGATAAGGTGGAAAATACCGCTAGCTTCGCTCGTGTGACAATATAATTTCAAATCCATTTTTAGAATTGTGTTCTTCATTTACTTCTCATAATCGCATAAAATGTTTTTCTATTAACAGGTTCACGACTTAAGCGAAGCAGATGAAGTAATGTCATATATGCACGATCAGTCCCTCTCATTGGTTGTGCCGGAGCGCGCATCGCCGGAAAACATCCAGAGAGCGAAACTTATTGTGTCAGAATTTGATGCCTCAGGAGGTAAACCCATAGAACTTCAAAGATGTGTAAGAAAAATATATTGTAAAGAAGAATGTGTTTTTGAGCTACTTTATTTGCTAAAGTATTTACAAAAGTGTTTATGTGAATTATTCTTAATGTTCATCAATTTGATAACCGAGAATTGAGGATTTTCTATAAAAATAATTTAAATTCAACAGCTACTGATATTTACGGTGCCTTGGATGTGGCTCTTAACCTCACCAAGCACGATGTTCCGCTGGACAAAACAACAGAATCGGCAAATACAAATGCATCTTCCAGCAGTAATAATGATAATACTGGACGCGAAGTGATACGAGTAAGTGAAAGTAAGTTTTACATACTTCCAAAAATAAAGAAGGTGGAAATAATCATATACTCAAACAAACTAGCTTTAGATTTCTTCTTTTTAGGGTTCCGTACCTCAAAAGAAAAAAAAACCGGCCAAGTGCGAGTCGGGCTCGCGCACCGAGGGTTCCATACCATAAAAGAAGTAAAACATGGAAAGAATCACTTTTGTTCATGAATTTACGAGTATAATTTACGTGTAGGTACTTTTGTTGGTGAACCGCAAACCTAACTTTGTTTTTGGCGGTTTATTAATGTTATCAAAAAAAGTATAATAGTTAGAGAGTTGATTGTATTAACGATTAACCTCTAAAAATATATTTAGTTAAGTTTGCGGAGGATTAAAAGTTAAGTTTAAGGATTTTTATGCTTTTACTTTTTCTATAGTAGTACGGAACCCTCAGCACGCGAGCCCGACTCGCACTTGACCAATTATTTTAATGTATTTCTCTATAAATTATCTTTTGAAGACGTCAACAGCTGGGGATCTGTGATACAATGTGGGCTGGTGTATTACTTAACATCAGTTGAACGTCTGGCTAGCGTCGTCATCATATGCCTTACCACAAAAAACAAATGGCTTAAATATTTACAATGCAAAAGAGTTTCTTTATTTTTCAGGAGTAGAGTGTGAACCTATCATCATCTTTTTGACGGATGGTGAAGCTAACAAGGGTGAAGTTATTAACTCACGAATCGTTTCATTAATTACTGCGAAGAATTCTGGTGCTAAGCGGGCATCCATATACTCGCTGGCTTTTGGTGAGTGTCACGTAATCGAGTCAAGTCAACATGCGACTACAAATATTGTTTATCGTCTTGGCGGGAACACGCCTGTGCCCCCAGATAAGTACTTTGCGCTTTAAATTCATACATATTATTATACTTACTGTACATTTTCTTTTTGAATACTGGTTCATCAGCAACAATGCCAAAATTACAGGTACAGATTTTTTTATCAAATCAATATTTTTTTCAAACTAGAAAATGCTTGGAATGGAGACATTTTTTCTAGTATGGCGGTTAGGCTCCCTAAAAGTTGTCACGTAAGTATATTAGTGAAACTTATGTTGATTTGTTCTTTAAGACCTTGTTAATATAATGGTAAAGTAAAGGCATAAAGGTAGCGAAACCATGTCTAACCGGAATTTTCAGATATCAACAATCAAATGTGAACCTCCACTAATACTTACGCAAGTTGTTTTGGAGTTGGGACAGTAATTGTTTTCGCACATTGCGTTGAAATCTTACAGCACAATTGACACAACTGCGTTGTGAAGTTGGATGATCAATTTTCCAAAGAAATGTAAAAACTTAAAAACCTAGGTGCAAATGGGGCGCCTCCTTAGTTCTCTTATATCAATGGTATTATTACATTTGAGTGACTTGACATACTATGACAACTGACAAGTAAAAACCAGAAAAACCGATGACAACAGCTAAAGTGGAGCATTCATTACATTTCGTTTTACGTTGATTTTGGATCAGATCTTGAAAAATCTGATAAAAATAAAGAGCTGAAAGAAGAAAATAAAGAACACGGGGGTTCTAACTCTTTTGGAAGAAATATTGAAAAGACTTTCTGGTCTACCGGGGGTCCAACAGCTGGCTGTGGTTACCTTGGACACCGAAAAATAATAAAACGTTTCGATATACGCTTTTTTTACTATGAAGTAACTGAACATGACAAGAATCAAGAACTGATGAACAGGAACATTGAATATCAAAACATTAATTACCTCTTTTTTATGATTTAATTAATCCGGTTAGATTTTTATATGAAATCAATACCGTTTACTATAAAAAAAATCTGATACTCACTTTAAGAAAGCCTTAAGTATGATTTGATTAATAAACGCTCCCATTTCTAGTGGGCGTAAAAAAATTGTCTCATTTGAGCATTATTTTGACAAATTCTTCAAGATACTCGTAAATCGAACTTGCTGTACCGGCCAATCAGCGACTGCCAAAAGTTTAATGAAAATCCACATCTGTCGTGGTTAAGAGTCCGGTTACCTACGATGGCTCCATACATTCGTAATACCAAAATCATTTGTAATTTGTGCATATTTCGATCATATTCAAGTGGTGTTATACGGGTTCATACGAGTATAGTAATAATCTATGCTCCTGGCTATATTTGGTTCGGAAATACTTCTCTATATTGGTATATAATAATTTAGAAGCTTTGTTTACTATATTTTCTATGTGGTTCTATCTAATGTAACGCCCAAATCTTTTATTAGATCAACCTCCCTGAGGTTATTGCCATTCAAATAATATGTAGATGAGTTGAATTTCATTATCACTATTAATTTCATTAGCACTAATTTATCTATCTATTAGTCCAATTAGTCTATCTAGATCGCTCTGTAACAGAATAGAATCAATTTGTAAAGTAATTGTTCTCGTTATTTTCAAATCATCAGTTTATGCTCGCATGGTGTGGAATTTTCGAAACAAAAGACAATATCATTTACAAATGTATTAAACAGGATTGGGCCTTGAGGTATACCAGACATAATAAAATGATTTGAAGAACTAAAACCATTTACGACTACGTATAAAGAACGGCCATTCAAGTACCTATCATGAAAGCCATTTCAATACCGGCCCTGAAAACCCATAATATTTTTATATATTTTTAATAAATTACTGTATTCCATGGGGTATTTATTTATTTATTTATTTAGGACACAAACAATATACATGTATAACATTTTAACAACGTATTTTTTTTAAATACACTTTCACTTACATGCATATCTTAATAGTGAACACAACATTGACAATTAAAAACATGCAAACACTAAAATAAAAAATAAAAATATAAAAGGGAAAAAAGGGTAACTGATACTACAAATTACAATATAATAACCTAACGTATAATAGGAAAGTAATATTAGTGAATTATAATTTAAAAAATCTATCTTGAAGGAAGGCTCGCTGATAGGTAATCAGTGAGCATTTTTTTAAAAACAGAGTAAGTATTATGAAATATGTCGATGCCAGGTAAAGCTTTAGCCATTTTTCATTATATTCGGCACATATGCGGGCTATAGGGGCTTGACTGCTGAGTCGAGTTCTACCAAAGGGTATATGGAAGGTTTTACGTGTCGACCTCGTACAGTAACGGGGATACTTTCTTGGCACTCAAAGAAAGATTCGTTCAAGTAAGATATTGCTCTTTACTTTGTTATGTATTAATTTGTGCAAAAAACACAAATCAAGTATTTTGCGTCTGCTGCGAAGAGATAACATTTTAAACTCAGCTAGTCTTTGGTTGTAGGGCTGTCTATGTGATATGCCAGAGGCATGAAATGCGAGATATCTAGTGAAAGCACGTTGTATGCTCTCAACTCGTTGGGAGTGAATGTTATACGAGGGACTCCAGATGACACTGGCAAATTCAAGACAGCTCCTCACAAAGACATTAAATAGTACAATTTTGGTATTGGTGGAGAATCCCTTTGAATTACGTTTGATGAAACCAAGTAATTGTGCAGCTTTTTTGACTATGTTGTTGATGTGCGACTTAAAATTAAGTTTTTTGTCAATAGTGACTCCCAAGTCTCTAATTTCGGGCAACTCTTGCAAGACCACATTTTTAATATTATAACTAGAGACAAGCGGTTTTTTCTTCCTACTGTACTGTACGTGGAAACATTTGTTAGCGTTGAGAGTCATACTATTGAGATTACACCAATTAATTATTCCGTTCAAGTCCTCCTGTACTAGCTTGATATCTTCAACTGAGTTTATTGTTTTATAGATTTTTAGGTCATCAGCAAACAAAGAGCATTTGCAGTGCCTTACTTGTGCCGTAATATCATTTATGAATGCTAAGAATAATAAAGGCCCTAAATGAGAACCCTGTGGGACCCCAGATTGAGCAATATACTTCTCTGACTCAAATCCGTTCACAACAACTGTCTGGGATCTTTGGTTCAGATATGATTCAAACCATTTGATTAAAGGTGGTCCGATGCCGTACTGGGAGAGCTTGCAAAGAAGAAATTTGTGATCAACCTTATCAAATGCACTACTAAAGTCCGTGTAGATGGTATCAATCTGCCGCCCTTTATCTACCTCTTCTAACAAATCTGAAGTGAAGCTTGCTAAATTAGTTTGTACGGACAACCCACCTCTAAACCCGTGTTGAGTATTTGTTAAAAAGTTGTTAAAATGTTTGGCAAGTATAGGATGGATAATACTTTCAAATAGTTTAGAAAAACATGACAAAATGGATATAGGGCGATAGTTTTTTATATCGTTTCGATCATCCTTTTTAAAGACTGGTACGATTCGTGCCTTCTTCCACTCTTCGGGAAAAACACCATCATCAAGAGAACGATTGAAGATAAGTGTCAGTGGAAGAGCAATTCCAGAGGCGCATCGTTTAATGAAAATAGGCGGTAACCCATCGGGACCTGCACCTTTGTAAGAGTCTAAAGTTTTGATTTTCTTAAAAATATCTTTTCAAGGAACTTTACTTTGGCCAACTGAGTAATGTTATTATTTAGACAAAGGTTAATATTTGGTTTATGATTAGTTACTTTGGTGTAGATGGACGAGAAGTGGCTAGCAAAAAGATTGGCTATATCTGTACCGGAATTAGCAACTTTCCTGCCCAGTTGCATTGACGCAGGCAATGAGGATTCGCATTTCTTTACCTGTTTGTAATATTTCCAAAAGCAATTTGGATTCTTATGAATATTTGACTCTGCCTTGTTCCTGTAACTATTATGGCAAATATCATAAAGTTTGTGACAGCGGCTTCGGATAATTTGGTATTCTAGATGATCTCGAGGGTTATCAAATTTCCGAAGTTTCCTATGGAGCTTTTGTTTTTCAGAAAACAATTTAATCAAGTTGTGACTGAACCAAGCGGGGTACCTTGCCGACCTCAGCCTACGCCTAGGAACCGACATCTCTATAATTCTATTTAGGCAAATGTAAAAAACTTTAACCATGGCATCGACATCTGTACAGGTCGAGAATTCTTTCACCCAATCAACATTTTTAAGCTCTTTTACAATAGTATCATAATCTGCTTTGAAGTAATTGTAATCGATACGACTCTTGGAACGCAGGAATGATAAATGAGCATTGCCAATTTTTATTAGCAGATTAGGATGGTATGTGTCCAATTTACTGAGGAGGTCAGGGGGTGAAGCAACCGTAACACTTTCCAAATTACTTAAAACAAGATCTAAATGCCTACCGTCACAATTACTTATATTGTTGAATTGATGCAAGTTATTTATACACATAAAATCAATTAACGAGTATCCAAGTGCATTATTATAATTATGCGGTGTCATGTAAGAACAATCATCACTTGAGCACCATTTGATAAAACCTAAATTGAAATCCCCTAACACTATCAAATCATCTACGTGGTTTGCGACAGTATCCACGTTCTCGAAAAACATGTTGAGAGATTCAAGCTTAACTGGGGGAGGCATATAGACGACACTAATTGCAATCCTTTTTTTTAATTGTTTATTGTTTGTTTCTAGCACTACCCATATACTTTCGTGATCTGTCTCCCAACTCATAACCCGAGAAGATTGAATCTCACGTGAGACTGCTATAAGTACGCCTCCTCCATCACGTTTGGATTGACCGGAACACACGCGATCTTTCCGATAAACAATGTAACGGGAGTCAAATAATTCATTATCAAAGATGCTAGAATTCAGCCAAGTCTCAGTGAATGCAATAATTTTATAGTCTGAAGTGTAGATATTCTTAAGTAGATCGTTTGTTTTGGTTCTCAATCCACGCACATAATGGTAGTAGATGTCAAACATTTTGATTGCTTACGAGCCACAACATTTATGAATAGTTTAGATATTTAAATAATAAGCTTAAGACTATCTTCACTTTTTATTATAATCGCTTGGCTGAACTCGTCTTTACGAACGAAAATTTTGCCATTTCGGATCCAGGTAAAACGATATTTCATTTCTTTCACCTTAATACGCGCAGCTGCGTGTAGAGATTTACTCCCTGGAGTCAAATGCTCTGACACATATATTGGCGCGCGCGTTCCGCCCATTCCTAGATGGTGTGAACTTAATTTATCGTTAGGGTTCTTTTTATTAAATTGTGCTACTGCTGCCAGAAGAGCGTCGCGGTTTTTGGTAGTACGAAGTTTAACAATGACAGAACGTGGTTTATCAGAGTTCTTGTTTAACTTGGCAACTCGAGTAACGTGCTGAATGTCGTCCACCGCCAGGGGGTTCTCAACTACTTGGCCCAATTGGACCATTGTGTTGACTAAGTTCTCCGATCTATGTTCAGGTATTCCGTTTATTTCGACGTTACACTCTCAAATGTGATTCAACAATATTAAGTCTGGTGGTTAAGTCCTTAACGGAAGTACGCAGCTGTTCATTTTCCTTATGTAGGTTGTTAATAACAGCCGATTTTTCTGCCAAGACTGCTTTCATCTCTTCAAACTGCGCGCTCATAAAAGACATAGACTCGCAAAATCCCGTAATTTGGTCATTTATTGTATTTAACTGAGCTGTAACCAGTTTCGAAATTGTAGAGGATAACTCTTGCTTCAAAATGTCGCGCAAATTACTTTCCGTCAAGTAGTTACTTCGAGCGCCATCCGAATGCTCATCGCTGACGGCATCGTTGTTGCTTGACGCACTCGGAGTCGGAGACTTGCTAGGTTTTCTACGCACTGTGACATTGGAATCAGTAGATTCGACAGTTTCCTTGCCGAATGCCATACTCGCGGCAGCCGCTCTCACAGGTGTATTGGTGTTTCCCGTCTTAGGCCGTTTACTGCAACATTCTGGACATTTCCAAATATTCTTTTGCTGCTGGTCCATGTTTTCAAACTGATTCACAGTCACGTTTGCACATTCTCGGTCATACTTAGAACTGCTGCAGATCGAGCAACAGAGATAATCTTTCTTTGGCAAATTATTTTTGCATCCAGCACATATTTTTGAGTTTGAAGCGGTCGACATTGTTACTCAACTTGACAATTCAAATTAAAAATCTAATTGAAAATGAAAAAACGTCGTCGTTGGCAGGGATCGATCTCGCGGCATCAGACTTTACGTCCGCACTTCAACCGACTGAGCTACAGAAGCAGTCTCCGAGTTATGCGAAAAACTTGTACGGACTGCAGAACAATGCGGCTTTTGTTAATTTGAGGGTGGAAAAATAAATATTTTTTGTTGTGACAGGAGTTATGAAGTATGAATAATCACAAATTATGATTTTAAATGTTCACAGCCTAAATATTAGATTGGGTCTTGAATCTTGATTTAGAAGCACTTCTACACAATTTTTATGTATTGCACTGTTTATATTGCACTGTGTTTTCAAATGTTAAATAAGATTTTTTAGTTGCTGTAGACGATACCGCGATCACACAATTTAATCATTTACATGTGAATTATATTCAGAGAAAACACTCACACGCGGTTCGCATACTATTATCAACGTTTTCAATTGGTTTTTCGTAATTTATAAGAACTTTAACTACTTACTTAAATATAAAATTTAAAAACAGAGCAAATATTTGACGTGTTTACATGTCAAGTGGCGACACCTATCGGTACTCTGCCAAATGCCTATAGAAAGTCAGTATATATATGTGTTGTGTACCTGACCTGCTTCTGCGAGTCAATAGCTTCAGTTAAAGAAGAAGTGTAACTGCAGTTTTTGCCGGGAAGGTCTCCTACCACTAAACTAGTCATGACTAGTTTAGTGGTAGGAGACCTTCCCGGCAAAAATCCATGTTGTTGCTCAGATACGAACCATGAAATGCATTTCTAGATTTATTAGAAAATTATTTTGTGCTTTTGTAATAATATTTTATCTTTCTTGTCGTTGATAAAATTTTGTAAGCAACTGCCAGCTAATTAGTAGTTTTAATTCTCGTACTATCCTATCAAATCCTATTTTGTATCAACAATCGGGTCTTCTCCGACGACCGAAGTCCGTCGGCGGTACGGGCCTCGAGGCTTAGCCTCCTTGCCCGGGCGTGTCCTCAAAGGCAATCACTGCCTGGTTCCTTGTTTCAGCCCTTCTAATCCGGGCTGGGGCCGCGCCTCTATGGCGTCGGCCTTGGAGCATCCATTGTGTTGTTGGGGCATCCAATTGCAATATGAGGCGCAGGCATCTGTTCTGCTGGACCTGGAGTCGTTTCTTCTGGTGCGCGGGGCAGAGGGCGTACCAGGCTGGGGCCGCGTACGTCAGTCGCGAGCGGACGTAGGCTCCGTAGACTCGCAGTTTCGTTCTGGTGGTCAGGTTGGAAGTGAATAGAGAGTGGAGCATCGATCGAGCCGCCGCTGCCTGACTAACTGCGTGGTTAACCGTGGCTGCCATGCGTAGATTTTGATCGATGTAGCACCCCAGATACCGCACTGAGGTCTTCCACTCTACGTCCTGTCCTCGGAGTTTCAGCTGGCGTAGCGGCCTGGAGCCGCCGGTCAGCAGAGCGGCAGTCTTCCCAAAATTTACTGCCATTCTCCACTTATCCAACCACTCCGGAAGCAGGTCCAGCAGCCGTTGCATCTTGTTGGTGGCGACGATTTGGTGGTAGGACGACGTGAAAAAAGCTCTATCATCTGCATACAGGGCTAGCAGTACATCCTCCTCATCTTCACGTAGATGGTCACGGAGGATAGGGATGTCATCTGTGTATGCCGCATACCAGCTAGGCGACAGACAGCTACCTTGGGGTACTCCGGCTCTGACGGGACGTGGTTGAGAGTCCACACCCTCCACCGAGACATAGAAGCTTCTGTTTTGCAGGAAGGACGCCAGCACTCTTATGATCGCGGGCGGGGTGGAGGTATCGAGCAACTTGACGTACCGTCCGACAAGGCTCTCTTGGCACTTGAATGAGGGCGCTGTTATAGAACAAAGGCAACCGGAAAATAAAATCTCCTCAATTTTACTTCAATTTTAGTTTAAAACTAGCTGTTGCCCGCGGCTCCGCCCGCGTGAATTACGATTTTTTTTACATATTCCGTAGAATTACTTGATTTTCTTGATTTTCGTGGGATTCTGGTGTGATGTTGTACAGAAACCTGTTCTTACTTCGCACGGGTTATCTTGTGGTGATTTTGAAAACTCCTTTTTTTAATAAAAAATATAAACATCTATAATTATTCAATATCGACAGTTAAAATCGTCCTTTTCATTGTGATTTTTATTCTGAAACCACGAAATACTTATGTCAAAAATTATTAAATCATGTGAAAAGTTGTACTGGTGGTAGAAATCTTCTTTCAGAGTTCGATCGGGTAGGTACCACTGGGATAAAATACTCTACTAACAATATTCCCCAGCCCAACATAAGAGTCTGCTTCATCTCAATACAATCTCAAGTATCAGAATGGGCAATGGCTATAAGTATATATTTCTTTACGTATAAAAAGGCCTATGATGGTCAATCGGTTAGGACCAGTTAAGACCTGAGAGTTAAAAATATTTGTGAACCATTATTTTACTCTCCAACTTACGTGGGAATGTCCACAAAAGTGAAAACTTTAATCATGCTTTAATCTGTTCATGCATCAATAGTGCCATCTTAGTATAAAGTCAAGGAACAGTACATTACATGACAATTAATTATTATTAACAAAAATTCGGTAGTACCTATCTCCAAGTTTTACATTCAAGTTCCACATAATTTGTAGAGATGGCGCGATACGGTATAACGTGGTGATAAATTCATGATTTTTGTTCACCCTAAAAGTGAAAAATCTTAAACCATACAAAATCTTCTGCTAAGCATATTTATTTACTTACGTCCCAGCCCTAGGTGCTTGTCCATTCCGAGTTTCAAGTCACCTACTTGAACTCATCGTTAAAGGTTCTGATGTCTATAATTTCTGAACTACAAAAGTGATGATGATAAAAATTATACGGAATAATTTTTAAAGAACCTCCTTTCTATCAAAAAAGAATGAATGAAATCGAACAACGGGTTAATGAATTATAACTATACACATTTTGACTTTGATACCGTCTTCCAGGGAAACCATGATGAATTCCGGGACAAAAAGTATCCTATATCCTACCTCGGAGTATGAACTATAATCATGTCAAGTTTCATTTAAATCCATCCAGCGGATTAGCCGTGATGCGCGGTCGTGAAACAGACAGACAGACAGACAGACAGACAGACAGACAGACAGACAGACAAAAATTAAAAAAATTACAGTTTTGGCTTCAGTATCGACTAAATAGTGTCCTCCAACAAAAATTTTCAAAATTTCTTTAATGTACAGAATTCGACCCTTTACAGTTTTATTATAAGTATAGAAGATAGTTGATAGTAAGCAAAAACAACACAACATACAATAGCGATATACTGACAGAGCGGACTATCAAACAGTATCACAAGATAGCGGTGTTAGTACCGATTTTGGCCACGCGCCAAGATAGCCTTGTCGCACTGTAATTGCCTTGAATCCTATTTTGTTACACGTATGCGCATGTGCCTCGGCTCAGCCCACATTTACACGTTCGTCCATCAATGCCTCTTTTGCTAGCGGCTGCAGTAATGTTATAATATTTTATTTTATTTTCAATCCTCAATTCCACAGGCGAGGACGCGGACCGCGTGTTCCTGCGCGAGCTGTCTCTGCGCAACGAGGGCTTCATGCGGCACATCTACGAGGCGGCCGACGCGGCGCTGCAGCTGCGCGACTTCTACCGACAGGTGGCGTCGCCGCTGCTCGCCGACGTCAGGTTCCTGTATCCTCGCAAACAGGTCAGTATGATAGGACCAAGGAATCTCTCTAT
This sequence comes from Coenonympha glycerion, assembly GCA_963855885.1. NCBI lineage: Eukaryota > Metazoa > Arthropoda > Insecta > Lepidoptera > Nymphalidae > Coenonympha > Coenonympha glycerion. The sequence goes on along the minus strand of OY979630.1, from coordinate 12,710,573 downwards.
CAGTCTCTATCAAAACTGACTAGCTATCGTCGTCTCCACGGAACTAGTACACGAAATCAATGCAGCGCCTATACTCTGGCGAGGCTTGGCTTGGGGCGGTGATGGCTTTCACAACTGCACGTTGCAACTTTAACTTTTATGTCATGAGATTTTCTTTTCCGATTTAACTAATTCTGAAATTTATTTTCTAGATTTTAGAAGGTTCGCTGAGTATAATCAATTTCCGCACACTGAACGCGGGCGCTGAGGCGGCGGTGGTGGGGAAGATCGCTGACAACGTCACTGAGATCACGCCGCAAGTACGCGGCTTACGGGGCAGTGAAGATGGTGCCCGAAGGGTATTTATATAAAACCTTATTATAACAGAAACTACAAAATTTTAAAGGTTTTAATGCCTTTTAAATTCAATTAAATACTGTTATTTTTTTAAATAGTCAACGTGGCATCCCTTTTCACATCATCAGGAACTTTACGAAGTATCTTCGAAAGTGGCTGTGGGTCGCGCCAAGGACTCACACTTGCCGCTGGAGCGTCTGTGGGCCTACCTCACCATCAAGCAGCTGCTGGACAAGCGCGACGCCGCAGACGAGCGCGGCGCCGACGAGAACAGCGCCGAGGAGAGGGCTCTGGCTATAGCACTTAAGGTGGGCACTGAGGAGTATCTTCGAAAGTGGCGCTGCGTCGCAACAAGGACTCGGACTTGCTGCTGGACGTACAAGTCCTTGACATACTCGTATTTAGGTTCGAGGCTAGGTTTCGCCTGATACTTGCCAGAAATCTGCGGGTACAAGCGAAGCGCTAAGGCTACCTACCTTTTCTTGAAGCGCAGTGTAGGATAACTTTTTAACAGTGTGAGCCCACCTTTTGCATGAAAATATTTTTATTGGAATTGATTTATTTAAAGCCTAAGTAATGCACTATAATTATATACAGTGTGTCCGGGACCGAACTGTGATAATTTAAGGGAGTGTTCTATAGCTCATTACAAGAATAAAATCCCCTATAAAGGGGGAGCGCCCCCTCACCCCCTCCCTGGTAAAGCTATTTCAATTTTGTATGCATTTTTTTGGGTATGTGCACACAATATCAGTAATAACTTGAAAGTTTTTTGATTCACATGTTCTCAAATGGTTTCATTCGACTGAGTAGAATAATCTCCATCGCTAGATATGTAATAATAATGTAAAACGTTAAAATAACACAGCCAAAAATGCCTGAAACTAAAAAAACATTGCCCAAAAAAATTAAATGCAAAATTTACCAATAACTTCACGTTTAAATTTTTTTTAATTCGAGGAATTTTTAGTTGAGTTATTTTAACGTTTTACACTATTATTAGGTATCCAGCTAGTATCCAGCGATGGAGAATATTGTATCCAGTTGAATAAGACCTTTTAAGAAAACGTGAAGCAACAGACTTTCAAGTTATTACTGATTTTGTGTGCAAACAAACGCATACAAAATTAAAATGGCTCTACCGGGGAGGGGGTGAGGGGGCGGCCCCCCTTTGTGGGGGATTTTTTGCTTGTAATGAGCTATAGAACACATCCTTAAACTATCGCTAGTTCGATCCCGGACACACTGTATATGCTGCGAATGAGCCTGAGGTACTTAATGTAGTCTTTTCTGGAAAATAATATTTTTTTATTTTTTTTATTGTAGTACGGGTTCGTAACGCCTCTTACATCACTTGTAGTCGTCAAACCAAAAGAAAGTAAAGTAAGAGAAGCTGAACCAGAATCCCTCAGTAAACCGCGTGAGTATAGAGTAAAAATAAATATTTTACTTACTTATATACAGAATGTAAGGAAAATGGATAAACCCTTACGGTGCGCTTTTTGTCCGTCTGTCACCCTTGATTATTTCAGATAAAAAGCCTATCGACATGTAAGATAACACGATAACAGGTATTGTGTCGGTAGGCTTTAGGCTTGTTAACTACGATGTCTCCATTAATTCATAATACCAAATCATTTGTTATTAGTGCATATTTCGATCATGTTGTGGTATTATTCGGATTCATATAGTAATGATCTATGCTCCTGGCCATATTTGGTTCGGAAATACTTCTTTAAAACGATGTACCTAATAATCAATTTTGATCAATTTTTTTTATCTTTGATCGATTTCCGTAATACCAAAAATTATGAATGAAAACTTGTAACTTTCTTTAATAACTGGTGTTTTTCTTTAACTGGACAATAAAAACTGTGCTCCTGAACTAATGCGACGTAAGATAGTGTTGTTTTACAAATAAGCAGAAAACATGACCTCCTTGACATAAAAATAAGCAAAACTAAATTCATTTACAATTTCGTTTAACAAAAGTATTTCGGAACCAGATATGGCCAGGAGCATAGATTATTACTATATGAACCCGAATAACACCACAACATGATCGAAATTTGCACGAATTACAAATGATTTTGGTAATACGAATGTACCTATGGGCATCGATATAAATGTTACCTCAATGCCTATGGGAGACATCGTGGGTTAGTGGACTCTTAAAGGATGTACCGATACATTTTAAAACGGATTTATTTTTAAACCGACGTCAAAAAAGAGGAGGTTCTCAACTCGTCGGAATCTTTTTTACTTTTATGTATTTTATGTAGTACTAGCTGTTGCCCGCGGCTCCGCCCGCGTGAATTACGATTTTTTTACATAATATACCTTCCTACTGGAATTCCTTGATTTTTCGCGGGATTCTGGTGTGATGTTGTACAGAAACCTGTTTCTTACTTTGCACGGGTTATCTTGTGGTGATTTTGAAAACTCCTTTTTCTTAATAAAAATATAAAGTTTCATTAATACGTAGTTGAAAGATCAAAAGGACGATTTTAACAGGAAGATTTTAAGAGTGGCACAGGTCGTGGTCACTACGTGACCACGACTTGTACCAATGTATCGAAATATCGACAGTTAAAATCGTCCTTTTCATTGTGATTTTTATTCTGAAACCACGAAATATGTCGAAAATTATTAAACCATGTGAAAGTTGTACTGGTGGTAGAACTCTTCTTTCAGAGTTCGGCCGAGTAGGTACCACTGGGATAAATTACTGTACTAACAATATTCCCCAGCCCAACATAATATAAGAGTCTTTTAAAAATCTTTGATTCATCTCAATACAATCCAAAACATCAGAATGGACAATGGCTATATATTTCCTTACGTATAAAAAGACCTTAGATGACAGTCAGTCGGTTAGGATCGATAAGACCTAAGAGTTAAAAATATTTGTGAACCATTATTTTACCATTTCCATATTGCGGATGATAAAGTTTAAATCTGTTCATGTCTGTCTTAACAGTGCCATCTTAATATAAAGTCAGGAAACAGTAAATAACATGACAGTTAATTTTTATTAAGGTGATTTATTGAATTTATTTTTGTCTTTGTCACTCTCACGAATGCGTTGATGGGAGCGACATGCAGCGTCGCGGAAGAATATAACAGAAAAACGACCTTTTACCTAATTTCTCTAAAACTAAGCCAGTTATTTAAAATCTGTTTCTCAACGTTTTTAGATACTATTATTACCGACACATTAAAACAAAAATTACAATTACATCCATTGTAGTTTCGGAAAAAAAGAAGAAAAACTGAGATTTTGGAGCAACTTTTGGGAGAACTTTCTATCGAGAAAATTTTATCTAATCGTGTTTCTGCTTCTCAACGATTTTAGATTAAAGACCCAAAATACATGACGTATAAATTTAAAAGTAATTGTCTCAATAGTTTTTAAACTAAACTTCACTAAAGATCGCTTAAATACGGCTTCTAAGCCCTTAAAAAAAATTCGGTAGTACCTATCTCAGAGTTTTACATTCAAGTTCCACATAAATTGTAGAGATGGCGCTATACGGTATAACGTAGCGATAACGCCAGTTACATGATTTTTGTTCACCCTAAAAGTGAAAAATTTTAAACCATACAAAATCTTCTGCTAAGCCTATTTATTTACGGCTGTAAGGGTACTCCAGTCTTACTTGAGCCCTACGTCCTAGCCCTAGGTTCTTTGTGCATTCCGAGTTTCAAGTCACCTACCTACTTGAACTAAAAGGTTCTGATGTCTGTAATTTCTGAACTACAAAAGTGGTGATGATAAGATTTGTATGGAATAATCTTTAAAGAACCTCCTTTCTAACAAAAAAAAGAATGAATGGAATCGGACAATGCGTTAATGAATTATAACTAAAAAACGTTTGGACTTTGATGCCGTCTTCCAGGGAAACCATGATGAATTTCGGGACAAAAAGTATCCTATGTCCTACCTCGGGGTATGAACTATAATCATGTCAAGTTTCATTTAAATCCATCCAGCGGATTAGCCGTGATGCCCGGTCGTGAATAAGACAGACAGACAGACAAAAATTAAACAAATTACAGTTTTGGCTTCAGTATCGACTAAATAGTGTCCTCCAACAAAAATTTTCAAAATATCTTCAATGTACAGAATTCGACCCTTTACAGTTTTATTATAAGTATAGATTTTTTTATTTAAATGTTACATTTTAAAAAATGCCGCCTACCTAAAAAATACCTTAAATATATCTTATGATATATTTATTTGAAATACTTGTATAGTCAAACCATGTCTATGTGAAAATGTATCACAATCTATTTTAGTGTTATTATTGCCTATTGACTCACAGACGATGCAAATCGCGTCGCCGCTCCGCCGGTGATGCCGCCATTCGTACCGGCGGGGAAGCGGCGAAACTACATCAGTGCCACTGCTACAGCTGCGACTAAAAGAGCAACACCGGGGGAGCAAGGCTCCCCTGCGACACATCGCCCGGGTAAGGAGGCATGCCTCGAGGCCCGTACCCCCATGGGGACTAGTCGCGCAAGCTTTCGAGGTGGGAATTTGTTAGAAACAAAGTTTCATTTCGGACGGTAGCGCGCGGTAGCTAGGCGAAAGAAAATGTTTTTTTCCGTCACGAAGAAGGTGCACGAAAATCCCATCATATTTTATGCATTTTATTCTTTTCTGTAACACATTCAAGTGAATCGTATGACGACTTAACAATAATCTACACCTGATTTCTGTTTGAGCGTTTATTTAAAAGAACATTGGTTTTTTGCCAGCTAATACATCCATAAATAATTAATTTATTTGTAGACCTCGTTTTTGTCTGACATTTCGTGATAGAATTTGGCTCAGTTTTTAAGTTCGTGAATTCAGCCGTGCTATTGTGCAAAAATACTTACACCCATATTCTTAATCGTTTCCTCCAACTCACCTCACCTCCACTCAACCTGCCTTGAGCAATATTTGTATTCTTAAATGTTAAAAAACCTCCTCCACTTGAGTATTCACTCATTCGAGTCGAGAGAGAATTGAGAAATGAACTGTCAAACGTAAGGTACGTCGCCATCAACCTTACAGCTGCCAAAACCCGTATTTAATAGATTTTTTAACAAATAAAATGAATTTCGAGCAGTTTATTAATTATGTATATGATGATTAATTTTGTATGTGATACAAATAGTTCCCGTGCCGACAATGATGCAATTATTTGTAGCCCTCAAGTTTAACTCTTCAAGGATGTTCCAGGTTGGTTCCAGGTAAAATTCTATTACTTACTTGCCTATCTATGTACGTAGATAAATATAACCCGTTGGCAGAAGCTTTGCTGATGACTTCCCCTCCCATTTCATACCACCGTCACCCGCAATCGTCTGATAACGGACGCGGGTGGCGGTCGTATGATGAAGTGGGAAGGAAAGTCATCGGCAAATCTTCTGTGAGCGGGTAGTATGTAGGTACCTATCATTATGTGATGATTTCTATAAACCTATAGCATACTTAGCATACTCAACTGATGTTTCTTAAGTATTCTTTCACAGCGATTCTTATGTCTTTGCTAATAAATAAACTATTTTTGTTCATAGATTGACTGTGGAGACCTCCACAAACTGAGCCAGGGCACGGTTTCTAAAAAACTGGCAAAGTTATCCAAACAATTGGCTATGATAACGCCACAATATATAAACTTTCCTTCGAGTGCAGAGATGAATGCAATTAAGATGGAGTTCTACCAGATTGCTGCGTTCCAGCTGGTGTTGTGGGATGTATAGACTGCACACATGTGCCCATCAAAAATCCAGCTAGGGAACGTGGACTCACAGCACTCAGGCTGAGAACATGCGGACTGTGGAAAGAAACTCACACAGGCCACACCAAAATACTACATGAAATAAAAAAGCCCTTACATAGATTGGATCTGTGATAAAACAAGGAAGGAACACGTAATGGATAACCCATATGAAATTTTATCAGCCCTCTGTGCAAAACCTGCATGAAGGAAGACGAAACACCAGCACACGTACTACTTACTCGTAGTATCGGATTAACACGAGACCTTCAGCAACACCTCAAGATATCCTGTTCGGATTCTGGAGTGAGCTCGGCTGGCTGTAGTAACCTTGCGAGGCCTGCATCGGCGACTTCACGCGCAACGGATAAAGAGATCAAATCTTGACTTGAGCGGGAGTAATTAACTGGTGGCTATTCTAGTACTGCTAATTTTGCTATATATTTTGTATCAATCTAGTAAAAATAAAATTAGCATAAACTAAGCTCTGCGTAATAAAAACATTTTTGAATCGAACAATCATTTATTTTTTATATTCTCTAAAATTAATTTAGCAGCTTCCCTTTCTAGGCAAGCTTTTTCATAACTTTCCTCAGCTTCTTTCACCAGCCACTCCCTCTAGGCTTCTTTTAATTTACGTATTTCTTCTTCGCGTTCTTGAGCTCTTATAAGACTCCTTCCTTAGCGAGAACTTCTCTTGAATTATTTGGGCTCTAATATTTCCTAATAAATGCGTAATATTAGAAACAACGAGACAAAACGACTCGTAGAATTTATGTAAACAACAAGTTTTGGCAGTTAATGTGACATTAATTTGTAGTGGCCAACATTATAAAAATAAAATTACCTCAAAACAATGACGTCACGTGTGACGGCACACCTCCGCTCGACTTGACTTGACAGAGTTTACCTCACTCGAGTCAACGAATATATAATATTACTAACGTAAAGAAGGGACATTCACACCCTCCCGTCAATGTATTACACCAGAGCGCCGAGCGCGACGCGTCGGGTGGTACTCGTGGGCGCTGTCTTGTATTTCAATAGGTTTGCCACAAATTCATAACTTTATCATCATAGGGCTACTGATTGTAAATAAAAGCAAACCTTTTTAGATGACAATTTTTTTATTAGTAAAATTTATGTAAAACCGGAGGATTAATAAAGTTTTCTCAGATTTTGCTTGACAAATGAATAAATCATAAATGGGCAAGGAACGGTAATTAATTATTTTTGCAGTGATTTTTATAAGTATCCTATTATAATATTCTATTGTTTAATGAACATGAATTATATGAAAGCTTGTGGGTTTGGATGTTTGTAACTCTCATGCCGCAACTACGTACGTACTGTACCGATTTGGCTGCAAATTGGAATGAAGATATATTAACTTTCATTAACACATTACCTTCATCTTTTTATCCCTAAAAATCCATAGTCCATACGGAATTTGTGAAACTCCAAAATTTAGTCAGTGATGCCGCGAGAAAACGCTATGTACTTATGAAAATAAATATATATTTCTATTTTAAATTTATCCTTAGAAATAAATTAAATTATAGATAAACACAATGAAATAAAATTAGTTTTCATGAAATAACTAAACAAAGTACCTATTGCATTAGTACCGCAATTCTAATGTTTTACAGCGGGCTGCAAGTTGTCACCGTGGCATTGTGCATCGGTCGCGTCGTCGCCACGGACAGGTCGAGTTTTGCCAGCCCTAACGGGCTGAGATGACATTTACTCACACACAGAAATGAATACTTATAGGGCTGGCATTTTAGTATTAGTGTAGGTAGTTAAGTTATGTTATTTGTACTGAGTGTCACGGGCCTGCTCGAGTGGAGGACAAAACAGATTTGAAGGCCAACTAAGAATACCGATTTCGAGGTTGACACCTTTGACAGTTTTGAGGCTTCCTCGATTGAGTTTGAGTGGAGGGATGTTGAAGGAAACGACTAAGAATATGGGTGTTAGTAACACTCAATCCCAAGTTGCATCATCAGATCCTCGTCACGTAATATTTATAATGTGTGAGCCTAGCGAAAACATATCAAACAATCTCTTACACTAGGAGTTTACTAGAAACATTACCAGACACATAAGAAAATTTCGCTACCAAGTGATAAAGAAACGTTTATTGTGGCGCCCCCTGCTTTGCAATCACCGTAATAACTACCTACGAACCATTACAATAATTCACTCATATTACACAGTTCTGTAAAATTGTATCCAAATCGGTTTAGTCGTTTTTGAAATAATTGGGAACATTCTTTCGCAATATAAATGTTTATTATGGCGCCCCATGGTGAGTGATTTCCGTAAGAACTATCTACGAACCATCGCCAATAAGTCACTAATATTTTATAGAAACCTGTATCAAAATCGGTTTAGCCGTTTTTGAAATAAATTGGAACATTGGATGTGCACAAACGAACAAACAATCAAACAAAAATATTATTGGATATTCGTTTTGTAAATACAAACAAACAAAAGACTATATTATCAACAAACTAATGTACAAAGAAACGGTCTCTCACCCTAAACGCATACCCGTCTGTGTACCCGTATACTCCGTTCCGTCTTATATTCCACAGTGATTCCTTGTTTGCAGGTACTAACGGTTTGGTTAGATATTCACCGCGCACTTATGATGTAAGTTACAGTTACAATACGATCACAGGTGAGTGTTTATTTTCTTTTATAATTTGGAATATTACATTCCAAAATAACAATTAATAATATAAATAAATATAAAATAAAAATAGCAAATAACAATTTTCTAGCTAACAATTGTCAATTTGTTAACGAACAATTTGCTAGCCAACAATTGCTAGGTAGTTAAGTATCTTTAGTATCTCTTACATTTTTGTTTCGGACTAGGTAGAGAGCTATTGATTGTTTCGCATCTTTCGCATATTTTTTTCAAGACGTCAAGAATCATTTTTTGATCCGCTGCTTTTTGTAATTTTTTGTCTTCTTGATGACCAATAACCATTTATATCTACGCCAAGTTAACGTGACGGCCAGGTGACAGGCAGATCTTTATTTCTTTACGGGCTGGTAACTTTGGTATTATTGTACTAATCTAATTTACCTATCTACTTAGTTTTTTTTGCAGATTTTTCGAATCCAGCGGAACCAGCGGTACTAATTACTAGCACAAACACACAACGTAAACGTAAGTAGCCTTTATCTATACTAATATTATAAAGAGGTAGCGTAACGATGTTTGTGAGTTTGTGACGTTGTAAGGGGTAATCTCTGGATCTACTGAACCGATTTTCAAAATTATTTCACTAATAGAAAGCTACGTTATTGTGGAGTGTCATAGGCTATAATAATTTCCAAAATTAATTATGCATCTTTACTTAAACTTGAATGATGTAATCCAAGTCGTAAAAAAAATTGCTTTCATCGCGTGCGCTGCGGAAACTATTGAGGATAGAACAAAAGAATGTTCTACAATATTAAAGAACGTATCAAAATCTGTAAAAAAGTCCGCGAGAGCATATGCCTATCTCTTACGGGTAACTCACAATAACTGCTTTTACTGTTAAAATTGTGGATTAAAAATAAATAAATTTTGTAACGCTTACTTAGCCCATATTGTATTAATTTATATCTTTGTAAATATGTTTTTCAGAACGGAAATTTAATGTACAATATTTGTGCCTTTTACGCTATACACTTTAAACAAATATCTTCAAAGATATTAGCAAAATAAAAACGCGCCGCCCCGGCCGTTGCGTGGCGATAGGAGGCTGTCGGCAGTCCGCAGTATCTTTGCTAATGCCTCGCTCGCGTCCAGAGCTGTGAGCTGTGGCATACTATTAGGTGTTCCGTGGACCGTGACCGTGGCTGTGGTATAAGCACGTATAAAGCCCGGTTTCCACCAAAGCGAAGCGGAGCGGAGCTGTATTTGAGTAACCATTTCAATCACATTTCGTCATTTTAACATCTCCGAAACTGAGGGGAAAGGTGATGTTGAAATGATGAAATCTGGTTAGTTATTCAAACACAGCTCCACTCCACTCCGCTTTTGTGGAAACCGGGCCTTATGCGGGACAAACGGGCCGGGACAAAAATATTTTTAACGCGGAACGGAGTCCGCGGGCACTGCTAGTTATAGTTATAGTTATTATTAGTTAACCTTACCATAAATCCGCAAGCCAATTGTTATATTATTAGGGTTCCGTACCCGAAAAGGAACCCTATTAGTGAGACTTCGCTGTCCGTCCGTCCATCCGTCCGTCTGTCTGTCACCAGGCTGTATCTCTAGAGTAGCTACAGACTTGAAATTTTCACAGATGATGTATTTCTGTTGCCACTATAACGACAAATACTAAAGAGTACAATATAATAAATATTTAAAGGGGCTCCCATACAACAAACGTGATTTTTTTGCTTTTTTTTGCTCGATGTTGATAACGGTAACAGGTAGACACTTCAAATTTTCACAGAATATTTAGTTATATCCTTACTGTAGAAATAAATAGTTAAAGTAAAACAAAATAAAAAATTAAGAGGGGCTCCCATACAATAAACGTGACTTATATGCTTGTTTTTGGTTTAGTGTTTAGTTTACATTAATACTATAGAGAAAGGCAATATACTCTTGATGATACGGAACCCTCAGTGCGCGAGCCCGACTCGCACTAGACCAATTTTCAAAAAAATAATATAACTCTAAAAGGCACTATACGTAAATAATTTTTCTCAGGAAAAAAGGTCAAAAAGATACTCTACGCACATGGAAAGCCTCCACCCATCCATCGAAAATTCGGCCGAAAAGGTATGGATTCAGAATTATCAACCGCCACAATCATCAACAGCGACACCCTGACCGTGGGACAGATAAGCATGTATGGCACTATACATAATTTATTTTTTCCCAGGAAAAGGTCTCCAAAAAATACGCCCCGCACATGCAAAGCATTTGAGCCATCGAAAAATTGGCCGAAAAGGTATGGCAATTGGATTCAGTAATAATCAGCCGCCACAATCATCAACATCGACTCCTTCACCGTGAGACACATAAGCATATGGCACTATACATAATTTATTTTTCCCAGGACAAAGTCTCCAAAAAATACGCCCCGCACATGCAAAGCATTTGAGGCATCGAAAAATTGGCCGAAAAGGTATGGCAATTGGATTCAGTAATAATCAGCCGCCACAATCATCAACATCGACTCCTTCACCGTGAGACACATAAGCATATGGCACTATACATAATTTATTTTTCCCAGGACAAAGTCTCCAAAAAATACGCCCCGCACATGCAAAGCATTTGAGCCATCGAAAAATCGGCCCTAAAGGTATGGCAATTACATTCAGTAATAATCAGCCGCCACAATCATCAACATCATCAAAAAGGTATGGCATTATATTTAGTACCTAATAATGTTTTCATAGGTGCATGAAAAGGACCTGATGCCTAGAAATAATGACATGTACATTGATGTATGTCTTTATTTCTAACCTAGTTTATAATAAAATACTAGTAGGGCGCGTGCTATCTTCCTGCCTATAAAAGTATCATCGCCGTCAGTCTTCAACATTCGCCATACATTTTCTATGGATTTTTTTTTCCGCCATACTGGATTTTTTATCTATTCATCGCGTAGACCTTCAGATCCTGATCATCTCTTGTCAAGAAACCGTTCTTCCATCTTTTTTACTTTCCGAGATATCGACGAAATTCGTATGGCGGCCATTTGAATCCGCCATTTTAAATTTTTTTCAGCGCACTGGCAATTGAATGACGTTACGAATGACATTTGGTCGAGCACCCCCAACCTATCTTCAATACCCTCCCCCATGCTCTTCACCCGTCTTCAAAATCCTCAATCCTCTCCTTTTCTCCTCCGTATTTTTTTTTCTTCTATACGACCCCACCCATGAAAAAAATTTTTTCATACAAAATTGTTCAGGAGAGGTGATAATCAGTCAGTCAGTCAGTCAGTCCGAGGGTTCATGAACAAGATAACATTTCATGCCGGGTCTATATTTGCGTTTCTCAAGTGTGTTTGTATTGTTCAGGTGCGTCAACAACAGTGAATGTCCCGAGCACAACAGCGTCCACTACGACCACTACACAAGCTGTATATACGACGTCTGCTGCTCCAGTTGGAGACTATCGTCTCGACGAGTTTGTCTGGGCGTCATCGCTACTGAACACCTCCACTGGCGCTCTTGTGGTGCTCGGAGACAACGGGACACAAGTCACCCTGGAGCTCAGCCGGGATACCAACGTGAGTAGCAGAAGTGTTCCTACAAAGTTTCCAGATCTAGAGCTTCTAGTGTGGATCCGATAATGGACATGGAACGAAATTCAAATATGTATGAGAATGCGCGAAAGTCAAGCATCATTTCAACGTCATCTCAAGTCTCAACCCATCACTGCAAATCTCGCATTGCAGATCAGTTATTGCCAATTTCCTCGAACTAAGTCGTTTATCAATATTGTATCAACATCACCTTTGATACCAAACCAAACTCGCTTAAACATAGCACTTAAATAAGTAGTGCATCTTTTTGAGCGAAGAGCATAGAGTAATTCTGATATTTTGTCTGAACAGCCACCGAAGGCAGAAGGCGGAGACGAGGAATGCTCGAGCGGCTCGCCCGCAGTCGGCGCGGCCTCGCCCGCGGGCGGCGTGTGCGTGTACCTCACGCGCTGCGCCGCCGCGAGGCACATCGCTGCCGAGGACTACGCCAAGAGCTACTGCGTCGTAAACGACAGGTATATAGCACTAGAGATCCCTTCAGGTTCAGATCAGGTTATAAAAATAAAGTACACAGCATTAATGTTCACAGAATGAGTAGTTATAGATAAGGCAAAGATATATCAACAAACAATTATTAAAAAGAAAAATACAGCATTTTATGCTCCTGTTAGTACCTAACCCACGATACGCGAGCTCAAATCGCAATTTTTAGTACTTTAATTAGGAATCTCGCACCTTAGCGAACATTTCCAGTTTTAGCGAAATTAGTTGAAAAGCTAAGCATCTGTGGACTTATAACTTAATGGTAAGCCAATAACATAGTAAATTTAATTTGATCACCTGTTTCTTTTCTAGGTACGCTGGTGTTTGCTGTCCGCGAGCGGAGGTTGACAAAGATCCTAAAAAACCTTCGTCATGAGATTTTTTTAAATATACAATTATGAGAATAAGTATAAATAATAATTCACGTATTACTTAATCAAATAATATGTTGTTATTTATATGGACTTAATAAAAATAATTATTAACTATTACTTATGAGATGTTTTATTCTAAGATCATAAACCCCTGAACTCCCTTGTTAATATTGTAAGAAAAATATAAGTATTAATTTGGTGTAGGTGCCATGCCAAAATATCTCACCTGCTCGGAAAAGCGATCTTTATAGCCCGAAATGCGGGCGAGAAATGCTATTATATTCCGTAGGCCGTCAAAGCATTTTCATTTTTCCCACGGAAGACAAAGTAGTATGAAAATCCTTTCCGGTCCTAGGGCCGGAAAGCATTTCCAAAGTCAAACTCGTATTACGTGTCATGTCAATGTTAAATGTCAAAGCTGAAGACTTCTTTTTTTAATAACACATACGGTCAGTAATGTAGTTCGACCTTAGAGTTTGTATAGGTAAATTAGTTTCTTTATTTTTACTTTTTCTTAGAATATCAATTAAAATAATAACTCCTATTTAGTTTATAAAAGAAATCTAATTAAATCCATGATTTTTCCTCATTGTTTATGTATTTATTTTTAATATATTTATAAAATTTTATATTATCTTTGGTGCTTAGAAATTATTATTTTAAAACGCATTCAAAATAAAAGTAGAAAAAAGTTTCTCAATTTTTTTCTGATCTAGTGTTAGTTGTCTATGTTTCCAACCGTTGTTAAATGATAATGCCTAATACTTTTTTTTGCTTTATTCATTACTAGCAGTGCCCGCGGACTCCGTTCCGCGTTAGAAATATTTTTGTCCCGGCCCGTTTGTCCCGCGTGAGGCTCGGTTTCCACAAAAGCGGAACCAACCAGATTTCATCATTTCGACATCTCGCCCCTCAGTTTCGGAGATGTCAAAATGACAAATGTGAATGGTTCCGCTTTTGAATACAACTCCGCTCCGCTTCGCTTTGGTGGAAACCGGGCCTTATACCCACAGCTAACAGGACGCGAGGCATTTCGATAGATACGAGTATCATACTGCCTATACTTATCTATCCCTTCGCAACGGCCGCGGCGCGCAAAACGTTTTGTTTTGCTAATATATTTGAAGATATTTGTTAAAACTGTATAGAGAGGGCACAATTGATATTCTGCATCTAAAAACATATTTACAAAGATATAAATTAATACAATATTGAATATAGGCTATAGAAGCTTCACACAATTTATTTATTTTTAATCCATAATTTTAACAGTAAAAGCAGTCATTGTGAGTTACCCGTAGGAGATAGGCATATGCTATCGCGGACTTTTTTTACGGAATTAGATACGTTCTTTAATATTGTAGAACATTGTTTTGTTCTATCTTCAATAGTTTCCGCAGCGCACGCGATGAAAGCAATTTTTTTTACGACTTGGATTACATTATTCAAGTTTAAGTGAAGATACGTAATTAATTTTATTATCTATTATAGCCTATGACACTCCACAATAACGTAGCTTTCTATTAGTAAAAGAATTTTGAAAATCGGTTCAGTGGATCCAGAGATTACAACGTCACAAACTCACAAATTCACAAACTCACAAACGCACAAACATCGTTACGCTTCCTCTTTATAATATTAGTATCTATTATTTGTTTTAACTTTAAAATAAGGTGAGTGTTGATTGAAGGTGGTTTCAGTGTGTAATTTTTCAGAGTTACTAAAAACAACATTTAACTTAGCTCGCAATGCCGAACTAAAGTGTTCTTCTGGTGATTTTCCTCGCTGTGGTGAGATGAAAAATTTTGTGTTATGTACGGGCGCAAATTTTTTTGGGTCTCTTGTCTATGAATGCCTCGTTATGCTCAGGATTCTATTCTTTGCAATTGCAATCATATGAATTTTTTATTTAAAAAGGGAGGATAACCGAGGTTCCGACGACCCGGTTTTCCCCCCTTTTTAAAAAAAAAACTTAAAAAGATTTTCAATTTCGTATGATTGCAATGACTGCGGGCCATCATTACCTCTACCACAAATCCAAGTTTTATGTCGATATCTTTAATAGTTACTGAAACAAAGGGTCGTGACACACAGACAGAGAGACACACAGACGGACAACAAAGTGGTCTTATAAGAGTGCCGTTTTTTACCTACAGAACCCTTAAAATGTATGAAAACGACCGCTAAATGATAGCTAAATTGATCAAGTATAACCTCCGCACATTTTTATACATTTTTTTTAATTTCGTTTCGTTAATAGCAACCTTATAGAACGTATGGATGGGACATAATATTATGGTTGTAGACCTGCGGAGCTTAAGAGGATCGTCTAGTTGTAAGCTTCCGTACAAAAAGCGAAAACGTTTTCCTACCCGTAAATGTAGTCCCATTTTCATAATTTTTATAAATGTTGCAGATGCAATGAAGACTTGTAACTCTTTTTACACCTACTAGCTTCGTCACTACTTTATAAAAAGAAGTCGGGTTTTCCTCCCTGACGCTATAACTCCAGAACGCACGAACCGATTTCCACGGTTTTGCATTCGTTGGAAAGGTCTCGGGCTCCGTGAGGTTTATAGCAAAGAAAATTCAGGAAAAATTTCAACAGAAAAGCGGGAAAATCGTTTTTCACATACAGCGCCATCTCAGATACATAGCATGTACTACAAACCAATATTTTAAGTAGATGGCGCCGGTGCGTGATACATTGTTTGACAGCTAGGGTACTCATTCGTAATTCACGCGGGCGGAGCCGCGGGCAACAGCTAGTTATTTTTATAATGCCTACCTGTTTCTCATAAGAGAACGCGGTCCCCGGCATGCAGTCCCTCGGCTCCACGTATCTGCGCCCATACTCGCAGTAGTAGAACTTGCTGCAGTGGGTCTCATGCGGCAGCAGGTGGTGCTCGAACTGCGGGCAGCGCGGGTCGCGTTTGGTGCGGCTGTCCGCGTCGGGTCGACCGAGCGCGGAGGCGACGGCACCCAGAAGGAGAAGGCTTTCTGGAACCACGGAAAATAGGATTTAAGACTATCGTCTAGACAATAACCCTAGAATCCTTCGCCGGTCAGCATTCAAATTTGACACTCAGCCCAAAAATCCACTTTGCGCCCTTGCATAACAAATAACTATTAAGTAATTTTAAATCGTTTAATTTATACCTAGTTACTATTTAATTATTATTATTAGGTACAAGTGGTTGCTTCTTATCAAGTTTGTTTACATTGTGGTGAGGTTCGTTTAATCTGAATAAGCTCAGTTTAACCGCGACAATGCTCGCCTGTCGATGTTTCCCGCAGTGATCGTGTAATTGTTGTTGTTAGTTAGTTGCGCCAGCCGGTGTCACCACAAGCGGTACACCTTGTGGCGACTAGCAGGGCTTGCCTCTGCAATCTAGTGAGTTTTGTATTAACGGTCACGTCTTTGGTTAACTTACTCACTTTCTCAGTCGTTTTTGGTATCTTATCAGTAGTCAGTAGCTCAGATGTCAGTAGGTAGGTATATTATACAGTTGTAAAAAGCTGGATCTAGGAAAAGGGGCATGATTGCATGATCAAGCAACTTTATTTATCGAGAACGTTATGAAGTATTTATTCGTTAAGAAAGTATTTTTTTAGAAAATTCAACCCCTAAAATAGAAGCCACACAAGCGTAAGCAGCGGGTACCTACCTACCCTCTTATTCCTTTAATTAAGAGTTCTTTAATGCTCTCAAATATAGGAAGGAAGTCTTGGACGCTACATAAACCCGAACTTGGGTAAATAAGGTCAATTAAAAATGGTGTAAGCAGCTGTCCACATTATTCAGCCGTGCTATTCTGCAAAAATACTTAAAACAGCGACGAGCGTACATCTCTGCATCTATTAATTTGTCAGTTGTAATAGAGTACAATTTTGCATGCCATCTTCGGCTTGGCAGCTGTCTGGCAACTGTTTCAGAGATGGACATTTTTTAGAATCGCACTGCTGATTTTTCCTTTGTCTGTGCCCTGTGGTCTCTTATAATTATAGTTTGACCTGTCCCCTCGTTAATAAGTGATAACAGAGAATCAGATCTTACTATAACTAGTATTAAAATTACACTTTTCATATTAGATAGGTACCTACAGTTTAACAAAATTCCTATTTTTCGTCGAGGATGTGAGTATAATGTACTTATACCTATAATATTATAGTTTACTCCTTCTTAGCTTTTCTGTCAGAATTTGCCAGGTTTCCTGCTTAGTCGTTTCCACTTTGCACGCTCAAAACTCAAGCCAATTCAGTCAATTTGCACGAGCATCTTGCTCGTGCAAATTGACTGGAGGAAAGTTATGATAGACATATAATATTATCGCAAGAATATTTTCAGGTTATCGCCATGACAGCTCTTAGGTTAATGATAGCGCTGTGTGTTGGCGCCCTAGTGACGCAGGCGCATGCCGCAGCACTTCCGGCTCAAAATGACTATATAGTATTTCGTGATGATCCTCCGAAGGTACGAAGATAAAGATACTCAAAGATGAAATTGAAGTTACTATCGGTAATAATCTGCCCATGTTAAATATTTTTTTCTTTTTTTAGGTTACACCCAACGCTATTCCTAATGTTGCAATTAGCCCGTTTGAGTCTATCAAAGTAATGGAGATGCTCGTGCGGTCGGAGATCGCACTGCGCTACGCGCGCACGTCGGTGGTGACGCGCGTGCGGAACCCCGACGCGCGCGCGCAGGAGGCCACGTTCCGCATGCTGCTGCCCGACACCGCCTTCATCAGTAACTTTACCATGTACGTGCTTGTGACTAATATACCTCAACAAGACCATATGAGCCGATTCAACTGTCGGAGATGCGCGTGCGGTCGAAGATCACGCTGCGCTACGCACGCACATCGGTGGTGACGCACGTGCGGAACCCCGACGCGCGCGCGCTGGAGGCTACGTTCCGCATGCTGCTGCCCGACACCGCCTTCATCAGTAACTTTACCATGTACGTGCTTGTGACTAATATACCTCAACAAGACCATATGAGCCGATTCAACTGTCGGAGATGCGCGTGCGGTCGAAGATCACGCTGCGCTACGCGCGCAACTCAGTGGTGACGCACGTGCGGAACCCCGACGCGCGCGCGCTGGAGGCTACGTTCCGCATGCTGCTGCCCGACACCGCCTTCATCAGTAACTTTACCATGTACGTGCTTGTGAGTGTGACTAATACACCTCAACAAGATTATATGAGCCGATTCAACTGTCGCTGATTCAAATGCTAATTGTGTTCAGTGTTACTGAATATCTTCAATATTTTAGAAACATTACAGTTACAAGTATCCAAGTTATAAATTGACTTTATTATATCTTATTAATATGATTATTTTTTAGGATTTTGGATGGGACATCCTATACAGCGTATGTTGAAAAGAAGGAAGAAGCTGCTCAGATTTATCGTCAGGCAGTTTCTGAGGGGGCGGCCGCAGCTCATATAGCTACCAAGTAAGCGCGGCCATACACTCCTACACAGCGGGTGTAGGAGTGTATGGCTCTACTCTTATGAACATACTGTATACGTGCTGTATACATCCTCTAATATATAAACGCGAAAGTTTGTAAATATATGGATGGACGGATCTTTGTTATTCTTACACGCCGCAACTACTGAACCAATTTGGCTGAAATTTGGAACATCTTATAACCCAAATAATATAGGCTACTTTTATCCCGGAAAAGTCCATAGTTTCGTCGGGTCTCGGGATTAGCGAAAAATCGAAATTTACGTGTGCGGAGCCGCGGGCAAGTGCGTCTTTGTGAGTACCTATGTGGTAGAAAACTGCAATAAGTCAACATTGACTTTTTTTGATTTATTTTGTTTGTTTCATAACAAACAAACAAAATGAACATTATAACAACTGAATCAATTTTTTCGCGACTGCATAATATTTAGGTAGGTATAGGTAATTCTGTAGGTTATTCTGAAAGCATAAGGCGTTTAGGAGAATCACATAAACAAATATCTTACTGAACCAATTTTGACTTGAATTTCACACACATAGAGACTATAGCTATTAGCTTATTTTAATCCACTCCACAAAGACGCGCCCTACTCCTTCACAATCACTTATGTTTCATGCGATTCAGGAGAAGGAAGGGGTGGAATGAATGTTCCAAGTATAATAATACGGTGTACCTAAATAATGATAATATCTAAGACTATGTAATTTTTTATACCGGGATTATTCACGCGTTAAAAAACCAGTAGGTAACTTCAGATGACCGCGACCAGCGCTCGTCTGAGACGCGGTTATAACAACTATAACTCAATAAACAGAGCTCGCGACTCGTACGAATTCACGGTGTCAGTGAACGTGGAGGGCAACAGCACCGCGGAGTTCGACCTGCGGTACGAGGAGTTGCTGGTGCGGCGCAGCGGGCTGTACCACCACGCCGTCAACCTGCAGCCGGGCTCCCTCGTGCCCGACATGGAGGTGCTCGTGCACATCAAGGAGTCGCAGAAGATCACTAAACTGCGAGTGCCTGAAGTGAGGACCGGCAACGAAGTTGACGCTACGGAGAACGATCCACGTGAGTGTACCTGGTTGTACGATTGACGATTTGTTTTGTTTCTTCTTTGGTTTAGGCTCTGTGATGTGCGTTTACATGGATATAACATAAAGCTGTTGCGCGCGGCTTCGCACGCATGAAATCTACATATCCCGTTATCCCATTTACCTCCTTCAAATAAACAAACAAACTCTTCAGATTTGTAACATTAGTATAATTACGCGTGTAATACAAACAAATACAAAAAAAAATTCGCGTAAAAAGATTTCAAAAACATTCTATAATATAAATGAATATGCCAAGCCTCGCTTAACAAACTGATACAGAAAGTTTGAGTTGCTGTATCACAATGTAGATTCTGAACAAAATTTTATATCAAATGTTAAAATGCATGGTCTACCTTTTATTTCCGATGCTATGTTATGTAACAAAAAAAAACCTTATGATGCCTATCAATTGGTACGATAAAAAAAGTGCCATTAAGCTAATTTTTTTACTCTTATAGCAGGTTCGAGTCCCGGTTTAAGCAGGGAATTATTATTAAATCTGAATGTCAATTGTTTTAAAATTAAAAATTCCTCTTTCAGTAATATTATGTTCCACCTACAATATTTAAGGTAACCCTCCATGTCACATAGCCATGCGGGACACTGTAGGTACCGTATATTATATTATTATTGTTTATATTGAATGACAGTTAGACATAAAAAAGCTTTTGAATACCACACATTTAATTCACCTGATATTATATTGTACCGTAGATAGCCGTATTCTAAAATAAATTACAGAAAACACAAAAGCTGTTACTCGATACGGTACCAGCAAGCGAGAAGTCACCGTAACTTTTACTCCCGATCTTCCAGAGCAGGCGAGACTCGCTAAAATATACGAGGTAAGCATTTTTTTATAGATAAGAGAAAAAAAACATAGTTTATACATATTTTGTTTGTCCGTAAAAATTATGAAGAAACTAGTTAAAACAAGTTTGATTCATTTTGCTGTTTAATAACATAGCGTACTTAAATGTACTTATTTCATTTGACAACTTAATTTTTGCCCCTAATCTCAAAAATTTAGTAGTTGTTGCAGAATTTGATCACTTGTGTGTTTATAGGCTATATTTAAACGCTTCCAGCTTTTGTGTTCCCAGCCAAGTATAATCTAGGTGCCTTCAAGAGAAGAGTGAATAGGCATTTTCTAGGCAATCGAGCTCCATTCTAGACTTCATCATTTCTGTCCTTCAGATACGATTGTTTTTGCTCCCCATTTGCCCCCAACCAATCTCAAATTGTAATATTCTGTATGCTAGGTACCTAATTGCCTATTTTATACGTTACGTTTTCGGGCAGTCACTGTGGTACACTGTGAGATAGCGGTGTGTGATACCGTCCATAGTGATTTCTTTATACTAACCTCTTGATACCTACTTGTCATGACAGGTAGGTAAAATGAACTCTTAATCGTATTTTCAGCGTAAATCTAGAGAAAACAGTTCATTGGATGCATTCATTGGTTATAGTAGCGACGAGGATGAACAAAACGAACTAGAGAGTAGAAGTACATTGTTTGGACAGTTTGTAGTGCAATATGACGTCGAGCGAACCAATAATGGTGAAATCTTGGTAAGTAGGCATGCTACACTGAAAGGATGCTAAAATTTAGCCATGAACCTATAGCTATTCCTTGCTGTAACGAACATCGATTGGGAGCTATAGACGGTGGCGTCACGATAGATCGTATGCAGTCGTTGTGACATCAGGGACTACAACAAACCTGAAGCCACAATCAGTAGAAGAAGTTTTCTAACTTTAGGAAAACTTACATAAAGTTTTCACGATGAATTAGAAAATTAATTTTAAAATCGGCACAACTGACGATGAGCTTGTTATAATATTCAAAAATTCTAACAAGCTCTATTCCAAAAATACATGTTATAATTTTTTCAGGTAAACGACGGATATTTTGTACACTTTCTGGCCCCATCTTCGCTGCCTCCACTGAGTAAATATGTGGTATTCGTCCTCGACACCTCCGGGTCAATGTATGGGCGTAAAATCGAGCAGCTCCGTACCGCCATGGCGGCCATTCTCTCAGACCTCAATCCAAACGACTATTTTAATATCGTCGAATTCAACTCAGTCATTAAGGTAAAGTTGATATCAAGAATCTGAGTCCACGAACTATGAGGTTACAAATAAAATTCGATCCTATCTCTCTATCAATTCGAAAAATTGTAATAAACATTGAACTATACTCTAACCATTGAACGCAGAAACTATAAGCACAGTTACATACGCTAAACCAGTATTCTTTGCCTAGCATAGCTAGTAATACCAAAAATAAGCTTGGGTGACCATGATAAGGTGAAAAATGCCGATCGTTTCAATCATGTGGTATTATTATTTCAACTTTGTTTTTAGAATTTTGTTTACCTATTCTCCATAACTTCTCACATTCGCATAAAAAGGTTTTCTATTAACAGATTCATGACCTAAGTGAAGCAGATGAAGTAATGTCATATACGGACAATCAGCCCCGCTCGCTGGTTGCGCCGGCGCGCGCTTCGCCGGAAAACATCGAGAGAGCGAAACTTATTGTGTCAGAATTTGAGGTCTCAGGAGGTAAACCATTCTCCCACAATATGTTGTAAAGAAGAACATTTTGAAAATTTATTGAGCCAATTTATTTGCTAGAGTATTTACAAGAGTGATTGTGTGCATTTTTCTTAATGATCATCAAGGTACGAGCCGGGAATTGAGGATGTTCCATAAAAATAATTTAAATTCAACAGCTACTGATATTTACGGTGCTCTGGATGTGGCTCTAAACCTCACCAAGCAAGATGTTCCGCTGGACGAAGCAACAGAATCGGCAATCACAAATGCAGTTTCCAGCAAAGTTCCCAGCAGCAATGATGAAAATAGTGGACACGCAGTGACAAGTAAAAGTGAGTTTTTCGGACTTACAAAAACAAAAGATGGAGGAGATTATCAATTCTATACTATTATTTTATTGGCACGCCCATAACTTCATCAATTTCAAATCAATTATATTTTGATAAAGGCGTACATTTAGTTCCCATTTCCATTTCATTTCATGTCATTCAATTTATACCACTCATTGTATTCCGTTTTATTCGCTTCCCATTTATTGGTGTATATCTGATTATTCAGTCTGGCTCGCATCGTTATCATTCCTTTTTACAAAAAAAAAAATGGTTTTAAATATTTACAATGCAAAAGTGTTTCTTTATTTTTCAGAAGTAGAGTGTGAACCTATAATCATCTTTTTGACGGATGGCGACGCTAACTTGGGTGAAATTAATAACGCACGAATAGTTTCTTTAATCACTGCGAAGAACTCTGGTGTTAAACGGGCATCCATATACTCGCTGGCTTTTGGTGAGTGTCACGTAAGGAAATGGAATCTAGTCAAGTCAACGTGGGACTAAAATATTGTTAACCGTCTTGGCGCTAGCACTTCTGTGTCCCCAGATAACTTTATTATACTAACTGTACATTTTTTTTATTTTCGAGTAACCGGTTCATCAGCAACAGTGCCAAAATTACAGGGACAAATTTTATTATTTTACATCAAATGAATATTTATTAATACTCTCCACTCGTAGTAGCTCGTATGTGCCAATTTTTTTTCAATACAGTTGTATGGTATGGCGCACTTTCAGAGGCTGTCATTAGTATTCGAAAGTTAAATCTTACGCACAGGCATCTTTCTTTTTCGTGGTCGTAACTTACTTTTCCAAGCTCGATCATTACTTTAAGTAAAGTTTGATAGCAAGGAGTTTTCAGTTTACAATAAAATGGGATAGATTTTCTAGAAGAAAAATAAACTTAATTTTCGTTTACGTTTTCTTTTATCTTTTTGTTTTATCTTTTTTTATCTTTTTTATTTTATCTTTTATCTTTTTTTTATCTTTTTTATTTTATCTTTCATATCTTTTTTATCTTTTTTATTTTATCTTTTATATCTTTTTTTATCTTTTTTATCTTTTTCGATTTCGATTTCGACTTCAACTTCGATTTCGACTTCGACTTCGATAGCGACAGTGATATTGATATCTAAGGTAATAACTGCACAAGATGGCCCCCAAAATCATGAGAAAACATATTATTCTTTGATTTGTTTTTTACTAATTCTCACAACTGTATTGAAAAACGTCGTGTGATACACGGGTGTGTAGGTTATTGCAAACTCGTGACATTAAAAACCCTCGCCTTCGGCTCGGGCTTGTTAATGACAGCTCGTTTGCAAAAACCTACTTTCCACCCTTGTATCACAATGTACTATTACAGGCGAGGACGCGGACCGCATGTTCCTGCGCGAGCTGTCTCTGCGCAACGAAGGCTTCATGCGGCACATCTACGAGGCGGCCGACGCGGCGCTGCAGCTGCGCGACTTCTACCGACAGGTGGCGTCGCCGCTGCTCGCCGACGTCAGGTTCCTGTATCCTCGTAAACAGGTCAGTATGATAGGACTAAGGAACCTCTCTATCACCCTCTACCAAAAATGACAATCTATATCGTCGTCTCCACGGAACTACGCCGCTCAATACCGTTCCTACTCTGGCGAGGCTTGGCTTGGAGTGGCTTTCACATTGATTTATCTCATTTCTTGAAATTTATTTCGTAGATAAAAGAAGGTTCGCTGAGTAGAATCAATTTCCGCACACTGAACGCGGGCGCTGAGGCGGCGGTGGTGGGGAAGATCGCTGATAACGTCACTGAGATCACGCCGCAAGTACGCGGCTTACGGGGCAGTGAAGATGGTGTCCGCAGGGTATTTTTATAAAATCTTATTAAAGATACAGAAAACACAAAACTTTGAACCTTTTAAATTAGTGTGATTTTTAATACTAAGTCAACGTGGCTTCCTTTTCACATCGTCAGGAACTTTACGAAGTATCTTCGAAAGTGGCGGTGAGTCGCGACAAGGACTCGTACTTGCCGCTGGAGCGTCTGTGGGCCTACCTCACCATCAAGCAGCTGCTGGACAAGCGCGACGCGGGAGACGGCGAACTGAGAGACTCAGATGACAACCCCGAGAAGAAAGCCCTAGATATAGCACTTAAGGTGGGCAATGAGGAGTATCCTTGAAAGTGGGTAGACAGATTAGCTCGAGGCTCGGCTTCGAGCCATCTGTCCTACTTGCCGGAAATCTGCGGGTACGGTAGTGCCCCCGTCAAGACAAGCGAAGCAAAGTGCTAGTAGGGGCTAAGTACCTACCTTCTCTTGAATCGCAGTGTAGGATAACTTTTTGAAAGTGTGAGGCCACCTTTTACATAAAAATTATTATTGGAATTGATTTCTTAAAGTATCTATTAGTAATGCACAGTTTCTGAGAATGATTGATGAATCTGTGGTAGTGTAGTCATTTCAGGAAAATAATGATTTATTTATTAATAATATTATTTTATTTATTTTAGTACGGGTTCGTTACGCCTCTGACCTCACTTGTAGTCGTCAAACCAAAAGAAAGTAAATTAAAAGAGAGTAAAGTAAGAGAAGCTGAACCAGACTCCCTCAGTCAACCACGTGAGTACTTTACTTAAGTACCTACCTACCAACTTATGTCATATGATAGTGCCAGACGAACATTACCTTTTTCTTCCAAGTATGTAAGAAGACCAGCTTTGTCAGGTTCCGTACCAAAATGGATAAACCCTTACTGTGCTCCTTTTTTCCGTTAGTCTGTCCGTCTGCCACCCTTGATTATTTTAGTTAATGATAAAAAACCTATCGACATGTGAGAAAACTATACTGTGTATAGTTTACCTACATTCTAGAACGGATTTATTTTTTACTTTTATGCATAATTAGGGTTCCATACCAATTTGGTAAAAATGGAACCCTTATGGTGAGACTTTCTCCGTCCGTCCGTCCGTCCGTCTGTCACACTCGATTATTTCAGTAACTATTCAAGCTATCGACCTGAAATTTAGAATAGTTATAGATAATAGTGACGCGACGTCATAGCAATCGTAAAAATTTGAAAATTGTTTTTATTTTTAATTTAAAAAGGGGGGAAAACCGGGTCGCCAAAATTTCAAAATGAGATAACAATATTGAATTGGGTATCATATGATAGGACGTTACTTGTATATTCTAAAACCAATTTTTATTTATTTTTATGCCTGATAGTTTTTGATTTATTGGGCAAACTGTCGAAAAAAATACCGTTCCCCCCCCTTATCTCCGAAGTTTACCATTCGAAAAATCTGAAATAAATATGATCAATAGAAGTTAACGTATATTTTACAGGAAAAATAAAATCAACCCTCTAACTATTATACTTTTTTTGCTAATAACAATAATCCGCCGAAAACAAAGTTAAGTTTGCGGTTTGCCAACAAAAGTACTTATATGTAAATTAAACTCGTAATATCATGAACAAAAGTGATTCTTTTAATGTTTTACTTCTTTTATGGTATGGAACCCTCGGTGCGCGAGTCCGACTCGCACTTGGCCGGTTTTTTATTTATTTATATATAACAAATGCCGAAACCAAATATTCTAAAATATACATTTTTAAATATAGTATTAAGTAAATACTTGTATAATTATCAAACCATGCTTGTGTGAAAATGATACTGCCACTACCGCAAATTTTGCACAGTTAAATTACTGTGCGTTTTTAGGGTTCCATACCAAAATGGTAAAAATGGAACCCTTATGGTGAGACTTTCTCCGTCCGTCCGTCCGTCCGTCCGTCCGTCCGTCTGTCACACTTGATTATTTCAGTAACTATTCAAGCTATCGACTTGAAATTTAGAATAGTTATAGGAAATAGTGACCCGACGTCATAACAATCGTAAAAATTTGGAAATTGTTTTTATTTTTATTTAATAATTAAAAAAATCAAAAAACCCGACTGCAAAAATGTCAACTAAAATGCAATAACTTAAAAGACTGAAACAAGGCGGACAACGAAAACAAAATTATAATAAACTTAAAACGATGCAATTTTTACTTCATTTTAACAAACAACATTATGAGCTGAAAGCTTTAGTTAAATTTTCGCATTCAATTTAAAAATATAGAAGGCGGGACCTATTTTCGCAAATTATAACATAGAGAAAATTAATAGGTCCCGCCTGCTTTATTTTTAAATTGAATGCGAAAATTTAACTAAAGCTTTCAGCTCATAATGTTGTTTGTTAAAATGAAGTAAAAATTGCATCGTTTTAAGTTTATTATAATTTTGTTTTCGTTGTCCGCCTTGTTTCAGTCTTTTAAGTTATTGCATTTTAGTTGTCATTTTTGCAGTCGGGTTTTTTGATTTTTTTAATTATTTATTTTATTTCAGGCTTTTTAGTTGCCACACTTTACGAGCGAAACCTAAGCACTTTTATCTACACAATGTCAAAGACGTAAAGTGGGTATATTTGGTTATATATTAGGTATATTATGTCGGTTCAAGTCAGTCAGTCACTAATTGGAAGAAGTAAAAGTTGTAAACAGTGTCGTCAAACGCAAACCTGGATTTTATCCCGGAAATATATAAGCTGACCAGTAACATTTCATAGGTGTAGTTTGTGTACGTTTAGGGCTCAGGCGTATCTAACTCACGTCGCTTTAAGCGGATCGTTCGGGAAAAACTGAGATTACAAATAGAAATAGAAAAAATCTTTATTTCACATAGGCCTAACTTACAGGCACTTATGAAAGGTCATTTATATTATTTAATATAAAACGATATGGTGATAACTATTATTCGACTTAAAACTAAGTTTAACCTCGGTTCCAACGCGCCCTGCACTGAGAAGAAGCTTACAACAAACTCAGCCGGGTTTTCTTTTATTTGTTTTCACCATTTTACATAGGTAATCTCTTAAAAATTAATTGAGCTAATAAAATAGCAGTAAAAATGCACAATATAAAGTACGACACACATTTGGTCAATACAAGATTAACGCTATCAAAAACTATAAATATTACCATTTTGAACGCATTGATCGACTGTTTATAATTCCAAATTAATTCGAAACATATGACATATATATTTTTGTAATCTCCTTGTAATTCCCTTCATTTTGGTACCCCACTCGATAGGTTTGGTTATAAATATTTTGTAAATGACTGACAATTTTAGGCCCAAAATCCGCCATTTTGCTTTTTATTTTCAAAAACCTATCTAAGAACACTTGGGTTAATGAGACGAATCTAACGATACCATTAACGTCAAAGTCCATCCAGCCGTTTGGAAGATACGTGGTCATAAAGAAATTTACATGCATACATACAAGATACGCGCGAAAAACATAACCCTTCTTGAAGTCGGGTAATAAAAAGGGGGGAAAACCGGGTCGACGAAATTTCAAAATGAGATAACAATATTGAGTGGGGTATCATTTGTAAGGGCGTTACTTGTGTATTCTAAAACTAATTTTTATTTATTTTTATGCCTGGTAGTTTTTGATTTATTGGGCAAACTGTCGAAAAAAATACCGTTCCCCCCCCCTTATCTCCGAAGTTTACCAATCGAAAAATCTGAAATAATTATGATCAATAGAAGTAAACGTATATTTTACAGGAAAAATAAAATCAACCCTGTAACTATTATACTTTTTTTGATAATAACAATAAACCGCCAAAAACAAAGTAACGTTTGCGGTTTGCCAACAAAAGTACATACATGTATATTATACTCGTGAATTCATGAACAAAAGTGATTCTTTCAATGTTTTACTTCTTTTATGGTATGGAACCCTCGGTGCGCGAGTCCGACTCGCACTTGGCCGTTTTTTTTTTTTATAATTTGCGAAACGGGAAACAAAATTGGAATTTTCTTGTAGCATAATCATTGATTCATAAACTAAGGATTTCGGGTCAGCGGTAAAAAGTGTCCGAACCAAATGAATTTCAAAATGCGAAAAGAGAATAAACATAAATATTTAAGTTTGTTTATAAAAATATACATGTACCCTCGTTTATATAGGTTTTCTCGGGACACTTTTTTCGTGAATTTTGTATTACACCCGCGGTCCATAGATTTATATGCCAATGATCATAATCTAGTGTTATTATTTATTGCCTCTTGACTTGCAGACGCTGCATATCACGTCGCCTCTCCTCCGGTAATGCTACCTGTCGTACCGGCGGGGAAGCGGCGAAACTACGTCAGTGGTACAGCTGCTGCTGCCCGGACCAATCGCACAAGCTTTCGAAGTGAGAAACAAAGTTTTTTGAACCTCAGTTTTTTTTCGTAGGTATCATTGATATATAAACTAAGGATTTCGGGTCAGCGCTAAAAAGTGTCCGAACCTAATGAAAGCCAAAAAGCGAAAAGAGTTCCAATCGCACTTTAGCAAAATTAGGCTGTATAATAATGGTTTGGAGCTCGAATGGAAAGTGACAAAACAGCCGGCAAACGCTTGCCTAGGAGATACCTATACCTATACCTATTTACTCTCGATTTGAAGGCACCCGAATCTAAAGCGGCATTAAAAAAGTGCCCTGCATCAATAGACATAATACACAGGATCCGGCGAAGTGCGTCAAAATATGCCGCCAGTTTTGATACCAATGGCGTCAGCTGTAGTAAGCCGACCGCAGTTTTGTTTATGGACCAAAATTTATGTCTTAAACCATTACTATACAGCCTAATTTTCAACTACGAGACTGAAGTGCGATTGTATGTCTTTTCGCGTTTTGTATGTCATTCGGTTCGGACACTTTTTAGCCCTGACCCCAAATCCTTAGTTTATAAATCAGTGATTAAACTATAAAATGGCGCGAATGTAAGCGACCGACAGCGGTATGTGCTGTCAGCTGTACCAAAATGTACGACGTGCGACGCTATATTTGAGAAATTCTTGGCTTCAACATACGTCATATCTTACCCGTCCTCTTAGCGTAGCATTATGTCGTCATTGATCGCATGCAATTTCTCGCATATTGTGCGTCTCATCGACATAATTTTCATGACAATCACAGTTTTCCTCGCTTGCAGGTACCAACAGTTTTCAAAATGACTGGGTTAGATATTCACCGCGCATTTACGATGTTAATTACAACACGATCACAGGTAAGTGGTTATTAAATTATATATTTATATATAATTATTTACTTGTTTCCTTGTACAATTTGGAATGTGCTAACTAATAATAATTTGCTAGCCAACAATTGCTACGACAATTTCGATAAAATATTTATAATCTAAGCAAGTAAAACATAGAAGTAAAATCGTATCATTTGTATCTCTTGCATTTTGGTTTTGGACTAGGTAGCTATTAATCGCTTCGGTACTTACGCAAATGCAATATTTTTTCAAGAAGTTATGGAACATTTTTCGAGCCGTCGCTTTCTTGCAGATTTTTCGAATCCAGCTGAATCAGTGGTACTAATTACTAGCACAAATACTAAACGTAAGTACCTATACAGGGTTATTTTGAAATTACCAAATCGCTCTCGGCCTGTAGTTATTTACATTTACACAAACAACTTTTGTTCTACGACTTTTTTTTAACTCGATATTTTGAGAAATATCAAATTTTCAACATTTTACACAGATACTCTACCCGTATCTACTCTTTACATTGTACATGTATACCTACGTGCTACATTAGCCACGTGGCCGGCGCGCGGCGCGCGAATCTCGATCTATCTATCTATTGTACGGTCACTGACCCGACTACGCGACGTTGTTCATAAAGATAATACATACCTACTATATGGTTGTACACAGTGTAATGCTACTTAACAGAAATAACATGAATTATTATTTCTTTGTATGAAATAAATTAATACTGAATTTTGAAAAGTCGTAGAACAAAAGTTGTTAGTGTAAATGTAAACAACTACAGGCCGAGAGCGATTTGGTATTTTTAAAATAACCCTGTATTATTTCTATTTATAACATTTATTTAAAATAATATTAAAACTATTGAATTTTTCTCACTCCTCAAACATAAAAGTATAAATATTGCCGGTCGAAAAAGGTTATAAGCAATTTAATCATAATTAGACAGATATAGCTATACACGGTGAAAAATAAATGGTTTTAGATGTGAAGCGAGGTGAATCGTTATTCGCAGTACTTTAAATTTTTGCAATTTATTTTGACCCCAGTAGCAAAATAAATTTTTTTTTTTCGAGATATTTTGTTTTCAAAAATTCGCAATCCAGTAGTAGTGACTAGAGGTACGCGCTCGCGGCGTACGGTACCTACTACTCTACCTACCTATGCGCGGCGCGGCGCGGCAATCAGCTGTGTACCTACGCTACGGTCATTCAACTTTTTAAACGTAATGATTCGAAAACGGTGTTCAAACTTACCACAAATTTTAAGCACACGTAATATCACTGTACACGTAGTTCATTTTATTTACAATTTACTCGTAAAAACTAAAAGCTTTAAGTCACACTACACTTACGAGTATGTAGGTATTTACTATTTACGTTCGGCGGCGTTCGGCGGCTAATATCAAAGGACTAGGCGGGAATTCCCCGCGCTTGGCGCGGTTTCGGTCGGCATTTTGTCAGAGATTTGTACCGCCGCGCCGTGTCATGTGTACCGCCACGTACCGCGTCACTACTATTGGTTATCACATTTTCGAGTTTATCTCGATTATTTTTTTTGAAAAAAAAAATAAAAATGCTTACTTTTCCGAAACAGTGTACGTAATTCGATAGTACTGCTGATAATGATTCACCCTGCTTAACATCAAAAACCATTAATTTTTCACCTTGTATATCGGATAGTGACGTCACTACCACTCATGCCCTAGTGACTCTATTTACTTTTTACGATATTACGTTTTACGATAAAGAGACAGAAGAAAAATTGAAATGTTTGTAACTTTTGATTTCCTAGTCGAATAAGAACTTTGTTTTCAATGTAGGTATGTCATTATTTCTAACCTAGTTTATAATAAAGCCAAAAAAATGGAGTAAAAAAATACCGTAATCATAATTAAAGAATCAAGACGTGTTGTGCGAAACATCACCACCACAATCGTCAACAGCGACATCCTCACCGTCGGACAGATAAGCATAATAATTATGGCACTATGCGTTTATTATACGTAATTTATTTTTCAGGAAAAAGCCCCACTAAGTTTCTCTCCGCACAAGAAAAGGATTCGAGCCATCAAAAAACCGACCAAACAGGTACCAATGTATCGAAATATTGACATAAAATCGTCCTTTTCATTGTGATTTTTATTCTGAAACCACGAAATATGTCAAAAATCAATAAATCATGTGAAAATTTGTACTGGTGGTAGAACTCTTCTTTCAGAGTTCGGCCGGGTAGGTAACACTGGGATAAAATACTCTGCTAACAATATTTCCCAGCCCAACATGTACTTAAGTCTTTTAAAATTTTTGCTTCATCTCAATATAATCCAAAATATCAGAATGGGCAATGGCTATATATTTCTTTACGTACAAAAAGACCTATGATGGTCATTCGGTTAGGTTCGATAAGACCTAAGAGTTAAAAATATTAATTGTGAACCATTATTTTATTCTTTCCATATTGCGGATGATAAAAAAAGACGCGGCACTCCAGGAATGTCGACAGAAGTAAAAACTTTTATCTGTTCATGTCTTAGCAGTGCCATCCAGGAAACAGTAAATTACATGACAGTTAATTATTATTAAAAAAATTTGGTAGTACCTATCTCAGAGTTTTACATTAAAGTTCCACATAAATTGTAGAGATGGCGCTATACGGTATAAGTATAACGTAGCGATAACGCCAGTTTCATGATTTTTGTTCACCCTAAAAGTGAAAAATCTTAAACCATACAAAATCTTCTGCTAAGCATATTTATTTATGGCTGCAGGGGTACTCTAGTCTAACTTGAGCTCTACGTCCTAGCCCTAGATTACTTATTTGGCCATTCCGAGTTTCAAGTCACCTACTTGAACTTATCGCTAAAGGTTCTGATGTCTATAATTTCTGAACTACAAAAGTGATGATGATAAAATTTATCTCAAAAAAATTTCCTTTCTAACAAAAAAATAATGAATGTAATCGGACGACGCGTTAATGAATAATACCTAGATACACATTTTGACTTTGATGCTGTCTTCCAGGGAAACCATGATGAATTTCGGGACAAAAAGTATCCTATGTCCTACCTTGGTGTATGAACTATAATCATGTCACGTTTCATTTAAATCCATCCAGCGGATTAGCCGTGATGCGCGGCCTTGAAACAGACAGACAGGCAGACAAAAATTAAACAAATTACAGTTTTGGCTTCAGTATCGACTAAATAGTATCCTCCAACAAAAATTTTCAAAATATCTTCAATGTACAGAATCCGACCGTTTACAGTTTTATTATAAGTATAGATATAGATAGATATAGATGTTTCCGTAGGTGCATGAAAAGAAAGAGACGGGGCCTGAGCCTGAGCCATATTATGACATAGTATTTCAATTAGGTATTCCAGCCAATTTTTTGTTAAAATAGAAAGATTGTATGCCTACATTCTCTAACAATGTGGCACTATGTTATTTTTTAGAGTTATGATTTAAAAGATAAAGATTTAAATCCCTAGATGACACCTAAGCCTCCAAAAACTTCCACGTTTTTGTCATGTGTGCGACACGTTGTCATGTTGTCTTCTTACACACACAGCGACATACATACACCTTATGTAAGTACGTAAACTTTGTTACAGGGTACCACGCTGCTGAGTACGACTATAATGATAAGTATTCAATTAATTATGGAACAAAATACGCTCAAACTGAAAGTTATCTACTATCTAAATCTAAATAATAGATAAGACAGTTACTGTTGCTCGAAAGGGAAAATCAGGCGGCACATCCCTCTCGTAGGAGACGTACCGGGCGCTGGAGAATCAATGACCTCCGACCTCCATGAGTTGGCAGATGTTAGGGGCCGTCTGTCGCCCAAAACATGACAGGCTAGGAGATGGCGCGTTAGCAAATGGGCACGCGTTTTAGATAGACGGTTTTGCAACGACGAGGTCGGGACCCGCTGCTGACGTGGCTGGTCGAGACCTGAAGCCGTACCACCATCTCTTATAGCATAATTTTCATAGTGACATTGTATGAAAATGTCAAAACAAGACAATAGACAATAAGAGATGATGGTAGCGCCCCTGGCTGGAGCGCGGTGAATACGACAGTGAATTCCGCACTCCCGCCAGCTGCAGGTCTGCCGTGGAAACAGACAGTTTTTAGTGGGTGCAAGGCCCAAGTAATCCTTCCGTTTCCCCTGACGGAGGGGTATGTGTAAAAAAAGACAGTAGTGTTGCCTGTTATCATTAAACTAGCAGAAACAAGCGGCACTGACCTACGTTTTCTCCATACATTCAAAATATAATAAATAAAATCATTTGTAATTCGTGCATATTTCGATCATGTTGTGGAGTTATTCGGATTCATATAGTAATAATCTATGCTCCTGGCCATATTTGGTTCGGAAATACTTCTTTAAAACGAAATAATAATCAATTTTGATCAAAATTTTTATAACTTTGGTCGAGTTCCGTAATACCAAAAATTATGAATGAAAACTTGTAACTTTCTTTATTAACTGGTGTTTTTCTTTAGCTGGTCAATAATAAAAATGGGAAATGCTTTCCAAAAAACCAACTTCAAATGCCACTACAAAGAGTGAAATAATTTTTATTTAAATTTTAGGTACCTACACCAATTCGAAGTCGGGGAATGTTTCATACAATCCCTAATAGTCCTTCTTACTTACTTGATGTGCGAAGAAATGACGAAGTCATAGACAATCGCCCGACTTCGAATTGGTGTAGGTACCTAAAATTTAAATAAAAATTATTTCACTCTTTAATAGGATTTTTGCCTTCGTTTTCTTAGTTAATAACCCAGTTAGGGTTACTAACTAACTAAGTGAATACAGAATCAGCACACAGGAGCATAGTTTTTAACCGACTTCAAAAAAAGGAGGAGGTTCTCAAGTTTTCATTCATAATTTTTGGTATTACGGAACTCGACCAAAGTTATAAAAATTTTGATCAAAATTGATTATTATTTCGTTTTAAAGAAGTATTTCCGAACCAAATATGGCCAGGAGCATAGATTATTACTATATGAATCCGAATAACTCCACAACATGATCGAAATATGCACGAATTACAAATGATTTGGTATTTTGAATGTATGGAGAAAACGTAGGTCAGTGCCGCTTGTTTCTGCTAGTTTAATGATAACAGGCAACACTACTGTCTTTTTTTATAGACAGAAAATGACTTACACATACCCCTCCGTCAGGGGAAACGGAAGGATTAGGTACTTGGGCCTTGCACCCACTAAAAACTGTCTGTTTCAAATCGGTCCACGCGTCTTCGAGTAATCGGTGAACATACATAGAAAAAAAAAAAAAAAAAAAGATTCCGACGAATTGAGAACCTCCTCCTTTTTTTGAAGTCGGTTAAAAACTATGCTCCTGTGTGCTGATTCTGTATTCACTTAGTTAGTTAGTAACCCTAACTGGGTTATTAACTAAGAAAACGGAGGCAAAAATCCTATTTTTGTATTCTTTTTGTACAAGATAGCAACTAGCATGGTATACTGATATGATACCATACCGACCTAGGTTGGTAATTTGTGCAAAAATAGGACTTTTGCCTTCGTTTTCTTAGTTAATAACCCAGTTAGGGTTACTAACTAACTAAGTGAACGATACAGAATAAGGCCCCTGAACTAATGCGACGTGAGATAGTGTTGTTTTTATTACAAAACAAATAAGCAGAACACATGTCCTCTTTGACATAAAAATAAGCAAAACTAAATTCGTTTACAAATTCATTTAACAAAAGTATTTTGGAACCATATGGCCAGGAGCATAGATTATTACTTATACTTAAACTTTTTGGTAAATTAATATAACATTTTCTGAAAATATTCCCAGCTAGATCGATTTATCG
The DNA here is from genome assembly GCA_963855885.1 of Coenonympha glycerion. Taxonomy (NCBI): domain Eukaryota; kingdom Metazoa; phylum Arthropoda; class Insecta; order Lepidoptera; family Nymphalidae; genus Coenonympha; species Coenonympha glycerion. The sequence continues at coordinate 12,674,885 of OY979630.1, read as the reverse complement.
TCCCCGAAACCTCCTGTATACCGTTCATGAAAATCGTTGGAGCTGTTTCCGAGATTCAAATATATACACGAATTGCTCGTTTGCAGACATAAGATTAAACAAAGTTTTGTATGTAGCAACTTATGATAAAAAGTTTTCTCAAATTAGTTAATAGTAAATTCTTTTCCTTCAACAGTTCTCTGATTGGCCCATTGTGTTATTTTATGTGATTTTTTATGACTTAGGAGAAATTAATTAAATTAGATTTTTTTCAACTTTATCGATAATTTCACGAGTCACGGTTAAGATGCATCACTATACTTTGACAGTTATCAAATATTAAAGTTTATTCTTTGCCATTGAAATTTTAACCTTAATTACATAAAAACATAGTTCCTAAAAAATCTTTAAAATACGAATCAACTAGCGCTGGTGCGGGCAGCGGAACTATAGGTATATTTTAAGTCAATAATTGCAATATAAATTATAATATGCATGTGACAATAAGGTTGACTTTAATGGAAATATAGGTCGGAGTGGAAGGTTATTTTCGTTACGGTTTTCCTGGATTCGGTCCACCCGTCAAGGCCCGCGATAGAAGCTATGCAATAGCTTAAAAGTTAAAAATGATGCGTACCTATTGGTTATGAACTCATTATTTATTCATATTAAAAAGCTAAGAAAATGCGAGTTAACATTTTGAACGGCATTTATTTAAATCAATCAAATAAAAAATTATTGCTTTTAAAATTATTTAGGCGCATTTTGTTGCAAGTTGTTATGCTGATATTATGTCTCTCGCATGTTTTCAGATCATAAAAATTTAAACGATTGTAAAGACCAATGAGCTTGTAAAGACATAATAATAAGCTTTAATATGACGTACTGTTTGTCAATGGCCATGAATATTTTTTTCCGAGAGCAGAATCCGGCCATGTCATTTGGAAACACTATAGATCGAGCCTGCGGAATGGAAAGAAATGAGTGTGGCCTATGTGGCAAGACAATTACCGGGGTCAAGATAGCATCAGTAAAAATAAATCATTTTAACAGTGTTATCTATTTACATTTATTTTCAGATGAGAATGAGTCGTCCATTTTAACACCTCCGAAGGATACACCCCATTTTGCCGGAGGTAAGTTTCTTTAACAATTTATGCTAGTGAATGAGCACGTGGTGTTCAGTTACACCACCACCTATGGACATTTGAAGTTCAAAGCCATATCATATGACATATTTCGGTGCTAGGGGGAATAAAAATGGAATTTTTCCCATGCGACATGCAGAAAGCCCACCAAAATCCCATCGTTTTACAAGACGCAGTAGCCGTGGCTACATGCAAAGTATAAAAAACCGAGCCAGTCGTCATTGTTCAGGTTACATCAGCTAATACAAAACACTAAATAACTCTTCTATCTGCTATCTGCTAATCTTGCTATCTGACGTCAGCGCCATCTAATTTGAGGAAAGACAATTTTACAATTTTCCATTACACAATTGAACTATGTATTTTTCAACAAACTTGCTCATAAAGTGGTTCCAATTTCACCGCAATTAAGCACATAATGACACCTATAATCGCAAACTGTGACTTTTTTATTACTATTATTATTCACTAGTGAGTTAAAAAGTTGTTTCAAACACACTTGCTCATCGCAAACTGTGATTTTTTTATTACTGTTATTCACTAATGAGTAAGACAGTTTTTTTTTTAATTTTATCTATTAAATAAAATTACTTTTAGTATTATTTTATTCACAAGTGTGTTGAAAATCGTCGTACGATACACGTGAGTATTGATGATTACCGTCCTCGGCTACCTTAAGACCCTCTTTACGCACTGGTACCATAAACTACTATTATATCATACTTGGTCAGTAACTATGGATTACTATGGTGGAAAGCCTCCTTATAAGTTGGTGTTTGCAATTCAAGGCAACATGCTTGAATTGTAATGTTCACATTACAGTTCAAGGGCAACATTACGTCGCACTATGCTTGAATTGTTTTTTTCTCTAAATTTGCTAATTATTCTAATTAAAATTTCATTTTGCATTACCAATGTTTTATTTACCTCGCAAGTATGATATAAAGTAGAATGCTTACCTCGGTTGCAAGTAGCTATTACACCCTCGAACTATATTCACCCTCGCTCGCTGCGCTCGCTCGTGTGACTAAATATCTCGGGTGCACGCGATCCATTAGCGCCCTATGCGAGCTGCGCTCGCACTGGCGCCAAATTGGATCTTGTTCTGTAATAGCTTACTTGCGTCCCTTGTGTAACAATCTACTATTATTATTTCTGTGTAACTTGCACATCCCTGCACACCACCACCAACCAGCACATTATCTACATAATATGTTGGGGAGTGGGTTCAAATCACAGAGAAATAAAAACCGGCCAAGTGCGAGTTGGACTCGCGCACCGAGGGTTCCATACTATAAAAGAAAAGAATCACTTTTGTTCATGAATTTACGAATAATTTACATGTACATTGTTGGCGAACCGCAAACCTAACGTTGTTTTTGGTGGTTTATTGTTATTATCAAAAAAAGTATAAAAGTTAGGGAGATAATTTTACTTTTCCTGTAAAATATACATTAATGTCTATTGATCATAATTATTTCAGATTTTTCGATCGATAAACTTCGGAGATAAGGGGGGGAACGGTATTTTTTTCGACACTGCTCAATAAATCAAAAACTATCGGGCATAAAAATAAACAAAAATCGGTTTTAGAATACACAAGTAACGTCCTTTCATATTATACCCCACTCAATATTGATATCTCATTTTGAAAATTCGGAGCCCCGGTTTTCCCCCCTTTTTAAATAAAAATAAAAACAATTTTCAATGTTTTATGATTGCAATGGCGTTGGGTCACTATTACCTAAAACTTTTCCAAATTTCAAGTCGATAGCTTTGATAGTTACTGAAATAATCGAGTGTGACAGACGGACGGACGGATGGACGGACGGACTCGGAACGGAGAAAGTCTCACCATAAGGGTTCCATTTTTACTTAATTGGTATGTAACCCTAAAAAGACCAAGAGAGAGCATGTGGGCGTTACCCTATAAAGTTATTTTCCTGGTCTGTGGTTCAAATGATACAGTTTGATACAAGCAAATGGGCTGTAATGATTGATTGATTGATTGATATTGATTGATTGATATTGATATGATTGATGATATTGATACTTGACAATCATGCATATAATATGATCAAAATATATCAATAGTTCAAAATTCCTTATAATTTATTAGGTGATATAAAAATCAGCCTTAGAAGGTTATCTATTATTTTAATGCAGACAGCCGGAGTTATTATTATTATTTTCAGATTATTATTAGTTTTATATATTTAATAATTTTCAGAAAGGAATGAGCCGCACGTTCCACTTTTGACATTGGATAAAACATTCCGTAAGTTTTTAAAATATATTATTATGTTAATTGTGTAAAAACTGTAATCAAAAGACAGTAAATTTTATTTTCCCTGTAATATATATAAGACATTGAGGATCTATATCTATATATGGATATATATCTTAATTCCTATTAATTTTTCAGATTCTTTCTTGGTAAGCTTCGAACTGAGACCCCCCCCCTATTTTTCCGACAATTTTCCCAATAAATCAAAAACAATCAGGCATAATACCTAACCTCACAGATTTTAAAATCTGTGCCTAACCTAATCAAAGACCTAAAAAATAGATAAAAATAGTAAAGATAGGCGCATCCGATCATTTTACGTAAACGTTCTTCATACAAGAAAATGTAGCGCTATCTGTCGAAACTTCTGCGAAATACATGTTTATTTTTTTTTATCTATGCGTCTGTGGTCACCTTGCCTGCAATATTATTATTAATTCAAAAAAAAGAAATAGGTCTTTACCTATCTACCTATACTGACTACTGACGGGGGAGGGTGCAAAATAGTCATTCTTGCTCCCATAAACTGGCGACATTTTTTCGCGCTGTTCGCCCTGTCTTTAGTATACAAGTCTGTGCCTAAAAACAAATAAAAATCAGTTTAAGAATGTACAAGTAAAGCCCTTTCAAATGATACCCCACACAATAAAGTTATCACACTTTCAAATTGTATCCTCCTGATTTCCTACCCTTTTTAAATAAACATAAATATGACTTTCAATTTTTTTATTTAATTTGGAAATAAAATTGTCAGGGGCTCCCATACAACAAACGTGTTTGCCGTTTTTATAGATTGTACGGAATATTTTCAATTAAGTAGGTACCTACCGATATTTTTGTCTGAAATATTTTGTTTTTAAATTTTAGGCTATTCCGGAATAAGAAGAACCAGCCATTCTCGCCGTAGTAAGTATTATTAGTGTGTATTTTATTGTATAAAATTCAAAAGTCCTAACTGAATGTCTGTCATAGAGGTAACAGAACTATGGAGGCGCCCTGCCCTATTCATTCATTTTAGCCTAGCCATGCGTCGTCTGAAGTGGGAGGGGAAACTCGTCTGCAAAGCTTCTGCGAACGATTATAAAAATGCCTACTACATAGAACATCACAATAACATTACCTTATGCGGTCTCTTGTAGGACCTTCGTCAGTTTGTAGTGTAGTTGAGTTGATTGAACTACCTTGGAGCCCGCTGACTCTTGAAGACTTCAAGTGGACATCGACGTTACTGAACACCAGCACCAACTCACTTGTGCTGCAACAAGAAAATGGGGATGAAATTATCCTGGAGCTCGAAAACGGCATAGTAAGTTTAATACCAAAGATAATGAAGACTTATACTTTTTTCTCTATGGACTCTACTATGACCGTCTGTCACCCACTTTAGCACAGTAGACTATACCTTTCGGCAAAGGGCCTTTCTAGGATTTGAATATTGGTTTTAAATCCTAGAAATAGCCGTTTGTCTATTTAACACTGAATTTCAATTTAACATTCCCATATCGATCGAATATTAAATATTTCTTTGATTAACGATAAAAATATTTCCGTTTGTAAAAAAATAGAAAATGACAGAATATTATTACAAACGCAGACATTCCATCAGTTTCCAATAGCCAACATAATTTCCGATCCATCTCCAATTTCCAAAATATCTCCAAAATGATTATATCGAACAAAAACTTAATGATTTTTCCCGATGATGCAATAGCCACGGACTCTTTACGCTTTAAGTGATAAGTTACAACCTCATGTCTTCACATACGCGCCAGATTCCTGCGCCACCTCTGCTCCCGAAGATCATCTTAGGGTGTCTGTCAATGTAATAATAGTTAGTAGCAGTAATTCTAACGGTTTTACCCTTTTCCTATAAAACTTTTTTTTACTCAACATTTGTCTGTCATTTGTTTGAACAGCCGCCATACTCGGAGGGTGAAGAAGAAGAATGCTTTTCCGGCGTGCCTGCATGTCAGTTAGGTGCAAGTGAAATGCAACATGTGCGCGATGTCTGCGTGTACATCACGCGGTGCCCGGCCGCGCGACATATCTCAGCTGACGACTACACCAAGCTCTACAGCTGCGCTATCAACGGCAGGTATACAGATGAAGAATGTTTCTCCAGCGTTCCCAGATGTCAGTTCACTGCAAGTACATTGTAACATGTGCGCGATGTGTGCGTGCCCCGCCGCGAGACACATCTCAGGTGACGACTACACCAAGCTCTACAGCTGCGCTATCAACGGCAGGTATACAGATGAAGAATGTTTCTCCAGCGTTCCTAGATGTCAGTTCACTGCAAGTGCATTGTAACATGTGCGCGATATGTGCGTGCCCGCCGCACGACACATCTCAGCTGACGACTACACCAAGCTCTACAGCTGCGCTATCAACGGCAGGTACAGATGAAGAATGTTTCTCCAGCGTTCCCAGATGTCAGTGCACTGCCAGTGCATTGTAACATGTGCGCGATGTGTGCGTGCCCCGCCGCGCGACACATCGCAGCTGACGACTACACCAAGCTCTACAGCTGCGCTATCAACGGCAGGTACAGATGAAGAATGTTTCTCCAGCGTTCCCAGATGTCAGTTCACTGCAAGTACATTGTAACATGTGCGCGATGTGTGCGTGCCCCGCCGCGAGACACATCTCAGGTGATGACTACACCAAGCTCTACAGCTGCGATATCAACGGCAGGTACAGATGAAGAATGTTTCTCCAGCGTTCCCAGATGTCAGTTCACTGCAAGTGCATTGTAACATGTGCGCGATGTGTGCGTGCCCCGCCTAGCGACACATCTCAGCTGACAACTACACCAAGCTCTACAGCTGCACTATCAACGGCAGGTACAGATGAAGAATGTTTCTCCAGCGTTCCCAGATGTCAGTTCACTGCAAGTGCATTGTAACATGTGCGCGATGTGTGCGTGCCCCGCCTAGCGACACATCTCAGCTGACGACTACACCAAGCTCTACAGCTGCACTATCAACGGCAGGTACAGATGAAGAATGTTTCTCCAGCGTTCCCAGATGTCAGTTCACTGCAAGTGCATTGTAACATGTGCGCGATGTGTGCGTGCCCCGCCTAGCGACACATCTCAGCTGACGACTACACCAAGCTCTACAGCTGCGCTATCAACGGCAGGTACAGATGAAGAATGTTTCTCCAGCGTTCCCAGATGTCAGTTCACTGCAAGTGCATTGTAACATGTGCGCGATGTGTGCGTGCCCCGCCTAGCAACACATCTCAGCTGACGACTACACCAAGCTCTACAGCTGCACTATCAACGGCAGGTACAGATGAAGAATGTTTCTCCAGCGTTCCCAGATGTCAGTTCACTGCAAGTGCATTGTAACATGTGCGCGATGTGTGCGTGCCCCGCCTAGCGACACATCTCAGCTGACGACTACACCAAGCTCTACAGCTGCACTATCAACGGCAGGTACAGATGAAGAATGTTTCTCCATCGTTCCCAGATGTCAGTTCACTGCAAGTGCATTGTAACATGTGCGCGATGTGTGCGTGCCCCGCCTAGCGACACATCTCAGCTGACGACTACACCAAGCTCTACAGCTGCGCTATCAACGGCAGGTATACAGATGAAGAATGTTTCTCCAGCGTTCCTAGATGTCAGTTCACTGCAATTGCATTGTAACATGTGCGCGATATGTGCGTGCCCGCCGCACGACACATCTCAGCTGACGACTACACCAAGCTCTACAGCTGCGCTATCAACGGCAGGTACAGATGAAGAATGTTTCTCCAGCGTTCCCAGATGTCAGTGCACTGCCAGTGCATTGTAACATGTGCGCGATGTGTGCGTGCCCCGCCTAGCGACACATCTCAGCTGACGACTACACCAAGCTCTACAGCTGCACTATCAACGGCAGGTACAGATGAAGAATGTTTCTCCATCGTTCCCAGATGTCAGTTCACTGCAAGTGCATTGTAACATGTGCGCGATGTGTGCGTGCCCCGCCTAGCGACACATCTCAGCTGACGACTACACCAAGCTCTACAGCTGCACTATCAACGGCAGGTACAGATGAAGAATGTTTCTCCAGCGTTCCCAGATGTCAGTTCACTGCAAGTGCATTGTAACATGTGCGCGATGTGTGCGTGCCCCGCCGCGCGACACATCTCAGCTGATGACTACACCAAGCTCTACAGCTGCACTATCAACGGCAGGTACAGATGAAGAATGTTTCTCCATCGTTCCCAGATGTCAGTTCACTGCAAGTGCATTGTAACATGTGCGCGATGTGTGCGTGCCCCGCCGCGCGACACATCTCAGCTGACGACTACACCAAGCTCTACAGCTGCGCTATCAACGGCAGGTACAGATGAAGAATGTTTCTCCAGCGTTCCCAGATGTCAGTTCACTGCAAGTGCATTGTAACATGTGCGCGATGTGTGCGTGCCCCGCCTAGCAACACATCTCAGCTGACGACTACACCAAGCTCTACAGCTGCACTATCAACGCCAGGTACAGATGAAGAATGTTTCTCCAGCGTTCCCAGATGTAAGTTCACTGCAAGTGCATTGTAACATGTGCGCGATGTGTGCGTGCCCCGCCTAGCAACACATCTCAGCTGACGACTACACCAAGCTCTACAGCTGCACTATCAACGGCAGGTACAGATGAAGAATGTTTCTCCAGCGTTCCCAGATGTCAGTTCACTGCAAGTGCATTGTAACATGTGCGCGATGTGTGCGTGCCCCGCCGCGAGACACATCTCAGACCGTGATGACTATCGCAAGTTCTACAGCTGCACTGTCAACAGCAACTGTTCAACAGATGAAGAATGCTACTCCAGCGCATCTATGTTAGATGTCAGTTCACTACAAGTGCTATGCGCATGGTGTTAAGACATCATGGAATAATGTAGAGACCTAATATTATGTGATATTATATTGTGCTGGTAACAACTAAGAAGTCGTTATGAATATAGAGTTTTGTCTTTAGTACATAATTTGTATAATAACTCAGCGTTTGTATGTTTTTTGTTTTATCCCCAGGTACGCCGGTGTTTGCTGTCCTACAGTCTCGAAAGTATAATTATTATTCTGGATTTGGATAGAACCTGAATAAATTATTATTTTTATTCGAATGTTTTATTTCATACCATTCCCTTATACTTGTAATTAACGTCACCGTTATCAGAACTGAACTAAGTAGAAATGGGACCAAACGGGAAGCGTCATCTTTCTAATAAAAAAAGAATCATCAAAATCATTTCACCTAAATAGTCAAAAGTTATGAGGTAACAAACAAAAAGAAATACAGTTGAATTGGTAACCTCCTCCTTTTTTGGAGTCGGATGAAAAATCTGATTTACGCGCATGGGATTCGAACTTCCGATAACTAGGGTCTAGGACGAGGTTTGAACCAGTGGGCTGTAAGGTACTGTTTGAGATACCAATATCTACTCGTATAGTTATCTGGGGACACGGTAGTGTCCCCGCCAAGACGAGCCAAGCGAAGCGCGAGGGCACTACCTATCTTTTCTCGAAGTGTTTCGCCGTATTTTTAAACCCTTATAACTTCGGCCTGAATTATTTCAGATAATCAAAATTGTCGGAATATGATGTCGCCAGTGAACTTATTAAACCTATAAAGTTTCAATTGTATAGGTCTTATAATTTAGATTTTATTGACGTCTAAAAAACCCAAATTTCGTCACTGACTGACTGACTGACTGACTGACTCACTGATGATCATCAAAATTCCTAGGTACTTCCTGAAGACCTAGAAAGCTGAAATTTGGTATATAAGCTAGTATTAGCACACAACCAACAAAAAAATTCCAAAAGTTGGAAATTTAACCCCCCAACCCCTTAAAATAGGGGATGGAAGTTTGTATGAAATTACCGCAAATATTGATGCTAGAGGTCTCAAAATTGATATAGGGACTCTTTGTAATAAACAATTAAATACGTGTTTCAGGATTTTTAGTTAATCACCCCACATCCATAAAATTAGGGGGTTGGAAGTTCGCATGGGGTTTCCCATAAGTATATATGTTTGCGCTTTACGCTAGCACTCTCCGGTTTATGCTAGACCGTATCGCGTCGATCGGCTATCACTGCACGCCCCTCTCCCGCGAGCGGTTTGCGATCAGCGCCCGCGCGCGCCCCGGCCGCGTTGGCTCGCCCAGTCCGGTGCAAAACCCCGACGGAGTCGATTGACTGTGCGTGCCGCGTTCGCCCGCGTGAAGTCGCCCGCCACGCCGCATCTCGCCTTCTTACGAGCCCGATTTCTTGTGCTACTTCGTTTGCTGTGTTGTCCGCCGCGTCATTCTAACGCCGCGGGCCCCTTTGGCTATCCGGAATACTGTTTTTTGTGCTCCCGCGCCACCTGGAAATCACGCCGCCGCGGAGCCGCTTCGCTACCCGCGAATTCGTACCGCCGCCGCGAAAGATCCCTCAAGGAGGGCGAGTGTGTTCCTATTTGCATTTAACACAGCAGGCACCACACACCACATTTCATCCTACACGAACACACTCCCCGGATTCCACGTGCTGGCTGTCTCCATGCGCCGGTAAGTACCTAGTAGTAAGTCACTCTGTGCCGCGGGATTAAACCCAGTGCAAAACGCCTAATAAAATTTTTTGGCGGGCCTTTTTCGACCCGCCACCGCCGCTGCCTGTGAGAATCCGCTGGACTGCTCTGATGGGCCCGGCAGTTGCCCGCTGATTCATCGTGCACAGGCGCGGTGCGTAATCATTTTTGGTAGCAGAGCGTGGTTTGTCTACACCTCGCTTTGCGTTTTGCGCTGGTTTTGCCCGCCGCGCCGTTTATTTTCTGCGCCGCTGGCATAAATCCCGCTTTCCGCCACGCGCCGTGTCGTTCGCCGCGCTGTTAGCGGAAATTCCGAATCGCCGCCAGTTCCGCTGCGTCAACGCCGCGTTTCGGCCGCGTTCCGATTATTATAATTATAAGTTTAATTTTTATTTTAAGTTTTGCTTGCGTGCCGGTACCGCCCGCTCGCCGTAATTTAACACGCGTACCTACTACGGTCGCGCCGCTTTGTTCATTGCGACTACGGTACGACCGCGATCGCGATACGACTTGTTTACTATTGCTTTAATTTTATTATTGCTTGCACTCGCGCCGCCCGCCGACTTGCCGGCCGCCTTTTCAATTTATTATTGCTTGCACTCGCGACGCCCGCCGACTTGCCGGCCGCCTTTTCAATTTATTATTACTTTATTTCTACATTTTGTTTACATTTAATTTGTTAGAATGTCCGCGAACATAAAAAGGCTAGCTGTACAGATACAGTCTGAGCTTCGCTGGGCGACGTCCGCCGCGGGTTTGATAGGCCGCGAAGATAGAACCGCCGCCCTATTACACCGAGCGGACCAGGTGCGGACTCGGCAGGCCTCCGTGGAGCAGGCCTTTCAAGACCTGCTCACCCTCGGTCCCGAACAGGAGGTACTGAGGACGGCTCAGGCCGATTACGACCAGTTCTTCGAACTGATGGACTCGGTGGTGGAGGCCGCCCATGGGATCCGGACCGCCGCTGATGAAAGGCGTCGAAGTGGCGCTTTTAGAGACTCCCCCAGCCGACCGCCCACACAGCCGGCATTACTCGGGAAACTGCCCACGATCGAGCTGCCCAAATTCGGTGGGCAGCTTCAAGAGTGGATGGGCTTCCTGGCGTTATTCGACAGTCTGGTCCACGCCAGGAAGGACCTGTCCCCCACCCAGAAGCTGACATACTTGCTGTCCTCGCTACAGGGCGAGGCCCTGGATTTGGTGCGGCACCTCGACCTCTCGGAGGAGAGCTACACCACGGCCCGGGAATTGCTGGCCAGGCGCTACGAAAATGTGCGCCGGTTGGCCGACGCACATGTAGCCCAGCTACTCGCCTTGCCCGCCGTCACCGGGGTGGCCGGCCTCAGAGAGGCCTTGCTAAACCCCTGCATTGTGGCCACCAACGCTCTCCGTCGATTGGATCTCCCCGTCGACCAGTGGTCCTTCTTGTTGTTGCACATAGTGCTCTCCCGCCTGCCGTCGGAGCTTAAGCTCCGCTTCGAGCAGCGCTTCGGAGGGGACGGTGCAACCTACCTGCCCCCTTTCTCCGACCTCCTGAAGTTTCTGGAGCAGGAGTGCCTCCAGGCCGATAACTCTGGAGTTACCGGCCCTCGAGTGGCCCCTGGGAGGTCCGAGCATGTCCGAGGGGGTGGGGCAAGGACTGGCCCTTCGACGGGGACCGGCCCCAACCGGCGAGGCCGTGGAGCCGACGCCAGAGAAGGTCGCCGGGTGTCGCAGTACAGCGGGGCCGTGGCAACGAAGCCCCCCCCTGTGCCTATTGTCGGCACCCCGGCCACCAGGTCTCCTCGTGTCCGCACTTCCTGGCCAAACCGGTTGCGGCCCGGAGAGAATACGTGTCGACACGCCAGTGGTGCTTCTCGTGCCTGGGCCAGCATCTCGTAAGAGACTGCCCGCGCCAGCGGCCCTGCCCACATTGCGGCGGTGCCCATTCGGCCCTCTTGTGCGCTAACCGGAGTGGTTCCGGTCGCCGGGACGTTGGGTCGCGCACCCCCCCCATGGGCGGGGGCGCTCGATCGCGCACCCCCCCCATGGGCGGGGGCGCTAGTCCTGGCCACCCGGCCAGCCCCGTTAGGCGTTCTCCGGTGGACCACCAACCTCCTAGTGGAGGTAGGGGTTCCGCCCCCCGGAGGAGGGCTTCACCCCCCCGCGTCACGGTCACATCCCCCTCGCGTCATTACGACGGGGATATCGCGGCTGCCCCATTGAGCGTCGTCCCGCGTCGGTTCTCGCCGCCACTACATGAGTGGCCGCAACTGGAGCGCCATCCACCCGTGCTAGGTCGAGGCGCTCCCTACCACGCCCCGGATGCTAGCCGCATGGTGCGACCCCGGGTTGGTTATGCCGGATGGTCCCCACGTTGGGTACCCTCCCCCTCTCTAGCAGCGCCCCAGCCGGAGTACCCCCGTCAGTGGGCTCACGCTGGTGAAGGCACGTCGCGCTAGGTGTCCGCCACCCTAGCTGCCACCTAGCCACCTCCCCTGAGACTTTGGATCTACAGCAGTCCGTATGCCAGACCATACTTTGTCGACTGCCTCAGGGAGGTTAGGGTCTCAGGCTACAGGAGTGGCTCTCCCTTGTGGCCTCACTTCCGAATGTTAATCGGATTTCGATGCCTCGTTGCTTCCTACCGCCCGGAAGGTGCCACGCCAGTCTCCACGGCTTTTGTGATGCGTCCGAAAAAGGGTACGCAGCCGTGGTCTATTTGCGAACTGTCAGTGACACCGGCGAGGTCGCAACCCACCTTGTCTTGGCGAAAAGTAAGGTGGCCCCAATTCGGTCACGCTTGACGATACCCAAATTGGAGTTGTCTGGAGCCGCTCTTTTGGTGCGCCTTCTCAACCATGTGCGTACGTCCCTCCTATCGATTGTTGACCTGACGGACGTGTACGCCTGGTCGGACAGCGAAATTGTCCTTTGTTGGTTGCGAGCCGCTCCCCACAACTTGGAAGTCTTTGTTGCCAACCGGGTTTCCCAAATCCAGAATTCGGAAACCCCGTTGACCTGGAGACATGTGCCAGGGGACCTGAACCCTGCAGATTGTGCTTCCCGCGGATGTGAAGCTTCCGACCTTGTCAACCACTCTCTTTGGTGGGGCCCTGACTGGCTGACTCGGAATGAGTCCGCCTGGCCTCAGAGTAGGTTCTCCGAGCCCGATGTGTTACCTGGCTTGCGAGTCGGAGTTGTGGAAGATAAGCCAGCCAATTCGCTGAGCTATCTTCAGGAACGCTACAGTTCCCTTGATAAATTGATTGGGGTGACGGCTTGGATTCAGCGCTTCACCCACAACGCTCGGAACCCACGCGACAAAATGTCGAACCCGGTTTTGTCGCCCCTGGAGAGACAGGAGGCCCGGACCTTTTGGATACGTTTGGTTCAACTGGAGCATTTTGAGTCCGCTATTGAGACACTGAAGCGAGGTTTACCTTTGAAAGGCTCGCTCGCCCGCTTAAACCTCTTCCTGGATGACGCCGGATTGATACGCGTCGGTGGACGCCTCCGGAATTCTGATTTACCCTATGGGGCACGTCATCCCTTGTTGCTTCCGAACAATAGCGCTTTTGTAAAATTGTTGGTGACGCATTACCACGTCAAAAATGCCCACGCTGGCTGCAACGCCCTTTCGGCCATATTGCAGCGCGAATTTTGGATTTTATCGGGACGACGCTCCATCCGAAGCGTCATTTTTAAGTGCATTCCGTGCTACCGCCTGAAGGCCAGCACCATGCAGCCCATTATGGGGGACCTCCCCACCGACCGTGTCGTGGCCTCGCGCCCTTTTTCGGCGGTCGGGACGGATTTTGCGGGGCCGTTCTTCGTCAAGAGCTCTAGCCTCCGCAATGCTCGTTCCCTCAAGGCCTACCTTTGCGTTTTTGTTTGCCTGGCTACCAAGGCCGTACACTTAGAACTGGTGAGTGCCCTCAGCACCGAAGCCTTTGTAGCCACGCTAGGCCGCTTCGTTTCACGCCGAGGTTATCCGCACCTGATCCGATCGGATTGTGGGACCAACTATAAAGGTGCCGATAGACATTTGAAGGAAGTCGTCCAATTTTTGAATGAAAATAAGATAGGCCTCGGCACGGCAATGTCCAAGATGGGGATAACTTGGACCTTTGACCCGCCAGCTTGTCCCCACTGGGGCGGGATCTTTGAAGCCGTCGTCAAGGTCTCAAAGACGCATCTCCGACGCGTGATAGGTGAAACCATTTTGACTTTTGAAGAGCTCGCTACCGTGTTTTGTAAGATTGAGGCTGTCCTCAATTCTCGGCCACTCTGCCCCTTATCGTCCGATCCCAATGACCTGGAAGTTTTAACCCCCGGTCATTTCCTAATTGGTGAACCCCTTAACGCCCTGCCCGAGTACCCCTTCAGGGACGTGAAGGTCTCACGGTTGTCTCGCTTCGAATTGCTACAGCAGATGACCCAAAATTTCTGGCATCGTTGGTATTTAGAATATTTGCATCTCTTGCAGCAGCGCGTTAAGTGGTCCGACAAGACCGACCCGCCTAAGGTTGGTGATCTTGTCCTAGTTAAGGAGTCTAATTTGTTGCCTTTGTGCTGGCGTCGTGGACGCATTCTTAAATTGATATATGGATCCGATGGGGTTCCCAGAGTTGCCGAGGTAATGGTCGGAGATTCGGTTTTGCAGCGAGCCGTCTCTTCCTTATCCCGCTTGCCCATTGGTTAGTGGACCCCAAATCCTTGGGTCCACTGGCGGGGGTGTTTGCGCTTTACGCTAGCACTCTCCGGTTTATGCTAGACCGTATCGCGTCGATCGGCTATCACTGCACGCCCCTCTCCCGCGAGCGGTTTGCGATCAGCGCCCGCGCGCGCCCCGGCCGCGTTGGCTCGCCCAGTCCGGTGCAAAACCCCGACGGAGTCGATTGACTGTGCGTGCCGCGTTCGCCCGCGTGAAGTCGCCCGCCACGCCGCATCTCGCCTTCTTACGAGCCCGATTTCTTGTGCTACTTCGTTTGCTGTGTTGTCCGCCGCGTCATTCTAACGCCGCGGGCCCCTTTGGCTATCCGGAATACTGTTTTTTGTGCTCCCGCGCCACCTGGAAATCACGCCGCCGCGGAGCCGCTTCGCTACCCGCGAATTCGTACCGCCGCCGCGAAAGATCCCTCAAGGAGGGCGAGTGTGTTCCTATTTGCATTTAACACAGCAGGCACCACACACCACATTTCATCCTACACGAACACACTCCCCGGATTCCACGTGCTGGCTGTCTCCATGCGCCGGTAAGTACCTAGTAGTAAGTCACTCTGTGCCGCGGGATTAAACCCAGTGCAAAACGCCTAATAAAATTTTTTGGCGGGCCTTTTTCGACCCGCCACCGCCGCTGCCTGTGAGAATCCGCTGGACTGCTCTGATGGGCCCGGCAGTTGCCCGCTGATTCATCGTGCACAGGCGCGGTGCGTAATCAATATAGGTATAATAGAAACTTAATTTCATGTTAGATATCTGCTAGTAATGCTAGTAAACATATGGAAAACACGTAAATTTTTCCACTGATTCCAGTGCCCAAGCGGCCAAGCGTCCAAGTGCCCAGTGCCACGTGCCCAGTAATATTACACGTTTCAAGCCCAAGTTCCAAACATTTCATGTTTAACGAGCCGAGTTTCACTGCACGTCGAGTGACCATGATCCAGTGCTCAGTGACAAAAACCCACATTGGGCCGAGTGCCCAGTGCCCAGCGTGAGCTGTCAAACGTGCCAAGCGTCAAATCTGATTTTGAATAGCGTTATATAGCGCTCAAATACCTGCTTAGTGCCCAAACGTACGCATTTAATTTAATCCGATGCTTAAAAGTGGGTTAAAATCACGTTCAAAAATTTCGTTACATACCTACCTACGTAGAACTACAAGAACCAAGTAGGCAGGTACTAAGTTCTCTCATTTAAATGGCAGACTGCACTCGGACAAAACTTAAAAGTATCGTCTAGTGACGACCCTGTGGAAACGCACGTGTGGATTATTAAAAAAAACGTCTAGTGACTTAGCGCAAGCGAGTAGGTATTTTCAAAAATGTTATGCCCAATGCCCATGCCCGTATAGAAAGACTTGCAAGTTCAAAGCTGGGAATTTTGTTCTTGAAATATTGCTCCGGGTGATTTTGCAATGAGCTTGGGCCATTAACGCCGACATCTATTTCCATGTAGATAGCGTAAGTAGGTAGGTAGTTGCTGAAATATTCTATTGTTTGTGATAGACGGACGGACGGACGGATGGAGGAAGTCTCAACATAAAGTTTGCATTTTTAACATCAATACATATAATAAATTTGTAGAGGTCGAATTTCTGTACAAATAAAAAAAATGCTAAAAACGGAGTCAGGGGGATGTAAGAAGTGAAATAGAACTAATTTAAATTTTTTTCAAATTTTTTGTTTCTCTGTTTGTCTGTTTATCTGTTTGTCTGTTTGTCTGTCTGTTTGTACGGGCTAATCTTTGGAATGGCTGGACCGATTCCAATGAAATTTTGTGTGGTGGTAGCTTATGGTCCCTGGTCAACATATAGGATACTTTTCATCCCGGTAAAATAAAGAGTTCCCGTGGGATAGTTAAAAAACTGCAATTAATTTAACAGCTTTGTAAACAACAACTAATGAACTTAATTTAGTAAAATTTGTTATGCTGATGCCTTATGTTGCCTCTTTAACAAAATATATATATAGTAAAACTTATTAGTCCAATCGAGTTCCCGCGGGAAAGAAAACATTACAAAAGCAGTTAGCAGGCGTCTTTCAAGTAACGGATTTAAATGAAATTTTATGATCCTACTTTATATATATATGCCCGGTCAACATTTAAGATACTTTTCATCCTGAAAAATTTGAGAGCACCCGTGGGATGTTAAAAAAGACCTATAGCTACTTATTTACTTAGCACAATCAAAACGGGGTCGAAATATCGATAGTTTAAATCGCCCTTTTGATTTTGCAACTAGGTATAACTATAACAAGATAACCCGTACGTAGCAGGAACGGGTTGCTACGTACACAGCAGCGCATCAGAATGCTTGATTGCAATATCTGGGCGTTGGTATCATCTCAGAATAAGGTAAGTTTGGTTACTATAGATATTACAATCCACGATGACACGCCCCACTCTGTCTTACTCCATGCGAATTGAGTAACATAAGCGATTTCGACAGAGTGTATAAGTAGAGGAAGACCAAAGAAGATATAGGTAAATTGTGTGTGTAAGTACGTTGACAGGAGAGATTGGAAGAAGACTCTTTTACGGGTCCATCGAACCCAGGGATCACTCATTTATCTTGGGAAAAATTAAGAAATTCCACGGGAAACATTTTTGTAAAAAAAAAAACGAACTGCACGCGGGCGGAGCCGCGGGCAACAGCTAGTTTTAATATACGAGTAGAACTCTAAAAAAGGGCCACGCGCAGTCATACATTATAAAGTATAAATAATAGACACTGTAGGTATGCATCTTGTATTTGATAAATATTTTCCATGGAATTATAACGAAATTCTTACTATTTTCAAGTATATTTTATAAGTTAAGGCCAATACTCGTTAACTCGTTACTTAACCGTGATAGTTTTCCTTAGTTGAACTTCAATAGCACCCCAGACCAAACTAAAAAAGATAAACGAGAAGATAGGTAGTGTGGGCTATAAAAAAGGCACCTTTGATGCGCAAGAAATATAATACATGGGTAAGGCCGTGGTTTTTTCCTTATGTGACATAAAAGCGACATAAATTTTTTAAGTCACAATAACATAAATGTTACGTAAAAATGTTACATAAAATTCTAAAGCCTAGATCTCATTTGTGCGCAATATTTCAATCAATCATATCTTTTGTAACACAATTCGTTTAATGAGGTATGAATTATTAAACCCTAATAGGTGAACAAAATATTGTTTAATACTGAACCAAAACAGCTTATACAGGAGACCGCTTTCGAAAACTTAGCGCTATTATTATCCTACTAATATTATAAATGTGAAAGTGTGGATGTTTGGATGTTTGTTACTCAATCACGCCGCAACTACTGAACCGATTTGGCTGAAATTTTGAATGGAAAATTTTGAATTTTTTTTTTTGCAGGTTTCATTTAATTCATTAAGCTTTTTCTGCTGTCTGTTGTATTTTCTTTGCAGCGTCTTGAATCCCTTCCATATTTTTTTCACACTATCCTGCAGTTGTCGAATCTCTTTTCTATTCTTATATTCGATCTTGCGTTGGCTATTTCTAATATCTCTACGGTTAGGTTGTTGTTGTTGAAAGAGTCCTGAAGGTAGGTGTTCTGGGTCGTAGGTGCCTGTGTCTCGCTTTGGGCATTTTTTGCATTCTGATCTTGCTCTTTTCTTCGTAGTCGTAATTCCTGTTTCTATTCTTCTGTTAAGGTTCTTTGTTTTTTCTATAGTACTCAAGAGCTCTTGCGGCTGTTTTCTGTTTGATTTCTTTATATTTTTCGGGATTTTGGATTTTAAGTTTTTCTCTATAAAGTTTTTGCCTTTCGGCAGGAGTTTTTCGAGGCGGCATCTAAAAAAACAAATACAGTGAAAAAAATATCTAATACACAAAGTAAAATATCAAAACAATATGATGATAACTTTGTTCGACATAATTAAATGATTTTTTCAGGAAAGTATTACACATTAAGTATCTACTGCAGAAAATTAAACGATTAACAACACTAAAATCTAAATCCAATATTTTTATTCCGATTTGTTCCTTCACATGACTAGACAATTTAATCTGTCGGCAGTCAATATGTTTTTAATAAATTGAATGTGATCCCCTTAGCCTGAATTAATGTAGACTAGGCTTTATATCTGTTTTACATAACGTGACGTAAATTTACGTAACACGTTACATAAGTGTTATGTAAGTGTGACGTAAGTGTTATGTAAATTTGCAGTAAATCATCGATAACTTACTAAATCTGTAATATTTTCTAAGGACACTTGGTACTATTCTATTAAGCTTGTTTAAATGTATATTTCCATTTGAGTTCGCAATCAAAATTATTAAAACTTACCTTTAAAATCAATTAAAAACCACTCCGGAAAAAAAAGACGACACCACCTCGTAAACATAAACATGCCGACTGACGAAACAATATGGCGGTCTATGATTTGACAATGACATGACAGTCGTAAACTGTGTTGCCATAATGAGATTATGAATTCCCAACAAATGTATTTTTAAAAATAAGACAGTGAACTGGTTACGTAAAAAGTGTTACGTAAAACCTAAAAATTTGTTCAAGAAAGGAAATCTCCAAAATTTCGTAGTTAGAATATGAACAAAATAATAAAACCAGGTGATTTAGAAAGATAACTTCATATATATCTTCAAAAAATAATCATACAAATTTTAAACTGTAGTAGTATTTCTTAATGACTTCTAATTCCAAGTAAGTCGTAAAAAAGACAATACCATTTTATGTAAAATGCAACATTTTTTGAGATATAATTATATGTTTATAGTAGAATTTTCATTTGTATGATTAATTAATGTCGTGGCCTAAAAAGTATACTTAACATTACACAGGATTAAACTGATGAAAATCTTACCAAATGTCATACAGATCGAATAAGCTTAAGAGACAAGAAACAGACAAAAAAAGTGGAAAAAAACACGGCCTTACCCACATATTCTACAAATAAGGAAAAAATAAACTAGGTGAACCAAGGAGGGTTTCATTTAAATGATAGAGGGGGGGGGGGATACTTGATTCGGACAAATATCCACCTTGCAATGATATTCAAGAAATACACCAAAGAAAAGGAAATTAACCAAATAAAAAATGTAGTCGTAAACAACTTACAAAAAGAAGTGAAATCCCAGCAAAAACATTTTCATGTAAAATGTTGCCAAGACGAGAATATGTGGCTCACGCTATCAAAAAGTTATCAGATCTCATGTAGAGCAAGACTTCTAACTCTACACGCCCTAACTCTATAAATCCTAACTTTATAAACTCTACACTTTAGTCAAAATATATTATGTCTTGGCTGTTTCGTTACTGCCACATGGGTGTAAAGTAAAAATATTATTCACTGACTTTGTACTTTTCTGATATACAATTCCTAGTTTCTGTAGTAACGATTATTTATTAGATAGGTATTGAGTCTCCTCAGAAACTGCACTTAGGTTTTACTAACTGCATTGGTTTCAAATACTTCATCACACTTTGCAAAAGTGTGTTCCTTTGCTTTAGAGGATATTTTTAATAAATGGAAGTTTTTTCCCATAACAATGGTGATACCATTTCATTTTAATGTGAAATTTCTTGAATTTTGCATGATCCATTATGCCACTTGCAAAACTCTATTAGAAAAGTACAGCTGTGCTATTCTACAAAATGAAATAGCTGCCAGACAGCTGCCAACCGAATATGACATGCAAAATTGTACTCTATTACAACTGACAAATTCATAGATGCAGAGATGTACGCTCGTCGCTGTTTTGCAGAATAGCACGGCTGAACAGTGAATAAATTCTTCACTTTACGCCCATGTGACGTTACCGAAACAGCCAAGACATAATATAGTATTTTGACTAAAGTGTAGAGTTTATAAAGTTAGGATTTATAGAGTTAGGGCGTGTAGAGTTAGAAGTCTTGCTCTACATGAGATCTGATAACTTTTTGATAGCGTGAGCCACATATTCTCGTCTTGGCAACATTTTACATGAAAATGTTTTTGCTGGGATTTTATTATTACAAATGTTTGCTTCTTATCAAGTTTGTTTACATTACGGTAAGGTCCGTTTAATCTGAATGAGCTCAGTGCAACCGCGACAGTACAGTCACGTCGGTCGATCTTTCACTAGTTGACTAGTGTCTATAATTGTTATTGTTAGTAAGTTAAGCCGGCTGTCCGTCCAAGCAGCACACATTGTGGCGACTTGCAGGAGGTTTGTCTCTGCAACATAGTGAGTGATGGATCAACTAAGCTGAACTACGATCCGTAAACCGATATCCGGATCTGCGGACCATGCATCTCATACAAAACGTAGGATCCGTGGTCCACGTGTAAGATTTTGTCTGAATAAACCACCTAGCACTCAATGTCTCCATCCATTTCTTAATCGATCGGCCTCCTTACCATGAAATCACGCATCAATTGCATTTCTCCACTTTGTTTTTTGTAACCACAAAAAACTTAATAAACTGGTAACCTTCAAAACCAGGACTCCAGAATCCAGATTATCTGTACGATAAGCTATATTGGCGAAAGGCATTCTTGTATAACAGGGGATCACGTCTTTAGTTAACTTACCCACGTGGAAAATCGGCAATTTTTCCCAGTAGTTTTCGATATTATGTTGAGGATATTTATTCAGTAGGTACAGTTGCAAAAGAAGGGGGCATTATCGTGATTATACCAGTCTACGTCACTACGTATATGGCAGACAATGGAATTGAAATCGAAGTACTGAGTAGGGGAGTTAATTTATAATTTCACGGTTATTAAGAGTTTTTTATTGCTCTCAATAGAGGTCTTGGACGCCCCATGAACCCAAAAGTGGGTAAATTACTGATAACAAAATATTTATGTAAAAAGCTGTACAATCTATTTCGGTTTTCCCGTTTTGTTATTTCAGTTTGACCTGACACCTCGTTGATAATGATAGAAGGAGATCAGACTTTAGGTACTGTATATAGTCTTAAAAAGACTCTATTGACATCAATTAGGGAACGATTTAAATCTTCGCTCGAGGGCGTAAGTTTCTTTACTATACTCGTATGTTTTGCTATTTAAATCTTACAATGTATTTTGCGGTATTATAGAAGCAGGCGTTATTTTGCGGTAATCCATTATTAATTAGCAGGACCGATTAATTTGTTTTACTATAATCCGCTACTTGAAAAGATTCTGTATGGTACAATGGGTACAATATGCAGGAACGAAAGTGTGAGAAAATTGTGGTTAGTGCCCACATGAAACACCACACACAATTTTCTAACACTTTCTTCGACGCAGGTTTCGTCCCGACACCGGGACATCCTCAGGATATTATGTTGATTTCGCATTGACGATTAATCTGCCTTACTCGTACCTATAATAATTTTAAAGTGTCCTTCTTAGCTTTTATCCAAGCATATGCGAGGG
The DNA here is from genome assembly GCA_963855885.1 of Coenonympha glycerion. Lineage (NCBI taxonomy): Eukaryota > Metazoa > Arthropoda > Insecta > Lepidoptera > Nymphalidae > Coenonympha > Coenonympha glycerion. Next base: position 12,652,821 of record OY979630.1, on the reverse strand, counting down.
TCAGTCAATGTGAGTCCACCTTTTCTTTGAACGTCCGCGGGAACGTTGTCGAGCGACAGGCAAATTTAGGCATTTGTGTGACCCATGCAGGTCTGCGGGTGACACGTAACATGGGCAAACCATCTCAAACAAGATACGTGAACTTTATCGGCAATATCTCTCATGTCAAGGCGTATGTGCTCCTTAGTGGTTACGAATTCTGCCAAGGCCCAAGACCTCTTGAAATCCGCAATAAGTTTCGTCAGCGTTGGCCAGGGGCCAGGGCTCGCTCCTATAGCCATAGAGCATTCAAGTATTGATTGCCTTGCATATTGAGCTTAATGCTCTTGTAGACGACCCCTTTTAGGCATATCGAAACTTTTGGGTCACAGGTAAATTTTATAATGATTTCAGAAAATGATCTTGCGGTCCGCGTTAAAAAAGACGAATATTATCACGAGGATATTTTTCAGGTTATCGCCATGATAGCTCGTAGGCTCATGATAGCGCTGTGTGTTGGTGCAATAGTGGTGCAGGCGCATGCCGCAGCACTTCCGGCTCAAAATGACTATATAGTGTTTCGTGATGATGGGAAGGTACGTAAGAATAGACAATAGCTGATATAGCCGCAATTACACTTATTAATAAATATATATGTTTTTTTTAGGTTACAAATAACGCGAATCCTAATGTCGACCTTAGCCCGTTTGATTCTATCAAAGTAATGGAGATGCGCGTGCGGTCGGAGATCGCGCTGCGCTACGCGCGCACGTCGGTGGTGACGCGCGTGCGGAACCCCGACGCGCGCGCGCAGGAGGCCACGTTCCGCATGCTGCTGCCCGACACCGCCTTCATCAGTAACTTTACCATGTACGTGCTTGTGACTAATATACCTCAACAAGACCATATGAGCCGATTCAACTGTCGGAGATGCGCGTGCGGTCGGAGATCGCGCTGCGCTACGCGCCCACGTCAGTGGTGACGCGCGTGCGGAACCCCGACGCGCGCGCGCAGGAGGCCACGTTCCGCATGCTGCTGCCCGACACCGCCTTCATCAGTAACTTTACCATGTACGTGCTTGTGACTAATATACCTCAACAAGACCATATGAGTCGATTCAACTGTCGGAGATGCGCGTGCGGTCGGAGATCGCGCTGCGCTACGCGCGCACGTCGGTGGTGACGCGCGTGCGGAACCCCGACGCGCGCGCGCAGGAGGCCACGTTCCGCATGCTGCTGCCCGACACCGCCTTCATCAGTAACTTTACCATGTACGTGCTTGTGACTAATATACCTCAACAAGACCATATGAGTCGATTCAACTGTCGGAGATGCGCGTGCGGTCGGAGATCGCGCTGCGCTACGCGCGCACGTCGGTGGTGACGCGCGTGCGGAACCCCGACGCGCGCGCGCAGGAGGCCACGTTCCGCATGCTGCTGCCCGACACCGCCTTCATCAGTAACTTTACCATGTACGTGCTTGTGACTAATATACCTCAACAAGACCATATGAGTCGATTCAACTGTCGGAGATGCGCGTGCGGTCGGAGATCGCGCTGCGCTACGCGCGCACGTCGGTGGTGGCGCGCGTGCGGAACCCCGACGCGCGCGCGCAGGAGGCCACGTTCCGCATGCTGCTGCCCGACACCGCCTTCATCAGTAACTTTACCATGTACGTGCTTGTGACTAATATACCTCAACAAGACCATATGAGCCGATTCAACTGTCGGAGATGCACGTGTCTTTGATGAAAAATGAGCTTCAAAATTTGATATTTTTTAAAACGTTCGTCAAAAGGTATATTAGGTATCAGCAAATGTTTAAAAACGTCGTTCAGTCAATAAGATAAAGTAGATCAATGCGTTCAATAGGTAAGTACAAGGAATTGTCATTTTCACTCATCTCTCATAGCATCTCTCTTGTTGACTAGCGCTTTCAGTTTGGCTTAAAAAACCGCGTACCTACTTAAGGGAATATTTTCCACAATGATTTAATAAATGAAATATTGATGATTACAAAAGTGATTGAATTAGGTATCTTTTATCTTATAATATAAACATTTTAAAAACATTAAAGCTAAGTATAACTTTAATGTTTTACTAGCTGTTACCCGCGGCTCCGCCCGCGTGATGTACGGTTTAAGTAACTTTAATGTTTTTAAACTTTCAAATTGGCTTATTTGATTTAATTGAAATATTTAGGATTTAGATAAATTATTTTTTAGGATTTTAGGTGGGACGTCCTATACAGCGTATGTTAAAAAAAAGGAAGAAGCTGCGCAGATTTATCGTCAGGCAGTTTCAGAGGGGGCGGCCGCAGCTCATGTAGCTACCAAGTAAGCACAGCCATACACTCGTACACCCGTCGAATCCTCTTTTATAGGAAGGAACTATATTTTATAATAAAAAAAACCGGCCAAGTGCGAGTCGGACTCACGCACCGAGGGTTCCATACCATAAAAGAAGTAAAACGTTGAAAGAATCACTTTTGTTCATGAATTTGAGTATTAATTTACGTGTAGACACTTTTGTTTGCGAACCGCAAACCTAACTTTGTTTTGGTGGTTTATTGTTATTATCAAAAAAAGTGTAATAATAAGAGAGTTGATTTTATTTTTCCTGTAAGATATATACGTATGTTCCTATTGATCATAATTATTTCAGATTTTTTTAACGATAAACTTCGGAGATAAGGGGGAACGGTATTGCCCAATAAATCAAAAACTATCGGGCACAAAAATAAATAAAAATCGGTTTTAGAATACACAAGTAACGCCCTTTCATATGATACCCCACTTAATATTGTTATCTCATTTTGAAATTTCAACAACCCATTTTACCCTCCCCCCCCCCTCCTTTTAAATAAAAATAATAGTGACCCGACGTCATTGCAATCATAAAATGATTTACAAAATTTTATGATTGCAATGACGTTGGGTCACTAATTACCTAAAACTATTCATTTTAAGCATTAGGTACCTATGTTTATTCGTATGTGTTCATCTTCATACTCATATACACGTAACACCTCTGTATCGTTAGTTAGCAACTCGCACTGAGTAACAAAACTCAGGATCCTATTTTTATCCTAGTTCCTATTTTTGTATTATTTTTTCAAAACTTAGTACGATTACAAAAAATCAGCCTACCTACTCATCCTCTTGAATTTCACACACATAGTGCGTTCAATCCAGGAAGATGCGCTCCTTTAGAATCAGTTATACGCCTGTACAGGTTTTTGTACGAATTTCGAGTCAATTACAGCCAGCGCCATCTATTGACAACCGAATGTCAGCGACTGGCCATAGATGGCGCTGGCTGTAAATGTATGAAGGAATTCGATTCTTTTGTGCGATGCAAGTCTACTCGAAATTCGAAAAAAAACTTGCAGGTACTAACCCCTCTGTACGAGTAAGTATGGTAACAAATTCTAGCACCTTATAACTTAACAGAGCTCGCGACTCGTACGAATTCACGGTGTCAGTGAACGTGGAGGGCAACAGCACCGCGGAGTTCGACCTGCGGTACGAGGAGTTGCTGGTGCGGCGCAGCGGGCTGTACCACCACGCCGTCAACCTGCAGCCGGGCTCCCTCGTGCCCGACATGGAGGTGCTCGTGCACATCAAGGAGTCGCAGAAGATCACTAAACTGCGAGTGCCTGAAGTGAGGACCGGCAACGAAATTGACGCTACCGAAGACGATCCACGTGAGAATACTTGTTCTTGGTGATTTTTTTATTCCTTTTTGTTTAGTTAAGCACTGTCATGAACAGTTACGATAAACTCCAATAAAGGATCTACTTCAATAAAGGTGGGTCTACGCTAGGCGAACCGAGCACAAGCCGAACACAATTTGTCTAGTGTGGACCGACTTATAAGCCTCAAAAAACTTACATCGAGAAGCCGAGAACGGCTCCGCTTGTGCTTCGCTCGTGCTCGATTCGTCTAGCGTAGACCCACTAATGGGTAGCTTCTCAGTTCTCGCCGATCATCCAAGCCATGCAAGCAAACCTTAATCATCATCTCTTCCCACATTTATTTCTGGGAGATCTCCTAAGAACCGCATCAATGCCTTCCTTAATTTCCAACTTGTCCTCTCTTCAAATAAATGTCTCTAAATTACAGAAAACTCAAAAGCTGTTACTCGATACTCGACCAGCAAACGTGAGGTCACCGTAACTTTTGCTCCCGATCTTGCAGAGCAGGAGAGACTCGCTCAAATATACGAGGTAAGCTATATATGGAGATGTATATATGGAGACACTGAATGTGATGCTAAATGTAAATAGTATGTTTCATTACAAGTGCGGAAAGGCTGTTATTGCAAAGAGTTCCGACAAATGTCTACCCGAGCCGAGGCGCAGCCGAAAGCGAGGGTTGACAGTCGGAACAAGCTGCAATGACGGTTCCGCACGTGTACTGAACGATTATTTTTAATACAGTTGCGAAAAAATGAAGCAATTTAATAAAATAATAAAAACACAATAAACTCAACTAACTTAACATTTTCTGAAAAACTATTTGCTTTTTTCGCTTTTCGACTTTTTGACTTTTCCGGTAAAATGTTCTCCGAAGCATTTTGTGCAATTATACTGAGTTCCGGTGGTGTTAATTCGAAAAAACTAGGGTCGAAATTACTCATTTTGTGCAACAAACAACTAAACTCGCAAAGAAAATTTCTGAAAAATGGCGCCAACCGTAAATTATAAGCAGTTTTTTTTTCTTCATCCATTCTGGTGATTTAAAAAAAAACAAAAAAAAAATTTGGTCATAGACTAAAATATAATATTCTGGTACGCAAAGGGAACTATGCCCATACAGCCAAGTCTTCAGTAGAGTTTTTTTTATTGATATGAAATGAAAATGAAATTTAATGAGATGAAATGAAACCTAAGCAAACTAATTCAATCAAATCTGATATTGAAACAAATTAGTAGCTTCTTTTTAGAAATATACGTATTTGCATGAATCATAAAAACTTCTATGAATTTTTTTAGTAAAAGCTTCATGGTTGGTTTTTCTTTTTAATAGACATTATTTTGACAGTTGGGAAAGATAACGCACGAGTTCGAGAAAGGTAAAAAAAAAAGCACGAGTATGTAATAGCCCACATCCCGAACGCTATACGTCCCTGCAATACGCCACTTTTTGAGCAACTGTATTAAAAAATATATTGTGGCGTTGGCGAGTGCAGGGAAAGAGTGCGTGCACAGCGCACACTGCACTTTATGCACTGCACTGTCATAGCAACACTGTTTAAAGACTTATTAGCACAGTTTCAATATATACAGTCCGACAAGGCTCTCTTGGCACTTGAATGACATTGTCAGGAGGCCGTTGTTATAGAATAAATGCAGCTATAAAAATTCAATCTGATTTTTATTTTATTTTAGTTAATATTAAGCAAAACCAACACAACATGTTATATTAGAGATATACTGACAGAACAAACTATCAAACAGTATCACAATATAGCGGCGTTAGGTCCAATTTTGGCCACGCGCCAAGATAGCCTGTCGCACTGTACCTACCAACCTCCTGATACTAAATAGTATTGACACTAATATGAACTGTTCGTATTTCAGCGTAAATCTAAAGATAACAGTTCATTGGACGCGTTCATTGGTTTTAGTAGCAAAGAGGATGAACAAGACGAACTAGAGAGTACGAGTACGTTGCTTGGCCAGTTCGTAGTGCAATATGACGTCGAGCGGACCAATAATGGTGAAATCTTGGTAAGTACACTAGACCCAAAGGATGTTAAATTTATTTCAACCACGAACTCATGGTTATTTTTTGCTGCTAACTAACATTGAGTGGGAGCGGCGTCACGATAGATCGTGTGCGGTCAACGTCTCACCAGAGACTGCAACAAATCTGAAGCCACAATCAGCAGAAGAAGAAGTTCTCTGGCTATATCTGAAAAGTTAGGCTCGTTTTCACCAACACCTTAAGAAACGCCTAGGTCGATAGGTGGCAGTTTTCATTTACAACAACTTTCACCCAAGGGCTTAAGGTTTCCCTTAAAATGTTGGTGAAAAGGAGCATGAAAAAGATAAAGTTGTCAAGATGTACCCCAAATCCTATACCTTTAAACGAGCAATTCTTGTATATACAATGATTATATATTTCTATATAATCTGGATCTCGGAAACGGCTCGAACGATTTTCATGAAATTTAGTATACTGGGGGTTTTGGGGGCGATAAATCGGTCTAGCTTGATTCATTTTTAATAAATGTCGAATTTACCAAAAAAAAAATATGACTCTTGCTGCCATCTATTGGCCAGTATTTATAGGTACTACAGAGCGAAGCTCGGTCACCCAGATTTTATTTTTAAATCCGCAAAACTAGATAGAGCAGCAAAAAATACATGTTATAACATTTTCAGGTAAACGACGGATATTTCGTTCACTTTTTGGCCCCATCTTCGCTGCCTCCATTGAGTAAATATGTGGTATTCGTCCTTGACACTTCCGTGTCAATGCTTGGCCGAAAAATCGAGCAGCTCCGTACCGCCATGACGGCCATACTCTCCGACCTCAACCCGAACGACTATTTTAATATCGTCGAATTTAACTCCGCCATTAAGGTAAGGTTGTTATCATGGATCTTGGTCCAAGAACTGTGAACTGAGTTTGAACTCGAGGTTACGAGCAAAATTCAGCCCTATCTCTTCATCTATCCGAATTGTTAGACAAACACAATTAGTGATCGTTCAATTCACGAAGGTGCTCCCCACATCTTGACAATCGTTTTATATTTCATGCGATTCTGCAGGAGTAAGTGAGATAGCAATATTGTTTTTAAGTGGTTGAGACGGAGTGGGGCGCGTCTTAGTAGATTGAATTGCCTATAAATACGCTTATTCTGTATCTGTGCCTAGCAGCGTAATATCAAAGATAAGTTTGGGTGACCATGACCAATAACCATGGGTGGCCATGACAAGATGGAAAAGACCGCTCGCTTCGCTCTTGTGGTATTATTAGTTACTATTTCAACTGCGTTAGCTATTGTCTGTTACTTCTCACATAGTTATTTCAACCAAGAACTCATCAGTGGGTTTTCTTTTACCAGATTCACAACTTAAGTGAAGCAGATGAAGTAATGTCGTATACGGACGATCAGCCCCGCTCGCTGGTTGCGCCGGCGCGCGCCTCGCCGGAAAACATTCAGAGAGCGAAACTTATTGTGTCAGAATTTGATGCCTCAGGAGGTAAACCATTAAGGCGGTGGTCTATAACAGACGCGTTAGATCGCGTCCGACGTTACGCTTTACGCGGCCTATAAATGCTTACTTGTAGGTTTTTGATTTCCTTGTTGGATAAAAAGAAGACGTGTGGCACTCGGGGACTGCCGCGGTAAAGCTATTGCATAGATACAACCAATGCCACCTAGAGGCGATTTGCAGAACTAAAGAGACAAGCGTGATATTTCAAAAAGTCATTAAACGTTCTGCTATTCATCGATAAAGGCAATACGTGAAAAATTGTGCTAAATTTCTATAGGGCTTCAAAACATTTTAAAGTTATCCTTAAAATAAGAACTTTATGGTTGATTTCACATTTACTTATAATTTTCTTCTAGAACATTGTCATTCAAATTTCGCTATTCAGCCAGTACTGTATCACATAACATATCTGTTAAAGTACGAGGCCGGGATTATTTATTATACACAATAAACTTCATTGTAAGATATTAGAGAATTATATTTTATTAAATTAATATTTTACAAATATATTTTTTCTATTCAGACATTACGAAGGTGATTGACAAGTTTTCTTTTTCATAAGTGACATAATAAACATTGATACAAAACGAACCTTATTTTAACACACCTCCTTGAGTTTTGTATCTGTTACATTGTTATAATACTTATTCAATTAACATAAATTAATTACTCAATCATCATTTAACAATATTTTTGCAAAGAAACTTAAAATAGAATAAAAATAGTTATCTTTTTCAACAATATCAATTAATTATGGAACATTAAATAACATCAATACATTATAATAAACTTAATCAATAAACATTTATAAAATCTCTTAAATACGTAAATTTATTTTTGCCTAAGGCCTTTGTTAATATATCAGCTAGCTGTTCGTCTGTATGTATCTTTGTTACGCATATAATACCCTTTTTTTCATAATCGTTTATAAAATGATAACTTACATCAATGTGTTTTGAATTTTTACAAAATTTTCCATGTTTTGAAAGAGCTATGGCACCACTATTGTCTTCATAAATTTTAATTGGATTTTTTATATCAACATCTAAATTTTTTAAAATTCCTATGACTGGTAAAATTTCAGACACACAATCTGCCAATGCGTAGTATTCTGCATGCGTTGATGCGCGTGATACAATTTTCTGTTTCTGTGTTTTCCACATTACTGGATTGTTGTATACTCTTAATATCATTCCAGTAGTTGATTTGCGATCATTTTTGTCAGCTGCCCAATCAGCATCAGCAAAAGCATCAAAACATTCTTCATATTCATCATTATAATTTAGTTTTAGATCACGGGTATTATATAAATATTTCAGAACTCGTAAAGCATATTTGTAATGTGTTTCATTGTAAGCATTTTGAAAACGACTAAGATAATTTACACAATATGAAATATCTGGGCGCGTTCCGCTTGCTATGTACATAAGCGCTCCAATCAAATTTCTATATTTCAAATTACTATTATTTATTTCTCCAGGTTCAATTGATAAATTTTGTTCCATAGGTGTTTCTTTTACTTCTTAGAATCCTTTATTTTATACTTTTCAGCTAAACTTTCTATATAATTATAACTATTAATTATTGACTCAAAGTCATTTTCTTCAATTCCGGATTATAATCAATATCAATTCCCAAATATTGTTTTACTTTCCCTAGGTCTTTCATGCGAAACCTTTTGTTCAATAGTCTTTTCATAATTTGAATTGTATTTTCATTTTTTGCACAGATCAAAATGTCATCTACATATAAACAAACATATACTTTTTCATTATCAATACATCCTATGTATAAACAATAATCGTAGTCGGACCTTACAAAGTTAATGGTTAACATAAATTCATTATAACATTCGTACCAATCCCTTGGGCTCTCTCTCAATCCATATAACGCCTTTTTTAGTTTGTAGACCTTATTATTTCCAGTTTCATAACCATCTGGTGGATAAATATAGACTTCAGATTTAATAATTCCATTTAAAAAAGCTGTTTCAACATCCATACTTTCTAAATGCCAACCTCTTACACATGCAATTGACATTAAAACTTTCATAGTTATCATTCTAGCTACGGGTGAATATATTTCTTCATTTTCATCATAAACTTGTTGAAAACCTTTTGCTACTACACGTGCTTTATATCTTCCATTTGATTTTATTCTGAAAATCCATTTTACTTCAATCACATTCTTATTCATTGGTTCATCGACAACTTCCCATGTTTCATTTTGTTTTAAACTATTTATTTCGTCATCCATTGCTTTCTTCCATTTTTTGGATTCCGAACTTTTTATTGCTTCATCGTAAGTTTCTGGTATACTAGCATCACAAACGTTTACATAAACAACATGATCATTAAATCTTTCCGGTAATCTTCTTTCTCTTTTGGGACGACTTCGATTATTCACCTCCTCAACTCTAAGTTTTATTCTTTCTTCTTCTTCATCATCTTCAATAGTGTCGTAAAATTCTTCTTTATCATCATCACTCCTTTCTTTTAATGTATTATTATTATCATATTGAATTTGTTTATCATCATTTTCTTCATTAATAATTTTTCTTTCACAATTCTCTCCTTCATTATTAATACTGAATCTAATAACTTCTGCTTCAGGATCAATAAAAATTACATGACGACTGATAATTATTTTATCTTCTGTTAGAATTTTATATCCAGTTTCGGTATAACCTACTAAAGTTCCTTTTATTCCTTTTGACGTTCTTTTTTCTTCAGGTATTCTAACAAAACATTTACTTCCATATATTCTTAAATTTTTTATATCTGGTTTCCTCCTGTAAAATATTTCGAAAGGACTTTTCTTCTCCAAGGTATTTGTTAATATTCTGTTTCCTAAATATGCGGCAGTTAATATACATTCAGGCCAATATTTCTTTTCTAAATTTGCTTCTGCCATTAGGCATCTAGCTCTATCCATAATAGTTCTATTATATCTTTCTGCTACTCCATTAAGTTCATGAGTATAGGGAGGTGCTGTTTTTATATATATTCCTGTCTCTTTTGCGAATTCAAAGAAATCTCTGTTAATATATTCTCGACCATTATCACATCTCACTTCTTTAATTCTCCGTCCTGTCTGATTTTGAACTGTTTTAACATAAGTTTTGAAACAATCAAATACATCACTTTTATTTTTTATAACACAAACAACTGCATACCTACTGTAGTCATCAATAAATGATACAAAATATCTTTGATCATTATAGCCTACTGGAGTTATTGGACCATTTAAATCTGTATGTACAATTTCTAAAATATCAGTAGCCCTTCTCCGATTGTTTTCAAAAGGTAAATTTGTCATTTTATTTTGTAAACAAATTTCACATTGTACGTAATTTTCATTTAATTTTTCGGGTAACCCATCTAAAATATTATGCCTACACATTATTTTTAATTTCCCAAAGTTAACATGACCTAATAATCGGTGCAATTTTTCTTTTTCCTTTAGTGATACATTAGATTCGCTTACATATATATTTTTATCATTAACTACCTGACATTCCAATTCATACAATTTGTTTTTTTTATTAGCTACTGCTATTAATTTATGTAGTGAATTATATATAAGTGCTGTTTGGTTTTGAAATTTAACCATATTGCCTTTATTGACAATTGATGATACGCTTAACAAATTTCTTTTCATATCTGGTACATAATATATGTTATCTACTGTTATTTTATGTTTTTTATTATTAACCTGACATGTCATCATAACTGTTCCTATTTTAGTTGATTTTAATATATACCCATCGCCTACTTTAATATCTATTGAATTATCTAATACTTTATACTCACAAAATAAATTATCGTTATTTATAATATGATTACTACATCCGCTATCAATCAGCCAAGTAACTTCGTCTGATTTTTCTGATTCATTATATAAATTCATTACTTCTGCTATAAAACCATTATCGCCATTATCACTTCTATATTGTCCATGTTGACCTCTAAAATAACGATTTCCTCTGCCTCGATATCTGTTTGATATATAATTTTGTCCTCTTGTATATTGTCCACGTGTATAATAGTTTTGTCCTCTTGTATGCTGTCCAGGTGTATAACAGTTTTTTCCTCTTGTAAATTGTCCATGTGAATAATAATTATGTCCTCTTGATAAATAGTTTTGCCGTCTTGTCGTTGTCCTGTTCAATCCATGTGTTCTTTGTCTGCTGTTACTCTGAAAAACTTGTTGCTCGTGTTCTGTATCATTCTTTTTGTACTCCAAAATGAGTTTTGATTTGACATATTCTACAGTTTGGTCTGATTTAGGCAATGCATCTACAATATTTACTATGTGTGAGAATTTGTCTGGTAATGTTAGCAATAAATAATTAAGTTTGTCTTCTTCGTTTATAATATCTCCTGCAGTTTTTAATTCATTTATAATAGTTTCAAATTTTTGAAAGAATTCTATCGGGTCTCCTTCTTTGAATTTCATATCGAGCAATTTTCTTTTTAGTAGAAGTTTATTTGCACATCCTTTTAACAAATATAACTCATCAAATTTTTTTATCATTTTATATGCTGTGTCCTCATTTAAAATTATATTAAGTTGCGAATTGTTAACACTCATAACAATATAGTTTTTTGCTTTTAAATCTATATCTGGTTTAGTTTCTTCATTTTCAATGGCCTCATCACATTTTTTTAGTTTTAAAAATAATTTTAGTCGAAATTTCCATAAGTCGTAATTAGCTCCGTCGAAAATGGGTATTTTAATCTCCTCTTTACTATCCATTTTAATAACTCTTCTTCCTTTATCTTTACCTACGTTTTATTTTCTTATATTTTTCCAATTCTCCTTCAATTTTTTTATCTATAATATTTTCGCAGCTTACCATATCTTACTATCTTGGACGATCTGCTACCATGTTAAAGTACGAGGCCGGGATTATTTATTATACACAATAAACTTCATTGTAAGATATTAGAGAATTATATTTTATTAAATTAATATTTTACAAATATATTTTTTCTATTCAGACATTACGAAGGTGATTGACAAGTTTTCTTTTTCATAAGTGACATAATAAACATTGATACAAAACGAACCTTATTTTAACACATGGATTGAACAGGACAACGACAAGACGGCAAAACTATTTATCAAGAGGACATAATTATTATTCGCATGGACAATTTACAAGAGAAAAAAACTGTTATACACCTGGACAGTATACAAGAGGACAAAACTATTATACACGTGGACAATATACAAGAGGACAAAATTATATATCAAACAGATATCGAGGCAGAGGAAATCGTTATTTTAGAGGTCAACATGGACAATATAGAAGTGATAATGGCGATAATGGTTTTATAGCAGAAGTAATGAATTTATATAATGAATCAGAAAAATCAGACGAAGTTACTTGGCTGATCGATAGCGGATGTAGTAATCATATTATAAATGACGATAATTTATTTTGTGAGTATAAAGTATTAGATAATCCAATAGATATTAAAGTAGGCGATGGGTATATATTAAAATCAACTAAAATAGGAACAGTTATGATGACATGTCAGGTTAATAATAAAAAACATAAAATAACAGTAGATAACATATATTATGTACCAGATATGAAAAGAAATTTGTTAAGCGTATCATCAATTGTCAATAAAGGCAATATGATTAAATTTAAATATCAAACAGCACTTATATATAATTCACTACATAAATTAATAGCAGTAGCTAATAAAAGAAACAAATTGTATGAATTGGAATGTCAGGTAATTAATGATAAAAATATATATGTAAGTGAATCTAATGTATCACTAAAGGAAAAAGAAAAATTGCACCGATTATTAGGTCATGTTAACTTTGGGAAATTGAAAATAATGTGTAGGCATAATATTTTAGATGGGTTACCCGAAAAATTAAATGAAAATTGCGTACAATGTGAAATTTGTTTACAAAATAAAATGACAAATTTACCTTTTGAAAACAATCGGAGAAGGGCTACTGATATTTTAGAAATTGTACATACAGATTTAAATGGTCCAATAACTCCAGTAGGCTATAATGATCAAAGATATTTTGTATCATTTATTGATGACTACAGTAGGTATGCAGTTGTTTGTGTAATAAAAAACAAAAGTGATGTATTTGATTGTTTCAAAACTTATGTTAAAGCAGTTCAAAATCAGACAGGACGGAGAATTAAAGAAGTGAGATGTGATAATGGTCGAGAATATATTAACAGAGATTTCTTTGAATTCGCAAAAGAGACAGGAATATATATAAAAACAGCACCACCCTATACTCATGAATTTAATGGAGTAGCAGAAAGATATAATAGAACTATTATGGATAGAGCTAGATGCCTAATGGCAGAAGCAAATTTAGAAAAGAAATATTGGCCTGAATGTATATTAACTGCCGCATATTTAGGAAACAGAATATTAACAAATACCTTGGAGAAGAAAAGTCCTTTCGAAATATTTTATCGGAGGAAACCAGACATAAAAAATTTAAGAATATATGGAAGTAAATGTTTTGTTAGAATACCTGAAGAAAAAAGAACGTCAAAATTGAATCCAAAAGGAATAAAAGGAACTTTAGTAGGTTATACCGAAACTGGATATAAAATTCTAATAGAAGATAAAATAATTATCAGTCGTCATGTAATTTTTATTGATCCTGAAGCAGAAGTTATTAGATTCAGTATTAATAATGAAGAAGAGAATTGTGAAAGAAAAATAATTAATGAAGAAAATAATGATAAACGAACTCAAAATGATAAAAATAATACATTAAAAGAAAGGAGTGATGATGATAAAGAAGAATTTTACGACACTATTGAAGATGATGAAGAAGAAGAAAGAATAAAACTTAGAGTTGAGGAGGTGAATCAACGAAGTCGTCCCAAAAGAGAAAGAAGATTACCGGAAAGATTTAATGATCATGTTGTTTATGTAAACGTTTGTGATGCTAGTATACCAGAAACTTACGATGAAGCAATAAAAAGTTCGGAATCCAAAAAATGGAAGAAAGCAATGGATGACGAAATAAATAGTTTAAAACAAAATGAAACATGGGAAGTTGTCGATGAACCAATGAATAAGAATGTGATTGAAGTAAAATGGATTTTCAGAATAAAATCAAATGGGAGATATAAAGCACGTGTAGTAGCAAAAGGTTTTCAACAAGTTTATGATGAAAATGAAGAAATATATTCACCCGTAGCTAGAATGATAACTATGAAAGTTTTAATGTCAATTGCATGTGTAAGAGGTTGGCATTTAGAAAGTATGGATGTTGAAACAGCTTTTTTAAATGGAACTATTAAATCTGAAGTCTATATTTATCCACCAGATGGTTATGAAACTGGAAATAATAAGGTCTACAAACTAAAAAAGGCGTTATATGGATTGAGAGAGAGCCCAAGGGATTGGTACGAATGTTATAATGAATTTATGTTAACCATTAACTTTGTAAGGTCCGACTACGATTATTGTTTATACATAGGATGTATTGATAATGAAAAAGTATATGTTTGTTTATATGTAGATGACATTTTGATCTGTGCAAAAAATGAAAATACAATTCAAATTATGAAAAGACTATTGAACAAAAGGTTTCGCATGAAAGACCTAGGGAAAGTAAAACAATATTTAGGAATTGATATTGATTATAAACCGGAATTGAAGAAAATGACTTTGAGTCAATGCAAGTATATAGAAAGTTTAGCTGAAAAGTATAAAATAAAGGATTCTAAGAAGTATGAAACACCTATGGAACAAAATTTATCAATTGAACCTGGAGAAATAAATAATAGTAATTTGAAATATAGAAATTTGATTGGAGCGCTTATGTACATAGCAAGCGGAACGCGCCCAGATATTTCATACTGTGTAAATTATCTTAGTCGTTTTCAAAATGCTTACAATGAAACACATTACAAATATGCTTTACGAGTTCTGAAATATTTATATAATACCCGTGATCTAAAACTAAATTATAATGATGAATATGAAGAATGTTTTGATTCTTTTGCTGATGCTGATTGGGCAGCTGACAAAAATGATCGCAAATCAACTACTGGAATGATATTGAGAGTATACAACAATCCAGTAATGTGGAAAACACAGAAACAGAAAATTGTATCACGCGCATCAACGCATGCAGAATACTACGCATTGGCAGATTGTGTGTCTGAAATTTTACCAGTCATAGGAATTTTAAAAAATTTAGATATTGATATTAAAAAACCCAAACATTGTCGACTTTAATTAGAATGTTCCGCGTATAGACGAATCTGTTCAGAGTAATCTTAGGAAGTTTTTATCACTACTGTACGGATTTTGTACGCTTATCTATAGTAGAAAAATGATTTTTCATTGCGGTAATAGACTACAGTAAATTTATTTAAGAATTATTAAAGTTTCTTTAGGGAGCCAATTTTAAAAGAAAAATGGACCGAAGCTACTGGAAGGCTACATAAGTTCCCTTCAAAAACAAGTGAAATCTGCTCCGACCATTTTTTTGGAAAAGGATTTTATTGTTAAGAAAAGTGCACGCACACACGCACGACTATACACACACTGGTGCGTGTATAGTCGCAGTCACAGTCAACAGGCCTAGAATCACGTGATTCTAGGCCTGCCCCCAACAGTGTTAAATTAAAGTTGACACTTGAGTGACAGTGTTTCAAGGATATTTGAGTTTTACTTTCCCTCATAATATTACATGAAACAATGTTTTGTATTTCAAATCGGTCTTTACTCAGTTTATTTTTTGGTAAATATAACATTTTCTGAAAATAATCCCAGCTAGATCGATTTATCGTCCCCGAAACCTCCTGTATACCGTTCATGAAAATCGTTGGAGCTGTTTCCGAGATTCAAATATATACACGAATTGCTCGTTTGAAGACATAAGATTAAACAAAGTTTTGTATGTAGCAACTATTATGATAAAAAGTTTTCTCAAATTAGGTAATAGTAAAGGTTCTTTTCCTTCAACAGTTCTCTGTTTGGCCCATTGTGTTATTTTATGTGATTTTTTATGACTTAGGAGAAATTAATTAAATCAGATTTTTTCAATATTGATTTTTTCATCTTTATCGATAATTTTACGAGTCACGGTTAAGATGCATCACTATACTTTGACAGTTATCAAATATTAAAGTTTATTCTTTGCCATTGAAATTTTAACCTTAATTACATAAAAACAGAGTTCCTAAAAAAATCTTTAAAATACGAATCAACTAGCGCTGGTGCGGGCAGCGGAACTATAGGTATATTTAAAGTCAACTTTAATGGAAATATAAGTCGGAGTGGCAGGTTATTTTCGTTACGGTTTTTCTGGATTCGGTCCACCCGTCAAGGCCCGCGATAGAAGCTATGCAATAGCTTAATAAAGCAATATTAAAATGGAGTAATATTAAGCCAATTTATTTATGAGAGTATTTACAAAAGTAATTGCGTGCATTGTTTCATAATGTTGATCAAGATAGGAGGCGAAAATTATCTATGTATCATAAAAATAATTTTAATTCAACAGCTACGGATATTTACGGTGCCCTAGATGTGGCTCTGAACCTCACCAAGTATGTTGTACCGTATTACGAAAAAACAGAAGCGGCAAACACAAATGCAAGTTCCAGTAGTAATCAAGAAACCACTGCAGACAAAGTGACAAGTAAAAGTAAGTTGTTCCGACTTCCAAAAAAAGGAGTCTCAATTCCTTACAACATCATCTCACCCACTCGGCGAATAGTTTGTTGACATGGAATCACACCAACATGATACCAACCTAGGTCGGTAACTTGTGCAAAAATAGGATTTTTCCTCCGTTTTACTAGCATAGGTACAACCCAGTGAGGGTTGCTAACTAACAAACTGAACGATACAGAATCAGATCACTATCCTAAAGTAGGTAATATTATTGTAATATTGTTTTATGACATTGTATGAAAATGTCAAAACAATATTGCTTTAAGTCACGGTGGTAGGCCGGCAATGCTGACATGGGCTGGACGGCTGGAGTAGGTATTATACTTAACATCAGTTGAACGTCTAGCTCGCCTCGTCATTTAAATATTTACAATACAAATGAGCTTATTTTTCAGGTGTAGAGTGTGAACCTATCATTATCTTTTTGACGGATGGCAGCGCTACTTTGGGTGAACTGAATAACTCTCAAATTGTTTATTTAATCACTGCGAAGAACTCTGGTGGTAAACGGTCATCAATATACTCGCTGGCTTTTGGTGAGTGTCGCAAGAAATGGATTTTGATTAGCAGATTTTGGAGATTTGGGGGGAAGGGGTGATCTTTTTTCGATGTTGTTCGCAATAAATCATTGGGAATGTCTAAAAAAACTCCCCGCCCCCCCTTTATCTCTGAAGTCTATAGCAATCAAAAAATTTGAAATAATTATAATATTATTGTTTTATCTTACTGTTACTAAGTTTAGTTTGCGGCTTTTTACAGGCGATGACGCGGACCGCGTGTTCCTGCGCGAGTTGTCTCTGCGCAACGAGGGCTTCATGCGACACATCTACGAGGCGGCCGACGCGTCGCTGCAGCTGCACGACTTCTACCGACAGGTGGCGTCGCCGCTGCTCGCCGACGTCAGGTTCCTGTACCCTCGCAAACAGGTCATTATGATAGGAATCAGGAACCTCTTTTTAACTCGGTGGTAGTTTTTCTGATGTGTCTAACACAGAAAAGTGTTCAACAAGGATGAATTTTATCGCCAATGCTTTTTAACATCTATGGATAGTAGGTACATCATCAAGAAAACAAATGGAAGGCTGGGAAGGAAGGTTCCAACTTCGCGGAAAGAGGGTATCAAACTTACGTTATGCTGACCACACGGTACTCTTGCCAACATCTTATGGGATCATGGGAATATGTATTATTATAATTAATATCATAAATTTGAACCAGAGAGTGAAGAATTGGGCCTGACAACAAAGTCATGGTAGTAGACCGAGCCAATAAACTTTCTACTTCATATATTATTCCTAGGGTAACTGATTTCTAACGAGGACACTTAGCGTTCTCTTGTGCGTAATATTAATTAATATGGCGAATAGCAAAAGCTAAGGATGGACCAACATTTGGAAGAACACAGGTATAACTATCGGAACCAAACGACGCCTGGTACAAGTCCTGATATTCCCAATCTTCCTCAGTGGGGTGAAAATATGGACAATCCTCACCAGCTCGCAGAACGGCAAGGAATCTATATATCAGAATAAGAATTACAAATATGGCTTACAATCTATTTCACAAACAAATTAAGATCGCACACTGGCTTGTATATTATACACATAGTTTGAACGTGCAGACTCTGCACAAGATAAAATAATCATATATTGCAGAAACCTGCGATGAATTCGAAATGTGGTGCTGGAGGTAAAAGGAATTTAGGGAAACGTGCGACCTCGCCTTTTAAGAAACAGTCGACATGGCTGCGGGCAGAACATGGCGGAAGAAATTTAAACACCGCGGGATTATTCGCCTTGACTAATAGTTATGATCAGACAGAAGAGAGAGAGAGACCTCTCTATCAGTCTCTACCAAAACTGACAATATCGTCGTCTCCACGGAACTAGTACACGAAACCGCTTACGCCGCTCAATGCCGCTCCTACTCTGGTGGGGCTTGGCTTTGGGTGGCGATGGCATTTACACCTATCTCAACTACGACTTGTGTGACTTGACAGTTTCTTTCCTGATTTAACTCATTTATCGCAATTTATTTTGTAGATAAAAGAAGGTTCGCTGAGTAGAATCAATTTCCGCACACTGAACGCGGGCGCTGAGGCGGCGGTGGTGGGGAAGATCGCTGATAACATCACTGAGATCACGCCGCAAGTACGCGGCTTACGGGGCAGTGAATATGGTGTCCGCAGGGTATTTATATAAAATCTTATTAAAGATACAGAAAACACAAAACTTTAAACCTTTTAAATTAGTGTGATTTTTAATACTAAGTCAACGTGGCTTCCTTTTCACATCGTCAGGAACTTTACGAAGTATCTTCGAAGGTGGCAGTGAGTCGCGACAAGGACTCACACTTGCCGCTGGAGCGTCTGTGGGCCTACCTCACCATCAAGCAGCTGCTGGACAAGCGCGACGCCGCAGACGAGCGCGGCGCCGACGAGAACAGCGCCGAGGAGAAGGCTCTGGCTATAGCACTTAAGGTGGGCACTGAGGAGTATCTTCGAAAGTGGCGTTGAGTCGTGACAAGGACTCGTACTTGCCGTAAAACTGGGGGCACGGTTACACGGAACTGCCCCCGCCGAGACAGCGAAGGGGCCTTATCATCTCCCTTTTCTCAAAGCGCAGATTAGGACTTGTAGAGTAAGAAACTAGGATCTACATGAGATGACGTCAGTACAGTATCTCAGTGATGAGATGAAATAATTTTTGAATGGCGAGATGGCCATATTATTTAGCAACGTTTTAAATGAAAATGTTTTTGGCTGGATTGATTTTTTTTGCTGGCTTTTAGTAATTTACTTTTTCTGCGAGTGGGGCTTATGGTTTTGTAGTCTTTACAGCATAATAATATTTTTATTTTTATTTTAGTACGGATTCGTAACGCCTCTCACATCACTTGTAGTCGTCAAACCAAAAGAGAGTAAAGTTAAAAAAATTAAAGTAAAAGAAGCTGAAACAAAAATCCTCCATACATCACGTGAGTATAGAATTTAAATAAATACATATTTAATTTTGAAATATAGGTAATAAAGACACTGATATTATTATCTTGAGCTGATTCATTGGATCAGCACTCGATCCTCGAGTTATTTTGAGTTTGGACTCGTTTGACTCGTCTTCCACCCGGATTCCACCAAAGGGGAGCGAAGGGGATCTGTGTTTGATTAACCAATCAGATTTCGTCATTTTGACATCTCCGAAACTAAGGGGACTGTCGAAATGACTGTGGTGTATTGTTGGCTACAAAACAACAATTTTTGGCACCGATAATCTGGCGACATTTTTTCGTCACACCTAACCTACTCTTATTGCATATTAAATCACAGAATCTGCATCTCGCTTCCCCGGTCCGCTGATGATGGCGCCACTCGTGCCGGCGACTCGGCAAAAATACGTCGGTGCTTATGATGTCCGGAAAAACCGCACGAATATTCGAGGTGAGAATTTTTAAAAGTAAAAATTTCTACAGGCACAATGGACATTTTTTGAGTTGGAGTTGAGTATTTTACTCAAATCAAAATTCAACAATAAATAAAAAATAAAACAATGAAATCGAGCAAGTAATGAAAAAGTTATAAGCAATTTAATAATCCCTATCAAACAGAGATAGCTATATCAGATAGTGACGTCACTATCACTCATGTCATGTCATAGTAACTCTATAAGTACAAATATTCGTTTTGCGAGAAAGGGGCAGAAGAAAAATTCTAATGCGTGTAATGCTATGTGTAATGATTATCCGACGATAAGAATTTGATTGTCAATCTGTGTCATTATTTCTATTTATTTTTTAGTTTACAATAAAGCAATAAAAATGGAGTAAAATGTAATAAAATAATAATTACAGTGGACTATACTAATAAATAAACATTTTATTTATCTCAAATCATGTTACCAGATGGACTGACGACGGGAAGGCGCTGGATACAGTTAGCGCAGGACCGTGCGGGCTGGAAATCATTGCAGGAGGCCTTTGTCCAGCAGTGGACGTCCGTCGGCTGAAACGAAAGAACGAACGAAATTTGAAAATATTTGATTAAATACAAAATAAAATCAAAATTTTTGTGCTATTCACCGAATGTCAAAGAACGAACATTTTCTTCTTATTTTAAAATTTTGATGTAATAGGACACTTTTCCCTTGTTTGCAGGCATTGCAAGTGCCGGTGGTTTTCAAAATGACTTAGTTAAATACTCGCCGGATACTTATGTTTCTTACCACACAATCACAGGTGAGTGTACATTTTCTTGTATAGACGATTTACAATTTACGACAACTTGTAGAAATCGGATTTCTATGAGAGATACTCGTATTATACCAGAAAATTTATTGTTTCTAAATGACTCGCATCGCACAAACGAATCGAATTCCTCCATACATTTACACTCAGCGCCATCTATCGTCATCGTAACTCGTAAAAAACCTGTACTAATCCTTTATCGTACTGAAATCAATATATGGGGGCACGGTAGTCTCCTCGTCAAGACGAGCCACCCCAAGCGCAAGCGAACCTACCTTTCTGGAAGTATTTTTTGGACCTTCATGATGGATTTTTCGGTTGGATTATTACAGATAAACTAAATTCTAGGAATTGATTTATCGTGCAATTCAATAGGTTCCTACATTTTCTGACATAAAACGTGTGGCTGACCAAACGAATAATTAAATCTTAGTCACAAATAAATAATGTGCAGGCCAGATGATAGACATTTCATTTGATAGTTAACTTTGATATTATAAGATATACCTAGGTACTTATCAATTTACCAAGATACTTACCTAGGTTAGCTTTTTTTGCAGATATGTCGAATCCATCAGAACCAGTGGTACTAATTACTAGTACAAACACAGAAGGTAAGTTACATACGTATATGCTAATTCGTCTTAGTAGGTAGGTATCATAAAACCGTAAACTTTAAATAATGTTATAAAAAGTATGTTACTTATACTGCTAAAATTAAAATTCTCACGATCCACACTAAGCAATGAGCAAGGCAAAATCCATGTAGGTATATCTAAATAAACCTTTATTTTGTTTATGATAAACGGGCAACCCAAATGTTGCACATGACATGATAATAATGCGTTTGCGTACTTAGTTATATCAATACATTAATTAATTAAAGTGCCAAAAACTTTGCTGAACAAAACTGTCTGGGCCAGTGGGCTACTTCTGTATAATATCGTTCTTAGTTAGCAACCTGCTGCCAGAGGGCAAGCAGACACGTGCTGATATTCTTCTGTTAGTTCTTCGTACGGACTTTCAATTTTTAATTTTAAACTACTTTAATAGAAAAAATTAGTTATTTATCCGTATTTGATGTGTGAAATTTGTTATGTAAAAGTGTCTGAATAAAGGCTTTATTATTATTAACCCTCACTAGGTCTGTAACCAACGAAACGGAGGCAAAAATTCTATTTTTGCTATCTTCTTGCACAGGTTACCAACCTAGGCCGGAATAGTTTCATGTTACATAACTGTGTAACATACCATGTTAGTTGCTAACTTGTGCAAAAAAAATACAAAAATAGGATTTTTGCCTCCGTTTCGTTGGTTACCAGACCGTTGAGTCAGAGATAGTTTGGCGATACAGAATCAGGGGACGGGTAACTTCGTGGTACAACGTACTGGTCCAGACTCGCTACGCACAAACTAACCGAATTTCTTTACACTTTAACAGCCAGCGCCATCTATGAACAGCCGCATGTCCGAACACAGAATAAAAACTGTACTAAATAATAAGTTTATGGGACTTATATGTTATTTGTTTTTCTCAGGAAAAGCCACCCAAAAGAAACTCTCTTCAGTCTTCCATGAAGGTATGGTATTATAGCTATGGTAGAAGAGCCGGCCATACATCGTCCTTATAATACAGGTAACTTTATAACAATTCGACATGTTAACAGACCAGTGAAAGATTGAAAAAAAAAGTTTTTTTTTCATTCATTAATTTAACATTTGGGCAAGCTATTACAGGCGTGTTCACCTGTTAATAAAATATTATAAAAAATATGTCTCATCTTGTTAAAAGCTCGGTGAAGGTCCATGTATGGCCGGCTCTTAGACTTACTCGTATGTTTTCGTACCTCGCATGAAGCACCTGCCGTCCTCGCACGGATACAAGTGCGACAAGGCTATCTTGGCGCGTGGCCAAAATCGGAACTAATGCCACTATTTTGTGATACTGTTTGATAGTTCACTTTGTCGGTATATCACTATTGTATGCTGTGTTGTTTTTGCTTTAATATTAACTAAACTAAAACTAAAATCGAAGTAAAATTGAGTAGATTTTATTTTCTGGCTGCCTTTTTGTCATGCAAGTGCCAAGAGACCCTTGTCGGACTGGGGCCCTACATGGGCCCTACCACTGTGTCTTATAGCAGTAATGTTGCAGTATTGTTTTCACGCTCACGTTTTTTTCAGCTTCACAAAAAATATTTATTTTTTAACGACAAGTTCAACACAAAGTCTGCCCGCAAAATCAAAAGTTTATTTGGTTTTTCGCAGTTTGTAAGATAATTGAACATTGCACGCTTACGAATGACAGCATGATCTTCACACGTTTAAAACACCTTTGTTTGAAATGACCAGCAAAGATTAAAAAAATCTCTTTAATAAACTCGGACTAATTGCGACCATAAATGGGGTCTTACACTACTTTTGAATTTGATAAAAAATATAACTTTATTATAAACTAGGATAAAAATAATAACGTGCAGTGAAAGAAATATTAAAATCCAACGAAGATTTACAAAGTTACAGGCGTTTAAACTTTGGAGTGGGGGGATCTTCTATCCCTTTCTCGCAAAACGAAAATTTGTATGAAGCCGCACGAAGCTACTATGGCATTGGTACGGTGTGACGTCACAATTTCATGTTGCTATCTCTGTCTAATCACAAATCTTTAAATGCTTATAACTTTTTTGTTATTTGATCGATTTAATTAGTTCTTTCATTGCACGTCATTATTTTAATTCTACTTTATAATAAAGTAATAAAAAAATTGGAGTCAAATACCCTATTGCGACAACACATAGTATATAGTAGTTTATGAAACGGATGCATAATGGGGGGTATTAAAACATGAGTGTGAGTTTAAAAAACGAGCCGCAGGCGAGTTTTTTAATAGTATCACACGAGTGTTTTAATACCTAATTATGTAGAGTTTCATACACTACTTTATCTACGCTCAAATTATCATAAATCCAAACCATAAAATCTTGCTAACGTTTGTCGTAAATCCTTCACTTTGTTGGTAAAAGATTGTGGGTCATTTTTGTTGCAATTACTAAAATTTCAGGTGGAGTTAAATTTTCTTTAGTACGTTTCACTGCTAGACATTTTTCCGCGCTAAGTTTTGACTAAGTAACAAAAATAACACATTGAAATGTTAAAAGTTAGGTATGGCGCCAAAATTCAGTTGCAAACTGCGTATAGTCTGTTAAAAAAGTCATGAAACAAAAAAGAGTAGAAAAATATTTATACAAGTCAGATAAACTATATTTTTAGTGGATAATTAAATAATCAAAAATTATACATAATTCTTTTTAATATTCTGTATGAACACACTTTTTAATCAGTCATATAAGGCAGGGAAAAATTATTGTTTCCGTGAATTAATTGTTGTCTATGGTCGATCATGACTACCAACTAAATGTTGTCTGTGGACTCCTTATATAAAAAAAAAAAACAAAATTGAGGATTGGCTCTACACTCTTTTGGCTATGACGACCACAGAGAAAAGAAAGTTATTCCCTGGTCTGTGATGACGACACACAAAAATACAAGAACCCAGAGCCGCGTATCGTAATAGAAATTATTCAACAATCTAGAGATATTTCCATAGTACAGCTATGTTACAATGAATAACTTTTTAATAATTATAGAAGTCTGTGCATAAAGTAGGTCAATATGTGACACATTTTGATTTCATAATTCGAACTTTAAGCAATGAGCGTAGATAAAAAAAATTTTAATTTAAGAGTCCGCTTACATACGATGTCTCCATACATTCGTAATACCAAAATCATTTTAATTGGCGCATGTTTCGATCATGTTGTGGTGTTATTCAGCTTCATAATTATAGTATTTCTCCGCATTCTTAAGGGGAAACCCATGTATTTTCAGTGGGTTTGTTTTTTGATTGTGTTGTTTTCTTTTTTATTTTATTTTTTAATATTTTTAAATGATAACTTCTTGTTTTAGACGAGAAAGGGCCGACCTTGGCACCCGACACCCTAAGTAAGTTTTTCTTTTACAATTTATTCGAACATCTCATATCTCTGGATTCGTGATTCCATACGTTTGACAGTTCATTTTTTGTGCCGATTTGAAGCGCCTCCCCCGAGCGTCCACGGTACTAAATTGACTTTTGTTGGAAGTGGACCGTCGTTGTGAATGTCATTTGATTTTAGTACTATAGACGCTCACCCCAGGTTACGCAACAATCAGCGCCAAAATGGCGAAAATCATTCAACCAGTCTTCATTTTTACGTTGACAGTCAGACAGTTGATATCCAGAGTATATTCTATATACTCTATGGAGAATAGTGAGATAGGCCTAATGCCTATTTTACGTAAACATTCTTCATACAAGCAAACAGTAGCGTTATCTGTCAAAATACCCGCCGCCGCTGACCAAACTATCTCGAACTCGCGTGGCTTACTGTTGGTACTAATGACACTAATGACTGTTCGCCCTGTCTTTAGTAGGTATACAAGTCTGTGCTTTCAGCTCGGGGACAGGAGTGTCCAAAACAGATGACACTATGTTACACAAAAGCGTGACGGGCATAGTACAAAAAGTACCACGCAGGAAAAAAGTAAAACACATAGTTAACCATAACTACTTACACTATGTAACACAAGAGCGTGACCGGCAAAATAAAAAAAATAAAAGAAGTACAAAACAGGAAAAAGTAAAACATAATATTATAGTTAACCATATACTATACTAAAATGCTTTAATATCTATCAAATATCTAGGTGACCGGAGCTTTGCTCGGTAGTATTACGCTATTCACCAATAGATGGCAGCAGGAGTCATATTTTAAGGGTTCCGTACCTCAAATAAAAAAAACGGAACCCTTATAAGATCACTTTGTTGTCCGTCTGTCTGTCTGTCTGTCTGTCTGTGTGTCACGATCCTTTATTTCAGTATTAAAGATACCGTCCTGAAATTTGGAATAGGTGTCGATAATGATGGTCCGCAGTTAGTGCAATCATAAAAAATTCAAAATCTTTTTTATTTTTATTTAAAAAGGGGGGTAAACTTGGTCGTCGGGATTCCAAAATGAGATAACAATATTGAGTGGGGTATCATATGAAAGGGCGTAACTTGTGTATTCTTGAACCGATTTTTATTTATTTTTATGCCCGATAGTTTTTGATTTATTGAGCAAACTGACGAAAAAAATTCCCCCCTTTATCTCCGATGTTTACCAATCGAAAATTCAAAAGTTAAGTTTGCGGTTCGGTAAAAAAAGTGATTCTTAGGCCCGGTTTCCACCAAAGCAGAGCGGAGCGGAGCTGTGTTTGAGTAACCATTCAGATTTCGTCATTTCGACATCTTCGGAACCAATCAATCAGATTTCGTCATTTCGACATCTCCGGAACGGATTGGTTACTCAAACACAGCTCCGCTCCGCTCCGGTTTTGTGGCAACCGGGCCTTATGGTTTAACTTTTTCTGATATAGTGCAGAACCATCAGTGCGCGAGCCCGACTCGCACCTGAAATTATTTTTACTTACCTTTACTGATATAGTTTTACTTTTCGCCAATAGATGTCAGGCAGAGTTAAACATGTTTTTGGTTAATACGACATTTTATAAAAATGAATCCTAGCTAGATCGATTTATCGCCCCCAAAACGATCAGAGAGGGAAAAGAGAGCAACAAAAGTAGAGACATAATATCACTACGCGCGCATCCTAGCCCTGCAGAAGCTTGAGCCATAATATTATGACATCTTTCAACTTTCCATTAGATGCAATCTCGCCTGATGGTAAGTGACGGCAGAAGATGTACCTTCATTTTTTTTCTCAGGTATATATATTTCTCACCTAACCCAACTCACCCAACTGTATTCCAAAGACATCGACGACGAAAAGGGTAATTAGATTTTTTAGTACCTAATAATATAATGTTTTCGTACCTCGCATGAACAGCACTCAGCTTGAGATATAAGATCGTTCGATTTGATCGATTATGGAATAGGCCATTGTCTGCGCGGAAGTCAGGTGATTAATTTAGTGATCGATTATATTATTATATTTTTTTAATTTCGTTCCATTTGAGCGATCGACTAGTTTCTGCGACCATCGCAATAATCTATGCTTATATTAGAGGTAACGTAAATATGTTTGTGAGTTTGAGAGTTTGTGAGTTTGTAACGTTGTAGGTAAGGGGTAATCTCTGGATCTACTGAACCGATTTTCAAAATTATTTCACCAATAGAAAGCTACGTTATTTTGGAGTGTCATAAGCTATAATAATTTCCAAAATTAACTACGCATCTTTACTTAAACTAAATGGGAATGGGTAAATGGGAATTTTTGAGATACGTTTTATGCAAAATTCTAGATATTCTTAAAAATGGAATGCTCGTTAAGCTCATTGCCATAAGTCTACAATGCAGTTAGTCTAATATTTTCGAAAAACTAAATAAAATTTGAATTTCGCGAACTGGTTTGGCCGAACCTTGTAAGGCTCGGTACAAAAGTCTGCGAAATCATAAGTTTATTTGGTTTTTCGCAGTTTGTAAGCTAATTGAACATTGCACGCTTACGAATGGTAGCATGATCTTCATACGTTTAAAAAATCTTTGTTTGATATGACCAGCACAGATTAAAACTCTCTCCAATAGACTCGGACTGATTTGTAAGAAAGGACATTTGACCATAGCAATAAATTACGACAACACATAGTATAAGAAAATTTGAATTTAAGAGTCCGCTTACTTACGATGTCTCCATACTTTCGTTATACCAAAATCATTTTAATTCGTGCATATTTCGATCATATCGGGTTCATAATTATAGTAATTCTCCGCATTCTTAAGGGGAAAAAACCCGTGTGTTTTCAGTGAGTTTGGTTTTGATTGTGTTATTTCTTTTTTATTTATTTTTTTAATATTTTTAAATGATAACTTCTTGTTTTTAGATGAGAAAGATCCGACCTTGATAGGCGACACAATGAGTAAGTTTTTCTTTTACAATTTATGCGAACAAACGAGCACGTGTCACTTTGGAATGGAATGGAACTATGGAAATTTGCAGCACAAAGAGTCTGAGCCATGTATAATATTAATTAAGTATACATATTATATTTACTTTAAAAATAAATAGTTAAATAAAAAATATATATATTTAAGGGGCGAGGATAAGCCCATCCAACAAACGTGATTTTTTGCTCGTTTTTGAATTTGATGGACACAGGTGTTTTGGTTAGGTCTTGATTGATAGTACGGAACTATCAGTAAGTGAATCCGACTCCCACTTGAACAATGTTTTAATTTTGCGGGCAGGGATGTTTAGTTTACTTTAATACTATTGACAATTAATCTTGATAGGACGGAACCCCAGTGCGTGAGTACGACTCGCACTTGACCGTTTTATTTTTATTTTAGTCGATACCGATGCCGGAACAGAAGGAGACAGCGAACATCACAATGGTAAGTATAGCCAAGCTCATATTACTCCAGCGCGTTTAGTTTGCCAATAAAAACCATGACAGCTTCTCATTTTACAGCGTTCTGGTAGGTCATCGACGTGTTTTGCTTCCCAATATCGGTTCACCCACTTGTTTACGCGTTCGTATACAAACCTTAGATTTCTTCATATACTTTGCAGCCTGAGCGTGCGACATTATTGATCCCTTGAGATGCGAACAAAAAATACAGCCTTATAGCGGGAAGCATACGCAGCATACTCATCTTGGAAAACGTGCGATCTGTGCGAAGTGGACCAACACAGTTTGTTTTTTAAAACCAATGTTTGAAACAAAATGTTGGACTCTCTGCTCATTTATACGTTTTGAAAAAATCTCCATCAAACACCTTATATTTTTATCCCTGGTCACGTTTTTCGGAAACAAACTGTATTATGTAAGCTCTAGGTGCCTATCAAAGAATGAAAGCCACAGGCATATGTTTTTATCCATTGAAAGTTTGCTATGAAATAAAAATAACACGTCCTTAGCAAAACTTCAATGGATGAAAAACATTTCCTAGTGGCTAACATTCTTTGATACACACCGAGTTACAGAATAGGTAGGTACGCACTACGCTGACGGCTGAACTAGCGACCGAATCGGATCTCCTGGATCTCGGTCTCCGGCGCTGCGGGAAGTGCGCTCTTTCTCTATCTCTACGCGCGCATCCTAGCCCTGCAGAAGCTTGAACCATAATATTATGACATCTTTCAACTTTCCATTAAATTCAATCTCGCCTGATGGTAAGTGACGACAGAAGATGTACCTTCAGTTTTTTCTCAGGCATAGACACCCAACTGCAATTCAAAGAAATCGACGACGAAGAGGGTAATTAGATTTTTTAGTACCTACCTAATATAATGTTTTCGTACATCGCATGAACAGCACTCAGCTTGAGATATAAGATCGTTCGATTTGATCGATGGAATGGAATAGGCCATTGTCTGCGCGGAAGTCAGGTGATTAATTTAGTGATCGGCCAAACGATCGCGATCGCGATTACGAACGATTAGCGATTTAGCATTTTTTTGACGTGACAACGTCTTATAAATTGGTTTGCCGGGTGACACTTCAAGAAACTGCGTTACGCTCCGCTCACGTTATGCGCTCACAATGAGAGCGAGTGAGAGGCACGCGTCCCTTCCACTCGGGCATGGTTAGCCCGCCTAAGAGCGAGAGAGACAGACATACGTTGTCACGTAAAACTTTCGCCCGTATACCGACTTTACAGGCAACCAATTTTTTTAATTTCGTTCCATTTGAGCGATCGACTAGTTTCTGCGACCATCGCAATAATCTATGCTAATATATCGTAAAATAATATATCATAAAATATATATATATAACGTAAATAATTATGTTTGTCAGTTTGAGAGTTTGTGAGTTTGTAACGTTGTAGTTAAGGGGTAATCTCTGGATGTACTTAACGATTTTCAAAATTATTTCACCGATAGAAAGCTACGTTATTGTGGAGTTTCATAGGCTATAATAATTTCCAAAATTAACTACGCATCTTTACTTAAACTAAATGGGAATGGGTAAATGGGAATTTTTGATATATTATAGATAATATATGTTTATGCAAATATGTTTTATGCATATTATGTTTTATGCAAATTCTAGAGAATTTGCATAAAACATAATATGCTTAAAATGTAATGCTCGTTAAGCTCATTGCCGTCTACAATGCATTTAGTCTAATATTTGCAAAAAACTAAATAAAATTTGAATTTTGCTAGCTAGTTTGGCCGAACCTTGAAGCTCAGTACAAAAGTCTGCCCGCGAAATCAAAAGTATTTTTGGTTTTTAGCAGTTTGTAAGCTAAGTAAGTAATTGAACATTGCACGCTTACGAATAATAGCATGATCTTCACACGTTTAAAAAAATCTTTGTTTGAAATGACCAGCAAAGATTAAAACTCTCTCTAATAAACTCGGACTAATTGCGAAAATAAATTGCGACAACACATAGTACAAGAAAATTTGAATTTAAGAGTCCGCTTACTTACGATGTAGCCATAAATTCGTAATACCAAAATTATTTTAATTGGTTTCGATCATGTTGTGGTGTTATTCGGGTTCATATTATAGTAATTGTCCGCATTCTTAAGGGGAAAACCTATGTGTTTTCAGTGGGTTTGTTTTCTTATTGTGTTGTTTTCTTTTTTTTAATTTTTTTGATATATTTTTAAATTATAACTTCTTGTTTCTAGATGAGAAAGAGCCGACCTTGACACCCGACACCATAAGTAAGTTTTTCTTTTACAATTTATGCGAACAAACGAGCACGTGTCACCGTATGGAAGTTTGCAGCACAAAGAGTCTGAGCCATGTATAAATAATAGTAAATATCTGGGTGACCGAGCTTCGCTCGGATAGATGGCAGCAGTAGTCATATTTTTATTTTTTTGGTAAATTCGACATTTTCTAAAAATGAATAGTAGCTAGATCGTTAGCTAGATGAAAATCGTTTCCGAGATACAGATTATATAGAAAAATATATTATACAAGAATTGCTTGTTTAAAGGTATAAGATTAAGTATACAATATATTATATTCACTTTAAAAATAAATAGTTAAATTAAGATAATATACAGGATTATTTAAAAAAATACCAAATCGCTCTCGGCCTGTAGTGATAACATTAAACGTTCTATGACTTTTTTTTAACTCGATATTTTGAGAAATATCAAATTTTCGACATTTTACACAGATACTTTACCCGTAACTACTCTTTACATTGTACATGTATACCTACGTGCTACATTAGCCACGCGGCCGGCGCGTGGCGCGCGAATCTCGACCCTATCGTACGGTCACTGACCCGACTACGCGACGTTGTTCATAATGATAATACATACCTACTATATGGTTGTACACAGTGTAATGCCACTTTACAGAAATAACATGAGTTTTTATTTTTTTGTATGAAATAAATTAATACTGTATTTTGAAAAGTCGTAGAACAAAAGTTGTTAGTGTCAATGTAAGCAATTACAGGCCGAGAGCGATTTGGTATTTTTAAAATAACCCTGTATAAACAGTGTGTCCGGAATCGAACTAGCGATAATTTAAGGGAGTGTTCTATAGCTCATTACAAGCGAAAAATCCCCTTTAAAGGGGGGGCGCCCCCTCACCCCTCCCCGGTAGAGCCATTTCAATTTTGTATGCGTTTTTTCGATATGTGCACACAATATCAGTAATAACTTGAAAGTCTGTTGATTCACATGTTCTCAAATGGTTTCATTCGACTGGGTAGAATAATCTCCATCGCTAGATACCTAATAATAATGTAAAACGTTAAAATAACACAGCCAAAAAGGCATGAAAGTAAAAAAACATTGCACAAAAAAATTAAAACGTAAAGTTATTGGTAAATTTTGCGGATACGGGATCGCTAAGACCATATTTTCTTGTAGTAAATCGATAGCTTTAGAGTTAAGCAATACAGCAACACCAACATTATGTCTGTATGTTACTAACTTTTAGAGTTATTATTGTTTAAACATAACATAATATTTACAGATTGACGGGCAGGGATGCTTAGTTTATTTTAATACTTCACCATTTTATTTTTATTTTAGTCGATACCGGTACCGGAATAAGAAGAGACAACGATCATCACAATAGTAAGTATTATTAATACATACCGATAAAAACTTCTCCCGAAGACGCCAGTTGTAGTGACCACAGAACAAGGAATAACTCGGGACAGGAGTCTCCAAAACAGACCATGTACACTAAGTTACACAAGAACGTGACAGGCAAAATAAAAACATACATAAAAAAAAAGATTCGATAACCAAGTGCCACGCAGGAAAAAAGTAAAACACATAGTTACCTAACCATAAATACTTACACCATGTAACATAAGAACGTGACCGGCAAAATAAAAAAAATAATAGAAGTACAAAGCAGGAAAAAGTAAAACATATAGTTAAAACCATATATACTTAGACGCTTTAATATCAAATATCTCGGTCACCGAGCTTTGCTCGGTAGTATTACGCTATTCACCAATAGATGGCAGCAGGAGTCATATTTTTGTAAGTACTTACCTAAAGGTAAGTACTTACAAAAATCCTGTAATAGTTTTACTTTTCGCCAACAGATTTCAGGCAGAGTTATACATTTTTTTTTGGTAAATACGCCATTTTCTAAAAATGAATCCTAGCTAGATCGATTTATCGCCCCCAAAACCGCCTATGTATCCCTAAATTTCATGAGGTGTTGTGGAAACTTTTTAGTTTACGACATTCTTTATTTGATATTCGAACAAGTGTTTTTTAATAGTGACTTATGTCATGTGACTTTCAATAAAATTTTCCTTGTGCAAACAACGTTTTTGCTTCCATATCCTAGTTATCTAGTTTATTTCATCAAAAGGTTATGGGCCCAGAGTGTTCCAGTGCCATACGCATAGGTCTGTACTCTTCAGGTAGTCCTCTCAGTAACACAACAGCTACAAGATCATCGTCAAATCCGGTGGCAATATCCTTCAATGCATCTTGTAGCTGTTGTGTAGCGTCCTTGGCGGAAGGGGAAGGAGGTAAGATCTTGTCCTGCCAAGACTATCGTCGTTATCAGGCGCTCATAGGGTTGCTGAACTATTTGGCCTGTAACACACGCCCGGATATTGCGGCTGCGGTTAATTTCTTGGCGCAGTATAATTCCTGTTGTTGAGGAACGCCATTGGAAATCAGCTAAACATATCTTGAGGTATCTTAGGGGTACAAGGGATCTATGTTTGATATGTCCCAAGTCGCCGGTGCAGGACATCACGGGATTCGTAGATGCTGACTGGGGAGGGAACATCAAAGATAGGAAATCTTATTCTAGATTTATTTTTAAATGCGGAAACTCGTTGATTAACTGGGAATGCCGGAAACAAGCTTGTGTGGCATTTACCAAATGTGTGCGCGATCTGAGTTTGGGTGTGTGTGGTGTGGTGTGATGTGAGGATATCTGATGATGGATGTTGTTTGAGGGGAAGTGTGGAAACTTTTTAGTTTACGACATTCTTTATTTGATATTCGAACAAGTGTTTTTAATAATGACTTATGTCATGTGACTTTCAATAAAATTTTCCTTGTGCAAACAACGTTTTTGCTTCCATATCCTAGTTATCTAGTTTATTTCATCAAAACTTACCGTTGTTGCCACTGTGAGGAAGCCTGTTCTTGTTGTACACAGCAGTAGAACACGCATCCACCCACAGTGGCAACAACGGTAAGATTCCTGAGGAGTTGTGGACAGGAAAGGCTCAGTCATTTGATCATTTCAGAGTTTTTGGATCGAAGGCGTTTGTGCACGTACCAAAGGAAACTCGGAAGAAATGGAGCCCTAAGGCGGTAGAACATATCTTTGTTGGTTACTGTGAAGAAACCAAGGGATACCGTTTCATTAATCCTAGTAATCCACGCGTTACAGTTAGAGCAAGGGATGTAGTTTTCTTGGAAGACTCTACAGCAGCGATTTCAGGGAATCCTAGTCAGCTGGTTGGCAGCGGTGACAAAGGTGCTGAAGTTATCTGGGAATTTGCAAGGGTAGAAGGACAGTCAGGTATGTCACCTGGGACTGAAGAAGCTTCTCAAGGGTTGAGTTCTACAGATGACGCTGAGGTGTATGAACACGCGGAAGTGGAAGTAGGAGAAACGGGTGATAGCGGAGCAGAAAATGTCGTGGTAAAAAAAAATGTTGGCTGTTGAAAAGGATTTATTCATAAGCCACTTCGATGTAAACACCGCCTTTCTGAACGGTGATTTACATGAAAAAGTTTATATGCGACAACCGGAGGGTTGCATAGACAATAACTCGAAGGAAAAAGTTTGCTTACTAGAAAAAGCGATATACGGCCTCAAACAAGCTTCTCGGTCATGAAATGAAAAAGTGAATGAAGTGTTACTGTCTTTGAACTTCAAGCGCTGTGACTTTGATAGCTGTCTTTACAAAAATAATAATTTTTATATCGCTTTGTACATACGTTGATGATTTTTTATTATAGGAGGTAAGATCTTGTCCTGCCAAGACAATCGTCGTTATTAGGCGCTCATAGGGTCGCTGAACTATTTGGCCTGTAACACACGCCCGGATATTGCGGCTGCAGTTAATTTCTTGGCGCAGTAGGTATGATTCCTGTTGTGAGGAACGCCATTGGAAAGCAGCTAAGCATATTATGAGGTATCTTAGGGGTACAAGGGATCTATGTTTGATATTTCCCAAGTCGCCGGTGCAGGACATCACGGGATTCGTAGATGCTGACTGGGGAGGGAACATCAAAGATAGGAAATCTTATTCTGGATTTATTTTTAAATGCGGAAACTCGTTGATTACCAAATGTGTGCGCGATCTGATTTTGGGTGTGTGTGGTGTGGTGTGATGTGCGGATATCTGATGATGGATGTTGTTTGAGGGGAAGTGTGGAAACTTTTTAGTTTACGACATTCTTTATTTGATATTCGAACAAGTGTTTTTTAATAGCGACTTATGTCATGTGACTTTCAATAAAATTTTCCTTGTGCAAACAACGTTTTTGCTTCCATATCCTAGTTATCTAGTTTATTTCATCAAAAGGTGTCCAGTCTACTCCGTTATGCATAATAGCATACTTTCAACTAACTTTTCAGCGTAGTTACGAACTAGTGATCTCCATGTGACCTTTAAATTTCAAGTGAGCTCGGTGGCAGTCTGTAGTTTTTTTCTTCAAAGCTTAAGCTTCATCAACGCTCAAACGTTTTCAATTGGGTTCGCATCAGGAGGTTGTGAGGGCCAATCTAATACCTGCCGTAAGTAAGTACAAATTTAAAAACCTCTTTTTGTGAAGCATCCCCAAACATACACCTTTACTGGGTGATTGACCATTTTTTCGACAAGCCTGTTATTGGCAGTTGAATAAGCACGACGTGATTCACTAGTTACCCAAAACGGTACGCTTCGTCAAAAAAGATTAATTGTCCCAATCACGGTCTTTATTTGCACGGGCCCAGGGCATTCTTTTAATGTAAGAGAAGCGGTTTTTGTAAAGTACTTCTGTATTTTAGCTTTATCTCCAATAAATGTTGTCGAATTGTAGCTTTAAATATATTTAGGCGTCTTTTCGTTAGTTCTTCTTTTGAAGATCGCATAGATTTGCGCGGATTTTTTAAAAACGGATTAATAATGCCGCTTATCCGCGGTGGACGACGTCTTTCTCATTTTACCACGTTCTGGTAGGTCATCGGGGTATCGGTTCACCCACTTGTTTACCAACGCCTTCGACTTCTTCATATAGGTACTTTGCTGCCTGAGCGCGCGACATTTTTGGTCCCTTGGGATGCGAATAAATCAAAGGCATGTAGCCTCATAGCGGTAAGCATACGCAGCACTCATCTTTGAAAACCGTGCGCTCTGTGCGAAGTAAACGCGAGAATTGGTTTTGTTTTTAAGGCATCGTAGATAAAACGTTGGCCTATCAGCTCATATTATTATTTGTTTTGAAAATGAACCTCGAACACATTGTTTTATCCTGGTCACGTTCTTGTGAAACACAGTGGCTTTCATGCATGATGCATCCAGTATCCTCCGTTATTGATATATACCTACCCTGGCATCTTCGAGGCAAACTTCCGACTTACTTTTCAGCGTACTTATTCAGGCCATAATGATCTCCATAATATGGATTTTAACTACCGAGTGAGTAACTGCTCGGCGGCAGTCTTTAGTTCTTTCCTCGCAGCCAACGCCCAAACGTTTTTAGTTGGGTTTGCGTCAGGCGATCGCGAGTACAAAATACAAAATGTGCAAACTGACAGCTCTTAGTTGGAAACTGATCCTAGTGTACAACTAAAATTCATAGGCACTGAAATAGAGAATAAGCCCGCAAAGGAGGTTCTGTATTCGACTCGTATGTTTGTATGTATATATATGTATGTATGTATGTATGTATGTATGTATGTTTGTCCGCGATTATTTACAGATAAAAATAATGCTTTCTAATATATTTATTATTATTTATCTTATTAATAGATATATGCAAATTATTAGCCATATATTAATATCGTCTTAAAGAGTCCTGTGAACTACGATATCTCCATTCATTCAAAATACCAAATCATTTGCAATTCACTAAATTTTACCTAATTAAATATGCACTATTTCGATCATATTGTGGTGTTATTCGGATTCATATACCTACGTAGTAGATAGGTATTCATATAGTAGACTGTGATTCTGTATACCTACGGGACTATTTTCAAGCTTAGTTTGTCTAATGAAATGAAATGAAATGAAATGAAATATCTTTATTTCACATAGGCCTAATATACAGGCGCTTGTAAATTGTCCTTATGATATTTGTCACATTTGTATGGCGATAACTCCAAGTCGTTTAAAAACAAAAATCCATCAATAGTTTTAAATAACTTTTTCCTAGCACATTCTCTTCTTTTCATAAGAACTTCTCCTGTAGGATCTCTTCCAAATTGCGATGAGAATGAGTTATTTCTGCTACGTTGGAGCCGGATGACACTAGAAGACTTTGAATGGATACCGACGTTACTAAACACTACCTCGAACTCATTCGTGCTGAACGAAGAAAATGGGATCAAAACCCTGGAGCTCGTGAATGCTACCACGGTCGTGGTGAGTGAACACTACCTCTAACTCACTCGTGCTGAACGAAGAAAATGGGATCAAGACCCTGGAGCTCGTGAATGCTACCACGGTCGTGGTGAGTGAACACTACCTCTAACTCACTCGTGCTGAACGAAGAAAATGGGATCAAAACCCTGGAGCTCGTGAATGCTACCACGGTCGTGGTGAGTGAACACTACCTCTAACTCACTCGTGCTGAACGAAGAAAATGGGATCAAGACCCTGGAGCTCGTGAATGCTACCACGGTCGTGGTGAGTGAACACTACCTCTAACTCACTCGTGCTGAACGAAGAAAATGGGATCAAAACCCTGGAGCTCGTGAATGCTACCACGGTCGTGGTGAGTGAACACTACCTCTAACTCACTCGTGCTGAACGAAGAAAATGGGATCAAAACCCTGGAGCTCGTGAATGCCACCACGGTCGTGGTGAGTGAACACTACCTCTAACTCACTCGTGCTGAACGAAGAAAATGGGATCAAGACCCTGGAGCTCGTGAATTTTACCATAGGTGTAGTGAGTACTGCTTTAAATTATTACTAGCTGTTGCGCGCTAGAATTTCAGTTCCTACATAATATCCCGTTATAATGCGTAAACCTTAAAGATATCTTTTTTATACATTTATTAATATAAATAATAATATCTGGGTGACCGAGCTTCGCTTGGTAGTATTACTACTGGATAATAGACGGCAGCAGGAGTCAATTTTATTTTTACTATATTAGACATTTTCTAAAAATTAATCCTAGCTAGATCGATTTATCGCCCCCAAAACCCCCTGTATACTAAATTTCATGAAAATCGTTAGAGCCGTTTCCGAGATTCAGATTATGTAGAAATATATATATTATATACAAGAATTGCTCGTTTAAAGGTAGTAGTTCGCAGCAGTAGTTCTACTCAGGCCGTATTTACTTGTTTTCTGTAAAACTTTAACTTTACGCTTCTTTCTCCTGAATTTGAACAGTCGCCAGGCTTGGAGCAAGACGAAGAATGTTCACGCAGCGTGCCTGTATGTCCGTCAGCTGCAATTGCAACGCAATATGAGAGCGGAGTCTGCGTGTACATCACGCGGTGCCCCGCCGCGCAATTCATCTCAGCTGACGACTACCACAAGCTCTACAGCTGCACTGTCAACGGCAGGTACAGATGAAAAATACTTCTCCAGTGTGCCTCTATCTCATTTGGCTGCAAGTGCGATGCAACGTGGGCGCGATGTCTGCGTGTATATCACGCGGTGCCCCGCCGCGAGACACATCTCAGCTGACGATTACACCAAGCTCTACAGATGCACTATCAACGGCAGGTACAGATGAAAAATACTTCTCCAGTGTGCCTCTATCTCATTTGGCTGCAAGTGCGATGCAACGTGGGCGCGATGTCTGCGTGTACATCACGCGGTGCCCCGCCGCCAGACACATCTCAGCTGACGATTGCCGTAAGCTCTACAGCTGCAATATCAACGGCAGGTACTGATGAAAAATACTTCTCCAGTGTGCCTCTATCTCATTTGGCTGCAAGTGCGATGCAACGTGGGCGCGATGTCTGCGTGTATATCACGCGGTGCCCCGCCGCGAGACACATCTCAGCTGACGATTACACCAAGCTCTACAGATGCACTATCAACGGCAGGTACAGATGAAAAATACTTCTCCAGTGTGCCTCTATCTCATTTGGCTGCAAGTGCGATGCAACGTGGGCGCGATGTCTGCGTGTACATCACGCGGTGCCCCGCCGCCAGACACATCTCAGCTGACGATTGCCGTAAGCTCTACAGCTGCAATATCAACGGCAGGTACTGATGAAAAATACTTCTCCAGTGTGCCTCTATCTCATTTGGCTGCAAGTGCGATGCAACGTGGGCGCAATGTCTGCGTGTACATCTGCACGCGGTGCCCCGCCGCCAGACACATCTCAGCTGACGATTGCCGTAAACTCTACAGCTGCACTGTCAACTGCAGGTACAGATGAAGAATGCTTCTCCAGCGTTTCTCGACGCGGTGGGCTCTCAGTGCAATGTGCATTGTGTTAAGGTATTCGTGGAATAATGCAGATATCTAATACTTAACTACTTTTATGTGCTGAGTGATAGTAACAAGTCGAAGTGAATATACAGTTTTCTCTTTACTACAATATAGTAATAATATCTGGGTGACCGAGCTTCGCTCGGTGGCCAATAGATGGCAGCAGTAGTCATATTTTTATTTTTTTTGGTAAATTCGACATTTTCTAAAAATGAATCCTAGCTAGATCGATTTATCGCCCCCAAAACCCCCTGTATACTAAATTTCATGAAAATCGTTCAGGCCGTTTCAGAGATCCAGATTATATAGAAATATATATACAAGAATTTAATAATTCAATGTTTGTACGAGTTTTTGTTTTATCCCCAGGTACGCCGGTGTTTGCTGTCGACAGTATAATAATTATCATCCTGGATTTGGATATAACATAAATAAATTATAATCTTGGATTCTCGATTTTTTTTATTCCAATTCATGCCATTCATTCCTTGTACGCGACATATCCACGTAATTTATGTCACCGAAATTTCACCAACTGAATTAACAATCTTAGCTTAGCTAGTATTAGGCACAGGTATTAGGTATTCGGTACTTTAGGTACCTACACCAACAAAATATTGAGTCCGATAGTTCGTCGATGGGAATTATCCTCACACTATTCCCTCCAGTTTACTACCCATATCCCAGCAAGCTATATCGTGAGATACAGCAATGGATATGTCAAATAGATGCCGAACAGTTTAATCGCAGAGTGACTTTTGGCATAGGTACTCGTCTTGTACTCGTATGTATGACTATATGTAAAAGCACATCATGTCGCGGTATTTTAATTACATGGAAATCGGTTTTATTATATAGACATGGAACCCCTAAAATATTAGAACGTATAGGTAAGAGGTATTATGCCTGACAGTTCCCAAAAGTCTGTGAGCTATGGTCAAACCGCTAAACTCCTTTCCGTACCGAGTGGTATGTCGACGAGCCGTGCGTATTGCGTTTTAATGTTGAATGGACCGGCAATGGTTGCATAAAAGTGCATAATAAAACCTTGGATAAAAGTATGTTATTACAAACTTTAGACAATAATATGACAACAATAATAATATAATTGATCTATCTTTAGCGCCGTGCAACCGGTTGAACACAGACATACTTAACGTACTATAGAATTTAGTTTTGTGGAAGCTATCTACTACTTACGAGTATTGTGGTTTTTCCTTCAGCGCGTAGTGGATGTGTCAATGTGTCTTGAATACCTATTTTATAAGTTAAAGATGGTATGACGTTTTTTTTGCTAATGTGTAAAAAAAAAGTAAGTACCTTTATAAATCTCTGTTTTTGTTTTAATATCTAAGATAGGCTTGCGCTTGACAACAGTCGTGCCTGATGGAAAGCAATGATGAGGTCTAGGTTGGAGCACGCTTGCCTAGAAAATGCCTATTCAGTATTCACTCTTCTCTTGAAGGCACCCAGATTATTTGGCTGGAAACACGGAGGCTGGAAGGTTAGCGGTTCGTAGGTACCAGAAAACTATTTGTTATTTATTCGATAATTCATCAGCCTTACATACACCCTTCATCGATAACTGAAACCATATCATCCATAAATCTACAATGTGCAGTTTGTCTAATATATTTGCGAAAAACAAAGTAAAACGTAAGAATAACTTTTGTCCCTTAAGGCCTTACATTGAAAAAAACTCATTTCAGTTTTGATGAGTACTTCAGAAAAAGGGGCGTGGCTTCCAATATAGCACGCCGTTTGGCAATATGCGGCGAATTTCGGTACTTTTACGTACGAACACTAGCACAACGGCAGAAAGCGGTATTAATACGTAAAAAAAACTATCACTAATGCCTATAGATGGCGCGGAAAGAATACAATACTTTAAAAGTAGGTACTTGTGCAAATAATAATAAATTTGGTAGGTATATAGATATAATTTCACTCCACGAAGACGAATCGAATAAACATAAGCGATTTTGACAGACCGGGGCGCGTCGTAGGTACCTACTGATTTCCTTATTTTTAGGGTTCCATACCAAAATGGTAAAAATGGAACCCTTATGGTGAGACTTTCTCCATCCGTCCGTCCGTCTGTCACACTCGATTATTTCAGTAACTATCAAAGCTATCGACTTGAAATTTGGAATAGTTATAGGTAATAGTGACGCGACGTCATAACAATCGTAAAAATTTGAAAATTATTTTTATTTTTATTTAAAAAGGGGGGAAAACCGGAGCTTCGATTTTTCAAAATGAGATAACAATATTGAGTGGGGTATCATATGAAAGGGCGTTACTTGTGTAGTCAAAAACCGATTTTAATTTATTTTTATGTCGGATAGTTTTTGATTTATTGAGCAAACTGTCGAAAAAAATTCCGTTCCCCCCCCCCTTATCTCCGAAGTTTACCAATCGAAAAATCTGAAATAATTATGATCAATAGAAATTAATGTATATTTTACAGGAAAAATAAAATCAACTCACTGACTAATATACTTTTTTTGATAATAACAATAATCCGCCAAAAACAAAGTTACGTTTGCGGTTTGCCAACAAAAGTACCTACATGTAAATTTTACTCGTAAATTCATGAATAAAAGTGATTCTTTCAATGTTTTACTTCTTTTATGGTATGGAACCCTCGGTACGCGAGTCCGACTCTCACTTGGCCGGTTTTTTTTTTACGCTATACAAGTTAGTACTTGACTGCGATCTCACCTGATGGTAAGTGATGATGCAGTCGAAGATTTTAGCGTACTAACTTGGAAGGGGTAAGTAAAGTCACCCCAACAGTTTCTACACAGCATCGTACAGGAACGCTAAATCGCTTGGCGGTACGTCTTTGCTGGTAGGGTGGTAACTAGCCACGGCCGAAGCCTCCCACCAGACCAAACCTGAGCCAATTTAGAAAAACCGGCCAAGTGCGAGTCGGACTCGCGCACCGAGGGTTCCATACCATAGAAGAAGTAAAACATTGAAAGAATCACTTTTGTTCATGAATTTACGAGTATAATTTACATGTAGGTACTTTTGTTGGCAAACCGCAAACGTAACTTTGTTTTTGGCGGTTTATTGTTATTATCAAAAAAAGTATAATAGTTACGGAGTTGATTTTATTTTTCCTGTAAAATATACGTTTATTTTTATTGATCATAATTATTTCAGATTTTTCGATTGGTAATCTTCGGAGATAAGGGGGGGGAACGGTATTTTTTTCGCCAGTTTGCCCAATAAATCAAAAACTATCAGGCATAAAAATAAATAAAAATCAGTTTTAGAATACACAAGTAACGCCCTTTCATACGATACCCCACTCAATATTGTTATCTCATTTTGAAATTTTGCCGACCCGGTTTTCCCCCCTTTTTAAATAAAAATAAAAACAATTTTAAAATTTTTACGATTGTTATGACGTCGGGTCACTATTTCCTATAACTATTCTAAATTTCAAGTCGATAGCTTGAATAGTTACTGAAATAATCGAGTGTGACAGACGGGCGGACGGACGGACGGACGGACGGAGAAAGTCTCACCATAAGGGTTCCATTTTTACCATTTTGGTATGGAACCCTAAAAATATAAAATTCCAAAGTGGCCCGTGGCGGGATCGAACCCGCGACCTCTCACTCGAATCCGAGCATGCGTCCCCTGCGCCACGGAGGTCGTCGCATTGACTTTATAATTTCGCATTGTCACTCGATTTACCGATTTATCGGTAGCCATGAAGTGGATTGTTGATTTAGTTACAACAATTTGGCAAACAAACAAACATCGGGACATGTGAAACTAAATAAAAGCTTGTAATAATAATAATAAATTATCGTCTTCAACCTGCAGGGCAACAGGCGACGTCCTGTTTCCCCTTTTTATTGCATCGCGAGCAGCGAGGTATTTACTCATAGATCTTCGACCAACTAAATTTCTTAATTTTTATAATAATTAAAAATAATATTTCTTAATTTTCTCATTTTTTTATAAAATAATAAACCGAAGTTTTAATAAAATAGGTAAATGACAACATATAAAATTAAAATATTATCAAAGTACATATCAAAACCACGTGGGTTTCCTGCGCACATAATCGTTCAGCGACATACTAACAGATGGCGTGTTTGACAGTATATAATATAACCATTCAGCCGCTTAATAGAGGGCGTTATTTCAGCGGTTATTGCCACAGACCAAGGAATAACTTTCTATATTACGATCAGAAATCTACGGCTGCGAAATATACATTCACGCGCACGTCCGACTCTCGCATTAGCGCAAGACAGACTGACGCCTATGAGGCGTATCAGAAAGACAATGATGTCAATATACATGCATCATATGTCCGAAAGAGTTAACCATATGCTTATCACTTACGTAATTTGGGGGCGGCATAGTGAGTTTTCACTTGAATAGGTTTTAATTGTATTGTGAATAATGTATAGTCCTGATTTAAAAAAAACTTCACGTCGATTTGAGTACTCATCAATAAGGACCCAAAAAAAAAAAAAAAAACAGAAAACTGTTGAATCGTTTCCGATAAATCTGAATAAATATGAGAAGATTGGAGCAACTTTTGGGAAAACTTTCTATCGAGGAAAGTTTTTCCAATCGTGTTTCTGCGTCTTAACGTTTTGAGGTTAAAGATCCAAAATACATGACGTTCAAATTTGAAACTAATTGTCTCTATAGTTTTCAACTGAGAGGCCGGTCAAAATCGCATAAATAGGCCTTCTATGCCGTTAAATAGGTAGGTACCTACTCGTAAGAGTGTGTAATTTACAAGTAGCCAACTTTTGTTGGCGAACTGCAAACCTAACTTTGTTTTTAGAGGCTTATTGTTAATATAACAAAAAGTATATTAGTTAGCGAGTTGATTTTATTTTTCCTGTAAAATATACGTTAACTGCTATTGATCATAATTATTTCAGATTTTTCGATTGGTAAACTTCGGAGATAAGTTGGGGGGAACGATATTTTTTTCGAGAAATAAATCAAAAACTATCAGGCATAAAAATAAATAAAAATTGGGTTTATGATACACGAGTAACGCCTTTTCATATGATAACCCACTCAATATTTTCATTTTTTTATGATTGCAATGATAGCGTGCCGCAATTACCTACAACCATTCCAAATTTCATAGTTACTGAAATAATCGAGTGTGAAAAAAGACGGACGGACGGACGGAGAAAGTCTCACCATAAGGGTTCCATTTTTACTATTTCGATATGGAACCCTAAAAAGGAGGAGATTCTCAATTCAACTGTATGTTTTTGTATTTCTTTTACAGCGGCATCGGAAGTACAGTAAGGGAACGAAAAGGTTCGTCAATTTTCAAACAGATTCGTTTGCACTAGTCGATGGTTTTGGTATGTTGACATTATAGAATCTGGCAGTACTAGTGCAAGCGAAAATCGACACT
Organism: Coenonympha glycerion; assembly: GCA_963855885.1. Classification (NCBI taxonomy): domain Eukaryota; kingdom Metazoa; phylum Arthropoda; class Insecta; order Lepidoptera; family Nymphalidae; genus Coenonympha; species Coenonympha glycerion. The sequence goes on along the minus strand of OY979630.1, from coordinate 12,608,133 downwards.
AAGGTGACGAAACTTTTCATTCCGCGACTATACATTATCTGTGAGAACTATCACGGTTCAAGTGATAGTACAAGCCTAGCCTGGTGACAGACGGACGGACAGTAATAGGGTCCCGTTTTTACCTTTGGGTACCTTTATTTAAATGTGGAACCTTTTACCGACCAACTTTTTAGCCAAAAAGCTGGTTGACGTTATATTTCTTGAAACAAAGTGTGAAAAAATGGAGTAGGTATTTATCGGTAACATAAGTACACGTGTTGTCATTTTGCCGATAAAATAACGTAGTTCAATTCTAGACACTTTGTAACACAATTAATCGAAGATTTTCCTCGTTGTGCAAATAATATATTACTTATAACTAACTTTACATAAGACTAATAAAGATAGATGGGTAAGTATCATGTTTTCTTCTACAATATACATAATCAAAGGTTTTCTTTTACCTGCTGTCTAATGTAAATGTATAAATATTCACTATAGGTACATAAATTGCTTACGTAAGTTAATAAACTGATTTTAATAATAATGAATTTATCTATTAATGCACAAGAAATAAGAACCCATATACAAAAAGTCAGTCAATTATAATTTTTGCGACCTGTCAATATTATTGTGAGATTTTAACACCGAGAATTCCGTACCACAAAAGAGTAAAACCACATATAATATATGGTAAAACTAAAAATCACTTTTTTTTAAAGAACCGGAAAAAGAATGTAGGCTAGAGCTTTTATTTCAAAATTTCATACCCTATCAGTTACCTACGTCGGCTTTGACAAACAGACGGACAGACGGACGGGGAAGGTCGCACCCTAGCTTCCATTTGACTATGCTAATAGTCTAATACGGAACCCTGAAAACGATCAACAAAGTTTTTCAAAAATGAAGGAAAATTGTAATAATTGACGTAAGGAATAAAAAATATCCACGTTGACGTCAATACATACAAATATTTTCCGTTTTCCTTAAAAACTAAACAAGACTGACTACTTGGATAAGTGCATCTTGTGCCAAGGTCTCAGACTACAGTGTGGCCAAGACGCGAGGCATTGGGTGATTGTCCACAGAGATTTATAGCATGATTTTCGTAAGCTATGATATTAATAATTAATGATTATATTGCAGTGCCATTTGACTGAAAATGTACGCAGCATTGTAACATAGCATATCTCAGCTGGACAAGCACCCTAAGTGTTGAACAGGGCGCAGTGCACGCTGCTTTAAATGGGCATAGACATAGACATATGAAAAGACCCAGATTGAGAAGTAACTTTTTCAAACATTAAATTCGGAAAATATGAACAACAAATTCCTAGTGCATTTTAAGCTATTGCATAGCTTCTATCGCGGGCTTTATCGGTGCAGACCGAATCCAGAAATTCCGTAACGAAAATAACCTGGCACTCTTAAAGTAGAGCTTTTGGTACTAGGCTAGCATGAATGCAGGGAGCGCAACTCCACGACTTTTTAGTTTTTAGTTTGCTATCTATCAAAAAATAGCAGAACTTTTTAATGACTTTTTGAAATAGTTTGTGAAGTTGCACTCCCTGCTTTAATGACAGCCTGTTACCAAAAGTTATACTTTTCGATTGATGGCAAAACTAAAAATAACTTTAAATTCTATGCAATAGCTTTACCGCGGCAGTCTCCGAGTGCCACACGCCTTTTTTTTATTTCCTGGAATATTTTAGTTTTGCTTCATGAGAAAACACAAAACCGCCATTGCGGTCATTGTTCTTAACCAAAGTTTTTATGCGATTTATTCTTGAATAGTACCTTTCCAGATCAAAACCATGCAGTGTCATTGGCTGGGGGTTGTGATATGCGTCAATATCGTCCTTGGAGTGCAAGCAGCGTCCTCAGACCTACCGGACGTTCCGAACTTTCCAACCAGAGACGATTATAGAGTAATTGTGGGCAGTAATTTAAACGTAAGTTTTATAATATGAAACATTTTATACTAGGATCCCGCTACTGTAACCCAAAAATGTCCCTTGGATACACGTAGATGTCTTATTGCTAGTGTGGATGCATATTAATTCCACAGCCTCCGGCAAGCGAGGGCGACATCACGGATGATGAGCCCACAGCTGCTCCCGCGCCAGTCGAGATTACACACATGCGAGTGCGCTCCGAGATCGCTCTGCGCTACGCTCGCACGGCCATCATATGCAACGTGTACAACCCCAGCAAGCGAGCACAGCAAGCCGCCTTCAATGTGCTGCTGCCTGAGACCGCGTTCATCAGCGGGTTCACTATGTACGTATTACACACATGCGAGTGCGCACGGCCATCATTTATGCAATGTTTAGTTAATTTTGTTTGTTGAAATTTTTAGGAGTTTCGGTAATGAAACCTACGAAGCTTATGTAAAAGAAAAAGAAGAAGCAAAACAAATATACAACGATGCAGTCGCACAGGGAGTTGCCGCAGCTCACATCGCTACAAAGTGAGTGCCTAAGTATTTATCTACAGATAAATCATTCATTTGTTGATCATTGTTTGTTGTGGGTACGTAAACTAAGCGCCTTGACCACGCAGAGCCCGCGACTCCAACCACTTCAGCATCAAGTTCAACGTGGAGGCGCGCAGCAACGCGACGTACCGCCTCCGCTACGAGGAGTTCCTGGCGCGGCGCAACGGCGTGTACAACCACGCCATCAACCTGCACCCCGGCGCGCTCGTGCCCAACATGGACGTCGTGGTGCACATCAAGGAGTCGCAGAGGATCTCCGTGCTGCGGGTGCCGGAGCTGCGCACGGGCAACGAGGTCGATGCCACCGAGAAAGATGCTCGTAAGTTTTAATGAAATTTACGAAGCTTAGGCCTCCAGCCATATATTTTCATATAAACGGTATGATTTTGATTTTGCAGAAAATACAAATGCTGTCATTAAAAGAGGCAGAAACGAACGGGAAGCTACCGTTATTTTTACTCCTAGTCTGGCAGAACAGAGAAGATTAGCTGAAGTATATGCGGTAAGTAGTTATAGTTATTGAGGTATAAGTGAAAGTATTTTTAATAGTTCTTTCATATTAATTTTCAAAGGATTTTAATACCTATTTTATAAGTAGTACCTGGATGACCGGTTTTTTTTTTTGTAAATTGTAATTTGGGGTAGAAAAACTATATTTAAATATGGATTACATAGGTACTAATGTAATGATGAAATATCAAAAATATTTTTCGATCTTATCGACATAATAATAAAAAAATATGAACTCGTAAGTAAAAAATATCTCAAAAATCAGATTCAAGAATTTATCGGAGTTTCAGATCGAATAGCAGTTTTAAACATACATTTACCTGGTCATAAGCACCCCTTATCAATAATTCAAATATATGCACCAACAGAAACTACAAACGATGAAACTAAAGACTCCTTTTATAACCAATTGAACTCCACTATGGAAACTACACATAACACAGTCATTGTAATGGGTGACTTCAATGGTCAAATAGGGAAAACGTCCTATATTGGAAGAAAACCAGGAGAAGATGGAATTTCTAACGAAATTTTAAAAGGCACGTCGCATGTCATACAAGAGGCGTTATTACAGCTATTTAACGAAATTGTAGACAATGAGGAAGTTCCAACTCAATGGACTACATCAACGATTGTTCTACTGCATAAAAAAGGGAAGAGAGACGATATAAGCAACTACAGACCTATTAGCTTAATGTCTAATCTTTATAAAATATTCTCTAAAATTATACTTGACAGAATCACTAAGGTCTTAGATGAGAACCAGCCTAAAGAGCAAGCTGGTTTTCGAAGTGGGTTTTCAACAATTGACCACATTCATACTATCAAGCAACTAATAGAAAAATGCAATGAATACAATATGCAATAATATCTAGCCTTTGTTGATTATAACAAGGCATTTGACTCTTTAAAACATGAAAAGATTTGGGAAGCGCTACTCAGCCAAGGAGTACACAAAAAATACATTAGACTAATTATGAAAATCTATAAAAATATGTTTGCAAAAGTGAAGACAGAAAGGGTAGGAGATACATTTGAGATCAAAAAAGGCGTGAGACAAGGGGATCCCTTATCGCCCAAACTTTTTTCGGCAACTCTGGAACATGTGTTTAGGAACTTAGACTGGGAAAATTATGGAATTAAAATTAATGGAGTCTTACTAAATCATCTTAGGTTTGCCGACGACCTTATTCTAATCTCTGACAACCCGAAGCATCTGCAAGAAATGCTAGAACAATTAGTTGAGGAAAGCAAAAAAGTAGGACTACATATGAACAGCTTAAAAACCAAACTTATGACTAACCGCGCCAAACACCCGATACAAATTGATAATAATAGCATTCCTTATGTAGACCAATATACATACCTTGGTCAAATTATTTCTCCTAATGACCTTACCTCAAAAGAAATACAAAACAGGGTCGAAGCAACATGGAGGAAATATTGGTCGTTAAAAGAAATTACTAAAAATACACTCATACCACAGAAACTGAAAAGTCGAACATTCAACTCCTGTATCCTTCCCTGCATGACCTATGGTTGCCAAACTTGGCCCCTAACTAAGGAAAACTTAAAAAAGCTAGAAACATGTCAACACAATTTGGAAAGAAGCATGCTCAATATAAAGAAACAAGATAAAATGAAACTCAAAAATATTAGAGAAAAAACAAATATAAAAGATATAACTTACACCATTAAAAAACTTAAATGGAAGTGGGCCGGTCACCTAATCAGAAATAGGAGAGATAATTGGGCCAAGGACATAACGGAGTGGTATCCAAGAGAAGGGAAAAGGAGCAGGGGAAGACCATTCCGAAGATGGGAAGACGACCTGAGAGCCACAGCAGGAACTTTATGGAGGAGGAAAACCCACGATCGAGGTCTGTGGAGGAATCTGGGGGAGGCCTTTGCTGAAAAGCAAGACAATCAGATACCGGTGTCCTAATAATAACTTATGAATCTTAAATATTCTAACGTAATTAATAATCTAAAAATATAAAAAAGAGAACTAACACATACTTAGATATAAGTAAAATTGTAAATATTTGATTGTCAATAAAGGCTATTCTATTCTATTCTATTCTATTCTATGAACTCGTAAGTATGGTTAAATAAAAATCACGAGTGTAATAATTAGTTTAATGTTTATAATTTTGATATTGGGAAACTACGATTAAAAACCAATTTCAAAGGCCCATTATTTCGAATGGCCTAGCTTTGAACGAGAGAATACCACCTTGCCCCTTTTAATGCTGTGTTCCCAAAACTCATTTCCATAAACCTACGATGTACAATTAGCCCACTATTAGCAAAAACTAAATAAAATTTGAATTTTCGCGCCCAGTTCGTTGACTCCATAAAAAAATTAGTGTTACTTCCCGCCAATAGATGTCAGCAGAAATAGTTATATTTATCGTGTCGTTAAAACAGTTGGATGCCTGGGTCATTATTGCTATTGGCCAATAGATGTCACGTTGTTTCCCAGATTTCAATATATCGGGATAACAATATGAGGTAAATGAGTATTGTTGAGCAGAGTTTCTATCTAAATATATGAAAGAAGAAACTGACTGACTGACTGACTCACTGACATATCAACGCACAGCCCAAACCGCTGGGTCTAGAGACTCCAAATTTGGCACACATGTTCCTTGTGAGGCCTAGGGGTGCACTAAGAAAGGATTTTTCAAAATTCACCCTCTAAGGGGGTGAAACGGGGGACCGAAGTTTGGATTTTATCAAGTTAAAATACGTCTTCACGCCGCAACTACTGTACCGATTTGGCTAAAATTTGGAATGGAGGTATATTATATCTTGCATTACTACATAGGCTACTTTTCATCCCGAAAAAATTCATTGTTCCCGTGGGATAAGTTAAAAACCGAAATTCTCGCGGAAAAAAATCTCACGCCGCAAGTACACAACCGATTTGGATGAAATTTGCAATGGAGATAGATTATATCCTGGGTTAATCAATAAGGTACTTTTTATCCCGGAAAAATCCATGGATTTTGCAGGAGAAGGGAAAAACAGATATTCATGTGGGAAAAATACTACTTCCCGCCGTAATTACTGAACTGATATGGCTGAAATTATGAATAAAAACAGATTATATATTGGATTAATACGAAGGCTACTTTTCATCGCGAAAAAATTCATGGTTAAATCATTAGTAAAAAACCGAAATTAACGCGGAAAAAAATCTTAATGCCGCAAATGCACAACTGATTTGGCTGGAATTTGGAACGGAGATAGATTATATCTTGGGTTAATAAATAGGCTAATTTTTATCCCGGAAAAATCCATGGTTTTTGTAGGAAAAAAGAAAAACAGATATTCATACGCGAAAAATATTACTTCACGCCGTAATTACTGAACTGATATGGCTTAAATTCGGAATAAAGATAGATTGTATCCTGGATTAATATAAAGGCTACTTTTCATCCCGGAAAAATCCATGGTTTCCGCGGGAAACCTGAAACATTGATGTTCACACGCGAGAAATACTACTTTACACTGTAATTACAGAATTCATGTGACTGAAAATCGGAAATGAGATAGATTTTATCCCGGATTATTACAAAGCCTACTTTTCATCCAGGAAAATTCCGTGGTTTCTATGATAATAGTGAAAAACAGAAATCCACGCGTGAAAAATATTCCTTCATGCCGTAATTACTGAACTGATTTGGCTGTAATTTGGAATCGAGATAGATTATATCCTAGATTTATACAAAAGCTACTTTTCATCCCGGAAAAATCTATGGTGTCCGCGGGAAAACTGAAACACTGTTATTCACGCGGTAAAAATACTACTTCACGCTGTAATTACTGATATGACTGAAATTCGGAAAAAAGATAGAATTAATACGTAGGCTACTTTTCATCTCGGAAAATTTCATGACTTCTACGAGTATGATCATAGTGAAAAACAGAAATCCACGCGGGAAAAATATTCGTTCACGCCGCAACTACTGAACCGATTTAGCTCAAATTTGAAATGGAGATAAATTATAAATCCTGGATTAACACATAAGCTACATTTTAACTCGAAAAAATTCAAGGTTCCCGTGGGATTAGTTAAAAACCGAAATTCACGCGCAAAAAATTATTCACGCCGCAACTACTGAATCGATTGGGCTGAAATTTGGAATGGAGATATATTATATCCCAGAATCAACTACTTTTTTCTCTGGAAAATCCGTTGTTTTCGTGATAGTAGGGAAAAAGAGATATTCATGCGGGAGAGAATTTTTTGTTCACACCGCAATTACTGAAAATTTTTGGTTTAGAGTTGAAATGAAGATAGATTTCATGTAAATTAACACAAAGGGTTCCCGTAGAGAACTCAATTTTTTTAAGTTTAAACTAAAATTTACGCGTGCGAAGCCGCGGGTTTCTGCTAGTTAAAAATATGAAGAGTCATAAATGTTCTGCCCGCAAAACTCATTGCCATAAACTTACGATGTATAATTAGCCTACTATTAGCGAAAAGTATATAAAATTTGGATTTTCGCGCCCAGTTCGTTGACTCAAAAAAAAATTTGTATTACTTCTTGCCAATAGATGTCGGGAGAAAACATATTTTACCTTTAGCATTGCCGGCCGCGGCCATTAAAATTAGTTTCACTATTCCCTAATAGATGTCATGTAGTTTCCCAGAGTTTACTGTAATAATTTAACTTTTTGTCAATAGATGTCAGGTATAGAGCAATATTTTTTTTTATTGGTAAATTCGACATTTTCTTAAAATGAATCCTAGCAAGATCGATTTATCGCCCCCAAAACCCCCTGTATACTAAATTTCATGAAAATCGTTCCAGCCGTTTCCGAGATCCAAATTATATAGAAATATATATACATATATACAAAAATTGCTCGTTTAAAGGTATAGGATAAGATAAAGAGAATGTCACGTTTCAGGAAAAAAGCAAACAATCAAATGATCCAGATTCCTCAAACATTGGCTATGATAGTGAAGAAGAATCGGTTGAAAACGAGGGTCTTCTAGGACAGTTTGTAGTGCAGTACGATGTCGATCAGCCAGTAAATGGAGAAATTTTGGTATGTTTCTATGTGTTTTGAGGGCACCCTTCAAATATCGGTCTCGATATTACTTGGAGGAGAAATCGGAGTACCTATTTGGCAATTAAACTAAACTTGGTAATAAAGAATTTTGCTATTGCAGTTTCCAGAACATGGAGAGTAGCCAGTTTTAGATACATTCAAATTGTACACACGCACCTTTTCAGATGCTTTTTATTTAACTTTAGCACAAAGAAACAAAACATTTCTCGTTTTGATATACTAGTAGTTAAAATCTGTGCTAGTAAACATAAAATGCGTTAAAATAGCAAATTTTCATTTGAAACATCAGATAAACAAATATGAATATTCGACAAATTTTATATGGCATATGTTTCAAATTTATGCCTCAGTTTATCTGGCGATTGAAAAATGAGCCCTAAATCAATTTCAGCTGATTCCAAACCAAGTGCCTACCTGCAGTTAGTTCAATGCACGTAGACGCGCCCCATTCCTTCACAATCGCTTATATTTCATACGATTCGTAAAGAAGTATTGGGGCTCGTCTTCGTGGGTTGAACTATCTATATTAGGTCAACAAAACTTCAGGTGAACGACGGCTACTTCGTGCACCTGTTCGCGCCGCGCGCGCTGCCGCCGCTCAGCAAGCACGCGGTATTCGTGCTGGACACGTCGGGCTCCATGTACGGCGCCAAGCTCGCGCAGCTGCGCGCCGCCATGCGCGCCATCCTCGACGACCTGCGCCCCACCGACTGCTTCCACATCATCGAGTTCAATTCACATGTCCAAGTAACGTTGTCTACTTTTGCCTCTTACCAATGCTTACCATTTATACCTTCAGAGTTGGCTGGTAGAAAATTTACTAAAAAGGGAAAGGTCGCGAGTCGATTTACACCGCGGCAAAATGGAATGGAAACGACTTTTTTACATAAAACATACATTAACTTTATGTCAGTTGTACATGGGATTCCGCGCGGGGATTCCCCGAAAGGCGCGCCTTTTTGGCTCCTATTTAGTTAGTATCTTACACAGTCAACATAAAGTTATGCTATGCTATGTAAAGAAAAGTCGCTTCCATTCCTATGACTATTAAATAAACCATTGTCAGGTACATGGTGTCTTGAAAGAAATGCGAACAAACAATCAAGAACTGGTGCCGGCGGCTATTGCTTCACCAGAAAATATAGCTGCAGCAAAGGATATTATATCTAATTTACAGGCTAATGGAGGTAAGAGTATAAGAAATTCCGGAATAATAAGTGAAGATTTGTTAAGTACTGGGTTCCTAGGTAGTAGGTAAGTACTATAAAAGTAAAACTTTAACTATGATAGCAAAAACAGAGAAAAAGGTTGTCTGAAAGAGATTTACTATGGCAATATGATTTTGATTTCGTGTTTCAACTCCATGATAATAATAGTAATAGTGTAAAAAATCACAACTATCCAAAAATGAATTAATAGGTTAAATTTATAGGTAATATTCGCCTCTAAATTATTTGGAGATTGCTCTTTTTGTAGTATCAAAAATGACGGTTTATATGAAAACATATTATGAATTATGTAGATTAGCTATACATGATATGGGGGTCGAAGAATTTTTAATTTTATTCATTTTAATAGGTACCGACATCTATAAGGCTCTGGACGTAGCTTTAAATCTTATTCAATTAAACCAGACCGAGCCCAAAGATGACGCCGCTCTGATGGATTTTTCCAACGAAACCGAAACTCAAACACGTAAGTTAAGAAAATATTTATTTAATATATTATAATTCAATATATATATAGAGAGAGAAATAACGACCATCAGCACAACTCTACGTACCTATAATTAATTTTATTTCTTTAAAGTGATAATAATTATTTGCCATCTTTCCTTACAGGTGAAATGGAGCCAATTATTATCTTTTTGACGGATGGTGATCCCACTGTTGGTGAAACAAATATAGAAAGGATCATCAGACACATTACTGAGAAAAACTCCGGCGACAAGCGAGCGCCACTATTCTCACTCGCCTTTGGTAAATTCTTATACCTAGGAGTCATTTTGCTGTTCTTATTTTTCATATTTGGAGTCATTTTGCTGTTCTTATTTTTCTTATTTCTATGGGTTCACGCCCCCCTTTTGTGGTTCTTAATACCAAACAAATATTACCCCGTCACCGTGCGCTACATGCGAAGTCCCGTAGTTTTCTTTCATCGCCCAATTTTGACTGGACAACGGAAAAAGCTACGGCTTACTCTAAAATAACGAAATCCTGGGAATAAATTGGTGCTCTTTGTGGTTCTTAAGTCCTTAATACCACCAAAATATTAGCCTTGCGCTACATGCGAATTCCCGTAGTTTTTTTTCATCGCCCAATTGAGACTGGACAACGAAAAAAGCTACGGCATGTTCTGAAATCATGAAATCCTGGAAATAAATTGGTGCTCTTTGTGGTTCTTAAGTCTTCTACCAGTATCATGCCACGGTGTTTTTTGTGTGTGGTCCTTGGTACCTCTAGTACACGTAATCCTGGACATACGCTGAACAATTTCGTCCCGTAGAAAAAAACACTAGAAATTCCAATAGACGCAGTTGGTGTGCTACGGTGTGAAAAGGGTAACGAAGTATCAATCTAATAAGTATTAGTAGGTAAGTATAAGTAAATATACTACTTGCGATATGCGATGATCAATACAAAGACACGACGCCACAGGCACATCTGCAAGAAAATATACATTGTACTATGTTTTCATATTAATTTATCAGGCGATGACGCAGACCGCGTGTTCTTGCGCAAGTTGTCTCTGCGCAACGAGGGCTTCATGCGGCACATCTACGAGGCGGCTGACGCGGCGCTGCAGCTCCACGATTTCTACCGACAGGTGTCCTCGCCGCTGCTGGCTAACGTCAGGTTCCTGTACCCTCGCAGACAGGTATCTTATGCTCGTTTTTACCAACACTTTAAGAAACGCCTAAGCCGATAGGTGGCAGTTTTCACTTACAACAACTGTCACCTAAAGGCTTAGGTATCTCTTAAAATTTTGATGAAAATGAGCATTAAACTACCACGAATAAGAGTCAAAATTTTATCGCAATGTCATTTCACTTTATATAACATCAATTTTATTTGGCTGCAGATAAAGGAAGGGTCAGTCAGCCGCAGCCAATTTCGATCCATCAACGACGGATCTGAAGTGGCAGTGGTGGGGAAAATAGCCGAGAACGTCGATGAAATCACGCCGCAAGTTCGAGGTTTGGGGGGTGATGGAAATGGGAGAAGGGTACGTAAATAAAGGCCGCTTGTAAGCGATGGGTGGCATCGGAATTTTTTAGTATTTTTTTATTATTTCATTGATAGGCGCTTGACTAAAAATGTCTAATGGACAGAATTAATGATGAAGTTTAAGATGGAACGCGCTTGCCTAGAAATGCCTATTCCCTCTTCTCTTGAAGGCACCCTTATTAAACTTGACTGTGAACACATAAGCTGGAACCTGGTTCTACCACCTTAGCGCTGCGTATCAGAAACGTGGAAGAAAAACGTTTCGTTCGGTTCGCTGGACATTAACCACACATGACACAAGGATGCCACCTCTCTCGGCGTCTTGTGGTTCCATGGTAGAAAATCTAGATTGAGGAGTTCCTGAGTGCATTCTCCAAAGTATAGTAAAATGTTATTTCATTGCTTTTCTCATTTCAACAGAAACTCTACGAAATCAATACCAAAGCAGCGGTGACGAGTAAGAAGGATGAGTACTTGCCGTTGGAGCGACTCTGGGCGTATCTGACTATTAAGCAGCTACTGGACAAGTGGGACGCCGGCGACGATGGCCTCGACGACGACATCAGTTCCGACGAGAGCCCCAAGCAGAAAGCTCTCGCCATAGCCTTAAAGGTTCGATCTGCAGTTTTATTTAAGGTCTACCACTTACCATCGCCGCAATTTAACGCGCACCGTTTTGTGGTCATAACATGAGCCAAATGCAACTAACCTACAGGATCAATTTGAAAAAAAAAGAACATACGGCCTGTAAAACCCATACTTCAGACTGAGTAGAATGATCGACTGCACATTTATTTCGTCTTATTGAAAAGATGAAGAAATCCGGCTAACAAAACAGGATGGGCTTCTCGTCATAAAATGGTTATTCATTTATTTATTTATTTTGCATAGTGAATATTTCATAAAAAAACACACAGACATAGAGAGGACATGTACAAGGACATCTTATCGCTACAAATGAGGATATCTTCCAGATGCCCTAGATGTGGGAGCAATTTAAACATGATATGATAATGTTGAGCTCTAACGTAGACATGGGAGCTCGCAATGGTCTCCCATGTCTGCGTTAGAGCTCAGAGTAACAGTATTGACAACAGATTTCTTTACTTTTACTTTTAGTACTCATTCGTAACACCCCTGACGTCGCTGGTGGTGGTGCGGCTCAACAAAACCGATGTTGAGGATGCTGTGAACGCAGAAGCGGTTGACGAGCCAAGTGAGCGATAAATGATGCGAAGACAAAGTATTGATTAAGTAAACAATTGCTGCTGTGTGATTCTGCAAACCCCTTATACCATCGACGAAGTTACATCTTGGGCACTGATTTGTTGATGTTTGCATCGGTTATGCAGCCAAGGCACCGATTGGCTGGTGATGGTTCCACTGCTATGGTTACCGTCGAAGTTTGCGCTATGTTCAATTTTAATTACAAGAATCACCCCACAGATAAAGTGTTATGTATATGTCACAGCCAAAGCGATTAATCCGGATATTATACATATCATCTGGCCATTATTAATAATATCTACTCAATTTGGATAAAGTGATAATTGACATAGAATTAATCACATTAACCAGCTATTATTTATACCATCTTCGAAGACTTGGATAATGTAATAAAACAAGTATGGATAAAGATTATTTACCTGTTTACTAACTTATTTATGAATGTTTTTATGTAATTCCCTTCAAAATGTCACTAGCTTTCGTAAATAACGCAAATTAACGAGAAGTAATAAGAAAAATTATTATTAAAAATCATAATTTGTTAGGTTATTTCAGACGACATTTAACGTATTTCTTTGCCAGTTTGCTAATATTTTAATGAAATAATAGTATTAATACAGGGTCTAGGAGCGAGCGAAGCGAGCTCGGGACTTGAGGGCACCCCGACTCGGTTGGGTTAGGTGACGAAGAGGATGGCGGGGCCTCTTCTGAGTGGTTATTTTCTTTTATGACCACCCAGAAATAGGAGCCCCGCGAAGCGGGGCTCCGTCGAACGAGCCTTGAAAAGTGTAACGGAAAACTAAATTATTAACCTTAAAATTTTAAAACTTAAAAAAATTATTTTACGAAAACTATTACTTTAATTAGTATTTTAAGAATTTTAATTATTTTAAGAATCAACGTAACAACAATTTAATCAGCTATGGATCACGCCACGCGGCAGCGGGATGAAGAACGGGGGGGGTTTTACAAGCCAAATAGACCGTATTATCACTTTCGCCAACTGTGACCAGCGCCTATGAATAATATCCAGATAAAGTGATTAATTTATCAAATTGTCTAGTCAATTTGGCTATTATCCATAGTAACCAGTCATTATTAATAATAGCTGTTTAATCACTATGACTGTAACATATATAATGTTGAAAGCGTGTTTCTTTAATTCTATGTTGTAGATTTTTTGCCATACAAAAGGTCGCCTTCTCCGCCAGCGGCACGAACATATTATACTGGCTTCGCTTCTGGTAAGTACGTTACTATATTTTGACCTGCTTTGTTTGTGTCCTTCCGCCACTGATCTCTATTCTATGAATAGCGGACTGTCAAGGTTAACGTAAAAATAAAGACACTTGATTTTGGCCATTTTGGCGCTGATTGTTGCGTAACCTGGCGTGAGCGTACGTGGAACCAAAATAAAATGACTTTTAAAACGACTGTTATTATTTTAGCAATATATGCCAATTTAGTATCGTGGACGTTCGAGGGTGGCGCTTCAAATCGGCACAAAAAAGGAACTGTCAGATGTATAGAATAATTTTGATCAGAATGATTTTATTAATCTATAGATTAGATTCCGCCTTAGATAGACGCCTTCCACTTATTCATGTTTGTTTTATTATTTTACAGGCGGCGGCCTGAGCGTAGCCTCTAGCAGTGGACCTGTGCTGTTCGTTCAATCATGTAATAAGTTTATAAAAATACCAAATTATTAAAATTAAAACACTATTTTAAGTTAAGATCAGTCAGTGAGTCAGTCAGTGAATAACAATGTACCGTATATGAATACTAATATTTTTTGTTTAGTGGAGATCTCGGATTTAGTTCTTGGACTATGATCAGATATTTTGAATGAGATTGGCGGTGTAGTAAAGAAAAAATAAACTTTTGTTCTTTTTTAGCTCGACGACTTAATTTTGATACAACTGTTCATTCTGGCGTCGCAAACAAAATTTTCGGTGGAAACGGAAGCAGCGTCAACAGCGGCGGAAGCGGCGGCGGCGGAGGCAACGGTAGAGGCGTCGGAGGTATCTTTAAAGAAATCGGTTAGTATTTCGTACTATGTAAATAAAATAAATATTTAAGGTAGCTTTCATACAACAAATGTCATTTTTTGCATTGTTCACAGAATATTTAAATATATAATAACTTTAAAAATAAATAGTTACAAATTAAAGAAAAGTTAAGTTAAAAAAAGTACGAAAACGCGGTGAGGTTTGAACTCAGATGAACAGTTAGGTATAATAGGCACAGGTTGTTCCACTGGGCTATTCGTGTCTATGACGTATTGTGTAAACTCAGTCAATACAATATACTTCTTAAAAATTAAAACAGACGTCTCGTTTTTTAATTTGGTAGGCAGGGGTGTTAATTTACTTTGAGAATACTTATGTCTTATTAGTACGGAACCCTCAGTGCGCGAGCTCAACTCGCACTTGACCAATTTTTTGGTATTAACAATTAACCTCAAAAAAAAAAAGGAAACCTTACGGTTCGGTAAGAAAAGGCAATTTTTATGGTTTTACTTTTTCTATAGTAGTACGGTGCAGCTCTACTCTAATTATGTTTATATTGCCTAGCTGCTGCCACGTATCCACCCACCTCCCGGTCTGTGCTCCCTGCTGAGGCTTCCTCCCCTCCACCGGTGCGCCCGGAACTTGCAGTGGAAGCGTACCACCTGCAGGGGTACGAGTGGGCCCTGAGCTACGTCAACAGCAGCGCGCACGCGCTCGTGCTGCCGATCGACGGACTACAGGTCCTGAAGCTTTCCAAACGTGATGACGTAAGTATGATGGTTCCGTGGCAGTCACTCCCGTGGTCCATGCTTGCGTCGCAACTGCCAAGCATGCGATGTTCAGCCGATGCTAATACCATTCTAATGCCGACTAATGCTTCGTTCGCGTTTATTTTTGTTCATATTAATCTTTTATATCTGAACACTATAAGGTCTCGGAATGGAACATAAATAGACTTAATATTTTCAACATCCAATTTTATCATCGAAATCCGTTTAATCCTTGCGAAGGAGATACGGATCGCCGTATCCTTGAACTTTCAAAAAAGAGAAGCAAAAAATCTTAAAACTGGTAATCTTAAATCTTAATCTTAGGTACAGTTGATTATTAATAATTATCACAGCAGTTTTCATTCTAGATACCAAACTAAATATTAAGCGTGCCTAAAGCTTAAGTATGCTCCAATATTTTCAAATTTCATTTCCTTTACTCTTCGATGCATCACACATACCTACCTCTCGTTCTTTACGTCGTACGACCATCGTGATAACATCTCTTATATGTTATGCTTAACAATGTTGCTCGTCTTCCCCTGCTTCCTCAGAGCACGCCCGGCGGAGACTAGAGGTGTGTAACTCCGGACTAAGTGACTAAAAGGAATAAGATCCGCAGCCGGAGCCGAAATTCTTAACGACTCCGAGCTCACACTAACGATTCCAGCTCCGCTTAATTATTCCTTACTCCTGGACTCGTTTGCGGTTCGAGTTAGTGCGATCTGTTTCGCGGCACGTCGTGTCACGAGTATGACTCCGTTTGTTTTCGGTACCATCGGGTACAGCTACAAGCTGTCTCGTTCGCACTTCTGTATTGCGAGTGGATAATGGATATTAGCCTTTATGAGAACCTAACAAAATTTAAAATCGTTTAACTTTACTCGTACATATTGTGTTATTATAGTTTATTGTTTATTTTTACGAAGAATTTAAAATTACGTACCTAAGTAATTATGCAACTTATATTAAAAGTTAGGTCCATTTTTAGAAAAAATACTAGTTCAAAAACAGACATTATAATTTTAATAACTAATAGGTACTTAAAATAAAGTCCTATCTAAAAACTTTGTCATTTAATTTAAAGATATTATAAGGCAGTTTAACTTAAGTATAAATTTTGTAGAAGTATTTTCAGTGTAGGAATTATTCGGAAGTAATAGTTAAGTAGTTCAGTAAGTGTTTTTAAAGTCGTCTCTCGCGATTCGACACAACGTTCCTCCGAGAGTCTAAAAGGTTCGGTGAATAAAGGTATCGTTAGGACTAATTCAGTCTTTGGACTAAAGGAGCCGCACGGGAGTTGGAATCATTAGGAGGATTCGGAATCAATAGGACTAATTCAGTCTTTGGACTAAAGGAGTCGCACGGGAGCTGGAATCATTAAGAGGAGTCGGAATCGATAAGAGGAATCAGATTCGAAAGTGGATTCGGACTAAGTGAGCTGGATCTTTTAGAGGACTACATAGTACCCACGACTAGCGGAGACTACGAGTGCAGGGCGCAGGTTCCCGGGAAAGATGACGCGTGGAGGAAAACAGCGGCGTGCGTGTACCTCACGCGCTGCCGCGCCGCGCGCCGCCCCTACACCGCGCAGGACTACCTCCACAACTACTGCTACGTCGGCGACGGGTAATGACTATACTCAGACTTTTAATTCGATTCGTAAAATGACGTTTACAAATGTCATTTAGTTACTTAAATGAGCTAAATAAAGTTTATAATCCAAGTATTTTTACATAAAACAATTTTGTTTAGAAAGCCTCGTGTCTTATTTTATGACATTTAAAGCTGTTATATAGCGATTTATTGGAGTTTAGAAAAATACGAAACGTCATTTTACGAATCGAATTAAAAGTCGGAGTTAGGAGTATAGTGATGCAATAGAAGTGTTTTAGCGGAACCAGAAATGGAAACAGATTTCAAAAGTAGCAGTAACTGTTTAGAGTTTTTGCATTAGTTTTTATTTCCGTGTGAAAAATATGAAAAAAAAAAACTAATTTACTAATATATTTCTTTATTAAGTATCAAATACACCAAATCTAGATTAGAAATAGATATTAATATATTAGAAATATACTATAGAAAATAACTGACCCATTGACCCCCGCGCTCAACCGTCCAGCGACTCGCACGCGCCACGCGCCTTGCACGCGTAACTCTCAACCGTCGTAAACTTCCGATTGTATCTCCGTTATAAAAATTGCGGAAACAGAAGCAGAAACAGATGTTGAAAAGCGCGCGCAGAGATCCGTTGCATCACTTTATGACTGATGAAAATGTTCACGACTTGACTCCGACTTTTAATTCGATGCAATAAAATGACGTTCCATATCTTCCTAAACTCCAATAATTAAATGACTGACCCTAAATCCCACAGAATCTCTGGCAAATAAGTACCTAATGCATGTAGTAATCACTGAACTTTTTCTTTCCTTCGCAGGTATGCTGGCGTTTGTTGTCCAAGAAGCGAAATTGACACAAAGCGATAAGGCTCTTCTTTCTACTTATTGATATTTACCAACATTGCACTATAGGCTCGTTGAAACCTGTACCTTTTGTGAAATAAATAAATTAGCTACTTATCTTTCGTCTTTTTTTTTTTGAAAATTGGTATCGCTACAGTATAAGCAACAATTTTTTTATAATGGATAGAATAGAATAGAATAGAATAGAAAAATCTTTATTACATATAAGTAGGCCTAGCATACAAAGGCTCTTATGACACGTCGTTTTGTTTTACATGGTAACTTTAATAGTGATAACCATTCACGACTTAAAACTAAGTTTACGAGGGTTCACAAACGCGCCCTGCCGCTGAGAAGAAGATAGGCCTGTGGTTGACGAAACTCATGCTTGATCGGAAACAATGAACAGATCTAGGGTGTAGCGTGCTTCACTCTTCACTTGAATACACTTAGATTATAATCTAATATTCTACCAGATACCAATTGAGGGAATTGTAGTAAGTATATAAGGTATTGAGGATCTCCAAAACAAACCACAAATTGTTTCTCTGAAATTACAAAGAAACGACATTTAAAGTTCACTATATATCGAGTCCTCAATCACATTCTTCTACAAGTTATTATAACGATAAAATGCACAAAACAATCCGAACGTCACACGCCATTAAATCATGGACACAGATCACCAATCACTATATCACAGGCACGCGACAGACAGCATAGATACGCGAAGCGCGGCAAATTCAAATGAATGAAATGTCACTCATTTCATTACAAGTATTATATGAACAATACTAGCTGTTGCCAGTGGCTATCCGCCCGCTAGAATTTTGGTTTTTAGATATCCCGTTATATTGAGTAAACATTAAAAGATAGACTTGTTGTGTAGCGGATATTTTTAAGACTTGTAAAGGAGCTCAATTCCGTCATACATTATTTTGGGTAACTTTAACCCTTTACGCAGCGCACGCAACGGAAGCTCTACAAAGGGACCATTTTTTTTTCTGTTTTTGCAACATTTTTTATTTATGCACCGCTCCTTTGAATCATGGCGTGATGTTCTAAAGCCTTGCTGTGAAATGGAATATCCAACACAAAAAGGATCTTTCCATTCGGACCAGTACCTGAGTAGTTCCTGAGATAAGCGCATTCAAACAATCAAACCAATAAACAAACAAACAAACAATCAAACAAACCTTTCAGCGTTATAATATCAGTATGGAACGTATATAAAAGTACCTAATATTGATTGAAGAAGGCCTTTAACACTTATTATATAATTCACATTTACGCTCTACGACCGGTTTCGACAACAACCTATGAGGAAAATAATTCTCAAGTATTTTATTATATTTACCTTCGACTGGGCAGTGGTTTAACGTGCTTTAACATTAAAAGTTGTAATAACCACTACAGATTTATAACATCCTTATTTTCTTAACCGTAAACATAGTTCCCAACCAAGGTAGAGTTACCTACTTACGTAAATATTCGGTGAGTACTTAAATATAAAAATTAATGACGGCCGCGGATGCAAACTGTAGGTATACGGGCAAGACTGGAACTTTGATTTTACAAAAATTTGAAAATGCATTTATTTATTTGCACGAAATATAACAACTGTTCATATTTGTCTTCTTAATGTGGTTCGCCCCGACCTCGCAAGTCGCAACCTAGGTACTTATACCAGAAACAAAGTTACTCTTCCTCCTTACCTTTTATTTACCCGCTGGGTTATAGTACCTACTAGCTGTTGCCCGCGGCTCCGCCCGCGTGAATTACGATTTTTTTTACATATACCGTAGAATTCCTTGATTTTCGCGGGATTCTGGTGTGATGTTGTACAGAAACCTGTTCTTACTTTGCACGGGTTATCTTGTGGTGATTTTGAAAACTTTTTTAATAAAAAATATAGTTTCATTATTACGTAGTTGAAAGATCAAAAGGACGATTTAACTGTCGATATTTCGATACATTGGTAAAAGTCGTGGTCACGTAGTGACCACAACCTGTGCCATTGGGTCCTTTTCATTGTGATTTTTATTCTGAAACCACGAAATATGTCAAAAATTATTAAATCATGTGAAAAGTTGTACTGGTGTTAGAAATCTTCTTTCAGAGTTCGGCCGGGTAGGTACCTACCACTGGGATAAAATACTCTACTAACAATATTCCCCAGCCCAACATAAGAGTCTGTTATAAATCTTTGCTTCATCTCAATACAACCCCAAGTATCAGAATGGGCAATGGCTATAATATTTCTTTACGTATAAAAAGACCTATGACGGTCAATCGGACCTGAGAGTTAAAAATATTTGTGAACGATTATTTTACTCTTTCCATGTTGCGGATGATAAAAAAAGACGTGGCACTCTGGGAATGTCCACAAAAGTTGTCTCAACAGTGCCATCTTAATATAAAGTCAAGGAACAGTACATTACATGACAATTAATTATTATCATCAAAAATTCGGTTGTACCTATCTCCAAGTTTTACATTCAAGTTCCACATAATTTGTAGAGATGGCGCGATACGGTATAACGTGGTGATAAATTCATGATTTTTGTTCACCCTAAAAGTGAAAAACCTTAAACCGTACAAAATCTTCTGCTAAGCATATTTTTTTACGGCTGTTAGGGTACTCCAGTCTGCCTTGAGCCCTTACGTCCTAGCCTTAGGTGCTTGTCCATTCCGAGTTTCAAGTCACCTACTTGAACTCATCGATAAAGGTTCTGATGTCTATAATTTCTGAACTACAAAAGTGATGATGATAAAATTTATACGGAATAATCTTCAAAGAACCTCCTTTCTAAAGAAAAAAAAGAATGAATGAAATCGGACAACGGGTTAATGAATTATAACTAAATACACATTTTGACTTTGATGCCGTCTTCCAGGGAAACCATGATGAATTCCGGGACAAAAAGTATCCTATGTCCTACCTCGGAGTATGAACTATAATCATGTCAAGTTTCATTTAAATCCATCCAGCGGATTAGCCGTGATGCGCGGTCGTGAAACAGACAGACAGACAGACAGACAGACAGACAAAAATGAAACAAATTACAGTTTTGGCTTCAGTATCGACTAAATAGTGTCCTCCAACAAAAATTTTCAAAATATCTTCAATGTACAGAATTCGACCCTTTACAGTTTTATTATAAACTAGCTGTTGCCCGCGGCTCCGCCCGCGTGAATTACGATTTTTTTACATATACCTTAGAATTCCTTGATTTTCGCGGGATTCTGGTGTGATGTTGTACAAAAACCTGTTCTTACTTCGCACGGGTTATCTTGTGGTGATTTTGAAAACTCCTTTTTTTAATAATAATATAAAGTTTCATTAATAAGTAGTTGAAAGGTCAAAAGGACGATTTTAACTGTCGATATTTCGATACAGTGGCACAAGTCGTGGTCACGTAGTGACCACGACCTGTGCCATTGGGTCGAAATCGTCCTTTTCATTGTGATATTTATTCTGAAATCACGAAATATGTCAAAAATTTTGTACTGGTGGTAGAAATCTTCTTTCAGAGTTCGGCCGGGTAGGTACCACTGGGATAAAATACTCTACTCACAATATTCCCCAGCTCAACATAAGAGTAATTTAAAAATCTTTGCTTCATCAAAATACAATCATGAAGAAGAATGGGCAATGGCTATATATTTCTTTACGTATAAAAAGACCTATGACGGTCAATCGGTTAGTACCAGTTAAGATCTGAGAGTTAAAAATATTTGTGAACCATTATTTTACTCTTTCCATGTTGCGGATGATAAAAAAAGACGTGGCACTCTGGGAATGTCCACAAAAGTGAAAACATTAATCTGTTCATGACTCAACAGTGCCATCTTAATATATAGTCAAGGAACAGTACATTACATGACAATTAATTATTATTAACAAAAATTCGGTAGTACCTATCTCCAAGTTTTACATTCAAGTTCCACATAATTTGTAGAGATGGCGCGATACGGTATAACTCGGTGATAAATTCATGATTTTTGTTCAACCTAAAAGTAAAAAATCTTAAACCATACAAAATCTTCTGCTAAGCATATTTATTTACGGCTGTAAGGGTACTCCAGTCTGACTTGAACCCTTACGTCCTAGCCCTAGGTGCTTGCCCATTCCGAGTTTCAAGTCACCTACTTGAACTCATCGATAAAGGTTCTGATGTCTATAATTTCTGAACTACAAAAGTGATGATGATAAAATTTATACGGAATAATCTTTAAAGAACCTCCTTTCTAACAAAAAAACAATGAATGAAATCGGACAACGGGTTAATGAATTATAACTAAATACACCTTTTGACTTTGATGCCGTCTTCCAGGGAAACCATGATGAATTCCGGGACAAAAAGTATCCTATGTCCTACCTCGGAGTACGAACTATAATCATGTCAAGTTTCATTTAAATCCATCCAGCGGATTAGCCGTGATGCGCGGTCGTGAAACAGACAGACAGACAGACAGACAGACAGACAGACAGACAGACAGACAGACAGACAAAAATGAAACAAATTACAATTTTTGCTTCAGTATCGACTAAATAGTGTCCTCCAACAAAAATTTTCAAAATATCTTCTATGTACAGAATTCGACCCTTTACAGTTTTATTATAAGTATATAGATATAGATATAGATTGCCACACCTACGCACGGAGGGTTAACTCTAAGGGTGTGCTTTTCAAAAAAATTTAAATTAATTTATTCATTCACCAGCTTTGGGTCGGTTTTGGTGTAATAAGTGATAATAGTTAATAGATAATAGTTTGATAAAGATGAGTGCTTGGTGTACATTTTGTATAAAAAATCATACTAAGTAGATACTTATTACTTAAAAACTATTTATAATTTTTTTACTATCCCGTAGTAGTAATAGGACTACAGGTATGTAAGTAAAGTGTAAAATTATTGTACTCGTAATTCGTTTATAAGTTGCAAAAATCATTTTAACTAAAAATATTTACGAGCCTTGTGAACTAAAAAAACGTTAACAAGAATTCTGCAAATATTTTCCTTGTATTTGAACCCTACGATTTTTTTTGGTTAAGATCAAATCAAAGACCGGACGACTCAAAATACAAGCTGTGATTTTTATAGTATACAAATTACGTCATAAATCATATTTTAAGATGCCCTAACAATACAAGTTTTCCAAGCTACGGAAGGTATGCCCATTGACCTTATCAGTTATTACCTTAACTGTACGTTTATTAACTGAATTCAATCAACGATGTGAATATATATATTGTAATGCAGCTTTTTGTGCCGAGTGTCAAAGTATAAATGACGAGCAGCGAAGGATTCTAGCGCGAATGGTTCAAATAATACATAGAATCCTAATACACCATTTTTAAGCGCACTATTCATCGAGGAAAATGTCTAGGGGAATTTCTGTTGGAATCGCTCATCTTAATTTAACAAAAATTAATTTAAAAAATGTCATTATTTGTGGACACAAAAAAAAGGAAAAATCTTCAAGATTTTTTTCTTTTTTTTTTAAATAAACGTACAGTGGGATATAGACATATATCTAAATGTGTAAGTACTTATATGCTTGTGTGTATATGCAATGTATAAGATAGAACCTGCAAACAAATTGGACTCCCGCAGCTGTGCTATTCTACAAAATGAAATAGCTGCCAGACAGCTGCCAACCCGAATATGGCATGCAAAATTGTACTCTATTACAACTGACAAATTCATAGATGCAGAGATATACGCTCGTCGCTGTTTTGCAGAATAGCACGGCTGGCACCATATGGATAGAAACCCCAAAATACCTAAAACACCTCTATTATGAATTCCGTACCTACGTATATTGTGTTTCAGGCGTACGTATAAGATGAAAGTGCGCCGGCTGGTTTTGATGTTTGTGGGTGCACTGCTGAGTGTGAGTCGAGCTGCCGCCGCCTTCCCAGGCTTTCCCAACTTCCCCACTGCAGACGACGACAGAGTGGTGCTAGGCGCTGGTTTTGGGGTGTGTATTGTAGTAAAAAATGCGGACAACCGAATAGCTCATGTGTTTTCACATGATAGAGGCTACGTGTGTCCAGTATCGAAATCAGTATGATACTTCAAACGCGAATCCCAGAAATAAAAACCGAACAAGTGTGCGTAAGACTTGCGCATAGAGATTTCCAAATTACAGCAGAAGTAATCTAGGTATAAATCACTTTCATTAACGAACGATTAACATTTTATACTTATATCCTCATTCCTACATTTAGTAAACATCGTTAAACAAATACTTAAAAGATGATCAACCAATATCAAAGAACAACAGTGAGCAAAACAAGACCAGGGGCCCTACCACCATCTCTTATAGCAGTATTATTGTCATCGACGTTTACTGTTCCTATGTACCGTAGGTACCTACAATATACGTCGGTGATTATTGTAATTTTCATACTGACATTCGGAGCGCCAGCGACTACGTTAATAAATCTATGCTGACATCATAGGCTGACATTGTATGAAAATGTCAAAACAATATTACAATAATATTGCTATAAGAAATTGATGGTAGGGCCCCAGATTGTTTCACATATTAATAATTGTTTTTCAGCCGGGCACATACGATATCGCAGATGATGAGCCCGCTGCGCCTGCGCCGGTTGAGATTACACACATGCGAGTGCGCTCCGAGATCGCTCTGCGCTACGCTCGCACGGCCATCATATGCAACGTGTACAACCCCAGCAAGCGAGCACAGCAAGCCGCCTTCAATGTGCTACTGCCTGAGACCGCGTTCATCAGCGGGTTCACTATGTACGTATTGCACACATACATGCGAGTGCGCTCCGAGATCGCTCTGCGCTACGCTCGCACGGCCATCATATGCAACGTGTAGGTACAACCCCAGCAAGCGAGCACAGCAAGCCGCCTTCAATGTGCTGCTGCCTGAGACCGCGTTCATTAGCGGGTTCACTATGTACGTATTATACACACATGCGAGTGCGCTCCGAGATCGCTCTGCGCTACGCTCGCACGGCCATCATATGCAACGTGTACAACCCCAGCAAGCGAGCACAGCAAGCCGCCTTCAATGTGCTGCTGCCTGAGACCGCGTTCATCAGCGGGTTCACTATGTACGTATTGCACACATACATGCGAGTGCGCTCCGAGATCGCTCTGCGCTACGCTCGCACGGCCATCATATGCAACGTGTACAACCCCAGCAAGCGAGCACAGCAAGCCGCCTTCAATGTGCTGCTGCCTGAGACCGCGTTCATCAGCGGGTTCACTATGTACGTATTACACACATGCGAGTGCGCTCCGAGATCGCTCTGCGCTACGCTCGCGCGGCCATCATATGCAACGTGTACAATTTAAAGTACCAAGCAGTGAGCACAGCAAGCCGCCATCAATATGCTAATGCCGTTCATCAACGGGTTGACTGTTCTGTACCCTAACCGTTATCGTTGCACTGGGTCATACGGTCTGTGTCTAAGTTTAGAATTCTAGACTCAAACCACCTAAAACAAACATGACCTTTCTATGATGATTCTCATACCATTATTTTTTAGGAGTTTCGGTAATGAAACCTACGAAGCGTATGTAAAAGAAAAAGAAGAAGCAAAACAAATATACAAAGATGCAGTCGCACAGGGAGTTGCCGCAGCTCACATCGCTACAAAGTGAGTACCTAAGTCTTTATCTGTGGGTAGTGGAATGATCATTGTACGTAAACTAAGCGCTTTGACCACGCAGAGCCCGCGACTCCAACCACTTCAGCATCAAGTTCAACGTGGAAGCGCGCAGCAACGCGACGTACCGCCTCCGCTACGAGGAGTTCCTGGCGCGGCGCAACGGCGTGTACAACCACGCCATCAACCTGCACCCCGGCGCGCTCGTGCCCAACATGGACGTCGTGGTGCACATCAAGGAGTCGCAGAGGATCTCCGTGCTGCGGGTGCCGGAGCTGCGCACGGGCAACGAGGTCGATGCCACCGAGAAAGATGCTCGTGAGTCTCTAATACTATCCTTTTAAAGGTAAACTTGAACTGTTTACTACAGATATGTGATGCATTGCATTATTCATTCTAGAAAACAAAAATGCAGTGATTCGGCGAGGCAGAAACCAACGGGAAGCTACCGTTACATTCACCCCGGACATGATGGAGCAGGCAAGACTTGCTGAAATATACGTAGTACGTATTATCCAGTACGTAGTATACCACAATCAGATGAAACTCTCAGAGTTTACCTCATTCCTGCTCGGTATATCTACTGACGCACCACAGATGATTCTTGAGTAACCAGTATTGCTCTATAATTCTGATTATAATGAGAAAAAGGTAGCATCAGTGTAGGTACCTGCATTGATTAAACAAAGTAAAGCGTACTTCGTCATTGGTAGGTACCTACTTGGTATCTAAGATACCGACATTCTACCTCATTTCTACCTTATTAGGTATATTACTGGCTATAATAACATTGTAATAAATAAAGTCTACTTTCTTTTTTGTCCACGACGGAACTCAGGAGGCATACACGTTAGAGATAAAATTTGAGAGAATTTTTAGTCGTACAATCCTATGTTTATTTTTTAAATTAGCCCATCGTCTCTAGCTCCCTGGTGATCACTAGGATCTTGTTTAAATATCTGCTTCTTTATCTCTTGCCTCTGTACAAATCTAAATACAAAGTCTTAAGCTTGGACTGATTGAGTGAATAGATGAGTGAGAACTATTTTATTTTTATAAATTTATTGTTCTTACTTTAACCTAATCGCTGAAGCCTAATTAACTCCAATTTTCAGAGAAAATCAAAACAATCGGGCGACGAGTACGCTTCACACATCGGTTTCGACGACAGCGCGGAGGACGACGCTGAAACGGAGGGCTTGTTGGGCCAGTTCGTGGTGCAGTACGACGTGGAGCAGCCCAAGAATGGAGAAATACTGGTTAGTTAAAATACAGTTGGTACCTACATGTTACTATTTTTAGTTGATCCGTGTACTTGAACTAAAAATAGATCTTTTTCCAGATTTTTTCCCGCCAAGATTAATCTTGGAATCGATAATTTTGATCTCTGTGTTCTATATGGCAAAAACGCCAGTTTTCTGAGTGACATGGCAGACATGAGTTCTCTCTTTTTACTTGCCATTTTGTTTAAATGGTTTGTGGCTACCACCATGCCCAACTTATGTGCCCAACTGACTGGTAAGTGGTAACCAACCAAGTATTAGCATTCTTCTGCGATCAGTCAAATACTGGAATGGTCGAAGGTGAACGACGGCTACTTCGTGCACCTGTTCGCGCCGCGCGCGCTGCCGCCGCTCAGCAAGCACGCGGTGTTCCTGCTGGACACGTCGGACTCCATGTACGGCGCCAAGCTCGCGCAGCTGCGCGCCGCCATGCGCGCCATCCTCGACGACCTGCGCCCCACCGACTGCTTCCACATCATCGAGTTCAACGAAATTATTACTGTAATTACTTTCATTTTTGAATACACGTACATACTACTTTTGCACCTCGCGTGGATTACGCCACACTGTCGACTGCGAACCGTACCGACGCGGTGGTGAGCGGGGAGGCGCGTCGAGGCGCCGCATTCCAGGGAGGTGCAAACTTAGGGCACGGCAAACTTCTTGAGCTTATAAGCTAGATTTGCGCACAACTCAAGCTAATTTTAGTTCCTCTTGGTGGTAAGTGCGGGGCGCGTCGACGGAGAATCGCGTGCCCCCACTGCGTCATTTAATGCTCAACAAGTGTGCCAGCAGCTTATAGACAATTGGACACAATGTGGTGGGATAAGTTCCTACCTACGTACTACGTGTAGGCACATTGTTAAAAGAAGAATATCTTTAAACTTTTGTTTAGGCAATGAATTCCGTGGCTTTGAAGGCTATCGACTATAATGTCACCCCTAGTAATTATGACAACAATAATCCAAAAAAATAAGGACATTTTCAAATAAAGTCTGTATTAATTTTACAACGCTATCGTTCTGATTCTGACCAGGTTCACGATTTAGCGAACATCTACGAATATGCGCCACAAAGAAACGGTCCAGTGCCACCTGCACTAGCAACGCCAGAAAACATTGCATTGGCGAAGATCATTCTATCTAGATTTGATACTTACGGAGGTACAAAATGTCAATTTCATATTATGTTTCATTTCACTTATTACCCGTAAAAGTAGACATAAAATATCTTGTTAATATATACTTAACTATACTCGACAATACTAAAGAATAGCTAATAGTAGCATATTCTCCCTGAACAACAACTGCCTAAGACTGACTCGTTCTGCAAAAATGTGCCAGCCGAACAAAACTCCGATGGCTCATCTGGTGAGAGAAGTCACCAATCAATCACTGTAGGGTCCATGGTGGTTACAATGTGATCCTTTGCTGCAGTTTCCTGCTAATTTGGCAGTACGGGCTTTTAACTTTTACGTAATACTTTTCTTGATTATGGCAGGTTGGTTCTCTATTTTCTCAGTTATCATAGAGAGGCAGGCATCTGCGACGCTTACCAGAATCAACACTTTAGCGACACTCCTGTTAGAAATGGGGCTATTTTTATGAGACAATCATAATATTCATAATATTTCTGACAACTCATGACCGCATTCACATCCCTCCTACACATTCTACTTTCGCTTTCCTCGCCCAAATTCTTTTGCGCAAAACATTGCTGTTAATCCTCCTACCGATAAGTTCTTTTCCACCAGGGCTACGCTGGGCGCAGCTTACAGAAGGATAATAAAGTGATATTATTAGTTTATATTTTCCTTCCGAACCGCTTAGCTTCCTCGCGCATCGTTAATATCTACTGTGCAGGCTGAGGTCTATTATGTAATTCAAGGTACCGACATCTCCACTGCACTCCATACCGCCTTGAAAGTCATAGAAGATGGAAATATTCTCGAATCTCAACCAGATTCGGCAAATCAGTTTTTGATAGAGTATAACAACGGAACAGACCAATATATGAGTAAGATTCAATAATATTATTTTACTATTTAGTACCTACTTGCATTATAAGTTTCTTGAAATCTTTGACTTTTAATCTCGGATCATTGTATGCCTTGAATCGTAAGATTGAAATCTATCCCGCGAGAATGTGAACATTCGCGGGATAGATTTAATCGAATTAATAATATATTAATCGAAGGGAGTTTACAATCTTACGGTGACACCACAGGGTGACACCATATAAAATACACATACCTACGAGTATATTGAAATCCACTTCAAATCTATAGTTGTTCGTCTTATTCTTGATAAGGATATAGAAGAATAGGATGAGGAGGAGGTGGAGAGATATTTAAGATATAGTGGGTCAGGTCAGTCAACACTGGTTTTGATGAAACAGAACGATGACGCAGAACGAAATGTTGTGTTATGTATGTACATATTATATTGTGACTTTCAGATGAGTTGGAGCCTATGATAATATTTTTAACTGACGGCGACCCCACGGTGGGCGAGCAGAGCCTCGAACGAATCATAAATGGCATCAGCGAGAGGAACTCCGGGGAGAAGCGGACACCTATCTACTCGCTGGCCTTTGGTAAAACTGCAGTTCATGGGCACTTGACTCGTTAGCACTGTAAGTTAGACACTGTGGTCGATTCTGTTGTGCAAAATCTCTAAACTAAACTAATTTAAAATAGCGCTATCCTTTTCCATCGCATTCAGTTTGAAAAGGATAACACTATTTTAAATTAGTTTAGTTTAGATATTTTGCACAACAGAATCGACCACAATGTGGACTGAAAATACCCGGGTACCTGATTTTAATGGAGTTGATTCAGAAAGCTTGAAGTCCTAAGCCGTTGTCCGCCAAGGTTTTATTCTCTCGTCGTTACTTTTTAATATTTATATGGAACATATAATATGAATTGTATTAGACGACTGGACCCAGGGCATTTTAGTATGAGGCTGACTAATAACAAACCTTCTTTATGCCGATTATACCACTTTTCTCGCTTCATTGGAGGAGGACATAGGGAATTTAGCTCCTGGCGAGTAATCTGCGATGAATGATCTCCTTCCATATTATGTCCATGTGGACTGCTTGGTAAAAGGTTAGGACGCCAGTTTCCTTAAGTTGGTTCGAAGACCGTATTGGTGGTCTGCCTCATGGCCCATCGCGTCGTGGAATGTGGTCCAATTAGTTGAGAATGCGATGAAGACTGATCGTGGGTGCACTATGCAGGTGTGTCTTATATAAGCCACCTTTAATGATCCACAGGGTTTTCATAATACATTGTACCTACTGGCTACTATCTATGTTATACGTGTAGTCGGGCAGCAGTACTTGTTATGATCTCTTAACAGGCGATGACGCGGACCGCGTGTTCCTGCGCAAGCTGTCCCTGCGCAACGAGGGCTTCATGCGGCACATCTACGAGGCGGCCGACGCGGCGCTGCAGCTGCGCGACTTCTACCGACAGGTGGCCTCGCCGCTACTCGCCGACGTCAAGTTCCTGTACCCAAGCAGACAAGTAGGTAGTATTGAACAGGTAGGCAACTTTACTACTTATGTACCGCTAGGTACATAAGTAGTAAAGTTTGGGCTTTTTTCCGAAGTCCGCCGATACTCTATTTGTTTCGAAATTGATTATATTCTTTCGAACAGTGACCTTTCGGTCACTGTAGCCGGGGAAGTTACTGGACATAATGATATTAATTATTATTATTTAATAACCAATGTCTCAGGATGTTGAGCGCAGTGTAGAGTGGTATTTGCATGCCAAGTTCGATTCATCCATTGCATGGATCATAATTTGAGCAACGGCTCAGACGTTAACAGATCTATCACTGTCACAATGTTACCGTAACCGACACCTCTGTTTGAGTTTCCACTTCTGTCAGCACTCACGGAGTGCCACGTTTCTTTTTTTATTTCTAAATGGTTTATAGCAGTAAAGTAGCGATTGTTTATATTGGCTCTGTTAGATAAAGGAGGGCTCTCTGAGCCGCAGCCAGTTCCGCGCCATCCACGACGGAGCAGAGGTGGCGGTGGTGGGTAGGGTCGCCGACGGCGTCAGGGAGCTCACGCCGCGGGTGCTTGGCTTGGCGGCTGAGAGGGAAGGGCGCGGCCGGGTACGTTCAGAGAAGTTTGAATTTTGACCCTAATTAGTAATTTTAATTCAAATAAGTGACCACGCCATGCTCTACGTCGTTTTGTTCTATTACTTTTAAAAACTTTTCCATTCCTTCCATTCATACAAAATTATTGGGCATGGCGCCGACTGGTGGGAAATGGGAATAAAGAACCATCGTCATCTGAAAACCCTATGCTGAGTCACCCAGTTAAGACCTCTCTGTTTAGGAGGTTAAAAGGAAGCGTTTATGGTATAGGATATTTGCAGAAAGTTTACGAGGCGACCCCTACAGTGGCCGTGCCCCGCGGCAACGACTCGTACTTGCCGTTGGAGCGTCTGTGGGCCTACCTCACCATCAAGCAGCTGCTCGACAAGCGCGACGCGGGAGACGGCGACCTGAGCGACTCAGAGGACGACAACCCTGAGAAGAAAGCCCTAGCTATAGCGCTCAAGGTAAACAGTTCACCATACTTACTCTGCCGCAGATACTTATACCATCGAATATATAATATTACTAACGTACTTATACTTTGGTACTGGATACTGGTGGTAAGACTCTTCCAGCGGAGTTCCACCGCAGTGTCGGTTATTCTACCGTGAATCAGTATTCAGTTAGTTTAACGGACTTTCTGGAGAAGTGGCTTGTTTTTGGATTCGACTGGGAGGCCACAGGTCTCTTTAGAATTCTATAAATTCTAAAAGCCTGATCTGATGAAACGCTTCGACGCTAATTACCACCCAACCAGCAAAGACGCACAGCCTAGAGATTCCTTTTAATTAGTTTTTACATCATCACTTTTCAGTACTCGTTCGTGACGCCACTGACGTCGCTGTTGGTGGTGCGTCTCAACAAAACTGATGTCGAGGATCTGGTAGATGCCGAAGCGGTCGACGAGCCCCGTGAGTATAGGTCCATAGTACTGTGCTTGAACTCGTTCATGACGCCACTGACGTCGCTGGTGGTGGTGCGGCTCAACAAAACTGATGTCGAGGATCTGGTAGATGCCGAAGCGGTCGACGAGCCCCGTGAGTATAGGTCCATAGTACTGTGCTTGAACTCGTTCATGAAGCCACTGACGTCGCTGGTGGTGGTGCGGCTCAACAAAACCGATGTCGAGGATCTGGTGGATGCCGAAGCGGTCGACGAGCCCCGTGAGTATAGGTCCATAGTACTGTGCTTGAACTCATTCATGAAGCCACTGACGTCGCTGGTGGTGGTGCGGCTCAACAAAACCGATGTCGAGGATCTGGTGGATGCCGAAGCGGTCGACGAGCCCCGTGAGTATAGGCCCATAGTACTGTGTTTGAACTCGTTCATGACGCCACTGACGTCGCTGGTGGTGGTGTGGCTCAACAAAACCGATGTCGAGGGTCTGGTGGATGCCGAAGCGGTCGACGAGCCCCGTGAGTATAGGCCCATAGTACTGTGTTTGAACTCGTTCATGACGCCACTGACGTCGCTGGTGGTGGTGTGGCTCAACAAAACCGATGTCGAGGATCTGGTGGATGCCGAAGCGGTCGACGAGCCCCGTGAGTATAGGCCCATAGTACTGTGTTTGAACTCGTTCATGACGCCACTGACGTCGCTGGTGGTGGTGTGGCTCAACAAAACCGATGTCGAGGATCTGGTGGATGCCGAAGCGGTCGACGAGCCCCGTGAGTATAGGTCCATAGTACTGTGCTTGAACTCGTTCATGACGCCACTGACGTCGCTGGTGGTGGTGCGGCTCAACAAAACCGATGTCGAGGATCTGGTGGATGCCGAAGCGGTCGACGAGCCCCGTGAGTATAGGTCCATAGTACTGTGCTTGAACTCGTTCATGACGCCACTGACGTCGCTGGTGGTGGTGTGGCTCAACAAAACCGATGTCGAGGATCTGGTGGATGCCGAAGCGGTCGACGAGCCCCGTGAGTATAGGTCCATAGTACTGTGCTTGAACTCGTTCATGACGCCACTGACGTCGCTGGTGGTGGTGCGGCTCAACAAAACCGATGTCGAGGATCTGGTGGATGCCGAAGCGGTCGACGAGCCCCGTGAGTATAGGTCCATAGTACTGTGCTTGAACTCGTTCATGACGCCACTGACGTCGCTGGTGGTGGTGCGGCTCAACAAAACCGATGTCGAGGATCTGGTGGATGCCGAAGCGGTCGACGAGCCCCGTGAGTATAGGTCCATAGTACTGTGCTTGAACTCGTTCATGACGCCACTGACGTCGCTGGTGGTGGTGTGGCTCAACAAAACCGATGTCGAGGATCTGGTGGATGCCGAAGCGGTCGACGAGCCCCGTGAGATAGATGACTACCGAATAGCGATCCATATGTTTCAAATACAAAAAAATATACTAAAGAACTTTATTATTACAGGATTTTTGCCGTACAGGCGCGCGCCGCTTTCTCGGGAGATACTCAGTTACAGCGCCTCAGCCAGCGGTAAGTAAACGCAGTTACTCGTACATATTATTTCTGATTTCATTCAATAAAATGAATAACTTAACTAGTTAGTTACGACTAGTTAGTTACGTCTTTTATCGCAATTTGGTATTTTGTTGTTAATAATATTATATTTTGCTATAGGTGACAGATTAGCAATCTCTTCAAATGCGGGACCCGTGCTTTACGTTCAGTCAGGTAAGCCTCCCCGTTCGTAAAAGAGATATTTAATGATCAAATGCGGGCGGTAGATGATTTTCTATTCCCTAGGCCGCAAAAGCAATTTTTAAACATCACTCCCGATCCTATAATTATAATAATATGTACCTATGCCTTACTTATGAGTTTAGGCCTGACATCTTTTTTATGCTCGGTCATTATGGATACTTTTATTTAAATTTGTACAGGCAACCGCCTAAGCGGCGTCGGGATCACTCAAGGTCATGCCCAAAGTGGTCATGCCTTCCCAAGCTACGGTAAGTTTATAAAATAATATATCTAATTTTATTTCGTGTTCGCTAGCTATGAGACGCGCGAATTAACAAGCAGGTGAGATTGTACTCAAGTATTGTTATTATAATCTTCTTTTTAACCGACTTCAAGAAAAGGAAGAGGTTCTCAATTCGTCGGAATCTTTATTTTTTTTTATCTATGTATGTTCACCGATTACTGAAAACGCGTGGACCGATTTGAAAAATTATTTTTTTGTTTAAATGGGTATAGTTCCCAGATGGTCCCATTTTAATCAGGTCAGGATCTGATGATGGGATCCTGGAGAAATTGAGGGAACTCTTCAAATTTTATATGGACACTTGAAACAATTTGGGTATTATTTGAAAGAGTAATATTTTCCAAGTTGTCCTATGGTCATCAGGTCAGGATTTGATCATGGGATCTTGGTGAAATCGAGGGAATTCTTCAAATTTTGCTAGTATACTTGAAGCGAGTTGGGTATTTTTTATAGTTACTGGTGCATTTGCTAGCAGATACTGATTTGATGACTAAAGTTATTAAGTCAGGATTGAATGATGGTATCTTGGTGAAATTGAGTGAACTCTTCAGATTTTATAAATAGACCTCAAGCGATTTGGGTATATCTACAACGCCTAGTACATTTTGTTGCTTTCCACTAAAAAGTAAAAAATAAAAATGGTAAATGCTTTCCAAAAAACCAACTTCAAATGCCACTACAACCAGTGAAATATTTTTTAATGTAAGTAGGTACTTACACCAATTTGAAGTCGGGCGATTGTCTATAACTTCGTCGTTTCTTCGCACATCAAGTTAGTAAGAAGGACTATTAGTGATTGTACGAAACATTGCCCGACTTCGAATTGGTGTACCTACATTAAAAATTATTTCACTCTTTGTAGTGGCATTTGAAGTTGGTTTTTGGAAAGCATTTCCCATTTTTCAAAACTACCTAATTTCTTTTCGGACGGTAAAGCGGAAGGCGCTAGGCGTAATGGGGAGACATGATGAAATATCCCTCTCGTTCATTTTGTCCACATATTTATGATCAAATATTTACTTCAGGTCAAGGGGTTGCGTATGGGGCGAGTGGTACGGTATACTCGAGTGGTACGTAAGAGTTTTTTACTTGAATAATAATAATAATAAAACTTTTATTACATAACTATGTTCAACTGAACATCATTTTGTTACTTCAACCTATGATAGTACTAAATCTAATACAAATCACCTTCGCACCCTTCTACTGTCTTGTGTGCCGTCCTGGACCTCCAGGCTCCAGTCCACAAGCCAATGTGCTGAGGAGGGTATTGGCAATACTCACCAGTCTGCCCATCATCAACGTGTTTGCGCATAAGAAATCGTGTATCATACGAGTATATCTGGCGCGCTGCAGCGCCGCGGCGTCCCCAAAACCGCCCTCAGCACATGAACGTGCAAGGGGCTGTAGCTCCGCCGCATATAATCCCTCCATAGAAGCACGTGTAAAAGGACTGACAGTATGACCTAAACAAAGTACATGCGTACCAACTACGGGCCAACAAATTGCCACGAGCCGACAGCGCTCTCCGCTCCCGTTCCATATCACTGTCGTCGAGGCGCTCTGTTACTACGTGTCCGAGATACTTGAACTCAGTCACTTGCTTCAGGGGGGCCCCGCACAGTAGTATTTTAGGACAGGATTTATCAATTTTGTTCCTCCCCCTGAAAACAAGAAACTCACTTTTCTTAGTGTTGTAGCTGAGTCCTCGCTCGCCGGCATAATCTTCGCAGAGACGTAGGCTTCTAACCGAAGAGCTCAGCTGCACCATGTCCTCAGCATATTGTTTATGCTGACACCATCTATTGAATATCTGACACCTGCATTGCTGAGCCTCCCGATCAGTTACATATAAATTGAATAGCCTCGGTGACGGCAGTCCTCCCTGCCTCACTTTCAAGTATTGTTATTATAATCTTCTTTTCGAAACTAATTTCTTTTCGGACGGTAAAGCGGAAGGCGCTAGGCGTAATGGGGAGACATGATGAAATATTTCTCTCGTTCATTGTGTTCACATATTTATGATCTAATATTTACTTCAGGTCATGGGGTTGTGCATGACGCGGGCGGTGCGCAATACTCGAGTGGTTCACTCGAGTATTGCTAAAAACCTAATTTCTTTTCGGACGGTAAAGCGGAAGGCGCTAGGCGTAATGAGGAGTCATGATGAAATATCCCTCTCGTTCATTGTGTCCACACTCCACATATTTATGATCTAATATTTACTTCAGGTCATGGAGTTGTGCATGGCGCGGGCGGTGCGCAATACTCGAGTGGTACGTAAGAGTTTTTTACTTAAATAATAATAATAATAAAACTTTTATTACATAGTTGAACTACACATCATTTTGTTACTTCAACCTTTGTTAGTACTAATTCTAATACAAACTACCTTCGCCCCCTACTGCTGTCTTTTGTGCCGTCCTGGACCTCCAGGCTCCAGTCCACAAGCCAATGTGCTGAGGAGGGTATTGGCACTTCTCACCAGTCTGCCCATCATCAACGTGTTTGTGCATAATAAATCGTGTATCATTCGAGTATATCTGACGCGCTGCAGCGCCGCGGCGTCCCCAAAACCGCCCTCAGCACATTGTTTTAATGAACGTGCAAGGGGCTGTAGCTCCGCCACATATAATCCCTCCATAGAAGCACGTGTAAAAGGACTGACAGTATGCCCTAAACAAAGTACATGCGTACCAACTACGGGCCAACAAATTGCCACGAGCCGACAGCGCTCTCCGCTCCCGTTCCATAACACTGTCGTCGAGGCGCTCTGTTACTACGTGTCCGAGACACTTGAACTCAGTCACTTGCTTCAGGGGGGCCCCGCACAGTAGTATTTTAGGACAGGATTTATCCATTTTGTTCCTCCCCCTGAAAACAAGAAACTCACTTTTCTTAGTGTTGTAGCTGAGTCCTCGCTCGCCGGCATAATCTTCGCAGAGACGTAGGCTTCTAACCGAAGAGCTCAGCTGCACCATGTCCTCAGCATATTGTTTATGCTGACACCATCTATTGAATATCTGACACCTGCATTGCTGAGCCTCCCGATCAGTTACATATAAATTGAATAGTCTCGGTGACGGCAGTCCTCCCTGCCTCACTCTCAAGTATTGTTATTATAATCTTCTTTTCGAAACTAATTTCTTTTCGGACGGTAAAACGGAAGGCGCTAGGCGTAATGGGAAGACATGATGAAATATCCCTCTCGTTCATTGTGTCCACATATTTATGATCTAATATTTACTTCAGGTCATGGGGTTGTGCATAGCGCGGGCGGTGCGCAATACTCGAGTGGTACGTAAGAGTTTTTTACTTAAATAATAATAATAATAAAACTTTTATTACATAGTTGAACTCCACATCATTTTGTTACTTCAACCTAAAACAGAAGTGTTTCCGAACCAAGTATAGCTATCAGGACCATAGATTATTACTATATGAACCCGAATAACACCACAACATGATCGAAATTTGTGATCGAAATATGCACAAATTACAAATGATTTGGTATTGCGAATGTATGGAGACATTGTAGTTCATGGGACTCTTAAGTATCATTCATTCACTTCTTTTGTCGTTGAAGTCAACTAAGGCATATATTATAATACTAGCTGTTGCCCGCGGCTCCGCCCGCGTGAATTACGATTTTTTTACATAATATACCTTCCTACTGGAATTCCTTGATTTTTCGCGGGATTCTGGTGTGACGTTGTACAGAAACCTGTTCTTACTTTGCACGGGTTATCTTGTGGTGATTTTGAAAACTCCTTTTTCTTAATAATAATATAAAGTTTCATTAATACGTAGTTGAAAGATCAAAACGACGATTTTAACTGCCGATATTTCGACCCAGTGGCACAATGTATCGAAATATCGACAGTTAAAATCGTCCTTTTCATTATGATTTTTGTTCTGAAACCACGAAATATGTCAAAAATTATTAAACCATGTGAAAAGTTGTAGGTACTGGTGGTAGAACTCTTCTTTCAGAGTTCCGCCGAGTAGGTACCACTGGGATAAATTACTCTACTAACAATGTTCCCCAGCCCAACATAATATAAGAGTCTTTTAAAAATCTTTGCTTCATCTCAATACAATCCAAAACATCAGAATGGGCAATGGCTATATATTTCCTTACGTATAAAAAGACCTTAGATGACAGTCAGTCGGTTAGGATCGATAAGACCTAAGAGTTAAAAATATTTGTGAACCATTATCTTACCCTTTCCATATTGCGGATGATAAAGTTTAAATCTGTTCATGTCTTAACAGTGCCATCTTAATATAAAGTCAGGAAACAGTAAATAACATGACAGTTAATTTTTATTAAAAAAATTCGGTAGTAGGTACCTATCTCAGAGTTTTACATTCAAGTTCCACATAAATTGTAGAGATGGCGCTATACGGTATAACGTAGCGATAACGCCAGTTACATGATTTTTGTTCACCCTAAAAGTGAAAAATTTTAAACCATACAAAATCTCCTGCTAAGGCTATTTATTTACGGCTGTAAGGGTACTCCAGTCTTACTTGAGCCCTACATCCTAGCCCTAGGTTCACCACACCATCACACCATCAACACCATCTATTGAATATCTGACACCTGCATTGCTGAGCCTCCCGATCAGTTACATATAAATTGAATAGTCTCGGTGACGGCAGTCCTCCCTGCCTCACTCTCAAGTATTGTTATTATAATCTTCTTTTCGAAACTAATTTCTTTTCGGACGGTAAAACGGAAGGCGCTAGGCGTAATGGGAAGACATGATGAAATATCCCTCTCGTTCATTGTGTCCACATATTTATGATCTCTAATATTTACTTCAGGTCATGGGGTTGTGCATAGCGCGGGCGGTGCGCAATACTCGAGTGGTACGTAAGAGTTTTTTACTTAAATAATAATAATAATAAAACTTTTATTACATAGTTGAACTCCACATCATTTTGTTACTTCAACCTAAAACAGAAGTGTTTCCGAACCAAGTATAGCTATCAGGACCATAGATTATTACTATATGAACCCGAATAACACCACAACATGATCGAAATTTGTGATCGAAATATGCACAAATTACAAATGATTTGGTATTGCGAATGTATGGAGACATTGTAGTTCATGGGACTCTTAAGTATCATTCATTCACTTCTTTTGTCGTTGAAGTCAACTAAGGCATATATTATAATACTAGCTGTTGCCCGCGGCTCCGCCCGCGTGAATTACGATTTTTTTACATAATATACCTTCCTACTGGAATTCCTTGATTTTTCGCGGGATTCTGGTGTGACGTTGTACAGAAACCTGTTCTTACTTTGCACGGGTTATCTTGTGGTGATTTTGAAAACTCCTTTTTCTTAATAATAATATAAAGTTTCATTAATACGTAGTTGAAAGATCAAAACGACGATTTTAACTGCCGATATTTCGACCCAGTGGCACAATGTATCGAAATATCGACAGTTAAAATCGTCCTTTTCATTATGATTTTTGTTCTGAAACCACGAAATATGTCAAAAATTATTAAACCATGTGAAAAGTTGTAGGTACTGGTGGTAGAACTCTTCTTTCAGAGTTCCGCCGAGTAGGTACCACTGGGATAAATTACTCCAGTGGTTCCCAAACTTATTTTGTCTACTGCCCACTTTGAGAATAAATATTTTTTTAGCGCCCCCATTTTTTCACCTATTTAAAAACCACTATAACTTCAAATTGAATTAATTAATTATTGTGACCTATATATGTATATTAACGGAGAATTCTAAACGAAACTTTTACTATAACCCGCAACTTGAAACCTGAGCGCAGTAGGTAACATACAACGGCGCTTAAGGTCTCAAGTTAACTCTTACGGGCTCCACCTGCCAATAAGAATGATTATTGAAACGCAACTTTATAGTATTAAAACAGAGTATCTTTTATTAAAAATATAACTAAAATAATCAATCCTTATATAAAAACTAATGTGAAGGATGAATCTGATGCTGTTTAATAAGTTTGTTGATATCAGGTTCCAATTTACTCAAGAACAGTCGCAAGTCGCCACGTTCGGTAACAAGCAAACGATTTCGCTTTTTAGTAAGCAATGTTGTCACAGCACTAAATCCACGTTCACACAAATATGACGATGGGAATGCTATCAAGAATCGTTGAACGATTGACCACAATCCAGGGTACAATTGCGGGATCGGTTTTTGTAGCCAAAATTCTTGGTAACCATTTTTGAACTTGATTTTTATTTCCTCGTTTGTTGTCAATTCTATAAGTTCTTCTTCCAGCTGAGGTGACATTGCTGTGTTGACATTTGAAAACGGATCCAACACCCAGTCTGGTATTTCCAAGTTCAAAATGTCCTGGTATCGTTCGGTGAAGTCAATGTGGAGGTTTTCCAAATGTTGGCAGTAGGCAAACAATTCGTCGTTACTGCATGATACTGATAAATTTGGAAAATTGTGAAACTCACGTCTGCCCAGATTCTTTTTGTGTAGAAGCAGTTTGGCTGCGAAAGCAGCAACGACGTTTTTTGTTTTAATTAAATTTAGTTTATCGCCTTGCATTTGGAGATTCATGTCGTTGAATAATTTATACAGGTCTGTCATGTAAGCTATATCATTTTTTGATGTTATGAGCTTGTCGTGCAATTCTGTATCTTTAGTTTCCAAGAACTCTATAACAGAGTCAAACAGGTTGTAAAATCGAGTCAGACAATTGCCTCTTGATAGCCAACGAACTTCAGTATGATACAACAAACGGTTGAAATCCTCGTCATTAGTAACACAAAGCTGATGAAATAATCTATCATTCAAAGAGCTGTTGCGGATTTTATTGACTGCTTTGATGACATATTGCAGTGATTGAAATAGTTTTTCACTTAAGTTTCTAGCAACTAAATGTTGTCTATGAATAACGCAATGTACACCAAGGACATCTGGAATTTTATTTTTTAAGTACGCTATGAAGCCTTTATGCACCCTGTCATAGCCGGAGCGCCATCCGTAGCAACTGAAATAATATTTTTCAAAGGAATCTCTTTCTCATCGCAAAACTTTTCCAATGTATTGAATATGGTTTCACCTTTTGTATCGGTCTCTAAATTTCTAGCAAATAATAGTTCTTCACATATTTTCTCATCTTTAATAAACCTCACGTAAGACAACAACAATGCTTCATTAGTTGGTAAAGTGGACTCATCGAGCTGAATTGAGAATTGACTTGTCCTCAGGTGATCGCACAATGATTCTTCAATGTTTTCAGCCATTTCATCAATTCGTCTTTGCACAGAATTATTACTCAAAGGAATTTTTCGGATAATATCTG
This sequence comes from Coenonympha glycerion, assembly GCA_963855885.1. Lineage (NCBI taxonomy): Eukaryota > Metazoa > Arthropoda > Insecta > Lepidoptera > Nymphalidae > Coenonympha > Coenonympha glycerion. The sequence continues at coordinate 12,567,026 of OY979630.1, read as the reverse complement.
CGGCCGGTTTATGAAGCACAGTAGTTATTACTTCATTTATTGCTGGCAATATTAACTCTTCTCCGATGTTATGTGGTTTGCCTTTTTGAGCAATTAACAAAGAGATATTGTACGAAGCTCGAAGTCCGTCGTCATCTTGCTTAGCAGCCGCCGAAAATAGTTTTGCTACACTTGGCTGTGTATTATGCTTCTTCTCTAGGTCTTGAAAATATGCTACATTCTTGTCTTTCTTATCTGGATGCATTTTATTCAAATGATCTTGCAGCCTTGAAGGCTTCATTGCTTCATTCGAAAATGTTTTTAGACATAGAAGACACAAAGGCGACGATGGGTTTGTGGGATTTTCAATAAATCCGAATTTAATATATTCCGCACAGTATTGCCGTCTCTTCTTTTTTACTTCCGACATTGTTTTGCAATGAGAAATACGTTCAACTTCGCGAGTAGTGTAGAGGAGGTGTAAGTAGTGCTCATCTATTACGCGCGAGACCACAAATGAAAATAAAATAAATATTACATTGTTTATATAGAAATGCTTAAGCAGCACGCACCGACAGGAATAAAACAAACATGCATAAACTCGTTAATCTCATTCGACGCTCAATCGTACTCAACAAGTCCGAACAAGTATTCAATGAATCATCCGACTGCTACAGGAATGCACAATTCGGGTTATTTAACAAAAACTTGTTAAAACATGATAGATATCTACGAGTACTAATAACTATTAAAATGCGAAAGTGTGTCTGTTGCCTTTTTATTTGTGTCTACTTTCATTACGAAACGGAGCGACCGATTGACATGATGATTCATTTTTTCTATATTCAATAAAATATGACAGATATATGAACTACGCGGAGAGAAATATAGAATCGAGTTTGAGCAATCTTTTAATTCATATTAGTTGATGTTCACAAGTTGTTGTTGAGAGTCGAGAGCTCTTGCAGTTAAGAGGTTGTTTAAGAGGCCTACTAGCTAAATAAAATTACAAATCACCCCCCCGCCTCGACACAACGCCCCCATTTTCTTTCTGGGTCTCTTACCGCCCCCCTTGAGACCTGCAGCGCCCACAAGGGGGCGTTATCGCCCACTTTGGGAAAGACTGAATTACTCTACTAACAATGTTCCCCAGCCCAACATAATATAAGAGTCTTTTAAAAATCTTTGCTTCATCTCAATACAATCCAAAACATCAGAATGGGCAATGGCTATATATTTCCTTACGTATAAAAAGACCTTAGATGACAGTCAGTCGGTTAGGATCGATAAGACCTAAGAGTTAAAAATATTTGTGAACCATTATCTTACCCTTTCCATATTGCGGATGATAAAGTTTAAATCTGTTCATGTCTTAACAGTGCCATCTTAATATAAAGTCAGGAAACAGTAAATAACATGACAGTTAATTTTTATTAAAAAAATTCGGTAGTAGGTACCTATCTCAGAGTTTTACATTCAAGTTCCACATAAATTGTAGAGATGGCGCTATACGGTATAACGTAGCGATAACGCCAGTTACATGATTTTTGTTCACCCTAAAAGTGAAAAATTTTAAACCATACAAAATCTCCTGCTAAGCCTATTTATTTACGGCTGTAAGGGTACTCCAGTCTTACTTGAGCCCTACATCCTAGCCCTAGGTTCTTTGTGCATTCCGAGTTTCAAGTCACCTACCTACTTGAACTTAAAGGTTCTGATGTCTGTAATTTGATGAATGAAGGATGGATGGAAGGAAGTGATGATGATAAGATTTGTATGGAATAATCTTTAAAGAACCTCCTTTCTAACAAAAAAAGAATGAATGGAATCGGACAACGCGTTAATGACTTATAACTAAAAAACGTTTGGACTTTGATGCCGTCTTCCAGGGAAACCATGATGAATTTCGGGACAAAAAGTATCCTATGTCCTACCTCGGGGTATGAACTATAATCATGTCAAGTTTCATTTAAATCCATCCAGCGGATTAGCCGTGATACCCGGTCGTGAAACAGACAGACAGACAGACAGACAGACAAAAATTAAACAAATTACAGTTTTGGCTTCAGTATCGACTAAATAGTGTCCTCCAACAAAAATTTTCAAAATATCTTCAATGTACAGAATTCGACCCTTTACAGTTTTATTATAAGTATATATATATAGATTTAACTTGGCTCTCATTTCACATTTATGTTTTTGATGGGATATCATTACTTTTTGTACATAAATTATTAGCAGGTACTTATTTATATTATCAAAATTCATAATGAATGGTTACAAGCACTGAGTATAAGTTAAGTGTTCCTATTAAAATCAACAAAGTGAAAAAGTATTATATTATAATGATAAAAATTTACCAGTTTCTGATTTATTCCTTTGTATTCACGTACCTACCTACCTGCATGCTAAATTCGAACTTTCTAGGACATCTGGAACTGGGTTATAGTTTTGATCTATAGGTCAGTGATAAAAATGACGATTTTTGGATTTTAATATCTAAATAACCGTTTGAGATGTGTTTATGAAATTTAGAGCATATGTGATGACGTGGCTAGGCGATTGATAGTTAAATGACACACAAGCGTTCTTGTTGAAGGTTCCTTTATTACTGCACTTATTCTAACACGACTACATCCACTACACATATAAGTATCTTGATAGTCTCAATATATGAGCCAAATTTGACAAGTTTATGTCAAATAGTTTTTGAGATATGAGGGTATCAAAAGTGGCTCCAAATGGTTCGTGTAATATTACACATGGTGCGCTTGCCAGTTCCGTTTTTGAACTTGGCTTGACACGCTACCGCGTGTGTAGAACGGTATTTATATCTTAATATATATAAATCTCGTGTCACAATGTTTGTCTACAATGGACTCCTAAACCACTTAACCGATTATAATAAAATTCGCACACCATGTGCAGTTCGATCCTACTTGAGAGATAGGATAGTTTAAATCTCAATTCAACTATTTTTTAAATCCCCAAGGGCAAAACAACGTTTGCCAGGTCAGCTAGTATCCATATAAAATCGGTATTACGGTCCTAGCTTGACAGTCAAAAGCTGCATAAGTTTACAGTGGGTAGTGCATTTAGGACTTCATTGTAATAATATCTACCTTTTAACAAAGAATCCTAAAGAAGATACTAATTCTAATATCATTTTCAGGTTCCAATCAATTTACGCCAACAAGCTGCGATGGTAAGTTTTTTTAACGTAAAATTCTATTCAAAAATTTAGGTTTGTTTTTACATAGTGCGATTGAATGTACAAGTAAACGAAATTCAAAAATGTATGAAAATGATCGTTAAATTGGTCACGTGACTTTCGCGCATCCTTAAACATTTTCATTTTACCCGCTCGGAGAAGCGATCTTTAATGCCCGAAATGCGGGCGGGAAATGCTATTGTATTCCCTAGGCCGCAAAATCATTTTCATTTCTCCCTTGGGAGAAAAAGTAGTATGAAAATCCTTTCCGACCCTAGGACCGTAAAGCATTTCCAAAGTCAAACATGACGTAATCTCGTATTGTATAATTTCAAAGCTGAAGTTTTTTTTAATAACAGATACGGTCAGTAACGAAGTTCGACCTTAGAGTTTGCATAGGTAGATTAGTTTTTTCATTTTTACAAGAAAGTGGTTTCAGTGAGTTTCTAAAAACAACATTTAACATAACTCGCAATGCTGATCTAAAGTGTTCTTCTGGTGATTTTCCTCGCTGTGATGAGATGAAAAAATTTGTGTTATGTACGGCCGCAATTTTTTTTGGGTCTCGTGTCTTTGAATGCCTCGCTATGCTCAGAATTCTATTCTTTCTTCCCTAGAATCCTTCGCCACTCAGCATTCAAATTTGACACACAGCCCAAAAATCCACTTTGCGCCCTTGCATAGTAAATAACTATTTTTCAATTTCATTCCTTTTCCATTCCATCCATCGAATCGCAAGCACTGCGGTTCCTATTTTTAGATCATAGATATTTGTTTAGGGTTGCGAACCTCAAAATCAAAAACACTGAACCCTATAGGATAACTTTGTTGTACGTCTGTCTATCTGGTATGAGGACGCTGTATTTCAGTAACCAGTAAGGGGGATGGGCACAGATTTTAGGGATGGGTACCATCGGGACGCGAAAATTTTGTGTAGTTTTTTGATACCTAATCATTGAGTTATAAACTAAGGAGTTAGGGTCAGCGCTAAAAAGTGTCCGAAGTGAATGACATACAAAACGCTAAAAGACATACAATCGCACTTCAGTCTCGTGTTTGAAAATTAGGCCATTTACTAATGGTTTAAGACATAAATTACAATGTTTTAATTTGTTCATAAAAATACTCATGTACCCTCGTTTATATAGGTTTTCTCGGGACACATTTTTCGTGAATTTTGTATTACACCCCTCATCCATAGATTTATATACCTATGTACCTAATAGTGGGTGGGTAATGGCAGGTTTTATTCACTTATGCGTTGATTTATTAATAGGCAGTCAAGGTACCCGCTGCTCGAGTACCACAACCACCGGTACGTGGCCGCGGCCGAGTTACGACTACAATTACGACCTTGTACTTGTAACGTACCGCCTACACGGATACGAGTGGACGCTGCGCTACGTCAACAGCAGTGCAGACGCGCTCGTGCTCCCGATCAACGGCGGAGTATCCCTCAAACTCTCCAGAGATGTAAGACCACTTTATCTACGCTCATTGCTTAAAGTTCGAATTATGAAATCAAAATGTGTCACATATTGACCTACTTTATTCACAGACTTTTATAATTATTAAAAAGTTATTCATTATAACATCGCTGTACTATGGAAATATCTCTAGAAAGTTGAATAATTTCTATTACGATACTCGGCTCTGGGTTCCTGTATTTTTATGTGTCGTCATCACAGACCAGGGAATAACTTTCTTTTCTCTATGGTCGTCATAGCCAAAAGAGAGTGTAGAGCCAATCCTCAATTTTGTTTTTTTATATATGGAGTCCACAGACAACATTTAGTTGGTAGTCATGGGATGGGCCACGATCGACCATAGACAACAATGAATTCACGGAAACAATAATTTTTCCCTGCCTTATATGACTGATTAAAAAGTGTGTTCATACAGAATATTGAAAAGAATTATGTATAATTTTTGATTATTTAATTATCCACTAAAAATATACTTTATCTGACTTGTAGGTATAAATATTTTTTTACTCTTTTTTGTTTCATGACTTTTTTAACAGACTATACACAGTTTACAACTGAATTTTGGCGCCATACCTAACTTTTAAAATTTCAATGTGTTATTTTTGTTACTTAGTCAAAACTTAGCGCGGAAATATGTCTAGGAGTGAAACCTACTAAAGAAAATTTAACTCCACCTGACATTTTAGTAATTGCAACAAAAATGACCCACAATCTTTTACCGACAAAGTGAAGGATTTACGACAAACGTTAGCAAGATTTTATGGTTTGGATTTATGATAATTTGAGCGTAGATAAAGTAGTGTATGAAACTCTACATAATTAGGTATTAAAACACTCGTGTGATACTATTAAAAAACTCGCCTGCGGTTCGTTTTTTAAACTCACACTCATGTTTTAATACCCCCCATTATGCATTCGTTTCATAAACTACTATTATTGCACTAGTGCACTGACCTCTAACATGGGAACCGGCAGCAGGTGCAAGGACATGCACTTGCACCCTCCTGGCAGAAAAGACCTCAGACCGTCAACATAAAAATGACGACACTTCCGCCATTTTGGCGCTGATTACGCAACAATCAGCTAATAATTAATTAGCCACTAAAACTGATTAGCCAACCTGGCGTGAGCGTCCGTGGAACTAAAATAAAATGACAATCAAAACGTGGGTAACAAGTAACAAATGTCAATTTAGTACGATGGGATAGTTCGAGGGGGATGCTTCAAATGGCCACAAAAAATGAACTGTCAATTGTATAGAATGTTTGATCCAGCTTACTAGTATAATTGAGATCAGTGTATCGGTGGCCCAATGAACGTTATCGTTATAGAGCGAAGAAACCGCATTGAAGTTATGGCCTAAAAACGGGATGCCTTGATTGGCCAATTTTTTTAAAAGTTCACTTCATGCGTTGGGCATATTTGAGATTTTAAAAAAACTACAGAAATCGCGACAACGTTATTGCTACCGACATGTGTATTTTTTATCATTTTGTGTATTCCGTTTTAAGTTTTAAATACCCAGACTTTCAGAAGATGACACTACACAAGTTTTCACACACAGACCAACGAATAACTTTTTTCACAGCTCTCGGCACCCCCGGTGTGCCAGTGTTCTTCTTAACCCACTTCAAAAAAAGAAGTAGGTTCTCAATTCGTCGGAATCTTTTTTATACACATCGATATAAGTGTGGCAAATATGTAATTTCTTTAAGAGACGTCGACGAAATTATCGTCAGTGAAGTCACCTTCTTTAACCCTTTGCGGTTTATCTGTACTTAGTCCTTAATGTTAAATCTATCTAGCTCTTTTAACTCTGGTGTTCCCTTAGCTCCTTTCTTAATTCCACGGTCCAGTTTTTTATAATTAAGTTGTCATAGACTCAAGCTCACGCATATTATTAGAGAAAACGGCGTCTAACGCCTTTTTAGGGTTCCATACCAATTTGGTAAAAATGGAACCCTTATGGTGAGACTTTCTCCGTCCGTCCGTCCGTCCGTCCGTCTGTCACACTCGATTATTTCAGTAACTATCGCAGCCATCGACTTGAAATTTAGAATAGTTATAGGTATTAGTGACCCGACGTCATAGCAATCGTTAAAATTTAAAAATTGTTTTTATTTTTATTTAAAAAGGGGGGAAAACGGGGGCTTCGAATTTTCAAAATGAAATAACAATATTGAGTGGGGTATCATATGAAAGGGCGTTACTTGTGTATTCTAAAACCGATTTTTATTTATTTTTATGCTTGATAGTTTTTGATTTATTGAGGAAACTGTCGAAAAAAATACCGTTCCCCCCCCCTTATCTCCGAAGTTTATCAATCGAAAAATCATCAATCAATACATATAATAAATCTGTTGTTTGTCTGTTTGTCTGTCTGTTTGTACGGGCTAATCTTTGGAACGGCTGGACCGATTCCAATGAAATTTTGTGTGGGGGTAGCCTATGTCCCTGGTCAACATATAGGATACTTTTCATCCCGGTAAAATAAAGAGTTCCCGTGGGATAGTTAAAAAACTGCAATTATTTTAACAGCTTTGTAAACAACAACTAATGAACTTAATTTAGTAAAATTGGTTATGCTGATACCATATGTTGCCTTTTTAACAAAATATATATATATAGTAAAACTTGTTAATCCAATCGAGTTCCCGCGGGAAAGAAAACATTACAAAAACAGTTAGCAGGCGTCTTTCAAGTAACGGATTTTAATGAAATTTTATGATCCTACTTTATATATATGCCCGGTCAACATTTAAGATACTTTTCATCAATCAATCAATATCATCAATATATATCAATACATATAATAAATCTGTTGTTTGTCTGTTTGTCTGTCTGTTTGTACGGGCTAATCTTTGGAACGGCTGGACCGATTCCAATGAAATTTTGTGTGGTGGTAGCCTATGTCCCTGGTCAACATATAGGATACTTTTCATCCCGGTAAAATAAAGAGTTCCCGTGGGATAGTTAAAAAACTGCAATTATTTTAACAGCTTTGTAAACAACAACTAATGAACTTAATTTAGTAAAATTGGTTATGCTGATACCATATGTTGCCTTTTTAACAAAAAATATATATTATATAGTAAAACTTATTAATCCAATCGAGTTCCCGCGGGAAAGAAAACATTACAAAAACAGTTAGCAGGCGTCTTTCAAGTAACGGATTTTAATGAAATTTTATGATCCTACTTACTTTATATATATGCCCGGTCAACATTTAAGATACTTTTCATCCTGAAAAATTTGAGAGCACCCGTGGGATGTTTAAAAAAACCTATAGCTACTTATCTCCGTAGCACAATCAAAACGGGGTCGAAATATCGACAGTTTAAATCGTCCTTTTGATCGTATAACTATAGGTATAGGTATAACTATACAAGATAACCCGTACGTAGCAGGAACGGGTTGCTACGTACACAGTAGCGCATCAGAATGCTTAATTACAATATCTGGGCGTTGGTATCATCTCAGAATAAGATAAGTTTGGTTAGTATAGATATTACAATCCACGATGACACGCCCCACTCTATCTTACTCCATGCGAATTGAGTAACATAAGCGATTTCGACAGAGTGTATAAGTAGAGGAAGACCAAAGAAGATATAGGTAATTTGTGTAAAAGAAGATAGCACGTTGACAGGAGAGATTGGAAGAAGACTCCTTTACGTGTCCATCCAACCCAAGGACCACTCATTTTGTACGGGAAATCTTGAGAAAAATTAAGAAATTCCACGGGGAACATTTTTGTAAAAAAAACGAACTGCACGCGGGCGGAGCCGCGGGCAACAGCTAGTCTGAAATAATTATGATCAATAGACATTAATGTATATTTTACAGGAAAAATAAAATCAACTCCCTAACTATTATACTTTTTTTGATAATAACAATAAACCACCAAAAACAAAGTTACGTTTGCGGTTCGCCAACAACCTACCTACATGTAAATTATACTCGTAAGTAATAAGTTCATGAACAAAAGTGGTTCTTTTAATGTTTTTCTTCTCTTATGGTATGGAACCCTCGGTGCGCGAGTCCGACTCGCACTTGGCCGGTTTTTTACTTACAAAAAACACAGACTTAATTGATATCCGTTAATTTACGTGCCTTGACGAAACCCAAACTTTCTATGCGATATCAAGTTAATCTGTTAAAATATTTAAGCTACCTTAAGTCTAAACATTCTTCCAATAATAATATTGTCCACTACTATTAAAATAATTATGTAATAGTAATAGACGTAGTCAATAATTATGCGTGTGCTAAATTATAAATCTGAATGGTACTTGTCTAACAGCCTTCCCAGAAGCTCGGCGACGACTACGAGTGCTGGCTTGAGGTGCCGGGACAGAAAAACACGTGGCGGAAGATAGCGACGTGCGTGTACCTCACGCGCTGCCGCGCCGCGCGCCGCCCGTACGACGTCTCCGACTACCTCGACAACTACTGCTACGTCGGCGATGAAGGGTACGACTGATGACAGTGTTCACGTCTTCACGACTAGCAACCTGCGTGTACCTCACGAGCTGCCGCGCCGCACGCCGCCCGTACGACGTCCCCGACTACCTCGACAACTACTGCTACGTCGGCGATGAAGGGTACGACTGATGACAGTGTTCACGACTAGCAACCTGCGTGTACCTCACGAGCTGCTGCGCCGCACGCCGCCCGTACGACGTCCCCGACTACCTCGACAACTACTGCTACGTCGGCGATGAAGGGTACGACTGATGACAGTGTTCACGTCTTCACGACTAGCAACCTGCGTGTACCTCACGAGCTGCCGCGCCGCACGCCGCCCGTACGACGTCCCCGACTACCTCGACAACTACTGCTACGTCGGCGATGAAGGGTACGACTGATGACAGTGTTCACGACTAGCAACCTGCGTGTACCTCACGAGCTGCCGCGCCGCACGCCACCCGTACGACGTCCCCGACTACCTCGACAACTACTGCTACGTCGGCGATGAAGGGTACGACAGATGACAGTGTTCACGACTAGCAACCTGCGTGTACCTCACGAGCTGCCGCGCCGCACGCCGCCCGTACGACGTCCCCGACTACCTCGACAACTACTGCTACGTCGGCGATGAAGGGTACGACTGATGACAGTGTTCACGACTAGCAACCTGCGTGTACCTCACGAGCTGCCGCGCCGCACGCCACCCGTACGACGTCCCCGACTACCTCGACAACTACTGCTACGTCGGCGATGAAGGGTACGACTGATGACAGTGTTCACGACTAGCAACCTGCGTGTACCTCACGAGCTGCCGCGCCGCACGCCGCCCGTACGACGTCCCCGACTACCTCGACAACTACTGCTACGTCGGCGATGAAGGGTACGACTGATGACAGTGTTCACGACTAGCAACCTGCGTGTACCTCACGAGCTGCCGCGCCGCACGCCGCCCGTACGACGTCCCCGACTACCTCGACAACTACTGCTACGTCGGCGATGAAGGGTACGACTGACGACAGTGTTCACGACTAGCAACCTGCGTGTACCTCACGAGCTGCCGCGCCGCACGCCGCCCGTACGACGTCCCCGACTACCTCGACAACTACTGCTACGTCGGCGATGAAGGGTACGACTGCTCGCACTTTAGGTACTTAAGAACCTAGGTCAATGTGGGTAAATGGAAACGCACATACTTTTAACACGTTCGCTGCGGGACCAAAACTGGCGTTTTTTTATGCAGTGCGTTAACTGGCCGATTGGCCTGGTACTCAAAATTTACGCAGCGGCGATATCGGGCTCATAGACCTAGTAAGGTATCGGCAGATATAAATGACTATAACTATGCGAAAATGTAAAAATTTGGATACCTACCTATCAATATCGATGGTTGATGAGTTGTTGGTTATAGTGCTTGCTTCGCCCCGGGTTCCTACTATATACTTGAGAGATATATACAAGAATGTATGTAAGGCCTTGAAACCCGATGCCGCACTGAATTGTAGGTTTATTTCAGGAAGTATTAGTGATGGGAAGTAAGTTATCGACATATTATTTTTAGGTAATTTATTGAAGAAACAAAGATATTTATTTTTATTCTTAAAAACAAGACAGGCAGTATTATTACATTTACATTAGGTATATGTGAAAAATTAATTAATTTTACATGAAAGTTTTATAGATACATGACAGGCAGTATCCTTTCTTACATTCTACGCTATTGATTATAATACTAAGGATTTCGGATCAGCGCTAAAAAGTATCCGAATGTAAAGAAATCTAAAACGCGAAAAGAATTCCAATCGCACTAAAGCAAAATTAGGCTGTGTAATAATCATAATAAAATCATAAATAAATAATAATAAAATAATGATTCTCGACACACTTTTTTCGTGAATTTTGTATTACACCCGGGGTCCATAGTCTATAAGGACTATCGTATTAACGTCAATTCTCGCAAATAACGTCACAACACTAATTGGAAGTAAATAATTGTATCACCTACAACAGTGCGGGAACGGGTGGAGTGACCTTGTGATCTATGATGGGCGTTTAGGCCTATTACCCGCAAGGACACGAAAAAAATAATTAGTCAGTGCGTTATCAGGCCGAAAAACCTTAGGACAGTTTTTATGCTTTATTGAGTAGCCCTTGAAGTCCTAAATTCAAAACTATAATTGTCTCTTTTGTACATAGAAATACTCATTATACAGGCCCCGCACCAAGGGAAGTTCACGGCTTTTCGCCTCCGCACAGAGCAGGAGAACATGCATCGGGCGTTTAAGCCTTATATCACAACGAACGTGTTAATTAATATAAGTTTTAGCGTGTAACGAAACGCCTCTATATAGTCTATTCAGACATTTTCAGACAAAAGACTATAGCTAGATGAGTTTCGTTACACTCTGAAACTGATATTAATTAATACTTTGAAATTATTGAATGCGTTTCCATTTACCTACCCCTGTTTTCATTTACCCACATTGACTATATTATATATCGTATCATATAGGTACTTTCCTTTATAGTAATATCGGGCGCGTCATCGTGGATTGAAATATCTATACTAACGGCGTCTACTGTCTTTTCTCCTCAGTTATGCTGGCGTATGCTGTCCACCTGACCAAATCGATGAAGCCTAAAGTGGCTAGTAAGGTACCTTTAGCCAACTTTAGCCTACTACACGCTCCTTAAGCGGTAGGTTTACCTACTTGTAAGTTGTATCCCAATGATAAATAATTACATATTATTATAACTTTTATCTTACGAGTATCTACGACTAATACACGTAAGCATTGAGGTAAATACACGTAAGTATTAAATGATGATGAGTGCTATCAATCTGTAATTATTTGTACCTAAGTATCATTTAAATCATGTTTTACTTACTAACTTTATCTAACTTGGTATAAATGTAACAATTTTTAGGTCTAAGTAAGTATAAGATAATATATTTAACCAATAAAAAAATGAAAAAAACGTTTAAGCTAATTTGTTTTATTTATTTGTTCAGTTTTCGATGATGTACCTATTAGGAGTTATGAACATATCGCATGAACTCATAAGTGTCATACCCAATGAATTAATCAAACGGTCTGGTAAGTGATATATAAGTATACAATGTAAATAATGTTATCGATAAGTAAGGTGATCAATTTATTGACTGGATATCTAGATATATTATATATATCTAGACACGCGGCATCGTGTCAAGCCAAGTTCAAGCAAAGGAACTGGCTAGCCAGCGCCAAGAGTAAGTTTACACGAACCACTTGGTGCCACTTTTGACCCTTCTATAACTCAAAACCTATTTAACGTAAACACATAAAACTACGTGTGTTTAATTATATCCATAAGATCATACGCCCAATTTTCATGAAGCTAGCTCAAACGGTTATAAAGATATGAATTAAAAAGTCGTTAAAATTCATACTGACTGACATATAGTACAAAAACCTAACCTACTTCCAGATGACCTAGAAGGATAAAATTTGGAATCCAGCTCGGTAGCTGTGTGTAAGCGTAGGAAAAAATCAAAAAATAAAGAAAAGTCAAAAAATAAGGGGTGCTCCCATACAAACTGACATATAGTACCTAAATCTAACCTACACTTCCAGATGACCTAGAAAGATGAAATTTGAAATCCAGCTTGGTAAGTGTGTGTAAGCGTAGGAAAAAATTAGAAAATAAAAAAAAGTCAAAAAATAAGGGGTGTTCCCATACAAAGTAACATATAGTACAAAAACCTAACCTACTTCCAGATGACCTGGAAGGATGAAATTTGGAATCCAGCTCGGTAACTGTGTGTAAGCGCAGGAAAAAATCAAAAAATAAAGAAAAGTCAAAAAATAAGGGGTGTTCCCATACAAACTGAAATATAGTACCTAAATCTAACCTATACTTCCAGATGACCTAGAAAGATGAAATTTGAAATCCAGCTTGGTAAGTGTGTGCAAGCGTAGGAAAAAATCAGAAAATAAAAAAAAGTCAAAAAATAAGGGGTGTCCCCATACAAACTAACATATAGTACAAAAACCTAACCTACTTCCAGATGACCTGGAAGGATGAAATTTGGAATCCAGCTCGGTAACTGTGTGTAAGCGTAGGAAAAAATCAAAAAATAAAGAAAAGTCAAAAAATAAGGGGTGTTCCCATACAAACTGAAATATAGTACCTAAATCTAACCTATACTTCCAGATGACCTAGAAAGATGAAATTTGAAATCCAGCTTGGTAATTGTGTGTAAGCGTAGGAAAAAATCAGAAAATAAAAAAAAGTCAAAAAATAAGGGGTTCCCCCATACAAACTAACATAAAGTACAAAAACCTAACCTTCTTCCGGATGACCTAGAAGGATGAAATTTGGAATCCAGCTCGGTAATTGTGTGTAAGCCTAGGAAAAAATCAAAAAATAAAGAAAAGTCAAAAAATAAGAGGTGTCCCCATACAAACTGTCATATAATACCTAAACCTTACCTACTTCCAGATGACCTAGAAGGATGAAATTTGGAATCCAGCTCGGTAATTGTGTGTAAACCTAGGAAAAAATAAAACAATAAAGAAAAGTCAAAAAATAAGAGGTGTCCCCATACAAACTGTCATATAGTACCTAAACCTAACCTACTTCCAGATGACCTAGAAAGATGAAATTTGAAATCCAGCACGGTAATTGTGTGTAAATGTAGGAAAAATTCAGAAAATAAAAAAAAGTAAAAAAATAAGGGGTGTCCCCATACAAACTGACATATAGTACCTAAACCTATCCTACTTCCAGATGACCTAGAAAAATGAAATTTGAAATCCAGCTTCGTAATTGTGTGTAAGCGTAGGAAAAAATCAGAAAATAAAAAAGTCAAAAAAAATAAAAAATAAGCGGTGTCCTCATACAAAAAACTTGTAATACGCGCTAAAAAACCAGGTTCTTCGTGCCTTAACCAATAATAGTATAAAAGTGAAGTACATAAATATGAGATTCAATGAATAAATAAATACTTTATACAACTCGTTCGCTATAAGTTTGCCGCTGTCAACTGTCACGCGTTTAGCGTTGTCTCAGCCACTCATTTCTAGTTCCAGTAAGAAAACGCTATACTGACATCATTTGACAGCAGCAAACTTACGAGTATGTTGTACTAGCTGACCCGGCGAACTTCGTTCAGTCTAACAGTTGATTCTTTAATTTGGACATTGCAACATTAGGTACTTTATTTTTCTATTTTATTTATTATCACTATTATCTCTAACATTCAAGATAGTGTAGAAAATAGTATAAAAAAGAAAACCACGCAGCGGAAACGCAAGAAAAAGCTTTAAAATCAATACCTGCCTAGTTTTCTTTACAAAAAGTAATGATATCCCACCAAAAACATAAATGTAAAAAAGGAGAGCCAAGTTCGAGAGCCGCAAAAAGAATGGAGATCAAAATGAGTGCCAAGTTCTATGTAAAATCGAAATTTGTATTTATAGGAACAAAAAAACAATATGAACAATTATTAAACTCTATTTCTTTGCTTTGTTGGATACCTATAACAATTTGCTGTTATTCAAAAATGTGAGATCTTAAAATAGGTTAGATTTGACTTGGCGAGTTTTTATCTGAATTAAAATGTTGTATAACTTTATAAAATGACTGATGTAATGAAAACTGGCCAAGTCAAATCTTACCTATTTTAAGATCTCACATTTTTGAATAACAACAATTGTTATAGGTATCCAATAAAGCAAAGAAATAGAGTTTAATAATTGTTCATATTGTTTTTTTGTTCCTATAAATACAAATTTCGATTTTACATAGAACTTGGCACTCATTTTGATCTCCATTCTTTTTGCGGCTCTCGAACTTGGCTCTCCTTTTTTACATTTATGTTTTTGGTGGGATATTATTGTCATATAGTAACGTACGTTCTTTTAAAGAACAATGGTGTGGGCCCATACATTGCTTTCGCTCACGTTACGCTATTGCAACTATAAATGAAAAAATATTTTTTTGGTTGGGCCTGCAAGCCTGAACTCAATGCTAAAAGATTTTTCTCACAAAAAAGTGGAGAAAAATTGATATTTATTTTCAAAATATTGTATTTGAGTATTATAACAACTGCGACCTCCGCCATGAAGCATCTGAGAGCATAGACAATACACTATATACTCTTTGATAAATATCTGTCACTTGTCCCAGAATTTGTCACTGTCGACAGTTGAGACCATGTAGCCATCATGTAGCTGTCGGACAATGTTGCGAGATGCCGGAATTAAAAAACTCCAATCGACTGAAAGAAAAAACTAATTGAGTTAATAAATTAATGTTGAATTACAAGGGTATTTCGGAAACGCTAAACTACCAAGACAAAATAATCTATCCTCAAAATAATCGGTTGTAATAGATTTCAGTATTAGTAATAGGTGTAGTTTTCTGACAAATAATCACAAATATTCAAACAGTTTATTTAAGTGAGACTGGCTCACACGGAAAAATAATATTCAGTTTTACTCCAACGCAATGGAAAACCCTAAACTAATTTAATCTTTTTAAATATATTCGAGTAAAATAAAATGCAAAAAAAGAACGATTGTAATCGGCACAGTCATTATTGTCTTGTATTCTAAATTCTGATCTAAGAATTAACGTAGTACTTGAAAATAGGTTTATCTTTAGTATAGTCTGTTACATGTTGTTCTCGTACAAAAGTGGACCGATCGTCAAAAAGATGTAGTATAAAAGTGGAAAAGTTTTGCATCCGGCAACACTAGCTGTCAGGAATGTGGAAACGGAACCTATCAGTAATCAATTGAATTTTTTTAAATATTTTATTTTTTGACCCGTCCTTTACAATAACTGGTGATACCTTGAAAAAATTCAGTTATTTACTAGAATCGTCTTGTAATAAATGTTACATTTAGACGCTAAACTTTGTTTAAGTGTACATTTCTGCCCATGTTCTTTCGATCCTATAGGAATAGAGTAGAAGGAACGATAGATTCAAGTAACTCAGTACCTACTCGAACATATTTAAACAATAAATCTTGGCGCCATGTCACGCACATGTCGCGCAAGGCTGGGGCGCCTCCATAGTTACAGTCCGACAAGGCTCTCTTGGCACTTGAAGGAGGGCGCTGTTGCAAAACAAAGGTAGCCATAAAGAAAATCTCCTCAATTTTACTTCAATTTTAGTTTAAAATAGTTAATAGTAAGCAAAAACAACATAAAATACAATAGTGATATACTGACAGAGTGAACTATCAATAATCAAACAGTAGCACAAGATAGCGGCGTTAGTTCAGACTTTGGCCACGCGCCAAAACAGCCTTGTCGCACTGTATGTATTTACAAATCGCAACTTGAAGACACAGACTATTGTAGTTTTGTGTAGTTTTGTGCCTGAGCCTGACACAGACCATAGAGTAGGTTAGTAATTAGGACCACCATTGATTAAACATATTAAAGGATCAAGCACTTACTGACGTCACGCATACATATTTTTTAGGCTCCACCCTGAAGCCCGATTTTTAGGTTGTCAAAACTGTAAAATGGCACTAATGTATACGACCGACAGCGGTATGTGCTGTCAGCGGTACAGAAATGTATGAAGCGCGACGCCATATTTGAGAATTTTTTGTCTTCAACATACGTCACATCTTTCCCGTCCTCTTCGCGTAGCGTATTTCGTCATTGCGGGACACAGACATTTGAATTTATACCTACCTAAATAAAGAAAATATCAAGTGATCACCTCTCGACTTCGAGAATCGAGTTCGAATCTCTAGTTTTGTGGTCTGTGCCACAGACCAGGAACCGAAAGTCTGTGCTTCGAAGCTAGGAGTATATGTGTTCTGTGCTTCGAACCGCCAGGAGTATATGTGTTCTGTGCTTCGAAGGTTGAGATTTTGATGTGATCTTATTAAAATTACAATAGTTTTTCGAATTTTCCTGATAGGTACTGATTTGACTAAAAAAGGTATGGTTAATCTCGCCGATACTCTTATGATAAATACGGTGGCGGAGGGAACTATGAATATTTTGCGCAATATCGTAAGTTTCTGCTTTGACACCTTGAAAATGATAATGATAAGCAGATTAGCATTAGATATCGGATATTATAAAATTTGTGTGTTGATTTATTTCAGGGAGTTTTTAAGAGTAAGCCGGTGAGTCCGCCGCCACCAGTTTTAATTAGAATGCAGTTATGGGAGCTAGCGCGCGAGGCTGGGCCGTTCGTAAGGCTAGCGGGGCTGAGCGGCGCTACAGCCGTCGTTCTGGGAGCTATGGGCGCTCACCGAACATTCCCAGAGACAGATAGCAAGGAAGACCTTAGGAAAATCTTTGAAACGGCCAACAGATTCCATTTCCTCCACACCCTCGCCCTCGTGACGGTACCTTTATGTAGGAGACCGTATCTTGTGAGTGCAATTTAATTT
Source organism: Coenonympha glycerion (assembly GCA_963855885.1). Lineage (NCBI taxonomy): Eukaryota > Metazoa > Arthropoda > Insecta > Lepidoptera > Nymphalidae > Coenonympha > Coenonympha glycerion. Next base: position 12,549,471 of record OY979630.1, on the reverse strand, counting down.
TTCACTTTCCATTTATAATTATGACAATATTATCAAGCGTTCAGCAATCTTGGCCTCGTGCATTATTTCTAGAAGCCTTTGAAGTACTTGCTGAAAACAAGCAGAAAACAGAACAGTTAGAGAAACTATTTCTTTAACAGGAATAGTGTTTTCAGGTTTCTATAACATTTCATTTTTCATCTTAGCATCTGCAGGGCTCACTTATTTGCCTTATCATAAGACAAACTATTCAATTGTCGACCATCTCTTTTGAGAAACTATTACATTGTCTTCATTTACTGTTTAGTGACATTTAAAACATGTTATGTATATGTAATTTTTCTGGCATACCTACTGCATTTCTACCCTTCTTCATTGGTGTGTTGGATTTAAAGTTGATTCCAAGACTTCGTAAATCTAGGATACCCGGTGGTATCCTTGTATCTTGGAAGTGGTGGAATTATAACAAAAGATTTCATATGATAAACTTTTGAATCAAATCTAATTGATTTTTGAATTGGATAAAGCTGCCCATTCCAGGGTTGAGATCTGATAAAATTCTATCTTTTTGCAGGCTGGCACATTCTTCATAGCTGGAATGGGACTCTTTTGTGGCACATGTTATTACCACGTGTTTACCGGCGAGAGGGCTTTACGTCGTCTCACACCCATTGGAGGATCTTGTCTCATCCTTGGCTGGCTCGCAATGGTATTGTAGATTTCCTACTCTAGGTTTTGGATTCTTAATTAGGTGAACGGTATATGTATGTACTATGTAGTTGTTTAAGAACTGTTTTCTCTGGATTTTCATTGAAAATCATTTCAAATGATGATTAATTTGTTTTTTTGTCAACGTCCAAATTAATTATTTCCATTTTAAACTGTAGTACAAACTTGAGAATATAATAGCAACTTGATGTGTGATTTCCCACCAGCAAAATAGTTGTTCGTTCGTTAGTAGCAAAGTTAGTTGTTCGTTTGTCATGATGGTAATACAGAATGTTATATACTTACTCATAATGGTTATCTAGAATATACTTAAATAGATATAACATATTGATGAAAATTATTAATTATCGTCCAGTTATAAACCTTTAACATATATCAGCTTATCTGTCAGGGCTGATTATATATTTTGATTATCTTGAAATACAAATAAATAAATGAATATTTGAACAGATTGGAAGCCTGGAAATCATCTCTAAAGTGATTACATTATGTTTTCATTACTGTTAGTCATTAGGTCGCACAAATCACAAATTGACCAGAAAAATATTTGCCACCATGTGTTGTGGAAAAGAGTTGTAGTTTGTCAAGAGTCAATAAGTATTAATAACCATTGTTTGAAAATTTGTCTAAATAACATGAGTTCATGGCCAGTTTCAGTATTGTATATTGTAGGGTTGTTGCGGATGCGAAAATTTAGACATCCGCGGATGCAGATGCGGATGCGAATTATTAGAAGTTCACATCCGCGGATGCGGATTTAATGCGGATGCGGATTCGGATGCGGATTTTGGGATAAAAAAATACAATTATTTAAATTTTAAGTGCATAAATAAATGGAAATCCTTAGTGGATTATAATATATTAACCCGGCTCCGCTAAATAGCTGTTCGCTGGGAACACTGGCTGGTGGAGGTGATAAATATCTGCGTGCTAATTTTGAGACGTGCACAACGGTTTACTTTCCACTAATTAAATGGATTTTCATCTAAATCCAGTCTTTTTTTTATCTTACACTCCAACTTCTCTGGATCATTTTTGTCTCTTGTTAAATAAGTCCAGACACTGCTTTTTTGGTGGCGACATTTCACTTACTGTTAATATCAAAATATTATGTAATATTCACTAAACACGCAATAAAATAAACTATGAAGTAGGTACACACTGTGTTTACTACACAGTAAACACTCACTGTAACTATAATTTATTGACAATGAGAAAAAAACACAACAAACAATAACTGTGATCTTGTTACGCGCCTTCATGTGCGTCCCGAATGAAGTTAGCAATTACCAAAACAAACGCGAAGAACGTGCCACTATCACTCCGCCCACTTGTTGTCCCTTGTTGATGTGAATCTGCATCCGCAAAAACTCCGCATTGATTGATGCGGATGCGAATGCGGATGCAGATGTCTGAATTAATGCGAATATTCCGCATTTGCGGATGCGGATGCGAATATTCGCAACATCCCTGGTATATTGTAGGTAATAATTAAAAATACTTCCAGAACCTGGTCATGAGTAGCACAATTTGTAAATGTTTTTAAGTTAATTATTTGAGTAGGTAATGGCCGTGGCGCGTCGCCACAGGCATTACCTACTCATAAATTTCGGTTTTTCACTTATTCAGCTGGATTCGTGGGATTTTTCCGGGATAATAATATAAGTACCTAGCCTGTGTTAAACCCAGGGTACAATCTATCTTTCATTCCAAATTTCAGTCAAATCGGTTTAGTTGTGGTGTGAAGAAGTAACAAAAACACACTAACTTTCACATTTATTACAAAACATAAATTAGTGAGATGTGATTAGTTTTAAGTTATAATGATAGATTAAATTTTTTTCAGTGGAATTGGAAACATTTTAGTAGTAAGTGTTACTGGACCATTTATTAAAATTTTAAATATTATATTGTACGTAAATCTTAATAAAAATATTCTCAAATATGAAATGTATTTCAATTCACATTCCCTTTATCCTACCAAAGATAATTCAGGTATATTATTTATTACTCTATGATCCTACTGAGTTTATTTATACTTAGCAAACGTTTTCTATACAATACCGAATACGCAGCCGGAATGTGTGTAAAAGACGCGAGCAGGGGGTGAAGTGTCCAATTCAGATCTGACAGCTCTAGAATAGGGACAAATTAGCCTAGGTATTGTATAGAATACCTGAATTATAGAAGATTACCAGTAACATTAACACATTTCTTAGTGATAACAAGTTACTTGACTAGATCTTCTAAAAGGTACTTGAATAAAGGTGCCTGGCGACCGCTCACCAGATGCTTTGACTAAGTTTTGAGCAATAGAGAACTGCTTGATTTTAGTTTGATTTCAAATGAAGTGAAAAGTTCGTGAAAACCTATTGGTGTTAACAAAAACATGGAATATCTCAGGTGGTCACATACCCTAATACTCCTGTTATATATTTTATTATATAAATTATTATGAATACTCTTTTGTCAGGTGGAATGTGAACATTGGGTGGACGCTATGTTATATGTGACCACGGCGTTGCCAGTGTAGTAAACCGCACAAGAGGAACAGATGAAAGAAAACACAATATTTGTTCAATGTTGTTTATATGGTTTTATTGAAATTGTTACATATTAAATTTTGCACTTTTCTTTACTCATTTAAGTTTAATCAAAACATACACCATTTGGTATTAAATGCTATATTAGCGCATAAGGGCTCAAGGTGACAATGGTCATTCGTAATGTAGCTTATGTGGTAAAAGTATACGGTAGATATAATATTATAACGTGGCGACCGCGTCCTCCGGTTCGGCAAGAGTGTCGATACAATATTTCGTATTCGCCCAATGGGGACACTATCGGCGTCACACATTAACTGTTACATAGAGCTATTTATTCCTCTAATAAAGAAATATACAAAGCTATCAAATTAAATTAACACAAAATATAATAATTATAAACATATTCTCTGTAATCTAAAATCAATCTAAAGGAAAACAAAATCGTAAAACAGCACTTTCAGTGTCCGTCACGTGAGGAAACAAAAAACACTTTCTGTGGGGTTAGTAGAGGTTTTTGAACGAATTTCGAGTCAACTCGCATCGCACAAACGAATCGAATGCCTCCATACATTTACAGCCAACGCCATCTTTTGACAGCCGCATGTCAGTGACTGTCAATAGATGGCGTTGGCTGTAAATGCATGGAGGAATTGAATTCGTTTGTGCGATTAGAGTCGATTCGAAATTCGTTCTAAAACCCGTACTAACCCCTATGATTGCACATAGACTGTCTGGTTGCGAGGGAAGTATGAACGAGTCACTATCACTAACCGCGATTGCACTGTACACGAGGGGGCGGCACCGGCGCCGCTCACGAGAGGTGGAAGGAGTGCTGCCCCTCGGAGGCGGCGAGGCGCAGCTTGGCGCGCATCACGTCCGCGCCGCTGTAGTCGGGCAGCTTCAGGTAGTTGACGCACGTCATCACGGACGGCAGGTACTCGTCGGGGTCCAGCGACGACTCCAGCGACTTGCGCACCACCGTCAGCGGCGGGTTCAGCGCCTTGAACCCTGCGCACGACCAAACACACAGATAAACCTTTACTACGATGCAATAAGATTTATTAAAATCTGTGTGATTCATAAATCTGCACTCCCGGTTGCATTATTGACCAACGGTTGAAATTAATATCCATATTGGGCACAAAGATACAAATTTGACATAGGATCCAAACAATTTATATGTCAAATAGCTATCTGTGGTAGGACATAACCATAAAATCACGGAAGTCTATGCTAGAATGAATGAACGGGGGTTTCTATAGTTTTGATATCTCTGTGTTGATCAGAAAGTAACGTTTGCACAGAAATTTTGAATAAGGACAAGATACTTTATACACCGAGACATAGTTGTAATGCGCAGGTGAAACTAACATATTATAAAAACGTTATTTTACGGTTATATTATAATTAGTATGTCACTTCGCTCATTGTTGACAAGCTTGGAATGTACGGTAATTTGTACCCGATAACATTTTGCCTCCAGTCTGCTGATTCTATCGTTCAGTTAGTTAGTTAGTAACCCGCACTGGGTTATTAACTAAGAAAACGGAGGCAAAAATCCTATTTTTGTATTCTTTTTGTACAAGATAGCAACTAGCATGGTATATTAACATGATACAATACCGACCTAGGTTGGTAATTTGTGCAAAAATAAGATTTTTGTCTACGTTTTCTTAGTTAATAACCCACTTAGTTACTAACTAACTAACTGAACGATACAGAATAAGCCCACAGAACTAGCGTTTCCTTACCTCCAGTCGGTAGTCGAGGGCTTCCAGTCACGAATTGCAAGAACAGTCGTTGCTCTTCGCGATTGTACGACGCCAGGATGTCGATGAGCATGCGTATCGCTCGCGACTCGGCGTTGTAGCCGTGGTCCGGCCGAATACACTCGGCGAGCATCCGCGGGTCCCACCGCTGCTCGCGACCACCTACAAATATTAACCGAATTATTAATATCATTTCAAGATTGAGATGATTTTATGTAACTTAAATATAAAATATCTGGGCGACCGAGCTTCGCTCGGTGGCCAATAGATGGCAGCAGTAGTCATATTTTTTTTTTTTGGTAAATTCGACATTTTCTATAAATGAATCCTAGCTAGATCGACTTATCGCCCCCAAAACCCCCTGTATACTAAATTTCATGAAAATCGTTCCAGCCGTTTCCGAGATCCAGATTATATAGAAATATAAGTATATACAAGAATTGCTCGTTTAAAGGTATAGGATAGGATACACGCAGGACCCGGCGGACCGCGTGAAAAAATGTCGCCAGTTTACTGGTGTCAAAAATGTTTGTTTTGACACCAACGGCGTCAGTAGTAAGCCGACCGCAGTATCGTCATGGACAGCGGTCTACGCCACAGATAACTATGTTATGGCCCGCAAGCGCAGGCACCGTATTCCATGTTGTGGCGAATTAACGGTAATTTTGTCCGATGGCGCTACTGTTTTCGTGTATGAATAAGTTTTACGATAAAATGTTCGAATGGGCTCATCCTTAGATTCATATCGGTGGCTACTTATTATCATTTTGCCTTTGACGAAGACGCTGTGGAGCGCGCTCGGATCGAGTTAGAGGTCGGCGCTTTAATTCCCGCCGTCTAGTCGGCTTCGACCGTGACTATTCACCACCCTACCAACAATGACGCGCCAGCCGCCAAGGCGTTTCAGTGCGATGTTGTGTAGAAAGTTTACTTTCCTCTTTGAATTTTGTACGAAAATAACATGCACTAAAATTGTAGTGCAAAAAAATTAATAAAAACCAAAGAATGTATTTAAATCATTCTATACCTGATGGGCTCCCACAGAACACTTGTTCTAACTCCTCCGGGTAAAATATTTTCAAGTTGTTTAGCGGGAATACCGATTCAAATCCTTCCTTGAATGCTTCCATTTGCTTGGTTACGCCTATGAATAAAAGAAAATGGTTAAAATATTGCTAAAGAAAAATAAAGAAAATGTGATAAAATATTTATTAATTGCTGCTTGCAGAAATTGATTACGAAGATTGTACACTGTACATTGTACAATGTGGATATTCATAAGTTTTAATCTCCCACTGTGCGCCGTGACGGGCAGGTCGCGGCCGCCGCGCCGCAGCTCCGTGCAGCCGTCGCCCGGCGAGGTAGAGCACTCACCCTCGTAGAGCAGCCAGTGCGTGACGAGCGAGATGTAGTCGTGCAGGTTGTGCGCCGTGACGGGCAGGTCGCGGCCGCCGCGCCGCAGCTCCGTGCAGCCGTCGCCCGGCGAGGTAGAGCACTCACCCTCGTAGAGCAGCCAGTGCGTGACGAGCGAGATGTAGTCGTGCAGGTTGTGCGCCGCGCCGTGACGGGCAGGTCGCGGCCGCCGCGCCGCAGCTCCGTGCAGCCGTCGCCCGGCGAGGTAGAGCACTCACCCTCGTAGAGCAGCCAGTGCGTGACGAGCGAGATGTAGTCGTTGTTTGCGCTTTACGCTAGCACTCCGGTTTACGCTAGGCCGTATCGCGACGGCCGGCTATCGCCTGCCCCCGCGCATCGCGCCTCCCCGTTTTCGGCGACGCGCTTGAACAGTCCTTGGTAAAACCTCGACGGAGTCGGTCGATTGTTAGTGCCGCGTCGCCCGCGTGAAGTTTTGCCGGCCGCGCCGTGTCGTTTAATTTTTACGAGCCCTATTTATTGCGCTCCTTCGTGTGTCGTGTTGTCCGCCGCGTCCTTCTAACGCCGCGGGCCCATTTGACTGTCCGGAGCACTGTTTTTTGTGCTCACGCGCCATCTTGATACCACGCCGCCGCGGACTCGCTTCGCTACCCGCGAATTCGTGCCGCCGCCGCGAAAGACCCTTCAGAGGAGGGCGAGTGTGTTCCTTTACATTTAACACCGCAGACACCACACACTACATTCATCATACACGAACACACTCCCCGGATTCCACGTGCTGGCTGTCTCCGGCGCCGGTAAGTACCTAGTAGTAAGTTACTCTGTGCCGCGGGATAAAACCCAGTGCAAATCGCCAATAAAATTTTTTGGCGGGCCCTTTTCGACCCGCCACCGCCGCTGCCTGTGGGAATCCGCTGGCCTGCTCTGATGGGCCCGGCAGTTGCCCGCTGATTCATCGTGCACAGGCGCGGTGCGTAATCATTATTGGTAGCAGAGCGTGGTTTGTCTACACCTCGCTTTGCGTTTTGCGCTGGTTTTGCCCGCCGCGCCGTTTATTTTCTGCGCCGCTGGCATAAATCCCGCTTTCCGCCACGCGCCGTGTCGTTCGCCGCGCTGTTAGCGGAAATTCCGCAATCGCCGCCAGTTCCGCTGCGTCAACGCCGCGTTTCGGCCGCGTTCCGCTTATTATAATTATAAGTTTAATTTTTATTTTTTAATTTTAAGTTTTGCTTGCGTGCCGGTACCGCCCGCTCGCCGTAATTTAACACGCGTACCTACTACGGTCGCGCCGCTTTGTTCATTGCGACTACGGTACGACCGCGACCGCGATACGACTTGTTTACTATTGCTTTAATTTTATTATTGCTTGCACTCGCGCCGCCCGCCGACTTGCCGGCCGCCTTTTCAATTTATTATTACTTTATTTTTACATTTTGTTTACATTTAATTTGTTAGAATGTCCGCGAACATAAAAAAGCTAGCTGTACAGATACAGTCTGAGCTTCGCTGGGCGACGTCCGCCGCGGGTTTGATAGGCCGCGAAGATAGAACCGCCGCCCTATTACACCGAGCGGACCAGGTGCGGACTCGGCAGGCCTCCGTGGAGCAGGCCTTTCAAGACCTGCTCACCCTCGGTCCCGAACAGGAGGTACTGAGGACGGCTCAGGCCGATTACGACCAGTTCTTCGAACTGATGGACTCGGTGGTGGAGGCCGCCCATGGGATCCGGACCGCCGCTGATGAAAGGCGTCGAAGTGGCGCTTTTAGAGACTCCCCCAGCCGACCGCCCACACAGCCGGCATTACTCGGGAAACTGCCCACGATCGAGCTGCCCAAATTCGGTGGGCAGCTTCAAGAGTGGATGGGCTTCCTGGCGTTATTCGACAGTCTGGTCCACGCCAGGAAGGACCTGTCCCCCACCCAGAAGCTGACATACTTACTGTCCTCGCTACAGGGCGAGGCCCTGGACGTGGTGCGACACCTCGACCTCTCGGAGGAGAGCTACCACACGGCTCGGGAATTGCTGGCCAGGCGCTATGAAAATGTGCGCCGGTTGGCCGACGCACATGTAGCCCAGCTACTAGCCTTGCCCGCCGTCACCGGGGTGGCCGGCCTCAGAGAGGCCTTGCTAAACCCTTGCATTGTGGCCACCAATGCTCTCCGTCGATTGGATCTCCCCGTCGACCAGTGGTGCTTCTTGTTGTTGCACATAGTGCTCTCCCGCCTGCCGTCGGAGCTTAAGCTCCGCTTCGAGCAGCGCTTCGGAGGGGACGGTGCAACCTACCTGCCCCCTTTCTCCGACCTCCTGAAGTTTTTGGAGCAGGAGTGCCTCCAGGCCGATAACTCTGGAGTTACCGGCCCTCGAGTGGCCCCTGGGAGGTCCGAGCATGTCCGAGGGGGTGGGGCAAGGACTGGCCCTTCGGCGGGGACCGGCCCCAACCGGCGAGGCCGTGGAGCCGACGCCAGAGAAGGTCGCCGGGTGTCACAGTACAGCGGGGCCGTGGCAACGAAGCTCCCCCCTGTGCCTATTGTCGGCACCCCGGCCACCAGGTCTCCTCGTGTCCGCACTTCCTGGCCAAACCGGTTGCGGCCCGGAGAGAATACGTGTCGACACGCCAGTGGTGCTTCTCGTGCCTGGGCCAGCATCTCGTAAGAGACTGCCCGCGCCAGCGGCCCTGCCCACATTGCGGCGGTGCCCATTCGGCCCTCTTGTGCGCTAACCGGAGTGGTTCCGGTCGCCGGGACGTTGGGTCGCGCACCCCCCCCATGGGCGGGGGCGCTCGATCGCGCACCCCCCCCATGGGCGGGGGCGCTAGTCCTGGCCACCCGACCAGTCCCGTTAGGCGTTCTCCGGTGGACCACCAACCTCCTAGAGGAGGTAGGGGTTCCACCCCCCGGAGGAGGGCTTCACCCCCCCGCGGCATGGTCACATACCCCTCGCGTCATCACGACGGGGATATCGCGTCCGCCCCATTGGGCGTCGTCCCGCGTCGGTTCTCGCCGCCACTACACGAGTGGCCGCGACTGGAGCGCCATCCTCCCACCATAGGTCGAGGCGATCCCTACCGGGTGCCGGACGTTAGCCGCATGGTGCGGCCCCAAATGGGTGAACGGTCCCCTGCTGATTACCAGCGCCCTAGGGGCGGTGGGGCTTCACCCCCCCAGGGGGGGGTCACACCCCCCCAGGGGAGGGTCACACCCCCCTCGCATTTTTATGACGGGTGTCTGACGGCCGCTCAAATGAGCGTCGAACCGTCTAGGTTTTTGCCTCCCCTCCATGTGTGGACGCAACTGGAGCGCCATCCACCCGTGCTAGGTCGAGGCGCTCCCTACCACGCCCCGGATGCTAGCCGCATGGTGCGACCCCGGGTTGGTTATGCCGGATGGTCCCCACGTTGGGTACCCTCCCCCTCTCTAGCAGCGCCCCAGCCGGAGTACCCCCGTCAGTGGGCTCCCGCTGGTGAAGGCACGTCGCGCTAGGTGTCCGCCACCCTAGCTGCCACCTAGCCACCTCCCCTGAGACTTTGGATCTACAGCAGTCAGTATGCCAGACCATACCTTTGTCGACTGCCTCAGGGAGGTTAGGGTCTCAGGCTACAGGAGTGGCTCTCCCTCGTGGCCTCACTTCCGAATGTTAATCGGATTTCGATGCCTCGTTGCTTCCTACCGCCCGGAAGGTGCCACGCCAGTCTCCACGGCTTTTGTGATGCGTCCGAAAAAGGGTACGCAGCCGTGGTCTATTTGCGAACTGTCAGTGACACCGGCGAGGTCGCAACCCACCTTGTCTTGGCGAAAAGTAAAGTGGCCCCAATTCGGTCACGCTTGACGATACCCAAATTGGAGTTGTCTGGAGCCGCTCTTTTGGTGCGCCTTCTCAACCATGTGCGTACGTCCCTCCTATCGATCGTTGACCTGACGGACGTGTACGCCTGGTCGGACAGCGAAATTGTCCTTTGTTGGTTGCGAGCCGCTCCCCACAACTTGGAAGTCTTTGTTGCCAACCGGGTTTCCCAAATCCAGAATTCGGAAACCCCGTTGACCTGGAGACATGTGCCAGGGGACCTGAACCCTGCAGATTGTGCTTCCCGCGGATGTGAAGCTTCCGACCTTGTCAACCACTCTCTTTGGTGGGGCCCTGACTGGCTGACTCGGAATGAGTCCGCCTGGCCTCAGAGTAGGTTCTCCGAGCCCGATGTGTTACCTGGCTTGCGAGTCGGAGTTGTTGAGGATAAGCCAGCCAATTCGCTGAGCTATCTTCAGGAACGCTACAGTTCCCTTGATAAATTGATTGGGGTGACGGCTTGGATTCAGCGCTTCACCCACAACGCTCGGAACCCACGCGACAAAATGTCGAACCCGGTCTTGTCGCCCCTGGAGAGACAGGAGGCCCGGACCTTTTGGATACGTTTGGTTCAACTGGAGCATTTTGAGTCCGCTATTGAGACACTGAAGCGAGGTTTACCTTTGAAGGGCTCGCTCGCCCGCTTAAACCTCTTCCTGGATGACACCGGATTGATACGCGTTGGTGGACGCCTCCGGAATTCTGACTTACCCTATGGGGCACGTCATCCCCTGCTGCTTCCGAACAATAGCGCTTTTGTAAAATTGTTGGTGACGCATTACCACGTCAAAAATGCCCACGCTGGCTGCAACGCCCTTTCGGCCATATTGCAGCGCGAATTTTGGATTTTATCGGGACGACGCTCCATCCGAAGCGTCATTTTTAAGTGCATTCCGTGCTACCGCCTGAAGGCCAGCACCATGCAGCCCATTATGGGGGACCTCCCCACCGACCGTGTCGTGGCCTCGCGCCCTTTTTCGGCGGTCGGGACGGATTTTGCGGGGCCGTTCTTCGTCAAGAGCTCCAGCCTCCGCAATGCTCGTTCCCTCAAGGCCTACCTTTGCGTTTTTGTTTGCCTGGCTACCAAGGCCGTACACTTAGAACTGGTGAGTGCCCTCAGCACCGAAGCCTTTGTAGCCACGCTAGGCCGCTTCGTTTCACGCCGAGGTTATCCGCACCTGATCCGATCGGATTGTGGGACCAACTATAAGGGTGCCGATAGGTATTTGAAGGAAGTCGCCCAATTTTTGAATGAAAATAAGATAGGCATCGGCACGGCAATGTCCAAGAGGGGGATAACTTGGACCTTTGACCCGCCAGCTTGTCCCCACTGGGGCGGGATCTTTGAAGCCGTCGTTAAGGTCTCAAAGACGCATCTCCGACGCGTGATAGGTGAAACCATTTTGACTTTTGAAGAGCTCGCTACCGTGTTTTGTAAGATTGAGGCTGTCCTCAATTCTCGGCCACTCTGCCCCTTATCGTCCGATCCCAATGACCTGGAAGTTTTAACCCCCGGTCATTTCCTAATTGGTGAACCCCTTAACGCCCTGCCCGAGTACCCCTTCAGGGACGTGAAGGTCTCACGATTGTCTCGTTTCGAATTGCTACAGCAGATGACCCAAAATTTCTGGCATCGTTGGTATTTAGAATATTTGCATCTCTTGCAGCAGCGCGTTAAGTGGTCAGACAAGACCGACCCACCTAAGGTTGGTGATCTTGTCCTAGTTAAGGAGTCTAATTTGTTGCCTTTATGCTGGCGTCGTGGACGCATTCTTAAATTGATATATGGATCCGATGGGGTTCCCAGAGTTGCCGAGGTAATGGTCGGAGATTCGGTTTTGCAGCGAGCCGTCTCTTCCTTATCCCGGTTGCCCAATTGTTAGTGGACTCCAAATTCATGGGTCCACTGGCGGGGGTGTTTGCGCTTTACGCTAGCACTCCGGTTTACGCTAGGCCGTATCGCGACGGCCGGCTATCGCCTGCCCCCGCGCATCGCGCCTCCCCGTTTTCGGCGACGCGCTTGAACAGTCCTTGGTAAAACCTCGACGGAGTCGGTCGATTGTTAGTGCCGCGTCGCCCGCGTGAAGTTTTGCCGGCCGCGCCGTGTCGTTTAATTTTTACGAGCCCTATTTATTGCGCTCCTTCGTGTGTCGTGTTGTCCGCCGCGTCCTTCTAACGCCGCGGGCCCATTTGACTGTCCGGAGCACTGTTTTTTGTGCTCACGCGCCATCTTGATACCACGCCGCCGCGGACTCGCTTCGCTACCCGCGAATTCGTGCCGCCGCCGCGAAAGACCCTTCAGAGGAGGGCGAGTGTGTTCCTTTACATTTAACACCGCAGACACCACACACTACATTCATCATACACGAACACACTCCCCGGATTCCACGTGCTGGCTGTCTCCGGCGCCGGTAAGTACCTAGTAGTAAGTTACTCTGTGCCGCGGGATAAAACCCAGTGCAAATCGCCAATAAAATTTTTTGGCGGGCCCTTTTCGACCCGCCACCGCCGCTGCCTGTGGGAATCCGCTGGCCTGCTCTGATGGGCCCGGCAGTTGCCCGCTGATTCATCGTGCACAGGCGCGGTGCGTAATCAGTCGTGCAGGTTGTGCGCCGTGACGGGCAGGTCGCGGCCGCCGCGCCGCAGCTCCGTGCAGCCGTCGCCCGGCGAGGTAGAGCACTCACCCTCGTAGAGCAGCCAGTGCGTGACGAGCGAGATGTAGTCGTGCAGGTTGTGCGCCGCGCCGTGACGGGCAGGTCGCGGCCGCCGCGCCGCAGCTCCGTGCAGCCGTCGCCCGGCGAGGTAGAGCACTCACCCTCGTAGAGCAGCCAGTGCGTGACGAGCGAGATGTAGTCGTGCAGGTTGTGCGCCGTGACGGGCAGGTCGCGGCCGCCGCGCCGCAGCTCCGTGCAGCCGTCGCCCGGCGAGGTAGAGCACTCACCCTCGTAGAGCAGCCAGTGCGTGACGAGCGAGATGTAGTCGTGCAGGTTGTGCGCCGTGACGGGCAGGTCGCGGCCGCCGCGCCGCAGCTCCGTGCAGCCGTCGCCCGGCGAGGTAGAGCACTCACCCTCGTAGAGCAGCCAGTGCGTGACGAGCGAGATGTAGTCGTGCAGGTTGTGCGCCGTGACGGGCAGGTCGCGGCCGCCGCGCCGCAGCTCCGTGCAGCCGTCGCCCGGCGAGGTAGAGCACTCACCCTCGTAGAGCAGCCAGTGCGTGACGAGCGAGATGTAGTCGTGCAGGTTGTGCGCCGTGACGGGCAGGTCGCGGCCGCCGCGCCGCAGCTCCGTGCAGCCGTCGCCGGGCAGGATGAAGTCCAGACCCAGCTCCTCGATGGGGCAGCCGTCCAGTTCCAGACTGTTAATCTGTTGACAGTTTTTGTGTTGTTTATGTCTAGACTAATGATTTTCAATAGTGTATAAAAGACACCTTAATCCGTCAAAGGATAAAATTATGTTGGTTTCTCCTTCTCCACAAGAAATATTCTACAAATCAACATTAGCATTATTAGAACACATAATTTTTCAATCTTGCTCATGATGATAAGTGAGCAAGTGACGGAAGTTTTCCTCCGGGGTTCGAGTACACTCACCATTTGGTTGCGCTGGTCGGGCGTGTGGCGCGTGTCGGCGGCGAGCGCGCGCGCGCGGTCCGCCACGCGGCGCAGGCGGCACAGCGAGCGCCACAGCACGAGTACACTCACCATTTGGTTGCGCTGGTCGGGCGCGTGTCGGCGGCGAGCGCGCGCGCGCGGTCCGCCACGCGGCGCAGGCGGCACAGCGAGCGCCACAGCACGAGTACACTCACCATTTGGTTGCGCTGGTCGGGCGTGTGGCGCGTGTCGGCGGCGAGCGCGCGCGCGCGGTCCGCCACGCGGCGCAGGCGGCACAGCGAGCGCCACAGCACGAGTACACTCACCATTTGGTTGCGCTGGTCGGGCGTGTGGCGCGTGTCGGCGGCGAGCGCGCGCGCGCGGTCCGCCACGCGGCGCAGGCGGCACAGCGAGCGCCACAGCACGAGTACACTCACCATTTGGTTGCGCTGGTCGGGCGTGTGGCGCGTGTCGGCGGCGAGCGCGCGCGCGCGGTCCGCCACGCGGCGCAGGCGGCACAGCGAGCGCCACAGCACGAGTACACTCACCATTTGGTTGCGCTGGTCGGGCGTGTGGCGCGTGTCGGCGGCGAGCGCGCGCGCGCGGTCCGCCACGCGGCGCAGGCGGCACAGCGAGCGCCACAGCACGAGTACACTCACCATTTGGTTGCGCTGGTCGGGCGTGTGGCGCGTGTCGGCGGCGAGCGCGCGCGCGCGGTCCGCCACGCGGCGCAGGCGGCACAGCGAGCGCCACAGCACGAGTACACTCACCATTTGGTTGCGCTGGTCGGGCGTGTGGCGCGTGTCGGCGGCGAGCGCGCGCGCGCGGTCCGCCACGCGGCGCAGGCGGCACAGCGAGCGCCACAGCACGAGTACACTCACCATTTGGTTGCGCTGGTCGGGCGTGTGGCGCGTGTCGGCGGCGAGCGCGCGCGCGCGGTCCGCCACGCGGCGCAGGCGGCACAGCGAGCGCCACAGCACGAGTACACTCACCATTTGGTTGCGCTGGTCGGGCGTGTGGCGCGTGTCGGCGGCGAGCGCGCGCGCGCGGTCCGCCACGCGGCGCAGGCGGCACAGCGAGCGCCACAGCACGAGTACACTCACCATTTGGTTGCGCTGGTCGGGCGTGTGGCGCGTGTCGGCGGCGAGCGCGCGCGCGCGGTCCGCCACGCGGCGCAGGCGGCACAGCGAGCGCCACAGCTCGGGCGCCACGTGCCGCACGTCGCTCAGCCCCAGCCAGCCCTGCTCGCTCACCACCCAGCGGTACATCGTCACCGACAGCGGAATGTCCACCTGCACACATACCTCACTTTACACACACTTGCGAATTCAAAATTACTAATGAATGTGCAAAAACAAGTGCGTAGTACGAAGTAAAGCTGGCTCTTTCTTGGCTGGGAAGCTCCTGGCTTCGTAACACTTTAACAACCGAGTGAACGGACGAACAGTTGCGCCAGTCGCAGTTTACTGCCAAGTGACAACAAATAGAAACTATGTAATCGGGGAGGCCACCCTGTAAGAAAACGTCCCATAAAATGTAAGTTTATTAACACATTTTTACGAATTCATTAGCGATGAAGAGATTTTATTGCACAAATACGGCAGGTAAAAGTAATGAACAACTCGCCATTCTAGAATCCATCACAGCTTTGGCCATGAACTTCCCGAGGAAGCGGAACTTGGCCTTGACGCGCGAGAGGTGCGAGGCGCGCGCGTTGCGGCCGATGGCCTGCGGGAACAGGCCGCAGGGCCACGACACGTAGGTGGCGTCGGGCGCGGGCGACGGGATCAGCGTCTCCTTCTCCAGCGCGGGCGGCTCGGGCGAGCGCTCCTCGTCGAGCGTGAGCGCGTCGCGCACGGACGACGCCAGGCGCGCCGCCGCGTCCGCCGCGCGGTCCGTCACCACGGGCGGCTGGCTCTTGACGATCTCGCCGCCGAACGAGGTCGGCTTCTGCTTGAAGTTCTCGCTGCCGTGCCACAGGTCCAGGTCCGCGCGCTGCAGCTCCTGGGACACCAGCGCGTAGAACTCCAGCGTCGGTCCGAGACCGGTGCCTACTTCGTTCTCGTACTGTATCTCTAATAGCGCCTGAAATTGCATAGAAAATGAGAAAATTACAAATCAGTAATAAACAAGCGAGGGTAATAATGTTTGTATTGGCCGGCGGATTTGGTAAGTACACAATTTTGTCAGCTGGTCTTGACAGCAGAGAAAGATGTGTTGTTGAATTGTCTGTTGTTCAGATTTTATATATTTCATGTGTCCACCGCTCGCCGCCCGCCTCCAGCAGGCTGCTACTACTCGCAGTAGGAGGTGGGAGTACCTTGGAGTGCGCGAACTCGTGCATGACGTGCTCGGCCTGGCGCAGCACGCTGTGGCGCTGCACGGTGCGCTTGCGGCGGTCGAGGCGCGGCGCCACGCGGTCCGCGTCCGCGCCCGCCGCCGCGCGCTCGCCGCCCGCCTCCAGCAGGCGCTGCAGCGCGCGGTCGCGGTCGAACGACACCACGTAGAACAGCAGGTGCCGCACCTCGAACGGGAAGATGAACGGGCTGCGGACACCAGTCAACCACCACATTTAACATCACATTTAGATTTGGGCAGAGAACACAGACCTAGGAAACAATATGGACTGGCCCGGCGCGACTATTTTTTTTTCAAACTATTATTATTTATATGACGATTTTTTTGTTCAAGTGGCGTATGAGATGAAGTACCTTAGGGTATTAACTTAGTACATGAACATTTGATAACAAATCTTTGCGCTCATCATGGCGCCGCATGTCACGCAAGTCTAGGCTAGAATAAATGAATGGGAAATCTCCATAGTTTGTTGTCTGTGGCAGAAATCTGTAGGCGATTTGGCAAGACTCTGTAGCTATATTCTATCACAAGCGAAAACCTGTATAGACGTAACATTTTCGAATAGGGCTTGAGATAGACAAAGTACATGATAGATTTTAATAAAACTGGAACTGGTTCTTGTATAATTAAAGACGGCAGGCACAGGAATTTATGATACTCACCAAGCGTATGCAACTTTTTTCAACCATGGCGGTAGATTACCGGTCATGATGACCAATGGGTCTTGCAGTTGCCGGTTGGCTTTCGCAGCGAGCTGAAACAAAGAACAAAAATAATGGTCTTTGCATGTGTAGGTACAAGATATGGAACTATGATTTGTATGATGTGTGTGCTTCACATGTTAAGCGCATGAATCGTTGCAAGCACAAACGTTCGTAAGTAACATTGATATATAAACGAAGGATTTAGGGTCAGCGAAAAAGTGTCTGAACCTAATGAATGCCAAAACCCGATAAGAGGTCCAATCGCACTAAAGCAAAATTAGGCTGTGTAATAATGGTTTAAGACATAAAATACAATGTTTTAGTTTATAAAAAATACACACATATGTATGTACCCTCGTTTATATAGGTTTTCTCGGGACACTTTTTTCGTGAATTTTGTATTACGCCTGGGGTCTATAGATTGTAGTAATAATAAAATCTGCATCAGCAGCAAATGAATTTTTTCTTTGCAGGTAACTTGCATTGACAACTGTTTAGTGAAAATGAGTGAGTGGGTAGTCGGGTGTCGGGAGTCACCTTGGCGTTGACGAAGTCCGCGTTGGGCACGAGCGGGCGGTGGTCGGGCAGGCAGGCGGCGCGGTACAGCGTGTGCCAGTGCCGCGACAGCGCGTGCAGCGCGCGCAGCAGCCCCAGCGCCGGCAGCGACGCGTCGCGCACCTCGCCCGCGCCCAGCGCCGACCGCAGCAGCAGCACCAGCGGCGACGAGCGCGGCGGCACCACGCCCTCTGCGGCACGACAACGCAACACGACCGATAAGGACTCGCAACATATTACCGTTACATTTTGCTTTGAAAAGAAGGTACGCCAAAGGAAATTAAATACTGGAGACTTTTTCACTCAGTTGGTGAGCACATCGTATAAACTTCTCCATCCTTAATGAACTTGAGATCTTAAGACGTTCATCGCTTGTGCTACTGCGAATAATCCTCGAGTGCTTGCCAAATCACAAGAAGGGAAGATACGTTCACGTGGGCGATTCCCAACATAATGCGACTGATATCATCTGGGAGGCTACCAGTAGGGTTAGTACAGGTTTTTGTAAGAATTTCGAATCGACTCGCATCGCACAAACGAATCGAATTCCTCCATAATGTCCATACATTTACAGCCAGCGCCATCTATTGACAGCCATATGTCAGCGACTGTCCATAGATGGCGTTGGCTGTAAATGTATGGAGGAATTCGATTCGTTTGTGCGATGCGAGTCGACTCGAAATTCTTAAAAAAAACCTGTACTAACCCCTCAGTTCTTTCGTCAATGAAGAGGGTTTATTTTGTAGGATCCATATAGGATGGTCGCAACAGCCGCAGTGACAGATTTGCCCACGACCATTCCGCCAAGAGTGAACGACTGAGAATACGTGTTCCACTCACCGTTCCACAGCAGGTCTGGTTTCCGCCGCGAGGAGACCTTGGTGGGTTGTCCCTTGCCCTTGCGCGAGGCGGACGCGTCGCTGCGCGGCGGCTCGCCCGCCTCCACAGCGCGGTAGTAGATCGTGTGCGTTTGCACCCAGATACCGGCGTTCGCTGCCACACAAAACACATACACCTTACCATAGCTCATTTTATCAGTGTAGAGCGAAAATGCCAATTGAAAAATATATAAAATGCTATCCTTGTTTTAATAGTTTTAGATCCATCAATCTAAAACCGTGAGATTTTATGTAAATTTCGCATGTATGATATGTACTTTATATATAATTTTATATGTACAACTTGTACATGGAAATAATACTTAGTGTCTTAACAAAAAGCCCTGAAAATTGGCATAAAAGAATGGAAATATCAGTGAAAAACTTTACTAAGTAGTTTATGTAGGGTACAGTCATGTATACAGCGATATTCTGAAGCTCTATGTTTAGTTACTGGCTACCTAGTGGCGTCTCGGTGTCGGTGTCGGCGTCGGTCTGCTCGCCGAACTGGCGCACGGCCTGGTACACCGTCATGTTGTACGGCAGCACCGTGTCGCCGATCAGGAACTCCAACTTGTGGTCCGAGCTGAAAGCAATGGGAATATTAAACGCTAGATGACCATTCGGGCAATTGAGAAATCCACGCTCACAACTTATCTACAATAGATAATATAGCGCATTTTTTTGCAATAATTCAGTTATAAAGGTCTAAAATTTCATCTCGGTGGGGGAGTGAATCAGGAATGGTCAATTTAACTCGACTGCTAAGTTTTGGTACGTGGCGCGGCGCGCATCCACGTCGTCGTCGGAGGCGGGCTCGTCGTCCGACTGCGCCGCGCATGCGCTGCGCGAGGTAGCTGCGACCAGTCGCCGCCGGGTATGTGGTATAGGTGTGTGTACTCACTCGACGGGGTGGTGTGGCGGCGTGGCGAGCGCGTCGTCCACGTCGTCGTCGGAGGCGGGCTCGTCGTCCGACTGCGCCGCGCACGCCTCGCGCGATCGCGCCATGGCTTAGCCGCTTTACGCGATGTAGCTGCGACCAGTCGCCGGCGGGTATGTGGTATAGACGTGTACTCACTCGACGGGGTGGTGCGGCGGCGTGGCGAGCGTGTCGTCCACGTCGTCGTCGGAGGCGGGCTCGTCGTCCGACTGCGCCGCGCACGCCTCGCGCGATCGCGCCATGGCTTAGCCGCTTTACGCGATGTAGCTGCAACCAGTCGCCGCCGGGTATGTGGTATAGACGTACACACTCACTCGACGGGGTGGTGCGGCGGCGTGGCGAGCGCGTCGTCCACGTCGTCGTCGGAGGCGGGCTCGTCGTCCGACTGCGCCGCGCACGCCTCGCGCGATCGCGCCATGGCTTAGCCGCTTTACGCGATGTAGCTGCGACCAGTCGCCGGCGGGTATGTGGTATAGACGTGTACTCACTCGACGGGGTGGTGCGGCGGCGTGGCGAGCGTGTCGTCCACGTCGTCGTCGGAGGCGGGCTCGTCGTCCGACTGCGCCGCGCACGCCTCGCGCGATCGCGCCATGGCTTAGCCGCTTTACGCGATGTAGCTGCAACCAGTCGCCGCCGGGTATGTGGTATAGACGTACACACTCACTCGACGGGGTGGTGCGGCGGCGTGGCGAGCGCGTCGTCCACGTCGTCGTCGGAGGCGGGCTCGTCGTCCGACTGCGCCGCGCACGCCTCGCGCGATCGCGCCATGGCTTAGCCGCTTTACGCGATGTAGCTGCAACCAGTCGCCGCCGGGTATGTGGTATAGACGTACACACTCACTCGACGGGGTGGTGCGGCGGCGTGGCGAGCGCGTCGTCCACGTCGTCGTCGTCGGAGGCGGGCTCGTCGTCAGACTGCGCCGCGCACGCCTCGCGCGACCGCGCCATGGCGTAGCCGCGCTACGACCAGTCGCCGCCGGGTATGTGGTATAGACGTGTACTCACTCGACGGGGTGGTGCGGCGGCGTGGCGAGCGCGTCGTCCACGTCGTCGTCGGAGGCGGGCTCGTCGTCCGACTGCGCCGCGCACGCCTCGCGCGACCGCGCCATGGCGTAGCCGCTTTACGCGAGGTAGCTGCGACCAGTCGCCGCCGGGTATGTGGTATAGACGTGTACTCACTCGACGGGGTGGTGCGGCGGCGTGGCGAGCGTGTCGTCCACGTCGTCGACGGAGGCGGGCTCGTCGTCCGACTGCGCCGCGCACGCCTCGCGCGATCGCGCCATGGCTTAGCCGCTTTACGCGATGTAGCTGCAACCAGTCGCCGCCGGGTATGTGGTATAGACGTACACACTCACTCGACGGGGTGGTGCGGCGGCGTGGCGAGCGCGTCGTCCACGTCGTCGTCGGAGGCGGGCTCGTTGTCAGACTGCGCCGCGCACGCCTCGCGCGACCGCGCCATGGCGTAGCCGCGCTACGACCAGTCGCCGCCGGGTATGTGGTATAGACGTGTACTCACTCGACGGGGTGGTGCGGCGGCGTGGCGAGCGCGTCGTCCACGTCGTCGTCGGAGGCGGGCTTGTCGTCCGACTGCGCCGCGCACGCCTCGCGCGATCGCGCCATGGCTTAGCCGCTTTACGCGATGTAGCTGCGACCAGTCGCCGCCGGGTATGTGGTGTAGACGTGTACTCACTCGACGGGGTGGTGCGGCGGCGTGGCGAGCGCGTCGTCCACGTCGTCGTCGGATGCGGGCTCGTCGTCCGACTGCGCCGCGCACGCCTCGCGCGACCGCGCCATTGCGTAGCCGCGCTGCGCGAGATACCTGCCACACATAATATTATAATGAACGTTACAGTTCATCCTCAGACTTTTAAATCACAAAATACTGATAGTCACATAAGTAACCTATTAACGAATGTCACACTAACCGTTCAATGGCTTGCACTAAAGCTAAGGGGTCTATCCGAACGACACCGCCTTTCCACTGCTTTAAGTTGGTGCACGTCGGATGACGTTTGAGATCACACTGTAACAGAAACAATCAAATAAGTTTGACGATACCACATCACCAATAAAGGAAAAATAGAGGTGGAAACTCGCACACACACACTGTTTGTCTTTTTCCTTTAAATGTCAAATGGTTGTCGGCAGATAAGGACAAAACAGAGTATTATAATTCCACTGCTATTTCACATTTATTTTCTAGGTGGTAAGAGTATAGAATATTGCATTAGGATAATCCTTGAATGTTTTCCACAACTGTCTCAGTGCAGAAATAGACCTGTCATTTGATTTGGGAGCGCTTGTGTGCTTTTAAAACTTTTTTCAACATTTCTATTCAGACAGTAGAGTATTTGTAATCGAGCCGCACTGATTGAACTTTCAAAGCGTTTTTCAGTAACGCCTATGCCGGTTGTTGCCTCAGTGGCGATCAGCTGCGCACACACTTGTATAGTTACCATGAGCTGGTGCGTGTTGAAGAACTTGAGCGCGGAGGTAGCGGGGCGCGCGGGCAGGTCGTGCACGCGCACGGGGAACTGCTCCAGGTGCGACACGCAAGCGTTCACCTTGCTCACCAGCGCCGCCAGCGCGCCCGCGCCGCCGCCGCCCGCGCCGCCCAGCGCGCTCGCCTTCTCGCGCCACTCCGGGTCGCTGCGGGCCACAGCTCAGTTAGCACACTATACACTACAGCCACAGGAGGAAACAATTTGTAGGGAGTCAAGAAGGCGCCCCGGTAACACGCCAAGAGCAAGTACCGAACGGGCGCCCTCCCGCGATTCGGCCCCCATAACCGCGAAGTTGATTGGGCCATGGGTGGTGGAGGGTTGTCCCTACTACAGCCACAGACTACAGCAGTGTTTTTCCACGTGTGAGTCGCGACCCTAAGGGGTCTTTGAAGTCTCTTTAGGGTGGTCGGGGAACGCCTCGTAAACTTAGCTTTAAGTCGACTTGTAGTTATCACCGTACATATGCGACAAATATCATATTGACGTTTTACAAGAGCTTGTACGTTAGGCAAATGTGAAATAAAGATATTTTTACTTTGACTTTAATGTACTCCCAACAGAGTCAGCCGCGGCGGTCTATCTACAAGCGCAGCACAAGAGGGCACTCTGTACCCTGATAGACCATCAAACCAACGACGGTACCTTGGACGATTCTAGGAGTCAAGCCTCCTAGAATCCTAGAGCTCAAAACGAAAAACATCTTCTAAGTCACTTTAATACCACACAAAAAATCTGTGTATCTCTTGAGGTTAGGTTAGGTTGAGGTAACTGGCACTAAGCATATTCGTGAGTGCATTTACTCTGGCATTTGCGGCAGGTCCGCGAACACGTGTAGGAAGAGCCGGAGCCGATCTTCAGCGGCGGCGAGCTCGGCGGAGTCGCGGCCCTCGCCCTCGGCGTCGCGCTCGCCTTCAGCCTCGTCCGCCGCCGCGCCCGTCAGGAACTGCAGCAACGCGGTCAGCACGCCCGAGTGGTTCACCTGAAAGTACAACCTTATCAGGACTCCGTCACATTGGGGCATGGAGTGGGATTAAACCCGTGCCGATAAGCCGCTAGCTTTCTTACAACAAAGAGCCGGGTATAGGTTGTAAAATTTAAAAAACCAATTCTATAAATCCTTAATGAGACAAGAGATCGTGTTCCTGATTGAAGTCGATTTACTTCAAAGTTTAATGCGTGATTTACAGCTCCAACCATCGGCAGGCATCAGCAGTTCGGACCTGACCAAGGTTTCAAGAATGAAGGATACACTGCGCGGCACTCACCTCGAAGGGCGACACGTCGTGGTCGAGCAGCGTGTCGCGCAGGTGCGCCAGCGCGGCGGGCGCGCGGTGCGGCAGCGCGGCCGCCAGCGCCGCCAGCTGCTCCAGCGCGCCCGCGCCGCCGCCCAGCGCGCCCCACTCGCGCTGCAGCCGGCCCGCGCGCCACACGACCCACTGCGCGGCACTCACCTCGAAGGGCGACACGTCGTGGTCGAGCAGCGTGTCGCGCAGGTGCGCCAGCGCGGCGGGCGCGCGGTGCGGCAGCGCGGCCGCCAGCGCCGCCAGCTGCTCCAGCGCGCCCGCGCCGCCGCCCAGCGCGCCCCACTCGCGCTGCAGCCGGCCCGCGCGCCACACGATCCACTCGCGGACTTTCTCCCTGCGATATAATACACGAAATACATTCCCATTCAAACCATTATTGAACCAAGACATAAGTTTATATGATCATGTAGAATGTAGATAATAGTAATAGGTGATCTGCGTAAATATCTCACTTGAACATTAGAGTGGCAATAGGGTATTTGACTCCAATTTTTTTATTACTTTATTATAAAGTAGAAATAAAATAATGACGTGCACTGAAAGAACTAATTAAATCGATCAAATAACAAAAAAGTTATAAAGTTTAAAGATTTGTGATTAGACAGAGATAGCAACATGAAATTGTGACGTCACACCGTACCAATGCCATAGTAGCTTCGTGCGGCTTCATACAAATTTTCGTTTTGCGAGAAAGGGATAGAAGATCCCCCCACTCCAAAGTTTAAACGCCTGTAACTTTGTAAATCTTCGTTGGATTTTAATATTTCTTTCACTGCACGTTATTATTTTTATCCTAGTTTATAATAAAGTAATATTTTTTATCAAATTCAAAAGTAGTGTAAGACCCCATTCAGGTAGTGTACGTGGATCCACGTGCTGCACTCACTTGTTCTGCACGGTGAGGTTGGTGGAGGAGTGCGGCGCGGCCAGCAGCGCCGAGTCCTTGTGCACGTGCGGCGAGCGGCCCCAGCGCGACGGGTTGAGCGACGACAGGAACGACGACGTCTTGGACAGGCTCATGCGGTTGGTGGTGCGCGCCATCACGCCAGGCGGGACCGCCGCGCCAGACGCTGCGACAAATATTCAATTACATTTTTGGCCATAAACCACATCCCAATTTGATTAGTCGCGTGAAGATTGTGACGTTTCGTTTGAATTGCCAACCGGTATTGAAACAAAAAATAAAAAAGGAGACTTACATGCAAATAAACGTTTCTTTCCTCGAGTTCGATTATATGCGATTTATTAGAGACAAATGAAAATTGTTATCACTAGCGATACTTCGATTTTCTAAAGGAAAGTGAATACTCACAGTGCGCAGCGACGGCGGCGGCGGGCGCGGCGACGGGCGCGGCGGTGTGCGGCGCGGGCGCCTCGTCTCTGCGGCCGCGCTGCGTGCGCGCGCTCGCGCCCGCCGTGCCGCCCGAGCGTTTCACCGCGCGTTTACGCTTCAGCATCTCGGTCAGTGGACTGCCGGATCTACCGCAATATGTCATACTATCAAATTAATTATTAGCCTAATTGACAAAAAGAGTAGAAAAAATTGAAGCGATACTGTCCAAATTTGGACGTTAATATTTATTCCACGGAGTTCATAATCATTTGGTGATGCTTCTTTGCTATTAGGATAGTAACTAGTTACGGTCAAAGCCTCCCAGCAAACCAGAATTTTATAAAACTCTAAAGGACGGCAATCGAACCCACGATCTCCCACTCGAATCCGAGCGTGCGCCACTGCACCGAGAAAGGGTAATGACTTCAAATGCATTGCAATGGAAAAAATAATCAAAGAATGTGTGACTACTCAATAAGATTGTAGATACCTGTGTGCTGCCGCAGCGGTCTGTTGGTGCGTGGCGGCCGAAGTTGCCGGACCCGCTTCAGCAGCGCCTTCTGTTCCCGGCACTGTCGATGTGACAATTTACGAATATTATAGCATTACAAGCTAGTCTGTCAAACTATAATGAACATAAATTCGAAAAAATGTAATGTGAATTGTGTAAAAGTGTTTAAAACAGAGTTAGAAAATTGTTATATCATTTTATTATGTGTCCTTAGGCAGAACTTTGTGCGTCATTTGGTAGTGTGGCGCGCCTTAGGTCAGCGACAGACATAAGGCACTTACGTAAGGTAGCAATAAATGAACCTGAAGCGGAGAACGCCAGCGACAAGTTGTGGTCCAGGGAGGAAGCCGACGTGGACGCGGGCGGGGACGAGCCGCCGCTTGAGCGCACGTTTGCACCACTCGGAGACTGCAACAGGAAAATTATTTCATTAATAAAGAGAAGATTTTGTAAAGACTTCTGTGTTTGTAAACGCGTTGGTTTAACATATATCGGCTATGTTAGCGAGTCAGTGTTAAAACGCTTAACCTTCCACGCGTGGCCAGCCGCGCATTGGTGCTCTAAAGGTGCCCTCGCGCCGGAACTGCACGCCCATCTCCTCGGGCAGCCGCTGCATCAGGATCTCGGCGAGCTGCAGCGACCCCGCCACGATGCGCAGGTCTCTCACCTTGAGCTTGGGGTGTCGCGAAGGCTGCGGCGCGTTGGGGGTGGGCGCGCGCTCGGCGAGCTGCACGACCTGGTGCAGGACGCCCTCGCGCCGGAACTGCACGCCCATCTCCTCGGGCAGCCGCTGCATCAGGATCTCGGCGAGCTGCAGCGACCCCGCCACGATGCGCAGGTCTCTCACCTTGAGCTTGGGGTGTCGCGAAGGCTGCGGCGCGTTGGGGGTGGGCGCGCGCTCGGCGAGCTGCACGACCTGGTGCAGGACGCCCTCGCGCCGGAACTGCACGCCCATCTCCTCGGGCAGCCGCTGCATCAGGATCTCGGCGAGCTGCAGCGACCCCACCACGATGCGCAGGTCTCTCACCTTGAGCTTGGGGTGTCGCGAAGGCTGCGGCGCGTTGGGGGTGGGCGCGCGCTCGGCGAGCTGCACGACCTGGTGCAGGACGCCCTCGCGCCGGAACTGCACGCCCATCTCCTCGGGCAGCCGCTGCATCAGGATCTCGGCGAGCTGCAGCGACCCCGCCACGATGCGCAGGTCTCTCACCTTGAGCTTGGGGTGTCGCGAAGGCTGCGGCGCGTTGGGGGTGGGCGCGCGCTCGGCGAGCTGCACGACCTGGTGCAGGACGCCCTCGCGCCGGAACTGCACGCCCATCTCCTCGGGCAGCCGCTGCATCAGGATCTCGGCGAGCTGCAGCGACCCCGCCACGATGCGCAGGTCTCTCACCTTGAGCTTGGGGTGTCGCGAAGGCTGCGGCGCGTTGGGGGTGGGCGCGCGCTCGGCGAGCTGCACGACCTGGTGCAGGACGCCCTCGCGCCGGAACTGCACGCCCATCTCCTCGGGCAGCCGCTGCATCAGGATCTCGGCGAGCTGCAGCGACCCCACCACGATGCGCAAGTCGCTGGACGCCATCATGCCCGCGATGTGGGATGATATGACCTGGAAACAATATTTCAAGAATATTGTAGAAGACCTCTCCAGGCATATAGGTTTTATCTCACCGTCCATTAAATGCACTTAACTACCGAAAATCAGAAATCAGAAGTAGGTTGCTGGGTCACGAATCCCAGGCTGCTAAATGAACGTTTTCTAGGTATATCCAATATTATGAAGTAAAGAGTATATTATAGTGGTGGTTAAATCTTGACCTGAGTCTTGAGCACTTGTCGCAGCAGCGGCGCGTCCGCGTAGTACACGGCGCGCAGGATGGCCTTGAGCGCCTGCGCGCGCAGCGCCGGCCCGGCCGAGCTCCAGTACACCTCGTGCAGCACGCCCAGCAGCGCGCGCACCAGCGACGGGCTGGAGCGCACCATCGCTATGCGCGGATCTGCGGACCGACACCCCAGGTCAAATAACAACATCTCGGCCGACTACACTGTACCCACTGTGATGCGGCGCTCGCTTCGAGCCATCACAACCAAGAGAGGCATGGGACAATGAAATCGAATTCAATAGAAAGGAATCATTAAATTGGTAGTTCTACCCTAAAAATCAACCACTGACTTTTAAGCAAAAAGTAAACAGCAACGCTAAGAGTGCAATTGATTATTCTGGAAAATAAAGTTGAGAGCAAACACTATCCTACTATATTAGAGATATTTTTGCGGTAAGATATAATTTGAAACGGTGCAAGGTCAACCAACGTCCTGGTAGCTTCTCCAAACTTTTTTGTACTATAGCGCCATGTCTAATGCAGCATTACATATTATGTAGTTATGGGGAGCTCACCGGGCGCTGCGCCGCCGGCGGCGGTGGGGTCGGCCTGCGGCGGCGCGGGCGCCACGCGCTGCACGGGGCGCGCCGTGCCCGTGTGGTCGTTGAGCTGCTGCATGGCCGTCAGGTCCACGGTGTAGGAGCGGCCCAGCGTGCTGAGGCACACCTCCTCCTCGCCCGCCGCCGCGCCCGCCTCCAGCGCGCGGCACTCCGCCCACGAGTACGAGCGCCACACGCCTGTGCCACAACCATGCATGTAAAAAGAGTGCCTCCTCGCCAACAAACTGGTAGCCCAGTTTGGCGAGTTTCTGTAACTAAGATTTGTGCTTAAATTTTTTTTTTGACAAAAAAATACAAGTAAGACACACTCTAGAGGAATTCACAAGAGGAATCTAGTTGTAATTTTTCTAAATTTATGTAAGACCTAACCACTGAATCCGTGTATCGATAGCATAATCCTAGATTTCACCACCGCGATTAAGTATGCTATACACAAGTTGGTAAGTCAAACCGCGCGAATAAACAGTGCTTTTTGAACAAAGCGTAAGAATAAAAATCTCGACTACAAAGCATACATAAGCCAATATTGGCTATTACGTTGTAGCTGAGACACATATGAATAGAGATACGGACACGAAGTCTTCGAAAGTCGGGTATTCGAAAGTGTATTCGAAAGGTTGAATCGACGACGGAGAGGAGCACATCTACAACTGCGCTCACCTCTGTCGTCTCTCCACTGCCACTGCGCGGCGCGGTCGCTGGGCGCGGACCAGGGCCGGTCGAGGTGCGCGTCCACGGCGAAGATGCCGTCGGTGGGCAGGCGTGGCATCAGCTCGCCGATCAGACACGTGATCTCGTACAGCTCTTGCGGCGGACGTGGAATCAAGTCCACTTGCTGGAAGAACGCATAGCTATTTAGAAACATGTACAAACCGAGACAAGTTTTTGTGTGGGGACATTTAGTGTTTCTTCTTTTTCTACCAAACGGTTTGCTATTTAGCCCGCTGCATGATTTCCTCTACTACCTCCTGGTGCAGGCTGGAGCCGGTGAGCAGGCAGAGCAGCGTGTCGGCGATGGAGCGCTGGTGCAGCGCCAGCGCCAGCTGCGGGCACGCGGCGCACATCACCCACAGCAGCCGCAGCACCGTGATGAACGTGCCGCCCGAGATCAGCGGCGGCTGCACCACCAGCTGTGACATCAAAACACGTCATAAATAAAAATAAATAATTAAAAAAAAATTAATTTTAATTTTTTAATTATTTATTATTATTTTATATTTTTTAGTGATGGTCAGCAGTTAGGTTAGTTATTTTCTGTTACTGCTCTCTAATACCTTCATTTTGATACCCATATTGTGATAGTTGAAGAAAAAATTTTGTTTTCCACTTTTGAAAATGGCGCCTCACATCCGCCTTATTGATTTTTTCCAAAAAAAATATAGCCTATGTTACTCGGGAGGATCCAAGGATTCTAACGATACCCCATATGTCCATATCTGTTCAGCCGTTCAGAAGTTATTGAGGAATAAAGAAACATCACATACATACATACATGAACCCTAAAAACATTAAACTCCTTTTTTTGGGCAGTCGTGTAAAAAACATGTCATCTCAGGGCTGCCGCCTACGTGAGGCAAGCAAAGAAGTAAGGAATTAATTATATTGGATTACTTACAAGTTGTTGCAAGTTAGTGAGCAGTTCCGGGGTGGCGATCTCTTGCAGTCTGGCGGGGTCGTGCTGGAAGCTGTCCACCAAACGGGAGAACGCCAAGCATACGCACTCTACCGATTTCTTGTCTTGTATTGTGAGCCTATTAGATTATCAATGATAACAATTATTAATCGTCTATATCAAATCTTTCATCAACAAAAGGCAATGCCTAATAACTACATCATGTCTTGTCAGTTTTAATTTGAACCTTCCAACCAACCAATACTTTACGTTTGAACCAGTGTAAAATGTTTCCATGGCAACAAATGTGACTATTTTTGGACCAGTAAGTATTTCCATTTTTTTTGCAATAAAAAAAGGAACACATGAACAATGGTTACCGACGCAATATTACCGAATTTGCATAAGGAAACGCCTTTCCTACTCTTAGATAGCATTTAAACAAATTATACCAAGCAATAAATACAAATTCACCTGTTAGCAAGCAGCTGCAGCGAGTCCCTGACGAGGTGGAACTCGTCGAGAGTGAGATTCTGGCAGCAGTTGGCCGTTATCGAGAGCGCGGCGCGTTGCGCATTGATCGAGAAGAAGTCGAGGTACGTGAGGCAAGCCGAGACACCTCGCTAAAAATAAATGATAACATATTGTTTCGCATACTCAGTAACTTCCTGACAAATGGACGAAGACCTTATTGTAGTGTTGTTATTAATTATACTATGATTAGTCATAGGGGTACGTAAAATATTTAGGTAATTGTTCCTCACTCGGGAAACCCCAAGTTTGGTCGAAAATAGAAACTTGAAAATCACGTTAATCCTGAGTATCTCAGTATGTCGAACGACAGCAACGACTATGCACTATATAAATCCCCTGGTATGAAGCGTGCGACACGCGCAGTTCTTCTGTAAGATGAGAGGCATACCGCTTGTAATATAGCCTTGGAATGTCTTCTGGAGAGCATGTCGAGCGCGGTGAGGCTCTGCTCGGCCACGTCCATGCAGGTGATCGCCTGCAGCTTGTCGAGGAAGGCGGGCACGGCCAGCGCCACGGCGCCGCTGCTGCGCGGCAGCGCCTCCAGCATGTACGTGAGCGCGCGACACGCGTGGTTCATCTGTGCAGTAAGTAGAGATTTAACATTTGTCTGTTGAATATTATTATAAGAATAACATCCGAGGTCTGAGCTTGTTCAGTCTACAATGTAGAAGCTCGTAAAGATTGGTACGCCTTGGAGGGCACGATGCGCGACTTAGCACAAGGAAAGAGCTCCGTACCATATCAAAGTTGTGTTCTGCAGCCAGCAAGTTGACGAGCGCGGGCACCACTTGCCGCACGGGGAAGCCGGCGAGCGTGTCCTCGTTGCCCATCACCAGCAGCTGGCACATCTCTATCACGGCCTGCAGCTGCTGTCCCTCGTCACCCGTGGCCTGCAGTCCGGCCAGCAGCTGGGCCGCCTTCGAAGCCGCTGTTGAAAGTTATATTGTTTAAATTTAAAAACCCCAATGAATATTATAAACAAAAAAACGGTTTCTATTAAAAGAAAAGGATGTAAGTGGAGCATGCGTACTAGGGGCAGATTATGAAGAGTCTTTCTCACCTGAGTTAGCGGTGACGGTCCTGTGCAAGAGATGCTGCATCCTAGGTCCGAGTGCGCCGAGCAAGTGCGGAGGCAGGCCGCGCGCTTCGAGCAGGGCCTGCAGGCGCCCGACCTCGCCCTCCTCCGAGGAGGACTCCTCGGCCGCGGCGCTGGCGCCCGCCGCGCCGCTGCTGCCGGCCGTCCCGCCCGTGCTGCTGCCGCCTCCCACCGAGCACTCCTCCGCCGACGACGACGCTGCAATAGTGGGAAGCGTTAGTTTCAGTGCAACAAGCATAGAGATCAGATACGAGAACTAAGGACCCATTCATTCATTCTAGCTTTGCGTGAAATGCGACGCCATGTTGAGCGCCAAGATTTGATGTCAAATGTTCGTTTACTTCCCTACTGCTCGTTTTCAGCAACATTTCAAGAAACGCCTAAGCCCATAGGTGACAGTTTTCACTTACAACAACTGTCACCTATGGGCATAGGTGACTCTTAAAATGTTGGTAACAACGAGCATAGGTGACGCCATCTAATGCGCCACTTTACAGATTTAAAATAGACACGATTAATTTGTAGACGGGGCCCATCAATATTGTTTCCTAGATCTGTGGAGTCAAGTATCATGGAGTGTGCAACTAAAATGGCATGTAATCAGACTCGGAGGCACAAGTTGCCCCTGCCAAGGAGGTGCTGGTGTTCGTTGCGGCAACCGGACTTGGAAGGGATGCGTAGACAATGTCGAGCACAACAGATCGGCAATAGACAATGTGCTGAACGTCTTTTGAACATTGACCAAAGAAGCCGTTTTCGAAGATGACCTGCATAGCCGTTTCCCCAAAAAGATGAAGAAGGACAGTCAGAAGTTTGATTTTGCTGGGACTTCTTTAGTAACAGATGACTGAAATCTAACAGAATGTATTATACAGTCATGTGCCTCATCAGTACCCCAACCCTTAAAGTTAGAAATACCTTTACCATACAAATACCTTTGATCAGAGCAAAGGTATTTGTATGGCAAGAGAGATAGTTAAGTCATTGTTTTTGACTATACAGAGACTGAAAACACATTCACCTTTGCCCTTAGGCTTGGCATCGCTGGACGCGTTGTCAGGCATAGAAGCTGATGCTGACACCGGCGGCGTGGATGATGTGGACGCGATGGCGCCCTGAAAACAATACAAAATATACTTAATTAACAAGTATCAAAAGGTTTAAAGGGATTTCTCAATGATAATAATTAGAGACCCTCACCGTGGTTAGAGGCTGAGGATGGGACCGGCTCGACGCACCGACGGTACTTGCGCACGACCCCAGACTGCTTTTACCTGTTGATTCAAATTATTTGTTAATCAAGTATTAACCAATATGACCATTAGTTTTATAAGATCTTTATTGTTAATGTGTATTTTAAGCAAATACAGAATTTATTATTATAATTAATTATTGTATAACCAGCTGCAGCAGGTCAGGTTCACTTATCACGTGATCAAAGAAACTTCAGGTAGCTGTCTCGACGTACTATTTCAGACGGCCGCTGCGTTCCGGTTATTTTGCTCGCGTTAGTTCTTGTACGGTCTATTTTACGCGCTGCGTGCGCCCGATTGCGAGGCAACTTTAGTACGTCGAATAAAATAAAGTTACGCGATAGAAAAAGACCACCACTTTTCGTTTGTTGCGTCTTGTTTGCGGAGGCGAACAACACGCACTATTGCGAACTGAATTGCACTTTTAGAGTCATCTCTGTTGCGGAGCCTCGGAGCCTTCTGTATCGGTACTATTATGTACTCCGTGGCTAAAGGAGAGTATGTAATGCCGGAACCAAACTGCGTTATTTGTTATTCGTTATGCGGCTACACTGTATATTTTGTCCAAATATGTGTTTATGTGAGCAAACAACAAAAATGCTATTGCCAAATATTGCCAATACGTGTCCTTTGAAGTGTGCTAAAAACCGACAAGAGGACGGATACGCATATTTGCTATTCGGCTTATGCGTTATTCGTAAATAAAGCAAATATAGTATGAACCGCACCCACACTTGGTCATATGCGGTCGAATAAGGCGCATAACGAATAACGAATAACGAATATGGTGCCGCCATAACGTGTGTTGTCGCATGTTAGTGCGTGGCTGTCGCACGTACCCCGTTTGTCGCGCCTGGTGGTGGGCGTGTGCGGCTGCGGCATGTCGCGCGTCCGCGCCCGCCGCCCGCCGCCCGCGCTGCTGCTGGCCTCCTCCCCGCCCGACTGCAACACAAAACAATAATGAGTCAAAGGGTTACTACACCATTGAAGAATTTTTAAATAACAAAGATTCTTAGAACGATAGTGATATGCTTCCATCTCCTCACGAGATATCTTAAAAATATTGTTTCATACTAAGTACTAAAAATTGTATATTGAGACATTTTTTTGAAAAGAGCAAGTACCGAGTTTCTTGCCAGTTCTTCTCGGTGCAAACCTGCTTTCCGAACCTGGCGGTAGAGTCCTGACATTTCATGAGAGCTTATATTTAAGCCTATGTGAAATAAAGAATTTCATTTCATTTCATTTCAAAACAATATTTCATCGCCGAGGACTATGGCTCGTATAGCTCAGCAGCAAGAGCACCCAGTCGCGATAGCTGGGGTTCAAATCCCGCTGCGAGTGAAATTTTGATTCGTATTTAAATTTATAAAATAGCAAGTATTCATACTTGTAGCAAACAGTTTCAGTAGTGTGAGGCACTCAATAGGAGAAAACAGACTTCCTGTTGTGCTCACTGTCACACTTATACGGCAGCCTTGCCCGGTAACAAGTGCTGGATGTCCTATTTCCCATTTTATTGCACCGTATGCAGTGCCATATTACTGATTCCGTATATACAGACAATAGAAAGAGCACGGATATAATTAAGTTGATAAATCGATAGCACTAGTTTTTAGGTGTGCTAAATTGAGACTTTAAAACCGAATTGCTACCAGTATCAGTAGTACGAATACGTGAGTTTTAGGCGGTTTAATCAGTGGTACATGATCTATGTCATCTGTGATGATCTACAAACGTGTACTTTTCCATTGAAGACAACATCTTATTACATGACAACAAATGGACAATCACAAAGAAATTCAATATGATGAGTTAAAAAAATCTTTGCATCAACCCAGTTAAAATTGTTCAATTAATGTTCAATGTCTGGTGTTGACTGAACAAAAAACATTACAGTATCGCCTGCATAAAACGCTCCAAGCTGCGAGTAGCCCCAAAAGTGATATTTATGAAAGCAACTTAAATAATAATAAGCAAGCAAAAAAGCCAAGACCTGTCTTTTAGAGGCAGTGTCCTGTCTGTGACGCTGAGAAGTACTCGCCCCCCTCGTCAAGCAAGCACCCAGGGTCGCACCCGTCGCAGCTGCGATACTCTGTCGTACAAAGTACACAAATTATATAAAGCAGCACACAAAAACAAAGTACAGTCACGGAATGAAACGGTTCGTCAATTTTTAAATTGATTCGTGCTGTGAATCTCACAACAAATGACCACAGATCACCACCGCCTTAATCTGTGGTCATCAAAATTACGAGTGGCGGCAACCTTCGCCATTGGCGGCAACACAGACTAATAAGACTTTGACAGTGACAGTGACACATGACAACAGACTTCTTTTCATATTAATTCAAATTCAAAAAAGTTCAGTGATAACGACGAACAAAAAGACACAAAAACCTTCACGAACTGCTCGCCAGCTAATGAACCCAGCGGAAATTCCTCGCAACCAACCAGAGGTAACAATTCGTTTGCACTAATCGATTGTTATTTTCATTCAGCGACTATACAATTAATGCTTGTACCAAATCAACGATTTACACTATAGCTGTCTTAGAAATAGAATATATTATAAGGCTTATGGCTACAGGCCTACAGCTGCAGGAGATCTCCACACTACTCTTGTTCTACAATCTGCTGATATCCTAGTTACCATTCTGTGTATCGAAATTTTGCTTGTGCAATGCAACAAGTTGAAATTTTAGGTATAGTACGCGGCAATTACTTAAGCCCAAAACAGCGGCACTCTGCACAGTTAAGGGCGCCGTCAAATGATGTGGGGATGGGTTTTTCCCGCGAGGGGAAAAGGCGTAGGGCGAGGCGCTAGGAGATTTAGCGTGCCTTCAAATTTACCGCAAAGTGCCGCACGGTGGTCTGCACTGCACTGTTGTCGCTAGGTTTGAGAATCGTTGTGTAGTGCATAGTTTCACGATGGACTCGATGTTTAGACTTGTACAAAAAAAATATCTGGTTAGCTTTGCTCGGTAGTATATCTACCCGCCAATAGATGGCAGCAGGAGTAATTTTTTTTGTTGTAAATTCGACATTTTTTTTAAAATGAATCCTAGCTAGATCGATTTATCGCCCCCAAAACCCCCTGTATACTAAATTTCATGTAAATCGTTCGAGCCGTTTCCGAGATTCGGATTATATAGAAATATATATATATATATACATGAATTGCTCGTTTTAAGGTATAGGATATGTGCGCACAGTTACTAGTCGATCGATACAATGATCTGTGGCCGCAGCGCGGGTGCAGCGCTGCAACCGCGCGTTTATTCACATAGATTCACAAATCACATTACAAAGTAGCGCAGTCGCAGCGCTGCAGACACGCTGCAACCGCGCGTTGTTTATTTACATAGATTCACATTACAAAGGAGCGCAGTCACAGCGCTGCAGACACGCTGCAACCGCGCGTTGTTTATTTACATAGATTCACATTACAAAGGAGCGCAGTCACAGCGCTGCAGACACGCTGCAACCGCGCGTTGTTTATTTACATAGATTCACATTACAAAGGAGCGCAGTCACAGCGCTGCAGACACGCTGCAACCGCGCGGCGCTTTGCGGCAAATTTGAAGGCACCCTGAATCTCCTAGCGCCTCGCCCTACGCCTTTTCCCCTCGCGGGAAAAACCCATCCCCACATCATTTGACACCCGAAAATAGGTTCTTCATTTATTAATTATGCCAATAGAATTAATTAATAGTGCTAATTAAATTGGTCTTAAAAACGTCACAGTTAATTGAACAAATACCATTGCACTATACATGGGTTTGATTGCATGAGAAAAATGTACTCATCGTTATCGTAGTTGCTAGCGAATTCTGCCCGCGATTGGCTGACGCAAATCAGGAACCCCATCACAGCCAGGCAGAATTGATAACGATTACGATAACGATGAATACGTTTTTCTTAGATAATCTAGAGGCATATTTGAAAACATTGCATTACTATTAGAAGTTTAGACTTGCCTACATATTATACCTAATAAAAAAAACTTAGTATACACTAGTAATACGCAAAGCATATAATATATTGTAGGCTTGAAACATACCCTTCTCGCGTTAGTTTGACGTAAGTATGGTAGGTCGCGTGGTACAATGAGTAGTTTGCTGTCAGAGCTGTGGCCTTTAGATGAGCTGGCTTCTGTTGACAAGAAAACAAGTAAGTAAATAAAAAAATAAAAAACACGACTGCCCTGTGGTAAAACAACATCCCCAAAAAATATATAGCCTATGTAGCGGAATGACGTAAGGATTCTAACGATACCCAATGTCCAAATCTATTCAGTCATTCAGAATTTATGGTGGAATTAATAAACTCATATACATACATAATTGTAGTAAAAGAAACTATTATTTTTCACAAAAGAAATGACAAATGAGAAATATTAACAAAAATTACAATTAAAACATACATTACGTATACATGAACCGTAAAAACATTACACTGCTTTTTTGGGGCAGTTGTGTAAAAACACATCACTAAGGCAGTACACTTACAAATCTACAAACAGTAAATATTTAATAGAGTGAGACATAAAATTCGCATTTACATAATTGATACTAGTTTCAGATGTTACTCTACATTTTAAATGGTCATTACTAATTATTATCATCAGTAATTATAGTTAATGCTGTACACCGCTTCTTATGTGGTCAGACATATAACTTAATCAGGGGGGCTATTCCCATAACGCGTCAAATACATTTCGTGAAGTGAAATGTGTAAAAAGGTCATAGCTTTTACGTATAATGCGTTTCAAATGAGAATAGGACTGTCGTTGTGTTTGCATCTCTCTTACACCTATCAGCCTCTGTTGTGTGTGAGCGAGAAACGAATAGAATGTCAGTCCTATTTTTATTCGAAACAAGTATTATGAAGGCGATATTGAAATCAAAAAATTTTTTTGCGAACACTGAATAATTAATTTTACGACTATTGTCATAAGCGTAAAATTGAATATAGTTAAAAACGCAACATGGTCGACATTCGTGAAATTAAATTTACTTTCCGTGACAAGATTGAAAGATTGTATTTTCTATGTTGAAATACATTAAATTTTACACTCCAAACTAATATTCGTAAAGTTAACTTTTCAGACTTAATTTTTTATTTTATTTCTTGATTTACATCACTCAGTGTGTGACAACATTAAGTGAATAGCCCCCCCAGGTGCACGTCTCGCTTGTCTCATCATTCTGTGCTTTATATCATCTTTCTTTGCTTTATTAAGAAAATAAAACTGTATTATTATATTCTGCCTCCACCATTGTCATGTTTACTTGTAATTTAACTTTAAAGGAACTAATAAAACTAATAATAATTTTAATTCAGCTGCTACATACTAATGAATGTAAAATAATAAAGAATCTTGTATAGTCAACAATGTAAAGTAATATAAACATACATATTTAATTTTTATTGTATTCAAAACATTTACTTACCTTGTAAATCCTTGTATGGTGGTGGAGTTGTCGTGCGCCCTCGGTAGTCTGTGGCGCACTTACGCTCTGTCGTTGTCTGTGTATTAACCGCGTCGCTCGTGGAAGGTTTTGCTATAACAACACAAATAATATACTATCTGCAATGAAAGGCTGCACTTGATACATGATAACAGTATCAGATAAAATAAACAGCTAGCCCAACTTAAAATATAACAAAGAGCAACAGTTTATATCAATTAGATGATACTGGTAATCTGGATTGTGTTTCCTGTATATTATATTTAGTCAAGTAGCTTGTGAAATTTGTTGCCAATTCTGTTTTATAAAACCTCTAAACTAAATTGACATGTTTTTTCAATAGTGCTATGCTGTTGTACAAAACCTCTAAACTAATTGAACATGTATTTTACATAGTGCTATGCTGTTGTACAAAACCTCTAAACTAATTGAACATGTATTTTACATAGTGCTATGCTGTTCCATGGAGAACATAGGTACTGATAATCTGGATTGTGAAATAATGGACCAATTCTGTTGGTTGGTTGACGGTTGTACAAAACTCTAAACGAATTTGATGTGTATTTTAATTAGTGTTATTCTTTTCTATGGCAAGCATTTTGAAAAGGATAGCACTATTTTTAGATGTGTCCATAGACCATAATTACCTGTATCACTGATAACAGTTGATGTAGGTGCGCCGCTGTCGCGGTTGTGTCTGTTACGAAGCCGGTATGTGCAAATAGCTTGCGAGGAAGGTGCTACGGATCTCTCGGCCTCGTATTCTGGTACGCAAGTCTCGGATATGTTATCCCTGCTCGTTTCAGACGATTCCTTGACTGAGTCTATTTTAAATTTCTTCCTGTAATCGTCTAAATCGATCGAGCAATTACTCTTTCTGTGTGACAGCGAGCGATGCGTCGAGCGTTTCCTCTTCTTCCCTTTCCTGCGGTTAGCGGTAGGACTGTACACGGAATAATCTGAGTCGAGTAACTCTGTGATAGTCGATGAGCTGAATGGCGAGTATGCGAAATCCCGCTCGTCTAACGGGAGTAAACCACCTTCCACGTGGTTTGGGAGCTGATGTTGCTGATTTGTTGCGTCCGCGTTATGAGAAGACGAGGGCCGTGGTAGTGTGTTCGGTTTCAAAGCGTTCGGTTTGTGCTCACCAACACTCTCACTAGATTTAAGAGCAGTCCGTGAACGTGTGCAGTAGGCCACGCACTCGTCTGTGGTGTTGCTGCTGGAAGCGGTATGGCTCTTGCGCTTCTTCTTGTCATGCGACGACGTCCGGCCGCGTTTGTGAGTCGTATTAGTTTCTGTAGTGTCGTAGCGAGTTTCGTAAACGTCAGTTCCGTAGGACCAGCGCTCTGATATGGAGTAATCGGAACGGGGTAGAGTGCTGACGAGGCGTGAGCTCCTCCGCAGCTCGACGTGCGTGCGCAGGTCGGCGTCGAGCGCGCGGCTCGTGGAGCGTCGGCTGGTGCGCGGCAGCGGTGACGTCACGTGGCGTCTGCTCCGGCGACTGCGGCTCACTTTACGCACTTGACGTAACCATCGACCGCCCACCACCCTGCTAGGAGAAGACCTGCATCATAAATATTGCTGTCGTTAACAGGAACTTTGGAATGAGGGTGCATTTCCACTGTAAGTGGAGCAGACTGTACATCAGCCAAGCAAAGCACCCAAAATCTCTGCTGGCATCAATCATGCGTCAATTTGGTATTGGCATATTCACAGCCATGATCCTTCAGTGGAAACATACCCTTTTGTGAGACCACAGTATGGGTTTGTACATGTAAGTGTGGAGTACAAGTTCATCTATATGGTTGAAAAAATGATGCGAGGATTGAACCTAAACTTTGATTGCAACATCCGAAAATCATTGGATGAATTTAGTAGCTGTACTAAATATGACACCTTTTAGGTAGTATTTATTTTTAAGGTATTTTATTTGTGGAATTACCATATATTTTTTGTTATTATATATTATGTATTAATTGTTATGAGGTGCTTGATTTAGAGAACCTATAATCGAATTGCTAATTGTAGTAGACCATCCTGCCAATCCTAGTAGACAATTAATTCCAGATTGTAATTATTACAATAGGGCTAATTTATTGATACTGCTGCACCACAAATCTTTTAGTTGGTGGTTTACATTGTTAAATATAATAATAATAATTATCATTTTAATGATACCCCAATATTGTAAGGCAACAAATGATAACTAGTAGTCCGACCCAAGACCTTGCAACCAACCCTGGTAAAAAGAGTAAATGAGAAAGTATCCCAAATTGTTAATTTTTAGGTTATAAGTCATTTCCCCTTTTCAAAGTTCCTTTCAATGATTGAGGCAATGATTGAATTTTATGCAATCACCAGCATTAAATTGTCACTCCATATATTTTTGCTGAATTTGTTATTCAGCAAAAATATATTAATTCTGTTTAAAATTCAGATTTTGTAATTTAAGGCTTTACGAAAGATGGACAGGCAATAGCCATACAATTACAGACATAGCTATATTTCTATGCATGTTAAATCTGACACTTTTCTTCAGTAGTAGTCATAGTTTGTATTTTTAACATATATAATAACCATACTTTAGAAATACTATTCTAAATTAATTCAGCCCGAACTTGCAGTGCATTCAGTGACTGTGCCATATTAATTCAAGTCAGAATTGATGAAGTTGACAAAAAATGGATGTGTTTGCTGCTAATCTAAACCTTGAATGTAAACCTTACAACCTAGAATAAATTTTAATAGCTAACCTAAAAAAATACTGATTAATGATAATATTAGAATACATAAACAACAAACCAAACAATTTCAAACAATGAAAGTGTATGCACTCAGAAACATGTAAATTGTCCAAAATCAAGATGGCAATTTTATGTGTGAGTCTAAACATTTGTGATTGCATTACCAATCAACTAGCCAAATAACAATCCTAATTTATTTTCAAACACCTCTCTAGTAACCATATAAATTTTCATACATTCTTTGCATTTTAAGGCTTGTAAAAAAATTTGAGTCAACCCTTTATATTGGTTTTTTAACTGGTTTTATTTTTTTCAGACAAACTACATTGCAATATTCATTTTCAAATGAAAATTAAAACCTTTATTTTTCACATAGGCCTAAATAATGGGCTCTTATGAAAACTCAAGACTCTACCGCCAGGTTTGGAAAACAGGGAGAATATCAAACATTTAAAATACATAGTGAATGCACAAGTGTAAT
This sequence comes from Coenonympha glycerion, assembly GCA_963855885.1. Lineage (NCBI taxonomy): Eukaryota > Metazoa > Arthropoda > Insecta > Lepidoptera > Nymphalidae > Coenonympha > Coenonympha glycerion. The sequence goes on along the minus strand of OY979630.1, from coordinate 12,508,930 downwards.
TTTGTCTTTGAGCATTACAGTCGGGGGATGAAAAGAATGTTGCGAGGAAAATGTTTTGAGTGAATTATTGACTATTTTGTAGCTGAGACAGCCTACTGTTCTTGACATAAGTTTTCAACACTTCTATGATATCCTCAGTCTACTTTGTAACTTCAAATTTGAGTGAAGACAGAACCCACACTCTGCTGTCTTCTTATAGCAGATGTGTGTTTGGTAACAGTATCCAGTGGCGAGTCATAAAAAGTTGCAGAGAAAGAGTTTATATTTACCCGCTGGACTCTCTCGTGAGTGCAGAGTGCGACGACGGTGTAATGTGTTGCTCGGCCATAGACGACGCTGGGGGACACACGCGGCTGCTTGTGTGAGGCCTGGCAGGCCGCCCGCGCCCGCTACCTGCCGGGCACCATGCCCGGGCGAGCGCACGACGACGCTCTCATGCACGGCGCTCCGCCCTACCACAGGCGCATCACCACCGGGCGACCGCGAGCCTCGGCCCCCCGCCACTGACACTGCACTGAACTACTGCGTCACAGCGATACGGCGTCCGACTGGAACAAAGACAAAACGCAGCCTTAACGATCTGGTGCGCTCGTGAGTCGTGCCCCAACAAACTACGATGCAGCGTTACATAAACATTTTAACAATTAATTAGTACCACTACCTGCCACCGAAGCAGGCGACAGAGTTATATTGATAAAAACTTGTTAAGTAATCTTGCGAGGTGCAAACTGGAAATATATTTCCGACAAACGTGCTATTCCCCTGATACTATTGTGATTTCGACACCACGTTTCACAAAAATTATCACGATGGATGACACATCAAGGACAGCTACACTTTTCGGATTTATTTTCAATTCGACGACACAATCACAGAACACTATTACTCCTGGGACACAATACACAGACACAGCTGGCTGCTTGTCAAAAGAAATGAGTGTTGCCAGACTTCTCTACTTAAAAACTACTATAAAGTTATTGATTTCTTTGTCTCTGGATTTGCTACGTTACTAAAAAGTTAAAGATAAAATCTGTGGTTAAAGACAAAATAAAAAGTTAAAGATAAAATCTGTGGTTAAAGACAAAATAAAACGTTTCGAAAAGTAAGAATTCAATGTAAACAGGATTTTGGTCTCAGTTTTTTAAGTTAATAACCCAGTGCGAGTTGCTAACTAACGATACAGAATAAGCCCCCGGAACCAGATATGGCCAGGAGCATAGACTATATGAACCCGAATAACATCACAACATGTTCGAAATTTGCACGAATTATAAATGTTTTTGGTATTACTTTTGTATGGGAGACCTCGTGGATTAGTGGACTCTTAAGAAATTTTACCAAACTCCATTAATCCTCCAATATTTCACCAAAATATTAAAATATTGTGAAATAAGAGATGTCTTTCAAAACAAAACAATATTTTTGTGAAATAGTTTGATTTAAATATATTTGATTGTTTATTTAATTTATCAAATGACAGTTAAAACGAAATTTTACTGCACCAAATTAGTCAAGAATATATAAGACGTTTTGTTACTTAAATAAGCTAAATAAACTACATAATCCAAGTATTTTTACCTAAAATAACTTTGTTTAGAAAGCCTTGTGCTTTATTTTGTAACTTTTAAAGCTGTTAAAGTGATATATAGCGATTTATTGCAGTTTAGAAAAATACGAAACGGCATTTTACGAATCTTATTAAAAGTCGGAGTCTAGGTTTCAAATTTCCTACCAAGAAAATGAAAAGGCAACCATTACTGACTAGCAACACTGTAATCCGTAACTTTCAGTCTGACCAACATAAAAGAAAATAATGACTGACGAAAACAAGATATTATTATACCAAGATAGAATAAAAACTAAACTGGCCAAGTGCGCGTCGATCACACTCGCGCATTGTGGGTTCCGTATCACTTTTTCAAAACTTATACTTATCTAATGAGAGTAACTAGAACTTCCTTTTGCTTATTTTTCGAGGTTCCCTAAATAACCGATTTTACTTATTTTTTAATACATAGGTATTAGAAAATACATAGGCTAGATTAAAGTAAAAAGAAAAGTCGATAACTCGATATTAAAGACACCTAATAATTTATAATCGAAATCTGAAACACAAAAGATGCTCAATTCAACGGTTATGTTTTTATTCTTAGAAGACGTAATATAATTGTTTATAAACGAAGTCTTAACGCGGTAGTGCAATACCATTCGTCCATTCGTTGCCCACGGTTGAAGTAATCAAGGTCGCTACGATAATATAAAACGTGTCGCCTGCGGTCTGCAGCCGCTCGACCTCATAACCGAAATGTACACCACTAACCTATAGGTATTATAGGTACCTAACAATTTATTTTTCAATACAGTTGTATGGTATGGCGCACTTTCAGAGGCTGTCATTAGTATTCGAAAGTTAAATCTTACGCACAGGCATCTTTCTTTTTCGTGGTCGTAACTTACTTTTACAAGCTCGATCATTACTTTTGCAAAACGTTTGATACAAAGGAGTTTTCATTGTACAATAAATGGGATGGACATTGGGATGGGATGGACACAGAAGGATTTTTTATCTTTTATCTTTTATCTTCGATCTTTTTATCTTTTTATCTTTTATCTTTTATCTTTTATCTTTTATCTTTTATCTTTTATCTTTTATCTTTTATCTTTTATCTTTTATCTTTTATCTTTTATCTTTTATCTTTTATCTTTTATCTTTTATCTTTTATCTTTTATCTTTTATCTCTTTTCTTTTATCTCTTATCTCTTATCTCTTATCTCTTATCTCTTATCTCTTATCTCTTATCTCTTATCTCTTATCTCTTATCTCTTATCTCTTATCTCTTATCTCTTATCTCTTATCTCTTATCTCTTATCTTTATCTTTTATCTTTTATCTTTTATCTTTTATCTTTTATCTTTTATCTTTTATCTTTTATCTTTTCTTTTATCTTTTATCTTTTATCTTTTATCTTTTATCTTTTATCTTTTATCTTTTATCTTTTATCTTTTATCTTTTATCTTTTATCTTTTATCTTTTATCTTTTATGTTTTATCTTTTATCTTTTATCTTTTTATTTTTTATCTTTTATCTTTTATCTTTTCGATTGCGAATTCGAAGTCGCCTTCGATTTCGATCTTCGATATTTTATTTAAGGTAAAAACCAAACAAGATGGAAATTGGCCCCCAAAATCTTGAGCAAACATACATATTATCTCTTTGATTTGTTTTTTTTTACTAATTCTCACAACTGTATTGAAAAACGTCGTGTGATACACGGGTGTATAGGTTTTTGCAAACTCGTGACATTAAAAACCCTCGCCTTCGGCTCGGGCTTGTTAATGACAGCTCGTTTGCAAAAACCTACTTTCCACCCTTGTATCACAATGTACTATTATTTTTTGTACTTGTTTGTTATAGAGGCTACGGAAGTACATCATCCGTGAAAATTTGATATGTATTTCTATAACAGTTCAAAAGAAAAGATACAGTCTGGCGACAGACGGATGGACGGACGGACGAACGGCGCAGTCTCAGTAATAGGGCCCCGTTTTCTACACCTTGGGTACAGAACCTTGACATGTATTTCTAAAAGAATTCAAAAGATACAGCCTGGCGACAGACGGATGGACGGACGGACGAACGGCGAAGTCTCAGTAATAGGGCCCCGTTATCTACCCTTTTTAAGGGAACAGAACCCTAAAAAAATACTTCCAATCCAAACAGTGCTACGAAAGTTACCCTTTGCAGATATTTCAATCCACGATCCACTCTGTCATACTCCGTAAGAATCGAAGAAAATGAAACATAAGCAATATTGACACTAGGTACTTTCTCAGTTGCTGCAAGTGTTTAAAAAGTACATAAGATTATTAAGATCATGACTATCATTCTAAGGTTAGAAAATCACATCCCATCGTTAGAAACGCATTTTCAGCAATACTGCATTTTCATTCAAGTTGTGAATTTTGCTCTACTTATCGAGACCAAAATTCATAACGAGCCGTTTAAAAATAAACCCACCGTTACGCTCTTCTATTGGACCTCCGGTCGGAAATGAATGGTAGATTGCGAGACGACAAATAAACCAGTGGTTCTATTTCTGTCATTCTTCGTGCTTACACCTACAATAGGCGAACCGGTATAACTGCAAGCAGGCAGGTACTTTGTCATAGAAAAACTACACCCCGGCAGACACCTGCGGAACACAGGTAGCCGGCGCTCGGATCAATGCAAAAAACAGATTGTCTTGCGTATGGCATTGGAGTACAGAGTCCTTACGCACTGCATCTGATATAGGCAGGCAACAGGCATATCACATATTATATAATAACCAATTAAATTACAAAATTAAAAACCCTACGCTTGTCTTTCAACAATTATGCTGGCACGCTTGAAGCACTTAATCGGGTAATCAATAATAAATCATACGCTAAAAATGCCTTAAATCATTTTGGAAAAGAGCTGATACTCTTACACTTCTCGACTGATATTAATCAAACTACCACAAGGAAACTTGGCTTTGAAAAGTAAAAACCTCATCAAAGGCTTTCAAAGGCCTCATCATCCGTTTGTGAGCTACGATGCCACAGACAGACATACACATCGATATCAAAAAATTATATTACCTTTCTTTTTGCGTCGGGAGTTAAAAATCAGATGAAACGCCATGGTCGTTTCGTCATTTTATCACTACAAACATATTTTACTTGCTAGACTTACTTGCGTACATAAAACTTGTTTATCACAAATACCAGGCCCAGGTAGGTTGAATGATAAATAATCCGTACGAAAAAGAATATATAACAAAATAAAAGTAAACCACGATAAATTCTAAAAAGTTTGTTGCCACTTGCGTGGACCTTCTTTGACGAGATTTATGCTCAACTGGCCTCGCAAGTCATTGTTGGAAATTACGAAATGACACAATTTATGAAACTACCCGCATTTTTAGGTTCCAGAATCCAGTCCTTTTTTAGGTGACGTCATGACACTGACTAGGTACGAATATTATACGATACGAAATGTTTTTAAGTTAGTACCTACCTAAAGACCAGTTTATACCTATTCAAAAATCCTATTGCGATTGCCACTGCCCAATATAAACAGGTAATCAAACAAACTTAGGTATCTTTCGGTGCATAATCTCGTTTTATTTGCAACAAAACTGAAAACAAGATTCACAGACAGTTAATTTGAGAGGATTTATACCAGCACGATAATGCAGTCACTCGATATTATACAGTGGATAGTGAAACATAAGGTGCATTTTCACTTGAGCACGTGTGAAGCTGTTAGGGGCTGCACCCCAAGGCCGACGGTCGACAACCTGCCAGCACAGCAGACACGTGCGATCCCGCTTACCTCGAAGCCGAGAGTTCGGGACCGATATCACTGGTCACGCCGGTGAACACTAACCCTGTCACTGAGACTGAACTCGGAACACTGATCTCTATTCTATGGATCGCTGACTCTCAACGTAAAATGTAGACACTTAATTTTCGCCATTTTGACGCGTATAAGCTGGCGTGAGCGTCCATGGAACTAAAATAAAATGACATTCAAAACGACGGTCAGTCACTATAAAATGTCAATTTAATTCGTCCGCGAACGTCCGAGGGTGGCGCTTCAAATCGGCACAAAAAAGGAACTGTCAGATGTATAGAATGAATATAATCCATAGCATAGAGATCAGTGACTCGGAATAATTCTGTGATTGAAAAGTCTGTTGCCAAGCGACAATAAAGCTCTTTCACACTGTATCTAGGCGGCTATGTATAGTTTAACGCGAAGCTAATAGGGGACCCTTACCAAACGTTATGTTGAGACTAAGGTAAACATACAAAGATCTTGCGGACCTGAGAATCTTCACAACCATTTAAAGCGTTATTTACAAATATTGCTAACTGTCAGTTAAATTTAATAGAGTTTGTAAGTGACCTTTGTAATGGAATTATGATAATTAATATAATATTATAATGATTTATCTCGTTCACAAATCATAATTATCTCATCTCAAAGGCATTTAAAATTCGGGGGATTTTAAATCAGGGGATTGTATGTTGAAATAACAAAGCTATTGGAAAGGATCTTTCTCTGTACCCTGTCTGTTAGTAGATAATTGCATAAATGTCTAACTATCTCACCGGAGTGATGATTTGATCATTGAGAACCGATTTAGTATTTGAAATTATAGTGAAAGCCCTGCAATTTTTACATACTCCCTTTTAAAATACTAGTATAGGGAATCACACAAGTAGCGAATATAGGATAGTGGATACTGTACTTGAATTTTGTAATTGTAAATATGAAAATACTCATATACTCAGTAAAGCAGTAGCAGACTGTGGATATAACTTATTACGTAGCAGTTGCGGTTACATTAGTCTCTGCTGGTTAAAATTCCAAATGCAGTCTTCAGCTAACTGTGCTGCGTGTATGCGTCGGTTTGTTTTCATTATCCGAACCGTTAGATCGTCGGTCGTGTATAACTTCGACACTCTTCACTTTTAAAAAGGTCTCATAATAGATTGCTATTGATTAATTATTATTATAATTAAAAGTACAATATCAACTTTTAACTATTCTTTTCTACTAAATATGAAGGAATAAAAGAAAGAGTTTCCTTCTTTTTCTCTTGTCTACATCATAAAGCGAACCTCTGAGCAAACTTTCAGATTTTCAGGACCCTGTATCTTGATGAGTGAACGAATGAGTCAGTACAGCTGCTCTCTACTACTAAAACTTACAAGGTACTGATTGTTTGCTTGAGATCTTTGAGATTTAAACATCACGGAAAATCTCCATCAGTCATCCTCATAACATATCTAAAACTCAGTTATTTGCAAAAAAATCGACGTTATGACGTCAATTGACGACCGAATGGCGCAACGCTATTGGTTGTGCATTTTTCACAGGAGGTTGTGCATTCTTTTCCCACAAATAGAAAATATTTGTTTGTTCTGAAAATATATTTTCCGGAGTCTGGGTATTTTTGTATAATTGATTTCTTCCTGGGGGCTAGATTGCAATGCGTCTTCATACATAAAAAATAATTAAGAGTCCCACCATCCTTCTGTTTGTAATTAAATACTTAATCATAAAGAAATTACATTAAAAATATACTAGACTGAATTAAGGCTATTAAAATATTTTTACACTGTATTTAAAATGGTCTAGGTATTGAAGTGAATCTGTGTGTAACCTATATCACACGAATGCATCGCGAGGGGGAGTCATCGACCGGTGCAGCGCCCGCGCCCCCGCTGACACCGAAACCGAGTCGGCTCCCGGCTCCCTGCGGGTTCAACGACCCGCCCCGTGCCTGCCCTGCGCGACCCTTTGATTGAGCCCCCCGCGAATTGTGATGCCCAATATGAGATAAGTATAGAATATTAATTCATAACGTTAATAATAACAGTGGTTCGACCCGAAATAACACCTCGTATACCCGGCACGAAAACACAGCCTCAAATCGTCAATTTTGAAAGACTTTTGAATAAAAATAAAAATATTGAATCGTGAAGATCTACGATTTCGCATTGTGATGTCAATCTCTTGAGGATGTTCCGGTGTCGGGCGAAACGTGCGTCGAAGAAAGTGTTGGAAGGATTGTGTGTGGTGTTGCATATGGGCAGAGTTCCTGCATACCTATTGGGTCGTAAATAATTTTTCAACTAGCGAATTATAGCAAACCAAATTAAACTGTCCTTTTCAAATAAAATGGGCAGAAAAGAATCGCCAACAAACCCTCATTGATTGTTATTTCATTCAAACGATATACGAGCAGATAAGGAGCGCTCAGTTTTGTAGTGTATTTAAAGTGCAGTGACTAACTTCCCCTGATAGATCAATGTAACTAACTGCCTCTACCGAAAACCCGTACTCGTAAGCCAACATCGGGACAAAGAAGTTCAAGTCGACCACGACCACAGAGATAACAAAACTATGGAGGTGCATGCCTGATTTATTAATTCTAGCCAAGCCTTACGTGATATGTACTAGGTGACGCGACCTTCTACGTCACTTGACAGATTAAAAATAGTCTCGCCAATTTTGTAGACGGGGCCAGTCCATATTGTTTCCTAGATTTGTGAAAAAACCACTAAACCCATCTGAGGAGGTCGCGCTTATCAGACACCTAAACTTATTTTGTACTAGCTTTTGCCCGCGGCTTCGCCCGCGTGAATTTCGAGATTTTTAAAAATCCTTTTTAGTGGATGTTATGTCATCAGATATATCTATCTATCTTTAGGCTATATTGCCGCGCCGCGGTTTCAAAATATGATTATGGTGATGGAAAATTGTAATAGTGATGGTAGTAGGTAAGTATTTTTTTCGCGCACTCATAAATGCCGCTTCCCCGTCCCGCCCGCAGTCGCCCGGCCGCGCCGCGCCGGAACGCCTAGTATCGGGCACTCGGGGTTCACTATTTTGGCGATAATGGCTTACACATAAGAGTTGGATATATGCTATCGCGGACTTTTTTGTAGAACTATTTAAGATATACATTTCCATCATACATTATATGCATGTAACACCAACGGTTTTCGCGGCGTACGTCAGTAAAGGTCGCAGATTGCAATTTTTTCCTATTTACGTGACACTTATCGTTATATATTTTGTATAATTCACTCTACACCTTTATAAATAATAGCCTATGTGTTATTCTGATGTGTAAGCTATATTGTTGTAAAGTTTCATCAAAATCCATTCAGTAGTTTTTTCGTGAAAGAGTAACAAACATACATCCACACATTATTACAAACTTTCGCGTTTATAATATTAGTTCGTTATATATTTTGTATAATTCACTCTACACCTTTATAAATAATAGCCTATGTGTTATTCTGATGTGTAAGCTATATTGTTGTAAAGTTTCATCAAAATCCATTCAGTAGTTTTTTCGTGAAAGAGTAACAAACATACATCCACACATTATTACAAACTTTCGCGTTTATAATATTATTATAGTATAGGATATTAGTAGGATTATTGTCTTTAAATTGTCCCGCAAAATGTGACGAATAATTTTATATTTCAAATGGCTTAAGTACCTACTTACTTACTAAAAAGTATGCAAGTAAGTAAGTAAGTAAGACCAGCTTTAAAAATTGTTATTTCCTCACGTTCTAAATAATAATTCAGAAGGTAGTTTTATATTTTATTTACTATCAAATAAATGTTTGGTATAAATATACCTATGTATAATGTACTTATGTTGGCGGAAACGTCTAATTTATTTATTGAACACAAACGGTCAGTATTACCACTTACCTACTTTGTTATTGACCTAGATTACAGTAAACATTATACAACAACTAAATTGGCAGCTTCGTACTCGTAGAAGACGAAAACGGAAGATGCCTGTACCGAGCTGAACTTGAAAACTAATTTTTAATTTTGGCGTTAACTTTTGAGTTTTGCTTTTGCCAAAATTAACAAGTTCTTAAGCCTTCATGGTTTATAGTTTATACAAGAACTTGCATTTTGTTCCGTCAAGCGAAAATATTTTTAGGTTCTTAGGGTTTATTTACTCATCGATCATGTCAACAGTCATGTGACGTCATACTGTGCAAGTGCATCCTCGCTAGGTATCTTACCCCTTCATGTCTGGGCTAGTATTTCTTACCCCTGATTTCCTCTAGCGAAACCTAAACATGAAAAGTGTTGAAAACTCTATTTTTCACGTCCTTTTCATTAAACACATTGCACTAAAAACAGAGTTCTCCACATGTTTATAGGTATGTTTCGTCAGTGGAAGCCCACAGTTAGTCATCCTCAACAGTCAATAGTAAATACTTTTTAGTTTTTAATGTATTTTTTGATTTATCTATGAATACATTTGTGTGAACTTCAGCCACACTCTTCATCACATTATGTCAAAGATCCATAATTAAAACACAAAGTATAATTAGGGTTCGATACCAAAATGGTAAAAATTGAATCCTTATTTTTAACTTCATGTCACTGTATTCTATAGTTTACAATAATCTGCCTAGATATCTGATACATGTTCGTTTACTCCTCGCAAAGGCAAGCCGAGGCCTGAAACTGGAAACGCTTGACGAAGATACAAAAACGATGCCGTTGGTTGGCAAGTGTTCCACAAACCAGTTCCCTTTAGGTCTTACCGCTAGCAAGGTCGCATGGTACGTACAGCTTCCAATGCTGCAGTTATATCGTGTTTCTTCTGCACTTATCAAGAAATACAGCAATGTATAGCACAAACCCAAGATAATATCGATTCTGTATATAAAACAGGTCCGTAGTGGTAGACGACAGCGGCCAGTTTTGTCGACCATCTCGCTTTACGCGACTAAAATAGCACACTACAGTGTGGTCATTGAAACAGATTTGTGCATAATAAACGCCCAAACATACCTTTGAACGAAGTACCTATTTCGCTCAATTCCTGATTCACATGTCATTGTATGTCATATTTTGCCAGTTGCTAATATTTGCTACTTGCTACCAACTATACCTACCTACTTATAGTTTCAGAAAACATATCAATAAAATTTATTTTGCTGTGGTTCGCAAATCACAATTGGGTGATTCTGTAATCTGTATACATATGACCCCTCACAGTATGTAGGTATTAATTTTCCAATAACTTTTTCTCTACATAGGTTTCGCCCCTACACCGTTGCAACATCTTTTGTGCCAAATGTATAAGCAAGCTTTGGTAAGTAAACATGAAGGGTGCGCACAAAAATTTTGTGGTTTATCGATTACATAATACATTTCAAGTCATTCCGCAAAGTAACGCTTCAATCCAGTATTTACATTTTTATCATTATTATCTTATGATATTATACGGAAACCAGTTAAAAATACACACTTCAAAAAGGTTAACAAGTAGCTACCATTCAAAAAACCGGTCAAGTGCGAGTCAGAACTGCGTTTAACCGTAATTAATACATATTTTTCGATAAGGAAGCTCAACTGCGAAGTTAAGGGAGGGGACGGTATTTCATCTACATTTTTCACGATAAATCAAAAACTAGGTATCCTGCACAAAAATCTATTCTACAATGGAATTGGGTTTGTATTATATACAACTACTTACTCCAAATTTCTAGTCGATACCTTTAGTAGGTATGTCAGTGACTACTGAAAGAACTAATCGGATGTGACGGACAGAAAAGTCTCATCTTGGTTCCAATTTGGTTTGGAAACCTATATACCCTTGCACCAATATTTCCGGGAACTGGGGTCTGATTGCGTAGGAAAAACGTATACATCGTTGTCGCAATCGTTAGCAAATTCTGCCCTTCAATTGGCAGTCGTAAATCAGGGAACCAATCAGAGCGCAGAATTTGTAAACGATTTCGATAACGATGAACACGTTTTTCTTATACAATCTACGGGCTGGTTTTTGAATGATGATCAATCATGAACCAAATCTAAAACATCGATTTTTAAACCGACGACGCGACGATTACACAAACAAAAACTGATATAATACTCGCAATGCTAATGGGGACAAATCAACTTCAACAACAGTACGAGTAGCACCGTCATGTAGGTAGTTAAACAAATGACCTAAATTCTATGTACATGTGTGTAACAAGCCTAAAACTAATATTTTACTAGCTGATGCCCGCGACTTCGTCCACGTGGGATAAAAACTATTCTATCTTTTAAGTTGGACCAAATGACAGATATTCACGAAGTTTGAACTAAATCGGTTCAGTAGTTTAGGAGTCCATTGAGGACAAACATTGTGACACGAGATTTATATATATTAAGATTATGTCCATTCAGTTTCAAGAATACGGAACAAAATACTAGTACCATAAAATACAAAACACTCATGAAAAGGAGATTGGGCTGGCCTATTAGGTACTTATCTTTTAAACTGAAGTAGGTTGGTTATGCAGGGAGAGAGGACCACGTATATCTACCAAAAGGTTGATGTTGTAAAAATAGGACAGATTGCAAAGAGGGTCATTATTTTATAGGCAAGTAATTCATATAAATACGTATATCAAATGTGGTGAACGGAAGTTAGTATTTCATTTAAAGAGCAATGTCATCATGTTCGCTTGTAGATAGGTATATAGGTAGTTGAATGTTCCAGAGATTAAATAACATTCTTTTCAATACAGTTGTATGGTATGGCGCACTTTCAGAGGCTGTCATTAGTATTCGAAAGTTAAATCTTACGCACAGGCATCTTTCTTTTTTATGGTCGTAACTTACTTTTATAAGCTCGATCATTACTTTTGCAAAACGTTTGATACCAAGGAGTTTTCATTGTACAATAAAATGGGATGGACATTGGGATGGGATGGACACAGAAGGAATTTTTTTTTCGTTTTCTTTTATCTTTTATCTTTTTATTCATTATCTTTTATCTTTTCGATTGCGAATTCGAAGTCGCCTTCGATTTCGATCTTCGATATTTTATTTAAGGTAAAAACCAAACAAGATGGAAATTGGCCCCCAAAATCTTGAGCAAACATATTATCTCTTTGATTTGTTTTTTAACAAATTCTCACAACTGTATTGAAAAACGTCGTGTGATACACGGGTGTATAGGTTTTTGCAAACTCGTGACATTAAAAACCCTCGCCTTCGGCTCGGGCTTGTTAATCTCGTTCGGACAGCTCGGACAGCTCGTTTGCAAAAACCTACTTTCCACCCTTGTATCACAATGTACTATTTCATTCGTCTCGTTTTGAGCGTTTTGTGTACAGATATATAATAAAGACTAAGGATTATTTATGACAATAATGTCCAAGCAATAATATCATGAATGTCCAAGTCCTAGATAAATATGAGATGATTGTATTTTTAGTGATCAGACGTTGGCAAAAAAACTAAAGAAATGAACGCACAGTGCGACTACAAAAGCTGAGATTAGTAAGCTGAGTAGTGAGTGAGCTTGAAGTATAGATAGGTATATTATGTATAATATGCAAACATCATCGTTATCTCGAAGAATACTGTAGCTCAGTGACAATGGTTCAAACAATTACGAGTTTACTTCCATTTTGAAATGTTCCCATTAATTGACGCTAGAATTCTCGACGCTTCGAATATTTACAATACTATTTGCAAACTTCGCCGATATTTTGTATTGTATCCAGAACAATAACCACCTGAACAGCTTCTAATATAGCTTTTGCTGATGATTCCAAACATGAACTTATATGAGGTTGAAATAAATACTCTAAACAAACTGGGTTCACCAAAATGCGATGATGGTGGTCAGAGATTGTGACATTAGCGTGAAGAACAGCAAAACTCCTGCTCATTCCTATGATTACATTACAGCTAGCAACCTCTTTTAAGCCTTCTTTCTTTAAAGCTTTGGTGTATTTCGTTGGCAGCCTAATTAGTAATGTCAAGACCTCTACCGTGCAATATCTTCATAGCATGTGTGTCCATAGAATACTATGCCTCCCGAGGTTGCCCTGATTGCGACATCTAATGAGAACTATTCGTGCGCTAGCTTCAGTTTCATCCGCACAGCACGTCCGAACCGAAGTAACGGTTATCGTAAAAGCCTTGAATGAACTATGGCAAAAACAATAATCGAAAAGCTATAAGCCCAGCTTTCAATTGTCAGCCATTGGAGAAAGCCACACAGTGTCGTAATGCCGCCGTCATGGAACCGAAAGGTTTCGTGACAGCTGGCTGTGCCTCTTGCATAACGCCATGTTCCGCGATCGCTGCAATCACAGAACGCCTTTTTACGGATTACCGTTTTACGGTTAGTCGAGTTGAAAGCAACTCGGTAAGACCTGTGAAACGTTACTTCAGTACCTATGTAGTCAGGGTATTATGCGCATTTAATTGTTCTCTTCTATGTATAATTTTTTTTAAATTAGTAACAATAACTTTTACTACGTCACTAGGTAATTTAAAAATGTATTGTAGAGAATAGCTTATATTTTGTTCGCGTGGTTTCATATTATGTCTAAATAAGGAACATTTAGCTGTACCAATCTTACAGCATAAAGCGGTTTGAGTCCTTGTTCCTGAAACGCACTGCAAAGTCTTTTCCAACTCCTACAACTTGGGCGCCAGAGTCAAATGAAGAGTGAATAGGCATTTCCTAGCGCATGCGCGTTTCACCTTAGACTGTATCACCGCTTTCCATCAGGCGTTAGCAGTCAAGCACTAGTCTATATTGTTAAAAAAACTTTCATAGTTAGATATTCGTAGATAGAGCACTTCCATGAGTTGAGAGTTCCAATATAGCAACTGAATGCGTGTCCGAGGCTTATCGGCTAACAATTCAGTTCAAGTCTAGGGTCGGTGGTTGCGCAATAACGTACCTAAGTGGGTCAATATTGAATCTCATTTGTGGTAGAGGCGTTGCGTTTTATAATTTTACTTGGTAACAGCAGCACCGCGCGCCGTTCGCTTTCAATTCTAACGTAATGTTTAAACAGTATTGTATTACAGCTATCAATATTGTATAATGTATAAAGGTTTTGTTTCCGATTTCGGCTTAACATAAACTTAGGTACTGCTGTGCAATTCTACAAAATGTCCATCTCTGAAATAGCTGCCAGACAGCTGCCAACCCGAAGAAGGCATGCAAAATTGTACTCTATTATAACTGACAAATTCATAGATGCATAGATGTACGCTCGTCGCTGTTTTGCAGAATAGCACGGCTGTTTTCAATTTTACACGTCATGTCCGAAAATTAAGGATATTATTTCAAAATAAAAAGTTTCCGTTGAAGAGAGATGGCAGGTGACAAATGACAAAACTATATTAAATGATATAAAATATGAATGTTATTACACAACTTTCCAGACAATAAGAACTTTATTTTAAGTAGAAAATGCTGAAGATATAAACGAAAAAATGTGGTGGAAAATTCTGAAGCTAAGTAAAACAAACGCCAAATTAAAGCACGAATAATTGTATTAAAACAAGCCTGCCTACGAAATTTAAGCTGCCGATAACAACGAAAATTGCTTGTGAAACCTTTCACGAACTCGCAAGGTCACGTTAAGATTGTCTCTGCATGTATTTTTTTCATGTCATTACTTGTACAATCTATGAATCTACATAAACAAATCGTCTGTTATGAAGGCAACATATTTAAGTAGGTATATTCTTGGTAGGTAACTTTAGGTTGCACACAATAAATTGTAACATCTAAAAAACGAGCAATAAGTAGGTACCTAATAATAAGTAAATAATTTATTTGATAAGTAGTACTTAGTAGTAGTGATAGAGATGCGCTTGCCAGGTCTGTACTTGAACTTGGCTTAACACGCTGGCTTGGCGTGTCTAGATTTAAATAGAGATACCGTCAGCCTCCTCTGTACATTATTAACCGACTTCAAAAAAAAGGAGGAGGTTCTCAATTCGTCGGAATCTTTATTTTAAGTAAGTATACTCAACTCCTGGCTATACGCTCAGGATTCTCCTTCGCTTTGATTCTGAAACTAAAATCACGACGACCTCCGAGAACACAAACTTTGGTCCATTGTCACACAAAAAACTATTTAAAGTCCCGTTTATGGAAAATCGGGCACGGTTTTTAAAACACTAACACGCATTAAGTAACCAGTTTTAGACGTAAAAGAAACAACATTATCACACATGACGGCATGATGGGCTCGCAAGTCGCAACACACCTCCACGCACAACGTCACCGGCTTTTTGCTCTCTGTGGGGTTAGTACAGGTTTTTGAACAAATTTCGAGTCGACTCGCATTTCACAAACGAGTCGAATTCCTCCATACATTTACAGCCAACGCCATCTATGGACAGTCACTGATATACGGCTGTCAATAGGCATTGGCTGTAAATGTATGAAGGCATTCGACTCGTTTTTGCGATGCGAATCCACTCGAAATTCGTTCAAAAACCTGTACTAACCCCTCTGCTCCCATTTCCATAACGGTGTTACACGCCAACCACAAATAACAGATAAAACCAGACACCGGCTGCGAAACGTACCTACCACAAACATCGACATTTTCCTTTCGTTTATGATGCCTAACACAGATTTTAATGCCTAACTACTCATTTCCCTATCAAATAAATTGGAAAGCCGCAAAATGTACTTTTTCCTTTCCCCAAAAATTTGTTTTTAGAAAAATCATCCGCCAACGAGGAAATAAGATATTTCAGGCAGTGGACAGACTAGGAAATACATTAACAGATAACTTTGAATGTGAGGTTTTTGGTTTGCTTATTTGTGCTATAATCATGCTACAAACATATAAAATCAATGGCTTTAAAGGAGAAACGAATCAACGTGATATTTTGGGAGATTGGAGAGTGACATTATATCTCGTGATAAAAGAGGCTACTTTTATCACAAATTGTTTATCTGAAATAACAAAGTTTTGTTTTATTACAAGTTTTGTTTTATTTTACAATTATCTAGTTATTATCAAGTTACGACAATTACACTTCTATCTCACCTGAAATAACAAAGAAACGACATTTAAAGTTCACTATATCTCGAGTCCTCAATCACATTCTTTCTATGAGTTTTTATTACGATAACAATGCACAAAACAATTTCAGCGTCCCTCGCCATTTTAAATCCTCGACACAGATCACTAATCATAGGTACAGACAGCTGATACGCGAAGCGCGGCAATTTCAAATGAATGAAATGTCACTCATTTCATTACATCTCCCCCCCTAAGAGCGAAAATTCTAAGCAATATATCTGTAAAATGTACTTATAAGTCATCTTCATATTCATTATCATCTCCTTCATCTTCTTCAGCCTCTGTTATGACAGGTTGCAATTTTGTTATATGAAATAATGTTGATTCTGTTTTTCTGTTGCCTGTATCAATCCTATAAATGGAATTCGATATTTTCTCTATTATCTTGAAAGGGCCTATTTTTAATTCGTCTAATTTCTTTCTATTCAGTCTATTTCCATTTTCTACATATACACTGTCTCCTACATTAAATTCTTGCATTTTTCTATTTCTATCAAATATTTTCTTGTTATACTCATGAGATTTTATTGTATTCTCTAATGCCAATCTTCTATCAGCAATCCACTTGTCTTCCTTTTCCATCGTTTTGAATTCATTTGGTAGAATACTGACATTTGTACCATCCAGTAAATATTTTGGTGCAAAACCTGTAACGGAGTGTTCTGTTTCATTATATTTTTGTATACATTCTCTTGCCAGTGTTGTCCATGTTCTCTTATTATTTTTCTCATTCATTTTACACCTTATTTTATTTACTATTGTTTGGTTTAATCTTTCATTCAAGCCGTTCGAGAATGGTGTATTCACGGCTGTAAAAATTAGTTTAATATTATTTTCCTGCAAAAATTGTTTAAATTCTCTTGAATTTATGCCCGGATATTGATCTGTCAGGATAATTCCAATCTCATCTGTCTCTAGTACTTTCTTTGTTAAATTTATAAAGTCACATGCATTCTGGGTTTTCGAAGTCGCAATAAATGCATATCTTGTGTAGTGATCTACTAAAAGGTGTAGATATTTCTTTGTAGACATAGATCCTCCAAATCCACCAATAGTATCCATTGACATTATTTCAAATGGTTTGGTGGCTGGTCCCAGTTGTGACAGTAATCCAATTTTTTTTTGACATCTTGATTTATTTTTTATGCATATTTCACATGTTTTACAAATATTTATGATATTTTTTGTTAGGTTTATAGCCGTATATATTGAACTTATTTTTTTCTGCAGTTGTCTGATCCCAATATGGCATAAATCTTCATGCACCTTTTTTATAAGTTTTTTACTAAATTCTTCTGAGAGGATAATCTTTTCCTGTTTCTTTATTTTTTTATAATAGATATTATTTTTTAGTATTAAATTTTGTTTCTTTTCTCTTATTGTTTCATTTTTCTCTTGGTCTCCAACTATATCTTTTATTTGTATTAAATTAACTATTCTCAATGTTTCCTCTCTGTTATCTTCTGGTTCTAATACAGGGTTTCGGCTCAAACAGTCTGCTTCTACATTTTCTTTACCAGGTATATATTTTACGGTAAAGTCATACTGAGATAGGTAGTATGTGAGATCACCCAATTCTTCATCTGTCCTGCATTTAATGTTCATGTTCTCTAGAGGTTTGTGATCTGAGTAAATGGTGAATTGTTTTCCGATGAGCCAGTGCTGCCAATATTTAACAGCTTCTTTCATAGCAAGACATTCTAAATATATAGCCTTTTTCCGTTTTTGATGTTCATTCAATTTTTTTGAGAAATATGCCACCGGTTTGTCTTTACCATCTAGTTGTGTCTGTTTTAATATTGCTCCAATGCCCTCCAACGATGCATCGGTAAAGATTTTGATAGGTAAGTCTTTGTCGAATATTTCCAAGACCGGTTGCGAACATAAATATCTTTTTATCAGATTGAATGCTTCTTCACATTTCTCTGACCATACAAATTTCTCGTTTTTTCGTAATAAATTGTGTAATGGATCTAAGATAATTGCACTTCTTGGTATATAGTCATGGTAGAAGTTTATTTTTCCCAAAAATTGTCTGATGTTCTTTTGCGTCTTAGGAGTTGGAAAGTTCCTTATTGAAATCAAATTGTCTTTTAGTGGTCTTACTGAATTGTTCTGAATTATATGGCCGAGGTATTTTACCGAGTCTGAAGCAAAGGTACATTTCTTAAACTTCAGTCTAAAGCCTTCTTTAATTATTGCCTCTAATACATTTCTAATGTGCCTTATATGTTCTTCAAAGGTAGACGAGTATATCAAAATATCATCAATATAGTTAACAGAGTATCCTGTGAGATTGTGTTTTCTTAGAATATTGCTTAAGATTCTCTGGAAAATTGCTGGTGATGTTTTCAAGCCAAAAGGGAGGCAGGTCCACTGGAAGTGGCCATCTTGTGTGACAAATCCTGTTTTACTTCTGTCTTCCACCCGTAATGGTATTGCCCAAAATGCTGAGTTTATATCTAGTGTAGTAAAATACTTGCAATTTCTAGTTTTAATAATTAGATCATCTATCAAAAAAAATGGTTGAGCTTGTGGTATAACTATTTTGTTTAACTCTCTGAAATCTACACATAAACGGGATTTTCTATTTTCACCTTTTTTAAACGCCAATGTCACTGGAGCAGCGAAAGGACTGTATGATTCTTCTATTAAATTGTTCTTTAGTAACATCGATATTTGCTCTTCAATTTCTAATCTATCTTGTATTGTACATCTGTATGGTCTTTTACTACAATATTTATTTACTTGTAAATCTATGCGAGCTTCATAATCTTTAACTGAACCTATATCATACTTGTCCTTAGCAAATATTGTTTTATATTCCTTTATAATTTTCTCTATCTCAATTTTCTTTTGATTATCTAAATGGTCTGTCATACTTATAAATTCCTCTGTTTCTATGTGTTCATTGAAATTTACTGTATATTTTTTCTATATATATATAGCTGCTTGTGCTGATTCACTGACTGACTGATTGATCACCTCTCCTGAACAATTTTGTATGAAAAAATTTTTTTTCAATTACCATTTCGTATAGAAGAGAAAAATTCATTCAGAGGAAAAATACGGAGAGAGCTGATGATTGAGGATTTCGAAGACGGGTAAAGAGCACAGCCAAGGGTATTGAAGATAGGTGGGGGGTGCTCGACCAAATGTCACTCAAAACGTCATCCAATTGGCAGGTAGCTGAAAAAAAATTCAAAATGGCGGATTCAAAATGGCCGCCATTCGAATTTCATCAATATCTCGGAAAGTATAAAAGATGGAAGAACGGTTTCTTGACAAGAGTTGATCAGGACCCAAAGGTCTACGTGATGACTAGAAAAAAAAATCCAATATGTCGGATTTTTTTTACCATAGAAAATGTATGGCGAAATTTGAAAGAATTTTTTAAGGGCGGGAAGACAGCACGCGGGCCACATGTGGCCCGCGCACACACGCGCCCTACTAGTTTTTTTATATTATTATCTTCATTTCTGTTATCTTTAGACATCCTGTCTATTTTATTTGTTATTTTCTTTTGTTCTATCTGCAAGTTCTCATTTTGGGTTAATCTGAATTTCTTTATCATATCTAATCCGATTATGAAATCATCAAAATCTTCATTTTCTACTATGTATACATCCACCTCTTCTTCTAAATCAAATATTTTAATTTTTATTGTTATCAAGCCATCCATCTTCTTCACACCATTAACCGTTTTCATGTATGCTATGTTCACATCATCTTTTTTTTCTTTTACTTTTATTAATCTTGAATTTATTATAGAAATCTGTGAGCCTGAATCATAAATACCACTCACTTCTAGTTTATTTTCTAATAAAAGCTTGATTTTGATTAATGGTGTGCTTACTAGTTTTTTTTTTCAGTATTTATGTCTACTTCAATTATGGAGTTATTGTTTACATTTTTAGTTTTAAGAACTTTTTCAGGTTCATTTTTATTTTTCTTGAACCAACATGACTCCTCCGGATGATATCTAATTCCTTTGTCCAAAGACTCACAAGTCTTACATGACTTCTTCTCATAAGTTTTATTTTTATTATAAAATGTACTGCTCTTTATGTTAGTTGAGTTTTTCTTATACATCGTGCCTTCATATTTTCTTATCTCGTTGAACAAGTCAGTAGTGTTGTTGAGTTCATCCCTGTTTAACTTATTTAAGATAAATCCTTTTTGACATACAATAACATTTACGACATAAATTATAGATAAAAAGATCTCTGACTAATATAATAATTAACTGACATTTTTATTTATCTTATTATCTCACTTTTTAATTATTGATGTTATTGTGTAATTTGTGCTTTAGTGACGGTAATGTGTATGTGCTATGATTGGAAATAAAGGCTTTATAAAAAAAAAAAAAAAAAAGATAAATCCAGGTAAACCAGTTGCAATAAGATCTATCATTGTTTTGGAATCTATAGATTTGTTTATATCTAATAAAAGCCGTTCTTTTTTTATGGCATAATCAATTAACTGTCCTTCTTTATACCTAAATGCGAGAGCATATGTGACTATGTCCCATCCTTGGTTTTTAAAAGTTTCTAAAAACTTGTCTTTCCATTCACTCCATTTAGAATTTATTGTTAGTTTTATGATCATCGAGCTATACCAATCCAAACAAGGTTTATCTAAAAATAACCTCAAAATATCTATTTTTGTCTCATCTTTTGTTATATTAAAGCGCGCACACTCTTTTTCAAAAATTTCTATCCATTGCATCGCATTAGGATTTTTGCTTGTGAATTTTTCAATAATAAATTTTTCTGAGATATGTTTTAAGTTATGTTGATTTTCTTTCTTAGTTGTAGTTTCTATTAATTGTTCCAAGATTTGTTGCAAAGTGTCATTTTTGTCCTTTGCTTGTGTTGTGCTCACTTCATCTAAATATTGATCTAAAAATTGCATATTACCTTCCTCATCTACATATGTCTTCTTTAGATTTTCATCCAACTTTATCCATACTTTTCTACTCTGGTGTCTTTTTTTAATGCTATTTTTTACTTTTGCGAAAGTGTTCGTTTTAACAATATATGTATGATGACTCACCGGCTTCAGTTCCTCGGGTAAAACATAACATTTTCCTTCTTCAGTACATATTGAAGTTATGGCTAATACATTTGATTTGCCATCATTTGAGGCTATCATCGTAAACTCAAACTGAAGCCGGTCCATATTCTCTTAGTTCACAAAAATGTCGTTTTATAAGACATTGAGGATCTCCAAAATTAAACCACAAATTGTTTCTCTGAAATAACAAAGTTTTGTTTTATTACAAGTTTTGTTTTATTTTACAATTATCTAGTTATTATCAAGTTACGACAATTACACTTCTATCTCACCTGAAATAACAAAGAAACGACATTTAAAGTTCACTATATCTCGAGTCCTCAATCACATTCTTTCTATGAGTTTTTATTACGATAACAATGCACAAAACAATTTCAGCGTCCCTCGCCATTTTAAATCCTCGACACAGATCACTAATCATAGGTACAGACAGCTGATACGCGAAGCGCGGCAATTTCAAATGAATGAAATGTCACTCATTTCATTACATATATTATAATATATTATACCGATAAATAATGTTTCAATAAATGCACGTAATAATTATTGCTTTCTCTTTTCTTTTGTATTATAACTGAACAAAAGAATCACATCACATGGATATTTTACAAAATGCCCTGCATGTGAGCAGCGAAGATTGAAGTTAGATCTTTCAAGTTTCAAACCGTCTTTTTAAAGAGGTACCTATTACTTAAGACAATAATACGCAGAATGATAATGATATTATTATATCATTTTCATTCAGCGTTATCATTTGTTGTATGTTTATTATTATGTCGTCATCAATATCAACAAAGTAATGATCAATTTTGCCTAAATAAAGGTGTGTCGCCCTCGCCACGTTTAGATCTTGTAATAATAGGTCAACTCACAACTCACGAGTAGAAACAAGTACATATCGATTATTATTGTAAGTGAACCGAAATAGAAGATTACGTTTACAACTGTAATCTAAAATAGAATAAGGAGTATGGAGATGAACTTATAGCGTTAATATCTACTTTATTACTTGTGTAACTATGAGCAATGAGAGTCCTAATAATAGTTTCCATCTATCTCTGTGAGTCTATCCTATTTAGATTCTACATTGTATAAATAACGCATGTAAATACAGTCGTCTCTATCTTGTTTATTTCGCAAGGCTGATATTATTACAAGCTTTCATTTACATATTATATTTTGTGTGTGATTTTATAGGACAATCTTGCAAGTAGATCTTAAGAACAACTTCCTCTTTCTACGAAGTTCAATAAGTACTTTTATGACAATGTAGAGGTGTATGTTAGCATGACCTGGGGACTGATTGCGTAAGAAAAACGCATTTAATCGTAATCGTAATCAAAAGAGAATGACCAAACTCCAAAGGTGGTATTAAGTTTTCTCATAAACCAAAACCTGAATAAGTAGTCTAGGAAAATAAAAAAGGGTTTTTTAAGAACCATTGGCACTTAGTTACTAAGCTTTTCAATTAAAAAATTAATTAAATTATGAAGCTTTTCATATCCGGAATTTAATTTTGCATACAAAAAGTTACTTTCTTTTCGATGCACATTTCGTGTCATACCTACTGATTTTACTAAGAAGTACAACTTGTTTGTTTGCCTATAACTTTAGAATCCGGATATTAATAAAAAAAGTAATAATTGTAGGAGTTAATGTGGAGACAGTAGTCTATAAAAAATAAAGTTGGGTTTGATTCAGCTTGATACGGAATACCAAACATCCATGGTCATTGTCCTTTTGCCTGCCGAATGGCTGGCATAAATCAGGGAGGCAATCAGCGAGCGGAATTTGTTGACGATTACGATAACGACGAATACGCTGTTCTTATACTATACACAATCGCCCAGCTAAGTTAAATGTCCGAATTAGTTCCAGTAGCTGTAGCGATACGACGTATCAATTCCATTTCTAACACTGCTTTTACAAGAACCTATGGCACGAATTTAACACAGCTACAGCTGCTACTGCTGCAGATATAAAGACAACAGCACACTTGACACGAAATGTTGTACCTATGCAGGTAGGTAGGTAGGTAGTAGGTACCTACGTAGAGCGTGGCGTACCATAATACCTCGTTATTGACATTAAAATGTTTTTTAAGAATAATTAAGTTATTTCAATCAACGTTGTTTTACAGATTACAGACGCGGCTATCTTAAAGAAGTTTCTCTCAGGAAAAATTTTGATTATAAAAATGATCACCTAGGTACATATTTTGTTAAAGTACGTTACGGAAATCTTGGTTACTAGGTAATAACCAAGCCTACATACTGTTAATGATACTTATAGAAGGTAACTTTACAAAATAACAAAATACTGTTTATACGAAAATGCGGGGGTCTTTCTATAAGTAGTCCAAACGTTCGACACCATTCGTATCTTGTCAAAGATATGATAAATACCAAACATAATCCAATAAACAGCGAATCGGAGCGTTATACGTCTAGGCCCCTATTTTCATGTATAGAATTGCGAACACATTTTCCGATGTTAGCGAGACTCGAGAGACAGGTGGTGGACGATGGTGTCTATTTCTGTGGAGACTGGAATATCGAATTACACGAGATCGCTTCAGTTGCGACAAAAAATCTCTATATTCATTAGGTATGCATCCAAAAAAGTTATCTTAGTGACAAAGCGATACGGCACGCCTATTAATTACTTACGAGTAGGTAGCTAAGTATCTATTTATAACAGGAAAGCAGGAAGAGATAAGCGTTACTAACATTGTGCACGAGTGTGTACTAACGAATGCGAGAGAGGAGGTAACGAGAGTGGAGGGCCCAGTCGCGGACGGCCAGATCGATACGAAACACAGATGCAGCGAACACCGATGCTCTGCCGATGTACCTACCTGTAACCGTCATACCAAAAAAATAAAAAACCAAACAACCAAAACTTTTGCTATAAAGAAGGACTAGAACAGCATCTAGATGATTTAAAAAAATTAAGTTCGAATTTCAAAAATTGCAAAAGTTATAAACAATTATTAACTAAAACAAAATAACACAGATTTTACAAAATAAGGGTTCCGTTTTTTGCCATTTGGCTAGGAACGTATAATGAAAAGTAGATGCTTTTTAGGGTTCCATACCAAAATGGTAAAAATGGAACCCTTATGGTGAGACTTTCTCCGTCCGTCCGTCTGTCCGTCCGTCTGTCACACTCGATTATTTCAGTAACTATTCAAGCTATCGACTTGAAATTTAGAATAGTTATGGGTAAAAGTGACCCGACGTCATAACAATCGTAAAAATTTGAAAATTGTTTTTATTTTTATTTAAAAAGGGGGGAAAACCGGGTCGACAAATTTTCAAAATGAGATAATAATATTGAGTGGGGTATCATATGAAAGGGCGTTACTTGTGTATACTAAAACTAATTTTCATTTATTTTTATACCTGATAGTTTTTGATTTATTGGGCAAACTGTCGAAAAAAATACCGTTCCCCCCCCCCCCCCCCATTTATCTCCCAAGTTTACCAATGGAAAAATCTGAAATAAATATGATCAATAGAAATTAACATATATTTTACAGGAAAAATAAAATGAACTCGCTGAATAATATATTATATACTCGTAAATTCATGAACAAAAGTGATTCTTTCAATGTTTTACTTCTTTTATGGTATGGAACCCTCGGTCCGCGAGTCCGACTCGCACTTGGCCGGTTTTTTTATTTGATCATTTGATTTGACTACACTCAAGAGACAATAAACTGTTACATAAATGCTTCAAGACAAAGGAAACAATGAATAATTGTTTCCAAGTAATAAATTAATACCATAATTGCTAACAGATAAGAGGCACATAATATAAACAACTGGACACTGTCTGATCCTCATTCTTTTTGCAATTAAGATCAATTTGACCTGTTTTGTATGGAACACAAAGCAAAGCTGACAACAACAACTGGCTCCAGAATCCAGATTAAAGCAGTTTCGAAATGGATATTTATTCATATTTAGTATGTGCACTGTGTGAAAACTAACTGACCTGGATTGGCTGAGTGTAAGTGATCCGAAGTTCATAAAAATCTACCTTACTCCCTTCTTATGAAGAGAACAGCCCCTTGATTCTGCAAAAATATTCATCTCGGCTTGCGTCATTTATGCAGCCAAGGCGAAAATTGGCTGCTGATGGGCACATTGCTATTTGCACAATTTTTTGGAGTATCACACACCAGCAGTGCAAAACTTAAGCTTTCTAGTAAAGGCCATGGTATTCAAATTTTATGTTGCCAGGAAATCTCTCCTTGATTTTCTTGACTGCATCATGAGGTTGTTGGATTACAGATCACAAGGTCTTGGGAGTGATCCTTGGGTCAGGAAGTTTCACCACTCAACCCCAGAGAACATGGTAAGCTGTTGGTAGAGACTAGATTTCTCTCTGGTAGCTTCACAGCTGTTGTCCCTTCAGATTGTGAGAGTGAGGGATAAAAAGAGTGACTGTGTTTGAGCATGTACTTGTGCACCATAAAATCCCAAATATGCATGCAAAATCTTAGAAGAGATTGAAAATGTGGCTTTCTGGAGGTCATAAAGGGTCCCCAAGTAAATTTACTTTGTTAGTTTCAGCCAACGGATATCCACTGCTGGACAAAGGCCTCCTGCAATGATTTCCAGCCCATACGGTCCTGTGCTACCTGTATCCACTGCCTTCCCGTGACTCTTTTAATGTCATCAGTCCACCTGCTCAGATGCCTGCAAACTCTGCACTTTACCGTGCGGGGTCACCATTCCAGTGCTTTGGGTCCTCAATGTTAATTTTAGCTTCTTCTATTTATAATTAAGTAAGGGTTTAAAGTTACTAGGAGATGATTATTCAGTTAGTTAGGGCTTTCTTAGATTTTAATAACAATCCGTCAAGCCATTCAAGTTTGGTTACGAAAATTGGCACAAGAATTTTATATATGAGACTAGCTGACCTGGCAAACGTTATTCTGAAATTTGTGATATAAAAAAAAGATAACAACCTGCTCACAGACCTACTGATCAAACACTGAAAATTTCATAACAATCGGTCGAGCCATTTTAAAGGAGTTTGGTAACAAAGCTTGGCGGAGGCAATTTTATATTTTAAGAGAAGAGATAAACTACCTTAGGACACAACTGTACCTTTGCTCAACACGCACTTCTCTCCACTTCCTGTCAGCGTTTTTACATGACAAGACCTACAGTGTATATTTGCATAATAAAGGGGTATGTCATGGAATACAAAGGTATGATATTAGATCTTTATTAACATTCTTGTTATTTACGAATCCTGTATGTTATTGTGTGATACATAGATCTTTAAACTATTAGGAATCTAAAGTAGAATTTACCAAAGAGCAGAATCTCAGATCCATTTTGCAGTAGCAGGTACCCTCAATATTACTTACCTACTTATAATTAACAAAATATTTTAGTACAGAGATCCACTGTTCAAAATAACAAAGGAAACAATATATTTACCAACCCTCAGGTTTTGAATTTCTTTTTATAATAGGTATTATAATATCTACTTATCTGTAAGTATTTGAGAAATCAGAAAACTTAATAAGGATACTAATTTTATGTTGAACCCAATGATATATAATATACATATAAAAAGGAGGTGAAGAAGGAGAAGGTGATCTATGATTGAACCTAAAAGAAAAAATTAATTCAAGGCCCGCT
Organism: Coenonympha glycerion; assembly: GCA_963855885.1. Lineage (NCBI taxonomy): Eukaryota > Metazoa > Arthropoda > Insecta > Lepidoptera > Nymphalidae > Coenonympha > Coenonympha glycerion. The sequence goes on along the minus strand of OY979630.1, from coordinate 12,481,749 downwards.
TATATGCTATGGCCTTCGTCGTCGTATCAAGGTATCAAACAGCGTTCTGTAAAACGTTTCTTTGTATTACATTTATCTTACTCACCTAACAATGGCTGATGCGAAGACCTCTTTAGAAATTAGCACATAGCGTTATAACACAGTTCCGTGGCTTAGTTAACGCACATCACTCTATACCAATAAAGTGCGACGTAATAAAATTACTAAAAACGTAGGCAAGTATACTGTTTCACAGACCTAAATCGATTATTTTAACAACACCAGTCTTATTTTCGTAAACCTTGAAAAAAAAACACTTAACGAAATGACACTGCGTTAGGACGATGACACTGTTCAATTTTGATCCATACTGAATTTATACACTGATTTTCAGACACTCGAGAATAAAAACAGCTGGCTGAACCCAACGCATGTTTTTTCACAATTGTCAATTTCACAAATCAAAATCAAATCAACAAAACTTCGTAACTACCATAGACATAAAACACTATAACTAGACAAACACCAATGAAATATGAAAATAGCAATTTCCGGTACACCCATAGCACACATTCGAAATTCAGTAATGCCAATGTGAAGAAAAGTGAAAAATCGTACACATCGTAAAAATTACGATAAATAACGGTTTTTGTATAAGTATACTCTATAATGGGTATATCATATCTTTTTAGTTTTGTTTTCGAAGTCAGGGTGACTATATATGGATATCTATGATGAAAACCGGCCAAGTGCGAGTCAGACTCGCGCACCGAGGGTTCCATACCATAAAAGAAGTAAAACATTGAAAGAATCACTTTTGTTTATCTTTATCTTTAAAATTGTTATTATCAAAAAAAGGATAATAGTCAGCGAGTTTATTTTGATCATAATTATTTCAGATTTTTCGATTGGTAAACTTCGGAGATAAGGGGGGGAACGGTATTTTTTTCGACAGTTTGCCCAATAAATCAAAAACTATCAGGCATAAAAATAAATAAAAATTAGTTTCAGAATACACAAGTAACGCCCTTTCATATGATACCCCACTCAATATTATTATCTCATTTTGAAAATTTGTCGACCCGGTTTTCCCCCCTTTTTAAATAAAAATTAAAACAATTTTAAATTTTTTACGATTGTTATGACGTCGCGTCACTATTACCTATAACTATTCTTAATTTCAAGTCGATAGCTTGAATAGTTACTGAAATAATCGAGTGTGACAGACGAACGGACGGACGGACGGACGGAGAAAGTCTCACCATAAGGGTTCCATTTTTACCAAATTGGTATGGGACCCTAAAAATTATGAAAAAAACCACAAAGATATCGTTAACTTTATCTATTCATTTTAAAACCAAACAAAACTCAGCTACTTTTAAATAATGAAATAATGACCTAAATCTAGAATAGGTATACTATTCTAGATTGAGGTCATTATTTCATTGTGAACTTAAACCATCTTGAATATTACTATTCAATAAAAAGTCATTTAAATCTTTATCCACACTAAAAAAATCTTCTTCGCTGGATAAACACAGTTTTTTAAAAATATCTGATGGCGATGGTACACTTTTTTCAATTCCTGGAAAAGAATCAATTAACTGATCAATGTTGGATACGTCGATGGATTTTTCTTCTGTAGGAGCATCGCTTGGTAATACCTCAGAATAATTAGAGCATGGCGTATTACTTTCACCAAAGGCTTCTGAAAGTATTGTGAAGTTTTCGGATTCCATATCTTCCAATGACAATTGCGCTCCAGTTCGGACTAATTCGGCGTTAACTTCCGATATTTCGGGATACCTCGTGTTTTCGAATTTACTGTTTTGAGCATCGGTCACATCACTATTCGGTGCCATATCGCATGATTCTTTTTTCTTTTTCAGTTTTTCAACAAAATCTCCCGTTTTCCTAACAACAGTACCTGGGGGCTGAACCTGGCATTTATGAGTTCTTTGTGATACCTGGAAATAAAAGGTGCATTGTCAATTGTCAGATCTAGCAAGTAGCACATAAGTCGTTACAGCAGGTTAATGTGTATGAGTTCCTGTTCCATAATACATTTTTATGGTTCCATACCAAAATGGTAAAAATGGAACCCTTATGGTGAGACTTTCTCCGTCCGTCCGTCCGTCCGTCCGTCTGTCACACGATTATTTCAGTAACTATTAAAGCTATCGACCTGAAATTTAGAAAAATAGATAATAGTGACGCGACGTCATAGCAATCGTAAAAATTTAAAAATTGTTTTAATTTTTATTTAAAATGGGGGGAAAACTGGGTCGTCAAAATTTCAAAATGAGATAACAATATTGAGTAAGGTAAATACCGTTCCCCCCCCCCCCTTATCTCCGAAGTTATGACCAATAGAAGTAAACGTATATTTTACAGGAAAAATAAAATCAACTCTTTAACTATTACTTATACTTTTTTGATAATAACAATAAACCGGCAAAAATAAAGTTATGTTTGCGGTTTTGCCAACAAAAGTACCTACATGTAAATTATATACTCGTAAATTTATGAACCAAAGTGATTCTTTTAATGTTTAACTTCTTTTATGGTATGGAAACCTCGGTGCGCGAGCTGGCTCGCACTTGGCCGGTTTTTAATACTATAATCTACAATACTGATAAAAAATTGCAAAAAAGTTTTAAAAAATCAACTATGATGATGATGACAAAGTTACACTTTGTATCTCACGAAGGGAACATAATTTGCGAGCCTGGGGCTTATTTCATAAAAATCTATTTCTATGGAGTAGATATCGAGATTCTAGGTTGTTGAAGGGAAATTAAGTTCTTACTTTATATCTAAAACTTTTGTCACAAGCAGTGCATTTGTAAGGCATAGCACCAGTGTGTATGCGCCTGTGAACCAGGTAAGAAACCCTTTGACGGAAGCATTTACCTGAAAAGTAAATAAAACAGTAATTAACAGAAAACAAAAAACCATGCTGATAGCCGCTTTTTGGCCATGGCGGCTAATTTAAATAGAGAAACTCCAAACTAGCTATAGCATAAACAGATAAAGATTTGTTTTTAAAGATAGGATACATTTCCTCACAACATCTAGGCATTTTTAGGGTTCCATACCAATTTGGTAAAAATGGAACCCTAAAAATGCCTGGTGAGACTTTCTCCGTCCGTCCGTCCGTCCGTCCGTCTGTCACACTCGATTATTTCAGTAACTATTCAAGCTATCGACCTGAAATTTAGAATAGTTATAGATAATAGTGACGCGACGTCATAGCAATCGTAAAAATATGAAAATTATTTTTATTTTTATTTAAAAAGGGGGGAAAACTGGGTCGCAAAAATTTCAAAATGAGATAACAATATTGAGTGGGGTATCATATGAAAGGGCGTTACTTGTATATTCTAAAACCAATTTTTATTTATTTTTATGCCTAATAGTTTTTGATTTATTGGGCAAACTGTTGAAAAAAATACCGTTCCCCCCCCCTTATCTCCAAATTTTACCATTCGAAAAATCTGAAATAAATATGATCAATAGAAGTTAACGTATATTTTACAGGAAAATAAAATCAACCCTCTAACTATTATACTTTTTTTGCTAAAAACAATAATCCGCCGAAAACAAAGTTAGGTTTGCGGTTTGCCAACAAAAGTACCTAGATATGTAAATTATACTCGTAAAATCATGAACAAAAGTGATTCTTTTAATGTTTTACTTCTTTTATGGTATGGAACCCTCGGTGCGCGAGTCCGACTCGCACTTGGCCGGTTTTTTGGTAATCTTACATATTGACTGACTTTGAAGACCTCACTGGTGCAGTGGCGCACGATCGGATTCGAGTGGTAGGTAACTCTAAGTGGTAGGTAAGGGTTCAATTTCCGCCACAGGCCTCTTTAGATATTTCTATAATTTCTAAATTGGCTCAGGTCTTTCTGGTAAGCGGCTTCCGCCGAGTGTATACTCTGACTTTCAATTCGATTCGTAAAATGAAGTTTCTAAATGTCATTGTGTTACTTAAATAAGCTAAATAAAATATATAACCCAAGTATTTTTAAATAAAATAACTTTGTAGTCTGAGCCCACACCTTATATAAACTTTCAAACAGAAGGCAATCAAAATTGGTGCATCCGTTTAAGACCTATGAAGACACACACAAACAGACACGGATATATAGTGCTCGTATGTTATATTATTTTTAAAATCCCTCAGATTGCGAGCGTCACAGAAAAAAACAGTTACGATACCCACCACAAGTTTCACACGCGAAAGGTTTTTCGCCTGTATGTATCCTTTGGTGGTTATGAAGAGTAGATAGTTCTTTAAAAGCCCGCCCACAGAAACTGCACGTGTGGGGTTTTTCATCGTTGTGGTATAATAAGTGCTTGTGGTAAGACTGCTGGAATGTAAACGTTTTGTTACATTGAGTGCACGCGTATGGAGTTTCACCTGAAACATATTAGATATTACGCTATACAAATAGCTGTACATCGTTGACCTCTTTAAGATGACACATAATATTAGAGATAGGACTAGAATGAGCGTATGTAGAGTCGAACGTAAGATTTTTAAGTGCAGGCGTTTGAGTTATGCGTCATGTGAGGTACAAAACAACAGTTTTAATATTCGGCAGGTACTTACTACATAAGTCAAAGATGTTTTTATTGTTAAACAAAAGGCTGTTCAATTCTTAAAAGATTTCCTTCAAAAGCACCTCACTTCGATTCTTGCATAAAAATTAGATTAGAGTACTTAAGCATTTAATTTAACAGATACGTTGAGTGTTATTGGATGTTGTCAATAACTACTTTTAAAAAATGCAGTATTTCGAAAGTACTGAGTTTTGATCTATGAATGAAGAAGGTTAATTGAAAAAATATTATTATGTAAGTATGATAATAATTTTGTCAATGAAAATCGCGTGTTTGCTGTATCGTAATAGTTTGTTAGTTTAGATTGCGCGATCACTAGCATTAATAATTTTAACCTGTATGAAGTCTTTTGTGTTTCTTGAGGAAGTACTTTGTCGTAAAACATTTTCGGCACACATCACATTGCCATTGTTTGCCATCACGTCTTTCGAGGTCACTAGGCTTATCGTTTGATGCATGATTTCCATTACTATCTGTATTTATAGCATCTGCATTTGGCGCAGAGTTGTAACTCGAGGCAAAGCCGTAATGGGCTACTCTTAAATGGACCATTAATGATCCTCGCATTTTAAAATTTTTAGTGCAAAGATGACAATTGTATCGCGTGACAGTGTGCTGAGAGTTATCTTCAATATTATGTATCAAACACTTGTGCATTCTGAGAATATTAGCATCGACAAACTGTAGTCCACAAATATCACATTTATTGGTAATCGGCAGCAAGGATGTTTCAGTTTTTACCGCGGGTGTATGAACGGGATTATTACTTTGGATACTACCTTCTGCTTTTGGCGTTATATCTATAATCGGCATTGTGTTTAAAGCTATAACAGGCAATTTCGGATAAATTTTCACAAACTTCATCTGTGTATTCGGTGTAGGTAATGGTTTATTTTTAGGGACCGAAACTTGTTTTTTTTTCTGTTGCTCTGTCGCCGATGGCTTAGTCGGATGCGCTGGCACACTTTTGATATTTCCAATGTTTTCATCTCGTTGAGTTGGTTGCGTTGGAGCGATATTTATATGACTGAATAGATGTATAGTCAATTTATCCAAGCCTGAAATCTCTTCCTGACAAATTGGGCACAAAATATTGTTGGTAGAGACATAAATGAGCCTGTCTTTGAGCGCTTGCGCAGTATTGAAAACACCAGTATGTAAACAAATAGGACATGGCAAGGAGGCAGCGTTAGCACTCATAATAACAAGAATCACTCAAAAATGTTTCCGCGGTATTAGCAATCTGCTATGGAGCTAGCGTGAAACTAACCTGCCCGCGAGTTATTTTTGGAGGATTGCGCGCTTATTCTTTTGGCGCCATTTCAAGAAATTTTACATCATTAATGAATTGAGTGAGGGACGACGAATAAACAATGATCTTAATAATATGTTTGTCTTTATATTTCATTGATTATTGCAATTAATAACTTATTGCTAATTGCTAATAAATAATACAAACTATTAAAATCTTTAAAAATAATGAGATCAGTGTACTTACTCATTACAACATTTATCTAATAATATTATTTTGTTGACCTTTATTTTTTAAGTTTGCCGCCTAATTTCATTCTCATCTCAAAGCTATATTCAAAGTTAGATTATACAAATATGACAAATTATACGAATCAATATAGCGGTTTTGGGAACATCCCTAGCATTTAGTAGCAACTGTCATTTGTTTTAGCTGTCAATTTGACATATTTATGTTTTGTTTTGTGATTGTTATGGCGGAATTATTAATATTATTTTAATTTGATTTTCGGGTGTTGAGTTCGATATAATAGTTCCATAGTTACCGCAATAGTTAGGTATTTAAATTATAATTTTATGGTTATTTTTTGTTACATGTGAAAAAGCGAATGTAATATAGATTTCGGCAGCTGTATCTTCTATAAAAATGAGTGAACCAACTGCTACGGTGCCGAGATATATGGCTCAACTTTTAGAAGAACTAGGTTGGAACCAAGGCACTAGAATTCCTTTAGCTAACCCTGATAACCAGAATTTGGAAGCCCTATTGATTGACAGGTATGTATCCTCATTTCAACTACAACCCAAAGGCCTAGAACATACACCAGTTCTAGGCCTTTGGCTTTCTTTGTTTCTTTTTTGTTTTGCATCAGCCATAGCCTATACTGTATATACTATTTCAATTTTCTAGACAAAATGAGGTACAGCGTCTTAAAGAAGCCTTGATTTTACAAAATCAAAAACGGGATGACCTTAACAGATATAAACACCATGTTCAGTCGGAATACCAAGAAAATACAGTAAGTATATATTATGAGAATCTTTTTTTATAAACTTTTGTAGCGTTTTGTGTATGAAAATGCCGAAAATATTGAAAATCGGCCTGAGTAAAATGGAACACGGACTCGTACTTGGAATAGATTTTTATGTATACAACATCATTATCATCATTTCAGCCTGCAGACTTCTACTGTTGGACATAAGCCTTCCCAAACGTGGGCCGCCACACCCTGTCCTCAGCCTTCGTCATCGAACCCCTTCCCGCCACCTGCTTTATATCATCAGTTCAACGAGCTGGGGGTTGTCTTACACTACTACACTTACTTGTACTCTGTGTCCTCTCAAGGACTTTCCAGTTCGACGGCTATCGCCCTGCCCACTGCCACTTCAGCTTGCTATATATTTAATTTATGTATTTTCTGGTGGCAGCGCTTACTCTTTGCTCATAAACAGCAAATGGAGCAAGAGGTTAAGCTTCGTCAACTGTCCCTCAACGAAGCCAACGGACTGGACAGAGATTTCGCCGATTGCAACAAACAGAACAATGCCGCTGTCACAAGGATTGAAACCCTTCATAGTGAGTTTTGTATATTTTAGAACTTGTATCGTATAAGGCCTATATGATAGTACTTTGATATAAATATTTAAAAAGTATATAAATTAACCAAGATTAGCTAAAAACATGGTGATAAGGCTGTTTCGCTGCTATTGGAACTTGGACCCACTCAAAAACTCACACACAAAAATAGTCAAATCTCATCCACAACTTTATTGGTTTGAGGATTTGTGCTGGGTGATATTGAGAAAATGTATGGATGTGTGCGGGAGTGGATAAGTAAGACACATAGAATACTTTATAATTTTTAGTGTGTTAATTCCTCCGCTAAGATAATATGTAATCACTTTTTTTTCTTTTTTCTTCCTTATTATAAAGTACCATTGCCAAATGGATACTTTACAATATTATACTACAATCTAGCTTATGAGCTAATTAGTAATATTATTCTTAATTAAATTTCCTATTATTGATTATTTTCTTAAATCTAAGTTGCAGTCCAATAACTGTCCTTAGTTTTTTCTATTTTACTTAGAGTCCACTATTTCTATTGTGACCTAGAATGTATGTAACAACACACAATACTATTTTGCACTACACTGCATTACTAAATATGGAGCTTGTAAATAAAATAATTCAAAAATAAGCAGAGGCTCACCATCTTCGACTTCGTCACCACGTAAATCGGGAGGCTGTTAAGCTTCTCGATTACACGGCCATCAAAAGAAGGCTTAAATGAACAAAACCGTTCAAATTTGTGTAATAGTGCCTTGCAGTGTGTGTCAGTTTTACAGTGCGTGTGCAACTTAAGTAGGTCACAAGAGCAACGTGAACCTCAAAAATGCAGTGTAGTGCAAAATAATAATCACTGATATTTTTTTCAGACACGATTGCACGTTTACTGAAAAAAGCTGACTCATTAAAAAGTGAGGTTTGCGGCGAGCGGGGAGCCCTGCAGGAATGGAGGGCCGCCCTCGAGAGGAGCGCCAGCGATATAACAGCTATAGAGCAGTTCACAAAGCAAGATCTATCCAGGGCTAAGGTATTTTAGTGTGTGGCTTACAAAAGTTATAGACATATGAATTGGGAATGTTGCCCAATGATCTACAGACTACAAAACCGCCTCATGGTGTATCAACTACAATATACCTCTGTGTAAACAGGCGTTACGTTAATTGCTATAATTCTTTTTAGGCTCTCGAGACAAAAAGGCAGAAATTAAAAGTAGAACATGACCACTTGCAAGAAAGGCTCAACCAATTGGTGTCCAACCTCAGTGCAGAGGAAAGAGCATGTGAAAGAATATCAGTTCAGGTAAAAACTTTGATTGACCAAGCAACCAATGTGTGCACGTTACTCCTACTTCCGCCATATGAAAATCAATTTCAATACATAATACTGATGTTTTACACAGTTCAAGTTACTGACTGCAATCTCACCTGATGCTAAGTGATGATCTAACTCCATATCAACAACCAAATTGGTTCAGTATAGTTGCGGCGCGAAGTACTATTTCTCCATACAAATTTTGGACCCCTGGGCACTGTTTCATTCACTTTGAAAATCAGTTTTGAAAAAACTTTAATCTTAATGCAACCCTAGACCTCATATGGAACCGATTTGGCAAATTTGGAGTCTTTTGATCCAAAACCGGTTCTGTACATTGGTATATAATATTATGAGATATTTAGATCATGAGACCCATTATTTTATGACTAGCGATATTTTGTAGGTTATGGAGGGCATGGAGCAGCGGAGGCAGATGATGTCAATGTGGGCGAGTGCGGTAGAGAATCTGCGGCAGCGGGATACCGAGATTCGGCACATTAGAGAGGTAATTCCTATTTGTAGCTACTGGCTTAACGATACAATATCTGTGTTGCGAATTGCTACCTGATAATGACTAAGGGTTAATCCTATACCTTTAAACGAGCAATTCTTGTATATATATTTCTATATAATCTGGATCTCGGAAACGGCTCGAACGATTTTCATGAAATTTAGTATACAGGGGGTTTTGGGGGCGATAAATCGATCTAGCTAGGATTCATTTTTAGAAAATGTCGTAAAAAAAAAAATGGCTGCTGCTGCCATCCATTGGCCACCGAGCGAAGCTCGGTCACCCAGATATTGGTAATTAAGGGATAATAATGTTTTAGGAATTGTGACCTTACTTGTAATGTTTCAGGACTATGCAGTATTGGAGGCAGAGGCGAACAACCTCGCGGAGCAATGTCGCGAGCAGCAAGGCTTCTGCGACCAGCAGCGCGGCAACAACGTGGACGCTCAGCGAGAGAACATGGCGCTCGCCAACCAGCTGAGCCAGACCCGCGTGCTGTACCAGAAGACCGCTGACCAGAGTCTGAGCTTGGACAGTGAGGTAACTATGCAGTATTGGAGGCAGAGGCGACCACACCTTAACTCCTACTACTCCATTACTCCTATACTGCCATTCCCGCAAATTGACTGCCATAAGCCTATAATATGTGAAATTCTCTTAAAAATTGCACAAAAACCACTAAAATTTTAAATTTCGCGGGCAAACTCGTTGATTTCGCCTTAACATGACTTCCGCAAAGTACCATATATTTCAATCAAATATTTATGAACAAATTTTAATAAGTGAAGATCTGATTGCAGGCCAAGAGTCTGCAGCGTGAACTGAGCAACTTGCGGATCTCGGTGGAGAAGCTGCACATGGAGAATCGGCAGCTGATGGACAACCAGCATCGCAAGGACACGCAGCTGCAAGCCGTCATTGGTAAGGTAAGCAACAATATAGCTATAGCACAATACATACAAATATTTATTAGCATAAAATATAATTCGAGCTTACAGAATTTCTTAACTGATTTTACAGGGGCCGTACCGCCAATACAATGTCAGTATGAAAATTTTAAAACAATACAAATTACAATACACAATAAACAAACAATATTGTAAACAAACATACAAACATAGTATGAAAACTTCAAAACAATACTGCAGCATTACTGCTATAAGCGATGGTGGTAGGGCCCGGTCTTCAAACGAGACGCCTACCTGTAATTTCTCATGGACCTGGCCTGCCCGGATGGACTACACAAGAAGAGCCCTTACAACATTGACTACCAGTGACTTTTAAATAGACCTTTGCCGAAAATGGAAGACAATAGGAAAATTTCCTTCCAGGCAGAAGTTATGGCTGCGAACCGTTTTGTGGTCCAAGCGCATGGTTGTATTTATAGAACGCTCGTTACAATATTTATTATTAATATTTTTATTATTAATATTTAGGACTAGCGATATTAAATTACAATCAATTTTAAATCTGGATCTAGCTAGAGTTCGCGAGGAATCAGGAAGAGAGTATTGATGATCTTTCTGTTTCAGATTAAAGAATTGAAAGAGAAAGTCATAGATTCGACGGACAAATCGAAAAGTTCTGAGAGACGCGCCAAAGAGTTGGAAGATATATTGAATGTGAGTATTTCTTTTTTATATTTCTTGAGATAAAAGATCCATCAGGGTATAAACTATAATTTGTCCCAATTCTTTAGACCAAATGTACGTCCTATTTAATTCTCCGACTTACGGAACATACACAAAAAAATCATAAAACTAGTCCACCCTTTTCGGAGGACTTTTGTTAGTCTTATCCATTTATTAAACATATAAAGGATCAGCACTTAGTGACGTCACGTACGTATTTTTAGGCTCCGGCCCTGAAGCATCCTTTTTAATTTGTCAAAACTGTAAAATAGCACTAATGTAAGTGACAACATTAAGTACTGTCAGCGGTACTGTAATTTTGCGGGCGGTAACGACGCCATATTTGAGAAATTTTTGGCTTCAACATACGTCACATATTTCTCGTCCTCTTAGCGTAGCGTATTTTGTCATTGGTCACATCACACATCTATAATATAGCTTTTTCGCTACGTATGGATCTTTGAATTTGACTGTACATTTCTTCCAATAATACTATACGCGTATTGTATTAATTTAGGAGGAGGAGCGCTACGCAAGCCAGATCACAACAAATCAGCAGCGGGCGATGCATTGCTCTTTTGTCGAACAACAAAAGCTTTTGGCTCTCAAAAATGAAGAGAAACTATTCCGGATGCAACTTAAAGGTACGTTCGACTCGCCATCATATAATTGTTAGTGCGTTCTTCACCAATAAGAAAACCTCAGGATATGGGCATCTGAACAATTTACGTAAACCTTTTTCGTACAAGCAAACAGTTGCGACATCTGTCAATATTCTGTAGGTCGCAGCTGAGCGAAACACATCGTGACCTTACTGCTGGCAAGACGAGCATTTTTGGCACCGATAAACTGGCTACGTTATTTTGCACCGTACATCTTGTCCAAGGTCCATATTCATACCATATTCAATAACTATTCATTTATTATTTTCAGCATCAAAGGCGATAATGAGCAAGCTTGACAGCAAACAGATAGGGGTAGAAAGAAATTTACAAACTCAGAAAGAGTCATTTTATGCTATTGTAAGTATTTGTCTCATTTCCTTGTTTGTGGATGTAGATTTTCTTTAAGCGTGTCTTCAAAAAATGTTTTGAAATGACAAGTAGTCGTCAACTTTCATGTGTGATACTCACTGATCTTTATTCTATGGATCGCTGACTGTAAACGAAATAACGAAGACACTTGATTTTCGCCAGTGTGGCGCTGATTATTGCGTAACCTGGCGTGAGCGTCCCTGGAACTAAAATAAAATGACATTCAAAACGACGCGCGACTGTCACTTGTAACAAACGTCAATATAGTACCGTGGACTTTCGAGGGTGGCGCTCAAATCGACACAAAAAGGGAATTGTCAGATGTATAGAATAATTAATCCATAGAATAGAAATCAGTGCTTGATGCTCATACATTTTTGAATACCGTTCCATTCATCGAATCGAAATCTCACGGCTACGGCTGGTATTCTATGACACCGTTTCTCATTCCAGTGTTACCAAGTTGAGACGCTGGGTGCGCAAGTATTGCACATGGAAGGAAGGAAAGCCGAGCGGGAATGTTCGGCGGAACTAGCCGCCCGGGAAAATAGGTTCGTATTTTTAAATAACACCCTAATTAAATCAAATTCAAAATATGCCACCTATGACGAGACATATTTCCAAAGCTCTATAATGGTGATAACTATTTCAAGACCTAAAACTCCCATCTTTCATCCCACGTATTATACTGTTTGATGGTTCTGCTAAATATCAGTTGGCAGCTTTAGATGCTGTAGACCGACGGGCTAGGAGAATCATAGGCGAAGATTCGCCGTCTGTAGCGAAGCTTCATAGTCTCGAGCATCGTCGCAAGGTGGCAGAGGTGGCAAGCCTGTCGGTATTTTATAGGATATATTTATATATTTCGGAGAGTGTGATACAAGAGCTGTTCGATCTGGTTCTTCCCTCTCCATTTTACCTCCGCACCGCAAGACACCGGGTGGGCTTACATCCCTATGTCGTCGATTTACCGCCAGTGCGTACAAAGCGGTTTGCTTCGTCCTTTCTCATACGCATGGCGAGGGTTTGGAATGGTCTCCCGTAATCTATGTTTCCGGTATCGTACAACCCGGGTACCTTTAAGAAAAGAGTGAACAGGCTTCTTCTAGGTAAGCGCGCTCCATCTTCGACCATATCGTCATTTTCCATCAGGTGAGATTGTGGTCAAGCGTAAGCCTATATTGATTAAAAAAAAAGGTGCTGGAATGGCGGTCACGGACCGGGAAGCGCAGTGTCGACAGACTCCTAACCAGTTGGTCGGACGACATAAAGAAAGTCGCGGGGAGTCGCTGGTGCCAGGCGGTGCAAGATCGTCGTGTTTGGCGGTCATTTCAGGAGGCCCATGTCCAGCAGTGGACAACGACGACGACGACGAAGACTCATTAAACATCACTAGCCAAAGCACGAAGAAATATCTTATTAGCTCTTAATTCTTAACTATGACCATGTTCACTCCATTCGTAATGTGGGCCTTTGAGTTGGTGAAACCGTAGTTACCCAATAGATGGCTCTGCTGTCGGCCTATGACTGGAAAACAATGTGTATCGAAATTATCATGTCAACGGTATCCGCTACCATAGCTCAGTTGTAAGAGCGTCCACTCGCGACAGGTGGTGGTCACGGGTTCGAATCCCGTTGGCAGCGTTAATTTTGATACACTTTTAATTTATGACCATGTGTTTGTAGGTTGCGCGAAGTGCTAGCACGTCACACTGCGCGAGTGGCGCTGCTGGAACGCCACTCGGGCAAGTTGCTCGACGACATGCGACGACTCGCCCGCGAGCTGGAGGTGAAGGGGGTTGACCACACCAGCCTGGTTCGTAGCAGCAAACAATTGGTATAGGATTAGAAGCTTGCTCGGATTGTAAACGAGTCGCAGCAAGGCGCTGGATACAAGTGGCGCAGCACCGTGCTGGAAATCATTGGATGACGCTTGCGTGTTGATATCGCTTCGGAGTCACCAATTTGCCTGTTATAAAGGAAACAGAAAAATTACCTTGCACTCTGCAGGCAGGTACTTGGGTACCGCTTACGCCCAGGTGTCTTGATACGGTTTTAGGGTTTCATGTATGTATGTGTGGCTCTTTATTCCACCATAACTTCTGAAAAACTGAAGAGATTTCAACATAATATAGGGTATCGTTAGAATCCTTACATCATTCCGAGTTTTTTTGGATAAGTCGTTTATCCAGGGCAGTCATGTTTTTTAAATATTCACTAAATAAACAATTTCCTTCTTTCTTACAGCAAAGCCGCCTAAAGACGTCGATGCTGAACGTAGAGGGTGGGGAGAAGGAGTTGCGCGCGCTGCGCGACGTGTGGCGGCGCGCGCGCGTCGACGAGGCGCTGATGCGGCTGCGCGTCGCGCACGCGGAGCGCGCGGTGGCAGGGCTCGGGGACGCCGCCTTCACTTTAGACAAGCAACGCTTGCTGCTCGATGCGGTGAGTTTCCTAGTTGTAGTTAGCATCATACCTTCAGTTGCGAAGTTTGGCCCAGTTTATTAGATTAGCAAAATCTCGGGGTTTCGGTAGCCATCTTCGGAACGCTACGGGAGTTCACGCACGCTTGGCATAAGAGGCGGAGCGGCTTGGAGTGATACAGAGAATCTTTCCTGCGGACAGCGACCGCGCGAGTCGAGTTCGTCCTTGTATCATCCTGTCCGAGAATGGGGAGAGCGAGCACATAGGGACAAGGAGCGAGACTGGACGCAACAAACTGGCGAAGTTCACCTACCCGCCTCTTTATTACCTACGAGTACGTCGTCTATGACAGAATTTGTCAATCGATTTTATATAATTCCCACATTTTTTTTAAACTTCATTCTATTTAAATATGAAATGAGTGCGCGGCAGGTTTCTATGACGATCGGATTTCGTAGATAAGTGGTAGATAAGAGCGCGGTCGTATCGTATTTCAAACGTGTTAAGGCGATGAACGAGCGGCTGGTGGAGATCGCGGCGCGACGCGATCTGTTCGCCGTACAGCGGCGCGCGCTGCTGGAGGAGTGCGGGCGGCTGCGAGCCGACGTGCGCGAGCGCGAGCAGCGGATACAGCAGCTCGTCAAGAGGTACTCGCAGTGGATGGTGAAGTGATGAGTTCAAATGCTTCAATCCTCAGTCAAGGCCTTTAACAATTAATAATCAAGTTAGCCAAATCTAAATTGCAGTCAATTTGATTGCTGCCCGAATAAGTTACAAACAAAGACACACATGCACGCACGCACATACCACGCATGCACGCTCGAACTCGAGTTTTCACGCACGTAACATCGGTCTTGGTCTTGGTCTGTTGCTGATAGTCGGTTTTTTTTCAAAGTGACTAAAGTGAACATAAACTTATTAGTGCTCCCCATTCTTTAACGTAAATCTGAAAATCTAGAGGGCCAGAAATTATAACGATTTATTTTTACAGATATGAGATTTTCATCGCTTCCCTCGGCAAGGATGAATCTGGTCAACCGTTGTCAGTGACGTTTTTCAAAATAAAGGTATAGTTACCGTTCAAGATTAAACCGGTTTGTCTCTTTCAATCAAATTGTTATGCACTAATTTTGTTAATCTACCTATGTTGGTTATCCGATTAATATTGAAGCGATATCTGAGCCGTTCAAACTTGTGCTCGACTTTTCAAGTTCGCGGCAGAGAGAGCGGAGCTGCGCGAGGCGGGCGCGGCGCTGGACGCGGACATAGGGCGGCAGGAGAAGGACGTATCGGCGCTGGAGGCCACGCTGCGGGTGGTGCACGCGGCGCACGAGCACTTCCTGCACCACATCGCGCCCCTGCCTGATGACAGTGAGCCACTGACCTCTGTGTTAGCACGCTCGTGTTAGCCTCACCTGCAGAGAGCGGAGCTGCGCGAGGCGGGCGCGGCGCTGGACGCGGACATAGGGCGGCAGGAGAAGGACATATCGGCGCTGGAGGCCACGCTGCGGGTGGTGCACGCGGCGCACGAGCACTTCCTGCACCACATCGCGCCCCTGCCTGATGACAGTGAGCCACTGACCTCTGTGTTAGCACGCTCGTGTTAGCCTCACCTGCAGAGAGCGGAGCTGCGCGAGGCGGGCGCGGCGCTGGACGCGGACATAGGGCGGCAGGAGAAGGACATATCGGCGCTGGAGGCCACGCTGCGGGTGGTGCACGCGGCGCACGAGCACTTCCTGCACCACATCGCGCCCCTGCCTGATGACAGTGAGCCACTGACCTCTGTGTTAGCACGCTCGTGTTAGCCTCACCTGCAGAGAGCGGAGCTGCGCGAGGCGGGCGCGGCGCTGGACGCGGACATAGGGCGGCAGGAGAAGGACATATCGGCGCTGGAGGCCACGCTGCGGGTGGTGCACGCGGCGCACGAGCACTTCCTGCACCACATCGCGCCCCTGCCTGATGACAGTGAGCCACTGACCTCTGTGTTAGCACGCTCGTGTTAGCCTCACCTGCAGAGAGCGGAGCTGCGCGAGGCGGGCGCGGCGCTGGACGCGGACATAGGGCGGCAGGAGAAGGACATATCGGCGCTGGAGGCCACGCTGCGGGTGGTGCACGCGGCGCACGAGCACTTCCTGCACCACATCGCGCCCCTGCCTGATGACAGTGAGCCACTGACCTCTGTGTTAGCACGCTCGTGTTAGCCTCACCTGCAGAGAGCGGAGCTGCGCGAGGCGGGCGCGGCGCTGAACGCGGACATAGGGCGGCAGGAGAAGGACATATCGGCGCTGGAGGCCACGCTGCGGGTGGTGCATGCGGCGCACGAGCACTTCCTGCACCACATCGCGCCCCTGCCTGATGACAGTGAGCCACTGACTTCTGTTTTGTTCTGGACTTACCCCTTTTTATGTTTCTCTGATAGGCACGGGCCTCGACTCTCTGAATGACAGGAATTTTCGCGCTTAACGCTTTCCAAGTGTTAGTTGGCGGACTTTGCGCACCGTGGAAAACATTGTGATTGAGAAAGCATGCTGTTTTTCTTCACTGTTACCACAAACTGACTTTCCTTTACATAAAAAAAAATATGAGACAAACAAGACTTCACCTGATGTTAAATGATATGCTTGCCCATTTCCGACGCAGCGAGTGAGTCCCATGTTTTTGCGTTGCAATATCTTCGGCATATAGACGTTATAGTTCATTTTATTCAGCAATACATTACTTTTTTGCGGTAGAAACTGGCACTGCGATCAGCGATGGGACCTACCATACGGTAGATGGTACGGACTCCTCAAGAGTCCTGCCACCAGTAACGGCTTGATTGTATAACCCTAGCGCCGGAGATGGAAGAGCTGTCAAACCTGACGCGCCAGTACTACGAGAAGCGCGATGAGTTGAAGGCCTTGAGCGCGCGCATCGAGGCCTGCGAGCAGATCGTGGCCGAGCTCAGTTCGCAGCTGACTCTCCTGGGGGACAAGTACAAGCAGCTCACGGCTAGGGAGTTAGTATCTTACAGATTTTGGGTGTGCTGCGTTGTATGTAGAATAGAATCAATTTATTTTCACAAGCATCTTCTTCTTCGTCGTTTCGCTCTTGGCAGAGCGTTTGTAGTAGTCTGATTAGGACTGTTTGGGGCCGATGTAATGGTGCATACGCCACTTCTCCCTGCTTGTTCTTCTAGGAAGTTTAAATTGTCTTGCATAATCCGCTACCTGAAAAGAATCTGTAAGGTCTCACATGCAGTAATAAGCCAAGCACCGCCCGCCCTCCACTCAGGCACGAAAGCAAGTTCCCAAGCAAGCAATGCAAACACCACTCACAGCTTTTACGACAGTCGACGCACATTTCGTCCCGACATCGGGACATCCTCAGGAGAAGTTGCACCAACAGCTGCTTTGACTTGGTCAGTCCATCACATAGGCGACTTTCTGCGTGGATTTGTGCATTCTACTTTGCATAACGAGAAGCTATGACATCAAATGAAAACCAGACGTGCATACTTAAATTCTTTGTTACAAGAAGCAAAACTGGGTAAGCCCCTAATGTGTTCTAAATAGACGTGAAATAAATAAAATATAATAATAGAACCTTGGGGAAATAGAGCCTTGGGGGTAATCAATATCGCTGATGGAGAGCAATTTCGAAAGGAAAACGTATTCATAACTATCGTAATCAGAACTAATTCTGCCGCTAAATGGCAAAATTTGTTAACGATTACGGTAGTGAATAATACGCTTGTCTCGTTTTGTTTCATAGAACAAAACCTTGACAAAATGGAGACGTCATGTTCCAACAAACAAAATATATAGAAGCCGAAGTATACCGACATAACTCACAGTCCGGTTTTTTCAAATGCTAGGGTTTTTTCAAATGCTAGATATCCGATTCTTTTGATCTGCACGTAGGGCGGAGTGCGAGAACGAGTTGGACGCAGTGAAGGAGCGCCTGGAGAAGCAGGACAGCAGGCTCCAGAAGGCGAACGACATCGCTCGCGCCAACGCGCGCCGCGCCACGCGCCTCATCGAGGGCGTCGACGACTGGCGTATCTTTCAGGTGAGCTGTATTTGTACTTTTTAATCCAGCAAAGCATTTTGGGTAACACTTACCGTTGTCGTGCACAAAGCCCCGCTGATTTGCCGAGTAGCAGCTTACATTTTTTCGACAACAATGACAAACATATTTCTGTTGCATAATGTGCCAAGGCGTTAGTGTATCACCCCTTATTCATAAACGTGAAATAGTGGTGAAATAGTGTATGGTGCTAATTCTGGTAATAAATAATGGATGTAATTACTACGGATGCTCTTCTTAAACCATTGGCGTAAGTTTCAAAGCCAAGCTATTTTTCCCGGCAGGCCCCCCTATCTGCCACCTTCCCTTGTATTATTATTTGAAGGAGCACATATTTCTGGGTACCTACTACTTTTAAAGCGGCCCGTAGTGGGAACCGAACCTGCCACCCATCAATCGAATCCGAGCGGGCATCTACTTCGTCGTCTTTAGAACCCACAATAGAATTTCAAAGATTATTTTATTTTATTTTTTGTAGTTGACAGGTTTGCGCTTGACTACAATCATGTCTGATGGACAGATATGGTGAGGTCTAGGATGGAGCGCGTTTACCTCGAAAATGGTTATTCACTCTTCTCTTGAAGGCACCGAAATTGTACTGGGCTGGGAACACGGAACCTGGAAGGGTGTTCCACTTTCATTCGTATCAGAAACGTGGGAAAAAACGTTTCGTTCGAGTACATGGACTGAACATATACCACATAAGGATGCGACTTCTCTCGGCGTCTTGTGAGAAATAATGATGGTATTCCCACGTCCAGTTGTCGCTTTGGATACGTAACTACTCGGAAGCGGCGCACGGCGCGCTGCAGGCGCTGGGCGAGGTGTCGCAGCAGGCGCCCGCCGCCGCGCCGCGCCTCGCCGTGCTGCTGTCCGCGTCGCAGCTGTCGCGTCTCATAGCACCCGCGCAGCGGCGACTGACGGCGCTGCTGCAACGGTATCACATCTTCAGTATGGCGAGAGGGCTTTTTAGGGTTCCATACCAAAATGGTAAAAATGGAACCCTTATGGTGAGACTTTATCCGTCCGTCCAACCGTCTGCCATACTCGATTATTTCAGTAACTATAATAGCTATCAACCTGAAATTTGGAATAGACATAGACAATAGTGACACTACGCCATTGCGGTCATAAAAAATGGAAAATCGTTTTTATTTTTATTTATAAAGGGGGGACAACCGGGTCGTCAACATTTCAAAATGAGATAACAATATTGAGTGAGGTATCATATGAAAGGACGTTAGGTACTTGTGTATTCTTACACCGATTTTCATATATTTTTATGCCTGATAGTTTTTCATTAATTGGGCAAACTGTCGAAAAAAATACCGTACCCCCCCCTTATCTCCGAAGTTTACCAATCGAAAAATCTGAAATAATTATGATCAATAGGAGTTAACGTATATTTTACAGAAAAATAAAATCAACTCTCTCACTTTTATACTTTTTTTTGATAATAACAATAAACCGCCAAAAACAAAGTTAGGTTTGCGGTTCGCTAAAAAAGTACCTATATAAATTATACTCGTAAATTTATGATCTAAAGTGATTATTTGAATGTTTTACTTCTTTTATTTTTTAACCGATTGTGGAAGAAAACAAAAACTTAAAAGCGGAGGTGGAAACATTGAACAGAAGAATAAAGCACTTAGAAGACATGAATAGGAGAAATAACTTACTGTTACACGGTGTCAAGGAAACGGAAAAATCGTATGAAGAGTTGTTTATCATAGTAAAAAATATTATATTTGAAAATATAAACGTTAATATTGAAAAATTCGAAATAA
This sequence comes from Coenonympha glycerion, assembly GCA_963855885.1. Lineage (NCBI taxonomy): Eukaryota > Metazoa > Arthropoda > Insecta > Lepidoptera > Nymphalidae > Coenonympha > Coenonympha glycerion. The sequence continues at coordinate 12,461,551 of OY979630.1, read as the reverse complement.
ACAAATATCATAGACTTGGCCATAAACAAGACGGTAAAACTAGGCCTATATTGATCACTTTCACTTCACAACAAAAGAGAGCAGAAATTTTGAAAAATAAGAAAAAAATGCCACTTAATACTTACATAACAGAAGACTTTTCAAAGGAAACTATAGAGGCGCGTAAAAACCTGCAACTTCAATTAAAACAAGAAAAGGAACGTGGAAACATAGCATTTATTAAGAACAACAAGGTCATAATTAAAGAAAAATCAGAAGCTGAAAAAAGGAAAAGGGACTCATCTATGTCACCTAATAATATACACACCCCACAACGCAATACGGAGAAAAAGACAATTATAGCCCCCTCCAAAATGCACAAAACTGACGCATTTGCATATATGAGGGCCCGATCTCTTTCTCTGTCGGAAAAACAAACACAACAAAATAAAGCATAGGATTTAATAGACACCGGAAACGCGAAGAATACAAATAAAGAAAGAAATGCATCAATTAACAACAACCAGATCCCCAATTCGGCTGGTCACCGCGGGGAGATAGACCACACCCCCCAAAAGCTTATAGAAACCAACGCAAAGCCAACACCTAGATCCAAGCTAAATATAGCAACGCTTAATACTAGAACATTAAAGTCTAAAGAATCCTTATTAGAACTAGAATATGCCTTAGAAACAATAAACTGGGATATCATAGGATTAAGTGAGATACGGAGAGCAGATGAGAAAATTGAAGAATATGAAAACTACATATTATACTACAAGAATGAAACTGCGGGATTATATGGTGTTGGGTTTATGGTGAAGAAATATCTCAAAAACAACATAATAGAATTCAAAGGAGTGTCAGACAGACTTGCCATTATGATTATTAAGCTTCCCGGTCATAAACAAACAACTTCGATTGTCCAAGTATATGCTCCAACCGAAGATGCCAAAGAAGACACAAAGAATAAATTTTACAATCAACTCAATAATATGTTAACATATTTGAATATCAAAAACACGGTAATCATAATGGGCGACTTTAACAGTCAAATCGGGCAGAGGAAAATAAACGAAGACAGAATAATTGGACCTTATAGTACTGGGAAAAGAAATGACAACGGACAAAGATTAGTAAACTTTGTTATGGAAAACAACTTATACATTATGAATACCTACTTCAAAAGAAAGAAAAGCAGAAAATGGACCTGGATATCACCAGATGGGAAAGTAAGGAACGAAATCGATTATATCATTACAAATAAACCAAAGCTAATCTCAAAAGTGGATATTGTCAATCAACTGAACTTCAATACGGATCATAGAATGCTTAGAAGTCAACTTTACACAGCTGAACCAAAACCTTCAAGAAAATATATTAATAGAACTGAAACCCGTATAATATTACCAATACCCGATAATATCTTAGATTCTCTAGAAACCAACTTAGCAAAAGTACAAAACGCCGAAAAAATTCAAGACAAATACGATACGCTAGAGAAAGAACTAAAACAAGTAGAAAACAACGTTGTACAAAATAAATCAACAAAGGACAAAATAGGGCCCAAGGCTAGAAACTTAATCTGGCAGAGAAAGATCTTATTTCAAGATAGGAAGGAAAACAGACAGGAAATAGCAAAGTTAAGCAAAGAAATAAACTTAGAAATAAGGAAACATAAACAGAACATAAGATTACAAACCATAAATTACTACATAGAAAAAACAGGCGGGGTGAAAAAAGCTCGGCAAGAATTAAGAGATAGCCTAGATTGGATCGAAAACTTTACACACCGCAGAACTAAAAGAAATAGCTCAAATAGATTAGAAATATTAAAAATCGCAACAGATTATTACCGAGAGCTATACAGTGACAAGGGAATACAGTTGGAAGCAAATCAACCAATCGTCCAGGAAACCGAAAAAGAGGAAGACACTCCAAGGATAATGCGAGAAGAAGTCAACAAAGCAATAAAAACCCAGAAAAGAGGGAAAGCACCAGGAGAAGACGCCATATCTAACGAACTTCTTATAGGAACATCGGACAAAACATTAAATGTCATCACAGACTTATTTAATGAAATTTTGAATATTGAATACATACCCCGGCAGTGGAAATCTTCAACCATTATACTTTTACACAAAAAAGGAAATAAAAACGACGTAACAAATTATAGACCAATTAGCCTCATGTCCAACATATATAAAATTTTCTCCAAAATCTTACTAAGCCGCGTAACAAAAATACTAGACGAAAATCAGCCAAGGGAACAGGCGGGCTTTCGGAGTGATTTCTCAACGCTTGATCATATTCATACCATAAAACAGGTCATTCAAAAAAGTAACGAATATGGTATTGAATACTACATAGCTTTCGTTGACTACAATAAAGCGTTTGATTCTCTTAAACACGTAAAAATATGGGAGGCGCTTGAAACACAGGGAGTAGACAAAAAATATATACGGCTCATTAGGAACATCTATCAGAACATGACAGCCAAAGTACGAACAGAGAGAGTAGGCGAAGATTTTCCCATACAAAGAGGAGTTAGACAAGGCGATCCGCTGTCACCCAAACTTTTCTCAGCAGTTCTTGAATTCGTATTTAGACGCCTCGAGTGGGACCACTATGGACTAAACATTAACGGAACACAACTGAACCACCTAAGATTCGCAGACGATCTGATACTTATTACAGGTGACGCGAGAAGCTTACAGGAAATGCTCGAACAACTTATATCCGAAAGTAGAAATGTTGGCCTGTCAATGAACACCTCTAAAACAAAATTAATGACAAACGTAGAAAAAGTTCCAATCAAAATTGACGATACGCAGATGGAATATGTGAATGAATATACGTATCTTGGACAAATTATATCTCCACAAGATCTGACAAAGAAAGAAATAAGCAACAGAATTAATCTATCTTGGAAAAGATACTGGTCATTGAAAGAAATTGTAAAAAATCCAGAGATACCAGTAAAATATAAGAAGAAAGTATTTGATTCATGTATTTTGCCCGTTATGACGTATGGATGTCCAACATGGAGTCTAACCAAAGAAAATATACGCGCATTAGAGACTTGCCAACATGGGATGGAAAGAAGTATGCTCAATATTAAACTAAAGAATAAAATAAATCTCCAAAGAATCCGCAGGCATACTAAGGTTACGGACGTGATATACTGCATCAAGAAATTAAAGTGGAGATGGACAGGACACATGATGAGGAACAAACAGGAGAAGTGGGCTAAGGTTGTCACAGAATGGTGTCCAAGACAACACAGAAGAAAAAGAGGGAGGCAGCGTAGGAGATGGGAAGACGACATCATCAGAATAGCCGGCGCCACATGGACGAGGAAGACACGAGACCGCACCTTATGGCAAGCTTTAGGGGAGGCCTATGCTGAGTAGCAAGACAATCTCCGTGAAACTGGTGTCAATTTAGTACATACGTAAAATGTATTTAAATAAGATTGTTAAATAAAGGCTTATTATTATTATTATTATTATTATTATTTCCATATTTAAATTAACTCTCACACCCGGCACATGATAAATATATATAAAAACCAAAGACGAATAATAAACTTACTTACATACGCATAGATTAAATAAACATACATAAACGTTACACACATACATATATGTACCGGGCGGAGGACTACACCCCGGCAGGGGAGACCAAACGGCCGGGGGTCAGGGCGACAGGCTAAGAAACCGACGGACTATCCTAGCCGAGTCGAGCACCACCGCCTTCTGCATCTTGGCCGCAAGTGAACTGCCACGGAAACCCAGTCGCCGCAGATGGTGAGCGAGGCTGACTGGGATTAAACCATTAGCAGATATCACGATTGGAATGGTTTCAGTGGACTCCACGTGCCACATGGCGGAAACCTCGTGAGCCAGATCTAGATACTTTCGTTTTTTCTCCGTCTCAGCTCTCACGAGGTTCTCGTCATACGGGATCGTGATGTCCACCAAAAACACCCGCGACTGTGCCCGGTCCATCACCACGATATCAGGCTTGTTAGCCAAGATCGTCCTGTCCGTGATGATTGATCGGTCCCAATAGAGCCGGACGCCGCCGCGCTCGAGGACAGGAACCGGCGTGTACCTATAATAAGGCACCCTCTCATCCAGGAGTCCGTACTTCAGAGCAAGCTCTTGGTGAAGGATTTTGGCTGCTTGGTTGTGCCTGTGCAAATACTCAGTGTTGGCAAGCGCCGAACACCCCGAAAGCACATGTCTGAGTGACTCACCGGGATGGCGACAGGCTCGACAAATGTCGTGAGTGCCATCCTTCAGAATGTACTTTCGGTAGTTCCGCGTCTTAACCACCTGATCTTGTATTGCACAGACAAAACCCTCGGTTTCCCCAAAGAGGTCACCGAAACGCAGCCACTGCACGGACGCTTTTCTATCAACATGGGACTCATGAAGAGCCTTAAAAAAGCGTCCGTGCAGCTCCTTCCCCTTCCATACGGACTCCCGGTCAGAGGTGCTAAGCACAGCCGGTCCCCGCCACTCGGTGTTGGCCAAAGATAGAGGAGTAAGTCCTTTATCACATTCTATGACTTCCCGATGCACCGGAGACTCCCTTTTCGTCTCAAAGTATGCTCTGAGGCTGGATATCTCCCGATTGTGCATGGTCTTGACGTTGAGCATGCCTCGACCACCACACTTTCGGGGGACATACAGCCTCATGACAGACGACTTTGGGTGGTGCATGCGATGGGCAGTCATAGTTGTGCGGACCTTTCTATCCAGGGCGTCTAGTTCGGTTTGAGTCCATCTGAGCACGCCAAAGGTGTACATGAGGACGGGCATGACCCAGCCGTTATAGGCTCGGACCTTATTGGCACCCGACAAATAACTATTACAGATCTTTGCCAGGCGCCGAAAAAAGACCTCGCAAACAGACTGTTTCACGTCCGCCTCCTGAACCCCTATTGATTGTGACATGCCCAGGTACCGGTATGACTCAGCCTCGGAGAGGGTCTTGATGCTCGACGGCTCGAGATTGATCTCGGCCGAGCGAGCGACCCGTCCCCGCTCCACATGCAGGACCGCACACTTGTCCACCCCGAGTTCCATTCTGATGGAACTGCTGAACTCAGTGGTGATGTTCAACAATTCCTGCAGACGGGAAGCGCTGGGTGCCATCAGTTTGAGGTCATCCATGTAGAGAAGGTGAGGTAACTTCGGCCCCCCTCTCCGAAACTGAAAGCCTGTCCCGGAACCCTCCAGCAACGTGCTTAGAGGGTTCAGAGCCAGGCAAAACCAAAGTGGACTCAAACAATCGCCCTGAAAGATACCCCGCCGTATCCTGATTCGGTCATCCGCAGCCGCCAGCCGCTCGCCATGGAGACAAAGGATCGTGCTCCATTGCCCCATACATTCTCCGAGGAAGTCTCGAACTGCACTGTCAACTTTATACAGCTCGAGGACCCTCAGGAGCCATGAATGAGGCACCGAGTCGAACGCCTTTTTATAGTCAATCCAGGCGGCGGAAAAATTCCGGCGGCCGCGTTTGACCAAATGGCCCGCGACGGAGTCGATGAGAAGGAGCTCCTTAGTACCGCGACTACCACCCCTACACCCGTTCTGAGCCCCAGACATGATCCCGTGGTTGTTTACATGATGGGAGATTTTGGAGCTCAGAACGGATGTAAGTGTCTTATAGATGGTAGTAAGACACGTAATGGGGCGGTACTTAGCCGGGTCAGCGGTATTTGTGGTCTTTGGAGCTAAATGAGTGATCCCGGTGGTGAAAAGGTTTGGGAGCGCCCTTTGCTCAAGGGCGTCTTGGAATTGTCGAGCCAAGGTCGCATGGCAAGCCGAGAAACCCTTTAGCCAGTAGTGATGCAGTCCGTCAGGACCCGGACTTTTCCAGTTCGGGGCCCGCCTTACCGCATCAGCTACATCCTCCGCAGAGATGGCAACCGGGTTCATCGGCTCAATTGAAGCACATGCTTCCTCTACCGCCGCAATCCAAGGGCCCTCTTCGTGCTCCACCTCTGTCGACCAAACACTGCGCCAGAAAGCGATAAGGTCAGCCGTGTCTGGTCGCTGAGAAGAGGAGCAGACCGCTGGGCACTCCAACTTTTTGTAAAACCTTTTCTGATCACTCACGAAGAGGCGATTTTGCTGAAATCGCTCAACTCTTTCCGAGTACCGCCGAATGCGGTTCCCCCATGCAGCGATTTTCTGCTTCAGGTCGTCGATGCGCTCCGTTAGTTTTTGAGCTATATCGGGCTGGTCTAGGCAAACCCCCAGCCCGTTAAAAGCTATCCTAACGGTGCGCACAATCCTTGGCCTCGTGTTGCCCGACCTGAAGCTTTGCAGTCTGCCAATGAGGCCTCTGGCAAGGGTGATACGTCGTTCTATTCTCTTCTTCCAGGCAGGCTCTGCACTGGATCTAGCGGCACACCGTCCAGGTTTCTTGGCTTTGACGCCAATGAAACGATGGACGGCTAAGGCAGCGCCGAAAAGAATAGAAGCCGTATCATCCAAACCAGTGCTGCTCTGGAGATGTTGTGGCAGCATTTGGTTAATGGCCTCAATGACATCCCGCGTCGCTACATTTAGCGAGAGCCGGGAGAGCCGCGGACGATCCTCTAGAGGAGCAATTCGGATTTCAGCAATCGTCTCTTCTAAAATCCTTCTCATCCTCTCTAAATCCAGGGTGACTGTTCCCTCAGTGTCCTCCTCCACAGGCAAATCTTGAGACAGAGTCTCGGTCTCTTCGCGGGCAGGGGCCGCAGGAGACACGATTTGCGCTGTGGTTGAGGTTGGTACGTCGGGAACAGCCTCACGTCGCAATCGTTCGAGCTCGGCAGCGCTGAAGATGTTAGAGCGCATTATGAACCGAGCCCGATCTGCCAGGTTTTGTTCCGTGACAGCTAGTTGCGGCTCAAGCAGCAGAAACTGACGATACATTGCCGCTCGGTAGCCAGTCCGTCCGGTTTCCCCCCCTGTAGCCCTGAAATACGCTCGCATGACGTTTTCATTCATGGATGGTGTCCATCGCATGCGGCGTACACCACCAGCGGCGGGCTCCGAAGATTGGGCCCTAGAGGACCCTGTCGGAGCCAAGCCATCTGGTGGGGATGATGGAATTGCCGGCCGGCTAGATGGTAGTGCCGGCCGGCTGTTGGTGTGGCTGGCGGACCGCATGCTGCCACGTCCAGCGCCAGCCCCAGACGCGCCCTGGCGCCCCCCAGGCAGCGACCCTATAAGCGCATTCTCTTTATTTAGTTCCATCATTATAAAAAAGGGGGGGAGGGTGAGTGGTGATTACATCACCCGGGGTCCACTCAGGTCCCCGGGGAGGCTGTTTTAGTTGAGCCAGCTCGCTCAGTCGGGAGAACCATAAGCCAGGTGAACACAGAGTAACATAACTCCGTGATCATCCGGCTTAAAGACTTTAAATGGTTCTCCCATCCCTTAGTCGCCTCTTACGACACCCACGGGTAAGAGATGGGGTGGCAATATTCTACTCTGCCGTTGCCACACGGCAACATATTATTATTATTATTATTTACTTCTTTTATAGTATGGAACCCTCGGTGTGCGAGTCCGACTCGCACTTGGCCGGTTTTTATTTTGACATAATATTTTTACTCACGAAAAAGATAATGCCAATTTGTACGGGATTGAAACAGCGGCATCTACAGACAGCACGACTTGTATAATATGTTGCTGTAGCTTTGCAACTTCGTGCGGGAACCTCCTGCGGGGTGACAGAATGTGGGGGAGGCAATGGACTTAGATTAAGCTATAATAGGAGTGAATTTCTTCTACTGGTGAAAGTTAATAGTTTGAGAGCTTTTAGGATGTTTTGGTTGATCCTAATAAAAATACTGTTTAGCGCGAACAAATATTTAATCCCATTAACTTAGTGTAATGCAAGTTACACGGTTTACAGTATTGGGAGCTATGGCGTCGCGCTAGTGTGTCTCGTGTGAGACGTGAGATGGTACTGATTTTGGCGCCGGGATAGACGCCAAGCTTCTAGCGGGACGCCTGGCTCCTAAATTTATAATTCCCGCGTGAGGATAGTTGTGGGGAAGGTTTTGTTAATCGTATGGCAAAGTTGCCAGTGTGATGAATATCCGCCACAACCACCCCCCTACGGAGAATGAAAAAAAAAAAATTAATGACAAAGTAAAGTCAAAGTAATTAATTGACTTAGAATGATAAAAAATCCAAAATATCAATTAAGAGATAAGGAATACTTTTACAAAGTTAATATAAAGATACGATAATAAACCACAAAGAAGTACAAAAACAATTTTTGATAAAATTAAGTGCAAAATTGTATATAAAAAAATTGTTAAAACTAAAATATAATGTTTTTACAATTTGTATAAAAGCATAGTGCGTAAAATAAGTATTGATTACATTTTAATTGTTACAATAATGTAATGTTTGTATTTAAAAAAAGTGAAACTAAAATTACTTTTCGTATATAATAAATTTGGTATAAGTTTGGTAAATCGCTTAATGTAATGTAAAATGGTTCTATTCTAAGTAAATTATACATAGAAGTAAAACTAAATTATAAATCTAAAATTTGTTTAAATGTAACAGTACGACCTGACCGAGTAGTAACGGGCTGCGGTGTATTCTGGCTTGGGACAGTTGCTGGTCCAGAGCCTGTTAGGGTTTGTGCTTGTGTACCTAATGGCGCAGCGGGATCGGTGTCGTGTCTTGATGTTATGAATGCCGGTTTGACGCGGTCGATGCTTACTGTGATCTTCTTCCCCCCCATGTCGATTGAAATTGTCTTACCGTCACGGGCAAGTACTTTATAAGGCCCGGTATACGGCGGCTGCAACGGCCTTCGGACCGTGTCGTCGCGCAGCATGACATGTGACGAGTTCGTCAACTCTTTAAAGACGAACGTTGAGGGTTGGGAGTGACGAGATGCCGGGGTGGGACGAAGGTCTGACATTTTAGCTTTTAGGTCTTGTAAGAAGTCATGTGTGTTAATATTTTCGTTGGAGCTACTAGGTACCAAGAATTCTCCAGGTAGTCGTAGTGGTTCTCCATATACCAACTCAGCTGAGGAACAGTTTAAATCCTCTTTGAGGGCTGAGCGAATTCCTAGCAGTACTAAAGGCAAGGCTCGGTGCCACGTGTCGTTATGACACATCAAGGCGGCCTTTAATTGCCGGTGAAATCTCTCAATCATGCCGTTGGCTTGAGGGTGGTAGCTGGTAGTTCGTATGCGTTTCGTGGCGCCAATGTTCATCAGTCGTTCAAATAAGTGTGATTCGAACTGGCGGCCACGGTCTGTTGTGACAGTGACTGGCACGCCAAAGCGTGATATCCAGCCCTGTAGAAACGTATCAGCTACCTCTTCAGCAGTTATTGAAGTCATAGGCCATACCTCAGGCCATCTGGTGAAACGATCAATCGCTGTCAGACAGTATGAATATCCGTTTGATATCGCCATCGGACCTATAATATCCAGGTGCACGTTATGGAATCTCGCAGATGGTGCGGCAAAATTGCCTAGTGGAGCGGAGACATGGCGTGTTACCTTACTCTTTTGACAAGAAAGGCATTCGCGCGACCAGGTGCGACAATCCTTTTTGATGCCCGGCCAGATGTACCGATCGCTGAGGAGTCGCGTAGTTGCGCGAGCCCCTGGATGACTTAGGTTATGCAGTCGATCGAAAGCTGGTCGACGGTGCTGTATGGGAAGATAAGGTCGAGGCTTACCAGTGGAAACGTCACACATGATGGATATATCTGTGCCTGGTATTTTCGTCCGTTCTAACTTAAGTGAAGAATCGTTTAGTACCGATTTAAGTTCATCGTCCGTATCCTGGGCTTGAGCCAGGGAAACGAAGTCAGGATTAAGTGAAACGGTTTCAATGCGAGACATGGTGTCCGCAACCACATTTTCGCTTCCTTTGACATGTCTTATATCAGTTGTGAACTGAGAAATGAATGTCAACTGATTAAGTTGCGCAGGTGGAAGTTTTTCCCTGCGCTGTTTGAAAGCGTACAAAAGCGGCTTATGGTCGGTGTAAATAGTTGTATTTTGCGCTTCCAAGAGGTGACGGAAGTGGTGTACTGCTGAGTACACTGCTAGTAGCTCTCTGTAGTAGGCAGGCCACTGGGACTGTGATGCGGTCAGCTTTTTGCTGAAAAAAGCGAGAGGTTGCCAACCATCATCAGTCCATTGTTGAAGAGCTGCGCCGACCTGGGTGCTGGAGGCGTCCGTGAATAAGCCCAAACGGGCACATTGTATAGGATGTGCCAGTCTGGTTGCTTCAGAGAGGGAGTCTCTACACTTGTAGAAAGTTTGCTCCAGTTCTGGAGTCCATGGCATTTGTTTTTGTCCCTTAAGACCTGTGGCTGTAAGAAAATCTATTAATGGTGCCTGTTTGTCAGCGGCATTGGGTATGAACTGCCTGTAGTAATTGATCATACCGAGGAATCTTCTTAAGCCTTGTGCAGTCTTGGGTAGAGGAAAATTGAGTAAAGCTTGAATTTTCTCGTTTGGAGGTCGGATTCCATCTTTACTCACGTGATACCCGAGGAATGTTACCTCTGCTGCTCCTAATACGCATTTTGCAGGGTTAACTACTACACCGTAGTTAGCTAGCCTTTGAAAAATAGTGCGTAAGTGATCGGCATGTTGTTCTGGATTTTTAGAAAAGATTAATATGTCATCCACATAGGGAAAACAGAAATCCAGGCCTCGGACGATTTCATCTATAAAGCGCTGAAAAGTTTGTCCGGCATTGCGTAACCCGAACGTCATATACGGGAATTCGAATAAGCCGAAAGGAGTAATGATAGCCGTTTTGCAGACGTCGGCTGGCGCTATCGGTATTTGTTGATAGGCTTTTACAAGATCCAGTGTACTGAATATAGTAGATCCGGCCAGGTTATGTCCGAAATCCCCTATATGACGTACTGGATAGCAATCAGAAATGGTCCGGGCATTAAGCGCTCTATAGTCACCGCAAGGACGCCATGTTGAGTCTTTTTTAGGCGCAAGGTGTAGCGGTGATGACCATGGACTCTTAGAAGGGCGTGCAGTGCCAGCTTGCACCATGTTGGCGAATTCTTTTTGAGCAATCTGCAGCTTATCAGGAGCGAGGCGGCGGGGGCGCGATACGACCGGTGGACCATCGGTTGTTTTGATGAAGTGAAAAGTGTTGTGTTTCACTTTTCGATTTATTCCCGGAGGCTTCGTTATTGATGGAAATGAAGCAAGGATCTTATGATACGGCGAATCCTCGTTAGCCATGATTGTTTTAATGCTTGGTTGACTGAAGTTGGAGACAGAGGCTGGAACAGTTAGTCCAGTCACACCGCACCGTAGCACGCGATTGCGACAATCAGGCAAGAGGTTATAATAGGCTAAGAAATCGGCGCCAATAATAGCTGTGTCGACGTCGGCAACTACAAAATTCCATCGGAAATCACGGCGTAGCCCTAAGTCGAGATTCACCGTCCGACTGCCGTAAGTTTTTATGGTTGAACCGTTAGCAGCGGATAGTTCATAATTGGAAAGTTGCTGATCCTTGCTGAGGAGCTTCTTGGGAAGACAACAAAGGTCCGAGCCTGTATCCAGGAGGTACTGCCACTTGGAGTTCCTGTCTGTGATGAAAAGGCGGCGACCAATGTAAGCGCAGTCAGAAGTCGCCGTTACTGACTGGCCTGCTGGTTTTCCGAAACCGAGGCGCTCCAAGAACATGGCCGAGTGCATTTTGTGGCCTTTTGGCCGAACTTTTTATGATACCAGCACAGTTCTGGGTTGTTACAATTTTCGCGTTGTACGAATCTAGGTCTGGATCGAGACCTAGACCGTTCACGCTGGTTTTGTCTACTATTCATTGCTGTAAGTATTTTGTTCATCTGAGTTAACAATGTTACTATGTCCGTGTCAGACATTGAAGGCGGAGGCGATTTCTTTATCTCCACTGCGTTCACCGCATTGGGAGTGATCTCCATAATGCTGTCTGCCACTTCAGCCAGCTTATCGAGGCCTAAATCTATGTGAGCTTTTAAAATGGCTTGAGTGCTGAGCGGAAGCCGCTGGAGAAACAGTTCCCTGAAAATCGTTTCATCTTTTATCGGCCCCGCCAAAGATTTCAAGTGTCTTAAGAATTGGGTCGGCTTTCTATCTCCCAATTCCTCTCCAGCGATCAGTTGCCGCATTCTTAGAGATTCTGAAATGGTAAAACGACGGATCATATTTTCCTTGATCCAGTCGTACATTTGCCCTTTTTGTGGGGGGTTTTCTGTCAGATCATCCACCTCTGCTGATGTTTTTGCATCGAGGCTGGCGATTACATAGTTGTATTTAGTAAAATCTACTGTTATTTGGGTTGTTGAAAAAATTGCTTCTATATGTTTGAACCACGCAGCAGGCTTGTGTGTCCAGAAGGGCGGAAGCTTGGGTCGTGCAGCGTTGATCGTAGGCCGATCCTCAGGTTTTAGGTCTTTGATTTCTGTTTTTAGGCTTAAGTTCTGCTGCAATAACGAATTATTTTGTTCTAAAAGTTGTTGAAGTTGTTCTTGGAGCGAGCTAGCTTCCGCCATGTTTAGTATACAATATAAAAAATAAAGTAGTTTAAAGCTATGTAAAATAATAAAATAAAGTGTCTAGTTAGCCGTTAGCCGTTGCTACTTGGTCAAATGATAAAATGAATAATTATTGTTCTAAAAAAATATTCAACAACGTAAGATGTACAGCATAAATGAAAACGAAAGTATTAACAAAAAATTAAAAGACTAAGGGTCTGTTTCACAATGTCCAAATAAAGTTCCTAATAAGCTATTTGTAACTTATTTGCCAAATAAACACATTGTTTGCGTTTCACAATCATCAAATAAAGCTAACCATAACATAAAGTTCTCAACAAGTTATAGGTCGGTTGAAGTGGCCAATAGAAGTTATTTGATGGATAACTTTATACTTTGACGCATGTTTGACAGCTGTCTTCTCACACGTCGTCGTTTTATTTAATAACCTCTAGTGGTAAATAAATTAAAGTGTTTTCGTAAAAATGGATATTTTTGAATTGATTGAGGACGAATTTGATGATTTTTATGATCGCCTGATGTCATCGCGGAGAGTTCCGGTATTTAGAGATCGAGAAAACTATATGGAGTCACTGGATGAAACCGATTTTAGGACCAGATTCAGACTCACGAAAGAAGCTGTTATTTATGTTTATTCATTGATTGAGAGTGAAATATCCGCCACTACAGAAAGGTACTATGTGTGTTATTGTAAAAATAATTTGGTTATTTACCTACATAAGATATTAAATTGGTGTTCACGCATTGCAATTTATTTTTCAGGAATAGAGTTATCAAACCACTGGATCGTCTGTTGTTGACTTTGAGGTATTACGCAACAGGAACGTTCCTCACTGTATTAGGTGATTTCACTGGAGTCAGCAAAGCATCTGCAAGCCGTATTGTTAACATTGTTTCACAAGCTATTGCACGATTACGGACTCAGTTTGTTAAATTTCCAAATAACACCAGTGACATTCAACAAGAATTTTACAATATTGCCAAATTCCCAAGACTTGTTGGAGCTGTAGATTGTACACATGTGCCTATTAAATCTCCAGGTGGTGACATTGCAGAAGATTACAGGAACAGAAAATCACAATTCTCTTTCAATGTTCAAACAGTTGTTAGTGCGAAACTGAAAATATTGGATATTGTTGCTAGATGGCCCGGTGCAGCCCATGATCAAACTATATTTAATAATTCATATATTAAACAGAGGCTTATACAAAGAGAATTTGGAAATTGTATGATTGTCGGTGACAAAGGCTATGAGAATACTACATACCTTCTAACACCTCTTGAGAATCCCATAACACCAGCTGAACATTTATATAACGAATCCCAGATAAGAAGTAGAAATGTAGTGGAAAGAACTTATGGTGTGTGGAAAAATCGTTTCCCAATCTTATCAAAAAAAATAATATTACATCTGTCACGAGTTCAGTGTGTAATAGTGGCATGTGCAGTTTTGCACAATATTGCAATTGACATGCATGATTCACATTTTGAATCCATACAAGATCATGCTGAGGACAGCATACAAGATGGTGACCAAATAAACCACTCAGAAAATAACACTGTGCGAAATAACTTAATTAATGATTATTTTGCTTTACTGTTGCGGTAATCTCATGATAACTATTGCCTATGTATGGAATGTTACTACCTAGAACCCAATGCATGTTAATATTTGTGATTATACACATAGTAAGTGTAACTGGTTAAGGAAAATACAGATATTGTTACTGATAGGTATTTTATATACATGTCCAGAATGATGAATCTAGAATTCTTTGAAAGATTGCTCGGTCCTGTGGAAAAGGATCTAGATTTTAGTTTAATTTTTAGAATTATTTACATTTTTGTTGAAAATCATTTATTTTACTTATGTAAATTTATTCATATATTTCATGTGGGACCACTATGACCCTTTTTAGGGTTCCACACCTTAAAAGAAAAAAAAAACAGAAACCTTATAAGATCACTTTGCTGTCTGTCTGTATAAAAACCGATTTTTAATTATTTATTATTTTGATGCCAGATGATAGTTTTTGATTTATTGGGCTAACTGTCAAAAAAATTACGGTTCTCTTCTTATCTCCGAGGTTTACCAGTTGAAAAATCTGATTTAATTATGATTACAGGAAAAATTTGCTGTATATCTGTAATACTTTTTTAGGTATAAGACTATCATCACTATGTGCCAGTGAGGCAAGCAAGAGTAACTTACTGACTGGATAAAAAGTACTGTGTTATGAAAAATAAAACAAAATAATATTTGAAACTAAACTTTTTATTTTTTATCATTTTTTTCCAAAAAATATTGTTTTTCTAGAGCCCACATTTGCCTCCTGTGGTCTCTTTCTTCCTCTTCAAAATCCCACCTTTTTTGTTTTTGCTCCCTTTCCTTCTCTTCAAAAATCCACTGTTTTCTTTTATTCTGAAGCTCTTCTTCCAATATTAACTTTTGCAGATCTGCAATATCTAATTTTGATTCTGCAAGTTTCTCAAATGGCCTTTTGGCCTTTGGTGTACCTAAAACAAATAAAATAATATTTAATTTAAATAAAACAGAATAACAAAAACTGAGTGAGAATATGTACAATGTACATGTATCGGTAAAATGTATGGATTCTATAAATAACAATTTTTCTTGCATTTTAATTATATTCCTAAGTACTCCTCTACCTTTGGCAAATAGGAATAGATTGGAGACAATAGTAAATTCGTGCCATGTTGTTTTGCACACAGATAGACACCATAGCTTTGCTAGAACAAAATTGTTTTTATACAAAAACTTACATAAAGCAGGATGCTTTTTGGAACGTAAATCTTTTGGCTTCCAATGTGCCCATTTTTTATCTTTGCGTGGCGTTTTGTCATCCTCAAAGTTCAGTTGGTTTTCACCTGTAAATTAATAAGAATAATAATTTGTAATCAAATCTTAACAGTTCTGAAAATCTTAAACAGTAATGGTTATGTTGCAATTAATATGTTTTAACTTTAATTATTATTAGTACAAAATTGGTCAAATGAATTTGCATACAAATGGTTCCATACCATTGTATAAGAAATAACAATTAATATTTTTTTTTAATTACCATTACAAAATTACCCATTGTCCTTTATGGATAATCTTATCTTTCTTATACCTTTAAAGGAGCAATTCTTGTATATATATTTATATAAAATCTTGGAAATGGCTCCAACAATTTTCACGAAATTTAAGTATGCAGGGGTTTTCAGGGACGATAAATCGATCTAGCTATGATTCATTTTCAGAAAATGTATCTACCAAAAAAATATACCGAGCTAAGCTCGGTCACTCCGTGACATAGTCATGTGCAGACTCTGTAGTGAGGAGGAGGAAACTCCTTTGCACATACTGTGCAGTTGCCCAGCCCTGACGCACAAGTGTAGCCGACTCATGGGACAGTATATCCTCCGCCCAGAGGAGGTTAAATATACCCCTGTAAAGGACGTGCTGCTCTTTCTGGCGGCTACTGGACTTGCAGGGGAATTATAGGCAGCGGCGAGCACAAAAGATCGGCGACGGTCAACGTGCTACCGGGAACGAAGGAGGCCCTGCATAACCACGACAACAAGAAGATGAAGAAGCTCGGTCACCCAGATATTGTTACTTACATGAAATACGTCGCTTTAGAGGTCGTAATTGTGTTTTATTGAGGTCCTCATCAGTCACAACAACCATGACATCTTCGTCTTGGCTTGATCCGATTGTTTTAATAACATCTAAAATCACAAATGTATTACATTCTTAAATCCATAAGATAAATTATAATTAACTAGCGCTCATCCCACAATTTGGACACATACCATCAGGATTTTCATAATCTACAATGCAATCAATTACTTGGCTATCTTCTGAGTGATGAGTGGGAGATATTGACTCTGGCGGTAGTGAAACTGGAAAAATTAATAAAACATACATTTATTTTGTGCGGAAAAAACTTAATACATCAATGTTATATGGTATTTAATGTTTATTATTTTATAACATAATAGATTATGCCCTTACCCTCTTGTGTCCCCGCCACATGATCTGAATCATAGGTACTGTCCATTCCGTCTACTGATAACAAAATCATGTCTTTGATTTTTTCTTCGGTGTCTGTAAGGTCAGGGGCTGTACTAGGACCACCTCCAGTCCTGTACGTTTCGGCACGAATTACAGCAGACTTCTTTCTTGTTGTCCTCTTAATGCCTTCGTATTTTAATTTTAATGTCTTAGCACTACGAAAAGCAACACCACTAGTGCTGTTAAAAGAGGCTTCGATGGC
Organism: Coenonympha glycerion; assembly: GCA_963855885.1. Taxonomy (NCBI): domain Eukaryota; kingdom Metazoa; phylum Arthropoda; class Insecta; order Lepidoptera; family Nymphalidae; genus Coenonympha; species Coenonympha glycerion. The sequence goes on along the minus strand of OY979630.1, from coordinate 12,444,714 downwards.
TTTCCAGCAGAGTTCCTTCTCTTTCCATGTTACTGCATCACTTTTTTTGTTTTCAATAATGTTTTTATTAATACCAACGAGCTTAACTAGCAAGTCGATTTCTTCCCTCGTAAAATTACTACTCCTGTCACGCTTTTGAGACATCTTTGGAATGATTATTTGTACTATAAAATAGCTCAAAACTTATAAAATATGTATGTACAAAGAATTATAGACACTTCTATAGCTAGTTTAGTAGTAATAACGCAAAATTAAAATTAGAAATCACCACGAAAGAGTCACGAAATCACAAGTTTACTTGAACTCTGACAGCATATGTCAAAAATCAAAAATGACACCGTCGGTCACTTAGCGATTCGTTGTACGCTTGTCGATTATTTTTTTCATACAATATTTTTTAAGAAAATGTCAACAAGCAAGCAAAATAATATATAAATCAAAGCTTCTACCTCGAAAAATGTAAAATGCGAGTTTTTACACGTATACAAATACTAAAATAATTAAGTTTTCTCTCATTTAAGAAGTGTGCCTTATTTTGAAACTGCCTAAATAGGAACGTAGCAATCATAATGCGACGTTGCCGCCTCGACCTTCGGTTAAAGTGTACAATAGATATCTTGCAAATATTTTATTAGACACTTGAGTTGTGAAACAGAAAAAGAATGTCAGACATTTATTAGACAGATTTACCCATCAAATATTTTATTTGTTAGTTAAGTATTGGGAACTTTATTTGGACATTGTGAAACAGACCCTTACAAAACTGTTGCTGGCGTCGAGTCACTTAGTCTCTATACCTGCTAAGGGTTAGCGTCGACCCTTAAAACAATGGGCGACCGAGTTTTTTTTGCGCTAGGCGCACACTTTCTGGGTTTGTTTTAAACACTTTGGTTAAAAGTTAAATCACTAATATTATTTGATTTTCGATTTATACACTGAATTTAGGTGCCTTTTTGAGGCTTAACACTGTTGCACTGCGGAGTAACTGGAATTCTCGTCGCTGCTGTGCAGATCGGTGGCCGATTAGCGGCCAGCCATAGGTGTTGCGCAGGTTGAAATACCTTTAGGTGCGTTGTAACGTACAGGTACGAGTACCAAGTACCTGGTACGTTATGATGGCTCCGCTGATTGTGATGGTTCCGTAGTAGAGAATTTGTTGGTGATTTCCGTCGATCAGGAACACTAATGACGCTCACAAAATTCGGCGCGAATTAAAACAATATCAAAATGTAAGTAGGTATTTGCGGGCACTAAAAACGTTCGGGGTCACCAGTTTAGGATGTTTTGGTTGATCCTAATAAAAATACTGTTTAGCGCGAACAAATATTTAATCCCATTAACTTAGTGTAATGCAAGTTACACGGTTTACAGTATTGGGAGCTATGGCGTCGCGCTAGTGTGTCTCGTGTGAGACGTGAGATGGTACTGATTTTGGCGCCGGGATAGACGCCAAGCTTCTAGCGGGACGCCTGGCTCCTAAATTTATAATTCCCGCGTGAGGATAGTTGTGGGGAAGATTTTGTTAATCGTATGGCAAAGTTGCCAGTGTGATGAATATCCGCCACAACCGCTGCATCATCAACGGACTCCCGGTTCGAAGGTCACTCACACCTCGCCGGCACGCAGTCCACCCAAGTCAACCCGGTATCGCTGACGCACTTCCACGATGCTGCACGCTGTTGACACGCACCAGATGCACCACGACGACACACGACTTAACAGTCTCAGAGGGGAGTGATTGTGGCGGGCTTTCGATAGCTGACGACAGATGGCGTAACTCGTGCAATAGCACACGCTGACGGAGCATTCGACGAGCGTTCTATAAATACAACTTCTGACGTCACACGCTCGGATCACAAGCGGTCCCCAGGCACAACACCTGCCTGGAGGGAAATTTCCCTATTGCCCTCTGCACCGCTAAAAGCTCTTAAATTATTGGCCTTATCTAATGACGAAATACGCTACGCTTAGAGGCTGGGAAAGGTGTGACGTATGTTGAAGCCAAAAATTTCTCAAATATGGCGTCGGCAGCCGTCTGGAGCCTAAAAATGTATGCGTGACGTCAGTAAGTGCTGATTCTATATGTTTAATCAATGGCCTTACGTAACTTTTGACTGGGTTCGCTTATTTGAGGTTTACCTACATTTTTTATATCATCAATACCCCGAAAACCTTAAGATTTGATGTCTTCTTCTGATGTGTCTGTCTACTTTTTATTTCAATTTGATATCTCTGCTTCATTACCGTGAAAAAAATAGACAAACACAAGATCAGGGGCCGTACCACCATCTCTTATAGCAGTATTATTGTAATATTGTTTTAAAATTTTCATACTGACATTGTATGAAAACGTCGAAACAATATTACAATAATACGAGATATATAAGATAAGAGATGGTGGTACGGCCCCAGGAAAGTGATAAGGGTCGTTGTCCTATTGGAGGTACGGAAACCTAAAACAACCTAGATAATATGAAGATCGTCTTTCTAGTGAGACTGATGGTGTTTTGAATTATTATTTTTCTTTTTGAATTCATAATTTGCAGACTTATAGCAGACGGATCAGTGCAAAAGAAGGAATCGACCACTGAAATGGATGGTAAATACTTTCTTCACCGTTCACTTACAAGCACTAACTAAAAACTAGAGTTACAACTTACAATTATGCCGCGCCCACACTTTGCGACATCTAGCTCTATGTCCTCGATTTGGTTCTTTTGTGGAGCTTTTCGTTTTGATTCGTTCGCGTCTTATAATGCCATGTTATACTTTACCTATGCAAAGGTTTGCACCGAGATGAACGGGCAAAAAAATCGCTATTTGCTATTTTTAGGGTTCCATATTAAATATTATGACAACTTGACTTAATCAAACAGTATGAAAGTAAACTACATGATTTTTATTATATCTTACTGTAATAACATGATTTATGTTATAATAGGTTCACATTTTATGAATACTGTTCGATTGAAGTGAACATTTAGGTAAGCAAATATTTTTATATAAACGTGTGTCTGCCAGTCAAGATGACACAGTTTTAGCTTCTAAATTGCAAAAAACTAAATAAAGTTAGTGGGCAGGCCCTTTCAAGATATCAGTTTTAAATGCAAGCCTTGTTGACTACAGAGAGCGTGTTTTCGGAGTCGTCCAAGACGAGCGCCAGCGGCGTGTCGCTCGCTTCGGGCTACACGCGGCGCCTCGCCGCCTTCCGCAGACAACTCGCGCCCAAAGTGCAGGAGACCGCTGTGAGTATCGCACTAAAACTAAATTGACTTGCCGAAATCTCTGACGAAGATGGCGCGTGCTCGGATTCAGGCGGGACGTCGCGGGTACAATGTGGATCCCGGCGCAAAGCTCGTCGCAGAGGGCGCCAGCCGCTAGCGACGTGATAATTATTGATAATTAAAAATAATTTTGTTTACATGTGATTTTCCGCTACCTATTGCGATATAAACTATCGGCCATCGTTATTAATTTAATGGCAAACATTATCATGCCGTAAGATTATATAAATCAACAATTAGTATGATACTGACTGAGTTTTCAAACTCTATGCCGCACGGCCATGGCAACAGTGCGCCATCTGGCGTGATAAAATGGAAGTTACGCTTTGTCATGGCCATGGCCATCACATGATTCATAGAGACAACGCATTCTCATACATTTTTAGTATTTCATTCCATAACTCATAAGTGTGCAGTAGATAAGTCACATGACTAACTACAGCTCCAGGTCTGGAGGGAGGCTTGTTGTTGCGCTAAATCCAGCCAACTAGCCGCTAGTTGGCTGGATTTAGCGTCCCGTTTCAATGCTGTGTAGCAACCGTAAGGGGATTGTTCACCCCGACCAAGTTAGTTTGCCTATTTCCATTAATCAATAATAATTAGGTGATCTAATTATTACGCAAGCGATTCCCACAAGTACATCAAATCAGTTACAGCATAAATAAGTCATATTATAAAATATATGTGGAGTAATTAACGCTATACTTTGTTTCAGCTGATAGACGATATCCGCGAACAAGGTAATGTGAATAAGATTCTACTGATATACTTATTATCACAATATGTAAATGATTTTGGAGAACGCTCAAGGAGCACACCACGGGTGTGCCCGCGAAATTTTTTTATGGTTTTTCGCGATTTTTAAGCGAATAACACATAATGGACTTATGGCAGTCAAATTGCGGAAATTCCAATATCGTCTTCACGTAAAAATCAGAAATTAGTCGGAGATTTGTGAGTTACTCACTTCAAAATCGATACTCGAACTAATTTCCTAGGAAACACATTTATATGCAAGGATTTTGATATAAACATGTGAAGATGATACTGCCATTCTCGCAAATTGATAGCCATAAGCCTATCATGTCTAATTAGCGTACAAATTGCAAAAAACCACGAAAATTTTGAATTTCGCGGGTAGACTCGTTGATTTCACGTTAATACCACATTTGGTCATTGTTCTTTAGGAAAATAGAGACAACACTCGTGTGGTATACACAATAAAATAGCACGCAACTAATCAGTGGCGCCGCCAGTCAGTTGCTATCCGCTAGCCGGACAAGGCAGACGCTACCGTTTATTTGAGTGCGCTTACTGTTTACAATTGGTGTTTATTATTTATTAATCCCTAAATGTCCTAGTGGACATCACAACTCGTATCGTTTCAGCGCGTCGCTCCAGCGTGTCGCTGCGTGTGGTCACGCTCGGGCTGGAGGAGTCCGTGCCGACGATGGCGCCGTCTGCCATGTCCCGCAAGTCTTTGAGATAACACGTTTATACTCATATCTCGTCAGCCGCCAACAAATTAAACCAAACTAGAGACATTACAGTGCTAAAATATCGAGGCTATACACGGAAAAGAAACCTCAAGATATAAGTACGCATCCGAACAATTTACGTAAACCTTTTTCGTACAAGCAAACAGTAGCGCCATCTGCCAAAATTCTATACGTGGCTATTGAGCGAACTACAGCGTGGCGTTACTGTTGGTGGCAAAATAAGCATTTTGGCACCGATAAACTGACGACATTTTTTAGCGCCACGGAGTTAAAAAGAGAATTTCTTGACAGGAAAACCTATTACGAAAGTATTTTTGTGCTTCCTCGTCGTACCTAACGAGGCTAATCGAGTGCCGGGCGTCCAGTTTAAATGGGGCTTAATGTGAACAAATTGGGCGTAGGTTAGTCGCTCACTGACTAGTTTAACCTTTTTAAGGTTACATACCCAAAGGGTAACAAAGGAACCCTATTACTGAGACTTCGCTGTCCGTCCGTCCGTCTGTCACCAGGCTGTATCTCTTGAACCGTTATAGCTACAGACTTGAAATTATCACATATTATGTATTTCTGTTGCCACTATAACAACAAATACTAAAAAGTAGAATAAAATCAATATTTAAGGGACATACAACAAACGTGATTTTTTGGCTTGTTTTTGCTAGATATTGATAACGGTTACAGGTAGACGCTTCAAATTTTCACAGAATGTTTAGTTATATACTAAATGTAGAAATAAATTGTTAAATTAAAATAAACCAGAAAATTAAGGGTGGCTCGCTTACAATAAACGTGATTTTTATACTCGTTTTTGATTTGGTTGGCAAGGGTGTATAGTTTACTGTAATACTATTGAAAATGAGAATATAGTCTTGATGGTACGGAACCCTCAGTGCGCGGGCCCGACTCGCACTTGACCAATTTTTAGACATTGAGGTCAACTAGATGAGGTTCCCCCTCAAAGTCAAATTTTACTTGAATTATCGCAATTTGGAAGCTAATAAGACCTTGTAAGAGAGTTATGGCGGAAACTACTTGTAAATCTTTTCTTAAAAGTCCTTTTCATGAAATTAAATCCAGTAGGTATCGAGTTCGCCCTGAGTGACAAAATATTCGCTTCTCGGTTCTCGGACTATTTTCCTAAAGTGGTTAACAAATATTTTTAAATAAATATGTGAAGATGATATTTACATTTTACTGGCGCAATTTAGTAACAGTAGGTTGCAACGAACCTTAAGGCTCCACGTACCTACGATGTCTCCACAGAAAGAAATACCAAAATGGGGAAATTGAATGGGGAACGCGTGTTCAATTAACTCTGATTCCAAACAAAAGGTGAAATAATTATAGCGTAACAGTAACATGAACAGAACACTGGGCTGCTAAATTGATGAAATCTTTGTTCAAGTCGCACGTTTTTAGTCGGCCGAGCAAAAATTAGTATCGATTGGGGTCCAATTCAAATCACCCACGGCGTCAGGCCGAATAGAAGCGCCGCGACTTGCCCTTCAGGCAAAAAGAATAATACTAGTAGATTTGCGACCAACCTTATATAAATAAATTGCTAAGAAGACATTTCTTGTAAAATTATATTTCTATTTGATTTATTGCTAAATAAAATTTAAAAATCTAGAAGCTGTATTTAAAGTGCGACGTATATTAAAAAGTATATTATTATTGTATTGTAAAAATTGTAGATCATGAAAATTGGTTGAAAGGATTAGATAATTTTATTTAGATTAACTTGTAATAGGTATTTGTAAAAGATACCATGTTCGGTTTCTATGCAACATTAATTCAAAAACTAGGATATGACGTGCGTTTCTTTGTGTGATATTGGCTTCCGCCTTGTAATTCACCATTGACGAACAGTGGAGTATTTTTAGAGACATTATTGTACTGAATAAAGGCATAAAATATTCTAAGATATGTTGTTTATTTTTACAGCTGTAGAATTAAAATAAAACCTGAAACCATAAAAATGAAACCTATATTATTTAATTTAAAAAAATCACACGGTAAAACATTTTTGCTACAATTTTTCTTTGCTGATTTCATAATATATTTCATAGATTCATTTCACATAAAAACAACAAAACAGTACAAATATTTTTTAATTGCAACATTTCAAAATTCTTAATACCATTGTATTTTCTAGCAGGTAGATAATTATATTATAGGCATATGACAGTGGGAAAGAAATCAAATCATTTGGTGGGATTAAAAAGTTATTGTCATATAGCTACAATGTATTGTTATACTTTTAAAAATTATAAAAGACAAACGTTCATTTACTAAGTGATTGCCTAAATTACCGCCATAAAGTAGTGCTAGATGTTATTTTAGATTTAATTATTTTATATATTTGTCAAAAAAGTAAAAATCCCTGGTACATTACACACACTACAAATAATAAATTATGAAGGCACAAGGACTTTGAAATGATTGGGCTCTGCTTTCTGGAGCCAAGAGCTCAGTAAAGTAAATCTAACATTGACAATTATGAATTCACTACTATTTACTAATAATACATTTAACTAGGTATCATATAATTATACTGTACCCAATGATAATAGTACATTGTCATGATGAAGGATGAAAGGAACTTTGTATATGAGTGTAAATTTGTAAAATCTGCACATCCTTATCATATCATACCAATTACCATGATAAGGTTAGGCCAGATAATTAAAACTTAGGCTAGGCTGTTTTTAAAATTCTACCATGGTTTAATAGAATGAAATTAAAATGTAATTGCAAAAGAAAATGATTGTCTTAAAAACAAATAAATAGTAAACAAAATAATATAAAATTCAATCAAATCTAAAAAATTAAAATAACATTTCAAGAGTCAAGATAATAATTTGTTATTCACAATATTTTAATAGCCCAATTATTGATATGAATAAAATAAAAATATAAATTCTAACACTGTTCTACCAAAAAATTTACAAACTTTAAAACTTTTGGTCTAAGATCCAGAAAATTTTTCAACCCTCACCCATCTACTTATGAGATGAAACCTTTATTACAAAGTATAATATAAAGGAAGTGTAAACTAAAAAAAAATGTTATATAGAAGCCAGATTATTCAAATATCCTTTGCAATTTTTTTCTTGTTGTTTAGTAATTTTTCAAGTAACTTTATATTATGTACTTCCCATTTGTGCTATGGAGGCTTAATGTAAGCCTGTAAGAGTTGTTCGAAACAAAAAATTTAAGTGGTATTTATGTGAACTGATTACATAACAAGAAATGTCAAAAAATGGAGCCTCGCGATTAAATGACTTTGAGTACCATTTAAATACCTAAATTTTCATTCAAGAAAGAAAAACAGGGAGACAAGTACTCATTTTGTTAAACAATAACTTGTTTTTTATAGTACAAAATGGGAAGTATCATTTTTTATGAACAGTAGAAAATAAATTTTTTCAGTTTTCTGTAATATTATAACTTCATTTTAGTTTTCATTAAAACAGAGTTTCATCTGACAAGAAGATATGGGAGAAGGATATTTTAAATTTGGATCCTCTACAATTTTCTATTCAACGAGAAGGACATAGTGGCTGGAATAAGAACTACCAAGGCCAAATAACATTGGAATCTCAATAGTGAGAAGGCCATGCGTAGACCCGTAGTGCTTATCACTAATGCTGCTTAGTGCCCTACCACACTTAAATTCACGCTGCCATATTGGTCTTTCACTAATTTCAAACAGTGTTAGAATATCAAAGTGTCATAAATCTGGGAAACGTAACGGATCTTCCACAAAGTCTTCCGGTATAATAAACAGCTCTTCAGGTAGATTGTCACGAAACTCAAACTTTTGAAATGTGATCTTTGCAGTGACTGTCGGCAAGATAGGGATGTCTATTTTCACAGGAAACCCTTTCGGTAATTTCATGGCGACAAATTGACGTAATTTAGCAAAATGCTTAAAGGGAGCAATGACCTCTAGCACATTTAAGAGCATGTCTACACTTAATGGAAAATCATCGCTCATGGCTATTGTTGCTCTAAAGTTTCTTGATGACTCTTTGTATACAAGCTCTCTACCAAGACTAGGGTACTGTCCTATAGGAGATGATATGTATGATTCCCAATCAACACCACTCTCAGGTGGGGGGTTCAGAGAGGCACGCCTCACTGGCTCTCCATTTGTGTCCAAGTTCTGTGTGTTACCTTTAGTCAAACTTTCTATAATAGCCTTGTTCTTCTGTAAATCATCTGTAGACAAATGCTCCCTTCTTTTTCGGGACTCCAATACGAGGCCCGTAATCGTGTAAATATCACTTTTGTACAAGCCAGCCACAGTCTCCTTGCGATCCTCACGGAAAATCCAACCAGACTGAGCTCTTGAAAAGGCAATGCCCTTGGTGGACATCTGCGCGGCTAGAATATCACTCGACATGAGAATGTCCACTTCATCCTCTATTTCATTTTCTGTCTCCTCATACCGCACACGTTGATAAACTTTGACTTTGTTATCCAGTACTGTCAGAGATTCGCTCGGAGGCTTTTCTCCCTGAAAAATGAACGATATGTCTCCCCTTTCCCATTTCATATCTGTGAAATCAACAAGTGTTGTATCTAGTCTGATTCCAGATCCTGATTTGTAGATCTTGCATACATCTGACGGCAATATTCTGGAAACTAGGGGCACCCATGAGTGGAAGTCCCACTTTAATTCCATATAGAAGTTTTGTATCTGGGACAGCGCTTTGATGAGATCTGGTCTCCTGCATTCCATTTGCTCTCGTGCCTGCTGTTTGAGTTTACGTACCAGGGAAGAGATGGTCTGGCGGTCTCCATAACTAATAGCTTCGGCGAGTGGTGACCACCCAGCAAAGTTTTTCACCTTAACGGGCGCGCCGTGAGCCAGCAACAACTGCACGCACTCCTTGCGGCCCAGCATCACAGCGAGGTGCAGCGCCGTGTTCCCGTGCTTGTCCTTCCGCGTCACATCGTGGAATCGCAGTAAGGCAGAGAGTTTCCGCACGTCGCCTCCAAACACACACTCGTGCAGTGGATATGTGTCACAGGTACAAATCATAGCAGACATTTCGCAATAGCAGATTTTTTAACTCATCACTATCAGTTGGTTGTTCCTCAAAAATATAACAAAGATATATCGTCTAATCAACGAGATAAGATTAAAATATGCTGAAGCCTCGCAGAAGCTATCACACTATCATTTTCCTTCTTAAACTCATAGTTGTAAATGTATTTTGAAGAAAATAATTCTGTTGAGTTGTATTTAAGAGAGAACCGTCATTTTTTATTTAGTAACGTTATAATTAATTTATCAAAAATGAATAAAAAATACAAACTCGTCTGAAATTGACTGAAAGAAAACGACAAACGAGTTGACAAATGACAATTTGAGTTTTGACTGTTGACATTTGACAATTTGAATTTACATGAGTTTTTTTTTTACATGAGTTATTGACATGAGTATTGACATTTAAAACCACAGACTATATGATGAAATCCAAGGATGAAATGGTGATGAATCCTCAGATCAATCAGTAACCATAGATCGTTGTACCTATAACGTTGTATGTGCGTTGTATTATGCATAGAGATAGTAAAAGAAAGATAGTAAAGATATATACATATATATATACTAGTAGGGCGCGTGAGTGCGCGGGCCACATGTGGCCCGCGTGCAGTCTTCCCGCCTATAAAGGTATCGCCGTCATCTCCATCGCCAATTGGAATCCGATTGGCAGTGGGCTTAAAAAATGACTATCTAAATTTTCTATCCATCGAATAGACCTTTCGGTCCTGATCAGCTCTTGTCAAGAAACCGTTCTTCCATCTTTTATACTTTCCGAGAAATCGACGGAATTCGTATGGCGGCCATTTTGAATCCGCCATTTTGAATTTTTTTTCAGCTAACTGCCAATTGGATGACATTTCAAATGACATTTGGTCGAGCACCCCCCACCTATCTCTAATACCCTTGGCTGTGCTCTTCATCCGTCTCCGAAATCCTCAATCATCAGCTCTCTCCGTATTTTTCCTCCGAATGAATTTTTCTCTTCTATACGAAATGGTAATTGAAAAAAATTTTTTTCATACAAAATTGTTCAGGAGAGGTGATCAATCAGTCAGTCAGTGAATCAGTACAAGCAGCTATATATATATTAACTAGTTTTTCGCGTGGGGGCGCGGCCCGCTAAAGCGGACCGCGTAACTGCTTGGAGCAATTTACGTGGTTGCTCATACTCGGATTTTACAAAAAGTCCGTATTTCGATTTTTTCCGAAAAATGGGGTAATTTTTTTCACCAATTTACAGCCCGAGTCTATATTATACAGTCGGCTTATAACTGTAGGCGAAACACTAAAAAATTATCAGCCTCGACTTTTCGTTTCGGATCTGTGGCATCTCGGTTTGAGGTAGAAAAATGAAAATTTTTGAAAACACTACAGGTCGGCCGCCATCTTGTTTTTCCAAAATTTTCTTCTTCTTCTAAAAATCATTTATTCATTTCCTCAAGCACTGCAACTATGAACGTAATCGGTTGGAAAACAAAGAAGTTACGAAAGTAACGTCGGCCGCCATTTTGTTTTTCTGAAATGTCAAAATTTTTCCCTTTTCCTATGTCGGCCTCAAACACTTCTCCCTTACATCATTATATCATTTTCAGTCACTTTCTAGAGGAACAATGTCAATTTTCATATAGCTCCTAATCGCCATACAAATAAGTATGAAAAAAAAAATTCCGCCAGTTTGTAATTTTTTTTATTTTGCTACATAGACTTCCTTATCCTGCTCTTCTATTGCTATGAAACCACTTTTCTATCTTTCATACTTTCTGAGATAGACACCGACGAAATTTGTATGGCGGCCATCTTTTTTTCGCCATTTTGAAAATTTTTTCAACTCACTGGCAATTACATGAGGTTTCGAATGACATTTGGTCGAGCACCCCCCACCTATCTTCAATACCCTGGCTGAGCCCTTCACCCGTCTCCGAAATCGTCAATCATCAGCTCTCTCCATATTTTTCACCGAGTCATTTTTTGACTTGTATACGAAGCCACAAAAGAAAAAAAATTTGTTCATACAAAATTTTACAGGAGGACATTTTGGGGAAAATCACGAAAACTACCCCAAATGTGGCAACACTGCTTTTGTGTTTCGATATTGCCCGTCGAGTTACACAGTCGGTTGATACATGTCGACTTTCCGAAATGTGGCCAAGTGCCTCAAAAACACGATCAAAATATTCAAAAAAATTAAATGAATACAAAATGGCCGCCACCGCATTTCACAGAAATATTTTACATAGTTTAGTACTTTTCCCAGTAACTACAGGATATGCCACTTCGTATGACATTTAAATTTTTCATCTCGCTCGCACCCAGGCGACATGATGGCCCCTGAAAAGTGACCATGTCGAAAATCACTTTTTCTTTGATAGATTCCAGTGTTGCCAGTGCTTGATCACAAAAATACCCAAATGTCATTTGTACGCGTAAGACACGTGGTCGCTCATACTCAGATTTCGCAAAAAGTCCGTATTTAGATTTTTTACTTTTTGGGGAAAATCTCGAAATTTCCCGAAAAATGGGGTAATTTTTTTCCCGCCACTCAATACTTTGAGTCTGTACACACAATCGCCCCATGAAAGTCGAAACGCTCCGATGTTGCCAACTGTGAGAAATTCGAATTTAAAAATCGCGTTTTTTCGTACTTCACACTGATTGGCCGCCAGAACAGCCGCCATCTTGGAATTTCAAAAATTACTCCCGTTTGTTAAAATTCAGAATGATTGTGAGCGAAAAAAAAAAAACTATCACCCTCGAGTACCCAGTTTAGGATCTGTGGCGCCGCGGTTTGGGGTCGAAAAATGAAAAATTTTAAAACGCCACAGCTCGGCCGCCATCTTGTTTTTCCAAATTTTTCCAATTTTTCTAGAAACTATTTACTCATTTCCTCGAGTGCTGCGACTTTGAACGAAATCGGTTGGAAAACAAAAGAGTTACGAAAGTGACGTCGGCCGCCATCTTGTTTTTCTGAAATGTCATAATTTTTCCCTAGTCGACTCCCGCACCCGAACACATCTCCCGTACATCATTATATCGTTTTCCGTCTCCTTCTGGGAGAACAATTATGTCAATCAGTGAGTCAGTCAGTCAGTCAGTGGTAATCGAGCTATATATAGTATAATTATAATTATAATAAATAGCTAGTTTTTTGCGTGGGGGTGCGTAACTGCTTAGAACAATTTACGTGATCGCTCATATTTGGATTTTGCAAAAAGTCCGTATTTCGATTTTTCCCGAAAAATGGGGTAATTTCTTTTTCACCAATTTTCACTCCAAGGCTATACGTACGATCACCCCATAAACGTCCAAATGTTTTGATGTAGCCAACTGTGACAAAGAACTAAACCGTCTCGGTTTGAGGTAGAACAATGAAAATTTTTAAAACACTACAGCTCAGCCGCTATCTTGTTTTTCCAAATATTTCTACGTTTTCTAAAAACCATTAACTCATATCCTCAAGTACTGCGAGTTTGAACGCAATCGGTTGGAAAACAAAAAAGTTTTGAAAGTCATGTAGGCCGCCATCTTGTTTTTCTGAAATGTCATAATTTTTCCTTAATCCAATCCCGCACTCAAACACATCTCCCATACATCATTGTATCGTTTTATTGTCTGTTTTTAGGAGAACAATGCCAATTTGCTTATAGCTCCAAATCGCCATACAATTTAGTATGAAAATAAACCTAAAAGTGACCATGTCGAAAATCACTTTTACTTTGATAGATTCCAGTGTTGCCAGTGCTCGATCACAAAAATACACAAATGTCATTTGTACGAGTAAGACACGTGATCGCTCATACTCGGATTTCGCAAAAAGTCCGTATTTCGATTTTTACTTTCTGGGGAAAATCTCGAAATTTCCCGAGAAATGGGGTAATTTTTTTCCCCCACTTTATACTTCGAGTCTATTCACACAATCGCCCCATAGAAGTCGAAACGCTCCGAGGTTGCCAAGGGGGTGAAATTTGAATTTTAAAATTGCGTTTTTTCATACCTCAGACTGATTGGCCGCCAGAAGAGCCGCCATCTTGGATTTTCAAAAATTACTACCATTTCTTCAAAATTCAGGATAATTGTAAGCAAACCAAGAAAAAACTATTATCATCGAGTACTCCGTTTAGGATCTGTGGCGCCGCGGTTTGGGGTCGAAAAATGAAAAATTTTAAAACACCACAGCTCGGCCGCCATCTTGATTTTCCAAATTTTTCCAATTTTTCTAGAAATCATTTACTCATTTCCTTGAGTGCTGTGACTTTGAACGAAATCGGTTGGAAAACAAAAGAGTTACGAAAGTCACGTCGGCCGCCATCTTGTTTTTACGAAATGTCATAATTTTTCTTTACTACACTTCCGCACCCAAATACATCTCCCATACATCATTGTATCTTATTCTATCTGTTTCCAGGAGAACAATGACAATTTTCCCATAGCTCCTAATCGCCATACAAATTTAGGGCATGTAATATCGGACGATTTTCAATTCCGATACTAATTTTCGATATCGGACCTCAATATCGGAATTCCGATATTAATATCGGAATTGCATATTTTTCGTTGTAAAGTTTTAAGTTGGATCATCGGGCAAAATAAACATAATAGAAAACAATCAAATCCTTTAATAAAGTACAAAACTTAGTTTTTATTATTTCTGTCTAAGTATCATATCAAATTGTAGCATTATCCTATCTTACTTTAATTAAACATAAAACAACTCAAAATTAACATAAAAGTAAAATTTGCAAGCAAAATCGAAATAATTAGGAACAAAACTCAGTCTTTATAATTTCTGTTCAAATACTAAATCACAATTCACAGTGTTACATTATCCTATCTTACTTTAATTAAACTAACTCAAAATCAACATAAATTTAAAATTAGCATATAAAATCACAATAATTTGGAACAAAATATTAATCATGGCTAGGTATACCTGTCTATTTAGTTTTATATGTACGCTTTTCTTGATAATATGTTCTTAAAAACAACAAAGCATCAAGCATTTTATCAGATAGAGAACTTCGTATTTTGTTACAAAAATACCCAGCAGACGAAAACACACGCTCACTCTCAACACTGGTAGGCAAAATGGATGCAAGTTACGTGTATGCCTGCGTCAAATAAACACCTCTTTCTCCTTTATTGTCATATATTGCTTTCTCCGTCATTACAAACCCCATAAGATCAAATTCGCCAGACGCAGGCATTGCCTTCTTTATTTCTTTGCATTTTTCTAGTTTTTTATCGAATTCTTGTTGCAATGTCAGCTTACTCGTTGTAGCGAGACGAGGAGCTAGGGGATCATCATCGTCATCAAAAGATGAAACAGCCGTCGTCGTCCTTAGGTTTTCTTTATATTTGAGGCGTTTTAACATGCTGACGATAACATGACATATTTGCTCGCTTGTGGGTTTGAGAAATGTATCATCTTCTGAGTCACTGTAAAAATCTTCGGCGTCATGAAGGTAATGTAATACTCCTGCGATAAAAAGTCTTCTTTCTTTTATTCGGTTTCGTAAGTTCATAGCGAGACTTGAACTCAGATATGTATTTTGCTGGTCGAGTTTATTTAGCATCAATTTAAGTGCTGTGTCTGCTGTATACAGAGTGGCATCACGTCGGCAAATAGATAGTACAGTAATTTTTACCACTTCCAAACTATTATGCATTTCGGTAAGTGTCTGAATTTCTCCATCTGTGAAAGATACATCTGATTTTATGTCGATAAGGAGCTTGAAAATGCAGTCTTTCATTTTTAGGAATGAACCTATCATGTCATTCATGCTGGACCATCTTGTTCGACAGTCTAACTGCAACTGGATGTTTTCACGAAACTCTTTAGTGAGGTAAGCTCTTAGAGCATCGGCTTTGAGAGGTGACTTTTTGATCGATCTTATGAGACGTCGAACTTTGCCAATTACTTCTTTATACAATCTTGGATCAGCAGTACGAGCTCTTGTATTTTCTACTTCGAATCCATCACCCTCTGTAGACAAATCATTATCAATGTCGCTTTCTGAATCTGAGCGGTTTGTGGAGTCATGGTGATAAGATGATTCTATTTCAGCTTCGTCTTCCGTCGTTTTATATAAGGTATCTATAACGGCGAGCTGAATTCCGTGGGCGAGGCAAATTTGATGGTGGCCGGGTATGTATGAACCCATTTTTTTCATGACGCTGGCGCCATCGGTTGTTTGACTAACAATATCCTCCTCAAGAACGATACTGAACTTGGCAAGGTGCTCGCGCATTGTAGTTAGAGCTACTGTAGCTGTCATAGATCCCGTTATTTTAACTAGTCCAAGATTCTTGAATTCGAATCCTCCAAAAGCTCTGCAATGAAGATTTATGTTCATGTATCTCCTGTTTCTAAGAGAGGTCCACTCGTCTAGGGTTAGTGTAAATCTTTCTCCGTGTTCTTTCATGGACGCTATGATTTTCACTGTTTCACATTTGAGTTGTTCGGCATGTTCGAAAACCATTTTTGAAATAGTGTTTGCTGTTTTAAGTAAATCGTATCCACTTTTTTTAAAAAGTTGTCGAAGATCTTGGCTTTCAGAAAAAAATCGGAAACTTGCGCGATTTAAAGCAGTCATTCGAGAAATAACAGCTTCTATTGAATCTGAAGACTTGAAGTAATCAGTCAGTTTTCGTTTTTTAAGTGTTGTCGTCGGCTCGAGTGATACTGATGTGCTTGGAGTGGTACTAGTCGCGGTTGAAGAAGGTTCATCTGTAGAGTCACCAACAGCAGCAATGTTCAAGTGCATCGTACGTAAATGTGTGTGCAAGCCAGTAGTAGAATCACCGGTGGTTTTTAATTTTTTTAAACATATCTGGCATTTAGCGGTTTGGCCGTCATCGGATCGATGAAAATGATCCCATAGATTTGATGAGCGTTTCTTTGTAAACTCTGTGTAAATATCCTTCTTTTTCGATGAAGCCCTGTAAAGAAAATAAAATAATTCAAACATACCTTAATTATCGAACTTCTATTTAACGAAAAACTTTAATGTGTAGAAATTATTATTAATGTTAAATTAAATTGTTACCTAAGACGTAATGAAAACTCAAAACTGAATAATACTCTATAATAAAATCCAATCATCAGCAAAAAAACTTAAACGTAACACTATTTATATTAATTGAAATATGTAAATAACACTATAAAACACTGTAGTTTTCGTCTTATTTCAAATTTGAATGTCGTACATACAAGAGGCAAGACACGCTCAAAAATACAAATAGGTATCTGTGTTTAGAGTTTAGACGGTTAATTAAATACACAAACCCTCATAGTAATAAAATCTTCTTACACATCCGTGTAACGCATGAATAGTTAAGCACAGTATTTGGGTTACACACACGCATGCTATGCCGTCTTAGAACAAATCAAGTCGAACCCATACAAACTAGCGATAACTAGCGGTCGTAGTTGAATTAAGTAGCAGTGTTGCTATAACTAAAACGATATTTTACCTAAAATGTTTTTTTAACATGGCCACATTGTAAACATACGTCAAGTCGTCAAATAACAAAAAAAAAAGATGTCCGCGAATGTAAAACCTTCCGTTCACCATTGTTTTCTGGTTTTATGATTTTGAGTTGGTTTTGCTTTCGTTGTCGTCACTCGTCATTAGTGCCGCGCCAACGCATCTATATTCTATTGATTTGTATTCACGGCTTTCCGCGTCGAGTTGAATTATGCTCCGCATAAGTGTAGAGAAATTGGACTCATTTTAATGTTACAGAGAAATTGGACTCAAGTTTATAGTGTTAAGTTTCAATATGTCTTTTATGTCGTGTTGCGTTGTAAATTGCTTCGTTAAACATGGACATGGTATGTAAACAGTTTGATGAAATGAATTAGGTTAGGTGTGTGATGTGATTATTTCACGATCTAGAATTAACGCATTTGTTTCCTTTTTTATAGGAGTGCCTCTTCACCGGTTTCCCAATCCCACCACGGATCAAGAACGGTTCAAAGAATGGGTACGCAAAATCGGCGGAGAAGTTGCAACCTTAGAACAATCTTTCGTGTTCAAGAATAGACGAATTTGTCATAAACATTTTGATAGAAAGTATTATGGATCTAAAAACCGGCTGAGTAAGATTGCTGTACCATCGATTTGTGTGCCAGGTATAATATTTATAAGTATTTCCGTCTTCAAAGAGCTCTATTAGGATACTCCGAGATACTCAATCACACTAGTCACTACAGTATGAAGATTGAAAAATCCTCACCGGTAAGAAAACATGGGAATAAGGGGTGACTATTCCCATATCTTTGTATTTTAATAGACTTAGAACTAAAGTAGAAAGACAAAATAAGTATAATATGATAGTAATAATGCCTTATGTATATGTCGCAAGCGGATTGCATAAATGACCACATTACATTACAGCTAGCTGTTTTGTATTGAAAAAATCGCCACAATATAAAACAGCCCTGGCTTTAACAGCTGTAGTAAGGAGATTTATGCAATTGGCCTACAATAATATACACATTACGATCATAATATAATTAATAAATATCTGGGTTCAACCGAGCTTTGCTCGGTAGTATATCTATCGACCAAGA
Organism: Coenonympha glycerion; assembly: GCA_963855885.1. Classification (NCBI taxonomy): domain Eukaryota; kingdom Metazoa; phylum Arthropoda; class Insecta; order Lepidoptera; family Nymphalidae; genus Coenonympha; species Coenonympha glycerion. The sequence continues at coordinate 12,426,300 of OY979630.1, read as the reverse complement.
GATGGCAGCAGTAGTCATATTTTTTTTGGTAAATGCGACATTTTCTAAAAATGAAGCCTAGCTAGATGGATTTATCGCCCCCAAAACCCCCTGTATACTAAATTTCATGAAAATCGTTCGAGCCGTTTCCGAGATTTGGATTATATAGAAATATATATATATACAAGAATTGCTCGTTTAAAGGTAAGGATAATAATAATTATTATTATTATTAATTAAAATGAGGTTTAATTTTTGTTTCAGATGTGAATTTACCCGTCTCACATGACCAAAACATACCACCTCATAATCAACCAATAGAGTCACTTGAACCATGTGTTGCAAATGATGTACCAATTGTTGCTAGTACTAGCAAAGACTGCAATGAACCTGTTACTCTCCTACCAGAGATTCTAACGCATGTGACTGCAGCCCCATCAAGGAGATCAGGTAAATTTCCAAGTTACATAATAGAATATAATTATTAAGCTATATTGACTATATTAGTATATAAACTTATGCATGTTAAAACATTTCAAATAGATCCAGAGTTCCTAAGAAAGCTTTTGTAGATAACTGCCAACAATTTTATTTTAAAATTATGGCACAGTATGAGACACTTGGATTCAAGCAAGAGGTCCTGGGTTCAATTCCCAGCGTAGCCTACTTCAGAATTTCATAGCATCTAATTTCGGTTAGATCTGGTCTGGTGGGAGGCTTCTTTGGCTGTGGTTGGTTATCATCTTACCGGTTAAAACGCATCTCCAACTGGTAGAGTAACCATTAATTAGCCAAATTAATATTATTAAATCTTTAGCAGCATCTTGACTTATCATTAGGTGAAATTATGTTTTAACCCTAATACAGTTATTACTCGTACGTAATAATATTTGGTTAACAATTTTGTATGCAATAATTAAATGTGATGTATTTTATTTTTTTACAGTTTCTATGACACCTTATGAACTGAAGCTTAAGGAAATAATTACAAATTTAAAGAAGCAAGTGCGCAGAACCAAGTTGACAAATAAGTCATTCAGGCAACGGTTAAATTTGGCTAAGAAAAGTGCTAAACATGTTGCAATCAGTTATATGAATAGAACTTTGACAAAGTCAGCTAAAACATTTATTCAAATGCAATTGAAACAAAAAAGCAGCAATTCATTATTATGAAAAAAATAAAAACAAAAAGAAATTGTGAAAAGCATGATTTATTAATTTCATTTCAGTGTAAAATAAATTATGTCAATTTTTATGTATTGTTTTTCTTTTAAATTCCTTGATTCCTAAAAATAAATAAAAATAAAAATAGTGGTTTGGTAGTATAGTATGTAGGTACCTACTACGTATGTAGGTACGTCGCGTATTAACTATGACCACTAGATGGCGTTATTCCAAGAACCATAAATCGGCTTGAGACGTACATCTATTTCAGGTACATACATACTTATCTATGCACACACGTTACACAGGGTTTATACAGAGCTCTACTAATAATCAAATGACAATGACATTTATGACTTGTGTAACTAAAATCGCGTTATATACCATAGACTGTAGACTCAAAGGAAAACGTTCAGGAATTAATTAACACGCTATCTGATGTTCGGGCACAAGTTCGGGTGTTGATGACAAAAATTTATGCAAAAGTTATGTTTTTATGAACCTGGTAATTATAATTGGACACAAAATTGATATTTAAACATTTCAAAATCTATACAATCAGTAGAGTACGTGAATTTCGTTAAACACAGATACCTATTTGTAAGGATTAAAAACGAAGTAGAGTCATCTTCTGGCAACGTTGCACATTAGTCACTCAAAACACAAACACGTCTTCACTCACTATACGCTCATTGATGACTGAAAGGATCACAAAACGCTTGATATGTATGCGAATGAGTGAATAAACGATAGATGCACTCAGTGAAAGAGTGAGACATACAACGCTACAAGAATGGCAGCTCTTGTATCGTGTACTGTGCGCGGCGGGGTATGTGTGCGTGCTGCATAGTCAGCGAGCTGGCAACAGCTAAGTTTTATGAACTTTTATGGTACCTACACAGATAATTATTATTATGAATATTTTACAACTCTAGCCGACAATGACGCGCTTAAAAAGCTTAATTTTTTACTTAAACAGAATTTTCTTTGGTTCCGATATTACGATATTAACATCATCGGTATCGGAATTTTCATATCGGAACATTCGGTCCGAGATTCCGATATTATGATATCACGAGATTCCGAGATTCATGCCCTACATACAATTTAGTATGAAAAAAAAAATATTCCGCCATTTTGAATTTTTTTTCTTCCAATAGATATACCTTCTCTTCCTGATATTCTCTTGCTAAGAAACCACTTTTCTATCTTTCATACTTTCTGAGACAGACACCGCCGAAATTTGTATGGCGGCCATCTTTTTTTCGCCATTTTGAAAATTTTTTCAGCTCATTGGCAATTGCACGAGGTTTCGAATGACATTTGGTCGAGCACCCCTCACCTATCTTCAATACCCTGGCTGTGCTCTTTACCCGTCTCCGAAATCCTCAATCATCAGCGCTCTCCATGTTTTTCACCGAGTCATTTCTTGACTTCTATACGAAGCCATAGGTGAAAAAAAAATGTTCATACAAAATTTTACAGGAGGACATTTTGGGGAAAATCTCGAAAAGTAACCCAAATGTGGCAACACTGCTTATATATTTCGATACTACCCGTTGAGTTACACAGTCGGTTGATACATGTCGACTTTCCGAAATGTGGCCAAGTGCCTCAAAAACACGATCAAAATTTTCAAAAACAGAAAAAAATACAAAATGGCCGCCACCTCAATTCACAGAAATATTTTATAAGGTTTCGTATTTTTCCCAGTAACTACAGGATATAGCGCACCTGATGACGTTTTAATTTTTCATCTCGCTCGCACCCAAGCGACACGATAGCCCCTGAAAAGTGACCATGTCAAAAATCACTTTTACTCTGATAGATTCTAGTGTTGCCAATGCCGGGTGACAAAACTACCCAAATGTCATTAGAACGAGTAGGACGCGTGGTCGCTCATACTCGGATTTCGCAAAAAGTCCGTATTTCGATTTTTTACTTTTTGGGGAAAATTTCGAAATTTCCCGAGAAATGGGGTAATTTTTTTCCCCCACTCAATACTTCGAGTCGAAACTCACAATCGTCCCATAGAAGTCGAAACGCTCCGATGCTGCCAACTGTGAGAAATTCGAATTTTAAAATCACATTTTTTCGTACTTCACACTGATTGGCCGCCAGAACAGCCGCCATCTTGGATTTTGAAAAATTACTCCCGTTTTGTCAAAATTCAGGATAATTGTGGGCGAAACAAGAAAAAATTGACATCTTCAACCACCCCGTTTAGGATCTGTGGCGCCGCGGTTTGGGGTCGAAAAATGAAAAATTTTAAAACGCCACAGCTCGGCCGCCATCTTGTTTTTCCAAATTTTTCCAATTTTTCTAGAAACCATTTACTCATTTCCTTGAGTGCTGCGACTTTGAACGAAATCGGTTGGAAAACAAAAGAGTTACGAAAGTGACGTCGGCCGCCATCTTGTTTTTCTGAAATGTCATAATTTTTCCCTAGTCGACTCCCGCACCCGAACACATCTCCCGTACATCATTATATCGTTTTCCGTCTCCTTCTGGGAGAACAATTATGTCAATCAGTCAGTCAGTCAGTGGTAATTGAGCTATATATAGTATAACTAGTTTTTCGCGTGGGGGCGCGGCCCGCTAAAGCGGACCGCGTAACTGCTTGGAGTAATTTACGTGGTCGCTCATACTCGGATTTTGCAAAAAGTCCGTATTTCGAATTTTCCCTAAAAATGGGGTAATTTTTTAAACCACCCAAGATCTGTAAAAATTCAGGATCGTTATAGGCAAAACACAAACATTATCAATCAATCCCGGGTTGAGTGAGGTAGAAAAATGAAAAATTTGAAAACACCACTGCTCGGCCGCCATCTTGTTTTTCCTAATTTTTCCATTTTTTCTAAAAACCGTTTTCTCATTTCCTCGAGTTCTGCGAATTTGAACGAAATCGGTTGGAAAACAAAAGAGTTACGAAAGTCACGTCGGCCGCCATCTTGTTTTTCTGAAATGTCATAATTTTTCCGTACTCTACTCCTGCCCATAGACACATTTTCCATACATCATTCTATCGTTTCCTATCTGTTTGCAGGAGAACAATGACAATTTTCTTATAGTTCATAATCGCCATACAAATTAGTATGAAAAAAAAAAATTTCGCCATTTTAATTTTTTTTTTCTTTCTATAAACAAACCCTCTCATCCTGATCATCTTTTGCTAAGAAACCACTTTTCTATCTTTCATACTTTCTGAGATAGACACCGACGAAATTTGTATGGCGGCCATCTTTTTTTCGCCATTTTGAAAAATTTTTCAGCTCATTGGCAATTGCACGAGGTTTCGAATGACATTTGGTCGAGCACCCCCCACCTATCTTCAATACCCTGGCTGTGCTCTTCACCAGTCTCCGAAATCCTCAATCATCAGCTCTCTCCATATTTTTCGCCGAGTCATTTCTAGACTTCTATACGAAGCTATTAGTGGAAAAAAAATTGTTCATACAAAATTTTACAGGAGGACATTTTGGGGAAAATCACGAAAACTACCCCGATTGTGGCAACACTGCTTTTATATTTCGATACTGCTCGTTGAGTTACACAAAAGGTTCATACATGTCGACTTTCCGAAATGTCGCCAACTGCCTCAAAAACATGATCAAAATTTTCGAAAAACAAGAAAAAATACAAAATGGCCGCCACCCCATTCCACATTAATATTTTACATAGTTTCGTATTCTTCCCAGTAATTACAGGATATACCGCTCCCGATGACGTTTCAATTTTTCATCTCGCTCGCACCCAGGCGACATGATGGCCCCTGAAAAGTGCCCATGTCGAAAATCACTTTTACTTTGATAAATTCCAGTGTTGCCAGTGCTCGATCACAAAAATACTCAAATGTCATTTGTACGAGTAAGACACGTGGTCGCTCATACTCGGATTTCGCAAAAAGTCCGTATTTAGATTTTTTACTTTTTGGGGAAAATCTCGAAATTTCCCGAAAAATGGGGTAATTTTTTTTCCTCCACTCATTACTTTGAGTCTGTACACACAATCGCCCCATACAAGTCGAAACGCTCCGATGTTGCCAACTGTGAGAAATTCGAATTTTAAAATCGCGTTTTTTCGTACTTCACACTGATTGGCCGCCAGAACAGCCGCCATCTTGGATTTTTAAAAATTACTCACATTTTGTCAAAATACAGGATAATTGTGGGCGAAACAAGCAAAAATTGACATTTTCAACCACCCCGTTTAGGATCTGTGGCGCCGCGGTTTGGGGTCGAAAAATGAAAAATTTTAAAACGCCACAGCTCGGCCGCCATCTTGTTTTTCCAAATTTTTCCAATTTTTCTAAAAACCATTTACTCAATTCCTCGAGTGCTGCGACTTTGAACGAAATCGGTTGGAAAACAAAAGAGTTACGAAAGTCAAGTCGGACGCCATCTTGTTTTTCTGAAATGTCATAATTTTTCCCTAGTCATCTCCCGCACCCGAACACATCTCCTTTACATCATTATATCATGTTCCGTCTCCTTCTGGGAGAACAATTATGTCAATGAGTGAGTCAGTCAGTGAGTGGTAATCGAGCTATATATATTATAATAATAAATAATATTATATATATAATAATTATATATATATAAATAATATCTTATATATATAAATATAAAAGTGCGATCAAACATTTTTGTTAAGCTAAAATGAGACTTATTGCTTTCAAATTAGAGTAGCTATTCCCTTACATCCTGTCCTGTCCTGGTCCTGGGCGAGAACGATCCCTCTGGTACTGTGTCCTTGTCTAACATCTTGCCATCTCAACTAAATATTGGCTTTGGTAGAAATGGTGGAAAAAAAAATATAGTTTGCTTTTATTATGATTCACCAAAACGAACATACACAAACTTTTAAAATTATTTTATTATATCTCCAGTTAATATAATTATTAATTTATGTAAATAATAATTATTGCGTTCTACCCACATAAAAATAATTCATTCCAACTGAGTAAAGTAGTTCTTAAATGTTCACGACTGGTAATACCAAATGCAAGATGGTGGTTTTTTCAAAAACATCAATCATATCCTGTAGGGAAACAACACGAATTGTGTGGATCAAAGATTTTTTTACTCGCGTATCTATAAGTTAGGTAAATACGGTACGGTAGACAAGGAGATGTATAAAAGTAATCTAACGTCATTTTTGTTTTTAAGCTATTGCATAGCTTCTATCGCGGGCTTTAACGGTGCAGACCGAATACAGAAATTTCGTAACGAAAATAACCTGGTACTCCTAGTGTAGAGCTTTTGGTACTAGGCTATCATGAAAGCAGAGAGCGCAACTCCACAACTTTTTAGTTTTTAGTTTGCCATCTATTTTTTTTTTAGTTTGATGGGCAGGGGTGGTTAGTATACTGAAAAATACTATGCGTAGGTAGGCTATTATGCGTATATTTATTTTCAGAGGTTGTCGTTATGATTCGAAGATTAAATCTTACGCACGTATCACACATCATTCTTTTTTTCACGCTTAAACATTACTTTTTTTATATAATATTTTTGGTTATATAATATCTTTGATTTTTGGTTTTAGGTTTTTGATTTTAATTTTGGTACTGTAATTTTACGTCGGTGCCATATACATACCATAGTATTCTTATGAATATATGACATTAATTGAAACAAAAAAAATATTTATTTTTATCCTACAATATACATAATCAAAGTTTTTATCAATGATTCAATGATTTTTATATTTTATAGACACTATGGAAATAATCACATTGACAGTATATGTTTGACATCTGTGTGGCATTTACGAAGATAGCTTCAGTAAAATTTTCGAATTTAAATTCTCTCGAAAACAATACAAGTAAGTACATTGAAAGTAACATTATAAGTAACACAGTAACATTGTAAGTCAGTCAGTTATCATTTTAAATGAATACTTGAATTCCCTTCCAAATTATGGAAAATATATTTTGCTTGCTTTAAAACAAGTAAAAAGGTATACAACCTTTGATCAGGTATATTATAGTACTAGTAGGGCGCGTGGGAGCGCGGGCCACATGTGGCCCGCGGGCTGTCTTCTCACCTATGAAAGAATCGCCGTCATCTCCATCGCCAATTGGAATCCGATTGGCAGTGGGCTAAAAGAATTACCTCGGAGCACGGTCATGGATTTAAAGATACTTAAGGGCTGTTTGAATAAAAAAATACACTGAACCTCATCCGATGAGGTTCAGTGTATTTTTTATTGAAACAGCCCTTAACTACCTTTAAATCCATGACCGTGCTCCTCAATCATCATCCAAATGTAGACCATCATCTCTTCTCATACTTTTCATGGTTTTTCATAGGCCTTGTTTATTGTAGCATTCACATTTTCCATGGAAAAATAAATTCAACCACTTTGAATTTTTTTCATTCATCCCGTAGTCCTTGAGATTCTAATCACGTCTTGCAAAGAAACCACTCTCTTATCTTTTATACTTTCCGAGATAGAAAAACAGGAAATTTGTATGGCGGCCATCTTGAATCCGCCATTTTGTTTTTTTTTTCAGCTAACTGCCAAGTGGATGACGTTTCGAGTTACATTTGGTCGAGCACCCCCCACCTATCTTCGATACCCTGGCTGTGCTCTTCACCCGTCTCCGAAATCCTCAATCATCATCTCTTTCCATATTTTTCCCTAGTGATTCTCCGAAAAACCATATCAAAACCTTGCATAGTTACCAACTTTTAGTCAATATTCCCCATACATTTTCTATGGAAAAAAATATTCCGCCATATTGGATTTTTTTTCTAGCCATCAAATAGACCTTTGGGTCCTGATCAGTTCTTGTCAAGAAACCGTTTTTCCATCTTTTATACTTTCCGAGAAATCGACGAAATTCGTATGGCGGCCATTTTGAATTCACCATTTTGAATTTTTTTTCAGCTAACTGCCAATTGGACGACATTTTAAATGACATTTGGTCGAGCACCCCCCACCTATCTCCATTACCCTTGGCTGTGCTCTTCACCCGTCTTCGAAATCCTCAATCATCAGCTCCCTCCGTATTTTTCTTCAAATTGAATTTTTTTCTTCTATAAGACCCCATCCGTGAAAAAAAAATTTTTCATACAAAATTGTTCAGGAGAGGTGATAATCAGTCAGTCAGTGAATCAGCACAAGCAGCTATATATATATTAACTAGTTTTTCGCGTGGAGGCGCGGCCCGCTAAAGCGGACCGCGTAACTGCTGGGAGCCATTTACTTGGTCGCTCATACTCGGATTTTGCAAAAAGTGGGTATTTAGATTTTTCCCCAAAAATGGGGTAATTTTTTTTCACAAATCGACACCCGAAGTCTATACGTACGATCACCTCATAAACATGCAAATGTTCTGATCTTGTCAACTGTGACAAATTTGAATTAAACGGTTTGAGGTAGAACAATGAAAATGTTGAAAACACTAAAGCTCAGCCGCCATCTTGTTTTTACAAGATTTTCCATTTTTTCTATAATCAATTTACTCATTTCCTTCAGTACTGCGAGTTTGAACGAAATCGGTTGGAAAACAAAAGAGTTACAAAAGTCACGTCGGCCGCCATTTTGTTTTTCCGAAATGTCATAATTTTTCCCTACTCCAATCCTGCACTCAAACACATCTCCCATACATCATTCTATCGTTTCCTATCTGTTTGCAGGAGAACAATGACAATTTTCTTATAGTTCATAATCGCCATACAAATAAGTATGAAAAAAAAATTTCGCCATTTTGATTTTTTTTCTTTTCAATAAATAGATCTCTTCGTCTTGATCATCTTTTGCTGAGAAACCACTTTTCTATCATTCATACTTTCGGAGATAGACACCGACGAAATTTGTATGGCGGCCATCTTTTTTTCGCCATTTTGAAATTTTTTCCAGCGCATTGGCAATTGCACGAGGTTTCGAATGACATTTGGTCGAGCACCCCCCACCTATCTTCAATACCCTGGCTGAGCCCTTCACCCGTCTCCGAAATCCTCAATCATCAGCTCTCTCCATATTTTTCACCGAGTCATTTCTTGACATCTATACAAAGTCATAAGTGAAAAAAAAATTGTTCATACAAAATTTTACAGGAGGACATTTTGGGGAAAATCTCGAAAACTACCCCGAATGTGGCAACACTTTTTATACATCTCGATACTGCCGGTCAAGCTACACAATCGGTTCATACATGTCGACTTTCCGAAATGTCGCCAACTACTTCAAAAACATGATCAAAATTTTTGAAAAACAAGAAAAAATACAAAATGGCCGCCACCCCATCCCACATAAATATTTTACATAATTTCGTATTCTTCCCAGTAACTACAGGATAAACCGCTCCTGATGGCGTTTCAATTTTTCATCTCGCTCGCACCCAGGCGACATGATGGCCCCTGAAAGTGACCATGTCGAAAATCACTTTTACTTTGATAGATTCCAGTGTTGCCAGTGCTCGATCACAAAAATACCCTAATGTCATTTGTACGAGTAAGACACGTGGTCGCTCATACTCGGATTTCGCAAAAAGTCCGTATTTAGATTTTTTACTTTTTGGGGAAAATCTCGAAATTTCCCGAAAAATGGGGTAATTTTTTTTTCCCCACTCAATACTTCGAGTCTGTACACACAATCGCCCCATAGAAGTCGAAACGCTCCGATGTAGCCAACTGTGAGAAATTCGAATTTTAAAATCGCGTTTTTTCGTACTTCACACTGATTGGCCGCCAGAACAGCCGCCATCTTAGATTTTGAAAAATTACTCCCGTTTTGTCAAAATTCAGGATAATTGTGGGCGAAACAAGAAAAAATTGACATCTTCAACCACCCTGTGTAGGATCTGTGGCGCCGCGGTTTGGGGTCGAAAAATGAAAAATTTTAAAACGCCACAGCTCGGCCGCCATCTTGTTTTTCCAAATTTTTCCAATTTTTCTAAAAACCATTTACTCATTTCCTTGAATACTGCAAGTTTGAACGAAATCGGTTGGAAAACAAAAGAGATACGAAAGTCACGTCCGCCGCCATCTTGTTTTTCTGAAATGTCATAATTTTTCCCTAGTCGACTCCCGCACCCAAACACATCTCCCATACATCATTATATCATTTTCCGTCTCCTTCTGGGAGAACAATTATGTCAATGAGTGAGTCAGTCAGTCAGTGAGTGGTAATCGAGCTATATATATTATAACTAGTTTTTCGCGTGGGGGCGCGGCCCGCTAAAGCGGACCGCGTTACTGCTTGGAGCAATTTCCGTGGTCGCTTATACTCGGATTTTGCAAAAAGTCCGTATTTTGATTTTCCCGAAAAATGGGGTAATTTCTTTTTTCACCAATCTACACCTGTATATACGTACGATCACCCCATAAACGTTGAATATTGCCAACTGTGACAAATTTCAATTAATTCGTCCCGGTTTGGGGTAAAAAAATGAAAATTTTGAAAACACTACAGCTCAGCCGCCATCTTGTTTTTCCAATTTTTGCCATTTTTTTTCTATAATCAATTTACTCATTTCTTCAATTCCGCGAGATTGAACAAAATCGGTTGGAAAACAAAAGAGTTACGAAAGTCACGTCGGCCGCCATCTTGTTTTTACGAAATGTCATAATTTTTCTTTACTACACTTCCGCACCCAAATACATCTCCCATACATCATTGTATCTTATTCTATCTGTTTCCAGGAGAACAATGACAATTTTCCCATAGCTCATATACGCCATACAATTTAGTATGAAAAAAAAATATTCCGCCATTTTGAATTTTTTTTTCTTCCAATAGATATACCTTCTCTTCCTGATCTTCTCTTCCTAAGAAACCACTTTTCTATCTTTCATACTTTCTGAGACAGACACCGACGAAATTTGTATGGCGGCCATCTTTTTTTCGCCATTTTGAAATTTTTTTCAGCTCACTGGCAACTGCACGAGGTTTCGAATGACATTTGGTCGAGCACCCCCCACCTATCTTCAATACCCTGGCCGAGCCCTTCACCCGTCTCCGAAATCCTCAATCATCAGCTCTCTCCATATTTTTCTCCGAGTCATTTCTTGACTTCTATACGAAGCCTAAAGTGAAAAAAATATTGTTCATACAAAATTTTACAGGAGGACATTTTGGGGAAAATCTCGAAAACTACCCCAAATGTGGCAACACTGCTTTTGGATTTCGATACTGCCCGTCGAGTTACACAATCGGTTCATACATGTCAACTTTCCGAAATGTGGCCAAGTGCCTCAAAAACACGATCAAAATTTTTGAAAAACAAGAAAAAATACAAAATGGCCGCCACCCCATTCCACATAAATATTTTACGTAGTTTCGTATCCTTCCCAGTAACTATAGGATAAATCGCTCCTGATGACGTTTCAATTTTTCATCTCGCTCGCACCCAGGCGACATGATGGCCCCTGAAAAGTGACCATGTCGAAAATCACTTTTACTTTGATAGATTCCAGTGTTGCCAGTCCTCGGCGACAAAAATACCAAAATGTCATTTCTACGAGTAAGACACGTGATCGCTCATACTCGGATTTCGCAAAAAGCCCGTATTTCGATTTTTTACTTTTTGGGGAAAATCTCGAAATTTCCCGAGAAATGGGGTAACTTTTTTTCCCCCAATCAAAATTTCTAGTCTTTACACACAATCGCCCCATAAGAGTCGAAACGCTCCGATGTTGCCAAGTGTGAGAAATTTGAATTTCAAAATCGCGTTTTTTCGTTCATCACACTGATTGGCCGCCAGAACAGCCGCCATCTTGGATTTTGAAAAATTACTCCCTTGTTGTCAAAATTCGGGATAATTGTGGGCGAAACAAGAAAAAATTGACATCCTCAACCACCCCGTTTAGGATCTGTGGCGCCGCGGTTTGGGGTCGAAAAATGAAAAATTTTAAAACACCACAGCTCGGCCGCCATCTTGTTTTTCAAAATTTTTCCAATTTTTCTAAAAACCATTTACTCATTGCCTCAAGAAACTGCAATTTTGAACGAAATCGGTTGGAAAACAAAAGAGATACGAAAGTCACGTCGGCCGCCATCTTGTTTTTCTGAAATGTCATAATTTTTCCCTAGTCGACTCCCGCACCCGAACACATCTCCCATACATAGTTATATCATTTTCCGTCTCCTTCTGGGAGAACAATTATGTCAATGAGTGAGTCAGTGAGTGGTAATCGAGCTATATATATTATAACTAGTTTTTCGCGTGGGGGCGCGGCCCGCTAAAGCGGACCGCGTAACTGCTGGGAGCCATTAACTTGGTCGCTCATACTCGGATTTTGCAAAAAGTGGGTATTTAGATTTTTCCCCAAAAATGGGGTAATTTTTTTTCACAAATCAACACCCGAAGTCTATACGTACGATCACCCCATAAACATGCAAATGTTCTGATCTTGCCAACTGTGACAAATTTGAATTAAACGGTCCCGGTTTGAGGTAGAACAATGAAAATGTTGAAAACACGTTAGCCCAGCCGCCATCTTGTTTTTACAAGATTTTCCATTTTTTCTATAATCAATTTACTCATTACCTCGGGTACTGCGAGTTTGAACGAAATAGGTTGGAAAACAAAAGAGTTACAAAAGTCACGTCGGCCGCCATCTTGTTTTTCTGAAATGTCATAATTTTTCCTTACTCGACTCCCGCACTTAAACACGTCTCCCATACATCATTTTATCGTTTTATGTCTGTTTCTAGGAGAACAATGTCAATTTTCTTATAGCTCCCAATCGCCATACAGTTTAGTATGAAAAAAAAATTTTCGCCATTTTGAAGTTTTTTTTCTTCCAATAGATAAACTTACTCGTCCTGATCTTCTATTGCTATGAAACCACTTTTCTATCTTTCATACTTTCTGAGATAGACACCGACGAAATTTGTATGGCGGCCATCTTTTTTCCGCCATTTTGAAAATTTTTTCAGCGCATTAGCAATTGCACGTGGTTTCGAATGACATTTGGTCGAGCACCCCCCACCTATCTTCAATACCCTGGCTGAACCCTTCACCCGTCTCCGAAATCCTCAATCATCAGCTCTCTCCATATTTTTCACCGAGTCATTTCTTGACTTCTATACGAAACCACAAGTGAAAAAAAAATTGTTCATACAAAATTTTACAGGAGGACATTTTGGGGAAAATCTCGAAAACTACCCCAAATGTGGCAACACAGCTTATATATCTCGATACTGCCGGTCGAGTTACACAATCGGTTCATACATGTCGACTTTCCGAAATGTTGCCAAGTGCCCCAAAAACACGATCAAAATATTCAAAAAAATTAAACAAAAACAAAATGGCCGCCACCCTATTCCACATAAATATTTTACATAGTTTCGTATTTTTCCTAGTAACTACAGGATATACCGCTCCCGATAACGTTTCAATTCTTCATCTCGCTCGCACCCAGGCGACACGATAGCCCCTGAAAAGTGACCATGTCGAAAATCACTTTTACTCTGATAGATTCCAGTGTTGCCAGCGCCAGGTGACAAAACTACCTAAATGTCATTTGTACGAGTACGACGCGTGTTCGCTTATACTCGGATTTTGCAAAAAGTCCGTATTTAGATTTTTTACTTTTTGGGGAAAATCTCGAAATTTCCCGAGAAATGGGGTAAATTTTTCTGCCCCACTCAATACTTCGAGTCCATACGTACAATCGCCCCAAAGATGTCGAAACGCTCCGATGCTGCCAACTGTGAGAAATTTGAGTTTCAAAATTGCGATTTTTCATATCTCACACTGATTGGCCGCCAGAACAGCCGCCATCTTGGATTTTAAAAAATTACTCCCATTTCGTCAAAACTCAGGATAATTGTGGGCGAAACAATAAAAAATTAACATCCACAACTACGCCGTTTAGGATCTGTGACGCCGCGGTTTGGGGTCGAAAAATGAAAATTTTTAAAACGCCACAGCTCGGCCGCCATCTTGTTTTTCCAATTTTTTCTAATTTTTCTAAAAACCATTTACTCATTTCCTCGAGTGTTGCGACTTTGAACGAAATCGGTTGGAAAACAAAAGAGTTACGAAAGTCACGTCGGCCGCCATCTTGTTTTTCTGAAATGTCATAATTTTTCCCTAGTCATCTCCCGCACCCGAACACATCTCCCATACATCATTATATCATTTTCCGTCTCCTTCTGGGAGAACAATTATGTCAATGAGTGAGTCAGTCAGTGAGTGGTAATCGAGCTATATATATCCTATACCTTTAAACGAGCAATTCTTGTACCTATATATATTTCTATATAATCTGGATCTCGGAAACGGCTGAAACGATTTTCATGAAATTTAGTATACAGGGGGTTTTAGGGGCGATAAATCGATCTAGCTAGGATTTATTTTTAGAAAATGTAGAATTTACCAAAAAAAAATATGACTACTGCTGCCATCTATTGGCCACCGAGCGAAGCTCGGTCACCCAGATATTATAATAACAAACTTTTCTATTTTGTAAATGCTCATAACGCAGGTACAAGGGATAACCATATTATGGGAATAACTTTTTCTCATAGCTTTTTCTTTGTTCTATTGTATAAGCTCATTGTTCTATGGTCGTTACCGATTTCGTAACTGATAGCGAATACTGAACGTTCTGCATTGCACGACAAAACATCTTCGATACGAGATCGATACCTAACCGTTTACCGTATCTATACGGTAAGTTATCGAAGGTTTCTGAATCGTCCCACGCTTTTAGCTAGCTACCGCTTGTAAGAAAATAGCTACTCTAAGGTGAAATTAATAAGTCTCATTTTAGCTTAACAAAAATGTTTGGAGTGCTCTCTTGAATATTCACCATGAATTCACTAGCACCACTGCACCACTGATCTCCATAGAGTATATAGAATGTGACTAGTACGGTCACTTGTCTGTGGTATTGATGAAAAAGATTTCGAAATCATTGACTTTGTCAATGTCAAAGTCAATATTTTTGATACTATTGTCTTTGATGTATTGTTATCAAGTGGTTTGCAAACTACGAAGTACAAAAAAAGAGAAAGAAATCAAAGAAATCGGTGAATACGTGCAGAAGAAATTGAGTTAAATTTCGTATTGAATTTTTAAACCCAAGCGCAGTTGTGTTTGTACAGTTACTGTATTTTCTGTTAACATTACTTGTTCGGGATTTATTTTAACTGCTGAATCCGCTAAAAAATATCTTTTTCGATTAAAAATAAATTAGCCGGGATTGAAGCAATTAGATTTAAGGCACTTAAATTAAATTCTATAAGAATTTTTGTTGATCCAGTCGTGTGGAATTCTTTTTTTTAATAGTTGAAAGGACTTCATAGTTCTTACAATGCGTTAAAATAGGGCCGGTGGTCGTGCGATTGTTTTGTTTTTATCTTTTTTTCCTGGTACTGAACATATGAACTTTTAACTGATATACGCTGCGCACTGCTTCAAATTGGTGCATATTTACGCCGGGACATTATGTAAGTAATTTTCATAATGATTATTTAATTGACCATTGAATTATTTATTTATCTGCTAAGAATCCTTAACGTCTATCTAAAGTGTTTTCCAATTTTATATATTTTAAGCTACGCAGAATACAGATAGGTATATTTTAGATAGTATTTTCAAGTAGGTAGCATGTTGTATAAGAATTTTAAATCAATAATACAAATAGATAAGAACTGTTGTAGTTATTGAAGATAAATAAAATAAACTATAGTGAGATAAATTATGGTAATAAGTGCATACTATTAGCTTATTCTTATAATAATGAATTTGTATTTATTACTGGAAAAGAATTGTTGAAAAGTGCAAAAACCATATACTCATTTATATATTACAATTTGTTAATGATAAATAAACAGTACAGTTTCAAAAAGCCATTAATTTTTCCTTCATTCTATCAATTAATAGGTACTATTCCTAAGAGACTCTCCAGACATCCATGCACTTTAAGTTTAAACTAAGCTATTTATCATCTTTAGGAATATTCTAAGCATGTATTTAAAATATCAATTGCAGACTTTGTTATTGCTCTCCATAAAACTCCAGCAGCTATAGCCATTATAAAAATTTGGATTCAATTCTCTCATATAGAACAAAATTCAAAAAAATGTATGACTATTAAGACTGACAGCTGTCTGTGCGGAAGTCATGTGATCCATTTAGAGATCATATAAGTATTTTTCATAATTTTTAAGCCAATTTATTGGGAGAGACCAAAGTAGCACAATTTTATGTAATTATCCACCTAAAGAAGATAAGGCAGGATCTTGCAGTGGATTGAGGCATCTGATAGGAAAGCGTTCTGTGAGAAGCCCTAGATTTTGCTGGATTAACATGTAAAACAGACACAAAGTTTAGAATAACAGATTACTTAGTAAGAAATTGTACAATATTTATAACATTATCATCTTAAAAAAGGGTCATTGAGATAAATCAATGACTCCCGTTATCTTTATGTTTCGTTATTATATTACTCATTTGTTATTTCTGTCATGTTTTCATACAGTTATTTTTTTATCTCGACTAAATGGTTAACTGACTAATTACTGCAAAATGTTATTACAATGTTGCCTTTGATGTGTATTATTTTGAGACTATTTTAAGATTCTATTGGTTCTTACTTGGCCTTAGAAAACCTCCAAATTAAACTAATTTCACAATTGTACAAATCCAAGAATGCACCTTGGTAAAGCTTTTAGAAAAGGATTGCACAATATTTAGATGTGTAAAATTAGTCTGCGATATTACTATCTAATATAATAATAAAGTAGATATTAGAATAATTCTCAATGTCAGTAAAATGAACCTGTGAAACTATACGAAATGTAAGACAATACTGACAATAAGTTTCCAGTGAAATTAAATGTCACGGGTTTGACGAGATTGCAGCAACATACAAAAGGAAAAAGTTTGACTAGTGGATCACAAATCACAAATCATTAGACAAATCAGGGGTAAACTTTTGAATCCCAGTAGTGCGAGCGTAGGCAGGGGATTATTATGTCCCCAGGAAAGGACATAATTATCCTTTTAGATAAAAGAATGTATGTAAGGCCGGTTTTTTATGGTTGGTTGGTCGGTTGGTCTGTCTGTCATAAAAAATTGTGGCTTTCTGACATTGATTAGTCTCGGGGGATAAACTTCTCCCTTTCCTCTATGGCCATGCTAAGGCGTCTAGGCGAGTATTTTGTCGCCTTTCTGACGACAAAAACGGGTAAATACGATTTTATCTACTGCCCATGATAGGGGGGCTGTAGGACAAAATATATCTTCTTGTTTGTCCTACCCGTCTTGCATTGAAGTTATTTTCTATTTGTAAATGTAGATAAATACCTATCTATCATAAGTCCATAAAATATTGTTATCATACATACACAGATGCCTCCCATATTTACTGATAACAGATTTATTTTCATTAGCTGTTATACATATATACCTGCTTGATAAAGCACGACTTATTGATTGTGTATACAAACTAACAATACACATACAAAGTACCTAATTCAATACTCGATATACCACATTAAATTCAGAATTCATATTATAAATAAATATATATCACAATTTAACCCCAAAGTAAGTGATAGCTCATGGGATGGGTACTAGATAACTGATAAACATGCATAATCTACTATATAAAAATAAGTCGGGTTTTCCTTCCTGACGCTATAACTCCAGAACGCACGAACCGATTTCCACGGTTTTGCATTCGCTGGAAAGGTCTCGGGCTCCGTGAGGTTTATAGCAAAGAAAATTCAGGAAAAATAAAAAAATGTTACATAGAACGAAGCCATCTGGTGGCGAAACGGAGTTCGCCGGGTTTGCTAGTATTTATTAAATATAAATAAAAAGATAAATTGAAAACACCTGGAAACCATTCATGCTCATTACACAAACATTTTCCAGTAGTGGGAATCGAACCCACGACCTCCGACGCAGACGCCAGGTTCGCTACCGCTACGCCATACGGTCGTTCAATATTATTTTGTTATCTTTATATATTTTTAAACATAATAGGTTTTGATGTATATTGTAAAATGTCAAAAAAATTCCATTCCCCTATACCGACCTTAAAATCTGGAATAATTATGGAATTATGGTGAATAGAATTTGTGTTTTATAAACCAACGCTCCTAATAACATAGTTTTTTCCATATTACGGTTATTTCTACTGAGCCCGACTCGCACTTGGCTGTTTTTTATTTACTCCACTGTTTATTTTTTTCTGCCTAAGAGAGTTGCGGTGATGCGGGCGGTAGGGTTTGCGGGTTCGAGATCGACCTACTTGCTTTACACAAACTGCAACTACATAGTATATTTGTTTCTATTACAGATTATCTACTGTTACCTGTGTTCTCAGTTCTCTTTGCTACTAGGTACTATATCAGTCACTGGTATTCCTACAAGCTGTAGTTTGTGTGGACTACTTTTTATTAAGTAGGCTACACAGAGGACAGGTAGAGTCTTTAGACCTGTATATATGAGCCTACTTAGTCTGCGATTGTTTTTGTAGTTACGCTACATTTTTGTTTAAATTTCAAATCACCGAGTTGAAATCTGTGATTCCATTGTGTTTGAATACTATGGCGTTATAAAGGGTTAAAGCCGGAATAAAGAAATTGCTCAGTTATCCAACACGATTGCCTATGGGACCAATTACAAAACATCACTAATAAATAAGGTAAGATATCCGCCTATAGGCAGGCCAGGTTCACTTATCACGTGATCGAAGAAACTACAGGTAACCGTCTCGACGTACATACTACCCGCCCGTAATATCAGACGGCCCGGCCACCGCTCGCCGGGCCACTTTGCTGGCGCTAGTTCTTGTACGGTCTATTTCACGCGCTGCGTGCGTGGAAACCTACGTCGAACTCGAATGAGATAAAGTTACGCGATAGAAGGAGACCACAACTTTGCGTTTGTTGCATGTTGTTTTCGGAGGCGGAGCCACTCGTTATTGCGAACCGACTAGCATTTATTTAAATTTCTTTAAATCATCTTGCGCCTTCTGTACCGTTAGGTAATATTATGTATTACGTGCTATAGGGCACTACTGTAATATGCGGATACCATGTTCAAGATTCTTTTATCTTTTTCTTAATAAAGCCATTTTCTCATTTTGCTAGTCTCATTTGTCAGTATACCTACATTATATTAAGTAGGTATGCAGTGTACACGTAACTTAGGCAAATGCACAACCGTTTTTTAAAATAGACAGATCGATAAAGCTAAAGTAGGACTAACTACTTAACCATTTATTGCACTGCAATTTAATTTCAAATCGATACAAGTGGTGCACCTGCACTGTGTTAAATTATAAAGAAAAGGACCTACGATATTATTTATGGAATATGGGGACTTGGTAGTTTTATAAATTAAATTTTCTGTGTGTTTTTAAAAAGATGTAGGTATTTGGAGATCTAACGTTAAGTCAAAATTGCGCTGGATAAAGGTACATATTTGGTAAAAATTGGTATTAGAGAGGAACTGAGCATCTGCCCAAGATAGCTGTAGTTAGTAGTTACCTACTCGGGTGATAGAGTCGACTGGGATAGAAGCATATGCTACTTTGCGGAATTCTATTTCAACGATACCCAGTAAACGTAAACGACGAAATTTATTTCCTGTATAACATGGATGTGCCAAGTAAAGGCCGGGTCCATCCATATTATTATATTACGATTCCCACCGGCTTACGTTAGGAAATGGAATATTTTTACAATTTATGTATCCACAGATATCAAGTGGAATTCATTTCAAAGTGCCTGGCGTCAATAGTAAAATCTGAATGCAATAGAAGAAGAATTTTCGGATTTCGTCTTAAAAGTATCTTCCCCTCGTCACTAAAATATGTGGCAATTTATTGATCTTGCAGTAACACAAATCAAAACAACTGAATTTAGATGAATAAAAAGCTAAATGCGTTCTGTGGAGACAACATCTTCCTTTATGATTCCAAACCTTTTAGCTGTCGTAAACATAATACGAACCTAGGGGAAGCACTGTTTGATGATGCGCAATGGCATCCAATCATCTTTTTGATTTTGCATAGCAAAAATAAAGGGCTCAGAGCTCTGGCCATTATACGAGTAGCTTCGATCATGTCGATAAACCCCTGTACCTAAAATATATTCTTACACTCGTGAGTTTTAATAGAACTTTAATCAGATTGACGTTTACATTTCCCAAGGGTGCAAAAATCTTATTTCTTCGGTAGGTACTCATTAGTATACTCATAGGTACCTAGTTAATACTTTCAGGTATGCCAACTGGGCTTATGTGATTACTCGATTATGAGCTCAGTCCAAGTTTGAAATTCATCATAATATTGTGTCGTCCATCTACCAACACCGCATTGTTCATAAACGTTTTCAATCTACTATATCGTTGTATTACTTATGTATTCATTACACCGACGAGATATTATGTATAAGAGTATTTTTCTCTTTATTGTAATTGATCGTATCCGAGATATTGTTTTGCACGGTGTTGTCGATAAATCGTTCTGTGATTATAAAAAGGTGGAGAATGGGTGAGGTCCCTCGTTGGTTGGGCGCCATCGCCATGCGCCGGGCGGCCGCCGCTCCCCGCTCGCCGCTCCCACCATCCCGTCCCTCTCTTTCGCACCGACTTCACTCCACACTCACAGTTGCACGTTTCCAGCCTTCGGAGCGGACGTGCGCGCGATATGCCGTCAAACCTTGTTAACCCACCGTCAGCGCTTCTTCATGCGAATTTCACACCTTGGTTCGTTGCATCGATGCATGGACCACATTAGATGCTTCTGCACTTCATCTGTCATCAAACATTTTAAGGATGCTCTCCACATTGTCATTTATAATTTCAATCACTAAAAATTCGTATCATCATCGTCACTTATAGTGATGTTAGACTCATTCGATTGACCGTTTTATTTGTAACATTAATCAATCAATAATATAAAGATCACTCATGCTCGTTAGATAAAGAAATATTAGGCATTGATGTGTAGTTTTAGTTCAGTGATTAAAATGGTAGTGATTTGCTAGCCGATACAAGTTTTGCGTGTATATATTGCGCCAGGCTCTGTTAAACAAATATCTGGTTGTACAAAAACCAAAAAACCGTTCACTCTTCGTATTGTACCTATATTGGGACTAGTAGATAATGCGTGGAATAGCAGCTGATTAGCGTGTTGTTTGTAGCGTAATGCTAAACCGATATGTCTATAATTCTCGCTGTGATATAAAGAACGTACAAGGTATTCGGGTGAATTGTTCTGGGATCTCTTCACAATAACGTTATCGACTTGCTACGTTGTAGATACGATCCCCACTTGACTATACCTTTTATTCTTATACGTGTGATGTAGTTGAGCCGATACGTACGTGGGTGTCAAAAGATAGATACAAGTATTTATACACATATATTGTAAGCTGGAGCTCTCTCCCCTTTGCAACGTAGTTAACGGTAGATGAGTGGGGGCTTCTGTTGTTTTTTATTTGGTTGATTCGTTTTTAATATCCAGCGATGTTCTAGTAGGTATAAACTAGAAGTTTTGTTGAACCTTGTGTTCTTGAGAAGGCTTCTTAAAGTAATGGAAAACTTTATGAAATTTTCCTCTTGCTTCTCTATTATTTCGAGTAGGTATACTAGACTGTAGAGGGTTTAATATTTATTGTTAATGTTACTCTCCGAGCTTAATGAGTTCAGTTAGTCCAGGAAATCGCTTTTATGTTTGCATATATCTGAGTTAATTTATTTTAAGCAGGATGTAGGCAATTTATTTCTTTTAGCTCAAGTTCATAATATTATTATCTACCACGACACTATGTTTCAAAAAGGTAGTTTTCTTTGTATCATACTTTTATTACTTCGGTACTATCTATTTATTCTAGAAGCTGAAGAGTTATAATATCGATTTGTATGAGTACAATTGGATTGTTGCTATGCTATGGTGGGATAAATTGATGAAGTATCACTCACAACCGGTCCGATCGTTAACGTATAATTCACTGGGTATACGAGAACGTTGGGTTAATGTTTTCGCGTTTCGAACGAAACTACGGTGAGAGGGCGCACTGTGCTCGTTGCCAAGGTTACAGGGTGGTGCGCTGAGCGATCAGCTGGGCTTACGTAAGGCACGCTTGCGAGGCGGCGCGGCCGAGGCTCGAGGGCGGGCGGGGGCGCCACGAGTTTAGGTTAGGGCCGATCGATACCCGCTTTCGCCTCTCGCTGTCGCCCTGCGATCGCTGTGCTTGCACCTAAACTTAATTTACCGACATGTCACGTCCTCTTAAAATTGGTTCCGATTGAGTACTCGTATTTTCCTAGGTATATAGGTACCAATTGTCCTATATGACATTCATGTTGCTTTTTCTTCCGTAGGTAATATATCTGATTTTCTTATATTAGATTTTAGGAACAATATTGTAAGATTTATGAACACTTTGGGTTTTAAGAAGCCTTACTACTGTTTTATCCAAAATACTGCACAGTTAATCCTCCGCTTCAGTTTCACAAAATCCCTTCTGACTTCTGACTTGTCCATTTTAAAAGGCATCATAATTTCAGCTTTCTAAGTTCAAGTTTGGGAGATGTCAGTGAATAAGAATAAATCAGGAATTTCCTCTATTATGTACATAGAATATAGATTATGGTAATAAATATCAACGGTGAAAATATCAAATTGTATAGTCGACAAAAATAGGGAATGTCCCCATCATATATTCAATTCTCAAGATAAAAATTTAAAGGTTTCGCAAAAGCTCTATATCCTATCCGCTCTGCACCCGATCTGTGAAGAATACACATTCAAGTTTTCTCGTATAATACAAGTGCAAGTTTATCTCCACATGACCTAAATAAAATACAAGGTTGCGAAACAAGTACAATATTATATACTAGGGAGATACGAGTAGTAACAAACTTGCTAAGGGACCTGTTAAAAGAAAAGCTGGAAATTCTCGATCTATCGGATTCACCTTTTGTTTTCTGGAAACCAGACACCATTAAGTTTGGTTGACTTGACCTCTATGGATAAATCCAGAATTTCTTACCTAAATAAAAGTTACGCGTAGTACAGGAAATGGTCTCCCATTTTTAAGACGGGCGGAATCGTGTTATATGGACTCTTCACGACAGCTAGGTACCTACTTTCTATTGTGTCATGTAGACTCGTGGATTCAAGAACATAGCACGCGAAGGGGAAGCGGTGACAGATAATGGATTGTCGCGAGCGGACACTGCACAATGGCATGACGTAGTAAATTCGCTGTCCCAGTATAACTGCTGGTTGCTACACTGCCACTGAGCGCTATATAATTCCTGTAGAATGAGATATACCTACTGCGGAGTATTTTATAGGTTATACCAACTATTTAACAAAGGCCAAATTTGTCATTACAGCCCGCTTTCTAAACTGAAGAATATCAACTGCTATACCTATAGGTCTGTGACCAGTTTATTCCCAAAATTACTTCTTGTTAGCAGAGTTTAGGTGTGCGAGGTTGCCATTTCGTCACCTTTGGAACTCTAGTTCCATCCCAAGTAGCATAAGAAGCTGTATACGAGTGGTATTTAGGTTGATTTTTATACTTAAAGCTGCATTTGAGCCTGTATAAATGCTGTATAAGCGCTTTTACAGACCTTATAAGTGCAAAAAGGGCCCACATTATACGACTTTTCGCGTTAGTGGAGCTGTATAATAGCTGTATACGCAATAAAGAAGCTGTATAGTAGTTTTATAAGATCTGTTATTCGGTGTAAGGAGAAACCAATACACTCCAAGTAATATCTTATAAATATCTTAGAAAAATTAAAGTTTTAAATAGGATTTTGAAGATAGTTAGAAAATTATAAAAATAAACAAAAAACAAATTTCATACAAATATTATCAAATCAGAGTGCATTAATGGAAGGCGTGACACAATTTTATTGTTTTTATTTCAAGTCAAGACAAATCTTAATCTGATGGTGTTAATTGGGTAAAGGTAAGTGCGAATAAAATTTTACTGTCAATGTGTGGTTGGTTATTGGCAAAATATTCATGCGCCAGTAGAATTATCAGGCAAATATTAAGAATATTAATAAATACGGTCCAAACACTTCTTACAAGTGTTTGTTTTAAAGATTATAAAATAAATTATATTTAAAATAACAGATTTTAGGACACAGTGATCATTATTTTAGCTAATAATCATGAAGCGGCTCAAGCAATTATTAAATATTGGTTTAATAATCTCAAAGTTTGGTAAACATAAATCGTTCTAAAATGGCGACAATTTTATACAGCTTAGACGATTTTTGGAGGGTATTATAGTCTTATTAGCTGTACTACGTAAGATTTGGATTATATAATACTGTTTTTGGTTTTTAATCAGCGTTACAAGATAATATATTTATTAATTAGGCTGTGTACGACTCTGGATTTATAACTTATAATTCTCTTTAGAGATCCGTGTAAAAAAATATTAACCCTAAGCAAGTTTTAATTTTGAAGTAGAATATTTTACAATCATTTTTTTTCAAAGTCGAGGATCTATAATAATTATTATAATGTAGATGATTGTGATTCGCCGTGTTCACTAGAAGGTGTATATTTTTTTTCAAGACACGAACCTGCAAGAATAAATCCATTACAAACCTTTTAATGTAGGTACCTACAACTACAACACTACGATACGCTTGCCGACGCTCGACGCTGGGCTATTTTATCTCTCTCTCCCTCACTCTGCACTGGGAACACTACATGATGTTTTGTTTAGTTAATACGTTCTTTCGGGCAAGCACGCACGCATTCCTTCGTTTTGTTTTTAGCCTTCGCTGCGTTATCGCAGACCCAAAAAGTTAGCAGCCTATTATATACTAAATAAACTTATTGTGAAGTGTCATTAATAGTTTATTGTGTATAATTAATGTGTTTTACATTATTTTTTCAGAACAATATGCCGTTAGACGTCGATGGACGCGCTTGACTGTGGGTTGTCCAATTTAATGTATTTATTTCTTGCCCAATAAATGATGGTTCACTATTGATACTGTCCTCTGGTTTATAATTTGTTATATTTAAATATTTCCTTATAATTCTCCTCTTGACTGCACCAGATCTTTTCCTTTTTTTCCACATTATAAATTATGATCGAGTTCCGCACACAAAGTAGGATCATGTGAAAATAATATATGGCTGGCAGCTGTTAGTCAGGCTAAAGCTGTACTATTGATGTAATTTATTTTTTTAGTTTTAAAGCATTATTTTAGACAGAAGTACTAAAACCACTGTATTTATAAGAGTGTCTAACTACTCTATAAGAACAAGTGTTATAATGAAGTTTGCATATACCATTATACAGAAACAATGATTGAGTGATACCATAATAACACTTAGGGTTGTAGTAAGTTAGTGACCACATGCAAAATACAGCCTTTATACAGCTTTAACGATAAAACGAGTTTAAACTGTCAGAAAATACTTAAAGTTGTATAGTAGAATTTTCAAATTCTGTTTTAGTACCCTAAGCTTACGCGGATCTCTTAATACAAGTTTTATGCAGCTCAAGCTGTATAATTATTCAAAAATCCTTCTTATAAAGATATAATCATCTTTTGATACTCTTGTACGTCTTTAAAAAAACTTTAAGTTCTAATAGAGCCGGTTAATTGATGTTGAAAACGCTTGCTTGCTGCTTGGGATCGATCCTTTAAGGCGGTATGCCCTATCCTTTGCCACTTCAGAGAGTCTCCATTTGTTGAGTAATGACACTTCTAAAGTTCTAAGGAACTTCTCCGGTTTGTCAATCCATCACGTCCAGATAATCCGTGCAAAGCTTTTGCTCTACAAAACCAGTTGTTATTGAAAATTGTGATATACTCGTATCTACTTAAGTTTGAAGGTTAATATTTGTTTGTTAATATTTCAAAGGTCCTGTCTATTTGTTTCAGATTTAAGACATTGGTATTTGGCACTCGTCGCAGTCCATTGGCATAATATACCGTGATTAATTTATAAGGCGTGAAAAATTGCAGATTGATTTTGCGGAAATCTTTATTTGTGTCTAGCAATTTTTGTCACTGATTTGACGCTCGTTTTTGGATTCCCAGCCCTATAGAAAAATATGTTAGGAGTTTGACTTGCTTTGTTGTTACGCAAACCTTCGTAACCTGGTTATTTTTAGATAAAGCAAAAAGATTTTGAAAATAAACAAATGATATTTTGAAAAAAAAACTATGTTCAAACACAAAATAGGCAAGTGTTGTGTAGTAACTAGGTACACATATTGTTTACATCTCGATTGTCAGAATGTAGAGCTAGCTAACTAATGGAACGAATGAATTCGAAACGCTAATTCCTTGCAGAGGAAAAACTGATAAGAAATTCACTTGTTAAATCTCCAGCCGTTGACTAACGGTTGATTTATTGCTGGATCAAAGAAGGTACATATCAATTCATCTTTGCTCGTGTAAATAGTTGTGTAATGCAAGTGGACATTGACACGACGGCCCCCGGGCACTCAGGATGTCATTGGAGAATAAATATGTTTGTCCCAACGATATAAATCTTGGTTTGTCCCATTTCTAGTGAAGACTTTTGTCTTTTCTTGATTTTTCAAACATTTGATATTTCGCTTTCCTTCTGCTTTCAGCTTTAATTCCTCGTTTCAAACATCTTGACAAATTGTAAAGAAATCAAATGATACATACTAAGTATTTTAATACATTCTCAGTATAAGCATGATTGATTTTACATAGCAGAGAAGTGAGAACTTATTACTGATTCTTTTATTTCCTTTCGATACAGTCATTTGTAGCTGTGGTTATAAGTAGTGGTCGTTCCGTAGCACGTCGCCCGTATACACAAAAAAAAGGATTTTTCACAATATCTTTTGACAGTAAAGCTAACCCACAATTGTTCGTTGACAATAAGCTTCTAAAATATATCCTTATAAGCGTTGTCGGATCTATGTTTTGGCTCCGTCACATTCTAGAGCAAGATTTGAATGAATAATTTCATCTACATAAAGAGTTTTGTCCATTGCCTGGTTTTTTCTGGATTAGCTTTTCCTTTTGTAGTAGGTACTCAATTAGGTATAAACACCTTTTTATTCTGTATAAGTACCTCGTATTACGTAGGTCAGCGCTTAAAAGTATGTTGACAATTTATACTTTAAAGGATAATGACCATGGATGCATGGTATTCCGTATCAAGCTGAATCAAACCCAAACTTTATTTTTTATAGACTACGGTCTCCACATTAAGTCCTACAATTATTACTTTTTACTTAAAATCCGGATTCTAAAGTTATAGGCAAACAAACAAGTTGTTTCTACTTCTTAGTAAAATCAGTATGACACGAAATGTGCATTGAAAAGTAAGACATTTTTTGTATGCAAAATTAAATTCCGGATATGAAAAACCAATTCCTAGTGCCTATGGTTCTTAAAAACGTTACTTTATTTTCCTAGGGACCTAGACTATTTTGGTTTTGGTTCATGAGAAAACTTGATACCGCCTTTGGTCATTCTCCTTTAAGTGCGTCACTTTGTGAATTTTAAACATTTAACACCATTGATTGTACATAATACATATTATGGGGTAGAATCAAAGGTTTAAAATGTTAGACTGTAGTCCTCCAAGACGGCAATATCTTGTTTGTAAATATATTGTCATAGACACAATATTATATTATAGTTCGTTTAGTATGGAAAAGCCTATACCTAGTGTGCGTGTACGGAAGAATTCGTATTTTCAGCGAAGTCACCTTGCATAAATAATATGAGTGGGTAACATAATATTATGTACGTAGGTAGGTACCTATATAAAGAGCCGCAGGAGAGACTGTAGCATGGCAGAAATGCATAATGTATTTTTCATATGTTAGCACTTTGCATATTATATTCCGAGACATGTCTCGTGTAAGCAATAACTGGGAAATTAAACTGATCTTTAGAAACATTTGTAATGAGATTTATTACGTGAACTTGCGCTAATTTATGGGGCTAACAGACTTTGTAAAGTTTCTCTAAATAGGAGCTTCATCATGTACCCAATTTATTACAAGCTTTTATTTAGTTTCACCTGTCCAGATGTTTGTTTGTCTGTAATCAAATCTTGCAAGTTAAATTTGATCCACTTTTTGGTTACCGATTGAGCTGAAATTTTTCATACATGTGTAAATGGGATGACAATACATGTTAGGGAGCTGATCTGATGATGGAATCGGAAGATGGACATAGGTTGCTTAACGACACAATCCTATCGAGTTTGGGCTCGTCTGATTCATCTTGATGAGTACTTTAGTGCTAGATGGTTATCAGGGTCTGATGATTCGAGCTGGAAGATGGCCTGAGGAAGGAATAATCAGGGTCTGATGCTGAAAAAATTACCAACAAAACGTATAAAAGCTTGTTTAAAAAAATTATAATTCATGCCAGGGTTGACAATTTCATTCTAATTTCTATGGGATGCGAAGGAGAGCTTGATAAGGCAGTTATTTCGAACCTACATCAGACACTTTATTTGTATAGAACTGCAGACTTGGTTAGACCTATAGATCCAGAATGCAGATTCTTATAAATAAATGACGTTATGCTACTAACTACTAAGTGCCGGAGCAGCCAGTGGGCCGATAATAATAGAGGTGTGTAAACTGGTTTTGCGCATATCTTACGAGATTATTTTATGGTTTTATTGTTTGTGTGGGTCGTAAAATTTAGACGACGACGATTTACGACATAGCAAAGCCTTTTGAAACCTGTTTACGGAAGTCGATGCGCGAGCGCCTGGTGTAATATTAATAGTGATTAATACATGCCATGTCATTGCTTTGCAAAGTATTGAGGCCTGATAAATCATTGCAGCACACTAATTATCAGGCGCTGCACTCAATACTTCTACTCACTTTGTTTTCGCACGCCTTTGTTAGTACCCAATGCTTATAAATAAATTACTTCTTCAATTTGGCAATCAACACATGCAATTTTATTGAACCTTATTTCGATCTACCTTATACCTTAAAATGTTTTGAGGAAATGTCTGTTAATTTTTTTAAATTCTTAACCAAATCTATACTTATAATAAAACTGTAAAGGGTCGAATTCTGTACATTGAAGATATTTTGAAAATTTTTGTTGGAGGACACTATTTAGTCGATACTGAAGCCAAAACTGTAATTTGTTTCATTTTTGTCTGTCTGTCTGTCTGTCTGTCTGTCTGTCTGTCTGTCTGTCTGTTTCACGACCGCGCATCACGGCTAATCCGCTGGATGGATTTAAATGAAACTTGACATGATTATAGTTCATACTCCGAGGTAGGACATAGGATACTTTTTGTCCTGGAATTCATCATGGTTTCCCTGGAAGATGGCGTCAAAGTCAAAATGTGTATTTAGTTATAATTCATTAACCCGTTGTCCGATTTCATTCATTCTTTTTTTATTAGAAAGGAGGTTCTTTAAAGATTATTCCGTATAAACTTTATCATCATCACTTTTGTAGTTCAGAAATTATAGACATCATAACCTTTATCGATGAGTTCAAGTAGGTGACTTGAAACTCGGAATGGACAAGCACCTAGGGCTAGGACGTAAGGGCTCAACTCAGACTGGAGTACCCTTACAGCCATAAATAAATAAGCTTAGCAGAAGATTTTGTATGGTTTAAGATTTTTCACTTTTAGGTTGAACAAAAATCATGAATTTATCACCACGTTATACCGTATCGCGCCATCTCTACAAATTATGTGGAAGTTGAATGTAAAACTTGGAGATAGGTACTACCTAATTTTTGTTAATAATAATTAATTGTCATGTAATGTACTGTTCCTTGAATTTATATTAACATGGCACCTTGAGACATGAACAGATTAAAGTTTTCACTTTTGTGGACATTCCCAGAGTGCCACGTCTTTTTTTATCATACGCAACATGGAAAGACTAAAATAATGGTTCACAAATATTTTTAACTCTCAGATCTTAACTGGTCCTAACCGATTGACCGTCATAGGTCTTTTTATACGTAAAGAAATATATAGCCATTGCCCATTCTGATACTTGGGATTGTATTGAGATGAAGCAAAGATTTTTAACAGACTCTTATGTTGGGCTGGGGAATATTGTTAGTAGATTATTTTATCCCAGTGGTACCTACCCGGCCGAACTCTGAAAGAAGATTTCTACCACCAGTACAACTTTTCACATGATTTAATAATTTTTGACATATTTCGTGGTTTCAGAATAAAAATCACAATAAAAAGGACGATTTTAACTGTCGATATTTCGATACAGTGGTACAAGTCGTGGTCACGTAGTGACCACGACCTGTGCCATTGGGTCGAAATATCGACAGTTAAAATCGTCCTTTTGATCTTTCAACTACTTATTAATGAAACTTTATATTATTATTAAAAAAAAGAGTTTTCAAAATCACCACAAGATAACCCGTGCGAAGTAAGAACAGGTTTCTGTACAATATCACACCAGAATCCCGCGAAAATCAAGGAATTCTACGGTATATGTAAAAAAAATCGTAATTCACGCGGGCAGAGCCGCGGGCAACAGCTAGTATCTTAATATATATAAATCTCGTGTCACAATGTTTGTCCTCAATGGACTCCTAAACTACTGAACCGATTTAGTTCAAACTTCGTGAATATCTGTCATTTGGTCCAACTTAAAAGATAGAATAGTTTTTATCCCACGTGGACGAAGTCGCGGGCATCAGCTAGTATCTAATAAAATTATGAAGCATATAGCTGTTCCTACACAGCAAGTTTCGCTAGGAGTAACTGCAGATATTATTCGTACACGCAGAAGTCGTCCTGCGGATTTGCTGGCAAAGCTTTAAAGATTAAAGGATGATTCACGTTACACAGCGTGCCGTCGCCGCACTATGTCACGTTCTCCAAATATCTGTGTTTTATAGTTATTGGTTAGGTACACTATTAGTGAATGACTTCGAGATCCGGAGCAATTTGTATAACTGGCTTGTCTGAAATGACACTGCTTGGTTAGGTCGTTTGTACACCGCAGCCGTCAGCATTACGTCACAGAGAACGAGAATACTGGCTGAGACACACGATGGACACACGGCCGTAATCAATGTATTGCCGCTACTTCGGCTTTATCTGCTCTTTGTCAGTGATTGTGACGGCTGCAGTGGACAAATCCTAAACGGCGCTTACTGTATAACGTGTACCATGTTACTTCTACTTTTCCCCCACTTGTCACGTGTACCATGTTACTTGTACTTTTCCCCCACTTCTCACGTGTACCATGTTACTTCTAATTTTCTCTGTCCCTAGCACTTCTTTACTTACCATTTTTCACCCCTTTATGGTGCTTCAATATTTGATTGCGCAATTTTTTTAACTCTTAACGCTTAGCTTGATGTTTTATTTACGTCGCTTGGGGTGTGTTGTGTTGCAGCGCGCGTTTGTAATGGTGCTTGGCGGTTCAGTGGTACGTTAATGTGCGCGCGGGTCGGGTAGTGCGTCCGTGACGTCATATCGCAATGTCGTCGCCCGCGCGAGCGCCGCCGCCGCCGCCGTCCAGCGCGGTGCCGCCGGGCGCCGGCGCGCTGCCGCCCGGGCCTGGGCCTTCCCGGCAGCGCTCGCTCAAGGACCGCCTCAAGGAGGGAATCACCGGACCCTTCCACTGGCAGTGAGTGCTCATATTACTTTGTTTCTATGCTTCGCGCAAATCAAAGGTATTGTCAGCAGTTGAAAAGCCATTGAATTTTCCACGTCCACGTCAAGCAATGTAAGTTGTGACGCTATGTACCTACGTGCTACATCCTATGGTAATATTCTCTTACTATGCAGTCCTGTCCTTTTGCGTTAATGTCGGTTGATCTAAGAATTTAGAGGATACGGTTGGTAGAACAGCACAAGGGCTCTATTATCATTTTGCCAGTTGCAAGCGCACTGAATTTTCAATTTGCATTATGTAATATTCGGAGACAAAATAAAACACGTGCGATCACTTCCAACGATTTATTGCGGACTGGTTACTCAATTGTTCGCCTACCTGCATTACATATAAAAAGACAACTATCTTACACTACAATCCTCCCTTGTATTTAGACACTAGGTAGATACATGGCCTCTCTTTTGGGGCTGGCTTTTAAACGACAATCTTATTATCTATCTTATTATTATCTATTTCTATACTATGACTATGCCTAAGGATGACTAACTCAGTTTATTCTAACCTACTTTTTTGTTAAGCCTATAACTACGAACAGGACGTGACTTGGGCGATGGCGTATTACAAGGTGCTTTACTTGGCTTTACTAGCTCGACCTCGTCGCGAGCCACCGGCGTTTCGAGCCCTGTCGTTTGCTCCGAACCACAAGCCTCCTCGTGGACGTCGAACTTGGCAGTGCCGTCAACGTGTTCGCTTGAACTTTTTCTACTGTCAACCGGAGGAAGACTTGACATATCTGTTGACGGTATAGGATCTTGTGCTCCGATATCTCCTGGACCCAACAAAGAAAACCGAGATCTCCGCTTTAGCTGATCGACATGCCTATGTATGTTATTTCCGACCTGATCCTTAATCTTAAAATTATTTTTCCCTAATCGATCTACTACGGTCCCCGGGGACCATTTTTCTCCTTTTAAATAATTTCGATACCACACATCCTCTCCTTCTTTAACCTGTCTATCCACTCCTCCCGCCGCTTCAATTTGCCGACTTTTCGACTGACGCTCTTTATATTCTCGGTCGGGTTTTAGGGCATCGAGCCTAGTCCTCAAACGCCTATTCAGCATTAATACTGCTGGTGCCTCACCGGTCGAGGAATGATCCGTGTTCCGGTAATATAATAAAAAGCGCTGAAGTGCCTTATCTACATTACATTTCTCGGAGACTGCCTTTTTTATAACTCTTTTTACCGTTCTAACCGCATTTTCGGCCGCTCCATTTGAAGATGGGTGGTATGGGGCCGTAAAAACGTGATCTATGAAGTCTGATTTCAAGAAACTTTCAAATTCCTTGCTGCAAAAAGTTTTTGCGTTATCTGTTACGATCTGCCTTGGAATTCCCCACCTACTCCAGAGTTCCGATAATTTTGCTACGGTACAATCGACCCCAGTACTAGAAACTTGAAAAACTTCTAACCATTTGGACGTAGAATCCACGGCTATCAGGTAAGTTTTACCAAAAATCGGCCCCATAAAGTCTAAATGTACCCTAGTCCATGGTTTAGCCGCGTAGGCTCAAGGCCGTGGCGTTTGGTGCGGCGGCGCATCTCCATGCGCGGCGCACACCGAGCACGCCCGGCACCTTAATTCTAAGGCCTCATCTATGCCCGGAAACCACACGTAACTTCTAGCCAGAGCCTTTGACTTTTCAATCCCCATGTGTGGTTCGTGTATTAAATCGAGAACCTTATCTCTGCAGGATGTAGGAATAATTACCCGGTAACCCCACATAATACAACCTAACTCCTCATATAGTTCGTTTTTTCTATTGAAATACGGTCGCATGGCTTTAATTTCGCATTCCGCGGGCCACCCGTCTCGAATATAACTTAGTATCCTAACTAAAATCGGATCACTTTTAGTTCCCTTTTTAATATCGTTATAATCGAGTAATAACGCGTCTTGAGCTAAATGTAAAAATGTTTGTTCCGGTATTTTCTTGGCTTTAGTTGTACTTGTACTATCACTTACCGGCAAACGTGACAATCCGTCCGCGCTATTCTCATTCGTTTTAATGTATTCAATGTCGTACGTATATGCCGACATAATGACCGCCCACCGTTGCATGCGACTCGCCGCCATCGCAGGAATGCCTGTTTGTGGTCCGAAAATTGAAACTAACGGTTTATGATCAGTGCGTAAGGTGAATTTTCGGCCGTATAAATATTGATGAAACTTTTTCATACAAAAAATGATCGCTAGTGCCTCGCGATGAATTTGGGAATAATTTTTTTCCGAGGAATTCAAAGTCCTAGAAATGTACGCCACGGGTCGTTCTCCTCGTGGCCCTGGCTGAGAAAGTAGACCCCCCACGCCCCTGGGACTGGCGTCGCATGTTAAAATCAGCGCTTTCGCCGGGTCATAATGGCAAAGAACTTCCGTGCTCGTCAACAATTTTTTTACCTTGTTGAAGGTAGCCTCACATTCATCTGTCCAATGCCAATCAACATTTTTCTTTAACAGATGGTATAAAGGTACTAAAGTTGCACTGAAGTTTTTAATGAATTTCGCAAAGAAATTTAATAAACCTAAAAACGAACGCAACTCGGAGACATTACGCGGCCTTTGCATTCTTAGTATAGCTTCCACTTTCGTGGGATCCGCTTTGATACCATCCTTTGATACAATATATCCTAAGTAACTAACTTCTTCTACTAGGAAAACACACTTACTTCTCTTAAGTTTCAACCCCTTGTCTTGTAAACGTTTAAAAACAGTTTCCAGCGCTTCCCAATGTTCCTCCCACGTTTTCCCTCCTACGATAACATCGTCGAGAAAGGTTTGAACGTTAGGAATACCTTGTAATAAATTACACATTATTCGCTGAAAAATACCAGGACTCGACGCCAGACCGAAAACCAGACGTTTATATTTAAATAAACCGCGGTGCGTATTAATAACCGTATAAACATTAGAATTATCTAACTCAATCTGATTATACGCCTGCGAAAGATCTATTTTGCTGAAATATTGAGATCCATTTAAACCTACCAATACGTCTTCTATCTTAGGCAACGGGTACCTGTCGACCAGCAAAACGGGGTTCAGGGTAGCCTTGTAATCCGCGCAAATCCGCAGCGTACCGTCAGCCTTATTTATAGGTACCAGCGGCGACGCCCACTCGGAGCACTCGACGGGCTCGATGACGCCGGCGCGCAGCATCGCGTCAAGCTCGGCGTCCACGCGCTCCCGCAGCGAGTACGGCAGCGGGCGGGCGCGGTGGAACACCGGCGCGGCGCCCTCCCGCACGCGCAGGCTAGCCTTGCCGCCCGTGTATCGCCCGAGTCCGCCACTGAACAACTCCTTATACCTGTCGAGCAGACATTCTATTTTAGTTTTGGATTCGTTATTATCCGTACCTACGACATGGTTACACGTAAATGTAGGTATCGATATTTTAAGCTCCGTTAACCATTGCCTGCCCAGTAAAGTAGTCGTACCTCCTTCGATTACGAATAATTCTAAAGTGCGTTGCCTCTGTCCATAGTGCACGTTCGGCTTAATATAACCTAACGGCTTAATACGAGATCCGTCATAAAATTTTAACCTAGTGGTACACTCTTCGATCGGTCTGTGTGAAAAATAAGTATCGTACGTATTTTTACTGATACAAGAAATAGCCGTTCCGGTATCGACTTCCATCTGAAGATTAACCCCGTCAATATTTACAGTTAAACTTACCGCCTTATAATTATTTAAGCTTATATTATAGACATCCTCTTCTAATTCGGAGGTTTCCGATGGGGAGGTTTCCTCGTCCGCCTCACCATAGTGTACGGAACCTCTCTTAATCGCTTGCCGTTCCTTGCCGGTCGGTCTGCTGCAGACCCGCCGAATGTGTCCGGTTTCCTGACACGCGCTGCAAACCAGATTGCGATACCGGCAGCTGTTATAATCGTGATTCTTCGCGCCGCACCCCGGGCAGTTGGCGTAGGTATGCGGGACCGGCCTCGCCGAGCCCGCCGCCCGCGCCGCCGCTCCGCCAGCTCGACGGCCGCCGCGCCGTCCGCGAGCGCGGCTGGCCGCTACCGCATGCACCGCAGTAGCCGCCGCCACTTCTCCGCTCGCTGAACTCGGCCCGGCTCCCGGCTCCACCGCTGCGGAGTCCCTTTCTGCCGCCTCCAGCGCGTTCGCCATCTTTACGGCATTCGGGAACGACAGATCATCCGGTTCCGCAAATAGCCGCTGTCTTATGAGGTCGCTTTTGAGTCCGCACACGAACTGGTCACGCAAATTATCATTTAACGCGTCTCCAAACTTGCAAAACCGGGATAATTTCTTCAATTCGGCCACGTATTCCGCCACGGTTTCCGTCGCATTTTGCCGTCTTTGCCGAAAACGAAATCGCTCCGCCAGCGCAGATGGCGCCGGTTGTAGGTGAGCACGTAGTAACTCCGCCGCCTCCGTGAACTTCAAATCTGCCGGTTTCTTCGGACTCGCTAGATTTACCAGTAACTCATATGCCGGATCTCCCATCGACGCGATCATAATCGGTAATTTTAACTCGTTGTCGATTTTGTTCACTTTAAAATACATCTCCAGTCTATCGACATACGAAGACCAGGTACCGGTTTGAATATCGAACGCGCTCAACTTCCCGATCGACATTTTTATAGTTTTTAATATCCTTTGCACCTTTATCACTTTGAAACCATAATCCCAACTCGTTCGCCACTGTAATATTCGGAGACAAAATAAAACACGTGCGATCACTTCCAACGATTTATTGCGGACTGGTTACTCAATTGTTCGCCTACCTGCATTACATATAAAAAGACAACTATCTTACACTACACATTATTATGTTGGAAGAGCACAGATTATATACATAGGTACTTAGAATTATGCACAGACACTCGTCTGCTTTTTATTTACCTCTTACAGAGATTTTTGCTCTATCACCAAGTTTTGGGTAGGTAACTAACCATAACTATATATGTATGTATAGCTTTCTCAACGAATAGTGTATTCGAAAAATACAGTACTAATTTTACAAACAACAAATGGCTGACTATACGTTTGGTCTGAACGATGTTTTAAAGTGTATAATATCTGCAGGAAATTCTCGGCACCGAGGCGAGCCCCCTTCTAAATCCACTTTACGCGTCTTTTTTGTATACGCCGCATGATTATACGCTTAAGGGCACGCTTTGTTATTCTCCTTATCCTCATCCTCTCGACAGTGGCGTGAACACATCGCCTTTACGAGTAGATCGGTTTCACAAGTGCGTATCGAGATAATTCTGTCCTCACGATTTCAAATCTCTGGTGACATTATCGGTATTGCGTGTTCTCTTGATTGCTGGATGTTTTGTTTTCTGATACAAGTAGTTTTTCGAAATGATATTGTTATTCAGTTCTACGAGGTAAGGGCAACACAAACCAAACATATTATCCGATACTAATGAAAATTGGACCGACGGACGTTGGGGACCAAAAGTGCTGGAATGGCGACCACTTACGGGAAAGCGTAGTGTTGGCAGGCCTCCGACCAGATGGACTGACGACAAGAGTCAGGGGAAGGTGCTGGATACAGGTAGCGCAGGATCGTGTGGGCTGGAAATCATTGCAGGAGGCCTTTGTCCAGCTGTGGACGTCCGTCGGCTGAAACGAACGAACGACGAATGAAAATTGATAAAGTTTCATTGTTCGGATATCTTAAAACTGGCACTACATAAATGCACGTTGCAGTACGGGTACATCCTTTACCAGAGTGTATTGCTGTCAGTACAGTTGAGTGGCACAGATTGATCATTGAATGTTCGGGATATCCCATCTCGTCAACGATTTTATTGACAAATTGAGGATGTAATTTGCGCGCAGTGTCGTAAGAAATATATTGAAGCAATGAATCTATCAAAATCTGCATAACTATATGAAGTCAACATATTCTTCTTTCTCTAATATGTAAAATTCTCGTGCCAATTTTTGTTACCAAACTCCTCCGAAAGGAATCCACCGATTGTAATGTAGTTTTCTGTGTATAATTGGTAGGTCTGAGAGTATGTCGTAAGATATTCATTATATCCCTAATGGCAAAACAATGTTTGTCGGGTCAGCTAGTTATTCTAATAAATGTCAATAAACGCTTTAATTTTTCTCAACCAACATTGAAATGCATCAATCGGAGGCTATTATGCGGTTACCATTTGTGGACAGTATTGATTGATAGCTGATATTAATTTGTAATGGCGGTCTAGGCAGCACTTTATTGCCTAGGTATATAATAATTAAATAGTCGTTATCGGTTATACTCAAAACTATCTAGGCCATTTCTCAACATCTTGCACAATAATTGTTGATTTAGTTCATTACGTACCTACTTCTCTTCGAAGTAACTAGTATTTTTAAATCAGCCGGCTTTATATTCAATTTGTTTGAAGCTCGTAGCTGAGCGGCGGCGGTGCTCGTGCCAGTCGGGGAATCCAATTTGTCCCAGATCTCGCTCCCTGCCGTCTGCGAATAAATCTAGATTTAACTCGTTTTCAATGTTTGTGCCCGTTGCACTTGCTTCCAGTTTTACTTCTAAACTTACTCTCTCTCCTACTTAAGATTTAACAAAATAAAACTAATTTAAATTTTACTGGTGGTAGGACTCTTCTTGCGGAGTTGCATAACCAGTTAGTCTACCGCGAAGCAGTACAGCGATATATCAATTATGGCGGTTCCCAATATTCTATCCTCATGGTTTACCTTACTATTAGAGAGAGAAATTTGACAAAACTTGTATTAAGCTTATGTCACATTGATATCTCTAGTAGGACAAATAGAATATTGGGAACCGGCATAAGAGGGTATGTAGTGTACGCCGAAGTGATTACTGGGCAAAATGATGCTCTGCTTCTGACATGAGCATGCTTAGCAATTAAAATAATTTCAACGTCTTGCTGTTCTTATTATTTTTTCTGATGGGTCTACCAGTATCATACATCACTTTTATTCTTTGTCATGTCACTGATGTATCAAAATTAGGATACTGACCGCGGTGGCCTGAGTCATGTTTTCTGTGTCAAACGGAGACGCCGTAAGAATTATGTTTGTGACGTCACCTAATCGGCTACGACGTGACTGAATGTGGAGAATGAACCCTGTATAGTGTACGTAAGGTAATTTAATTGATGATACCACCCACCGTAATACTGTAACTATGAATAGATTTCTATTTAATGAATAAAGTGGACGGAATACATGCATAAACTTAAATGACTTCCCAATGTTTTTTTTTTTGTATGATATTGTTGACGATGATGACGTCCTCTATGATGTGTTAGTCAACGGTGGTTAACTTCTAGCGTGCGTGCGGATGTGACCAACATAACCTAAGTTAGTTCCTAGTACACCTAAAACATGGATGCGCGGTCACTCATCAAAATGTTAAAGCATTTTTTTGTATGTGTTGTTGATCATACGGGGATGACCTAAGATTTGCGTGATCTAAGAATAGATTAGTCATGACAAAACACCTACATAGAACATAAAAATAATATACAAACCTTAGCCTGTAGACAAAGTGATTTTCTATTAGCGATCTCGATCGAAAAGTAAAAAAACTACACTCGGCGTCAAAAAAATCGCACCTTTCAATAAATCTACTTCAAACAACTTTAAACCTTATTTGACATCAATAATGACGGTCATGTTGGATATCATTTGAAAGGCGATGAAATGGAGAGCACAAAAACAATTCAATTTATTATTTTTCTTTTATTGGAAAAGCACAAAAAAAAGAAGTATATAAAACAGTAAAAATCCTTAATTAAGCCTTAATTTAAAACAGATTAATTACACAAAAAAGAATACAAAAATGATCTTAAAACTAATCTAAAATCTAGTGTTACCCCCCCTTGCCCCGATGACGGCTTCCATACGATCCCTCATGGATCTTACCAATTTTAAAATTTCTTCTTGAGAGATAGTGTCCCATTCCTCAATAACGGCATCTTTGAGTTCCTGGAGAGTCGTAGGAGCGGGATCACGAGACCGAACCTTGCGTTTTAAATGGTCCCATAGGTGCTCAATCGGGTTCAGGTCTGGACTTCTCGCTGGCCACTGCATGACAGAGATCCCAACATCTTGAAGGTAGTCGCGCACAATAATTGCAGTGTGAGCGCGAGCGTTGTCATGCATCAACGTGAACCCCTCGCCAACAAAACTGGCATAGGGGACCACATGGTCTTCCAGGATCTCTGTGATGTACCGGTGAGCAGTCAGCGACCCTTGCCCGCGAGCACCTCGAGCCCGGGAGACGCAAACAAGGTCGGTTTTGCCGTCGGCAGACATGCCGCCCCAGAACATACAAGAACCGCCTCCATATTCCACCGTCTCCTGGATGCAGGCTTGGGCGAAACGTTCACCCTGTCTTCTGTACACTCTTTTGCGTCTGTCGTTGCAGAAAAGGCACACTCTCGTCTCGTCTGAGAAGAGAACAGCTTTCCTTTGTTCGAGGGTCCAATTGACGTGTTCGCGAGCGAATTGCAAGCGGGCTCGCCGATGCTCTGCGGTCAATTTTGGACCCGTAGCAGCTCTTCGCGCCGCTATTTTCCTCTCCCCCAGCCTTCGTCTAACCGTAGACACACTCACGGTTCTTCTGTTAGCTGTCTGGAGCTGCTGTCGCAACTCAACAGCATTTAAGAAGCGATTTCTCAAAGATGTCGATACGATGAATCGGTCGTCTCTCTCCGAGGTGCAGCGACGTCTACCAGACCCATGTCTTCGGACGTAGCCACCGGTCTCCAGGAAACGCTGGTACACTCTTCGAACCGAAAAACGGCTCAAGTTGAATTGCCGAGCGACATCACACTGCCGCATGCCTGATTGCAGTAGTGCAATCACTTGGGCGGCCTCATCGACAGTGGTATCCATCTTCAAGGGTATTTTTCTTGGGAATGAGCTTCTCGTGTGTCCACTTCAACGGTTGGATAGCGAATGATCCCGATTGAACCTCTATTGACCCTTTTATACCTGCAAAAGGTAGCGCAACTAGCGGCTGTTTAAGGAGCAAAATTGTAAGTGTTTTCTTCTTCTTTTTTTGTGCTCTTCCAGTAAAAGAAAAATAATCAATTGAATTGTTTTTGTACACTCCATTTCATCACCTTTCAAATGATATGCAACATGACCCTCATTATTGATGTCAAATAAGGTCTAAAGTTGTTTGAAGTAGATTTTTTGAAAGGTGCGATTTTTTTGACGCCGAGTGTATAATGTTTTGAAAACTCTACTGCAGTATAGCTGACCACGACTGATATAGTGTTGCTGATATACTTACTGCTGATATAGACTACTGCTGCTGTGGCTCTGAGTTGAATATGCTGAATTTTAGCGTATTCAGATCATAATGCTCGTATGTTGTATATTTCCCCTCCTAAGCGAAGGCGAACGTAATAACTGCTAATATTTGCCTTGTTACGGTTACTATTTAACGTTGTGTAGTTCACATTATAGCACATTACCTTCATCCTGTGCGGAAGACCTTCGTTTATATTGCATTTTCAACCGACTTCAAAAAAGGAGGAGGTTTGAGAACCTCCTTTCACTGCTTTTTATTTGTTTGTTTTTTTTTAGAAAGCTGACGCTTCCCGTGATGTCCCATTTTAATTTAGGCCAGTTCTGATAATAGTATCCATGAGAGAATCATGTAAGTCTTAAAATTTTAATTGGAAAGGATGTATTCAGCCGTTAATGGGTTAATGGATTTGTAACAATCCATTAACGTATAATATTATCTAATCTCGATTCTCGCGTGTTACAAACAATATGTTTTTAATATACTTAGCTATGATTTATTTTGAGGTCTTATTCTTCTATTAGTTCGTAAGAGCTTTACTTTCAAGACATTAGAAGTAGACTTCTATATGAATTAAGGAACTATATAAGACGATTTAAATATTAGTCTACAATCTATATCCAAGTGAAAAATGGCTAGTAAATAAATAATATACCCTGATAAATATATACGTCCACCATACGTTGCGTAGTCGGAAAAAAGCAAAGTAGGGCATGTTTTTAATTGACGGTTTAATCAGTATTCATGGCTGCTTTTTGAAAAGTTCAGGTTTCCGCATTGACTTCCGACCTACTCATAGAAAGACTCTCTTAGCTTATGAAACATGTATCGGCAACTGAAGATAGGTAGAAATAGATTCTGAAAGTAGTTGTTTGTGAGATTTTAACGCCAAAATCCTACTAATAGTGTAATAGCAAAAATCTATATGTAACGAGTGTGTATGTGGGTATGCCTTTATGTTTGTTATTCTTTCACGCTGCTATTTCTTAACTAGAATGGAGAAAAAAGGGATACTCCCTAAAGTACTTTCAAAATCAGCAGCCGAGTCACACTTTGTAATATCTGCCTTCGACTTCAGTGTTACGTTATATTGCGTTATGTGTAACTTTTTGTGATTGGTGATGCGCCTTTCTTAAAGGTCCCAGAGGAAAATAACCGTGAGGCTAGTACAAGTTGTTGGATATTCGTTTCGAATCTCGATTCGAAAGACGTACAACGCTATCGAATTCTTAGCATGGCAATACTACTACAAAACTTAATATAGTTTGTCGCTGGTTAAACCAGTGCATGTTCTCTATCGGCAAACTGAGCAAACCATCTAACGAGCACCTCCGCTGCCGGAGATTTCCGTGTCTAGTATAATGAACAACGCTTATTTGTAACACCCGTATAAAACACCCGTTTGTTTCATGTGAAACGTGAATACGTTTCTTGCTTCCGTATAGCTTCGCTAGCGTAAGAAACTGATGCTAACAAAATCAAGGTTTGTTCTACGCACAGCTTCATACACGTATCGTACAGTACAAGTATATCAAACTTTGCTCTTGCTATCCTCTGAAGGCTTTAATTTATGTAAAAAAATAAAATATAAACGTGTCCAAATCACCAGCTACTAAGATTAATTTAAGTGATAGTGTATGTTTATACGTACTCTTATAGCAAAGCTTTTATAGTAGGTA
This sequence comes from Coenonympha glycerion, assembly GCA_963855885.1. Lineage (NCBI taxonomy): Eukaryota > Metazoa > Arthropoda > Insecta > Lepidoptera > Nymphalidae > Coenonympha > Coenonympha glycerion. Next base: position 12,383,575 of record OY979630.1, on the reverse strand, counting down.
CCTATATTTGAAACATAAAATAACATATTCAAGTGTATAGCAGTGGTTGAAAGTAGGCTAGTGGGTTTTAAGTAGGCTAGACTTGGATCTGCATATAAGCACTGCTCTAGTCCTAGAGACTGCAGCAGTTTTCGTCGTAAGAATGCAATACGAGTATTTACAGTGCTCACCTTCACTCAACAGGATTTTAATAATTTATTACCTTGAGGTGTTAAAAGTGGAACATAAAAGATGTATTTATTCCATGTTATTTGATGAAACTTTAAAGCTGATGTTGTTACTTTTCGAAACTCCATATGAACTGATAGGTATTTGATGCTTCATTGTAACTACTTAGCAGTAAAGCTTGTTAGCATAAAGCTTTTTTTATACTGAAAGCGAGCAAACGAGCAGGCAGGCCACTTGATGTTCAGCGTTCACCGCCGCTCATGGACATTTGCAGCAACAGATTGCACGTGCGTTATCGGCTGTTAAGGGATTACGATGACTTTTCGCGCCCGGATGGTTCCCATCCTTGGTACCTCAAGGTGTTTGTTTATCCGCCCCATGAATAACACCTTGTTATATCTTTGAGGGATCACTGCTGGTAGCTGGTGTCCATAGTTTGCACGTGCGCGGAGAGAAGAATATGGTATACGGGATGCTCGTGCATTACCATGAATCACGGCATGAATTCAGGTGGGGTAGGTAGGGGTGGAACACAGAATATTCATTTATTTATAGTATCAGTACATTTAAAAAATATGTATTAAATACTAAATAGTAAGATAGGTATATGTACCAGGATGCCCATTGCACGTATCTCTATCAGAGATTTCTACTAGTGACCCTAGTTTGTGGGAGAGGTGAAGAGGAGAAGAAGAAGATATGTTTTTTATTTGTTGTTTTCGATCCTCGAATGAATGAGCTGGTGGCTCTTGGTGTACGTTTTGCTAATTCCGGGGGGTTAGTCGCATCGCTTATCATGCTCGGGGCGGTCTTTGTTGCGAGCCCCGCTCCGTTGTGTATGGCGCCCTTGGCCCACATACAATATTAAGCCCCATGTGAGGATACCACTCAAATACTGAAAGCTCCGTGAATTTATTCAAGCGTTTTACCACCGGAATACCTTCTTTTTATTATTTTTCAACATTTTTAACGTAGGTACCTATTTACGAAGAGGTTTAATTGATACCTAAATAAATAAATAGTTAAACCTCTGAAAGTGTCTACTCATAAAATTTCAATAAACAGATACAGACCAAACTACTTACCTATTTCAGCGATAGCGGCAGAAGCACACTAACAGCGTTTCCTAGGTTTAGTGAAAACGGCTGTTAGTTACTTAGTTTTCGGTGCTTCGGTGGGTACTTATGGGTGGTCAATGCTAAGTTTGTAGTATGAGGAAATTTCTATGATATTGGTGAAAGGATTGTGTTCAGTTCCTTCTATTACCAGCTTCATGTTTATGGTTACTCCCATTAGTCATAAGCACAGAATTCAGGATGGTTATGCTCATAATCCACATATGCGATTGAAGAGTTTTTTTAAAGAAGAAGAATAACAAAGTAGAAATTCCATACCCTCCCATCTGTATAGACTATAGTACTTCATGATATTTGAAACTCATTTTTGACCTTCAACGGCTTGTAACGATGTCAGGTATTCGCAATTCAGTCTACATAAGTGCTCTTCACCTTTGCGCTCTACGTTCCTATTAATATTGTCAAAGCATTCTGTTGTAATACTTCATTATCTTGATAATAGTCCAATTTATGGAGTTTACTAGAACTTAAAGGCCTTTTATCCGCAGTTTTGGCGACATCAGCCCTTATTCCTCAATAAACCAGAATCATTGCTTTAAAATCACGTCTTTCCAAGACGTTCATACGTAGTTATACAACGTATTAAGCTTCTCGTTTTGCTATATGTAAACTGAACCCTAAAATGTAGAAAAATGTACCAACAATTTTGCCACGGGCTGAAAAAATATTAGGCCTTTTCGACGAGAAGCCCCAGATGACGGTATTTGCAATTCAGCGTACATTTCGTCGTCAAAACTATTCCCGCTCCAGATTGTTTTCGCAAAACTATTCAACTCCATACCAGACTCCAGAGGTAATTATTTTAGAGCAGAAATGAGGTTTCATTTTACTTTTTCAGACTTAAAGTGTAGATAGCTTTTAAATGAAAATAAAAATGAAAATTTTATTTTTCACATAGGCGTAGATATAAGCTCTTATGAAAAATCAAAACTCTGCCGCCAGGTTCGGAAAGCAGGTTTGCACCGAGAAGAACTCGCAAGTGGCAAGAAACTCAGTACTTGCTCTTTTCAAAAATGTCATAATATACAAGTTTTATTATAAAGGAGGCTAAAGCCGGTCTGTTACTTTTGTGGATACATACATACTTTGTAGTGTTGGAAAATGCTTAAAACTGTTTCTTTTGCAGTAAACTAAACTTATTAATAAAATACTTAATTGATCAAGGATCCGTTCAGGAATAGACTCGTCCGTAATTGTCAAAGAAAGTGCTCGTCGTTGTTGTTGCTTGTGTCAATTGCGTTTCAACCCCCATATTCTAAGACATTTCCTCGAAACTTCCCCTCAGACTCAACTAAGGTACCTGAAGGGTTCACTTGAGGCATCCTCATTTGTATTCTTAGTCATTGTCGCACTTACAGTATTATACTTTCAATTCAAAAATTCTTTCCGACAGTCTGCTATGAAATTAAATGTCCAAAGATATTACTTATTATGAAGTGCTCATCGAAAAGAAACCTCAGGATATGGGCATCCGAACGATTTAGGTAAACCTTTTTTCAATAAAGAAATTCTATAGGTGGCTGCTGAGTGAACTACAGCGTTGCCTTACTGCTGGTGACAAGACAAGCATTTTTTGATACTGGTGACATTTTTTCGCGCCCTCCGCCCTGTCCAAGGTGAAGTGACTATTAGAGCCCCCGCGCATTAGGCGGCCAGGCCGCGCGGCCACGTCGCTGCGGCCAACTAATTCTTCCATGATATATGTAGATGCGCGCATTACGCGACCAGCGGCCCGCGGCCACGCTCTGGCCGCGCGGCCAACGAAAAACATCGCGACACACATGCGGCCGCTTGGCCGCCGCGGCCAACGAGATCCGGGAATTCGTATGAAATTACTCAGGTGTGCGCGCACTGGTCGCCGCGGCCAGACGTTTTTTGTGTATACATGGCGTTTGATACAACGTTTCATTTTAGAAATTCAAAACAGAAGAGCGCTATGGGACCAGTCATCGGCTGACTATTCGGATAAAAATTTAAAAAGGCAATTATTGTTGGAAGTGACCAATATATTCAGTAATTCATATTGCAGTACGTCTGGAAAGTATGTGTGATATTATATTCCTTTCGTAAGCCTCTCCCGTAACAATGGATGAATCCAAAATTTCTTGGTCCTTTTTTTCTTTCTCTTCTGTAATAATGAACAAACTAGCGCAGCAATAATTTCTTCTTCAACGTCCATTTCGGAACACGATGTGAATTCGACTGACGAATGTGGTCGCAGACGTGGCCGCCTAATGCGCGGGGGCACTTACACGAGACCGTTGTAAACTCAGCTGAAACATAGCTGTTTCCAAGTATTCTGGAATCTCTTGATTAGTTTCTCAACTTGCTACTCGTATTGTAAAGGCAAACGGCTTCGGCAAGCTGTTATCTGGCCCCTTGGCAAGTTAAAAGCATTGATCAGTAGCAGTTGCATAGAGTAGCTCAACATTCAGTATTTTCAAAATTATTCACAATCTAATATAATGAAGTCGGAGCGCCAGCGACGACGTTTATAAATCTATGATAATGAAATTATTGTCTACTACGAGTATGTATGCATTTGTTGTTGCATGTTACAGCATACCTATACGTTCTATACTATATAAGTATATGGTAAAAACCGCAACAGTATCGGGTATACAAGTTCAGAATAGGATTACTAAGTGAAGTACGCATTAGTTGTGCTCTTTTCTTTATATGAAAATAATGATGACGAAACAAAGTAAGTACTTGAAAAAAAGGCCTTGGTAATATAACGTGGTGATTACCAAAGTAAATTTACTTGAACAATACAAGTTTATTAAACTGTGATTGTTAAAGATTTGGCAAAAACATTTACTTTAATTTCACACATTTTAACTTTTATCGTCTATTGTTAAATTTTTGAATAGCAGTAGAGAAATATACAAATGGCCTAGATATTATGCGGATGGGATACTTATAGTGCTAATCGTGAAATATTAAAATCTAACAACTCGTTTTGTTTTCAGAATTTTAATGAAAGCTGAAAATTGTTTACTTATTTTGGAGTTGTTTCAATGGTCGGTTTATTATATTTCGGATCATTAAATAATTTTAGAACTTTTTTAACTTGGTATACATATAGACTATCGCTTGACTGTGATCACCTGATTTATATACCTATCTTTATTTTAGTGATTCAGCACGCTTGGCTTCGATGTATTATGTATCTCCTTAATAATCCATCACCCTACTTGATTTACCATTTCTTCTTAACGCGCATTTGAGGAGTATTTCAATCACATTGAGTGGAAAATGACGAATCACATTGACTTCTTTGAAAATCATGTGGCCCTGGCAAGATTTATAGAAAGGAGCCCTGAAAATAAAGCCCTGGCTAGACTACACAAAATAAATGGATAGCCTGTGTGTCTGATTGAGTATACAGTTCCAGTTTTGTTACATCAAAATTAAAGTAGAGAAAACGAGAAATCGTTATTTTCTTGTTGATCTGCAAAGAGAGTGCTGCTGTTGGTGCTAAGTATCATATCTCTACAATATTTCAGAGTCAACAGTTAAAAAAGAATACACTTATTATGTACTTACTATGTAGGTGGCCCAATGTTGTCCGTCACATTGAACGCCTAATAGGACAGTCACGCGCGGTCCACATAATCGATTCACCGCACCGACCAATTACAGTTCACGTTCAGTTTGAATATAGCATCGCTATTTTTGAAGCTACACATGAGTTCGCGCTTGACCACGACCGCACGTGAGATTAAATGTTGTGGTTCACAGTGGCAGCGTAAAGGCTTTTAAATGCAAACTAAACAAATAAAACATCATCAAGGTTTAAGGTCTTCCTAAATCACGACTAACTTCTGCTCCTCTACTGGATCTAGGCCTCTTCTGCCGCTTGAATCCAGCGACTCTCTTAATGTCATCAGTTCAACTCTTGAAGATTTGCCGATGCTGCGTTTTTCTTTGGGCCATTCCAACACCTCGGGTTCCTAACGTCCATTGGTATGTCCAAAAAGTATACTATCCTGCTTCAATACAAGACCATATAGTTAATGCCCTTCGTTCGTGTATATGTCGAATGAGTTGAAAAAAAGAATGAAAATAACTTGAGAGGGTAAAAACTAAGAAGGGCTTATCGCGGCTAGAATCGTGACCATTTAGTAGGCGAGGTCGCGTAACATTGAACGAGTAACAGTGGAGTCACGCGCGGCTAACAAAATGAATCGCCCCATAGCACAGTCCATCATCCATGAGCCCATACACCACCGACCGCAACCAATCGATTTCACATCTACGCCTTTGTCACATCTCTATACGTTTTCTCTTTCCCTATTTGCATATCAATATTGCATCCGACTTTGTAATACGCTGATAAACATCTCATTGTCTCGTGATAAGGTAACAGAAACATTAGTATGACAGTAAACAGACTCGTGATTAACTTGCTTTATTGCTTCAGCTTCTCAATGCAAAATATGTACTGATATTGTTATTATGGCTATTAAATAGATTCAAAGAAATCTCTCTTAGGAGAATTTTGACTTGGCTTTGATTCTAAAACTAACAAGTTCAATAATTTAATTCGTGTGTATGTGTAGACTACAGTGGCAGCGACTAAGACAACGAGTAATGGCACATCTAAGGCCCATATACCATTTAAGAGAGACGTTGTAATAATTCTGGACTCTGGTCTTCTAGTCGACTACTGCTGTACTAGTAAATAGGTTCTCGTGTGTTAGGTTGGATAGATTCGGAGAAATCTCTGTTTGGAGACTTTTCTTATCTTTATTCAATTTAGATTTTTTATTGTTTTAGTGTCCAGATTTTGTCTAATACATGATTTATCAGACATCAGTTAATCACGATCATGACATGTCGTTGGTGGTCTGCAGGTATCAACTGTCACTCGCATGTTGTGGGGTTATAGTACATTAGTGCAGCGGCCAGCAAAAGAGGCATTGATGGACGAACGTGTAAATGTAGGCGGAGGCTGTGGCGAGGCACACATCCGTTAGTCCATCAATGCCAAGTTCTGGCCAAGGCTTGTATAGGACTTTCCTCAAGCAATGCGTGGAAATTTAAACTAAGTAGTACCTATGACCTAGGCAGAAATTTTCGAAATTTAAATAATTCGACCGCTACACCACGACATACTTACATGGATTTTCATACAACTTTTGACGACCGCTCCTACAGCAATTTCAATTATAACAAAATCTATCAAGTTAATAAGAGCAAATAAGGATTACGTAGTACCCATCCCATTCATATGCACCACAAAGTGCGTGAGAACATCGTGAAACCATTAATAAACCCCAGTTTTCTATTCTTCGAAGAATCAACTTTGCAACCATTATTAGTCACATGAAGATTTATTTCCCTGATGAAATAGTAAATTTTGACAAACGAAGAGTTATTGAGAAAAGTAAAACCTACTTTGATAAGCTTCATTGTAAAATAGCCTTTATGTATTGCGCGTCAGGATTGTGACTCGCTGCGCATTGCTTGTTTATGATAACAGTGAGATAAAGTAGGCAGGCGAGCCCCCCGTTTTATGTTTGTCTCATATCACTTGCTCCCATTGTTTAATTAGTAAAGAAATACGGATAAGATAACTTTGTAGAGTCGACTCGCGCAGGAATTCAAAACATACTCGTGTTTCATCTGAAGGCAGCTGACATCTGTGTAGTCACGTACAAATATTTTGCGCAGGTTTTCATTTTACATCTTGATCTAGCACAATAATTACGAGTAGGATGAAGCGTTTGTAATAGTGGCAGCTATTTAGAAACAATAGTTATCTCTAGTTCACCAATGGACACTACAGACTTCCACACTAGATATTCAGTTTTTTATTGCTAGTTGTCCGATCTCCAAATCGCTAGATCTATTTCATTTATTGTATTAAATTAGATTACGTATAAATAATCCAAGAAACAACTCTCTTATTCGCTTGCTCATCACAGACTTCGTATATCGAACGGGTGAGAAAAGTTTTCCACACAACTATTCTATTTCTACGATTGTTAATGGAACGAAATTCAAATAGCATATTAGGATGGCAGTTGTCTTGATAAATCACGTGACCAATTTGAATTTCTTTTTCAATTATTTTCATTAAAAATCGTAGAATAGATAAGCTAACATGGCTAATGCCGTTACGTGTCATCACTGATGGCATGCATATAGTTAAAGGCTTGCCTTTTAAATAACCAGATATGCCTAAGTAAAGGGCGACAAATAGACAGAGAGTCGTTTGATTTAACTAAGACCTATTGCAGCAAGCACCAAAGGTTTGTCAGTGCTTGTGCAGGCTCCTGAGGAATTTGTGTATCCGCCAAGTAAATCACCCCATATTTTTATAATAATTTTCGGGAACACTGATGTGCTCTGTATTTCTATATAGATTTCTTAAATGTATGCATAATTTTCATTGCATTATCCCCAGTGTTTCGCTCGAAATTCTAGCCAATTGACCTCCTTGCAAACGATTCGAGCTCAGCGTGTAATAATTGATGGCCGGGTTAAGTCGGTGCAACAGGTGTAATTGAATGATTGGCGGTGGCGCCTGCTATGGACACCTCTTGAGATGATACTGCGCAGGAGCATCCGTCCGCCTGCAGTGCATCACGCTACCTAATGCGCATTACATGGTATAATCTGGATAAACCGTTTGAATAAAGGTTTCCTTATCGATCTTTGTTTTTATACGCATATACCTATATTGTTTATATCTAAAACTACTTACATTTTCCAAATACTTCGTATTTATTGGTACTTTAGGCCGATTTTTTACACACAGTTTTATCGTATTGACATATGAATTAGATAGGTAGATTACTGTAATCCAGTCAAGATTACAATATAGGTTCCAAAGATTTATAGACTAGTGGTCGCCCTTTGATACCTTGAAATCATAACACGAGTTAAAACACGCAGCTGTTGTCATCAATCACAACTTTTATTTCTATGTAAATTGCATTAAATTGAGTTTATAGCAAAACCTCTCTCTCGAAATAGGGATCGCGGTTTCGTCATTTCCCAATGTTTATAATGATCAAAATTCATGCTTTGAATTTGTTTATTTCAAATCTATAACCATGTTTCCCCCGTGACGTCTAATCAAAAGTCGCATCCTTAGTGATTATAAATTATTAGGTTTATAGTTTACGAATTAGACTTCGAGGCATTTAGTGCTTTAGGTACTCGTATATATAGCTGAATTAGAGCTGTCTAGCACTGACATTATTATATTATTTTTCAAAAATATGCTCAAAGCTCATACTGATACAAAGACTTAAGTAAGAACACGCAAAAGTTTTTTAATGAAAGCCAGTTCCCAATAATAACCGCCATAAGCCAACTTGCAAGGAGTTATGTCAAATTTCTGTCTCTAGTAAGGGAAACCATGGATAGATAGAATATTGAGAACCGCCATAAGCCAACTTGCAAGGAGCACGGATAGTAGATATAGATGAAGACGCTACGACGACCAGAAAACATCCTACCCATTCTTGAGGGTAATAAAAACTGACCCCATCCTGAAATATTGATGAAAGCGACAGTAAACGAGGAGAAAGATATCAGTACTTGTAGTTGGTTGACCCAATTTTGACTGCCCAGCTTACATAAGCCCGATCATTTTTCTTTGCAGAGCTCTTTAAATTTTTCGATCATGTTAGAGATTTCTTCTATACTAAGTCAGCGTTTTTGAAGTTTTGCCACGAAATTGAGAGATTTATGGTATAAAATGAAGCGACGCAATGTTGCGTGTTTAGCGGTTTTTACAGGATATACTTTGGTGAGTCTGCTCAGGAAGTACATAACCTTGTACCTCCTTCACCTTTCTACTATAGGATTACAAGACACCGAGAGAATCCTTATGTGGTTGACATCCAACAAACTCGCGCGAAACGTTTTTCTTCTACGTTTCTGATACGTACCGCTAAGGTGTGAAATGCCCTTCCAGTCTCCGTGTTTAGCCAAGTACAATCTGGGTGCCTTCAAGAGAAGAGTGAATAAATATTTTCATAGGCAAGCGCGCTCCAATTTAGAACTCATCTTTGTTTTCCATCAGGCATGATTGTCGTCAAGCGCAAGCCTATATTTATACAATAAAAAAATACATTGCACGTATACCTAGTGGTCTCTAATTAAAAAAATAAAAATTACATGTCACAGAGTTTGTAACAATACATCGCCGAAACGGCTGGACCGATTTTTATAAAATATTTTGTGTATATTCGGTAGGTCTGACAATAGGACGTAAACTAAACTTAACAAATAATAAAATTAATATGGCAGCTAGTTTTATCTATACTCGCTTGTCTTTATCATAAACATATCACGACGCGAAGATTTCGTGTTTTCTCAATATAGGTACATTCATGCAGAGAATCAAAGAAAGAATCACGTAATTCTACCGAAAAATATTACGCGCCTACAAGAATAAAGGGAACGTGATAATGATATGCCGATGTATGATATCGTATACTTCAATGTCGAAGTATGGTATATTACAGAGTCATATGAAGAATAATCCTATTCTATTCTTACACAGCCTAGCTTATTCTTATATTTGTTTCGTATTCGCATTACTTTAAGTTCATAGAGTTCTAATAGGGATAACCCTAAACCCGCCCTTCTAAGTATAATAACGTGGAATATTAGTACATGTATATGTGTGTATGTGTGTTTGTTACTAACTAGTCTGTTGCTACTAAACCGATTTTTAGAGAAATAAAGAAAGATTTATACCCTGTATTAACACATCACTTATTTTATATCCCGGAAAGATCTATGGTTTTCACTTTCCACAGGATTAATGACAAAACAAATGACACGCAGATGGAGCCGCGGGAAAATGCTTGTAAACCATAATTAATACTGTCAAAACTTCAAAATTCATGTCGTTGAAGGCATAATTCGGCGTGTCTTTAGGTAAAATATGAATATTTAAATATTTAATTCGTGAAAGTTGGAGAAAAATTTGCCGCCTCGACGCTTCTCAGTTACAAGCTCTCATATTGTTGGCGTATCTAAATGGACCGGCTAAGTTTCAATCGTCGTTAATCTTTAAAATATCTGGGTGACCGAGCTTCGCTCGTTAGTATTACTACTGGCCAATAGATGGCAGCAGGCGTCATATTTTTATTTATTTTTGGTAAATTCGACATTTTCTAAAAGTGAATCCTAGTTAGATCGATTTACCGCCCCCAAAACCGCCTGTATACTAAATTTCATGAAAATCGTTCAAGCCGTTTCCGAGATTTAGATTATATAGAAATATATATACATATATCAAGAATTGCTCGTTTAAAGGTATGGGATAACGTCGCTAAAAAAGTTTTTTTTTGACAAAAACTGCTCATAAAATATTACTTTCTGCTTTTTACATTAATAAATAATTAGGTATCGTAATTACAGACTCATGTAGACATGATATGTTTTTAATTATATTGATAAAAAATGATAACCATTCATTGTTATCTAATACCAAATTTGTTGTGGACGTGCGCGACCAACGAAATTCGATAAGTTGATTCAAATGTATTAATGGAAAATTAGCTCTGGTGTTTGGTTTATAACAGTCAGATAGATGTACTGTTGATGATCTAAAGTGGTGTTTAAATTATTCTTATAGAAATGAATAATCTTCTCAGTTTACTGGGGTACGTATTTACAATATTTTATATGTTATGAATATGAATTATAATATCATTTTAGCTTAAATTTTTATATCAGTTTTATCAATTATATCAACTTTATTAATTTTTTAATCTTTTCCTGTAAAATTTATCTATTTGTTATTAAAATTAAAATTTATATTTAATTTATTATATCTAGATATTATGAAAATTATGATTTTAAAAGTTTTAGTATAATTCGGTACGCGAGCGTTATATTTTTGTCCTTACGCGTAACACATCATGTGATCTAAATGTGTATGTAATTTTCTTTAAACTCACGTTGCAAAGTTATAATAAGGGGTAAGAAACTACGAACGTACTTCTGTTCGATTTAACGGCATAGAAGGCCTATTTATGCGATTTTGACCGGCCTCTCAGTTGAAAACTATAGAGACAATTAGTTTCAAATTTGAACGTCATGTATTTTGGATCTTTAACCTCAAAACGTTAAGACGCAGAAACACGATTGGAAAAACTTTCCTCGATAGAAAGTTTTCCCAAAAGTTGCTCCAATCTTCTCATATTTATTCAGATTTATCGGAAACGATTCAACAGTTTTCTGTTTTTTTTTTTTTTTAGGGCCTTATTGATGAGTACTCAAATCGACGTGAAGTTTTTTTGAAATCAGGACTATACATTATTCACAATACAATTAAAACCTATTCAAGTGAAAACTAACCCCCCGCCCCCAAATTACGTAAGTGATAAGCATATGGTTAACTCTTTCGGACATTTGATGCATGTATATTGACATCATTGTCTTTCTGATACGCCTCATAGGCGTCAGTCTGTCCTGCGCTAATGCGAGAGTCGGACGTGCGCGTGAATGTATATTTCGCAGCCGTAGATTTCTGATCGTAATATAGAAAGTTATTCCTTGGTCTGTGGCAATAACCGCTGAAATAACGCCCTCTATTAAGCGGCTGAATGGTTATATTATATACTGTCAAACACGCCATCTGTTAGTATGTCGCTGAACGATTATGTGCGCAGGAAACCCACGTGGTTTTGATATGTACTTTGATAATATTTTAATTTTATATGTTGTCATTTACCTATTTTATTAAAACTTCGGTTTATTATTTTATAAAAACAATGAGAAAATTAAGAAATATTATTTTTAATTATTATAAAAATTAAGAAATTTAGTTGGTCGAAGATCTATGAGTAAATACCTCGCTGCTCGCGATGCAATAAAAAGGGGAAACAGGACGTCGCCTGTTGCCCTGCAGGTTGAAGACGATAATTTATTATTATTATTACAAGCTTTTATTTAGTTTCACATGTCCCGATGTTTGTTTGTTTGCCAAATTGTTGTAACTAATCAACAGACAACAATCCACTTCATGGCTACCGATAAATCGGTAAATCGAGTGACAATGCAAAATTATAAAGACAATGCGACGACCTCTGTGGCGCAGGGGACGCATGCTCGGATTCGAGTGGGAGGTCGCGGGTTCGATCCCGCCACGGGCCACTTTGGAATTTTATATTTTTAGGGTTCCATACCAAAATGGTAAAAATGGAACCCTTATGGTGAGACTTTCTCCGTCCGTCCGTCCGTCCGTCCGTCCGTCTGTCACACTCGATTATTTCAGTAACTATTCAAGCTATCGACTTGAAATTTAGAATAGTTATAGGAAATAGTGACCCGACGTCATAACAATCGTAAAAATTTGAAAATTGTTTTTATTTTTATTTAAAAAGGGGGGAAAACCGGGTCGGCAAAATTTCAAAATGAGATAACAATATTGAGTGGGGTATCGTATGAAAGGGCGTTACTTGTGTATTCTAAAACTGATTTTTATTTATTTTTATGCCTGATAGTTTTTGATTTATTGGGCAAACTGGCGAAAAAAATACCGTTCCCCCCACCTTATCTCCGAAGATTACCAATCGAAAAATCTGAAATAATTATGATCAATAAAAATAAACGTATATTTTACAGGAAAAATAAAATCAACTCCGTAACTATTATACTTTTTTTGATAATAACAATAAACCGCCAAAAACAAAGTTACGTTTGCGGTTTGCCAACAAAAGTACCTACATGTAAATTTTACTCGTAAATTCATGAATAAAAGTGATTCTTTCAATGTTTTACTTCTTTTATGGTATGGAACCCTCGGTGCGCGAGTCCGACTCTCACTTGGCCGGTTTTTTTTTACGCTATACAAGTTAGTACTTGACTGCGATCTCACCTGATGGTAAGTGATGATGCAGTCGAAGATGTTAGCGTACTAACTTGGAAGGGGTAAGTAAAGTCACCCCAACAGTTTCTACACAGCATCGTACAGGAACGCTAAATCGCTTGGCGGTACGTCTTTGCTGGTAGGGTGGTAACTAGCCACGGCCGAAGCCTCCCACCAGACCAAACCTGAGCCAATTTAGAAAAACCGGCCAAGTGCGAGTCGGACTCGCGCACCGAGGGTTCCATACCATAGAAGAAGTAAAACATTGAAAGAATCACTTTTGTTCATGAATTTACGAGTAAAATTTACATGTAGGTACTTTTGTTGGCAAACCGCAAACGTAACTTTGTTTTTGGCGGATTATTGTTATTATCAAAAAAAGTATATTAGTCAGTGAGTTGATTTTATTTTTCCTGTAAAATATACATTAATTTCTATTGATCATAATTATTTCAGATTTTTCGATTGGTAAACTTCGGAGATAAGGGGGGGGTATTTTTTCGACAGTTTGCTCAATAAATCAAAAACTATCGGACATAAAAATAAATAAAAATCGGTTTTAGACTACACAAGTAACGCCCTTTCATATGATACCCCACTCAATATTGTTATCTCATTTTGAAAAATCGAAGCTCCGGTTTTCCCCCCTTTTTAAATAAAAATAAAAATAATTTTCAAATTTTTACGATTGTTATGACGTCGCGTCACTATTACCTATAACTATTCCAAATTTCAAGTCGATAGCTTTGATAGTTACTGAAATAATCGAGTGTGACAGACGGACGGACGGACGGACGGACGGACGGACGGACGGACGGATGGAGAAAGTCTCACCATAAGGGTTCCATTTTTACCATTTTGGTATGGAACCCTAAAAATAAGGAAATCAGTAGGTACCTACGACGCGCCCCGGTCTGTCAAAATCGCTTATGTTTATTCGATTCGTCTTCGTGGAGTGAAATTATATCTATATACCCACCAAATTTATTATTATTTGCACAAGTACCTACTTTTAAAGTATTGTATTCTTTCCGCGCCATCTATAGGCATTAGTGATAGTTTTTTTTACGTATTAATACCGCTTTCTGCCGTTGTGCTAGTGTTCGTACGTAAAAGTACCGAAATTCGCCGCATATTGCCAAACGGCGTGCTATATTGGAAGCCACGCCCCTTTTTCTGAAGTACTCATCAAAACTGAAATGAGTTTTTTTCAATGTAAGGCCATGTGAAGTTAACATAGAATAAAGGTTTAAAATAATACTAGCTGATGCCCGCGACTTCGTCCACGTGGGATAAAAACTATTCTATCTTTTAAGTTGGACCAAATGACAGATATTCACGAAGTTTGAACTAAATCGGTTCAGTAGTTTAGGAGTCCATTGAGGACAAACATTGTGACACAAGATTTATATATATTAAGATTTAAGTTCACACTAGAACCACAGACTACTATAAACTTCTACTAAGTCATAACTCCATCGTGAGCACTGAGGATGATCAGAATTTTATTTTATAAGTAGAAAATTCAGTTTTTCAACATAGTATAGTTACCAAAATATTTTATATGTATTCATACGAAATGCATTTAACAATCTTCTTGCTAAATTTATAAAATTCTAAAATATTCTCGTGTCCACAGTATTAAAGTAAAAAAAAATCTTTCGAAACGGCTTGACGGCGTAATTTTTTATCATGCCCCTATTATATTAGTGAGAAATAATTTATATGGCAATACGACGTTTGCTGGGTTAGCTAGTTACTCTACATTATTAAATACCTATCTATCAAACTTGTAAATCTTAGTTACATTAAGTAATTAACCTACTTATTGAATGTAAGTAATTAAAGAAACCTACCTTGGAATATCATTCTTACATTTGATGTGAAACATAAGCATGACCTACGTTACTTGTGCCAGAATATCAATATTCTGGCTCGTCAGCGATGTAACCAAACACCAGAATAATAACTTACTCGTATAACCTAATTAGTTTATGAAGCCAAAGAATGCCTTTAATGTTTACGCTGCTATACTGCTATTTATATGTATATTTAAAGTAGGTTGTATGTTCATGTTGAATAATCTGATTTCGATTGAAAGTATCGTGTTTTCTTACTTGTTTTTTTAACATGAAAGGAATATAATCAGTAAAGTAGAAAATGCATAGCTATCCTAATACATGAAGTGGATAAATCTACATTTCAAATCCCCTTTACAATATTTACGATCTTCCCTTTTGTGGGGTTACATTTTATTTATTTATTTATTGCTGCATGTACAAGTTTACAATTAATCTTAATAGTAAGCGTGCACATGATTCCCTGTCAGGACATCGCAATTTAACACATTTTTATTAAAAAATTTCATGATTATTTACAGGATATACTTTACTTGATACAATCACTTGACCATAGAGTTCTACTTGACTTGACTTGATTGACTATTCTTCTCGGGATATACTTTTATTTCACGTTTCAAGAGGATATACCTATTCAAGGTTCTGGGCTTTTAATGAATCTGAAATTAAAAAAAAGAAACAAAGTTTGGAATAACACCTGAAAAAAAAGAAACAAAGTTTGGAATAACACCTGAAACAAAATTCCATTTTATGTTTTCGTGTGTGATTTCACCCATCGCTCGATAGATATCGCTGTTTTATAGCAAGCGCAAACGAGTTTGTCATCCAAATCTACATGTCTACAAGGTGATTGCACGCGTGCCCATTCTGTTACAAGTAAGAGAAACTTTTAACCTAGATTTTCGAAGATTTTCATAGATATCCTTCGAAAATGTAGTATAAAAAAGTCCATTTATTTCGCCTATGCGCGATATCGTCCGCAAAGAGACTTTGTTTCAAAAAAAATCTAAACCTCGGTTAAGTTTTCCTAGGCTCGTTATAGTACCGAGTAGATCGATATGTCTATGAGGTACCACAGAGTGTTTCCTTAGGCGTTAGTACAGGTTTTTGTACGAATTTCGAGTCGAATCGCATCGCACAAACGAATCGAATTCAGCCAGCGCCATCTATTGACAGCCGCATGTCAGCGACTGTCCATTGATGACGATAGATGGGAAAAACCTGTACTAACCCTACTTTTCAGGTCATTCGGGTCGACAATGTCATATTATAAATGAAATGAAATTATTTATTTCACATAGGCCCAAATAATAGGCGCCCATGAAATGTCAAAAACTCTACCGCCAAGTTCGGAATGCAGGTTTGCACCGAGAAGAACTGGCAAGAAACTCGGCAATTATCTTTATCTCTGTGTCTTTTATATTAGTAGTGATATACTTAGCGAGGTTACGTGATGGTTCTTTTGTGACTAACATTTACCTAGCTGATCGTGTCACGATAGCGTTTAGCAATCTCATTTCTCCGAAGGCATGTTTGTTATCACTCTTGGGACCGAGTAAACCTATCAAGATAACGTAAAAATATTTGTACAACCCGCGCTGTCATTGTTCCCAGCTTAAATATTCAATCATGGATAGTCGCAGAACGAGTGGACGAAATCTTCAAAGAAATATATTATTAACAATAATGTTTTACAAAAAGGTTAAAAACAATTAAGGAATTTTAAAACAAGTGATTTTTTTATTGGAAAACATGGGCACAAATTCTGTTTATATGAAAGCTTAATTCTTATAGTCATTTAGATGCTTTAAATTTCAGAATAGTGAAATATTAGAAATATGTGAAGTAGGTACTTGTAACTTTTTTTCAGAGTACGAACTACAAAGGTCTCTTAATACTAACTAGTAATTTCAATGTTGTACTCTCTCTTAGTCTATTAAGGTTTTAAAATATTGCTATACACAATTCATATTCAATTTTATTACAACGGAACACCCAATAAATAATATAAAATTTTATCAAGGAAACTTTAGGAAGTCAATTTATATAGAGCAATGTACCTATAAATTTTTGAGCCACATTAAGAACAACCTTCAACGGTTGTTTGTGAACTTTGCTAACTGATAAAGTTGTCTTTTCCAATTTTCATTTCAAAAACAAAGAACAGGTAGAAAGTTTCCCCTAAATAAAGCAGGAACTTTTACCGGTGTCACCTTTATCCTATAGCTGTCATGTACCCGGATGTAATTCGGCTACGGTTATTATTATTCTGAACCATTTTCGACGGGTTTTTAGGGTTCCGTACCCAAAGGGTAAAATGGGAATAAGCCCTATAATGGTTGTTATTAAGGAGCACACCACGGGTGTGCCCGCGAAATTCAAAATTTTTGTGGTTTTTCGCTATTTTTAAGCTGATAAGACGTACCTAATAGGCTTTTGGCAGTCAAATTGCGATAATCCCAAGATCATCTTCACGTATTTATATAAAAATCTCTGCTTGAAAGTGTCGAGTTAAAGAAATTAATCCGAGATTTGCGAGTTGCTCACTTAAAACTCTTTACTCGGACTAATTTCCTAGTATAGACATTTTTATGCAAAAATTTTGATATAAACATGTAAAGAAGTAACTGCCATTCTCGCAAAATGACTGCCATAAGCCTATTATGTGTAATTAGCGTACAAATTGCAAAAAACCACGAAAATTTTAAATTTCGCGGGCAGACCTGTTGAGTTCGCCTTAAAATGCGACATCCAAGGGGGAATTGTTTGGGAAATGCGAGCTTGAGCTAGTTATTTTTAATGGCATATGAATTGTTGTTTCTTACTGAGACTTCGCCGTCCATCCGTTGTTAAGATAATGGCACGGAACCCTTCATGCGCGAGTCCGACTCGCACTCGAACGTTTTTTATTTATGTGGGGTGATTGTTATCTGACCTCAACAAAGTACCAACAAACATGTCAGGATTAACCTGAGGTTAACAAAACATGTCAACAGTAATAACCGAGACCGACAATTCGTTTAGCGTGATTTTCGTAAAAGGGTGGAAGCATAATAAATATTATAATCATTAATCATGACTTCATGTTTTCCATTTATTTTACAGCACCTACAACTTTGCTATACGCGCCCTAGGGGCATATTGTTCTGCTTGGACGCAAATTTCGCATTTTACTAATATTTAAAACAAATAATACGTCTTTCAATTTTGTTGTCAGCATTCATTTAAATCTTGAACATCTTCTAGTGCTTATAACCTTCTACCAAAGACTTCTATGTAGGAAAGTCTTTGCCTTCTACATCTTATTACATTCCTCCGCAAAAAAATAGCTATATGGCTTCGTTTCCCGATTATCAACTGCTAAGAAGTACTATAGTGTAAGCATCTTCGACTCATTAGAAAACAGCTGAAA
Organism: Coenonympha glycerion; assembly: GCA_963855885.1. Lineage (NCBI taxonomy): Eukaryota > Metazoa > Arthropoda > Insecta > Lepidoptera > Nymphalidae > Coenonympha > Coenonympha glycerion. Next base: position 12,365,152 of record OY979630.1, on the reverse strand, counting down.
GTAGCATAACGCGAGCGATTATTTTGATTTATGCTTGACTCGTTGTTTGCTGCACTGTAAGTTACGGTCATAATGTACTGGTTTGCGTAAGGCTGAATGCTGACGTTGTGACACTTGATAAATTCGCGTGGGCACTTTATAAACTTCGAGGTGTGAAGGATGTGTGAAGGTCGTTGGAGGTCGAAAAATATTTGCACAAAATATGGCAATTTGTGTCCTGGTCTCCAACGTGCCATAACGTCAGAATGGTTATGCATTGTTTGATCGCACTTCAGTTGACAGAACATTTCCCGCGATGTTTTGCCACGTTTTAATTTTTAAAGCCCTCTAATACTTTGTTGCTATTATTTAAAATCATGCGACATCCAAGGGGGAGTTGTTTGGAAATTGCGAGCTTCGACTAGTTATTTTTAATGGCATATGGATTGTTTCTTTTGCAAGTTATAAAATTATAAGAGTTACCTACAAATGTTACCACAGCGTGTATATGAGAGTGTTACTGGCGTACAGTTTGTTTTGTATGTAGTATATTTGGTTCTAAATCAACGATCACATTAATGAGTTAATCACAAAACAAATTTGAAGTTTGGAATGGAGATACGTGTATAGATACATTAAATTGACAAAAACGTTATAATTTGTATTCCGGAAAAATGTACCTACCATGCCTGCGAGATAATGAATAAACGAAATGCGAAGGTAAAACCTGAAACTGTTAAATTTAACCAGAGTTTCCCGCGATACAAGCCCTGACCTTGCAGCAGTAAATTGTAAACAAATGCAACGGAGACGAGGCGGCAGATGACTTGCAGCTGGACGCTGTTTAATAAACATCGTTATCCTTCATTAATGTACATTTGCGTTACACGGACTAATGTATTTATAATTAGATTAGATTAGTAAACGATGGAACTAAATTATTTTAAGTTATTACGCTACTTATTATGTCTGCTCTCAACTATGGATTGTAGAGCACCTCAACAGAAAGATAGCCGATCCCGGATGGGGCAATGTTGAGTATAAACCGTTAGTGATGAGTTTACTTAACCCTTACAAGTTAGAACAGTAACATCTTCGGCTGCATCATCACATGCGATATCAGATGAGATCGCAGTCAAGTACCTACTAACTTCTAGAGTGACAAAAAATAATATTTAAATTTCATTCGGCATATTGTTCCAACAACCACGATTGGGTATTTTCTTTAAAAATTTCTCTAACTCCCTATATAGGTATACTAGGAACGTCAATTTCTAATTTATCATTATAATTCTTTGGATTGAAAAAACATGATTACAGACTGAACCAATATCCGCAATAGCTGTATATCGCGTATTTCTCTTCACATAAATCTTTGTAGCTCTGGATCTTTTGACTCCTGCAGCTCCTGCGGGAGTTGTCGACCAAACGGATTTAAGATTGCAAATAGGTTAGGTTAGGCAAAAACAAGGAATATTACGCCATTTATTCAAAATAATGTGGAGTGTAGGGAAAAGTAGTGGTAGCCGAACATGAAACATCATGAACACCAAACACCAACAGCGCAACGTAAGGTTGTGTACTGTGTATGGTCTCATTGGGCGTTACCGATTGCGATTTGCGACAGTCTACGATCATCTTTTGATAGCTGTATTGGCTATACATATGTATGAACTATTTTGCTCGTTCCAAAAATAAGTTTGTTAATTTTTTTATTTTTCAGCCGGCGATTGCCGCAAATTTGTCGTTTGTTTACACAATTGAAACAATACGAGTACCATAACAATATGCTCAAATTGTCTAGTTAAATTGTACACAATTATTATTTTACTAACGCTAGTAATTTGGGCTATTATGTAACTATTATAATAATATGTACTATTAGGTAAGTAATAAGTATGTTTGAACTATATGTTGTTATGATAATTTTAAAAACTTATGTATAACCCTCTAGAACCAATATAGCACAGTTATTTTTGCTACAGAATAAGTAGAATACAGGTCCATGTCTCACCCGGAACTAGTTCGTGGCCAGCTGGTAAAGCCACAATACAGCAGTCTTTCACCCAATTGGTTCACTTAGCAAAGTGTACACAGCACGCTGACCTCCTTAGTGCGAATTTAGATACAATTGGAGTAGGTACCCGTTGCTTTCTTTCTTGTGGACGCTTGGCGCCCGTTACTCATTCGAAGTGTAGCTACATCTGAATACCGCTAAATGAGAACGTTTAGCAAAAACTTGATCCATTGTTATCAATAATAATATGGCACGAGCGGAGGCTGTCCAGTTATACCCCGCGATTATTTTTATCAGCTTATTATTTAGCTTATAGCACAACTTATGTACTTCAATATGTTAGTGCTGTACACTAACATTTTGAAGTACATTAAGTTGTGCTTATGCTAATCCGCGTGGTATATGATTGGATGGAGTGGATCTCGATTTTTGTCCCGTAGTAGTAGCACTTTCCCGATCCCACTCCCCTTCGCAAGCTTTATAACAAAATTCAATAATAAGGTTCCTTTTAATATCATTGTCCTTTTAATTTTATGGGATGAAAAAGAGTGTTTTATCAGTTACTGGAAATTATTGTTGGAGTGTAGTTTGTTCAACTAATAGGTCGTGGAGTTCAGACCTTAGATGTAACTGTGCCCCAGTTAATTACTCGAAAGCTGTCCAAACTCCAACGCCTCTACAATAGTAATTTTTACCAGCTGAAACTCCGGTAAAATGTTAGAAAATCATTAATAACTCTTAATGGATGTTAAGCAGGCTGTATAATGTTCACATGGTACTCTTTCAAAATTAATTAAAAGCTCTTGCTATTGCCAAATGCTCCCACCGACAAGTAATGGGGACACTTAATTTTCGCCATTTTGGCGCTGATTGTTGCGTAACCTGGTGTGAGCGTCCGTGGAACTAAAATAAAATGACATTCAAAACGACAATCACTAGACAGAAATGTCAATTTAGTACCGTGGACGTTCGAGGGTGGCACTTTAAATCGCCACAAAAAAGGAACTGTCAAATTCATGATCTGCACAGATCATCCTAATCATTAGAGCGACGAGGCAATAAGATATGCCCAATGGTACAAAATATTAAACTTGATATTAATTCTTGCCTCAGTACTCCATGCAAATATTATTCAAAAATCACGTCCATGAAACTGAGATGAATTACAAACATAACTTGTTTGTATACTCATTTAGCAACTAACATACTCGTACCTACATAGTGTAATAGACAGTAAGTAGACAGAGCATAAAATTACGCAATCAAAAGCGAAACACTTTCCATGAGGTGATAGGTATCTCAATGAAAGATGATAGTTTTGCGTACTACGAGTACTTCGTAGTTTTAGAAATTCGAATAATAAAAAATACGAACCGGATTTTTTTTACATGATGTTAATCTATCCGGAAAAAGGATTAGCTTTAATCCCAAACAAAAACTTTTAATGTTATTTTTTAGTCAACCTTAAACTAAGATTAAGTATAATAACAAAGGTTACTTCCAGTTCATGAATTAACGTAGTAAGTACCTACAATATACATTATAAGCTTTTGTAAATTAAAAGTAACTTGTTTCACAATAGGCTATTTGACAACAATGAAAATATACCTGAAATTGTGGTAAATCTCACTAATAACAACGTAAATAAGCATATTTCACTTTATTTTAATCAAATATATGTATATTTTTCAGCAAAATAAGAGTTTAATAATGTTATAATTTTTGATATTTTACCTGTGACAGGAACGCCCTGTGATTGGTTGCAACTCTGGTGACGTCACACTCGAAAGTTTGCGGGAAAACAACAGCTTTTTGTACTGATTTTTCTGAGTGTTTTGTTTGGCGGGCGTTTTATTTTATCTTTTAGCTATTTAAACAGTAATTTTCTGGTTAACTTTATAACTAAATATACTAAGGAAATAAATAATTAAGTATTTCAAATCGCAGAATGGAATCAAATTTTGTGCGAGCTGATAATAGCAACCTACCTAAGGTAGATGCTTTTATGGTTGCACTCGCGAAATTCAAATTTTATTTAGTTTTTCGCAAATATTAGACTAACTAAACATTGTAGATTTATGGCAATGCATTTTGCGGGCCTACTTTTTATGCATCTACATGTTTTTAATAGAAACTTTGCTCGAAAGTTCCCACTCATCTCATATTGGTTCCCGAAAGATAATTTTTTGCAGTTTCCCAGATTTCGAGCTATCGGGAACCAATATGAAGTAAATGAGTATTGTTGAGCAGAGTTTTTATTAAAAACATGTAGATGCATAAATTCTGTACCCGCAAAACACATTGCCATTAACCTTCGATGTATAATTAGCCCACTATGAGCAAAAAACTAAATAAAATTTGAATTTTCGCGCCCGGATATTACCCATTGCCCTTAGGAATAATGCTGATTATTATGGCGCGGAACTGAAAAACATAAAAACAGCAATGTAAGTACCTACCGCGTCGAACATATTAGTCCTTCCTTTATTTATTATAATCATTAATCATTATCTCATTTTAGTTTATGTTGACAAATACTCAGGAAGTTCATGGGAGTTCGGTTTATCATGGTGTACCATGATACACAAACACTTTTTGAGGGCAATTTATGGAGGTATTTGTACATAATGGTACTACACAGCATTTGTACACCATTCTTTCTGTTAAAATATATTAATTTTTATTAAATTTAAAGAAAAGCGAAGAAATTCAACTAAACTGTACGGTACTGTAGTCTGTTTACATGCGTTTGACAATGTGTGACGTCACGAGTCAGATGACAAGCGCCATTACAAAATTGGCGTTTTTGGCGCGGTTTTGAAAATTGAAATTTTAAAAGTGGTTTTTAAAGAGAATTACATTAAATTTCCGCGAAATATCAATGTAATGTGCTTAATAGGTAGTAATAAATTCTTTAAAATCATTTTCAAAATTTAGTCAAATAGCCTATTCCGCCCGATTATAAATGTTAAGTTTCCTGTTTAACATATATTGTTATTACGTCTAGGTCTTCACGAGAGACGCCTTAGTAGCTTCGCGATCTTGGCAAAAATTTACAATATTCAGCAGTTGGTGTTCATGACTATAAAATAAAATGTAATCGGTTTACCATTTCTGAGCCATAATGATTGGCAGACCCTGGATAAGTGATTCATGGATGTAGTCCAATAAATCTTTGATCCACCGTTATTAGCCGTCCTTATGGAAGATTCAGTACTTGGATGTTAAAGGTCTTGTTCATATAAAGCTTTATTTAAATATTACATGCATTGCTTGCATCATTACTTTAATAACAAACGAACACAGATGCCAGGGACATGTTAAAGGGCGTAAGTTGTGCAAATTGCCTGTGGCTGAAAATACTGAAAAAGGAACACAAAATGTTCATTTAATTCGGTTTTCAGCATGCTGTCATAACTTAGGTGTTTGTAATTTTTTAGTTTTAATTTATAACCAAACAATTATCTGAACTTGGTATCGTTTTTATAGTCCTCTTCATCCTTAATTCAAAGCCTCCATGAATTCTTCCTATGACGTAGGTACTATTATATATTCCGTGCTATAACACATATTAACATGTAGGGAAAATTATAGTTATGTGTACTTTGTTAACATTTCCAAAAAGTTATGGTGCGGCGGTCGCAAATAAGTCAATTTAATATTTTTTTAATACAGTTGCTCAAAAAGTGGCGTATTGCAGGGACGTATAGCGTTCGGGATGTGGGCTATTACATACTCGTGCTTTTTTTTTACCTTTCCCGAACTCGTGCGTTATCTTTCCCAACTGTCAAAATAATGTCTATTAAAAAGAAAAACCAACCATGAAGTTTTTACTAAAAAAATTCATAGAAGTTTTTATGATTCATGCAAATACGTATATTTCTAAAAAGAAGCTACTAATTTGTTTCAATATCAGATTTGATTGAATGAGTTTGGTTAGGTTTCATTTCATCTCATTAAATTTCATTTTCATATCATATCAATAAAAAAAATTCTACTGAAAACTTGGCTGTATGGGCATAGTTCCCTTTGCGTACCAGAATATTATTTAGTCTATGACCAAATTTTTTTTAAATTTTTTTTTTAAATCACCAGAATGGGTGAAGAAAAAAAAACTGCTTATATTCTACGGTTGGCGCCATTTTTCAGAAATTTTCTTTGCGAGTTTAGTTGTTTGTTGCAAAAACATTTTACCGGAAATGTCAAAAAGTCGCTACATATCTACATACGACGAATTTATTGCGTGGAGAGAAGAGAAAAAAACAAATAGTTTTTCAGAAAATGTTAAGTTAGTTGAGTTTATTGTGTTTTTATTAATATATATATAGCTACTCGTGCTGATTCACTCACTGACTGATTGATCACCTCTCCTGAACAATTTTGTATGAAAAATTTTTTTTTCATGGATGGGGTCGTATAAAAGAAAAAAATTCATTCGGAGGAAAAATACGGAGAGAGCTGATGATTGAGGATTTCGAAGACGGGTGAAGAGCACAGCCAAGGGTATTGCAGATAGGTGGGGGGTGTTCGACCAAATGTCATTTGAAATGGCATCCAACTGCCAGTGAGCTGAAAAAAAATTCAAAATGGTGGATTCAAAATGGCCGCCATACGAATTTCGCCGATATCTCGGAAAGTATAAAAGATGGAAGAATGTTTTCTTGACAAGAAGTGATCAGGACCCGAAGGTCTATTTGATGGATAGAAAAAAAAAATTCAAAATGGCGGAATATATTTTTCCATAGAAAATGTATGGGGAACGTTGAAGAGACTAACAGTTGGTAATTATGCAAGGTTGTGATGCGGTTTTTGGAGATTTACTAGAGAAAAATATGGAGAGAGCTGATGATTGAGGATTTCGGAGACGGGTGAAGAGCACAGCCAGGGTATCGAAGATAGGTGGGGGGTGCTCGACCAAATGTAACTCGAAACGTCATCCAATTGGCAGTTAGCTGAAAAAAAAATCAAAATGGCGGATTCTAGATGGCCGCCATACAAATTTCCTGTTTTTCTATCTCGGAAAGTATAAAAGATAAGAGAGTGGTTTCTTTGCAAGACGTGATTGGAATCTCAAGGTCTACGGGATGAATGAAAAAAAATACAAAGTGGTTGAATTTATTTTTCCATGGAAAATGTGAATGCTACAATAAACCCAAAGGCCTATGAAAAACTATGAAAAGTATGAGAAGAGATGATGGTCTACGATTTGGATGATGATTGAGGAGCACGGTCATGGATTTAAAGATAGTTAAGGGCTGTTTGAATAAAAAATACACTGAACCTCATCTGATGAGGTTCAGTGTATTTTTTATTCAAACAGCCCTTAACTATCTTTAAATCCATGACCGTGCTCCGAGTTAATTCTTTTAGCCCATTGCCAATCGGATTCCAATTGGCGATGGAGATGACGGCGATTCTTTTATAGGTGAGAAGACAGCCCGCGGGCCACATGTGGCCCGCGCTCCCACGCGCCCTACTAGTTATTTTATTAAATTGCTTCATTTTTTCGCAACTGTATTAAAAATAATCGTTCAGTACACGTGCGGAACCGTCATTGCAACTTGTTCCGACTGTCAACCCTCGCCTTCGGCTGCGCCTCGGCTCGGGTAGACATTTGTCGGAACTCTTTGCAATAACAGCCTTTCCGCACTTGTAATGAAATATACTATTTCAGTTGCAGCTTTTCTTGCAAAACGAAGTTATGCATCGACAAACTGATTTATCGGGTTGACCCAGCCATTTATGAAATGAAGTGAGCATTAATTGCGATATTGAAGATTGAAATATCGTGAAGCAAGTTTTTTAGAGTTCAGGGTTGTAATGCCGCAACGAGATTAAGTTACTTAAGACTGTTGTGTTGACATTTTGCGGTCCGATGGGTTTTTAATTTACATACACGCAGTATTATGTGTGTATGCAGTCGGCATAGTGTATCGAATTACGTGATATCTTAACTAACTATAGACGATATTATTAAGATATTATGTTAAGTTGTAAACCGACAACAGAGGCCAACAGAGGTCAACGAACGAGATTTCGGCTCGCTACCGCGTAAAGTTGAATATTGCATAAATAATGTATAATATCATGTCGATGCTCTATGTCTCTGTCCCTATAGAAAGGCTGTATCTTTTGAAGTTCTAGGAGTGATTTAATAACTCTACAACACAGTGTACCAACAACAACTCTACAGTACGGCGAAATGAAGTCCGGAAACGTCGATTGCCCCCTTATTATTTATTTGTTGATCCCCTTATACCACCACACTTTTTTTATGCCACACTCTGTTGAAGCCAAGTTCACCCATCGCTCGATAGATCGCACTTTGTCGAGCTAGCTTGCGCTAACGTGTTTTTAATACTAAATCATATAGCTTATATTACAGGCTTACATCAGCAGATACTATTTGTATGTGGAGACAATCAATATACGAGAGTTTGAACTAGGGTGTGAATCTTACATTTAAGAATAGACATGGAATTTCGTGACGACAAAAAACATAGCTCCCTTTGCTGTACCTACTAGCCAAAAAAAACTTCTTTTCAAAAACCCCCATCAAAATCGAGAACTTAAGCTTCAAGTATCCCTTGTTATAATGTGTGCAAGCATGAGTCGAGCGTTTATTGAAGGTGGTATATTTTAATTTGCGGGACCGTAAGTGGATGCGCAATTAGTACAAGTGCACGCCGCCATGTAGGTACAGAACACCTCGGAACGTGGTAAAAATCACACTTGACCTGTTTCGCTGCCGGTCGTCGGATAATTTAGCAATCTTCTGCGATTCCGACCGGGGAGTGAATGGAACGCTAATTACAGCATCTTGTACGTCGTTTTGGGCAACATTAATCAGCAAGCGTTAAATGAACAATTTTGTACGACGCAATGAACACTTGATTTCACTTTAATTTAATTTAAAAATCTTCTGAAACACCCAGTTAGTGTCTGAGATTGAGTCTTATTTACAAAATTTAGATACGTACTATATTAGTAATAAGCGTTTGTTTGATTAAACAGGCTAATTCAGGATTATCCATACATATTACGATTAACTAATACTACTAAGTACTACGAAACGACTAAATATAAAGAAACGGGGTTAAAAAGCTAGTTATGGGAACTACAGAATATCTCTCATTTACATCCAAAATTTTATGAGACTTATAGATAGCATAAGAATCAACGAATTCGTTACTCCTTCCAAGTCCACGATACTACAACACAGCCAACGCTAGTATTATTGTAGTTACTAAAAATATGGCTAAATTAATCAATATGAATCTTGTCACATTTTTCCTCATTAAGGTACACTTGCTTGATCTACTTTCGTCAGTAAATAATATGATGATAACCGCATTTCGTCTCGCGGTGTTTGACTTATATGTGTGTACAGCTTTATCGCCCGAGTCGATTTTTTAATGTCTTCTATTTAACCTATCGATAAATAATATAATATCTACTCGTATATTTATCTGCTCTAGATTTGGTATCGTTGTTTTTAAATTCAAATGTTGGTGGGGTACAGATAACAAAAAACTCGTGTTTTTGACTTTATCATTGGTATCTTACAACAGAAGCTTTTAATCGTGCACTTACGAGTACATATTTCAAAGATACACTTGTTTGAGATATTCTTACGCTCTTACGAGTATATCAATCAGTTCAAAAAGTGATGATGTAACCAAAACTAAAATAAATACATACATACTTTTGCACTAAAATGAATGATTTTTTTTGTCTTTATGGAGCTATTTAAAATGTAAGCTATTTTCTTGTTAACAATTAATATTCTAGATATGAATGTTTGCTTTAACAACTTTATGGCTCGATATAATTAAGTATTGCATTCGTCCTCATAAATATTTGCGCGAATTGTAGGCGGATGGGTGATTTGAATACAATAAATGCAAGTGGGAAGCTTGCGGATTGTGTCGCCAACGACAATTACAACGATACCTACGAATTGCTATAAACAACGATCCTCGATTCTTTAAATGTTTCTTGATGGAACTGGCAATGTCAAAATCCACAAAGATCAAAGACCGTTGCAGCAAAATCATTTATCTCGTCACTATCCTGTTAACATTTATTATTATTTGGAAATATATTATTACGTCAATGTATCGGATTTAGAATTTATAATTAACTACGCTCCAGCCGAAGAACGACAAACATTCGCTTCCGTTGAGGAGGAAAACAAGAAGGATTAAGAGCCATCTGCACGTTCTAGTTGCGCAGATGCGCATCTCGAAGGTGTGACGCAAGGGGGTTGGTTTCAGCGTTCAGCGACGCTATCAGGTGATGGCGTTATCTCGGAGCGGTGGCCCCACCGAGCGCTGCCTGCGAACAGCCACCAGTAGTATCCAAACCGGCGCGAAGCTCGCACGCCCGGCACGACCACGCGCACTGCAGTGAAAGTCGCACGCGCAGTTTACGCTACGAATTCGTGAGCTCGACATCTTCTAGTTATTTTGTTTGTTGCGCCAGTGCAACGGGGGAAAGGAGGTCGTTGCGCGTTCACAACCCGTAAGAACTCAACTGTGGTGCCGATAGTTTTCGCACTTGTGTTCCATTTTAGCCGAATATTCCGCGTCCCGGATTTTGTGGTGTCTCGACACCGGCTTTGTTGTGACTTGTGTTGATAACGATGAATTTAGAACTACCCTCACTTTCTCACTTTACACTATGAATAGGGACTATTCTCTAATAAATGAATAATCCTATTAACAGAATTTTGAAATAATATGTATTTTGCAGCTGATGAGGTAAGCTACGCCTCCGTAGACGCCTCGTAAAAAATTATCGTCTAAACTCTAAACGTATAACGTAAACTCTTTGAAGTCCATTTAGGGTGGTTCGGGCAAATTAGCCCGCGAAATTCAAATTTTATTTAGTTTTTCGCTAAAAGTAGGCTAATTATACATCGTAAGCTTACGACGATGAGTTTTGCGAGTATAACATTTATGAATTTACATATTTTTAATAAAAACTTACCTCAAAAATTCCTATTCTCCTCACATTCGTACCCGAAAGCTCCCTCCCAGATTCGAAGCTATTGGGAGCAATATGAAGTAAATGAGTATTTTTGAGCAAAGTTTATATGACAAACTTAAATGCGTAAATGCTATGCTCGCGAAACTCATACTTATATACTAAAGATGCGTTATTTACCTACTATTTTCGAAAAACTAATTAAATTTGAAATTTCGTGGCTGGATTATGTACCTTTAATCTTAAGACTGCTTTTAAGGTCAAATGCTTGTAATTTGCGTAAAATGTATATTCATAATAATATCTTCATAGACTAAAATGTCATAAACATAAAATAGATCATTGTCTTATTAAAAACAACTTATACGAATGTAATTTAAGCACAGTAAAACATTACAACGAATCTGTTGGTACCTTCATGTTGTTACGGCAATTTACCTAAAGGTCATTCGTAAGACCACGGACCACACGTATGTTCATTCATAAATCCGCAACATAATATATTTTTAAAATAAACCTTTCCGCGAAGTAACTTCGCGATATTAAAGTTTTTTAACTTCTAAAATTGATTTTGAAGAGTGTATATTTTCAACTTGGAATATTGGTAATTTGGAAAATCAAATTTTAAAGGCTTTGTCGTTTTCTTCTATTTTTTCTACGTGTAATATTTTAGAATACAGTCAAATAAAAATCTGATTATTCAAGAAATATCCACTACTCTTTGTTACGAATACAGAAACATAATTAAAAGGTGGACTTAATGTTGAACTGGCATTCATAGCTATAGTAAGGTATAGCAACCGTTGCCAAAAAATGCTTATTTATCTCTAGTTTTAGGCTAAAGTAAAAGTAAAGTAAAGTAAAGAGCAGAAAAACCATCGTTGACGCATGCGTTTGTTTTCGGACTTAATTATTCGCAATAAAATGTTTTACTCGTTTCTGTCGGTGCCAAAATGTAGTTTTATTAGTTTTCCCACATCTTTATATGTATCAATCACCACATCATCACCGCAACGTACAAAATTATCTCAAATATTAAATTCTACATATGAAACTATAAATTCCCCGAAATCTTACAAGGAAACTTCGAACCGGAGCGTAGCTTCGCACGGTTTGCAATAAATAACTTTTGCTTTTAGGAATTTGCATCACTTTATTTATTAACGTCTGCCCTTTCAAGAAACAACTTTTGTTAGGCTTCTTGTGAACAAATTGTCTGTCCAGGGTTTGATTAACCTTATATTTTGTAAGCATTAAGTTAAAAATCTGTGAGGACATTCAACCTAGTTATTAGATAGATGACTATATTATAACCTGCCGCTGCCCGCAACTGCGCCCGCGAATTTTTGTTTTTAGGGTTCCATGTTAAATGGACCCTTAAAGACTATCTCCGGCCGTCCGTCCGTCCGTCTGTTACACTCGATTATATCAGTTACTAATAACTATTAAAATTATTGATCTGAAATTTGGAATAGTTATAGGCAATCGTGCAACAACGTCATTGTAATCATATAATTTATCTTCGCTACCACTGTACAAAAAATTCATCTAAAAGTAAGTAGGTACGTTGCCTTGTATTTTTTGGGTCCCTAAAAAGACTCGCGCGAAAAGAAATTACTAAAATCAACCACATTTTTCTCCTTTCGCTGGAAATGTATGTATATGTTACCGGAAATGTGTGTAAACCAGGAAATGTATAAATTCCTTGGAAATTTATACATTTCCTGGCTCGTTTAGGAAATGTGTGAAAGACGAATTTTAAAATCCAGTAATAAACACATTTCCTAGGAAATGTGTACAGCAGCAGCGGGAGTCGTCACAGATCCAAATTGGTCGATATTTTAGAGCTCTCATAGATCTGATTTGGACACTGCACTCCAATGCTCTCGTCTATTACTCATTTCCTAACGCCGTTTGGATTTCTATAGATTTCCTAGGAAATGTATACATTTCCTGATTTCATACATCTCCGGTAACATATATATTTTCGCATTTAGGTGTAATTATAATCACCTTTACGAATCCTGCTGTCATTACCTCAAACGGTCTCTGCTTAGGGAACAGTGGTAGTAAATACAATATTTCATCTGAGAGATATAGCGAGGATGTGAAAAGCGCATGATTTGTGACTTTGTGAGTGAAACCCGAGGGCGTAGGCGGTCCCATTTTTGTGTTCGCCTCCATTACAGTCCAGACCCGATGAAAAAGCCTTTGGTATATACCCCTTACATACAATACGAGTACCTACCTACACAGTTTTGTTGTAGGCGGATGTTTCCTTTTGTACGAGGTTTTTGTTATATTATAACAAAAAAAATGTGGTCAGATCTAAAACATTGCATTACGTTGGTACTTATCCGTAATTGGGAAGCTTGTTATCTTTCTAACAGAAAAATTTTGAACGATTCTGTAGATTCCAAGAAATTTGAAATGTGGAATTGAGATGAGCTGGTAATGAATATCGTACACCTTAGGGATATGTATTCATGAATACCTAATAAATGTTATAATTTATTTGTACTCTTATACGTCTTGCGATATTGTTTACGAAGTATTTTATATTATACTTATTTTCTTAATTAACTATACACGCGGTACCATGTCAAGCCAAGAACTGGCGAGCAGCACAGTGTGATTACAGGAACCATTTGGCGCCACTTTTGACACCCGTATTATAATATCAATAGACGTAATCAGTCAAATTTTATGTATGAGAATTTCTCTGCTGAGACTTGGCGTACGTACCGACGGCTTTTTCACTTTGAGACATTTCTTTTACACATTTGGCGTGTATTAATCCATGATTACTCAGTATGCAACTTGTTTTAATTAAAACCCGCCATCTTTTATGATACGTTAGGGCCTTGCAACCAATGTTTGATGTTGTCACATGCTTGCATTCGCGTACATTTATTACATACTAAAGCCGGTTCCCAATGTTCTACTTCTATTTATCTTCTATTAGCCCTACTATAGAGATATCAATATGACATAAGCTCCATACAAGTTATGTCAAATTTCTATCTCTAGTAAGGCAAACCATAGATGGAATATTGGGAACCGCCATAAGTCGCAGACGGCGGTCATTTGCAAGTGCTTTATTTAATTAGTAAGTATATATATATACTATGTATATATATATACTATGTAAAGTATTATATATATACTATGTTTTACATCCTATCTTTTTATTAGATGTTGAGTGTTATTAAATAGATCCGTATTTCGTTTATAGTTACTTATTTTGTTTATATATTATATAAATATCTGGGTGACCGAGCTTCGCTCGGTGGCCAATAGATGGCAGCAGTAGTCATATTTTTATTTTTTTGGTAAATTCGACATTTTCAAAAAAGGAACCCAGCTAGATCGATTTATCGCCCCCAAAACCCGCTGTATACAAAATTTCATGAAAATCGTTCTTGCCGTTTCCGAGATCCAGATTATATAGAAATATATATACAAGAATTGCTCGTTTAAAGGTATAAGATTATATATGTTTTTAGTTACACTCGTATCAATTTTGTTGAATATTTGATCCGGTAGACCGTAGAAAGAACCTATCATAATTCCAAAAGATGTAATTTTAGTGAGTCATAAAATAAATCACCTCGCTGCACGGATTATTATATACCTACTATGAAATCATATCATTTTCAGTCTCAGGTTTTATCACAAATAGATTGAATATTAAATTTTTACATTGGGCGATAAGTGGATATGATTCAATCCGGCTACGATTGAATATTCACTATCTTATCGATAAAACTCATTTCTTGTAAATGAAATACGGTCAGTGTTGAGCTCAAGGTCAATAAAAGTCGGGAATAGTGATTCGCACATCATATATTAAAGTCTATAAACCCATGGATAAATTTCAATTAATATAAACTCGCCGGCATATTTAGCGGAACATAAAAAAAAGGTTTGATATCAGTATCATATAAAGTTGTTGGCTGGTTTATACGTTATTTAATTTAAAAAGAAATATTTTCAAATTAAGAAAACAACTGAACATCACATTTTATGCAATTGTTTTAATTTTATTCAAATACACCTTATCTGGAGCGAACTTCGAGTATTTCTTCCTTCTGAGTTTGATTTAAAATTTCATTGAAATACTGTTTTTTGTTAGTTTTTTTTTAATCGCGTATCTTTCTGGAGTTGATGACTGAATTATGCCTGACTTAGCCCCAACGGAGATTGCCATGGCACTCGAAATGCGAAGAAATGGTCAAACCTACAGAGTGATGTCCAGAGATCTTCGTCGACCAGTTTCAACGATCCATCGCAGTATCCAACGGTTCAGGGAGACCGGTACTTATGTGAGAAGAGCAGGAAAAGGCAGAAAAAGACGCACTTCGAGTAGGGATGATCGTTTCATTCGGCTTCGTGTACGTAGGAACCCCCGTTTGACGGCCGTCCAAGCCCGACATGAGTTAGAAGCAGTGCGGGGTGTAACCGTAAGTGAGCGTACGGTACGAAGAAGGCTCGAAGAAGCTGGTTTGGGTTCATTTGTGCCCGCCAAGGCTCCAAGGCTCGAGGTAAATCATCGTAGAAACAGGTTAACTTTTGCTCAGGAACATCGACTTTGGAACGCGGACCAATGGAGTAAGGTATTGTTTAGTGATGAGTGCAGAATGCAGAATTCTCTTAAATCAAATTGACGGCAGGCAAAGAATATACAGACGCAAAGGAGAACGATACATTCAGACAAATTTTGAAACTACAGTTGGATACGGTGGTGGATCAATAATGGTTTGGGCGGGCATTTGTTTGGGAGCTCGCACAGACTTGGTAGTGATTGACAGAGGGAGTCTGACTGCAGACCGCTATATCAGAGAAGTTTTAGAAGAAAATGTCGTACCGTTTGCCCCATATATCGGTGACGATTTTGTTTTTATGCAGGATAATGCTCTGCCGCATACCGCTCGGGTAACTCAAGCTTATCTTAATGATATGAATATCACTGTTATGGAGTGGCCGGCGAGATCACCGGATATGAACCCAATAGAGCACGTTTGGGACTTGCTGAAAAGAAAAGTTAAGTCCTAAATTCCAGCTCCTGCCAACGTGGGAGAACTGCGAATCGCCGTAGTTGAGGAATGGCGGAGACTATCCCAGGAGACCATCGATAACATCATTCTCAGTATGCCTAGACGGGTAGAAACTTTTATATGAGCACGTGGAGGAAATACGCGATATTAATCACCATTTTTCTAATTTAATTAATTGTAATTTTAATATTAAATTTCACTTTTCCAGGTTACATGAAAAGTTCAAAAATGTACCATTTTTCACAAATAGCATTACATTAAGAACATTACATTAAGAACAGATTTTGCGAAAGACTCGCAAAATCTGTTCTTAATGTGATCTCATTTTAAGTAAAAACAAATGAAACTTTAAATAACAAAAGAAGTTTAGTAAGTAGATTTTAAAATAAAACCATATTTTTTTAATTATGGACCTTTTTTTTATGTTCCGCTAAATATGCCGGCGAGTTTATTTAGTCACGTAGTACGACTTCTAGTCACGTAGAAGAACGAGCTATCTTGGCAAAGTTGCTAGTTGCAAGCTCGATTCTCTACGTCTATTGTTACTTCAAACGTCGTTCGCGCCTGAACTTTTACCGTTCTTATGGTATCACGCCAAATTCTTTTTCCATGTAATAGTAGTTTATGAAACGGATGCATAATGGGGGGTATTAAAACATGAGTGTGAGTTTAAAAAACGAGCCGCAGGCGAGTTTTTTAATAGTATCACACGAGTGTTTTAATACCTAATTATGTAGAGTTTCATACACTACTTTATCTACGCTCAAATTATCATAAATCCAAACCATAAAATCTTGCTAACGTTTGTCGTAAATCCTTCACTTTGTTGGTAAAAGATTGTGGGCCATTTTTGGTGCAATTACTAAAATGTCAGGTACAAATTTTCTTTAGTACGTTTCACTGCTAGACATTTTTCCGCGCTAAGTTTTGACTAAGTAACAAAAATAACACATTGAAATGTTAAAAGTTAGGTATGGCGCCAAAATTCAGTTGCAAACTGCGTATAGTCTGTTAAAAAAGTCATGAAAAAAAAAAGAGTAGAAAATATTTATACAAGTCAGATAAACTATATTTTTAGTGGATAATTAAATAATCAAAAATTATACATAATTCTTTTCAATATTATGTATGAACACACTTTTTAATCAGTCATATAAGGCAGGGAAAAATTATTGTTTCCGTGAATTAATTGTTGTCTATGGTCGATCATGACTACCAACTAAATGTTGTATGTGGACTCCTTATATAAAAAAAAAAAAAAAAAAAAACAAAATTGAGGATTGGCTCTACACTCTCTTTTGGCTATGACGACCACAGAGAAAAGAAAGTTATTCCCTGGTCTGGGATGACGACACACAAAAATACAGGAACCCAGAGCCGCGTATCGTAATAGAAATTATTCAACAATCTAGAGATATTTCCATAGTACAGCTATGTTATAATGAATAACTTTTTAATAATTATAGAAGTCTGTGAATAAAGTAGGTCAATATGTGACACATTTTGATTTCATAATTCGAACTTTAAGCAATGAGCGTAGATAAAAATGCTTTATGCTTTATATGTACAATATATATATGGCTATATGGCTTTCAATTGAATTAAGATTTTAATATTATGTATTTGTATTGTCATTTAGGGCTAGTCTGCGCATTCTCGACACATAGCCAGCAGGGTATGGGCATTGGCCAGGGTATCTGCGTCGCGTCGGCAAGAGCAATTGCAGCATACTATCACCGATAGATACTTGTTTATATGGAAAACTCTAAAAAGCACTGCCGTGCTCGGCAGCACGTGATGCGCTGGCTTGTATGATGTCTTCCATATAAACTAGTGCAGAATGTTACGTCTGGTCCCGCCGACGCCACAAAGTTACCCGACAACAATTTAAATGCTACCCATCAACATAATTTCATTGTGTTTAACTTAATTGATTTCATCGTGTGTTCTAAATTTACATCATTATTCCATTAAAACCTTTAAATGTTTATTGAGTACGTTAGTGAGTCGCTTAGCACCAGTTGTCACTATGTTGTGTGGACAGCTTGCTTGCGGCTCGAAATTCGAATAGAGTTATGCAAGTCGCGCTGCGCTTTGAAATCGGACATGACCTACATTTTTCTAGCAATGCACGTAACTTGAGACTTATGTTATGACAGGGCTGACACTGAAACAGCTTGCACCTTTTTGAAGCTGTACATCTACTCTATAAAAGTGGGTTTTAACTTTCGACTGATCGGGACGTGGTCGAACGATCTTGGGCAGCCATACTCGTACCGCGGTTTTCACTGACGAAACATAAACATATTAAAACATGTCGAAAGCTCTATTTTCTACGTCTTTTTCTCGAACACATTGACTGAAAACGTTCAGTTTTATTGTCATTGTCAGTTTGCCATTAATGTTTTTGGTACAAACCTAATTTATTAAAATAGATACTTGAGTGCTGTTGTGACAACTACCAGCTAAAGCTGGTACTCGTACATCCCCGCACCTCATTAGTAAAAACCACTGAGTCAAATACTTGATTAAAGTGTATAGTTTTTACCATACACAAAACAAGTCTTTTCCCCCTTTTAAGTTTGATTAAAACGTAGTATGATATACGCGTATGCAAATTATATTCTTTACACTCTCGGCTCGCGTTTAAATACCGTTTCAGTTATAATAAGCATACTCTTGTAACTATTAGGTATGACATAATTTGCATTAAGTAAGTTGATAGATCAGTCAGTCAATCAGTTAAGACAATACTTATCAGTCAGTCACATTTTTCGTAGTATTCATGCTTACAGAAGATAATTTTGTAGACAACCCTACACATCCGGCCAGGCAATGTTAAATCAAGTACGATGACCATTTGCGCTAATGGCTGAAAAAAATGGGGTCAGAGGCTATATTAATTGTTTATAATAGGTGAAACAAGCCGTCGGCTGTCGTGTTGTCACTTGTTGCTTGTTTGTCATCAGGCATATAAAACCTTGCATCTTGGGATGGTATTTCCTTTCCGACAGGATAAAATATTAATAGGACAGGTATAATACTATAAGAACACCTAATATTAACGAGTACCTTATATTACAAGTATTCAATAAAGACGGCAAATCGCAAGGAGAGTTGTATAAAAGTTAACTTATCAAAATGGTTATATTTTCCACATGGGCTATAATCTTTATTTTTCACACTTACGAAAAGTCAAAACTTTGCCGCTAAAATCGGAAATCAGATTTGTACGCAAAAGAACTAGTAAGAAACTCGGCTCTTTTATTATTTTCAAAATGAAATCAAATACAATTTTTCTTATAAAATACGAAATTTAATGTCAATAGAACTTAATGACATCTGGTGAGCAGTAGCAGACGGAATCATATTATATGTACCTACCTACTACATATTTAGTGATATGTCTATAAATAGTAGGTACAAAGGTGCAACGACAAAAGCACTTATTAATCTTTACTTAAGGACTGATTGTTGTCATAATTACTCAAATGAGGCAGTAGTTACGAAAGTAATGAAGACGTTTTACCTGAAAATAAAACGTGTATTAAACATACTTACCTTATTCGAAGCCTAATAATAATATATGAGATATGCCATCGCTTCCGTTTCCTTTTCTGTCTCTTTTCTTTGCTGTTTACACGACTTTTTTCTATTTCCGTTCCCACCACCAGCAGAAGGCGCCATGTTTTCGGGCGCACAATTTTTCGTCATTAAGTCGAATAACACCAGGCAGAATTAAAATTTATTAGGCTTCGAATAAGGTAAGTATGTTTAATACACGTTTTATTTTCAGGTAAAACGTCTTCATTAAACAACTTGACCGTTATTCGAAGCCTAATAATAATATATGAGACGTGTTTGATATCGCCTGGTGGTGGTGAACGACGTCAATGTGACTAAGAAACTGTTAGGGACACATCGACATGATAAACACCTGATCATGTTAGTAAATTTTACATTTAAAACAAAGATGCAATCAAGTATTACATTTATTAACAATCAAGTATGGAGTACAGCAATTGTAAAAAGAATTATCAAGAATAGCAAGACAAAAATTAAAAAGTTAATCAACTGCACTAAATAGTTGCGTGATTTTGTTAGTGTTCTTATTGGAGACTAACACTTGGCGGCAATAGAAACGTTTAAAGGTTTTTTCAGACCTCCAGTTGCCTCTTGAGAGAATTTCGTCAAGAGGCGCATTATCTAGCCAACTTTTCGAGGCAACCGCGGCTCGAAAACTACCAGCCGATGCTTCGATTCCAGATTCTTTCAACATATTTTTAATCCAGCTAGCAATCATACATCTTGAAGCCGGTTTTGGCTGACCACATGTAGAAACAAACAAATTTTCGCACTTTGCGTCTTGGCGTCTTTGTTGGCCTACTTCTATCAATCGTTTGATCCAATGTACTGGGCTTAGACTTTTATTACATGGATTATTTTTTAATTTCCATCCTGACTGGCGGTAATCAATTGAGTCAGTTTTAGAACCGAAGGCAGGTACTAAGACTATACAATCATCGGCTACAATACAATTACATGAGTTTGCACGCAAAAGTGTCAAATCATGTACCCTCCGACCAGAGCATAACAGCAGAATTGATGCTGTATATATAGATATCTCGTATAAATTACAAGTATCCGGATTCACCCGTGCCAAGTGATTTATGACTAAATCAACGTCCCATATTGGTGGTTTCGAAATTTTAGGTCTTGCTGCAGCAATAGCTTTTAAAATTCGTTTGACGAGAGGATGGTTACTAAGTGGCTCCGTGGCTTCTAAATTACTTAGAGTAGACACTACAGATTTATAACATAGTATAGTATTATAAGACAAGCCTTCCTTGTTATGTAAGTCTGCTAAAAATCTTGCCAAATCAGAGCCACTAGGATTATTTTCAGGGATATTATTCAAGCGAGCCCATGATAGCCAACGTGACCAAGCAGGCTTATAAGATCTAATGGTGGAAGGTCGCCAACTAGCCATAAGTAGGTTCCTTTGTTGATCTGTCCAGTTATTTAGTACTTCATTCCTCCTCCACATTTCCACACCTCGAGTGTCATATCCGATACCTTGTGGGGAGCTAGACCGGTTGATATGTCTATCAATACCTGTGGAAGATTGTAGATTGTCCAGGGGGGTGCTGTCGCTCGGTTCTTTAGATCCGGTCTCCAAAACACTTGTTCCCATCTCGGTGCCACTATCAGATACGTTCCTTGACATTGGTTCAGGTGTTGCAGAATTTTTGGCATTAAAAACGGGGGAGGAAAAACCCACGCCAAGGGATAATTCCATACACGAGACAGAGCGTCGTGAAAGTCTGCTTGAGTATCCTGGCAATCTAGTGAACAATATCTGGGGACCACGCGCGCTATTTTCGAAGCAAACAGATCTATGACAGGAACTCCCCACTTGGAAAATATTGGAATCGTGGCTTGTGGTAGTAGGTGCCATTCCGGGGCAACTCGAAGCCTTGACAGTCTGTCTGCTTCCACATTGTAACTGCCCGGAATATGATGCACAGTCAAATTGACATGAAGAGAATCGATTAAACTCATGATCTTGTATGTTAGTTCCAGAAGAGCCTGAGATTTGGTGCCACCTTCGTTTCGAAGATATGATACGGCAGTCTTGTTGTCGCATTGAAGGTGTATTGATGCATATTGCAGGTTCGGACTTTGCTCTTCTAAGGCCCTGAGGATAGCAAGAAGCTCTTTGTGATTGCAGTGTAACTTCCTCTCCATAGTTGACCACACTCCGGATAAGACCGTATTGTTTATACGTGCTCCCCAAGCTTGATTTGAAGCGTCCGTTACAATATAGTGTGTCGGGTATGGTGCATGTATCATTGACCAATCCGTGTGATGGATCTGCCACCAATTCAGCTCGTCTATTACCGACTCGGGCAGCAACAGGGGTTGGTATGGATCCTGTTTCAAGTTGTTTATACACAATCTTTGGAGTTGACGGTAATTCAGTCTGCCCCGTGGTATAACGAAACTCGCAAAATTCAGAAAGCCGATTAAGCTCTGTAGTTGTTTTATGGATGCAGTTTTTGTATTCAAAATATTTTTGATTAACATTCTTAATTTCGCGCATTTCTTCGCCGGTAGCGACTTGCGATTCAACCAGGGGTCCCATAATATGCCGAGATATTCTATGGTTCGACATGGGGCAAGGGTTGATTTCTCGTAGTTCACCTTCCACCCTAGAAACTCCAATAGAGTCAATGCGGTTTGTGTCTGAATTTCCAAGCTGTGCGCATCTTGATTGGCCAATAAAAAATCGTCGAGGTATACTAAGATCCTCAAGCCCTGTTTTCGAAGTAACTGTGCAATCCAGTTGCTTATTGACGCAAAAGTTTTGGGCGCTGAACTTAGCCCGAAAGGCAGACAGTTCATTTGGAGCAGTTTTCCTCTGTACAACAGGCGTAAAAAGCGTCTGTGCGAGTGGGATATCGGCACATGGAAATATGCTTGAGACAAGTCGATTTTCGTTAGATAGTCCCGTGGTTGTAAGAAATCGGGAATTGTGTGATTGTTTATCAACCTGAATGGGGGTGAATGGACATAATAATTGAGCGACTTGAGGTTGAAAATCGGTCTCATGGTTCCGTCCGTCTTCGGGACCAGAAACATTGAGGAAACGAAACTTGGGGATATTGGAACTGTTTGCAACACGCCCTCCGATGACATCTTTTCGATTGCAAGCGTCATTTCGTTTGAGACTGGAGTTTCCAGTTGACTCTGGGCGAGAATAGGCAAATGTAGTGGAGGTTTTTCCAAAAATGGTATACGGTATCCGGAAATAACCTTGAGGACATAACTTGGAGCTCCGATTTCCTTCCACCTCCGATAGTAATTTGCCAGCTGACCGGCTACGAAGTGACTCGGTGAGTCAGTATCTTCGAGTTTTGCCTCTCCTATCCCGGTGGGATGAGGGAGAGCTTTTGCGTGTATGACCGTAGGTCTGATTATTTGTGCGACTTGTGGCCGCTTTACCTCCTCTACCACGAAAGAACTTGGAGTTGTTATTATGTGCTCCAGAGTTATTGAATTTATTATTATTGTAAGGCTGACCTTTGTTCATAGTCTTTGAAGAAGACGGTTGTGGATTCCTATGATCCGGCACAGAAATATTTTGATCGGACTGCGGTGCAGGTGCGCGATCTTTTTGTTGAGGCCAGAACACCTTACGTACTCCACCTGCCTTTTCAATGGTAGCCGTAAATTTTTCAGCTTCAAATAAGTTTTGACACGTTGGCGGTATTTTACGCAACATGCTTTTGTGAAGCGGATCCTTCACGGTTGCAAGAATAGTCTCGCGTCGCTGCTGAATAACTTCCGCCCTATGGCCGCAAACCAACTGCAGGGCGTCATTTGATATTTTTGAAAAATCACCCGTAACAAATATATCCTGGATCTTCTCATTCACATCGCTAAAAGTGAGGGTAGGAGAATCCTTAGCCCACAACAAAAAACTTCGTAATTCTTATTTGCTGAGTTTATGCGACTAATAAACTGACATCTAATTAAAACAAAAGTGTACATACCAATTATAATGTTGTCACGAACCACAATATAAAGGAAAAACTCACTGAGACAGAATAAAAACAATGCACCTGAGTGCACGTGTTGACGGAACGGCAACGACGACGTCAATGACGAAAAATTGTGCGCCCGAAAACATGGCGCCTTCTGCTGGTGGTGGGAACGGAAATAGAAAAAAGTCGTGTAAACAGCAAAGAAAAGAGACAGAAAAGGAAACGGAAGCGATGGCATATCTCATATATTATTATTAGGCTTCGAATAACGGTCAAGTTGTTTAATAATATAGTTATACCTATTATTATCAGTTCATGTCAAAGTTCTTTCCTACGGAGGTATTTAAAAATTAAACTAGGTACATTGAGTTACTATGTAATGAGTAGGTATGATATTATGTGTAACCTGATGTTATACATATTTAAAATGCTGCCATGTTCAGCCGGCAGATGACCTCCGCGTACATGTGCATGCAGTCTGCAGAGAACCTCGATGTAATCGGTCAGCAATTCATGTCTGCATCTTAATTAATTATTTATTATTGCCGATGATACTACTGTTGCGCGCTGATCCTGGAGTTATAGGATGTTTTTCTTAGCGAAGATCTATAAGATAGACCAGTAGATATATCGTTGCCAGTTGTAAGATGTCTTACATATTATTATGTTTGCCAAGAATCGCGCTTTTTTATCTCCTTTTCATTTGTGGTCCTTAGCACCATTAGCTGAGGAAAGTAATCGGGATTTTTTTATCACTTCTGTTTCAACTCTTTTTTTAAGTGTCACTGCTGGGTATGGTTTTCCTCTGTGAGAGGCTTATTAAACTTTAAAGCCATAACCCACTTGCTAAAACGTTAGTCAATTGGTGTGTAAAGGCCTTTGAGAAAATTGTGGCGAACTGAACTCTAAAGCATGAAGGTTCCACCTCACAATCACAATATAATTAGTATCCTACAACGCACAACTCTGAAAAATCAAGAGGCGCATTCTCGGGATTCGAACCGACGCCCTGATGCAAGGCAGAGGTTTGAAACTTTGAGGGCCACTGGTTCCGTTGTTCTCACTTACTATACTTGGATTTACATCTTGTTATAACTTGTTGTGATTTACAATCCGAAGCTGTGCATAAATCCAATTTGCTGAATTGTTTATTGGCCACAGAGTAATTAACACCATTTGAGTTCGCACAGAGCTCCGTAGGAGACAGCGCATTAGACTGACTTCGCTTCAGTAGTGGATAGTGCCAACTGGCAATATCTCAAGACAGCAATTTGTTAATCATTAGTTTGCATGTTTATTTAGCTTCGATAAATAACCAATTTTAATTTGCCTGGTCAGATGTTTAATTTATATGCAAGTACGAAAATAACGTCTCCTTGCTTTATGTAATTATTTTTCATCGATCTTTTTTCCGCCGCGCGTTCAGTACCTAATAATCATTTTCGCGATCAATGTTAATTGATATACTTCAAATGCTTTTCAAAATACTGTTTTGTTTGATATTTCAGAATAATCTCAAAGAACATAATAAAATAAAAAATTAACTGCAAGAAAGACAACTTATATATGTTTTTTATAAGCAATTACACTTAAAGGGCCACACCCAGATGGATAATAGAAAACAACATAATACTTACTTAATAAAAAAAAATTGGCTTCCCGCGGGGTACATATTTTCTTTCGGTTATAATCTGCACTTCATTGGTTTGGTTAATCTCTGGAGCCTATGGGTTTTTGAGACTAATATAACGATATCCTTACCGTTTGTTGGATACAAGGTAATATAAAACAAATACCTTCTTAATAGAAACATACACCTTCCTTGGCAGTCGAATAATAATACAACAGAGGAATAACTTTCGAGCTAAAGTTTAAAAGTTATGGGGCAGCTTTTACCCTAATTCGTAACACGAAATAAATAGGGCAAACGCGTCTGCGGAGAGCGTTGCGAGAGATTTATTTGAAGCAGTTGCGGAATTGGGAATATTCCCAAAGTATTTTGCACGTATTTGTGTTTGGCTTAATCAACGTTATAAACATTGGAAATTGCAAATCGTTAAGAGGAATTCAGGGCAGTGCTTTGTCTTTGTTATCATAACTTTTGTCCAATTGCGTCAATCGCAGAATATAGCCATATCACATACCTATTTCGATTCTAGAATTATCGCTAAGTTGGTCACATGACTCCGCGGAGACAACTGTCATTCTCATAATATGCTTTTTTATTTCGTTCCATTTACCGTTCCACTTGAAAGTTTGCAAACTAATTTCCTAGGATACACATTTTTATACAAAGATTTTGATATAATCATGTAAAGATGATACTGCCATACCCGAAAATTGACTGCCGTAAACCTCTGATGCGCATTATATTATGATAAGCGTACAAATTGCAAAAAACCATGAAAATTTTGAATTTCGCGAACAGAGTCGTTGACTTTGCCTTAACCCGCTGTCTGGCACAAGTTGGTTTTATATACTTAATCACAGATCATTGAAGTAAAGTTTAGATTTACAAGCTCTTTATTGTGCACTTTTGATCTGCTAAATGTTTCCATGTTAGATGATTTTGGCAACTTGCCATTGACCTAATATTACGGTAGCGCATCTATTAAAGTACCCGTATTAAATGTGCCCACCAATGATGATAAATTGACGTATTGTGTGAAGATGCGTCAGAGCAGTCGGCATTAAGTTCTCCTTAATTTTCCAACACGGCGAAATAAATTGTCGCTATTTTATGTAGTTCCTTCTACAAATAACAAATTGATAAGTACAATAAATATTCGTGTGCGTCATTACATATTAAATACTGCCTAATTCAGTAAAGTGATTTATCACGTTCTTAAAATTTCAGAGGTGAGTTATATATACTTGATGTACCTATATACTGTTATCTGCTTCTACAACTGGATACTTCCAGTTCTGTTATTAGGCATAGATACAAGACATGGTAATGCAAACAAAACAGGCTCCGAATTAAAAGCTAAAAAATTAAAATGGCAAAATCTCGTAATTCGGTAAACGTAGAGTATATATACCTTGAATAAAATCTGCGCTTTTGCTGAATTTCAAAATTCGATTCTGAAAATTGCCCCAAATTTGGTGAGCTCTCCGCCGGCTCCATTCAAATCGAACTCAATGGTTATAGGCCACGATTGGTTTTTCCATTTCGTGGTTTCTGCGCTGCGCCGCGCCATTTTGATCTTAATTCGTGATAATTCTAATTGATGCATACAATATTTTTGTGACGATGGAGGCGTGAATTTAAAATACGACTAGATAGCCAAAAGTTAGAACGGTATTGCAAAAATATGATCTTCTTACCACTATTATTATACCTATTTCGATGGTAGAGAATAGCGACGGGGCTGAACCACCGTCAACTCATTCTCAAATGACATGGGTCGGATTCTGCCCTCAAAAAAAAATATTCATGGCCATCGACAAACAGTACGTCATATTAAAGCTTATAATTATGCCTTTATAATCGTTTAGTTTTTATGATCAGAAAACTTGCGAAAGACATAATATCAGCATAACAACCTGCAACAAAATGCGCGCCTATATATTTTTAATAGCGATGATTTATTATTAAAAAACTGATTTTCAAAATGTTTACGCGCATTTTCTAAGCTTTGTAATATGAAAAATTAATAAGTTCTTAACCAATACGCATCATTTTTTAATAAAAAATCATTGCTATTTAAAATATATAGGCGAATTTTGTTGCAAGTTGGTATGCTGATATTATGTCTCTCGCAAGTTTTATGATCATAAAAACTAAACGATTGTAAAGACATAATTATAAGCTTTGATATGACGTACTGTTTGTCGATTGCCATGAATATTTTTTTGCCAGGGCACAGCTCCATACAAGTTTCGGCCATGTCCTTTTTTCCTTTGGGTTGACTTCGCGCATTCTTTTTTCTTTATTTTACGTGTTATTGCTAACTCGTGTTGCCATTTACCAACAAAGCGGTAGTCACGTATTACAGGCCCAAGTTTTCTTTATGCGTCACATAGCCGTTATGTTATAAGGCACCGCCCTCGACTTCCGTTTGCGTGAAAGGTTTGTAAATGCTTGTTCTGTCTTGTATTATATTATAGTTATTTGATTCCATGTTGTCTATTATAGTGACCGCCATCAAATCGAGTACGTATTTCGAAGCTTTACGTTACAGCTTTGAAGCGTTTAATTTTATACTTTGATTTGACCAGAAGTCTGATTGCGTAAGAAAAACGTATTCATCGTTGTCGAAATCGTTAGCGAGTTCCGCCCCCCGATTAACTGACGTAAATCAGGAAACCAATCAGCGGGTAGAATTTGTAAACTATTACGATAAAGATGAATACGTTTTTCTTACACTACTTATAATAGGTATTAGGTACTTAACCTTAGATATTCGAAGGCTTCTTAAAAGTCATATTACAATTAGGAGTTTAATACATCCATCAGATCCATCATTGGATGATGTTTCTAACTTTCTACGTCTATGGCTTATTTCCACTAAGGTCTATAAGTTAATTTTTAAATATACAGTTACATAAACTAGGTATACCTAATGGAACAGATCTCTTATTCACTAATCTCAAAGTGAACTCATCTTAATGAGATCGATTTTCTTTGTCTGCGTCGAGTAGTTGTTGTCGTAAACAATTAATCTGTATTCAGCCCAGCACTAAGCTACGAAGGCTCATTAAATATTCGTTGTTTGCATTTGCCTACCGTAGTGGGTGCCGTCTTTGTTTGTACACATTGTATCATTCGATGTACATGTTTATTAGATGAAACTAACTTTATGCATACAGTTTGTCCGTACCTACCTAATCAATTATGTTATGTACATTTGCTTATATAATATTTTTATCGTAAACTGGGCATTAATTTTCGATAAATAAGTATAAAGTATGACAATTAACAATTAAATTGATTCGTTGTGAAAAAAAAGTTAAATAAATATTAGTAAACGCAGTAATTACGTGTTCTCGATAGAGCGATTAAGTACCTCCATGTAAGTATATCCTAATTAGTGATATTATGTACTCGTATGATAAACGTGATTTTGTGCAAGTTAATATAATTGAGCTACCAGTATGTTAAAATTTTGGATAAGGAAGAAAATAAAAAATACTTGTATTACCTATGTATTTCTTTCTAGATCATATTTAATCATTTCAAGGAAAGAAGACTATTGTAGTTAAGAAATATTTTCTTTAATATATTTATCTCTATAAAGAGATTGTAGATGGAAAAGTCTGTGCATGAGCTGCAGTTCTAAGAATGTGTGTGTGAAGAAATTCTATGGAACATTCATCAACGTTTTTATTGTCTCTGTTTACAGTAGCGTTGTCGGAAACAGAAGTTGTCGTAACGACGAAGAGACAAAGTATTTAGTAACGTTCAAGAGAATAAAACAAAATAAAAATACCAAAAATCGCAGGGAAACCTGCATCAATGGGGCTGCCTGCCAGATTATTATAAATGTAACTATATTTATATTATTCATAATAGACGCGCGGGGTGGCATCCTTATGCGGTTGATGTGCATCAACACAAATTTAAATCTTTTTTAAACAAGTTTTTTGGATAGTAGCGCGCAGAAAATCGACTAAATCCCGTCATATTATGTTATGCATTTTACTATTTTTTGTGTAACCAGCAATTTGCAACAAATACGTGTAACACTTCTCGATCAATTCTTCGAATAAAGATATAATAATTTTTTTCCGCGGTGAGGTTTGAACCTAGACCACGGAATACATAAAAGTTGCCTAGACTTAAAAGATATATAACTGATACCAAACCGCTACGCTAACGCTGCGTACTGACTAGCTACGATTTTTTCAGTCTGCTTTTGCGGCGGAATTTGAACCCGCGTCCCCCAGCTATCGCGGCTGGGTGCTCTGCCATTGAGCTATGGGAGCTCAAGACGCTGAGGCGTATTCTACTCAGTAATGCGCTAATACTGCTGTTTTCGATCGTTGTGAAGTAGTAATAGTCTTCTGCGCATTATATTGTAAGTTGCAACACGCGATAAGGTGGCGAGGGCTCGATCACATTTACGAGCGATTGTGCGTGCTTTATCATACCCAGACTATTACCATAAACCGCCTAACGTTCCATTAGATATTTTCCATTATGAGTGTTACTGTGTAACACTTGCAACTTCGCCGAGCTATGTTGCTACAGTCATCTTGCTAGTTCTGACGAAGATTTTGAAAACCCACAGTCGATGTTACTGTAAACAGCTTTGAAAGCTACCAGAATATATTCTTTTCTTTCTATATCGCACAATGATATGGATGATAGAGTAGACATTAGAGACCTTTGCTTTAACAAAATTTTAGGGGAAGAATTGACCATGGAGGCTTAAGTGGCCATTCTCTGGCATACAAATATGTGCGATGATTTTATAGTACTAAGTAGTATACTTGTATGTTTTTAAAAACAGGTGCTAGGTCTTCAGACAAAAAACTAAAATTTAAAACAGAGTCTATAGGTAAAATGAACTTAATGATCATAATTTCAAGTCTAGAGGCAAACAATGTCTCTATACATAACTTCATATTACCTTGTTTACTATCGAACCCTTGTTTTGAAATAGCGGCAGTTGTATTTTCTTGGTTTCGGATTTAACATTCACTCGTACTCCAATGCTATTCAACATATTTTTTGCCTATTCGAATCTGGCTAAAGACATTTAGATATTTCAATGCACGACGACGCGTCACGCGCCCCACTCTGTCAAATTTCATACGAATCGAATGAAACATTTATAGCGATTTTGACAGAGCGCTGGAATAATATTCATGTAGGATTATATATATATTATATTATTATACCTACTTATAGGACATAAAATTGGTTTAAAAATAAATTTTATTTGGGTAATTATTAGATTGATTGGAGGGTTTTATATTAGTTTAAAGTGTTTTTGTCAAATTGATATAAAATCTTTAATTGCTTATTCTTCTGTTTGTCATATAAGAGATGTAACCATACAGATAAAAGACAAAATCGCGCGACTTTTTATTGAAGTTTATTTATCGATCCTTTTTATAGTATTGATCATTATCCGTTACTCTTGTTCGTTGATTGAGGCCATTAAAGTTGCTTACCTCAGTTCTGTCACGAGAAGAAACTCATAGTGACATTTTTTTCTAACCAGTAGCATAAGTACTTAACATATTATAGCTGTAACCTTGATCCAAATAGCTATTTGCAAGTGATAAGTATCACCTACCTTTCAATGTTTGATTTTATATTCAATGACATCAAAATATTTGAACAACTTTAACTATTCAAATATTAAAAAGAAAATAAAGTTTAGTTTGATGTTTTCAACTTTTAGAACGTTGCGAGAATAATTAATGGATTGTTGCTGTTTATAATAATGGGCTATATAAAGTCAATGAGAGACAATTAACAAACTCAATTGAAGTGCGACCTTGATGGAATATGTCGGACGTTACATGCGATTGTTTTTATAGGTATTTGAAGCAAGCACATGTCATATTATTATGAACACACCCGACGGGAACGAGTGAATTCGCATATTATACATACCTAATATTGGGTACCGAAAAGTGTTTGTTCGCTGGGGAATTATAGGAAACGTAGATCCTGCGAATTCTATAGATTTCGGACGCCAAGATTTAGGATCATAGTAGGTACTCATTACATGAATGTTTAGGACACTGTTTACTATCCAAAACTGAACTAGTTAGTTTTCTAACGAACCTTTTTAGATATCTTAAAACTGCCTAAACCTCGTGTTACAAACTTGTAGCAAAAAATAGAAATTATATTAAAGGGTACATAAATGTACTTATCATCCTGTAAAATATAGCAAAAAAAGTAAAAATAAGCATATTTATTTTGCCATAATGTATAAAAAAAGATTACTTAATATTTTACAGGGTGATTATGATTACTTATAAAGTAGAAGATTCTGTTGTTCTGTTTATTATACATCTATTTTTTGTTACACATTGTATAGAAATGTCGGTAATAGCAGTCAATCTCTGCCTACTTCCAATAAAAATTATTTCTATTATTAGATGTCTTCAAAACGCTCCATTAGATGAAGCGATACCGATAATATTTGAATCACAGTTCAAAATATAATGACTATTTCATATACAACTGTATAAACCGGTCTGTCGGAAACCCTTGAAAACACCCCGGTGACGTCACCGTCAGTACATTTGTGACAGTCGTAAAACATTAGAGGAAGCAATACCGCTCATACTTGAATCACAGTTCACAATGTAATGACTATTTCGTATAACTACATAAATTGGTTTGTCGGTAACCCCTGAAAACACCCCGGTGACGTCACCGTCAGTACATTAATTTGTGACAGTCGTAAATACATTAGATGAAGCAATACCGATATTACTTGAATCACAGTCTACAATAAAATGACTATTTCGTATAACTACATAAATTGGTTTGTCGGAAACCCTTGAAAACACTCCGGTGACGTCACCGTCAGTACATTAATTTGTGACAGTCGTAAATACATTAGATGAAGCAATACCGATAATACTTGAATCACAGTCTACAATGTAATGACTATTTCGGACAACTGCATAAACTGGTTTGTCGGAAACCCTTAAAAACACTCCGGTGACGTCACCGTCAGTACATTTGTGACAGTCGTAAATACATTAGATGAAGCAATACCGATCATACTTGAATCACAGTCTACAATGTAATGACTATTTCGTACAACTGCATAAACTGGTTTGTCGGAAACCCTTGAAAACACTCCGATGACGTCACCGTCAGTACATTTGTGAGTGTCGTAAATTACATGTTGACCGCTCATGCCATCCAGTGATAATGAAATCGACCTCAGCAACGACAGACGGCAATTTATATGAACCGGTGGCAACTTTCCCCGCGGGCGCGAGTCGATGACGACTATGCAGTTACGAAAGCTGCCTCGTATATGGAATAGAGTCGACGGCGTTTACTACTTACTACTACCGACTACGTTTACAAGATACTAGTAATTCTCGGAGCCCTCGCAGACACGGCATAGGAAAGTCTTTAATAGCTTTTCTATTCGAGTCGCCCTACTATCCGTGCCTATAAATAGTACAGCCTGAGCCTTTATAAATAGCAAGACATGCGAGTTATTCCTGAATAACGGATGACGATATCAGCCAAATAAGGAAACAAGTAGTACAATTTATTGTAGTGTCCTGAGTAATTGCAAACATTCATAATTCCTTAGTTATATCATTGTTCAGACTAATTATGTCATTTGCCCGCAAGAAGACAAAAGTGTCGCGATTTTTCAGTGTTTCCGTAGAAAACAGAATATAGATTCATGAAAGTTAATGGACTGCGACGAAATCTTCAAATTCAAGGCCGGTGTTAAGGCATTGAAAGTCAAAGTTATTATTATTTAAAATTATTAACGCTTGTCTCGTTTATTACTATTGGTCGCCATTAACGAATTGAGAGAATAGATAGGAAAGTGCGAAATTTGATCATTTGCGTAATACAAGTGCGAAAACTATAATTAAGTACTCATCCGTGTATTAGTTTTTATATGATAGCCAACACTTCAAAGTTATCACGAAATAAGAAACTACTTTCTCGAATCGTAAAATGATCGTTTCGCTAAACAACACCCATGGTAATGGAATCAGTGAAATAAACTTCATCGAAGTACTGTATTAGTGAGTGAAAAGTGACAGAGTGACGATGAGCGCAAGTGAGCCGACGCTCACCGAATCGCCGGTGCCTCTGGCGCTGGCGCGGCTGCAGGGCAGGCCGGGCCGCATGCGGGTCCATCGGCCCAGTCTCCCGCTCGCGAGCCTCCAGGAGGCGATCGATGAAACCCCGCGGCGCTGCACCGAGGGGCCTCCCGCGCCCGACACGGACGACGAGGAGACCTTCGCCGATCCCGTGCTCGTGAACAGACCCTCTCCGTCCGC
Source organism: Coenonympha glycerion (assembly GCA_963855885.1). Taxonomy (NCBI): domain Eukaryota; kingdom Metazoa; phylum Arthropoda; class Insecta; order Lepidoptera; family Nymphalidae; genus Coenonympha; species Coenonympha glycerion. The sequence goes on along the minus strand of OY979630.1, from coordinate 12,331,607 downwards.
TTCCAACGGCCGGCGAGCATCAGACGCCACGTTCGCCGAACGGTATAGGAAGCTGACCGAGTTCGACGGTCCACCGCCGGACATGCCCCGGCGCGCCTCTCTCGCCGTACCCGTCGGAGCCGACGGCTTCGGACCGGGCGACAAAGGCCGCAGGCGCTCATGGGCCGCTCGACTCCAGTTAGAGCGCAAGAAGAGACGAAAGTCAGGCGGCAACGACACTGACGAAGAGAGCGATCCCTCGACACACCCTTACATACGTCAGAAGCGACCTTCTTGGTGGAACGTCTTCATGCCAGATAACATGATGAAAAACAGGTACTGTCCAAATATACATAGATCTTCACTTGTCATCTGTGGACGTGCGTTAGAATACTTGTAATAACAGTTTGATGAAGATAACATTATCATTACACATTCATGAATGCAATTCGAGAATATCATTATTAATACGATACATTCGCGGCCCGAATCGAGTAACTGGTTTTTTTTCATGTAGTTATGTGTATGTGTGTATGGGATTAGAATGGAAATGCGTGAACGCAGCACCATGGCACTTGATTTCCTTGACCTAGTGCTAAGCTCTGGATTATAAACGTTCTTAAAAATATTCTCGTATGTGTTGCTTTCAGGGCTGCAATTATTTATCAAACTAAAGTTTGCAATAATTCTGATGGTATTACTAAGCTTACAGTGATAATAAATATGAAACTTACTAATTACAATAAGAGCAACTAAGTAATTAAATTATATAGAACAAGACATCATTTCACGATATCACAAAGTAAATACTTGCTCATGCATATTATGTTATCGTTGTAAAAAAACATGAATTAAGTACTGTATTTGCGACGGACTTGAAAGCGATTATAAATAATATTGTAAACTGAAAAAATTCCATGATCGGACGGAGACATGAGAAAGCTTTATTTGTTTACTCACTGATAAAAATATGATTTTTTTAGTTATCTTTTCGGACGCTATCTTGAAACGTAGGTAGGTGTCACACGGTAGCTTATCTTAAAATTTTGGTTGATAAAATGTTTAAAATACTGGATTTGGAATATGTACATTGATCACTCTAATTTCTAATGAATTGGCCAAAGTTGGTCGATTCGTATTGAAAAAGCCCTTTTTAGCGGTGTGAGATTTTTTTTTTAAATGATATAAGTAATATGCGATTTTGAAAAAGGAAAACTTCAAAGGTACAAAGACATTCAATAACTGTTTGGTGCACCCGGGTCTTAATATGATGTGTCGATAAAAATGTAAATCTTGTTTAATTTAAACAATATAATTAAAAAGTATATGGATTCAAAACTAAAGTGTCAACTTGTAATTTCATGTATTGAGCTATGTACTCGCATATGAACATTAACTTTTCATATGATAATGTTTCAAAGATAATTGCATTCCTTATACCAGTTTCAATACGCATTCGTCATGAACGAGACTAGACAACGCCTATACATAAAATTTAATTTCATACCAATTATAGAACAGTTTAGGATCTCATTGTGTATGCTGTCCGAGCATTGGCGTATAAAGTAAGTATTAAATTGACGAGATTTTTAATCTTAAAAATACGAATTTTTAATCACTGATACTTTAAAATGAAGCAACATCGAAAGTTGTGAATTATTGTGATTAACACTACTATCTCATTATTAAACGATTAAAATTTTCCTTGCTAGACCCTCTCCCGAAATATGGCTGTCTTTCCCATAGACTGTATTGACTTCATAACAATTTAGCGTTATTGAATTGTTAAAAAAAAATAACGAGATGATTTCTTATATTTTTGTCAAATAATGTGTTATAATTAATTAACTATAAACGATTCGAATTTCATATTTTTTAAATGAATCGTGTGATTACAAAGCGCAATGCTATGCTCGAGACGTCATATTATGACATCCATACAGTGCGTTTCTAAGTACCCTAAACAGACTCTACGGGAAACCCTAAAATACTAATATTTTGGCGTAACACACGGTCGGATGTAGTTTTCGGTACCAGATACATTTTTTTTGGTTAGATACTAATAAAGCACAGCGACACGAAATAAACTAAAACAATTTTGCGAACAAACTTGTAATTGATATTTAACACAGTTATAGAGCAGTGTGCATTATATGGTATATAACTTCTGTCATCATCATGTCTTACCACGAATGAATAGAAAGGATTAAAGTAAAACCGCCCAGCGTTTGACCCTGCTCTCAGCCAACAGGCCAACCTCATTACTATGAACCGAGTAAAACCGTGTATTGCAAAATGCGCCAGTCCTAAACACTTTAATAACTACCAAATTGGTATGGAACCCTAAAAATGAGAACAACCTTTCAATACTTTTTCATCTCTACACTTATGAACTGGAAAATTCACACAATTTTTCGTGACTCTTCGAATGTGTTAAATAAAATCTGTGGTGGTGTAAAAGTGTACTGCAGGTGTATCGATGTGGTCCGTGACCATTGTAATCAGTTCGCATTAATGCAAATCCCAGTAAGGTTTGTTCACGATTTCGCCGCACCGAGGCGAGCAAAACGTGTGAAGCGTTTTAACGTATTCGGTTGTAAATACATTGGTGCTAATTCTGTTGCGCAACGTCTTTAAACTAAACTAATTTTACGCGTTTAGTGCTATCCTTATTGAATGGAAGCAGGCGTTATTTTACGGAATTAAAAGAAAAAAAAAAGGTGATGAGGATGTCCAGGTGTCAGACGAAACTTGCGTCGAAGAAAGTGTTGGAAGAATTGTGTGTGGTTTTTAATGTGGGCACATTTTACCATACAGAAAATAGATCACCAAGATACGTTACGTTCATAGTAAATTGCGTTTTAAATCTGTGCCGAACTGCGACTCACTGATAAATAGAACAAAAGATACGAAACAGCACGCAAACGAAAGAGACAACAATAATGCTTGCGCTCGACGCAGAGTAACTACGAGACTTACAATTGTAGGATTTTTGAGTCTTCACAACGCGCGCGCTTGTCACATATCTGCTACTTTTTATATATTATATTATATCATTGATACAGAATGTTTTCAAGTACCTAGCGGTATCTGCTACTTTTTATATATTATATTATATCATTGATACAGAATGTTTTCAAGTACCTAGCGGATTATAGCAAAACTAAATTAATCTGTTAGTGCTATTTTTTACATTACACTCCCCATGGAAAAGGACTCAACTCTTAGTATTTGAAGACGCTTAAAATCAGTTTAGAGATTTTGTACAACAGAATTGGCACTATTGACAAATATTTTCAACTAAAGCCGCTAAATATCTTCTAATGGAAGGAACATACTGACAGAAATGATAGTCACGTTCGGCGTGGATAAGATGTCTATTTATCTATCTTTTTAATTAAATGATAATTTCCTAGTTGAATTTGAACGGCATCTTGAATTTAATATCTTGATATTAGGAAATCGGTATAGGTAATCAAACTTAATATCGATGTAGCCATATACGTAAGACTAGTTTTTCGCGTGGGGGCGCGGCCCGCTAAAGCGGACCGCGTAACTGCTGGGAGTCATTTACTTGGTCGCACATACTCGGATTTGGCAAAAAGTGGGTATTTAGATTTTTCCCCAAAAATGGGGTAATTTTTTTTTCACCAATCTATCCTCGTTCTGTCAATTTCAGAATAGTTGTAGGTGAAAAACTAAAAAATTATCATCCTCGACTATCCCGTTTCGGATCTGTGGTGTCCCGGAATCGGAGTCTGTGTTGAGAAAGAATGAAAATTTTAAAAAACACTACAGCTCAGCCGCCATCTTGTTTTTCCCAAATTTTCTACTTTTTCTAAAAACTATTTACTTGTATCCAAAAGTACTGCGACTTTAAATGAAATCGGTTGGAAAACAAAAAATGTTCGACAGTCACGTCGGTCGCCATTTTGTTTTTCTGAAATGTCATAATTTTTCCCTTTTCATATCTCTCCCTCGAACACATCTCCCATACGTATAGTTTTTTATCTATTTCCAGGAGAACAATGACAATTTTATTAAAGCTCCTAATCGCCATACAAATTAGTAGGACAAAAATATATTCCACCGTTTTGAAAATTTTGTTATTTTCAATAAATAGACTTCCTCCTCGTGATCATCTTTTGCTAAGAAACCCCTTTTCTATATTTCATACTTTCTGAGATAGACTCAGACGAAATTTGTATGGCGGTCATCTTTTTTATGTACGCCATTTTGAAAATTTTTTCAGCTCATTGGCAATTGCACGAGGTTTCGAATGACATTTGGTCGAGCACCCCCCAACTATCTTAAATACTCTGGCTGTGTTCCTCACCGTCTCCGTAATCCTCAATTATCAGCTCTCTCCACATTTTTCGCTGAGTCATTTCTTGACTCCTATACGAAGCCACAAGTGAAAAAAAAATGTTCATACAAAATTTTACAAGAGGACATTTTGGGAAAAATCTCGAAAACTACCCGAAATGTGGCAACACTTTACATATATTTCGATACTGCCCGTCGAGTTACACAATCGGTTCATACATGTCGACTTTCTGAAATGTTGCCAAGTGCCTCAAAAACACGATCAAAATTCTCAAAAACGAAAAAAGTTACAAAATGGCCGCCTCCACCTTTCCCAGAAATATTTTACACAGTTTCGTATTTTTCCCAGTAACTACAGGATATACAGCTCCCGATGACGTTTCAAGTTTTCATCTCGCTCGCACCCAGACGACACGACTGCCCCTGAAAAGTGCCCATTTCGAAAATAACTTTTACTATGATAGATTCCAGTGTTGCCAGTCCTCGGCGACAAAACTACCCAAATGTCATTTGTACGAGTAAAACACGTAATCGCTAATACTCGGATTTTGCAAAATGTCCGTTTTTAGATTTTTTACTTTTTGGGGAAAATATCGAAATTTCCCGAGAAATGGGGTAATTTTTTCTGTCCGACTCAACACTTCGAGTACACACAATTGCTCCATAGAAGTCGAAACGCTCCGATGCTGCCAAGTGTGAGAAATTTGAATTTCAAAATCGCGTTTTTTTGTTCATCACACTGATTGGCCGCCTGAACAGCCGCCATCTTGGATTTTCAAAAATTACTCCCGTTTTGTCAAAATTCAGGGTAATTGTGGGCGAAACATGCAAAAATTAACATCTTCAACCACCCCGTTTAGGATCAGTGGCGCCGCGGGTTGGGGTCGAAAAATGAAAAATTTTAAAACACCACTGCTCGGCCGCATCTTGTTTTTCTAAATTTTTCATTTTTTTTTAAAAACCATTTACTCATTTCCTCGAGTGCTGCGTTTTTGAACGGAATCGGTTGGAAAACAAAATAGTTATGAAAGTCACGTCGGCCGACATCTTGTTTTTCTGAAATGTCATGATTTTTCCCTACTCGACTCCCGCACTCAAACACGTCTCCCCTACATCATTTTATCGTTTTATGTCTGTTTCTAGGAGAACAATGTCAATTTTCTTATAGCTCCCAATCGCCATACAATTTAGTATGAAAAAAAAAAATCCGCCATTTTGAATATTTTTTTCTTCCAATAGATATACCTCCTCTTCCTGATCATATTTCGCGAAGAAACTACTTTTCCATCTTTTATACTTTCTGAGATAGACACCGACGAAATTTGTATGGCGGCCATCTTTTTTTCGCCATTTTGAATTTTTTTTCTGCTCATTGGCAACTGCACGAGGTTTTGAATGACATTTGGTGCAGCACCCCCTACCTATCTTCAATACCCTGGCTGAGCCCTTCACCCGTCTCCGAAATCCTCAATCATCAGCTCTCTCCATATTTTTCACCGAGTCATTTTTTGACTTCTATACGAAGCCATAAGTGAAATAAAAAGAGTTCATACAAAATTTTACAGGAGGACATTTTGGGGAAAATCTCGAAAACTACCCCAAATGTGGCAACACTGCTTATATATCTCGATACTGCCAGTCGAGTTACACAATCGGTTAATACATGTCGACTTTCCGAAATGTTGCCAAGTGCCTCAAAATCGCGATCAAAATTTTCAAAAACAGAAAAAAATACAAAATGGCCGCCAACTCAGTTCACAGAAATATTTTACATCGTTTCGTATTTTTCCTAGTAACTACAGGATATACCGCTCCCGATGACGTTTCAATTTTTCATCTCGCTCGCACCCAGGCGACACGATAGCCCCTGAAAAGTGACCATGTCGAAAATCACTTTTACTTTGATAGATTCCAGTGTTGCCAGTCTTCGGCGACAAAACTACCCAAATGTCATTTGTACGAGTAAAGCACGTAATCGCTAATACTCGGATTTTGCAAAATGTCCGTTTTTAGATTTTTTACTTTTTGGGGAAAATATCGAAATTTCCCGAGAAATGGGGTAATTTTTTCTGTCCGACTCAACACTTCGAGTACACACTGCTCCATAGAAGTCGAAACGCTCCGATGCTGCCAAGTGTGAGAAATTTGAATTTCAAAATCGCGTTTTTTTGTTCATCACACTGATTGGCCGCCTGAACAGCCGCCATCTTGGATTTTCAAAAATTACTCCCGTTTTGTCAAAATTCAGGGTAATTGTGGGCGAAACATGCAAAAATTAACATCTTCAACCACCCCGTTTAGGATCAGTGGCGCCGCGGGTTGGGGTCGAAAAATGAAAAATTTTTAAAACACCACTGCTCGGCCGCATCTTGTTTTTCTAAATTTTCCATTTTTTTTAAAAACCATTTACTCATTTCCTCGAGTGCTGCGTTTTTGAACGGAATCGGTTGGAAAACAAAATAGTTATGAAAGTCACGTCGGCCGCCATCTTGTTTTTCTGAAATGTCATGATTTTTCCCTACTCGACTCCCGCACTCAAACACGTCTCCCCTACAGCATTGTATCGTTTTTATCTGTGTCTAGAAGAACAATGTCAATTTTCTTATAGCTCCTAATCGCCATACAAATTAGTACTTATGAAAAAAAAAATTGCCCCATTTTGAAATTTTTTCTTTTCAATAAATAGACCTCTTCGTCCTGGTCATCTTTTGCTAAGAAACCACTTTTCTATCTTTCATACTTTCTGAGATAGGCACCGACGAAAGGCCATCTTTTTTTCGCCATTTTGAAAAAATTTTCAGCTCATTGGCAATTGCACGAGGTTTCGAATGACATTTGGTCGAGCACCCCCCACCTATCTTCAATACCCTGGCTGTGCTCTTCACTCGTCTCCGAAATCTTCAATCATCAGCTCTCTCCATAATTTTCGTCGAGTTATTTCTTGACTTCTATACTAAACCATAAGTGAAAAAAAAATTGTTCATACAAAATTTTACAGGAGGACATTATGGGGAAAATCTCGAAAACTACCCCAAATGTGGCAACACCGCTTATATATCTCAATACTGCCGGTCGAGTTACACAATCGGTTCATACATGTCGACTTTCCGAAATGTGCCAAGTGCCTCAAAAACACGTTCAAAATTTCCAAAATCAGAAAAAAATACAAAAAGGCCGCCACTTTCGTTCACAGAAATATTTTACACAGTTTCGTATTTTTCCCAGTAACTGCAGGATATACCGTTCCTCATGACGTTTCAAATTTTCATTTCGCTCGCACCCAGGCGACATGATTGCCCCTGAAAAGTGACCATGTCGAAAATCACTTTTATTTTGATAGATTCCAGTGTTGCCAGTCCTCGGCGACAAAAATACCAAAATGACATTTTTACGAGTAAGACACGTGATCGCTTATACTCGGATTTCGCAAAATGTCCATATTTCGATTTTTTAATTTTTGGGGAAAATCTCGAAATTTCCCTAGAAATGGGGTAATTTTTTTTCCCCCAGTCAATACTTCGAGTCTATACACACAATCGCCCCATAGAAGTCGAAACGGTCCGATGATGCCAAGTGTGTGAAAATTGAATTTTAAAATTGCGTTTTTTCGTACCTCACACTGATTGGCCGCCAGAACAGCCGCCATCTTGGATTTTGAAAAATTTTTCCCGTTTTGTCAAAATTCAGGATAATTGTGGGCGAATCAAGCAAAAATTGACATCTTCAACCACCCCGTTTAGGATCTGTGGCGCCGCGGTTTGGGGTCGAAAAATGAAAAATTTTAAAACACCACAGCTCGGCCGCCATCTTGATTTTCCAAATTTTTCCAATTTTTCTAGAAATCATTTACTCATTTCCTCGAGTGCTGTGACTTTGAACGAAATCGGTTGGAAAACAAAAGAGTTATGAAAGTCACGTCGGCCGCCATCTTGTTTTTCTGAAATGTCATAATTTTTCTTTACTACACTTCCGCACCCAAACACATCTCCGATACATCATTGTATCGTTTTATGTCTGTTTCTAGGAGAACAATGCACATTTTCTTATAGATCCAAGTCGCCATACAATTTAGTATGAAAAAAAAATTTCCGCCATTTTGAATTTTTTTTTCTTTCAATAGATATACCTTGTCGTCCTGATTATCTTTTGCTAAGAAACTACTTTTCTAACTTTTATACTTTCTGAGATAGACTCAGACGAAATTTGTATGGCGGCCATCTTTTTTACGCCATTTTGAAAATTTTTTCAGCTCATTGGCAATTGCACGAGATTTCGAATGACATTTGGTCGAGCACCCCCCACCTATCTTCAATACCCTGGCTGTGCTCTTCACCCGACTCCAAAATCCTCAATCATCAGCTCTCTCCATATTTTTCGCCGAGTCATTTTTTGACTCCTATACGAAGCCAAAAGTGAAAAAAAAATTGTTCATACAAAATTTTACAGGAGGACATTTTGGGGAAAATCTCGAAAACTACCCGAAATGTGGCAACACTTTCTATATATTTCGATACTGCCCGTCGAGTTACACAATCGGTTCATACATGTCGACTATCCGAAATGGTGCCAAGTGCCTCAAAAACACGATCAAAATTTTCAAAAACAGAAAAAAATACAAAATGGCAGCCACCTCCGTTCACAGAAATATTTTACACAGTTTCGTATTTTTCCCAGTAACTACAGCATATACCGCTCCTGATGACGTTTCAAGTTTTCATTTCGCTCGCACCCAGGCGCCACGATAGCCCCTGAAAAGTGACCATGTCGAAAATCACTTTTGCTCTGATAGATTCCAGTGTTGCCAGCACCGGGTGACAAAACTACCTAAATGTCATTTGTAAGAGCAAGGCGCATGGTCGCTCATACTCGAATTTCGCAAAAAGTCCGTATTTCGATTTTTTACTTTTTGGGGAAAATCTCGAAATTTCCCGAGAAATGGGGTAATTTTTTCCCCCCACTCAAAACTTCTAGTCTATACACACAACCGCCTCATAGAAGTCGAAACGCTCCGATGTTGCCAAGTGGGTGAAATTTGAGTTTCAAAATCGTGTTTTTTCGTACGTCAGACTGATTGGCCGCCAGAACAGCCGCCATCTTGGATTTTTAAAAATTACTCACATTTTGCCAAAATTCAGGATAATTGTGGGCGAAACAAGAAAAAATTGACATCTTCAACCACCCCGTTTAGGATCTGTGGCGCCGCGGTTTGGGGTCGAAAAATGAAAAATTTCAAAACGCCACAGCTCGGCCGCCATCTTGTTTTTTCAAATTTTTCCAATTTTTCTAGAAACCATGTACTCATATCCTTGAATACTGCAAGTTTGAACGAAATCGGTTGGAAAACAAAAGAGTTACGAAAGTCACGTCGGCCGCCATCTTGTTTTTCTGAAATGTCATAATTTTTCCCTAGTCGACTCCCGCACCCGAACACATCTCCCGTACATCATTATATCATTTTCCGTCTCCTTCTGGGAGAACAATTATGTCAATCAGTCAGTCAGTGGTAATTGAGCTATATATAGTATAACTAGTTTTTCGCGTGGGGGCGCGGCCCGCTAAAGCGGACCGCGTAACTGCTTGCAGCAATTTACGTTGTCGCTCATACTCGGATTTTGCAAAAAGTCCGTATTTCGAATTTTCCCTAAAAATGGGGTAATTTTTTAAACCACCCATGATCTGTAAAAATTCAGGATCGTTATAGGCCAAACACGAAAAAATTATCTGCCTTAACTGTCCCGTTTCGGATCTGTGGCGCCGCGGTTTGGGGTCGAAAAATGAAAAATTTTAAAACACCACAGCTCGGCCGCCATCTTGTTTTTCCAAATTTTTCTTCTTTTTCTAAAAACCATTCCCTCGAGTACCGCGAGTTTGAACGAAATCGGTTGGAAAACAAAAGAGTTACGAATGTCATGCCGGCCGCCATCTTATTTTTCTGAAATGTCATAATTTTTTCCTACTCTACTCCCACACTTAAACACGTCTCCTCCCATACATCATTGTATCGTTTTCGATTTGTTTCCAGGAGAACAATGTCAATATTCTTAAAGCTCCTAATCGCCATACAATATAGTATGAAAAAAAAATATCCGCCATTTTGAAATTTTTTTTCTTTCAATAAATATAACTCTTCGTCCTGTTCTTTTTTTGCTACGAATCCACTTTTCTATCTTTCATACTTTTTGAGATAGACTCAGACGAAATTTGTATGGCGGCCATCTATTTTTCGTAATTTCGAATTTTTTTTCATTTCACTGGCAATTGCACGAGAACAGCCGCCATCTTGGATTTTAAAAAATTACACCCGTTCTATCAAAATTCAAGATAATTGTGGGCGAAACAAGAAAAAATTATCATCCTCGAGTACCCCGTTTAGGATCTGTGGCGCCGCGGTTTGGGGTCGAAAAATGAAAAAATTTAAAACGCCACAGCTCGGCCGCCATCTTGTTTTTCCAAATTTTTCTAATTTTTCTAAAAACAATTTACTCATTTCCTTGAGTACTGCAAGTTTGAACGAAATCGGTTGGAAAACAAAAGAGATACGAAAGTCACGTCGGCCGCCATCTTGTTTTTCTGAAATAATTTTTCCCTAGTCGACTCCCGTACCAGAACACATCTCTCATACATCATTATATAAATAAGCCATAAGTGAAAAAAAAATTGTTCATACAAAATTTTACAAAATGGCCGCCACCTCATTTGCGGTAAATATTTTACTATACTATATATACTATCAGCCTATGGACGTCCACTGCTGGACATAGGCCTTTCCGAGAGCGCGCCACCACACACGGTCCTCCGCCTTCCTCATCCACCCGCTACCAGCGACATTTTTCAGGTCGTCGGTCCAGCGGGCAGGAGGTCGTCCCACGCTGCGCTTACCGGTACGCGGTCTCCACTCCAGAACACGTCTGCCCCAACGGCCGTCGGTTCTGCGACAGATATGGCCCGCCCACTGCCACTTCAGCTTGCTAATCCGTTGGGCTATGTCGGTTACTTTGGTTCTCCTACGGATGTCCTCGTTGCGGATTTTATCCCTTAGAGAGACACCCAGCATAGCCCTCTCCATAGCACGCTGAGCGACTTTGAACTTGTGGACAAGACCTACTGTGAGTGTCCACGTTTCTGCTCCGTATGTCATTACCGGCAAGACGCAGGCGTTGAAGACTTTTGTCTTTAGGCATTGGGGTATCGGCGAGTTGAAGACTTGACGCAGTTTTCCAAATGCTGCCCATCCCAGCTGTATTCTTCTGTCAGCTTCCTTGTCGAAGTTGTTCCTACCCAACTGTATAAGCTGCCCCAGGTAGTTGTATTCTTGTACAACTTCGATGCTGACATTTTCGACAACGGTGGGCCTTGCGATGACGTATTCATTAAACATTATCTTCGTTTTGTCAACGTTCATCTTGAGGCCCACCCGTCTGGAAGAAGCGCTAAGGTCGGACAGCATTTGCTCAAGTTCCTGCAGCGTTCCTGCCAATATGACTATGTCGTCTGCAAATCGTAAGTGTGAGATGTATTTGCCATTGATGTTTATACCGCAACCTTTCCAGTCCAAAACCTTGAACACATCTTCGAGAGCGGAAGTGAACAGTTTCGGAGAGATAACATCCCCCTGCCTTACTCCTCTTCGAATTGGTATCGGATGTGTTGCATGGTTTTGTACCTGAACGGTCATTGTGGCAGCGTCGTATAGACATCTCAACACTTCGATATATCGCCAATCGACTTGGCATCGCTGCAGTGAGTCCAAAACCGCCCAGGTTTCGATGGAGTCGAAGGCTTTCTCGTAGTCCACAAATGCGAGGCATAAAGGTAGATTATACTCCTGGGTCTTCTGCATAATCTGCCTTAGAGTGTGGATGTGGTCTACGGTGCTGTAGCCTTTTCGAAACCCGGCTTGTTCCGGAGGTTGGAACTCGTCAAGTCTCCGGGCAAGTCGGTTCGTGATAACCCTAGAGAACAGCTTGTAAATATGGCTCAGAAGTGAGATGGGTCTATAATTTTTTAATAAGGTTTTGTCTCCCTTCTTGAAGAAGAGTACCGTAACACTTCTGCTCCATTCTTTCGGTGTTGTTCCGGTTTCGATGACGGCATTAAAGAGACGCTTTAGCTCGTTCAGGATAGGTGCTCCTCCTGCTTTCAAAAGCTCCGCCGTAATGCCGTCATCCCCCGGTGCTTTATTATTACGAAGCTGTTCCAGGGCTATACGAATCTCGCCAACTAAAACAAATATTTTACACAGTTTCGTATTTTTCCCAGTAACTACAGGATATACCGCCCCTGATGACGTTTCAACTTTTCATCTCGCTCGCACCCAGGCGCCACAATAGCCCCTGAAAAGTGACCATGTCGAAAATCACTTTTACTTTGATAGATTCCAGTGTTGCCAGTCCTCGGCGACAAAAATACTCAAATGTCATTTGTATGAGTAAGACACGTGATCGCTTATACTCGGATTTTGCAAAAAGTCCGTATTTCGAATTTTTAATTTTTGGGGAAAATCTCGAAATTTCCCGAGAAATGGGGTAATTTTTTCTTCCCTAATCAATACTTCGAGTCTTTACACACAATCGCCCCATAGAAGTCGAAACGCTCCGATGCTGCCAACTGCGAGAAATTTGACTTTCAAAATTGCGATTTTTCATACCTCACACTGATTGGCCGCCAGAACAGCCGCCATCTTGGATTTTGAAAAATTACTCCCGTTTTGTCAAAATTCAGGATAATTGTGGGCGAAACAAGAAAAAATTGACATCCTCAACCTCAACTCCGTTTAGGATCTGTGGTACCGCGGTTTGGGGTCGAAAAATGAAAAATTTTAAAACACCACAGCTCGGCCACCATCCTGTTTTTCAAAATTTTTCCAATTTTTCTAAAAACCATTTACTCATTTCCTCGAGTGCTGCGACTTAGAACGAAATCGGTTGGAAAACAAAAGAGTTACAAAAGTCACGTCGGCCGCCATTTTGTTTTTCTAAAATGTTATAAATTTTCCCTACTCCAATCCTGCACTCAAACACATCTCCCATACATCATTCTATCGTTTCCTATCTGTTTGCAGGAGAACAATGACAATTTTCTTATAGTTCATAATCGCCATACAAATTAGTATGCAAAAAGAAATTTCGCCATTTTGATTTTTTTTTCTTTCTATAAATAAAAACTCTCTCATCCTGATCATCTTTTGCTAACAAATCACTTTTCTATCTTCCATACTTTCTGAGATAGACACCGACGAAATTTGTATGGCGGCCATCTTTTTTTCGCCATTTTGAAAATTTTTTCAGCTCATTGGCAATTGCACGAGGTTTCGAATGACATTTGGTCGAGCACCCCCCACCTATCTTCAATACCCTGGCTGAGCCCTTCACCCGTCTCCGAAATCCTCAATCATCAGCTCTCTCCATATTTTTCACCGAGTCATTTTTTGACTTGTATACGAAGCCACAAGTGAAAAAAAAATTGTTCATACAAAATTTTACAGGAGGACATTTTGGGGAAAATCACGAAAACTACCCGAAATGTGGCAACACTTTCTATATATTTCGATACTGCCCGTCGAGTTACACAATCGGTTCATACATGTCGACTTTCCGAAATGTTGCCAAGTGCCTCAAAAACACGATCAAAATTTCCAAAAACAGAAAAAAATACAAAATGGCCGCCACCTCATTTGCGGTAAATATTTTACACAGTTTCGTATTTTTCCCAGTAACTACAGGATATACCGCCCCTGATGACGTTTCAAGTTTTCATCTCGCTCGCACCCAGACGCCACGATAGCCCCTGAAAAGTGACCATGTCGAAAATCACTTTTACTTTGATAGATTCCAGTGTTGCCAGTCCTCGGCGTCAAAAATCTCAAATGTCATTTGTATGAGTAAGACACGTGATCGCTTATACTCGGATTTCGCAAAAAGTCTGTATTTCGATTTTTTACTTTTTGGGGAAAATCTCGAAATTTCCCGAAAAATGGGGTAATTTTTTCTTCCCCAATCAATACTTCGAGTCTTTACACACAATCGCCCCATAGAAGTCGAAACGCTCCGATGCTGCCAACTGTGAGAAATTTGAGTTTCAAAATTGCGATTTTTCATACCTCACACTGATTGGCCGCCAGAACAGCCGCCATCTTGGATTTTGAAAAATTACTCACGTTTTGTCAAAATTCAGGATAATTGTGAGCGAATCAAGCAAAAATTGACATCTTCAACCACCCCGTTTAGGATCTGTGGCGCCGCGGTTTGGGGTCGAAAAATGAAAAATTTTAAAACGCTACATCTCAGACGCCATTTTGTTTTTCCAAATTTTTCTAATTTTTCTAGAAACCATTTACTCATTTCCTCGAGTGCTGCAACTTTGAACGAAATCGGTTGGAAAACAAAAGAGATACGAAAGTCACGTCGGCCGCCATCTTGTTTTTCTGAAATGTCATAATTTTTCCCTAGTCGACTCCCGCACCCGAACACATCTCCCGTACATCATTATATCGTTTTCTGTCTCTTTCTGGGAGAACAATTATGTCAATCAGTCAGTCAGTGGTAATTGAGCTATATACAGCTCGGCCACCATCCTGTTTTTCAAAATTTTTCCAATTTTTCTAAAAACCATTTACTCATTTCCTCGAGTGCTGCGACTTAGAACGAAATCGGTTGGAAAACAAAAGAGTTACAAAAGTCACGTCGGCCGCCATTTTGTTTTTCTAAAATGTTATAAATTTTCCCTACTCCAATCCTGCACTCAAACACATCTCCCATACATCATTCTATCGTTTCCTATCTGTTTGCAGGAGAACAATGACAATTTTCTTATAGTTCATAATCGCCATACAAATTAGTATGCAAAAAGAAATTTCGCCATTTTGATTTTTTTTTCTTTCTATAAATAAAAACTCTCTCATCCTGATCATCTTTTGCTAACAAATCACTTTTCTATCTTCCATACTTTCTGAGATAGACACCGACGAAATTTGTATGGCGGCCATCTTTTTTTCGCCATTTTGAAAATTTTTTCAGCTCATTGGCAATTGCACGAGGTTTCGAATGACATTTGGTCGAGCACCCCCCACCTATCTTCAATACCCTGGCTGAGCCCTTCACCCGTCTCCGAAATCCTCAATCATCAGCTCTCTCCATATTTTTCACCGAGTCATTTTTTGACTTGTATACGAAGCCACAAGTGAAAAAAAAATTGTTCATACAAAATTTTACAGGAGGACATTTTGGGGAAAATCACGAAAACTACCCGAAATGTGGCAACACTTTCTATATATTTCGATACTGCCCGTCGAGTTACACAATCGGTTCATACATGTCGACTTTCCGAAATGTTGCCAAGTGCCTCAAAAACACGATCAAAATTTCCAAAAACAGAAAAAAATACAAAATGGCCGCCACCTCATTTGCGGTAAATATTTTACACAGTTTCGTATTTTTCCCAGTAACTACAGGATATACCGCCCCTGATGACGTTTCAAGTTTTCATCTCGCTCGCACCCAGACGCCACGATAGCCCCTGAAAAGTGACCATGTCGAAAATCACTTTTACTTTGATAGATTCCAGTGTTGCCAGTCCTCGGCGTCAAAAATCTCAAATGTCATTTGTATGAGTAAGACACGTGATCGCTTATACTCGGATTTCGCAAAAAGTCTGTATTTCGATTTTTTACTTTTTGGGGAAAATCTCGAAATTTCCCGAAAAATGGGGTAATTTTTTCTTCCCCAATCAATATTTCGAGTCTTTACACACAATCGCCCCATAGAAGTCGAAACGCTCCGATGCTGCCAACTGTGAGAAATTTGAGTTTCAAAATTGCGATTTTTCATACCTCACACTGATTGGCCGCCAGAACAGCCGCCATCTTGGATTTTGAAAAATTACTCACGTTTTGTCAAAATTCAGGATAATTGTGAGCGAATCAAGCAAAAATTGACATCTTCAACCACCCCGTTTAGGATCTGTGGCGCCGCGGTTTGGGGTCGAAAAATGAAAAATTTTAAAACGCTACATCTCAGACGCCATTTTGTTTTTCCAAATTTTTCTAATTTTTCTAGAAACCATTTACTCATTTCCTCGAGTGCTGCAACTTTGAACGAAATCGGTTGGAAAACAAAAGAGATACGAAAGTCACGTCGGCCGCCATCTTGTTTTTCTGAAATGTCATAATTTTTCCCTAGTCGACTCCCGCACCCGAACACATCTCCCGTACATCATTATATCGTTTTCTGTCTCTTTCTGGGAGAACAATTATGTCAATCAGTCAGTCAGTGGTAATTGAGCTATATACAGCTCGGCCACCATCCTGTTTTTCAAAATTTTTCCAATTTTTCTAAAAACCATTTACTCATTTCCTCGAGTGCTGCGACTTAGAACGAAATCGGTTGGAAAACAAAAGAGTTACAAAAGTCACGTCGGCCGCCATTTTGTTTTTCTAAAATGTTATAAATTTTCCCTACTCCAATCCTGCACTCAAACACATCTCCCATACATCATTCTATCGTTTCCTATCTGTTTGCAGGAGAACAATGACAATTTTCTTATAGTTCATAATCGCCATACAAATTAGTATGCAAAAAGAAATTTCGCCATTTTGATTTTTTTTTCTTTCTATAAATAAAAACTCTCTCATCCTGATCATCTTTTGCTAACAAATCACTTTTCTATCTTCCATACTTTCTGAGATAGACACCGACGAAATTTGTATGGCGGCCATCTTTTTTTCGCCATTTTGAAAATTTTTTCAGCTCATTGGCAATTGCACGAGGTTTCGAATGACATTTGGTCGAGCACCCCCCACCTATCTTCAATACCCTGGCTGAGCCCTTCACCCGTCTCCGAAATCCTCAATCATCAGCTCTCTCCATATTTTTCACCGAGTCATTTTTTGACTTGTATACGAAGCCACAAGTGAAAAAAAAATTGTTCATACAAAATTTTACAGGAGGACATTTTGGGGAAAATCACGAAAACTACCCGAAATGTGGCAACACTTTCTATATATTTCGATACTGCCCGTCGAGTTACACAATCGGTTCATACATGTCGACTTTCCGAAATGTTGCCAAGTGCCTCAAAAACACGATCAAAATTTCCAAAAACAGAAAAAAATACAAAATGGCCGCCACCTCATTTGCGGTAAATATTTTACACAGTTTCGTATTTTTCCCAGTAACTACAGGATATACCGCCCCTGATGACGTTTCAAGTTTTCATCTCGCTCGCACCCAGACGCCACGATAGCCCCTGAAAAGTGACCATGTCGAAAATCACTTTTACTTTGATAGATTCCAGTGTTGCCAGTCCTCGGCGTCAAAAATCTCAAATGTCATTTGTATGAGTAAGACACGTGATCGCTTATACTCGGATTTCGCAAAAAGTCTGTATTTCGATTTTTTACTTTTTGGGGAAAATCTCGAAATTTCCCGAAAAATGGGGTAATTTTTTCTTCCCCAATCAATACTTCGAGTCTTTACACACAATCGCCCCATAGAAGTCGAAACGCTCCGATGCTGCCAACTGTGAGAAATTTGAGTTTCAAAATTGCGATTTTTCATACCTCACACTGATTGGCCGCCAGAACAGCCGCCATCTTGGATTTTGAAAAATTACTCACGTTTTGTCAAAATTCAGGATAATTGTGAGCGAATCAAGCAAAAATTGACATCTTCAACCACCCCGTTTAGGATCTGTGGCGCCGCGGTTTGGGGTCGAAAAATGAAAAATTTTAAAACGCTACATCTCAGACGCCATTTTGTTTTTCCAAATTTTTCTAATTTTTCTAGAAACCATTTACTCATTTCCTCGAGTGCTGCAACTTTGAACGAAATCGGTTGGAAAACAAAAGAGATACGAAAGTCACGTCGGCCGCCATCTTGTTTTTCTGAAATGTCATAATTTTTCCCTAGTCGACTCCCGCACCCGAACACATCTCCCGTACATCATTATATCGTTTTCTGTCTCTTTCTGGGAGAACAATTATGTCAATCAGTCAGTCAGTGGTAATTGAGCTATATATAGTATAATAATTATATTATAACAAGTTTTTTGCGTGGGGGCGCGGCCCGCTAAAGCGGACCGCGTAACTGCTTGAAGCAATTTCCGTGGTCGCTCATACTCGGTTTCAATTTTTTCCCGAAAAATGGGGTAATTTTTTTCACCAATCTACATCCGAAGTCTATACGTACGATCACCCCATAAACGTCAAAATATTCTGATGTTGCCAACTGTGACAAATTTGAATTAAACCGTCCCGGTTTGAGGTGGAACAATGAAAAATTTGCAAACACTACAGCTCAGCCGCCATCTTGTTTTTCCAAATTTTTCCAATTTTTTCTTAAAACCATTCACTAATTTTCTTGAGTACTCCGACTTTGAACGAAATCGGTTGGAAAACAATAGAGTTACGAAAGTCACGTCGGCCGCCATCTTGTTTTTCTGAAATGTCATAATTTTTCCGTACTCTACTCCTGCCCATAGACACATCTCCCATACATTATTCTATCGTTTTCTATCTGTTTCTAGAAGAACAATGACAATTTTCCCATAGCTCCTAATCGCCATACAATTAAGTATGAAAAAAAATATTCCGCCTTTTGATTTTTTTTTTCTTTTCGCTGAATAGACTTCCTCATCCTGATCTTCTATTGCAAAGAAACCACTTCTCCATCTTTCATACTTTCTGAGATAGACACCGACGAAATTTGTATGGCGGCCATCTTTTTTCCGCCATTTTGAAAATTTTTTCAGCGCATTGGCAATTGCACGTGCTTTCGAATGACATTTGGTCGAGCACCCCCCACCTATCTTGAATACCCTGGCTGAACCCTTCACCCGTCTCCGAAATCCTCAATCATCAGCTCTCTCCATATTTTTCACCGAGTCATTTCTTGACTTCTATACGAAACCACAAGTGAAAAAAAAATTGTTCATACAAAATTTTACAGGAGGACATTTTGGGGAAAATCTCGAAAACTACCCCAAATGTGGCAACACTTTCTATATATTTCGATACTGCCCGTCGAGCTACATAATCGGTTCATACATGTCGACTTTCCGAAATGTTTCCAAGTGCCTCAAAAACACGATCAAAATTTTCAAAAACAGAAAAAAATACAAAATGGCCGCCACCTCATTTGCGGTAAATATTTTACACAGTTTCGTATTTTTCCTAGTAACGACAGGATATACCGCTTTTGATGGCGTTTCAATTTTTCACCTCGCTCGCACCCAGACGACACGATAGCCCCTGAAAAGTGACCATGTCTAAAATCACTTTTACTTTGATAGATTCCAGTGTTGCCAGTCCTCGGTGACAAAAATACCAAAATGTCATTTCTACGAGTAAGGCACGTGATCGCTCATACTCGGATTTCGCAAAAAGTCCGTATTTCGATTTTTTACTTTTTGGGGAAAATCTCAAAATTTCCCGAGAAATGGGGTAATTTTTTTTCCCCCACTCAATACTTCGAGTCTATTCACACAATTGCTCCATAGAATTCGAAACGCTCCGATGTTGCCAAGTGGGTGAAATTTGAGTTTCAAAATTGCGATTTTTCATACCTCACACTGATTGGCCGCCAGAACAGCCGCCATCTTGGATTTTGAAAAATTACTCCCATTTCGTCAAAATTCAGGATAATTGTGGGCGAAACAAGCAAAAACTGTCATCTTCAACCACCCCGTTTAGGATCTGTGGCGCCGCGGTTTGGGGTCGAAAAATGAAAAATTTTAAAACGCCACAGTTCGGCCGCCATCTTGTTTTTCTAAATTTTTCCAATTTTTCTAAAAACCATTTGCTCATTTCCTTGAATACTCCAAGTTTGAACGAAATCGGTTGGAAAACAAAAGAGTTACGAAAGTCACGTCGGCCGCCATCTTGTTTTTCTGAAATGTCATAATTTTTCCCTAGTCGACTCCCGCACCCGAACACATCTCCCGTACATCATTATATCGTTTTCTGTCTCTTTCTGGGAGAACAATTATGTCAATCAGTCAGTCAGTGGTAATTGAGCTATATATAGTATAATAATTAATTTAGGAAGATAGGAAAAGATGTCTTCTATTCTAAATGCTTTACAATATACCTATTGTATAATAATACCAGTTCGATGTCATAGATTTACGCATACTTTTATCGTACTTTTGAACTTCTATACGTCAATCCATTCCGCGACTTTATTTTCTTTCGCCTGCCTCAGTTTATTTCGAGCTGCGGAAAAAACGGTCTCGATTGATAGCTATAGATATTCAAAAACCGCATGACAACCAAAAATTATACTTTTTGGCCGTTCTGGATACCGCTGCACCGTTAGATTAAATCTTAACAATACTTTAAGTAGATTACTTATTTACCGATATATTACTTCTATATGAAGATTGAAAATATATTTGCTCAGAATTAGCGAATCCAAGGTCACGAGCGAACTATAACGACGTGACGTATCCAAAATTTGCATAAACCTCCGCCCACTAAGCACCACTCAATTGACATTTCCGCAAATATAACACCAAATACAGATCGAAGATAGATTGAGAAATATCATATCGTAGGAGGAAGAATGCGGAACGTTATGATGATATTTTATATGCTACAGGTGACACAGACAACGGTATCCGTAACACGTCTACGTCATGGGACAAAATAATGTTTCGTCAACGTAACGTGGCCTCTAAAGTTTCCGCAATCGTACATTCACCTTAGTTTCTTTGTGCTGCGGCCTGCGACTCTTTGCGGTGTATGGTTCTCCGGTTCTCAAAGATCAGTCGTCGATACAATCCTCTGGCAGTATCGAATGTTGTTATCTTTTGATGTACGTACAACTACATCATTATTATTTTTTTGAAGTGCAAACGTTTACCATACCATTTTAGTGATTTTGTTCTTACATTCAAAGATTTACCTTTGCTAGTACAAAGGTATAGCATCCAATTTCTTTTTATATTGATGTCTAATATTACCTTGTTACACAATGCTTTAAAATTCCTGAACTTGCCTTAACATTCATTTCATTCTCTTGAGTTCCAGCTTACTATAACGAGAAATTAAATTAGATTAACATTGCCAATGTAGTGGTTTTGCAACCGCAGTCTATGTATATCAACATTGAGGCAGTTTATGTTTATGTAAGTAGATATTAAAATTATTTTATGTCCGTCCAGTCTGGGAGTAATGCCAAGGTACAGGTAAAAGCAAATCTTTTTCATTGATGACTCATTCGCGTTTATCGCATACTCTCATTATTGTATGAGTACTTACCCAATATACAAAGTAAATAGTAGACTACAATTTTAACTTTTCGATATTCATACGATTTTCTCTATCATATCATTAGCCACTGTTGGACAAAAGCAACAAACGGTTCCACGTGCCATCATTATTATCATTCTATAGGTACTTACGGACCTCTTTTACTTATTCCATTTCATTATCATGTAATAAACATTCGAAATAGTTAATCAGGGTTTTCGTCTAATCAGGTTTGTTTGGGTTTTATTATGAAAATACATACAATGTTTTTGTAATTCTGGCTTGTAGCCAGCGACAACGACTGGCTGGGACTGCAAGCCAAGCCTACGACTGTTACGAGCGACGCAGTTAAATGACCACTTTTTAGGTGTAAACATAAGCGTATTAAAAAAAATATTTTGGTCTGTAATATAAACTCGTGCTGACTCACGGAGACAAAAATAAAACGAAAAAACTTGCTACAGTAGTCCTGTGAATTGATGGTTAGAGAAGCTTCTGATTCTATCATATTATGGAAAATAATTTAAAAAAAGAAACAAAAATAATAATAATTTCGAGAACAGAAAATTAATATAAGATGATAGTATATCGTAATGTTGTCCCTAAAAGAAAACAGCTTTAGTTATATTTGATGGAAGTCGTGGATAATACAACAAACTTGAATTATTGTGTTACGTTATCCCGGTCTATTAGATGTTTTGGCTTATACCATCCATTTCTGATTTCTGATATTATGTCCTAATAGGTCTTGAATTGCTATAATAAAGTTCTTATATTAGTACCTAATTCATATCATTGATGACATTGTAGAATGTGCACAATGTGTTCGCTGTCACGTATTTGATCGCAACTTTGTTTATATTATGACAACATAATCTAAATTATTGAATTACGGTCTATTAGTGAAATGTGGATCAAGTGTTATGTTTTCGGATGCTCTGAGGTCTGCTCTACTTGTCATTAATGCTAGTCAATTGGGGTTTATCTCGCCCTACTTATTCTTCTTTAACCCGCAATATGCCAAAGACAGCAAATCATTAATAAAGAATAGTTTCAATTATTTAAAAGCTGGCATTTTTATTTAAAACACATCATCCATTTATACTCACTGCACATCGTTTACATTTCTCGGTAGTTGAAATTACATTTCGCTAATTTCCTACGTCCTTGTCAGTTCTGTCTACATTCCGAGATACCTATTTGTATTTTTCACTTGTCGACATTTTGCTAGCTGAAATATTTCATCATCTTACGTGGGATTTACAGCGTGCATTCGATATTATAGCTATACATAATACTACTTTCGTTGGTAGATTTATTAAAATAAGGTAACGGCTAGTATTTATTGGTTTGAGCTTTCAATAAAATATGAGAATTTAATCAAATGGTAATTTTTCTTTGAATCCTACAATTTATAATGAACATGATAATATGCTTATAGTGCATGCTAATCGTAGATTCATAGCGACAGTTAGGGTTGGTGCAGATGATGGAACTGTTCGAGATACATGTATAGGTAGTAGGTATTCAAAATTTTATAGTTCACCTTTCTCTTCCTTGTTATTTGTCTACTAATATAACAACTTTATGAGCTTTTTACTTTTGCCGACTTACTATTTGCTCCACAACTTTTGTTATAAAGTAGGTGAAACTGATCAACAATAGTAGATTATAGTAGATTCACCTTCTAAATAGATTAAATAAGTTGTACTATGATGATTTGTAAATATAATAATTTGTTCGCAATAAGCGACACCACCCATCTAGTTATTTGTGACTAGTGTAAACAAAGGAGACCTCCTAAACGCGGACCTCCCATGCATCAGACATAGAGCAGATGCACCAGTACAAAAACCTTTCCCATGCATTAGCCATCTAAGTGCAGACGCAGACGTACAAAAAACCTTTTAAAGAGAAACTCAAATACAAATGGATCTGGTGTGCTCCATATCTGTCTTCATATCTGTTTTGGCGAAACTAACAAACAGCGCACAGTCGATGGGAAGGTTATCTTAATAGCAAACTGTCGCGCCGTCCCAAGATAAACTTAAAACCACTGCAAGCGATAAATGACGAAAGACATTTTACTTATCAGTAGAACATCCTGGAAGCATCCCTTGGCCTACGTGACTGCAACGAACACAACCCCACGGCACCCCTCCCTGTGCGACGGTCTACGGGATATTTATATACGAGCCACCGGGGAGAATCATCATTCAATTCCAAGTCCGCAGACAGTCCAGTCTCCAATCGACTGAGATTCATCCGCGTCGCGCTGAAGCTATAACTCGCTTCGCACTACGTAATCGAAATCTCGCGAATAATTAAAGTCTAATTAATTATGTAATTAATTAATAATTATCAATAATTGTATCAAGATTAATTAATAAAATTCATCAACAATAAGAAGACTTCTTATTGTCGAGGATCCCTCCTCGACTGGTGACAACGGCCACACCTGCATAACTGGTGACAGCGGTATCCACTTCTACGAACGCCGGGCATCGAGAAGAAAAGGCTCGTCTGGAGAAGCGGAGAACCTACGAAAATTAATGAAGAAAGCAGTATCCCTGCTGGCTGCCCTGTAAGTGTCATTTCCTTAATTTCTCTTTTCCTTCATTTTTTATATTTTTGTGTGTTACCTTTTAATATTTTTCTCTCAAAATGGCGCTTAATCATACGACTATTGAAAAGTACTTGCCAAAATACGACGGTGACAGGGACACGCTAGATTTTTTTGTAGAACAAGTTACTGTATTAGCTAGAGCTGCTGACCCAGATGCCAGAGTTTTATTTCCAATAATTTTAAAAAGCAAACTCAGGGGTGAAGCTATAAAAGCGGTGGCCCATGTACCAAATGGTACTGTAGACGAAATTATACAGGCATTAAACTTAAAATTTGGGGATAATAGGTCATTAGAACAAATCATATCAGAAATAACACGTATTAAGCGAGCACCTAACGTATCACAATTAGAATTTGCCGATAAAATTAAAAACTTACTATACGCGGCTAAAAATAAAGCGAAAAACCAACAGGCCCAAACAATATTAGAAAATGTGTGCATTGATCAACTATGTAAGAACTTAGATTTATCTACAGATAGACTAATAAGAGCGGCAGAGCATAGCACCTTCGACGAGGCTTATAACCACCTTAAACACGAATTAGAATTACATCCAGACTATTTCGCTAGAAAATTAGAAAAATTAAACAGTTGGAAATCGCCCCGCAATTCCAATAATAATTTCGCTCAGAAATTTAATGGGAATGAGAAACAATTCTCTCATCCAACTAGGCCTCTATGGCAAAACACTAATATAAATCCAATTAGCAACCAAAATGCATTTAGGAACACTAATAATAATAATAATCAACCCGTAATACAAAATAATAATAATCACTGGGCTAACATGCCACGACCAACTCCTGACCAGTGGCGGCAAATGTTCCAACCACAACAAAATGTGCAACAACCGCGACAGTCGGACCAATTAAATAGCGATATTAGCATGCGAACAGTAGGAAAAAGATCTTATAGGAGTCAAACAAATAAACCAATGACTTCAGCAGGAATAAACAATATTATTTCTGATAATATAGATCCCGACAATGTTGATTGTGTTGATTTTTTTCAAGAAAGTCTAGAGAGTCAGGCCCCAGTGTAAAATTAAATTATTTTGAAAAAGATTATCTACCGTATCTAATTATAGATGAATGGGGAGGAAAATTCTTATTAGACACAGGCAGTACTCGATCCTTAATTAAGCCTTCTTTTATTAATAAGAACAAAGAGTACATTTCTAAAATAAAAAATATAGGGTTCACAATAACAACAGCGCATAATTCTACGAGGCATAGCGGTGCAATTGATTTAAATTTAAAACCGTTGGGAGAAGAAGTATATCATGAATTTCTGCTATACGACTTTGACCCAAAGTACGCTGGTATTATCGGTGTTGATATAATTCGAAAAATAAATGCTGTATTAAATCTTACAACATGCCAATTTATTACGCCAAATAAGATAATGAATATCTTTATTGATCATCCAGAGCGAGTCTTAAAAATCGACGCACTCTCGGATAATCTTGTTACTTGTGTATCGGAAAAACCGGACGGCGATTACCTAGTTCCTCAAATCGAAGCTAGGAGCGTCTTAGTGAATGAGTGTTTAGTATCCGTACGCGACGGTGAATTTCGGATTGGAATGGTAAACACGGGTACGGAACCAGTATCGATAATTGTAAGGCAGGTAAATACGAGAGACACCCAATAAAACCACCAATGCTTTTACCGCCTATAGCTGTGAGACCTTTAACTCATATATTTTGTGATGTAGTAGACATTGAAGGAAAACTATATTTATCAATCGTAGATGGTTTTTCACGCTTTGCAGTAGTAAAAAGAATAAAAGATAAAAATAGCTCAACAGTCATGTCAAAACTTTTATCATTTTTTGCTAATTACGGAATTCCTCTGGAAATAACAACAGACGCCGGAAAAGAATTTTCTTTACTTAAAGAACTTGTAAACTTATATAAAATAAAAATTCATTTTACCACTCCGTACAATCCCTCTTCACATGGAATCGTAGAGCGATTTCACTCTACGCTTAGAGAACATTGTAGATTGTTAACCGAACAGTATAAGAATAAATTGCCTCATGAAGAAAAAATTAAGCTAGCTCTGATCGCTTATAATAATTCGATACAGTCTGATACTAAATTAACACCTCATGAGATATTATTTGGGCATGTTGAGGTCGAACACCTTTTCAACTTTCTCCACGATTCACAATTATTAAATAACCTTTTAATAAAACATCGCGAACATTTAAAAACTATTTACGAGCACATTTACAAAAATAAACGCGAAGCACAAATAAAACGTACCGACGAATATAATAAAACCACAGAGCTTCCAGAACCTCAAATGGAAACCCAGGAAAAACTGGAAAAATCAAAGAAACAAGCGAATGTATTTAGCACTCGTAGAAAAACTTATATAAGGGACGTTACTGTCCCTAAAGTTTATTTAGATAATAGGGGAAAAAGACGTGCTGCCAATAAACTGAGACCTATTGTTACAGGACGATCATCGTCCAGGGCAGCGCGAGCTACGAAATAACTAAACTGAAAAATCCTAACGGGGTCTACTTTGAAAAAATAGGAGTAATAAGGGAAATCGAAGGATATGAGTATATCACTAAACGTTGTAATTTATCTGAAATCTTGGAATCAATGACTAAAGTAATGTCAACTAGAAATAATCAAGATAATCATTACCTAAATAATCTATATGTTCATTTGCTTGGAAAACTTAGTAATTTAATGAATCATAACACTAGAGAGAAACGTGGATTGATAGATGGTTTAGGAACTATAATTAAGTTTATCGCTGGTAACCCAGATGCAAACGACTTGAATCAAATACAAAAAAGTATCCAAATACTGCAAAATAATGACGTTTCTGTATTTCAAAATATTAATGAGACAATTGATAAAATAGAAATAAGATTAAGTAGCATTAGAAAAGATTTAAGAATACTATACGATTTAAGCTATACCAATAAGATTAATTTAGATATCCTTACAAGCCTTATATTATTTGAGGATATTGTAAATATGCTAGAATTAGGTATTACATTAGCTAAGCCTGGAGTAGCCTATAGAGATATATTTGATAATATTAATGAAGATAAGGTTGACTCAATATTCGTATATACTGCGCAAAATATTATCCACTTTGTAGCAAAAGTAGCCATTTTGAAAGCAAAAGGTAATGCATACAATATAATCCCATTCCCAAATCCTGATGGTCAAATCCTAGAAGCCCATTATCCAATCATCCTAATAAAAGACGCTTGGTACGCCTACCCGAACACTGCTCAATGTAAGAAGAAAGAAAAGACACTCGTGTGTCACCAAATTTGGTGGAAAGATGGCAACAGGACTCCAGACTGCATACATCAAGCTCTATACACGAAGAAAAATCACACATGCGCCATAACAAGGTTATTAGAAAATGAAGCTATAGAAACTGTCGGTGACGGAACATTCCTTCTATTCTCGAAGAGCACCCAGCGAATTAAAATCGTATGCAACGAAACGTACTACGAAATCATCAAGGGACCCTACAAGCTTCAACTGGAACCAGGTTGCGAACTTACCATGGCGAGTTTTCATACGAAAGTTATATCTAAAATTACATCACTATACAAAGAAGAGATCCAGCAAATCCAAATGCATCTAAAAGAGAAACAAACCACTTATCAACTTACAGAAGAAATGGAATCACTGAAGTTAAAGCCATTGAAGGAAGACATGAACATAACTCATCACGTTTGGATACCCAGCATCTGGACTATAATGATATTTACCTTAATCCTTGGTGGTATTTGCTACATCTACAGCATTAATAAGCGCAAGAAGAATATAAGTAGAGAGCAGCAAGCAAGAAACAATGATGCAGAGAGCCCGGGCATAACAAGTTACACCCTAAGCTCTCTCTTACGGGGGGAGGTGTAAACAAAGGAGACCTCCTAAACGCGGACCTCCCATGCATCAGACATAGAGCAGATGCACCAGTACAAAAACCTTTCCCATGCATTAGCCATCTAAGTGCAGACGCAGACGTACAAAAAACCTTTTAAAGAGAAACTCAAATACAAATGGATCTGGTGTGCTCCATATCTGTCTTCATATCTGTTTTGGCGAAACTAACAAACAGCGCACAGTCGATGGGAAGGTTATCTTAATAGCAAACTGTCGCGCCGTCCCAAGATAAACTTAAAACCACTGCAAGCGATAAATGACGAAAGACATTTTACTTATCAGTAGAACATCCTGGAAGCATCCCTTGGCCTACGTGACTGCAACGAACACAACCCCACGGCACCCCTCCCTGTGCGACGGTCTACGGGATATTTATATACGAGCCACCGGGGAGAATCATCATTCAATTCCAAGTCCGCAGACAGTCCAGTCTCCAATCGACTGAGATTCATCCGCGTCGCGCTGAAGCTATAACTCGCTTCGCACTACGTAATCGAAATCTCGCGAATAATTAAAGTCTAATTAATTATGTAATTAATTAATAATTATCAATAATTGTATCAAGATTAATTAATAAAATTCATCAACAATAAGAAGACTTCTTATTGTCGAGGATCCCTCCTCGACTGGTGACAACGGCCACACCTGCATAACTCTAGCCTTATCTAAATATTAAAACTTGTTTGTAATTTATACACCTGAGAGTTAAACGAGAATAGTGATTCTATTACAATTACTGACATTATTGTACCTAATTACATAATCATTGAAACTAATGCAATCCTATTTGCTTAATCACGCTATATCGCGGACATTGGTGGTTGACATGACATTTACTTAACTATGTTCAGAGTCCCTAAACGAGTCCCTCGGGAGGAGTGAATATAGACAATAGAATTGAGATTTAGAATTCAATGCAGACCTATACGATATTATAAGGGTGTTAACTGTAAACCTACTTACAAACTTGTACTCACTACACACCCTTTGCTTTATATAACAAAAGCCCAAGGGCAACTGCCCACAGAATGTATTGAAAAATCAGAGCCATTCCTGGTGACCTCAAAGACGGCGACTGTTGTATGGAGTATGGACCCATAAACACAAAATTTGGCTATAATGATCAATCCAAAATTGGTTTATATCAAAATCCTTGCTTAAAAGTGTACTTAAATAAAAAAAAATGTCCGAATATCGAGTTTGAAGTGAGTAATTCACAAAATAGTCGATTCTCGGATTACTCGTAATAACTTTCGCTGAATACTTTCAAGCAACCTATTTTAAATTTATAAACTTGTGAAGATGATATTGCTGTTCTCTTAATTTTATTGTCGTAACTCCGAACTCGTGACTCGGAATGTGCCATAGCTTACGAAGTGCGAAAACCCAATAAAAAATTAAATTTCGCTGCAGACCTTTGCGTTGAGTCTTAATTCATGCATTATGGTCTTGTTTCTACTTTATAAAAATCACCTTAGTAACACGATATAATTTTCCTACTAACAGCAAAGCAATAAATAGCAAAAAAATAACATAAACGACTTAATCATTAACGTGCGTGGACGACCTTGTCACTTTGTTACATCTAATTTGTGGGTGTTATTTGCTCCTATTAACGTAGCAGACTTGGGATGCTCGGCACTTTCAGTTCAACTAGGAGCTTGACTGTTTTTGCAATTATTTGCAGTAGGACTCTATCTTCTTAATGAAACATTTATCGATTTACTAAATGGTTGAATACCACCGCAACTTTAGTTATAAATAAAATAACTAAGCAGCAAAAATTAATTGATCTTCAAAAAAATTAGGTTAAATAGGTGAAAAGGTACCAATGGCTATGAGGAGTTTATAAAACAAAATAAAACTAAAAATGGGCTTGGGAAAACGACATTTTTATTGAAATTAAAGGTTTTGTTAATTTCAATTCTGTACCGAAATATGAGTATACTGTAAGAGAAGGATTCTTGTAGTAAGATCCTACTAGTATTCGAGCCATGTGCGCTGTCGTTGGTCACAATGTTAATGCGCAAGGACGGCTGCATTCATATAGGTGATCTAGGTACCTACCTACAGTCTACACTAGCCAGTTGCACTGTGCTTTATGTGGAATGTTCGTTTTTATTTTATTGCTATTTCACTCAACGCGTCTGCCATTTTAGTCTTGAAGATGATAAAAATATTTTATTCGAAAAGAATTGATTTCTAGAAGCGTACGATTTATTATTGCATTTAATGTCATGCTAATCGTAGGTACGCTATTTTAGATATTTGTTTACAATTAAGATTGCCAAGTATTTACGATCGTCTTTTAGATGATTTACACGAATATACTTTTGATTTTTATTGAATCTAGGTTTTAGATGCTGCGATAATGCAGAGCATTGGTCGGCATTGGTCGTTGTTTATAACGTTCGAGTTCGCCTAATCTGCTTACAATAGTAGCATGCAATGCGCGCTTAGTGTTTTCATTTACGTAACTATTATATAAATAAGTTCTTGCCCTGGAGACATCATAATTGCACGTGCTTACGAATTCACGTGTAAGTAGTGTAGGTATACACATTGTGTATTCTAGGATACATGTCCATTTCCTCCCCATTGCGCCAATTGCGCTCATTTGCGGACGACACTGGGCTAATTGCGAAGCACCGCAATTAGCAGCGCAATGAGCGCGTACCTCACGACATTCGGCCCTGGCATTCAATGTAATGAGCCATGAAAACGCTTAATAACACTATCCGATACAACGATTCCACTGATACCCAAACATGTTTCTTAATATGAAACACGTTTCATTTACAAACACCTGTAAACATTATGATTATCATGTTTCAAGTGTGCATTATAGTCAATAATACGCACATGCTTATTTTAATGCTAACACCAATGACCAAAATATTTGTTTTTCCTTATTTTCAAGTAGGAGCTCTGTATCTTCTTCTTAAAGAATTTCTAAAATGAACTCAAAACTATCCGCCTGAATGGTTTTAAATTTTAACTGCAATTATTCACTAATATTTGGTCTCAAATTATCTCAATGTTTTTAAGCTCGAATCTTAAAATAATCTTCTTTATGAGTAAACATGTGTACCTTATTCGGTTTATCTTATCTTAATGGGACTAATACAGACTCGAGTTTAAGGACAGTTATGTCGGACAACACGATAATCCGTATGGTATAACAGATTATCCGCATACTATGTCAATTGATAACACTCTGAATGGGTGTTACGCTCTGCTAAACAACAATGAAAGATTCAATCAAGAGGTCGGTAAGCCCCGAGAATTAACCGGATTGACTTTTTGTGACTCAACTGTTACTTGATTTGTTTTCCTCTTCACGAGATTCCTGATTTACGTATCTAATCGGTATTAAAATGTGACGACGTGTTGTGGGAAATTATGTAAAAACCACATCGTAAAGTTATTTATTTATTAGTAAAATATATTAATGACTACATTACTTTTTAGTTTTTTCCTTGGCGCAAACAACGTTTCATTCACCGTGCGTGTCGCCTTCACATAAAGGCACCAATTAATTTATAACCGAACAATTACATTAATTCTTATTTATCTACGTGTGCAGATTTTGCACATAGCTTGACACTCAAAAAGATGATTCATTTAAAGTACTGAGGTCAAGTAATGGATTACGTTATTTGGTAAACTGATTATAATTTAGGCCATTTTTCATTCCATCTTGTAAATTAATTATCTTTAAACGATACAAATTGTTAGTTATTTCAAACTTTATCTAAGCAGTTTTGTTTAACGTCATTTCAACTTACACGGTAATTGTGTTTAAAAAGTTAGATTTGTAGATGTCCGTACTTTAGTGCGCAGATATTGACATTGAACGGGTAACATGCCACGTAGTCAACCACTAACTCTGTCAACACAAAGGAACTATCAACTGGCTAGACAATAAATCTATTGGACCTTCTCAAGAGCTAGATGTATTTTAATGTGGTGCTTTAAATACACGCCTATATTGTATCTTGCCTACCTGCGTGCATATGTTAGCTAGCACACAAGGCCTTCATCGTGATAACTTATAAGGGTCACTTAGTTTATTATTTAAATGGTCCAACACCTTCCGATTCATACATTATTATAAGTAGTCTTATCCCAATAAATATAACTTGTTTCTCTACAGGGCACGCATGCCCTATCTGCCTGAAAATCACTATTACTCGAAATATATCCTCTTTCGGACGTGTAACGTTTCTTCTTTGCCCTTCTTTTACTTTTTAGCCTTTTTTATTACGGGGGGGATTGGATATTTCATTGAGATATCCAATCTGAAAGTAGATACGATATCTAAATATACATATATTATATTAAACATCATATTTACTTCTTAGCCTGTTAACCTAAATTTTCAAAATTCCTCTAAGCGTCTATTTCAATAGTATTTGAAAATATCTTTTATTTTGAATATCTCTTATTTGAAATAACTTTTTGGGCTTTATTATTTGTGCATTTTGTTTGTTAAAAATCGATGAAAAAATTGATATAATAACATTTTACTTCACATTAAATATTGATATTTATCAAGTTATTATGTCAGTTATTTATCTGTATCAATCGTAACATGCATTAAATACGTTCCACGTTGATGAACTAATAATAACAACCCCGGCTTGCTAATTTTACATTTTCCTTCTCATGACACGACAGTGCCTAAATAACCCGCCAAAAAAGTACCTGTTTCTATAGAAATGAATCAGTTTCCGTGATCTGTTTTTAGTGGCTGGAATTGTAGGAATTAAAGTTCTACTTACAGATTTTCTATTGGCATTCATTTCTATAATGTTGTTAGAGTGTATCATCCGAATTTTTAATAGAAATAATTTCATATTCTTTGCCAATGTTAAGTTGGTTTTCGCATTAGCTAACTTCCTGTTCTATGCATATTTATCATAAACTAGCGGACGCGCGTAATTTGGCTTATGTGATTTCTATTATTATAATTAAACCCCCATGGGAGGAGGATAGCTTTCCAAAAATGGTTATGTCTATCCATCCATTTTTGCTTTGCTAAATTTTAGGTCTTTTTGTTCAATGGTTTATTGTGTGCTGGGTGGCTAGATAAGTCAGTTAGGCACCTTTGGTTTTGTTTAATTATGTACAGATGAGATAATTTTTATATTTGATTCATTTAAAGGTCATAACGACAATTCTTCGTGAATAATTAAGTATGTTGTCCTTATCGTCTTCATCAATATTCACCTTGTTTTCTTTTGTGGCACTTTCATTTCCTCGTATGAAATGAAACAGATGGTCTTTCCCTTCATATAACTTATCCGTCTTGTTGTGCAATAGTAAATAATCGCGGCTCGGCTCCCCAAATGCCCACCGCGTGCGTGCGATAGTGCGCGTAGGCCGTTTCACAATAAGTGTCAACGACCTCGTATTTCTGTAGGTCACTAGATACATACATACTTACGCGTTTCCGTGCCCAGTCAATGTATCTCTTGATCAATGATAATAATAGTTGAGTTCTTTAATAATTGAGTTTAGAGTTTAGAGTCCATAAATACTTAAGTAACGTTGCTTTAATATATTGACGTCAGTTCTGTTAAATGTAGACGAAACCTCAATTAAACTTACTGTTTATAGATCTAAAAACATAGAATCCTAAGCCGTTTTTGTTTCTAATAAAAGTTTTCGATGTAAAGCTTGATCATCAGATCTGTACGTGAATTAATATTTATGTTGTAAGTGATATTACCATTTCATCATTTATACGCTAAATGCATAAGAAGCAATTTTTAAATTCAGATATATTCAAATCACGTTTATTACGTTCATTTATCTTAATATCTCGTAGCTCGTCAGAACTCTTAAGTCAGGAATCGGGACTTAATTTATATTATGTTTTATTTATTAAGTTGCTAACGTTGATAATCAATATTAAAGTTTACTTAAGGATACTTAAAATGTAACTTCTATCGAGGTTGCTATGTTACTGACCTAAATGCCTTATATGTTTATATTTTCAACTGATCTGTTAGAGTAGTATTGTCCGTAAGAGTTTAAATACATAGTTAATATTATCTCTTGATGGAAGTTTTGGAGCGTTACATGGTTGCAACAATCGTGGCTATTGCAATGTAATAATCAAGAGTTTGGCAACAAGTCTGCCTATACTGTAATATTACTTATTGTTTATTCCATGATTGTATAATCATTGTAAATTCAATTCTCGAATCCATCCTCTTTGACTCTAATTAGTGGTTGTTGTTGTTATACATTGACCATGATACAAGAATCCTTTTTTTCTCAAGATTGCGTGCAGTTGATTGAGTAATGTGTTTTCTCATGGATTGCCAATAATTGTCGATTGGTAGTATTATGTATTAGTTGGAAACGTTGCAATTGTTATAACTAGGTATACAGTAACAGTAGTTAGCTATGTTATGTAATTTAAGTAATAAATCTGATTCAATTGATTAATATTTAACATAATATCTATCTTTACAATGTTAAGGGTAAACTAAGCCTCCAACCTATTTATCTTTGAATAAAACATCAAGTTTAATATTTTTAATCTTTGGAGCATATTATTATTAATTATTGCATTCATTAACAAAGTGTAATAATATAAGTGTTATTTTTTCTCACTCTCAATTAGAATCCGAGTGTGTATTTACTCTTAATTATAAATAGTATCTTGTCATGTAATCCTGTGTAATAGACACCGTTAACACAGTATTATGTTAAAGCTGCTACATTAGTTGTGTTGTGGCTATGCGGTTATTAGTCCCCAAGAGTTTCTTTATTTCAAGTAAACAGTTTCATTAACTCGAGTTATGAGCTCTCGGTTTTTAATTTTTTAACTTACTTTTACTTAATGTGGCTTAATCTATGGTATAAAAATTCGAAATACTAAGTAACGAATTACAATCCTTTTTGATTTTTTAGTGTATATACTAAAATAGATGTAAATACAATACTGTACGTACTGGTCGTAATCTAGTTTATGATTACAAAACTACCTAGCAGTTATTTATTAACTTTTGTAAAGAACTTAACAAAGGTCGTGTGTGTGCCACTAAATGATGGGACGCACCTTAGTCATTACCCCGACGTCTATTGTGTGGACCTATAGTAGGGACTATTGCAGCACCATCACTTCATAGTAAATGTTATTGTCGGGTTTAATAAGTTTTAAACTAAAGCTGAACCCACACCGGTGTTACTAAAGCCAATAGGTGAAGCTTTTATGAAGATTGATCTTGCTTTAAATTATTAAGTATTAGAAACAGTTTTATTGCTTCATCGCTTTGATTTACTGCTCGTATCATGTGGCAAAGCTCGTGTCTCGTGGGATACCGGCGTTCTCGCAAGATACATCCATTTAGTAGATACTCGTAGTTGCTCTCCCACATTAGCTGAATGATCATCGAACTGGTTTCCTTGTCGGGTGCGCGATGAATACGAAAGTTATAGCGGGGAAAGGAAAACTGTGAAGTGAGCTGTGTAATAATAGCTCTTCCACAGTCCACTGCGGTGTTTGTAGACCGTGTTGCGTACAATTTGCTAGGCTATGATTGTTCCCCATTTTCAGAATACCTATCATATTTATGTAGTATATTGATTGTGTGATTATTTATTTGATTGGATTCATATAATTTTGAATTAGTTTTGATAGTGTTTTTATTAAAATTACCCTTTACTTATTTACCCTTGTTTACCCTGAAAAAAAATTCACGAATTCAATAATTCACGAATAAGCTCCAGTTATAATAGAGCCTGCAGTTACACAGGACACTTTGAGTGTAAGGTATATACTACGTAAAATACATGAACTTAAATATAGATAGTATTATGCAGACAATTTTATTAATAATCTGCATAAGATAGGCATGAGATAGGCATAAATCACAACGAAGAGATAGGCAAAAGCAAAACGGAAGTGGGAGCGAAAAACAGTTAAACAGTGATTTATTGCCATGGTCGCATAATAATCACAGTTTAAGGCCATAACGGCAATATAAAATTGTATTGACTTGTTTTAATTTAAAGATAAATAATTATGTACTCGCATTGATAAATTTTTTTAATGGAAAATTACTGTCGCAGTAAGAAAGTGATTGGAATAGTTTCTATGAGAAAACAAGATAATTTCACTATACCTATATAAACAAACATGATTTATGTTGAGTAATTATTTCTTATTATGTCTGTATGTCTATCATTGCTTGTTCTCTTGTAGTTTAATGCTCGTTTTCTCCAACATTTAAAGGGCACCGAAGCACTTAGGTGACAGTTGTTGTAAGTGAAAACTGTCACCTATTAGGCGTTCCTTAAAATGTTGGTGATAACGAGCATTGTCTCTTATACATCACCTGGAAGTGCAACACCAAACTGTACCCAACGATTTGCTCATCAGTTTTAAAAATTGCAAAAATCTTAAACAACCGGAATTAACTAGTTTTCCAATAGGTATTTTATCGCCAGGTATTTTTTTTTGATATAAATAATGCTATGTCACGTTTGTTCTTGTAAAAGTTCTACAGCGTGCCAAGTTTTTTAATAGTTTTGTCTAAGAATAGTCTAAAAGTAACGATTGAACATTCAGTGAAGTAAGTTAAAACTGTTGCCAGTCTAATTATAAACTTGTATCGGACTGTTTTCGAGCTATAAATCGGTAATAATGTATGCGATAACGCGCACGCAAATAATCTTAATGAGAACAAGAAACTAGACGAGAGATAACGCTGATGCGGTGATGTTTGTAAATATAGCAGTGGGAACGCGACCGCCTGCCGGTGTCAAGGACGTGCCCTCCATCCTCCACTTGTGCGATTAGCTCGAGCGAGGCTACTTTACCGAGACCTCTTCGCACATGCTCACTTGAACCACACAGTGAAGACCACGCGACACGTCTCGGGTCACTTGTAAATGGCTTCTCCCATCCCTCAGGGGTCGAGCCTCGAGACACGAGATTCGACTTCTAGTTAAGCCGTTTACGAATCACTTATATAATAACCAGCTTAAATCGTTCCGAGTTAGACGCTTTGTTTCTCTTATGCTTGGTTAATCAAATAATCACAATCCAATATTCTGCGAGCATCTCTCGTTAGATTACATTTGCGTTATCGCAAACGGAGTTAGTGAAGTGTGAAGTGAATTTTATATTCATGACAGCTATACTAGAGTATATCAGGACAAATTGGTAATTATCGTGTTTATATATTATTATAAGCGTTTGCTGTTATAAAATTTAGTATTTTGATTAGTCACAAAGTTAAATCTGACGTTTATCCACTGTCTAACTTTGCACCACAAGAAATATTATTTTTTACCGTTTATATAAACAATATTTTAAAGTCAACATTTTGCTATAACGAATTATTTCAACAAGCAACATATGTTTTATTTTGTACTACTGTTTATTTATAATCAGTATAACGTTAACGTAACATTTTTAAACATTCTCTAATGAGTGTTTTTAAAATTATCTTCCGGAACAACCATTCCAACAAAAAATGTAAACAACATGACATATTAATTAATATGGATTAATATAACCGTAATAAATAAAACGGCTAGTAAAATAACGATAACAAACTTTTATGCTTTGCGTAAATCCAGATAACAGGCAATATAGGTGCTCGGTTATTTTTCCGCTGTGCGTTATTTAGGTAATAATTTATTAACTGATGCCGCGATAGCATTCGTTACTGTACTACAATATACCAAGCTCATAAATTATGACGTTAACCGCAATTCCTTAGAGAAAATTGCCTAATAGGTGTTTAAGATACAAAATAATTAAAGAACATCACATCTTATACTTCAATTACGAATTCCCGTCAATTGATATTCTTCTCAAAACCACTAAGTGCTTGCAGTCAAACATAAAAACCAGTACAGCCGGTATGCAAAACATGTGACATGTGTTACGCTTAATCTCTTACGAGGTTAAGTAATGTTTTAATTGTAAGCTTTGCGGGCATCAAAAGTAAAACTGTTTATAATTTTTTATCCCATACACACTTGTAGATAGTTTCTCTTTATGCAAAAGTATCAACGCTGGCTTGGCGATATATTATGCTCATATATCCGAGTAATATTTATAGTTTATATTAATCTCCTCCTTATCCAAGCCCAAATACAACTATCAGACTGGAGGACACCAAGAATTGGCAGATAACATAATATTATATGCGATTTTCAAATAAGAGTAAAGTACAATACAGTAAAGGTTTCACCAATCCTTAGAATTGTTTGTTGAACTCCGATCTGTCTACTATTAAATCATTATGAACGAGAAGCGTATCAGTTAATAAGTACATATACAATAAGTAGACATATAATATCTATAACTTGGTGGCTAGGTACTGAAATCACCTGAAAATTCACTTAAATTAATCTGGTTTTATAATTTTATTCCAATAAACATGTGACTGAATACTGAAAAAATTGAAGTGATTATTTATGAATTCACGTGAAGAATACGTAACTTTCAAGAATGCATGATTCATAATGTTTTATTTATATTATATTTATTATATTTACGAGTAGGTACTATCGCATGAGCTCATGTGTTTCCTATTTTATTTTGCTGTTTTTGTAATAGTACTTTCATTTTATCACGTAGCTATAATGTTTCGCCACACACTTTTATGAATGTTTTGCGTTGGATTAACGTCCCTGAATTTTTATTTAATATCGCTACTACCGGATGTTGTCTTTATTATTTTTTATTTATTTACCCAAAGCATTATTATTTCTAGAATTTGCTACTCAGACAGTAATAAGTAGTTGACCATAAAGTGCGTCGCTAATTAGTGCACGTATATTTTTAATTATATTACTGTCATTTTGAACTCTTGATTATTAAGTACTTCCTTCGTTACAGGAAGTTGCGATATTAAAACGTTGTTTTCAACAATTTTATCGCTGTCTGAGTGGCGCGACTAGATGTTGTTTGCATGTGAAGCCTATGCTAGCCCTTGGTTGTGTTATTGCATGCAGGTCTAGACGAGCATCCCAGCAGCTATCCCGGAGTGCAGAAAGCATTGACCAGGCCTACAAAAGGTAACGTTATCATTTTTTACTGTTATTTAGTTTACACGCTATCATCGTTTGCAATTTGCATCTTAGCTATATTATTATAGCCTAAATCATTTAACGTTTTTGCTGTATATTTATTACTCCGTTAATCTACAGACTAGTGTATTGTTTGTAATAGTAGGTACCGTATGTAATATGTTCTTGTGATTTATACCGTTCAACACTATTCGATTAATGTTCTGTTAAATTATTTTTATTACTTACTTGCTGATTAACGTCTGCTCTACTTTAAATATTATCTTTGATTGATTTCATTTGCAAACTGTCTAAAACATAGATAAATAATTCGTTTGATTAAGTTATCACGTTCCGAAATCTTGATGCGTTATATTTATGGACTGTAAGATAAGTTAACAAGAAACATTGATGCATTAGTAATTTCGTCAATGACAAAAACTAATTCATGAAGTTCATTGAAACCTAAATGACCTTAAGTTAAAATAGCAATACATCAATATTATTCATCCATAGTTTTCTACAGGAAACCCAGCGTCAATGCTGTTTTTTTTATACCAGTTCAGATCTATTTATGGGGATTCTCTCAACACATGCCAATTATTCGTGCAGTCGCACTGATTTTTATCGAATTCGCGTCATTCGCAATCTTCAAAGCTGCCGTTACTACGGTCTGGTGCGAAAGTTTATTTCTCGTTCGCTTTGCTCATTTTATCCCAAAAAATACCAAATTCACGTTTCACAGAATTTATATTACGCAATGATTAGTCTTTTCTTCCTAAATCAAATTTCTGATTACAGATAAAGGCAAGGCATTGATTAAATAAACAACTGCTGAATAATGTTCATAATTAAAGTTTTTATTGTAGGCTGTGTTGAGTTTTACCTCAGATTAATATTTTTTCTCGAATCATCAAAGAGGAGTACAGTTGGCCTCAAAGAGTTATTATTTGTATGCGTATGAGCTTCTTTATGTCTGAACTGAATTTGGTGTAGGTGTATATGATGCTTATAAACGTAATTATGACACATGCTTTTAAAAATAAGTATCCAGATTATGGACGCAGTGAATTTTTAAGATGTTAAAGATGATATTAGGTAGATACCCAACATAAAATGTATTACGAAAGTTCGAAATTACAGGCAGAGGTGTTTGCAAGACTTTTTGTGATGTTCGCCCAAAGTTCGCATCATGCATGAAATACACGCCCTTTCATGCGTCCCTAAAAGCTCCAGAGTTTAGATCTATCATTAAATATGTTTACGATGAATTTATTAAGCCTAAGCTTGTGAAAAGCCTGCTACTTAAGGATCACAAATATAGATGATATAGTCAGTTGCGTCAGTAGACCTATGGAAGGTTTCATCGTTGAGCCTTGGGTGCAATCTTTTTGCGACGAATTGATCAAATTATTATATCCTTTGAAATAGTTTATCAGGATAAGATTTTATACTTCAAAGATTTGTAGCGCACCGTAATGTCTAGATTAAATCTATCCTAGGAAAAAACAAAACGACTAGCTCTATGATAAGATGAGATAACCAACGCAATGTTTTTGTCCATTACGACACATCTGTCGGTGTGGTAATCTAGGTACTCGTATATCTATTTTACGTCCGTCGTTGGTTTTAAAAACTTACATATAAATTATTTGTATTATTTAATTTTTACTTGCAATAATTTACCAAGATCTTGAATGTTTCAGGTCTAAAAGCCGTTCCGTGGACCATGGCTTCGCCGCACCATTTGACCTGGACACGCTGCGTTCTAAAGTTGAGGGAAGGTTCGACGCCGTACACAGAGGTAAGATATAATATAATTGATTCTATTTATTAATGCAATTGTGATACTAATACCATACGTTAATTAATTACATAAAAACGGACTTCAACTTCATCAAACTACTGTTGAATAAGTCCTTTCCAAATAAACATTTAAGACTTGGTTTTCTCATGAATACCATTATCCGAAGACTAAATGTAAATGGTACCAAGACTAAATATAAATGGGATCACACGGGAAACGTCAGCTTTCTAATAAACAAAAGAATCATTAAAATCGATTCACCTAGTCAAAAGTTATGAAGTAACAAACATAAAAAAATACAGTCGAATTGAGATTCTCCTTCTTTTTTTGAAGTCGGTTGAAAATCCCAAAGCCTTTAACATAAGTAAGCTTTATTTAATAGTTTAAAGTCGCTCAACGTACCATGGAGAAAGCTATTTAGGCGATCGCCCAAATGGAACGAATTTAAAGAATTTATGTATAAGTATGACATTTGTCTTCGAAAAATCACGTGTTCTATTTACTTAGTTTTCTAACTAACTTTAGGAATACCCATCACGCTTCACCCACAAAACATTAAAACGTCCTATTTTCAAGCAGTTCTGACCTCTGCCTCTTATAAGGAGGTCGCGGGTTCGAATCCTGGGCGGAGGTGCGTACCTCTGACTTTTCCGAGTTTTTAGGAAACTAAATATCAGTTGCTTAATGGTGAAAGAAAACATCGTGAAGAAACCTGCATAGCTGAGAGTTCACAAAAATGTTCTCGAAGGTGTGTGAAGCCCGCCAACCCGCACGCGGCCAGCGTGGTGGGCTATGGCCAAACCCCTCTCAGTCTGAGAGGAGACCCGTGTCCAGCAGTGGGACATAAAAAGGGGCTGTGACTTGTGATGATG
Source organism: Coenonympha glycerion (assembly GCA_963855885.1). Classification (NCBI taxonomy): domain Eukaryota; kingdom Metazoa; phylum Arthropoda; class Insecta; order Lepidoptera; family Nymphalidae; genus Coenonympha; species Coenonympha glycerion. The sequence continues at coordinate 12,289,777 of OY979630.1, read as the reverse complement.
ATATCCAAGCAGTCGTATATCTTTGTTTATGGCGTTGCGTTTTCAGTGCCGCTGTTACGAGTAGGACGCCGGTTATTGCGATTTAATTCAATGATGATTTATGATTCCCGGCCGTGACTAACGAGTTTATTTGAGAGAAATATCCAGATGGAACGCAGCACTGATGTCATGAACTGAATTATTACCCGCGAAACCGTATAATTTTAGGCCCAAACAAACATATTAATTATTGTTTTTCTTGGAAATAAAATTACAGTTAAAAAGCGTTTAAATGTTTCCCATTACATTTTATGACCGTCTGGATTTGCCAATATAATATCGTCGTTTTTAAGAAATATTGAAGTGTGTGCGTGAGTTTGGGTCATTCTATTAGTTAAGCTCCGGTAGTATACTTAGCCGCTATTATATAAAAATAATACATATTTATGACATTATTATATTATTTTAAGCGATTAAGACATATTTCAGATCCAGCAGTTCTGAAAATGGCTTACTATGCTCTCTGCCATTCCATTTTGGCTTATGGCATCATCGTCTGGGGTGGTACTTTCAAAACCTACATGCTTAATGTTGAAAGAGCACAGCGAGCCATACTTAAAGTCATGCATAAAAAACCTAAACTTTTCCCCACTAATGAGTTATACAGTATGACAAAAACTCTGACAGTTAGACAGACTTTTATCTTAAAAATTGTTCTCAAATATCATAAAAATTTGAACTCCTACAAACTCAATGACATCCGGAACCAAAGACGTCAAGACAGAGTTATAACTTTAGAAAGATTTTCCACATCACATGCACATAGACAGCAATGTTATCTAGGACCATTATTGTTTAACAAAATTAGTAAATTTATTCCCCTTGTTACTTACAATACCTTTAAATGTAAAAAAGAGATAACTAATATTTTGTTAAGTAAGAATTATTATGAAACCGAGGATTTAATAAACATACAAATATAGTGAGATTATAAGTATTTTAAATATGTATATTTTTATTATATATTTATTAAACACACACACACACACCCACACACACACACACACCCACACACACACACACACACACATACATACACACACACACACACACACACGCACACATTGTCATTATTGGTGTATCTAGAGTAAAATAATTAATTTAGTTTCGGAGGTGGGCATGACGACTGGAACGCAGTTTTAACTATTCCAGTCGTCATCGATCCTTTAAAGTAAGAATGATTGTAAACCTGAACAAATAAATAAATAAATAAATAAATAAATTTACTTTTCAATTGTGAAGTTATTTTGTTAATGGTACGATAGAAAATTAGGTAGCAGAGCGATGACGATGCGAAATATAGTTTTCGGGTAATTTCCCTATTCATTGAAAATCTCACATATTGTTTGGTCCTCTAAGCTAAGGTATGCAGCCGAGAGATGCAAACATATTTCATTGGCAGTATTTCAAGTATTAAGTGGAATAAGTCCACAAATGACCCGTTTGGCGGCGCAAACTATTCTGCTTGTTACAGTATAGTGCCAAGAGAGAGCAAGTGCATGTTATTTCATTTATTGCGCTAACTGAACAACGCAGGAAACAATGACAGCATAATTGTAATGAGCAATTCCGGAGGTGCGACGAGAAGAGCCGACAAGTGTCGAAGTTGGTCGAGGTGAGGCGGCGAGAGGGAGGCGTGACGAGTGTGCGTCCATAAAATGGGCGAGCGGCGAGGAATGCAGGCATTATCAGTAGTGTACCAGTGCAAAGTGTTACTGTGATTAATTTGTAATTACTGTGATATTTAAAAAGTTAGAAAATATAATTGAATGTGCGATTGGTGAGACGTGTTTCATTTCTGGCTCGTAACAGTCAGAAGTGGGATACTGTTCACCACACCCACAGTGAAGCGAAAAGCCGGGAACATGTGACGTCACGTTACGTCAAAGAGGTTGCGAAAAACTGAAGAAAATTGGACACCCAGCGAAAAGTCTCATGTAAGTGCCGATGAAAGTAGTTATCGTTTCAAAAATTGCTTGAAGGCGATGCATGATGAATACGTGAGAAAGAAAAGCCGTGGAATAATTTTTACTTGAGGGTACTTTAAAAAAAAAAAAATCGGAAGAAAATATGATAATTGCTAAATTGTACCCGATTGTAACCCGGAAAACCGTGATATATGTGAAAAGGAGGATTTACAAGATTGAGTGAGATTTATCGGTGGAGTGACAATAAGATGTCAGGCGTGTACTCTGCTAAGCCGGTTAGCAACAATGGCAGCATAGTATACATTGCAATTTCATTTTTGTGAGAAGATTTGACGGTACATTTGATGATGACATTTTGTAATGGTGGAAATAAAAAGGAAGCGGGCAGTATCTGCTATAAGTGTGGTTGTTTCGTCCAAAGTACAGCTAAAATCAAGTGAATGACTTCTGAAAGTTTTCAATGCATTTTACGTGGCATAAAAAAAAAATTCAAGTGGAACAAGATATGAGCGCGGGTATACCGCAATAACGAGGGCTGGGATTCCTGAGACTGAACGTAGGATTTTAAGAAGCTTTTTGGTAATGTATGATCGTTCCAATATTACAACGAGAATGTAACGTAGGCGTTGCTAATATTTGTTTTTATGTTTCATGAACAACTGATGAACTGATGAGTCTTGCGCGCTGGTCAGCGTGTCGCGTCGTGCATGTTGGCTCGCCGTGCTATGCTGAAGCTGCATCTGTGCGCTGGCCACGTGTCTCCACGTGTATATGATGTCATGTCACGGAATGTGTGATGTCATCAACCAGATGGCGTCTCTGGTGAGCTGTATTTGTTCCAATTGTTATTTTGATTTAAATATTAAACATTTGACATAGTCCACTGCTATACCGTAGGGCACTGTGTTCATTTTAACTCACAGTAAAAAAATTGTGTGAAACTGTGTGATCATGGTGTAGTTTTCTAGGGAGTTAATTTAACAACCACCAGTGATCAAAATGTTGCGTGATATACTAGTAGACGGGAAGTACCTACATTTGTAGAATTTAAGAGCCGTCCAATATAGTCGAAATTATATATCGTATCAATTTCAGAGTCTTACCTATGCAAATGAGTCTTAAAGCAGCGAATAAAGCTGAAAGCTTATTAATAAAATCTTAGAAGGTAGTTTTGTTGGGATAAGGTAGAAAACGTAAATTTTGGTACTAACAGCTTTGGTATAAAGGATCTAATGACACATTAAAACAAAAGTTATTTGCGTGCGTGTATGTACGCGTATGTTTGTACGTGCTTGTACATGTGAGCGAGGATTGAGACTTCTCGCAAGTGTAGCATGGCGGGAATTTTATGTGTCTTACTACAGAGGCTCGAGTCGATTTTTTGTTAAGAGGTTATCAGAATTTGACGATAGTAGTAGTAGGAGTTCTTACGTGTAGCTATTTGTAATGAGGAAAATGAGTAGGTTACATTGTGAGTATAATAAAGCGGTAGGAAATAAATCGTTTACAGGAATAATTAAGAGGGTAATCTCAGTTGGGTGGGTCAAAGTTTTGGGAAGTAAAAGAGATAGGTGAAATATAGACGACTGGTGAAATTTGACATAGATGTAAGGTGTGATGAGAATGGATAGGATGGATAGGACAAAGGACACGTATGTTAGTGAAAGTTTTAAAGTAGCACTTGTTACCGATGAAATTAATAAATGAGGAGTAAAGGTTAGCGTGGTACGGGCCATATAATACGTAGACTGAAAATCACGTATGTAACAAAGAATAATGTAAAGGAAGATAACGTATAGGTGGATGGATTGTGTAAGAGGATACGCGTATAAAAAGAGTGGATTACAAGTTAACGGCTGATTGAAATGAATGTAGGAATTGTGAACAATTATGTTGAGGACAGGCCTAAGCGTACATTCAGACCTGACAAACAGTTCTTCATTAATCCGAGCTGGCACAATCACATGTGTTCAAAATGTTCTTATGTTTACAGTTACTATGCTGCGTTCGAGAGAGCCTTGGTATCCGAGATGCATCATCAGAGAAGGAAAGCAACTCCAGCAGTTATGCGGCGGAGGGTCGCTGCTCAGGCATCATTCACGAGTCCTTCGATGCGGAGGAGACTCCAGCCTGTTAAGTTGAGTACCTAGTATCTAAATTAGTAGTCTTATAATCTTGTTGAGCGATGCTTGATTCAAAGCTTATATGAAGCTTTTTATTTGCATTGCGCTGCTCTGTCTCTCTTCTCTGGCACCGGGAGGCGATGTGGCCAAGCAAGGACTTGATTTGAAGGGGCAGTGACGTGACTGAGCAGAAACCAGATTTGTTGTATCTTGGTGGAATGGGAGGTTACTAGTATTGCGGGTTCGGTCTCATAGTGCGGCCACCATGAGTGTAGAGAGTAACTTTAATGTTTCGTTTAGCGTTTTGAAAGAGTATCTTTCGATAAGTTAGTTGAGTTTTAATTTCCATGTTAGGTTATAGTTATCAGTTAGGAGTTTACTTCTGTCGACTTAAATTTAATAGTTAGCTATCGTTTGGCGAGTCCTCCCATGAGTTGATGAGATGAGAGGTTTTGACTTTTAGGTTGGATTTATATTATATTTTTGAGGTAAAGTTAAGTTAATCAGTCTTAGCCGGTATTATAAATTTGGAATTTCGTTTAGCAAATTTACATTGAGTTTAGTATTTTGGCAATTAAGAAACTTAAGTTTGAATTAGTTTAGTTTATCAGTTTTAGACTGCATTATCGGTTGGGAGTCTGCTTGAAACTTCAATTTTGGAAGAGAGACTTGGTGGCCACTTGGTTTAAAATTAGAGTTCGAAATCAGATTGCAACTTCTATCGATGAGTTAAACCGCGTTTCTCTAAGCTTTCATTTTGACTTTAATGGGAACTGGAATTTCACATTTTGAGCTTAATTGGTTGCGGTCGTCATTGGAGTTTACTTATAGAGTTTACATATAGAGTTTACATATAGAGGTTTACATATAGAGTTTACATATAGAGTTTACATATAGAGTTTACATATAGAGTTTACATATAGAGTTTACATATAGAGTTTGCAGATTAGGGTTTGCAGATTAGGGTTTGCAGATTAGGGTTTGCAGATTAGGGTTTGCAGATTAGGGTTTGCAGATTAGGGTTTGCAGATTAGGGTTTGCAGATTAGGGTTTGCAGATTAGGGTTTGCAGATTAGGGTTTGCAGATTAGGGTTTGCAGATTAGGGTTTGCAGATTAGGGTTTGCAGATTAGGGTTTGCAGATTAGGGTTTAGCAGAATAGCGTTTAGCAGAATAGCGTTTAGCCGGATAGCGCTTAGCCGGATAGCGTTTAGCAGGATAGCGTTTAGCAGGATAGCGTTTAGCAGGATAGCGTTTAGCAGGATAGCGTTTAGCAGGATAGCGTTTAGCAGGATAGCGTTTAGCAGGATAGTGTTTAGTAGGATAGTGTTTAGTAGGATAGTGTTTAGCAGGAAAGTGTAGCAGAATTGTGTTGAGCAGGATAGTTTTGTAGGATAGCGTTTTGAAGGATAGTTTTGCACATAGTTTTGCTTTGGATTGACTATGAGGTTGAGTTAATAATTTGAGCCTGGAGTTTGGGTTTGTCACTTGGCCGATATTATTAGACTGATATTATCAGATTAGAGAAGTAATCTCATGTCCATCATTTGATTTGAGAGTTCGTCTCTGCCTAGGTATTGTCCTGGTTGGTTTTGTGGCACTTCTAAGCAGGTGTGGTTTTGGCTGTCAAGTTAATCCACGGGGCCGAGATTTGGTGGTAATTTAAGGGGATTTTTATTAAGGGACTGTTGAGACGTGATGATGTGTGTATGTATGAAATTGAGAGCACTGAGTGTAAGGTTCACAGCCTCGTCATTGTTTCTGCAGGTTTTCTGGGGGGGAACTTACCGTAGTGTCATTAACGTGCTCTTAACAGTTAACCGAGTTGCAACAGTAGTATTGAGGCAATCGAAACCTGAGATTGACTTAATGGATTTACTAGAGAATTAAAGTGTACTCTGCGCCAATTGCGGCGCAATTGTTACAGGATGGCCGACTGTAATGAGCAATTCCGGAGGTGCGACGAGAAGAGCCGACAAGTGTCGAAGTTGGTCGAGGTGAGGCGGCGAGAGGGAGGCGTGACGAGTGTGCGTCCATAAAATGGGCGAGCGGCGAGGAATGCAGGCATTATCAGTAGTGTACCAGTGCAAAGTGTTACTGTGATTAATTTGTAATTACTGTGATATTTAAAAAGTTAGAAAATATAATTGAATGTGCGATTGGTGAGACGTGTTTCATTTCTGGCTCGTAACATAATGTTTGCGTATCTTGCACTAACACAAGCCTCTGACCAGGCAAATTTTTTATTTCAGAAATGTTGAATTGCTTCTCAAAAATGTTTTATTCCGTTTCAAGCATTTTGGCAGAAATTATACGTTGAAATCTGTATACAAAAAGCGATAAACAGCCGGAGATAAAGGGAAACTCTTTTAGGCAACATGGAATCGATTTTGGTGCTACAATTTAAAAAAAAATCCCTAAGTTTAGATGTCCACAGAAATTAGCGAAATGTAATGTATTCTTTGGTTATATACTTTCGCATACTTTCTCAGTTAAAAAACGCTATGTAACATAAAAAGGTGACTGAATGATCTATCTTTGCAAAGCTCTAGCCACTGGAAGGATTGGGATGACTTTGGCATTCAAAAACTTCCACTAAGAAGGATTTTTGACAATACTTACTGTACATACGCGAGCAAATCTGTCCCCTTGCGAGGGCGGCGCCCCCTTGGCTCTAGAAAGCTGAAATTTTGTACAAAGGTTTCCTTGTTTAGTTAAAACGAGGAATAGGATTCGATTTCCTTAAATTCCCATGCGACTTATACAGCTAGTAAAACTTATTTTACTGAAGGCATATTTTATGACATGATAGATCCCTTATCCCTCCCTAAGCGTAAAGCGATGTCCATTTCCGTACGTTATGTACTAGATTCTAGAAGGTAAAGATAGGTAGGAGTACATCATGAATGCTGTAACATTTGCTTTGTTCAATAAAGGCCGGACTGCCAGCTGTCTATTGACCCAACTTGAGTATACACAGTGTCCAATGCAAAGCCAACAATATTATGCTGAATTTACACACGGGAGTAATACTGTATCTCTATATCTGTATCTGAATGATCGCAGTATCTGTATCTGAACCACCGATACGTACGAGTATAATGAACGAATGGTGATATGAAATCCTGTATCTGTGTGGATATGCCTCTGTGATACGATTTAAGTATGCAACTCGGGAATCTATTTTTGTATGAATTTAATGATTTTGATTAGCCTAAAATATTAACGAGTTCATCCAAAATCTATTACACAGATACAGTCTTGTGTTTTTGAACTCCTCAGTTTTCTATGTATTGTCAAAATGTCTTGAGATACATCCATAAACCAAAGTTAGCGTCATCTGTATTCAAAGATACATATGTAGGAATCTACTCACAATCTTGCTACGATAACTAATGATACTATGTTACGGATACGGAGATCAACTCGTGCGAATGATACAATTAATGTGGACGCGGCTTTAGCCGTGTAACATGGTAGCGATATCGATTTGCCGTCAGAACCAATAGTCGCCCTAAATCAAGCTCGTCACTCGTGACCTTTAGCTCAGATTGGATACTAATTGCTCTCGAATTGGATTCCTAATCGCTCGCATCACCAAATACATCATAAATTTATAATACAGAGTTTGTGCCACTTTCTCATTTTTCAACCGACTTAAAAAAGGAGGAGGTTCTAAATTCGGCTGTATTTTCTTCATGTTTGTTACCTCAGAACTTTCGAGTGGGTGAACTGATTTCTATGATTTCTTTTTTTTATTTGAAAGCTAGTGCTTCCCGTTTGGTCCCATTTCAATTCGGTCGAGATTTGAAAATGGCATCCACTTTTAGAACTAGACAGAACTTTAGCTATTAGTGTGACGGAGTAACGAAGTTTTTGCCAGAAAAAAGCCTACAAACAGCCAACGAAAAACATTTCTTATATTGACCGTTGAAAAGATTGTGTCGCGCATATTGATCGATTAATTTCAGCTTTCCCTCCTTAGTTCAGCTCCATAAGAACCTCGCACTCTTCCGTGCACGACTACATATTGATTACGTAGAACATGGACCTGAAAGCGTCAGACAGATCTCATGGTTTCTAAATAATATTTCTGTTTGTTGCAGATGAAGATGAACAGAGCAAGAGGCTGCCTCCACCGACGCCGATCAAAACAATGACATACACAGTGAGTGTTTTCCATTTTCTGGACAGTATTATTATCTAAACACGAACGAATGTGAAAATATGAATAAATAAAAATAAAAAATAAATGTGGTCGATGGTAGTGTTGCATTTGACTGCAAGTTATTTAAACCAAGTGAGTATCATTTTTAGAATTTACACTGTAATTTTCAATGAATTTTCAACCTATCAAAAAACCGGCCAAGTGCGAGTCGCACCGAGGGTTCCATACCATAAAAGAAGTTAAACATTAAAAGAATCACTTTGGTTCATGAATTTACGAGTATAATTTACATGTAGGTACCTTTGGTGGAGAACCGCAAACGTAACTTTGTTTTTGGTGGTTTATTGTTATTATCAAAAAAAGTATAATAGTTAGGAAGTTTTCTTTTATTTTTCTTATCAAATATACATGTCTATTGATCATAATTATTTCAGATTTTTCGATTGATAAACTTCGGAGATAAGGGGGGGGGAACGGTATTTTTTTCGACAGTTTGCTCAATAAATCAAAAACTATCAAGCATAAAAATAAATAAAAATCGGTTTTAGAATACACAAGTAACGCCCTTTCATATGATACCCCACTCAATATTGTTATTTCATTTTGAAAATTCGAAGCCCCCGTTTTCCCCCCTTTTTTAAATAAAAATAAAAACAATTTTTAAATTTTTACGATTGCTATGACGTCAGGTCACTAATACCTATAACTATTCTAAATTTCAAGTCGATAGCTTCGATAGTTACTGAAATAATCGAGTGTGACAGACGGACGGACGGAGAAAGTCTCACTATAAGGGTTCCATTTTTACCAAATTGGTATGGAACCCTAAAAAATAACGGCGAGTACGCAGGCACTCGCGTGGTAGATTCCAAATTTTCATCAAAAATTATCGCTCGAATCTCGCTCGAATAGATTTTATCTAGTGGAAGAAAATATATTTATGATTGGAAAACAGAGTAGACATTTTCATCAAACTATCCGATATTATGTTATTTTCACGATATAAAGACGTAATGTAGTGGCTCTCTGCTCCGTCACAAAGGTGCAGCTGTGGTATATACGTGATGTTCCCACTAAGAGTTCTTCTGTTCGCCTGTTCCCTGGTGCAGGTGCGCGACCGCGACACGTTGACGTCGCTGGCGGCGCGCTTCGACACCACGCCCTCCGAGCTCACCAAGCTGAACCGGCTCGCCACGCAGTTCATCTTCCCCGGGCAGACGCTGCTCGTGCCCGACAAGAGGAAAGGTGAGCACTCCCTGGTGCAGCTGCGCGACCGCGACACGCTGACGTCGCTGGCGGCGCGCTTCGACACCACGCCCTCCGAGCTCACCAAGCTGAACCGGCTCGCCACGCAGTTCATCTTCCCCGGGCAGACGCTGCTCGTGCCCGACAAGAGGAAAGGTGAGCACTCCCTGGTGCAGCTGCGCGACCGCGACACGCTGACGTCGCTGGCGGCGCGCTTCGACACCACGCCCTCCGAGCTCACCAAGCTGAACCGGCTCGCCACGCAGTTCATCTTCCCCGGGCAGACGCTGCTCGTGCCCGACAAGAGGAAAGGTGAGCACTCACTGGTGCAGGTGCGCGACCGCGACACGCTGACGTCGCGTGCGGCGCGCTTCGACACCACGCCCTACGAGCTCACCAAGCTGAACCGGCTCGCCACGCAGTTCATCTTCCCCGGGCAGACGCTGCTCGTGCCCGACAAGAGGAAAGGTGAGCACTTCCTGGTGCAGGTGCGCGACCGCGACACGCTGACGTCGCTGGCGGCGCGCTTCGACACCACGCCCTCCGAGCTCACCAAGCTGAACCGGCTCGCCACGCAGTTCATCTTCCCCGGGCAGACGCTGCTCGTGCCCGACAAGAGGAAAGGTGAGCACTCCCTGGTGCAGCTGCGCGACCGCGACACGCTGACGTCGCTGGCGGCGCGCTTCGACACCACGCCCTCCGAGCTCACCAAGCTGAACCGGCTCGCCACGCAGTTCATCTTCCCCGGGCAGACGCTGCTCGTGCCCGACAAGAGGAAAGGTGAGCACTCACTGGTGCAGGTGCGCGACCGCGACACGCTGACGTCGCTGGCGGCGCGCTTCGACACCACGCCCTCCGAGCTCACCAAGCTGAACCGGCTCGCCACGCAGTTCATCTTCCCCGGGCAGACGCTGCTCGTGCCCGACAAGAGGAAAGGTGAGTGCTCCCTGGTGCAGGTGCGCGACCGCGACACGCTGACGTCGCTGGCGGCGCGCTTCGACACCACGCCCTCCGAGCTCACCAAGCTGAACCGGCTCGCCACGCAGTTCATCTTCCCCGGGCAGACGCTGCTCGTGCCCGACAAGAGGAAAGGTGAGTGCTCCCTGGTGCAGGTGCGCGACCGCGACACGCTGACGTCGCTGGCGGCGCGCTTCGACACCACGCCCTCCGAGCTCACCAAGCTGAACCGGCTCGCCACGCAGTTCATCTTCCCCGGGCAGACGCTGCTCGTGCCCGACAAGAGGAAAGGTGAGTGCTCCCTGGTGCAGGTGCGCGACCGCGACACGCTGACGTCGCTGACGGCGCGCTTCGACACCACACCCTCCGAGCTCACCAAGCTGAACCGGCTCGCCACGCAGTTCATCTTCCCCGGGCAGACGCTGCTCGTGCCCGACAAGAGGAAAGGTGAGTGCTCCCTGGTGCAGGTGCGCGACCGCGACACGCTGACGTCGCTGGCGGCGCGCTTCGACACCACGCCCTCCGAGCTCACCAAGCTGAACCGGCTCGCCACGCAGTTCATCTTCCCCGGGCAGACGCTGCTCGTGCCCGACAAGAGGAAAGGTGAGTGCTCCCTGGTGCGGGTGCGCGACCGCGACACGCTGACGTCGCTGGCGGCGCGCTTCGACACCACGCCCTCCGAGCTCACCAAGCTGAACCGGCTCGCCACGCAGTTCATCTTCCCCGGGCAGACGCTGCTCGTGCCCGACAAGAGGAAAGGTGAGCACTCACTGGTGCAGGTGCGCGACCGCGACACGCTGACGTCGCTGGCGGCGCGATTCGACACCACGCCCTCCGAGCTCACCAAGCTGAACCGGCTCGCCACGCAGTTCATGTAGCGATGGGTTCGGGGTTCATTTTTTTATTTTGCCTATAATTATGTCTGTAATCAGCGGGGCTAGTTAAAGTAACAGTCGTTTAGCGATTACGACAGTAGATAAAATGTATGGATTAAGTACGTGATTGTAGAAAAACCACGTGACCGAATACCTGGAGCAAAACACGCTGTTTTTGAAAATCGAGTACGACAATTTGAACGCTCCCTGGCGTTCTCGCAGACTTGTAGATAACCTTAAGCGTACTTCGCATGACAAACGGCAGCAACAGCAGCAGCAGTGAACAGCGCTAAGCATAGAGTAGATTCTGCTTTCATTTGTTTTCATTCAGTCACGTGGTTTTTCTACTGTCAAAATTACTTAACGCCAAATTTACTTTGCGGGCTACAATCGTGATGCAGAAGTCAGGACGAAAATTAAAATGACCTTTTTATTTCCTAATTACATGCAATTGACGCACCGCGCCGTAGCAACTATTATATTATGTGCACCTGTAAAAATGTCATAGCAATTACTATGTGAATACATTATGCTATTATACATTTCTATTAATTAGATACAATATATTGAATATGAAAAACATTGTTAATAAATATTACGTAACGAAATATGGAATGTTACAGTTTTGCTGTTTCTTTTAAGTTTTCAATTCAAACGGTGTTCATTAGTTCAGAATGATTAAGCTTAAATTTCTTTAACTGCACAATATCTATAGAGATGCTCATAAAAAATCATTCTCGTCGTTAAACTTTTATCTTAATCAACAGTCTTCATAGTTTTCAAACCCTACAAATGCTTTTTCTATTAGAAAACAGACTTCAATGCAATAAATATAGGTACTCGGGACAGTCATCGAACGAGAAAATGCTTGCGAAAATAACCTTCGATTTGTACTTTGCTAATATACCTATAGGTATACAGTTTAAATGTTGTGAAAAGTTACAATTTAAGTGTTGAAAGACAACCTACCTACTTACATAATAAAATACGCTCTTATTGGTATGCCTTGAGATTTCTTCATCTTCTTCACAAGCCTTCTTTTATCTCCTGTTGGATGATCGAAATTTGCACGAATTTAATTACAAAATATATGATTTTGGTACTACGAATATATGGGAGACATCGTGGGTAAGAGGACTCTTAACGGTAAACACTTATCAGGACAGAGTCTTGGGTAACCTTTCAGTAAATTCTCTCTTACGTGCCAACTGACAGATTCCGAGATAGTGAGTTGCGCAAATTTTCTGAAATAGCTCACGCTTGTTGTAGATACGAGACGAGTGCGCCGTTTAATTCCGTATTGCGCTAAAATTATTATCAGTAGATAAAATATGAGAATGTTCTTTGCATGGGAACCAGTTTGATAAATAATTATATTACTATTAAAACTCTTCTCCACACAAGAAACGTAACAAAGGACAGAAACAAATCTTAAAGTACCTAGGTATAAACCCAAAAGGCGGCCATATCGCTAAGCAGCGATCTCTGCCAGGCAACCTTGAGATCAGGAAAACAGAGGAACTACAAGACTGCAAACAGTAACCAAGACTGCAATTTGTAAGCACTGAAAGCAAAAATAAATTTCTCTGCCATAAAAACTTATCGTCCCACTTCCAGCGGAACTTATATTCAGCCTTGGCTACGTCGCGCCGTGCAAACAGAAAATTATTGTTTCCAAACGACGTCACGTGTGACGAAACTATTTTTTTTATTTGCACGACAAAATAACCACGAACTCCGAAGTCTGAACACTGAACACTGAACAGTCGCCGCCGGCGTCTTGCAAGCGCGGTCGCGCCATTGTAACTCCCGTCTATTTTCATCAATGGCATACTCATTATTTACAGCGAGTTAAATCGCCCCGCTGTTGTTAATTGGCCGCGAGTTCTAACAGGCTGCTCGCATGTGTCGCTAATTGATGCGATACGAATGTTTTATCTCCCGCGATAAGTGGACAAATATTATGGACATTGCGTTAGTACAGCTGTGCAAGAATGTTCACTTTTGAGTTCCTGAAGCGGTGGTATCACGGTGCGTTGAGTTTACGTTGTACGGTGGTGTTATTATCACATGGCATTACCATACGAGGAACGGTGATACGGTATAGTATACGTCTATAGATAATCCGAATGGGTCTAGTAGACATTTTATTTTTAAGAATATCCTCCTGAAGAATTTTTGATAGCAACGTCAAACCTCTCATACATCGCCCACGTGTGCAGAAGATATACAAATATGTGCTCAAACATCCATCACTCCATCATTCTCACAGTATTATAAGCCAGCAGATATCACTGATCAAAATAGTATATTGTAAATAAATAATCACATTTATTCAATAAGTACAATTGATTGGTTGCTTACTAAACGATTGTTTGTAAATTTATGATAATACGACATAGACGCTGTTGGAACCGCATTAAAAACCCATCAAGTAGTCATGAAGTTACTAAACAAATAAGTAGATAGATAAACGACTGTTTCATTTCATACTGTTTGAGTAGAGATTGTACAATTTGTTTCTGCATGACGTGTCGTTGCAGTCAAGAAAGACAGCATGATAAGAGTGTTATGATTGTCTTCAGATGGCGATAAGGAGTCGGACGGGCCCTCCGAGAGCGGGGATAACACCTCTGAGTCCACGCAAGGGGCACCCAGTGAACCAGCTCAGGAGAAAGGTGACTAATATTCCTACTTTACATATAACAGCAGCTATTACTTTACATATGCAGCTTAGAGCCCTAGCCCTTAAAGCTATAAAATGGGCTTATTCAAGGGGCGGATAAATAAACTCCTTAAGGGGCCTGTGAACTACGATGTCTCCGTTAATGCAAAATACCAAATCATTTGTAATTCGTGAATATTTCGATCATGTTGTGGTGTTATTCGGATTCATATACTCGTAGTAATAATCTATGCTCCTGGCCATATTTGGTTCAGAAATATTTCTTTAAAATAAAATAATAATCAATTTTGATCAAAATTTTTATAACTTTGGTCGAGTTCCGTAATACCAAAAATTATGAATGAAAACTTGTAACTTTCTTTATTAACTGGTGTTTTTCTTTAGCTGGACAATAAAAACTGTGCTCCTGAACCAATGCGACGTGAGATAGTGTTGTTTTTATTTCAAAACAAATAAGCAGAAAACATGTCCTCTTTGACATAAAAATAAGCAAAACTAAATTCGTTCACAATTTCGTTTAACAACAGTATTTCGGAACCAGATATGGCCAGGAGCATAGACTATTATACTATACGAACCGGAATAACACCACAACATGATCGAAATATACACGAATTACAAATGATTTTGGTATTACGTTTGTATGGGAGACTTGGTAGTTCACAGGACTCTTAAGAGCCGGCAACGAAAACAGTAGGTAATTAAATCCTAACCACAGGAAAATAAAACACCTTGTAGAAAAAGTAGCAGAAAAAGTAGTAGTGGAAGTATTTTTTTCTATATGCCTACAATATGAAATGTCTTACCCTACAAATATTATATCACTCCGAGATTTTGCATTACAATGAGTTGTAATGAGTTGTAGTGTTTTTCTCAATCTGTTCACTTGGACAGATACTATCCTTTTGTTATAAGGAACAACAATAGAGAAAACAAGTAGACACTTTTATATTAGTAACTTATTATATTGGAGAGGAAATGACGCGTAATGCTATTATGATTTTACTACAACTGAACAAACTAAAAGATGCTATAGTGTTATTCAATGAATAGACTCTATAGTTTACTCAGAGAACATAACAATACGTATGATCAAGGTTGATTTATTTACGTGTTAAGTAGTTGTCTGTTTAGTTGATATACTTAGTATTTTAAGTTTGTTTGTATTTAATTTATTTCTTTCTTTTTTATATTTTTATTCTGTGGTGTGCAATAAAGAGTTTATCTATCTATCTATTTACATCTTGTGTTGATATTTTATTATTTGAATCGTGTTACAAAGCTCCGTTGAATAATGACTACTAATAATAATTATTCTAGTTTCAAAAATACATATTGATTTGCAAGACAGTAAGCTTATAACCTATAAATTGAACAGTTATCTTAAATCGTAGCTCATACCAGATGTAAACAAAACGCATTTTATTGTTATCTTTTTATCAGTTCAATAATCTTAAAATCATCGCGTCATTACGAGTGTTTGGAGAAAAATAATACGAGGAACATTGTAGCTTAGTACTGTTGTGATCGTTCAGGAAATTAGCGCAGTCGAACTATACAGGAAAATTGGTTTTAAATTGAATTTTCAAGCAAATAGTACGAGTATAGTGTATAAACAGTGATAAAAATAATGCAGTTACATAAAAGTGCGTATTATCTTTACAAAATATTCTCTTTGGTTTTATGGCCGAAATTGGCTTAAATTGTGGCGTAATAGTAGTAAAGAGCAAGTTATCTTGACTTACTACATCTAACTTGGGCAAGCGTATCACATATCATCAAGTGAAAGTCAGGTCCATGGTTAGGTCAGGTTAGGTCTTGCTCATCGAATATTTTTTTTGTAATAAAAGAAAGGATGCGGCGCTCTGAGAGTGCCGACAGAGTGGAAATTTAAACAATTACGTGAGGTATCGGTAACTGTAACAGAGCCGCGAGTTCAAAGGTTTTTTCCTCTCAAAAAATCCCAACGCGCCTACAGTCACTTCCAAAAATATTTGATTCTTGTGGTGGTAGTCATCCTACACTGGCGTGCGTGACGTTTGCAGAGATCCTCGACAACCTGCGGCCGGTGTCTCCGGACGCGCCGGCCAGCAGCGCCACCCCGCAGCGGTTCCTCAAAATCAATGTCAGGCACATCACTGATGGCCAGGTGAGTCTCTAAAAAGTTGACGTCGCTTTGAAAGTTTGAATATGTGTATATCTTTCTTACTCCTTCACGCCGAAACTATTGAACCGAACTGGCTGAAATGGAGATAGATTTTACCCTGGATTGTAGGATATTATTGTAGGCTTCTTTTCATCCCGAATATAAACATGATTTTCGCGGGATTGGTGAAATGTCGAATTTTACACCAGTGGGGCTTCTGGCAAAATTCATGGCTAATAAAGAGCTTTGTCTCAAATACAAAAGATTATGTCCAATGGTACTGCAGGCATCTTAAATTGCTAGCAAAATGTTTGCACACGCACAATGGAGTACGTATCATGCACGCAACCACACGAGATTTTACCAGTGCCTAATAATAATTGTGTTTGCGTCAGGGCGTCGTGTCCGGCGTGCTGCTGGTGACTCCCAACGCCGTGATGTTCGACCCCAACGTGTCGGACACGCTGGTGATGGAGCACGGGCCCGAGTCGTACGGCGTCATCGCGCCCATGGAGTACGTCGTCAACGCGGCCATCTTCTACGACATCGCGCACATGCGCACCCACGGCCCCGACCACAACGCACACAAGTAAGCTATGCAATTATACGAGTACGTACGTGAAGACATCCCTGGCGGAGTTTTGTTTCCCTTCACGTGGAATTTGGAATTTTATAATTTCTGAAAGTGACTCAGGTCTAGTCTAGCGGGAGGCTTTGGCTGAGACTTGTTACCACCTTGTTACCCTACCGGCAAAGACGCATCGCAAAACAATTTAGCGTGCGATGCTGTGGTTTGCTTTTCCAAGTTAGCACGATAACGTCTTAGACTGCATCGTCACTTATCATAGGTGAGATAGCAGCGATATACAACTTTTATAGTGTGTAAAAAAAGAATCGAACGTCGCCAACGCGACCAAGGAGTACGGCATTTTAGCCCCGTTGTTAACAGGCTAAATCTAGTGTCAAAATGACTAAAACTAGTGATTAAATAGAGAACCAGTGAGATTTAGAAAGATAAAAATCATTTTACTATATTTCTCATTTCACTATATTTTTATCAATATCGTAACCAATGTCATGATCTTCATTAAAATACAAATTCTCTAATCAATAATTGATAAACTGGTGAACTCAACTGTAAAATACAGTTGAATTAATCCGTTTTGAGCACATCCAATTCGATTGTGACGCTTTGATGCGGCAATAGATTAGTTGCGAGTTTACCGCAATAGTTCGAGTATTGAACGATTGATTTACTTGTACTTCATCTTCGCTCCACAGAGCCGAGCAGGCAGAGATCTACTACATGAATAAGGCTGAGCACTCGCCCGGCAAAGATTCTCTACTAGTCAAAGTAAGTTTTAAATTGTTTATTATTTATGGTGCTTATTCTGTTTTAAGAACTCTAAATAAAAAAAAATCACAAATGATAGCTGACGAATGGTGCTATCCATATTCACATCGATCGTTGTGGATTGTTTAGTTGTATTTCATATCAAAATCCACCGAACTTTCGGAAATTCTGCCGCAGCAGTGTTTCGGTTATGCCGTTTTAGGGGGGAGGAATTATATATCGGAGGCAGCCCTATGTTACTCATAATGATATAAGGATTATGTTATTCTGAATGTTACTCGGAATGATGTAAGAATTCTAACGATACCCTATATGTCCAAATCTCTTCAATCGTTCATAAGTTATAGTGGAATAAAAAAAACTAACTCACATACATGAAGTTTAACAACATTACACACCTTTTATTGGGCAGTCGTGAAAAATTAGACTTAATCTGATGAGTCAGACAAAACGCAAATCGTATCAAACAGTACACACCGGTGTGATTTCACATCAGGGGATCGTTTGCTCGTCTCTTGACTCTTTGTTATAAAAAGAAATCAACATCTCCTGAGGATGTCCCGGTGTCGGGACGAAACGTGCGTCGAAGAAAGTGTTAGAAAATTGTATGTGGTGTTTCATGTGGGTAGTGTTCCTGCATATTGTACCATACTATAGACCCGGCGGACCGCGCGAAAAAATGTCGCCAGTTTATGGGAGTCATTAGTACCATCAGAAGGTTTACGTAAAATGTTCGGATCGGCCTATCTTTACTATTTTTATCTATTACCATATAGAATCTCTTCAAGTATCGGATTATAGCAAAACAAATTAATCTGTCCTGATAAAAAGAAACGTTGCGTAGGACGAAACGTTCCCCGAGCTGCAGGCGGCCGGGGAGGCGAGCGCGCCGGGCGCCGAGGGCGCGGAGGATCGGCCCTCGTCCGGCGACGCCGAGGAGCGCGGCGGCGCTGCGTTCCCGAAGGCCTTCGACCGCGACCTGGTCACTCCCACACCCGTTCATGTAAGCCCGATTGTCCTTCTATTTCTTTGTGGACAGTATCGCGGGGGCTAGGTAAAGGAAATCCCGTCACGAAATTTTCTATGAAAATCATCGAAAATTTTGCATAAAAGTTTCTCTAACTAGTCAACATAATGACGTATCCCTCAGGTCGTTTTTAATCTCCGTACAAAGTTTTTATCTAGTTGCAGATCTTTTGTGATTCTAAGTGTATAAAGAGTTTCTGGAAGTTTCGAATGAATCGCCTGTAAATTGTAATCGCCGATGTACAATAATTGAAAGTCATTGTCATTACTCAATCTACGAAAAGTGTAGTGCAGTTTAGCAGATCTTCATCCGGCGTTCTCATTACAGCAATCGACGACCGAGGAGAGGCGGAAATCTCTACTCGACCACCACTGGGCGATCCCGAGCAAGGACAGAATGTCAATCGACCAAGGTAGCGAGGTGAGGCAAATTTTGCTCATTTTCATATTTCATTTCATATTTTCTTATAAAATGTATTTTTGAGGTCGATAAAAAATGCCCATTGTGTGTTTCGAAAATCCGATATATACAAAGAGACCATGTAAACATTAGAAAGTTTAAATGCACAAAGCTCTTTTTAGATTACGAAGGCTAGAGATAAGAAACGATTTTTCTATATTTCAACGGATTCACAGGTCTCACGGTTTACGCGACATAAGTCCTAGCTAATGAACTACTGTTGCAGACTTGACGATGATCAACCACTAACGTGTTACAACAAGTATTTCAAAAATATAGTCGAAAGTTACTAAATAGGGTATTTGACTCCAATTTTTTTATTACTTTATTATAAAGTAGAATTAAAATAATGACGTGCACTGAAAGAACTAATTAAATCGATCAAATAACAAAAAAGTTATAAGCATTTAAAGATTTCTGATTAGACAGAGATAGCAACATTAAATTGTGACGTCACACCGTACCGATGCCATAGTAGCTTCGTGCGGCTTCATACAAATTTTCGTTTTGCGAGAAAGGGATAGAAGATCCCCCCACTCCAAAGTTTAAACGCCTGTAACTTTGTAAATCTTCGTTGGATTTTAATATTTCTTTCACTGCACGTTATTATTTTTATCCTAGTTTATAATAAAGTAATATTTTTTATCAAATTCAAAAGTAGTGTAAGACCCAATTGCCGCAGGTGTCCTCAAGCGTAGACCACGGCAAGGAGGAGAGTCTGGAAGCGTCTGTCGCGGAGGGCTCGGTAGAGGAGCGCGCGCCCAGCGCCGAGGGGGAACGCGAGGGGGAGACGGAGGCGGAGGCGGAGGGGGAGGAGCGCGGGGAGCGGGGCGACGCCGCGCACCTCGTGAAGCTCTCCTACCACGACTCCGGCATCGACATCCGCGACCCGCTTCTGCACGTTACGCCCGCCAACTCCAAGAAGGTAAGCTAAGTTTACCCTACAGAATACAAAAGCCCTTGTCTTTCGAGGTTGTACGAGCAAGCATTTTAGATTAGTTAGAATCGTAATTGTAACTGCTGATATCGTTTTAAACACTTCTGCCAATTTGCATGTTAGCCTTTAAATGACCCAATTTGGTCTATATCGACTCTTAGGGGACGACTTATATGGGGTCCATGTGTATTAAATCTATCAGTGAGGCCATTATTTGGGCCGTTGATTGGTTTCTAACTATAAACAAAAAACACATTTAAGGTATAAATGAGTTTGATAACGCAATGTCAGCTAAGGCAGTTAGAGGATCTACCTAAATCCGAAAAACATATTAAGGAATTTCTGGCGCCCTATGATCTAAATGCACATTCTCATTTGAGAATATTACACTGCATGCATTATTATTTTAGGATCACCGCTTGTTAGATCACGAGGATTATCACCACGAATTCGAGACAATATACGAAAATCCGGAAGATGTCTCCGCGTTCGATTGGCACCGCGACTCCACTTACGAGTCAAAGTTCTTGCATTGCTTCCACTTTTACGTTAACCAACACGATATTGATATGATGTCCGAGGTGAGATGGGTGGTTGCGAAAGCATCGGTGGTTTGTGGTTCAGCGGTTTCTAAATTACGGTTACAGTTGACTTTTTATTGTTCGTTGGTATCTTGGAAGTTCATTAAAAATGGTGTCTACCTGTCCTTGTTTTGTTTTTCTTTATAAGTTTTATACATATTCAAGTTTTCCATTTTCATTTTTTCAACTTCTATCAATTCATTTTGTTAAATCGTTAATGAGTTTCTTCTGTCTGAACTCTTTGACTGTTCTTTCAATTCGATATGTTTGTGTGCTGTCCAAAATTAAGAGTTCTTATAACACACTAAATTATGAATGAGTTGTATAAAATTGTAGTATAAATTCTAGGTTTTGTGAATGCAGCTCAATGAAAAATTACAGCTAGTTAAAATTTTCAATGAGAGTAAATATTTCCCTACTGTTAGTTGCAAACTTTTGCTTGATGAATCAATACTCCAATGCTGTTAAGTAACATAAATTTATGAATGAAGGTTTTGCCAGGATTGTTGGTACTGCCTAGTCACTATTACCCAAGAATTTGGAATGGCCTAAATCTGTCCTTAATGTGGCAAAAAAGGCCTATTGCATAATGCCATAAAACTGAACTATGAGGTCATTTTAATAATTTAAAGTAAAGAAAACATATGGATCCCTGTAAGAGACGGTTGATTTTCAGGTGTATAGTGACGCAGATATAGTGCTGTCAGCGGACTGGGTTCCGCCAGTATGTTTGCCTCGCACCGAGCCTCCGCTTTCCGCACCACCGCTGGGGGAGAACGAGAGGGCGGCCCGCAAGCCTGCAGCCGTCTCCTTCTCGCTCGATGGAAACCAGAAGGAAGATCCTGGAAAACCCGATAAAAAGAACAAGGTATATCTATCCAGTTTCTTTAATATTTTTCGTCAGCAATTACCTTTTTTACATCATGCAGCAAAAAATTTTCGGATCTTTGATTTTGTTGAACCCACGATATCCAAATTGATTGATCAACCCGCAGTAATTTAGACGTGGAATGATGCCAGGAATACTGGCTTCCAAGTGATCCATTGCGCAAACATTGAACTGGCTTTAATTTTAACAGCTGAGGCACTCTGAAGTGGAATGTCTTTGAGAAGTGTTAAATTTCCCTTGTCAGATGTTGAAGCGTCTGTCCTACCCGCTGTCGTGGGTGGAGGGGCTGACGGGCGAGGGCGCGCCCGCTCCGCAAGCCGACTCGCTGCCGACCTCCGCCGACAGCCACAACTCCACCTCCGTGTTCTCCAAAGTATTCAACAGGTAACCAACATTTGTCATTATTGTGTACATTACAAGATCCTTTATAACACATCTGGGCGGGCCCTTATGCTGTACTTTTGACAATCACGAAAGCCACTGAATAACATCATATTCAGAGTCCTCCCCGATCGTTAAAAATGTATCAATTATTTAAGAACTGCGATTTGATGTAAACCATGTTTTGACGTAGATGCAGTTTTTTTAAAGATTGATACATTTTTACGCGATTGGACGTCTGAGAAGCTTCTAGCATTTATACATGACACTCAACGTTTGAATTCACATGGGATTCCGTGCGCTACTTTGAAAGTTATTGTAAATTCTTAGTATTAAGGATATTTTATTACCAAACAAATAGCTACGAGGCGGTAAGTTACATAATATATTGTATATAAATACTGTGACTATACCACAAGAAACTACAAAATTATATTAATATTATTTAATACTCAGAATAACATAAGTAACAAACACAACTATACTTTAATATATAAATATTGTAATAAGGTGTAGACATCTATTTTAATTTAGTATAAGGTT
Source organism: Coenonympha glycerion (assembly GCA_963855885.1). Classification (NCBI taxonomy): domain Eukaryota; kingdom Metazoa; phylum Arthropoda; class Insecta; order Lepidoptera; family Nymphalidae; genus Coenonympha; species Coenonympha glycerion. The sequence continues at coordinate 12,267,440 of OY979630.1, read as the reverse complement.
AACACATCTCTTTTAATTTTTTTTACGTTTACTCAACCTGACTAAGGGCGTCAATTTTATTCACCTTTGTAAAGGCTAATGTTACGTATTGTGAAAATTTATACCGTTGCATACTTTCTGACAATGTACCGTATGCAATTTATGTGAAGTATAAGCAACATCACTGATTTATTAACTTCCCAGTGCTTGTTATCTCATTCGTAACACATCCTACTGACGAACCACACACATTGCACGTAAAAAAACCTAATAATGTTGCCATTCCAAATTTTTCCCTTTGCTACCATGGATGCTAACCGGGATGTACCGAATATGCCGACTCCGCTTCGTTCATTGGCCCACAGTTCACCAATGAACTTAGTGGAGTTCGGTACTGGTTTGTTCCTGAGTAAAACGCCTTCAGAGGAGGCACCCGCGCCCCATGAAGTCCTGTCTGGGTGAGCCCACCGCTCAGAATTAATGTGCCACTCCGTTGTGTTGCCGTTGCCTTAAGGAAATCTGTCCCGGGCCTTGTTTCTATTTGACACCGCCACTCATTCGTAACCACATTTGGCGATGCTTAAGGGACCGTTCGAGTTTTTGATGTGAAACATCTTTCATAGTATATATTATGTGGATAAAATTATTTTATTTAGTTTTAAGATACTTTGCTACGCCCTGACAAGGCCTCAGCATTCGAGTAACTTACACAGAAATTGTAAAATGAAGAAGTTACACTTACACGTATACATTCCATTTCTTAAGGGAAGCCTGCACATATCAGATTTATATGAGCCTTTTGCCACAATACCAGGTTAGAAAGTCCTCAAGTTAGCATCGAGACTCGGCCGAGGAGCGCGGAAGTGGAACGTACCCATTTCAATGGCTAACAATAAATATGACTCGCTGACATAATATATGCACAGCTTAGATGTTTCACTTCAAACAAACGCAGTGTCCATATTATTTTCTGTAATTATGTTTCTAAATATCTGGTGATCTTGATTTTTGTCACTTTTTACAGAAAGTAAAATCAGTCGAGATTTGCGTCGCCTTTTTCATTTACGAATGTTTTGCTGTTAATATGTCACAGCGAATATGGGCCCAGACCACAATGATGCATTTTGATTTGTTAAAAGATTACATAACCTCTGCTATCCTTTTAAATCTAGCCTTGTATATCAGCTATCATAACATTACGTAATGTGTCAGTGTGGTCAAAAATTTTATAAGCTCCTGTTTTAAACCACTTAAAACTATTAATTAATAAGCCCACTGAAATGTGTTTGTTATTAATTGTGCGTTGTGTTTTTTGTATTTTGGATGGAACACTTAACAAAGAACCATATTTATTGATGTGTTAAATTCCATTATGTCATTCCAATATATCTTATATGAAACGAATTTTATTCGAACAGTGGACCACCCAAGATTGGATTAGCAAAAATTTTCATGTTTATGATATTCTGTAAACCTAATGCTAATTGGCATGATGTATATGTGTTAGGATGGTTAGAAATATGATGAAATAGATATTTCTAGAAAGTGTTACGTTTTTGACTACTGTATTGCACTGGCGGTGTGCCGATCCGACACGCTTTCCTAGACTAGACCCAACCTTACTGTTTGTTTCTAATTTCTCTTTTGAACAGACGCATAATGTTTTAAGTTTCGTCGAAATAAGTTTCCTTACTTGGCTTAGTAGAATCTAGTAGAGTAGACTCTACTCCAGTAGAGTCTTAGTAACAGGTGTAATTATTGCCGTACGTTTGACTATGTACTCAAACTAAAATTTAATACAAGACAATTTTCATTAAATGTATACACAATAAACCTGCAAGTTAAAAACCCCCATAAATAATTGTCAATAACGAAACATTCTACGTCTGTTTTGGATCTGTCATAAAATTTCCTATTTGTTCCCCTAATTGGCTTCAAATCGCTGTTGCGTGCCGTCCCCGGCTACCGCTAGGTCCCAGGAGAGTAAATGTCATCAGGTTATCGTATATCTGGCCTGCAACGAATATAAGCAATCTTCATGTTTGCGAAATATGATTCTGATTTTGTATGAAAACCCTACAATAATTTGGCAAGAAAATTTGCCTCAAAGAGTATTATATTCTTTGCAAACCAAATCATTCTACTAGTAACTAATTAACTATGTATCAATAATGGTTTAAGATAAATGTTCTGTCGAGATTTTATCATTCCCACTCATTAAAATTCTATTGGCACCCTATTTTTGATCCTTTTCAAATTTTCGCATGTTTAGAATTTTAAAATGAACTACTATTGACTGTTCTCTTACAACTTTCTTCCAGTACTATTTTCCAGGTGCTGAAATATAGTCCGTCGTTACACTGCAATATAAAAACTGAAGTTATAAACTGTCTCGAAACAATAAAACAGCCTCCTGTGCCAAGTGATAAATAGCGATACTAAGCGTGGTATAGAAATGGAACCAAATCTAAAAAATGTTTGGGAACTTCCGCTATTTTAACGCACGAATCAGACACTTGATCAACGTCAAAATAGCGATACATTTTTTTAATTTTTTGTTCCATTTCTATACGACGCGTAGTATCGCTATATTTGTCAGTTGGCTCAGGGGGCTCTACTGTCGTTGGCTAAAGTTATTGGCTTGGTGTATTAAGCTCTTGAGTAAAAATTCTCTACAATGTAAGTTAGGAGGGTTCCGTTTTTCTCATACGGAATAAAAAATATTTAAGAGTGTCAACAATAAGACAGGCCGCCAATTTTAATAAAATTGTATGTTTTGGGTCTGGGTATCAAAGATTTATAGGATGCGGTTGTTATAAACGAAAATGCGGGTGCTGCCAAGTCTTAAAAGGGCTTACGGGTGCATGATTTGGTATTATTTGTTATTAATATTCGTGTGATGTTGTAGGCGAAGCTCGCTCGGCGGTTTCGGCCGCTCCCACCCCAAGGCGAGCGGCGCTGCGCAGCCGAGGCTCGACTATCGCAGCATGGTGTCAGTGGACGACATGCCTGATCTATTTGCTTCTTTTGATAGTAAGTATTATTACGTTGTGTGTAGCGGGAATGAAGGATTTGCACGTGCTTCGCCTAAAATAAGAGACCAGAAAGGCACAAATAATAATCACAGACTGTAAAAAAATAAAAGATTTAACCCGAATTTTACAATCGACTAAACTCACATGTTGTCTCGGAAGTAACCGACTAAGCAGCTTAGCTGGTATACTGGCATTCAATACACATTTAAACACTACTTGAAGGCCTATATCTTGTCCTTTAGAAATTAACTTATGTCTCGGAGGGCTCCAGCCTCTGGTCTCTTGAACCAAATGCTCTACAAGTAATTTGGTTGATTATTATATGTCCGCTCACGTCATATTATGCAATGATTACATGTGATATGCACACAGGCTTCGCACTCTTTACGGCAGAATAACTTACATTGCTGTGGTACCTACCACTGTAAAATAATCCCTACCACCTGTAAAATAAGGTTCATTTGTTTTTGCGTAGAATTAATACCGCGTCCAGCGCGACCAAGTGACGACCCGCCGCTGTACCTGAGGCTACGAATGGGAAAGCCCGCCGGCCGCCCTCTGCCGCGCTCTACGCCGCTCATGTCCTACGGCCGCAAGCGCATGAAGCCTGAATACTGGTTCGGCATCCCTAGAAACAGGTGTGTATACTTAAGTACACATAGTTACCACTTACCAGTCTTGTTCTTTTAATTGACAGTGAAGTCGTAATTTAGTCACTTTTCTCTCTTGATCAATTTTTTGGGAGACTACACTGATGCTCGTTTTCACCGACAACCCCTATAAGTAGTTTAAGGTGCAGTTCAGTAACACTACAATATACCTGAGCACTTAGGTGACAGTTTTACGTGAAAACTGTCACCTATGGTGTTCCTTAAAATTTTGCGATTGTGGAAGAAAATGAGTTGAGAGCGATGTTTGATCTTTAATTTTAAATTTGCAATTGTTTTTGCAGGGTGGACGATCTGTTCAAGTTCCTGACGCACTGGGTGCCGGAGCGGTACGGGCCACTGCGCGACGTGACCGCGCACGGCTACGAGCTCATCGACAGCGACACCGAGTGGGACGACGACGACGGCAAACCCGGACAGAAGGTATGGACCTGTGACACTGGTGGCTCCATTCCTGAAAGGCTCCCTCTACATCTCCGTGGAGGTCGACGATTTCCAGCCGCGACCCATCCGTGCTGGGGTGCCCCTAGGCATCTCTCTATCACCATTCCTGTATGCCATCTACATAAATAACATTCCCAACCTAACCGCCTGCGCGAGAGGGAGAATGACTTACTATTGCGCGTAGCTCGCGTCTTCGCAGCATCAGATTGTCTCCGTCACTTGATTGACAGTGTCGATCTACTGCTATGGAGAAGGCTGTATAAATTGAGGATTGCCATCAACGCTGGCATGACGGCCACCATCATTTTGGGCATTTTCAGCTCTGCAATTTTGGTCCATTTATATTTCAGACGATGATATTTTCTTGAACAAACATGATTAAGTTTTCCTGTCAAGAAAGGTCTACAATTACTTTATACTCGTCGTAAATTTCCAATTACTGTTGATTACACGATGCCAGTCTTTCTTCGATTTAATTTTCTAGAATGCAAAATGTAAGTGATTGTTCTAATGTAAATAAGAATTTAGCTATTCATACCGCTATTGTTATTAACTAAGTTTAGTGATAAAAAACAGCGTTACTTTCGTTTACCAGCACCGTTATTACACGACTGCCCAAAAAAAGGAGTATAATGTTTTTAGGGTTCATGCATGTATGTATGTTTGTGATGTTTCTTTTTTTAACTCGCGCATACCTAAAGCAAAAATTAGCCATGCAACCGACAGACGGCAGTGTCTTCATTAACAAATCATAATTATCCTTATCTCCCGTCACTCATCAAGATAACGCCCCCTGGTTTACATTATTATTTAAGATTACTCTACTGTAACATAGCTTCCATTTTACGAGAATATGCGATAACATATTCAAACATTCATCCTTGGACACTGGAAGTCATTTTAATACATGATTTCAGAAATTTTATTCTTATTTTTCTCTACTCATCAGAGATAGATTAAAAAGTATGAAATGGCTTTATCAAATAACACGATACTGATTGAATAAATAACCTATTAAACTTTATAGGTATTTACTATACAATTTACTACATGATTTGTCATTTTGAACTTTCTTTTATAGGAACGCACTGGAAGTACGGGTGATGTGTCTGACATTACGAGGGAATCGTGGGAGGTGAGTTTGTATTATTTGTTTACGTATCGTTTGATCATAAATCCTTACAAAACAGCCGCCTAAATACCATAAATATTCAAAACTTTTGTTGTATGGTCGGGGTCAAAACTGCATATAGAATTTGCAAACAAAATCCCTTCGCACGCATTCGCCCAGTCAGTACAAATAGTTTAATATTAAATAGAAATATTTTAAACCTAACGCTGTCGCCTAATGGTTGATGGTTTGTTACGGTAATATGCGGTTGCTTGCATACCGTTAAAGCCTTTAAGTTATATGCATGCATTTTTGACCCTGACCGTACTTGGCTCTTAAGAAATAGTTCTAGCTTCTTGTCTTCAGGGAACGAAACAAAGTTGATGGAAGTACTTTCGGAACTGGGCTCATGGAGTGGAGGCTTCCAAAGGATTTTAGTGCAAGCGATTTCGCTTTGTCACACTAATAATCAAATTATAATCATTCCTTATTCTAGAATTGACTGCGGCTTTCTAATTTATACACTATACGAAGGACAATGCATTCACCCCTCAATGTCACATCACTATGCAGTACACATTTAACATGAGAATTCGGTAGTTAACTGTTCTTGGAAATATTTCACGTTTTACCTACTTTCGATAAAGGAAAGTTAATGCGTATCATAAAGGCAAGGCTGATCTGGTTGCACGCGAACAAACAATTGTACACGTTTTTATCATTTTAATAGGCTATGTTTTGCTTTTATCTGTTATCAGATATTTAACTTTCGAAAAGAAAATGCATTTTTTAAAATAGACCACTCGTGATAACATTTATAATTAATACTTAATTAAGTTAATATTGACAATGAGGCGTGGAGACAAATTGTTTTACCCCTATAAACATGACAAAATTTTATTATTTAGACGTGTGAAGGCATTTTCTGAACAAATATGCGCTTCTAGACCTCATTATTGCTTTTCATTGCGCATGATTCATAAGCAAACAAACTTTGAATTAAACAAATCCATTTAATAAACAAAAATACAACGCTGTAATGGTACCTACTGTTTTATCTGGTTCAATCAATATCTCCACCCTATAAATACTAAATCATTTGGTAATTAGAAAATATTATGATTAATGAAAAGATTCCGCTATTAGTTCTGAATTTTTCCTAATGAGTTTATCAATTTAATTTTTAATGTTATTGGGAGGAAAGCGCAGTTAAAATTACTAACGTGTACTCGTATCGATGATACAATAAAATTAATTATTACACAAGACAATAATAAATTAATGATAATTAATTGAGACCCTGTGGTCTGTTTCTTCTAATCTGTAACAGAGAAGTTAGTTTATATATCTTTTCTGTGTTTAAAACAATACATTATACAAACCGATCTATACTTAGAACGCAGAAGCACACAGAAGCGTCTGCCTCTGACATCACAATAATGTATCGCTTTAAAGGTTGTTGATAAATAAGAGGTATTAATTAAAACAATCGTTTTTCTTTATCTCTATCATGCTATCAATAACTAACGGGTTGATTTCTGTCATCTTAGCTTGACCGGCCGTGACCACGGCCAAGGTCACGCTACAGAATTAGTGCTTGACAAATCATTAGCAAATAGAAAGGGACTTCAAAAACAGTTAACTACCGTATTGTATCATAGGGCTTATTTTATGACATTCCTTAAACTGTATAGAATAAATACGTTTTTCTGTAATGACGAAATTAGAATCATTCGGTCATATAAATATCGAATACCCGTAGCTGAACGCGTGCCAAAATATACTTAAAGATACTTACGATACTCCGATTATTATCAAACATTCTTTGCACGCTATTTGTACTTCGGCAAAAACTTAATTAATCGTTTAGATTATTATCTAAGTTCACAGGGATAATGATATAGAAGCGTCGAATACAATTATTAAGTATCTCATATTCGATCGTGGAATATGATTTTTTTCAAAGATAGTGTGTTGCTCCCCAAATTGACACTGATACACTTAGGCACTTACAAGTGTGAATAGTAACAAAAAGTTAAATATAAAAATCCCTATTCTTCGAATCCATTTTGTAAATGGACTTTTTTGCACTGTATTGAATAAATACTAGTGTAACTTAAAAATTGATGTAGAGACAATTTTTTTCAAGTTACAATGTTAATCAAACGAGTTACATGTTTTAGGTTTACAGAACTTTTGTAAAAAAAAAAACATAAACTCTACCATAACATAATATACCATGTTGCATGGAAATTGGACAATGTTTTAACGCCAATACCTACGCACTAACACTTACTATATTATTGCGCGTAGCTGCTGAAGGCGCCGTACATGAAAGTGTATTCTATAATGAAGAACCAGGCCGAAGCCCTGGGCGACACCTTCGGAGAGGACCCCCAGCCCGAGGTACTCGCTTGACCTCCACAGACCCTAGAAATGTGTCCTGACTGTATTAGAGAGCACCGACTTGGTCTCGCCACACAGCCGGCAGGCTTTGGCAGGGCATCGGAGTGGCGTCGTGAGCGCAAGCAGTTTTAATGTATATGGAAGACGTCACAAACCGTCTTGCCACCGCCTTGCCCGACAGGACGCGATGCACCGGTCTGTGTAGAGTCTTCCATATTATAGTACATTACAACTGATCTTGCCTACGCCATGCCGATGTCCTGCTTACGCCATGCCACTTTGTGTGGCAAGAGCATTAGATGTCCTTCAAATGCATTGAAAACTTCAAATTATGCCAATGAATGCGTTATGGTTTATGCTGTATGTTTAAATACAAAATACCAAAAGATTTTTAGAAGTAAGCACCGATGCATGTACCCGTATAGCTCGGTTCGTTTATGAATACTAATGTGACTTGATACGTGTTTTTGACTCTAATCTCGCAGAGACAAAACATACCGCGATTTAACTTTTAAACAGATACTTAAATGAATATGAAATCGATATAAAACTGCGTAAATGCGTTACCAAAGGAAACATACTTGCGTGTGCAATTGTGCACTTATTTATCGCTACAGAGTGATTATAATATTATTATTATCCTTTAACTGTCATTTAATTTCTATGATAGGCTAAAGATTGCTGTTTGAATATGTATCTTTAAACACTTGTATTCTATCATAATCCAATAAAAATGCCAAGTATATGGATAGATTGATTGTGATGTTTAAATTTTATTACTTACTTCAATTTATAAATTTATCAAATGCACGTAGCTGCATAAATAAACAAATTGTACGATGTTTATATTATTTTTATAACAATCGTAAAACAAAATATGTTCAATCGGTATGCATTGAACTGTTATTCGTGTGGTCTTATCGAAAAATTATAGTTTTGCGAGATTTTAAGAAACTGTCAAGTCATGTTATGTATTTTAATTATTAGAGCAAATGAATGCACATATAGAGATTCAATGTTGATGCACAGCCCGTAGAATACGGAATGACTTTACTGTTCTCTAAGAAAAATATAGAAGTAGTGGAATATCAATGTCACCTGTTAGTTATGTATGTATGCCCACAGTTTTATAAATAAAATTTGTTTAGCAATATTTTAAGTATCTACGTAAAAACTACGACATAAAAAGTAAAAAATCAAGGAAAAGGATTTTTCTTTATTTGTTGATAGGAGCTAAGACCTTTAACTAATGTACTTAGTTAAATTGGTGTATATTGTAAAAAGTAAAGGGTTAAGGAACTTTTACTTCAATTAGGAGTTAGGCCCTTATATAGTTTCTGAACTTCCTACCCAAAACTCAGGCCATTATTTTCATTTTAAAATACAAGACATTAAATAATCCAATGGATATCCGTTCTAAAAGATAAAATGACACAGTAAACACATAGCTGAGACCAGTGAACAATGGACATCGTGTAATCAGGCTGTCGCGTAATCACGTGTCGTTGTGTGGCAGGCGTCGCTAGCCGCTATTGTGCCACGGTATGCTACACTTCTCTAATGGCATTGGGCTTAATCTCTAACCGCGTCACGCATGGATAAAGAAATGTGGGAAATTGTGGATGCAGAGAAATTACACATAACAAATTGGTGAATATTGTAATAAGTATAAGGGTCACGGAACTTTTACTTCAATAAGGACATTAGTTTCTTAATTTCATACCCAAAACTCAGGCGATTATTTTAATTTTAAAATACGAGACATTAAATATTAATAATCCAATGTACATCCGTATAAGGATAATATGACACAGTAAACACATAGCTGAAACCAGTGACCAATGTTCGTCGTGTAATTAGGCTGTCACGTAATCACGCGTCATTGTGTGGCAGGCGTCGCTAGCCGCTATTGTGCTACGATATGCTCACGGTTCCCAACTTAGAGGTTTTCCCCCTAAATTTAGGGGGTAAATAAGTCAGATGGGATTTTTTTAGGGGCATTATATTTTCAGGGGTTTTTTTAGGGATTTTTTTCAATCTAGCGGCATGTATTTTAATTGTTGACCAGTATGATTCTTCGCTAAGGAGTTGAAGTAACAAATGGCACCATAGACTTAAAGTCCAGCGTCCAGTGGTCGTTACGTTGTCTATACATAATGGAAAAATCACTGATCTGTACCTCTATCTTCTATTTATATGTCTATGGGAAAAATGCGCTAAAATAGAGAGTAGGTATGGTGTTCTGTGTTGTAACTAGTATAGTTACGTACCAGGTCTGTGGTTCTGTGTTTAACTTCAACGACCTACCTACTTGTTTAGTATTTTTTCATTTGATTTCGCTCTTGTTTTTGTTTAATATTGTTCTGCTGTGCCGAGAAGCTATGATTTTAAAAAGTCAGAACCAGATGAAAATGAACTTATATTTGAAGCATTACTTCAAATATAAGTTCATTTTCATCTGGTTCTCATATAAAAAATAAAATATATCACAAAATTTTGTTTTTTATTTATTATTGTTATTTTATTGATTAAAACTTTTAGGGGGATTTTTAAGTAATTGTTGTGATTTTAGGGGGTTTTGACTTAGCTTTAGGGGGATATATTTTTGAGAGTTGGTAACACTGGATATGCTACACTTCTCTAATGGCATTGGGCTTGATCTCTGACCGTGTCACGCATGGATAAAGAAATGTGGGAAATTGTGGATGCAGAATTGTTACATATTTGTTGCGTTACTTATCGCAAGAGTTATTGAATCATAATTCACAATACTGTTTAAGTTTGTCTTTTCGTTTCGGAGAAGCTTTGTTGTAAAATTTTATATCATCAGATGATAAATCTAACAATTATAGGGACTATTATTATGTTCTATGTATTTGCGTCGTATATACGTCATAAGTACATATTTCGTCAATGTGCATCATAAAACCGTACCTTATTGGCTTCGTGGTACCCGCCGCCGCGCCGTCAGGATTACAAATTGATCTTTATTTACATTCCACAGGTTCATTGACTGTAAGGTGTAATTTGTCTGACCTTTTCAATGATATTATACTTAACTTTGTTAGTTAAGGCCTTACATTGAAAAAAACTCATTTCAGTTTTGATGAGTACTTCAGAAAAAGGGGCGTGGCTTCCAATATAGCACGCCGTTTGGCAATATGCGGCGAATTTCGGTACTTTTACGTACGAACACTAGCACAACGGCAGAAAGCGGTATTAATACGTAAAAAAAACTATCACTAATGCCTATAGATGGCGCGGAAAGAATACAATACTTTAAAAGTAGGTACTTGTGCAAATAATAATAAATTTGGTAGGTATATAGATATAATTTCACTCCACGAAGACGAATCGAATAAACATAAGCGATTTTGACAGACCGGGGCGCGTCGTAGGTACCTACTGATTTCCTTATTTTTAGGGTTCCATACCAAAATGGTAAAAATGGAACCCTTATGGTGAGACTTTCTCCATCCGTCCGTCCGTCCGTCCGTCCGTCCGTCCGTCCGTCCGTCCGTCCGTCCGTCTGTCACACTCGATTATTTCAGTAACTATCAAAGCTATCGACTTGAAATTTGGAATAGTTATAGGTAATAGTGACGCGACGTCATAACAATCGTAAAAATTTGAAAATTATTTTTATTTTTATTTAAAAAGGGGGGAAAACCGGAGCTTCGATTTTTCAAAATGAGATAACAATATTGAGTGGGGTATCATATGAAAGGGCGTTACTTGTGTAGTCTAAAACCGATTTTTATTTATTTTTATGTCGGATAGTTTTTGATTTATTGAGCAAACTGTCGAAAAAAATTCCGTTCCCCCCCCCCTTATCTCCGAAGTTTACCAATCGAAAAATCTGAAATAATTATGATCAATAGAAATTAATGTATATTTTACAGGAAAAATAAAATCAACTCACTGACTAATATACTTTTTTTGATAATAACAATAATCCGCCAAAAACAAAGTTACGTTTGCGGTTTGCCAACAAAAGTACCTACATGTAAATTTTACTCGTAAATTCATGAATAAAAGTGATTCTTTCAATGTTTTACTTCTTTTATGGTATGGAACCCTCGGTACGCGAGTCCGACTCTCACTTGGCCGGTTTTTTTTTACGCTATACAAGTTAGTACTTGACTGCGATCTCACCTGATGGTAAGTGATGATGCAGTCGAAGATTTTAGCGTACTAACTTGGAAGGGGTAAGTAAAGTCACCCCAACAGTTTCTACACAGCATCGTACAGGAACGCTAAATCGCTTGGCGGTACGTCTTTGCTGGTAGGGTGGTAACTAGCCACGGCCGAAGCCTCCCACCAGACCAAACCTGAGCCAATTTAGAAAAACCGGCCAAGTGCGAGTCGGACTCGCGCACCGAGGGTTCCATACCATAGAAGAAGTAAAACATTGAAAGAATCACTTTTGTTCATGAATTTACGAGTATAATTTACATGTAGGTACTTTTGTTGGCAAACCGCAAACGTAACTTTGTTTTTGGCGGTTTATTGTTATTATCAAAAAAAGTATAATAGTTACGGAGTTGATTTTATTTTTCCTGTAAAATATACGTTTATTTTTATTGATCATAATTATTTCAGATTTTTCGATTGGTAATCTTCGGAGATAAGGTGGGGGGAACGGTATTTTTTTCGCCAGTTTGCCCAATAAATCAAAAACTATCAGGCATAAAAATAAATAAAAATCAGTTTTAGAATACACAAGTAACGCCCTTTCATACGATACCCCACTCAATATTGTTATCTCATTTTGAAATTTTGCCGACCCGGTTTTCCCCCTTTTTAAATAAAAATAAAAATAATTTTCAAATTTTTACGATTGTTATGACGTCGGGTCACTATTTCCTATAACTATTCTAAATTTCAAGTCGATAGCTTGAATAGTTACTGAAATAATCGAGTGTGACAGACGGGCGGACGGACGGACGGACGGACGGAGAAAGTCTCACCATAAGGGTTCCATTTTTACCATTTTGGTATGGAACCCTAAAAATATAAAATTCCAAAGTGGCCCGTGGCGGGATCGAACCCGCGACCTCTCACTCGAATCCGAGCATGCGTCCCCTGCGCCACGGAGGTCGTCGCATTGACTTTATAATTTCGCATTGTCACTCGATTTACCGATTTATCGGTAGCCATGAAGTGGATTGTTGATTTAGTTACAACAATTTGGCAAACAAACAAACATCGGGACATGTGAAACTAAATAAAAGCTTGTAATAATAATAATAAATTATCGTCTTCAACCTGCAGGGCAACAGGCGACGTCCTGTTTCCCCTTTTTATTGCATCGCGAGCAGCGAGGTATTTACTCATAGATCTTCGACCAACTAAATTTCTTAATTTTTATAATAATTAAAAATAATATTTCTTAATTTTCTCATTTTTTTATAAAATAATAAACCGAAGTTTTAATAAAATAGGTAAATGACAACATATAAAATTAAAATATTATCAAAGTACATATCAAAACCACGTGGGTTTCCTGCGCACATAATCGTTCAGCGACATACTAACAGATGGCGTGTTTGACAGTATATAATATAACCATTCAGCCGCTTAATAGAGGGCGTTATTTCAGCGGTTATTGCCACAGACCAAGGAATAACTTTCTATATTACGATCAGAAATCTACGGCTGCGAAATATACATTCACGCGCACGTCCGACTCTCGCATTAGCGCAAGACAGACTGACGCCTATGAGGCGTATCAGAAAGACAATGATGTCAATATACATGCATCATATGTCCGAAAGAGTTAACCATATGCTTATCACTTACGTAATTTGGGGGCGGCATAATGAGTTTTCACTTGAATAGGTTTTAATTGTATTGTGAATAATGTATAGTCCTGATTTAAAAAAAACTTCACGTCGATTTGAGTACTCATCAATAAGGACCCAAAAAAAAAAAAAACAGAAAACTGTTGAATCGTTTCCGATAAATCTGAATAAATATGAGAAGATTGGAGCAACTTTTGGGAAAACTTTCTATCGAGGAAAGTTTTTCCAATCGTGTTTCTGCGTCTTAACGTTTTGAGGTTAAAGATCCAAAATACATGACGTTCAAATTTGAAACTAATTGTCTCTATAGTTTTCAACTGAGAGGCCGGTCAAAATCGTATAAATAGGCCTTCTATGCCGTTAAAAATAAAATATATATTAAATGCAATACTGCAGCGGCTATCAAACGAGGCAAAGATGTGTAAATGTGCCCAACGAACTTTTCGTTGCTACTGCCGCAAATTCGAAATTCGAATGCCTGGAGTTCAAACCTTAGACAAGTTCAACCTCGTTCAAACCTCTGACTTACAGGGGTTACGACTGTGTATATCCATGTGATACCTTTGTACTCGTATGATAGACATATACTCTGGACAGGGCGGACGGCGCGAAAGATGTCGCTAGTTTATCGGTGCCAAAAATGCTTGTTTTGTCACCAACAGTAAGGTCACGATTTAGTTCGCTCAGCAGCCACCTGTAGAAATCTGACAGATGGCGCTACATGATGTTTGCTTGTACGAAAAAGGTTTACGTAAATCTTCAGATGCCCATATCCTAAGCTTTCTTATCGACATTGATCTGTAGACTGTAATATGTATAGATATGGCATAACTACAAAATTTGCTCTACTGTTACCTCATGGCACACTCATCAATACATATAATAAATATACATTAATTTTTCACTGTGAAGAAAACCATTATATGGAAATTTGATTCTAAGAGACCAGTGCCCAGAAGCGGGCCGTAAAATTTACCATAATATGCTAATTATAACGCCTCGTAGGTATAAACAAATCGTAGTCATTAAAATTTTATATAGCCTACATATTTTGATGATAAACATTGCCTACAAGTTTTTCTTCAATAACATAGTAGGTAAACAGTTTAATAAAACTTTGTTCTATTTCTATATTTATTTTCCATCAATATGACATGAACACAATATGACATATTACCAAAGATTTATTTATATCGTTGCATATTACCATATAATAGATGAAGTTGTAGTGTAAACATTTACACAAAATTATATAATATGCACTTGAGAAAATACATAAAAAAGGAAAAATAAAGTAATTGAGAATATTATAAACAAAGGAATCTCCGCTGAATTGAAGGTTCTATCTTTTGGCGAACACCGTCTCAAATTCTCAATTTTTCCCAAAAGTCCCACGGCTGGGCATGAGTCTCTTCTCATTTGCGTCGCGTTCAGCGCTGTAGGGGAAGGGACTGTGGGTACAAACGGGCCCCGGCCGGGACAAAAATATTTTTAACGCGGAACGGAGTCCGCGGGCACTGCTAGTTCTATATGTATAAAATCTTTAAATGACATTACTTTAAAAATCGTAGTTATAAATGACTTCGTAATCGTAGTTAAAAATGACAAGCGTAGAGGGGTTTTTTATATTTTTAATTTAATTGCTAGTAGCATAGTCTACATCCTGCTAATGTTCTACGTAAAGGAGTAGGTACGAAGTTTTCTCTTCTCGTGCTCGCCTCATAATATAGATTTATGAACGTAAATGACCTTTGATGAGGAAATAGCGCATAGAAGGATTGGTTAGTGGGTAATATTGTTCCCGACTAATAGATCTTCGCATATTAGGTTTACCGTGTCACTTCCGTAATACAACCCTGGCATAAACAATCAAGTTGTATCTATTAGTTAGGTATACTCTACTAGTGCCTAGTAGTATAGTATTGTGAACTCTACTATGTTTTTAATATGCAACCGTATCCATGGCACTCTAATCTTACAAATACTAATATATTGTATTATGTAGATATGAAGTCAGTTCCCAGTGACAATGTAATATTTAGGTGAATTCTGCATGTTTTTTTTAATAGTCTAGTATGATGAAATTGATGAATAATATTTTTATTTCCTGTTCTATTATCTATTATTTTCTATAAAAATGAAAAAATGCGGGTTTATATTCGCAAGGGCAAATTAAAAATTACGAATGAATAGTAAAAAAATAAACCCTTTGAAAACCTTCCGTAGGACCAATAGAAATCAATTTGACATAGAAAACTAACCTTGTCCTTCTTTGTGGGATTATTCCGCTGTTTGTTTTCTATTTACGGAATTTTATTCGTTTGATTCTCAACAAAAACGAAACAGGTCTGTTGTGTACAACTTGCATGTACAAATGGGCACTTTATAATTGGGTACTAGGTACATAAATGTGATTTTTTTTAAGTCATGTACTACTAAGGGTAAGGGTAAGGGTTTTTTACTATCCCTTTTAATGTTCCTGCACTCTTCTTGAACAACTCTTAGCTTCTCTCACTTGAATACTTATTACCTACGGCAAAACATGCAACATTTCAAGTGTGTTCATTCAATTAGGCCCCTATGCCTTATTTTCTCGATTTAATTTGTGACAATAAAGGACATCATCGCGATTTCATACATTTTTGGTCCAAATATAAAAGTGCCGGCCAAGAAATAATAATGCTGTATTCTGTTAAAACTTGTCCCTCTGAGTATTTATTATTATGGCACCAAAGCTGTAGGGTCATTATCCTTGGTTTTATTTGAGTTCAAAAATTCAATAACTCCATACATTTTAAGTGAATTTAACTAACAAGAACAAATGATTTGTTCTACCATACCTTGTCATTTGAACATTTTTAGTAAGATGCAGTGAGTATTGACCTATTTCTGACAAGATAACATAGTATATCCTGCATAATCGGCTGGGAAGCCGAGACTTTTTCCTAGAAAATGGCAATAACAATGGCCGCGCAGGTAAACACGCACGCGAACAATGGAATTCCATTGTTCGCCCCTCTCTTTCCCGCTCACCCCCGCCATCGCGCCATGCTGTTACTTTATAGTTTATTGCTTAGTTAGTACCGAAAGCAACGCTGCCGTGTACGTACGTGTGATGCCCACTAGTTCTTGTGCTTTGATTTGTTTTGTTTTTGTTATCTTCGTTGTTAAGTTTGAACATTGTTGTGAGTCATGGCAGAGTTGTGTATCTCGTGCCGTGCATCGACAGAGAATCGGCGAAGATATGATTGGGTTTCCAGAGAAATGCAACATCTTGATATCGCCCAAATAGTGATAGAAGATATAGTAGCTCGACAGGTAAGAACAGGTCTATGTTATTTACTTATATGATTTTTGCGACAGCCTTTCCAAATACAATCCGTCCGTTCTATATAGAGGTGACCAATTAAACGAAAAGCACTTAAAAAGTCCGCTTTTTAATATAAGCGTATGAGCACGTTTTTTATGTTTTCATGTTAAAAAGTTGCCCTAAAACACTATTTAGCGAATTTAGCGAAAGCCGTTTTTTCCACCTCTAGTTCTATCGTTATTGTTATTTACTTTTCAGTTGGAGCCTACTGCGTTCATTTGTCGACCATGTTGGCAAAGAACGGAACGAACGCACCAGCGACTTATTCGGGAGGCTGAACAGCAAGCTGATCAAGACCGTGATCTATTGGAAGTTCCAAATCCAAGACCAATTTCGCTGATTTTGCCAGGTCTTCTTCGTGCTCCAAACACCGCAAATAGTTGCATTTTCCAACATTGTACGAATGAATCTCGCCGTCGTGTTCCGGAGAACATAATTTTTCGCATGGTCTGCCGCTACAGCTATTTCGTGCCAGAAAGCGCGCGTGTCTGTAATGAACACGTGGAGCAAAATCTGTGGCATTTACTTCCTGTTCAAGACAACTCTTCTGAGGAATTTACCGCAGCTCAAATAATGACTATCGTGTCGATGTTACAAAGACATATTACGGAGGAAATACTTGATTTTGAGCAGTATGAAAATATAGCACCGGCCGAGTTTCATACTTGGACAGGACTAACTCAATATCAGTTTACTGAATTATTAGACAGTTTACCAAGTCTGAGAACTAAAAAGAATAAAAGAACCGTACTGGCGGCAGTATTAGTCAAGTTAAGAACAGGTGATTCGAACGCGCGGCTTGCTAATATTTTTAAATGTAGCGAAACAGCGTTTCATACGTGGTTAAAAATCGGACGCAACGCTCTGTTAGAAGATTTTGTGCCCTTAAATGTTGGGTTTGACCATATGTCCCGTGAGGATGTAGCACGCAGAAACCTTTTTCTACCCAACAATCTGTTTGGGAACCCATCGAGCTCAGAAAATGAAAGGAAAGCGATCACGATTTGTGATGGCACGTACATATATCTGCAAAAAAGTGGAAATTATTTTTTCCAACGCAAGTCTTACAGCCATCACAAATACAGAAACCTCCTCAAACCGTTCCTCTTGGTTTCTTGTGATGGACACATTATCGAAGTCATCGGACCATATGCTGCCACCACGTCTGACGCAGATATAATGAATGACATGCTTAATAATGCTGACAGTGCCTTCCACTGGTTTTATAGGAGTGGAGATGTTTTTATTCTGGACCGTGGTTTTCGAGACTCAGCAAGAAATCTGGAATCTTGCGGATACGTACAACACATGCCTGAAACAAAGTATCCAAATGAGACACAGCTAACCACGGATCAGGCCAATAAGTCCAGGCTGATAACAATGTGTCGTTGGGTGGTTGAAGTGGTCAACGGCAGGTTCAAAAGAGATTTTCGCCTGTTGCGAAATGTGTATAATAACAGAGCCCTTTCCATGTTCGACTATTTCAAGATAGCAGCGGCGATCATAAATCGTTTTCATGTTTTGATTGAAGATCATCCAAATGCTGCTGCGATTTTAGAGATTATCCACCAAAGAATTAATATGCCAAATAGATTGGCAGATCTTGTAATACGCCGTAACTACAATCGCAGACGTGCTCAGTTTACTTTAATGACTGCAGATATGCCAGAGTTCGTAGCATTTCCAAGAATGGATGAGAACGAATTATTTTTATTCGCTCTGGGCATTTACCAACTAAAACAGGCCAAAAGCTATTACGGTGAGCACGTCCTTGACAATGGAGCATTCACAATTGAGCTCAGCAGTGAGTTATCAAATGAAGACTTGGCGGAATTGCAGGGCAATGATTTATGGATGATAAGAGGCCGACTGCAATCGCGGCATGTTAGCGCAAGACAGTATTATGTCTACATTGTAATCGATAGGTCGTTATCAGGCCGACAAGCAATCGCTCACTATTATTGTTCGTGCATCATAGGAAAGCGAACAATAGGATGTTGCTCCCATATTATGTGCATCATATGGTACATGAGCCATGCACGACATTTGCCAGCAATAACCCCTCCAGCTTATGGATTGGAGAACATTATTGTTGTACCAGACGACGATGATTTTATAGTATTTAATTAAACAAAATAACCCCTGTATATACATTTCATTTATAATACTCAAAAACACAAAACAAGATCAAAATGTCCAAAATAGGTCAAGAACCGATATATTTTACTAAACGATGTTCTAAATGTCTAGATATGGTAGAAAAAATCATTTGTTTTTGTTTATTAAATTCACTGAAAATGTATGAAGATGTTGTATTTTTTAACTCCAATAAAACCAAGGACAATGACCCTACAGCTTTGGTGTCATAATAATAAATACTCAGGGGGACAAGTTCTAACGGAATACAGCATATTTTTTTTTTGGCCGGCACTTTCATATTTGGACCAAAAAAGATGATGTCATTTATATAATATTATTATATCATATTTTGTTCTCACATCAACATTGCGCTTATACGAGTACAATAAAATGGCTAAACGTCAGGCTGAAATTGGAACTAGGGCTGCCCTTATTTCATTGCTAGAAAAATGTGCAGTTGTGCACCCCTATGCCAATTAAATATTAATAAATAAACACCTACTTATTTCGAAATAATATCTACAATGTTAGTTACAATTTTGATAGTAAATAATCTCAGTTTAGATGGATTTGATGATTTTTAAAACTTTGCCCTAAAATTGCTGAGACACAGCATTGCATGAGATTGCATAGTAAAAGTATGATACCTATGCATAATATGCTTAATATATAGTAATAGAAAAGCCTGGTCTGAGCATATAGGAATAGAAAAAACAAAAACACGTCATCCTGGTAGGACATCCTAGGTTTCCTCGGAAATATTCTAGTAAATAGCGCAGTTGTCAATCCTGCCTGCGTACTCTGTCAGTTAGCAGGCATGACTATAGGTAATCTGACGCTAGGACCAATCAAGTTATTACGCTCCACAAAGCATCCCGGCCGCGTTTTTATTCCTTTTAATAACACATAGGTTAATTGGAGATATCTCGTTTCTTTATTCCCATATACTTGACGGGCAAGTAGAACTGGCCATATTCTGGAAACATCAAGTTTAGGAATTTTGTACATGCTTCAATTAAATCTAGTTTAAAACTACTTCAACCTTTGAGCCAGATATTAATTACTAATAATAAAATTATTATTACTTACTCATGAAAACTTTGGATATTAGTAAGTTGTTTACAAAAAGCAATTTATGTATGTTTACAAAATGCAATTTTACTTAATCGTAAAATGGGTTCCTTATACTGCATCTAAAAGTGGTAGGTATAATATAAAAGGTTTTGAGGTGAATGTCATATGAAAGCTTTCATGTGCCGTGTCATAACAACACTTCGCGGTCTGATAACGCGGTGTGACGTCACTGACTTCGCATTTTAATCATAGATTTTGCCGGTAATACGATGTATATAACCACAGATCCGAGAAGGTTTTCTGTGTATCTTCTAATACATAAAATTCTCGCTTCACAGTGTTTTTAACCAAACACCTACGAAACGGCTTGACCGATTTTTATGAAATTTTGTATAAATTTTGAATAAATGGCAAATCAACGTTTGCTAGGTCAGCTAGTATGAGAGTATAATTACGTAAAGAATATGCAAAAAAAGATTAAAAAAAATACATTGGGTATTATTCTAAAATAAGAAAATGTCATCGTTATTTTTGAAGTGTCAGTTTTACCGGTTACATCATCAATTAACTTATTTTGACCCGAGGAGCGTTTGAAACAATTTGCATGTCGCCATAAACACTTGTTTTGAACGAAACACTTTAATTAACAGTCGCCTCGGGATCAACGTCGTATAATCGCGAAATGTTTTAATCGCCACTAATTGTCACGGCTCGCGAAGTGTTTTGCGGGGGTTAAAAGGTCTCTACACAATAGCCGGTACATAATATTATTTGCTTCATAATAAGTCTCGTGTTTTCGCTCGTTCACCGTCACTATTGTCAAGACCGAAGCCTTTTCTTACGGCAACTGCCAACTACACAGAGAACATCTACTAGTACGAGTAGAAGTGTCTAAAAAATTTTATATACAACCTTTTATAAGTTTTATCCATATTCTTCCAGCACCAGACCCTGTTAATTATATCTAGCACCAAGGTACTGGTCAAGAGGGATCACACGAGACCAAACTCGATAGGGTTGTGTCGTCTAACTACAGAGTTCCTATCCTTTGAATTCCTTCTTGTCATAATAAACTCGCCGGCATATTTAGCGGAACATAAAAAAAGGTCCATAATTAAAAAAATATGGTTTTATTTTAAAATCTACTTACTACACTTCTTTTGTTATTTAAAGTTTTATTTGTTTTTACTTAAAATGAGATCACATTAAGAATAGATTTTGCGAGTAAAGGCTATTTGTGAAAAATGGTACATTTTTGAACTTTTCATGTAACCTGGAAAAGTGAAATTTAATATTAAAATTACAATTAATTAAATTAGAAAAATGGTGATTAATATCGCGTATTTCCTCCACGTGCTCTTATTAAAGTTTCTACCCGTTTAGGCATACTGAGAATGATGTAATCGATGGTCTCCTGGGATAGTCTCCGCCATTCCTCAACTACGGCGATTCACTGTTCTCCCACGTTGGCAGGAGCTGGAATTCTGGACTTAACTTTTCTTTTCAGCAAGTCCCAAACGTGCTCTATTGGGTTCATATCCGGTGATCTCGCCGGCCACTCCATAACAGTGATATTCATATCATTAAGATAAGCTTGAGTTACCCGAGCGGTATGCGGCAGAGCATTATCCTGCATAAAAACAAAATCGTCACCGATATATGGGGCAAACGGTACGACATTTTCTTCTAAAACTTCTCTGATATAGTGGTCTGCAGTCAGACTCCCTCTGTCAATCACTACCAAGTCTGTGCGAGCTCCCAAACAAATGCCCGCCCAAACCATTATTGATCCACCACCGTATGCAACTGTAGTTTCAAAATTTGTGTGAATGTATCGTTCTCCTTTGCGTCTGTATATTCTTTGCCTGCCGTCAATTTGATTTAAGAGAATTCTGCACTCATCACTAAACAATACCTTACTCCATTGGTCCGCGTTCCAAAGTCGATGTTCCAGAGCAAAAGTTAACCTGTTTCTACGATGATTTACCTCGAGCCTTGGAGCCTTGGCGGGCACAAATGAACCCAAACCAGCTTCTTCGAGCCTTCTTCGTACCGTACGCTCACTTACGGTTACACCCCGCACTGCTTCTAACTCATGTTGGGCTTGGACGGCCGTCAAACGGGGGTTCCTACGTACACGAAGCCGAATGAAACGATCATCCCTACTCGAAGTGCGTCTTTTTCTGCCTTGTCCTGCTCTTCTCACATAAGTACCAGCCTCCCTGAACCGTTGGATACTGCGATGGATCGTTGAAACTGGTCGACGAAGATCTCTGGATATCACTCTGTAGGTTAGACCATTTCTTCGCATTTCGAGTGCCCTGGCAATCTCCGTTGGGGCTAAGTCAGGCATAATTCAGTCATCAACTCCAGAAAGATACGCGATTAAAAAAAACTAACAAAAAACAGTATTTCAATGAAATTTTAAATCAAACTCAGAAGGAAGAAATACTCGAAGTTCGCTCCAGATAAGGTGTATTTGAATAAAATTAAAACAATTGCATAAAATGTGATGTTCAGTTGTTTTCTTAATTTGAAAATATTTCTTTTTAAATTAAATAACGTATAAACCAGCCAGAAACTTTATATGATACTGATATCAAACCTTTTTTTTATGTTCCGCTAAATATGCCGGCGAGTTTAGTTTCGTTGTAAATAAAGTAGTTCCATCATGTTAGTGTAAGTGGCACTGCCGTTCTAATATGATATAAAATAAATAAATAAGTAAATAATAGTTCAATCTGTAACCAGGAAGTTGATCAAATTTAACTTGAAAGATTTGATCACAGACAAACAAACAAACGAACAAACATTAATATCGGGACAGGTAAAACTAATTGAAGCTTGTATAATAACCGCCTATGGAAAAAGTATGTAACGTTTTATTAATTCTGTCGGGTTACGCTTTAATTCCATTTTTTAGATGTATTCCCAAAAGACCACAATTGTTATGTCTCCTCCCACAATTAAGAGGAATAAAAATAATGACATCATGCGCTATAAACTTTAAACCGTTTAAAATACTGAGCGTGGCGAAAATATTGCATAGTGAACATTTTATAACATAAAATGCACACGTAAAAAATACCATTCATCGATAGTAGGGTTAAAAAAGTTATACGTTCTAAAGACGGATTAAATAACTCTGAATTAGTCACATTTATAATTTCTTGTATAAATCTGTATTAACTATTTGCAGGCAAAAATACTATATTACGATCGATGTTATTAAAAAACATAAATGGGATTAAATTTTCTCATTGGATCTCTATCAATAGCGAACGGAACCTAATGTTTTTGCCATTGACCATTGAATATAGACTAACTGAAAATCTATGCAAATTTTTTACCATTCTTCTTAGCTCACTTTTCATTGTTGTAGCACACGAATTTAACTCGGTTTTTCTTCTGTATCTATTAACGGCATTTAACAAATTAAGACTGATTGACGTAGGACTAGATTTGACGTAAGGTATTTAATATTTTTGGCAGCCGGCACAATTTTATTTAGAGGCAATCTTCCAATCTATTCCAAATGTGTACTAATGCAATAAGGGGGTATCATAAAGGTAGAAGAAATGATAAAGGAGTCAATATCCAAATGATACGGGTCGGGTAAACCATTGACCTTACGAATTAAAATAAATATTATTAGTAAAGTACAATCAGGTGAATATGTTTACACACCTGACAGTAGATTATTAACTTTTAGCACGTTGGCCGCATACTGTGAATGGGTTAATTCACGCCCGCATAAGTACATATTTGTAAGTTGTAACCAACGCCAACGGCTGCGCGAGCGTCACCTACAAGCGAACTGTGCTGCGTGGGGTCAGCTTGTATGCATAATGTTAACATTCCCAAAGACAATTGGTAGCGCCAGCTGTACAGTGCTAGCAACTCTATTACTGCACTCCACTATTTGCTCTATGGCGAAAATGTAAAATATGTATCCCCTTCTATAGTTTTATTGCCAATGTCAAAGCACGGGCGCATGACTGGAGATCAATCCCCAGTAAATAAGTCAGGGATAAACTTCACCCCGCAATTTCAAGTGTCAACTTAATATGCTTGCGTAATTATTTTGATAAAACCACAGTGAATTACTAAACCTACCTACAGATATCAAATAGGCTAGCGTTCTGACTTTGATATGTCCCGAAGGATATGTCTAGGTACGTGAAATGTCAAACGGGTCTAAATTTCTCCTAAGTAAGGAAACTTTGGCCATGCTTTGGGAGTCATTTCCCCTTGTATCACAGGATGAAACCAAGGGATTACGTTTTTATCCCTAGCCCAGTTCATGTTAACATTGCAGACACTAGTGCTCGTGACGTTATAGTCAGTGGTAGTTGATACGTTTTCAATATTCAGAAACTTCATCCATGCAAGTTGAACCCGTTAGCTCTCAGACGCCTGCCTCTCGAATGCCTGACACACACATCTGACTTCTCGGTGTTAGGCAAGATGCATTTGTGGCGGCTATATAGCACTTGAGGAAACATAGTGAGGGAGTTCTCCATGTAAATCTCAGCTAAAGCATGCATGCTATTCTTCAAATTTCAAAATATGTTGCAACAAATAGCGCTCTGATGGGCTATGGTTAAAAGCAAAACCTTTTCATACTTTTAGAGACCCATATCTAGTACTACGCGTGCCCAAAGAAACTACCTTTTTACGTTTAAATCAATAATATCGATAAGAATTCTTTTTTTTGTGAGGAACTGGTTATAGAACTACGTGATGTACCAAACGTAAGCTTCTTGGCAGCATCAGCGTACAGCGAGTTCTATCGGATGTCCTTTCTTTTAAAAGTTTTAGCTAGTTCCCCGGTCGCGCGACTCCGCTGCAGTCGCGTCGAGCGCGCTCTGCACGTTGGATACACTCGAGAACAACTTGGTGTCACTAATTACTTGGCGAGGCGGCTCATCAACGCAATTGCGCTGCCGAACAATTTCCGTCATTAGTATCCACTTCACTGGGACCGGGCTCCGGCTTCCAACAGAATACATACCATTGTTTATAAGCGAACGCTCGCCGTGTTCCGCTCAGTACAAAACACTGCACGGTTTTCAATCCACGTAGCCGCTAATCTAAATAAAGAACGAGGAGCGTGCGTGCTGTTTATGTTTTCGTGTGTGTTTTTTCGCAACGTGTAGTGGTTGTGGACTGTAGAGCACGCGATTAGATGTGGAAAACCTCGTTTAACACAAATGCAGACTATGAAATGGATAGAAATGGTGCGGCTGGGACCTCCTACGTCACCGGAAAGGTCTTCAACTTTCGACAGCGATAAGGTGAGACCGCTTTATGATACCGTTAGAGAATATGACCTAAGAACTTGAGTAACAAAAAATGAAGAGTTAAATTGTTATTGATCAAATTGACGTTTGAAGTTAACGATTTATACGCCATTCCTTTGTAACAAAAAATAACGTATTTTACGTATGCGTGTTATATCATCGAATAATGATAGAGTATACGTACGAATGATATTATCTCCAAAGGTTAGGATCTTTATTGTGAAATATAGTAAATGAAATACTTATCGGATTTTAAATGACTCCACTGACCTGTTTCAATTGTTTCGTAATGAGTTATGAGACTATTGCCATAAGTTACTTTAAAACTTAATTGTTAATCGCAAAGTTTCGAAAAGTGACCAGAATAGCATCAAGTCTGCCGACATTAATTAGCTTCTATGAATTTTTTGTCGCATTTTTGTCGAAAACCTGTTTATAATCTTATTTTGAATCAAAACTCAAAAACATGATGACAAAAACTTAATGTGTAGGTGTACCTGTTTTTTATATTTGAATACATCCGTATCATTGCTATGGTGGATAAAAGTGATTTTAGATAGGTACTCGTACCTACTGAACCACACATTTATTTTCTGTGATTTATAATCGTAGGAACCCAAAATAATATTTTTTACTTTCAATGTTTTTACTTATTCAGGTATAACTTAACGATGTTTTTTAACGGTTTGATAGTACAAGGTTAAATTTAAAACGTGTGGAAGTAATATGTTTATTTTTAAATATTTCTGTAATTCCAATGACGAATACAAACATCTGCTAGTTAATTATAAATTCAATTTTGAGTCGGTGCAACTTGAAGGCTTTATTTCACAACAATACAAGGCCCTAATTTTTCTCAGATGAAATGGTTGCGTAAATGCGATTAATTTGTAATATAACTAATTAAATTTAAAATTATGGTTAATTAATTAATCGATTAAAATTTCGTATATATGTATTGAGTAAAGATAACGAATTGTGAGATCTAAATCTTTGTCGGGTTAAAATATTGAAGTAGGTGGTACACAGTGTTAAAAGATAATTAAAATGTGGCAGTAGCCTAGGTAGGAATATGTATCTCACAGATACATTTTTAAAATCTCCTAAATACGTAAAATACCTACCTACATGACAGAAAAAAAATACAATAGTCATTAAAAAATACAGAAAGTACCAATAGGTGCTTTCATACCGATTACCGAAGTTTAATAATATGTTTATATATAACGTAGTTTAACATGTTTATATTGATGGGTAAGATAATCTAAATTTTGATTGCTTCTTATTGATACGTAGATAATTTAAATCATAATCATAAATGCTGTGATAATGATAACAGTAAATTAAGATAATGTTAGGTGAATCTCGTTCAATTTTAATGAAGTAAGTCAGTCTTTGTCGAGTTCTTGAACAATAGACTCATATACACAAGACTCACTTAAAAATTCCGAAGCCATGTCTGCACCAAAGATCGCTACACGCAGTGAACCAAAATGTTACTGTTCTCATTTTGGACCATGAAATAGAAAATTGTGGAAAAACTACACTATTTGTTGTTTACTGTGTCATTTTGAATACAAAAATGTGGCGAAAAATTGTGCAAAAAGTCATCAAGAATGGTAAAAAACTGGATAAGAGGGATTACAATGCAGCGGTAAAACGCAGTTCAGTATCCTCCATATGCCGCATAGCAACAGTACACTCTATTCTTGAGGTGAGGGATGCTTTTGTATGCACACATCAGATTATGTACAAGTCAACTTCAGAAGTCCATGTACTTATAGCTTTAAAGTTAAAACGGTGTGCCAAACCATAAACTGTTAACAATATCAATCTTGAGGCAGCGACCATTAGGTTCAAAATATTTCTATATGTAACACATGCATGCAAATTGCAAGGGATCGTGTTCGAAAATTCTATATAGACTTTTGACGTTGACCGTACGTATAATCAGGATTTATCAAAGACATCGAGTTCGAAAAAATTAATGGGACCACAGAGTTACCTTGCGGCACTCTTGCGTTGAGATAATATTTTGTACCTATGTATTTGCATTGTCTCAAAATTAGGCATTAATTTTATAAGAACGTATATTTCCAAACTTCTTGTGCAGCTTTTTTGTATATCTTGCAAAATAGATACGAACAAGAAATATTATGTGTGTACCTACGTACCTAAACAAACTTTATTTTCAGGTAGTTTTAATATTAATATTGTTAATTAAAATATTCTCATATTGCGTATGGCCACGCGAAAAGATCTCTGCACTATTGGTAGTTTATCATTCATGTTTTATCTATGTATTATGTGATACATTGTCTTGTATGATAGGTACTGTCTTCTAAACAAGCTTGCGTACAATTTTATTATAATAAATACCTTATTTACCTACCTGTAGTTATTTACGGCGTCGTCGCCTACATTAAATTGCTCCTATGTCAGCATATGTCAATAAAGATGCTATTACTTATATGTATGGATTTTATGATATTAATTATACACATCATGCCTTATATAAAATGTGTAGGTACGTCGATGTGTCATGAATAGGTATTTTTCTATTTTTACATATTTTAGCGTGTCCAAGTCCAAAATTAGGCATGTGAATGGATTACTTTATCTTCATGTATTAATAAAGGTAAAGCCTGACCAGAAAAATAAAAAAAAACCTGCTCTGAGGGTGCCACATCTGCAGGTTACATTTGCCAAATAAAATAAACTAGTTCTAGTTTTTTCCGCAATATGGCGTCTTATTTATTTTTCTGGTCAGGCTTTAAAATGTTTTTGCTACCTTTTCCCACCTTAGGTATAGCTATATCCGCTATATCCTAAATGAACTCGTCCACGATACAATTTAGTTTTTTGTAGTACAGAATTACATATTTGTAGATGCGCAAGAGCACGCTATGCTCGCCGCCGATGTTGAATGTGCACTGTAGTGATCGGGAATGCATCATTTCATTAGTTTGGTTGTTTTTATTCATACCTTTCAGTCCCATCATTCGAGTACCAAGACTCTTCAATCCATGTAAATACTCGGGACCATTCCTAACCTATTTGAATATAAAAAAGTGATTCCAACGTTAGATGCATCTGGCAATGTTTAGGGTTGAGCATGGACATTCGCCCAACCGTTATCAATGACAGATCTTCTTAACTCAATTTAACTTCCTTAGTCATTACCATTTCTTTTTGCATCACATAAGTACCCGGCCCGGTTGCTTTACCAAATTTTAACAGACACGTAATTGTTAAAAATGACGCTACTTAACAAAATGTTATAGAAAATGCCATGTTTAACAGTTACATAGTGTTCAAGTTTCTTGAAGCAGCTGCAGGCCTTAATTCTATTAAGCATGGTGCACAAATGTCAATAAATAGAGCCTCTTCACATTTCAGTCTTATTAGGTAGAGTGCACACAGAATTGTAGACACGGTACGAATGTTTTGATGTTTCCGTGTCTCGTTTGTTATGATGCTCGCAGACAGTTTTAGTATCATCTAACTGCCTATAGATTGTCTAATCTATAAATGCCTCTCCACGTGTTTACGCCGTTTGACCTTAAAATAATAATGTAGTAGAGGGAGTTCATTTTTAAATTAGACGATCTATACCTACTGGGGCCGTACTACCATCTCTTAAAGCAGTAAAGCTGCAGTACTGTTTTGACATTTTAATGCGATGTTTGTATGAAAATATTAGGACAGTACTGCAGCATTCCTGCTTTAAGAGATGGTGGTACGGGCACGGCCCCTGGTCTCAACAGGTTTTATGACAACATTGATGCCATCACAAACCAAATGTCTAAGGATTCCGATGGGGCGTGGATTGACTGTTTGTGAGCAATGTATTATTGTTTGTGCACGTCCTAGCAGATGTTTATCAGGAGAGCCAGATTCAAAAAAATCTTAGGGCCTGTTTCACAATCACCAGATAAACTGGATAAATGTATCTGGAGAATATATTTGATGTTGTTATAATTTTTGTATTGGGAATCTGTCAAAATGACAAGTTTATTAGTTAGATAAAGTTTATCTGGCTCTAAGTATTATGATTAATTATTAATTATTATAAATAGAATATTATCATGCTCGTGCCACAGGTAGGTTAATTTGGAGGGCACTGCTCTATACAGAGACGGTGGACAATTTTTTGAAACTGGTTCGATCTGGGAAAGTTAAATTGCCTACCGGTTCTTGGTCGAAAAGCATAATGTGAGAGTACGTATATTTTATTATAGCTCGTAAGCTCGTTCAAGTTGTACTAGTGAACGAAGCTCGTAATAAAAGGTGGCTGGATTGAACAGAAAGTGAATTATTTGTTTATAATAAACGTGGACAATTTCGTAAACGGTAAACTGGTGCCACGTACGCAACCTTCGCAACGCATTTTATGATCAGCAGGGCTATTCTGTTAACTCGATTTCAAGCTTCACTCAGGTGAGATACAAGAAACAGACAGAGGCGGGAAATGAAACCCACTATATCATGTTAAAATTAATATCCTAACAGAATAGCACTTTATATAATTGTAACTCAATCTCTCGTATCATATTATGATACGAGATAGAATTTCATTGTACTCGTATTTATTAATTAATTCAATTCCTTTATACTATAAAATAACAACGCTAAGATTACTGATGTCATTTGTAGTTTTTGCGTTGCATACGTGACAGCAGTTAGGCCGGTCTTACATAAAGCGATGCAAGAATCTTTTACTAGTTGCACTGTCCTATAAATATTGTAATTTGTACAGTCGGCACTCGGCGAATCGAAATTTAGTGGTATACGATTTGGCTAAAATCTCATATTATAAAATATTGGTGATGATGGAATACTGATTTTTAAGGTCATTCTTGAAATTATATTTACTTACTAAAAATAAAATTTTGAAGGATTTTAATATTTTTCATTAGACAGAATATCACACTACTAGCATGCGATGTCACACGCAAGTAACGCCTAGGCTTCATGCAATTTTTTTTTTTTTGAAAATTTACTTCATTATTTAAATGTCTACAACATTGTATTTCTTAGTAGATTTTGTTTACGTAATTGTTTTGTGATCGTAGTGTATAATAAAATACTAAAATAAATAATCGAGTCGGATTCTTGCATCGCCTCGCACATGGTGTCACGATATACACATTGTTCGGCGGGTGTGTCGCGCGCGGTGTTTAAGTGCGCTCGTGTGTAATGTGTATTGTGTGCTGTGTGTAATGTGTTTTGTGTGCTGTGTGTCAGGTGCTGTCGATGAGCGATGAGCTGCGGCGCGCGCTGTACTCGTCGGGCGCGTCCGTCGACATGGAGTTCTCGCCGCCCGACCTCATCGGCACCTCGGAGATATTCACTATGGAGCACCGGTAATACTGAATTTCGAACGTTCTACTGATCGTCTCCAAACGTCCTATTGCAGTGCTAGCATGGGCAAGTGAGCTTTTTCTCCACGAAGAGACAACGGACAAAAATTTATCTCCTTAGAGCGCATGGGTGTAGAAAAATCACCCTTGGTTATAAAACACAGATCCTCTTAAGTCCCTCTGCACATGGCATGAGTGCTGCAGCGGCAGCGGCTTTAAAGATATTGTATTGGAATTCTCAAATATTCAAATTTACTCACGATGTTTTCCTTGATCGCTAAAAAAGTGATAGTGTCCTAAAATACAACTGCGAAATATATACGTCTGTGACGAAGAATGCATTTGTAGAATGCATCTATGACGTATACTAATGTATTCTCTGGTTTTGAACCTCCGACCTGATGATAAGCAATGGTCTGAACCAATGAACTATCACTGCTTACTATCCAGTATATCCAGTATATGCATGGATTCCGGTTTAAAAAACTGCGATAGGCACCATGGGTTTCCGTTCTAAATACCAGTCAAATCGGTTCTAGTAAAATAACACTTTGACCTTTCGTTGGTACCGTTGCAGAGAGAAGCTGTGCACCGTGCTGCCGGCGCGCGCGCAGGGCTACATGTGGTCGCTGGCGTTCAGCACGAGCCAGCACGGCTTCTCGCTCGCCTCCATGTACCGCAAGATGCAGCGCGTCGACAGCCCCGTGCTGCTCGTCATACAGGACACCGACAACAATGTAAGCCGACCCTTATTAAAAAAAATACATTTACATTTTAAAAAATGCTTTACCATTTAATATTGAATATATTATACTATACTGTTATACTTTGATAGATTTACTGAAGAGAAATGTGTTAGAACTCATTCTTTAAGTCAAGGACTCTATCCTTTAGGCAAAAACTTTACCTACTAGGCCTAATAGACAAGAAATTGGAAAATCGTCTACGTCGATGTATAGTCGGGGAATGAAAAGGTTTGTCACCTTAGTGTCGATTTTTGCTTGCACTAGTAGGGGAGAGTTGGATAATACCGCGCGCCTGACAATTTCGCGCCCTAACATTTCTATAAAACTATTGTAACTATGTGCCAACAGTATTCATAATATCGTTCTACACGCCCCCTCTGACCCGCTCTCGTGCCCCCAGTATCCATCGTCTGTTCAGAGCGGAGATAATCGTGCCGACAGGTTTCCCGCGCATTTCATGTTATTTTGCTCGAGTTTTTGTTAAAAGGTAAGTCAATTATTATATTACATAGAAATATAAAATAAATCCATATTAGAAGTCAAAATACTGTATAATATGATTGCTGAATAATTTTGAAATAATGAGTTAAGTTTCAATATGTTTTTGAAATTATAAAACAAAGTGATTGAGTTTGATAATTCCGCGCTTAGGGCGCGAAATTATCAAGTATGGCAATCAATGGTAATTTTTATTTGCAGAAACGATCTTTCACGAAGACGCTGAAACATTACATTGATGGCTGAACATAAGAAGAAAAGGATATGGGATCCGAATGACATGAAGACTGCAATAGCGACTGCAGGTCACATTAAAACAGCTGCCAGGAACTTTAACGTCCCGGAATCCACCCTCAGGGATCGCTTAAAACTAGGAATAAGTTACAATTCCTCCCATTGGCCAGAAGGCCACATTTTTTGCTGAAGAATAGAGAGAAATATGCCAATTTTACCTACATAATTACATTAATGCCAAAAAAGTTTTATGGCATAACCCCCAGCTACAGTTAAGGAAAAAAGTTAGTGTATTTATATTTATTATGGCTTTATTGATAAATAAAAAGGGATATAATGTTATAGAACTATGTTGAATTAAATAAGATATCACTGTCAAAGTCTTAGAATAGGGTACCTCCTCAGATTTAGTTAAAAGACCACTGGCGCGGTTTTATCAGACCCAGCGCGAAATTAAAAACCACGGGCACGATATTAACAAACCAGATTGATAATACCGCGTTTTTTCATTTTTCAGTAATTTTCTCATATTTTTGTTAATTGTTATATTTTTAATATTTCTTTGCGCCATTTGTTTAGCCAAATAAATACCCTACTAATTATTGTACACTGTTTTATTTTTATTCCAACCCGAGCTTAGTTATACGATTTTTGCCTTAGGGGCACGGTAATATCCGACTCTCCCCTACTGCAAGATTCTATAATGTCAACATACCAAAACAATCGACTAGTGCAAATGAATCTGTTTGAAAATTGACGAACCTTTTCGTTCCCTTACTGTACATACGACGGACGTTCACTGCTTCAGACGAACGCACTTCTATAGAGTCTGTTCCGCGGACTTCCACTGGTTTTGCATTTAATGAACTTCTACAACGAATTTTGAAGTGGAATTTTTGGTTTGGTTTGGAGGAGAACTGAAGTTATTTAAAGAGTTTTAATTTGACTAGATCAAGTTGTAAGTAGTGAAAACTGCAAGCTTTTGTGTTTTAAATTCAGTCTTGTTTGTTTAATGTTATAGGTAGCTTACCTTATTCTCAATATACCCATTGCGATACTACCTACCAAATGATATTCCTTAATACATATTCTATTATCTACGTAACTACGTGTGAAAAACTCGGAAATCGTCAATTTTGCAATGCAAATGTTTTAAGAGAAGTGCAATTTAAAATACGAGTAGCATTCGTCCACAAGTCGTCTCTATTTATTACTAACTATACTTTTTGCGACAATAGTCAATACATTCGTTAACAAATAGTCATGGTCTTTCGCATTTTCTTAACTGGAGCAAAATTATACTAAAGCAGAATGCAGTCTTGTTATGTTAAGCTAATTAGGCAAAAGTATGTTATGGTACATTTTAAAGTCCATTCTTCAGTCTTGTATTTTCCGTAATAGTTTTTTTTGTGGTTGGATTGCAATTGTTTAACAAACATATGACGCTTGCTAGCAGGTGATTCGGTTCGACGGTCGAATTTATTGTTCTAGAATCCTACATTTTTCTGCATATTTTTTTGGGTTTTACATATCCCGTTATTGTTTAAAGGAGACAATGACAATACATGATTTTTTGTGTAACTTTAACCGTTTACGCAGCTCATGCAACGTGAGCTTTCCAAAAGGAACATTTTTTTTTCGTTTTTTCATTGATGCCACATAAGCATTTTCATTTCTCTCAAGGGAGAGAAAGTAGTATGAAAATCCTTTCCGGCCCAAGGGCAAATTTTTTTGGGTCTCGTGTCTTGGAATGCTCGCTATGCTCAGCATTCAAATTTGACACTCGTCCCAAAAATCCACTTTGCGCCCTTGCATAACAAATAACTATTTCATTTCGCAGCTACTGCTACTGTACGGCTACTAGCCAGTAGTTCCTGAGATTTTAATGTACTGAAAAGGTTTTCTTCCCAGACATTTATATTTTCTTAAATTTTGTTTTATTTACAACGTCTATAATGTTTGGGTGTGCAGCAGGTAATTTCTTTTGAAACAATTAAACGAAACATTATGATTGTTGTTTTTATAGGTAATCAGACTTAGAATAATAAGACTTTTTAATAAACTCATTTTTCATGCTGTTGATACTTTAATTATAAATTAAATTAGATTTAGAGATTTATTAAAAGATAAATTAAATTTAGAGAAAACCTTTTATCTTGCTAGCAGCTTCCTAATAGTCTTTTGATGATTATTATTTATTTCATCAAACATTATATCGGAATATCAATTAAGTAGGTTTGGAAGTTCCTCCAAATACAGAAAAATAAATGTAATAAACTCTTCAATTTTCTCAATCAGACTGATACCTATTTCTTTAAAAGTTCATATACATTCTAGTATTTTCTTTATTTCTTAACGAATCATATAAAACCTAATTATTTAGCTATTTA
Source organism: Coenonympha glycerion (assembly GCA_963855885.1). Classification (NCBI taxonomy): domain Eukaryota; kingdom Metazoa; phylum Arthropoda; class Insecta; order Lepidoptera; family Nymphalidae; genus Coenonympha; species Coenonympha glycerion. Next base: position 12,232,876 of record OY979630.1, on the reverse strand, counting down.
CATAAACTCGCCGGCATATTTAGCGGAACATAAAAAAAAGGTCCATAATTAAAAAAATATGGTTTTATTTTAAAATCTACTTACTACACTTCTTTTGTTATTTAAAATTTCATTTGTTTTTACTTAAAATGAGATCACATTAAGAACAGATTTTGCGAGTAAAGGCTTTTTGTGAAAAATGGTACATTTTTGAACTTTTCATGTAACCTGGAAAAGTGAAATTTAATATTAAAATTACAATTAATTAAATTAGAAAAATGGTGATTAATATCGCGTATTTCCTCCACGTGCTCTTATTAAAGTTTCTACCCGTCTAGGCATACTGAGAATGATGTTATCGATGGTCTCCTGGGATAGTCTCCGCCATTCCTCAACTACGGCGATTCGCAGTTCTCCCACGTTGGCAGGAGCTGGAATTCTGAACTTAACTTTTCTTTTCAGCAAGTCCCAAACGTGCTCTATTGGGTTCATATCCGGTGATCTCGCCGGCCACTCCATAACAGTGATATTCATATCATTAAGATAAGCTTGAGTTACCCGAGCGGTATGCGTCAGAGCATTATCCTGCATAAAAACCGATATATGGGGCAAACGGTACGACATTTTCTTCTAAAACTTCTCTGATATAGCGGTCTGCAGTCAGACTCCCTCTGTCAATCACTACCAAGTCTGTGCGAGCTCCCAAACAAATGCCCGCCCAAACCATTATTGATCCACCACCGTAGGCAACTGTAGTTTCAAAATTTGTCTGAATGTATCGTTCTCCTTTGCGTCTGTATATTCTTTGCCTGCCGTCAATTTGATTTAAGAGAATTCTGCACTCATCACTAAACAATACCTTACTCCATTGGTCCGCGTTTCAAAGTCGATGTTCCTGAGCAAAAGTTAACCTGTTTCTACGATGATTTACCTCGAGCCTTGGAGCCTTGGCGGGCACAAATGAACCCAAACCAGCTTCTTCGAGCCTTCTTCGTACCGTACGCTCACTTACGGTTACACCCCGCACTGCTTCTAAGTCATGTCGGGCTTGGACGGCCGTCAAACGGGGGTTCCTACGTACACGAAGCCGAATGAAACGATCATCCCTACTCGAAGTGCGTCTTTTTCTGCCTTGTCCTGCTCTTCTCACATAAGTACCGGTCTCCCTGAACCGTTGGATACTGCGATGGATCGTTGAAACTGGTCGACGAAGATCTCTGGATATCACTCTGTAGGTTTGACCATTTCTTCGCATTTCGAGTGCCCTGGCAATCTCCGTTGGGGCTAAGTCAGGCATAATTCAGTCATCAACTCCAGAAAGATACGCGATTAAAAAAAACTAACAAAAAACAGTATTTCAATGAAATTTTAAATCAAACTCAGAAGGAAGAAATACTCGAAGTTCGCTCCAGATAAGGTGTATTTGAATAAAATTAAAACAATTGCATAAATTGTGATGTTCAGTTGTTTTCTTAATTTGAAAATATTTCTTTTTAAATTAAATAACGTATAAACCAGCCAGCAACTTTATATGATACTGATATCAAACCTTTTTTTTATGTTCCGCTAAATATGCCGGCGAGTTTATTTTATAGTTTGTTATGCTAATAAACGCGCCTGTTTTAAAATTTTCCACTACTTGACGCGAAAGGTCAATAGCTGCTGTAATCTAAAAATACCTTTGAGCATATTTACGAGTCCAAAAATAAATAAAATAAAATTTGTGAAGTGTGAGTTGGGCTCGTGCACTGAGGGTTCCGTACTAAAAATACTTTCAAAAACTGGCAAAAAATCAGAATGTTGTATGGGAGCCCCCCTAAAAATTCTTTTTATTTTAACGAACCTGATGCCGTTATCAATATCGAGAAAAAACAAGCAAACAATATAATCAGCCAAGTACGAGTCGGAATTGTGCTGAAGGGTTCCGTACCATTATCTTTAAAAATTACGTTTGTTGTATGGGAGCCGGCCCTTCGATATTTGCTTTATTTTAATTTTATTATTAATTTTTTAACTGAGTAATATTATAATATAATCAAATATTCTGTTTTACAGCCATATAAACATGCATAAATAATATTAAATGCGAATCCATTAGAACAGTATGTATCTATTTATTCATGACAATATTTACTTAGTGCACTTTGATTTATCCTCAAGAGTACTTATGCAATTACTATTTAATCGTTAGCAAAGAATACATATATTATGTAAGCAAAGCTCTACATACATAGTACAATACAGCTGTCGCAAGTAACCACCTTTTATATTTATGTCCCCTTAAATTCTAGTGATGACAATCCAAGCGTCATCAAAATTCTTCGTCTTATCAGCGTCTGCTCTATTCAAGTCAGGCATTCAGAATTTTAGGTATGAATTAGCAAGTGCACGGTGCATGTTTATCCGGGCGGTAACCCAAAGAAATAAGTAGAAATAAGTATCGAGTTAGAAAGCCCTGATGCGACATCAATGATGTCCTATTCAGTCCTAGTTTGAGTCGCTATACAAATTGATTCTGTACCTGTCACCGATATGAATATAGGATGAGCCCATCTCAACATTTTACGTAAGCCCTCTTAATGCAAGAAAATAAAATGGAAAATTCTTTTCAAAAAACCGACTTCAAATGCCACTACAAAGAGTGAAATAATTTTTCAATACAGGTACACCAATTCGAAGTCGGGCAATTCGTACAATCATAGTCCTTCGTATTAATCGCCATCATTTTATTTTTTACTTTTTAGTGGAAAACAACAAATGCACAGGGCATTGAAAAAAAATGCCCAAATTGCTTGAAGTGTGCTTCTAAAACCTGAAGAGTTCCCTCAATTTTTCCGAGATCCTATCATCAGAACCTGACTTGATGGCTATAGTCATTAAGTCAGCATCTGCAAGCAAATGCACTAGTCACTATAAAAAAATATACCCAAATCGCTTCAAGTATATTAGCAAAATTTGAAGAGTTCCCTCGATTTCACCAAGATTCCATGATCAGATCCTGACCTGATGACCATAGGAAAACCTGGAAAATATTACTCTTTCAAACAGTACCCAAATTGTTTCAAGTATCCATATACAATTTGAAGAGTTCCCTCGACTTCTCCAGGATTCCATCATCAGATCCTGACCAAAAAAAAAATGGGACCATCTTGGAAGTATACCCTTTCAAACAAAAAAAGAATTTTCCAAATCGGTTTACGCGTCTTCGAGTAATCGGTGAACATACTTACATAAAAAAAAAGATGCCGACGAATTGAGAACCTCCTCCTTTTTTTTGAAGTCGGTTAAAAATAGCGCCACCTGTAAAATTTCCTGCTAATACCCCACAATATAGCGGAAACCGTGCCTGCGAAAACGCGCGTGCGGACTAATAATAGCAATTATAGTGTTCTGTGGCGTGGACCGCGATCCATAAACAATACTGCGGTCGGCTTATTACTGACACCTTTGGAGTCAAAACAAACATTTTTGACACCAGTAAACTAGCGACGCTTTACGCGGGTCGCCGGGTCCTATGTATATGTCTATTATACCTGTGCTATAAGTGGTCGTCATTGTTCAGGTGTTCGGCGCGCTGACGTCGTGCGCGCTGCGGCCGTCGGAGCACTTCTACGGCACGGGGGAGTCGCTGCTGTTCTCCTTCCAGCGGGTGGAGGACACGCGCCGGCGCTCGCGCTCGCTGCCCGACGAACACCAAAAGGACCACAAGGACGAGAAAGAAGAGAAGAAGGACGAGAAAAAAGACGAAAGCGAAGGTAAGCCTACATTTTTTTCCTTCGGGATATGCCAAGAACAAGTACCAATTTTAACTAAGTTTTAATTGCTCCCAAATTCAGGGCATCTGGAAGAGTTCCTCATTTGTAACGATAAAATGTCCGTCGAATGTTGGTTTCTGTGTATCTTTATATATGTACAGAATAAATAAATAAATACCAAGATATCTTTCCGCGGATTCGGTCACCAGAATCCCGATGTTATCTTGTTAGTTCTTGTACGGTCTATTTCACGCGCTGTGTGCGCCCTACACTAATAATGAGTAATATTACTGCAGTATCAATAATATGTATTTTTTTTTCAGAACAAGCAGTGCCGTTCAAGACCAAATTCAAGTATTGGGGCTGGACTGGTGACAATATGTATTTCATTCGAGGGAGCAATGATAATATTTCTATCGGCGCTGGAGAGTGAGTACCTACAGATTTTACAACCTTCAAACGTCTAAGTTGCTTGAAATTGTCCACTAGTGGAAATTTGTCTGAGTATAAAGAGTTACTAACTTTAAACTCGATACTCTAATTATTTTAAGAATAAAATGTAGACTTTTATGCGTATAAACATGTGAAGATAATACCTACTGCTATTTCCGCAATTTTACTGCCAAGTCTTACTAGCTTTCAAATTGCGAAAACAATTTTTTTGGATTTCTTAGACAGACCAGTTTCGTTCACCTTAAGTAAAATGAAGATGTAATTGTGGTTTACGCTAAGTCGTGCGCTTGTGTGCCCCGCAGCGGCAAGTTCGGGCTGTGGCTGGACGGCGACCTGTACCTGGGCCGCACGCAGCGCTGCACCACGTACGGCAACGAGCCGCTCACCACGCGCGAGGACTTCATCGTCAAGATCATGGAGTGCTGGACCTTCATCTGAGCGCCTCCCCCGCTCGCATGAACAGTAGCTACCGAGTGACGCTTGCGCCAGTCGCCGCTTGACTGCCGCGCCGAGCGGACGTGCGCGCGTGCGCTCTGTCCCTGGGCGACGCGCGTCCAACAAACCTAGTCAATTGTCGTTCGTATGTAAGTTGAGTTCGTCGCGACGGAGGAGGCTGTCCGATAAAACGATTACGTGTCAATTCAATTTATTACTGTGCGTCGTTGTTTAAGAGAATTATTATATTGATTAACAAAAAAAAACTATTTGTAACTATCAAAACTATTATTGTATGACGTTGCGTAGAAGTTTGTATTGGATTAACGAAACATTTATTGTGTTTAGCGGCCGTCTATTGGTGTTGCCCAGTTATTGATGTATTAACGTATTCGAAATCGTTTTTTATAGAACGCATATTATTTTCGCATGTCCGGAGAGGCCGCTCGGTCTTGGCGGGCACTCGTTGACAAATTGAACTGATTTTTATGAAATCTTCTGTGTACATTGTTAGGTCTGAGAATAGGTTGTAAACTTTTTTATATCCCTAATGGCAAAACAACGTTCGCCCGAGAAGCTTGTGTTTATATAAATATCTTTGTTTAAAAGTATATGAAGCAATAGCGAGAAACCAGAGAGAGGCAAACGTAAAGTGGTCTCTCTCTGGCCCCTCGCTATTGTTATATCTGTCTCATGTGTCAAACAGAAAATAAACCAATGGAAAGAGTAGTGTCTAACATTAGGACTAATTTCTTGAAATTAACTCTTTCAAGCAGATTTTGATATAAACATGTGAGTATGACACTGACAATCCCGCAATTTTACTCCATGAGTTTTATTAGCTAACAATTAAAAAAAAATCGAAAAAGAAATTTCAATTTCGCAGTCTAACCGATTTATTATTTATTTTTGCAAAGGGCAAAATCAGTTGATGAAAAGACCAAAGTTAACGTAGAGTCCAAATTATTCTTCGGCCTGACACACAAGGGCCTATTTCACAATCACCAGATAAACCTTATCTTACGAATAAATTTGACATTTTGACAGATTCCCAATACAAATATTGTCACAACATTTCGCTAAATAAAGTCTATCTGGTGACTGTGAGGGCCTAAATATATTCGCTTGATAAAGTTTATCTGGTGATTGTGAAACAGGCCCGAAGTCATGGAGCCGTTCTTGCCAAGAGCCGAGTGGCTGTCGTATAACTCGCATACTACTCACTAGTTTGAAGACACCGTCATTCAGTATATAAGTATTGATATAACTGATACACATTTATTTAGTTTAGTTTACGTAGCGGATGGTATTTCATTGTCGCGTCTGTATTTTAGTGTTAATGTTAAGTTAGTGAGCATAATTTATGTTAGACTTTCACTGTGATTTGATTATTGTGGTTGCATTTGTTGTCGCGTCGAAGCGTTTGTAAAGGTTGATCCAGTTCTAGGTTCCTAAACAGCGTAAGGAAAAACTCGCCACTATAAATTTGGCCGTGGTTTTTTGTTTCAAACAGTTTTTAGATAAAGAGGAGTGTTTCGGTTATTCTCTAAATTTAGCGTGTCTAAGAATAAATTATAATCATAACGGTATTTCTAAAAGGGAATAACACTAGTCTTTAGAAATTGTGCTCTGATTCCTAATTAACATGGTAAAGTCAAAGTCAAATATACTTTTTATTTCATATGGGCCTAACTTCCGGGCATTAATGAAGTCATTTTATTGTACAATACACTGAGAAAAAGCCTACAAGAAACTGAGCCAGGTATTTTTATTTTACCACAATTTTTGACACCAATGACGCTAAGTAAAATCACAGCAATTCACTATCACTCCCAAGGGCTTGTGTCACCAATATAGTCCTTAATATTATATAGTAGGTATGCCTTTTTAATGAGTTTCTAATATCATTTTATTTTATAATAATGATTAAAGTTAGGAAACAAGAATTGGATCACCCATTATGTAATGACTATTTGATATGGTATTTCTTGGTAATCGACCGGTTTGGTTACGAGTTATCACTTGATTATAATCATTATTATTGCTTAGTGAGAATGTTCATTAGACGAGTACATTTTCAATAATTTTACGATTGTTTTATGAATACACATACAAACATGAAACTTCGTCGTGTAACGCTTCAGTACAGAGTGATACAATGAGTAGCTGATACAATAACATTATTATTATTAGTAAAAAAATTATATAGTTAGAGCTTGATGAATGTAATCGTCATTGTGCATAGTAATTGTGTCACTTAGCATGATGTTACTCAGATTATATCTGGTCATATTGTTATTTATTGAGCATATTTTAGTATACTATTATTATTGTAACTAACGAAGACGATGGTTGTTGAAGATTTAGCTCGCACATATTGAGTATTGAGCTGTTTTTTTCTTCGTGGGCGTATATTATGATTTTCGTATAAATAAATAATTAAGTTATAATAAAAGTGCAATACGATTCATGATAATTTTTGTTTAAATTTTAATATTTTATGATTTAAATTATTATGACTGAACTCAACAATTAAGTTTTCAGGCCAGTCGATATGTACGAAAACATAAAAAGATTACAATCGCTTGGATGCATATGATCTGTATTTGAGATTCATACCTACATTGTTCAGTCTTATATGATAACTGATAAAATCTGTACGGAATAACAGCAAGTTTTTACTGTTATTTAAGAAAAAAAGTTTTTTTAATAATAAACGCTAATCGATTTTCTCAGTACCATTCCAACAATGTAAGAATCATAATAAAATAGAATCGAGATCCTTAAACACATTATATTCCGTAATTGCCAGAGTAAGTTGAATAAGTTGTCATAATAATATAAAGTAGGATTCCGCATTTTATTTGCCAAATTAATAATCTTATAATCATTATATTAATAAATTACTGCAATAGGTTTCTTCGAGGTACTAAAGTTGTTTATTTTTAACGTGGCTACCTATGTGAATAATGAATACTATACATATGAGATTAGCGACATATATTTTTGTGTTATATTAATTAATATTAACATACTAGGAAATACTGAAGCAAGCCAAAAGGAAACGTGAAGCTATTGCTGAGTATAATATACCTAACCTATCGCGAGTATTTATGTCCATGCAAAAATATTATTGTAATAATTATTGTTAATGATTTTTCATCAAAGACTAGAAATGAAAAATTAGTTTCGGAAATTATCAACATAATATTTAAATGTTACAAAATATATTTAATCACTAATGACTTGTTAAGTAGCAGTGAGATGTTTAATATTTATTTATTCTCTTTGTTTCCATTCTTCAAATAATACCTAATTGATTGATGCTGTAGCTGTATTGCGTTTTGGTGATCTATTATGTAATTTCTAAGTTGTTAAAAATGTAAATCAAGCCATAATAACTGAGAATATATTCTTTTGATGAAATTAAACTGCTTTTATTTGTTGTAAACCTGTATATATTCTTATTTTGTTTAATATACATATAACAAAGTTTGATCTCTGGTCAATCACATTCCTCTAAACATATTGTGTTAGCACTTGAACTTTATAAACCAGTGTATAAGCAATCATGCAGCGTGCAAGTGGTCACCAACGGGATAACACAACCACCATTACCATTGATTTAAAAACTAAGGATTTCGCGTCAGCGCTAAAACGTGTTCGAACCAAATGAAATCCAAAACGCGAAGAGTTCCTAACGTACTCAAGCAAAATTAGGCTGTTTAATAATAGTTTAAGACAAAAATTACAATGTTTTTGTTGTTTCGTACACCTTGAATGCATTGATTTATAAACTAAGGATTTGGGGTCAGCGCTAAAAAGCTTCCGAACCGAATGACATACAAAACGCCAAAAGACATACAATCACACTTCAGACTCTACTCTACTCACTAAATATGTTTTAGTTTGTTAAAAATACACATGTACCCTCCATACCATACCATGTATTTATATAGGTTTTCTCGGGACACTATTCATGAATTTTGTATTACACTTGTTGTCCATAGATTTTAAGCCAATTTTTACACTCCTTATACATAGGATTTGTTTATATATTTTTAAGTTAAATCATGCATTGCATTTAACTTAGAACTAGTTAGCTTATTTGGTAGTAAAAAACAGCTAACTTCAAACTTATAACATTATTATTATGATTGTTTATACAACTACCCTCAAAAAATCACACTATGTGAGACAAGTATCAAGATCTAGTATCTGGAACGGTTACTGTAGTTATTATGGTCATTGTACCCTCTATGGCCTCCTTGCCTATCTCTATCACTCTGTCTGTCATATGGGTGAAAACGTCTGTTGTTGCGACGGTCATTTCTAGAGCCATAGTCATTCCGGCGACCAGAAGCATGCCAGAAGTTCTCCATTATAGGAGGGGTGGAAGCGTCTCTGTTGAAAACTTTCATGTATTCTTCATCATTTTCTGTATAGCGATTTTTTAACTCCTCTTCACATTTGGCTAAAAATTCTTTGTCATCTTCGGATAATACACTGTCCATATTAATTTTGGAATACGGGGTATTTTATGAGCGAGTTTGTAACTGAAATGGAAAAATACACAATAATAATATATATAATAAAATAGCCTAAATATTATGTCAGGAAAATTCGCTGCAGCAATAAATAGCAAATTCTGGTACAAAATATGGAAATGCTCCCAAGTACAGCTGAGATCACTGTTTGTGAATTATGCTTCACTTGTAATCATTATTGTGGATTCATGGGGCAAAAGGAGATTTGAACCAGAAAAGGGTTCTCAATATATTTAATGATTTAGAAATAACAAAAAAAAAAATAGTAATAAATAAAGCATCTGTCTTTTGTGATTTATCAATTCACTAATTATTATAATATCAAAGCTGCTATCATTGTGTTAAAGTATGTTGATATAAATTGATCCCAAAAATGATTTTACAACTAAACCCTTTAAGATGGTTATCTGCATAAGCCACATTGATTAAAGTCGAGTTTGATAAACACACACCAGTGTAGTTAAAGCAACAATTCAGACAGACACCACATCACAACCCCCAACAACATTATCACAAACAACAAAATTGATTCAGATAATATTTACAATTTTCACTAATCAAGGTTGTCAATATTAAGGTGAAAAATTGTTGAACTGTTGTTGGACCTTCATTTTTAAACATCCAACCAACAAACGCTCCACACTCTGGACAGAAACATGGTTTCATAATGTGGTCAGGAAACCATAGATCATCATCTTCCCACTGTAATTACAGTAATGGTATTGTTATTGTCGTCAGCATTGTGCAAAGTTGTTTGACAGAAGTACACGTTTTGGAATAAAACTACTAGTTTGTAGTTGTAGATAAAATGATAAGTAAAAGGTAATGGTATTACATATGTTACATAATATATACTTACATCCCCTTCTGCGTGGCAACTGGATTCACTCGAAGTTATAACGGGGTATCGCATAAATATGTCGTGTACTAGCAGTTGAACCAGCACTTCTTGTTTATTAAATACGGTGTCATTAAAAGAATATTGAGCAGCGGCGCTAGCCTTCGCTATGATATTATGAGATCTCAATATTTCAGTTCCACATTCCCGACACAAGATATTAGCCGAAATGTCTGAAAGAAAGTAATTCTGATGATGAAGAGGAATGATGATAAAACTTTTTACCAATTGTTTGGTCTTTGGATCTTACCAGTACTATTAGCTTTAACAACACGAAAATGTGCCTCAACAGAACACCAACTAACGAAAAGAAATATAAAAAACTTTCTAAACATTACAGTTTTATAATTTCTTTAAAAATTTGATACTTATTCGCCAATCGCCATGCAAAGAGTATATAATCACTACGTTTTAAGAGACGGAACTTAGAACAATAAGTTTTTTTCACCAATTCCTAACCTTCTTTAGCCAACCTTCTAAAATAGGTAACATTGCTACCAACCGATGAACTTCCCTGAGTAGCATAGACTAAAGACTAACTTCGTAGTCTCTGTCAAATAGGGATGTGCAACGTATCAAGGGATGTGACACTTATCGATATTTAGGGTTTTGTCGATATCGATAAATTATTCATACCTACTTACCTACATATTATCTTCAGAATTGCACGAAGATGAAATAGGAAAATTAAACAAAATTATCAGTTGATTAATCTTTATTAACGTGAAATCAACGGGTCTGCCCGCGAAATTCAAAATTTTCGTTGTTTTTTGCAATTTGTACGCTAATTAGACATGATAGGCTTATGGCAATCAATTCGCGAGAATGTCAGTATCATCTTTACATGGTTATATCAAAATCTTTGCATAAAAATGTGTATCCTAGGAAATTAGTCCGAGTATCGAGTTTTATGTAAGTAACTCGCAAATCTCAGACTAATTTCTTTAACTCGACACTTTCGAGCAGAGATTTTTATATAAACACGTGAAGAAGATATTGAGATTATCGCAATTTGACGGCCATAAGCCTATTATGTCTTATTAGCTTAAAAATCGCGAAAAACCACGAAAAATTTGAATTTCGCGGGCACACCCGTGGTGTGCTCCTTAAATTTACGCCCATACCTGCCAAGTTCATATTATTACAAAAAAATACTGATGTTGTCTTGTGATAATTTTATTGCTTTTTCTTTATTTGAAAGAACTTCACCAGATCTCTTTACAGGTCTCGCAGGTGTCTTTTCTGAAAGAATAAAATGTAAATTATAAATAACATTTGCAATTGATAATTATTATTGGTAAATTGCTTGAAATGTACATAAATATTTAAAATATATATCAGGACACACATGGGGTACTAAATAACTGATAAATATACCTAACTAGTTGGACTATGCTCGGTATTTTTTTTGTTTAATTTTCTAAAAATGAATCTTAGCTAGATCGATTATCACCCCCGAAAACCTCTGTATATTAAATTTCATGAAAATCGTTCTAGCCATTTCCGAGATTCAGATTATATACATACAAGCAATTCTTGTATACATTTATATTGCTCTTTAAAAGGTATAAGATATTTGATACACATAAATACAATATATTGAAAAACACCAGACACTAGAAAACATTCATGCTCACCACACAAATATTTTCAAGTAGTGGGAATCAAAGTGCAATCCTGACATGTGCTTTGGAAGAGGATAGACTGGTGCACTATTAATCATCATCCATTCAAATACTTAAAACTTGGTGCAATTTAAAAGATAATATGATAAATTTGGACCTGTTAGGTGGGGTTGGGACCACAGAGCAGGACAATTTCTGCGAAATCAACTTTCTAAACCTTTAAACAAATGTATAAAATACACACCAATTTGAGGCAGCTCCCCAGGACTACTTTTTTGTTGGCTTGTAGATGGCACTGCTTCTGGGAGGTGTTCTGAAATAATCAACACATACATATATTAATAATATTATTTAATGTATATTACTTTGAAATATCTGAGAGAATAATATTGTTACAATAGAATAACATCATAACAGGCACTAATTCTTCAAACAACACTATTGTAAAGACTGAAATACAATTGCACAGAGCAAAGGGGAAAAACCCGGTATCTTATATCTTAATCTATATATAATTCATGAGGACGCACCCCATTCCTTCAAAATCGCTTGTATTTCATGCGATTGTAATGGTAAAAATGGTATGGTAAAAGGTAGGAATGGGGCAAGTCTTCGTGGATTGAACTAACTATACATATATAAATATATGTATAGTGATAGTGATGAAAAAATTTGTTGGCTCGAATTTTATATTATTTGACCTTTCCTTTTCTTACCTTTAGGCTCTGTAGGCAGATACAGTTGTAAGGGTAATTCCTTCAATTGTCTGTCAGTTAGAGGCGAGGCAGCTAAATTTAAAGTTGGTATTTGGTTTCAAAGTGGTTTAGCACACACATTTCGCTTCTTGTTAAGTTTTTCTATTGATCCTCTTTACCAACTACTTTTACCCATTCCCGACACCTGGAATGTAAAAATTATGAGATGCAAACAATTGAAAGAGAGTGGAAGGTTAAGGACCAGGCTGCGCAATAATCTCTTGGTGCACATTGTCATGACCGCTGTTCATTATTATTAAGAAGAGTCACAAAAAATGATTGTTCTAATATAAAGTTTTTATCATTATTAATAATGAGAGCAATAGGAAATCCTCTGTAAATATCCTGTGACGATATTTCAATATTCATCTGGAACAGCTAGGACATACAGTACAGTGCAGATTATTCACTTCACATTGACTTAAATACTAAAAACAAAGGATAGATCATAATTACTGTAATGACAGTATCACTCACCGGTTTCGTTCTAGTGGAAATGATGAAAAAAGCAAGCGGCTTTCATCATGTCACTCTTTGATCCCACAAATCTCACAGGTTCTGTGACCTTTACTGGTTTCATCATAATAAAGTACAGCTAACTATCTATTTACACTAATTATTATATACACTAATTATTAATTAAACTAACTAATTGATTCCAATATCTCGTTCATACATAACAAACACTAACTAATAGAGTCCAATATCTCGTTTTATCTAAATCACTAAAGAGTCAACCCTCGTGCACTATGCGTGAGGAATCGGAGGAACAATGGCTCAACACGACGAATGACGATAAACGGCGAGTCACACACATTTAATTATGATGAAATTTCGAACGTAAAAACTAAAAACAACAAAATACAAACAGCAATCAACTCAAACTTCTCATCAGAAATGGCAGCTGACAAATGGCGGCCGACATATTGAATTCATGCTAGTGGTGGTCAATGTTGGTCAATTGTCAATTCTGGCATAATTTCTGAATGTTGGCTAAAAAAGGTTAGGAATTTCATACAAGGAACCTTGTTCCGGAGTTTCTCGAGACTGTCGCCATGAAGATCACAGATCACTATATTTGATGAAGATGAAAGTTGCCATAGAGCGGTTCCTGGTCTATGGCCATAGGGCATAGAGTAGGTTAAAAGTTGCAACTTGCAACCACCACGCAACCACAGACCAGGAACCGAAACTTGCAAGCCAGCACAGACCACCAAAGAGTAGGTACATAATCACGGCAGAGGCACAGAATCAGAATGGCAGATGATGACAGAAGTCAAAACCAGTGTGACCGCTTGAAAATCGGTAAATCTGCCAAACACGCAAAAAAAAACATCCACGTTTTGTCGACTCAAGACAAAAGTTTCTAGCTTAGTGTGGTAATCAAACGCCTGCTGATGCAATACTGATTTATTCTATGATCTTTTATATAACTACCCACATTATATACCACATCTCCCTTCTTACAAAATTTAAATTATAAAACATACTAACTTAAGAATAAAGTTAAATTATTATTCTAATATAGGATATAATTGGTGTAGAGATGAGTTTATATAATGCACTTGAACAATTTACTTTTCCACACAATTAAAAACAACACAATTTTAAAGACAAATTCTAAATATTCTTGCTATCTATAATTTTGTTTTTGGCCATAATATAAGCCTTTCGTTTTAACATAGTATCTGGCTCCGAAAGGTCTTGATCGTCGCCAGAGCCGTCGGTGCTGGACGTTGGCGGTTTAACGTTATGGTCACCGGCGGCGCTAGGTGGCTTAGGGTGCTGCGCACGAGCTATGAGGTGCCGGCGCGTGCGGCGACACAAGCGACCACTATCATCCCTCACGAAGTAGGAGCGCGGCTCCGGCGCGCGGGCCACTACTGAGACAGGTTTACGAGTTGTGCCATCAGCAAGAATAACTTTTTCACCTGACGCTAAGTCCCTAAGGGGGGTGGCACGCTTGTCAAATTGCTGTTTCGTTTCCATTTGACGTTTTAATATGTATTCATAATTAGTATCGTTATCTACCTTTTCTCGCAATAACTTATGATTAATCGGCAATTTCGTATTGAGCCTCCGACCCATAAGAATCTGTGCCGGTGAGTCTAACCCATCTCGCGACGTCGTTCTGTAATTAAGTAAACTGACGTAAAAGTCCTGTCCTGAATCGATACATTTTTTAAGCATTCGTTTTACAGTTTGCACAGTACGTTCGCTTTTCCCATTTGACTGCGGATAGTGCGGCGACGACGTCACGTGACGCACTTGCCATTCGTGCATGAAATGTTTGAATTCACGCGAACTATAAGCCGTAGAGTTATCCGTGATTAGCTCCAAAGGAACACCGTAGCGGGCAAAGTTTTCCCTCAAAAATTGTATCACCGACATGCTACTTAAATTTTTTATCATATCTACTTCCACGTAACCCGAGAAATAATCTACTAAAATAATATAATATTTCTTTTTGTATTCAAATATATCCGAACCTAACTTTTGCCATGGAATATTCGGAACGAAATGTTGTTGCAACGGCTGAGCTCACGGGCTCGGCGCGTGCAACGCGCACGTCTCGCAATCGCGCACCGCGCGCTCCACGTCGCGGGACATGCCGGGCCAGAACATGACTTCACGCGCTCGCTGCTTGCAGCGATCTATACCTAGGTGCCCTTCATGCACCCGCACTAACATTAATTTGCGTAAAGTTCGCGGTATATACAAAACGTCTCCGTTGAAAATTAAACCATCTGCGTACTGCAATGTACTTCTATGCTGCCAAAATAGCCTAAGGCTCTCATTAACATTTTTCTTGTGTTTCGGCCAGCCGTTTATGATGTACGAGATTAAATCTTTACTTTCAGCATCATTGGCGATATGCTTTTTTACCAATTCTAATTTTTCGTCACTGAATCCCGTGTTCTCAATTAAGAAACATGTTTGAGAACTTATGTGATCACTCATGACTTCCGGCAATGCGGCTCTAGACAGGGTGTCCGCTATATACATATATTTACCGGGTGTATAAACTACCTTCAGGTCGTACCCCTGCAACCGCAGCATCATTCTCTGTAAGCGAATAGGCACTGATGCGAGTGGTTTTTTACATAAAGCTTCAAGGGGCTTATGGTCTGTTTGGACTATTATATCGCTCCTTCCAAACAAATATTGCCTAAATCGCTCTACGGCGAATACAATAGCCAACATCTCTTTTTCTATCTGCGCGTAGCGAACCTGGGTCTCCGTCAACGTGCGGCTAATAAATTCCACAGGTCGACCCGCTTGCAAAAGCACTCCACCGGCGGCCCTTTCACTTGCGTCTACGGAAATAGTGACCGGGAGCTCTGGAGAATATAATGCGAGCACCGGCGCTGACGACAATTTTTTCTTTAAAATATCTACCGCTTCCGAATGTTTAGAATACCATACCCATTCCGAATCTTTTTTAAGTAAGGTTCTCAGTACAGCCACGGATTCCGAATACTTTGGAATAAATTTTGACAAATAGTTCACCATGCCTAAGAATCTCTCCAACGCTTTCCTATCATTAGGATAAGGCATTTCTAATATAGCTCTTATTTTAGTATCATCGGGTTGCATACCATCACTGTTAAATTTATGATCTAGAAAAACTATTTCCTGCACACAAAACTTACATTTATCATAGTTGTATCTGATACCTATTTCTTGGGACTTTTTTAACAGTCGATCGAGTCGTTTATCGTGCTCTTCTTTCGTACGTCCCCATACGATAATATCGTCAATAAAGGAATCTATTCCATCTAATCCCTCTAAATGCTGTCTTATTCTCGCATGAAAAACCTCGGACGCGCAGTTGATACCAAAAGGTAATCGCAAAAATAGCTATGTAACACCTCCGAGTAAGTCATACATAAAGTAATTAGACATAGTCATGAGTTTATTCATTTCGTTTAAAAGATAATAAGGATTTTTTTTAATCTGTCACATTTTACCACATTGAAATTCAAATAGCAGAAATCTTCTACAAACGGTCACACTTGAAGAGAGTATTTGTATATAATACAAAATGTGTTCTCACTTCTCAGTTCTGTGATACAAACTCATCAAGAAAAGCCTCAGAGTGAATAATGAATATAGTAACCACAGAGTACTTTTAGGAACGATTAGCCAGCCAACAACTTGCAAAAATAAAACGCAATTTTTTCATGGCTCGCGCGCATTTGCGGGCAAGTGTCAAAGTTGTTTATTGTTAGGTTATTATTATAATGGAAATAAATTTTTAACACTAAAAGTATGAAGTAAAAGGTTCATAGCAATTGCCATATCCGCTGCGTTATATCCGATATCAATAAATAAAGTTTCACCTCGAAAAACCTACTGGATTTGTGTAAGAGTTGTCAAAAAGTACGCGAATATTTGTGGTCACGATTTATGCATAATGTTCTCACACAATGTATGAAGATGATAACATTACCTCTACCCCTAAGCGATGCGCTCTAAGTGAGGTCACAAACGCGTCAAGCTACGTGTCTCCGACTGCTAACCTCAAGCTGTTGACCAATGTCGCTCTACAGTACCCCACGCCGCCGCCCAGCACGGCGCATCGTAAGGAGAAGTCGCTGCAAATATTATGTGACAAGTGCGTATAATTTGTACAAGCTAATGAGAAGCTTCTTGTTAATTTTTAGTTATTTTTTTAACTGAATTATTATCTTTGATATTTCATTTTCAGATTTCTTAATCTCTATCCACTCCATGGAAATGGCACAGTGGAGATACAGTTGGATAGCACAGCAGCCCGGCTAGGTGTTGAAAAACGGAGGATGTATGACATAATAAACATTCTGGAGGCCATGCAGTGTGCAGTGCACAAGAGGAAAAACACGTATCTGTGGCACGGCGGCGCACGCCTCAACTCCTTCCTGAAGATGCTAAAGAGGCAGGGAGAGAACCTGAGGCTGTCAGACGCCCTCAGGGGAAAAGCACCCAAGCCTCCAGCACCTAAGCACAAAACTCTTGGAGTCTTAGCACAGAGATTTTTAATGCTTTTCTTAGTGGAGCCGCCTGTGAGTATAAACATATTTAATTATAATCACGAACAAACAAACCTACATACATCCATACATACATACATACAAACATACAAATCGAATACAGAACCTTTTTTTTTAATTCGGTTAAAAATTAATATAATAGCAATGTAGGTAGTTTAATAACTACTGTCAACGTAAAAATGAAAACTTGATTTTCTCCATTTTGGTGCTGATTGTTGTGTAACCTGGTGTGAGCGTCCATGGAACTAAAATAAAATGACATTCACTAGCAACAAATATCTATTTAGTACCGAGGACCTTTCGAGACACTTCAAATTGGCACAAAAAATCTACTGTCAATTGTATAGAATGTTTGATCCAGTGTACTTGTATAATACCTTCAATTCTGCAAAATATCTTCTTTTACAGAACACACTTATAAATTTGGAGATGGCTGTCAGTGTACTCATAGACAACTCAAGTAAAAACAAGTCCAATCTTTCGCCGGAGCAGCTGGATCGTCAACACAAGTCTAAAGTGAGGAGGTTGTACGACATTGCTAATGTATTAATTTCAATTGGTCTCATAGAAAAGGTGTCCGGTAATTTAATACTAAAGAAACCGGTTTTTAAATATGTTGGGCCGTATAAAATTAAAAAGTCTGAGAAAATAATTGTATACACACCGTCGCCGGTAACTCCTATTTCAGTATTACATACTCAGCAGATGTTGACGCCGTGTCAGGTGTATGCGGGGAAGTCAAAACGAAAGTTAGAATTCACAACACCAAACACCGGAACAGATAGGCTCGGTGTCACAACCCCACCTCACACTCCATCTCACAAATGGGATGAAATCTTGCTTGTCGCAGACATGGAACTGAGTAGAATTAATAATGGAGTAGCACTATGAATTAATGTATTGACTTTAATATTTTTTTTTTTAATGTAATGACTGTTGTTAGAACCCACTCGTTCTTTAATCAAAATTCATACATGACAAATATATTTTGAGTCTAAATTTCGGATTAAATATTTAAAGGTTGGGTACAATATATGCTTGCCATTACATGTATTTATTGGCAAACATGAAACTGTATAATATGCGTAATGACTTATTTGACTGAACATATTTTTTAATGGACTTAAGAAACAGTCTGCTTGTCTTCCAGGGGATATTATAAACAAGTACAGAAAGTTGACTATGGTTACATAAGAATTTAATTTTATTGAATTGTTGCTGAGAAAACAGAGGTTTATCTTTGTCACAGACATCTTTGTGCAATTAGAGTATCTTTATGTATTTACACCTAAACTGTGTTGAAATGAATTTGTTAAACAAGAACTTAGATATTACTATAGTTCTATTATTATAGAAATTATTTGTACACATATTTTATACATATTACAATATTTTTCTAAATTTTAATGAAAATGAAATATAAGAAATGGGGACTGATATTGTTCAACAAATTTACTAAAATAATATGAGATACTATTTTGATACCATTTATGGTACTTATTTGTTAAGTGTTGACAGAGTAAATATTTTCTAATATATACAAACCACAATTTGGCTTATTACCAGAAAACAAAAAAAGCATGAGATAACTTAAGAAGGCCTGGGACCCTATGACTGACTTAATTACTATCATTATTATGTATAATCACTATATATATTAATCATGTATTTATTTGTACCCAAAACTATGTAGTTATTTTAAGTCTTCAACTTATTTATAGTTGTTGTGACAAAAACTATGAAAATGGCAGAGCCAGAAATTCCATGGAACTACGACCTGTTTCATAAGTTATCGCCAATGATTAAACAAGTAATAAATTGCCTCTAGAACTAGCATTTTTTAAAACTTAAAACTTAGATTTAAATCTGAGTTTTAAGTTTTAAATGACCATAGGTTTATATTATGCAGTTCCTAATTGAAAATTGAAAATATATATAATATAATAGCAATCCGCTAGTTCTAGGTGCATTAAGTTAAAGCTTTGTTGAAAGTTATCATCGCAAATGCATATGCCATTCTCTATTTTATCCACAGAGACAAGACAGAGTTCTGTCTCTCTATCTCTGTCTCTGGCTCAGAATCCTTAATGCATTTATAACTTGTCCTTAATAGGTAGTTATTACAATGAATTTTATAACAAAGTTGCTTTTATTTTATATTTGTTCTAAGTTATGTAACGTAATAAATTAATAATGGATTATATTAATACATTTTTATTGTGTCCCCTTACCTTTGAAAACTTTATTATTGTCATGAGTGCAAAAAGCGAACAAAAGTTGACCCAGTACGAAGTGTATGAGGATGACATTTTTCATTGATGCGTCACGTGGTCAATTTTATGGTCAGTCTCATACATTTTATTGATCCAATAGCAGCTATATAAATAGAATAAATAAGTCACATGGCTTGTATGACGGCTGCACAATACCTGGCTTGGCTGAGTTACCGTCTTCTGTCTACAACTACAAGTTACTAATTGACTGCGATCTCACCTGATTGTATAAGTAACCCCTAATTGTATCTACACAGCATCGCGCCGGAACGTTAAATCGCTTGGCGGAGCGTCTCTGCTGATAGGGCGGTCGGGTAACTATAGCCAGTAGCCACGGCCGAAGGTCGAAGCCTCCCACCAGACCGGTCTGAGGACTGAGCCAGTGGCCCGAGGGCGGGAATCTCGACACGAATCGAGATTGCGTTACTTAAGTGATCACTGATAGGTAGTTCAATCCAGAAAGACGCGCCCCACTCCTTCCCAATCACTTAAAAACAATACATACATCTACTTATATGCTATCCCGCTTACTGTCATACACCCGGTTTCTTCAACTACTTTTACTGAAAAGTAAAAGTTAAATATGGCGGTCTGACCCTTATCACGAAAGACATACCTAAGGATCAGACCGCCATATTTAACTTTTGGTTTTCAGTAAAAGTCGTTGAAGAAACCGGGCGTAAGCCAGAGCCTAATCTTTGCTGCGGACAGCGACGTCGCGCGGCGAGTCCGTATTTGCATCGTACTGCCCCAGAATAGGGAGAGTGAGCACAACACACGCCACACACACACAAGTAGCGAGAGGAAACAACTTGGAGAGAGTTAAGAACACGCCAAGAGCAATTACCGTACGGGCGCCCTGCCGTGTTAAGCCCCCCAAAGCCGCGAGGTGGACCCCTGCGGTGGTGGAGGGTTGTCAAATCTCGCCAAAATCCCAAGAAACATAATCGATTGTTAAGGAGTGTGGCGCATGTTCATGGATTGAACTATTTAGCTATACCTCGTGATTAAATAGCCAGCGGCACGTTTGTTTAGCGTTCACCGTTATTGCGCAGAAGTCATAAAGAAGGTATCATGGAGGTATGCAGGTCTCAGAGCGGGCGAGCGCATCGTTCGCACGTTCTGAGGCTTTAATATGATTAATCAGTAAAGCGAAACTTTGTGCTGTCAGGGGTGCCATGTTATGTGGGCGGTAACGACGCCATATTTGAGAAATTTTTGGCTTCAACATGTTACATATTTCTCGTCCTCTACGCGCGTACTTCGTCGTTGCTTTTCTCCCCGTCATTCTGCAGCTACGTTCATTGAGCGCCAGACAATTGCCGCGACTTATAGAGATCGTCTAATTTAAAAATGAACGCTCATCCACTACATTATTCTTTCAACGTGTCAGCTTAAACACGTGGAGCAGTGATAGCTCAGTGGTTCTGACCTCGGCCTCTCATAAGGAGGTCGCGGCCCAACTAGCAAAAATAAGTCATATATGAGTTGTGCAAACGTTTTTGATATAACTAAATGGTATGCAATTTAAGTCGTACAAACGTTTACACGACGCGATTTTGGCGCAGTTACTATGGCTATAAAGTCGTACAGATGTCATTCAAAAGTCATAAGCAAAAACGTTTAGTCAATTAAGTGTTATTTAATTAATATTTTAAGTATATTTCGTCATAGTATGGTTGTAATTTATTATTTATATGAGTATTTAGTCATATAGTTATCATAACGCAGACGTTTGTGTGACCAGTGAATCGTTTTGATGCAGTACTGAAGCGCTTTCAATCATAGGTAACATTAATAAATTCTGTTGTCTGTGAGCAGCTCGGCACGTTCAAAAAATTAAAAAAAAGAGTAAATATTTATTTAATTATTTATCCTAACTTTCATACTATAGTGTAATTAATATTTACAAGTTTGAAATAGGATGTGTTTATTTTTAAGTTAGGAAAACTTAATGCGACTATCACTTTTGCGACCAACTTTTTCGGTTTATTATTAAATTTTAAATGCCCCCTTATTTTTCTTTTTAATTTAACTATATTTTCTTTAATAAAAATAAATTTTTATTTGTCATAATGCCAAAATGAATAACAAAATACTTTATACAATAAATACCGCTGTGTTAAGAGTTAAAACTCTTAAAGAACGCCTTCATCATGCCATTATGAGTTACAAAATACTTATATACGATGAATACTGCTGTGTTAATAGTTAAAACTCTTAAAGAACGCCATCATTACAAACCTTTTAGAGTTCCTTAAAACATTTTAGTAATCCGTCACTACTACTACTATTTGTTTTTTAGATTTCAAATATGGACGACGTGGCCTTTCTGGATGTGGACGATTATCTTAAGAAAAGCGATTATGAATTATTGAGAGAATTAAAATGGCCGTGGCAAAAAACACATTTTGTCAAAGTCGAAAAATGTCATAATTGTCGGTTTTCAACTATATCCACTATGCTCAACCATTTTGTCATGCCAAATAACAAAAATATAATAATGCTGCTTCACTATAATTTTTTTTTGGTGCCATCACTGCAAAGATTTTGCTATTTATGACCATTATCCATCCGATGAATGTATCTGTAACGAATAGATTGTAACGAAGGTTAATTTTTTACCACCATGGTAGGTGTTTTCTATGAATTATACATTAAAGGATGCCCGCGACTTCGTCCGCGTGGATTAAGGTTGTTCCCTCGGGAAATCTTTAATTTTCCGGGATAAAATGTCGCCTATGTGCTTTATTGGATATGAGCTATCTCCATTCCAAATTTCAGCCAAATCGGTTCATAAGTTGTCGCTTTGTAGGTATTTTTACTAACTATTTAGTACCAGTACAAAAATATATAATTATAAGTACCATGAATATAATATCTGCAAATTACAAAGGGCGACGCGTCGCGTGGCGGCGCGGTGACCGGCAACATCATACGAGCGCCAAGCGCGCTGAATAACGAACGAGTCAGTAGTGATCAGTCTACACTCTACTGTAGTCGTTCAAAGTGTGATGACTGATGTTGTCTGCGTTAGTTTTTATGTTTACAAGTATATTTCGAACACTAGCACTGATATTTTAATTAAAAAAATACAGACGCGGACGTACCTAAACAAAAAAAAATAGGAAAGCAGGTAAAGTAAATAGGTATTTAGTATCTATTAGTTAATGTCTTATCTATTATATTTGGTACTAGTTAATGTCTGCGACTTCGTCCGCGTGAATTAACGGTTTCAATTCCCGCGGAATTTATTTTATTTTCCCGGATAAAATGTAGCCTATGTGTTATTCTGATGTACAAACGCATAGCATTGTTAAGTTTCATCAAAATCCGTCCATTAGAATTCAAAATCTGGAATATCTTTTTCTATATTTTCTGCAAAATCATCATCGTCCACAGTACTCAATTTTTCATCCAAATCTTCATGACATCGATTTTCAGCAGAAAAAATAGGTACGGAACCATCACTCTCTGTTGCGTTTATTTGACTTGGCTGGTGGGTATCAGTTTCACTAGACGATGATGCTTGAATTGATGACCAGCTGCTTATCTGTGCATGTAAACATGTGTCTACTGTAGAAAGTAATGATGAATAATTTTTATTAATATTCCGCCTATAAGTTCCGCTCCTTTTATATTGCTTCCACTTTTTCAAATTAACTTTAAATACTACTGCGAATAATTTAAATGTCAGAACTCCGACGTTTTGAACCAAACAAGTCATAAGCCCTATCTTTTAGTGATACGGTCGTTTCGGATATGACTCTTATATGACATTATTGCCATGTAACATTCATAAGAAACCGAAATTATGACTAGTCTTACAGTAGCGGATATAAATGCTTTTATATAACCAAATTGCTTTAAGGTGTCATATATAAGTTTTAATACCCGCCGAAATGTCCCGGCTAAAACGTTTGTATGACTGTGTATTTTCTACGATTAAATTGATTTATAGCTATATCATACAAACGTTTGTACGAGGACTTTTATTTACCAAATTGCATTAAATCATAGATGCAATATACATGATGCCTGTACAACATCACGTTTTAAAACTTGCTAATATACGACACATATGTGACGAATTAGTCATAAAACTTTAAAATGTTATGACCATTTTGTTAGTTGGGGGGTTCGAATCCTGGGCACGCACCTCTGACTATTCCGAGTTATGTGCGAAACTAAATATCACTTGCTTAGCGGTGAAGGAAAACATCGTGAGGAAACCTGCATGCCTGAGAGTTCACAAAAATGTTCTCGATGGTGTGTGAAGCCCGCCAACCCGCACTTGGCCAGCGTGGTGGGCTATGGCCAAACCCCTCTCAGTCTGAGAGGAGACGGTCTCCTCTCAGACTGAGACCCGGACGGTCTCCAGGCTGGAGACCCGTGCCCAGCAGTGGGACGTAAAAAGGGGTTGAGATGAAACAACAAGAAAATAAAAATCATACGTACTAATATTAAAATATTTATTAATCAAATTCAGATTTTCAATAGGTCTATTATTTAGGTAATAGGTATGCACATACAAAAGAACATGGGCAGAAATGTACACAAACAAAGTTTAGCGTCTAAATGTAACATTTATTACAAGACGATTCTAGTAAATAACTGAATTTTTTCAAGGTATCACCAGTTATTGTAAAGGACGGGTCAAAAAATAAAATATTTAAAGAAATTCAATTGATAACGATAGGTTCCGTTTCCACATTCCTGACAGCTAGTGTTGCCGGATGCAAAACTTTTCCACTTTTATACTACATCTTTTTGACGATCGGTCCACTTTTGTACGAGAACAACATGTAACAGACTATACTAAAGATAAACCTATTTTCAAGTACTACGTTAATTCTTAGATCAGAATTCAGAATACAAGACAATAATAACTGTGCCGATTTCAATCGTTCTTTTTTGCATTTTATTTTACTCGAATATATTTACATAAAAAGATTAAATTAGTTTAGGGTTTTCCATTGCGTTGGAGTAAAACTGAATATTATTTTTCCGTGTGAGCCAGTCTCACTTAAATAAACTGTTTGAATATTTGTGATTATTTGTCAGAAAACTACACCTATTACTAATACTGAAATCTATTAGGTACAACCGATTATTTTGAGGATAGATTATTTTGTCTTGGTAGTTTAGCGTTTCCGAAATACCCTTGTAATTCAATATTAATTTATTAACTATTAATTTTTTCTTTCAGTCGATTGGAGTTTTTTTATGCCGGCATCTCGCAACATTGTCCGACAGCTACATGATGGCTACATGGTCTCAACTGTCGACAATGACAAATTCTGGGAAGAGTATATAGTGTATTGTCTATGCTCTCAGATGCTTCATGGCGGAGGTCGCAGTTGTTATAATACTCAGATACAATATTTTGAAAATAAATATCAATTTTTCTCCACTTTTTTGTAAGAAAAATCTTTTAGCATTGAGTTCAGGCTTGCAGGCCCAACCAAAAAACTATTTTTTCATTTATAGTTGCAATAGCGTAACGTGAGCGAAAGCGATGTATGGGCCCACACCATTGTTCTTTAATACAACTATTGTACCTATATTAATTTACAGATCTGTTGAATCAAAACTTCTTTTAGATATTTTTCTTTTTAATATTTATTCTATTTACTTTTTTAGTAAGTACCTAAAAGTTGTGCGTCATGTAAAGTGAACTTGAATTACTAATAATAATAATTATTATTAACTATTTATATTTTACATAATAAGATTTTACTACTGTAAAACATAAAAATATTTCTCAAAAAAACTAATATTTTTACACATTTTTCATATTTTCAAAAATTAATAAATAATTATTTTAGTAACTTACTCACTATTAACGTACAATCTTGTTTAGTTAAATGTTGTGTAAATTGGTCAATAAGCTACATGTGAAATGCTTCATATTAATCATTAGGTTAGTGCAAAAGATGGCTTCAATGATTTTTAAAGATCACAATATTATGTAGGTACTTATTTTCATTATGGTGCTTATTCTAATTTAGATACTTCTAAAACTAGTGCTATTTGCACAGGTACCATTGTGAGGGGGATAGTACTATTTTTACACGCGCTAAAGTTACGAAAATTTAAGAGTGCTACTGCGCTTCAGTGGATCAATCTTAAAGATTTGTAACTTTAAGGAGCATGCGACGGGTGTGCCCGCTAAATTCAAATTATTTGTGATTTATCTCGATTGTTATGCTAATAAGACATAATAGGCTTATGTCAGTCAAATTACGGTAAATTCAGCATCGTCTTCACGTGTTTATGTAAAAATATCTGCTTGAAGAATCGAATTAAGAAATTAGTCCGACATTTGCGAGTTACTCACTTAAAACTCGATACTCAGGCTAATTTCCTTGGATAGACATTTTTATGCAAAGATTTTGATATAAACATATAAAGATGATACTGCCATTCCCGCAAATTGACTGCCATAATGGACTGACGACATTAAAAGAGTCGCGTGAAGGCGCTGGATACAAGTGGCGCAGGTCCGTGCGGGCTGGAAATCATTGCAGGAGGCCTTTGTCCAGCAGTGGACGTCCGTCGGCTGAAACGAACGAACGACTGCCATAAGCCTATTATGACTTAGGGCCGTTCCCAATATCCTATCTATCTATGGTTTCCCTTACTAGAGGTAGAAATTTGACATAACTTATATGGAGCTTATGTCACATTGATATCTCTAGTAGGGCAAATAGAAGATAGATAGGTTATTTATTTCGGCCGTAATTTGCGTACTAATTGCAAGAAAAAAACACGAAAATTTTGAATTTCCCGGGCAGACTCGTTGATGTTACCTTAAAGAGCGGACCGTGAATCGGCTAATCAGTGCCCGATATCCTGGCGTAATCTGTGACTACCTGAGTCACGGTCCGGCCCGCTTCTAGCTTCAGTAGAAACGCACACTAAGTCATAGCCGCAGAGTTAGTAGGGGCGAGGTCAGGCGTGCGAGCGCGCGGCGGCGGGGGTGGGCGGCACGTACAGCGGCAGCCGTCACACTTGCTCGATCATGGGGAACTGCTCGGGGTCGTCCGTCGGCGGCAGAGCTTCCGCGTCGAAGAAGCTCGCGTGAAGAGCGACCACCGTCACCGTTGCTCCTGAGCGAAAAAGGGGCATTTTAATGCATGAATTTCATAAGAGTTTTTTTTTTCTAGTCTGATTTTCCTGTCTGAGATCAGTTTTTAGGGTTCTATGCCAAAATGGTAAAAATATAAGCCATAAGGGTTCTATTTTTACCATTTACCCATACCTGTCTACGTCTATCTGTCTTATTTCAGCTATCGCCATGAAATTTCGTATAGTGGTAGTTTTAGTGGTATTAGTAAAAAAAATATTTTTATATAAAAATTGGGCAACATAGGGAGATTATAATTGCAAAGTGAGATAACCATATCCTCACGATATTTGCTTACACTATTCAGAAAGTTATATTTAATTCCAACGAACGCAGATAACTCTGAAAAGTCAAAGGTCGAGCCCGAATCCAAACCAACAATAATTATTACGTATGAATATTACCCACTGATATAAATCTCCTGTCACAATGTTTGTCCTCAATGGACTCCTAAACCACTTAACCGATTATAATAAAATTCGCACACCATGTGCAGTTTGATCCAACTTGAGAGATAGGATAGCTTAAATCTAACTTTATCTATTTAATTATATGCCTAAAGGCAAAACAACGTTTTCCAGGTCAGCTAGTAATAATATAAGTACGATGGACAAAATTTTCTATAAAATTTAAAGTTCCTTAATTTCTGTGCCGATTTGAAAGGTAGGAAGTGCGAAGGTCCCCTGGTACTAAAATAGTCATTTATAATTGATATTTGCAAATGACCTAATAGGCTTATATATAGCTTTGAATGTCTTTTTATTTTAATTCCCTGGACACTCACGCCGGCTTACGCAACAATCAGCGCCAAAATGGCGAAAATTAAGCATCTTTATTTTTACGTTGATAGTCTGAAGTCCGGTGTACAGTGTACTTGTATTATTATAGAATAGAATAGAAAATTCTTTATTTCATATAGGCCTAGCATACCAAGGCTCTTAGGGACGCTTTTTTTACACTTTACGAGTTAGTACTTGTCTGCGATCTCACCTGATGGTAAGTGATGGTGCAGCCAAAGATGTTATCGTAATAACTTGGAAGGAGTAAGTAAATCACCCCCTAATTGTTTCTACACAGCATCGCGCCGGAACGCTAGCTAAATCACTTGGCTTTGCCTTGCTGGCTTGTAGAGGTCAGTGTTCTTACCTAACACCCAGAACAGCACCGCCCCGGCGCCGGCGAGCCAGCAGAGCGCCATGGAGCTCGCCGCCGCCACCGCGTACTGCTGCGTCTTGCTCAGCTCCCAGCCGCCGACCTGAGGTGCGATAGCGAGGAAGTCACAGAGTGCAGAAGGAACATCGACTACCATCACCACAGCTAAAGTGCGACAAGGCTATTTTGGCGCGTGGCCAAAGTCTGAACTAACGCTACTATCTTGTGCTACTGTTTGATAGTTCGCTCTGTCAGTATATCACTATCGTATGTTATTTTGTTTTTGCGTACTATTAACTATTTTAAACTAAAATTGAAGTAAAATTGAGGAGATTTTATTTTATGGCTGCCTTTGCTTTGCAACAGCGCCCTCCTTCATGTGCCAAGAGAGCCTTGTCGGACTGTATCGGCATTACGCAATAGACTCTGCAAACCACGTCACTGTAGAAAAACCACGTGACCGAAGAAAACACGCTGTTTTTGAAAATCGAGTACGACAATGTGAACGCTCCCTGGCGTTCTCGCAGACTTGTAGATAACTTTTTCGTGAGCGAGCGACAGCGGTAGCAGCAGCCAGTGAACAACGCTACGCATAGAGTACATTCTGCTCTTTCATATGCAGTTTTGTACTGGTGGTCACGTGGTTTTTCTACTGTCGTCAACTGTTAATGTTCTTATGTTACATTGTCTAGCCCTGCAGGGCGGACGGTGCGAAAAAAAGTCGCCAGTTTACCTGTGCGAAAAATGCTTGAGCAGCAAGGCTACAATATAGTTCGCTCAGCAGCCATCCATAGAATTTTGACGGATGGCGCTGTTTGCTTGTACGAAAAAGGTTTACGTATATCCTGAGGTTTCTTATTGGTGCATGCTGACTGACTGATTAATTATTAAATATGCATAGCTCAAATGAACAACCTAACATTTGGTATACAAAAATTAAAATAAATTTATCCAAGGGCCTAAAATTTGTATTAAGGGCAAGTAGGTAATTTTTTTCTGGGCCAGAAGTGAGAATTTCTGGGCTGAAAACATCCATTTTGTGGTATCACCAAAGTGGTATGAAATGATAGTTAAAGAATTGAATAAGGGTACAGTGGTCTTAAAGGTGACTTACTTTACGCTGAAAATTAGAAATTAACAAAAACTTAGTTCAGTGGGTAAATACAGCTTAATTTTTATATGTACTTAAAAAATTATGCTATGCAGTAAAAAAAATTTGTAAAATTCCTGTAGCATACCTTCCATGTACTAGGTCCAGAAGTTAACTTTCTGTAGCCGAAAAAGCTTGCTACCATTGCAATTAAGAGCAATGGTGACGTGATTCTGTAATGTTAAAAAACAAATTAAAAATCGCTCAAGTGTGAGTCAAGGGTTCAGTACCATTATCTATATAACGTAACGAGATCCCTCAGGCCAGAACTCTCAATTATAACCTACTACTATAGAAGTAGAGTAGTATATTGGGAGTTGGGCCATCAATCAAAAACGAGCAAAAAATCACTTTGTTGTATGGGAGCCTCTTTATACTATATTTTTTAGTATTTGTCGTTATAGCGGCAACGGAAATGTCTGCGAAAATTTCAAGTTTGTCAATGTTCAAGAGATACAGTCTGGTGACAGACGGACGGACAGCCAAGTCTCAGTAATAGGGTCCCATTTTTACCCTTTGGGTACGGAACCCTAAAAACTTACAAAGAAACAGTATCCAATAATATTAAAGAGAGTAAGTACTTACAAACAGTAAGCAAATAATCCCAAGAACACAATGAGATAATTTGCTTGAAAATATTCTACATTTCGATAAAATCTTCGCGACAATCTTGGTATAGACGCTGGTGCCTGAAAACAAAACAAGCATGTCATGATTATAGTCTGTTCGCTATCATTTTAGACACGTGGTCGCTTGCGGTGTTGGTATTATCAAAGGACATCAAGCGACGCCGACCGACATACACAAACCAAACCACCAAAATGAAATGATAATATTTGGTCTCAGAAGCCTAGCTTCTATTTTTGACTGCTAGGTATATTAAATAACTCCTTTCAACAAGTTCTAACAAAGATTGTTAATGGTAAATACAACCTTTCTGGAGTAGGTATCATTTTTTCTTTTCTGTGTAGATATATTTCTTAGTATTATATTAGGATATTCTTTCGTAGGTCTTATTTATCATAATACATAATACACTACTTTTTATGTGAATTATATATGGCACCTTAAAATTTTCGGTAGCAACAAATTGCGTCCAAGGGCGGCGAGTATTCAGGACTCCCATGACCAGCGCGGGGGCTGCTCCGCTCCGGACATGCTGCAGCAACCTGCATCACACAATGGACATATAGATATTGTGCTGTTACCCACTACCCACCCGTGTGAATGTGGAGTTTTCACAAATCCTGTGAGAAACATGAATTTTCTAGGATAAGAACTAGTCTTTATGAACACTGATATGAACCTAAGGATTAGATAAGGTAGAAATAAAATCATTCAATCTTATTGGGGAAAGTAAATTTAAGTTCACAATTGTCGACTATGTTGCATTTTGAACTAAATTCAATTTTACTCTCTAAAGTTGTGGTCTCTTTCTATCACGTAACTGTATCCCTTTCAACGTATTAAGGTTGCCTCGTTATTGAGCGCATGCAGCGCGTTAAATAAACTGTACACGAACTGACGCGTGCTACCTGGCAGACGCGCGGCGGCCTTCTGAGACTACGTCAAGATGGATACTGCAGCTTGATCGGTCGGTGATAAGTGAACATGGCCTGGTAAAGCTCAAAGGGACCATAGGCAAACTTATACTAGGTACTAACAAATAGAACAAATGCATAAGGTAGGTACAGGGATGTGTAAAATTCACAACTAAAATGTGATTTTTCTTATTCTAGGAAATCAAAATAAAATGAAGCAATTCTAGGAAAGCTTACCTCTATAACATAGCATTGCAAATTAGCAACAGAACACATCTCTGGATGGCAAAGCACCTTAATGGTCAAGGATTGAAAACAATTATATGATAGTGGTTAAATTAATTGTGATTAATGGTTTGTGATTATGAATAAAACTTACAAGCTTTTCATCAACACAACATTCACTATTCATACAAATCTTGCAAAAGAAGTTAAAATCACCTTCTAAGATTTTTTGATGAAAAAATCTCTTATGGAACCCTAAAAAGTGTCTTACACTTTTTAGGGTTCCATAAGAGATGCAACAGATATCCGGTTGCTATCCGGTATTCGGCCTGTCTGGCCATTATTTTACTATCCTGCCGAATACCGGATGGTTGCGCACTATTCTGCATACCGAATAGTTATTCTGTTTGGTATTTAACTTTGAAAAATGGTGAGTATACAAGCAAACAACACCAAATTATCAATCATTAGTTCCCGAACACTGGCCACTGACTTAATAAAACTCGTTTCTTGCACAGAAAACGGTCCGCGCAAACTTCAATATGACGCGCCCCCCGCCAAATTAAAATGTACGTATCGTTTAGCCAGCTGAATATTTGGTGCCCGGATACCGGATATTCGGCAGGTGATCATGCCGAATATCCGGTATCCTGTACCCGGCCAAACAACTATCCGTTGCATCTCTATTCCATACCCTATTACTAAGATAAATCCTATTACTATTATTAGGTGTCCGACTGTCAGGCTCTCTGTCCATCTGTCACTAGGAAGGCGGTGTTTGGTTTGCTTTAATACTGTTGTGTATAAAAATAATAATGGTTTTGATAGTACATAGTACTCAGTGCAAGAGCCCGACTCGCACTGGACCAATTTTTTCAGTTTTCAATTCAGTACATGTTATTTTGTGAGCCAAGAACTGATGCCTCAGCTGGTGGTATCTCCACGAGTCCACACGAGGGAACTCCTCGGCTGTTAGCGGATCGGTCACAAAACATTGTTCTAACCAACCTATTATGTTGATAAACTGCTTGTGTATTTTATTTAGAAAAAAGAAAACATGAGAACTATTACAATGAAACAATATGAGCTATAAGAGAAACCAATGATAAAATTGCCAAAAGCAGTAACAAACCACGTATCACGTTTGTTTTAGTTAGTAAAACTTACAGTTCCACTTCATTGACATACTTTTGGAATCCTTTCTTTTCTGTTGTAGCATTAATTTCACCAGAAATCTCAATGTTTACGTTATCAGCCATATTATAGTTTTCCCTGTAGCAGCTCTTTTGGATTTTTGATTTCTTGTTTTATTTTTATTGTTAGTTGTGAGTTGTGACTGGTGAGTGGTGACGGCTTTTACAGCGTTTTTTATCTTTTTTTCCTCGCTCATCGCTATCATTCGCTATGATTCGCTAGCTCACTTGACAGTTGACACTTTGACAGGCTAGGAAGTGCGTTAGGTCTACGAGGAACGAAACTAAATGGAGCAGCTGTAGTTTTCTACACACACATATGCGTTTATATGTTGCGTGAAATCGACATAGCTATTACAAACATCACATTGTCTCTTTCTAACTAATTCAGAATTGTTTACGTTAAACGAGATAGCAACATATTTGATTTTTCTGATTTCGGCAACACTGAAGTTGTGACGTCACGAAAAAATTGCCGGGTGGCCAATTTCTCCATAAATTGTCGAATTTTGTAGATTCGAACATGTCGAAACATGCATACAAAGTTTATGCGTATCATGTTTTTTGAAATATAAAGACAATCAAATTATTATTCTAATTTGCGTGCGGATTATAATTAGTATTCAGGTGTGAAAATGCCTACTCAGTGTTGTGTTGTGCAGTGCAGATCAGTCCCTCCCGACTTAGAACAGCCAATGTTGGCAGTTAACAGTTTTTTCTATCTCTTTCATTTTGTATGACAGCCCCCCTTCCTTCTCGCTCTTCGAGAACCACACGTTCTCAATTTTTTTTAGTTTTATTTTATTATGGCGGCGGTGACGTTACGAACTACGAAGCAGTGTTCATAGACATAAAACACTCTTAGTACCTACCTAAAATCATGCCCTGGCGCATGCCACGGGTGTGCCCACGAAATTCAAATTCTTTGTGGTATTTCGCGATTTTCAAGCTAATAACACATAATAGGCTTATGACAGTCAAATTGCGGGAATTCGAGTATCGTCTTCACGTGTTTATTTAAAAATCTCTGCTTAAAAGTGTCGAGTTACTCCGAGATTTGCGAGTTACTCCGAGATTTGCGAGTTACTCACTTCAAACTGGATACTCGAACTAATTTCCTAGGAAAGACATTTTTAAGCAAGGATTTTGATATAAACATGTGAAGATGACACTGCCACTCCCGCAAATTGATTGCCATAAGCCTATTATGTCTAATTAGCGTATAAATTGCAAAAAAAAAAACACGAAAATTTTGAATTTCGCGGGCACACTCGTTGATTACACGTTAAAAGAAATGCAACTGAATAGATATAGAAAAAAAGATTTATTTTCGTCCCGCTGCTTGTTATACCTTTGATATTGAAAAATGAATGCACAACTCACATTAGCATATTTCATACCTCATTGTCTATGGTCAAAAAATGTATATCAGAAGTTATCTATTTCACTTACTCTCATGCATGCTGAATACTAGAAGCGAGTAGAAGAATCGATGCACAGTTCGCTTTCCATATTTTTACATTAAAAACTGGGTAATATTCTGTGACATCAAGCTTTTGTCAGCATACCGGAAGTATGGTTTTTGGACTCTGGTATGGATTTTCAAACAGGATGTAGACTTTTGCGTCATTTCATGGCTGGCTTTAGCCTTTGGGGCTTGGGCTTGATTAACTTTGTTACGAAAGAGAGCTGGGTTTTCTTTGAAAGTGTAGATTACTGTCAGATGGCCTTTTATTTACATGTCGGCGTGCTTAATTCGGTAATGACTCGATAAAGTGGTTCTACTTGCGGTAAAATGATTATGTTTTCGGTGTAAAACAGACTAACTAAAGGTGCAATATTTGCCAAAACAAAATGAACGACGGGGATTGGATTTGTAGCGATCCGAACTGCGGAAATATAAATTTCGCACGTCGGTCGGCTTGCTACCGTTGCAATAAGGAGAGGCCAGAAGCAGCTAAGCCGTTTAAAAAGAAACTCGGGACGGAGATTGGGAAAAATGCAGCTGAGAAGTCACGCGGACTGTTCAATGCTGACGACTGGCAATGCAACAAATGTGCGAATGTGAACTGGGCCCGGCGGCCCACTTGCAATGTATGCAATGCACCAAAGTTCGGTGAAGTGAGTATTGATAAGTTCTACCTTCTATACACCATTTCTTATTATCGTAAAACTTGCGCCTAAAGTACGTGCGCAGTGCCAAAATAAAGCAGAGAACTGATCCCATCTGTTCCATCGATTTGAGTAAATAATATGCAAAATAACCATATTCTTAGACTTAACAAGCAAGTTTACAGTAAGTACAGAGTTCTCTAATGAAATAAAAGTTGAGGTTTCAGAATCCTATTTTAATAATTTTTTTTTGTTATTAAAGCATGTTTTTATTGTTGTATTTCTCATATTGCAGGTGGAAGCACGCACAGGTTATGGGGGAGGCTACAATGAACGAGGTGTAGTAGAGTACCGAAGACGAGAGTCCTCTTCTGACGATGAATTTGATGAGTTTGGTAGAAGAAAAAAGAAGCGAAGGCCCGAGGATGATAAGGTATGCTTCAACACATTTGTATATATTTCAAGTTATTATGATTTCAAACTTAATTTTTTGTTTCTAACACTTAACATCAAAGCATTTGATAATATATTATCAATGAAGTGGCAAATAGAGGATATTCCAAGCTAAGAAGATGTATGTTAAATACTAAATGAAATAAATTTTGAAGCACATCATAATTAAAGTGGAGATAATTTTTCCTGCCTTCAGGTTGGCTTCACTGAAGGACCTGTAAACAAAATATTGCCACCAACAATGCTGAAGAAGGGAATAAGAAAGGACCCTGTTAAGCCAGCACCAGCTCCGACTGACACATTGCAAGTTTACAAACAGACAGACAGAATCAGTGGTAGTCTCAGTGATGGTTCAGTGTGTGAAAATCCTACCCCCAACAGATTCACGTTCAAGAGAAATTATTCTAACACTCCTTACTATTACAATGCCAATAAACCGAGGCCTCAGGACCAAGCCAATCCCTACAGAGGTAATGGCTTCCAACAACGAAAACGGTTTATAAGCATGGGGGACAAAGATCAGACCGGTTCCTCAGGCTATGAAACCAGTTCAAAGAAGGACAAGAGTGACACGAGTGTCTCACCTGTTTTGAAATCTTACAACCCGGTCATGGAAAATAGAGTTTCCTCTAC
This sequence comes from Coenonympha glycerion, assembly GCA_963855885.1. Classification (NCBI taxonomy): domain Eukaryota; kingdom Metazoa; phylum Arthropoda; class Insecta; order Lepidoptera; family Nymphalidae; genus Coenonympha; species Coenonympha glycerion. Next base: position 12,197,535 of record OY979630.1, on the reverse strand, counting down.
TAATAATGATGTAGTCTACAAGTTTACAGGAACAACACCCGCTGATGACTTCGAAGTGGTTTATACAATTAAAGAGAGAGTTGTAGCAGCTGCCTACGCAATTGTGTATAACAACTGCAAATTGAGTTCTGATAAATTTGAATCTATGTTTGATAAACCTGCACCGGACTTTCAAACTATATTTGCCTGGAGACAACGGCTTATAAGCTCAGGTTGCTTAATCGATAGCCATAAAGAAGTGCTAAATGCAATACAAAATGTGAATAAAGCAGTACCCATGGAAAAAGAAAATTGTGATAATAAACCAAAATCTCATAAACCACCAATCAGAGTACCCAATCCTGAAGAAATTCCTCTAACAGATAGCGACAATGAAGGGCAGAGAAGTGTTAGTGCTGAAAATTTGCATAATAGTGGAGTAGAAAATGAAGGTGTGGCTGGTGGCTCAGTTAGCACTTCTGACGACAGAGGATCTCACGGTGGGAGCCAATCAGCCTCAACACACCACAGGACCAGATCTAGTTCCCGCGATTCTAGCTATTCCGAGTCAGACTTAGAGAGAATGGACACTAAAATTGTAAAGAAGAAGAGCCCCTCTATTAAGTCAAACAATACCCGACCCTCGACTCAGGACTCGTCAGATTCTGAATCAGTATCTTATAACAGTGAGGAAGTTGATTTTAGATCTAGAAAATTTGGAGAGCGTAGAAAGGTCAGGCGTAAACAGAAAAAGCCATCAGTCCCAGCCACTACTCCAGCTAATAATTACATACCCAATACAAATCCCTCATATTCAGGGTACAGTACGGTTAAGCCCATTGACCACTCTCCACTAACAACTGGGAATATTTACACAATGAACTTACAAAATATGGGTGTTAAACCAAAACACCATGAAAGTCTAGTTGACACTGATGGATGTTCTATTGAATATGTGCCTACAAGGTTGGCAGCAACAGCAAAAAAGAATTATCAAGATTTTAAGGATAATGTTAAAAGGAAAGGATTTTGGGCAAAAGCAAATGGAAATACATATTCAAACAAACCTCGAACTAACAATAGTATAGAGCATAAGCCACAAGCTACAACTAGTCGTTTCTTTGAAAACCGTAAAATAAACTATTTGAATGGGCATCAAGAGTATAATAAACCTAGAAGCAACAGCTTAACTGAACAAAATCCACAAACCACAAAAAGTGATTTTACTGAAAATCCTAAAGTCAAAAGCTATTCGAATGTTCCTCAACCATACAATCAACATCAAACTGACTATTACACAGAGCAAAATTCACAGGCTAAGAAAACTAATTTGACAGTAAGCCCTAAAGTAAATGATTATTTAAATGAACCTCAAAGCAAACACTATGATAATCTTCAAAGCAAAAGTTATACTGGGCAAAGTCCGCAAGCTACTAAAGCTAATATCACTGACCGTAAAATAAATAACTATTTTATTGAGCCTCCACCATACAATAAATCTCAAAGTAAAAGTTATACACACCAAAGTCCACAAGCTACAAAACCTGATTTCACTGATAACTCTAAAACAAGCACCAATGAGCCTCGACCATACAATAAACCTGAAACCAAAGGTTGTTCAGAGCAAAATCTAAAACTTACAAAAAATAATATCATTGATAATTCTGGGGAAAATACTTATTTGAGTGAGCTTCGAGAATATGCAGCATCTCCACACCAAACAGTTCTTAAAAGAAATGAAAACGACTTTACAAAAGATGAATTTGAAACAAATTCTCCAGTAGCACAGTACTTGCCATTTGACAAACCTTTAGAAACAGCACAAACATGCAATAGCTTGAAAATGACAGATCTTGACACCTCTAGTGTCTTTGAGGTAGTGCAGTCAAATTCAGCTGTTAAAAACAGGAGTATTATGGATATCTTTAGCACCAATCAGATTGAAGAGAGCCCAGAAAGGAGCAATGATTTAGAAAAGTTTGATAGTACAAGAAAAATATATGAAACTACATGGGACGAGGATGATGATGCTTTGTATGGTGTTTCAGATCCAGTTGATACACAACCCTCAGATGCACTGTGTAGGACACCTTCGCCACCTATGATTGGATCGTTTCGCACCCAAAGTCCTGTGACCAATATGTTGTATGCTACTAGCAAAGACAGTCCTGCTAAATCAAAAAATATAGTAAATGTGGATTTCACAAATGACACATTTGAAAGATATATTACATTATTGAAAGACTTGCAGGGCGAGAATGATAACATAAGCCCTAGTAAGCTCCCAGCTGATCTTCCTGGCAAATTATTTAGCAGTCCTCAAAAGGAGTTGAATAAAAATATTAACCAGGTCCACCAACAACAAACAAACATTGATAATATTCCTCTACCTTCAGAACCAATACCAATGGAAATAGATGATGAAATCAGAAGCTTTTTTGAAGAACGAGAAAAAACACGTAGCATTAACACACCTAAAACCATAAGCCCCTCAAAAAAAGTGCATGTATTAGAATCAATAACAATTAGGCCTTCGAACAACCAAAATGATACTTGTCTTGGGAATAATTTCGACCAAGTAAACTTGCATAAATTGCCTGTTGTTATTGAACCACCAAAACAAAAAGTACCGCTACAATATTTATCGCCGCAAAAAGTATTACCACAAAATGCATTGCCATTAAATGTCTCGCCGCAAAACGTAGCACCACAAAATGCATTTCCACTAAATATGTCACCACAAAATGTATCACCACAAAAAGCATTGCACCAAAATGTTTCACCCGAAATAGAAACACCACAAAATGTAGATTCTGAGAAAAGTGCATGTGTAACACAAGAACCGGCACAATTGGACTTATCAAATTTATTATCTGGGATAAATGCTAACACAATCATGATGGCCCTACAAAATTTACAGAAGCTCTCACAACAGTCAAGCGATAATTCAAACGTTGACCAGAATGCAACCACAAATCAGGATAATCAAGAATGTGAAACAAGGCCTGTTGAAACTATAAACCTAACAAATGATGAGGATTGGGAAAATGAATCCAACCAAGATGAGAGAATCGAAAGAGAGTTGGAGAAATTAGATGGAAACACGGGCGACACTCCTTTTTTAGGCGATATCTTTGACCCTGGTCCAGTCACTATTCCACCGAATCTGTCTAAAAAACTTAACCTTATAAATCTTCAATCTCTAGAGGAGAACAAAAAGACCCAAACTCCGCATTTAAATGAAAACGCACCTGTGATAGGAAACTTTAAAAGCTTTGCCCTGCCTAAGCCCATAATGTTGAATAGGTTAAAGTTAGCAGTTAAAGTACCTGAAAAGGGCAATAAAGCACATAGCAGGAAACAAGCTAAGAGGTCCAAAAAGGTGTGTATTATAATAACTATCATTGCTATAATAAGTTATTTAAGACATATTTTTAAGATGTCATGTCTTCACTCTTCAGAAAGTCCTTATTTCTAGTTTCTACTTTCTAGAACTTCATCTTTATTTGGAATAGTTCGTGTTGGCGTTGTTATTTTTAGTTAAAACTTCCGGAGTCATCGAGCGGTAGAATCACACACTTTCGATGTATAAATAAAATTCGCTGTGGCTTTGCTTGTTTGGTGCGGTAATCACCATCGTCGAAGCTTCATGCAAAGTTTTAGAGCAAAAGGTTCCAAACTGGCCTCTTGTGGGAATTTCTTCTGCTTCAAAGATAGTGAACGTGGGTTTTCATGAAAATTCGCATCAGATTATACTTCGACAAAAGGTCTTCCCATACAATTTTGTTCCCAAACTCAAAATATCAGGTCATAAATAAATACTATTGATAGTAAACCTGTTTTAGATTAGGCACTTTGAAGAACTATGTGTGTTGTTGAAAGAAGAAGTTATCTCAGCGCTGGCCTACTGAACAATTATTTTAGAAGGCCCTCATCGCAAGAGCAGTTATTTTTTGATGCAAAGGCATGATGTCTTAATAATATGTCCTTCTCCAATTTGTAGATTATTAACGAGGTGCTTTGTTTCAGAACAAAGCGTCTGGTTCGCAGGGCGCCGAGGAGGGGCAAGATGACGAGGAGGAAGAGTCGGGGGATGACGCCGACCTCTCTAAGTATGATCTGTGGGGCAGCGATGGGGAACAGGGAACATCCAAAACGGGTTAGCGGTGATGCTTTTGAAACTAATTAAGTTACTGCTCTCAAGTCAAATCAGTAATTAGATTGTTATTAGAACATATTTGATAGTAATCGTTAACAACTCCTACCCCTGATTGGCTATTTTTTGTTTATCTTCTTTCTTTATAATATATATATTAAATTCTCTTGTCTCGTGTTTGTTACCTAAGTCGACCGATTGTTATGAATTTTTCTGTGTATCATCGGCAACTCAGAGAGTAGGTTGTTAGCTATTTTTTTATGTCCCCTAATGGCATAACATCATAGACTTAGTTGCAGATTTTGATGAATGCTTTGTTCATACAAAATTACAGTTTAAATTGGAAGCATTTCTGGTTGAAATTTTCATATTAATTAGTAAATGTCTCATTATTTTAGAGGGCGAAGAAAAATCAAAAGATGAAGAAAATCCCGGTGATGATAGACAAGCTGTGGTGGACAAAAATGGTCAAACTGAATCAAAAAATAGAAAAAGGTAGATCACATTTTTTTAGAGCTGCTCTAGATGGTACGTCTTTTTTAATTCCAACATTATTTTATTAGAGGGATGACTGCTTAGAAAGCTAAAATCACGAGCTGTAAAGCAATTTACTAGAAAACGGGTTTTGTTATTTTTCTTTAATTGGTCAATAAAAACTGTGCTCCTGAACACATGGGGTCGTGAGATAGCTTTGTTTTTAATACAAGACAATTGACAAATAAGCAGAACACAACTAATTTATGACATAGAAATAAGCAAAACGAAATTAATTTACTTTTTGTTTTGGAAAAGTATTTCATACCAAATTTTTATTATAATCTAGGCTTTTAGCCGTATTTGGTAATACGGCTAAAAGCCTAGATTAAGCCTATATGAAGCCGAATAACATCACAACACAACATGATCGAAATATCGAATTGCAAATAATTTTGGCATTATGAATGTATGGCATCTTGGTCACGCAACTCGTTTTTTGACACGAGTTTTTTGAGACAGATATAGTAATAGCGAGGAACCAGACAGAGACAAACGTAAAACGGTCTCTCTCATAATAACATATACTTATTATTTGTCGTATAGATTTTTGTCCGTCGTTTATTCAATAAAAGACTGCTTACTAACTTGATAAAGGTAGATAACTTATTTGAAAACATTTTGTTAACATAATTTCTGTCACTTTATGAAGCAAACCTTCCTTCAAGAGTTTATTATATATGTGTTCAAAAGTTTATATTAAAGAGTTATGTTTAATATTCCAGAAGCAGAAGCTCCTCGTCGTCGTCTAGCTCGTCTTCTAGTTCCAGCTCAAGTCACAGCTCGGGGCCCGATGGTCCCAAAAACAAGTGAGTAGCTTTATTTGGTACAAGCTCTTGGCCAGTACGATATTTGTTTATAATTATACTAGCTGACCTGGCAAACGTTGTTTTGCCCTTAAGGATATAAAAAAAATAGATAAATTGAGATTTAAGCTATCCTATCCTATATTCGCACACAGGGTGCAGTTTGCTCTAACTTAAAAAGTTAGAGCAAACTGCACCCTGTGTGCGAATTTTATTAAAATCGGTTAAGTGGTTTAGGAGTCCATTGAGGACAAACATTGTGACACGAGATTTATATATATTAAGATTATATTTGATGGTATTCTGCTAGTCAATTTAAAACTAAGATTACTGTGAAAACCCACAAAATTTCAGCCGGGTCTTGTTTTTTGTTATTACTTATTTACTATTTTACAATAGCTCTGAAAAACTAATTGAGCTGGTATAGTTATAGCAGTACTGTTCACTACTCTCAAGGATTTGATTCATATAAGTAATCCTAAATACTATAATAAGGTAAAATAGATTGGGTCGTGTGTTGTCAGGTTCGACGACTTCAACTTGAACAGCGAGCGCGAGGGCTCGCCGCGGACCCGCAAGTCGCGCTCGCGGTCGCGCTCGCCGCGCGCGCGCTCCGCCGGCGCGCCCACGCGCCGCAAGTCGCGCGACAGCCGCTCGGCGGGCGAGTCCAGGTCAGCAGCCGCGGCCGTATACGATAAATGAGAATTATCGCTACATTGGTTGATCACGTGATCAATTTAGCGATCATTCTCATAAATCTCATACATTTTTTTGAATTTCGTTCTATCACAGCTTCGGACTGGTTTAAAGTATTTCCAAAAAATCAACCCTTCATCATGCTCATTACTAGCACCACGCAGTTAAGGTTCACAGTCACAGCAAAGGTCTGTCTGCGAAATTCGAATTTCATCTAGTTTTTTTTTGTTTCAAGCTGTCGACACTTACTAAATTCGGCTAATAATTACTCTTCATTTTCAAGCAAAGATTTTGATGTAAACATGTAAAGATGGGTACAGCCATTCCCGCAATTTTACCGCCGTAAGTCTATCAGCTTAGCGAAAACTGGCAAAAATTCAATTTCAACATATTTAATATGATTGGGTTTGTTCACAGGTCATCGCGCGACAAAGAGAAGTCGCGCGACAGGGATCGGCGCGACCGGTCGCGCGGCTCCCGCGAGCGCAAGGAGCGCCGCTACAGCCGCGACGGCAGCGCCGTGTTCAGCGCGCGCGGCCGCCACCGCTAGCGTGCGCGTTGTGCAACTACACCCGTATTCTGTATCTCGGTGCCTATCAAAAAATTATAGCCACTTGCATTTGTTTTTTATCCATTGAAGGTTCGCTGTGAAATAAGAATAACGTTGTTGAAGCAAACCTTCAATGGACGAAAAACCTATGGCAGTGGCTATCATTTTTTGATAGGCACCGAGATACAGAATACGGGCCCAGAACTCCTTGTATGTGCATCTCTGTCACACACAACATTGTTGAAAAGAATGAAAGACATTATATTCAGATAGTCAGAGGATAGATTCAGACAGGATTTGCTGCTGACTTATTTCCTTATATTCTATCTATCTTCCATTTGCCCTACTAGAGATATCAGTGTGGCATAAGCTTCATACAAATTATTCCTATCTCTAGTAAGGCAAACCATGGATAGAAAGAATATTGGCAGCCGCCATTAGACCAGTAGATGAAAACCTTAATCTTATACTAAGATAAGTTCACTCATACAAAAAATTCTTATTTCACTCGCATTCAAGATTAATGTTAAGAGGCATGCGACAGATGTACCCGCGAAATTGAATTTTTTATGTTTTTCGCAATTTTTTTAGTGAATGACATAATAGGCTTATCACAGTAACATAAAATTCGTCCCGCAATTTGACTGCCATAAGCCTATTATGTCTAATTGTCTAATTGCAAAAAACCACAAAAAATCACAATTTCGTCGTTGTTGTTTTCGCCTTTAAGTATTTTCTGTATGATAGAATCTGTATACATCTTAATGTAATTTGTCCGTTGATCTTTAAAATATTGACAGTTTGCCAATTTATAATAATAAATAATGCATTAGTAATGTAGTCATTTTAAACATTTTTTTTTTTCAATATTTGCTTTGACATGCAAAGTATGGCTGCAGTATTGGCGTAATTTTTTATGGTTTGTATCATTATTGTTCATTTTAAACAAAAAAAATACCTAAATCCTTTTTTTCAAAAGTAATGCAATAGATACGTTCTAGGTACATTACATAAAGTTTAGTTATTTTGCTCTTACAACTATTGTATCAACATATACATATATAAAAATAAGAATAATTGCCAAAATGAATAATTAATATCAACCTATCTTAATGTATCCTACCAGAGACATAAAGACACATCTTATATCATAATATATGAACCTTACTTATCTTGGATTACCTATATAATATATTTCGGTCATTGTGATTTTTTTTAATTTGAATATTTAGACACGTTTTAGATAAGTAAATTCAAATTGACTTCTTTCAAAGCATTTAGGAAAAATATATGCAGTTTTCTTTCTTTTTAAAATCTCTAAAAATTTTTGTTAAATAATATGTTCATGCTTTCCAATGTTCACTAGCGAGATAACAAACTTGTGATTATTTTAATATAGAGGTATGTAAATATTAGATTTCGTGTAACAAATATAATTTTTACTATACTATACATCGATGGATACAAGGTGGAAAAATATTCCTATATAGAGGAAAAGTGTCACTAACAAACCTTTGATATAAAAGTTAAAGAACACCATGAAGGTTAAATAGTTTATTTTTTAAATAAACTGATATAATTTCGACCATATCTTAAGAATTTCCACTATTATAAGTTTTTTAGTTCAAGGTTGCAGCCGTAAATTACAATGTTTATATAAAGATTTAATCCTTAACTTGGTGTCTTTGATGCAGTTTATATTATTTAAAACAAATTATGTTGCCTTCGAACAAAATGCGATTTAACATAATAATTATATATCCCATTGGTTTTTTCCACCCTGTATTCCTAAAGTATGGACTCTAAGAAACAAGGTTTATTTTCCTTTGACAAAAATGGATAGGGATGTTTGTTTTACTAGTGATTACGTGTTTAGACATAGGATTTACTTTAAGGCCAACTATGGTAATTGATTTACCAATAAAATCGAACTATAAACTCTTTCTTTGGTATTTTATTTCCATGATTTTTTAAAAGCAAGCAAACATCAGTTATTATTTTCATTTTTCTACACGATCTGAAAAATATTGTAACGTTAGCATTTCATTTTTAGTTTATATAAAATAATTCGGATCCACTAAGACCTGGGTTCAATCCGGTGACCGGTCAGAGCAAAAGGTTTTATCACTGTGCCTCATCAGCAAACACGTAAAGCTGTCCTTAACAGATTATTCATTCATTCGTTGCTGAGCCTTATCAGTGTTAGAAAATTGCCGTGACGCCAGATTCATGACAGGAATGAATTGGGTGAAAATCTGTGCTTGTTTTTAATATAAACAATAAATTAACATGCTAACCTTCATCTAGACACCGACATTCCTGCAAAAAAAAGTAATTATTTTAGGTTACATAGTGCTTATGCATTTTATTTGTGAAGTTAATAAGTAGAATACCAACGGTTCACCTCAGCTCGGGACTCACATGAACTACACTAACTAGTAATACGAGAGTCACTAAGATTTCACATTGTAAAGTCAACACCTCAGAATGTTCGGTGTCGGGACGAAACGTCCGTCGCAAAAAGTGTTGGAAGAATTGTGTGTGATGTTTCATGTGGACAGTGTTCCTGGCTCCTGCATATTGTACTATAGCTTGACCGCTGTAAACTTAGCCCTTCCATGGTCTGGGGGACGCGGAGCGGGTGTGCGATTGGCTATATACGATACGATGTAATGACTCGCATCTTGAGAATTCGCAAATGGTATTGTCTTGAGAATGTATCATTATCGCAAGATTAATATTATCGTGTGTAGCGTAATTCACGTCAGTCTCTGACAGCTGATTAGTAGAGTGCACTGATCCCTATTCTATGGATCCACAGTAAACCTAGCCTGAATCGTATAGAATGTTTAATCCATAGAATAGAGATCAGTGGTTGAGTAGCTCCCGCCACGCGTCCCGCAGACCATGGGAGGGCCAAGTTTATAGCGGTCTAGCTATATAAATATACAGAATCTTTTCAAGTAGCGGCTTAAAATGTTTCTTTCAGGGTAGGTACAAACGACTTTGGGCTATCGATCTGAGATTGATGAATTTAAAGTAATTCAGAAGTAATGCGACTAATATACGGCATTCTATGACTTACCTAGTACCTATTTAACCATATTATTTACCTATACAGTTTATTACAAAGCTTGTTTAGCAAGTCCAATACAGCCTAGAGGGGCCTGATTGCGTAAGAAAAACGTATTCATCGTTATCGTTTGCAAATTCTAAACCAATAAGCAGGCAGAGTTTATAAAAGATTATGATAACGATGAATACGTTTTGCTTACACTGTCTAGGGGCTGAACAGATGGAAGGAGTATCTTACCACCCCTGCCAGTACCGCCGATGCAGGCTTTTGCGGGAACTTTGTCGTCAACACACTCTTTTTAGCTAATTTCGGAGTACAAGTATCCACTGCCTCTCCTGTAAGGCAACAGAGTAATCTTAGGTACTCAAACTTTCAAGACATCGCATAAAATGAAAAAAATTGTCTCGTTTAATTTGTTCCAAAATCACGGTGATACGAGTACATAATATATTGTTTCATAGGACCAATGAATGAATTCCAACCATTGATTAGGTTAACATATTATAACGGATTAAAATAATATATCAGCAGGGCGATCGGCTCAAAATGTATCAATCATTAATTAAAGAACTGTATCAATGTCAAAACGTGATTTTCAATGCTGCAATGCAAGTTCGTATTTTGTCTGCATTGGTTCTTTAGGAACAGTCACAATCTTACGTGAAGCCAAGCCAAAATCATGGTTTGACATGAGTAATGTTCGTCAATGATAGAAATATTTCTTAGCCGATCGACCTGCTGGTCAGCACCTATGTTTTGACATCGATACAGTTATTTAATGATATCAATCATTAAACATTTTTAGCCGAGCGCCCTGCAGCACTTAGGCTCGGTTGCTTGACTTGACTTTAACCGAAACGTTATAGTTAAATATGGCGGCCTGACTTTTATTTCGAAAGACATAAGAGTCAGACCGCCATATTTAACTATAACGTTTCGGTTAAATATGGCGGCCTGACCCTTATTTCGAAAGACATAAGAGTCAGACCGCCATATTTAACTATAACGTTTCGGTTAAAGTCAAGTCAAGCAACCGAGCCTTAGGCTCGGTTGCTTGACTTGACTTTAACCAAAACGTTATAGTTAAATATGGCGGCCTGACTCTTATTTCGAAAGACATAAGAGTCAGACCGCCATATTTAACTATAACGTTTCGGTTAAAGTCAAGTCAAGCAACCGAGCCTTAGTGACGTCAAGCATCATTTTTAATTTGTCAAAACTGTAAAATGGCGATAATGTACCTACAGCGATCGACAGCGGGATGTGCCGTCAGCGGTACCGAAATGTACGACGCGCGACGCCATATTAGAGACATTTTTGGCTTCAACATTCGTCACATCTTTTTCGTCTTAGCGTAGCGTATTCCGTCATTGATTCCAACTGAATGACGGCCAACACCAACGACTGAGTACGGATTGGCAGGCTTCACGTATCTTCGTTATTTACTATTTAAATCGCTGTAGGTATAATAAATACGTATGTGTTGAATAAAATCATACCTGGACCTACATTCGCTGCCTCGGCTGTGCTTACTTTATACATCTGAAATAAATATGTAACGTAAGGACACGGTAGGAACAAGTCACGGAATGTAAAGGTTCGTCTATTTTCAAATTGATTCGTTCAACGTATCGCGAGAACATATTACATTTTGAAACTATGTTACTTAGTTATGTTGTTATGTTGGCATAATGGAGTCTTGCAGTACTAGTGCCAGCGAAAACCGACACTAAGGTGACGAACCTTTTCATTCTGTGGCTGTACATAGGTACCTAATATTGGGTATAGTGGATAAAAGTACCTAGGTATTATTCTTAACTTCTGATGAGAGCGCAGGAGGGGGTGGATCCTGATTCCTGGCATCCAAAAGGTGCCCAAAGATAAAAATACAATTATTCATAGAAAATATAGAAAGGATAGTATAGGTATGCCAGTGTAAGGCAACGTCGTAATCGGATATACGAGTAAGTTAGAACACTGCCGTCGTCAGACGTAGACGTGCAATTGTCAGGCTGCTATACCACCAGAGGTACTACGGTACTACACGTAGCTTCCGAAATAATATGATTGTTAGTTTATTCTATGTTGTAGTGAATTTGTTGCTTATGACCGTCGTTTTGAATGTCATTTTATTTAGTTCAAGGGGCGCTCACGACAGGTTACGCAACAATCAGCGCCAAAATGGCGAAAATCAAATGTCTTCGTTTTGACATAGTCAGCGATCCATAGAATAGAGATCAGGGGGCCTACGCACCGTGACGTAAAGTAATATTAATGTAATATTGTTTTAAAATTTCCATACTGACATTGTATGAAAATGTCAAAACAATATTACAATAATATTGCTTTAAGTCACGGTGGTAGGCCTCCAGTACTTTGCCATCGTCCCCGGCCGCGAGTCCCGAGGACAGCGGCACGACGTCGGGCCCCCACTGCTTGATGAAGTGTCCGAGGCGCGCCACGCGCTGCGCGGCAGTGGTCACCGTGTGCGAGCCGCCGCAGTAGCGGTTGCAGATGTGCTTGCCCGTGGCCGACCTGTTCCAATACGTACCTATGTTTCTCAGCCCATTCAATTTCATTTTTTATAGACAAATAATCCTAACGTATACCTACCCCTCCGTCAGGGGAAACTAAGGGGTTAAGTGGGGCTTGCACCCACTAAAAACTGTTTCTACGACAGAGCCGGGTTTTTGGTTTCCACATTGTATCCCGGCATATTGAGACAACCTAGATAGACATGTGGTGGATCATGGAAGCGCTCCAAAAGGAACAATTTTTCCGTTTTTGCAACATTTTTTAATTGACACTCCGCTCCTATTGGTCATAGCGTGATGTTATGTAGCCTTCCTAGATAAATGAACTATCCAACACAATTAGAATTTTTTAATTCAGACCAGTAGTTCCTTGTGAAAATCGCGTTCAAGCAAAAAAACAAACTCTTCAGCTTTATAATATTGTTATCTAGATTATTAGATATACTTACATATAGATAATTTCCATCCCACGGGAAAGGTTGTTATTACCTGGTCCTTAGCGGCGGCTTCTGTTGGGCCATTTGCTTGTCGATGGTCTCCCAGTCATGCATGTTGCGCTGGCTCACGTGCGCCGCCTGCGCCTTCCGAATCGTATCTGCATTATTTATTCACAAATGAAATGAAATGAAATTCTTTATTTCACATAGGCCTAAATAATAGGCGCCCATGAAATGTCAAAAACTCTACCGCCAAGAACAGAACCACAATCAGAATTATCTATGTGATTGATGTCTATAAAATGATGCAAGCTTGAAACGGGTTTTCACAGTTCCATAGAATTTTTGGGCACTGTCATGACTCATAAGTTCATGACGTCGGTATTTTGTAAAATAAATTAGGCATCCTTCTTAATTCTTGTTTTCAACATTTTCTGTCTTCCATGGGCAGCCGTACAAGAGCCGTAGTTCGTACCGTACCCATGTGACATAATAAATATATTTCGATTCGATTCGATTGACTCAAAAAATGTATGTATGAGAATGAAATCACTAAATTGATCACTTGACTTCCGGTCAGATTATATTTCATAATAAATTTAAATATACATCAAAATTTCACTCGCGGTGGGACTCGAAGTTCGAACCCACGTCCCCCAGCTATCGCGGCTGGGAGCTCTTCCACTGAGCTACGCGAGACTGTCTCACCACGACGAAATTCGGATGCATATTGTTTTTCGTTCTTATGCAGAACTAATATATATATGTATATTTCATAATTTTTGAAGTTCGTTCTATATTTGAATCGAATCGAGTCGAAATACCTAATTTATATCATCAAATGGCTACGTCGGCAGGTATGATTGTGGTCAAAAATACGTAAGCCTATATTTAATAATTTAAGATATATAAAACAAATTAAGTGAACGTGAATAGTACCCAGTTCATAACTAAGGTAGGGCTTCATGGAGAGGTTGGCCGGTAGAGGGCGCGCGGCGGGCACCGTGGACGGCGCGTCCATCGCCATCACCGCGTTCGCGTCGCAGGAGATGCAGTTCACGTCCCTGGGATATGAGGAGTCAAGGTCAAGCTTAACATTAAAATATGAGCTTCTTTTAACACTCTTATGTGTGGCATAATATTATTTAAAGAAAGTATCTAATATAATTCGAATTTATTTAAATAAATAAATATAGGTACCTACATATTATTATCTACTCTATAAATTTATTTTTGAAAACATAACAGGAACAGTGACATGACTACAATGCACCTGTCTTACCACCAGCAGAAAGTCGTACCATCAGGAGAATTGTGTGTGCTGTTCATTAACTTACCTTAATAATCGTCGTTTAGTGCCCGCCGCTTCGACCTCTCGCCGCATCGCCGCCATTTGCTTCAAGTTATTCTGAAGCTGCTTCAGCTTTGTGTTGAAGAACTCCTTCACCGGCGATAGCTCCATTTTGTCCAGCTTCGTTTCAATTTCCCTTTGAATATCGTCCAACGCTTGTTGCCACAAAGCCTCCTGCATCACAAACAGTGAACAAGTTTCAGACATCATTTAGAAGTCCACGTAGGTAAAAAAGTGTCAATCATACTAGAATATGCAGGAAAGCTGACCCTGGCATATATGCCGGGATAAAAGCTAAGAAAAAGAAGAAGATACTAGATACTACTAGTAACTACCATATGCTTCAATCAACCTACGAGTATTATAGTAAAAGTTTGAAGTAAGTAAGTGAAGTTGGGTATATACCTACAACGATGTGGTCAGAATCAGATAGATCCTCGGGCATAACGCTTGTTCTAAGGAATCTACTCAGTATTGCCGCGTCGGCAAATGTCATCTTATTGGACACTAAGAAATTTGGCAAAAGCCAAAAATCAATGTTCATCAACGTTCTTCGCTTCAGCCGATGGACGTCCACAGCTGGACAAAGGCCTCCTGTAATGATTTCTAGCCCGCACGGTCCTGCGCCACTTGTATCTAGCGCCTTCCCGTGACTTTTTTTACTGTCGTCAGTCCATCAGGTCGGAGGTCAAAATTCTTACCTGAGTATTAAGTTTTCCAATAGCATGTTCCAGTCCTCTCGATAAGTCATCACAGGCAAGTTCGAACTGGTCATGAGAAACCTTACGCGCAAGCAAACGCAGGTCTGCCTTTTCAGCCATAGCTTCCTCCATATCTTCACGGTCTAGTTTTATTGTCTTCAAGAGTTCTATTTGTTCAAGCAGTGCCTACAATAATTATTTATTTATATTTCACTGCACGAGAGATACTAATTCAAACTCATAATAAGTATAATGAATAAAGAAGACTTCTGGTGTAGGAAAACAGTTGGTAATGCAGAGTAGGTAATGTCCACAAAGAAGCAAACAAACATTGTGACTAAAAACAAGGTTTTAGACACGAGAAAATTCAACTAAGTAATTCTCGAACAATCGCTTCTGATTCCACTTCTCCTTCTTCTTCAACCTGGCGCTTGACGACAATCATGTCTGATGGAAAGAAATTATGAGGTCTAGGATGCAGCGTGCTTGTCTGAAAAATGCCTAGTCTCTTTTCTGTTGAAAATCAGGTTGGACAGTAGGTATGTCCCAAAAAATATGTCAAATCAAAAATGTCATTAGATCACAATGTTATTGTTTTTTAAAAGATGCAATTGTAAGAACTGCATGAAATTGCAAGTTTGCACTCTACAGGTTGTTGGTAGCTGTGTAGTCAAAACACAGTACAAAATAAAAGATCTAACGTTCATATGATACTGCCTGTCTTCTTTCTCGGCTGCCAACTGGAGCGCTGTTTCGTGTACTTGTTTAAGTTGCTCTTGCATCTCTTGAACCGTTTGGAATAGTTGCATCAAACCTGTGTTGAGGATTATCATCATCAACTCCTTTATATGACCCACTGAGATTAGTTTGGCGCACTTTGAGAACATAATGGTGAACTCATGCAGATTTCCTACACTGCTTAGGATTTAAGGAAGCGATATTTAGTTTCAATGTCATAGCCCGGGACTCGAACCCTGGACCCCTGACGACAGGCAGGGGTCTGAACTAATAAGTTATTACCGCTTTGGGACCATTTGATTAAGACTATTCTATAATATTCCGGAGTATCGTGTGCAAATGGAACTTTTAGTGTTAGTTTCACAGCTTTCTTAAGTTAAAAAAATCGTCTCTATTTTTGGAATAGACGTTTCAATACAGTATCTGAAATGCTGTGAGAATGAACAAAGATATGCCGTACTTTGTCCCAGGTTATCTTACCCTGTAAATCCTTTATAAGGTCAGGGGATAATTTTCCTAGTGAAAATTCCTCTGTTAAAGCATTAACTTGCTTCATCAAGTACTCCAACTGATCTTGGAATGAATTAATCTGTAACAAGATAAGAACTTAATACTAACGTTAAACTGGACAAGTGGACATGCTACGATTTCTACGCTCGAATTGGAATACAGACAGTACCTTTCAAAGACAGTATTTAAATTGTTTAGAGCTATCTTAAAATCGGCACAGATTTTACAAATCGGTTAAGTAGGTATAGGTAGTTGCGGCGCTAAAGAATAACAAAGATCCATCCATTCATACTTACAAACAAACTTTGGCCATTTTTATTCGCAAAACTAGACGAAGGGCAAGACGGGGCAATTTGAAAACTGCCTGACTATTAGCAGCAAAAACGCTTCTCTATAGGGCTACATTTCGTAATGGTAGAGATATAAAGTAGAGACAATAAAATAATGCACAATAAACAATATGCATCCGAATTTCGTCGTGGTGAGACAGTCTCGCGTAGCTCAGTTGGATGAGCTCCCAGCCGCGATAGCTGGGGGACGTGGGTTCGAGTCCCGCCGCGATTGAAATTTTGATGCATATTTAAATTTATAGGAATAAAATAATGGTTATAAAGATTGATTCACCTGGTCCTGTATAACACCGTCACTTTTACCCACACTTTCGCAGCACTCCTTGAGACGCTTTTCCAGGTCATTTATCCTCTCCATCAGACCTGCCGTCGTGGCAGAGAAGGAGGAATGTGGATGTTCCGACTTACCACGTTCTGTGAAACAATTAAGTATAAAAGATCAGGTTGGTATTTATCGTGTAACATCTACCTAACTTTTTGTAGAATGAAATGATGAATGGACTGCAAACTTTTCAATTTAGGTCGCTAAGAAGCTATTGTAACTGTTTTTTCGGTTTTCCATTTTCCCGAAAAAATGTTTTTTACACTTCTTGGCCTTGCAGATTAATCTTTTAACAATAACTAATGGCAGCTGACAGGGAACTAGCAGAGTGAGCGTGAATGTCCTTCCACATCGAAAATACCGATTGAAAATCTAACACATGAACAACGGTTTTTCTGGGTGAGTCGATTTGAAAAATCATCTCTAACTGATGATTTACATTGTCAGTAGGATACTGGTAATGTAAATTGGTCTAGTGCTGGGCCCCGATGGCCGATACTGCTCGCAGTTCATCCAAGATGCGGATCCTAATTCCCACCCACGAGTGTGGAAATTTGGAATCAATCGAATTCCCTACCTACCAACATTTAGAGTTGAGCACGAACATTGGGAGTTAAGCTCGTTATGTCGAGTACCCCCTTTAGTATAGGGCTATGGTGAAGAATCGTCCAATGTGCACGTACCTGTCGACAGCGGTGGGGATGCAGCCGGTACACCAGACGATGGTGGAGGCAGTGGTGGAAGCTTTACGGATTCTGCACCTACAGTCATGAATCCAGATATAATAGAGACACAGATTAATTACTTAAGCTGTTTCTCTTGCAGATATGCAAACGTTGATGATTTTCAAATACTTTTTCATTTCACCGGCTGGGCAGGTCAACCTTTAATTTTCGAAATTAAATGCCATTTTATACTCTGGGCTACAAAAGCTTTTATATATGATGCAGACAGCATAAGATTTCTTTTATTGTTAATACAAAAATATGCAAGCAAGCGTAGCGTAGGGCGCCCTCCAGCTCGTTGGACCGACGAGCTAAAGCGGGTGGCTGGAAGCTGTTAGATAAAGAAGGCTGAGGACAGAAGTGTGGTGGGGCGCGTTTGGGAAAGAATATGCCCAACTGGATTTTCGCAGGCTGATGAGACTGTGGTGAAATGATGATCATGACAACGTTAACTCCTAATTCTTACCCATTGCAGCCTGTAAGTCCGATAAAGCAGTGTAGAATGTGTTCGTCAAATTTTCAAGGTCGCCACGTAGGCGGTCCAATTTAACAGTCACAGCCTCCAATCCCTCCTGACTTGCTGGCTGTGGCACTGTTTGGTTTGGAGGCACTGCCGCGGGAGTGGAGACTGGTTGCGAGGCAGAGGAAACGGCAGATGGCCTGCAGGCAGAGGATCAGCAGGAATGAGTTCTACTTGGAAATTCTTCATACAAGATTAAATAGCATTTATTATGAAGTGAAAATTTTTAGGGCCAATACCCCTCATTTAGGGATGGGTAAAAACCATTGATCTCGAACCAGCGTTACGACACACCCTGTTTGTTAAGTACCCTATTACCACGCACCTTGGTATGTAACCTTGTTGGGAAAACTTTTTAGGCGCATTAAAAATTTTTGAGATGGTAAAAAACTCGCTACAGTAACGTAAACGACACCTTACACTGTTACGGTAACCGACACCTTTATTTATAAGTTTTTTGTTTTCACTTTTGTCGCACATACCACGTCGTCTCTTAAGTCGTCGTCATATTAAGTCGTCTATAGGTACATTAGGATCAAATTGGGACAATTTCTCAAATAATTTGTATGCCCAATCGGTCCCATTGAGAGAGATGATCTATATAGTCTATGTCAACGAACAGCTAGTAATAGGTCACGCTTACGCTGTGGTGCTGGCAGGTCTCCGTTGCGACTGCGCATCCTGCGCGGCGCTGGTGTCAGAGATGAGATCTTGCACCAGCGAGCTCAGCTTGGCGAGGCCGGTCTCAGCCGCCTCCAGGCGAGACGACACGTTTAGGGAGGTCCACATATCGGTTATGGCTTTTAAGTTGGTTTGCGATCTGCCGGTAATATAAACTTGAAATGACGTGCCTAATGCAGGAATTCCACTTCTGCATGCTTAGCCATATGTCTTATCGACGACCGTTATAGGAACCTGTCGATCGCTAATTCGATTCACAGATTCGGGAAAGAAATTAAAAAAAAATAAGAAAATGACGTCTCCAATAAGTCACATGGTCGATTTGTCGATCGGAGTCGGATATGTCATTCCCATATTTTTTTTGAATTACGTTCCATTTAGATATAGCAAAAGGCGTAGGTCTGACAACTAAGTATACATATTTTGCCTTCCACACTTTGATCATCAGACAAAAGTCTGAGAAAAGAAATATTTTTGCTTCGGCCGAGCGTTACCAGTTTTGGTTGCAACTTGCAGCAAATTTAATTTCAGAGTCTACGACACTACAAAATTAATAAATTAGTAGAACATGATATACTCTCTTGCTTATGGTAATAAATTTTCATTTGGATGTGGAATATGATTATGCGTTGCATTGAAAGCTGTATATCGGTCGAAATGGTAAGCAACCTGACTTCCTCCAGAATGTCCTGATTCTTCGGCATACTCCCGTAGACACGACTCTTTAGATCCTCAACCGTGTTTTCGAGGACGTTGAACTTGCTGATCGTGACCAGGGACAGTTTCTCGGAAGTCAACCCTCGGGATACGACAGGTTGGGCGGCGTGCTGGGATGGATGTAATGGTGGAGGTGAACGCCCACGCGTAGGACTTGCGAAAGCTGAGAATTTATTTGTAGGGCTCATTATAAACCAGCCAAGTGCGAGTCGGACTCGCGCACCGAGGGTTCCATACCATAAAAGAAGTTAAACATTAAACGAATCACTTTGGTTCATGAATTTACGAGTAGGTATAATTTACATGTAGGTACTTTTGTTGGCAAACCGCAAACCTGAAAGCTTAACTTTGTTTTTGGTGGTTTATTGTTATTATCAAAAAAAGGATAAAAGTTAGAGAGTTGATTTTATTTTTCCTGTAAAATATACATTAATGTCTATTGATTATAATTATTTCAGATTTTTCCACTGATAAACTTCGGAGATAAGGGGGGGGAACGGTATTTTTTTCGACAGTTTGCTCAATAAATCAAAACCTATAGGGCATAAAAATAAATAAAAATCGGTTTTGGAATACACAAGTAACGCCCTTTCATATGATACCCCACTCAATATTGTTATCTCATTTTGAAAATTCGAAGTCCTGGTTTTCCCCCCTTTTTAAATAAAAATAAAAACAATTTTCAATATTTTATGATTGCAATGGCGATGGGTCACTATTACCTACAACTATTCCAAATTTCAAGTCGATAGCTTTGATAGTTACTGAAATAATCGAGTGTGACAGACGGACGGAGAAAGTCTCACCATAAGGGTTCCATTTTTACCAAATTGGTATAGAACCCTAAAAATGGATAAGTTGGGTCCTCGTGGATAAAACCCACTATATCTATAACATGCATTCTACTATATCCCATTCGTAATGAAGAATAAAAGAAATTGATAAGTATACTAATTTGACGGCCTTATCGTGGCAAAGCGATAATTCTTCCAGGCATGTATGGTTCATTATTGAGATACCTACTCCAATTTGGTAAATTCACAGTAACAGAACAGGCACCTCACCTGTCAGCGATTCTGATCGTTTTCTTCGTTCCACTGTTGAAGAAGAGAAGTTACATCGTTATTGACAAAGCAAATCATTATAAACAATATTGGCAAATTCGAAAGTGTATTAATTATTTTCCATAAACTACTCTTAAAATGGCACACAGGTTTGGTCTTTATGGTTTTACTCCAGGAAATAAAAATGGTTTACTACTGAAATTTTAAACATACAAAATCATCGCACATATCTAAACTGTTGTAGATTACTAGATGCTGGCCCCCAGTTTGTGTAAGAAAAACGTATTCATACTATCGTGATCGTTTATAAACTTTGCACGCTGATTAGTTCCCTGATTTCCGTCAGCCAATCGGGGGACAGAATTTGCAAACGATTATATAATATTTTCTCGTCTTACGCAATCATTAGGATGACAGAGAAGTTAAAATATAAAAATAAATTTTATGCTTACCAACTAGTATCGTCTCTTGTTCCATTTTAGAAGCTAAAAACAAAAATATACAATATTATATATATATATATATATATATAATAAAAACAATAATTAATTATTTTCAACAATTTATCAGGCAAATAATCAAGTGACTTAGACTCAAGTTTAACTTACGTTCGAACTCCTCCCTTTTTGACGTCTTATCAGGAGCCTATTAAAAAAATTAGACCATTAAATTAAATAAAAGGTTATATTTTAAATAATTTAACACATCTCAAGAGCAAAGTGTAGATCAGTGCGTCCTCTCTGTACTCACCTATGGTGCTGAAACGTGGACACTCACACATGGCCTGATCTACAAAAAAGTCGCAGCGGGCCATGGAGAGTGCTGTTAGGAGATCCGCAGGAGTACGAAAGTCACTGACATAGCCCAAACCATTAGCAATTAGCAAGCTGAAATGGCAGTGGGCAGGTCATTCATGGGTAAGGGATTTGAAATCGGTCGCCTTGAATATTTCTTATGTCTTTAATCCTCTTAAAAGCCAGGTCGACGGAGCCCCGCTTCGCGGGGCTCCTATTTCTGGGTGGTCATAAAAGTAAATAACCACTCAGAAGGATGGCGGGGCCTGCAAGGCCTCTTCGTCACCTAAATTATCCGAGTCGGGGTGCCCTCAAGTCCCGAACTCGCTTCGTTCGTTCTTGTATTCTAAGTAATTTATAGACTTTAACGAACGAGTATAAGGCCCTCAGCCTTGTGTAGCTTGAGGTTGACTCTTTACTTCTTTAGTGTTCACTCTTTTTTTAGCCCTCTTAAAAGCTCGGTTTCGAATGAAAGCGACTCGATTCAAAGCCTCACCCCATTCATGTCGTAGGGATGATGGCCGATGGAGCCGAAAAGTCCTGGAGTGGAGACTGCGTATAAGCAAGTATATCGTGGACTCTCCAACAAGCTGGACTGACGGCATAAAGCGGATAGCGGGGAGTAGCTGGATGAGGAAGGCTAAGGACAGGGTGTGGTGGCGCTCACGTGGCAGGGTGTGATGGAAAGGCGTCTGTCCAACAGTGGATGTCCGCAGGCTGATGTGATGATGATGAACACGCCTCATCTCAACGGTCGTACAGAGGTCATAGTTTCAAACCGAGTTGTCGGTAAGTACAGCTGTTATAGCAGCTCGGTACATGCTGTCACCACACCACTGACCTCTATCTCTGGATTGCCGATTAAAGTCAACGTAAAGATGAATACACTTGATTTTCGCCATTTTGGCGCTGATTGTTGCGTTACCTAGCGTGAGCGTCTAGTGAACTAAAATAAAATGACATTCAAAATGACGGTCCACTACCAACAAATGTCAATTTAGTACCGTGGACGTTTGGTGGTGCAGGCGTTACAAATCGGTACAAAAAAAGGAACTGTCAGATGTATAGAATTAGTAGGGGATCCCAGGTAAGGTCGACCTTCACCGAGCTGTTTATTGGATGAAAACTATTTTATATCCAATTAAATATGTCAATAAATATATCGCAAGTGGGCTGCCTAAAAAATTTCAGTCCAGGATATGATTAATTAAGAATTTAAAAAAAAAACCATTGTAACATGAACTCCTATTTGTTAGAGTTCCGTTGACATCTTAGTTCAAATTGGATTGGATGAGCGATTTAGGTCGCAAATTGCAATTGTGCTTATTTACCTAAGGTTTTTTTTATCCGTTAACTTTCTTTTGCCGAAAAATATAGAGCAGAAATACTTTCCTCAGCCAGGAAAGTATTTCTGGCAAAAAGCACTTTTTATAACATCCAATTTAATTTGAACTACGATGTCAACTAAACTGTAATAAATAGGAGTTCATGTTACTATGGTTTTTTTTTTATTCTTAATTAATCCCCTGGACTGAAATTTTTTAGGCAACCCACTTGTGATATATTTAGTGACATATTAAATTGGATATAAAATAGTTTTCATCCAATAAACAGCTCGGTGAAGGTCGTTGTATAGCGGGATCCTAGACTAAATGATTAATCCAGAGATAAAGATCAGTGCACTACACGCGTGTTACCTTTTCCTGCACGTCCACGAGGTACTCGCTGACGGCGATGGTCTGCGCGTTCTCGCGGCCGACGGGCAGCGCGGCGACGCTGCCGCGCAGCTCCACGTTCTTGCCCAGCACCCGCAGCTGCTGCGCCAGGCAGTGCAGCACCGTTTGCAGCATGCCGAAGTCCACTACACCTATCTGGAAGATACACCACGTGTAGTTTGTTACCAGGTTCTCGGGGGCTTGGCGGTTAACTTCGGAAATCTCCTGGAAGACCATGGGAAAACCATGGAAACTCCTCACAATGTTTACCATGTCCAGGACTATCTACTTATTTTGTTTGGCCGAGCGAAAGCTTCTTGAGCTTGATCAAGCTTTTCGCTATAAGGCCGTTCACGAAAAGACGATCGGAACAATAGGTGCCCGTTCGTTTGCATGATGCACATACTCGTAGCAAGGTTTAAATAACTACTTGTTACTAGTTAGGTATGACGATTATTGCCATACCTCAGGAGTGCCGATCGAAAGGTCAATCATCTCGCTGATGTTCAATAAAACTGCTGTTTCTGTAACAAGTAGGTAGTGTTTGACTTAACTCTTTTGTTTATTGATCGCTAAGGAAAATCTCGAAATTAAGTATAGTTTGCATAGAAAAACTGAAATCAATTCAGAAACTCTGCCGTCTCAGCAAGCCAACTTCAACAATCAAAGAATTTGCTTTCTTGGGACAGTTCTGGTCTTTTTAAATCACGCTTATCTGTTTGTTGTCTGGTCTTCAATCACTTCTTACTCGTGTATCCTATGCTTTTCAGTGAGACCCATCAAAATCGCTTCAGCCGTTCCGAAGATTTGAAAAAATTGGTAAAAATCTGCGTTTCGGTTTACTATGTATACTCGTACCTAAGTACAAGTGAACATATTTTCTTAAATGAGGAATACTTATAAGTTTCATCTAGAAGCCATTTTGAAATCAGAGACTCACTCTAATTGAATCTTTTTATATTTGTGTACCTGCGTCTTAGTTCGGTTGGCAGGTACAGGAAGTTTGTGACCACTCACTCGCACAAGTAAAACAGCACCGCTGCGCTAAGTCATGCGCAAGTCATGCGTTACAATAAATGAGACGCTTCATCTCCTCGGATAACTAGCCACAGAAACCAGACACAGAATAAACACACTAACAGAAGGAAACTGTAGGTATGCTCAATTTTTCTACATGGTCTACAGTCTACACCGTTATAAAGACAAACATTTACTAAATGAGCATTGAGCAGAAATATTAATTTGCAAACAATCACACTAAGTATATTAATATGTGTATGTACGACTTTGGCACATAGATAGCATAATTATATACCGTGGATTAACACACAGGCTACTTTTACCCCGGGAAAATCCCTGCTTTCCGGATTAGTGAAAAACCGATAAGCACGCGGGCGCTCTGCCGCAGGCAACAGTAGATCTTAAACATAGCTGTTGATTTTTAGATATTATGCACAAGGTATACAGTACACCTACAGCATGTTTATAGCATATTTTTGAAATATGAAGATCGGCTAGCTGCAGAACTCTACACTGCGTAGCCCCTCTCTACATGTGACGGATAATTTGGTAGGATTTTATTCCTTTCAGGCATAGGCTTATGAATCTATGGACGACGGGTGTAATACAAAATTCACGAAAAAAGTGTCCCGAGAAAACCTATAGGTATAAACGACGGTACATGAGTATTTATATAAACAAACTAAAACATTGTAACTTATGTCTTAAACCATTAATATACAGCCTAATTTTCAAACACGAGACTGAAGCGCGATTGTATGTCTTTTCGCGTTTTGTATGTCATTCGGTTCGGGCACTTTTTAGCGCTGACTTTTTGCGTACGTCCAAATCTAGAAAACTCGATAAATAAATACTGGTAAATAGGCTTGACTGAATGTTTAGAGATTCCGTATCCGTGAGCACAAATCAAAGAATAACTTTTTTTTGTCTGCGTGAGCAATGTCTATAACGTGTACTGGTGAACCCACACGAAGCTTACCTTCTGTTTGGCTCTTTGTTCCGTAAACTGGCGACGTCAAGAGACAAGATAATTACTACGTTCATATATTTTACATTTTTATTGACATCAGTTATGAGAACAGTCTTTCGAATACCTTGCGGTGGCTGACTTAAATGTGGTTTTAAGATTATTAATAATAAATACCAGATTAACGTTGCTTTGCCATATGAATTATTTCACACGAAATGGTATAAAAATAGTTTAGGTACGTCTTATCTTCAGACCTACCGAATATACTCGTACCTACACAAAAAAAGCCATAAAATTTTTGAGAATAATTTTAAATACCTACCTACACATTATGATACAATGTAACTTTAAGGCCTTACATTGAACATCATTATCGAATTGAGAATTTCTTTCATCCTTTGGAAGTAGGAACTAAACATTTCTGACTCGGGTACATGTGACACAATGTGTTAATTCTCCTTAACAGGCCTACGGCTACGAATCTAATGACAGACTAAGCTTGTATAATCTTTCCTAAGCTCATTGAGATACATTGAGCCGATTGTTTACTACGAAATACATTTACAACGGACGAATTAATCGGGAAAAGTCGTCAGGGAAAGTTATTATACTTATGGATCATATTACTGTTACGAATATAGGCAGTCATCAAAAATCCATTGTGAGCCTTTTTGGATATTATTGTTATTGAAACATTGAAACAAAAAAATATAAATATATCCAATAAATTATATTTTTAATTATAAAATCGGAAATCATTCCGACAAGAATTAGGAAAAAGTAGAGATTCAGGAACAACTTTAGGGAGAACTTTCTATCGAGAAAATTTTATCCCATCGTGTTTCCGCTTCAAAGTGAATTTAGATTTTAAAGACACAAAATACATGACGTTTACATTTGAAAATAAATTACTATAGTTTTTAACCTGCAGGTCACTGAAAATTGCTGAAATAACCGTAAAATGACCATCGGGTACCTATGTCATAAGTGCACGAAGAGGTCATTGGGTAAGTATAATATTCAAAGCGGATTTAGTTCAACTTTGTTAATATCAAGAGAGCAAAACATGGAAAACTCGAGAGCTTTTTGAAGGGAGGTTCTAAAAGCTTTTTGCTTTACCGGAGATATTTGTGAATATAGGTCACTGGGGGAAAGTGGAAAAAAGTAGAAAGTGCTCAAACACATTTTGATGGTCTCTCCGCCGTAGTTGAATTTAAATGCGAGGTCCCAGCTTCGATCCTGGGCATGAGTGGGAATTGGGATTCTATGAATTCTAAATTGACTTAGCTATTATAATAGTCTTGGGAAATTTCAAATATTGGTCCCGTTTGGTTATCTGACTACCGCTTCCGGTGAAGACGTACACCCAAACGATAAACGTTGCATTGCGATGCTGTGTAGCACCTGATAGAAGCTATACCAATGTGCGATAACATTTTCGGCCACATCGCCACTTATTAACATCAGGTGAAATTGCATTCAAATAGGTACATACCATCTTTTAGGGGAAAAGATTACCTTAAAGCAAGCATATTACAGAATTAATAAAACGCTAACGATCATGAAATTTGCTTTTGTTTAATCCACAGATATGGATCTATGGTTTAATCCAAGGCTTTAGTAAATAAAATTGTAATTAAGTCATAATTAAGTATCTTTCATTTCTGTGCTTTCATTCATCATCAATTCAATAATAATATCTACAAACAAGACTCACCCGGCATTTTGGTTTGATCAAGAGCCATTTAACAAAATAATACGAAATACAAACTATTCAATCATCGAAAATTAATCCAAAATAATAAACACATATTCCTTCAAAATAAATAACATCTTCATATTGCTTGAAAGCTGCGAAAATCAAGTTGACATTGACTTGTGACGTTTTATTAAATTTTCTGTTTTTAATTCACTGTACAGTTTAGATACCTTCCTAAAAAGGAATAGCTAGAGTACCCATTGACTAGATATCTCATAGATATAATATGTATAAAATGACGATGTATTAGAATATCGCCACTTGCCAGTGAAGGCACTAGGCACGCTACATCACTTAAGAGGTGGCGGAAAGCAAAAAAAAAGTCGTGTACTGTCAAATACTGTCAACAAAACTCAACAAAACCGCGATCACTATAGGTAAGATAATCAGATAAATTCGGGTGCATTGCAGATCATCTAGTTGTTGGAAAAATGATTCTTGACATTTTATACAAAAATTTAAATACCTTTTTTTTCAAACATTTTTAATGCGAATAAAAAAATCGATTAAACTTTATTTTTTGGTATGTTTTTTAAAAAATGACAATAACAAATTAAAAAAGACATTGCGATGTTTGAATCCGATCATGAATCTAATAGCTACAGTATTCCTCAGATAAGCCTTTTAGGTCTTCTTGGCATTAACGTCTAACGTTAATTGTATATTGACATCCTCCTTGCAAACGTATCGTATCCATAAAACACCCGTCTATTCTTTTCATCGATGATATGACAGTAATTATCCCATGCGAAAATTAGCAGTCATTATAATCTGAAGTCAACAAATCTTTGACAAAAAGAGTTGACTGGTTAGGACAATTTATTTGTAAATATAAATTAAAAAAATGCATGAAAAACGAAAAAATTAAAAAACACGACGACCCTGTTTAATGTTTCATACATTCAAAATTATAACAGATTGTATGAATTTTTAAATAATAAATAAATAATTGGTCAAGTACGTGCGGACTCGAGCACTGAGGGCTCCTTACTATAAAAATGAATTCTCAATCTCAGTCCGCAATTTGGGACCTTCCTGGCCCAATACAGCGGAGCAATGCCGCTAGTCTGATGGGTATTTTTGGCTGGGTACAGCCAGGGGCGACCTTTTTAAAAAATGAAAAATTGTTTTAAAAAAACCGACGTTTAATGCCACTACAAAGTGTGTTTTAATGTACTCCAATTCGAAATTGGACGATTGTCAATAAGATCGTCGTTTTATTGCACATCGCGTAGTATAATACGAAGGACTATGACTGTCCAAAACCTCACCTGACTTTGAATTGGAGTACATTAAAATTGTTTCACTCTTTGTAGTGGCATTTGAAGTCGGTTTTTGGAAAACATTTTTCAGTTTATTTTGTACTTTTTAAATGGAAAACAACAAATGTCCAAATCGCTTGAAATGTAATAAAATTTGAAGAGTTCCTTCGACTTCTTCAGGATCCCATTATTATAGGTCCCATTATTAGGACCTGATGACCATGGGACCTTCTAGGAAGTACAACCTATAAAACAAAAAAGGATTTTTCCAAATCGGTTCACATGTCTTCGAGTAATCGATGAATATACATAAAAACCGGCCAAGTGCGAGTCGGACTCACGCACTGAGGGTTTCATACTATGAAAGAAGTAAAACATCAAAATTATCACTTTAGTTCATGAATTTACGAGTATAATTTACATGTAGGTACTTTTTTTGGCAAACCACAAACATAACTTTGTTTTTGGTGGTTTTTATAATCAAAAAAAGTATAAAAGTTAGAGAGTTGATTTTATTTTTTCTGTAAAATGTACGTTTATTTCTATTGATGATAATTATTTTAAATTTTTTGGTATTCAGTCAGTTTGCATTATAAATAAAAAACTATCGGGCACAAATATAAATAAAAATCGGTATTAGAATACACAAGTGACGCCCTTTCATATGATACCCCACTCAATATTATTATCTTATTTTAAAATTTCAAGAGCCCGGTTTAACCCCCTTTTAAATAAAAATAAAAATGATTTTCAAATTTTTATGATTGCAATGACTTTGGGTCACTATTACCTAAAACTATTCCAAAGTCGATAGCTTACTGAAATAATCGAGTGTGACAGACGGACGGACGGACGGAGAAAGTCTCACTATAAGGGTTCCTTTTTTATCATTTTGGTATAGAACCCTAAAAAAATAATATTCCGAAGACTTGAGATCCTCCTCAGTCGGTTAAAAATTACGTTTGTTGTATTGGAGCCCCTAAAAATATTCATTTTGTTTTTTATTTTCCTATACCTTTAAACGAGCAATTCAAAAAAAATTCATGTCTCTAAGAGTCACGGTTCAAGAGATACAGCCTGGTGGCAGGCAAAGGACAGATGAACGTTAGTAATAGGTCCCGCTTTTACCTTTTGGGCAAGGAACCCAAGAAATAAGCCAGCAAAAATATTTATGCAGAGTCTCTTTCACAGAATTCATTACTCACAAATAAAGTATATAATTCCTATTGACATTTTGTTGTGTTTAGAACGGGTACATACCACGATATAACATAAATAAAAACGATATAACGACATAAATAAACACGATATAAAATCATCGTGTTATATCGTGGTATGTACCCGTTCTAAACACAACAATATGTTCTCTAACCACGAAATAAGTCTTAAATCATTAGTTCCTATTGACATTGTATCACAATGAATTTGAAATGTTATCATTTTTCATATTTTGACATATTATTATTGCACATTATATCTTGAACTTTATTTACTTATAAATAATTAACATACTATCATTAATAAGTAGTTTATGTTGCTATATTTAGATATTTGCACACTAAAGTGTCAAAATAGTGAACATCTTGCACTCTCTATTCCCTCATCTCATAATTCATCGGGATCGTCTTTTTTTGCATATACTTCCTCTTGCCGTCACTGCTTGAAGAAATGCAGTGCTAGTTAATTATGTGCTTTAAAAATAAAGAGTGAAAGTCGATATTTGAAAGAAAGGTTTATGCTTTAATATACTTGTAACTCATTGTTTTTGTTCGCCATTCTTACAATTATAATATTAACACCTCCAAATAATTTATCGATACGCATACAATAATTTATAATTCATAATTTATATATTAAACATACAAAGAACAATTTTTTCGGCCTGGAGCACAAAAATACAGTCTTCGCGTCTCAATGGAGCGATTATGACTGATTGTCATGCGCAAAACATCATTTTGGTACAAAACGGCATAGCGTATTACGCGAAATAAGAACGTAATAAACGCCATTTATAATTTACAGTAATAACTTTAAAAATACACAATTTAAAAAGGAATCAATAGTAAATGTACTTCGTAATATTTATTTGAATTAAAATCCTAAATCTTGGCGCTCTAGTGCGTATAACATTGGAAATAAATTGAAAATTGTAAAAAATTGGATGCAACTTCGAGATTTTTTTTTATCGACAAAAATTTATCCTTTTATGTTTATACTTGTACAGTTTCTCGACAATATGATGTAATATTCGTGTGTTTTATTTCAGGTCGTTGAGACTTGATCTACTACTGTAAAAATCAAATCTTGCCTTGGCATTATCATGTCCTAGACCATTGGCATATAAATCTATGGACCCCGGGTGTAATACAAAATTCACGCAAAAAGTGTCCCTAGGAAACGTAATATGTAAAAGAGGGTACTCATGTGTATTTTTATAAACATACTAAAACATTGCAATTTATGTCTTAACCAACGAATATATAATATTACCTACTAACGTACCTTAACACAACTGATCCATTCACGTCCTCCAGACCGATCTTATATTTGAAGATAGAGATACAAGAGTATGCCTCGCAAATCGCGCTCTATTGTAAGCTTATAGTGCATTGAGTGCCGGCCGTCTAAAAATCCTGGATAGATTCTGATAGCGCGAGCGGTCGGGCCTATACCTCTGACATGCCTGCTTTAGGCAATAGTAAACTAAAAGCGGATGTCGTTGTGTATAAAGCGCCGTTTAATTTAAATAATCTCCTGTCATTACTTATCAGATTAATTTGTATATTATGTTCAGCCCTAAGAACCACAGTGCTATTTGATTCGCTGGAAATGCCAAGCGATCCCCACGACTATAAATACGGCCTCGGTTTGTAAACTGCCAAGTGAAAGCAAGAGCACTAAGAGTTGCGGGGACCACCCGAAGCTTTCAAGTCTACCAGCCACCTGCCATCGAGCATCCTGTTTGCTCTATATTACACCTTTATTTATGGTACGATAAGAATAAGATTTACTTAATGGCTTTTATTCATAAAGAAAATCAACAGTTGTTTGTAGCTAAGAGGAAAGCCTCTTCGATGCAAAAGCGATATGTACATAAGTAATATGAATCTATGCAATAGCTTCAGCAGCTGTTAGCAAAAATATGACGCATCTATTTCATTGTAAGATTGCTTTTAATTTTGGCAAGTATGCTTATGGATGGAAATTTTTAAAAAATCTATGGGAATCGATGGAATCATCTATAGATCGCGTGACTTCAGCACAGACTAATGTCATTCGCCTACATTTTTTGAATTCCTTTCCATAAGCAACAGCTGACGAATAAACACGTTAAAAGTAATGAAGAAATTCATAAAAAATCATATGAGTTCAAAATACGTTTTATCTAATTGAATTAAGTAAAAATCTCTCTTTATAAGTATATCGAGGAATTCTACAGAAGGCTCCGAGCCGTCAGATATTCTCATTTCAATCCAATCTCATCGCCATAAAATTAGGCCAACGTCGGTTAATGTACGGATTTGTACGAAATTCGTGTGCAACTGACCTAGTTTCATTCATATATTTTGCGTTTTCGTTGATTTGTATGAAGGTTACTTCAATAAAATAATAGATTATAGATTAAAAAAAAATTGTTTCTTTCCTAATTTCTTTTTCAGTAGATAATCTCGGTACAGTTCAGTGAAGCCTTATGGCTTAATGTTTGGTATGTCGATGGTTTTTCACATATGCCTAACTTCGCTAGTGTCCGTGTGGAAAAGAGGTAGACAAGTTTGGAATTCACGGACTCTCTTGCCACAGGAGCGCCGGTAGGCTTTTTCGGCATGGTTCCCTCAACGATGTTATTAAAAGGGCTCTTGCCACCATTGATATTCCTGCCCTATTGGAGCCAGCAGGAATTAGTCGTGATGATGGCAAGAGACCTGATGGATTGACGCTGGTTCCCTGGGAACGGGGTCGGGCGCTGATGTGGGATGCAACATGCGTTGACACATTGGCTTCGATTCATATCAGGGAGACAGAATCAAAGCCGGGAGCCGCAGCTGAGACTGCTGAATCCGGTAAGCGTCGCAAGTATGCCTCTCTTTTAGAGAGTTACATATTTGTCCCGTTTGCCGTGGAGACCCTGGGGCCATGGAGTCATAGTGCCAAAAAATTCCTTCGAGAGCTTTCCCCGCGGTTAATAGCCTCAACTGGTGACAGAAGGGCTGGCTCATTTTTTGCGCAACGTATCAGCCTAGCTGTTCAACGCGGAAATGCAGCCAGTATTCTTGGCACCATTCCACGCGGGCAAGATTTGTATAGTAATTAGAATAAGCTAATAATAAGTTTTATTGTAACATTTTAATAAAAAAAACTTCGCTCAGGTTTATAAAGATGAAAACCTGCTTTCCGAACTCTACCAAGTTCGGAAAGCAGGTTTGCACCTTTGATTATGAATATTGTAGTTTGCACGTGCACCGAGAAGCACTGACTAAAAATTCGGTTCTTGCTCTTTGCTAACGTGAGTCTAAACGCTAGAAAGCTTTATGATTGATTTTAAAATATTTTCATTAAATTTTAAGATTTCAAATGAGGATCTCAAAATTCAACTGGATACCTAGTATCTACCTCAGCTATGACGGTACATACATCATGATAATACCTGAATATGCGTACCTAACGCTTGAGTTAAAAGGTAAACCCCTTGGTAGCCAAACGGTCAAAAGTTGCCCTTACAGCCCAAAACAAATTGTAAACAAACCGAGAAGTTTCTTTGCATTGTATCCATAAATATTGACGTAGGACGTACCCTATACGAAAGCCGAGATAAACCACGGAAACAACGGGTTAATTGAATTGAATATGTGCTTTGTAGCGATGAGTCGGTTTGTATCGGTGACTAGCGGTAGCACGCGGCTTCCTCCGCATGAACTTTGGTTTTTTTACTTATTCTCTTAGATTTGAAATTGTTCGTCGCTCGCGCTCCTATCAAGATAGAGCCCTCCCTAGCAACGACAGCTCCGGTGAGTGAGAGTGAAAATTTGTGTAGCGACGGCTCGGGTTTGTCAAATGAGACATAAGTAATTAGAGTATTTGATGTATGATTTGATGCTGCACTTAAAGTCAAAGGCGGCCTCTTGGACATCTATGCTTATCCCCTTGTAATGGATCAACTTTAAAAGATAAACATATATGATGACTTTCTTTGAGAACTTTTAAAGGAAAACAATTCCGTCAAACTTTTACCGTTTTGCGTAACTTTTACCGTTTACACAACGCGCGCAACGGAAGCTCTAAAAAAGGAACAATTTTTCCACAATTTTTGTCCGCTGTTATTGGTCATAGTTATAATAATATTATAGCCTTCTTCGATAAATGGTCTATCTAACGCAAAAATAATTTTTGGACTCGGAATTTCGGACCAGTAGTTCCTGCGCGTACAAACAAACAAACAAACTCTTCAGCTTTATAACGTTAGTATAGAAGTATAGATTACAGGTTGGCCGCTAAACGCACTTGTTTACCCACCTCGTTATCAAGTATCAACCGAGCGTCAGTTCTCCATGCATTCTTTAAAGGAGCTAACCCTCAGCGAAGACGAGATCTATAGACCGCATCGCTCCCACAACAGCAATTTTCGAGATGTTGAATGATAGATAAATGCATCTAAATTACAGGCCACGCCGTGCGAACGGTTTGTGTTTTAGTGTTTTGTATTTCACGTCCATAATACGTGAGAGAGTTAAAACTTTGAAACCGAAATAGATCAATCGACTGCTGTTTCAATACTGTCCATTTTAAATTCAATGTTTCGAGCATCACGATTCCCGTACCTACCTGTTTCACGTATGTCGATGTATGGGCTACGGAGTGCTTGGTCGGGATGTTATTTCGGCGAAATATCAGGATCCAATTTTTTAGAAGGCAGGTGGACCGGTCGAGCGAGCAGGATGGGTGGCTCCAAAGCTCGCTCGAGTCGGGAATTTACAGAATAGCTGCAGATACAGGTAGAGATGGGTAACTAGCCAGAATTACAATAACTTAGCTAGCTGGCTATTGGTGGTCGAATAGCCGGCTAGCTAGCCGGCTATTCGATATAATATAATAGCCAAATAGCCGGCTAGCTAGCCGGCTATTTGGCTATTTTGCTATACCTAAAGCCTGGCGTCCGCCGTCCACTATCGAATCGCAGAAAGTCGCATCCTATACATTTACTATGAAACTACGTCTATATAAAATATCTGAGATACGTAAATATCTGAGACTGTACATAAAATCAAATGAACTTTGAAATACGCCGATGTAACATTTTAGCCGACCGTAGCCGACTGTAGCCGACGACAAGACGGCGCGGCGACGGTCGGCTACTCAGCTAGTCTGGCTAGAGTGGCTAGTAGTTATGCGCGGTTACGCGGCTGTCCTCCGCGTTCTAGCCACAGTAGCCAGTAGCTGGCTATCGTGTTGATGAATATCATAGCCATGGCTATTCTTTGAATAGCCGGTATTTGGCTAGCTAGTTGAATAGCTACCCACTTCTAGATACAGGCCACAGTCTCGCGTCGGCACGAGCAGTGGCCGATCGCCTCGCGTTCCGTGTCCCGAGATTCATTTAGAACCAACGTCACTAACTTTACGCGTCGTCATTATTAATTTACGTTTGTTTTAATAAACTTCGTGTTTTACGTAATTATTAAGGACTTTGTGTAGTTTCGTTTGTGTTTCTTTCTTCTTTGGTTTATTTTGAAGTATCGTGTCTTTATAGTTTGTGAAAGCATCGAGTGCATGTGGCAAATCCTGTTGCACCTTCTGTGGTGAGTATTTTTTTTCCAAAAAAAAGGTAAAGTTTGTAGAGTGAAGTACCAAAATATCTAGATAGTCTAGTTTATAGCCGGATAATCTGTAGTTGGGTACATCTTTTACTTTGTTGCACTTTATAATGAGGTGTGTTTTATGACTTCACGTTATCTCTAATGAATAGATAAGATACCTAAATACCTACTAGCTTACTAATTGTTTTATGGGATACCTAAATGCAGTTTTGATGACTCAAAAACTGAACACATTACACTTAGGTATTTTATCATAAAGGCGAAAGTTAGTATGTACGAGTAGGTGTTTATGTGTTTATGGTTGTTACTCCTTCACGCTGCAACTACTGAACCGATATAGCTAAAATTTGGATTGGAGATAGACAAGGATTATCAAAAATCCATGGCTATCACCACAGGCTATCACAACTCACAAGATTTGTGAAAATCCTAAAATTACGCGGGAGCGCGCTGCGAACCTGCGTGCAACGGCTACTTAGGTAGGTACCCCGGAATTAAATATTTTTTAACTCTACCCTACCTCCAAAAATCTAGTTTACACTCAACGATGGCAGAAGTCCTAAACAGTCGGTCTTGTTGTGGATGCTTAGATCTGGATCAATCTATTCTTTACTATGTTACTCATTATTTACCCATTAACTAATTACTCATCGGCAAAATATTTAAAAAATTGACGTACCTAATGTTGTCCGCTACGTATTGCAGAAGACCTGCAAGAATCCTTCACGGTCCCTTAACAATCAAATAATTTAGTACAGCATATTTTTTATTAAGTACTAATACTAGTTAAACTGAAACAAATATAATACTTAAAATGATGACTTTTAGGTATACTGCAAAAGGAAAAACACAGTAAACAAGTCATATTCAATTAATACCTATTTCATATATCGACCTACATACCTAATATCAGTCATTTATATGAACCCTTTTTTAAATGTACGTGAAACAATCCTATTAAAATCCAGTATCCCATGTCGAAGGCCATGGTGGCGGGCACTGGGCACTGGGCAGGGCTCGAGGACCGACAAAGGGCACAGTGGGGCCGATTGAATGACAATAGACCCCACGGTCCAGTGCCCGCACCGTGGAATAAAACCCGGTCAAGCCCGACCTGCTATTGAATTTTTTTTTATACTTTCTAGTCCGGATCTGTAATACCTACCGATGATATAGTTTACTCCTTTTAAGCTCCTTGATGAATGATGATGTAAAAGTGGCATGCTAATTCTATATGTGGTTGATGTCGTTAAGTCGTACAAAACGATTTTCTACCAACGTTTCTGATACTAACCGCTAAGTTGTGGAACTACCATTCCAGCTTCCGTGTTCCCAGCCAAGAGTAATCTGTGTCTGTGTGCCTTCAAGAGAAGAGTGAATAGGCATTTTTAAGGCAAATGCGCTCTATCCTAGTCCTAATCATTGGTGCCCATCACACATTATTTTAATCAAGCGCAAGCCTATCAATAATAAAAAAGTAATCCTCTTTCTTATAATTATGATACCCCACTAAATATTGTCAGCTCATTATGAAATTCCAACACCCCGGTTTACTTCCCCTTTTTAAATAAAAACAAAAACTATTTTCAAAATTTTTATGATTTGCAATGACGTTGGGTAATTGGTTACTCTTACCTATTATTGGTTATTATTCCAAATTTCAGGTCGAAGCTTCAGCGAATTTCAGCTTTAAAAGTTACTGAAATAATCGAGTGTGACCGACGGAAGGACGGACGGACGGACGGAGAGACGGAGAAAGTGTCACCATAAGGGTTCCATTTTTACCATTTTGGTATGAAACCCTATAAAAGAACCGAATGGGTAAAACATCACAACTTTTAAAATGTAACAGATAAACTTAAACACAAGAATTTTCGTATTTTTGTACCTACTCGCATCTTCAATAATAATAAGAGTTAGCATTCTTTTCTGACACACATTAATTTGATAAGTATGAAGTAGAAAATTCCCATATTAATTATGCAATCAGTATTCAAATTATTTGGTATGTATAAGAACACGGCTGCGTCCGCAGACCGCATGCGATATTTTTTGCATAAATACATGACAATTTGCGTGGCTTTTCCAGACGACTTGATTTTTAGACATGTCTCGTTCTTTCACCACTTTGGGAAACGGGACCTAATAGAGCATTTAATGGCACGCATTGTCTTTTTGCATTGCGTGTATGGTTTTCACATCAGCAGCTGTAGCCATGTTTATTCCATTTCTACGATTGCATGTGGTACGATAATGGAACGACATTCAAAAAATGTATGAGAATGACATTTGTCTGCGTGGAACTCAATCTCAATCAAATCGTGGAGATCAAGATATGTCACTATCCATATATATATTTTTTTAATTTTACAGCTGCAGTTATAAAAACAACTTCAGCTGTATTTATTTGTAAAGTGTATTTTCGCGATATTGAACTTTTATTTACTATTTGCTACCCCATAGTCTACCTATCTTTATCTTTTCATCCAGGAATTCCAGGATCATCCTGCTTTCTGGGGTTATCAACTTGCGATGTTAGATATTTTTCCACATTATTGCACTTATGTTGCCCTTGGGGAGTTCAGTTCAATGTTCCACGTAGCCTTGGAATCCCCCATTCCTCACGTTTCTCTCGGAACTGAAAAATTTGGACTGCATAGATTGCGGAAATTATTCGAGCAGACCAATCCGGTAATTTGAGGAATGGTTTATTTTAATTCGGAATAACGATGACGTGATGCAGTAGAGAACTTCTGCTTTCTTCGCAAATAAATGGTCCGGAATTGAATTGACCTTCTCAGGCATAATATTTATTAATTTATGTCCGTTTCGTCTTACTTTTCGTTGTAGATTGCCTGCCATGGCCTTTTAGCTTATCAAATAGATGACTAAAGCGAGTGAGTAATATTCGCAGCTATATTTAATTATAAAGTCTAGAAGAAGTAGGAATTAGGCTCTATGCCTTTAGGGCAACGAGCATTTCCTTCGACTCCTTCGAGTGTATTTCTGCAAATATAAAACTATTTCGGTACTAAGTCATAACCTTACTTACTTCCTTTTCCAATTGAATAGGTTCATTGCTAGACTATACCTACTGATTTTTTTGAATCAATGCCTCCATTCTTATTTCTTCATCTATGTTACCCGTGTATGTCCTACGTATAAAGGAAGGATTTACCCTTATTTTTGAACTGACTTAAAAAAAAGGAAGTTCTGTATTCGACCCGTATGTATGTGTGTGTATATGTATTTGTATGTTTGTCCACGATTATCCCTTTTTCCCTTCATAAAATCAGGACATCTCTCAGGACATCAGATTTATTGGCACAAGAAAAATGCCTCGGTTTCAATGCCAATGGCCGGGTGAACTTTTTTGCTATTCCACGCAATTCGCAAGGACTCGTAAAGTCAATATGAATAAGTGACTGCACATCTCTTATGTACATATTGAATGTTTGAGGAACGAATTGATGTTTTATACATCGACATAAAAGGCGTGTCTGGCGAATGGCGATACAAGCAAAATGTTACAGTACTTACTTAGCAAATATTTGTTTGATATATTTTTGGAATTTTGTTTTCGTGTTTAAATTGGTTTAAAAAATTAATAATTAATCAATTCTTAATTAGTTAATTACAACAAAAACGTGTTTTAAAATAAAAGAGTTGGTCTCACAAAACTTTTTTTTTTATACTACAAAACCGCTTATCGTCCACAAGACTGTAGTTGAAGAAACAAACAAGGTTGGTGTTTGGCTTTGCTTGCAAATTCAATTTCCAACTTTTTAGAGATACTGATATTAGGTTTAATTTTATAATCATGTGAGCTGTTAGACCAAGGACCGTATACAGAGGGCACTACTGTACTGCACGCTTTGTGAGGGAGGCGGTTCCTCAGCCGGGAATGGAATGATATATATCTTTTTAATATTTAAAAAATTTTTTTTTGTTAAACATTTTATAAAAATAAATGACGGGAATCGAAATGGATATAGTTATAGGTATTATGTATGTTTTGATGAGTACTTAGTTATAAAATAGCCAATAAAGTAGTTATATCGCTACATTGCTGTTTCTATATAGGGATCTAGTTTTTCAAATGAGCATCATTCGTAGAACAAGCATTGATCAAATTGTCATTCCGTGCCATGTATGAAAAATAGCCGGCGACCACTATTCCATAAACAGATTGCTTAGAATTACCCATTGGAATAATATTTGTTGGCATTGGCATTGATGTATCAATTAAGGGACAAGCTATATGTACCAAATACAAGGTGTTTGCTATCGAAAACGAATACCTACCTATACCTAATGAAATAGATAATCTATTCTTTTTCGATCACCAGGGCTATAATTATTGCCCTCCTGTAGATATCATGTTTTTGCTCTAATCTTCATCTGCATCTAGACTTTATAAGTTTATATATAGATATGCAGGGCAAAGCAAATAACTACATTTTGGCTCTGCAGAAGCCTATAGATGGGGAAATGAAGGATGCAGGACGCTAGAGAATCAGCGCAGTCGCCATGCAGGTTAGAGCGACAGAGAGCCAGGTTCCTCATTTTATTGCAACGCGGACAGTGCGCGCCAACTATAGGTACCTATTACTAAAAGATACCCGCGGCTACGCACGCGTAAATTTTAGCCCCAACGCCGCCCAACGTTTGGGCTGTGCGTTGATATGTCAGTCAGTCAGTTTCTTCTTTTATATATTGAGATATTGTCGTAGACATAAATGTTATCTCTGATCTTTGTGAGCCGGTCGGTTATTATCAACAATTCTTATTCCTTTTCATTGTCGTCTTGAAACAATGCGCTGTAATGAGACGTAAAGATCTTTAACGAGCGTTAAACAGGTGTCGGCGGCGAGCAAAGGGAACACAGAAAAAACAGTAAGCAATTACAGCTCCATTCATCCGTACTCACTAATTTCTCGGAAGAGAAACAAGCGGTTACCGCAGCGATGATTAAGAAGAGACTATAATATAAAAGCATGTAATACCCAAAGATATAAGTGATATCTAAACCAGCCGCCACCACCAGAATTCAGAAATAATTTCTTCACCGGGAGGGTAATAGTATGTTTCATTACAAGTGCGGAAAGGCTGTTATTGCAAAGAGTTCCGACAAATGTCTACCCGAGCCGAGGCGCAGCCGAAAGCGAGGGTTGACAGTCGGAACAAGTTGCAATGACGGTTCCGCACGTGTACTGAACGATTATTTTTAATACAGTTGCGAAAAAATGAAGCAATTTAATAAAATAATAAAAACACAATAAACTCAACTAACTTAACATTTTCTGAAAAACTATTTGCTTTTTTCTCTTCTCTCCACGCAATAAATTCGTCGTATGTAGATATGTAGCGACTTTTTGACTTTTCCGGTAAAATGTTCTCCGAAGCATTTTGTGCAACAAACAACTAAACTCGCAAAGAAAATTTCTGAAAAATGGCGCCAACCGTAGAATATAAGCAGTTTTTTTTCTTCACCCATTCTGGTGATTAAAAAAAAAAAATAAAAAAAAAATTTGGTCATAGACTAAATAATATTCTGGTACGTAAAGGGAACTATGCCCATACAGCTAAGTCTCCAGTAGAATTTTTTTTATTGATATGAAATGAAAATGAAATTTAATGAGATGAAATGAAACCTAACCAAACTCATTCAATCAAATCTGATATTGAAACAAATTAGTAGCTTCTTTTTAGAAATATACGTATTTGCATGAATCATAAAAACTTCTATGATTTTTTTTAGTAAAAAACTTCATGGTTGGTTTTTCTTTTTAATAGACATTATTTTGACAGTTGGGAAAGATAACGCACGAGTTCGCGAAAGGTAAAAAAAAAGCACGAGTATGTAATAGCCCACATCCCGAACGCTATACGTCCCTGTAATACGCCACTTTTTGAGCAACTGTATTAAAAAATGTCTTTCCATCCTACAGTTTTATCTACTGTTTGTGCATGTGCGCAAAGGGTGGAGATAGTATCCCTCGTGGATAAAATCTGAAGTCATTAAAAATACTTGTATCCCCTTTGATTAAACTTTTATCCTATGAGCAAGGGCTCATTCTTGGGGATTGGTACGGCTACTAATATTATTACATCTTAGGCGTAACCGTACTTTTTCCTAGCAAAACACTCAGTTGTAGGATGGTTTAGGGTATTTAGTCTCAGCAACGAATATATAATATTACTAACGTAAAGAAGGGACATTCACACCCTCCCGTCAATGTATTACCCCAGAGCGCCGAGCGCGACGCGTCGGGTGGTACTCGTGGGCGCTGTCTCGCGAGTGCGTAATTTCAATAGGTTTGCCACAAATTCATAACTTTATCATCATAGGGCTATTGATTGTAAATAAAAGCATACCTTTTTAAATGACAATTTTTTTATATCAATTTAATAAAAAAATCATATGGGTAAGGAACTGTAATGAATTATTATTTTGTAGTGATTTTGATAAGTATCCCATTATATCCTATTGTCTAATATGATTAATATGGAAGCTTGTGGGTTTGGATATTTGTAACTCTTTCGTGCCGCAACTAGGTAGGTACTGTACCGATTTGGCTGCAAATTGGAATGGAGATAGAGTA
Organism: Coenonympha glycerion; assembly: GCA_963855885.1. NCBI lineage: Eukaryota > Metazoa > Arthropoda > Insecta > Lepidoptera > Nymphalidae > Coenonympha > Coenonympha glycerion. Next base: position 12,156,151 of record OY979630.1, on the reverse strand, counting down.
ACTTGGATTAACACATCTTTACGCTCTTATCCCGAATAATCCATAGTTCCTATGGAATTTGTGAAACTCCATAATTCATGTGGGTGAACCCGCGGAAAAAAGCTATGTACTTATGAAAGTAAATAATATATATTTCTGTTGTAATTTTATTCTTAGAAATAAAAAAAATTATAGATGCAATGCAACACAATGCAATATAATTAGTTTTCATGAAATAACTAAACAAAGCATTGCATTTGTACCGCAATTCAAATGTTTTACAGTGGGCTGCAAGTTGCCACCGTGCATCGGTCGCGTCGTTGCCACTTACACCTCGAGTTTTGCCAGCCCTACGGGCTACGATGACATTTACTCACACATACAAATGGAATGCTTATAGGGCCGGCATTTTAGTAGTAGTGTAGGTAGTTAAGTCACGTCATTTGTACTGAGTGTCACCGGCCTGGTCTCAGGTAGCTTCTTATATCAACAAAAGAAAAGATTAAATATAAAATTCACCGCGTCAACTTCGAAAGTGAGGCGATGCGACGCCTTCAGACAATATCACTGCGATTGCGGTGCTCGTAATCTTACGGAGAAATGAGTGCACACTTTCATGAATGCATAATGGGCAACATTTCTCACGAAAACCGAGAAGTATGGCCAGGTACAGCTAGGTTTTTAGCTGTAACTTGAAAGGGCGCTCGCCCCCTTTTTTGACGCCTCGCAGCGCCCGCGGCGGTCGCCACAAAAGAAATCAAAAAGAAGTTGTGAATGACTGGCGATCTTTATCTTTCGTTCATTGCAAGATGACGTTCAGTAAATTCTTGGAGATTTTTACAATTGTCAATGAGGGTATCTTTTGACACCTCGACGGCGCCACTACGCCAGCGGTGCACCGAAATATTGGTCCTATGTTGACCCAAAAGGGAAGTTGCAAATGATACCACCCTAGTCAAGGGATATATCCGATTAACCAAATGACTTTGGTTCCGAGTTGAAATTCTGAATCCCTCCGTTCATTAAAATTAGCAGATGGAAGGAGTGGACCCCACGCAGATTTAAAAAATTGGATGAAATATTGGAAATATTGTCTACCGACTCATGAATTACTTAATACGCAATGAAGTTTGTACTTTTAATATACTTCGTACTAAACAGCTACAAAAATAAATGTTGTTTTCAGGGCGCGTAAATAAATTGATGTTGATGCTGATCTAATGATGTTATTAAAAGGTAAAATTACTTCTTTTCCAAAGGATCAACTTAGATTGGGTGATCTAATTTAGGAATGACACTTAACCAACTCATCTTACATTTTACTATAAAAATCTCTTATGTGGTTTTTATTTCCATATCAGTGGCTACCAGGAATGCAGAAACATGTGGGCTGGGCGTACGTTTTATTTTTTTAATCACAGACTAAGAAGCGATCGTAGAATATTGCATTACCGACGCCGTCTGGTCGCCACAATCGTTAAAGAATATGGATTGGAAACCTTTGGCACGCGTATCGAGGATCGCATTTCTACTGACATTACCTACTGTTCGCGGATCAATTAAAATTCTTCTGATTTCAGATCAGATGTAGTTTACCTACATTTACCTACATTTACTCTTGCCTTATTACGTTGGGGGTAAATTAGTGACAGGTTTGCGACAGGCGTAAATCTCGCAATCGATGCTGCTAAACGTCACTTTAGTCATATTATGTTTGACAGCAACTTTTGCCACATGTTTGATCACTTATAAAGGGCCGGAGGCTGATTTAAGAGTCAAAAAGCACGTCTTAAAATAGTCCTATCCCCTTTACAGTGCAGATACTCTTTAATTAGGAAAGGGCTCTACGGGCTCTATTTCCAAAGACTAGTGTCATCCCTTTCGACAAGGGACAGTAGCGTTTTCAAAAAATGTAAAACAGAATTGTCAATACTGTATCAACAGCAATATTTTCTTAAATGAGGCAGATTATGAACATGTTAGAGAAAAAAATATTCTTACTTTCATGCATAAAAGTGAGCTCGCATCGTTGGCCCTTCAAAGTCCATCATCCACTTTAGGAAGTATCTATGTGTTGGGAACTAATCAAAAGTTTTTTTTTACAAATGCCGGGGTTGATAAAAACAGTGGCTAGGTAGATGCATATTAATGCTTTCGTTTAGATTTTATCCTTCTTACGAGTCTGTAAAAATCATCTATGTCGTATGTTTATGCGTAGGAAGAAGACGGATAAGGTGTGATCCAGGGGGCGCCACCAAGTACGGATACGAAAGATTCCTTTTTAATGAACGCATTCCCAGTAATAAAGTCCTCGGCATAGATTAAAATGGTGATGATTGTCACTGAGTACGTGCTCGGTTAGATGATAGGATGATAAGAAGTGATGGGTAGATAATTAGATATTTTTCTTTACTTTTCCGATTTGGAAACTTGGTACGAAGAGAACAAGTTTGTTAACCTTGTTTTAATTTTTTTTTCATAGAAAATAATCGATTGTGACAGATGGTTGAACAGACAGACGGACGGACGAAGAAAGTCTCATCGTAAGGGTTCCATTTTTACCATTTTGGTATGGAATCCTAAAAATCGCTCAAGTGCAATATGAATTCGTGCCCTAAGGATTCCGTAGCATCAATTTTATTAATAAGTGTGGATACACTGCGGTCATATTTTATAGGCTACACCCTATAAGTACAACTGCCAAGTAGCAGAAACTATTTTTTTATGTCACAGATATAACAACTGTTTAAATTACTAAGTTTTTCTTTAAGTTGTGCTCTATGAAGACCACGTCTTTGCCAAAATTCATGATTCTAGATCAACTAGATCTTTCCTATTTGTTTTGTCAGATGAGTTTGAAATAAATAGGTTATGGGTCTAATGGTTTCATTTTATTCTTGGAGGTACGGAATCCTAAATTAATAGAAGACGCAAGTATGATTAAAAATACGTTTAAATGATATTCTTACTAGCTATAAGGATGCGAGTCTATTATTGAATTATTAATCCTGTATTATTAATTAATTAGCATCTCAACGTCTTTGACTTGTAAATCGAGTTTTGTATAATAACTTCGCAAAAAGGGTGTTAAAAGTTGCCGGACTACATGGCTGCATTAATAAATTTCTTTTCGAAATCCTGATTTATTCTGGAACTCGTTTGTATCCTGTATAATAATATTGCTTGGATATCTCGGTCTCAGCTCTCAAGTTCGAACCGCCACTTACTCTATCAACGGCGGTAGTTTACAGAATGTGTTGAAAATATCGAAAATAAATAATGGGGATGTTTGCATTTGAAACACTGAACATGCGCCGTATGCTAAAAATATATTATTCAAGAATTATATCCGTTTTTACTTTACTAGCTTAGGCACTACGGATATATCATATCTATTGTCTATTCTTGTCTAATACATAAAATTCTCGTGCCACAGTGTTTGTAACCAAACTCCTCTGAAACAGCTTGACCGATTTTTATGAAATTTTTCGTGTACATTCGCAATTATTTCCCAAACTATTTTATGCTCTATTTTTATGTCAAAACAACGTTTGCGAAATTATAAACATTAGTTAGCGGTATGTTGTATCTATATTACAACAATTAGCAATTGCTGACTTTTTGCCAGCTCTTCTCAGTGCAAACCTGCTTTACAAAATTGGAAGAGTTTGGACTTTTCATGAGTTCGGCCTACTGTGAACGTTAAAAAATGCAATTTTAGAAAAATCTATGATTTACTTATGTTTCAATTGACACTATAATATAACATACATACGAGTAGACCGTACATATAGTTTATTTTACCAAATGAGCACAAAATTCCGGAATTCCCGAGTGAGAAAAGTTTGGGGGTTGGGATGTTAATGGAAAAACGTTGTCGCTCCACCAGGGCGACCATAAGGCGATTGACCTTATTTGTGCTGTATCGAAAAATACCTCACTTTTGCAGTCGATCGCATATACGTGCGATAATATATGTGTAAACATGCTTAGACATTTTATATCGAGAAGAAATAGCTACAAGTACCACAATATATACATCCTATTCCGTTATGGTTCTCAGTGGAAAAATTGAACTGAAGTGGCCAAATTCAATAAAAGTTTTAAGAACATTTAATGGAAAATTGGTGTCACTATACGTTTTCGTTTCGACTGAAAGGCCATTTTATATTATGAACTTTGTAATCATCTTTTACCAAAGGGTAAAACGGGGTCCTATTACTGAGACTCCGCCGTCCGTCTGTCAAGGCTGTGTCTCTTGAACCATGATAGTAAAGACAGTTAAAATGTCTATGATGATGTGTGTCTGAAAACAAAATGAAATAAATATTAAAGGGGGCTCCCATACAACAAACGTGATTTTTTTCAGAAGGTTATGATAGAGAATATGCATAAAATAATAATAATAAGTTTGAGGCCAGTTGATGTTTTCCTGCGACGAATATTTTACCTACGGAACCTAGCCTAGAGTTTTATTCTACTCGTATTTTCTTTTTCTTTCAGACTAAACCTGCAAAGCTTTTATGTAGGAAATTGTCTAACTAATGTTTAAAGTGCTGAAACGATCAATGTTTTAGTTTTCGAGTTTTGAGTTTTGTTTTGCTTGAAATAAATATAAGAATAAAAATAGAAATAAAAAACAAATATCTTGCGTAAGTGCATTATAAACTCAATGATTTCATATGGGCCTATTGTACCTACAGGCACTGATGAAAGGTTAATTATTACGATATTTGTGATATAACATAGGTACATAATATTATAATAATATGGTATCTACATAACTTTTACTCGATTTAAAAGGTCTATAGGTAGTAGGTACACTTAGTTAACATTAGTTAGGTATATGCATTTCCAAACGAAAAGCATTTAATTATTTATGAAAACTTAAGAAAATAGAGCTTTCTCATATTTACGATAAAGCTGCTAAGTGGTAACTGGTAACGTACGTGAAATGTTTATTACTTTTAAGGCCATCGTAAAAATTAAACGGCTGTTTTGACTTAATTAAAACATAAATTGGCCTTATCTTCTTAAAAACCGTAGATATTAATGTTTCGGTTTTATTTTAATGGATCTACAAATTTAAATATGAAGATAGTCAAAAAGCGCATTAACATTAAATAAAATTAATTAACTATCTAGGTTTTAATTTTGATTTAATGCGTGCTCAATATACTTTGGTCAAAATCAGGCCACGCCAGGAAGTGTTAAAGATTTTGCTTTTATACCTTTTGTTATTCCTTACTTATACATTTTTGTTATTTAGCGAAATGGAGATTAGACATAAAAAATATATTATAACCATTTATTTATGACAATAAAATAGGTTTCTTTTTGGTTTAAATCGTTCGTAACTCTATCTCATTCGGTGACCACTGATAGTTTTTCAATTTAATTAAGAATTAAATAAAACATATTCAATTGCGTTTTTCCCATGTGTGCAAAATGCCACAGGCATCCATTTAATCAGTAATCAATGAATATGCCTTTATATACATGCCTTGGGAAACTGATCGTGATTAAGTGTTTATTCTCCTTCAATAACAAAGTTGCTGTTCTCTTGTATTGGCTTTTTCAGAGATAATTGGAAAGGCTATTGATGCTTTTCTTGTTATGAAATACGAAAGTAGTGATAATGAATTCTCATTGTAATATGTAGTTTTTTTTTTTGTTTTTGATAATAGTAGTAACAAATTCAAAATAAAGCCGTGTGAGGAATTCAGAATCGATATTTTATCTACATGCTAATTATGACAATGAGTCAGCCGTGCAATTCTGCAAAACAGCGACGAGCGTACATCTATGCATCTATGATTTTGTCAGTTGTAATAGAGTACAATTTTGCATGCCATAATCGGGTTGGCAGCTGTCTGGCAGCTATTTCAGAGATGGACATTTTGTAGAATAGCACAGCAGGTCCTTTCCAGCTTACGTATAGGTACCTTCAGTAATGCCATCAGTATACGGTGTACTTACCACGTTTTGTATTTTTTTACACCAATCAGTGTAAGCGAATTTTTGTAATAAAAAAATAAATATAGTTAGGTAGGTACTTACATAAATTGCAATTATTTAAGTCTTTGTAAGAACCCAGCTTTTTCTTTATACACTGAAAATGCATATAAAGAAGTAGGCTGGGTTTTGGCAGCATATGGCAAGATCTGCTGGCCTGTCTATGTTTTGGACGACGGACAGGTGTGAAGTCAGAACCTAGCCTAAACCTCGGAACTTGTTTATTAATAAGGCAGGCCTTTGAACTGCAACAGGACATTTAATAGGATCCTGACAGGATAGGATGTTATCAGCTTTAAAAGCGTTATATTGACGCGATGTTGTGCCATGTTTTGATTTTCGCAATTAATTTTAGTTACAAGAATATAATGTAGTACCTAATTTTAATCGTTTTAATGAATATTCAGTGCACAGGCTTACCTTTAAAAGTACTTACCGCTTATTAATAACTTTTTTAAGTTTATAGAGGGTATCATTTGATAGAAAGATGAAAATCTTTGAAGATTCAGGAGCTTTAGGCATATTCATGCGTTTTTCAAATTTGCTTGAGAAGAATTTATTACTTTTAAAGCCATCTTAAAAATTAAACGGCTGTTTTGACTTAATTAAAACATAAACGGCTGTTTTGACTTAATCTATATCTTAATATATATAAATCTCGTGTCACAATGTTTGTCCTCAATGGACTCCTAAACTACTGAACCGATTTAGTTCAAACTTCGTGAATATCTGTCATTTGGTCCAACTTAAAAGATAGAATAGTTTTTATCCCACGTGGACGAAGTCGCGGGCATCAGCTAGTACTTATAATAAAACTGTAAAGGGTCGAATTCTGTACATTGAAGATATTTTGAAAATTTTTGTTGGAGGACACTATTTAGTCGATACTGAAGCCAAAACTGTAATTTTTTTAATTTTTGTCTGTCTGTCTGTCTGTCTGTCTGTCTGTTTCACGACCGCGCATCACGGCTAATCCGCTGGATGGATTTAAATGAAACTTGACATGATTATAGCTCATACCCCGAGGTAGGACATAGGATACTTTTTGTCCCGAAATTCATCATGGTTTCCCTGGAAGACGGCATCAAAGTCAAAATGTGTATTTACTTATAATTCATTAACGCGTTGTTCGATTTGATTCATTCTTTCTTTGTTAGAAAGGAGGTTCCTTAAAGATTATTCCATACAAATTTTATCATCATCACTTTTGTAGTTCAGAAATTATAGGCATCAGAACCTTTAGCGATAAGTTCAAGTAGGTGACTTGAAACTCGGAATGGATAAAGAACCTAGGGCTAAGACGTAGAGCTAAAGTTAGACTGGACTATCCTTACAGCCGTAAATAAATAGTCTTAGCAGAAGATTTTGTATGGTTTAAGATTTTCACTTTTAGAGTGAACAAAAATCATGAAAATCGCTACGTTATACCGTATAGCGCCATCTCTACAATTTATGTGGAACTTGAATGTAAAACTCTGAGATAGGTACGTACTACCGAATTTTTTTACATAATAATTAACTGTCATGTAATTTACTGTTTCATGACTTTACATTAAGATGGCACTGTTAAGACATGAACCATCCCGGAGTGCCGCGTCTTTTTTTATCATCCGCAATATGGAAAGGGTAAAATAATGGTTCACAAATCCTATGTCATAGGTCTTTTTAATTTTATACGTAAACAAATATATAGCCATTGCCCATTCGGATATTTTGGATTGTATTGAGATGAAGCAAAGATTTTTAAATGACTCTTATGTTGGGCCGGGGAATATTGTTAGTATAGAGTATTTTATCCCAGTGGTACATACCCGGCCGAACCCTGAAAGAAGAGCTCTACTACCAGTACAAATTTTCACATGATTTAATCATTTTTGACATATTTCGTGGTTTCAGAATAAAAATCACATTGAAAAGGACGATTTTAACTGACGATATTTCGATACATTGGTACATGTCGTGGTCACGTAGTGACCACGACCTGTACATTGGGTCGAAATATCGACAGTTAAAATCGTCCTCTTGATATTTCAACTACGTAATAATGAATCTTTATATTATGATTAAGAAAAAGGAGTTTTCAAAATCACCACAAGATAACCCGTGCGAAGTAAGAACAGGTTTCTGTATAACATCACACCAGAATCCCGCGAAAAATCAAGGAATTCCACGGTATGTGTAAAAAAATTGTAATTCACGCGGGCGGAGCCGCGGGCAACAGCTAGTTAAAACATAAATTTGCCTTATCTCCCTTCAAAACCGTATTAACGATGGGGCTCCCATACCACAAACGTGATTTTTGCTCCTTTTTGACTTCTTTGGGAAGATGTGTTTAGTTTACTTGAGTAGATACTATTGAGAATTTGTCTTGATAGATACTATACGGAACACTCAGTGCGCGAGCCCGACTCCTTTATTATTTTTTTCCAATTATTATTTTCATCTCTGTAAAGATTTTGAGGTAAAATTCTTCGCCTCGCCTCGCACAAGAGTAGGCAATGTGTATAAGAATGTTATCATTGTTCCGAGGCTATACGATTAAGATAAGTATGGTTATTACGCGTCGTCGAGTGTTGATAGCTGTTTAATACGCTAAAAGCCCAGTTACAGCTAAATGAGATATCTCGCATGCAAACGATGTCGGTAATCTAAACAAGATCGTGGAGGAAATCTTTGAAAGTATCGCATTTGCAATATTATAAATTGTGTACGCTTTTACGACATTATGTAGGTAGTAGGTACGGTGAAGGTTCATACAATATGGCATATTCTAGTCTAAGAGCTTCAGCCTGGGTTGTTTCATTGTTTAAGGTTTGTAGTTGGATAGACCTTATAAATATTTAGGGTATTATATTGTTATGAACGTTTTTTTATGTTTGAACAAATCGGTTTGCGGAATTTTAGTAAGAGTCATGGGAGTCCTTCCGTCCATATACCTACTCCGTCCATAGTTTTATTTTCTTTTTGACAGAGACCAGAGAGAGATAAAAGTAGTGTTCTCTCTCTGGTCTCTATGGGTCTCGCTGTTGCTGTGTCTGTCCTGTCTCATGTATCAAAAAGAAAATAAACAAATGGACAGATACTTTGTTAGTCTTTCAATCACAGCAAAAACAGGGTTTTATGCACGTGACATATTTGGGTACTTTTTATTGATTCTTTCAACGTATCGCGAGCACAATATATTACTTTTTTGAAACCATGTTACGTATGGTGTGACTCTTGCAGTACGAGTGCAAGCGAAAACCGACACTAAGGTGACGAACCTTTTCATCCCGTGACTGTACTATAACGATGCCTGAGGCTTCCCGATAAGATAAGCCTATAAGATTGAACGACGTGTCACGTGACAAACATGATATTAAAGCAAATGTAATGTTTAAATCAGATAATTGTATCGACGGCTTGCTCTCAAGCTACTCTACCCGTTGTGGAATGTCATCTCGATTTGTGAGATATTATCCACAGCCTGTATTACCGCAATGTGGACTTTTACTGTTAAGTACCTACTGTCTTGAGAAATATGTAATTGATATACGTACTTATTTATATACGTAATAATATGTAGTTGTGGTTAAGAGTCCTGTGAACTACCATATCTCCCATACAAACGTTATACCAAAATCATTTTTAATTCGTGTATATTTTGATCATGTTGTGGTGTTATTCGGGTTCGTATAGTAATAATCTATACGAACGAAATCTGGTTCCGAAATACTGTTGTTAAACGAAATTGTAAACGAATTTAGTTTTGCTTATTTTTATGTCAAAGAGGACATGTTTTCTGCTTATTTGTTTTGTAATAAAAACAACACTATCTCTCGTCGCATTAGTTCAGGAGCACAGTTTTTATTGTCCAGCTAAAGAAAAACACCAGTTAATAAAGAAAGTTACAAGTTTTCATTCATAATTTTTGGTATTACCTACCGAACTCGACCAAAGTTATAAAAATTTTGATCAACATTGATTATTATTTTATTTTAAAGAAATATTTCCGAACCAAATATGGCCAGGAGCATAGATTATTACCATATGAATCCGAATAACACCACAACATGATCGAAATATTCACAAATTACAAATGATTTGGTATTTTGCATTAACGGAGACATCGTAGTTCACAGGCCCCTTAAGGAGAGCAGGAAATAGTTAAATCTAAAAAAATTCAAGGGCAGAAACTAGATACCTACTTACTTAACTATCTAATTTTTGAAAAATTATTTTGCTCGTTTTCATCTACATTCGCTAAATTAAGCAACCCTTAAGTCCATTTTCACATACAACATTTTGTCACCTAAAGGCTTAAAATCTCGGATTCTCGGTGAAACAAGCTTACCTCCATGCAATTTAGCTACGGTCGTTGAATGCAATTTAGAGTGAATAGATGATGCTATATCAAATGAGAAAAGCCATCTTTAAATCGGGTCCGTCCAATATCTACTAAAAGATGCGTCCAATAGGACAAAAATAGTAGGTATATTCTTTAAAGCAGTCGTTTCTAGTTTATTTAGTATTCATAAGGAAACCGCCGGTCAACGATTATATCAACCATCCAGTTTGTATTTCGGAACTTCCTCAAATTGTTTTAACCAAATCGGTTTTTCGTTGACGTCATTCTCAATTCATCATTCATCACTGAATTTGGCTTTGCGAAAATATTACAGGAAAATCAAATACTACATCGAAAAGTGTTGAATTTCCTGCTTTAATTTTTACACGTAAATAAAAACGGTTCGGTCGAAATTCCAATTCGGTATTCGGTACAATTTAAAATAAGCCTTTTGTTTCATGGTATGCCTGACATACCTACTGTATGTATATTGATTTCATTTAAAGCAAATAACAAGGTGACCGACTATCGTAAGTGATGTTATCGTACTAATTTGGAAGGGGGTAAGTAAAGGTCATACACAGCATTGCGCCTGAACCATAGTCTCGACTTCAAAAGTGCGGCAATAAATGCTTTGTCTAAGTTATCAAACGCGAGCCGTCGCTACACTCACATGACTTTCACGCTAGCATCCGTGCACCATACAAATTGTAATTGACACACTCACACTACAAAAAAATCTAAAACTAACTGAACGATACAGAATCAGCCCACTGAACGCTAAATCGCGTAGCGTTGCGTCTTTACAGATAGGATATTAACTAAATAGCCACGGCCGAAGCCTGTTCAGTCAATTTAGAAATTATGAAATTTTAACCAGTGGGGAGCATAGCATATTAATCTAGTGGGGAGGTTCGAAACCGAGACCTTCCAATCATACATCTGAACAAAAAAATCATGTTTGCCGTATGGGTGAACCCCTGAAATATAGTTATTTTGTCGTTTTAGCGGTCAGTAATACATCATCTGAGAAAAGTTCAATCGTCTAACTATACGGTTCAAGTGATAATATAGCCTGGTGGCAGACAGACAGACAAACGGAAAGTGGTTTCTTAGTTTTACCCTTCGCGTACGGAACGCTAAATATCACACATACATAAAACTAATCTGGGCCCTGTACAGTCCGCGTGGCTGTGGTCAAGTTATAATGTTACCTAAGATTATTATTATTATAATAAATTATTACAACACATATAATTAATTGACGTCATCACAGATGAACAGGTAAAGTCGTAGAAAACGGCTGTAAAGCAATTTTATAACATTTTAATTTTTAATGAAATGAGCTCCGGCAAATGGAACCTTTACTTACTCCCAAAACAAACGAGTAAATCCCCATTCGTTTAAATTTACCCGCAGCTTTTGTGAACTAAAATATCTGCGGTAAAATACGGCCTCAAAGGTTTCGGATTTCCACGTAAAAGGCGCACTGAGCTCGAGTAATTCACCGACCACCGAGATACAAGCAAGTGGCGTTGACATAAAAATCCAAGATACCACTGTTTTTAATATAAAAATTGAATGACCTTGTTCGCGGGAAAGCAATGAAAACCAAATTCTCTGTAAAACAACGGATAATAATATGTAAGTGAGTATTCAAATTCTAGGCACGCACCGCTGCCTTATGGTAATAAATAATAATAGGTATAGGTACGTACATAAATGACGTGGGTGAAGCGAGGAAAGCATCGCTAGGAAACCTGCACACATGAAAGCTCGTCATAATGTTCTCAAAACTTTTGAAGCTTGAAAATCCGTTCTTGGACAACGTAGTGAATTGGCTTGAGCTTAACGTGAACTCAACGGGTCTGCCCGCGAAATTCAAAATTTTCGTGGTTTTTTGCAATTTGTACGCTAATTAGACATGATAGGCTTATGGCAATCAATTTGCGAGGATGGCAGTACCATCTTTACATGATTATATCAAAATCTTTGCATAAAAATGTGTATCCTAGGAAATTAATCCGAGTATCGAGTTTTATGTGAGTAACTCGCAAATCTTGGACTAATTTCTTTAACTCGACACTTTCGAGCAGAGATTTTTATATAAACACGTGAAGAAGATATTGGGATCATCGCAATTTGACGGCCATAAGCCTATTATATCTTATTAGCTTAAAAATCGCGAAAAACCACGAAAAATTTGAATTTCGCGGGCACAGCCGTGGTGTGCTCCTTAAGGCGCAGGGCACAATGGATTGGCGGTCACTGTCTTATTTAGTACGCCAGGCAAGGAAGGCGCACGGAAGTTTTTGTAAAGTAAGAAAATGTGAAATTAAAAAGAAATGCAGACGTAATAAAAATTCTAAAAGGACCATTATCTATGTCCTAATTAAAACTCACAATCTAATTTAATTTCACAAAAACTATTGTAACCAGTTCTGAGAAAAATGCAGAGGCACTTTGGCTTTTTTTTGTATCGAGTGATTTTTGCGAAATCGTGTTTCGGCATCAGCCACCATGTCAGAAATACTTTCAATTGTGTCCACATATTTTTAACAGTGTTAAGCCCTGTAGATTTTACAAGTATAATATTTCAGTTGAATTTTTCAAGCACTCTCTTTTCGGGTACACCGATATATTTTATGTATATCAGTGGTACCGGGGTACAATTAATGTAGTCCAGTGTACCCTTAAGACACATCGCGCAATATTTACTAGGTACTAAACTGTCCCTATAAGGAAGGCCACCTCCCTTTCGCTTGCAGAATTTAAATTTGTGTCCGTCCATCCATAGTCCATACACGGAAATCAATATTTAATATTTAATCCAGTACAGCAAGACAGGGTCCTCGTATAAATTCCTTCAATGACTCATGATAATCGCCTCGAGTTTAGTTTATCCATTAAAGTAATTAATGATGGTTATAGTTAGCCATGACGACTTGTTAAAGGGCTTTTAACTATTTATGTTTTAAATGTTCTTGTAAATCGGTTCTGTAAGTCTGGCGCTAAGTGGTAAAAATCATCCGATTATTATAAAAAAAAAGTATAGGTAAAAGGTAAAGGTAGGTATAGGTACTCAGATTGTACTTAGTCTTTTTTTTTATTAAATACAAGTTAGTACTTGACTGCGATCTCGCTTGATGGTAAGTGATGAAGCAGACGAAGATAACTTGGAAGGGGTAAGTAAACTCATCCGCTTGGCGGTGCGTCTTTGCTGGTAGGTGGTAACTAGCCACGGCCGAATCCTCCCACCAGACCAGATTAGCCAATTTAGAAATTATAAAATTCCAAAGTGGCGGGAATCGAACCCGCGACCTCCCACTCGAATCCGAGCGTGCGTCCCCTGCGCCACGGAGGTCGTCAAAACCCAAGCGTGCGCCATTGTACCTACCATTCGTTATGTTATCACCAGAAAATAAATTTCAGGCAATTTTTATTAATTTATTTAAGTTATACAATAATAGGTACGAGTATGTTAGTAACACAATATGGAAAGAATTAGATATAAAAATTACGTTGCCATATTAGAACTTACATTGCCCAATTGCCATATTGTGGTGACTATCCGACTCCTAACTAGTAATCGTGTGGTAAGGAAGTTATTCACGAACAAAACATAATAATCTCATAAAATGTTCTAATAATAATGTTTATATTCAGCATAAAACGCTGACAAGGATTACCGCTAGAAAACTTGGTTATGAACATGAAAAAATATCCTGCTAAGCGGAAAAATATGGAGCCAGTGTAAATATTTGGCGTCGAACGGCCGGGCAGGAATTATGTTGCGGGTAGCCTTGCAGGGTTTCCGAGGGCTAAATTTACCTAAGCGAAATTTGTCATGACCGCTCATAACACCGGGTAAGCTGTATCAGATTTCGCATAATACGTCTACCCTTTTATCCTCACCGAATAAATTATAAGAAGGGTAAAACGTGAATTTAAAAAATTGTGGAAGACTAGTGGTGCTTCTTTAAAAACAGATATTATAGCAAAAGTGAAGAAATTGCAAAAATGCCTTTAGGAGACAGTTACAAAAGGCAAGTTGTCTAGACTTAAAAACACGTATGGAATAAAAAATCGATGAAAGCTTTATGTTCGCACATCTGAAATTTCAATCCAAATTGCCCCTATTTTGGAGATGTTATAGTGGTAGAGATAACAGGTGACATTATATACCTACATATTATTATGTATATTTTGTTCTATTTTTCCAGATGCTTTTGGAACGAAATGCAAAAGTATGGGAATGAAATATCTGATCTACAAACTGATCAATGATAAATCTCATTTTTTGAATTTCGATTTTTGTATATTATGCCAAGTCTGCAGGTTTGGCAGGGCTGATAACTTACTCATACCTATTGAAAAATAACCGGAAATTTTTCGCGGAATTTATTTTTAAAATACGTGAATACATTCCGCGTAAAAAGAAGTGAAATCGACGCGAAAACATTCGATCACCCAAGAGCTTTGTTAAATCGCGTAATCCATTTAACGTTAACATTTTGACAACTTCCTTTCGCAAGCGTTTTTTGTCTACGGAGCACGGTCACTTGAAAGAGATTAGATATAAATAATGATTGCAAAAAGTTCAACCCGTTTGATTGGCGCCAACGCACGACATTTTAATTGCCATTTAATTAGCATAACCACTAACGAGCATTCTTCGCGATATTATTTAATCTCAAATTAAGTATGTTTAAAACTTTTTGATTGATGTTTAGCGTTCACTGCAACAATATTATTTATTTATTTATTTGTGGCAACTGTGGCCCCCATACAAAATAATGGTTTGCCCAAATGTTATTCTTATTTTTACCAATGTTCTTCCGTCCATATGAAAATTATTGAAGTGAATTAGAATTATGAACTAGGGGCAATTGCTAGGGGGTTAAGCAATGTATGCCTATGCGTCGGGATAAATCTAATTTAATTTAATTTATTTATTGGTTCCGCCAACAACACTTGAGCATTACAATTACAATATGATTGATTTATTACATACACGATGAACACATATCTATAGCCCGAGCATCAACGACTGGCAGACACAAAACTGCCAAACTGCGACTGGCAAATCCCAAAAGGAACAAGGGATGTTGAGTAACAGAGCTAAAAGAGTTGCATCTAGAATCCTAAGAGCACTGGGCGCCCGACTAGATTAAAACATCATTTCCCCTACGGTGAATACTCTACATTTCACACCTCGCGAGACAACAAATCAAAGATATTATAATTTATAACCCTATAGGAATGTAATGAAGGCTGTTTCGAGCGAGTGGTGTGAAAACTTCTTGAGACGCGTTGTACATTTTTGAGATGGAATAAAACGATAATGATTGAATTTTCTTTGAGTTTTCTCTCGGCATTTTACTAAAATATTACAAGATTGCTGTGCAATATCAACATAACATCTTATTATTATGGTCCAGTAATACCCATTGACACTGTCTTGTAAGACTTTGGCCAGAATCATTCAGGGCTTGCTCTAGGATCTTGTGAGACTTTTAGATTCATGATAGCGAGTGATTTATGCCACAAAATACATACATAGTTTACGCTAAGTATTAATATCAAACGTTGAACGAGGACACTGTAGTTACTGGAAGACTGTATTGTTTGTAAACTTAAACCCGAGTCGGTGTTGGATGTCATGTGCAGTATTGCGCCCTCGATGGATATACTCGGAAATCGTTGCATGTTATTTCACACGTTGTATGTAAACGTCTGTAAGTTTGTTTTTTCATAGCGAATTTCATTTTGCAGTTCTGTTTTATTAGTACTGTTTATATTATCGAGTATATACTGAAAGATATTATTATTGTACAAACATGTTCTGTAGTTCACATTGTACGCAGAAACAGCGTGATGCTATAGTTAGGTAGGTACCTACTACTTATTTTAAATCTAGTAAAGGCTCTTTATTTTCAAGAGCTATCCCAAACGGTAGATATTTTTTCTCTAATTGTAAGTATAAACCTCTCTTACTTCGTAGTATAAACAATCTAACTAGTAAAACTTCTAAAAACAAAGTAAGGTCAAGTAAGGTCTGCGGTTCCTTATCAAGAGTAATGAAAAAAACTGATTCTTTGAAAGTTTCACTTTTTTGTAGTACGGAGCCTTCGGTGCTCAAATTCGACTCGCACTTGGCCAGTTTCTTACTTTCTAAGTCGGTTAAATAAGTAACTCTATAGATATTTAGTTCATACTTAAGAGATGTGCTCGCCGCTTTGCGTAGTGAGAGAATTCTGCAATTATTATGTAGCTCACAATAGCCCTTTATTTGCCTAGGTACGTGATGTTAGCAATTTTATGGACCTATCAGTGTGCGCGTATGTGGAATGCCTAGATAATTCTTAAACGAGAACAAAACCTCGGAATATCCAGTCACAACAGAAAGTTCAATTAACTTTGAAATCGAGCAAAATACTGTTTGTAGAAGTTATTAAAAGTTGTACGACGCACACTTTTAGAGTTCTTAGAATTCTAAGATATTATTTATAATTGTTGCCTGATGAAAATTATGAATAACTTATATCCAGTTTTAAGAGGACCCTTCCCGGAGCATCCCAGTACAACGAAAGCGTGTTTTCTACAGGCTTGCTGTTTCGTCTAACACAATCCTAGAAAAAGATGCATTGCGAGAAAAAGACATAACTTGTAACGCCTGTGTCGTCCGTCGGGCGTTCGGGAATGAAACTTGTTCCAGGAAATACGTGATTTTGAAAAAGCCTTACAAGTTACAAGTATATGTAAATAACCTTTTTATTTTGAATCTCCATTAGTTGCACGAGGTTTCTATACAGTTATTTTTTTTACTTTTATAATAGTTATAATATGAGCTGAGCGAAGCGACTAAAGTTTATGTAAAATTTTTGCAAGAATGCAGATTTTGGAGGCTGGTACTGAATTTTTTGGGAATAAATTTTAATTTTTGCTTGTATATAAACCTATCTAATATATATAAATCTCGTGTCACAATGTTTGTCCTCAATGGACTCCTAAACCACTTAACCGGTTTTAATAAAATTCGCACACAGGTATATAAATCTCGTGTCACAATGTTTGTCCTCAATGGACTCCTAAACCACTTAACCGATTTTAATAAAATTCGCACACAGGGTGCAGTTTGCTCTAACTTAAAAGATAGGATAGCTTAAATCTCAATTTATCTATTTTTTATATCCTTAAGGGCAAAGCTAGTATAATTATAGTATGCAAGGTACGTATCTACTTGTTAAAATATTTCAAGAAAATTTTGTTAAAACGTCATAATCGAGTACAAGTTTTGGTATGGAAAATCTACAGGGAAGGCTGAATAATTAAAAAGAATAATTATCGTTTTGTTTATTCAAATAATTCAGGCAGCAAAGCAGCCGCCACTACTGTCCACCAAAGCGTTTTTGTTTCTCGATAAAATTTGACTTTATAATATGCGTCTGTGTCACTTGACAAGTGTTTTTTTTTAAACAAAAAGGACTGCGAGTTGCATTTGTCAAAACTGTTGTTTCTTAACCGAGCTAAACCCGGTTTTGGGTCATTATTTCAATATTTTGGTATTGTCAAATTTTATTTCTGCGTAAATTTTTCGAAATATCTTCGACGTTGTATAGACAGTAGCACCTCAATTTTCTACTCTTTTTTTTTCCATACTTCTAATTTCAACTTTATACGCAAAAAAATAGTCGGCTGCGAACGGCAAACCATAAACAGTAAATTGGCAGAGGTTTACATCTTTTGTCTCTGAAGACAAAGCCTTAATATTATTATACTGATCACACCTGATCAGTGCCTGATCATTACTGATTCAAGAAGTAACAAAGCGACTCCCACTTAACCGATTTAGTTGCTATTTTGTACGGCGGCGCCTCTACCTGCCTAATGACTTAATGTGCAGTGATTACATGGGTGTGGCTGTTCATTCATAACAGGTTCCAAACTTGTGGAATTTACGTATTATTTATTATCATTTAATTTCGTGTAGCCCGTCTGTTTGGCGGTCGGCGAGCCATTAAACAAATTAATAGACGGGTTAACGCGAGGGAAGTTGCGTAAACTGTTAGGAGATTCGTATCGAAACTAAAAGGGTTAAAGGTACGTGCCCTTTGCCCTCTGGTATTTATAACTGAGTGGCTTCTCAAAACTCTCTTAACATAACAGTTTTCAACGCGATAAGCATGAGTTTGTTTATTTATCGCTATTTTATGCTTTCTTTTCAATTCCGGAAAGGCAGTGTTGATAGTTTGAATGATTTTCTTGAGTAAAAAAAGGCGACTTTTTATGGATACCTAAATTTTTATGACACTCCATTATTTGCTTCAATGAAATCTTAATATATATAAATCTCGTGTCACAATGTTTGTCCTCAATGGACTCCTAAACCACTCAACCGATTTTAATAAAATTCGCACACAGGGTGCAGTTTGCTCTAACCTAACTTAAAAGATAGGATAGCTTAAATCTCAATTTATCTATTTTTTTATATCCTTAAGGGCAAAACAACGTTTGCCAGGTCAGCTAGTGCTTATATATGGAAACAAGACGCTGCATGTAGCATGTAGAATTGCTACAAAAGCCCTTTCGTAATTTAATAATTAATAACTAACCTATCATATTCATAAGCAATGTGAAATTATTGTGTCCTAGTCTTGTTATGGCTGAAGTAAATTAGCAGCAGAACACAAAGCGCAGTAAATTCGTAGCTGACATCACGTTCCTATGCAATCGTCTAATATTAGCTGAATGTTGGTCCAAATGTGTATTTTAGTATGTTTTGGCACAGAATAGGGTTGCCAGGTGCACATAGTAGAAAAGGACTTGAAGTTTGTATACTGAATATTGTTAATTCAACCCGCAAATCAGAGAAGTTCTGGAACTCTACCTACCTTATATAGAAAAGTCACAGCAAAGACAATTAGATTCATATATTAGTCTTATTATATTGAAAAGGAACTATCTATATCTTACCGCTATGACTCTACCTAATGTATAGAAGTCACAGCATTCAGTATCTAACACACACACACACTTTACATGGTCTTTAATACTTAAAAGAGAAAAGACATGCAAAAATATAGCGCTACCCCAGCTGGGTAGATATTTACGTCTTCCCTATCAATTTTTAAAAGCTTCTAGAAATGTTTAACTCTGCCAAAATAGCTAGCATATTGGTTAAATAATATGGTGTTTCATACTATTTGAAGGCCCAACTACATCAACAATCACATTAGTAATAATAATAAACTAGCGAAAAATTGGTCTGTATAGGTATCCAAATTCATGTTCAAATCCTGTTGAAATTCCTGATAACCTGTCGCAGCCGACTTCTTTTTTTATTTTTATTTTCAGAAAGTATCTTATTAAGAGACATTTCCATGGATCATCGTGCTATCTATTTACCAACTATTTAGTTCTTTCCCCAAATGATTATATTATTAAAACTAGTACATTGCGATTTTCCGCAAAAACTAATCAAATATGGCAACTCTAGCTCTAAGCTTGCCAGGAAGAGAAATCCTATTATAAGAACAAATTGACTACGTAGACAGCGACCAGTCTTCGTCTTTTTGGACTTAATATTGGTGATTTACTCAAAGATTTAGACCACATATGTCGAGAGATTATTGATAATTATTATTAGTAATTGGTGAGTAAATATCTATAGATCGAAAGTTAATCATCGTTCATAAGCTAGGTATCCATTTCTGATTTAGCTAAGATCTTAGGTAACATATATGAGGGATTAGTGTACCAATTAATGTAGAGCCGGAAAAGACTTGAGATTATCTTAATTCTTATTCAACTCTTAAAAAAATATATTTATATCTAAGGATATAATCATCAGTTGTAAAAGTCATCATGTCTAGACATTATTTATTTTTTCTTATCCGCAAGACCAGACCTGCAAGCGGTCGATAATGAGTTTTTGATTGCGCCGTACGGGTTAACCAGTGCTTGCAGTTTTTTTGTTATATTAATGGAGATATCGGATCAGATGGCACAACGATTGGTCCATCTCAAAATCTAAGGAAGCTTGTTTGAAGTTTCACTCAAATCTTATATCCACTCATAATCATTATCATGCTATATACAACCCATCAACTGACCACTGTTACACGAGTATCCTCTCAAAATGAGAATTAAGAATTTTGGTTTATGTCCACCACGCTTACCAAGTTCCTCTGAGCTTGACGCAACTCTGAGCTCGTAAAATTTGTAATTTTTATACATGCCTCATGAGATCCTTCACTGTGACGTGTCATTGGCCATTGCCTCAATTGCAAAATGGCTTTAAAAAGTTATGGGCGTGTGCCTTTTTTGGACGCCTCTAACAACTCTAAAGCATACCTCTCCATCAGGGCAAACGGATTTGAGGGGGTTAGTGAATGTGAGGCTTGAATTGCCCCCTGATGCAATATGCTTGCCTCTCGAATTCGATGGAGCCTCTGGCGGATAAAAGATGAACTTGGGCATACTGCGCTTCTGTCAGGTCTGGATCCGCCATCGCACATCCATGCAATGTGATTCCGCCGTTGTAGGCATCCTGGTTGTCTGTACGGATATAACTGAATTCGTATGAGATGCGCGCCACTTCTTGCAGCCATTCTAATTTTGTTTTTTTGATTTCGTCATTTCCATCTATCGAATCTAAATATGATTCAGGCTTCAGGCCTTTTTATGGTTCAAAATGTCTGTTACCCGTGATTCCCCGAATAGGTAGCTGCATCTAATTGTAGGTAAAAAATACCTAACTCCTATAGATTTAAATGTGTATAAAAATGAGCTAATGCACATTCCATAATCAAATTAAAAATTCACGTGTGAAATGCGAAGCAAGTTCATATTGTTTAGTCTGTCTACGGCGAACAATTTGGGATACCAAGTATGAGTCTAAATTTATTTGTTTTGGCGAATAAAATAAATCGTGCTGTAGGTACCTACACACATAGACAGACATGCGCTCGCGCAGGCCCCACATGGCCCGATCTGCGAGCGAACACAGCCGTGGGAAAAATCTGGATAGACTGTTAAATAAGTGCCTAGGTATTTGCGAGGCTTATCTAGAATTGTATAGTTAAATAGACTATCAAATAAACTTTATCTGTTAGGTAAGACCGTCGATGAATTTCCTACTATCATAATATATCATTGCCTACTATAAAGTTAAGACGTGAAAACATGAGGCTAGTGTTCGATGATGTCTTTTAAATCTTACAAGTACATATCTGCAAAATTCCCATGTTGTTATAACCTGTAAAATATGAATATTTCTCTGTAAATTCTAAGTATTAATTGAGGATCCAAGATGAACAAAATTCAAATTCGAGTGATTAGGTTTCAAAAATTCTTTAAGATAGCATTGGAAGTCAGTTTTTGGACAGTATTTTTTTGAAATCCAAAAATTTTATGCGAATGACAGTTGTCTGGGATATCTCACGTGACCAATTTAGTGGTCGAAAAATATAAATCTCATACAGTTTTTGAATTTCGTTACGTTTGAGCGATTGACAGGTTTAGAAATGTCTAATGCTGCTCATTTGGACGGTACACGACTCATGAGCATCTTGCATGATAAACGAGACATGTGTAATGTGTATCTGTGCTGCTGCTCATAAATCATATTTATAGCGGCATTCGTTGGGCATTCGTCACACTTCCTAGTTGCCCTGCGAGACGGGTCTAAAAGGCTGTCACGATTTGCTGAGCATGTAACGCAATACAAGAACTGACAGGACGCACCCATTGCTCGGACACACGGACACACTGACAGCTGACATGCATGCATTTCTGACTGATCTACATAATCTGTGAGGCTGTATGCATGAATATACTTATAGAAAACATAAAATATACTCGTACCTAATACTGGTTTGCGGTTACATTTATTATGTTACTAACTGACCCGTATCGATATAGATTTTGTAACTTGTATTCTTGAAAGTTGAACTAGCTGTTGCGCGCTGCTTCGCCCGCATGAATTTAGGTTTCTACAAATCGCTTTACAAGAGATAGATGTAACAAAAGATAGACATTTATTATGGTGTCGCAGAAATTCTAAAGGAGGAAAATTCCATCACACGTGATTTTTGCGTAACTTTAACCGTTTACGTACCGCACGCAACGGAAGCTCTCCAAAAGGAACAATTTTTCCCGTTTTTGCTCCCTTTTTTTGCTCATTCACTGATTTATTGATGCTCCACGCCTCTGTTTACCTAATAATTTGATGTAGCCTTCCTCAATAAAAGGACTACCAATACAAAAATAATTTTTCAATTCCTACACCACCACCACCATACCAATAGTTCCACTTTCCAGAGTTTAGCGCCTTAATAAATCAATTAAACAAACAAACATACAAACTCTTAAGCTTTATAATATTAGTAATACAAGTACTTATAGATATAGTTTAAGAATACAAAATTGCCTTACAAAATTATCCAACTATAGAATGTCTACTATTAGACACAACTGCAACCACACGTTAGAAAGATGAGTTATTTTAGAGGCGACGAAGGTGTTAATTGGATACATTGCTCAGTGCTCTTAACAAGATGCTTATGTTGGCTTAGCTTTGGTTACATTGTTATGCCGTTCATAATGGTTTCTTAATGAGCTAAACGGCTTAACACGTAAATTGCACCCTGCGGAAAAGTTTTCATGAGAGTTTGGGTTCACCAATTAAATCTATCATATTATGAATTGTTTTTAAGAATTCGAAAATAATATACTTACAGGTTAACAGGAAACATATAAAAACATATTTGTATAATATTGGTTACAGGTAGCAATCTACATAATATTTAAAGTGCTCTGTCCGAAAGTTCACTACTTTTGACCTGCCTTTCCTTTTTTTAAGAAATAATAAACAAGAAATATTTGAATGTTTTAATAAAACTCTAGAACCGGTGTCTAGAACCCTAGAACTATAGATAAATAAGTGTTAGGAATATTTTAAGAAATTGTTGCTGCAAATACCATCAGATCTGAACACCATCGAAATAAACATTTTTCAGATCCCAGATCTGGAAAATGTTAATTTTGCCCAAATCCAAAAACTGCAAATGTTGTTCGCAATGCGGAGGGCTAAAGGACAATGACCATGGATGTATGGATTCCCGTATCAGGCTGAATCAAACCCAAACGTTATTTTTTATAGACTACGGTCTCAACATTAACTCCTACAATTATTACTTTTTTAATTAATATCCGGATTCTAAAGTTATAGGCAAACAAACAAGTAGTACTTCTTAGTAAAATCAGTGTGACACAGAATGTGCATCGAAAAGAAAGTAACTTTTTGTATGGAAAATTAAATTCCGGATATAAAAAACAAATTCTTAATCACTGAGATACTAATACCTCTATGTTCTTAGTGCCAATAGTTCTTAAAAAACCCTATTTTATTTTGCTAGACTATTTTGGTTTTGGTTCATAAGAAAACTTGATACCACCTTTGGTCATTCTCTTTTGTAAAAATGGTTAAATTATAAATACGAGTAGTAACTAATTAAAACAATGTTAATTGAGTTCTAAATTATAATTATGGCTGTATAATAAAGTTTATAATATTTTGGAAAATTTGTATTTTTTAAGCGGTGCACTAGCATCACAGGGTGTCGTTAAAAATTCTTATACTATGTACGGTTCTAGGGTTAAAAAATAATACCCGCCAATCACAGATTTTACCACAGACCAGCGAATGAGGTTTACCGTCAATACTCAATGTGGTACCTTATGCATCCGCGATGTGAGGTCAAACCTTTATAGGATTGTAGAAATAATGGATGTCTAGCATGGCTGTTAGATTTAAACTTTTAAAGCTTCTTTCCAGGCTACAGCTTAAGCTATAAATGGTATACATCTATGTCTAAAGTATTAGACATACATGTATACCATTATGGCAGTATATATTCATGGCAGGCGATTGCCGTGGCCTCATGGTGGCGCTAGCGGGCACTGCGCCATGGACTAATGAAAACATCGCGTGGAGCGCGCTCGTTTGTTTCCCGCCGGCCAATCTTGAACGTTGATTTTGTTTATGCCCCGGATTTCGTGCTACTGTTTCGGGACTAACTACAAACGTAACGTTGCTGGGTATTTGTTTATTGTGACTTTTGGCTTTGTTTACTGTACACTGCCTCTTTATTATGTGCACACTGCACAAGCACAAACCAATCGTTTGTATAGTTCATTCGCTATCATTTTGTCGCGCGGCCGGTTGTGGCGTCGGTATTTTCAAGGGACATCAAATGACGCCTACCGTGCGTATGTTCTTGCAACAACAAATTCTAAGCGAATAGACTATACTAGTAGATATAATAAAATTATAATTATGTTAATTGTATATGAATGAGCGATTAAGTGCTTTATCTCGATAATATTAAGGACTATTTAGTTCTTTATTAATCGCGACAATAGGCGTAAGGTTTTAATATGGCCAGTTTTGATAAAGTTGCTGAAAACTACCTATTAATAGTTAGGAAATACGTCATGTCTACAGTAAAACTAGAGGTATGCAAAGCTATTCGTAAATCAACCGCATGTTATAAATATTTATTAATTTATTTATAAGGTTTCTCTCAAAAATTTATTGGCAGGTGAATTAAACAATTCACTTCCCTTGACCCTTGTCACTTCACCCACATTTGTGAGTGCCCTTTTGGGGCGCTTTCTGGGCCACAGAGAATGGGTTTCTCTTGTTTTATATTTCTAACCGATTTTTTACTAAGTAAGTATATAAAATTCAACTATGGAAAAATTTTGAATTACTTGAGTGAGTAAGTTATTATGAAAGTACCTACCTATTGAATTACCGTGTTGTATGAAAAAATTATTTAATTTGGCCTACTTCCTCTGTCAGGATTTCTTCCTCCTCCTGAGGATATCCTGGTGTCGGGACGAAACGTGCGTCGAAGAAAGTGTTGTAAAATTGTGTGTAGTGTTTCATGTGGGCAGTGTTCCTGCATATTGTACAATACAGAATCTTTTCAAGTGCTGGATTATAGCAAAATAAATTAATCTGTTCTACTGTTAACTACTACGTCATAAGTAACTACGATAGGTACTGAATAAAATGCTTTCCAAAAAACCAACTTCAAATGCCACTACAAAGAGTGAAATAATTTTTATTTAAATTTTAGGTACCTACACCAATTCGAAGTCGGGCAATGTTTCATACAATCCCTAATAGTCCTTCTTACTTACTTGATGTGCGAAGAAATAACGAAGTCATAGACAATCGCCCGACTTCGAATTGGTGTAGGTACCTAAAATTTAAATAAAAATTATTTCACTCTTTGTAGTGGCATTTGAAGTTGGTTTTTTGGAAAGCATTTCCCATTTTTATTTTATACTTTTTAGTGGAAAACAATAAAATGCACAAGGCGTTGTAAAAATACCCAAATCGCTTGAGGTGTGTTCATAAAATCTGAAGAGATACCTCAAATTCACCAAGATCCCATCATCAGATCCTGACTTGATGACTTTAGTCATCAAATCAGTATCTGCTAGCAAATGCACCAGTAATTATAAAAAATACCCAACTCGCTTTAAGTATACTAGCAAAATTTGAAGAGTTCCCTTGATTTCACCAAGATCCCATGATCAGATCCTGACCTGATGACCATACGACAACTTGGAAAATATTACTCTTTCTAATAATACTCAAATAGTTTCATGTGTCCATATAAAATTTGAAGAGTTCCCTCGATTTCTCCAGGATCCTATCATCAGATCCTGACCTGATTAAAATGGGACCATCTGGAAACATAACCCTCTTGAACAAAAAAAGAATTTTTCAAATCGGTCCACGCGTCTTCGAGTAATCGGTGAACATACATAGATAAAAAAAAAAAAAAAAAAAAGATTCCGACGAATTGAGAACCTCCTCCTTTTTTTGAAGTCGGTTAAAAAATGGGAAATGCTTTCCAAAAAACCAACTACAAATGCCACTATAAAGAGTGAAATAATTTTTATTTAAATTTTAGGTACCTACACCAATTCGAAGTCGGGCAATGTTTCATACAATCCCTAATAGTCCTTCTTACTTACTTGATGTGCGAAGAAATGACGAAGTCATAGACAATCGCCCGACTTCGAATTGGTGTAGGTACCTAAAATTTAAATAAAAATTATTTCACTCTTTATAGTGGCATTTGAAGTTGGTTTTTTGGGAAGCATTTCCCATTTTTATTTTTTACTTTTTAGTGGAAAACAATAAAATGCACAAGGCGTTGTAAAAATACCGAAATCGCTTGAGGTGTGTTCATAAAATCTGAAGAGATCCCTCAATTTCACCAAGATCCCATCATCAGACCCTGACTTGATGATTTTAGTCATCAAATCAGTATCTGCTAGCAAATGCACCAGTAACTATAAAAAATACCCAACTCGCTTCAAGTATACTAGCAAAATTTGAAGAGTTCCCTCGATTTCACCAAGATCCCATCATCAGACCCTGACTTGATGACTTTAGTCATCAAATCAGTATCTGCTAGCATATGCACCAGTAACTATAAAAAATACCCAACTCGCTTCAAGTATACTAGCAAAATTTGAAGAGTTCCCTCGATTTCACCAAGATCCCATGATCAGATCCTGACCTGATGACCATAGGACAACTTGGAAAATATTACTCTTTCAAATAATAAACAAATAGTTCCATGTTTCCATATAAAATTTGAAGAGTTCCCTCGATTTCTTCAGGATCCCATCATCAGATCCTGACCTGATTAAAATCCACCTGGGACCATCTGGAAACAAAACCCTTTTAAACAAAAAAAGAATTTTTCAAATCGGTCCACGCGTCTTCGAGTAATCGGTGAACATACATAGATAAAAAAAAAAGAAAAAAAAAAAAAAAAGATTCCGACGAATTGAGAACCTCCTCCTTTTTTTGAAGTCGGTTAAAAAATATAGAGTGATTGTTGACTCTAAGTGAAGTTAAAATAAAGCGTGTACTTTGGAAAGCCGGTTCAGTTTCTCCTACCTATATAACCAATTATTACTAATCAAGAGCGAACATTAAACGGCCAGTTTTATCGGCGATATCAATATTACGAGTTCTTAAGATAGGTTTACACAATAGCTTTTGCTGATCTTGCAATACAAAATATGTTTCTTCAATATGGGAAAAATGCATGATCTGTTGTTAAATATCTGATATTGACCTGGATATACCACGGATACTTACAGCTTAAGAGAGCAACAGAAATACATCATCTGTAAAAATTTGAACTGTCTAACTATCATGGTTGAAGAGATACAGCCTGGTGACAGACGGACAGACGGTCGCCGAAGTCTTAGGGTCTAGTAGGGTCCCGTTTATCCCTTTGGCCATGGACCCCTAAAATAATTTAAGAGGTGAGTTAATGGGCATTTTATTGGGTAAATCTTATCCTTATTTCCGTCAAGCTCAAGCCATGCAAAAACATTTTTTTACTTTTTTTACTTAAAGCGATCATGTAAAAACAGAATCAAGTGTTACATGGCTAGGACGACTGAAAAAAAGTCTGGCACTGTACAGAATATAAAAGTGGAATATTATGTTGTCCATCTACTGAAAGAAGTAACAACATTTGTCGTAAATAGCAGAACTGTTCTGTAACTAGCTTAACCGTAGCTCACCCAATCAACAAGAGCAATTCAATCAGAGTGCCGGCCACACATCGCTGCATAGTGCATAGCCTGCATTACTTATTTAAACTGATTCTGATTGATCTTAGTCTGCTCTCTGAAGTTTGAAGGACTCTACATTAGCGCATTCGCGTCGCTGTACTATGGAAACAAATGCTGCGAATTTATCAAGCGTCGCTCCTCGTTCGTCCGCTCACAGCAAGTCTAGCATAATAGCTACTCGCGACTATCTCGCGGATTATAACGATTTAGCGTATACGCAATAAGACAATGTAAGATGTTATCAGCAGCAGGGCCGGTCCTAGGGCGGTGCGAGCGGTGCGACCGCACCGGGCGCCTTCAAGGGGGGGGCGCCAAAATGAACCAAAGACGCTCGACCGAGCGTGCGAGTCGCGCACACGCACGAACAAAATTGCGGGGGAGGGGGCCGCGGGGTTAACACTTTAACCCATGGGAAAAAATGTGACATAATATCTGGACAAGAATTGATTGAAGAACTTGTGAGCCTAAAGCCATTATTAAATAATCTTCAATCAGGAAAGCCAATAAAAGTTCTTCAACTTATAATAAAATGGAAAATTCTTTTAAAAAAACCGTCATGCCACTAAAAAGAGTGAAATAATTTTTATTTTTAGGGTTCCATACCAAAATGGTAAAAATGGAACCCTAACGGTGAGACTTTCTCCGTCCTTCCGTCCGTCTGTCACACTCGATTATTTCAGTAACTATTGAAGCTATTGATTTGAAATTTAGAAGATTTATGGGTAATAGTGACCTGACGTCATGACAATCGTAAAAATTTGTACATTGTTTTTATTTTTATTTAAAAAAGGGAAAAAACCAGGTCGACAAATTTTCAAAATGAGATAATAATATTGAGTGGGGTATCATATGAAAGGGCGTTACTTGTGTATACTAAAACTATTTTTTATTTATTTTTATGCCTCATCGTTTTTGATTTATTGAGCAAACTGTCGAAAAAATACCGCCCCCCCCCCCTTATCTCCGAAGTTTACCAATATAAAAATCGTAAATAATTACGATCAATAGAAGTTGACGTATATTTTACAGGAAAAATAAAATAAACTCGCTGACAAATATACTTTTTTTGATAATAACAATAATCCGCCAAAAACAACGTTTGCGGTTCGCCAACAAAAATACCTACATGTAAATTATACTCGTAAATTCAGGAACAAAAGTTATTCTTTCAATGTTTTACTGCTTATATGGTATGGAACCCTCGGTGCGCGAGTCCGACTCGCACTTGGCCGGTTTTTTTAAAGTAGGTACACCAATTCGAAGTCGGGCGATTAATACGAAGGAAGGAAGGAAGGCTTGTACGAACTGCCCTACTTCGAATTGGTGTACCTACATTAAAAATTATTACACTCTTAGTAGTGGCATTTGAAGTCGGTTTTTTGAAAATAATTTTCCATTTAATTTTTACTTTTTAGTGGACTTTTTAGTAGTACAAGGCATTGTAAAAAATGCCCAAATCGCTTTAAGTGTACTTATAAAATCTGAAGAGTTCTCTAAATTTTCCGAGATCCTATCATCAGAACCTGACTTGATGACCATAAATAACCATTAAGTCAGCATCTGTAAGAAAATGCACTAGTAACTATAAAAAAATGTCCAAATCGCTTCAAGTATACTCGCAAAATTTGAAGAGTTCCTTCGATTTCACCAGGATCCCATGATCAAATCCTGAATTGATAACCACAGGACAACTTGGAAAATATTACTCTTTCAAACAATAACCAAATCGCTTCAAGTGTCCATATAAAATTTGAAGAGTTCCTTCGATTTCTCCAGGATCCCATCATTAGATCTTGACCTGATGACTATGGGAGCATCGAGGAAGTATACCCTTTCAAACAAAAAAAGAATTATCTAATTCGGTCCACGCGTCTTCCAGTAATCGGTGAACATACATAGATAAAAAAAAAGATTCCGACGCATTGAGAACCTTCTCCTTTTTTGAAGTCGGTTATAAAAATGATTGGCAAGATATTTTCTCTAATGTATGGACAGCGCTTTGTATTTTACTAACTGTACCTGAAACTGCCAAAGGAGAACGAAGTTTCAGTAAATTAAAATTTATTAAAGCTTATTAAAACTTCAGGCTTTTTCTGGTGAAAGATAAAGGAACAGCTTAAACATTTTTTTTAGGGTTCCATATCAAAATGGTAAAAATTGAAAGAACCCTTATGGTGAGATTTTCTCCGTCCGTCCGTCTGTCACACTCGATTATTTCAGTAACTAATGAAGCTATCGACCTGAAATTTGGAATAGTTGTAGGTAATTGTGGCGCAACGTTATTGCAATCATAAAAATTGAAAATCTTTTTTATTTTTATTTAAAAAGGGGGGAAAACCGGGTCGTCAAAATTTCAAAATGAGATAACAATATTGAGTATGGTATCATATGAAAGGGCGTTACTTGTGTATTCTTCTTTTATTTTTATGCCTGATAGTTTTCGATTTGTTGGGTAAACTGTCGAAAAAAATACCGTTAACACCCCCCCCCCCCCTTATCTCCGAATTTTTCCAATCGAAAAATCTGAAATAATAATGATCAATGGAAATAAACGTATATTTTACAGGACAAATAAAATCAACTCTCTAACTATTATACTTTTTTTGATAATAACAATAAACCGGCAAAAACAAAGTTATGTTTGCGGTTTGCCAACAAAAGTACCTACATGTAAATTATCCTCGTAAATTCATGAACCAAAGTGATTCTTTAAATGTTGAACTTCTTTTATGGTATGGAACCCTCGGTGCGCGAGTCTGACTCGCACTTGGCCGGTTTTTATTTAATTTAGAGGGGCGCCATTTTTAGTCCTCGCACCACGTTAAAATCTTAATAGGACCGGCACTGATCAGCAGGATAACATTTTCGTAATCATTAACATTAGGCTGGTTTTCCTTTGACGCTAAGGTAAGCTGCGTGCTTACAAAACAGCAAAAATAAATACAAAACAGCGGTAAGTATCTGTAGTTTAGGTAGGTAAGTTCAATATTATTTTGTTTCAAGCTCAGTTATATATTTATAAAATTTTGTATTGCTTGAGGCAGTGTTATTTTATCGTCCTCACTCTTACGAACAAGTTGGTCGGCCCGACAACATTATCGGCGTTCTACCTAATTACTAAAAATTAAAGAGGATGGGTAAAATTTGTCTGCAAAATTCCAATTTTAATTAGTATCTAAACTACTCGTACTTGCACATTGTAGGTAGGTTTACGGAAATAAGATGTAAAGTCGACAACTTACCGATATAATTATTATTTACTTTTAAAAACAATGTCTTATTGTTTTGTCGTGAATTATTATGCTCGCCCTGTGGGGTTGAACTTTATAATTTATAGCATTATTATCAGCCGACACGTACTTTCAAGCTTTGCTTAATGTGAAATAAGATTTGTTGGGGCTTTAGTGAGTTATTTTAATCTGTTTGAAGTTATTATTATCTTATTATATAATCTTCTCTTGATAATTCGCTAAGCCTTTAAACTTTAAACAGACACTACACTATACTGTGGCAAATACTAAATAGTCATCTGGTCTATTAACATCAACTTTGGACAAAAGTGTTAAAGTAGTTGTTGGCAAAGACCTAGGAAACAATATGGAATGACCCGTCTACAAAATTTAGCGTGACTATTTTAATAAGTCAAGACGTGGCAAATAAGATGGTGTCACCAGCTAGGCTAGTAACTCGGTACATGAGTGTTTGACAACAAATCTTTGCGCTCCTTATATTATGGCGCCGCATGTCACGCAAGGCTAGGCATGAATGTAAGGATGGAGTTACCTCCATGAGATGGAGCGTCTTCCATAGTTTTCATATCTTTCCATAGTTTTGATATCTCATAGGCTATTGGCCACAATTTGCCCAGCAGTGGTGTTCTAAACAATTATTTAAGGTTGAATTAGAGAAAACATGAATTATTTTGAGGCCGTTTGTCCACTGCAGCCGTCTCGGACGTCACCAAGAACGAGCAAAGTTATAGCGCTCATATTATTAGGCACATTTACTATGGCCACAGTTTAAAGATATTCATGTGGCTGTGTATGGGCCGTGGACCGTGGCCCGAGCGTTCATCATGCGTCCGTCACATTATTCAGCCAAAAATAATTCGTTATCAATGACGTCACGGATTACCATAATATATGGTGACGTCCCAGTGACGGTTGACAGTTCCGATGGACAAACACAGACCAAGGAAATAAGTTTTTGTGTGGACAAACGCCCTAAGTTGTTAGCAACGTTGTGATTTGTGGTGGCATAATGATGTCGATTACCCGTGTCTACGGCCGGCCTTATAACCGATTCTCAAACGCCGTAATTGAGGCCTTTCAAAATAAACACAGATATTTAGATACTTCGCGTAATTTTGAAATATCACAGGTCCGAGTACTTTATTCTCTGTATCCAATATTGTACAACTTTTAGGTGCGTATGTTTAGGTTTGTTTTATTATGTATTGCGAGTGGATAGTGACAATAACGTTACATTACGGACACAGGTGTTACGAGTAGTAGGCCAATCAATCTACACAATAATATAAATTACAATTCATGACCGCCTTAGGAAAATGTTCATCGATTTAGATTCCACATTTTCATACTCGTGTAGGTATACTTTTTACTTACTGACATAATACTTCCTTAGGTAATACCTTACAGCGGGCTGTTTTTACTCGACTGTCCAAAAAAAGGAATGTAATGTTTTTAGGGTTCTTGTATGTATGTATGTATGTATGTGATGTTTCTTTATTCTACCAAAACTTCCGAACGGCTGAACAGATTTGGACATTTGGGGTATCCTTACATCCTTCCGAGTAACATATACCTAGGCTATATTTTTTTAGAAAAGTCGTTTTACCACAGAGTAGTCGTGTTTTTAATAAAAATCTTTGCCGTTATTAATATAAATCAAACAATCCTCTTACTTTAATACTATGCGCTTTTCAAATTAAAATCCTGTCTACAAAAAACACGGAAACCTCTTGAAGAGCCGCATTATTCTCGGAAAGAACATTTCCTAATTATTATTCCTTTGGCTTTGTCTCCTTCCTTCATTTAAATACTCTCAAAAGTCTCGCACTGTCTAGGCATGGCTGCAGGCGTAACTCTCAATATTGTTAACAGGAACGCCTCGCTGGTCGTGATGTACAGGCTATGAAGCCAATAAGGCCCCAGCTATCGCCCTGTCGTACGCCCGGGACATTTTGAACTCAGCACTGTATTTTATTTTCATGATCGTGTGTAAGCATTAATATGACGAGCCTTGTATAATCTAAGGCCGTTTCTCTACCGTAGTCTTTAGCCATCACCGGGATGTCATCGGGAAAGAGATTATTTCTGGTCGAGATCTATAACGCGGGCTTAAACGAAAAGGACGTATAAAAGCTATACTTACTCTTCAGGAGACAAAAAAACTTAATCAGTTTTTATTCAATGGATCTCTGTCTACGTATAGTCACTTCAAATTCAAGTCAATAATCTCTAAAAATTTCATCTGGAAAACTTACGAACTATTCAAATAAATAAGCTCTCATAATATACCTAGGTATAAATATACCAAATTTTTACTCGCTCGTTTGCTTGACTTGACTTTTACCGAAACGTTATAGTTAAATATTATGTCAGCCTGACTCTTAGGCCCGGTTTTCATCAAATTGGAGCGGAGCAGAGCTGTGTTTTAGTACCTAACCAATCAGATTTCGTCATTTCGACATTTCCTTTCCCCTCAGTTTCGGAGATGTCAAAATGAAGAAAGCTTATTGGTTACTCATACACAGCTCCGCTTTGGTGGACACCGGGCCTTACATATGTCTTTCAAAATAAGGATCAGACCAGACCGTCATATTTAACTGTAACGTTTCGGTTAAAGTCAAGTCAAGCAATCAGGCCTTGGTAAATGGTATCACTGGTCTAATTCTTCAAACGGGAAAGGTTTGCTCACAGCATACACTGGAATAGTGAGAATTTAAAAATTACAATTTACACACAATTTAGACTATAATTAATTACGTTAGTAACTTCGATGCTATAATATACTTGAGAACGAAAATAAAAGATGGGGAAAGAGATTCCACAGGTCTCTACTCTCCTTGAAATGTAAGGACCTTCCTGCTCAAAAATTAAATCTTTTAAAGGAGTTTTTCAGCAAAGCAAACATGTGCCGAAGCAATCGTAAATCATTTTGGCTATTTTTCAATTTAACCGCGCCGTGTGTAAGCCCAGAAGATTTATCACCAACATTTTTATGCTTGACCAAGCAAGCGCTCCTCTTGCGATGATTTACGGATGACTCGGATAATCGTACGAGCTGAATTAATATGCGACGCTTATGATCTGCTAATGTTTATGGTTTTGTAGGCACAAGAGGTGCGTTCACGAGCAAGACCAAAACGCACAATCTTGGAAAAGGGAATTCTGTTACTTGAACCAATACATAGGGTAAGCTGCAACTAAAGCCATTATTTTATTATTATGTCACCAGGGAAGCCGACAGACTTCGTCCTGTCAAAAAGATTTTTATTGTGTGCAGTTTTTTGCTCCTACCTATTTTATAGTCGGGGCAAAAAATTCTCCTGAACAGAAACTTACTGGACACTTGCTTAGACGTGATTGTAATTTAATATGAACTTTATGCAATAGCAATAAAGCTCAAATTGACTCTATACGCTTTAGTTAGAAAACGTTTGTATGGGAATAAGAAAAGGGCTGTTTTTAGGGTTTTTCCGGCAATTATTCGATTTTTTCTCGCTGTAAAAACCATCTTTGAACTTCAACGAACATTTAAAAAAATAATAGGCCAAATTGGTTTAGGCGTTGTTGAGTTATGCGCTTACCAACACATTTTGCGATTCATTTTTATATAAAATACTAGCAGATACCCGCGGCTTCGCACGCGTAAATTTTAGTTTTGACTATTCTACGGGAAATATCCATTTTCCGGAATAAAAAGTACCCTTTGTGTTAATTTACATGAAATCTATCTAAAATTTTCAGTAGTTGTGTCAGTGTGTGAAGGAATAAAGTTTCTCCCGCATGAATATCTGTTTTTTCCTATTATCACGAAAACAATGGATTTTCCCGAGAAAAAAGTAGTTGATTCTAGGATATAATCTATCTCCATTCCAAATTCCAGCCCAATCGGTTCAGAAGTGACGGCACGATGGAGTATTTCTCCCGCATGAATATCTGCTATTTAACTACTTTCTTATAAACCATGGATTTTCCCGGGATAAAAATTTGCTTATGTATTAATCCAGGATAAAAACTATCCCCTTTTTGAATTTCAGTCATATCCGTTCAGTAATTACAGCGTGAAGTAGTATTTTTCCCGCGTGCATATCTGTTTTTAAGTTTTCCCGCGGAAACCATGGATTTTTTTGGGGTAAAAAGTAGCCTTTGTATTAATCCAGGATAAAATCTAACTTCATTCCGCATTTCAGCCACATCAGTTCAGTAAGTAAGCCGTGAAGGAATATTTTTCCCGCGTAGATATCTGTTTTTCACTTCTATCATAGAAACCATGAATTTTTCCAGGATAAAATGTAGCCTAGGCATTAATTCAGGATATAAACTATCTCTATTCCAAATTTCAGCTAAATCGATTCTGTAGCTGCGACGTGAATAATTTTTTGCGCGTGAATTTCGGTTTTTAACTTATCCCACGGAAACATTGAATTTTTTCGGGATAAAATGTAGCTTATGTGTTAATCCAGGATATAATTTATCTCCATTCCAAATTTGAGCTAAATCGGTTCAGTAGTTGCGGCGTGAACGATTATTTTTGCCGCGTTGATTTCTGTTTTTCACTATGATCATACTCATTGAAGTCGTGAAATTTTCAGAGATGAAAAGTAGCCTACGTATTAATCCAGGATAATCTTCTTCCGAATTTCAGTCATATCAGTTCAGTAATTACAGCGTGAAGTAGTATTTTTACAGCGTGAATATTAGTTTTTCAGTTTTCCCGCTGATACCATAGATTTTTCCGGGATGAAAAGTAGCTTTTGTATTAATCCAGGATATAATCTATCTCGATTCCAAATTTCAGCCAAATCAGGTCAGTAATTACGGCATGAAGGAATATTTTTCACGCGTGGATTTCTGTTTTTCACTATTATCATAGAAACCATGGAATTTTCCGGGATGAAAAGTAGGCTTTGTAATAATCCAGGATAAAATCTATCCCCTTTCCGAATTTCAGTCATATCAGTTCAGTAATTACAGCGTAAAGTAGTATTTTTCGCGTGTGAACATCAATTTTTCAGGTTTCCCGCGGAAACCATGGATTTTTCCGGGATGAAAAGTAGCCTTTATATTGATCCAGGATATATTCTATCTTTATTCCGAATTTCAGCCATATAGTATGAATATCTGTTTTTCTTCTTTTCTGCAAAAACCATGGATTTTTCCGGGATAAAAAGTAGCCTATTTATTAACCCAGGATATAATCTCTCTCCATTCCATATTCCAGCCAAATCGGTCGTGCACTTGCGGCATGAAGATTTTTTTTCCGCGTGAATTTTGGTTTTTTACTAATCCCACGGGAACCATGATTTTTTTCGGGATGAAAAGTAGCCTTCGTATTAATCCAAGATATAATCTATCTTTATTCATAATTTCAGCCATATCAGTTCAGTAATTACGGCGTGAAGTAGTATTTTTCGCGTGTAAACATCAATGTTTCAGGTTTTCCGCGGAAACCATGGATTTTGCCGGGATGAAAAGTACCCTATTTATTAACCCAGGATATAATCTATCTCCATTCCAAATTTCATCCAAATCGGTTGTGTACTTGCGGCGTGGGATTTTTTTTCCGCGTGAATTTCGCTTTTTAACTAATCCCACGGGAACCATGAATTTTTTCGGGATGAAAAGTAACCTATGTGCTAATCCAACATACAATCTACCTCCGTTCCAAATTTTAGCCCAATCTGTTCAGTAGTTGCGGCGTGAAGACGTATTTTAACTTGATAAAATCCAAACTTTGGACCCCCGTTTCACCCCCTCAGAGGGTGAATTTTGAAAAATCCTTTCTTAGTGCACCCCTAGACCTCACAAGGAACATGTGTGCCAAATTTGGAGTCTCTAGACCCAGCGGTTTGGGCTGTGCGTTGATATGTCAGTCAGTCAGTCAGTCAGTCAGTCAGTTTCTTCTTTTATATATTAAGAAGATTTGCGATTTCACAAGAAACCTGTCGATTTTTCAAATGGAACGAAATTCAGAAAATATATTAGAAATAAATAATAATAGATAGGTACTTAATTTACTTTCCTTGGGTTATAAAATTTTCTTATTCCTGTGCTTCACAAAGACCTGAGCTAGTCAGAATTACCACAGTAAGACCAGAAACTCATTACATTAATAATTAACAAATCACTTCTTTTCTTCCTAAAGCAGTATTTAATTACCGAGACCTCTTATGGAGTGTTGTTGAGATTGCAACATAAAAGATTTAAAGAGACGTCGGTAATTGTTCTCTAAATGGCGATTACCGTCCGGCTGTTAACGTAGTAACAACGAGTGCACTTAAAAATGTTATGAAGCCCGAATTTAAAATGCGATTCTCTGGAGCTAAGTAGGGTTGCCAGGTCGCCAAACCCAATAGCGTAAACAGACTAGCTAGTTTTCCGGACACCCTACATTATGGAGGAATATCTTCAATGTCACTGTATTAGTAGTAGGTGCGATAAAAATATTGTATTTAAAACATTGATAAGAAACCCTGAAGATATGGGCCTCCAAACTATTTAAGTAGGTATGGTATTTTTGCCACCAACTGGCAAATTTTTTTCGTGCGG
Organism: Coenonympha glycerion; assembly: GCA_963855885.1. Lineage (NCBI taxonomy): Eukaryota > Metazoa > Arthropoda > Insecta > Lepidoptera > Nymphalidae > Coenonympha > Coenonympha glycerion. The sequence goes on along the minus strand of OY979630.1, from coordinate 12,118,348 downwards.
ACCGCCATGTCCAATGTCAATTATGTAAAATCTAGTTTTTTTTATTATTACTATAAATCTTGTTAAATAGAATTAAACAAGTTGAAATATAAATATAATAAAATCGAATGACAATCAGTTCGATATGCGAAATATAAAAAGCCTAACAAAAGCCGGCCACCATTTATTTTGGCCGGACACGCAATCAAAAAGCCTAACCATGTCCGGCTTTATCTGGACTCCTGGTAGCGCTATATAGCCGACCTTTTTTTGGTAAGAGAAAAACCCGTTTACTTATATACGTACCTCCGCATAAGTAAACTGCTCTAATCAGACCAGTTATCTCCTACTTCCATTACGAGTTTGAACCAAAAGAAAGAGTTATTTTACTTACTTAATTCTGATCTTCTTGTTTCTGTGAATTTTGTTTTAGGAACATTTATTAAACACAAATACCTTTGTGGGTGGAATTTTCATTAAGAACTTTCGGGTTTCAACGAGCCTCGAAAGGTTTGTTAATAGACGTGCGCATCATTTTCTAAATATTCTCTTCTCCTTGACAATTCTTTTGAATCTTTGACGCAAAAAAATGCATGCGATCTAATAGATGGAATGGATATGAAAAGAAATCATACTCTTCAGTTTTTTTGATCTGGCAGACCAGGGTTAATCTCTAGACCCATAAGTATTGCTGATAACAGTTTGTACTTGGAATTTCACGTCTACTGGCGAAAACCATATCAAAATTGGGGCTTTCAGTCACGAGAAAATCTCAAAAAACATGAGTCTGTCGACAAGTAAGCAAGCAAGTTAGTCGGAGCGATAACTCAACTTGCAAACAACCTATCGAATTCGGGTTTCTTTTTCTATCGATTGGAGTACTTACCCGAGGAGCTGCATATTTTTTGGTGAAATTCGGATGGTCAGTGGCCGAGATATGGGCAAAAACCGTGCGAAGTATACTTATATCGTAGTAAACTTTTGTGAACGGTGGGTGTGAATATGCACGCGATGACTTCTGTCATCGATAATAGTTTGAATTTAACTCCATTTACATTCCATAGCTATCCTATCGCAATACGTCCTATAGCTATAACTAAGATTTTTTTGAAATTTAAAGTTTTGTTGTTTAAAATAGATTTCCACATCGCAGGCGCCCTCAAGATTTATACTTTTATAAAGTACAAATATGTGGCGAGTACAACATTTAATTAATTTGTCAGTAATGTAACAGTAAAACACGATCCGAAACTTTTAATACTTTCCGCTCTGTGTGAGAATTCAGGCAGTGAGTAATTGCGGCGTATAATTCCAAAATTAATGGAAAGAATAAACTTTGTTTCAAGCCATTAACGAGATTTACAGACATGGTGTGTAAAACTTTGCGAAATGGGTGATTAGACCCTGATTTATAGGGTCCAATAAATACAGCTACCTACATACTAAAACACAAGTGGAAAATTAAAAAATTTTAAACACCCACGACTCTTATGGACTTGAAATTGAAAAAGGATTAAATAATATTTTTAAAACTCCCCGACTAAAGGAAAGTAAGGACTAAGAACCTATCAGTTTAATTACAAATCCAAGAAAATCCGCCGGAGCTGCTATGTTCTGCCTGTGCCGGTATTGATGGTGCAAGATGATGCTGTTTACCAGTGTGTGTGTTTACTTTATTCATTTGGTAACTAATTCAATTTCTCGATCTTCTTACCTATAGGTACTAACTGCATTAATTGATATTGGAAACAGAAATGGAAATGGCAGCTCCGACGGATTTTCTTGGATTTGTAATTAAACTGATAGGTTCTTAGTCCTTACTTTCCTTTAGTCGGGGAGTTTTAAAAATATTATTTAATCCTTTTTCAATTTCAAGTCCATAAGAGTCGTGGGTGTTTAAAATTTTTTAATTTTCCACTTGTTTTATACTTTTTCAATTATTATACCTATTATTACAAAATAAAAATTAATTTTTAAAACTAGCCACTATCTCCTCTATGCAGCGTCGGAAGGCATCATTGACCCTTGTCATCAGATCAAATGTGTTAGAATAGTTAAACGAAACCAAATGGGTCTAAGCTCGAAGTATTTTAATAGTTACGATACTTGAGTAACACTCAATCCCAAGTTGCATCATCAGATATAATGTCCTCGTCACCAAATATAATGTGTGAGCCTCGTTAGAACATATCAAACAATCTCTAACACTAGGAGTTTACTAGAAACATTACCAGACACATTAGAAAATTTCACTACCAAATGATAAAGAAACGTTTATTGTGGCGCCCCCTGCTGTGCAATCACCGTAACAACCTACCTATGAACCATTACCAATAATTTACTCATATTGTACAGAAAACTGTATCCAAATCGGTTCAGTCGATTTAGAAATGATTGGAAACATTCGTTTGCACTATAAAAGTTTTTTATGGCGCCCCCTGGTGATCGATGTTTGTAACAACTATCTACGAACCATCGCCAATGAATACCAAACATTATACAGAAAACTGAATCTAAATCGGTTCAGCCGTTTTGGAAATAAATGGGAACATTGGATGTGCACAAACAAACAAACAAACAAACAAACAAACATTTTTTTATTGGATATTCGTTTTCTGTGAACAATTTAACACACAAACATACAAAAAATTTCATCAACAAACTAATGTAGGTACAAACGGTCTCTCACCCTAAACGCATATACCCGTACTCCATTCCGTCGTGGGTAAAAATGAAATTAATAATAAATGGTTTTGTTTCAGCCCACAGACCAGGGAAGTTTATTTTCAACCCTTATAACTGGCCAACTGACCATAAGTACACCTCTACTTTACACAGGTACATACACCTAAAGGCTAAAAGTATAAAATATTGCAATGTAAACTTAGTATGTAAACAATGTAAACTAATTTTTCTACTTTTACTCATCCAACATTTTAATATTTTTCTATTAATGACTTTAACGTTCGTATAATTCTAGTAAACTATTATCTACGTTTCGTATCTTGGTGTTTTTACAAGCTTTGTTTATATTTTGAGTAGACCGTAGTAGGAATAGAAAGCACGTTTTCTTTTTGGCAACAAACGAGCGATAATATCAATAAGCAACACTGTTGGGGAGGAGAAAACATAACATGGCAATGGTCAATGAACCGAATGTTTATTTACCACAACTTTGATTTCTGCAATACACAACGTCCGGAAGAATAGGTTTGTAGCTTGATATACATAAGTAGGTAATTGAAGTCGATAGTGCTCATGTGGTTTCTTACTTATTAGTTTTAAGCAAAACACAGGTAAAAATTAGTCAAGTGCGAGTGGGGCTCACGCACTGAGGGTTCCTTACCATCAAGAGTATATTCCCTTTCTCTATAGTATTAAAGTAAACTAAACGCCCCTGCCCACTAAATCAACAAGGATTTAATTTATATTCTATTTTTTTTTGTATTTTGTTGTTATAGCGGCAACAGAAATACTCTGTGAAGATTTCAAGTCAGTAGCTATTACAATTCCAGAGATACAGCCTGGTGACAGACGGAAGGACGGACGGACAGCGAAGTCTCGCTAATAGGGTTCCTATTTTATCCTTCGGGTACAGAACCCTAAAAATTAAATAAAAGATAAGTAGGATGTAGGAATCGGTAGTTAATAATATTATGATAATTTTCCTTGGGTCTACAGAGTCTCTTAAAACAAATAACATTTTTATCAACTCTGTTACTGTCCCAACTTTGCTATTAAATTTTAAACTAAAGTCTATTCGGGTCATTGCGCTTGGTTCAACTTCAAGCCATGTTCAACGTAGATATGACTTTTCCGAAACGTCGAGAAAATTTGTATTAGATGCTTTATACATGCCAAAAGCTTTTACATTACAAATTCCGATGGTATGAGTATGCTTACAACTTTGTAGGAGTAAATACATCTTTCCACTGATAACTCAAACTTCATCATATACCTACAAGTACGTATATGTATATAAATATCCAAGTAAGTACATTCGTTTTGTCCAACTTCATTTATCGTCTCTCACAACTCACGTGACACGTCTATCATTATTATTTATAGATATTCTTTAATTTAAAGTTAAAAAAGGGAGTTCCTGTAGAGAATACAAAAAATACATGTCGCCTGTTTATATTTTTTCAATGTTTCTTACATTGAAAAAATATGGACCGAATAGGGAATTTTCTTTCGTTTTTTCCTCTGCACTTTAGGCACTAGGCACTATGCAGCCAAAAAACAATAATTGTGTTCCGAATATAAGTTAGTAGTAGTAGAGTAGGGGAGGGGATCTAGGAACATATTCTTGTGGGTCGTTTGTCCACATCGATCGCCCAGAGCCCCTATCAATTACGTCACGGTCTGCACGGCGATAAATCAAGATCATGGCGCGCGCGCGGGGCGACTCGCATAACGAGACGCTCACTCATTTATTTAGCTATCGGAGCTATACTGGTGACCTTTGAGACTTGCTAATATACGCAGAAATAACCTCCTGCAGTATTTTGATCCTGAAAATTTATTTACAAGTAATATTAGGTATACAAAACTTAAAATAAAATCTAAACTACTTAATATATAAATTTTGATCCTTAGGTTTGAGCTCTCAACAGAACAAAAGAACAATTTTGTGCATGCGACTTCGGCATCACGAATTTCATGTTCTAATACATATCCCGCTATATAATGAGTCAACTTAAAAAAAGGAGTGTTATGTTTTAAGGGTTCATGTATGTACCTATGTGACTTTCTTTACTCCACTATAACTTTCGAACGGCGGAATAGATTTGAACATAATATTATTATGGGATATCGTTAGAATTCTTACATCATTCCGAGTAACATAACTATATTTTTTTGGAAAAAGTCGTTTTACCACAAGGTACTCGTGTTTTTTAATTTTTTAATTATTTACTTGTTTTAGAACTTGTCATGGAGAACAATTCCGTCATACACGAATTGTGTAAAATTTTAACCATGTAGGCAGCGCACGCAACGAAGGATCTACAAAGGGAATAATTTTTCCCATTTCTCCAATATTTTTCATTGATTTGACAAATAAATAAGAGTAGACTCTTATTTGTCAGAGCGGGATGTTATATTATAGCCTTCCTCAATAAATAAACTATCAAACACAACTTTTTTTTTCAATTCGGACCTGTACTTCCAGAGATTAGCGCGTTTAAACAAGCAGATAAACTGTTTAACTTTGTATTATTAGTAGGTATAGATTCGACGACGAGTTTACATATTTCACATTTAAAGTTTTTACATAAACAGAATTTTCTCTTAGACTCTACTTAATTTACTTACTTTATTAATTACCTTTTATGCAGGCGAGATTAAAGATACGATTTGTTTTTGGTTAATATCACTGCGTAATTTTATAACGTAAATAAGCCCAGTTTAATCTTTTATCTAAAGCTGAGTGGGTTATTAGAAAAATGTTTAAGAGTCAATCTATTGAAATTGAAGGGAAAATAGCACTATATTTTTGCAAAGGGCTTCGACCCATTCAAGTTTAATTTTGCTAAAAGCACCTCGTGATTGGTTCACTGATAGATTGCCACGAAGTGCCTCACTTTATTTGCTGTAACAAATTACAATATTCATTGGTGTTAATAAAACTGTTGCATAAATCAATAACATTTTATAGTTCTCTAGGTATTGCACTTTATCCACTTTCTCTTTTTGAGCCTTGATGCCTATTTTAGGTACATACATACTAATTCTATAACTTGCTGTGCAAAGCTTTTTGGTATGTCAGTGATTTTTAAAACAAGTTTTTGAAAATTAAGTTGGTTTAATTTTTTTCTGAATGAATAATCCAATTGATATTATAGTGATAGTTCATTTCGATTCATATTTTATTGATGTTTAATTTAACCCTAATTACTCTAAACTTAATAAGATCATTCATATTAAGACTTAGGTGAACCTCAATGTTCTGACCCGAAACACATACCTACTACTCGTATGATGGTCCTGAATCTGGTTATAATTGTTGTAAATTAATAGTAAGTTTCCTTGTTTCAGGTAAAAAATGAAGTCCGTGAGAATTATGGAACGTGTTTTGTGGGTGTTACAAACTCTGACAACATGAAAATCTATCAAGAAATATTAGAATAAACCGAAATACTAACACGCTTCATACTAAAAGTTTTATCATTGTTCAATACAAATACTACAATGAATTTCAAACTCATATCCTTATTACTAACTTGGAATTTCCTTTTGATAACCGCTAAAAGAGATTCTATGGAAGACGATGATTCTCGAGCAAGAGAATTAAGAAACAAAGAGAATAACCGAAATCGTACAACCTTTAACGGAACTCTGACGGATTTACCGGAAAGGAGATATCTAAGGCATAGAAACAGTTCGAGATACCGCGGCGATCGTCGAAGATTTTGGGAAAGGGAACACGAAGTTAGGCGAGACAGAAGAAGAGGCTCTGAAGCGCATTCCTCTGAGGAATACTTGTCCAACCGAACAGATCCGTACACCAAGAGAGACGAAAAGCCTCGCAAGACCGATAAACATGGAAATAAAAGTAACAGTGACAAAGTGACTGATAGAAGGAGAGCTGCCAATCAGAACAAGACATCAGATAGAGTAGCGACAGTAAGAGAAAATACAACGAGATTCAAACCAAGAACTACTAATAAGTGGCAATCCGGTGGGTACATCCCGTATCCCCAGCCGAGGGAGAAGAAACCCAATATAATTCTGATTTTAACAGACGACCAGGATGTGGAGTTGGGCAGTTTGAATTTCATGCCGCGCACGATGAAGGCCATCAGGAGCGCCGGAGCGGAGTTCCGTCACGCCTACACGACTACGCCGATGTGCTGCCCATCAAGGTACTAAATTAACATTTTTAAGGTTCCGTACCTCAAAGAAAAAATCCCTTATAAGATCACTTTGTTGTCCGACTGTCTGCCTGTCTGTGTCTGTGTGCACGACCCTTTATTTCAGTAACTGTTATACTCGTAGATATCGACATGCAAAGAATAGTTGTGAGTGGTAATGGCTCGACGACATTATAGTCATAAAAAATAATTAATTAATAATTAATCGGCTGATTTTATAAGTATTTTTGAAATAAAGTTTATTTTTGGACGGTATCGCGCAGTAGGGCAGGTGTAAGAAAATTAATTTTTTGCGAGACGAAAATCCCGTCACGTAGAAAATCTACGAAAATCTAGAATGAAATGAATGAATGAATGAAATGAAATGAATGAAATGAAATGAAATGAATGAATGAAATGAATGAATGAAAATGAATGAATGAATGAAATGAATGAATGAAATGAATTTATTTGCATAAAAACACGTAAATACAGGTGGAATACAAACAACAAAGGAGTCAATGTGTTTTTACCCACAGACGGGTGTGCAAATATTAATTGTGTTTATAAATGAACCTAGATTTAACAATAATAATAATGTTAAATTAATAGAATTAATTATAATTTATTCTTTAATATTAATTTTATCTTCCATGAAATCGCCTATTGAGTAATAACATTTGCCCATGAGCCATTCACGTAGCTTCTTTTTAAAACTTTTTAAAGGGAGTTTTTTTATTGTTTGTGGTATCTTGTTATAAATTTTTATTGACATTACATGACAATTCCTGCTACGTGACGTGGTTCTACATGTAGGAAGTACGAGCCTCTCTGGATACCTTGTGTTGAATTCTACATATTTGCTTTTTTTGACATATAAATCAGACATATTTTTCCGAACAAATAAGCAAACTTCCAAAATGTACAAACATGGTAACGTTAGAACTTTCAATTTAACAAATAACGGTCGACAAGAGTCTAGGGGGCCTGCTGCACAAATAGCCCTGATACATTTTTTCTGTCCGATAAACAAACGATTTATATCCACCGAGTTCCCCCATACAATAAGTCCATATCTTAGTGACGAAACAACGAATGCGTGATACGCCATTAGTGCTGTCTCCCTACTAACTGTTTTGGACAGACGCTTCAAAACATAAACATACTGATTTATTTTTTTGCTTATTTTGTCAACGTGTGATTTCCATGATAATTTGTCGTCCAAAGTTATCCCTAGGAACTTTACTACTTGAGTTTCTTTAATATTTTCATCACAGTAATTTATATTTATGTTACTGCCCCTACCGTTTTTGTTAGAGAATTGCATATACGTAAAAGTTTCTCTTATAGTTTACAACAGACTGGGCACGTATGCAATCACGTAATTACTGAAAACAACTGAAGACATCTCAATCTATGGGTGAAATCACAGATGAAAACATAATATCGAGTTTTGTTTGTTTACTACCAAACCCTAGTGTTCTACGACACTCAAGCTTTTTTTTCTTAATTTTATTTTAACTTCACTATGACATTTTACCGAAGACATTTTCATTGCACAGGAGCTCCCTCCTGACCGGCGTGTACGTCCACAACCACAACGTGTACACCAACAACGACAACTGCTCGTCGCCGATGTGGCAGGCGAAGCACGAGTCCAACACCTTCGCCACCTACTTGTCCAACGCTGGATATCGCACTGGTAAGACCACAACGTGTACACCAACAACGACAACTGCTCGTCGCCGATGTGGCAGGCAAAACACGAGTCCAACACCTTCGCCACCTACTTGTCCAACGCTGGATATCGCACTGGTAAGATCACAACGTGTACACCAACAACGACAACTGCTCGTCGCCGATCTGGCAGGCGAAGCACGAGTCCAACACCTTCGCCACCTACTTGTCCAACGCTGGATATCGCACTGGTAAGAGCACAACGTGTACACCAACAACGACAACTGCTCGTCGCCGATGTGGCAGGCGAAGCACGAGTCCAACACCTTCGCCACCTACTTGTCCAACGCTGGATATCGCACTGGTAAGAGCACAACGTGTACACCAACAACGACAACTGCTCGTCGCCGATGTGGCAGGCAAAACACGAGTCCAACACCTTCGCCACCTACTTGTCCAACGCTGGATATCGCACTGGTAAGATCACAACGTGTACACCAACAACGACAACTGCTCGTCGCCGATCTGGCAGGCGAAGCACGAGTCCAAAACCTTCGCCACCTACTTGTCCAACGCTGGATATCGCACTGGTAAGACCACAACGTGTACACCAACAACGACAACTGCTCGTCGCCGATGTGGCAGGCAAAACACGAGTCCAACACCTTCGCCACCTTCTTGTCCAACGCTGGATATCGCACTGGTAAGATCACAACGTGTACACCAACAACGACAACTGCTCGTCGCCGATGTGGCAGGCAAAACACGAGTCCAACACCTTCGCCACCTTCTTGTCCAATGCTGGATATCGCACTGGTAAGACCACAACGTGTACACCAACAACGACAACTGCTCGTCGCCGATGTGGCAGGCAAAACACGAGTCCAACACCTTCGCCACCTTCTTGTCCAACGCTGGATATCGCACTGGTAAGACCACAACGTGTACACCAACAACGACAACTGCTCGTCGCTGATCTGGCAGGCGAAGCACGAGTACAACACCTTCGCCACCTACTTGTCCAACGCTGGATATCGCACTGGTAAGTTACTAAGTATTACTGAAAAAGCGCAGTGTTGGCAGATTTCTGATCAAATAGACTGACGACTCACGACATAAAGAGAGTCGCGGGAAGTCACTATAAGTGTCGCGACCGTGTAGACTGGAAATCATTGTAGAGGTTCAGTGTTATAGTAGTCCAGATTTTTGTAAAAATTTCGAGTCGAACCATTTCGCACAAACAAACCGAATTCCTCCATAATTTACAGCTATGGACGTTGGATAGCCGCTCACAGTTCACACAGAGGAATTCGGTTAGTTTTTGCGATAAGCGAGTCGATTCGAAATTTCGAAAATTGTACTAAAACCTGTACTCAAACTAAACTATATGAGACCTTCGTCTAGCAGTGGATGTCCTTCGGCTGAAATGGACGAACGAACGTGTTTTTCAAACTTTCAACCGTTCACGTCTGGTCTGCGTATAGACGCGAATGCCGGGACGTAATTCAAACGTTTCACTTCACAACATGCAGCAACGCTTTATTGAATCTTTATCTTAGGCTGATGTTGAATGGAGCTTGCAATATTAAACTGTGTACATTTACTGTAGATACCTACCTAGCTACTATTCACAAGTGTTTGTAACAAGCAATAAGTAGGTATGGTCAATGATAATATTTATTCCCTTATTCCCTTTTCATGATATTATCTAATCATGAAAAGGGAATAAAGAAATGAAATATGAGTAATTTAATTCCTTTAAACTTTCTAAAGGAATTGCTTTATAATGCGAATTTTATCGTTTCTCATTTAGTAGTTTTTAAAGCAATACTATTAAAACAATATTCTAAAATAAATAATGTTTAAAAAGAGAGGAGTCATCAAATCAGCACGAATGTTTTCTTATGGAAACGATACTTGATAACTCAAAATATAAGCATTGCATTTACATAATTAATAGGTTGAGAGACAGTCGCTACAAACAAACCTGCCGGTTACAAAAAATAAAACCACATTCTCAGCAATAAAAATATATAAAACATTAATATAATAAATAATCTCCGGTACAGTTTTTCCCATACCAATAAAGCGGCTAATCGGTTTATCGGAATGAAATTTAATAGTTGCAATTACGTTACTAGCTGTCAAGTATTTACAAGCTAATGGTGCATTAATATTGATGTGTGCTACGAGTGGAGCGAGAGTTATTAATCAGCGGCGTTATTTTGTATGAAAAAGCCATGGGATAGTGATGAAAATTATAATGGCTAATGAAGGTATTTAGTTTCTTCATCCTGTCAAACATTATATAAGAATTTATCTACTGGATGATGTTATATTGATTTGGATAATTTATTCGTCTTTATAGTTCTGTAACCAGAGGGTGGAAACGGGAGCCTCACCTCTAGCCATATGGCATTTTGCGATATACTAAAAAAGATGGATATAGAACGAAATTCAATATGTATGAAAAATATCGCTAATTGGTCATGAAATTCAAAAATGTAGTATGATCGCTACATTTGTCACGTGACTCCGCACATTCACAATTTTTTGAAATACGTTCGAAAGCGACACAAAGCAATCTTAAAATAACCTAGTTTCTGCTTCACAGCGAATTTAGACTAAAGATTCAAAATACGTGACGTTTGAATTTAAAAGTTTTTGTCTTTATAGTTTTTAAACTGCAGGTTTTAAAAATCGCTAAAAATAAGCCGTCTTCGCCGTTAAAACGACAAAATTTGATGTTTTTTGCCTTTTTGCTAGACTTTCAAACGCGTAATCTCTGGAAAGATGGTACGGAACTCTTCGTACGCGAGTTCGAATCTAACTTAAGCGGTTTTTATCATTGAGTACCCATCTCTAATCATAATATTTGGCTTCCCATCGAAGTTGCAGCAATATAACTGTCATAATATTTTGAATATCTTAGAATGGAAATTTGATTTCATAATTTATTAACATTTTTAATCATAAATCTTAGTGCTTGTTTTCTCATGGAATTAACTCATATTTTATGGAATACTAATATCCGTAATGTAAAATTAAATTTTGGAAACAAAATTAGTATGTTTGACTAAATAGTGATGTTAACCAAACGGCCTGCTCTCGGGCTAAACGATAGAGTAAACAATAACCTATAGACACCTGATACTAACAACACCTGAGAATGCAAGGTGTTCAGCTTCGAACACACTATGTGCATTGTTCACACTGCAGGGTGCAGTATGTGATTGAGCACATGGTCTTAGTAAAATGTGCTAGTGCAATTCTGGACTAACACAAGTATATTTTTATGATTTAAATTATGAACTAAAAATAAAGATAAAACAACTTCTTAACACACAACAAACAAATAAAGAATCTTTATTTGAAAAGATTAGACGAAGTTTTGGAATTAACATTGTTTTGTGTCCGGGAAAGATATTTACTAAAACTAAGGAAAACTTGTTAATGAGACTTGGCGTCTAGAAAAATAATTTGTTCTCATTCAAAAAATCTTATATCTCATCTTTGTAATTTTAACTCAAGAATTAACGAATATTCACCTCATCTCTCAATTCAGTTAAAAATTAAGGGCACGCAAGTGAGTTGTGTCACCGCAAATTTTAGGCTATTAAAAAAGAGACCATAGCAGTTCTGTAAAGCGTAAATAAATCACTGGAGGTCCAATAACTAATTTCAAAACAGGCGCTTGCATCGTACCGAAGTGATGAGTATTATTAATGCTAATAATTAAAATAATAATTTATGCGTAGTTATGATACAGAAGGCTGTCATTTCGGTAGAATGCGAGTTTCGACTTTTAACCGTGAATAGGTAAAAGCAGTCTCAACATCAGCAGGGCTATCGGCTAAAAATGTATCAATCAATCATTAAAGAACTGTATCCAATGTCAAAACGCGATTTTCAAGCGTTGTGATTGGTCAACACCAATGTTTTGACATTGTTAAGTATTTAATTATTGAATAATTTTTAGCCAATCGTCCTGCTGTATACCTAAGGATCAATTTACACAGCCACGGAATGGAATGGAAGGGAAGCGTCAATTTCTCCTCACGACTCGAGAAGGCACTCGAATTCACTGGAATGCTCGAGTATTCCAGCATATTGTTTCGTAAGCGCTTGGCACCGCACTGCTGGACTGACCCCACCGAATGCCGGTTCCACAGATAGCGCCGACAGAAGCTGATGAATCCTCGAGAATGCGCGAGGATTCCCCGGAAGACGAGCGACCTTTTTTTGCTCTTATTAAATTTGTATGTAATACAATTGACATAAAGTTCATTATGCTATGTACAATTTCATTGCAAAAAGTCACTTCCGCGGTGGTGTAAATTGACCCTAGCAGTGAATAGGTCCTAACTCATATCACAAAGTACCTACCTAATAGTAAAGTCATAGATCTAGGGTTGTAGAGGCAATAGTCTTTTATTGCACTGCAGTGGACACAACCAAATTGCAAACAAATCTATAAAAATAAACTACCCGGTTCTGTGGCCACGAAAAAACGAAGCTCCGAAGAGTCCATAAATTAATTCCGAAATTACAAAAATGATTGAGAAAAAATGATTTCGAAAGTATTTTCTTTTCGCGTAGGTTCAATTTCGTGTGTTCTATCACGCTGTAATTGCTGAAACGATTTGGTTGGTAATAATAATTGGAAAGAAGATTGATACGAGGATTAGATCTTATTATACACCAAATGAATAAAGGATACTTGTTATCCCGGTTATTATTTCTGAAAATGAAATACCGAAATGCATCAACGATCCTTAGTTTTATCAATGTCATAAATAAAAAAACCAACAAAATTAAAATCTATAAAACAAATCGCTTCCATAGCATCACTATTCGTGGCCCGACCGTGATACCGACTTTATGCAGCTGAGGAGCGTTGAACGTTCATCTGACAAATACTTTCGGGTTTAATGATGCCATAAGTTCAGGAATGCCGCCTGACTTACTACTTTCATCTGAGCTCTACTTGCGCTCGACGTCAGCCGGCAGCCGTACTGTATAATACCCGATTTCCACCAAAGCGGAACGGAGCTGTGTTTGAGCAACCAATTAGATTTCGTCATTTTGACATCTATGAATATGAGGGGAGAGGAGACGTCGAAATGACGAAATCTGATTGGTTACTCAAAAACAGCTCCGTTCATACTTAGTCCGATCCGCACCTTAAAAAATACACTTCACGTCGTTACCATACAATCGGTTATTTGGTGGTATTAATACGATATAATTACGCTTAGATACGCGCTGGATATTTATATCATACAACAGTGCGGGCAACAGCTAATTACTAATACTTACAACAATAAATCATAGCGAAGAAGGGGTATACCAAACAAAGTAAACGATTTCAATGTTTCTTAGTAAAAACTTACAACCAATTAAGCAGTAATTATATCGGGTAATCGTATGTGTAAAGTGAGCAATAGAAATATTTATAGCCATTGTGCGTGGCACAAAGCGGTAGAATTCTTCACATTAGTTTAGTACATAAATAAGCTGAACCATCGATTTCTTCGAACGCTTTGGCTGGCCTAATAAAATAACATTATACAGTTACTCTATATCTGACAAGAACAATGACTGTAGTGTCATGTTTGCATGCGTATAGTTGTAGGTATGTTACAATAAAACTGATTCAAATTAATGTAGGTCTTGCCCGAGTGAGGTGTTATGCCTAAAATATTTAATGCTTTTTCGCGCTAAACAATCTGGCTGATCGTTAATCTGGCAGGAACCAGCCCCTAGATTGTCTAAGAAAAACGTATTCATCGTTATCGTAATCGTTTCCTAATTCTGCCCGCTGATTGGTTTCCTGATTTGCTTTAGCCAATTGCGGGGCAGAATTCGCTAGCGATGAAGATAACGATGGAAACTTTTCCCTGATCTGTCGATACCTAAACAGGAGGCCCCACTATCTCAATTCTCAACATGTCCTTTGTTAAACTGATCCTGCAGAGATACGAGTAAAATGATATGCAAAGGCACCCAATGCCTCTCTAAAACTGAATACTCATCTCTCTGTGCGTGCATTGATACGTGCTTGTAAAACATTTTACCGAGAATAACGATTTCGCAGTATATTATTTATATCCATCCTCGCTGTCCGGTCGTTATCTTATCTCGCCGCACAATGGCACATAAGTCAATACCGATGGTGCAGCCGACAGGAGTAATTGTATAAGCGACGTGCAAGATTTGTTCTAAATATTGTATCATAGTTGTCGACGTGGGCGCACGCCGCACGTGGGTCGGCGGACGTTGGCTATTTCAACGCATCATGCTTGCGGTTGCCAGAGAGGTCTTGCTTTCTTGGGACAGTTTTGATAAGCCCACCAGGATTGAAAAAATTCGCTTCAGAAGTCCTTATTAGTTTTTTCCATTCAGGGTACACTTTTGTCGCGTGGGTCTTAAAATTGGTGATATAAAGGAAATTCGCCGAAGTCTGAAGATCTTCGAAATACAAGATCCTCAAGCTCTTTCTCTTTCCCCTGTTCTTCATAATTTTCTCTATATATGTTTCATTGATAATAATCCAGTGTTCTTCTTTTTTCTTATACCTTGTTTATTAAATTCTCAACGCTGATTTCCCTATTTTCCTTCACAACTTCCTCCCAGTCCTCATCCCACCTTGTAGTGGAATACAGTGCCTACAGTGCCAGACAGCCTCGCGTCATCCCTTTCGCTCAGTACATGCATACCGAGTGTACTTTTTGCCTATTCCCGCCAGATAGTCTACATAAGATCCATCACTATGATGTCCTATTCTTGTTGTGGTTATGTTCTTTAAAGTGAGGTTTTTTTACCAATTGGCATAAGCGTGGTGGGCTATGCGAGTAGACCTGTGCTCACTGTTTCGCTGTCTCTTCTAAGGTACATGGTAACCCTACACGCGTTACCGTCATGTATGAATAAATTCATATAGAAATGTCCTTGTCAGTATTTGGGGACGACCGTACTCCATCCGGCGAAGACGGGCAGTGATTTGAGCTGGAGTCAGAACGGAAAGGACCGTTTGCAAACGTCGCTTCGCCGTCAATAAAACTCGTGAAGTAGCGAGTGAATCATTGATACGGAATGCTAGCGAAATAACTATCTTCTTCCTAGATTTCTGCCATGTTACTTTATCCCTGTAGTTTCTTCAACTTCTATCCACTTACCATTCGGATCAGTAGATCCAGAGATGCGCGTAAAAACAAACAAATTATTGAGCTTTATAATATTAGTATAGATTTTCAATCTGTGTTTTGTTCTCTGCAATGGTAAGGTCCCCATCGACACCGGGCACAGGTCATGGCATGGCACGTGCCGGCGATATATCACGGCGTAGTTAAAGAGTCCATTTAGCTAGTAAAATGTTCCAAACGAGCTATCATAAATTCGTCCCGTGCTTTCCTTCCGCCATGAGTGCGACGTGGGCGATGCTCCCCGCCCACCGTTCAAAAGACTTGACTGGGACTCTTCGGTTCAATCTCACAGATTGCAGCTTCCGTTGAAAGACGAAAGTGGGCGTCGGCTGCCGGTTTCCTATCTAGTAGCACGCAATACCTAATAGCTAGTAGTTCTATTATAAGATAGGCGGCTTTACTTATCTTAACTAATGGTTAGAAATATGTGTGTTATAAGGGGCCCAAATAGAATTTTGTTCTGAATTCACAGCGAAGCAAAGAATGTTAAAGTAGAATCCTGAGTGTTCCTTTTTTACCCTTCGGGTACGGAACCCTAAAAAAAATAGGAAAAACAAGAAGAAGAAGAGAAAGCGCAGTCTCTTACGAAAAAAATTGAATTTTGCTCTCACTACCCTCTGTAGACAATTTTCGTTTTCCGAAAATAAATGATGAAAATACATACCTACTACGAGTATTTAAATAATTTATCAATTTACTTACCTAAATATTGCAGCTCTTTATTTTATTTGAAACTGTCTCTTATTATCTTAGCTGCTGATAGCCTTATATAAAAAAAAACTATTTTAAAACATGTTAAAACGGAGAACTGTAACCAAAACCACACAAAATGTCTTTCTGTATTCAAAAACACAAAGCACTAAGTATTTCTTGTTGTTGGCTTATTGGAATTCCTATTATAATGTTCCTGATTCGTAATATTGATGTCTACGAGTCTATGGCCCATTGAGCAATCTTGGCATTCATACGAAATGGCACTTCTGCCATTTAGCGTAGTTGCCTTATAACAGTTTTACGATGCGAACGTACATTGACTTGTTTATTATGGTTTTGAACTCGCTTGGGTCTGTCAATGAGGTCATCTATCTTACAATTTTCATCTCCAACGCAAAGAAAGAGTATGTACCTAGACCTACCTATCTTAGGTAGGTTCTCGACTTGAATTCTTTATATAATTATGTAAAATTAGGTACAGGTATTTATGTTCTGGCCGATCGTTTCTTTCGAAACGATACTTCGATCTTCTTGCAATAACAAATCTGTTAACAGACTTCATACATTTTACAGTTCATACTCTACATGCATTATTTATATTATTTGTTCTGAGAAGCAGATAGTAGGATATGAATAAATAAAGTAAGGTCATATTATGTACCTATTCTAGGTATATTTAATATTTAATGATTAAACGAACTTACCTGTACGTGAAGTTCTATCATAATTATACGAAGCGCTTCCTTCGAAGAGATTGGTAACCTGAAAAGCTAAGTAATATATGTAGTTACACGCAAGTGACACCACTCATGCACTATAGTTTGGAGAATCTTTGTATTTTCCCCTTTTTTAATTTTTTTTTTTTTGTGGGTAGTTCGGTTTGCCGGTTGCGCCGCTCGTCCTGTCATGTCATTAAGTTTAGAGTTAGTTAACAACATCATTTAGACATTTTCGCAGCATGGAAGAACGACGGGAGGGCGGGCGGGATGTTACCAATCTCTTCGAAGGAAGCGCTTCGTATAATTATGATAGAACTTCACGTACAGGTAAGTTCGTTTAATCATTAATTATACTCGCGCTTCCTTCTCGAGATTGGTAACCTGAAAAGCTAAGTAATATATGTAGACCTTGAGAGTTAGTTTCAGAGCTGAGGAAATGTTCTAAATATAGACAATTTAGAAATAGGTAAGTATTGTACGTACTATTTATTACAAAAAATCATATGAGAGTCTTATTTACAGGCTATAGAAAGAACAAACATAACCGGTAAGTATCTGTCTACTAAACGTTAAATAGTCAAAACTATCTAGGGTAGAAGACAATAGATTTAAATAAGCTATCGCCTGATTACATTTATTTAGATATAAGCTATCACCTGTTTACATATTAACTGAGAATATTAATTATTAATTATCGTGTAACACTGCGGTAGCTAGTGCCGCTTCATCGCCTGTAACGACAGCACGGTTGTAAAATTTGCCAAATATTTGAGAGCTTCCGCTCCACCCCGCAGTGCTACGTATCAAATCAACTGAAACACCGCGTTGGTGCGCCCGAGACGTGGCGGCGTGCCGCGTGCTGTGGGCTGTAAAAATCGATACATCTATTCCACTATCCTTTAAGACAGATTTTATCCACCTGCTCAACGACTGGCTTGTAACAGATCTATGTGGCTTTCTAAAACTTATAAAGAGATTAGTGATGTTTTTGCGCAATATTTTTGTTTTCTCGATATACGTAATTAGAGTTTTCGAGGGACAAACTTCCGGCCTTTCCTCAAAGAAAGGCAGTATGAGTACAGGTTGCTTGAAACCCGGCCGTGAAGTTTTTATATGGTCCGGAATTTTAATCATAATTTTTGTAGGCAAAATCTCTATATTATTTATGATTATTTTAAACAGTGTTTGTACACGGTGGGCTGTGGCAAGTGCTAGCAATGTCACACATTTTTTAGTTAGTTTTTCTAAAGTTAAGCCCTCGTTAGGGTATTGTTGTCCTAAACAATTCAAAACCAAAGATGTGTCCCACGTGGTGTTATATTTTGGTTGCGGAGGGCGTAACCGGAAAATGCCTTTAAAGAATCTTGAGATTCGGTCATCGTTAGCCACGTGAGGACCTAAAATCAGAGCCAGAGCAGATCTATAAGAATTTAGGGATCCGTATTTGCTACCTTTATTAAATAATTCTGTAAGGAAATAGAGTACAACGGGAACCGATGCCTCATAGGGGCTAAAGTTATTCTTTTGACTAAATTCGAACCATCTCCTGAGTGCAACGTCGTATTGTTTATAAGAAGTTTCTGCAAGCGACGCCATCATAATATCTACGGTTGAAGGCGGTATGCTGCGTCGCAGTAGCGCTGTCCGCACAATACTCCGGCAACCAGGGTAAGGTTCGCTTGAATGTTCCGGTTGCTGGAATGGGAAATTATATAATGATCATTAGGTTCGAACTCTATGGGTTCAGACGCAAGAAGCCGATTGAAAATAGGATACCATGGTTGTGTGGGCCATTTAGGTACAACCATGATACCTGTCGCTTTATCTGCGATTACCTTACGCAGCGTCTTGAGTATGATCGCGAATGGAGGAAAGGCGTAAAAGTATAAATTTGACCATTTTATGGTAAAGGCATTAATAGCAAATGCGTCGGGGTCTCGTTGCCAAGATACGTATTTAACGCATTTCGCATTCACTCTGCTCGCAAATAGGTCAACTTCGGGTTGTCCAAGCTGGTTAGTAATTGTTTGAAAACAATCAGCTCCTAGCTCCCACTCTATATCGGGGTGTACGCGGCGAGACTCCGCATCCGCGGTTACATTGTCCGATGACTTTATGTAGGACGCATATATGTACAATCGACGACTTTCACACCACTGCCAGATATCTTTAGCTATCTTAGTTAGGTGAGGGTATTGTACTCCTCCCATGCGGTTAATGTATGCTATGGCAGTGGAATTATCTATACGTAGCAGCACTTGGCAGTCTGTAAGATTTTTCGCAAAGATTTTTAGCCCGAAAAATGCTGCAAGAAGTTCAAGTTCATTTATGTGCTTGTCCTGTTCCTCCCGCGACCATACTCCACTCGCCGTGTCATTACCGCACGCCAGGCCCCACCCCCTAGTTGAGGCGTCAGTAAAAATTTCTGTACGGTAATCGTCGATACGTATTTGGCGTACAGAGCTATCGATGGCATGCAACCACCATTGCAGATCAGGTTGCAATGATGGTGGCAAAGTCATATAGCGGTCATAGTCCTCATGGTCTTTCAGACTTAAAAATTTGTGTCTCTCGAAGTCTTTAGTGTAGAGCATACCATACTCTATGGCTGGACACGCAGATATTAGTAGTCCGACTAGATGAGCAAACTTCCTTATTTTGCAGCGTCTTTGATTCATCATTTGCGCAACTTCATTTTTTATTTTTACTCGTTTTTCTTTGGGTAGACTAATGCGAAACGCTCGCGAGTCTATGATATATCCTAAAAATTTACAAGTTGTTGAGGGTATAAGGTTGCTTTTTTCCTCATTAATGATGAATCCAAGACTAGTCAGCAGCTTTTTCGTAACAGTAATATTATCGAGACATTCTCGTTTTGTTTGGCCAATTAAAAACAAGTCGTCTAAATAACAAGTAGACAGAAGTCCACTTGTTCTAAGTAATTTGACAATTGGTTTCATTATTTTCGTAAAAACGTAGGGCGCTGTGCACAAACCGAAAGGCAGTACATTAAATTCAAATAACTTATTATTCCAGAAAAATCTCAAGTATTTTTTAGAGTCCTGATGAATGTTAATTAATAAATATGCGTCTTTGAGGTCTAAGTTGGCCATGAGACTATTTTTAGACACAATTTTAATTGCCGTTCGCAGGTCTTCGAGCTTAAAATGATCAACGGTGATAAATTTATTTAATTTTTTTAGATTCAAGATGAAGCGCATCTTGCCGTTCGGTTTGGGTCGCAGAAAAATACTTGATATAAACTGGTTTTCACATGGGTTACACTCTGATATAGCTCCGATACAGAGTAGATTATTGATTGCTTCACAGAAGTGAGTTTTTTCAGTTTCCGAGTGACTTAGTCCCTTAGGAGGGTAAGTTTGTACAACGGGGCTAGAAAATTGGATTTTGTACCCACGAATCCAAGAAAGTATGCGCCGGTCGTTAGTGATAAGCGACCACTGTTTGTAAAATTTAGATAATTGTCCAGCGTACTTTACCGAGTTTATTGCCGGCGGGTTTGCCTCGACTGACGAGGCGACGGCTTCGACGAGTTCGAGCGCGTCGTGTTGCGATATGACCGCGCCGCTGGGCCCGGCGCCGGCGGGGGAGGGGGATCGCGACCGCCGCGTGGAGGCTGCTGCTGCTTGCGCGCTGGTGCCGGGCTCTTCCAGTTTAAATTTGCTCTAGAAACAGGCGACTTCGGTTTGGATGGAGGCTTCGTTTTCAGCTCGCTGCCTGACTTTGTAACAGCCTTCGCAGATTTAAGTGTCTCGGCTAAGTTGTCGCCAAAAAGTGTTTTGTCGATTTTTATGGTAACAAGATGTTCCTTAAGTTCTTTCTTAATTGAAAAAATTGCAAAGTTACGACGAGTCACTGACTCGGCATGTTGTATATCACAAAGAATGCGGCATACGTCCATAAGCTGTTTCAGCCGTGTGCTGTCTTTCTCCTTGGTCTCAATCTCTTTATTGATTATGTCAGCCAAACCGGAAATCGCGGAAGCAAGCTGTTTTTGTCGTGCTTCTATTCCCTTGTCCCTTTTCATGACGGTTTCGGTGACTGCCGCTTTAATTTCGGGGTTCATGGAGGGAGCGCCGACCTTAGCACAGTTTGCAGGTATCAGGTATTTTTCATTGAGCTCTTTGCGCGATTCTTTTGTAAGTCCAGAAGTGGCGATATGCTGTAGTCTTGAGGCTAATTCACTATGAATATCTTTACCGTATTCTACAGTTGCTGAGGGATCAATGCCAAGGATATCCAAGAGGTCATTGTCTACTTCAATAGAAGGCGTCTCCTCTGTATGAACTACCTCAGACGAAGGTCCGGCCTCAGTTGAGGCTGTAGGGTTAGCGCCGAGATTAGAATCCGCGATATTTTCTGTACATGGGTCTTCGTTTTGCTTAGCCGAACGTGTAGCCTCACTCGAGCTATCCAGAAGTTCTTCCACTGGAAAGAGAACATGCTTGCTACAGGCCTAAGCCAAAGCCGTTCATAGAGTATTAACGTATAGGTATTTGTGGACGTCGGGTCTGTCCCAAAAACAGCCCTGATTGTCATTACGAAAGGTGCCAGCGAAACAGTCCCAAAAACTGCTCTGAATGGCTATGCGTTAATACGGGTCCGTCCCTAAAACAGCCCTGAATAACGCTGGCAGGCAGTTAAAATATATCTATCTGCTTAGATAAGTAAACATGGAGACGGCCCCTAAAGCCGCTCTGATTGTGTTCTCGGTAGCACTAACATACTAGCGTTATAAGCGTTAAAAGTAATTTTCACTTTGGTAAAACAAAAATATTTGTGACGTAACTAACGTACCTGTTATATCCTCGCAATCAGCATCATGTCTCCGTAGTGGCGATCTATCGCGGTCGCGAGATCGCGACCGTCTCGCTCGTGTGCGGGACCGGGAGCGGTCACGATGTTTAGGATCCTTGCTGCGGCCGCGACGATCTAACTTCCGTTCTAACTTCTTAATTTTCCACGTAAGAAACTCCAGTTTTTCGTTTTCATCGTCCTTATGCCTACGTTTAGGCATTTTTAGCACCACACACTAAATTACAATCACAAAAGCACTTGAAAAGCAAAATCACGTGTTGAGTGGTTACGCACTAAAACGTGAATGACATGACAGGGCGAGCGGCGCAACCGGCAAACCGAACTACCCACAAAAAAAAAAAAAAATTAAAAAAGGGGAAAATACAAAGATTCTCCAAACTATAGTGCATGAGTGGTGTCACTTGCGTGTAACTACATATATTACTTAGCTTTTCAGGTTACCAATCTCGAGAAGGAAGCGCGAGTATAATAATACCTATAGTTCTTACCGCATAGGTTCTCATAAATCGTAATAAGTACACGACTACCTACTGGCTTTATTACCTACCC
The DNA here is from genome assembly GCA_963855885.1 of Coenonympha glycerion. NCBI lineage: Eukaryota > Metazoa > Arthropoda > Insecta > Lepidoptera > Nymphalidae > Coenonympha > Coenonympha glycerion. The sequence goes on along the minus strand of OY979630.1, from coordinate 12,095,812 downwards.
AATTTATTATACTTTCCCTATAGGTAAATATTGTTAAGGTGTTGCGGCCCTACCAGCCCGCGAAATTCAAATTTTATTTAGTTTTTCGCAAATATTAGACTAACTACTCATTGTAGATTTATGACAATACATTTTGCGGGCCTACTTTTTATGCATCTACATGTTTTAATTGAAACTTTGCTCGAAAGTTCCCACTCATCTCATATTGGTTCCGGAAAGATAATTTTTTGCAGTTTCCCAGATTTCTAGCTATCGGGAACCAATATGAAGTAAATGAGTGTTGTTAGGCAGAGTTTTTTTAAAAACATGTAGATGCATAAACATTGTGCCCGCAAAACACATTGCCATTACCCTTCGATGTATAATTTGCCCACTATGAGCGAAAAACTAAATAAAATTTAAATTTTCGCGCCCGGATGGTACCCATCGCCCTTAAGTATTGTACGAAAATATCTTTTAGATTTAGAGCAAATAGAAATAAGATAAAACATACGTTTTATTGAATCGATTGTAGATAATATATTTCTTTTCACTCCAACTCAAGTATTAAAACCACAGAGGTACCTACAGACCACCAGCGAAAAATGTTTACGACCTAGGTAACAGCTGAATATTATGTATCTTTTATAGGTACTTGCAAACCCAGCAAACGTTGTTTTGCGATATGAAATATTTCTCACTTTGGGGTATGAACTATGAAGGTAGTTTATTCTCAGATCTACCGAATATACTCGTACAACGAAAATTTCTAAAAAATCGGTCAAGCTAGATTCGGAAAGATAGTTTTCGATAGTTCTAGACAGGGCTTATTGAGTGATCAGTGAACCCACTTTCAGAATAAGTAGGTTTTTTAATCAAATTTTCCATAGATAATTCTTCTAACCTAACCTAATCCATTTAACATGCCACGGTAGGTACCTAGATACTCGAATAAATTGACTGAAATGAACCCAAAGGTCATATTGATTCCTTTACGGGTTAAGCGCGTAGCACTTTCTTGTTTTTGAACCTATACAACAAACATAGACAATAATGAAATAGGTAATCATAATTTTCAAGATAGGTACGAGAACAATTTTTGAAGTTTTCTACATAAGGGCTCTTCTTGACTATAACAATAATCGTCTGTTGTCGGCGATAATCGCTACGATTAACGTGCAAACATCGTGGCGTTAGCATTTATAGACATTTAAATCTTTCGGATGCCCATATCCTGAGGTTTCTTATCAGTGGTAAAACGTCGTCTTTCTGACATATTCTCCTGTAATAGCTGCCTGTTGCCCCTACCAACGTATTTGTAAGAGCGAGAAGGACAAAAATATTATAAAGTAGTTCCCGTTTTTACCACTATGAAGACGTGCTTAGCTTTCAGTTGGTTAGTAACAGACATTTATAAGTAAGTTTCTATCGTTTCGATGACTCGTATATCTCGTTTCCCTTTACATCGTGAAACTCGATTGCGTGGGCGCAGCTCAGACGCCATACTGTCTGCGCTATTTTTGTAGGAACAACTTTTATTTTGATTAGTCTATTGCTGTCACATGCTTAGGCTGTCTTTTTATTTTCATACCAACTCAAATTACTATTTAACTCAAATCAAAATGTTCATTTTTTGAACTCATTTTTGAAACAATATCCAAATCCAATAATAAATAAAATTTTGAAAAAAAAACAAATAACAAAAGGTTTTAAGTAATTTAATAATCCTAATTAGACAGAGATAGCTATACAGAGATAGTAACTCTACGTAACTTCATACAAATTTACATTTTGTGAGACAGGGACGGAAGAAAAATTCAAATGCTTAACTTTTGATTTCCATATCGGCTAAGAATTTTGTTTTCAATGGCTGGCATTATTTCTAACCTAAGTTTACAATTATATTTCATACATTTTATTCTTCAATAATAATAAACACAATCAGGTACACTTTCATTGTACTGGCAATTTCGCACTTTTATTTATTTTGTTTTTTAAAACTGACCACCCTGATGGACACGCTGTCCCAGCCTACGTCCGGGCCAAGCTTCATTCTTTTATTGTGCGCGGCAATGAGCACTCGACTACAAAAACACGTCTCGTTTTTGTTAATTTAGGTTCAAAGTAAAAAAAAAATTAAGTGTTCAGTGTTAAAACTTGCTTAATTTTCTATACTGATAATGCTTAGACGCTAGTAAAATTTATTATTATAACAAAAATAAAATCAAATCAAATCATATAATTGTGCATTCATATTCGTCAGACTCCGAGGAAAGAGGGTAAGTGAAAATTAACCTTTTTTCCCAGATATCACATCAACTCAAATATCAATGCTGACGAAAGTGTGTCCAAAAATTGAAATCCTAAGGCATCTCTAAGCTAACTTGGAGGGTATCACATTGAGGTTATCACGAAAGTATAGCATGATGCGCGAAATAGTCCAGGCATCTCTAAGCTAGCTTGGAGGGTATCACGTTGAGGATACCACGAAAGCATAGCATGATGCGTCAATGCTCCTGGAGGTTGACTGCGGGTCAACACGAAGGATTTTAAAAAAACCTCAAAGGACTTTGCGGATACCAACGGGGGACGATGTCGGTGTGGCGCTGTTCTCGGCTTCACTACAAGTGGCTCCGCATGACCTCCCGGACTTTGATCCCGAATTGCTATCGGCGCTCAGTCACAAGAACTATATTAATGGTTAGTCCGGACAGTTGTAAAATTCTAGCCGACCTTCATTGCAAAGAATCAAATAGTTTATTTGATATACTTGCCTGACTTATGAATAGCCAGTTAAACGTTATAGCCTTTTATCAGTGATAACTATTTCACGACTTAAAAACTAATTCCACGAGGGTACCAACGCGTCGAACTTTTCTAACTATGTACCTACAACAATAATGTTTAGATTTTGTGGTGGAAAATAATTTTACTTACTTTCGAAAATTAATGTTCAGATTGTGTAATGGGATGATAATTTAACTATTAGCTCAAAACTCAATAAGTTAACAATATTATGTATAATGTACCATTAGTCTGAAAGTTTCATTGAAGTGAATTGTTAAATTCTTTCTGAAACTAATAAAAATCTTAAACCACAACGCGTCCTGAACTGAGAAGAAGCTTAAGTATTGACAAATGACATTTTGTTTCGACAAATGACAAGTAATTAAAGTTCACGAACGGGACCAGATGTTTTTTCGGAGAAATAGTTTCGGGCATTTTAATTCATTCCTGTATTCTATATTAACATGTATACTTATTAGGTATTTACGCCAAGTGATAGCCATTCAGACACTAAAGTTGAGAGAAAAAATAAAAAATTTCAACATTTTTCATATATCTCACGCTAGCAACACTGTGTCTGTCCTTTCGTTCTAGTGCTCGGCCGTTCAACACAACATTATTAAACTCGTATAAAAAAAAGTGAGTGATTATAAGTATTTCTTGCGGAAATCAAAGTATCCGAAAAGAAATATTCAAAATAATCGGATTCATCGTCAAAACGAATTGTGAAATCTACGGAATTGTTATTATTGGTTCAAAAAATCCATATTGCTCCAGTGTTGGGTACACCTCTTAGAGGGTGTTACGTTCACAGCAGTATACATTGAGGGTAGTTGGAAGGACTATCGCCTTTGTTTTAATTACTGCAAGAGGAGCTAATCAAGATGCATTCTTCGGTGATGGGTACACTTCATTTAGAGGGTGTGACCTTCACGACAACATACATTGAGGGTAGTTGGTAGGTGAAAAACCTGAGGACTATCGCCTTTGTATTAATAATTGCAAAAAATAATTGCAAAGCATCTATGTTGAGGACACTGCATAAAAGGGATGTGATCATCACGACGACATACATGAGGGTGAGTTAATAAGATTATCGTCTTATATTAGGTAATAATTGCAAAAAAGTCAATCAACATAATATATTCTGCAGTCTATGCTTCAGTGTTGGGTACACTTCATTAGAGAGTGTGACCTTCACGACAATATACATTGAGGATGGTTATTAAGACAACGCCTATGGATTAATCATTCCCAAAAATGACAAGATTATCTTGTAAGCAACTTCAAAAATAGCAAATTGTTGCTTAAACGCCCCCATACCATGTTGAAAACACCGGTTGACGGTTCTCGTCCGATCACCGAAATCAAGCAACATCGGGCGCAGTTAATACTTGGATGGGTGACCACCTGGGAACACCGCGCGATGCTGTTTTTTTTATCACCAACCGCATTGGAATGATATAAAGGATAAAAACGATTACCTTTAGAAACTATTTCGATATACCCTCATATCAATATTTTCTTTTACTGTCTGCTAATTTAAATGAACCAAGATTACTTTACTAGACCAGGTCTGAAAAGTACCCGCAATCAAATGCACTATTTACAATTATTTTAGTCTTCCACACGAATCGTTTATTGTTGTGGTCATTATTTATAGATACATCAATAAAAAGTCCATTGACAACGTCTTACAAAATCAACTAGTAATACTACTCAAAATTTGAAATGTACGAGTGAGACACAAAAATTTTATTTGATAATATAATATTCTAATAACTTCTGTGTATATTGTCTTTTATCAATAATATGAAATACAGTTAATCAAGATCCAATATTAACTGGCACTGGAGGAATATCTGAGCAATCCACCTGTCGGTCCATGGTGGACCCACGGGCCAAATCGCAGGACAGCACTCGTCTCTTGCGACGACTTTTCTCGAAGATTTACCCAGGACAGAAGAGTCTTGATTTCCCCACAAGAGCAGCACCAGGAGCAAAACAGCCTTGCAAGTACTTATCGATGTCCTCTTTTGACATTTCCGTCGACCTGTCATGTCAGGCGCCGCGCGGCCGCCGATCGGAGTGCTGGCGGAGCGTTGCGCTGTTTCGAACCTCGTGCGGACTCGCGCATGTTCGCATATAGTCGGGTCGGGGTAAGAAGGCAACCCGTGGTACCCCGGGGGGACCATCGGGGGTACCACCGGCAATAAACGACACCTACTTACTCGTACGTTTGCCGTTTAGCTTATAGAATAACCGCATTCATAAAATATTCGAGCCTGATGATATTATTTTATCATGCTTAAATATGAGTGGAAAATTTATTTATTTTCTCTCTTTATGTTCTCAAAACTATGAACAGAATTTAATGTGTATTTTTTTTTTCTCTTCTTTAGTTCGCATGTAGTGCAATGACACTTTAGATATCTAGGTACTATCCTAGTTTCATTCATAATAATTTACTTTTATACAAAAGGTTTTATATTATGAAGATTTATAAACTATTGAACCACTAATATTACAATTAATTTTCATGTTTAAGTAATTAAAAATGAAAATGATTTTTTTCAAATGGGCTTGATTTACAGGCTTTTATGAAAGCTTGAATCTGAAAAACGGGTTTGCGCTGAGAAGGTCTGGCAAAAAACTCGGCTATTATATTCTGTTCACATACAATTGAATATGAGACAACCTATTCGATAACATACTTAATATTTTTTTTGTTATTCCATTACAAATACATGTTTTTAATACAACCATTCTTTCATCGTAACTCGATGTATTAGATATTACATCAAATTTATCAATGCTTTAACTGAGTTAGGATGCATGCTTTTAAAAGAATGCAATATTTTTGAATATCAAAGTTATTTATAGTTTCTATAATTGACTATTTCTTAAATTTCTTAAATGAATATTAAATATGGAAACTGTAGAGTCCTTATAAAACAATCGATGATATGTTTATTTAAATTTATTTTAGGTATCCTTGTACCTGTATCTACAGGAATATCGGTATCCATACCTAGGAATAACGTAACGCAATGGAAAATATATTTAAAGACCAAAATTAATTCTTGCTAGATCAAATATTTTTATTTTCAGGCGATCGCGCCGCTAATTAACTAATGGTTATCTATGCATGAAATGTTAAAGGTTTTGGAAATTACCAATAATTATAAGATCATAGAATCATTAAATACTTCATTGGATTTATGATAATATGAACAATGATGGTTCATAATTTTGGCTTGCATGTATCATATTTTTTTTTTGTTCTTTTAGAGTTGATACATAGCCTACATTTTATTTTTTCTGTATTTAATCATTATTAAATAAGTCTAATATTTTGTTTAACTTTCATGCCGATGGATGACGCCGCTGCAAGGATTTAGCTCTCGATGATGACTGACCAAGGTCAAATGATAATTGAAAATTGGGTCATCACTGCTTCACTAGGAACTTGAATACCAGTACAGTAGTACTTCAGCTGTGGTATGTAATTAACTGATTATTATTAAACGAAGATTCAAGACTTTTATCTTCTGTGATGACAGTGGAATTATTGGGTAAGTGACAAAAAAAAAAATTTTTTTTTTTCATCGTCGCAACAAGTCAACAAAGCATTAATCGCGAACAATCGCGAATAACATTTCGACATGTCTACCTATTAACATGTTATATTTGCTCGTTGATTTTTGCGATTATCAACTTGGAAAAATCAGATCACATTTTTCAACTGAAAGACTGCTAAATTAAAAAATGGTCTTGATGCAGAAACTGAAGAACTTAAAAAGTATTGTCTAATATTTGTATTCCAATTGTATATATGTGGTTTTTTGTTTACAACTAACCAGTACAACAGCGATAGTAGTGTTGGGGTGACTGTTAAAATAACAATTAATGATATTAAACAACATTATTATAACATGAATAAGAATAACAATTATGCCTTCAGTTAAAATTTTAATATTATGTGAAATGATAAACTCAACACGATTTTACATACTATAATATTGTATAAGAAGTTTACTGTCTGACAATATTAGAAAACATACTTTTTTCAGACTATCTTAAGTTTCTATTGTTATCACTTTATTAGAACTCAGGAATAAACAGTAGATACAGTTACTTCATCAGCCTTTGTCTCAGAATCAACTTTAAAATAGGCTTATAAGATGATTTATCTATGGCTTTTTTTTTTTTTAAATCTCTTGAGAATATTCTTACTTCACCCTATTCAGTTAATAATATAATTTAAGGTCACTTTAAATCTTAATGACCTTATTAAAGCTGTAACTACACCAAAACCCAAATAACAATATTATTATGGAAATTAAATAAAAATATCATTGTTAACTCCTTCAATAGAAATAACTCTAAAGAGCTATGAATAAAATTAAACAACACTTTACAAAAATACTAATGCCTACTCCTGTATTTTCGTAAAGTGAAGTCAAGATGAACAAAAATTTACGAACTAGTTCTCTGCAACCTATAGATTTATTAATCTTATATATTAATAAATTGATCTTATTTTTTTTTTTTTCTTTCCAAAAATATGTCTCGGTAATATTTATTCTACTCAAGTTTATAAAAATATATTCGTGATAAATTTACTGTTTAAAATATATATTTCATGGTTGCATATTAACAGCTCAATTTATTACGATTAATCAAGTGTTGCATTTAAAAGTTTAAACTGATACAAATATTTTCAAGCTTGTTGAAAGAGGTTTAAAACCTCTTTTAATCGTCAAGACTACATACGAGCAGTACTGCTAGAATATAGTCTTAATATACCCTTGGTATTCGCACATATAAAAATATATGTTTTTGTACATATATTATTGTTAATATATTATACTAATAATATTGATTTACTATCTATCACAGTTTTAATATTTCTACAAAATTATGCCATTAATTATTAATTTGCTTTGAATATCAACTTAAGTTGTTATTTTTATTTTTTTGCTCAATATTAAGCGATTATGCTTATTATTCTATTAATTTAAAAGCATTTCTTATTTACAAATGTCATGGCTCTAAACATCTACCTAATAAGTATACATGTTAATATAGAATACAGGAATGAATTAAAATTGATGATTAAACGAACTTACCTTAAGTGAAGTTCTATCATAATTTTATGAATTCCTGTATGAAGATATTAACACCCTCCCGCCCCTGTTTTGTGGAAAAACCCATGTATGAATTTGTAAATAAAAAATGTACATATTACAATAATAATAAATATTTATTGAAGACAACATAACCCATATATATATATTATTATATTTGCATATATAATATTGTGTGGTTATGTATAATATTGTGTAGTTATGTATATATTAGGTATATGATACATAATATTTGGGTGCTCTGTAGTGCTTCCTACCAAGACGAGCTTATCGAAGCACTAAGGCACTCTTATAATAATTACTCTGAACTAAATGAAAGGACAGACACAGTGTTGCTAGCGTGAGATATATGAAAAATGTTGAAATTTTTTATTTTTTCTCTCAACTTTAGTGTCTGAATGGCTATCACTTGGCGTAAATACCTAATAAGTATACATGTTAATATCTTCATACAGGAATTCATAAAATTATGATAGAACTTCACTTAAGGTAAGTTCGTTTAATCATCAATTATACTAGTTTCAATGGTTACTGATCGTCAGGTGTTGTAAATAAAGAAACCAGCAGGGCGCGGCGGGCGACTTTGCTATCGACACCCACCGCTGGGACAGCGCAATCTCGTTTCTCGAGAAACTAGCTGGCCCCCTCTCGTTACGGCTCGGCCAGCAGGGGGGGGCGTGACACACTTGAGTATTGGCGATCAGCCGCGAGGAAGATGCGACGTGGCAGCGAGTCTCCAGCATCAGCCACAACAAGGACCAGGTTCAGCGACGACGCTAGACATTAAGGTACCTATATGCCAGTTGTCTTCAACATTTTGAAGTTTGTTGGTTACATATCACTGACAAGGAATCCGTCACGATCTATAACATGATCTAGAATTTCGGGAGTTATAATAAGTGAAGACTATTTTTTGACTTTCACTAGGTGTACAAATGTACGTACATTCAATAAAATATTTTAATGAATTGAACAAATTAAGGAACTAGCTCCAAAAAATTATTATTACATAATACCATTTTAAAAATCGTACACTAACACAGTGTACCGTCTTACACGTTCACAACAAAGAAAAAGCGACAAATGTCTTTGACAATCGACATTTCTTTTTTGGGTGAGATAATGTGGGAGTGAGTCACTGCATGTTCGATTATAGTTAAGATGTGTCTAACCTCAAAATCTTACGTGGTAAAAGATACATTCTAAATTTAAAGGCGTTGAATGAATTTGTAGTTCAAAATCCTTTGAAATTGATAGTTCATAGAACAGCTTACAAGCGAATACTTAAAAAGGGTTTTATGCCTATGAACTGAAGAATCTTATTTTAAAGTACCGATTCATCCTTGGTAAAATACATAAAGAAGTTGTGACTCATCTCAGATACTTACCGCGGTTTTTTCATGAGGATTTGTTAGGTGTTAGGGTGTTAAAGTTATTTACTACCCTCAAAACATGCTCAGTTTCCTGGTTTTATTTTATTTTAATTTCTGACGATATGGCAGTATCGTTACCCAACCGCAAACTATGACGTGAATTATGTAACAATTCAAATTCTGTAAAAAAATTTATACGCTTAACTCGTTGTATCATCTAAGAGTTAAGCTTAATTCCGATTAAAAGTCCTAAAGTCCACTTCTCCAGCTATTAGGTATGGATGGGGTTACACAGAACGTCTGTAGAAACAAAAAATGTAGCCCGTAAGAAAAATTAGACTTTAGACGCAGCTGTTCGTCCATCATCGGTTATCCTATCAGATGGCCAGTGGTTACAACACATTTTTTAAGTCATCTAACTCCCTTAAACCTAAAAGGTTGAACTAGTGATTCACACGATTTCCCGGTCTAGATGAAGACTAATTCTTTTCATTAGAGGGATTTTTGTTTTTGTAATAATTAACGTTAAGATGAATCGAAATACCTCTTTACAGAGTTGATGGCCATATTTTTCGATACATCTATTTTGATACACATGATTTACATCAGTTGCATAGAGGATATCAAATATCCTCATTTAAACGATTGGGTTAATTGTTTCTTATATGGAAATTAAAGATAATCAAAAGCTGACCAAAAGTTACATCCAGTTAATGGGATTAAGCTATCGCTGTAAAATTATATACTTCAAAGTTATTCAAAGAGTTCAATCCAGTTATTGAATTTATCGCTTCTTGCAATAATGCGAAATGTAATCAATATGAACCCAGACGTCTTAGAAACAGACGCATTCTGAACATTTTGGAACACGAAGTTTACCTTTGCTCTTCTAGAGGTAGAATGCTTAAAAATACTATTATAGACAATGCTTTAGACATACATCGTCTAAGGACCTCTACAACTTTGGATTTCCTTCTTTTACATAAGGTGTCAAAAGACTTACTTCTTATAGTACATTTATTGATGATAAATAAATAAATATGGTCTTTCCCTAGAGAACCACAATTCAGAGGAATTACTGGAGGAAGTTCTCTGAAGGCATTAAAAAAAAAAAAAAAAAAAAGGACATTTTGTTGGAATTTTTAATAATCTATATGTTTCAAAAATTTTGTGTTATTTACAAAGTTTTGTGGCAATACTGCTTTAATAACGACTGAGATCCGTACAATCCGTACATTATAAGTCAACCTCGTAATTTCCAACAGAACAACTTGTTAACGACGTAGCATATGGTACGATTACTTGTTATCATTCGGCATTGAGTTTAATTTCTGCTGATGATTTTGGGTCAAATAAAAAAAAAAAAAAAATATATATATATATATATATATTATATTGCGAAAATGAATAGATAAATTAACATCAAACACCACATAGTAGCACACAATATAGTATGCTAACACATTGCTCAATGGGCCTTAATAAGAGTTTATTCATTCCGTAACTTTGCTTTGCTGATCTTGTAACTTTTTTAGCTTTAGGCAGTAGATACAGCACAGAATGAAAACATTAGCATTAGTTAAAGTTAGTATTATTGTTTTTATATAATTCAAGGGAATTATTGAGTTTATACAACGCCAGCTACTACTCAGGGCGAACCAGTTTTAATTATACCATAATCAAAACTGAAGAGAAAGTATAAAAATTTGCCACAGCTTTGAAAAACAAATCGATATGTCGTTTACAAAATCTTAGACCAAGATATATAATAGACAACCTCCTGATAATGTTGAAGCGACCTCATAAGGTCGCCTGCAGGCAGACCACCGTGAGAACGTGTCTACCGAGGAATATAATCTCTTACGAGAGAGGTCTGCGTTTCAGTGTACTCAGCACCAAGTACGCAACACTTCCTCGGCGAGCACGTAGTTTGTTGCTTGACCTCATCAGAAAAGCAGTCTGCTGGTAACAACCATTACGGACGTTACCTAAGTTTTATAACCTCTTATTGAGCGATGATGCTTCTGTCGCAATAGCTCTTTTGCTCTCTAATCATTAATCATTATAATCTATCTAAATATAAATTAAACCTATTTGTAATGTGACTGGTTTATTGATCCAGGAATTGAACGAAAAGATTGTGTTAATTAAATACTTCTGTGGTATAAAGAGGACCTATTTCCTATTATAATAGGAAACAATTTACTATCTGTTAATGTCCATAATTTAACAAAAATTTTCATCTCTAAACATCTACCTGATTGTGTTTATTATTATTGAAGAATAAAATGTATGAAATATAATTGATGATTAAACGAACTTACCTGTAAGTGAAGTTCTATCACAATTATGTGAATACATTTTATTCGAAAATAATAATATAAGGTCCCTCCCATACCCAAAACCCATGAGTATAATACGAAAATTTTGTTAAATATTCTCTAAAGAATGAAGCTTGGCCCGGACGTAGGCTGGGACAGCGTGTCCATCAGGGTGGTCAGTTTTAAAAAACAAAATAAATAAAAGTGCGAAATTGCCAGTACAATGAAAGTGTACCTGATTGTGTTTATTATTATTTTCGAATAAAATGTATTCACATAATTGTGATAGAACTTCACTTACAGGTAAGTTCGTTTAATCATCAATAAAACATTAAAAAATTGGAGTAAAATACTCTTCATTAATTACACTTCAGGTACACCAGTATGCTGAATGAGTAAGTTCAGATTAGGTACGTCATGCGATTTTCCTGCAGCTTTTTGCAACATTTTATAGCCTCTCTGGCAGCGACTGTTTACTAAAAACATTATTACCGCAATTACTGAAAAAAAAACTTAGAGCCCTAATAATAAACGTCCCTTAATCTCATGATTAAAAATGTACTTTAACCATGATAAATGGAAGTAATGGAAATAAGAACAATTTGATCAACCGACTCCCATAAATAAACAAATCTATTTTAAACATGAAAAGTGCATTACCTACCTAAAGCTTACGACACACCCGGTGATAATGTTTACATTGTAAACAATTTGTTTGAACCAGTTTCATAAAATGTGGAACAGCATTTAAGGTAGCTTCACTCTCAGGAACTTTAACGATATGACTTATCCACAACCATTTCTATTCTAAGATTGATTTTGGTATGTTTATGGAATGAAATTAAAAAAGTTGTCTGCTCGGATTTGTCATTCCCGTATATTTTTTGAGTTTTGTTCCATAAGTAAGCGTACCAAAAGCAGCCTTAGATATGGTAAGATAAGTTATAAGGCTATAGGTATAGCCTGCTCACGCTTCATAATGTGGTGGGTCTGCCAACATTGCGTTACTCCCACAGAAAAAATAACGTTACTCCACAGCACCTGTAGTCATATTATGACGTACGACGTTTGATACGATAAATGGAATGCAAATTGACCGAAATTAAAAATTGAAAAAATGGGGTCGCTACATTGACCACGTGACTCCCGCGCATTCAGTATATCTTTTTTTAATTTTGTTCCATTTCCATTTAATCTATCGAATCGCATGGCTAGAGGCTCGAGCTCCGGGTTATAAACAAGTAACAACCACAACACCACAACATCACAATGTGGCATTGTGGTGACCACATAGCTCAATCAGTTATTATTACCTTTTGGTCTTGTATAGGTAACTACTTGTTACGATACTTACATAGATATGATCTCGATTTTATAACTCTCTTATCAGGTGAGAGGCATCCGTATAACGTCGCCAGCATGTTATGCTAGTGACCAATAACATTACACAACGTTAAACTTTCTTCCAACCACGCAATATAAAACAACCTAATAAAAACATAAAACAGTTTTATAGAACCTATAAACTCATACGATAGCTTATCAAAATACAGTTACGAGTAAATATTGGTCAAGACTCAAGTGTCGAGTCAAGACCAAGAGACATGAAGGCGTGGACGCCGATCTGTCTGGTTTTACAAACAAGTTACTCTCAGGTAGGGGCATACGTGCTCAATAAAAGTTGATGGTTGAATTTATACGCACACTAGCAACCGCGCACCATACATATTTCAAATTGACACACTCACACTACGAAAAAAAGTTGCCGTACTAATGGAGTTGTCGTTGTTAGCTATTATTTACTTATGCCTATTTATTGCTTATGGCTACCAAATGTTGGTGTAAATGAGGATTTGAGGAAGAGTAGGTACTATTTAAGTCTGTCGTGTTGAGGGCCTCAACTAAGGTAACTTGTGAGTGACATAGACACATCTTTAGCAACTGTCTTGGGTACATAATACAGTACATACAGAAGAACTGATAAAGTAAAAGGTTAAAAGTCGACACTAAGTACCCACATAATAAGAAAGTATGTTGACATCCGAAAAGGTTAATGGCAAACCATTTCGTAATCGTCAGCAGTAAGTAAATGCTTGCGTGGGGACAAGTGGCCCTTTGTGGTGGGCGAAAATAGCCTAAGAGTCAACCGTAAATAATGACTTGCAGAAAAATAACTGTGAAAAAAAAAACTTGTTCATTCCTATGACTGCCCTATGAGGTAATGGTTCTGCCTAGTGTTTGAGTTTTAGAAAGTAAATTAATCTGCCGTATAACTGTAACAAATTATTATATAGTAACAAGACATGGTCACAAGTATGTAGTCAGAGATCAGAGAAGTATTTTTAATTCTTTAATCTGAGGTGACCACTCAATTTATAAATCGGTTGAGAGCATATTATGTTGAGAGAGATGATAGTATTTTGACGGTCAGCTCTAGAACTAATATGTTAGATAGGTGTCGTGACTGATAACTTAAAATGTTTCTATTTAAGTACCTACTTAGTCGTTTGAAAATTGTTCGAATACCTCAGCTAGCGAGGAACGTGTAGCACTTTGCGTTGAAAATGTATTTTTAAGTTTTATTAAAAATTCAAATGTTGTAAGAATTTCTTTTTGAACTGTTTATGTAACTTGTTATTTATTTTCAAGTTTTATTAAAAATTCAAATGTTGTAAGAATTTCTTTTTGAATTGTATATGTAACTTGTTATTAAATTTAGTATAGTTATAGTACTCGGCAGTTAAGTTGAACCAAAATGGCGGCCGTCTGCGAAGATTATGATTCCTCGATCCTTGCATAAGCGCCGGCGCCCTCATTCTGCACCTCATTTTTAACACCCGTAAATGAGTTCTGCGCAGGGTGCATTTTATACGCCGCCTACATTCGTATTTCCTACGATCTGCAAGAACTATAAATTGTGGTTTTCATACGCAATTATTATGATGGATCTCACACAAAAAACTGATAGCCATTTCTGCGTATTAAAATAGGTATGTATTGAAGTATTATTCTCAAAGAAAATATTATATAACCAGTAAATAGTAATTGAATTTTAAAATGCGTCATAATTAGATATCCTGGTACAAATTGGAACGGTGAGCGTTAAATTAGTTTAGCGTGGGTTCCATTGTGAAGAAACTATTTTGAACATGGTGTCAGACAAATTAATGTCTATCCTGTTCACAAGCAGGACATCCACGGCATTAATGTCGAGAGAAATCTTTAAATTGAAACGTGCTTACCGAGTTGTAAACATTTGTATTCCGGTGTAAAAAAATTCCTTAAAGATATATGTCGTCATCCAATTGTAGCGTAAGAAACTCCAATGAAATGTAATACTCGTCGGCTTAGATATACCTACTAATCGTAGCTTTAGGTATATGTCACCGGAAGATTGTAAACTCGATTAGATTAATTATAATGATCTATCTCGCAATTGTAAACTGTCGAAAGATTGTAAACCGGAACATAGTGCTTACAATTCAACAAATTAACTTTCTGTGAAACTGTAGAATTGTAAAATGGCATGATCTTTGAATGATTGGACAAACTAATCTACCGAAGGTTAAAGGTTAGGTATGTCTATATATATAAAAGAAGAAACTGACTGACTGACTGACTGACTCACTGACATATCAACGGACAGCCCAAACCGCTGGGTCTAGAGACTCCAAATTTGGCACACAGATACCTTATGAGGTCTAGGGGAGCACTAAGAAAGGATTTTTCAAAATTCACCCTCTAAGGGGGTGAAACGGGGGTCCGAAGTTTGGATTTTATCAAGTTAAAATACGTCTTCACGCCGCAACTACTGTACCGATTTGGCTAAAATATGGAATGGAGGTATATTATATTTTGCATTACACGTAGGGTACTTTTCATCCCGAAAAAAATCATGGTTCCCGTGGCATAAGTTAAAAACTGAAATTCACGCGGAAAAAAAATCTCACGCCGCAAGTACCGATTTGGATGAAATTTGGAATGGAGATAGATTATATCCTGAGTTAATAAATAGGATACTTTTCATCCCGGCAAAATCCATGGGTTTTGCAGGAGAAGGGAAAAACAGATATTCACGCGGGAAAAATACTACTTCCCGCCGTAATTTCTGAACTGATATGGCTGAAATTATGAATAAAGATAGATTACATATTGGATTAATACGAAGGCTACTTTTCATCGCGAAAAAATTCATAGTTCCCGTGGGATTAGTAAAAAACCGAAATTAACGCGGAAAAAAAATCTTCATGCCGCAAGTGCACAGCCGTTTTGGCTGGAATTTGGAACGTAGATAGATTTTATCCTGGGTTAATAAATATACTAATTTTTATTCCGGAAAATCCATGGTTTTTGCAGAAAAAATTAAAAATAGATATTCATACGCGAAAAATACTACTTCACGCCGTAATTACCGAACTGATACG
Organism: Coenonympha glycerion; assembly: GCA_963855885.1. Taxonomy (NCBI): domain Eukaryota; kingdom Metazoa; phylum Arthropoda; class Insecta; order Lepidoptera; family Nymphalidae; genus Coenonympha; species Coenonympha glycerion. The sequence goes on along the minus strand of OY979630.1, from coordinate 12,079,778 downwards.
GCTGTAATTCAGAATAAAGATTGATTGTATCCTGGATTGTATAAAGGCTACTTTTCATCCCGGAAAAATCCATGGTTTCCGCGGGAAACCTGAAACATTGATGTTCACACGCGAGAAATACTACTTTACACTGTAATTACTAAATTGATATGACTGAAAATCGGAAAGGAGATAGATTTTATCCCGGATTATTACAAAGCCTACTTTTCATCCAGGAAAATTCCGTGGTTTCAATGATAATAGTGAAAAACAGAAATCAACGCGTGAAAAATATTCCTTCATGCCGTAATTACTGAATTGATTTGGCTGAAATTTAAAATCGTAGTCGTAAAAAGATTATATCTTGGATTAATACAAAAGCTACTTTTCATCCCGGAAAAATCTATAATGTCCGCGGGAAAACTGAAAAACTGATATTTACGCGGTAAAAATACTACTTCTCGCTGTAATTACTGAACGGATATGACTGAAACTCAGAAAAGAGATAGATTTTATCCTGGATTAATACATAGGCTACTTTTCATCCTGGAAAATTTCATGGTTTCTATGATAACAGTGAAAAACAGAAATCCACGCGGGAAAAATATTCCTTCATGCCGTAATAACTCAACTTATTTGGCTGAAATTTGAAACAGAGATAGATTTTATCCTGGACTAACACGAAGGTTACTTTTTATCCCGGAAAAATCCATGGTTTTCGCGGAAAAACTGAAAAACTGACATTCACGCGCGAAAAATACTACTTTACGCTGTAATTACTGAACTGATATGAATGAAATTCGGAGAGGAGATAGATTTTATCCTGGATTAATACATAGGCTACTTTTCATCCCGGAAAATTTCATGGTTTCTATGATAATAGTGAAAAACAGAAATCCACGCGGGGAAAATATTCTTCACACCGTAATTACTGAACTTTGCCTGAAATTTGGAATGGAGATAGATTATATCTAAAATTAATAGATATTCTACTTTTCATCCCGGAAAAATCCATGGAAGTGACGGCAAGATGCCGTCACTTTTGAAACGATTGGGCTGAAATTTGGAATGGAGATAGATTATATCCTAGAATCAACTACTTTTTTCTCGGGAAATTCCATTGTTTTCGTGATAATCGGGAAAAACATATACTCATGCGAGAGAAAATTTATTCCTTCACGCACAACTACTGAATTTTTTTGGTTTAAAGTTGAAATGAAGATAGATTTCATGTAAATTAACACAAAGGGTATTTTTTATTCCGCAAAATGGATGGTTTCCATATAATAGTTAAAACTAAAATTTACGCGTGCGAAGCCGCGGGTATCTGCTAGTTAGTTATGGTTCACAATATTTCAAAAGTTTACATTCTCGTCAGATAGATTATATTTACCTTTTACTAACGGTTTGACAATCTTCCGGTGACTTGTATAATACTACTTAGGTACTGCACTTATATAAATAACTTAAGAGTAGAGAATCACAGTGAATATATTGATCCTACGTATATGTTCTCCTTGTGTTTCTTTTATAAATACGATAAAAAAGGTGCAAAAGAGATATCAAAGTGACAGCTTCTGAGTTGCCTCTTCCGTTTTTACTAATTATCTCCATAATTAAAGTTCATGAACGTGACATTAAGACCTGTTCTGGTTAACTAAATATAACTTGTACCTTCTAATGTTTCCCTTTGAGTTTATTTTTGTCGCATTTGAGAATTAGACGAGCGACTGCCATCAAAGACTAATCGTTCAAGTTTTTCACCTTGAAATTCCGTAGTTTAGCGCATGTTATCAGAACAAGCACTGTTGTGACTATTGAAACCACTTCGGTTCCCGATGAATTTAACATTAATAATCTGTTCTACCTCCTCATCCACGATTGCACACTTTATACCTGAAGTTCTTTCAGCTCTAAAGTGTCTTCGTAGCGTTCTTGATTAGGTACTTCCTTTCAATGCTTCCATGCAGTTCGGTCCTCTGCTGTTTTGAGCTTTTATCGGATATTCATTCCCACATATTATTATATTTCGAATTTCATTCCACGTAGGTGGAACAAGTGATCCATTCCATAACTGAAGTAAATTGGGTATTGTTAATAATCAAATAAGGTCTGTTCCTGTAGTCGCAGAGTCGAACCTACTCCTCTTTGGAGGGTTAACCACGCCGGGTGAGAAGACCTCGGGCACTTTTCAGGTCATCCACGCTTACCCCTAAGGATCCCAGGGGTAACTGTTCGGGAAGATGGCCCCTTTCAGTAGTGGCAGCTCCGCCTGCAACTACGAGTACCTACATGTGGGACACTGGGTGGGACCATTCCTCATGAAAACTCAGACATACTGAATACAAAATGTGAAACTGACAGCTCTTTGTTGGAAACTAATCATAGTGCACAACTAAAATTCATAGGCACTGAGATAGAGAATAGCCATGCGTCCGTGGTGTCAGCAGGGCAGGTGAGCAAGAAATGATTAACACCTAACGTCTGATCGAGTGTTCTTATGAACACTTTGATCAGAACATTTGATTAAAGGTGATGTTTACATTAATGAAATCCATCCATCAATTTTCTTCTCACTTTTTGTAATTCGGTTGTAAGATTCCAACAAGTCCTGTATTGGGAAGAAGTCGACAACGCCCACAACAAATTGAGTATTTTATTTGAAGGTTTATCACCGTTTTATAATTGTCAGAAGTCAGAACAATTAACTAGTTAAATTAGGGCTGCCGCTCGACCCAATTGCGATCTGTCGATATTTAAGATCGTAATTTGTCTAGGCTAGCGGACTTTGGCTTTGAATTATTTTTGACCATAGCTGATTTTATTCTATAAATAAAATACCTTTAATTTTATTAGAACGCCTTCTCATTTCTGCCGATAGCATTATCCTTATTCGCCATATTTATCGACGGCGATTGAATGCGGGGCATCTTAATTTTCCCGGCGGCGACGCGGCCGTTCGGGGCACCATTGTATTCCTAATTAAGTTGTCAATCGGTCCCCGTCCTTGACTTGAACTCATTAATAATGGCCACCCACAGCTGCAGCCCGTTAGGAATCAATTTCTGGGGTTTTTGCGGCTAAGTTACATGCCTAAGGGCGACCTTTTTTAACCGACTTCAAAAAAAGGAGGAGGTTCTCAATTCGTCGGAATCTTTTTTTTTTTTTTTTTTTTTTCTTTTATCGATTAATATCGGTAGGCATCCAGGGTTTGATACCTAACGTTTATTTTTAAATTATTGAACCGGCTGCTTTTTTAACCGACTTCAAAAAAGGAGGAGGTTCTCAATTCGTCGGAATCTTTTTTTTTATCTATGTATGTTCACCGATTACTCGAAGACCGATTTGAAAAATTCTTTGTTTGTTTAAAAGGGTATAGTTTCCAAATGGTCCCAATTTAATCAGGTCAGGATCTGATGATGGGATCCTGGAGAAATCGAGGGAACTCTTCAAATTTTGCTAGTATACTTGAAGCGAGTTGGGTATTTTTTCTAGTTACTGGTGCATTTGCTAGCAGATACTGACAAGTCAGGGTCTGATGATGGGATCTTGGTGAAATTGAGGGATCTCTTCAGTTTTCATAAACACACCTCAAGCGATTTGGGTATTTTTACAACGCCTTGTGCATTTTATTGCTTTCCACTAATAAGTAAAAATTCCACTAAAGGCGATTGTCTATAACTTCGTAGTTTCTTCGCACATCAAGTAAGTAAGAAGGACTATTAGGGATTGTATGAAACGTTGCCCGACTTCGAATTGGTGTACCTACATTAAAAATTATTTCACTCTTTGTAGTGGCATTTGATGTTGGTATTTTGGAAAGCATTTCCCATTTTTTATGGATAGAATATCATGCTCATCACACAAACATTTACCAGTAGTGGGAATTGAATCCACGACCTCTGACGCAGACGGAAGGTTTGCTAACGCTATACTATGCGATCGTCACAAGTTTATGAGTTACTTTATTGCATACACATACACATAGAGAAACACAACATTGCAACATTGCTCTTGCCTCTTACAGACAACCTTTGTTTATTAGAAGCGTAGTGAAAACCTAATAAGTACTTACCTAATGTGTCGAAAATCGGTCGTAATTCAAAAAGTAGGCGGACTAAAAAAACGGATCTAAAAACTTATCTGTACTATAGTCTATAACTATACCTACGTATAACCGTGAATAATTTATTTCCAAATTATATTCTGTCTACCCACGCAGATCAGTGTATGAGATTATCACGCTAATCGATGAGCAGTTTAAGTTATAGGTAAAAAGCGTTTTCATTATTAGTATGGTATACTCTGTCTTTCTACTATGGGCCTCAGCGGGCGATGTAGAGAACTATGCGCGGAGTTAATCTACGTGATCAAATCAGAAATGAGGACATCCGTAGACGAACCATATTCACCGACATAGCTCAAGGTATCGCAAAGCTGGCTATGGGCGGGGCACATAGCGGGTACCGACGGACGTTGGAGACCCAAAGTGCTGGAATGGCGACCCAGCACGTGAAAGCGCAGTGTTGATAGACCTCCGAACAGGTGGACTGACGACATTAAAAGAGTCGCGGGAAGGCGCTGGATACAGGTAGCGCAGGACCGTGTGGGCTGAGAATCATTGCATCAGGAGGCCTTTGTCCAGCAGTGGACTTCCGCCGGCCTAGTATATATCTTTTTCGCCCAACTCCATAAGTACAAGTGATAAGGACATTAGAATAGAAAATGGGCGCCAAAAAATTTTAAGGCACTTGCTTCCGAGCCGGAATGAGAAACGTGCTAATTAATTTCTTACATATTCCACCAATTACTGGTGTGCAAATGAGTATTTTAAGTTGATTTGACTTAAAGCGTTATTTACATTTAAAGTATTATAATACATTGTTCTGAGATTATTATACCAAAATTAAAGGAAACTAGGTTTTAGACTTTTTGACGAACTCAACAATTAATATTGCTTCGCCATTGATACCTGCAACTGCAGCTAATGATTTGTACCAAACAAATGAGTAGCGCTGCGGGTAGACCGTACAAATCGGATGGCACTGCCTTCTCTCGCCTCGTGGGCGTCGCACGTGGCGCCTCGCCGCCTCGCGCCTCGTACCCATTCACAATTTATATGAATGACAGTGTTTCTCAATGACTCCCCCCCTCCCCTCGATAAGCAATATGCGACGACGTGCCTGCATTATGTTAATGTTTGAATTCTTAATACGCACAGTGGGTGACGGTTTTCATTATTAACACCTACAGCTACAGGCGACGTGAATGTCGCAACATTAATTTTCATTTATTGATTTAATTGCACGACTCTGCTGTAGCGACGCGACAAGTTATTACCGTGTCAAACACGACAATTTATCACGGAATTATTTATCCCACCTAAAACATTTTCGTGTAAAATGTTGCCAAGACGATCAGATTTCATCTAGCCACGCCAAGCTTTACACGCCCTAACTTACATGCTCTAACTTCACAAACCCTACACCTCATGACAAAATATGTGGCTTCACTATTTCGTTACAATAGAAAAAATACTGTATTCAGAAATGTACGGTAAATCTTCTTCTACTATATAAAAATAAGTCGGGTTTTCCTTCCTGACGCTATAACTCCAGAACGCACGAACCGATTGCCACGGTTTTGCATTCGTTGGAAAGGTCTCGGGCTCCATGAGGTTTATAGCAAAGAAAATTCAGGAAAAATTTCAACAGAAAAGCGGGAAAATCTTTTTAGCGGGAAAGCCATCTGGTGGCGAAACGGAGTTCGCCGGGTTTGCTAGTCTAATAGGTATATAAAATTTCCGTGGCATAGTGTTTTTACACTACTCGATCACTAATTAACACTCGGTAAATAAAAAAATAAAAAAAATTGGGGCTCCAATAACGTAAATACAATAAACGTAATTTTTTTAAGCTCGTTTTTTATTTAGTGGGCAGGGGTGCTTAGTTTACTTTAATACTATTGAGAATGGGGCTTATTAGTACGGAACCATCAGTGCGCGAGCCCGACTGGCACCTGACCAATTTTTATTGACTTCTAAGCGTTACATGCAGCTGCAGTGATCTAAAATAAGCATTTTAGCGCTAAAACATTATCTCTAGAAATGTTGACTCACTATCTCTTAGAAATTGATCGCAAAATAGCTGTGACTGGTAAATTAGAACCGAGTTTGTGTAGAGTCGAACATTTTGATAAGTCGTTACTCGGTGCAAGCTGTCGACTAATTTACTGCCACTGAATCGGGAATAATCTACCAGTTAATTGCTTACCGCCTTCTATTATTGTCTTAGCTTTATTAATTAGTGGTTTCTGTGTACTGTTATAATGTTTGAATCTAAGAAGTATCCATCTGAATACTTATGTACCTATAGAGGTGATACCTACTTACTCTCATGAGGATTTTTAGTGAATAATTAAGTAAGAATTATTTGTGGTTTTTTACACTACGTATTTTTGAAATATGCTGGGTATGCTCAATGATAAAAAGTTTAAAATATTCTAAAAAAACAAGCTTTTGTAGGCAAATTATCTTTATTCTTCTCTCAAGCCCTTTCATCTATACCCATAATGTAGGAGTGCATTAAAAATAACTAGTCCGCCATCTTGGGTATTCCGCCATGTTGTATTTAGAATGACGTCACATCGATCTTGGATTTATCTAACGTCTAGTTTGGTCCACAAAATTTCAGCTCAATCGGTTGAAGATATTTTTAAAAAAATTGAGTTGCAAGATCACATCGTACAAACATAGTTATATAAACAGATCAGAGTATAGATTAGTTACATATTATATGACAAGATTACATATTAGGTTCAAGGAAAATAAAGCTCGTAAACATGTATGAAAGCCAATACTGTAATGATTCCTCACGAGGTCGACATTACGTTCTAGACAAATCATTAACCTCATAGTGAATTTGGACCCTCGTGCACTTTACCAATTAGGGTGACTTCATCACTTATTATTTATTAGCATGTCGTATAACTCGTAACCAATTTAGGGCCTAATAGATTAATGGGCCACAATGCCTTCCTAATGTTGAATTATGGGGCCGTGACTTGACAAAGGGATCGGTCAAAGTCCTCAGCACGCCGTGCCTACAAAATTGGTTCTTCAGTAGTAAATGAAATTTCTTGGTCCCTCTATAAATACCAACCTGCCATTGTTTGTGTTAACTGTAAACGTTAAAACTGGAACGCTCACAGAACTCCATGACAATTAATCTAGGTGCCTGTAATGCTGGCCTGTTTATTAACAAAGGCTCGGTGTAGGTAAATTTGGTTATTGCCTGTGGAATAGTTATTGGTACAATAAGCTGCTATGTATTTATAGGTTAGGTAGGTTCATAGGTTCCACTTTAGGTAGGTACAAGAAAAACGTAAAACTAGTATCACTCACCTTTGCGTTTTGTGCATAATTTTATGTTTTATTAAATAATGCACGTGGTTAACTTTATTTTCGATAAGCGGAATCTGGCGAAAAAATCATTTTCATCGAGATCGACAAAATAATCAACACGGACCCTAAATACACGATTTCTCGGAATTCTTCTTGCTACAAGTGCAGAAGGATTTCCTAAATCATCTAGTTCATCATCGATCAATTCAAATAAATCAATTTTAAACAATAACTTCTAAGAAAATATTGCATATTTTTTAATGTCACCTAACATTACTTGTCGATTAGCGAGCTTAATGGGTGGATGAAGCTGCTAATAAGTTACAGGCTACTTTAAGTGTCGGTTAGTGCTAGCTACAGTGAAATGCGCATCCACTGTTACTCGTCACTTTAATCGGCGATTAACCTAATCGGGAGTTTACTTGAAGGTGGTGAAATAGGCCCTTAGAAAAATAGACACATCATTTGAATACATAGTAGATGCAATATTTTAACGAAGACTCGGAAAAATTACAAAGCTCTAAAAAGTAAGAGGCATAATAATTATTGGAGTAACGGTGAATAAATAATTACGAGTAAGTACATGATCACAAGTTGTCTGCATTCATTTACATGCTACATAATGTTATCTACTATCATGACCTGAATAATTACTTCAGTGGACTGACATTAATTACTTAAAGCTCCGTTGTAATAAAATACTGTATTCGTTGAGTTGATCTGTATATTATTATTTTTATCATTTAAAATTACACGGTAAGTATCGAAGTTCGAAGTGACTTCTCTGATATTAGATATAGGTGGTAGGACTAATCTTGGGAAGTCAGTCCGGGACGGTTTTACGGTGATACCTATTACAGTTACTCTACCAGGAATCAATAATAGGTAATATTCTATTTGAATGGCTGTGTAAGCGACTATTTGTGGGTAATTTTTTCCGACGAGATCGCTGGAAAAAATTTGCCAAGTGCAAGTCGAGCTCGCGCACTGAGGGTTCCATACCTAAGTACTATCATAATCTCTGTCCACCAAATTCAAAAATGAACAAAATAATCACGTTTGTTGTAGGGGAGAGTTAGCGTACTTGTATTTGTTGATTTAGCGACAACAAAAATACATTATCTATGATCTCAGCTGTCTATCACAGTCACAGTTCATGAGATACAGCCTGATGACAGCCGGACAGGGTAATAATGTTCTGTGAGCCGGACAGCGGAGTATTGGTAATAGGGTCCCGTTTTACCTTTTAGGAATAACGGAATCTTAGAAATGACAATTTGTGAACTGATGTCTCAGGTTGATGAGCGCAATGCAAGTGCGTTGAATGATGTAGCAAAGCAAGGGAGTGGTTCGCACTGCATCTGAAATGCGGACTGGCATATCACTTAACATCAGGTGTGAGATGATATTCTCTTCATAGTTTCGTGTCCCTCGCTGATTTCGTATCAGAATGCGCATCCATATTATAATTGGAATATACAAGACGCGTTGTCATAAATGACATAACATGACAGCGGTTTGATAACAACGACAGCTATATAGTCCGAGATTAGATACGTGACTCGAATGTATAATGTGCTGCACCCAGGTTATTGTGAACTCCACATAATCAAAATTCCTTTTCATCTCACCCGCTCGGAAAAGCGTTTTTTAATGCCCGAAATGCGGGCGGGAAATGCTATTATATTCCCTAGGCCGCCAAAGCATTTTCATTTTTCCCAAGGGAGACAAAGTAGTATGAAAATCCCTTCCGGCCCTTGGGCCGAAAAGCATTTCCAACGTTAAACTCGAATTACGTGTCATGTCAATGTCAAAGCTGAAGACTTCTTTTTTTTCTAATAACACATACGTTCAGTAAAAAAGTTCGACCTTAGAGTTTGTATAGGTACATTAGTTTTTTTATTTTTACTTTTTCTTAGAATATCAATAAATATAATAACTTCTGTCTAGTTTGATTAATTATAAAAGAAATCTAATTAAATCCATGATTTTTCCTCGTTTTTTATGTAATTATTGTTAAAATATTTACTTATAAAATTTTATATTATCTTTGGTTCTTAGAAATTCCTATTTCAGAACGCATTCAAAAAAAGAAGTAAAAAAAAAGTTTCTCAATTTTTTTATCTGGTCTAGTGTAAGTTGTCTATGTTTCCTATCGTGATTATATGAAAATACCTAATATTTTTATTACTTTATTCATTATTTTTTTGTTTTAACTTTGAAATAAGGTGATGATTGAAGGTGGTTTCAGTAAGTGAATTATTCAGAGTTACCAAAAACAACATTTAACATTAATCGCAATGCCGATTTAAAGTGTTCTTCTGGTGATTTTCCTCGCTGTAGTGAGATGAAAAATTTTGTGTTATGGACGGGCGCAAATTTTTTTGGGTCTCGTGTCTTTGAATGCCTCGCTATGCTCAGGATTCTATTCTTTGAACCCCTCGCTGCGCTCAGGGTTCAACCCTAGAATCCTTCGCCGCTCAGCATTCAAATTTGACACTCGGCCCAAAAATCCACTTTGCGCCCTTGCATAACAAATAACTATTTCAGCATTGTTGAATATAAATATACTTAGTTGTAGTTGAATATTTAATCAAATATTCGTGGCTTTTATACATTGACCGTTTTAAACGTGTAGACAAAACACAGTAGATATAGGTAACTATTTCACGTTTACTTATATGGCAAAAGTTTGTGTTAATTAAAGATATTTATCCAAATCCAAGTCAAATCGGTCCAGTATGGTTGCGGTGTAAAGCAACATACAATCTTTCGCTTTTAGGTTCAGTATAGCATATATGCAGAAACTGTTATGCTTTACAAACATACTCTATAGCCGTAAAATATGCAAAACACTGAAATACGGCTTTGCTTACTGTATAAAATGACTGTTCTAGCGCGGAGTAATCAACGCTCGATTGGTGCTCGTACCAGTAGGGTTGTCTCAAGTTCATAAATCCCGAAATCATCCCGGATGCAAGATATCTCTCGGACGTTCCACAACCATTTATCAGTCATTTAACATCTCAAAGAAAATACCTATAGGCACTACCCACAGACTTTATCATGTAGTCTGAGGCACTACCTAACTTTACAGTAAGTAGATTGTTACTAACAAAGCATTTACTTTTGTTTGTTCTTTTAGATTTTAGCAAAAATATAACTTTAAAACACAACTATTTCTTTGCCTTCTTTGTCTTTCTGTGTTACCAGCCCTTGCTGTGCGCTCGCCGGGAAAATTAAAAACCTTGCATCTCTGAGACCGAAATTAAAATTTCGGTACTATTGTCTTGGAAATAATGCCTTTCGAAAACACTCGTCCGGTTGTATCTGTTTGTATATCTACTAGGACGTCTGCCGACTGGCAATGATTGTCATTGTCGGAATTTTGTGATTGCAATTACAATTCATAACCATTTTCTATCTGTTATATTATGTTTTCAACAGTTACTAATAACCCATTCAATTTTTTCTTCAGACTTCAGCTTCTCGTCAGGAGTCTAGGGTTGAACCCTGGCTACGCAGCATGTGCACGTAAAAATGTTTTTGTCTCGTTTTGTCGATCTCTTTTCTCCGTCTATTTTTATGGATTAGAAAGAGAAAAGATACTTCCTAGCCCCGCTGAGCACGCATCTCGAGTTATGTGTACGATTTATGTGTTATGTGCCTACGAGTTATGTGCCTTTGTTAAAAGTTAACAGGTACCACTAAAGTACTTAAGAGTTGAAGGAAAATATCGTGACGAAAGAAACTGCATATTGCACTCCATTTGGAACCATCCACTTTACCTCTACTAATATTTTACTTAGACGGGTTCGGGAATGGAGACCGAGTAGTGGTAAGCGCAGCGTAGGACGACCTCCTGCCCACTTGACCGATAACCTGAAAAAAAGTCGATGGTCGCGAGTAGATGAGGAAGGCGGAGGACCGTGTCTGGTGGTCTCGAAAAAGTCTATGTCCAGCAGTGGTCGTCCTTAGACTGATTAAGCATATTTTAGGATCATAATAAGAAGTTGTGAACTTTTGTTGCAGGCTACTTCGGAAAGTATTTGAACAAATACAACGGCTCCTACATCCCCCCCGGGTGGCGCGAGTGGGGCGGACTCATCATGAACTCGAAATACTACAACTACAGCGTCAACATGAATGGAAAGAAGATCAAACATGGCGATGACTATCAAAGGGTAGGTATTAGCTAGTAAGATTAAAATTGTCTCGCTACAATCAAGGATCCTGTAAATCTGTTAGACTAATATGTAGTAACAAGCCAAGCACGAAGAGAAGTTCCCAACTCCCAAGCAAGCTATGAAACCATTACCCACATGCAAAACCACACTTTTAAGAAACTCTTAAAACACTCGAGACATGTTTCGTCCCAAGACCGGGACATCCTCAGGCGATGCTGACTTCACAACGCGAGTTTGTATATTGGAGTAGGTTATATTACGCATACGTCAAAAATTAAAGTCACCCTGGCGTAAATATCGATCTGGCCTACAAGATCATGTAGTAGAAAATACACATAGGTATTATGTGTGTAGACATGACTGCTTCAACAAATTTTATTTAAACAAAAATGTCATAGCGAGTGCCCTATTTAAACTTTACCTGTTACCTGTCTGTTAAAGTTTGTAGAAGCAACTGGGCCTAAGTAACGCATCTTCTTTCAGGATTATTATCCGGATTTGATAGCCAATGACTCCATAGCATTCCTGCGGGCATCAAAAAGAAGGTTCTCAAGGAAGCCGGTTCTTCTGGTGATGTCCTTCCCGGCTCCCCACGGACCAGAAGATTCTGCTCCCCAGTACTCACATCTCTTCTTCAACGTAACTACTCATCAGTAAGTAAAGTGCACTTTCAAATACGTATCACCAGAAAAAAATGAAGACTAAAAGCTTGCTTGCTTGCTTGCGGAAAGAACATTATTTTGCCAACCTTTTCCGAGATAAATCGAAATTGCTGTAGCGGTCAAGCAGCAGCCGGCAAAAGTTGTATGAAAATTTATATTAGTCATGGTTTAGCGGCCGAATAAATTACATACTAAGCTCATATATGTCGTGTCGTGTACTTACAACTGAGTTTAAATTTCCGCGCATTGTTAGAGAAAAGTACTATGTACAAGCCTTGGCTACATCTAGGCACATATGGACTCACCTATGAAATTACTACAAATTAAAGCTTTGAGGTTCTAAGGTTAGGTTAACGACCTTTACTGTTAAGCCACAACAAAACGACTCGAATACGTGGAGATACGAGCGACGTAGATCCATTAACGAGTTGCGATGCTAACACGTAAAATGCAGAGTCACCGGCATTTTCATTCAAAAATACCTGCAAGTCTGAGGAGCTGCTAGGAATGTCATTCATTCGCCAACACTCCATCTACATTCTACACGTATTATACGACGGCATCTTAAGCAGGATTTTAAAGGATGGTTCGTCACTCTCATTTTAAATGTAACATACCTACTTATGCAGTCATAACCTACTCACATACGTAGATACTTATTGGGTACAAGCTTATATTTAAGCAGATATCTTCAACTAATTGAACTTAAATTTTGTACATAATAAGCGAGGTTTAGATTAGCAACAAAACTTGGACAAGTTGACTTCTTCAAGCTATTCTTCCTTTGTTTATTAATTTTGCGTGACTGTTATATCTTCAACTAATTGAACTGAAATTTTATACATAACTAGCTGTTGCCCGCGGCTCCGCCCGCGTGAATTACGATTTTTTTACATAGGTATACCGTGGAATTCCTTAATTTTTCGCGGGATTCTGGTTTGATGTTAAACAGAAACCTGTTCTTACCTCGCACGGGTTATGTTGTGGTGATTTTGAAAACTCTTTTTTCTTAATCATAATATAAAGTTTCATTAATACGTAGTTGAAAGATCAAAAGGACGATTTTAACTGTCGATATTTAAAAATATATTTAGAAATCTCGACAGTTAAAATCGTCCTTTTCAATGTGATTTTTATACTGAAACCACGAAATATGTCAAAAATCATTAAATCATGTGAAAATTTGGAGGTATTCTAGTGGTAGAGCTCTTCTTTCAGGGTTCGGCCGGGTAGGTACCACTAGGATAAAATACTCTACTAACAATAGTCCCAGCCCAACATAAGAGTCACTTAAAAAACCTTTGCTTCATCTCAATACAATCCAAAATATCCGAATGGGCAATGGCTATATATTTATTTACGTATAAAAAGACTTATGACAGTCAGTCGGATAGGATCTATAAGACCTAAGAGTTAAAAATATTTGTAAACCATTATTTTACCCTTTCCATATTGCGGATGATAAAAAAAGACGCGGCACTCCGGGAATGTCGACTGAAGTGAAAACTTTAATCTGTTCATGACTTAACAGTGCCATCTTAATATAAAGTCATGAAACAGTTAATTACATGACAGTTAATTATTATTAAAAAAATTCGGTAGTACGTACCTATCTCAGAGTTTTACATTCAAGTTCTACATAAATTGTAGAGATGGCGCTATACGGTATAACGTAGCGAGTTTCATGATTTTTATACACCCTAAAAGTGAAAAATCTTAAACCATACAAAATCTTCTGCTTAGCCTATTTATTTACGGCTGTAAGGGTATTCCCGTCTAACTTTAGCTCTACGTCTTCTTTAGCCCTAGGTTCTTTGTCCATTCCGAGTTTCAAGTCACCTACTTGAACTTATCGCTAAAGGTTTTGATGCCTGTAATTTCTGAACTACAAAAGTGATGATGATAAAATTTGTATGGAATAATGTTTAAAGAACCTCCTTTCTAACAAAGAAAGAATTAATGAAATCGGACAACGCGTTAATGAATTATAACTAAATACACATTTTGACTTTGATGCCGTCTTCCAGGGAAACCATGATGAATAAGGATGAAGGGACAAAAAGTATCCTATGTCCTATCTCGGGGTATGAACTATAATCATGTCACGTTTCATTCAAATCCATCCAGCGGATTAGCCGTGATGCGCGGTCTTGAAACAGACAGACAGACAGACAGACAGACAGACAGACAGACAAAAATTAAACAAATTACAGTTTTGGCTTCAGTATCGACTAAATAGTGTCCTCCAACAAAAAAATTCAAAATATCTTCAATGTACAGAATTCGACCCCTTACAGTTTTATTAATATATATATAGCTGCTTGTGCTGATTCACTGACTGACTGATTGATCACCTCTCCTGAACAATTTTGTATGAAAAAAATTTTTTTCAATTACCATTTCGTATAGAAGAGAAAAATTCATTCGGAGGAAAAATACGGAGAGAGCTGATGATTGAGGATTTCGAAGACGGGTAAAGAGCACAGCCAAGAGTATTGAAGATAGGTGGGGGTTGCTCGACCAAATATCATTTGAAATGTCATCCAATTGGCAGATAGCTGAAAAAAAATTCAAAATGGCGGATTCAAAATGGCGGCCATTTGAATTTCGTCAATATCTCGGAAAGTATAAAAGATGGAAGAGTGGTGTCTTGACAAGAACTGATCAGGACAATAAGGTCTATTTGATGGGTAGAAAAAAATTCCAATATGCCGGAAATTTTTTTTTCATAGAAAATGTATGGGGAGTCTTGAAGAGACTAACAGTTGGTAATTATGCAAGGTTGTGATGCGGTTTTTCAGAGAGTTACTAGAGAAAAATATGGAGAGAGCTGATGATTGAGGATTTCGGAGATGGGTGAAGAGCACAGCCAGGGTATCGAAGATAGGTGGGGGTGCTCGACCAAATGTAACTCGAAACGTTATCCAATTGGCAGTTAGCTGAAAAAAAAATCAAAATGGCGGATTCAAGATGGCCGCCATACACGTGTTGTTCTATCTCGGAAAGTATAAAAGACAAGAGAGTGATTTTTTTGCAAGACGTAATTAGAATCTCAAGAACTACGGGATGAATGAAAAAAAATCAAAGTGGTTGAATTTATTTTTCCATGGAAAATGTGAATGCTACAATAAACAAGGCCTATGAAAAACTATGAAAAGTATGAGAAGAGATGATGGTCTACGATTTGGATGATGATTGAGGAGCACGGTCATGGATTTAAAGATAGTTAAGGGCTGTTTCAATAAAAAATACACTGAACCTCACCGGGTGAGGTTCAGTGTATTTTTTATTCAAACAGCCCTTAACTATCTTTAAATCCATGACCGTGCTCCGAGGTAATTCTTTTAGCCCATTGCCAATCGGATTCCAATTGGCGATGGAGATGACGGCGATTCTTAAATAGGTGAGAAGACAGCCCGCGGGCCACATGTGGCCCGCGCTCCCACGCGCCCTACTAGTTAATATATATATAGCTACTCGTGCTGATTCACTGACTGATTATCACCTCTCCTGAAAATTTTTGTATGAAAAAATTTTTTTTCACGGATGGGGTTGTATAGAGGAAACAAATTCATTTTGAGGAAAAATACGGAGAGAGCTGATGATTGAGGACTTCGAAGACGGGTGAAGAGCACAGCCAGGGTATCAAAGTTAGGTGGGGGGTGCTCGACCAAACGTCATTCGAAACGTCATCCAATTGGCAGTGAGCTGAAAAAAAATTCAAAATGGCGGATTCAAAATGGCCGCCATTCGAATTTCGTCGATATCTCGGAAAGTATAAAAGATGGAAGAGTGGTTTCTTGACAAGAACTGATCAGGACAAAAAGGTCTATTCGATGGCTAGAGAAAAAAATCTAATATGGCGGATTTTTTTTCCATAGAAAATGTATGGGGAATTTTAAAGGGATTTTTATAGGCGGGAAGACAGCACGCGGGCCACGTGTGGCCCGCGCCTCCACGCGCCCTACTAGTTATAAGTATAGATAGATAAGCGAGGTTTAGATTAGCAACAAAACTTGGACAAGTTGACTTCTTCAAGATATTTCTCCTTTGTTTAGTAATTTTGCGTGACTGTCACATTGCTTTCAGAAGTCAACTTCTGCAAGTATTGCTGCTAATCTAAACCTCCTTATTACAAGTTTAATTTAGATCACAATGCATTCTTGTAGTTAGCTGTGTGACGTCATTCTAAATCCAACATGACGGAACAGCCAAGCTGGCTGACTAGTTATTTTTAATGCACTCCTACAAAATGGGTCAAAATCAAATAAAACGTTTGCTGAGAAGAAAACGAATAAACTGACGTATAAATCTTGTATTCAAAAATATTTAGTTTTGACCAAAGATTTAAATCGTTTTAACAACTTATTTTGAGTTAACACAATATTGTTGTAAGAATTGATTTTGAGATGTTCTTTTACTGAAACGTTAGCCCACATACAGAGTTCCTAACGAGTTTTGTCAACAGACAAGCAACATTGAAATTCCGCAACCGCATTACATCGTCATAAACGCGTAACCGATTGAGATCTTATCACAAACAACTTTATAATTGGATCCCTTGACATGAAACTTGGATCTGAAGACCTCACTTTATCAACAGAACAGATAAGGTATTGACGTAAAAAGTAAAGCCTTGGAGCGACCTTGATTTTTTGCGGGTCGGAAATTTTGCGGAGCCAACTTCGTACTTATTGAGTGCCCCGATATAATTTTACCGCCACTCAGCCCTGCTCGCTGATTTATGTTTCATGATGTTTAGCCCGGACTCCGGGGATTATGTATCGCGGTTTTAATATTTTCCTCAAACTTTTTGTTTTACAAACATTTTAAATTTAGCCCTATATAACGTAGATACCTAGTTTTTACACGTAGTTAACTACGTCACCCCTAAATTTTCTATACATTTATTTAATTTGAATTATTAGCTGTTCCTTCTATCCAGAGTGTGCTATCTTCTAATATTTAGTTTATAAAATTCTCGTGCCAATTATTGTTACCAAACTCCTCCGAAACGGTTCGACTGATTGTTTTGAAATTGCCTGTATACTTATTATGTTCGGTAGGTCATAAGCTGTTTTATATTCCTAGTGGCAAAACAAAGTTTGCCGGGTCAGCTAGTAATCTTAATAAGCTGTTATCGTTCAAAAACATATTAAAAAAAACAGCTTTTACATACATCAATTTATTCGTATTATTCTCAGCAAACGCTTTCATTTAATAGCCATATTGTAAAAGCGTTTTAAACATAATTGATCCACCATCTTTGTTCCACCATATTGAATTTAGAATAACGTCACACAGTTAACCATGTGTTGTCATGTAAACTAAACATGCACTTCATAGATTTATATTAGGTCGTCCCTCGTGCTCAGACTAGATAGAGCCCTACCTAAAAACGACAGCTCCGTGAGTGCAGCAACATTTTCTTGTAGTGTGACTGTGTCAATTTAAAATTTGTATTGTGCGCGGATACTAGTGTGCGTGAAAAATTGTATAGCGGCGGCTCGGGTTTGTCAATTAAGGCAAAGTATTTTTTGCCACACTTTTGAAATCGAGGGCTTCCTCTTGGATCTCTATGGTGCACTTACTTACTTATACAAAATTTTCAGCTTAATCGATTAAAATATATTATCTGCTTAAATATTGCGTTGCAAGATTCCAACCACCACACATACTCGTACATTGCAAGTTTAATAAAACCTTATACGCGTAAATTATAGGTAGACGTATGTCGCTACATTTTGTCGCAATTCGCAAATATTCTCTAGCCGAGGATACAGTCTGTTTCGTGCAGCGTGTACACGACAGAAATTGCCAGCTGCGCCTTTAAATTCAAATAATATTCCTCGCACCAAGAAAGTTGTCAAAGCTGTCGGAATTCACGTTGTATTGATAAATATGCAAATGAATATTTAAAATACAAAGTTGTGAGCAATGCGGATTGGAATTTAATATGTGTTTATTTTATTTGTCGTTTGAGTACATAGGTACCTATCCTACGACTGAATCTACTACAGACTCTTCTTAAGGTCTGTAGCAGCTGTAGCCATATGATTTAGGTACCTACTCCATTTTTAGATAACCGGTGTCATATACCGGCCCAACCGCGGCTCCTTTAATATTTTATATTTAAACCATTGCATCGGCGCTTTGTGTGGCCGCCGTACGCCAAACCTGTCCCGGAGGCTGCCGTTGTTAATAAAAAACAAATAACTTCTTATTTCTTACCCAAGGATGAGAAAGACTGTACCTACCTACTGTACTGTCGACTTCTATAGCAAGACGAGTAAACATAATTGGCTAATGTTTTTTTTACACTCCGCAAGTTAGTACTTGACTGCGATCTCACCTGATGGCAAGTGATGATGCAGCCGAAGATGTTATCTTACTAACTTGGAAGAGGGTTTCTACCCAGCATCGCGCTGGTACGCTAAATCGCTTGGCGGTGTGTCTGATAAGGTGGTGATTAGCCACGGACGAAACTCCCCACCAAACGAATTTACTTTTTAATCGTTAGTCCAACATGCTTTGAGTTCCTGTAGCCACTAGCAACCATTAAACATACCTACCTAATATTTCCTTTTTTTCATTCTAGTACTCCAACATATGACATGGCCCCGAATCCTGATAAACAATGGATCCTGCGCGTGACGGAGAAGATGAAGCCAATCCACCGCCAGTTCACTGACTTGCTGATGACCAAAAGATTGCAGACCTTGCAGAGTGTAGACATGGTATGTTTATTAATATTCAATATTACTAATACTAATGTTCCTACTAACGAACGCTTTTGACGACTTCTCTGGTGCAGTTGGCAGTGCGCTCGGATTTTAGCGGAAGGTCCCGCGTTAGATTTAGTTTGAAATTTTATAATTTCAAGATTCGCTCAGGTCTGGTCTGGTGGGAGGCTTCTGTCGCGGCTGGGACCACCCTACGGCAACGACGCATCGCCAAGCGATTCTGCGTTCCGGTTCAGCGAATCAGTCAATAGCAACCGTTAGGGCCTTAGGGGTAACTCTTTCCAAATTAGTACGATAATATCCTTCGGCTTCATTTTCAATCAACATCAGGTGAGATTGCAATCTCAATCACAGTTGTTGTAAAAAAAACTAACCCTATTTTATTTTCGTTAAATTAGCAGTTTTCCAATTTTGGCTTGGCCAAGTCCTGAGAAGACAATTGAACATGCATAGAGCTACAATCAAATAAAAATCTGCGATTATTTGTTATGAATTAGGTTTCATATTGAGAGAATCGCCGTCGTCCCACCTAGCCTCATGTTGAGAGAATCTGTGCCAGGCGCCTCAAATAATAATTGTATACTGCATTCCTGGTGAATAAATCAATGTGAAGTCACGAGTTTAGGCTTGCGATAAAATAAATCTCCAATACACTCAACAAGATATCCGATCGTGAATGTAGTATGTACCCTGCTGAATTATAAACCAGCCTAGCCATAAATTCTGATAGGATAAGTCGATTACATCAGTAGTAAAATTGCAGGCTGTCGAACGCGTGTACCAGGAGCTCAAAGCGTTGGGAGAGTTGGATAACACGTACCTAGTGTACACGTCGGATCACGGATACCACCTGGGCCAATTCGGACTGGTGAAAGGCAAGAGCTTTCCTTTCGAGTTTGACATACGAGTGCCGTTTCTCGTCCGAGGTCCTGGAGTTGAGCCGGGGACTGTGTGAGTAATCATACATTGTGTTATCATTTTTACCTTTAAACGTTCACCTGAAGTTAAGTGAAATTAATACCAATGTCACATATTTTGGATTACAATGTCATACGACACACTGCACTTGATACACGTTCTTACGTCTCATTTTGCCCAGTAATCACGTACACACACAGTGGACGCTCTCCAAACCGTAACATTACTGCTTCACGGTAAAATAACCAGGCGGACTCCGCATGAAGGGTTCTGCCACCAGTCCGTCAGTGGTGCAAAAGACTTTACAAAACAAAACTAGAACTAGTGTGTATTATCTTTGAGGTTTTACTGAAATTCGGTTTTTGAGGATGTTCATACTCGTATACATTTCAGCGTTGACGACATAGTGCTCAACATAGATTTAGCACCGACGTTTCTAGACATGGGTGGAGTAGCATCACCTGCGCACATGGACGGACGATCGCTACTACCGTTGTTGCAACCGCGAAGAAGAAGGGCGGCTGGTGCACATTGGCCTGACACATTTCTTGTTGAAAGGTAAGCAATTGCGTACACGAAGACCCATTTTAAAAACTTCTATCGGCCGGTGAATGACACCCGCTGACAAATTCCTCGTTTAAACCTAAGCAATAGTTTTTAAGTTAGCTAAGTTTTTGCTGCTTGAAACCAGAGAATTCTCACGACTCTTTTGACGTCATCCTTCCACTTGGTGGGGGTCTGCCAACTCTGCGTTTTCCGACACGTGGCCACTATTCAAGCACCTTAAGAGGGGGCGGAAAGCAAAAAAAAAGTCGTGTACTGTCAAATACTGTCAACAAAACTCAACAAAACCGCGATCACTATAGGTAAGATAATCAGATAAATTCGGGTGCATTGCAGATCACCTAGTTGTTGGAAAAATGATTCTTGGCATTTTATAGAAAAATTTAAATACCTTTTTTCAATCATTTTTAATGCGAATAAAACAATCGATTAAACTTTATTTTTTGGTATGTATTTTAAAAAATGACACAAATTAAAAAAAAAGACATTGGGATGCTTGAATCCGATCATGATAGATTCATGATCGGATTCAAACATGACAAAAATTAAAAAAGACATTGGGATGTTTGAATCCGATTATGAATCTAATAGCTACAGAATTCCTCAGAGAAGCCTTTTAGGTCTTCTTGGGACGTCAATATACAATTAACGTCTAACGTTAATAATATATTGACGTCCTCTTTGCAAACGTATCGTACCCATAAAATATCCATAGAGTATGAAAATACCCATCTATTATTTTCATATTCAACGATACGACAGTAATTATCCCATGCAAAAATTAGCAGTCATTATAATCTGAAGTCAACAAATCTTTGACAAAAAGAGTTGACTGGTTAGGACAATTTATTTGTAAATATAAATTTAAAAAAAATGCATGAAAAGTGAAAAAATTATAGTCTAGGATCCCGCTATACAACGACCTTCACCGAGCTGTTTATTGGATGAAAACTATTTTATATGCAATTTAATTCCTAAAACACGATTATGCAAATTATTAATTAAAACACGATGCGGGTTGCTTAAAAAATTTCAGTCCAGGATAGGATTAATTAAGAATTAAAAAAAAACATTGTAACATGGACTCCTATTTGTTACAGTTTAGTTGACATCGTAGTTCAAATTAGATTGGATGTTATAAATAGTGCTTTTTGCCAGAAATACTTTCCTGGCTGAGGAAAGTATTTCTGCTCTATATTTTTTGGCAAAAGAAAGTTAACGTATAATAAAATCATAGGTAAATAAGCACAATTGCAATTTGCGACCTGAATCGCTAATCCAATCTAATTTGAACTAAGATGTCAACTAAACTGTAACAAATAGGAGTCCATGTTACAATGGTTTTTTTTAATTCTTAATTAATCATATCCTGGACTGAAATTTTTTAGGCAACCCACTTGCGATATATTTATTGACGTATTAAATTGGATACAAAATAAATTCATCCAATAAACAGCTCGGTGAAGGTCGACCTTAATTGGGATTCCCTACTATTAAAAACACGATGACCCTGTTTAATGCTTCATGCATTCAAAATTATAACAAATTGGATGAATTTTTAAATAATGAATAAATAAAATTGGTCAAGTACGTGCGGGCTCGAGCACTGAGGGCTCCTTACTATAAAAACGAATTCTCAATCTCAGTCCGCAATTTGGGACCTTCCTGGCCCAATACAGCGGAGCAATGGCGCTAGTCTGATGGGTATTTTTGGCTGGGTACAGCCAGTTGCGATCTTTTTAACGAAGCGTAAGGAGTTTTTTCTTTATAACATTTCTATTTATCTATTTTAATAAAATAAAAAATGAAAAATTGTTTTCATAAAACCGACTTCTAATGCCACTAAAAAGTGTGTTTTAATATACTCCAATTCGAAATTGGACGATTGTCTATAAGATCGTCGTTTCTTTGCACATCAGCTGTTCCATACTATGAAAGAAGTAAAACATTAAAATTATCACTTTAGTTCATGAATTTACGAGTATAATTCACATCTTTTTTTTCCTAATTTACTTTTGTTGGCTTACCACAAACCTAACTTTGTTTTTGGTGGTTCAAAAAATGTATAAAAGTTAGAAAGATGATTTTATCTTTTCTGTAAAAATATACGTTTACTTCTATTGATGATAATTATTTTAGATTTTTTGAACGATAAACTTCGGAGATAAGGGGGGGGGGACGATATTTTTTCAACAGTTTGCCTAACAAATAAAAAACTATCGGGCACAAAAATAAATAAAAATAGGTATTAGAATACACAAGTGACGCCCTTTCATATGATACCCCACTCAATATTGTTAACTTATTTTGAAATTACAACAATCCGATTTACCCCCCCTTTTAAATAAAAATAAAAATGATTTTCAAATTTTTATGATTGCAATGACGTTGGGTCACTATTACTTAAAACTATTCCAAATTTCAAGTCGATAGCTTCGATAGCTTACTGAAATAATCGAGTGTGACAGACGGACGGACGGACGGAGAAAGTCTCACTAAAAGGGTTCCATTTTTATCATTTTGGTATAGAACCCTAAAAAAATATGATTGCGACGACTTGAGATCCTCCTAGTTTTAACAATTTTAACAATCACGGTTCAAGAGATACAGCCTGGTGACAGGCAAACGGACAGATGAACGTTGTTAATAGGTCCCGCTTTTACCTTTTGGGCAAGGAACCCAAAAAATAAGCCAGCAACATGACATTGTATCACAATGAATTTGAAATGTTATCATTTTTCATATTTTGACATATTATTATTGCACATTTTAACTTGAAATTTATTTATCATATATTATTTTATTATATATTAACATACTATCATTAATAAGTCGTTTATGATGCTATATTATATATATTATATGCTTTAGTTTGCAAATATATATTATATATATTTGCAAACTAAAGTATCAAAATATTTAAAATGTTGCACTCTCTATTCCCTCATCTCATAATTCATCGGGATCGTCTTTTTTTGCATATACTTCCTCCTGCCGTCACTGCTTGAAGGAATGCAGTGCTAGTTAATTATGTGCTTTAAAATAAAGAGTGAAAGTCGATATTTGAAAGAAAGGTTTATGCTTTAATAAACTTGAAACTCATTGTTTTAGTTGGCCATACTTACATTTATATTATTAACACCTCCAAATAATTTATCGATACGCATACAATCATTTATAATTCATAATTTATATATTAAACATACAAAGAACTATTTTTTCGGCCTGGAGCACAGAAATACAGTCTTCACGTCTCAATGGAGCGATTGTGACTGATTGTCATGCGCAAAACATCATTTTGGTACAAAACAGCATAGCGTATTACGCGAAATAAGAACGTAATAAACGCCATTTATAATTTACAGTAATAACTTTTAAAATACATAATTTAAAAAGGAATCAATAGTAAATGCACTTCGTAATATTTATTGGAATTATAATCCTAAATCTTGGCGCTCTAGGGCGTATAACATTGGAAATAAATTGAAAATTGTAAAAAGTTGGATGCAACTTCAAGATTTTTTTTTATCGACAAAAGTTTATCCTTTTATGTTTATAATAGTACAGTTTCTCGACAATAAGATGTAAAATTCGTGTGTTTTATTTCAGGTCGTTAAGACTTGATCTACTACTATAAAAATCAAATCTCTTCCTGCTATAATCAGTTTGTACGCGCTCTGTCCCTAAAATAAAGCGATCAGCCATACCCAAACTAATTCAACTTTGCGACACGTTGAGCTATGTCACTCTGATACTTCTGAAGCTCTCCTCGTTTCTTATTCAATCGCGCAAAGATACTCCGAGCTTCTTTGACACAGAGCCCTTTTTTTGAGGCACATATTCAACGACCATGTTTCGTATCCATAAGTAATGAGTCTGGCAAAATATTCTATTCGAAGTATTTAATCTTGAGGAGCCTACCGGAAAATATCAGGCCAGGTACTGTAACCCGACATTTCGAGAAATTAAATTCAATTAGCAGTGTTATTTTCATAGTTCTGGTCGACGTGAATCTCAAGCACATTTGATGGAAGAACGTTTACGAGCTCAGAAATATAGTCGAGAAATGAACGAGAAGAAAACTACTGTGGCACCTCCTTTAGAGTCGTCATCAGAGAGCGTAGAATTCGAAGATGACACCGAAGACGACTTCCTAGAACTTGATGATAACGACGATGAAGAAGAAAATGTAATAAACCCTTTACTATTTATAACTCGCATTTATGAAAATTATAAAATTCTTAAATAATATATATTAAAATATAAAAGTAGTATAAAAATTATTGGTCTTTTCAGGAAAGCACTGAATCTCGTGATGATACCAGCACATCATCAGATCCGCTCATTTCGAATGAAAGTCACAATCCTATACTTGAAGCGAGCCTAGAAAAGGCTTTAGATGCAGACGAGGTCGGAAATAACCAGTTGAACTCTTACTTAACCGCTGCAGGTAATAATCATCACTCCCTATTTTTATTGGCAATAATTCGATTGATACAGTATTTTTGTATACGCAATGAACTATTATAGAACTTGAAAGCAGTATTAACGGGAAAGCAGCGCGCTTAGCGGTCGAGTGTTCAAAGGCAGAGTTGCGTGCCCCATGCTCGGTTGGTCGGAAATGGAAATGCGTTCTGGTAAATGGAAGATGGCGAAAACACAAGTGCAAATATGAGGTAAATTTACTTTGATTTATATCTTAGTCCTTATTGCAACTACAATAGGTAGTAATATGGTAGTAATTTCTTGTTTTTATGTATGAAAATAAACTACATATTTATGAAACACGGTAAAGTTGTTTCTTCATTAGGTTTAATGAAAGGTACAAACATTTAAAGATAATAAGTTGTTGGCACTTTAGTCTTTTAATATATATATTTTTAATTACAGCCAGACATTAACATATCTCAACCTAAAATGAGTACAAAAAAATGTGCTTGCTTTACTCCGAGTGGACTTGTTTATACAAGGTTGGAAACGGACGGCACTATCGCTAGACGGCCTACAGAGTTAGTGAAAGAAAATAATACTAGGAGTCGCAGGTCCATTAATAATGACGTTTTTGAACCCAATACGGTCGATGGTATATTGGAAGAAAATCCAAGTATTGGACATTTGAGCTTTAAAAACGAACCTGTGGACGAATTAGAAAAGAGGAATATCGAAAATAATATTGATAAACTTATAAGAGAAACTGAAGCATTTCTTGAAGCCTACGAACGTACCAAAGACAAAATAGATCATAAGAGAATTAAACGTCGCGCACAGCACTGGAATCATTTGAAACACAAAAAGAGAAATGATCCAATGTTGAACAACAATGAATCATCGTTGGAATGTAAGATTGAAGCAAATGGAACGGTTAATTGTTCACAAGTAATATATAATGATTTAAAAGCGTGGCATTCAAACAGACTGAGTTTAGAAGACCAAATTAGGCAACTAAGAACAAAACTAGAAGACTTGAAAGAAATTAAGAGGCATTTAAAAATCAGTAAACCAGCAGTAGAAATACAGACTATAAAACCCTCATATAGTAACAGTAATCTTGGCAATAAGTCTGGACTTCACGAAAATCATACTAAAGATAGTTCCAGAAAAAATCGAATACACAGAATAAAATCAAAACATAGAAACATTACATCATTTGATAAAAAATTTAGACAGTCAAATGAATACATCATACCTACTATTAATGCAAACACCAAAGATGATATTTTTAATATGCAGTTGAAGAACGAAACCACAACTGAAACTGTTGTACATTTTGTCAATATATCTGACCTAACAGAAACTGCAACGAATCACACTTACGTTTTAGACGAAATAACAAAATTGACAACTACTACAGTCACTACTGAGGCCAATTTTATAGAACAAAATACGATAAACTACAAAGATACGCATTCCAGTATAACAGATACTACTTATGACTTGACTACTACTGAATTTCCAAAAACACATGAGACTTCAACTTCAAAACAAACAAATTATAACACAAATCCTGCTAATAAATGGAAAACAACAACTTCAGATACCTTGTCTACTTTAAATTCGTATACTTCAGCAGTAGATGATATCATATCCAGTCATAAATTTAATCCAACACCAGCACCATACGACGTAACAACTAGACCGACCAAACAACAGCCAGCAAGACATAAAACGAGTTCTACCTCATTAGGGCCAACAAGATTTGACGCTTCCGAGTACGAACAAATTAATCCGAATAAGGGAAACTCAAATAATAATGGAATATTTAGTAAGCCATTTGATGTATTTCAAAGGCGTCTTCATCCTTTGTTTATTGAAAACGAAGATAAACACGTGTGTTATTGTGAAGAGAATCGGTAAATATCATTTCTATTTGTCTAGTATTTTTCCATGGAAGTAAATATTTCCTAATATTAATTGTGTTGTAGGAAAATGAAACCCTCCGGAAACGCATATTTAGAAGAAGCGCAAAGGTTAAGGGATGAACGAAGAAAACTAAAGGAACAAAGATTAAGGAAGAAGTTGAGAAAAGCCAAAAAGAAGGTATGAAGATGGTTTCCATTCAGATTACACTGATTCTACTTTGAACTTATTAAGAATGAAAATTTTCTGTTATTCGTCGATTGTGTGCCTGTTCCGAGTTTCGAAAGTACTTACTTATGCGAACGTAAGAGAGTAACAGTAAACGCGAATTTGTACCTATAGAAATATAGTATTGTTGGAGCCTGGAGGAATGGGCACACATGCAATTACGTATAGAGTTTTGGTATTACGAACTCGTTATGCCTAACGCTAACTGGAGACAGCGCCATCTACCGAGCGATGGATGAAATCGCACTAGAAAATATAAAATGGAGTTTGTAGGTGCTATTGTTATATTGGTGTATAACTTTGTTTCTACCGAGTGTTTCACGACACTCACATTTTTTTTATATTCTTTTAGGCGGAATTGGAGCGACTGTGTGAATCCGAACGTATGAATTGTTTCCGCCATGACAACGATCACTGGCGCACTGCACCGCTGTGGACGGCCGGACCTTTCTGCTTTTGCATGAGCTCCTCAAATAATACTTACAACTGCGTCAGAACCATCAACGCCACTCACAACCTTCTGTACTGCGAGTTTGTCACTGGATTGGTCACATATTATAATTTAAGGATCGGTGAGTTCTTTTGCCTGTATAATCATTGTCAATAAAGCCTAACCTGCCCCTAGTAATTATAATCGGAAACAAATTCTGCCCGCTAATTGGTTCGAAGACTTACGTCACCCAATCGGGGGGCAGAATTTGCTACCAATTAAGACAATGATAAATATTTCTTTATTTTAGTTATGCTATTTTAGTTGAACAGATAAATTCATATGGCAGTCGGGGGGCTGTTCTAAGGAACAACTTCTATTCTAAGAGGTCCCCCGAATGCCATATGAATTTATCTGTTCAACTAAAATAACTTGTTTCTTACTTTTTAGTTCGTTTTATAACAGGGCAGTCGGGTTTTTTTTATTTTTTAATTACTTATTTTTATTTTCTTTATATATGTCAAAATATAGGTACATTTCCATGCAAATGCAGCGCCACTAAGTTGTGGATTTGACCTAACATTTAAAACCAACCGATTAGTTTGGGAAGAAAACTGACTTAGTTCGTCAATAATTTCCAGATCCGTTCGAGACGCAAAATAGAGTGAAACATCTAACAACATCGGAGAGAGAGTATTTTCATAATCAGTTGCAGCAGTTGCTGAGTTGCCGCGGGCCATCGTGTAGGCGATTCGCGCATTCTAACCCAGGTGGTAAGTACTACCGTTATAATACAAGCTAACCCGGCACTCGTTGTTTTGCTATAATATAAATTAGTTTCCACGTAGGAGTACGAAAATAAGTTACGTCTTATTCCCAGACGTATCGAAAATCGTTTCGGACGAGTTTTGTTACACAGTGTTATACGAGAATCGTACATGTATTTGAAAGATGTAAATTGTGACCTAGGTATGATATTCCCGATTATAATCGCAAAAAAATATTTGATAGTTTACAGTATGAATAAACTGCCTTCTGGATTTCAAGAACTGAGTCGAATCCGATGTTCAATCACTAATTCCAAGATGATAGTCGATAGAAGAAGCGTAAAAGATCAGAATATACTTTTTATTTAGCTACATGTTAGGCTAAATAACATTCCTATTTTCAACAGGTAGCAACGAAGACATAAGCAGAAGGTATGAAGATGACCACATCATGTACAGAGGTGACCCAATAGGATATAGCGAAAGGTAATCTTACATCATCAAGTAGGTATAACTATTTAGGTGAGGATCGATATTAGCAAGAGTAATCTTGGACGTTCTTCATCTTTCTAGTTTCTACTTTAGAACTACATGAATCACCCTTGTTGTTCACAACTGTTTAATATGAAACAATTCTCTCCTGCTTCCCATACCAATACAATAAATAATTTGGACGTCTTCATGATAACAGTGAAAAGGCACTTTGTAGGCAAGTGTTTTCCCAAACAGGTCGGTAAAAAATAACAGAAAAAGTGACAAGTAGTTCTTTGCAAAGGCATACTTTTTTAGTACCTCCCTAACAGAACTAATGGGACAAAAAATCTCAATACTTTGTCATCAGAACTGAGAACTCAACAGAACAACTGAAAATAATGGGCTAAAACCATCATCCCTTCCATTATGGCGTTGTTGTCACGAGAAACATCTTTTTAATGAACGCAAGCAAACGAGTAGGAGGGTCGTAACCTGATGTTAAGCAATCACCGCTGCCCATAGACTTTGCAGCACCAGGGGTTTTATAAATGCGTTGCCTCTCTTAAGGGGCCTGTGAATTACAATGTCTCCATTCATTCAAAATAACAAATCATTAGTAATTCGTGCATATTTGGATCATGTTGTGGTGTTATTCGGATTCATATAGTAATAATCTATGCTCCTGGCCATATTTGGTTCGGAAATACTTCTTTAAAACGAAATAATAATCAATTTTGATCAAAATTTTTATAACTTTGGTCGAGTTCCGTAATACCAAAAATTATGAATGAAAACTTGTATCTTTCTTTATTAACTGGTGTTTTTCTTTATCTGGACACTAAAAACTGTGCTCCTGAACTAATGCGACGTGAGATAGTGTTGTTTTTATTACAAAACAAATAAGTAGAAAACATGTCTTCTTTGACATAAAAATAAGCAAAACTAAATTCGTTTACATTTTCGTTTAACAAAAGTATTTCGGAACCAAATATGGCCAGGAGCATAGATATGAACCCGAATAACACCAGAACATGATCGAAAATTGCACGAATTACAAATGATTACGTTACAATATTACGTTTGTATGGGAGACACCGTGGGTCAGAAGACTCTTAAGGAGTTTGTTGATCCGCCCCTTGAATACGCCCATGTTATAGCTTTGAGGAAACACTGCTGCTGGTAGCTAGTTCCATAGTTTTCACGTGCGCGGTTAGGAAGGATCTGGAAAACGGGTGATCGTGGATCTACGGTTATTTAACAATGAACATCTGAATTTGCAGAGCCTGGCGGTGGAGCGGTTATGGTCGTCGATACGCAAGGGCGAGGGAGTTGCATAGACGCCGGCATGCGATGGCGTACTAGTCGAATTGGATTTACATTCTAGGAATATTGTATGTGGAAACAAACACAACGTCTCTTCTTTGAGTTCAGAAGTCGAGAAGAGAAGAAAATCAGCAGTCGACCGTCGACGAAAAAATCGAAGAAAATTCACAGAATTTACAACTGAAAAGGACAGGCAGATGCTCATTAAAAATAGTCTGAATATGATTGGTTCGCAATTTACCTAGTCGATATTTTGATGATAAATTATGTGTTAATAATTTATTTACTTTAGATTTTAAAATTGTTTCGGGGTTACATATCTCTGAAAACTAACTGAATAGGGCTTTGATTAGAATGCTTTTACATCGAATAATTAAGGGCTAATAGTTTCAAATTGGCCATAGGAATCAGTTATATTATGACGAATGGACATAAATTTAATACACGTCAAGATTGTACAGGAAGAGATTTTTATGTATGTAGGTATTACTCATTTCATAATATCTTAATGTATTTGGCTTATAGATAATCTGACTTTATAGATTAAAACTAAATGAATAATGTTTTTAATTTTGTCGATTTTGAAAGAATTCAATAGGATTAGACAAAACTTATGAATGCAAATAAATCAATATATATGTATATCCAAATAAAACATTTGCCTATTTTGCATGACAATTACATTTGTGGTTTTTTTTAGTCAGTTGAAATAGTAGAAGCTCAACCTATATCTCAAGTCTTCCTACCTTTAGAGATTTTTATACTACCTATACCAGTAGGTTTAGGTATACTATACCTGTATAATGTTTCTTGACATATTATTGCATATATTGG
Organism: Coenonympha glycerion; assembly: GCA_963855885.1. NCBI lineage: Eukaryota > Metazoa > Arthropoda > Insecta > Lepidoptera > Nymphalidae > Coenonympha > Coenonympha glycerion. Next base: position 12,048,910 of record OY979630.1, on the reverse strand, counting down.
GTACTGCGTCGCTACCGTAAAGTATTAACTAATTATGTAAATGTAGTAGATTTTTCTAATTTAAAAACCTAAAATTTTCTAATTTATAAGGTCCGATAATTTCATTTCCGTATAGAAAAATACCAACATTATTAGGATGTACTGTTTTTAAAACATAAAATCAACATGTTATAAAGAACTACATCTAAGTAAGTAGGCTTTATTTAATTTTTCAAATTATTTTAGACATTAAAACTGATTAAAAAGAATAAATTTCAGTTAAGACTTTACTTTCAGTTTTAAAACATTTTAAAGTATTAACTAAGTAAATACCCATCATAATTCATAGCCTTAGTTTTGATAAGGATAGAAATAAAAAAATATATATTGTATGCATTGAGAATGAATGAAGTTTGAATTATGTGTTTTATCTAGAAGTTGAAAAGTGATATTAAGTTGTTGCCATGTGATAAATAAAAGTGTTAGCCTTAGATTATATTATTACAGTTGATTCTGAGCTAGTGTTTAACTATTTAGCAAGTCTGTAAAATATGGCAATGTCAGTTTCCACCAATGTGCATCAAAAAAATTCAAAAAATGTACGCTGACGCAAACTCGTATTTTAAACTTTTTTAACTCAGTTGCGCGAAATGGCGGTAAAATATTTTTGGCGGTTTTTAAACCAGAGTCAACATCTCTCATTGGACATTTTTTTTACGACTTCACTCTGTATTAGCTTGTTAAAACTAGCTGCAAGAGGGCCTAACGCATTAATGTATGGTCAAAGTCAAAAGTCCATATTAGGGTATAATAAACAAAATCCCTTGTATGCTTTCGGCTAGTTTGTAAGTATTAAACATTATAATATATTAATATTTTAATTTTAAACCTAATGCTATTGATAGGTAGATTTTGAGTTTATGGGGCTGTAAAATTGCCTGTTGTTTACCATTGTCACTGATCAGTCTTTGGTTCTTTAAACATTGCTGCTTAATAAGTAAATCGAAAATAAGATTCTTTGCAAACCTTCAATGGATAAAATATAAGTCAAATGAGCTCAGTTAAGATCACGAAGATTCAGAATAAGGGCCCTTATATGCGGGCACTTGCATAATATTTTACCTTATCTTTCAATGGACTTTTGATTTTGACCGTACATTGTGCAAGGAACTAATGATCTTGATGATCTGATGAATAGTACCACACCTTCATTCTTAAATCCACAAAACATGGTGAAGTTATTGGAGTAATAATAATTTTAATGTAAGTATTTACCTAAATTCAAATTCAAATCTATGCGAGGTTTGAGGCAGTCTGCAATTGTATTATAAAATCAACTGTATTCTAGATATAACGCCACTAAAGATGTATTTAACTTTCCCAATAAGAGAAATCTCAAAGTAAATGTGAGTAATTGAGTATGAGTACATGTCTAGTTGTGACATTTGACCTTGTTTAGGCAATTAATCTAAGGTGTTATTATTAAAAACGCTATTAGCCAACTTTGCATTTCTTAGTTACATTACTATGCATCAAAAACTTTTGTGGTTTATCCTGTGTAACGGTTTTATTAATAAAAATGTTGAAAACCTATTTCTTTTTCATTTATCCTTGTTTTTATATTAACATATTTTTTTATAGTAACATATTTAGTGTCAAAGGACACTTAATGGTAATCTAATGACAATGACCACCACATTGAAAGATTTTTTCTGTTAAAATTAGTTAAAGCAACCAAGGTAAGTCCAAGGAAATAAAACATGTTTTTAGGTATATACCATTTTGAATTTTAATTACAATATTTAAAAGTTATAAATTTATAACACAAGAATTTTATTGAAATGCAAAATTTAATTTCATGAACTTTAAGAGAACAAGAACTTTTGAACTTTGAATTACTAAAACTAATTAATAATTAATTATACCATTAATAGCACATTCTTTAACTGCAAAAGTAAATTATTTTAGCATTCCCTTTAACTGTATTTTTAATTGTATTTCATTTTTGTAGTTAAGTAAATATATGTATTTCTGTTTAAAGGACAAATTACGTTTTTTATGTCTGTAATCAGAAATGATTATAATTTATAAACTAAAAGTCTAAAATGTTATCTAAATCATTGTCATCAGACATGGAGAAAATAGGTTCTACCGTCAAAGATTTATGGAAGGGTTTTGTTTCTTTGCAATTGTTTGTAATGTAAAGGTCACTTTTTTGCTTATGTTCATCTTTTGGAAATATCATATCGTGTTCTTCTTTTTGGGTACAAAAACTATATTTATTATCCTCTGCTTTATAATTATCATAGTATTCCATATTTTCATCATTATACTCTTCATTTACTAAGGGCTCATCATTTTCATTTTCTTCCTCAGTAACATAGTGAGTCCATTTTGAGTTTTTATTTATTGGAGGAAACACACTTTTATTGAGAACTTTACTTTTACTATCACTTATTTCAGATTTATTTATAACTTTATTTTCATTTAGTAACTCTATAGGTTTATTCACACTAATGAAACTATTTGATTCTTCTCTCTCAAGAGCTGGCAATTTATTGATAATTTCATTGATTATTTCAGTCTTTTGATTACCCTCGTTATTACATACTTTTGGAACTTTAAATGATTTAGGTTTTTTGTTTATTTTTCTTTTTTTAGGAAGCTCTAAGCACACTTCCACATTATCAATAAACTCTGGTTCTTTCTCTGCAGATACTTCTTCTTTTTCCACATAAGCTGACCATTTGCTTTCTTTCTTAGGACCATTAGCTCTTTGAGTATTTTTCATTTGAATTTCATCAATGTCTGTGTTCTCTTCACAATCACTGTTAGAACTGTCTGTCTGTACAGCTTTTAGTTTTGTTTCTTCTATGTCACCTCGCAAACAGTTCAGCTTTTGAACATGTACTCTGCAGTCTTTAGCTGTGCCTATGCCATAATGTCTTTTGACTGATTGCTTCTCACCACATACCTTACATTTCCATTTGTTATCCTTCCTCGCTTGGTGCACCTATCCAAATACGTAAATCAAGCTTTAGAACCGATAGGTTGGTATAATTTAAGCAATGTTACGAAAGTTGCGATTCAGCTCTGGACACACACTGGCGGAATGCCGCGCCTGGAGACCTAGTTTAAGGAGTTAGTAAAATAGGTATGTAGGGATTGCAGATCTTTCAATGCAAAAAGTAATAATAGCAGCTATGCTTGCAAAAGGAGAGGAATAGAGGGAGCTTCTTTGGTGAGCGTGTTATCATGAAAAAAACGAGTCTTCTGAACGAGACTTTGAGCTTGCAGAATAGACACTGAGCAGGCACTAGGTGGCTATTACTGTTGCCACCGAGACCGCGGGCACTGCTAGTTATTAATAAATTAAGTAGGTACATTTGTGTCCCAATGGGGTGTCCCAATGGAGTGTGTCAATGGCCAATGAGGTGTGAGCACTCTTTTATGTGAACAAAAGTTGATATAAAACAATACTAAAATAAGGACTGAAATTGACCAACGGTCAACGGTCGAGATTTGAACAACCGGCACGACTTCTAATAAAACATTAATCAGGACTAAGTTTAAATGGACTCGTATTTATAGGTACCTAGGTACTTAGGTAATTTTGGTAATATATGATATTATATCATAAGGTGTTGCGGCCCTACCAGCCCGCGAAATTCAAATTTTATTTAGTTTTTCGCAAATATTACACTATTACACATTGTAGATTTATGGCAATGCATTTTGCGGGCCTACTTTTTATGCATCTACATGTTTTTAATAGAAACTTTGCTCGAAAGTTCCCACTCATCTCATATTGGTTCCCGAAATATGAAGTAAATGAGTATTGCTGAGCAGAGTTTATATTAAAAACATGTAGATGCATAAATGTTGTGCCCGCAAAACTCATTGCCATTAGCCTTCGATGTATAATTAGCCCACTATGAGCGAAAAACTAAATAAATAATATTTGAATTTTCGCGCCCGGATGGTACCCATCGCCCTTAATTTAAGACGCATTAATATCCAGTAGTTTAATTAATCGTAATAATGATTTTTTTTTACCTGAAAGATTGAACATTTGTAGCATTTTAGAACTTGAAAAATTTGCGGCATTATAAGTTGTAGAGTAGGTAATATTTATTTCATCAACAAATAATCACAAATTGAATGACTAACTATAAAGAACAATAAAAAATAATAGTGTAAAGCTGGACTTCGGGGTATTTTATTTTGTAAATCCATGTAAATGGCATTAGCATATTATTATGTCATCTGTCATTTGCAAGTCAAAGTCATTTGTCAACACTCAACTGTCACAATCAAATGTTACTACTTAAATAATTCAAATTTCTACCCCAAAATAATGTATATATTTACTAGGAGTAAAACAAGAGTAAAACCAATATTTTTGGTGAACTCTACATATTTGTAATGTCTCAATGTGTGCGGAGTCCACCGATACGAAGTCCAGGAATCCGCATTTGTCAAGCTTGGTGGGCTATGACCAAACGTCTGTCATTCTGAAAGGCATGCCCAGCCGTGGGATACAAAAATATATTGAAACAATGTATGTAGATAATAGGTAATAGGTATGTCTGCATCTAAAATAATAATAAACTTCAACAAAAATTCAGTTTCATTATTTTATTATCTGAGCCACATTCATCACAGTTTTCGTATATTATTATCGTAATCAACTTAATATTTATTTTCATCATTTTAGAGCATTTATTTAAAAGATAATCTATGTTTATTCATTTATAGTATGCAGAATTTATATTTAATAGTCAAATTGGAATTTAAAGATACCTTAGGTCATTGCACTTTTTGTAATAAACTTTTGACCAGTATCATAGGTATAGAAGGTTTTCACGTCAGATTGTGTAAACCTATCTAAAGTTAGTTATTCATACTACTAACTAGCCCTTTCAAAGGGATCCATACAAATAGTGATAATTATAATTATTATTACGTACTAAGTACTAACACAACATTGAAAACACTAGATTTAATTTAGTTAGTATCTATATCATAATATACATTTATTGGACGAACAGTCTGTACATACTTATAATAATAATACTTAACTAATATCTAATAGTGAGGGAAGTAGCTTCGAGAAATATAAACTTTTAAAACTACTCTTAAATAGTAGGAAGAAATTCTGCAGAGGTTAAGGGGCCTGTGAACTACGATGTCTCCGTTAATGCAAAATACCAAATCATTTATAATTTGTGAATATTTCGATCATGTTGTGGTGTTATTCGGATTCATATAGTAAAAATCTATGCTCCTGGTCATATTTGGTTCGGAAATATAGAAATAAAATAAAATAATAATCAATTTTGATCAAAATTTTTATAACTGGTCGAGTTCCACCAAAAATACCAAAAAATATGAATGAAAACTTGTAACTTTCGTTATTAACTGGTGTTTTTCTTTAGCTGGACAATAAAAACTGTGCTCCTGAACTAATGCGACGTGAGATAGTGTTGTTTTTATTACAAAACAAATAAGCAGAAAACATGTCCTCTTTGACAAAAATATAAGCAAAACTAAATGCCTTTACAATTTCGTTTAACAACAGTATTTCGGAGCCAGATATGGCCAGGAGCATAGATTATTACTATACGAACCCGAAAACACCACAACATGATCGAAATATACCTACACGAATTACAAATGATTTTGGTATTACGTTTGTATGGGAGACATGGTAGTTCACAGGACTCTTAAGGAAATTCAATAATCTATAATAATAAAAATAAATTTGCGACTTTAGCTTGAAAATGGCTCTTAAAAATAAAATGAACTCGTGCGTATTTGAATGGGTCCATAGCTGTGGTCAGTGGGTATTTATTGAGTTGGCTAGTAATTTTAACTTAAATAGCATTAAAACATGCTTTGGTAAGTCACATAAACATACAGCATTAATTATTGTGAAGGTTTTAAGCTATTACATAGCTTCTATCGCGGGCCTTGAGCGTGGAGACCGAATCCAGAAATTCCCTAATGAAAATAACGTTGTATAAGTTACTAAAAGTTAAAAATTAAAAAAATATATAGAAGTTGTTAAAAATGCTATACAATAGCTTTATCGCGGCAGTCTCCGAGTGTCACAAGTCTTTTTTTAAAGAAAGCTTAAGCATAGTTCTTGCAACGAGGCGAAACATTTATGATGAGAATTTTAATTTTAATTTATTGAATTATAATGCATAAAATCATGCAAATGGTACTACGTACCTAAATTATCAGATGGCTCAGTTATTGCCACAGCTAGGGAACGTATTAAGAACAGCCTTCCCACTTGGCATACGTTGGAAATCGGAATTAATGTTATGAGTTTTTGTATTATAAGTTGAGTATTTTTTGTAATTTTATTGTAAAACTCGCCTTTTAATACCGCCCGTATTTCGATACATTGAAATATAATATGTGTGTATAAAGTTTTCTGCACAACCTTTATAATTTTAGTATAATAATTATGATTGAATAAAGTAAGATAAAACTTCTTTTTACATATACCTACTTAATATAATAATATCATTGGATGTTCAATAAAATAAAATATTATTAATTTCTCCAGTCTCATTTCGTATTATTCATCTTTTAACGTTATTCGCGATACTGTTGTTCTAATAATATTTACATATTATTATCAAGTAATATTTTATGAAAATACATTTAATAATTTTTTATCAATTACGAATAATATTATTACAAACATTTTTTTACTTAACTCACTAGCTATCAACAAATGAAAACCACTGAGTTTATCATATAAATATACAGTTTTTATAATAGAGACTTTGCTGTGAACTATGATTGTTATTTTGCTCAGTAAAAAGGCAATATTTATCGAACCAACCCAGTGGCTGCCATTTAATGATGATAAGTGTTAGAAAATAACCTCCGAGACCGAGATCCTTTTGGATGACTTCAATAGGAACCAATATTATATATTAAGTTTAATTAGAAAATAAAGCAATCATACCCAATATTTACAAAGTATTCAATACTTTTAATTGCTTGAAAGAAATATTATATCGGTTTAATGAAATAATGTGTTGAAAAAAAGTTAAGTGAATTATTTATCAATATGAAAATATGAACTCAGAACCTAAAACTAAACAAAAATGAAAAAAAAGTTTTTATATAAAATAAAAAACATTTTATTTAGTTTTCATTTGACATGGGTATATGTTTCACTTTCGCTTTTGTTCATACATGCCTAAGCGAAAACAGCATTTTTTGAGTTTCACAAGCAGCAGATGTAGTTGGTTTAAAATTAAAGAGACGAAGGCATGAAATGGATTTCACACGTCAGAAATAAACTCCGCTTGAAACTTTAAATCGTATTGTTTTTCCAATTTTTATATCTCTAATGTATCTACATTAAACCTACATACAAACCAAGAATTTTAATGAAATTACATGATCCAAATTTTTGGCACTCCGTCGACTAACTTTGACACAAAATTGGCACGAAATATTATGAGCACTCACAAAAGGCATAAAAATTAGGCCATAATTATAATCTATGAGAGTTAAAGAGGAACTTTTGGTAAAAGTCATATTATGTGCGACTGTGACACATTTTTGGTCTGGCGCTATGTATGCATTACAGTAGTTCTGCGTGTATATCCTCTACGAGCAGCGCCTCCTGAGCCCTGGGCTTCACATTCTCTTCTTACTCTATCTATAATATCTGCTACGAGTTTTTCCTCTCTTGACCGTTTTTCATCCCAATCAGATTTATTGTTGTAATCGCCTGTAATTTAAATAAAATGGGTTATCAAAATCAATTCTGGCCTATAAAAAACCAATATTTCATTAATTCTCTCTTACACACTACGACTGTCGATAATTTGTTAGACAGAAGCAAATAATATAATGAATAACGTATTGAAGTGATTTTGTTACCTTTGTTAGTTTTACAGCTTTTTCTATTTTCAGGAGATTTAGATGCACTGTTATCATTTTGCTTTCCATTATTTTGATAATTTGGCACGCTTGTTTTTGGAATCACTAATTCAGGATCTGGTTCTTCTTTGATTTCAGTTTGGGTGGTGCAAGTTTGCTTTGATAACGCTTCGACCTGCGAATTTGTTAACACGGGACTTGAGTCTCTCAAAACATCACTATGTCTGCTTGCTAGGTGACCAATGTACCCTGAAAAAAAATTGCATTCATTTTATTGAATATTTGTAAATACGATTATATTTTAGTAATCATTATGATGAATTTGTTTAACCTACTAATTCTACCAATTTGAGAAATATATGAAAGATGGCAACATTAACAGTTAAAAAAGACCGACTTTGCGCACAGTCGTATGTTGTGCTATGGTGGCTACATGGGGTGGCTATGATATTATGTACCTACTGTAGAGCCACACAGCCACACCTTCGAGCCAAAAACAAACTCATAAAATTTTTGGCTTTTGCTAAACCGTGCTCAACGAAGTCTTTGTGCTCAAATCACGATCAATGTCAAATCAAAAATCTTTTTAATCTGTGCCAGATCCCAAACCGAAAGTCGAAAGGTCGAAACAACGAAAGTACCTTTTACATAGCCATAGGTAAATAATATGTGATAATTTATTAGTGTGAAATGTCTATGATTAGGTACATTTAATAATTAATTTTAATTACTGTTCTAAATTAAATTACAAGATGTCAAGGATAGAAACCATTCTTATTTTTTTGTTTGTATAGGTACCTACCTACTTGTAATTGTATACTTTTTTTGTCAATATCTTTGACTTTTCAAAGCTTTTATGTACAAAGAGTACCTACCTATACCTATAATCACTACGTGTTTGTATACAAACAAAAATCGAGATTGACGGACGGACGGACGGACGGAGAAAGTCTCACCATAATGGTTTCATTTTTACCATTTTTGTATGGAATCCTAATAAGAATCGTTGTGTTAACGTGCTCTATCCACTAACCATAATGTGCAACCATCTCTGAAGAAAGATTTTTAAGTATATGCAACATTTTAAAAATTGCATTTATATTTTATTCAGTGCTGTGGATCTATCATAAAGCACCTGCCTAACTATGTAAGTATAATAAAGATTCAAGTAAGAATAAGTAATTTTATTCTCTAGCAAGTAGAACTGTGCAGTTTTGTAAATACCTACTTATATTATTATCCAATGGGTGTTTCACGCGGTTCCGCCTGTAAATTTCGTAATAATATAAATTTCGTAGTGGAATAAAAATACCTAAAATACATTCGAAATTTTCCAAATTTCAGCTAAATCGTATAAAATAAATAGACGAAGAGTACCTACGAGTGTGGAGACTGACTACTTATACTATGAAGCTTTAGTAGGAGCGAGTCCGACATAGCTGAATAGGTACCTAAGTAAATAAAGGATTACCTACACCACTTAAAAAAAGGTTTTAATATAGCCGGGTTTGTACTTGGTAGACATCTGGATACATACCTTTTCTGCTTTTGAAATAGATGAGACACTGTTCACATTGGAACAGGGGTGTCGGATTCAACGGATGCACGACATGCAATTTGTACTTGTGCCTGTACCAATGCGTTCGGCTCTGTAATATTTCCCCGCACAGTTTACAAATAACACTGCCGTCATTTCTCGTCATGTACTCCAAGAAGTCGTTTCTTGCTTTTGGCGGGGTTTTAGAATTATCTTGATCTTTGGAGTCGTTAGGTTCATCTTGGCTAGGTTCAGGGTTTTCTGTTAGGAAATGCACTCCCGCCTCCTGCGCTTCCATTGGGTTTGTTTGTGTATCGTTAAATGTTTCTGGTGGGCACTCAGATCCCGAATCTGTTAACACTTCTAGAGTAATTATCGGCATATTGCTCACGTCGTCTTCGTATGTGTAGTGGAAATCTGAAAAGTTTGAAATAAAAATGTTTACTGAGTATCTTATTACGTGCTTACATTTGGTATGTACTTTATATGTTAGGGCATGATTCCACCAAAGCGAAGTGATGAGGCGAGCGGTATAGCGGATATGCAAAGTGGCATATGGCGAGCACCACAATAGTCTGTGCTGGAGCGTGGCTATGTGTCTCCAAGTCGGTCATGGAACATGTTATTATTGCAAAACTACTATCTTAATTTCGATATAGCGGAGAATTGTGGCGGGGAAAAGAAAGCTCGTCACCACATACCGCTCCGCGTCTCCGTCACGACAAAAGACGTCACGACTCACGTCAACACGCGTATAAAAATGACAATAGTTTTAATACCGAAACTAAGCAGACGTGTGAAAACAACGATATCTGATTCGATATTTACAAAACATCTCTTTGCCTCTTTGCTCGTTTCCGTTTTGATGGAATCTTGGTTTGAAGGTACCAAGGTTAAGTTAATAAAATCTCCCGCGCAGATTTGGAACCTTGGTTCCCGGAGGACTAATTAATTCCTAACTTTGATCTTGTTGCGTGGATTATATTTTAACTAAACGTCAATCTCGTCTGTATCGATGTTTGGTCAGTCATTCAAGGCCCTCCTTTCCTCGTCACTCGATGCAGTTATCAGTGATCTATTATCGTTTCATATGATTGTAGTTCGCCGCGTACAATGTGTAACAATAATTAGGCCCGGTTTTCGCGAAAGTGGGGGAGAGAAGCGGAGATGTGCTACGAAGCTGTCTAGATATTTATTTATGAGAGCATAGCGGAGGAGGAGTGGAGTGGTCGAGCAGCGCCGCTGGCGGTCGGGCGTTTCGTTCCCCGCCACCACTCCCGAAAACATCATAGATTGACGCCTCGCACAGCTCACATCTCCGCTTGGCTTTACTCGTCTCCGCTTTAGTGGAAACCGGGCCTTAGGCGCTATGCATATGGAAAAACTTTAGTTTGAACGTTAGGTTACGGTTGCAGTAAAGTAAGTTGCCTTTGAGCAACTTTAATACCCGAGTTGCTCAATCTATGAAGTGTCATAATGGATATCGAAGAGCAATCATCATCTTATTTTGTTAGATTATTTGCAGAGCTATCGTCGGTTCTGAATCATCCCATTTTGCAAGTGAGAAACTAGGTTAGTCATCGATTTTTGCAACTTAAAACGGGTGTATTTCTCGAAAATAAAATTGTAGGCACAATTGTAGGTACATCGGCCAACCATCGCCAGTAACGATATATTATAGCAATGCAACACTCACTTATAGCCAAATGGCGCCTTGGCTGCATAATCGATGCAAACATTATCCAACTAAGCAGTGGCTACGCAACTCGACCGATGCAAGACGGATGAAAATTTTAACCAATCAGCGGCATATAATATGTAACTTCGTCGAAGCAATAAATATTTTTGCAGAATCACACAGCTGTCGTCGATCACCGGAACTTGCAAATACTGTTTTTCAGTGTAATCTAATCTTACGCGATTACACTGAAAAGCAATATAAACAGCTGGTAATAATTTGCAGTTGCTGCAAAAGTTGCTCCACCTACAAAGTGCCTTACTTACCTTTCGTATAGATGTATATTTATTTAGATACATTGTCTCGAAAGTAGGAGTTGCATTGTATCTGTGCGTTTCTCTGGGCCGTCTTATCAACTTTCGTAGACAGTGTGGTCGATTCTGTTGTACAAAATCTCTAAACTAAACTTATTTAAAATAGTGCTATCCTTTTCCATCGCGAGAAGTTTGAAAAGGATAGCACTATTTTAAATTAGTTTAGTTTAGAGATTTTGCACAACAGAATCGGCCACAGTATCGGCTTATTTATACTCTGTAATGCGCGAGCTCGACTTATACCAAAAAAACCGGCCAATGCGTGTCGGACTCGCGCACCGAGGGTTCCATACCATAAAAGAAGTAAAACATTAAAAGAATCACTTTTGCTCATGAATTTACGAGTTATATTTTACATAGGTACGGTACTTTTGTTGGCGAACCACAAACCTAACTTTGTTTTTAGCGGTTTATTGTTATTATCAAAAAAAGTATAAAAGTTAGAGAGTTGAAATTATTTTTCCTGTAAAATATACATTAACTTCTATCGATCATAATTATTTAAGATTTTTCGATTGGTACACTTCGGAGATAAGGGGGGGGGGGACGGTATTTTTTTCGACAGTTTGCCCAATAGGTAAATCAAAAACTATCAGGCATAAAAATGATACCCCACTCAATATTGCTATCTCATTTTGTAATTTCGAAGATCCGGTTTTCACCACTTTTTAAATAAAAATATAAAAGACGTGTGTCTTTTTTATTCCAAGGGGGAATTCTTTAACTAAAGAGACAAACGTGATATTTCAAAAAGTCATTACAAAGTTCTGCTAATTACCTATCAATAAATGGCAAAACTAAAAACTAAAAAGTTTGTGAAGGTGCGCACTCCTACATTCATGGTACCCTGGTACCAAAAGTTCTACTTCAGGGGTGTTTGGTTATTTTCGTTACGGAATTTCTGGATTCGGTCGTATAATAACGTAACACCCCCACTCCGACCGGCCCGCTCTATCGCGGGTCTTGAGCGTGGAGACCGAATCTAGAAATTCCGTAACGAAAATAACTCCGTGGGGGGTGTTAGAAGTTGATTAAAAAATAAGTTGATAAAAAATTCTATGGAATAGCTTTACCGCGTCAGTCTCCGAGTGCCACACGTCTTTTATTTTCCTTTTGGGGTATTGTAACCCTAAAACAGTGCATATTTATAATGTTTATATTATATCCCGTCCCATTAGATTTTCCATGATGCTTGAAATGCCTTGGTGGCACGAAATTTATAGCATTAGATATACTTAATTACTTATTGCATATTTATAGTTTTTGTACCAACGTTTTTCTAATATCGGAAAATTAGAAAGAAAATTTCGAAGCGCAGGTTCGAAGGTTTCAATAAGATTAGGCAATAAGGTCACAAGTCAAAAAAGTTTACAATTTTAGTATTTATACTTTTATTTGAATTGTTTATTATTTGTAGTGTACATATTTTCACATTTCAATCGAATGCGTTGGTAAGATTCTTTCCCTTAAATAAAACTATATTTTAATTTTTGTTACACATTTTTTTTTAGATCCGTAGCTTAAATCTGTTAAAGCTCTGCTGTTTGCAACGATATATTTTGTAAAATTACTTAATAAACACAATTATCCAGTTAAACTGTGGTAGTATTGTTAAAGTTTATATTATAAACGTTATAGAAAATCTACCAGTATAGTTACTTTTAGCTTACATTGTAAAAATACTATAAGAATAGTAGGGTATATACCTAAATGTTAGTTCGTGTCCAATAACGATCATAGTCTCTGATTATCTAAAATGCTATCGACAGTTTCCGTCCCCTATTAAACTTATCGTTAACCCTCTGTTGATAAAATCTAGAAACATATTTTATTTTAAATATACAAATATGTAGAAGTTACAGTAATACTAACGCCGCTGTAAGTTGTTGTACGGCTCAATAAATATTTTCTGCATTTCAGTAGATAAACTATCAATTGAATAGAATCTAGAAATAATTAACACACTTATAAAACATTGCACTACCTTCAATATATATAACTCTGATTTTGTATGTATTATTTGATTTATACCTATTAAAACAGTATAATATGATGATCAATATTTCTTTACCAATACCATACAAATTTGTGATAGAATGTTGCCTGATACTGAAACTCGATTTACCACTGAAACTAGTTTTTTTTTTTTTCAAAAGTGGTTTGTGTCAAGGGTAAAAAGTACTACATACCTATTATATTTTATCGGAAAATTGAAACTTTCAATGAAAGTAATAGAAGTAGAGATATATTTTTGTAACAATTATTGCAACTTCGTTCAGTTATGAAACCTGATAAGTAGTTTATATTGTTTATCTTTAATATAATTTCTACAAAGTAGTTAGGTAAACACTAAATTTGTGAAATGTCAACGTCCCTGAACTCTTTAATCGGCAAATAAAAATTATGTTATCTAAAACGTAAATTGTTAAAACATAGACCTTTAAAACACTAAAAAAATCTCTCTGGATATCAACTCAATAAAAATAAAGTGCACAAAAATGTTAAACAAAACTATCAAATAGGTGTCATCTATGAAGAACTTTACAACTCAGATACGCGAGAAAAACTTAAAATTTAAAAATGATCTGTAACTTACTGAACCATCGCCAAATCTTAACCAAATAAAAATACACGTTTTTCGTGAATATAATACTAAATGAAAACAATTATTTGTATAGAAACTACATTAATATACAGGCTGCCTTGCAGCTAGTGTTCGAAAAGAAAAGTAAGAGATACAACAATGAACATGTAGCTAACTTAGTTAGCACTAATATCACAAAACAAAATACTACAAAAAAGAAAGAAAATAAAAAATATAAATAACATGTTACAACTCAAAAACACACCAATTGAAATAAAAGCAGAGATTTATAACAGGAATGGAAAAGAAAGAAACTTCGTATAAGAGATTTTCATTTAGTTCCTGTTTTTGCGTTGCCGAGACAGAATCGATAATAATTAATTATAGGAAACCATTGAATGGTTTCAGAAATCTTATTTTTTATTATTATGAAATCCTTAGGTATTAGGTATTATCTAAGAAAGATTGGGAGGTAGGTAAGATTGGGAGGTAGTAAGAGCATGGCAGATCAATAAATTCATGTTGGTGTTCAAGACATTACGATAAAAAAACTAACTTAATCTATTTTTTTTTTTATTTTGTGCTAACTGCAGTTTCCAAAGAGAAAAAAGTTTTACGGTGGGCTTTAAACCTAATGCCACACATAGTGCCGACACCACGACCTAATAGTGTTTACAATAATAATTATTATCCCTTTTGTACTTCCACATTTAAGATCTTTAACATGAAGAAGGCTTTGAATTCTAGCGTCGGCTAAGCTTACTACAGATTAAAAATCTTACTTATTGGAGTGGAAGAGAGGAATAATCCATATGAACTTTAAGAACTTGGCAAGTTCATTTGATCATATAATAAGTGATCAAATCAATTTATTATTTTCGTTCTGCTCATAATTTGTAAATTGTAAGGCATTTGTTAAATTGAGTCTGTCTCTACATCGCGAAATGTGAACATATCAAATAATGCTGCGGATTTGTGCGACTGACTGGCGCTGGTATTTCTATCTAAAATCACACTATAATTGTTAATACCTTATCGGTAATAATTATAAAATCTATAATGATCCAAGTACATCCTTAATTATTATTATATACAATAACTTGAACCTATCAACCTTAGATAAACTTAAAATTGTGCGCTAAATTGAAACACAAACTCAAAAATATTTTTAAGTAGATAAACTTAAAATGTGTATAAGTATTTAATAATATATTCTAAAGATATAATATAAATTGCTCTCGTTATCAAATCCTATATAGATACTCTTATAATTAACTTTTAAACGAGAACTTATTACAAATCCGTGGATACCTTATAATAAAATCCTAACAATTTATTTCCCTTATCAATGGAAGAACTGCTGATTGTCGTTTCTCAGCTTCTAGGCGACCTAGAAGCTAGTTTATTCTAAGTTCTAAAATGAAAAGATAAAGATGGACATGTTATATTTATACAACATTAACATATGCGCTATGGCACTAATAGATTTTACGTAGGTAAGCATATTGACTGCATATATTTTTGATCTATAACTTTAACCATTCGTATTGTCTATATATATTTTAATTAAATCGTAACAATTGGCTCACTAAAATTGAAACAGTAATAACTAACCATTATAAAGTCTTCTATAAGAAATGTAGAATTTCACTCGTGTCTTACAAATTCTGATATTTTTCTGGTTGTTGTAATTTAGGTACTTATTAACCTATGCAAATATTCAATAATTTTTTGAGAGGGGTATATCTCAGAAAAAATTAGTTCCTGAACAGCTACTGCATAAAAAATCTGTTTCTAATAATCGCTAGTGTTTTAAAAATGAAAAAAATATATGGGAATCATAATACGTGACTCGCATACATTTTATTTTTCGAAGCATTAGCGATCGTAGAAGGTCGTTATGTTAGATGGCTGCAGTTCACTTTTCAGAGTTTAAATGTAAATTATTATTATTTTTCCATACGGAATTGCGAAGACAAATAAACATTTAATTACAGTCTTTGGTCGGTGTCTTGCGATATAGGTATTATTAGCTACTAGTTAAAGGGAAATTTGACCAACTTCTGGTTAAAAAGTCGAGAGTAGAAAACAAACAGAAGGCACGTGTCAGACTTGCAAGCACCTACTAATGCTAAATGTAATAAAATTTAATACGCCGTAGAAGTTGCGTAACTGGCCTCTATATGTGTAAATTATTGTCTAATATTTGCACAACCATACTTTTTACAAGTATAATAACAATGAGCTCTATGTAACAATCATTTGATATTAAATGCATAACAGTATGTAATATGTATCATTGGAAATACTTACAATAAAAGTGTACATTAAAATTTCACTCCAAAAATAGAACAAATACTATGCCTATTGAACTCTGGACTTCTAATTCTAGACGTTTCATTTTCAAGAATACCTACGATAAAAGGCGATTTTGAAGGCACTATTAAACCGTAATGATAACATGGAATCCATAATACTTATGTCACAAAGTTTAAGTTAAGCTTGTGCGGGATCTGGCGAAGAATGCGACGGCGTAGAGCCTTGAGGCGACCCTGATCCTACTGCCTCCATCTTTATTCCGGGAGGCAATTGGCCTTCCATACCAGGTAACATGAAGAAGGCATTCGGCGGATACACACAGTCCTTGGGCACGTAGTAGTCGTGTGTGGTCTTCATGTGGTTCTTCATTTTGTCAGGCCTCGAGAACTCTTTGCAGCAGACGGGGCACGGGAACACTTTCCTCTGTTGGCCTTCGTGATAGAGGAAGGCGTGTCTCTGGAATGAATATTTGTTTTTGAAAGTCTTCTGTATGTTCTCCTTCGCACACTCCGTGCATTGGTACACGCCCTCGTTGACGGAGGCGTATCTGAACAGATTCAGGCCCCGGACCGACATCTCTGTCAACTGTTCCGCGGGGTCATTGGACGCGGAGTTCGCTCGTCTCCGAATGCGTCTCCTCGCGACCGGCCTTTGCATTTGTCCTCCTGTAGGTAACGTGTTATTATTAATGGAATCGTTATGATATTCATTCGAGGTCGACGCGGGTTGCGCCGAAGGGTTAACACGAATTCCTTGGCCGTCGTTAGTGGGCGACTGCGCGTATTTAATGTCTCTAGGCTCAAAGTCAGGCGTACCACGACCTGAAATTAGTTAATTTTTTTATTGCATTTAATAATCAAACTTTTCAATGAATTCCACATCTACTGACATTTTACAATAAAAGGAAAATATGTAGCTACTGGGTTCGAATTAAAAAAATAATGATGGATCTAGGAAATATTTGATATTTCCTAGATCCATCATTATGAGGATGACAAAAAGAAACAAAAGACGAAAATATATTAATGTTTATTTGTTCAAATTGAATGACGAAATTAATTACACCATGATAAAAAAAGAAAAACATGACAGATGCAACTACCTTAGGTTTAGACAAGTTCATCATATAAAACGTAATTAAATAGTAAAAGAATTAAGTAGCACCAATTTACTTTACAATTACATTTCTAAAACTCTTATTTGGCTGTTCAACAGAATGACAAACTCGTCTATATGAAGCCTAAAAATATACATATCAAAGTGTAAACAAAAAAAAATTAAATTGGATTTCATTAAGACATAGGTGCAAAAATAATATCGTTTATCAATGCACCCTGTTAGGTATCTGCTACGCACAAGATTCGTTGTAACGAATCGACACCGGGCAGTACAGATATACTATTCTTGACGATATTTTTTTCAAGGAAATTGAGACATTAAAACTATATAAAATAATCATTATATCTACGTAATAAATTAAAAAAAATAATAATGTAACAAAAAAGATAGCTTTTACTATAATATTAATTAAAATAGGACTCAAGTATTTGCATTTGGAACTATTTCGGCAAGTGTAGTAAGTAGGTACATCATTCATAAAAAAATAACACATCTTAGGCGGTGGTCTGCAACAGACGTCGTGGGTAGCGTCCGGCGTGACGCTGTTGGCTGCGTTCGAATGCTACTATGAAAATGTCAGAAAAACAAACGCCGCGTCAGGCGTGTCAGAGAGAGACCATTCTAGTAGGTACTGTATTTACATAGTAAGCATGCGTGGGCCGCGTACAGCGTGACGCCAGTCGCGACCTACGACGTCTGTTACAGACCACCGCCTTAGTTAATAAGATCACATAAGGTGGGTTATTAACTGAGATAGACAACTCTGGCAAGGATTCTTACACAAGTCTCTGATAAAAATAGCTGCCCTTATAAAACCAATACAAAATAGCCTCAAAGTGGATTACATTAATTCACAAGACCTCTAAATCTATTGTTTAAAATAAAAAAAAATACAAAAGCAACAATTTGTACTGAACCAAAAAAATACTTTGTTTCGCATAGCGTCAATTTGAGCAACTTAGAAAGCATGTAACTAGCTCTAACCACACCGACTACTTGAGAGTAGTATCATAATATGATAGTATACTCGTACCTACCTGTTCAGTCGTCTCTTCGTGACTACTACAGTTTTCTACAGAATAGAAAAATTCACTCCTTTTGTAAACAACACAATTTACGCCTAGGTATAATAATAATATTATAAATAACTTAAACTAATCTTTACTAATAACCCGTGTTGTTACTTTGCTACTATAAATCATAGTATATTATTTATTTTATTCCATATTAATTTATATTTAAGCATCGTTGCTTGTATCACTATTAGAAGGTACGCTAGAAGGCAAATTGAGGTGTCATCTTATATCCCTTGAATATAATTTGTTTGCGGAAAAATTTAAAAATGGCAGGTCCCATCGCTTCTGCTAAACATGACGTCATAGTTCTTTTGTCTATGGATTTTTTTATTCTATGGAATAAAAAAATTACTGGTTTGTTTGACGACGTCTTGTTCCGAAGAACCCATAGGGATCGCCCAAGTTAAATTCTCGTCCTTGGCCGGGTAGAAAAAAATGAAAAGAAATAATAATTAATGTACATAATATATGCCATCAACAGAAAGACGCTATTTAAATGTATATTTTTAAAATTACTAAATCGATGACCATGTCACGTGGCTAAATGATCGAAATATTAAAACAGTGGAGAAAAATATACATCTGTGAAGCATACGAATTCAGACAGATACAAATAAAAAAAGGTAAAACAAATTGAATTAAATAACAGAATATAACCAAACAGTAACATCAATAGAAAAGATTTAATTTAGCTTTAACTTTTATTATTTTCTTTAAAGATTCTAAAAATAGTAATTAACACCTTATTGTATACGATCGTATTTCCTTCAATAACAAATAATGCTATGTCGTGTAACTCTTGAATCTAAATCTTTCTAAATATTAATTACACTTTGCATTCGCTATTGTCTATGTGCGAGTAACAAAAAAAGTATGGAGTCAACATTTGGCTAAGAACTATGTAATCATTCATTAATATTATGCTTCGAAACTGTGTCGTTTTGAGATAAAACATGTTATTTAAAATACATAATATTAAGAGAGGTGTAAATGTCTATTTATTGAAAATTTGCTTGAACCGTAAACTGTTTTCTCTAAGCTTAATCTATAAACCTGAGGAATGCACTAAGAAAAATTTTGGAGCTAAAGCTGTTGGGCTGCATGAACAGCCATTAAAGAAAATAACTGACAATAGTATATGCAGATTTTTTGTAAATTGAAACTATTATGTTCTATAAATTATATTTATGTTGCACTGAAAATAAATTAGATTACATAAAAATTACCTATTGACTTTTCATGAATTCTTACAAAAATTAAACCAGCTATCTCTTTGTAATTTTTCTCTGTGTAATTTGCTACAATTCTAGTTTTATTTAAAATCTTGACTATGTAATATGTTGCTAAAATATGAGTTTTAATTTTATTTGCTTTGGTGAACACCTCTCCTAAGTCATTATTGCGGTCGACATGAGATATTGAAATGAAAATAAAGCGATTTGTAATAACGTGTAAGTAATAGTAGATATAATATCGTTTTGTTAGATATAATTTATATTCTGCAAATTTAACCTGATAAAACTACGGAATTCTATTTAAGGATATAATTTATAACTTGTAACATTTTAAGCATACAATAATATATACTCTGAGAATGAAACATACGAATAAACCTATTTCTTTCATAATATGTAATATGTAAAACAGTAATATATATCTATTATATATAGCATCTGTACATAAACTCTCGTGTATACATAATAATATAGCTGCAATTTATGAAGCCCCAACATATATATTATAACACCATTATTAATATTTCCTCTAACGATAACAGAATTAGGGCATTTTATAGATGAATTTCAAAACAACAATAACAATAAACATACTCTTTAGGGACAATTTATTTTTACGTCACATCACATGTGACATCGCCTTAAGTTTAATTTAGCACCAATTGATGATATAGCTTTAAGTAAATAATGTTCCATCGATTTAGATAAATAAGATGTATAATTAAGACATTTCTCGTTATAACATAAATAGAACTTTTTAATCGTTTACAACCAAAAAAATACGAATAGAATTTATATATTATCATTTCTATTACGTAGAATAAAATAAGGAACTCTGAAAGGAGAAGTTTGATGACGATTGAATTTAGATAGAAGTTCCGATTTTTAAAACATTTTAGGCACTGGCTAAATTGACTACATAATATTATTAAATATCTGAAACTTCCGATATTAGCCTCACCTTGAAATATATCTAAATTTCCATTTTAAGTACCTATCCCTGATCAAAGATAAATTTTTTCATATAAAGATTATGAAAGGTACAATAAATTCGTTTATATGAATTTAACAGTCTTGACATTTTTAACTGGGCGCCGTTGCGCCACCACAATTTTTACATGAATTTATTTAATTACAAGTTGTTATAATTTTTATGTTAAGTGGGAAACATGAGATGATATCCCTAAATATAACAATATACTTTATATTTAACTACTTGGGCCTAGAGGTCACTATAATCCTAAGGAAGCTTCTTAAAGTAGATTGTAAACTTTGAATAATGAAAATAAATAAATATACATAATATTCTTTGAAATTTCTTAGTTATCTAGTAGTCGATTTAACTTATTAATATACAAGTAAAGGCACACTAATAGGCAAGCGTTCCCCGGACCTACTACTTATGATGGAAACCTTTAGATTTAGGATCAAGAACGTAAATTTTGAAGATTCGCTGCGTTGTACAGTGTACACTTGTGCTCTGCAGAATCCGATATCGTTATTCTTCTGAGTTTTGGGAAGCTCATTATAATAGAAGAAGAAAATGGTCATAGATCTTTTATATTATAGTTACTTTTCTTTCGTTAAAGGCTTTTGATTCTTCTATCTATGTGGTACCCACTTTAAATTAATTGCAGTCAAAACGACGTACGAGTAGGCCTGTCCGAGCAAAGTGTAGAGTCAACTGACCGATTTTTTTTTTCGAAAACGACGAAGTAAGTTATTTATAACAACTGAACCGAGAAAGTGTTGCTATCATTATATGGAAGACTACTTTTGCCTCTAATTTTAACTAAATAATTTAATAAGTACACTCCCCTAATATATATTTAAGGCATTTTGATTCCTACTAAAATAGAATTTACAAATCATCTCATGGTTCCAGTTATTATATACTTTTCTCAAAGCACCTTGCTAAAATCACTTCTTACAACAATCTTGTTGTCGTATAAGTAATATTTACAAAACTAAATGTTATTACTTGTATGTTTTTACTAGTTCGTAATAAATAAAGCTGCTATAACATGAAATTGGTAGGAGAATATTACTTTTAACGCGAGTTTTACATATAATATAACGTCCCCTTTTTATTAACTACACAATAATAATATGATCCCCTACTAACATTTTTTAATATTGTCTTTGACAGATTGATACAGAAAATAAGTAATTGACCTAGAGATAAAATATTAAGTAAGTGTATAAATATACTTACCTGAATATCGACAAAAGAAAATACATGGAAAAATTGTAACTTTCTGCTACTGATAAAATTGCGTACATTTCAAGGAACAACCTAAACTACGTTTGTTTAAATGAGATTATTGTAAGCTATTCTATCTCTTAGCCATCGTACATTATGGTCTATATTTGAATAGAATAACATTTACAACCAAACATTTCAACAATGATAAACTATTTTAAATTAACCTTAACAAAATCTACACATTAAAAATCATAGCCCGTGTTGAGTTTTACTTCGGAGAAGTTAAATTATAAATTATACAACTAAGATCACTAATAAGGCAAGTTAAATGAAAATGCACTTCACACCACTACTGACAATGGCATTGATATAGCCTTTTTGTAGAGCCTAGCATAGCCTCGTATTAGGAAATATTCAATATTCTGAACCTTAATAAATACAAAAATTACAAAAAGGCTCCGCCATTGGTATACTCGTAAAAATAACTCCTAAACTACATTAACTAATTCAGTTCAATGAGAATTGCGTGTAATCGAATAGACTACGATTGAAATAACGATCACCGTGAGTAGTTACTTTGTACCCTGAAATTTTTGTAAGTAATAAAATTAAGTAACAAGTGAGTGCAAAATAACAAGTAAATTATAGAAAATTTTATAAATCTCTTCGTAAGTTCAGCACTCTGAGAAACAAATGGAACAACATAAATAAATAGATAAATATAACAACAAGCGACAGTGTCGCCCAAAATACCAACAAACTTATTGTTATATCGTGAAACTTAGAGCTCGAACGCCTATTCATTTGCAATCTACACTTTAACCACTATTCGTAAATTCCAATTCTAATTTAATTATGTTGAATTTAAAATTAAGTCAGATCTTTTAAAATAATAATTTAAGTAGAATATAATAATAGTGTATCTTTAAGACTCTTGCTTCGCCGTTTGCTCGTTGCCGTGAGGTTGATTTTTATGAATGATTTTAAGATGAGCGATCATGTTATCCTTCCGAGTGAACTCCTTGTAACAAATGGGGCATGGGAACACTTTGACGTCCTTTTTGTGGGAAGTGACGTAATGTCGACAAAAGTTACTAATGTGAGTGTAAACTCTAGCACATATCTTGCATCTAAAGACATTTTCGCCTTCCTTGATGCAATAATCCCTTACGGATTCATTAGTTTCCTCGTGATAGCTACCAACGCTTCCTAAGTTATTTTTTCTAATGGGCGAAGGAAATATACGATGCTCCCAATTTGTCTGTCCTAAATCGGCCACATCGGTGCTTGCCATATTCAAATTGTTTTGTTCTAACTCTGCAGCGAACAGCTGGGTGGCAAGGGCCGGCATGAGAACAGTTTCAGGGGGGAATTTATCAAAGCTGTTAAGGGCAGGATTTAAATTAGATAGACCAGAGAGCTGATTGAATAAGGTTCGAGCTCTAAATTTGGACATATGGGGAAGTAATTTTTTACTATTCTTTGGCTTTAAATTACGACCTTGTCTTATTTTGTCATCGGCGTCTTTCAACGATCCTTCCCGGGAGTTAGAGTTTTCACGGCTCCTATCAGGATTATACTTATATTCGATTGGCTCATTATAATCGTCCATGGGTTCAGCATTGGGCTCCTGTTTAATTGATCCATTTTCAATTGATAACACCGGTCCATTCGATGGAAAATTTTGGTGGGATTCCTCTCTTGGCGTTTTATCAATTTCTGAAAATTTAAAGATGATCTCTTACATACTGATTTAACTAACCACGTGTTCGAAATATAATGAAAAATAACGCAATTGGAAATATTTTAGCGCGACCTGAATTTCATTAAGATATGATTTTTAAGTTAAAAAACTAGAATATTTCCAATTTAGCCTTGAATGAAGGAAAGCTATTGGGAATAAGCCTTGTCTGTTTTCCCTTTTCTTATGTTAAAATAAATATTAACTTTAGGAAGATTTATGAGAGTGAAATATATTATTCAAACCATTACCACACCGAAATCGCCCCTGGCCATTCCTCTAATAGCTCTCCCCGGAAGCAGAAAAGCAAGCAATAGTTATATATATCTTTTGTAGAAGTAACAAGCATTAATTTCTTGAATATATTGTATGTCAAATAATTTAAGAGATTATCACTTACCCCGTCAGAATAAAGTTTAAATAAATATAATAGATATTTTAATTATTACACTTCACTTTTCACTTATGTTATAATTTCCTAACATCAAAGCTTATATCCCAGTAGCTTTTCTCTTTACTTTAACGTGATATTCTATTTTAAACAGTGTTAGGTAAATGGAAAGGAAGATTAAAATATTTACAAGAGACAAGCGAAAATTACTATGAAAAATCGTTCGTGATTTTGTAATCTTAAAGAATTTTTCGCTTAACTTTTTACATGACGAAAATGGAGAATTAATTTGAAATGTCGTAAAGGGTAACTATAGGTACATCTACGAAGATCTAACTAATCCGCTAATAACGTAAACTTAGGCTAGGATAATGTTCAACGTTACATACCTGCCGATTCCGAGTCTTTGCCCGACGTCGGAGCCTCGTTTGACTGAGCATCATCGCCCTCGTCAATCATCAACGCCTCCCCGCCGTCTTCTCCGCCCGATGTAGCCCCATCTTCTGCATTGAATCCATCCATTGACATCTTAACTTCCAGCATTTCCGGTGAGCCACGAATCAGTTGATCTCCCGCCCTGTTCGAAGACGCATGCGACGCGGATTCTGGTATGAATTCCCCCGGCGGACTCGCCGCCGTGTTGAGGGCATCACTAGAGCTCCCACTCAGTTTCCTAGGTCGACCTCGTTTCCGTTTTGGTTGCATTAAAGCGTTACCCAATAAAGGCATCAGTAAATTAGGAGGTGCCCCTCCACTCGGAATACCAGACGCAGGCCTCTTTTGGTGCATATACGGGTGTATTCGGTGCAACTGCGGCGGTGGAGTGTGTGCTGTTGTATTGGTTTGTTGTTGTTGTTGTATTAACGAATTTGTTAATGAGGGAATATCGCATTTCTCTTCGTTGACTTCGGTGAGTCCCTTTATCCTCAAACTTTCAGCCACTTTAAGGAAAGCCGTCAGACGCTCCTGGTCGACGCTAACTTCACCTCTGTACATGAAATCTAACAAGCTCTTCATATCAGAGTATGGGACATCCTTCAAAATAACGATTGGGTGTTTTTCTTGATGATTAACAAACAGAGCTTGGAAGTAAGGGCTGCAAGCTGATAAAACCATTTTGTGTGCTTTAAGCAATTGGCCTTCCACGGCCAGCGTTACGTCAGTGAACGTTTCTGCGTGTAGAAGCTGATCAAACACCGACAACATGTTGGTTTGGTGGTTGTTCCACCTTAAACAAAATCTTTGCGTGGCCATCTTTACCGCGTATTTCCCTCTTTGGAAGATATGATCAATACCAGTCCCGGCTTAATTGCAAACGTATCAACAATAACTCAATGATGTATACATAAGTATTCTTTCACATTCCATGAACAACACAACAAATCTTTAACAATGTATAATAATCAATTAGAAACCATCTTTAATTTGTTTCATAATGCTACTGCATTCCGTTTATCGGGCGCAGGGAGATCTGTAAAGAACAAACAAGAAACTTTTAAGACACTAACATTTAGCAACTTTTTATAAACCCTCTGGACGGAAAATTTTGACAAATCGTTCTTATAGACGAAAGTGTCAGGTACAAATTTTCGTACACTATCCAGACTAATAATTGAAATACGATTAAGCAATACTTCGGTTTTAACCGGACGCTTTCCCAGGATGTCTTGCGTGAACTTCATCAGATCAGGCTTAAAACAATTCGGAATAGACCAGGACTTGAGGCTATTTAGACCTTTTTTATTCCAAACTAGCAAAAGAACCTAGTGGAATGGAAATCATCAAATCAAATCTTCGATCAAACATCTTATCTATCACGTGCTATCACGTCTATTATATCCTGAAATTATTTTATTACTTAATGAGGTCTAAATAAGATTATTGTCATGATTAACTTAATTTCCGTCAATTGTTTTTTCATTAAGTTGTTCTTTCATTAAGGCGAAATCAACGACTCTGCCCGCGTAATTCAAAATGTTCGTTTTTTTTTTGCAATTTGTACGCTAATTACAAATTATTAGGCTTATGGCAGTTAATTTGCGGGAATGGCAGTATCATCTTTACATGTTTATATCAAAATCTTTGCATAAAAATGTCTATCCTAGGAAATTTGTTCGAGTATCGAATTTTAAGTGAGTGACTCGCAAATCTCGGACTAACTCGACACTTTCAAGCAGAGATTTTTATATAAACACGTGAAGACGATACTGGGATTCCCGAAATTTGACTGCCACAAGCTTATTATGTATTATTAGCTTAAAAATCGCGAATAACCACAAAAAAATTGAATTTCGCAGGCACACCCGTGGCATGCTCTTTAAGTACTTAACGTTTACCTTTACCTATTTTAGTTAAGTACCTATAAATTCTATGGGCTACATAATATGATCTAATATAATATTTATTGATATAATTTATCGGTTAATAAGTGTGGATTCAGTAAGTAGATAAACAAAGTCAAGTAAAATTATTTTAATGTAGACTTATTACCTAATTGCGGATTTGAATAAAATGATAATTCCGATTCAGAATGTCGAGTTCAAGGGTAAGACATTACAAATGGTGTAGGTACATATAAGAGTTTTGTTGTTTGCCTGATCCAGTAGATACCTCGTAGATTCTATCAAGGTTATAAAAACGAGGGCGCCTCTAGCGCGGGAGGAGTCTGTGGCTCCGTGCAGCGAGCGCACTGCAGTAGGAAAACATTCTACGTGCGACGCTACGTACGTATAGCTCGGGGAAAACATTATTACGTATGCAATATATAAATTATACACGTATGTCACCACCGACGACTTAACACCGTTAATTATTATTTTCGCGGGCGAATCTAAAATTTTACACCGTCCCAAATTCCTATTAGAATCTTATTAGGACGGCCGTGGCTCCGTCCTCGATCCTCGAGAAACAAATGGCTCCACATCCACAGGTGCTGACCACTAACGTTATCGCGGCACAAACGGGCGCACGAATTATTACTACGCACCCAGTCGAGCGCGTTACATTACGTCATCACAATGGCATTATTACCTACGATATCCACATTAATACGGCCGATACGGCGAGATAAGAACGGTTCGCGAATAATTATATCACTGCACTAACATAATAGAACATACCACACGTATCTGCACCGCGATCAACTCGACCCTTTTATGGGAATGAGGATCAGCCCTTCCGCCATATCCGAGACCGCGTTTACGTCGCACCCCGCTCACCCGACGACTGACGGCCGCAGCCCGCAACCCCGCGCGCGAGCACGGCGCTCGGCGCTCAGCTACTCGGATATCTCTCACAAAAAATACGTCGTCATCATCGAAATGGCGGCAGCGGATATATTCAGCGCAGGGTGCACGGTAAAATATTGATTTATTGAAATTTATTGATTTCCTCTCGTGCTACAGAGATCGCCCTCGCACCGGCCAATATTCGACGTGACTCACCATTAGGGTGGGTGGTTTAAGTATATATGGCAATGATTATATCGGCATTCGAGCACCGCGTAGAGAGCGGTAGAGATTTTAATCACGTTGGCATCAGCGTGATGAGGGCGCGACCGGTACCTCTCAACAGTCCAGGCACAATCACAAAATGTTGCCGAATTTACAATCGTTATGGCCCAAATTTAACACTAAACATTTTTGGTTAGGATTAAAAAAAAAGTTTCTATAATGGAGGACAAACCAATTTATTAAAAAAGCCTGTAAAGTCTAAAGGCTGCTCGTAGGTAGCCAATGTACCGTTGGTTGTAAATATTAAGTAGGTATTGTTTGTTGTAAATAATTCGGAATCCACCGTGGCGTTTACATAGCAAAATACGACAATATACAAACATTAACATCATCATCGACATACCTTCGCATAAATAAATTCGAGGGATGAGTTTTCCACGTGAAAAACATCAATCCATTCGTGTTGTCGCCATGTCAGCAGCGCTCGCCGTCTCACTTGCGCGCGGGCGGGGTGGGTCGGACGCCTTCCTAGAGGCGATCGCCGCCGGAGACGGCCGATCTCCGGCACTTTTCGCAAGCGTTCGCACGCGATATCGTACGGAAAATAGACCGCGGGGTGCACTATTATTTTTCAAATATTCACTTTACATCACACAAAAAACTCAATCCTCTTTAAAAGAAATAAACCGTTTTTTATAATGTTCCACTTTGTCCGATTAACATAAATATTTTGTACGATTAATTTTGAAGGATTCAAGGATAAATCAACGAAAAAAGTCCGCGAGCGATTTTTGACGCGGAAGTGTTTTTAATAAAAATGGCCTGCCGCCTCGGCGGGAGGAGTGGCAATGGGCAATGAGGTCGGTACCCTCTCTCTCTGGCACCCGCGCGCGCCCCTCCCTGCCTCGCTCCGGCACAGGGTTAGAAAGTTACAAAAGTGAATCGAGGAAAACGCGCGCCGAAGCTATGGCGTCCTGGATGATGGGAACATAGCGTTCCGCATAGGGAATAGCTACAATTATTAAGCTAGTAAAATAGGGAATTGGTACAATTTAAACGCAGATATAAGTACAGCCAACCCTCATAATTTATTTGGTTCTTAGAGTCATCCTCTTATAGGAAAAAATGACGAGATGAGGAAAACTTAGGTAGGTACACGAATATGTTAAGTGTTCCGCTTTTTACGCCAGTTTTGCGTCCCAGACCTTTGAATTGCAATGTCATGCTACGCACTGCACTGAAAAATTAGTTGCTAATGCTCATCGTGACCTCTGTCTAGAAATTGCCAATGCCCTTCTAACCGGAAACAGTTATGTTTCGCAAAACATATAAAAAAAAATAGTCGACCCTACTAATAATAGAAATAGTCCTTAGACCACCTGGTAATCATGATGTGACTTCATTATCAATGTGCCTTAATCCCCTTATAAGCAAACTGCGAAAGAGGTCACTCCCAATTTTCAAAAATTTGTAAGTAGGTAAGTATCAATAAAACTGAGCTCCTTTGGAAAAACAAAAAGTCTACGATTTCAATAATATAAAGATTTAAGTAAGTCTGTTTAATAAACCACAATAATAAAATAAAATATATCTTATAGACTTATAGGGTGATCTTGTCTTGTGTTTTGAGAAGACTACGCAATGTGCAAATCACAGAATTTCTCTAAGTATAATCTATACATATCTGGTTGACCGAGCTTCGCTC
Source organism: Coenonympha glycerion (assembly GCA_963855885.1). Lineage (NCBI taxonomy): Eukaryota > Metazoa > Arthropoda > Insecta > Lepidoptera > Nymphalidae > Coenonympha > Coenonympha glycerion. The sequence goes on along the minus strand of OY979630.1, from coordinate 12,019,597 downwards.
GGTAGTTTAACTACTGGCTAATAGATGGCAGCAGAAGTCATATTTTTATTAATTTTTTTGGTAAATTCGACATTTTCTAAAAATGAATCCTAGCTAGATCGATTTATCGCCCCCAAAACCCCCTGTATACTAAATTTCATGAAAATCGTTGGGGGCGTTGCCGAGATCCAGATTATATAGAAATATATATATATACAAGAATTGCTCGTTTAAAGGTATGGGATATTGGAACTGCCTCACGATATGTTCTCTAGTAAAAACCTGACGATTGTAAATATTAATAAAACACAACAAATATCTGTTTTTATATAAAACTCAGGGGGGCGTGAAGAGTTTTTTAACTGACGCACATAATAGGTAATATCATTGGTGAGTAGGTACTTAGATATCTACCAACAGCCAATATTTTCACGTCATGTGATAGCAAATTAGTAGGATAGACTTTTGATACTATAAAAAATTAAATACCTTCATAAACCTGATTTAGGATTGCCCAGCAATAAAGTGTGTATTTTGAAATATTGAAAGGACTTTTGGATAATTTAGAATGCAGTAACAAGCCCCTTCCTGACCTCATAACATGCGTCCAAATAATAACTTATTAAAATAAAAATGACCAAAATATATTGTGTAATGATGTAATGTACCAAATGTCTGTATAATGATAAAGGAGTAGGTATACTCGTAACATATAAAAGTACTAGAGTCGTGCGATGATAGCTTATTAGCTGATATTCGTAATTGTACTTGTATTTTTGTTATTTCCAGAAAATCAAAAGCGTTGCAAACATTAAACCTCTGAAAAGACTGATGTTACAGAAATACGGGAATCCAACCGTCCATTGGTCTAAGCTGGAATACGAGTACATACTCGTAGATCAGCCACCTTCCTTTTATATTATACAGATAAGATAACGTACGACAACGATTTGATATGAGTAGGTTTACGACACTCACCCAAAAGGGTGCAGGCGTTACGAGATCCATTTATATCTCAAACTATCTCTGACCGCTATCGCAAAATTTTATCTCACATCCATCACCGAAATTGGGTTGGGCTTGTTAATAGTTATGTGAAGAACAGATTTTACGAAAATGACAGTTTTTTTTTCTACGTAGGTATAGGTTTTGGTAGGTTAACGTCAGTTCTTAGTTAACGTAGCAGCACAGTTTAAATATTACAGAGAGTTGAGAAGTAAATCATGCATCACCTATGATAGTGAATGCAATCCCGCCAGATATTTTCAATCCCGGTATTGTTATAATATATGTTAATCCCGCTGGATCCCGGTATTTGCGGAATCCCGCAGACTTAAACTTTTGAAATTTTAATCGTAATGAAGTATATCAGTCTATCTATCTATGTTACATAATTATGTTGTTATGTTGGCACAATGGACTCTTGCTGTACCTACTAGGGCAAGCGAAAACCGACACTAAGGTGACAAACCTTTCAATCCGTGCAGATCTGGGGACACGGTAGTGTCCCCGCCAAGACGAGCCAAGCGAAGCGCGAGGGCACTACCTATCTTTTCTCGAAGTGTTTCGCCGTATTTTTAAACCCTTATAACTTAGGCCTGAATTATTTCAGATAATCAAAATTCTCGGAAAATGATGTCGCCAGTGAACTTATTAAACCTATAAAGTTTCAATTTTATAGGTCTTATACTTTAGATTTTATTGACGTCTAAAAAACCCAAATTTCGTCACTGACTGACTCACTGATGATCATCAAAATTCCTAGGTACTTCCTGAAGACCTAGAAAGCTGAAATTTGGTATATAAGCTAGTATTAGCACACAACCAACAAAAAAATTCCAAAAGTTGGAAATTTAACCCCCCAACCCCTTAAAATAGGGGATGGAAGTTTGTATGAAATTACCGCAAATATTGATGCTAGAGGTCTCAAAATTGATATAGGGACTCTTTGTAATAAACAATTAAATACGTGTTTCAGGATTTTTAGTTAATCACCCCACATCCATTAAATTAGGGGGTTGGAAGTTCGTATGGGGTTTCCCATAAGTATATAGGTATAATAAAAACTTAATTTCTGAAATTTGGTATATAAGCTAGTATTAGCACACAACCAACAAAAAAAATCCAAAAGTTGGAAATTTAACCCCCCAACCCCTTAAAATAGGGGATGGAAGTTTGTATGAAATTACCGCAAATATTGATGCTAGAGGTCTCAAAATTGATATAGGGACTCTTTGTAATAAACTACAAATAAGAAAAAAAAGTAGGTGAACCAAGGAGGGTTCCCTCATTTAAATGATAGAGGGGGGGGATACTTGATTCGGACAAATATCCACCTTGCAATGATATTCAAGAAATACACCAAAGAAAAGGAAATTAACCAAATAAAAAATATAGTCGTAAACAACTTACAAAAAGAAGTGAAATCCCAGCAAAAACATTTTCATGTAAAATGTTGCCAAGACGAGAACATGTGGCTCACACTATCAAAAAGTTATCAGATCTCATGTAGAGCAAGACTTCAAACTCTACACGCCCTTACTCTATAAATCCTAACTTTATAAACTCTACACTTTAGTCAAAATATATTATGTCTTGGCTGTTTCGTTACTGTCACATGGGTGTAAAGTAAAAATATTATTCACTGACTTTGTACTATTCTGATATACAATACCTAGTTTCTGTAGTAACGATTATTTATTAGATAGGTATTGAGTCTCCTCAGAAACTGCACTTAGGTTTTACTAACTGCATTGGTTTCAAATACTTCATCACACTTTGCAAAAGTGTGTTCCTTTGCTTTAGAGGATATTTTTAATAAATGGAATTTTTCCCATAACAATGGTGATACCATTTAATTTTAATGTGAAATTCCTTGAATTTTGCATGGTCCATTATGCCACTTGAAAAACTCTATTAGAAAAGTACTGAACAGTGAATAAATTCTTCACTTTACGCCCATGTGACGGCACCGAAACAGCCAAGACATAATATATTTTGACTAAAGTGTAGAGTTTATAAAGTTAGGATTTATAGAGTAAGGGCGTGTAGAGTTAGAAGTCTTGCTCTACATGAGATCTGATAACTTTTTGATAGTGTGAGCCACATGTTCTCGTCTTGGCAACATTTTACATGAAAATGTTTTTGCTGGGATAATTTTTTCTAGGCACAATCGAGTATAGTCATAGGTGCAGATGTGATGTCGTAGGTACGTATGACTAGGGTGGTCTTGTAAATAATGCTACCTACAGTTTTTCAGTCATTTGGAAGTCAGCTATTTTCAAATCTTAACTAAAAGTAAGTTACCTGACGATGTAATTATAATAAACAAAGATTCTTATTGATACCTACAACGGGTTTTATCATACCTATTCATTTTATCGATTTTGCTGATCGTTATTAAACACCTAATGAGTCATTCATGCTAAATTAGCATATTTGTGATTTAATATGCAATTGAAAAATGACCTAATTAAGCTTTCAAGAAACATAAAATAACCTGCAACAAAACGAAATTAAAAAATGTATGTATAAGATTTAATGAAAATGGAGTTACAGAATAAGTCACTTGATAAAATTAGCGTTGATCGGCTATACCAGTTGTTCTATATATATAAAAGAAGAAACTGACTGACTGACTGACTGACTGACTGACTCACTGACATATCAACGCACAGCCCAAACCGCTGGGTCTAGAGACTCCAAATTTGGCACACATGTTCCTTGTGAGGTCTAGGGGTGCACTAAGAAAGGATTTTTCAAAATTCACCCTCTAAGGGGGTGAAACGGGGGTCCGAAGTTTGGATTTTATCAAGTTAAAATACGTCTTCACGCCGCAACTACTGTACCGATTTGGCTAAAATTTGGAATGGAGGTATATTATATCTTGCATTACCATATAGGCTATTTCTCATCCCGAAAAAATTCATGGTTCCCGTGGGATAAGTTAAAAACCGAAATTCACGCGGAAAAAAAAATCTCACGCCGCAAGTACACAAGCGATTTGGATGAAATTTGGAATGGAGATAGATTATATTTTGGGTTAATAAATAGGGTACTTTTCATCCCGGAAAAATCCATGGGTTTTGCAGGAGAAGGGAAAAACCGATAATCACGCGGGAAAAATACTACTTCCCGCCGTAATTACTGAACTAATATGGCTGAAATTTGAAAAAGAGATAGACTATATCCTGGATTAATACGAAGGCTACTTTTCGTCCCGAAAAAAATCATGGTTCCCGTGGGATTAGTAAAAAACCGAAATTCACGCGGAAAAAAATCTTCATGCCGCAAGTGCACAACCGATTTGGCTGGAATTTGGAATGGAGATAGATTATATGCTGGGTTAATAAATAGGGTACTTTTTATCCCAGAAGAATCCATGGTTTTTGCAGGAAAAGTGAAAAACCGATATTCTCGCGAGAAAAATACTTCTTCACGCCGTAATTACTAAACTGATATGGCTGAAATTTGGAACAAACTTAGACTATATCCTGAATTAATACGGAGGCTACTTTTCGTCCCGAAAAAATTCATAGTTCCCGTGGGATTAGTAAAAAAGCCGAAATTCAGGCGGAAAAAAATCTTCATGCCGCAAGTGCACAACCGATTTGGCTGTAATTTGGAATGAAGATAGATTATATCCTGGGTTAATAAATAGGCTACTTTTTATCCCGGAAAAATCCATGGTTTTTGCAGGAAAAAAGAAAAACAGATATTCATACGCAAAAAATACTACTTCACGCCGTATTTACTGAACTGATATGGCTGAAATTCGCAATAAAGATAGATTATATCCTGGATTAATACGAAGGCTACTTTTCATCCCAGAAAAATCCATGGTTTCCGCGGGAAAACTGAAAAATTGATGTTCACGCGCGAAAAGTATTACTTTACGCTGTAATTACTGAACTGAAATGACTAAAATTCGGTAAGGAGATTCGGATTATTACATAGGCTACCATTCATCCCGGAAAATTCCATGGTTGATATAATACGAGTGAAAAGCTGATATTCACGAGGCAAAAATATTCCTTCATGCCATAATTACTGAATTAATTTAGCTGAAATTTGGAAGAGATATATAGATTATCTCCTGGATTAATACATTTACTACTTTTTATCCCGGGAAAATCCATGGTTTCTTTGATAATAGTGAAAAATAGATATCCACGCGGGAAAACATTCCTTCACGCCGTAATTACTGAACAGATTTGCCAGAAATTTGAAATGGAGATAGATTATATCCTAGATTAATAGATATGGTACTGGGAATCCACAATTACTGCGGAAATAGTGAAAACAAATATTTATGCGGGAGATATACCTACTCCTTTACGGCGCAACTGCTGAATTTTTTTGGCTGAAAATTAGAATGAAGACAGATTTCGTCCCAATTTAGCACAAAGGCTACTTTTTATTCCGGAAAATAGATGGTTCCCGTGTGTAGGGAAAACTAAAATTTGCGCGGGCGAAGCTGCGGGTTTCTGCTAGTGTTAGCAATAAATGCGGGCATAATAGGGGAAGCATGCCTGGCAAATTAAAAGTTATTATTTAGTAGATATCGCTTTAGAGTCACTAAGAAGTAATATCTGAATAAAATCCGGAAATATTAGTAATGACTTAAACGCAAAAATAGGTCAACTCAGCGCAATCGTTGTTTTGCGATTAGAGACATAAAAAATAGCTTACGACCTACTCGCAGACCTACCAAAGATACACAGAAAGTTTTATAACAATCGGTCAAGCTGTTTCGGAGGAGTATGGTAGCAAAAATTGGCACGAGAACTTTAAGTCGACGTTGATCGGCTTTGTTATTATCTAACGAAATACTGTAAATTATTTTAATATTCACACAAAATATTTAACAGCCTATTAGAAAAGTAATAATCAATTTAAAACCACTTAAAACAATGAAAAAATCTATAGCAAACAGACGCAAACTGGTCTTTTATATAAAACGTGATTCTATTTATGAAATTCGGTCATGAAAAATGAGAATAGAGCTTTTTCATCGATTCCCAGCCGAGAGTAATTCACTGGTGACCTGACCTAGGTCATCATGTCACTGTAAGCTGAAGTCCTTACACAGAACTGACCCAGTTTCCGCTGCATAGGCTTTGCAATTTCTTTTTTAAAAGCGAACGTGGCCTGAAATCCTGGAAACTTAAAATACCGATGACTAAGGGAAAATGGTAAAATGTTTGATATAGATTATGAATATATCTATGTGGTTAATATTATAATGTTACTCGCTGACACGGAAAACGTTGTTTTGCCATTAGAGATAAAAATAGCTTAAGAAAAATCTACTCTCAGACCTACACAGAACATACACAGACACAACATTCTGTCGCGCCGTTTCGGAAGAGTTTGGTAACAAAAAATGGCACGAGAATTTTACGTGTTAGCTTATTAGATTATCTATCTAACTCTTCAATTGATCACTTTATGCTTATTCGACATAGTAGGTATATATTATCTTAGCAACTTGATATCTCGAACATTTTTGAGTTGGATGTTAGGTATTTACAGTATGTTTTTGGGTGTAGAAATCCTGAAAAAAGTAACAACTTTTTAAAAGACGTAAGAACCTATTCTTAAAACGTCAAATCAAAATTGATAGCATAATTATTCTATCCAGGATTTGCAATAATGAAGATAGAAAACGCTGAGCTTCATACAAGTTAAATGAATTACCATCTCCGATAGAACAAAATAATCTTGATGACATGGTTATTTGGGTCCTAAGTAATTCAACATTAAAAATAGTAATTATCGTTTGAGTATTCATTTTCTCGTAATACAACAAAGAATTGAGGAAAAGGATATGTCTGGTATTATAGGCATCTAGGTGCCATGACTCCGCGCGTCGCATCTTATATCTTGGAGGATGATAGACTCAACCCAAGGTACTTCAAACCAGTCAGTAATTGGCCGGACATCTCGTGCTGCAGGAAACATTGCCGTCCTTTGGTTAGGGAGGCCATGAGTCACTATCGCTTTGATGAGGCATAATGTTTACTCAATCGCTTTGGTTGAAATTTTTAAAGCTTAGGTGTAATTAAGTAGCAGAGGTCTGATCGCTCTCGCAGACGCCAAAGATAACAGTCCCAGACCCCCCTTAATAGCCTGGGACCTTAAGGCTGACCCTGATCTTTCCTGGAATTGGCTTATGCAGAGGCGATCACAACGGGCGCAAGGAAGCCTCCGGTGCGTTCGTATATCCGACGACGAATCCCGAAGGCTTCCAACATGAGTGCTGAGGATGTCCACCGAGGGGGGTTTTAGTAGATAAAAATCCCAAATCGGATATCAGTGATTTTCCCCTCATAATAAAAAAGGTGTAATTAACCTAATCCACTAAATAAGGTTAAATCAAAGAAATAGCTGAAGATTTAATTAATCAACATAAAACGACCTACTTTCTCGTAGATACTATGATAAAACGGCCTAGTTTCTCGTTTTAATAAAATCCTTATTTCATAGAATGAATAGTCAAAAAGAGCGATATTGGTTGAAATTTTATAAGCTTAGGCGTAATTAAGTTATACGCCAAATTAGGTTAAATGAAAGAAGTCGCTGAAGATTCAATTAATCAACATAAAACGACCTAGTTTCTCGTATTATGATTTTTAATAAAATCCTAATCCCACGGAATGAGTAGTCAAAAAGAGCGATAGTAGACGCGGTGTGAAACGTCTAACTTTGGGTGTTCGAGTGTCCAATGAATAAGCAGAATCACCGTAACGGCGCAGAGAACGGCGGTTTAACTGTTAACTACGAGAGTGGTAAAAGCTGCGAACAAAAAGAAATCCTTAAGCTTTCTAACGTGTGTGCATTCTCTCATCACGGGAGATCATATCTTCGCCTAATTTGTCATCATTATGATATCAGCTCGCCATCCCGGCCTCGTTAGCTCGCAGCAGGTTTCATTGTGCCTATATGTAGGTATCTTAATCGTCTATCGTTAGCATTAATCGATACATATTCAAATTACTGTCTCGTTGCACAATCTGATCGTTATTGTTTGCTAAATACGTTGCTAAGTGTAAGCCGAGATTGTGTGAATTCGTAAAAATACTCGATTAGTAGATGTAATTATGATATTACCTACATACTCGTAACGTACCAACGAACTTCGGTTCCGTCAAGCCTCTTAGTTTTGGAAATGAAATGAAATGAATTTTATTTGCAAGAAACATGTACAAGAAACATTGTGAATGTTTTACTATCAAACATTTTCTCAACCAATATTTAATTGTTCAAAATGTTCAGGCTATACAATTTATGAGCCCTTTTATTTTTGCATTACTATTACTTTTGCATTCGGTAGTGGTCATATTTGATATGTATAAAATTAATTTCTACCTTTTTATAGGCAATTGGCAATCAATTGATTGTTGGTAATGGTACCTACATCCAAATACAAAAAGTAAATATATTACTCTTAATACTATAATACTAATACCAAATTGAAATTAGGTTTTTCGTTGTTATCTACTTACATATGTCTGGCATACAGATTTTCTCATAAAAATATAATATTTACAAACATTAGATTACTGCAAGAGTCTACATAAGTTGTTGCGGTACGATTGTGCTCCATCGGAAGACCACGCGTTCGTTAAAACTTCGAACCTACATAGGTACATTCCGTCGGTATTAAATTTAGACGATGAAAAAAATTGGGTGCAATAGTGGGAGGTGGAAGGGCCCGTCCTGCTAGATTTGAATCGGTGCGGCTAACGGTGAGGTCTCGGTTCATTGACTCGTTTCGGACGTTCAATTTTCGCTGGTACTGTTAGATATCTAAGCAATGCCTCCGCAAACGATGCCTCCCGAGGCGGTCTCTCGGATGAATATAATAATCCTGGCCTTGTCTCCGCTTTTGTAAAGATTGAGCTTGGTCTAGAACGGATTTAACCTGATACACAGCTACTATATAAAAATAAGTCGGGTTTTCCTTCCTGACGCTATAACTCCAGAACGCACGAACCGATTTCCACGGTTTTGCATTCGTTGGAAAGGTCTCGGGCTCCGTGAGGTTTATAGCAAAGAAAATTCAGGAAAAATTAAAAAAAAATTAAAAAATGTTACATTAAACGAAGTCATCTGGTGGCGAAACGGAATTCGCCGGGTTTGCTAGTTTTGTATACAAATTAATCAGAAATCGTTAATCAGAAACACAAATCCAGAAGCTTTTTGATGTAAAATTACTCTTAGCCACATTTTAATCCTTTAACAAATATAAAACAGCTGTAGCTAATTTTGTCATTATTAGTAGGTACGGTCACAAAATGACTTTAGCTTGACTTGACGATGAATATCTATGGGTTGATCCTGCATCGTCCAGTTTGACAGTTAACAACCCAGTGAGACTCATTTGAGCTGTGAGGGTTGTTCTGGATTGTTAACTATCAAACTGACAACAAACTAACAAGACGGAGGCAAGAACTAACAAAAGTAGGATTATTACCTCTGTTTTGTAAGTTAACAAGGCAGTGAGGTTTGTTAACTATCAAATAGCCGATAGCTCATAGCAACAATGGAGCGCATCTTGAATCAATACGAGCAGTTGATCGTTCGTAGTAACTGTTACAGACGCGTTTGATACGATAGCTACTCGCAAAGCGTGTCACGAGGGAGTGCCTCGTCCTGTCGCTACCAACTACCAACTCCCAGTTCCTAGAAGGGCGCGGGTAAGACTTGTAGGGTTGTCCATACGTAGGAAAGTTAAAATTAATTGATTGAATCAAAATGAAATTATAATTCTTTGACGTAGACCTTACTTCGAGGCGCATTGAATCAAATCAAATTAGAATGTTTATTCTTTGATATAGGGGCTAAGTGGCTGACTTGTATGAAATGTCAGAACCCAGACTCAACTCGTAGAATAAATAGTTAATTTAAAGTATTTTATCATTTTAAAACCAAACATAATCGGCGATTAGGAAAACAGACTAATACACCTTACACGTACTTATTATCAATAGTAATCATGGACGAATATGCCCTGCCCCCTGTATCCACTAAGAAACTTTTTTATTTTATTGGTGGGAAAATCTGGAAACATGTGAGAGAAACTTTAGTTCTTCCGCTATAATGATTAGAGGTTTATGCCTTCTCGAAATTGCCATCTTCATATAGACAAACCTGTACGGTGTACTTTTAAAACTCCCTACATGTTTGTCCAGGTGTGCTATATTATTGAATGATGTCAACCCTAGATTAGAGAGTGCCAACCTCTAGCCAAAGCATTAGGTAGGTATCACTAGCATCTACGTAGGTAACCTACCTACGTATAAGTGTATACTTTATGTCTCACGCGATATTTTGCGAATGTTCCCACATCTGTAACATGCTCAGGTAAGTCTAGGATTTTATTCGCTAATAAGTCTCGATTAATATATTCTGCCCTTTAGAAATTCGAGCCTCTTAGATTTATTATGTTAATCTCTCAAGTTCTACTTCTAACACTCTAATCGTGGTATCTCTGGAGGCTGGACTCTAAAAAAATATATAAAACCTGAAGAAGAAGGGAAAATATATTTGACTACATTTTATCGAGAGAATCCAATGAAATTGCAGCTATGTTATCATAGATTTGTTTGAAAATATATTGATGTAGGACGTCACTATAGAAACAAATTTCAGCAATTTTTCACTTTTAAGTTCAATTAGGTGAGATGCTAAAAATAATGTTGATTATTTACGTCAGTGTTGACGGTTATTTTCGAGACTCTAACCAAATGAAGAGAGTTATATTCCTTGCATCGTATGTGGGTCAAGAGCCCTTCAGAATGCATATTCATATACCTAATGTATGTACATGCACGTGCTCGCGTTAGTTAAATACAGGAGACAAATCTTTTGCTAACACAGTGAAACACATTATATCTCTCTTCTGACAATAACGGTCCAGCTCTAGCTATATAATTATGGCATATTGCGAAATGATACCTGATATGAAAATGGAGAGAAATAAAAAAAAATGTAAAATGATCGCTTAAGTCTCAAGTGACTTCCGCGCAATCTTCTTCTTCTTTCTTCTTTCATTACGCGTGAAGTAGTCAAGGCGGGTCCTCGTCGGATCACTCCAGTCCTTGGGGCCTGAGTGACGTATCAAGTATGACTGATAATTCTCATACGTTTTTAATTCTCTCCATTCCATTCCACGTAAGATATCTCAATAAACATAGCTTTCTACTAGATATTATCGATTTAGCTGCAGAATAATGGTCTCACAATTCCAGATAAGTAGATAGAAGAATATACGAACGTAGAACGAAAGTAAAACCACAAAATTTCCTGGCTCCAAATTCCAATACTTATCATATTAAAAGAATTCCTTTAGTAATTAATGTATTGTGAATTAATTATTGTCAACGAATTACTTAATCGCCTATTAATTTCGCTACATCTGATATTCCGGTTACTATTAATTTACTGCCATTAATTTTGGCATTAGCTAAAATATTTGTTAGTGTTTTTTGAGGAAAAGGGTGCTCCGTGATAATAATTAGGTACTACTTACTAAACATTATGTACACACTAAGGCATACTGTATCCCCGGAAAACCCACGACTCCCGCGGAATTTTTGGAGATTCGGAATTCAAAAGAACGGAGTTGCCTGCTAAATCTAGTAATTGTAGGTAAATTTTGACCTGTGTAATTTAAAGGTTAACACCAGCAATATGGAACTCTACTACTAAAAACATAGGTTTAATTCGTAAGTAGGTACCTATGTATATGTATATGTATGTAGGTATGTTACCTATGTATTAAATCGAGGTGGCTTTTTCATTGTAATGTATATAGCCAAGCCTTTAATATCTCAGCTATTAAACCAACTGAATTATTAATTCAACCAAGCTAGCTAGTAGTAATAGGTATTGAGATAATTTATCAACTGCTATTAATTTAAGTGATTTATTCGCAGGTCATTCGGGTCAAGCATCAAGTTATGTCCTGGTATACATTTACAATATTCTGTAAGATTTGCTGTGTATGCCAATATTCTTAATCTTCAGTTCTTGGTTTGACATCAGTATCAGCAACTTGTTTCTGTCCCAATGCTGGGCATGGGTCTTCTTTCAGAAAGACGGCCCAATGGCGTAGCGGAAGCTGTCCTGCCGTCTGCGTCGGAGGCCGTGGGTTCGATTCCCACAACTGGTCAAAATATTTGTGTGATGAGCGTGAGTGTTTTTCTATACATAATGTATTGGAAAACAAGTATATAAATATATGTGATGACCATGTATTCAGACTACAAGAATACAAAATTTTTTACCGCAGTAAGGATTTTTTCTTTTTATGACCTTTAAAAGTGAGCGAATTATTTCCAGTTGGACCTTCTAGCTATATTTAGGAGTGTTCGAGTACAGTGCCCATTTGTGGCTCCTTGACACGGACTATGTAGATAAGTTGAGGAAAAAATGTTAGAAACAAGTTCATTAGGGTATCACAGGGCAGGCAAAATGGCGGACGACGCGCTCGCTCAGGCGCGCCCGAGTGGTTGAAACTTAGAACAAGGGCTGCCTATTCCGCGCTACATTTCTAAATGATGCTTAAACCTCTTTAGTTTGTCTAAAATACTCGCTCTCACTTTAAATGTACCTACGGTTTTATCCTCTTAGATCCACCTTCGCGAAAGGGGAATCAATATTTACATTTTTAACCCGAGAATCAACGTCCGGGTTAGTGTGTTAACTCAGAGTTATCACGCTAAGCAAGAGTAAATTTTCAAATTTTTCCAATGAAAGACGTTGACTCTATGGTTAAAAATGTAAATATTTAATCCCCGTTTAATCTACCTCCACTTGCGTCAGCCCGGGTTAGTGAGGTAACTCAGAGTTAGCACGCTAACTCAGAGTAAATTGTCAAAATTGTCCAATGAGAGACGTTGACTCTAGGGTTAAAAATGTAAATATTTAACCCTCGTTTTGCGCAAGAGGACCAGAAGGTTAGCGTGTTAACTCTGAGTTAACACGCTAGCGCGGGTTGGCGCAAGTGTCGCTGCTAAAATACTTCCGTTTATCACGTGAGGAATCGTAGGTCCACTAGTGTTAGAACTCTCCTTGCAGAGTTCGCACAGATAGGTACATACCCGGATAGGCTTAGTCCTTCTAAGTGCACACCTGCTTTTCGAATTTGGCGGTAGATTTTTGACTTTTTATAAGCGCCCATAAATCAGGCGTATGTAAAAATTAAAAAAAAAATCCCGATGCAGCTAGACAGGGCGTTTTAAAGCCTAGTTGACGTCGTACAAAAGACGTCATTGATTGTTGTAATAAATTGGAAAAGTTCGGCACGTGACAACCCTACTGCGGAATCAGCATTGCGTAAGCACGGCGCCGATTTCTAGCTGGGCTCCCACGCCGCAAGGTCAGGCTTCAGGACTCCCACTTGCCATTCGTAACCAGCGTCGACTTGATCATCATAAGCTACTTATTCATCGCACCTTCCCACTATCAACCCAAACTACTACAAAACAAAACATAAATGGCTTCCAAATACTTATTGAATGGGAGCAAGTGTAATTTTGCAGAAATCTATAATTACAGATTAAATTGTTTTGCTATAATCCGCTACTTGAAAATAGTCTGTAAGGTTCACAATATGGAGTTCTATAATTTCACATTGTGAAATCAACATCTCCTGAGGATGTCCCGGTGCACTATTCCGGTCAATTTTGTTGGTTACACTGGAATTGGGTCATAAACTAAAAGCTTTCAAGCTCTTAGATAGGTACATGCTGTTTATCTTGTAAACTGCTACAATATGTTAAGTGCAAGCTCGTACTGATAAAGGATTGTACAAATGTTACAGTATTCTTCAATAAATATAAATCTGCGCACTAGCAACCACCATCAGCTGTAAGACCTTGGGAGGCACGACTGCCTAGGTACAGTCAGAGTTAAAAATGCATGCATAGGTACTTTAAAAGCTTAAACCGTATTACCGTAACAAACTATCAACAACAGCGTTAAATAGGTTAAATTTTCTATTTTATTTTTTATGTATTATCATATTATTGTATACTGAGTGGCCGAGTGCGTGTAAATTGTTATATTTGCAAATTTACATGCAGTTTTGACCCGACCGTACCTACCTCAAGCTAAGTACATTCGCATACAGAGTAAATCTACGTTTTACCGGAGGTTTTATGAAGGTTATGGAACTTGTTTATGTGTGCAGTGACATTGTTTTAATTATATAGGGTTGCTCCAAGTTCAAGTCCGTGTTTTTCCGTAATTTTTTCCACACCACATTTAACATTTTTTCATTTTTACACAATGAATAAGAATTCAAACTTTAGCTGACTAAAAGCTCGTATTACGGTAAACTGGAGATCAAATTAACCTTGATTAGAGAAAAGCTTTATAGGTACTTACTTTGAAGACAGTCTGTGCGAAAAACCTTGAAATACAATGATGAATTGAGTTCATATTCTACGCATTTTCCTAACTTTATTTCAACTCTGCCGAGTGCTTTGAGTGTTAAAACTTTTTCAAGAATATACTAATGTTGTAGGTGTAATATCTACCTAATATATAGGTAACGCCTACGCCGGCCGTCCGCGCCGCCGTAGCGTGTTACAGTCCCAAATCGATAGCAATCATTTGTTAAATAACTTTCTGTCGGTAGGTACCTACTCTTAAGTGATTGAATTCCTATATTTTAAGTATTTCCTTATAAAACGAAACCGGTATCCTATTACTAACACTTCGCTGTCCATCCGTCTGTACGTCTGTCACCATCCGTCTGCCCGGCTGTATTTCTGGAACCGTGATAGTTACATGCCCGTATTCACCAGCACTTTATGAAACGTTAAGCCGATAGGTGACAGTTTTCACTTACATTAACTGTCAAGCTTAGGTGTCTCTTAAACTGTTGGTGAAAACGAGCATTAGGTACTGTCGCCTAAGGGCTGAGATGTTTTTTAAAAATTTGGTGAAAACGAGCAATAGACCCTTGAAATTTTCACAGATGATATATTTCTTATGCCGCTGCTTGACACAATTTTTGCGATTTATAAACCTAAATGTAATAATATCTCATTTATTGTTTAGCAATGTCGGGCTATCGTTATTGAGGAAGAGATATAGACGTCTTGGAAATACTGTTTCTATTGTAACTTGAAAATAATTTATCGCAGACATAAAAATATGAAGCTTCAAAACATAGGTCTGATTGTGAAGAGGTAATGTCTATAAATGAATAAGTAAACAGGAAACTGGCCGAGTGAATCCACCGCGATATAGCGGTAACGTTGCGTTCTCAGAGCCTCCGGCGGCGGAACAGGCAAAAAAAGACCCATCAGACGGCAACGTTAGAAAAAACTGTGCTCCTTTTCTCCCACTTTTCCACGCCAAGTGAGAGGCTGTGTGAAAAGCGAATAGAATAGGGTTCACTTCAGTACAAAAATGTTCAAGAACATCATCATTATAATTGCCGATATACATACTATACCTTCAAATATAGCTTACAGTTTATTATAAAGTACAGTAGTTACAGTTCATTATAAATTAGGACGGTATCCGAAACATTCTATAAAATTGTGGTGTGTTGTTATAAGACGTAAGATGAAAGTTCATGTAAGAGTTTCAATAATAAGTTTAGGTACTTGAAGATATTTTGATGAGATTAATTTAATTTAATAGCGTTACTTGATAACCCCAGCTATCAGCAGGATATGGTTGACTCTAGAAACAAAACAATTGAAGCGGGATAACCTATCTTGTAATTCATAATGTGTTTTTTTACGGACAAGGTATTCACCCAGAATTCAAAGTTTAAAAAGACATTTAAAGTTTAAAGTTTTGGTTGCATTTTAAAGTTTCAGTAAATAATGACTATTTAGAATATTTTAATACCCGATTCGTTCACTTCGGCCTTTACTGGGGCAAGCTAGTAACTTACGCGCGAAAATTTAAATTTTATTTAGTTTTTCGCTAATAGTGGGCTAATTATTACACCGTAGGTTTATGACAATGAGTTTTGCATCTACATGTTTTTGCTCAACTATAGCTCTAAATCTGGGAAACTGCAAAAAATTATCTTTGGGGAACCAATATACCTATATATATACCCTCGAAAATTCCCACTCACCTCGGGTGGGAATTTTCGAGCAAAGTTTCTATTAAAAATATCATGTAGATGCATAAATATTATGCCCGCAAAATTTCATTCAATGCCATAAACCTACAAATTACAATGTGCAGTTAGTGAAAAACTAAGTAAGATTAACTTAGATCCTTGAACTTTTTTGACGTGATATCGTATTTTTTTATTGTATGACAATTTTCTGTCACTTTTACCAAAGGTAAGGTAGACCTGTTTATGCAACACCTTTATCTGTTTGTCTGTCTAGCGTGTCATAGAGAGGGTCACCGAGGTTTTTTGATAGGCGCTTCGGACGTAGATCGTCGCGCGGGCACGTGAGAATGAACGGCCGGAGCGGGACAACAATAACGAATGTTTACGTGTTAGACAGGGACGGCGAATATGAAATTAGGGTGGTTCCACGTGAGTTCAACGACCCCTCGCGGACACGCGTCGTAGGTGATTTTTATAATTTAGATTTTGGGATAAATGTCCATCTGTAGCCTGACGACCGGACAAAGGGTACACCACCGCCGCCGATTTAGTATTGATAGCAGGTTATTTGAAAGAAATGAAGATTTTGATTAGAAGAACATTACAATGGGCATTCAATTTTTGAAGAATCTTAGCCATAGTGTACATATTATTATGCAAAATAAGTTCGGTCGGTATTAAAATAATGTATAAAAGTCTCATATTAATCACAGTGTTTGTGACTACTCCGAAACGGTTCGACCGATTTTTGTTTTTAATTTTTTGTGTAGGTACTCGTTTAAGCAGTAGGTTTGAACTTTGATTGATAGGACTTTAATTAATTTTCATACCCCTAACTAAGAAATAATTTATAAGTAGGTACATAGGTACATAGGTATAGGTAGTAGGCCATGGGGCAAAAACACGTTGGCCATAGTTAATATATATATTATATCTATTACAAAATGCCCGAGAAACGCGTAGGCAGATACATTCTACGGTGGCTCTAACGTAGATATACACTAAACAGTAGACACCCTATATATATATAGTATAATCGGCCAAGTGCGAGCCGCACTCGCGCACGAGCGGTTCCGTGCCATTATTATCTATGTGAGGTGACCTCGATGCAGAAGTAGAGTAATAATGGGTCTGGATCATCGACCAAAAACGAGCCTTTAATATTTTGTTAAATATTTTAGTATTTGTTGTTATAGCGGCAACAGAAAATACATTATCTGTGAAAATTTCAAGTGTGTAACGTCTATTACAAAATGCCAGAGACCGTAACTATTACGGTTCAAGAGATACAGCCTGGTGACAGACGAATGGACGGCGAAGTCTCAGTATAGTGTCGCATATTTTACCATTTGCCTACAGAACCGGTTCAAGAGATACAGCCTGGTGACAGACGAACGGACGGCGAAGTCTCAGTATAGGGTCGCGTATTTTACCATTTGCCTACAGTCTACAGAACCCTAAAAAGTTCAGCCAAACCCAGATGTATCAGCGAGTCAGCTTACATAATGATTTGGTAATCGAGTTCCACAAACGTCCATTGTATGATAATCGTGACCTTCACGTAGAGGTACTTTATCCAACCCCAGATATACTGAATAATATCTACTTATTCATCACTATTAGTTATGAATGCTTGTTTAAAATATAACGGTTAGATGATAATAAGACGTGTCATGTAAAAAGAGTGTTGCCAGGTGAGCTTCGATATTCAAAACGTGAGTCATATTGTGTGATAGTCAACGGCGGTGGAGAGCCCACTAAAATGGAAGTCAATTCCTAGGTGCAATTTCTGGTGTTTTAGCGTGTGTGTTTTAGAAGTGAGCTGGCTATGTGAATCCTTATCTCTGGTCAATATTCAAAAAAATCAAAATTTCTTTATTTCACACTCCGGCTGAGTTAACAGAATAATAAATATGGCGGCTTTTAATAAAATTTGTTTCACATTTTTATAATTCTTAATAAAAAGTAACTGAAATTGAAAATTATGTATTAGCGGTGTGTTTTTGCTGGTAAGTTGGTAACTAGCCACAGTCGAAGTCTCCCCCAGACTAGACCTGAGCCAAATTAGAAATGATTAAATTATTAAGTTGGATAATAATTTCCTTTTTTACTTTTTTGTTTAATTCAGATTTTTACTGTTTAGTTGTTTGTTTTTCATTATAATAGGTAAAATATAATAGTTTTATAACTCATAACATAAATAACAACTTACACTTCACTTTACTTAAACGGAAACTTCATATTATACCCTTACAAATAAAATAATTGCACAATGGATAATTTACAAGCTTTCTTTGACCAAATGAAAATTGAAATGGCCAACCAGACCAAAGATATAATGTCGAAACTTGACGAGAAATTAATTCCATTTACACAGGATATAGAGAAGCTGAAGCTTGAAAACCAACATTTAAAAGAAAAATTAGCCCACCTGGAAAAATCTAACAGAGCAAACAACATTATCATCTACAAGCTCAAAGAAACTGAAGAATCTTCGACTGATCTAATGGAATTAACTATTAAAAAGCTTAAAACAGATCTTAACATCCCCCTAGAAAGCTCGGACATAAACACTATCAGGCGCATTGGCAAGAAAGATGGCAAAGATGGGAAAATAAGACCAGTATTAGTAGCATTTCTAAACAACTGGAAGAAAAATGAAATACTGAAGCATAAGAGGAAACTAAAAGAAATACATATCTCAGAAGATTATCCGAAAGATATACTGGATAAAAGGAGAGAATTGCAGGCCGCACTGAAAGAGGAGAGAAACAAGGGGAACTATGCAGTTATTAGGTACGACAGACTTATTGTAAAAGAAGGTTTCCCTGGAAAAGATAAACGTAAAAGAACTTCTCCATCGTCACCAGATGTTACTGCAGAACAACCTCGTAAACAGCACTTCCCATCAACATCAAAATCAAACAGAATTAATGCTTTTGATGTTATGAGAGGACGAAGCAACTCTCTATCCAAATGCACACCGTCATCAGAGCACAAGTTGTAGGATAAAGCCATCAGCCACCGGAGCAGTAAACAAAATAAAATTGAACCACAAGCTACATTCCCCAAGCCGACTGGTCATCGTGGGGAATTAGACCATCACCCCCCACCTAACAACCATAGAACCAACTCGAGAATACAACGCCAGAACACTTTAAAAATCTGCACATTAAACGTCAGATCTTTATCTTCTGTCGAGAGATATTTACAATTGACATTCGCACTTGAAAAGATTAGCTGTGACATAATAGGTCTTTCAGAAGTTAAAAGAATGGGCAACACCATAGAAGAATACGATGACTTTATTTTATGCTATATTGGACAAACAAAAGGACAACACGGAGTAGGATTCCTAATTAAAAAACAGTATAAACACAACATAATGAATTTCATCGGAATTTCAGAAAGGGTAGCATTACTGCAACTGAAATTCGAAAAACTTGATGTTACTCTAATCCAAGTATATGCCCCTACTGAAAGCTCGAACGACGACGAAGTTCAAGCATTCTACAAAGACTTAACAGAAGCTCTATCTGAAACTGACAACAAAGTGATCGTAATGGGCGACTTTAACGCAAAAATAGGATGCCCAAAAAGAGAAGAAAATTTAATAATGGGAAGGTATGGTGTCGGTGATAGAAACGAAAGAGGTGTGAGATTAATACAATTCGCGTTAGAAAATAAACTATCAATTGTTAATACTTTTTTCAAAAAGAAAGAACGCCAGAAATGGACATGGCTATCACCCGATCAAAAAACAAAGAATGAAATCGATTTCATTTTGACAAATTACCTAAAAGCTATAACAAACTTTGAAGTTATTCACAATTTAAATTTTGCTACAGATCACAGACTACTGAGAGCTACCTTTTCCGTCCAGCACACAAAAAGGAGCAGGAAAACATTCAGGATACAACCCAAAATACCGAAAACAGAAAACGAAATTAAAAACTATACAGAACTGTTAAAAAATCAAATGGAAAACCAAATTTTACCCATAAATGTCCAAAATTACTGCAATATAATAGAAAAGATAATAACAGAAAGCCTTAATGCAAAAAGTGTGACTCTCAAAGGGCATAAAATACTAAGCCACCAGACGATACAACTTATAAAGGAACGTAAAAAATTAATCTTAGTGAAGAACAAAAACAAAGCGCTAAAACAAGAACTTAGCGAGTTATTCAAGAAAACGAATAAATCAATCAGACAAGATTACATTAAGCACAGACATAACATAATATCTACAAACCTGACGAAATTCAGAAGCACTAAAAGAGCATTAAAACAACTTAAACTCCACAAAACGTGGATACAAAAACTCGAGCGAAACGGACAGGGAACAAAAACTAGAAAAGATATAATAGATCACGCAACAATTTTTTACAAAGATCTTTACAAAAAAAGAGATGACGATAACAGCTTTGAAGCGCCGTCACCTGACAAGTACCCATTAACTACTGACTTAATAAAACCAGTTGACGAGATAGAGGTATATGAGCATTTAAAACAACTGAAAAACGAAAAATCACCAGGTCCGGATGGTTTAGCCAACGAAGCTTTAAAACTAGGTGCACCAATACTACTTCAGTACTTGACACGGTTATTTAATATGGTCATAGAAACAGAAGAAATACCCAAACAATGGTGCACATCAGATATCATTCTATTATATAAAAAAGGTAACCCGTTAGATATTGGAAACTATAGACCTATCAGCTTACTGTCCAGCACATATAAACTTTTCTCGTCTATAATACTGAAGAGAATATCTCACAAAATAGATGACTCACAGCCTACTGAGCAAGCCGGTTTCCGTTCAAGTTTCAGTACTTCTGATCATATACAATCTTTGGAACAAGTGATTGAGAAATACAAAGAATTTAATAAACCTCTGTACTTAGGCTTCGTTGACTATAGTAAAGCCTTCGACAGTATCAGCCACAATTCGATCTGGAAAGCATTAAAAGCTTTCAACGTAGAAGAAAAGTATATCAACATTATCAGAAATATATATTCAAATAGTACAAGCACGGTTAAACTGGAGTCGAGGGGCAATCAGATAAAAATCGAAAGAGGAGTTAGGCAAGGAGACCCTCTGTCACCAAAGTTATTCATCGCTGTGCTAGAGAACATTTTTCGCGAACTTAACTGGACAAGCAAAGGCATCAAGATAGGTGGACACTATCTAAGCCATCTTAGATTCGCTGACGACATCGTGCTGTTAGCCGAAACTCCAAAAGATTTAGAAGAATTAATTTACCATCTTGACAAAGAAAGTTCCAAAGTAGGTTTAAAAATGAACATGACGAAAACTAAAGCAATGACCAACAGCAACCAGACGCCAATTATTATAAACGACAACAAACTAGATTATGTGGAACACTACGTTTACCTGGGAAAACAAGTATCATTCCTGAAGTCAAGCAACGAAGAGGAAGTAGAAAGAAGAATCAACCTGACCTGGAAGAAGTTTTGGGCACTAAAAGAAATCCTTAAGGGAAACTATTCTTTAAACTTGAAAAAGATCGTACTTGATACTTGCCTATTACCAAGCTTGTTATATGGATGCCAGACCTGGGTTTTCACGAACAAAATAAAACTTAGAATTAGAACAACCCAAAGAGCAATGGAACGCAGTATATTAAATATTAGAAAAATTCACAAAGTAAAAAGCTCTAACATCAGGCAAAAAACTAAAGTAACTGACGCACTTAAAAAGGCTCTTTCACTAAAGTGGCAATGGGCTGGCCACATCTCACGGTACACGGACAAACGGTGGACCATACAAACCACACGGTGGAGAGGACCAGTCGGTGGAAAGAGGAATGTGGGAAGACCAAATAAACGGTGGGCTGATGAAATTATCAAGAGGGCAGGGATACATTGGATGGAGAAAGCAAAAGACCGAGAGCAATGGAAGAGAATGGGGGAGGCCTTTACCCGGGAAGGGGCCCTTATCTCATAACCCAGAAAGTGAAACACAAATAAGCTTACTCCCATACTAACATAGATATTAAGTTAAAATTGTTACTAATCCAACTACTAACAATATCTACTCTAACACTAACATACTAACGTAGAAATAAGTCAACAATGTTACTAAACCAAAAACTAACAAACCGAATGTAACTAAGGAGATTTGGGAAATAAAAAGGCTTTTTATTTTATTTATTTTATTTATAAATTATTAAGTGGCCCGTGGCGGGAATCGAACCTCAAACCCGAACGCGCGCCACTGCTTCAGGGAGGTCGTCAAGAACATGCGAAAATCGTTACATATTAGCAAACGCTATTTTATGATTACTTTCATGATTTCTACCCCGCGATCCGCCCGCACTCATGCCCTTGTAATCTGCAGTGCTATTCTACAAAATGTCCATCTCTGAAACAACTGCCAGACAGCTGCCAAGCCGAAGATGGCATGCAAAATTGTACTCTATTACAACTGACAAATTCATAGATGCAGAGATGTACGCTCGTCGCTGTTTTGCAGAATAGCACGGCTGTAAAAATTATCTCTGCCCACGGTAAGTGTTCTTTTTGCGAGACTCGATCCACACAGTCATCACTCATCACTGGCCTGATAATACCTAATTGCGCAATACAAATCGCTGCGTGTGCATTAACGCATAAACTGACTCAATTCGTGTCGATGGATGTGCAAAAAAATTGGTCAAGTGCGAGTCGGGCTCGCGCACTGACAAGATCTATTCTCAATATAGAATTAAACACACAATTCAAAAACGAGCAAAAAATCACGCTTGTTGTATTTAATATTTTTATTTTATTTTAATTTAACTATTTATTTTTAAAATGAATATTACCTGTACTTAACTAAAAATTCTGTAAATATTTTAAGCGTCTACATGTCACTATTATCAGTATAGAGCAAAAACAAGAAAAAAAAGACGTTTGTTGTAAAGGAGACATCCCATCAAATATTTGTTTATTTAATTTTTAGTATTAGTTGTTATAGAAACAGAAATACATCATTCTGTAAAATTTTTTAAATCTCTAAAGAACACGAGTTCAAGAGATAAAGCCGGGTGACAGACAGACGAACGAACGGCCGGACGGCGAAGTATTACCCTTTGGGTACGTAACCCTAAAACAAAATAATGCCTATTTCTTATGCCTAATTCAAACCAAATGTTCCTGCCTTCGATACGGAGCGGATCAGCTGGGCATTATGGAGTTCAATTATTGCAGTTTTAACAATTTTTCGCTGGATTAACGTCATTGCTCTTTTGCGATAGGTAGCAACAGACTTTAGTCTTTTCAAAAGGGGTCTTGCGCTCGCCACTTTTGAGATTTTTGTAGGTACCTATAGTCCGCAAAAATGGAAATTCGAGAGATTATTAATTTTCTGAAGTAGCTAGTTAAGAGATGCGTACCTAACGTATGTTGTATCATATATTATGTTGATTAAAAAGATGGATTATTGACTATTGTGTTCGAAGAATTGATATCTGCTCTAGACAGGGCGAACCGCGCGAAAAAATGTCGCCAGTTTATCGGTGTCATTAGTACTAACAGTATAAGGCAACGCGGTAGTTCACTCAGCGGCCACCTATAGTATTTTGACAGTTGGCGCTACTGTTTGCTTGTATGAAAATGGCTTACGTAGGTAAATCGTTCGGATGCCCATAATATCTTGAGGTTAGTAATCAGTGCTTAGAAGTGACTTGCCTTCCAAGGATCTTTGAGTTCTATAAGAGTCTCTCTTACTTTGATTTCTACAAAAACAGTTTAAAAATTAATCTATAATAAGAATTTAAAATTGGGTTTGAAATTTTCTGTGTATGTTCGGTAAGTCTGAGAGTAGGTCTTACCTAGGTCGTAAGCTATGTTTTATATCCCTTTGCCGGGTCAGCTAGTGTTATTTATAAAATAAGTAACTACTAAAATAATTTAAATATCGTCGGTCAAGGCCATCGTGCGCTCGTGAGTCGTGACAAAGCGTCGAATGTGCTCATTTTCGTGAGAAACGGAAATAGTCAAAAATCTTCGCTCCTCGAAAGCCTCTTGAATTCCACCTTTCTCCCGCGCCGCGGCGGCGGCCATCGCCTCGGATAGTTTGGGAGCATAGCCTTGTTGCGCAACGCTGCCCCCACGTGCATCCGAGAGGCGCACTCAGCGGAGTTCAAGTCCGACGATATACAAAACATGAGACATAACACTCACATACCGAACAACTATCTTAGAAAGGCGGCGCGAATGTGTCAACTGTCAGGGCGCGTTTGCGAACTTAGTTTTAAGGGGTGTCTGACCAAGTAGACCTCGCAATTTTATTTAGTTTTTTTTCAAATAGTAGAACTAAGTATTACATTAATTACAACATACTGTACCTAAAACAATTATTTCAACGCACAGAATGAACCGTGGACTGCGCACTGAACCGACGCATCAATATTGAAACAACTCAAAAGATATCTACAACATGCCTACAGAGGATTCTTAAGAAATTCGGTCACTAGTCGAAGTATTAGTCGAAAGGAAGGTAGCATGGAGATTGGAGAAGATTGTTATCACCGGCAAAGTGGAAGAAAAGAAACCTCGAGGACGAAGCTCGATGCGTTGATCGGATCAAATCTACACCGCACTCGACTCGAAAGTCCACGGCGCACTGCATGTCACAACAAACAGTGCAACATGGCGTGTCATCATCTGGAAGAAAATCATCAGTGGAAGTCATTAATGAGGAACATGACACAAAGAGAGACCGTCAAGAAAACGACGTGAAAAAACCTGCACGTTTGACAGAGTCAGGCTGCTGTGATTTAAAAGAATGAAATGTCATTTTCAGCTGTTCACAAGGAGCTGTTACTGTTTGTGTATGTCTTCGGTTGCGTGTACCAGTGTCCGTGGTCTGAACCGTTATTTTTCCTACTTCACAACAAGTATTACAGCGTCATTCATATCGTAAAAGTAGGAATGTTTAATTAGAGAAAGGGCGCCCACCATGTGTGAGATTTGAGAGGTTGTTGCATTATTGCAAAGGCGCACCAAAGGGCACACTAAATTATCTTAATGAAATATGCAACTATTTTGTAGTTTTAGTATTATTACCTTACTCAGCGTCTGGTAGTTAAAACATATCATAAGTACTCATACTTTAGCGTATCTTGGTAACTAGCTTCTCTTTCAACGGAAAATAAAAACCATTAGTTTTTCACTTAATTTCTTATTAACTGTTTTTAGTTAATACTTCATCTGTGGTAAAGGAATGAAAAGTTACATAAAATATAATCTAAATATAGGTCTTATATAATCACTAAACTTTTGCCCGATGCCGAAAAATTAGGTAGCCTATAATAGACATCTGTTAATCCTGATTGTCAGGCAGTGCCTTAGATGAAGAGTGAGATCTATGAAATAGTCGAATAAGTATATTATTGAGGAACCAAAAACCGACGAAACCTGCGTACGTTGCGTCGTAAGTACTTACAATCTACTTACATCTCTTTAAAAGAAAAAAAGTCATGGAAGTAATTTTCGTTAAAAAATAACATTTTGCCCGCTCTTATAAAGGTCAGAACTCGCTGTGAGGTGATAAAAAAAATCGTTTTCGCCACCCTGTAGCACGGTGCGCGGGCGCAGGCGGACACCGAGAGGCCCGACGGGTGAGCGCCGCGCCTGCGCAGAGCCCTCTCCCCCCCGCCCCGCCGCGCCCGCGCCGCGCCACGTCCACCCCCGCGAGACGCACGTGGGAAAATTTGTACTGTAAAGGATTGCACACATGAAACAAATATTATGAGGATAGGTTATGTAGTGAAAAACTGTACGTAACCAGCTTCATAGTTCAAACCAAGTAAAATCACTCTA
The DNA here is from genome assembly GCA_963855885.1 of Coenonympha glycerion. Classification (NCBI taxonomy): domain Eukaryota; kingdom Metazoa; phylum Arthropoda; class Insecta; order Lepidoptera; family Nymphalidae; genus Coenonympha; species Coenonympha glycerion. The sequence continues at coordinate 11,993,685 of OY979630.1, read as the reverse complement.
AGGAAAATGTGAAGATATCTTGTTAATTTGAGATTTCCTTTGGCGTTACCTAGTTACCTTTGCCTAGTAAACTGTATAAGTAGATATAATTAACTTTGGGAAACGATTTATTAATTACTTATTCTATTTCAGCCGCCTAAAATTTTCCACCGATTTTCCGATTCAAAATTTAGGACCATAAATCATAATAACTATGTTTGTGACCAAGATCCTTGGTGAAGAACTGTACATAGCCAACTTTATGTAGCAAGTCAAGTAAAATCACCCTAAGGAAAATGTGATAAGCTTCACAACTCGACTTTCCCTACTCGGCCGTTAAAGTACCTCCTAAACAAGAAACGATATTTTCTTTTAGCCGCCTTTAGAGGCATTTTCATTAATTAGGTAGGTAGATAGATATCGATATAGGTAAGGACTGAACTGAAGAAGCCCTGACCCCTGGGGCTACTTAATCGCAGTTAGTGTGGGAAGCGCTTTGCACTTAGGTCAATTTACACCGCGGCGGAATGGAATAGAATGGAAACGTCAATCCATTCCTCATGACGCGATATTTCGCTGAAATGCTCGAGTATTCCAGCGAATTGTCTCGTAAACAATTGGCACCGCACTGCTGTGACCACAGAAAACATAGGTAATAATTTTTTCTGTGGCTGTGACCGTCCCAACCGACTCCCCGTTCGCGCCAATTCCCGCGGATTCCACAGATGGCACCGACAGTAGCTAGTGGAATTCTGGAGAATACGCGAGGATTCCCCGAAAGACGCGCGACCATTTTTTTGCTCTTTTTTAATTTGTATGTTGTACAATTGACATAAAGTTCATTACGTTATGTACAATTTCGTTGCAATAATCCATTCCGCGGCGGTGTAAATTGACCCTTAGTCGCTGCGCGCTGGCCCCAAGAAAATGATGGCGCATAACAATTGATTTGCATGCTTCTGTGTTGCTATCTCGAGATGGTAATTTCTTGGAGTCCTCGTCCTTGACTAGTCATTTCATTACAATATGCAATTTATGGACAAGTGGTTCATCTACTTTAGTTAGATATTACTATTTTTGATTATTTTTAATAGTTTTACTGGAAACATAGATTGGCATCACAATATTAGGGTTCACAATATTAACATCATAATATTATTGGTATCACAATAGGAGTTCTCGTCCTTGACTTGTCTTTTCATTACAATATGCAATTTACGGACAGGTGTTTCATCTACTTTAGTTAGATATTACTATTTTTGATTATTTTTAATAGTTTTACTGGAAACATAGATTGGCATCACAATATTAGGGTTCACAATATTAGCATCATAATATTATTGGTATCACAATAGGAGTTCTCGTCCTTGACTTGTCTTTTCATTACAATATGCAATTTATGGACAGGTGGTTCATCTGCTTTAGTTAGATATTACTATTTTTGATTATTTTTAATAGTTTTACTGGAAACATAGATTGGCATCACAATATTAGGGTTCACAATATTAGCATCATAATAGGAGTTCTCGTCCTTGACTTGTCTTTTCATTACAATATGCAATTTATGGACAGGTGGTTCATCTGCTTTAGTTAGATATTACTATTTTTGATTATTTTTAATAGTTTTACTGGAAACATAGATTGGCATCACAATATTAGGGTTCACAATATTAGCATCATAATATTATTGTTATCACAATAGGAGTTCTCGTCCTTGACTTGTCTTTTCATTACAATATGCAATTTACGGACAGGTGTTTCATCTACTTTAGTTAGATATTACTAATTTTTTTTTTAAGTTTTACTGGAAACATTGCCATCACAATATTAGGGAAGAGTTCTTTATTTTACATGGATGGATGGATAAGTTATCCAATAGGTACCTACTTAATACTTATCTATTTTAGGTCAAGTGCGAGTCAGGCGCGTGCACCGAGGGATTTGCATTTAGTAAGTAGGTACCTGCCTTAGTCAAGAACATAAAAGCTTAAAGTATATTTCTCCTCCATAAAATTTGACCCCACCAAGAAAAATTTTTTTTTTTAACTAAGTAACAACTTTCGAATTTTTCCTTCATCTACATTGTGCTACGAAGCCTTGTTTCTTGCCAAATTTCATGATTCTTCGACCCCGCCAACGTTATAAAATCCTCATACGTTTTGAGTTTTTGAAAATAGTCGTACATAAATTATGTTTGTGTTCAGTCCAATGTCGTTTGATTTCTGATTTGATAGACCTTAATTTCTAAAGATATTTAAGGTGGAATGACGGACATCAAAGTGATCTAGTAAGGGTTCCGTTTTTCTTGTTTGAGGTACGGAACCCAAAAATGGCAGCGAGGAGTCACCAATACTTATTTGCATACTTGCTGGCTCGCCTTGACTCCTGTACAACTTCAGTATTTAAAAATCAATTTTATATAATGCTCTTCAATTTTGAAAAGGTACGAATAAAAACTGTTCTCGTCTGTAAAATGTTTGGAAAACGCGCGCCGACGCAATAATTGGTTTAGTTATTGTTACTTCCAAAGTTCCAATACCGATACTGATAAATCTATAAACATCAGCTCTTTATTTTCCTTCTAGAGTAGTTTCCTGACAAAAGTGATAACAATGAAGATTTGAAACTGCGATACTTATATGATTTTGTTTCCATAACAGCCTTGAGTTTTTCATAGTTTAGTTTTGTAGTGTAGTAGTGTATTTGTTTTTTTTTTTAGTTTTATAGTGTGTTTGCACAGTATTTTTTTTTATATTTTGTCCTACAAATCTAAAAAATAAATAAAAATCTGTTTATAAAAAGTACAGGTAACCCGTAATTTTTCATGCTCTTACAGATAATTGTATGAACGATCAGAGAGATAGAAAGACGAATAACGAATTCACACCATAAGGATTCTATTTTTAACATTTTGATACGGAAACGGAAGAATTTAGTGAATATATGAGTACTTTGAAAAAATTAAAATACTTAGACAAGATTTCCTATAGCTCCCCATCGAGTCATCGAGATTGTAATTAATTCGAGCACAGGACGGAGGGGCGCGCGTCCTATATCGGCGGAGGTCAGGGGTCTCGATATCGCTGTCCACTCCACTAACCTTTGAAGCGATTGTGGAGATACCGAGCACGCTTGTCAGCTGTCTTGCGCAGATTACGACACGTCTCCTAGTCCTACGCTACACGATTCATTAAAATAGTGAGTACCTACAAGTAGTGAGTATGTAGAACTGTTCCCTGAGCCAATTGACAAAAGGCGTTACGTCGATGTACAGAAATGGAACAAAATTCAAAAAATGTATGCGATTTGACGTTTAGTGACGCTCAACTGAGCATCGCCAAGTGTGAAAATAGCAATGAAGAAATACGATACGCTAATGGCCAAAATTAATAACCTATTAGAGATTATTAGCCCTGGATAAGATATTGGGAACGGCGGTAAAAATGTGTCATTATGTTGAAGCCAAAAATTTCTCAAATATGACAGCACATATCGCTGTCGGTCGCTTACATTAGCTAAGCGCCATTTTACAGTTTTGACAAATTAAAAATCCGGCTTCAGGGCGGAGCCTAAAAATACATGCGTGACGTCATTTAGTGCTGATTAGAAAGAACGATGTAAGGTCGGAGTCTGATTTATCTAGTCAGAGAGCATGTGTAATAAAAGCTAGGAGTACCTACAGATATACAAGCATAGAATCATAGAGATCCAAGAGGCCGCCCTCGACTTCAAAAGTGCGGCAACTTATAAGTTGCTGAAGCCGGCTGACCCGAGCCGTCGCTGCACAATTTTTCACGCACACTAGCATCCGCACACCATACAAATTTTTAATTGACACACACTACAAAAAAAAAGTTGTGGGACTCACGGAGCTCTCGTTGTTAGGACTCTATCTAGTCAGAGCGCGAGCGACGACCTAATAAAATGTATGCATAGATTTCCATTATCTTTAAATAAAAATAATAAAATACAAGTCACGGCGCTACATAAAAAATATTATGTAAAGAAGTACACACAGCAAACATAATAAAAACTGCTGAGAAATTCATAATACACGTATTACGTTAAATATTAAACAATAAACATATCAGATTAGATAACAAGGTAGCGTAATTAACGTAATGCTAAAATGATAACGACGACGTATTATTTAGGTTCTTAAGAATTCTTATCAACCAACGGTGGAATTCAGCTTTCATATATTACAGAGTTAATTATAAATGTTTTAATCATATTTACTCCTTATTTAAGGACAAACAAGGAACAATGCTTTTAGGGTTCAGAAGAAAATGACAGAAAAATACCTCAATACCGTTATACGTCGTCACATATTATAATAGATAAAAATAGTAAAGATAGGCCGATCCGAATCCGAACATTTTACGTAAACCTTCTTCATACAAGCAAACATACGAGCGTCACGTCTGTCAAAATAACCGCCGCCGCCGCCGCTGACCGAACTACCGCGTGGCCTTATACTGTTGGTACTAATGACACCCATAAACTGGCGATATTTTTTCGCGCTGTTCGCCCTGTCTTTAGCATACAAGTCTGTGCGTATAGACCGATTTTATTTTTGCCCTCCTCAATGTTACGAATAAGTTGGTGAGCGGATATGTCGCATTGTTGACCCGGCAAACGTTGTTTTGCCATTAGGGTTATAAAAAAACTTATGAGCTCTGACTAATACACATAAAATTTCATAACAATCGGTAGAGCCGTTTTGGAGAGGTTTGGTATCAAAAATTGACACGAGAATTTTATATAGAGACTAGCTGTTGCCCGCGGCTCCGCCCGCGTGAATTACAATTTTTTTACATATACCGTGGAATTCCTTGAGTTTTCGCGGGATTCTGGTGTGATGTTATACAGAAACCTGTTCTTACTTCGCACGGGTTATCTTGTGGTGATATTGAAAACTCCTTTTTCTTAATCATTATATAAAGTTTCATTAATACGTAGCTGAAAGATCAAGAGGACGATTTAAACTGTCGATATTTCGACCCAATGGCACAGGTCGTGGTCACTACGTGACCACGACTTGTACCAATGTATCGAAGTATCGACAGTTAAAATCGTCCTTTTAAATGTGATTTTTATTCTGAAACCACGAAATATGTCAAAAATCATTAAATCATGTGAAAATTTGTACTGGTGGAAGGGCTCTTCTTTCAGGGTTCGGCCGGGTATGTACCACTGGGATAAAATACTCTACTAACAATATTCCCCGGCCCAACAAAAGAGTCATTAAAAAATCTTTGCTTCATCTTAATACAATCCAAAATATCCGAATGGGCAATGGCTATATATTTGTTTACGTATAAAAAGACCTATGACATTCAGTCAGTTAGGATTTGTGAACCATTATTTTACCCTTTCCATATTGCGGATGATAAAAAAAGACGCGGCACTCCGGGAATGTCGACAGAAGTGAAAACTTTAATCTGTTCATGTAATGGTTCACAGTGCCATCTTAATATAAAGTTATGAAACAGTAAATAACATGACAGTTACTTATTATTTAAAAAAATTCGGTAGTACGTACCTATCTCAGAGTTTTACATTCAAGTTCCACATAAATTGTAGAGATGGCGCTTAACGTAGCGAGTTTCATGATTTTTGTTCACTCTAAAAGTGAAAATCTTAAACCATACAAAATCTTCTGCTAAGACTATTTATTTACGGCTGTAAGGATAGTCCTGACTAACTTTAGCTCTACGTCTTAGCCCTAGGTTCTTTATCCATTCCGAGTTTCAAGTCACCTACTTGAACTTATCGCTAAAGGTTCTGATGCCTGTAATTTCTGAACTACAAAAGTGATGATGATAAAATTTGTATGGAATAATCTTGAAAGAACCTCCATTCTAACAAAGAAAGAATGAATCAAATCGGACAAAGCGTTAATGAATTATAAGTAAATACACATTTTGACTTTGATGCCGTCTTCCAGGGAAACCATGATGAATTTCAGGACAAAAAGTATCCTATGTCCTACCTCGGGGTATGAGCTATAATCATGTCAAGTTTCATTTAAATCCATCCAGCGGATAAGCCGTGATGCGCGGTCGTGAAACAGACAGACAGACAGACAGACAGACAGACAGACAGACAGACAGACAAAAATTAAACAAATTACAGTTTTGGCTTCAGTATCGACTAAATAGTGTCCTCCAACAAAAATTTTCAAAATATCTTCAATGTACAGAATTCGACCCTTTACAGTTTTATTATAAGTATAGATAAAAAGTTAAAGATAACTACGGATGTTGTCCGGTCATGATTTTAGAGTTAATACAATAATAATGATGTTGCCACGGAGTACTTAATCGTTCAGGACGTTCACTACGCAAGATGATTTAAACAAATAGCGACCCTTGCGCTGGTACAAAAAAGTGCAATTCAATTCGCAACAGCGCCTGGCCCCGCCTCCGCTATGCAGGTCTACAATTGTGCTCTCTATCTATCGCGTAACTCTATCTCTTTCGACGTACTAAGGTTGCCTCGTAATCGGGCGCACGCAGCGCGGGAAATAGATCGTACAATAACTAACGCGTGCGACCTAGCCAGCGCGCGGCGGCCGTCTGACATCAGTCCATCGTGACGGCTACCTGTAGCTTGCTTGATCACGTGACAAGTGAACATGGCCTGCAGGGCGATCGGCTAAAAATGTATCAATCATTAAAGAACTGTATCAATGTCAAAACGTGATTTTCAAGCGTTGTGATTGGTCAACACCCGTGTTTTGGCATTGATACTGTTATTTAATGATTGATACATTTTTAGCCGATCGTCCTGCTGATGTCGCTAAACCTGGCATGCCATCACCACTCACCATCAGTGATTGTGGCCGGCACGCCGCGCCATGGTGGCGCGAGTCGCGACCCCTACCTGTAGCGCGGCGACCCCAGCGGAAGCGAGGAATTTGCATCACAATCAAATAGAACCCTCGGTCCCTCGCTAGCTCGCTTCCTCCCGGCCGCGCCGTGCCCTCCCGACCTGACCCCGATGCAATCTCACCGTAAATGCTCACTTCCGGACTATTTTCGTCGCGGAAAATCATAATTGCCCAAACAATTAAGTAAGTACATATTTTTTAACCCTCGAAGCAAAAACGACGGGGTGTTATATTATTATATTTGAAGTGTCGGTCTGACCGATGAACCGATTTTGATTTTGTTTTTTTTGTTCACGAAAGGTTTGAAAGGTTAACTTGTTGGGAGTGTACTGTTTGACTTGTTCCTCAATATGGGCATCAAATGAAGTGGCTTAAACTTGACTAATAGAATATACCTACTATGAAAAATTTCAAATCCAAGATGGCACTAAAAAATGATGGTGAAGGGTTTTTTTAATGTATTCAGATTATTGTTTTTCATTGGCGCTCGTTTCACCAGCGCTTCTGCGGTGATCGATGATATAGGTTCGTTGAGGATATTTTTTTGTTCTTGGTGCTTGTGACTAGCTAGGTACGTACTCTACAATCTAATATCTATTTACCTTTTGCATTGGTCACGTGTGAGTTGTAATTTGTCTGATCAGTGATCACAATTTACTTAGGCATATCATACAAGCGTTGCTCGCGGCTGCGTTCACATGTCTACAAAAAAAAGTTTTTGGCGAATAGAAAGATTTTAGTCTAGTGACTTATCTGTGATAGGTCTGATTGATAGGTAGATAGGGTTGATTGATAGGGACCTTTAACTAAATACCTACTTATAAAAAAAAAAAAACAGAAAATAATAATTGACTGTGTAGGCATGCACGGTGCACCATTTGAATCCTGATTTCTCATAATAATTGCCGCTTATCAGTTAACAAAAGCATCATTATAGTAAAAATCAAAACGAGTGAATAGGTCGTCGGTAATTGCTATGCAAATATCCTCTTCCGGTCTAAAAAGGGGACTAATAAGCGTAAGGGGTCGTGTTCACTTTGGCGTTAAAAATAAAATGCCACACACTTTCCAACGATAATCGTTTTTGTCGCCCACAGGAATTTATGGTAGGGTAGCTTACATTTTTCGATTTTATGCCAGAGGAATATAGATATTTCAACCCACGAAGACGCGCCCAACTCTGTCAAAATCTCTTATGTTTTATTCGATTCGTATGGAGTTTGACAGAATGGGGCGCGTCATTGTAGATAGAATGAAATGTAATATCTATAACAGAGCCTTATGTTTTGCTTATTACAAACATTTATGATACGAGCTAGACGTCCATCTGATGATAAGAGTGACAAGCATGCCCATGCCAGATTTGGCACTTCAATATCATACGACACCACACTGTGCTCATCATCCTGAGATATCATTTCTTAGGTCTCATTTTGTCCAGTAATCATATCAGCGTTAGCTCTTCACGGTAGCAACGGATATGTAATTGACGAACGAATGAACACCGCAAGAACAGTCCTACAACTAGTAGGTTTTTGTGCGACTGGGTCTTCCCGAGTTTTATTCGATTCCAGCAAAGGATTCCAGAGATAGCTTTATGGTACTAATTATAACGAAACCAAAAGAAGCACATAACAAAGGGTGTCACACCTAGGTTAGGTACCTAGGGTATCCCATATCAAGTAGCGAATTCAGAAGCTTCCTTTGGATAACTGCCGAATTCTCAGTGCTCGAATCTCAGTAGAATCATATTACCTACTCCCAAAATATCTACCAGAACTTCTGTAATTTTTTAACTTATAGCTAATCTGACAAAATTAACTAAAACTTGGAGTCTTGGTGAGCAGAAATATAATCTCTAAAAATCCTTCATTAATTAGTGATATAGTTGAATTTAAATGAGTAGGTTGATTTACAGGTAGGTTCTCGTGCACGATTGTGATTTTGAAATAATATGGACCATACATATTATGCCGTTCGAAGGTAGAGTTTTAATTGTACTTATGTGAGTACATATTTATTTTTCATCCCATACTAACATCTCCATGATATTTTCGTACAAATCCATTTCGCACTGCCATCGAACCCGTTCAAATTGCGGATTTTGAAAAACAAAAGCACCAAGAACGTGCCGTGGGGAGTTTAGATCTTTATAAATACTTTGGGACGTTACAGACCGTCACCCAAGCGTGCGCAGACGCAGGGGGCGGCCACCCCGGCCCGGGGTCGTTCACCTCTCCCTCCGTGCCTCGCGTCCCTCGCAATCTCAGCCCTTTGTGCCCGTAGCTACCCGCAGAGGGCAAAGACTCCATTTGTGTTTCTTTGTTTTGAAATGCCTTCTAACTTGAAGGGTCCAGGTACTCGACTCGCGAGTGGCGACTGGTCATCGGAGATTGAGTTCTGAGAACGTGTTAGATTTTTTTGTCGTACCCACGCGTAATCAGGAGAGAAATCCTATGTAATATTTTAGCGAAATATAAGGCCATTTAGAATTAGAACATAGAACTTTAAAAAATTGATAGAATCCATAGAGTTTTATGTAGCTTTGGGTCAATTCTTAGGGTTCCGTGGCTTATTAATAAAAATGGAACCCTTATATTATGTAACGACTTCATCTGTCTGTCTGTCGATTACAGTCAATTTTTGAAAGCTGTGGAGAAATTCTGGAGGATGAACTTTCAAAGCAAGATATAACTAAACCACCACGGTTTACTGATTCTAGAGGGGTAGGTATATGAATCTGCGTTATTCACACTATTTTAAAACATATTATCATTGAGTTTAGAGTCGCACTTGGTCGGTTTTTTATTTACAGTTTCCATTTATGAGTTGAGTTAGATAAAACTGTGGGCAGTTGTAATTTTATATCATCAATCAATCTCACGCAGTCTAACTTGTATCACGCTAACCTAGACGATATATAGCAGTAGTATACCCCTAATCAGCTTCTACATGGCATCCTGTCGGTACGCTAAATTGTTCTTGTCTATTTACCACCCTTTTTATTACACTGATGGCTGATGCAGAATTACTTAACGGGCTAAACGGGGTTTTAAGCGATTTTCAGTGACCTGCTGATTAAAAACCAACTGTAACTTTGAAATATATAAGCGTTATTTCGCTTAGAAGTAGAAACATTCTCCAAATAAGGTTTTCCCAAAAGGAACTCCTAAAACTCCATTTATTTTTATTTTTATTGGAAACTATAATGGATATATAATAAACTATAATATGTTTGATTCAATGACAAAGGCCTCCTGTAATGTAATGATTTCCAGCCCGCACGGTCCTGCGCCACTTGTATCCAGCGCCTTCCTGCGATTCTGCGGTTTCCCGTGCGGGGTCGGCATTCCAGTACTTTGATTCCCCCCAACGTCCGTCAAATCTACAAGCTATGCCACTTCAGCTTCGCAATACGTTGAGCTATGTCGGTGCCTCTGGTTCGTCTACGGATCTCCTCATTTCTGATTTGATCACGTAGAGAAACTCCGAGCATAGCTCTCTCCATCGCCCGCTGAGTGACTCCGAGCCTTCTTATGAGGCCCATAGTAATCAGTTCTAAAAACGCTCAGAATTTTTTTAATAGCTGGCTTAGTTTATTAGGAATCAGATAAAACGTCGCTTTCTGTGAAATTTTCCTTCAACGCTGCCTGTCGCACCTTCCAACGTATTCGTGAAAGTGAGGACGACAAAAATAAAAACAATCTAGGACCTTAAGGAACTTTTCTAAGATATAATTCGTTAGGATAAGGGTTGTCTACAGTATTTTATTATTCCTAGGGTAGTTACTGGAGTATAGCATAATGTACCGATGCATGACCCACCCTCGGATATCAACGGACGTTAAATGATTCTACCGTAAATAACCTTCCCTGCGGTAACGGACAAGTGTAACGTTTTACAAAGATAAATGCTTGCTTTTTATTTTTTTTCAATGTCTTGCTTGAGGTGGATGGGTATGTACCATCCGGGTGCAAAAATTCAAATTTTTATTTAGTTTTTCGCACATACTGAACTAAATATACATCGAAAGCTTATAAGGCAATAAGTTTTGCAAGCAGAACCTCTATGAATCTACACTGGCCTGCAAAAGTAAGTATCACACTTTTCAAATTAATTTTTAAAAAGTGTGATACTTACTTTTGCAGGGCAGTGTACATGTTTATCCTAAAAAGTTTGCTCAAATTTCTTCATAATATTGGTTCCCGAAAGTTCAATCGGGGAAACTACAGAAAATAATAATCTTTCGGGAACCAATATGAGGTGAATGGGGAATTTTAAGCAAATTTGAAACATGTAGATGCATAAAGGTTATTCTCGCAAAACTCTCAATATACACTCTCTCTCAATATAACTCTGAATATTTCGCATAAATTGATAAATATAGGTAATTTTGCTTTGAGAGTCACTTGTCGCATATCTTACGTTATTTTGGTGAAATATGGAGGATTAATGGAGAGTAGTGAAATACAAAACGTCATCGAACTTCACTATCGAATTAAAAGTCGGAGTATAGTTTTCTGAGGTAACCTACCCTTAACATTGTAATAAAATCACATGCGACATTTTGACGACCTCCCTGGAGCAGGTGACGCGCGCTCGATTTCGAGTGGGAGGTCGCGGGCTCGATTCCCGCCACGGTATAAAAATAAATTATAAATTATAAAATTCCAAAGTGGGCCTTTGGAATTTTATAATTTCTAAATTGGCTCAGGTCTGGTCTGGTGGGAGGCTTCGGCCGTGGCTAGTTACCAGTTACCACCCTACCAGCAAAGACGTGCCGCCAAGCGAAGCCTTCGAAGTTAGTACTGCATCATCACTTACCATCAGGTGAGACCGCAGTCAAGTACTAACTTGTAAAGTGTAAAAAAAAACACCCTTTCACAATCCCCGGGCCTCGTTTACGAAAAATAAACGGATAGCGACGGAAAATAAAATGCACCCCGCCCGCATACCGGCCTAGCAAGTCGCTCGTATAAAATTGATCTGAATTTAGTACATCACTAAACCAATTACGAACTTACAGACTCGTTAAAAGCATAATTACACAAATAACGACTCTATTGAAATCGACACAAGGTCTACATAATAAATGAAAGGAAAATGTCTCCAAACATTTTAATAGAAAGTCGAGGGTGCGAATAATAGGGGTGGATTGTTTTTGTCAATGGAATTATTTATTCATACGCTTATTGTTTTTTGGATCGTTTTCATAAATAATTTAAAGGGTGTTGGATTCCATGACCCATAACGATCACTATCGCTCAGATAGAACCAACGGAAGGAATGAAAAGATATTGTGTACCACAGTTGTGTACCTGTTAATTTTGTTATTCTTTACTTAGTAATTCAGTTTGAACATAGAGTTTTAACGGCGTAGATTGCAATTTAAGCGATTTTTAGTGACCTGCAGTTTAAAGACAATTACTTCAAAATGTTTACTTCATGTATTTTGGTTCTTAATTTTTATCGGAAACTACAATGTTTGTAATTGTAATTTTCAGTTTAATATGTCGTTATAAGTATCCAAAAACACTCAAAAACGTATTTTTGATAACTGGCTTGGTTTCTTAGTAATAAGGTAAAACGTTATTTTTCTGTTATATATTCTTCCGCAACGCTGCAAGAGTGAGAAAGACAAAAATAAAATCAATGTATCCTCTTAATCAAAGAAGTACCTGGATGACCGTTTTTTTTTTGTAAATTGTAATTTGGGGTAGAAAAACTATATTTAAATATGTATTACATAGGTACTAATGTAATGATGAAATATGAAAAATATTTTTTGATCTTATCGACCTACTTAATAATAAAAAAAAATATGAACTGGTAAGTATGGTTAAATAAAAATCACGAGTGTAATAATTAGTTTAATATTCATATATTATACAAATTCTTAATTTTTTACATTATATCAACCAATTATGTAAGTTATTTTATTTATAGTGTTTAAAATTATCGCTGCCAACGGGACTTGAACCCGTATCCCCTAGCTATCACTGCTGGGTGCCCTGCCAATTGTTCTATGGATTATCTTGCTCTGTGGATAACACGATAATTTTGATATTGGAAAACTACGATTAAAAACCAATTTCAAAAGCCCATTATTTCTAATGGAGCTAGCTTTGAACGAGAGAATACCACCATGCCCCTTTTAATGCTGTGCCCCCAAAACTCATTGCCATAAACCTACGATGTACAATTAGCCCACTATTAGCAAAAACTAAATAAAATTTGAATTTTCGCGCCCAGTTCGTTGACTCCATAAAAAAATTAGTGTTACTTCCCGCTAATAGATGTCAGCAGAAAGAGTTATATTTATTGTGTCGTAAAAACAGTTGGATGCCTGGGCCATTATTGCTATTGGCCAATAGATGTCACGTTGTTTCCCAGATTTCAATATATCGGGATAACAATATGAGGTAAATGAGTATTGTTGAGCAGTTTCTATTAAAAATATGAAGAGTCATAAATGTTGTGCCCGCAAAACTCATTGCCATAAACTTACAAGCTTTAAAAAGAAAAAAACGCATCGAAATCAGTCCATCCGTTTGAGAGTTATGATGCCACAGACAGACACAAACACACACACAACAGACATGGTCAAACTTATAACACCCCTCTTTTTCCTTCGGGTGTTAAAAACAATAATAATAATTTATGCCGCCGTAAAAACCAGAGGTTCAGGAACAGGAGCAGGCAGGAACTTTTAAATGAACCAGAGCAAAAGTAAATTGCCTTCATAAAGCGGTTTACAAACAATCATCAAATATTTAATTAAACACAATAAAAGAAATTGCAATTTATAAAGACACCATGTTTCTATTTGTATTCGTTTATTTATTCTGTACTATACGACCCCGTGCATAAGATTCAAATTTAAAGAAGTGAATTTCTGAAAAAGAAAATTCAATCTTGCGTCTCAATAGAAATTAATGGTGTGAAAGTAAATCAATTTCATTCCATCATGCATATACTTTACTTACTCTAACCTAAATCAATTAATATTAGCTGAGCTTATTGGTTCTTTGAGATCTATTTCATCATTTAAAAAGTTTTTATTCAGCGTTCGTTTCGCCCTAACACGGTAAAATAAATTCGTTTTTACATAAAAATTTAAGACCACCGTTGAGTAGTTTCCGCTCCTGAGCAATATAAAACAATTATTGTCTTATTTCCCGTAACTCTCTTCGAAATAAATAACAATCGTCAATTTTCTTCCCTCCTGCTTTTCTGCAAGACAATTTTTGAAGAAAAAATAAGTTGAAAACGCCACTTTAAAAGGTCTGTCCATAAATAGCAATAAATGTGTTCAACAATATGGGAATCGAGGGGCTCCCCTGCAGCACGTACTGTGCGACAAGGCTATTTTGGCGCGTGGCCAAAGTCTGAACTAACGCCGCTATCTTGTGCTACTGTTTGATAGTTCGCTCTGTCAGTATATCAATATTGTATGTTATGTTGTTTTTTCTTACTATTAACTATTTTAAACTAAAATTGAAGTAAAATTGAGGAGATTTTATTTTATGGCTGCCTTTGTTTTGCAACAGCGCCCTCTTTCAAGTGCCAAGAGAGCCTTGTTGGACAGTACCTACTATACATAATACAGGGGCTAGCGTAATAACAATAACCTGTAACTGAAGCGCCCCTCGACGCTTATCGGTGCTCGACTGCCAGCGGTGTCAAACGACAAGTGCTTGTGGTTTCACCGAGCTACAGCTGGCTAGATGTGGCTTCGCCCTCTGCATTAAGGCTGATTCATAAAGCAATATTTTCTTGTCTGTCGCATACAATAAAAATTTAAGCAATATATAACTGAGCTACAAGTTGAGTTGTTTAAAATTCCCAATAACCTGCTAAAAAATGTTTCATGCCGAAAAGTAATGCAACAGTGCAGTATTTAATGTTTAGCTGGCCTTTATGTACGTATTAGCAGGGTTTTTGGCTAAATGCCTCGGTAACAAACAATAAATCTAAAATAAATAATATGATAAACTTTCCCTGTTTATCTACCAAACTAACTTGGTCCTTGCCAAGGGTCATCTCACTGTCAAACTTCTTTTTTGCACCTTTTTCAACTCTTTTATCACATTTTCTACCCGACTTTTTGCGTGGATTGGCCAAAATCATTCTTCCATCACCCAAAAAGGTAACACGCAGGTCTGCTTATATTACCTTTATACTCGTATCTATCTCCTTGCTACGACTGTTATCGCTTTGAAAACTAAAAAATATAAGCATGGAAATGAAGTTCGTTATCGATAAATCAAGTAATCAAACTTATCTAACATGGCATGTCCATGTATTTCGTATGTTTTCGAAGTGTCTGCGATCGTATCGAAAGGCCCAGAGAAATAGTAAATAGACATCATACAGAAATAAGAAAAGAAAAAAAGAGAAGAAAGAAGGATAGAGAAGAAAGGATGTCAGAGGCACCAGCCCATAACGTGACTTTTGGGCTGGTGCCTCTAGCATCTTTTCTTCTCTAAGATCTTGTGCAAGTATTGTCGATTCCAGTACATTAGCACTGTATCGACATCGAGGGGGCGCCACAAAGCGAGCATGTCACGTGACATCAGCGACATGGGGAGCGCGTTCATTCATACTAGGTACTGAGTGCTGCTCCGGTCTGGTGCGCGCGAAGAATGAAATTATTACCTGCCCGCTCAAATATTTCAATTAAAATAATACAAACAGATAACCTGCTCCAAAAGTTTAACATCCTGGTCAACCGTACTTTTGATGACCTCTCCGTTCGCTCGGTGAATGATCACCTATATGAAATGCGTGATGCGATTAGTGTAAAGTATTATAATAATATAATATTTTATCTACAACCTGGGAAACGTAATCATTTTGTTCGCTCCTATTCTCGTAACTACCAAAAATTTTACAAGGGTCCATATTATATGATTTATCCTAGCGCTGCATAGATTATAGCCAGCTCTCTTGATTGCTTATTTTTTTTAATAATTTAATAGTCAATAGTCAATGTTTTGGTATAAACGTATACAATTCATTACGTAATCAATATTCCATATAAAGTTAGAAGTTACAAGTACATAAGAATATATAATATTACCTAATCGAAAAATCGAAAAAGTATAAAACTTTGAAAACATCAACAAACAAAACTTTAATTGAAAAAGGATTAAATAATTTCTTTTTATAGGTAACTCCCCTATTAAAAGAAAGTAAGAGCCTATCAGTATTATTATAAATAAAAAAAAACCGTCGGAGCTTCTATTTCTATTTCCGTTTCCAATATTAAGCTACTGGTGTAATTAATCGAGAAATTAAATGCCAAACTTCATGCACCACTAACACTGGCAAGCTCCTGTGGATTTACTTAGATTTTTTATAATACTGATAGGTTCTTACTTACTTTTTATACTTTTAGTCGGGGAGTCATAAAAATAAATAATTCGATCCTTTTCCTGGAACAGTCGTGGGTGTTTTAAATTTTTTTAGTTTTGCACTTTATCGTTACAGACAGTTCGATAACATCAGCGTCGATGCGAGATTTTGCAGCGTCTCTCCCTCTTAGGACAGTAAGCCAAAATCTCAAAATGTCTTTAAATAAGAGAAAAAAGAGGGATAAAACTCCGCAGCCGGTCATCCCCCTCGGAGTTCGGACGCGAGTAAAAAGTACAAAACGCCACCCGCCGTTCCCAGGCGTGCGTCCCCTTCCCTCCGAGAGGGCAGGCCGGCACTCTCGTGGGAGATTTCTTCACGATTTAGATTTTTTGTAATCGATGCAATTAGAAGCGTTTATGTTGCTACCTGTACCTAGGCATCAGCGAGTTCTCGATGCGGATGGATGACGATACATTATGGTATAAGAAAATAGATTCGTAGCATGTGTAAAAGGAAAAGCATCGTTACTTTTTAGGGTTCCATACCAATTTGGTAAAAATGGAACCCTTATGGTGAGACTTTCTCCGTCCGTCCGTCCGTCCGTCCGTCCGTCCGTCCGTCCGTCCGTCCGTCCGTCCGTCTGTCACACTCGATTATTTCAGTAACTATCAAAGCTATCGACTTGAAATTTGAATTAGTTTTAGGTAATAGTGACGCCATTGCACTCATAAAATATTGAAAATTGTTTTTATTTATATTTAAAAAGGGGGGAAAACCGGGACTTAGAATTTTCAAAATGAGATAACAATATTGAGTGGGGTATCATATGAAAGGGCGTTACTTGTGTATTCTAAAACCGATTTTTATTTATTTTTATGCCTGATAGTTTTGGATTTATTGAGCAAACTGTCGAAAAAAATACCGTTCCCCCCCTCTTATCTCCGAAGTTTATCAATTGAAAAATTTGAAATAATTATGTCTAATAGACATTAATGTATATTTTACAGGAAAAATAAAACCAACTCCCTAACTATTATACTTTTTTTGATAATAACAATAAACCACCAAAAACAAAGTTACGTTTGCGGTTCGCGAACAAAAGTACCTACATGTAAATTATATACTCGTAAATTCATGAACAAAAGTGATTCTTTCAATGTTTTACTTCTTTTATGGTATGGAACCCTCGGTGCGCGAGTCTGACTCGCACTTGGCCGGTTTTTTTTTGATGTAGATATACCTCTTTACACTATTATGAAACCAACCACATACTAGTTAATTGAAAAAAAGAAACAAATCTAGTGTTTGTATAAGGTTTATTTGTATGTCGGAAGGGCCTTATTTATTTATTTATCACTATAGATAGGCTTGCGCTTGACTATTTACAATCATGTCTGATGGACATAATTGATGAGGTCTAGGATGGAGCGCGCCTGCCTAGAAAATGCCTATTCACTCTTCTCTTGTAGGCACCCAGGTTGTACTTGGCTAGGAACAAAGAAGCTGGAAAGGTTTTCCCCACCTTAGCGGTACGTATCAAAAACGTGGAAGAAAAAGGTTAAGAGTTCGCTGGACATCAATCACATAAGGATGCCACTTCTCTCGGCGTCTTGCGGTTCTGTCGTACAAAGGTGAATGAGGTACTAGATTGTGGAGTTCTTGAGCAAACTCTTCAAGTATATCCTGTAAAAAACAGCTATTCAGAAGCCTTGAAGCCTATCGATAGTAAACAAAAATTGCGGCTTGGTTTAAGTTAAATCTTCTAGCAGTTTTAAAAGTTAAATTACATTTTGACATCAACATTAACCTCCATTTTCATTTTCCCAAGACATGCATTCAGTTCGAGCTAAGGTAATAATCCTTAGCTTAGAAATTCGCAACGAGAACAATCGTGGAAGTTATTAAAGGCTTTGGAACGATTATAAATAATTACCTCCTTATTAAGATGAAAATGCTAGTAATAAAAAAGCTACAACAATAACTAACAGTTAACACGGACGCAACAGTTAGCTTTCTCTTGTAATGTAATGGCTTTTGCGTCAATAGTTTATGTTAACTCACAGTCTGTTATAGCTGGCAACAAATTATGATGCATAAAAGATCTGAAGTGACATTATGATGAACGGGAATATGAAATTTACGTCCATACCCTGAAGAAAGTTACAAAGAACTAAAAGTTTAACAGACAGCCAGATACCGTGTGATGTCCCTTGTCCAAACCAAACGATCAAAGTCATTTCTTTTCTGCACGTCTAGCAGTTTTTGTACTTATTTGTAGTTTTGAAACCTTGTATTGTACTGGTGAACTTTCAAAAAGCAATACCTAAAGTTATATTATAGGAATTAAGCATATTTTATTAATATTTAGGCACTAGGCAGCTGGTAGCAGGTTGGTCCAATTCCAAAAAGAAGTTAACTGCCGAATCTACATATATATCAAGGATCGGCACGTTTGGGTAGCCTCGTGACGTCTTCTTGTCCGATATTCTCAATGATATATTCTTTGTTATATATAAAAAGAGGATATTCTTCAGTATTTTCGAGCGGTGCGCGTTACAAGTGAATTAGTGATGAATCCCAGCCCATTTTATAGATCCAGACCTCCCTATCAGTATGGGGAGAGTATGGAGTATTTCGTATACTCTTTATTCACTTTTATTAAACTTTGTGTATATTTAAGGAATGCTGAACTGAGATCTGTTAGTTGACGTCAGAGGACACAGAGGTTAACGCTAAGGTGAAGTCGCATTGAAAGTCAAAGAGCCTGCAAAAAACTCCAGCAAAATCTATCTTCTTGTTAGCAGGATTGTATAAAATCATACAGAGGTCGAATTAGGTCCAACTAAATCATATTTATTTCTTACCCCGTTCAAACAACTGTTAAGGTTAAAACAACCTCCGTCTGGGTCGTGAATTAATAAGAGCTAGGATGGAACGCGCTAAATATAAACCTGGATCAATAGATAGGGTAATCTATGACGCGGGAAAATGGCTGTTGGTGGCCTGGATAGTATTACAAATGCGGATTCTTTTTTATAATCTCAAGAACTCCCAAGAATCCCGCCCTTGCATTGCCAGGGCGGGATTCTTGGGAGTTTGGCGATCTTTTCTTATCCGTAGGCTCCATTGTAAAAGCAACATCTGTGCAAGATTTCAGTTTTCTACATCAAAAGTGGGATAAGTGAGTCAGGAATTTTCTTCTGTAATAGAGTAGATAAGTAAATACTATATATATTATAATATCTACTATATGTATATAATACTATATATATTATTATATCTTGGTAAGGTATTATTATTATAGCTACCTACTAAGATCGCGTCATCGGAAAATATGTTTATAATAAATTATTTTCATCGTTGATACTTTATTAAGTACCTAGATGCTTATTATTATTAATGTTTGAATTAATTATTCCCGGCATACAAAATAAAATTGAATATTGTTCTATGAAACCCTCGTTTCAAGCGTTCATTGAGACAATTCTTGTTTGAATATAAAAATAATTTCAGCGTATTTTAAAGTATTGTGAGCTAAAAAGATATTTGTTTTGTATTTATGACTCACAGGTTCCTAGACTTCAACCATACATCGACCATCTCGACAAAAATGTAAGTACTACGTAGGTACTACGTGACTTTAGAGAATTTTATTAAACTGTGGAATGTAAGTACCGGAATGAATATATATATAAGTAACTTCGTATAGTGACTTCATAGTAATAATAGACAGCGAAAATCTGTACAGCTCAAACGACTTGAAGAGTTTATCTAAAAAAGTCTTGTCATCTTGATCTTCTTTATACACCTGCATATCTTATCTTATACCTTTAAACTAGCAATTCTTGTATATTTATTTATATATAATCTGAATCTCGGAAACGGCTGCAAAGTCGAACTATTTTCATGAAATTAAGTTTACAGGCGGTTTCAGGCGCGATAAATCGATCTAGCTAGGATTCATTTTTAGAAAATGCCGTATTTACTAAAACCGGCCAAGTGCGGGTCGGACTCGCGCACCGAGGGTTCCATACTATAAAAGAAGAAAAACATTTAAAAAAACACTTTTTTCATGAATTTACGAGTATAATTTACATGTAGGTACTTTTGTTGGCGAACCACAAACCTAACTTCATTTTTGGCAGTTTATTGTTAGTACCTATCAAAATTCTCATTTAAATAAAAATAAAAATGATTTTCGCATTTTTGTGATTGCAATGACGTTGGGTCACTTTAATTACCTAAAATAGCTTCGATAGTCACTGGAATAATCGAGTGTGACGGACGGACGGACGGAGAAAGTCTCACCATAAGGGTTCCATTTTTACCATTTTGGTATGGGTTCCATAACACGGGTGTTGACCAATCACAACGCTTGAATATCACGTTTTGACATTGATACAGTTCTTTAATGATTGATACATTTTTAGCCGATCACCCTGCTGATGTTAAATGCCTCATGATTTGGAATGGGTTTTATTACGCTCGGTTCATCAACCTGTATTTCTCTATGTATAAACTCTCAGTTAACTTAAAAGTGGACAAATCGATTCAAGAATACATCCTAATGAATCATTAGTAATTTCCTCTAGTCTCAGCAGCTTGTTTCATCCGACAGGTGGTCGAGGGTGACGATTATCTCTCGATCTATCCGACGATCAATCTCTACTTCTGAAGTTAGAGTCTTGTACACATCGTAAATAATAACAAGTCGGTCCTCGCCTACTCGGTGTAGTATTACAATTCATTAGCATAATATTGCCACATTGCCGCATTACCAGATAGCTAATCTATTTCGGGGCGTAACAAGTAACAACCCTCCCGAATTGATCGCTCTATGCGGGCATTATCGGCGTAGTATCAGGGAGGCATCCACCCACCCCAGGACAAACCTGTCGTCCCAAAATAACTCCTATCACGACCTGTTAAGGGCCAGCAACATCATGGATATCGACGATCGATACCATGGAAAACTAACAACATGAAAACCAATTAACTCCTTCGTAGGTGCCCGTATTTTGTGACCTAATTGAAATTGTCCTGGCGTCGCTATCCACCCTCGCGATCGAACCTACGCTATATTAAAAGATAACAAAACGTTACCGTGTTATTGTATCTTTTTTTCACGAAATTCTTGCAAATCTTTTTGAACGAAAAATCTACCTACAAAGGTGATTTATACTTACGGAGTATAAAGTAAAAAGCAAATAGGATAAGATTATAAGTTACTAGTAGGTCGCGTGAGGGCGCGGGCCACATGTGGCCCGCGTGCCGTCTTACCCCCTATTTGCCTTCCAACTTTTAGTCTCTTCAATATTCCCCATACATTTTCTATGAAAAAAAAATTCCGCCATATTGGATTTTTTTTTCTATTCATCACCTAGACCTTCGAGTCCTGATTAACTCTTGTCAAGAAACCGTTCTTCCATCTCTTATACTTTCCGAGATATCGACGAAATTATAATGACGGCCATTTTGAATCCGCCATTTTGAATTTTTTTTCAGCTAACTGCCAATTGGATGACATTTTAAATGACATTTGGTCGAGCACCCCCCACCTATCTCCAATACCCTTGGCTGTGCTCTTCATCCGTCTCCGAAATCCTCAATCATCAGCTCTCTCCGTATTTTTCCTCCGAATGAATTTTTCTCTTCTATACGAAATGGTAATTGAAAAAAAAATTTTTCATACAAAATTGTTCAGGAGAGGTGATCAATCAGTCAGTCAGTGAATCAGCACAAGCAGCTATATATATATTAACTAGTAGGGCGCGTGGGTGCGCGGGCCACATGTGGCCCGCGTGCAGTCTCCCCACCCATAAAAGTATCGCCGTCATCTCCATCGCCCATTGGAATCCGATTGGCAGTGAGCTGAAAAAAATACCAAGGAGCACTGTCATGGTTTTAAAGATAGTTAAGGGCAGTTCGAACAAAAAAATACGCTGAACCTCGGATGAGGTTCAGCGTATTTTTTTGCTCGAACAGCTCTTAACTATCTTTAAAACCATGACCGTGCTCCTCAACCATCATCCAAATCCTAGATCATCATTCTCTTAAGAACTGCGTCAATGCAGCCTTGGATAGTTTCCCTACTTATTACTGTAGCATGTACATTTTCCATGGAGAAATAAATTCCTCCATTTAGTTTATTTATTCATCCCGTTGAAATTGAGATCCTGATCACCTCTTGCTAAGAAACCACTCTCTTATCTTTTATACTTTCCGAGATAGAACAACACGAAATCTGTATGGCGGCCATCTTGAATCCGCCATTTTAATTTTTTTTTCAGCTCACTGCCAATTGCATGACGTTCCGAGTATTTTTTGTTTCAGCAGTTCCCACCTAACTATAATACCTTGCCCATGCTCCTCGACTGTCTTCAAAACCCTCAATCATCATCTCTTTCCATATTTTTCTCTTGTGATTCTCAGAAAAACAACATCAAAACCTTACATAGTTACCAACTTTTAGTCTTTTCAATATTCCCCATACATTTTCTATGAAAAAATAAATTCCGCCATTTTGTTTTTTTTTTCTATCCATCAAATAGACCTTCGGGTCCTGATCACTTCTTTTCAAGAAACCACTCTTCCATCTTTTATACTTCCCGAGTTAGACACCGATGAATTTTGTATGGCGGCCATCTTGAATCCGCCATTTTGAATTTTTTTTCAGCTCACTGTCAATTGGATGACGTTTCGAATGACATTTGGTCGAGCACCCCCCACTTACCTTCAATACCCTCTCCGTGCTCTTTACCCGTCTTCGAAATCCTCAATCATCAGCTCTCTCCGTATTTTTCCTCCGAATGAATTTTTTTCCTCTATAGGAACCCATCCGTGAAAAAAAAATTTTTCATACAAAATTGTTCAGGAGAGGTGATCAATCAGTGAGTCAGTCAGTCAATCAGTGAATCAGCACGAGTAGCTATATATATATTAACTAGTAGGGCGCGTGTGTGCGCGGGCCACATGTGGCCCGCGTGCAGTCATCCCGCCCATAAAGGTATCGCCGTCATCTCCATCGCCTATTGGAATCCGATTGGCAGTGAGCTGAATAAATTACCAAGGAGCACTGTCATGGTTTTAAAGATAAAGTAAAAGTAAAAGTAAAATATGCTTTATTGTACACCAAAACAAAAACAACAGACATATAGAAGATACAGCATGTACAATAGGCGGCCTTATCGCTAAAATAGCGATCTCTTCCAGGCAACCTTAGGGAAGAGGATATTATAAAAAAAAAAAAAAAATTAAAGAAGTCATCGGATGAGGTTCAGCGTATTTTTTGTTCGAACAGCCCTTAACTATCTTTAAAACCATGACAGTGCTCCTCAATCATCATCCGAATCCTAGATCATTGTCAAGACTCATAGTATGTACATTTCCATGGAAAGATAAATTCCGCCACAGTGAATTATTTTCCATGCATCCCGTAGAACTTGAGATCCTGATCACCTCTTGTTAAGAAACCACTCTCTTTTCTTTTGTACTTTCCGAGATAGAACAACACGAAATTTGTATGGCGGCCATCTTGAATCCGCCATTTTAGTTTTTTTCAGCTCACTGCCAATTGCGTGAAGTTCGGAGTATTTTTTGTTTCAACAGTCCCCACCTAACTATCATACCTTGCCCATGCTCCTTGACTGTCTTTAAAATCCTCAATCATCACCTCATTCTATATTTTTCTCTGGAAGTCTTCCAAAAAACCGCGTCAAAGCACTTCATGTTTTACAACTCGTGGTCTCTTCAACATTCCTCATACATTTTCTATGGAAAAATAAATTCCGCCATTATGATTTTTTTTTCTATTCATCGAGTAGACCTTCGGATCCTGATCACTTCTTGTCAAGAAACCGTTCTTCCATCTTTTATACTTTTCGAGATGGACACCGATGAAATTTGTATGACGGCCATTTTGAATCCGCCATTTTGAATTTTTTTTCAGCAGCACCCCCCACCTATCTTCAATACCCTCTCCGTGCTCTTCACCCGTCTCCGAAATCCTCAATCATCAGGTCTCTCCGTATTTTTCCTCCGAATGATTTTTTCCCCTCTATACGACCCCATCCTTGAAAAAAAATTTTTTCATACAAAATTGTTCAGGAGAGGTGATCAATCAGTGAGTCAGTCAGTCAATCAGTGAATCAGCACGAGTAGCTATATATATATTAATAACATCAGATTATAATAATACAGTCCTTTATTTCGGTTATGAACTGATACCACATAAGTATAATAAAATGAAAATGGAGCGTAAAAATCCATTTATATGATGCTATAATTTCTTCGAGCCATTAAAAGCAATTACGAGTAATATCACAAACAGTTTTTCCGGCTCCATCCATAATCATAGAATGCTGTACATTTTGTAAGTCTCCTGAAACAACAATTTTGACTGACGATGTTTGGGGATCGGCGCGGAAAATATCATCCTGGTATTATAGTTAGTCTGTACCATCATTACATCTACATTGAGTACAATACTTATTTTTCCAACAACGGTATCAAATGTTTTCCTACAGAAAATCTCGTTTGTTGCTACGAGTAGGAGAATATCTTTTATCCATGTTCGGCTTTAGTCAAATGTCGTTTAGCGATGAGCGGTACTTATTGGTAATCCATTGCCGCGGTGGTGGTCAATTTGAAAGGTTGCCACCTCGGGCACAGTGCACACACCTGCGCAGCAGACATTCTCGAGGCAATAGCCGAACTTATCACCGTACTCTGACGCAACCAAAAACAGGATCCACCTCCCAACAAAAAGTACCACGGCCACTATTTCGAAACTCGTGCGCACCTAAATAGAGAAAGGCATCTATGTGCTTGTACATCATTTGTAGCTCCGCTAGTCGCAACCCACGGGGTACGGGGTGAATGCCCTTATCGTCCTCCGTCCTCCTCGAGCATCGCGCCCTCCCGTTCTAGCGTGCGAGAATCCCTCTTCTTTTGACTTTGAAAAGAGGGCACGTATCCGGACGTCGCAGACGAGTTTCGATCTAAAGCTATCAAAAATAGAGTCACATTTGATGAAATTCCGCTGTTGCTGTGTTCGGTTAAGGGTGTGTGCGCACGCGCATTGCGTTTGTATTCAAATGAGGACAGTGCGTTCCGCGCCGGAGAACACTATGATTGTACTTTTTTAGACCATAAGCCGTAATCAGCTACAAGGAAATGAGCATCCTTAGGGGTGGCGACCGGCGAGGCGTCGGCCAGCGGCTGAGGAATGAGGACAGCATCTCGTTAATACGGCAATTAAGAGCTCCGGAACGTATCGCACATGATGTTCTACGTCGCGTATCACACGACGGTTTGTCTATGAATGTAATAATCCAACTGTTATAGTGACAATTACGTACTTATAGTTTTCGACCGATTTCAAAAAGGAGAAGATTCTCATTTCAACTGTATTTTTTTGTAGTTATTCCAAGAAAATCGACTCCACTTTTCTACAATTTCTTGCTCTTTTTGTACGATCTCCATCCGATTTTATGAGCTAGGTACCCATTTGGTTTTCAAAGCACTATCAAGTCTTGGGTGGTCACACTCAGTACCTATTTCTGTTAAATTTTAAGAAGGTAACCTAGGTAGGTATGTATGATACCTATACATTCATAAAATTTCAAATTGATACCTCCATTAAGTATAAGTAACACTTAGCAGTTAGCTAATACATTAATTTCTAATTGCATCGACCTTAACTGATGCTCATTTAGCTAAATTAATTAGCAGTTAATGCAATTGTGGTTTTATGTTTTCGATGTACTAGAAACTTGTTAGGTATTCATCGATTAGGAATTAATCAAAAATAATGAATAGCTCAACACTAGTATTTGGAAATCCTTGTTGATAAACAGTCCTCTCTTCAATTCTTCAAATCCAAGACTAAAAAGTTTTCATTAAAGATATGGTTCCAAAATTAAAAGAACCGCAGAAGAAGCAAACCAAACCATTAGCCAATTGAAATTGTAGTGGATAAGTCAACCTTTAAAGCAATGGCCATATTTTAGAAGTAGAATTGGCATATTTATTTATTAATTTGTACAACTTTATTGCAGTCACAGTACAGAAAATAGAGAGACAGATAGACAGACAAAATGAGTGCAAAGGCGGCCTTATTGCTATAATTAGCAATCTTTTACTGGCATCCTTTTTTTAAGTTTTCTCAAATTAGGTTAATAATAATAATAATAAAAAGTGGACAACATCGTGTCATGATTTTATTTAATCTATGGTAAGGTTGACTTCCATTTTTGAGATCACAGAATACTGACCAATCATAGCATTTCCCGCCATTGACATTGACAGCTGTGGAAAAAAATAGATATGATGGACTATGGAGAGAGGCTAGAGTAGAGCGAATATGTAATTGAGTTAATATTTAATTTGAAAGTAAAGCTATATGCTATTGAATTGTAATACTAGAATTTAACAAATGAATGTGAAAGTTAAGATGTATAAGCAAACAAGCTGCTTATTTATTAAACGAGATATTGTCACATGAAATAAAGTGTACGAAGTGAACAATGTGTTTTAATTTACAATAATTCAGAAGTGACAGAACCTACGTGAACTGCTAACCCACATATTATTGAGGTATGATATTATTCTGATTTCATTCCGATTATTTATTTGCATGTTTTATCCCTACTAAGCAATTTGTTATATACCTTGACGTGTAAAATAGGTAGCTATGAATGTTCTTACAAATATTAGTCAAAGTAAAATATATATAATAGAATCTAGAACTCATAACGAAAACATAAAAGTCAAAGTAGAGCCAATTCGTAATTACTATGTTGAACCTCGTCAAGGTGAAGATAAAATACCAATTTTGATTTATTTGCAATCAGCAATGCCTTAAATCCCTATTGAACTGTATGAGTTTTGTTACTGCGAATACAGAGTGCAATAATAGGGTGTTGCTTTAGAAGAATAGAGTGGTTTTTGGTGCTTGTAGGTATAATTCGAGTAGGTAAATATTTTGTTCAATACGAATTGTACCGTAGTATCGTACAGCGCCATCTAGTGACAGCGCCACTAACAATTGTATTCTTATTAAATTAGAGCATAGAGTGAGAAATGCTATGACTGTTCATAAAATACAATGTAATAGAATAAACATACATAGTTATTTTTGATTAAATTATTTTATGAAAACAGGCAGTTTTCTAGGTTAATTGCAGGTAACAGATCTTTTTCATACTGGACATACCTACTTTAGTCAAAATAAATAAAAATAAATTGATACCTACATATGGGACATAATATTATCACATAGCCCAATGTTCTGTGACTTAATTGAATAATAATTGATAATGACAGTCATTCGACTATGAATTGCTTCAAAAATTTAGCAAGTAGGTATTTATGCTAGATTTATATTGGCGCCGCCGTATAGTTTGTTCATTGCTAGTGATGTCGAATATAGCTGAAGTTTTTAAGAAGAATAGGGACATTCGTGGATTTTCATAACATTTTGTACTTCAGTTTCCAGTATTATCGGACTATTGTATGTATCTATAGTCAACATAAGTTCAAGTAATTTGAATAATTTATGTAACGCAGCAATAATTTAGGAATTTCAAAAAAATTATGTAGGTATATAATAACCTACCTGAGCACAGAAACTTTTACGAGGCATATATCGTATAGTGAAAATGGAAATAAATTAGTTCCTTTCCGCTAAGCAACATAAGTTATAGATAAGATTCAATAAAGAAGCGGTGAACAATTCCAAACTGACAGTTATTAAGAACATCAGCGTATGATTTTGATTTTTTTTGCAATTCTCTATAGTTCTTTAAAGATATGCCGTGGCAGGGATTATGAAATAAAGAAACATATTATTATTTTAATTCATTTGCAATTCCCTAGTACTTGAAATATTTAGACAGGAATTATGAAATAATGGCATGACGATAAAATTAATGTGATTCTGGTTGAGGCATTTACAACAATTGATGGGAGTTTATAAGTAATGTCAAGCAATTTTTAAATAATGTTGATTTGGTGTTGGTTTATTAAATATTGAATTAAATTAATTGGCAGTTAAGAGTGCCGTGACTAAATTATAATATCATTCGGTTATGAGTGCCGTATTAAATTTTTCTATAATGTCCTTGGTTATGTATGCCAAGATGGAAATATGTACGTTCTATGATGAATAATGACCTTGGTTATGTGTGCCAAGATAGAACTATGTATGTTCTATGTTGAATAATGTCCTTGGTTATGTGTGCCAAGAGTTACTTGGTTATGTTGGCCAAGTGTTGCTTGGTTATGTGTGCCAAGTGTTGCTTGGTTATGTGTGCCAACAGTTACTTGGTTAAGTGTGCCAAGAGTTACTTGGTTATGTGTGCCAAGATAGAACTATGTATTTTCCACAATTATTCGGTACACATAGTACCAAAATGATAATAATGAGTACTCAGTTGCAGTTTGTCGGTGTATTAAAACACTAAATCACATTACTAACAATTTACTGTGCTTGAAAAATTCGGAAAAGGGCAATAAACTTGTTTGGACTATATGTTAATAAATAGTGACAAAAAAATTAATGGTAGAATAATTAATGGAATTTGAAACAATATTTTTATAAAAATAGACGTTTTATTGAAAATAGTTTACTAATAATATAATATATTTTTATGAATAATCTTTTTTGTATTAGTAATGATTGATTTATATTAATTTATCATTGTTTATTTCATTTTCCGGGAACACGGCACGATCAACGAGCTGGTCATGGGAAAACGCTGCTCAAAGGCAAGCGCGTGAGAACGCAGTCTCCGTCAACAGAAGGGAGATGCATGGAACGAGCTAGCCGTGTACGAACGCGGCTCAGAGGCAAGCGCGTGTAAACGCGACCCCCGTCATAACTCCAGATAACTACAGATGTTTCTCCACAAAGCACATAAATATTCCCATCAAGGATCATGGACATGTTGAGAATGTTAAATCAAGACACACGCAGCTTCGGCACTGCTCGCGGCTCACCGAAACGGAGCCGCTGTTAGAACAGGTACCAATATCAAGCAGCAATGCAACAGCAAGCAATAAGCCTCCCAACAAACGAGGTGGTTAAACTTATTAAATCTTTACATCAAAAGGTTGACAAGACCCAGCGATCATTTTAATGTAATTCCAGACTTCGATCCGTCCAGCAAAGGACTTAGCGTAGTCGAACTAATTTTTAAAGTATGCGCGTGAATGTCATTAATAAGGGGGCCAAAAGCGTACCGTACATTTTGCGTCATAGAGCATGTAGGAGTAGGTTTTAAAAAAAAAGTGACTCGAGGCTTAACTTCCGTACACATAACAGTTGGAACGAATGGCAAGGCAAGGTTCTAAAAGCATTCAAATGAGCAAAATAACGGTCGTCTTTTGGATGAGATGCTTGCATGCATTTCACGAAGTAACAGAAATTTAAACCAATGCTATTATTGGCATTTTAAATTAGTGGTAATAAGGCAGTAGATTATATCATTCGCGGTAAATTAGTTCGGAACAGAGCGCAAGGATTGAATTGTAAGGAACCTAAAAATCAAGGTATATTGTATTTCCTAAATTAATAGCGATCTTAGCTATCAGATTTATTTGACAAAAAAAAAAACATTCGATCGTCTATTCAATTAAATGATAGTGATAGTGGCACTTTAATGAGGAGAAGAGAATTATTAAGAAATGCCCAATATCCATACTAATGTGTCACAAATGGTTTAGAATTGGTCACGATTTTGTAACCAGTGAACAAAGTCCGTTGACTATTTATTGTGAGATTTGTGAAACTGAAATATATAAGTATTTTGTGATATTAACTAACAATAATTGTCCGGATGATAACACCTACAGAAGTGCTATCTAGGTTTTATTCAAGAGATTTTGAAAGCCTTTCATAAAGGCCTTCGGCAATTCTGTCGTGTCCCAATTTCAAATAGTAGTTTAATTTCATTATTACTATTAATGACGTTGCAGCAAGCTCTTAGAGACACACTTCTTTTTGGTTTTTAAACATTATAATTATTAACCTAATATTCTTTACCAATAATACCTTACAATAAGACAGACAATTCCTGAAGCTGACTTGATTGAATGAGGATTGAGCTGTAGTATCATTTGAATATTATTATCTCAGAATAATCATTTCTTAGAAATATTTCTATCATTGACGAACATTACTAATGTCAAAACATGGTTTTTGCTTCACGTAAGATTGTGACCGTTCTTAAAGAACCAATGCAGACAAAATACGAATTTGCATTACCGGGCGTCAATCACGTCACGCAATATAAAAAAAAACCGGAGAGGTGAGTAATCAAAGGATATCAACAGGAATTTTGTAAGTAAAATTATAAAGTGCAGAGAAAAGTGAAAGATAAGTTAGGTCATGTAGTAGGCATCTAGTGGTATCTGGTAGCACTAGGTTAGAAGTATGCTACTTAGTTAGTCAGTCTCCATCGGTATTGGTTGTCCAAATTACGTAATAAAAAAAAATACCCTTTCACAGTGCATACAGTATGGCACTCGCTTATCCACGAGCTTACAACTAAGCCGAACGCTTCAATCAGATCATTTTAAATTCACTGACCAATACATAAATGTGACACAGGTCGCCTATGGCTTCAAAAGTGCGGCAATAAATACTCTATTTAAGTTAGCATACTCGAGCCGTCGAAACTCGCAATGATTTTTAACGCACCTTAGCATCCGCACTCCTATCAAATTAGAAGGTATATTAAACACAGTATAATGTAAAGTTGACGCACTCACGGAACTATTGTTGTTAGGTAGAACTTTATCTAGTTGGATTGTGAGCGACGACCTATTTTATATGAATCTATGGATGGACCAAAAGTAATTCATTCAAAGACAAACGTAATTGGGACGCGCAAAGATAAAATACCATTCGACTCGACTTACAATAAACACTTTCATTCGACAACTTATTTCAGAAGTTTTATTTGGATGAAGAATATTTAGAACAGGTATTTCAGACATGTCTTTGAAATAATCGTCAAAAAGTGAGGTCAACGTACACAGGACTCAAGTTTACCTACTGTTATTATTAAAATGGCTGTTTATAAATTAAGGCCATCATATTGTACGATCAGCAGCAGTCATAGTAGTCTTGGTACTTGGTAGTCGGTGATTCGTAGAAATTTTGACAAAATGGCTATACTATTTTACTTATTTGAAAAAGTACTTAAAACGTTCAGATGACCGCTTTCTTGGGTTCTAATCGTTGACATTACCTTTAAAGATAGTTAAAAAATAATACAAAGTTACAGGCATTGAGATAATCTTTTAAAAGAGGATAATCTTTTAAAGGAGAAAATTTGTATAGAGCTACCTACTGACATTACTGAAGAGTGACGTCACATTTCAATATAGCTTTCTCTGTTTCCTTATGTTTTTTTTTTAATTAATTGATCGATTTTATCATTTTTGTAATCATTTTGTTAGTTGATAATTATATTTATTAAAACAAATTTAAAGGCTCGATATTTTGATTTCAGATAATTAAGTGTCCAATATTGTCTACATGTTAATACCACAAATTATATCTAATTTAAATTTTTAGGGCCATACGAAATTGTTGAAGTTATGGAAACGATACAATATTATAGAGTAAAAGCTAATATTGACAATACAGAAACAGCGCTATAACCGAGTTTGATATAATCTAATGTTATGTTATAAGGGTCGTAAATGGGTTATGACGTGTGACTACGAGATCGTCTTAACCTATCGGACGACGCTTTTCAATACATTTGTAAGAAAATAGACAATTTTTTTTTAATAAATTGAAATATTGTATGTACTCGTACGTATACATACTCACAACTGCGCAAGTTTGAATTGAAGTATTTTTCAGGACACACAAAGATCTATGTAATGGGCATACAGTATTTTCTAACGTAGATAACTTTTTGACTATCCATTGGAACCTGTATAGATAAGTCGTTTTATACTATAGAAAATGTGAACAATAAAATTATTATGACCTTTTTTGGAAAAAAAGGGGTTTGGTTTATGCTGTTATAATTTTTAAAGATTATTTTTAAAATATCTTAGTAGTTTTATTCTGTAATGTTATTGAGAATGAATTTTGATATTTATTTTATAGAAAAATGAATGATGATTTACCGCACTAATATCTTTTAACTCCTGTTTACTGCTTCTGTAATTTTAAACTCATTATAATAATATTGTCAGGAATAATAATATTAATCTAAGAAACCAAATGTCATGATTATTTTAAAGAGATTTAGATGTATATTAAAGTCAGTATTATCATATATTATTTATTCGGTGGTATTATTTAGATATTGTAATTTAACAATACCGACTATTCATAAGTAAGTGCATGTGAGTTAGGCATATGTGAAATCAAGTATTTGAATTGAGTTGTATTTTAAGCAATTATAATTATAAGAGAAAAAGAGGATTGAATTATATATATATTGTAATTTTGTTAATCATTAAGATAGAATGGTAGTTACTTATCATAATATTGTAACGACAAATTATATATTTTGTTAGAAACAATGATGGCGTGGTGTCGTTGCTTGATTGGTAGTAGAAATTGTTTTACTTGAGATTTTAAGTATTGTGCACCGGGAGGTTGCACAAGAGTGGATGGCCGAATGTCATGATTTTATTTAATCTATGGTAAGGTTGACTTCCATTTTTGAGATCACAGAATACTGACCAATCATAGCATTTCCCGCCATTGACATTGACAGCTGTGGAAAAAAATAGATATGATGGACTATGGAGAGAGGCTAGAGTAGAGCGAATATGTAATTGAGTTAATATTTAATTTGAAAGTAAAGCTATATGCTATTGAATTGTAATACTAGAATTTAACAAATGAATGTGAAAGTTAAGATGTATAAGCAAACAAGCTGCTTATTTATTAAACGAGATATTGTCACATGAAATAAAGTGTACGAAGTGAACAATGTGTTTTAATTTACAATAATCGCATAGGTACATTGCTCTGATCCCTTAGTAAGTAGCTTATGCACTTGTGTTATGGAAATCAGAAACAACGAAGGTACCACAACACCCAGACCCGGGGATCGAACCCGGAACGTCAGAGATGGCGGCGCCTTGAAAACCTGCACGCTAACCACTCAACCACGGAGGTCGTTTTACCTTTGGTAAGAGTATTTGGCAAGATTTGGCATATTATGGGTAGTGTGCTATATAGGTACAATGTCAACCTTTTGCGTAATGACTCCTAGACGAGTCGTGAACATTCAAAATAAGATAGAGGGGTTCTAATCGATATGTTTTTTTTCTCCGCCTATTCTAACAATATACTCTCTTTCGAAACTATTTATTTTTGGTTATGGCCTTATGAAGTCAGTCTCAAAGGACTCAGTAGGTGTTCTATAATAGGGAAGCGCCTAGTTGTATACAGGCTGAAAGTTCTAACTATGGAAAGCACATGACACAACGGGCGGACAACTCTTAGACCTTGAGGTTCTGCTCAAGGTTATGATAAACGAACTCAAAAATTTACTTAAACATAAACAATTGAATGATTCATGTAATCTCTGTTGCAAAATTAACAATCGTATTGTTTTTAGTCAACAAACGCTAAGTAGAATGTTTCGACAATCTCCAATCAACCAAAAAACCAACCTAGAAAAAATACTGCAGAAATAGTTTTCCAAAAATTTCAACTAAGTACCTATAGATCGATTTGCTAGCCCGCGTGGTCCCATTAGCTATACTCGTACTTCTTTTGGATGGCACCGAAACCTTAGAAATTGTTTCCGAGTATGCGACTATATGCAATATCGACTATTATATCAGTCATTTGAGTGTAAGTATCGTATGGTCATGTATACTGTTAAAATATCGGTGTTTTATAGGAATGCAACGGCACACGCATCGACAGCAACACTGAATGAATGCGATGCGACGCTCAAGCTCCCGCGCATTAAGTAAGTATACCGGTTCGCAAAAATTTTCGCGCAAAATTCACCTTTATTATGGTCATACTGCATACGGTACGAGTACGATACAATGTTTTAGAACGAAATTAGTACATTTTGATTCAAGTGTGGAAAGTAGCAGGTTTATCGTTTCTTTTTGCGCCCTTGCACAACAAATAAGTTATAAGTATCATAGTTGACAGGAATTTATTCCGGGATGTTCGTGGAATGAATCGATTGTAGTTTTCTTTCAATGATGACAATAGTTAGTAACTTTTCGGGTGGCGTAACAATGTATTGAATAGGTACTGAGCAGCGACAGATTCTTGCATTGATTGGGATACAAAAATAGAATCTGAGTGGGGAGAGGCATTCAAACATAACGCATAAAATTAAGGCGTTTATATAATACAATTTTCATCTCCCTACGGCGAGGAAAATGTGTAGGACCAGATCAGTATGAGTGAAATGGGGCGTTTACGCAAGAGGGTAACATCACTCAGCTTTGTTACTTTTAAGTCCTAAATAAAGCTCAATAATGTACACCAACACACAATTACGTCTCATATAATACAAATACCATACGACAAAGGTTATATCACCTCATCTCTTGAATATCATCGTAAGGCGAAATGCACACGCGCCGACTTACAATTTCCGTTAGTATTTAGGTACTAGGTAGGTATTTCAATTTCTATTTTCATTTATTTATATTATGATGACATTACGATTTTTTGAATTTTCGCAGCATGCATCTACGAGTTACTTACTTAGCTTTTTTTTGGTGTGCATTTTATAACCGATAGTCCCAAAAATGGATGAAGTGTTTTCACTGTTCAAGTGTATTGTGATGTGAACATAATATGTTTTTTTTTTTCATCACATCCCACTAATAATATACAGGCGAAAGATCGCATGTAAGTGTGCATGTTTGTTACTTCTTAACGCCGCAACTACTAAACCACTTTGGCTGAAATTTTGAATAGAGCCAGTAGTATTTGATTAACACATTTAGGCTACTTTTATCCTGGAAACGTTCGTGGTACCCTTGGGATTACCTACTAAAACCGAATTCCAACCCAAAAAATTAGGGAAATATATATAGGTACAGCCGCTCAATTGCATCAGAAAACAAAAATTAGAGCCGTTTCATGACGTTTTTACCAAGCTATAGATCCTATTTGCTCCACGACACACGATGTCATCGAAAAAAATTAGTCTATTGCTAAAATGATGATGACATTATGACATAATGTTTCATGTTCGTTGATGTAACTAAGTTGGAAACTATCCGTTTTGTCGATAGGTACTTACAGTGCGACAAGGCTATCTTGGCGCGTGGCCAAAATCTTGTCATGATGAACGCCACTATCTTGTGATATTGTTTGATAGTTCGCTTTATAGGTACGTTGCATGTATTTTGCTTTGTTTTGGCTTATTATTAACTAAGATTGAGGATATTTTATTGACTGACTGCCCTTGTTCTACAACTATGCCCTCATGTCAATGTCATTCAAGTGCCAAGCCTTGTCGGACTGTATGCTCCGCGCCTTACAGCAGTTCGGCTCGCTGACGTGGGCGGCGCGACCTTCGCAATTCCTGTGTCGTCTCTTATTTTCCTACAATACCACTTATTAGAGCCACTTCACAAAGCGCTTTGAAACGCGAGGCTGCTTCGAACCCGTGTCACAAACCTATTGTTCGGTCATGGTATTTTTACTTCATTGCCATCGTTACTTTGCTAATAGCAACGCCCTAAGGCATATCGATTTTATCTACGAGCGTCATAAGATCGTGTCACAATCGCTCCAGCGCTCGTGTCGACTAAATATAATCTGAATTTGGCGGATGTTACTCTGGATGTAATAATGATAATAAGGTGTTTCGGGCAAAGTAGACCGCGAAATTAAAATTTTATTCTCGGAATCTAATATTTTCGGAAAACTAAATAAAATTTTAATTTTCGCGCCCGTATGTTTAGGGTACGGATCCATCATTAGGGTTTAGGGTAAGGGTTTAGTTAAGGGTTTGTTTACCATTTGACCACCAGTACAAAACATATTATGAAAGCAGAATGTACTCTATGCGTAGCGCTGTTAACTGGCTGCTGCTGCAGCTGTTGTCGCTTGTCGCTAGTGAAGCACGCTAAAGTTACGTTAGTAATATTCGTATAAGTAATATTCGTTGCTAAAGTTATCTACAAGTCTGCGAGAACGCCAGGGAGGGTTCGAATTGTCGTAATCGATTTTAAAAAACAGTTTTCCTCCATTCGATGACGTCGTTTTTCTACAGTCACGTGGTTTGTCTATACTTTTTTATTTACTGTCGTCAACGCTTAACGACAAGTAATTTTGTCTAGGCCCGCTGCTCTGCTTGAGTGAAATCGCACCCTAACGTTCTGTCAGGCGTGCTGTATTGCGTGCCGGGCTCCGGGCTTCGAGAGCAATAAAATGTTTGTTTTTATGTCATCCTCGTGTACCGATCCCGAACGGGATTGCGCAAGGTGCATTCCGAGATTAGGTACGCCTTAATACGGCCGCACACGGGCATAAAGTTTCTTGCCCATAGTTCTCGGTGCAAAACTGCAGGGCGATCGGCTAAAAATATATCAATCATTAAAGAACTGCATCAACACCCATGTTTTGACGTTGATACAGTTCTTTAGCTATTGATAGCCGATCGCCCTGCAGCTTTCCGAACTTTGCGCTGGTAGAGTCTGATATTATATAAGTGGACTTATCGTAGTACAATGACTAATGAGCTTATGCCAATGACTTTTGCGAGCAAAACGTATTTAACTATTTATGCATCTCCGTATTTTTTCATAAAACTTTTGTAACAACACTCATTTACTCATATTGGTACCCGATCGCTCAAAGGGGAACTGGCGGAAATAATCTTTTGGGAACCATAATGGGTTAAATAGATGAGCAAGCTTTTTATTTAAAACACGGCGATCCATAAACGTTATGCTGGCAAAATTTATCACAATAAGCCGATTTATAATTAGCCTAGACACATCTATACTTATAATAAAACTGTAAAGGGTCGAATTCTGTACATTGAAGATATTTTGAAAATTTTTGATGGAGGACACTATTTAGTCGATACTGAAGCCAAAACTGTAATTTGTTTAATTTTTGTCTGTCTGTCTGTCTGTCTGTCTGTCTGTCTGTCTGTTTCACGACCGGGCATCACGGCTAATCCGCTGGATGGATTTAAATGAAACTTGACATGATTATAGTTCATACCCCGAGGTAGGACATAGGATACTTTTTGTCCCGAAATTCATCATGGTTTTCCTGGAAGACGGCATCAAAGTCCAAAGGTTTTTTAGTTATAATTCATTAACCCGTTGTCCGATTCCATTCATTCTTTTTTTGTTAGAAAGGAGGTTCTTTAAAGATTATTCTGTATAAATTTTATCATCATCACTTTTGTAGTTCAGAAATTATAGACATCAGAACCTTTATCGATGAGTTCAAGGAGGTGACTTGAAACTCGGAATGGACAAGCACCTAGGGCTAAGACGTAAGGGCTCAAGTCAGACTGGAGTACCCTTACAGCCGTAAATAAATATGCTTAGCAGAAGACTTTGTATGGTTTAAGATTTTTCACTTTTAGGGTGAACAAAAATCATGAATTTATCACTACGTTATACCGTATCGCGCCATCTCTACAAATTATGTGGAACTTGAATGTAAAACTTGGAGATAGGTACTACCGAATTTTTGTTAATAATAATTAATTGTCATGTAACGTACTGTTCCTTGACTTTATTTTAAGATGGCACTGTTGAGACATGAACAGATTAAAGTTTTCACTTTTGTGGACATTCCCAGAGTGCCACGTCTTTTTTATCATCCGTAACATGGAAAGAGTAAAATAATGGTTCAAAAATATTTTTAACTCTCAGGTCTTAACTGGTCCTAACCGATTGACCGTCATAGGTCTTTTTATACGTAAAGAAATATATAGCCATTGCCCATTCTGATACTTGGGATTGTATTGAGATGAAGCAAAGATTTTTAACAGACTTTTATTTTGGGCTGGGGAATATTGTTAGTAGAGTATTTTATCCCAGTGGTACCTACCCGGCCGAACTCTGAAAGAAGACTTCTACCACCAGTTCAACTTTTCACATGTTTTAATAATTTTTGATATATTTCGTGGTTTCAGAATAAAAATCACAATGAAAAGGACGATTTTAATGGCAATGACCCAATGGCACAGGTCGTGGTCACTACGTGACCACGACTTGTACCAATGTATCGAAATATCGACAGTTAAATTCGTCCTTTTGATCTATCAACTACGTATTATTGAAACTTTATATTTTTTTATTAAAAAAAGGAGTTTTCAAAATCACCACAAGATAACCCGCGCGAAGTAAGAACAGGTTTCTGTATAACATCACACCAGAATCCCGCGAAAAATCAAGGATTTCCACGGTATATGTAAAAAATCGTAATTCACGCGGGCGGAGCCGCGGGCAACAGCTAGTACTTAAATAAAAAGCATGCTATTAGAGCTAGCTCAAAATGATTTGCATGCGGACTAAGCATGCTCTTTACTGGCAGACACTTCTCGCACATGCTAGTTAGTAGCATATGCATATGCAGAGCATATTATAGGAATGAGGAATCAAACCGCTGCATAGTTACGCGTCTTTGTGAAAGGTTAATAAATATTTTGATTGTTTTATTTTTAAAGCATAGTTATATAAATCTTTAGTGACCTCAGACGCGGGGAACTTGCCTTATCCTGTGAGACTTGAACAGCGGCTATATCCTGATTTTTTTATATAAAACTAGCAAACCCGGCGAACTCCGTTTCGCCACCAGATGGCTTTCCCGCTAAAAAGATTTTCCCGCTTTTCTGTTGAAATTTTTCCTGAATTTTCTTTGCTATAAACCTCACGGAGCCTGAGACCTTTCCAAGGAATGCAAAACTGTGGAAATCGGTTCGTGCGTTCTAGAGTTATAGCGTTAGGAAGGAAAACCCGACTTATTTTTATATAGTAAAAAAAATATATAAATATTGATAGCTGATATAATTGCCTAAGTGTAGAGAAAGCTTTACGGGCAGTACCCTCGCCTCCATAGTGAGGAAGTCGAAAACGTGTTTCGCCTATTATCAGTCGACTCAAGTTCAATATCGACAGATCTCAGGCTATTTTTGACTTTTAAATTTTAGTTTAATCGTATTCTATTGGAAAGGTCAACGACCGTCTACGTATTTTACAGGAAGGAAGACTCAAAATTGTGTCGTGTTTGTTTATTAATTAACAAGATATAAAAATTATGCAATATATAATTATATAGTTACGTCAATAAACATAAGTATACTTACTTACCAACATACAATTATCGTGTACAGCAGCTTGATTAACGACGGAAATCGCTTTTCTTAGTTGTATCCTTATTCCTTAGGTTCATCTAAGTATATAAATATCCCGCAGGAACATAATAAATATGATAATAGTCGATGCCCTCTGGAATAATATGCCTAAATACGTACTTACCAGAGGCAGAAATGATACTTATAATAGAATAGATTTTTTCCATTAATTGCTGACCCGACAAACATTGTTTTGCCATTACAATTTTATATATTAAAGTCAACTTGACATAATATTTACGATCGACACATGTCGGTCGCTCAAATCAAACGAAATTAAAATACCCTACTTAAGGAACCCTAAAAATGTATGACAACGCTGAAGTCACCTGATCAATTCATTGAACGATATTATTATGTCACTTTTTTCACGGGTTTCTGCGGCAATCGCAAATATGTCATAATGGCTGCTGGTTCCGTACATAAGTCCGGTGTCTCCACGTAGGTACACGTAAAATGTATTTATTTATTTATTTTGCACGATGAATTAAAACATAAAACACACAGATATAGAGAGGACATGTACAAGGACATCTTATCGCTACAAATGAGGATCTCTTCCAGATGCCCTAGATGTGGGAGTAATATAAACATGATATACAGAGTAGGCAATAAAAACAAAACTGAAAGAAAAAGTATGCATAAATTAAGTACAATAAAAATAAGAATGCAAGTATACCTACATATAGTATATAGTACCTACCTATGTAGATATATAGATTCCTCAATCTCAAGTTACGCCTTGATAAACATAAATAGGGAGGAAATAGGATAACGGTGAGCAGAGCACCACATAGCACAAGAACTCTACAATAATCTCAAACTGTTCTCGTCTGAATCAACAATGTGTCATTAAATGTAAACCAGCCACGGAGACCTGCCTTCCCTCCCAGAGTCCACCCGAGCGAGGACGATCGGGGGAGTTGCTAACGGGTTGGAGGTGCCACGTTATGTTGGCGGTTGGCGTAGATTGCCGATATCGCCGCCCCGCCGTAGCTCCATTCACAAGTTTTTGCGATGCGAATGGAAACCGCGGAGACAGTGGGGTGAATTGAGGCCGGCACTACCTGCTGTTTCACAGAAATGAGAAATGATTGATTTTCGACGTCGCCTGACTCATCTTAATGGATATGTTGCCCATGAAAATTATATTATAATTACTGTTCTGACCATTGACAATATCTGATTGCCCGAGCTTAGCTAAAATCTCAAAAAAAATCAAGTTTTCTGAGATATAGATGCATACTGACAGAACTTGCTTTTCCTTTCCAAGATATAATTTAGAAAATGTGTAAATTCAATGCTGCAACGTGGTTTCAGGCGTGCTATTCTGCAAAACAGCGAAGACCGTACATCTATGCATCTATGAATTTGTCAGTTGTAATAGAGTACAATTTTGCATGCCATATTCGGGTTGGCAGCTGTCTGGCAGCTATTTCATTTTGTAGAATAGCACGGCTGGTTTCAGTAATGAAAGAAGAGGCACGGAATTTATTAAGAACAAATAATGTTCAAGGACATTATAGCCTGTGATATGGTCAAAAATATCAATGTTGCATTTCAGTTTGCATAAGAGGATCGTCTAGCTGTAAGCTTTCATACAAAAAGCGATAACTTTTAGTCCGTAAATGTAGTCTGATTTTCATAATTTTTTGAAATCTTGCAGATACAATGAAGTACTATGCTTGTAAGTTTTATTTTTTTAAGAAATATAGCTTAAGTTAAAAGTTATTATCGTCTGGTTTGTGATAGCTCTAGATAAAATCTGTGGCTCTAGACTGTGACTTGCATTTCTTTCTCTATACAGACATAGTCTATCCTCGACGATCCTCTTAAGATGTTAGGTGGTTAGAAATCTTTCAAAATCTAGCACCAATTTAATAGATGATTATAATTATGTAGATTTCCTTCAGTTATCATGCTTGCTACAATGCCTGTAGTCCGTAAGCGTGATAATTATGTCAGAAGTTACATAATACCTAACGCAATTTGATTCAGCAAAAACTGCACCCTTCTTGCGTTGAGAAAGAAGCGTCATAATAACTTAACTGAACGCTTTTACATAATAAAACAAAACTGAAGGAGGTCAATGTACTGTTTTGTAATTTGTAATCATGAACGAAAACTGATACTAGGTATGTTCTTATTACAATATCGATATCAATTACAGTACAGTCTATAGAATAAATTAATTGCTTCCATTTCTGTGAAATGCCTACAATCATACAATTTAAACGAGATTTAGGTATTTGCAGGCCTGGGTAAAAAATATTTCATGACAATATTTATAAAATTTGAAAGCAAAAAAAGTAAGATCAAATTAACTTTCGTAGATACAATAAACTGGCAGGAGAAATTACGGTGATTCGCATCTCGAACAAATAAAAACAAAGAAAAAAATATCTGCCTACTGAGCAAACTGTGTCAGACAGTTTTTGTAGATGCTCCGGATTAAAACGCCCAAACCGAAGTTTTTCTCTACTCCGACGATTTGTTGATTTAGGTATTTATTAATTCAAATCTACTATAACGTTCTCATTTAGATAGACTTTGTCAGACTGAAACTAAGGCAAAGCTAATTATTTATTTATAATTCATTGATTAGCGTTAGTCCAAAGTCTCATAAAAAAGTTAAATTTTTTACCATTTTAGTACGGAACCCTAAAAACTACTGCAAATTCTAATGATAAAGTACTGTCCATTAATGCGAATGTAATGCATAATAGGTACACATGCTGCAGAAGCACTTACTTTCCTTAATTAAAACTTTGCTTAGAAACTACTTTTTATCTCGGCCTCAGTTTTTCGTAGCTAAGTCTGATGCTGTCTAGTGATGCTGAAACTAATATACGTATTTATTTTGTTCAACGCCATTAGCTAAAGGGCCACATCTCTTCTCAGAATGAAAATATACTCGTAGTTTGATCTTGTGGCCTCAGTCAACCATGCTGCGTCCAACACATGGGGCTACACACAAATTTTAAAAGACGGAGACCTGGACCTTAGTCTCAGTATCAAACTGGAACCTTTAGAACACAGGTGACCTCGTTTGCTCGCGTTGACTATAAAAAAACCTCAGGAAGTGTGCAGGTACAACGACGTTTTGCTTCCACCAAGCTTAAATTTAATAGCCACAAAAGCACTGCAAAAGGTCAGAAATGCGTGCGTGGATTGCGAACTCCTGACCCCATAAAATCTGCTTCAAATCTGATGAAATAAGTCAACTGAATATGAAAAGGGTTGTTGCGACTTGTAGACAAAAACTCTCGATTACAAAAATACAAACAGACAGATATAGCGGCGTCCCATAAGAAGAAATAGGCTGTTTTTATATAAACTCCAGTCAAATGCACTGTCTAAGCGATTTTCACAAAAACTAGCCTTAACTGTCTGTGATAAATCAAAGGCCCACGAATAGATGGCTCATAAAGGTGGCCACAAAAGCCGTGGTTTTAGAGCCCTTCAGAAAGTGTGTCGGCGAGCGCCGCGCCCCGCCGCCTGCCGCTCTCCAATGGAAACGTCCGTATATGCATTTTATAGTTTTCCTTAGAACTGAGGCCCGCAGTACCGGCTCGAGTGTTTCAAAGAAGTTTTCAAGGTTTTCCTAATATTTTTTTAGCGTCCAGGCATTTGGTAAATCAAGCTCGGCGTGGAAAAACCTGTGGCATCTCGGTGTAGGCATTTGAATGCTTTTTCACTTGGCTTGGATTGGTTCGAGATTTTCCAGACTTCCACAGATAACTAACATAGTTTTAAATATTTATAAGTTTATATATTATGATGAATATTATCTATAGACTTGTGTAAGTCTATGAACTGTTCTCATCAGATTCTGAAAGTGATGGATGATTGGATAATGCACCTGCGTTGTTCACTATAATATTTCCCGGGCTGATGGAAGATCTGTCTGGAGAGCTTGATTTTTTATTTCCGTACGTAAATAGGTAGTTACACGGTACACCTATTGCGGTCTACGGATTACATGCCATAAAATAGGAAGTACTAAGGAAGTGTCAAAATACTAACTGAGATTCACAGCAACGAGTTTTAGATTTTCCGGCACTACCACGTGATTTAATTTTTATTTATTTTGATACGTCAAAACCTGCAATCTCAGTACAAAACGCACGTGACAATGGTGAGGTGGAGCCGTTCCCCGAAGCGCGGCGCATGACCCCTGCGCGCGCGCCGCTCGGCCGCGGCACGTAGCGTTATTGTAATGCGTTGCGCAACCCCCCTTGCCGAGACCACTGCCCTCGCACTTCACAGAGGTACCTTAATAGGAATAAAATGTATAAACATTTTTGTGATAAGTAATACTTTGTTACTTTTGGAAGGCGGATCGGATAAGGCCCCGGTTTTTGTTGCTTTTAGTTCTTATTAATATTTTCTGAAGTTTATTTTAAGGTTTTTTGGCAGGCACGACATTAGTTATCCCACAGCATAGTCACAAAATTGACAAATACACAGGACCCGGACAAAAACCGCGCAATAAAATGTTACCAGTTCACTGGTGTCAAAAATGTTTGTTTTGACACCAACGACCTCAGTAGCAAGCCGATCGCAGTGTTGTTTATGGACCGCGGTAGGGATACCTACATAGAA
Source organism: Coenonympha glycerion (assembly GCA_963855885.1). Lineage (NCBI taxonomy): Eukaryota > Metazoa > Arthropoda > Insecta > Lepidoptera > Nymphalidae > Coenonympha > Coenonympha glycerion. The sequence continues at coordinate 11,949,498 of OY979630.1, read as the reverse complement.
GTCTTTGACCGCGGTCCACCCCAATGATCACTATACCAGATAAGTAGGTACTTGCTATTAGTCCGCACACGCGTTTCCACCATCACGGTTTCCGCCATATTGTGGCACTTTAGCGGGAAATTCGACAGATGAAACATTTTTTTGTATGAAGAAGGTTTACGTAAAATGTTCAAATGGGCTCATCCTTAGGTTTATATCATCGGTGAGTCACAAGCAAGGTTTACTAAGGTATAATTAAATCATGAGTGACCCCGAACATAGACAGGTACTTAATTTATTAACACGGCTAATTCGTGAAACGCTGTTAGTTAATGTGAAATTCTGTATTTTATAATTATTGTGCTGATTTGAAGAAATTTCAACGCTTATAACATAAGTAGGCAAGGAAACACCACATTCGTACCTGCTTAGGTATGTTTATAACGAAAGAACATAGATGTTGACATGGTGCACCCAGTACCTACCAGTTTATCTATTATTACAGTTACGACTGAAGGTTAGAAAATCAAAGAAAGGAGTATTTATGTACTACATTATACCTACATAATGCAAGATATTACCTAGGTAGGTATATCCTTAAATTAGACCTTGATAGTCGATACCACTTCATGCAAGCGAAATTAATTGGCTCTATCATGGCAAATATCAGAGGGTAAACTACAAATCGTATCTCGTTTAGATCTTTTGAATTCTTCTTTAATATAGGTAGGTACTGTATATATATACAATGCAAGATTTGTCACGTAACCTGCAGGGCGATCGCGAAAATATGTATCAATCATTAAAGAACTGTATCAATGTCAAAAAGAATAAAGACGAATAGGGAATTTGAATCAATTGCTTTTAAAAGTAGGTACCTACTCTGAAATAGTTTGGTCACCGACGCTTGTCGATGTTTTGGCGCTTTAGAATTTAGATCATTTTATGATCAAAATACATTATCAAACATAGTTTGATTAAATGTAGCATGTCGAGTCCAGTGGTTTGTGCTGCAGGCTACAGTTGCAAGAATTTCGATTTTCGTTCACATACCTAAATATTTCGTAGACATATAAGTATTTCGTTCGATTCGATTCGCTGAATGGAACGAAATTCAAAAAAATGTATGAGAATGACAGTTGACTGCGCGGAATAGTCACGTTGTGATCCGGCGGCATGGGTTCTGCAGTGCTATTCTACAAAATGTCCATCTCTGAAACAGCTGCCAGACAGCTGCCAAGCCGATGATGGCACGCAAAATTGTACCCTATTATAACTGACAAATTCATAGATGCAGAGATGTCCGCTCGTCGCTGTTTTAAATATTTTTGCAGAATAGCACGGCTGTTCTGCTGTTCGTTGATAGATCAGTGTCATTCAGCCGCAGCGTCAATCAGTCACATTAATCACCACGTTTTCCAGCAGCATAATATATAAGAATGCACATAATTATACTTACCTAAATATAGATTTTCGGGAAACTACTTTTTTTATGTTTCATACTAGGTACTACAGCTGGCCATTTCCTGAATACTTACATTGACTAGACAAACTTGGTCAATTTTCCTCTGAGGAGACACCTACCTACCTACTAGACTACTACCTACTAGATTGGTTATAAGTTGTACAGAAAACAGAACTCTATATATTATAAAAGTTGCTAACTTGTTTTCGGTAGATACCTACCAACGTATCTACTAATAAAATCATTTTTAAAACAAAACCTTACACCGTATACTTAAGTAGAGTTTTTTATCATTACTTACTTATTTCCATTAATTTTATGCCTAGGTAGGTACTTACTCAAACAATGAATACGAAAAAATGTTAATAAGTACCTCATGTATGATGAACAGTTTAATTTATACGCAATGCTTGTACCTACTTATTTATGATCTTTTTAAAACATCTTAATTGCCAGAAAATTCAGCTTCGTAACGAGTCTTAATACTTATAACGGCATGTAAAACGAGGTTTAAATGTAACATTTTATGTACAAGTTCACTAAATTTTAGGTCTTTCATCAAATTACGTACCTAAGTATAACGTATACTTATAAGAAAATACCTAAGGATTTTATAGCTTATCTTTAGTTGTTTATAAAAGAAATTATACCAGAATCGAAAATGCCATAGGAGTCTAGTGCCTACTAATAGGACTAACAACTTTACGACTATTTATTAACTTGATAATCGTGATTTAGTATGTTCAATGTGTTTCATAGATGCTCGCATGTTCAGTGGTTCATTACTCTGTAACGCTGCGCCGCCCTGTCTAGACACTACAGTCTAGCACCAAAGCCACGTGTGGTCACTGGTCATTGCTCACGCTTAGTGCTCAGTGCTCAATGGTCACTGACACTGACCCTGCGCTCACGTATTTTGTTGCAGAGTAATGTCACGTCAGAGAAATCAAAATAAAAAGTTGATGGTAAAATTTAATTACTTAGTTTGTTAGTTGTAATAAATTGATAGAAACTATACAGCTTTTTATTACTTCCCTATATAATATCTTCTCTGCATCAAATTTTTCGCATAAATTTCCAAATTTACTTTTTTACACATTGCTGAGTAGGTCATTGGAATCTACATATGTATATCGTTCATATCACGTCTATTAACCAATGAAAGTCTATTTTCCAATTATGAAATTTACATGAAATTTTTATCGCACTGCAAAATATAGGTGAAGCCGCCAGCAGGCTTAGATGAATTTCATGGGAAATTTTTTACTAAGCTGAATTTAAAAAAAAGTATGCATAAATATCTAAAAATTGCTAACATTGGCCAATATTGTAAGCAATTAAGCCAATGTTAGCAATTTTTAGATATTTATGCATACTTTTTTTTAAATTCAGCTTAGTAAAAAAATTCCCATGAAATTCATCTAAGCCTGCTGGCGGCTTCACCTATATTTTGCAGTGCGATAAAAATTTCATGTAAATTTCATAATTGGAAAATAGACTTTCATTGGTTAATAGACGTGATATGAACGATATACATATGTAGATTCCAATGACCTACTCGGCAATGTGTAAAAAAGTAAATTTGGAAATTTATGCGAAAAATTATTCTTACACTAAATACAATTTACGCTACTATAGTGACGAATATTTTTAATTTTAGCTGATGATTCATATATTTAATATCGACATGAATATTTATGCAATCAGTTTGCAGTTTGCACGCAAGAAAAATTATTTGAATTAATTAATTAATTAATCATTTTATGCCCATTATAAGCACATAATTACCTACCATAAATTGTATTTTAATAGCTCAGGATGTGAACCTACATTTATGTTATTTCCATTAAGATAGGTTGGTTTACCTCCGGTCTATTTTTCGGTAACTCTCTGAACATGTATAGTGTATAGGTACCCGGTATATATTAGCTGACCGGGCAAACTTTGTTTTTGCCGTTAGAGATATATAAAAAAAATAGCTGACGACCTACCCTCAGGCTCAGACCTACCTACCGAACATATATAGAAAACTTCGTAACAAGCGGTCGAGAGAGAGTTTGGTAACAAAAATTGGTACGAGAAGAGAGATAGAAATTTTATTTTGAGCTACACAATATTAAAACAAGTCTTAATCATATTATTTTAACTAACACAATTTAATTCTGCATGTAATTAAATCCACTATTTACTTGAAAACATTACATAAACTGCTTGTACACGTATCATTATGGAGAAGCCTACGGGCAACTGGGATATCCATCTGGCCATAGATAGGTAGCCACACTTCCACAGGTACTAGAGATCCAGTCGTCCACGCAAGGATGCGCAAGCGACGCATTTCTTTTTAGAAAGTGGCACGTGTCGGGGTTGTTCACCCTGCGCGATCCGGGTCAGCCCGCCCCCTCCGCGCGCCGCGCCGCCCCGCACTCCATACTACTTACTCCTTGATAAGGAAACTCCATTGACACCATAATCGAGTACAAGCGGGTCGACGGATAAGGCACTCCTTGTGATACTTATATAGGACGACTTGATATGAGACGAGTATGTTACACTGAGTCGTGTAGAGACGTGTGGATAATTTTAAGTGGTTGCGTGATAGATTAATTATTATAAGGTAAGCTACTCAAGTTACTAAGATATGAGATTGGGTGGGCAACCAAATTTATTTTAGGTAGGTAGGTATAAGATAACACTAATAGTTTGATTTAATCTGATACAGTCCTTAAAATGATTTATTCCCAAAAAGAAAAAATGTAGGGTAATTATCATCGATAAGAAACCTCAGGATCATCTCTATTATCATCTCTATTAAGGGCATTCGAACGATTTGCGTAAACCTTTTTCGTATAAGTAAACAGTAGCACCATCTGTCAAAATAGATGGCTGCTGAGGGAACTCCAGCGTTGGTGGAAAAAAAGATTTTTGGCACCGATAAACTGGCGACATTTTTTCGCGCCGTCCGCCCTGTCCAGGGTACATGTCTATTACAAAGATAGATTTTTTAGGACATATCGATATAATATGCCTTAATAATTGATATCCTGTAGGCCCCCCACACTAGGCGACCTGGGGGCCTATTATTGTAATATTGTTTTGACATTTTCATACAATGTCAGTATGGAAATTTTAAAACAGTATTACAATAATATTACTTAAGGTCACGGTGGTAGGCCCCCTGTTTCGCGGGATCCCTGTGGATCATAGAACACATTATAATAAAAGATATAATACGAGTAGGTACTATTCGCCGTTAAGTAACAGACAGCCCGAACGCGAGAAAAATGCAACGGGAGATACTCGTAGGTCGAACCTAGCGCGGTACAGCAACCTTTCGAATTTCAATTCACCTATTCTGTGGGAAATATTATCTTTGTTCCTTTATAACGCTAAATTTTATATAATATATTTTAAATATTAAATCTGTGGCTTTATAATCCTTTTCAGGGTTCCGTACCTGAAGGTTAAAAAAGGAACCCTAATGGCGAGACTTCGCTGTCCGTCCGTCCGTCTGTCACCAGGCTGTATCTCTGGAACCGTAATAGCTACAGACTTGAAATTTTTACAGATGATGTATTTATGTTGCCGCTATAACAACAAATAGATACTAAAAAAAATGGGAAATGCTTTCCAAAAAACCAACTTCAAATGCCACTACAAAGAGTGAAATAATTTTTATTTAAATTTTAGGTACCTACACCAATTCGAAGTCGGGCAATGTTTCATACAATCCCTAATAGTCCTTCTTACTTAATTGATGTGCGAAGAAATGACAAAGTCATAGACAATCGCCCGACTTCGAATTGGTGTAGGTACCTAAAATTTAAATAAAAATTATTTCACTCTTTGTAGTGGCATTTGAAGTTGGTTTTTTGGAAAGCATTTCCCATTTTTATTTTATACTTTTTAGTGGAAAACAATAAAATGCACAAGGCGTTGTAAAATATCCAAATTGCTTGAGGTGTGTTCATAAAATCTGAAGAGATACCTCAAATTCACCAAGATCCCATCATCAGACCCTGACTTGATGACTTTAGTCATCAAATCAGTATCTGCTAGCAAATGCACCAGTAACTATAAAAAATACCCAACTCGCTTCAAGTATACTAGCAAAATTTGAAGAGTTTCCTCGATTTCACCAAGATCCCATCATCAGACCGTGACTTGATGACTTTAGTCATCAAATCCGTATCTGCTAGCATATGCACCAGTAACTATAAAAAATACCCAACTCGCTTTAAGTATACTAGCAAAATTTGAAGAGTTCTCTCGATTTCACCAAGATCCCATGATCAGATCCTGACCTGATGACCATAGAACAACTTGGAAAATATTACTCTTTCTAATAATACTCAAATAGTTTCATGTGTCCATATAAAATTTGAAGAGTTCCCTCGATTTCTCCAGGATCCCATCATCAGATCCTGACCTGATTAAAATGGGACCATCTGGAAACAAAACCCTCTTAAACAAAAAAAGAATTTTTCAAATCGGTCCACGCGTCTCCGAGTAATCGGTGAACATACATAGATAAAAAAAAAAAAAAAAAAGATTCCGACGAATTGAGAACCTCCTCCTTTTTTTGAAGTCGGTTAAAAATAGAATAAAATACATATTTAAGGGGGCTCCCATACAGCAAACGTGATTTCTTTGCTTGTTTTAGCTCGATGATAACGGTAACAGGTAGACGCTTCACAGAATATTTAGTTATATAATTACTATAGAAATAAATAGTTTAATTAAAATAAAATAAAAAATTAAGGGGGGTTCTGTTACAATAAACGTGATTTTTATGCACGGTTTTTGATTGATGTGGCCAGGGGTATTCAGTTTACTTTAATACTATAAAGAAAGGGAATATACTCTTGATGGTACGGAACCCTCAGTGCGCGAGCCCGACTCGCACTTGACCAATTTTTTTATTTTTCATCCTAGAAAATAATTTTCAGACACAGACAGACATCGATGCCAAACTTAACTTATGTAGGAATTAGGATGTTAAAAAAATAAGATAACGGAAAGATTAAAAAATGTATATCAGATTTTCAAACGCTCTTACTTTTAAACCTACATAAAACGCATGAAAAAAAAATATGACCTTCAAGTTTTTCGTGCCTAAGCGAAAACCTTTCGCAAATATTAGTCAAAAGTAAATAAATGGCCAAGTTTCTCATGCTATCCTATTTGTACTTACTTTACAAATGTGGGTCAAAACCTGTGTAAAGATAAAGCTAAGCCGTCGGAATTCAGAATAATGTTCGTGTAATATCTCACATACGCGAATGAAGTGTGCAGCACTGTGTTTCTGCGTGTTGAAAATATTAAAAAGTGCTGACCACGTGCTGAGTTTTAATAAAGTTAATTCTTATAATTTTTAAATCAAAAAGTTCGGCTGAATTTTGTATGAACCCAAACATTTAACGATCTGCTGCATCAGCGTATTAACAATGAAACAAAAATGAAATACGCCCTATATTAGACAGACAGGGAGTATATTATAGGGCCTATAATACTCGTATACTCCCTGTCTGTCTCAACGACTCAACGGCCTCTATACTCGGACAGATTAAATAAAGGCCTCTATAATATACTCTACCGCCATCTGTTTAATCACATAGGTTTTTACTTTTTATCATCTATTTAATCCAATCCAGTCAACGTAAAAATGAAGACACTTGATTTTCGCCATTTTGGCGCTGATTGTTGCGTAACCTGGCGTGAGCGTCTATGGAACTAAAATCAAATGACATTTAAAACGACGGTCCACTCTATGGTCCACTTCCAACAAAAATGTCAATTTAGTACCGTGGACGCTCGGGGGAGGCGCTTCAAATCGACATAAAAAATGAACTGTCAAACGTATGGAATCATGAATCCAGAGATATACGTATCAGTGATCACATAGGTAAATACCTATGTGATTAAATAGATGGCGGTAGAGTTTTTATTTTTCATAAGAGCCTATTTCGGCCTATGTGAAAAATACAGCAGCTGTATATTATGTCCCATCCATACGTCTTTTAAAATTGATATTGCATTGATTTCGAACGAAATTCATAAAGCCGTTTGTTTTTCCCCTGATTGTGGTTATCAGTTTTCCTAATCTCTACTTCAAGCAAGCAAGTTAAAAATAAAAATCCTTGTGAGCATAAACCGGAGAGAAACATTAGTGCGTAAAAGCTACGTAGGTAGGTATTGTGATAGAAATTCTTTGTGAGCATTAACATGCCTACGTAAAAGACTCGTAGGTAGGTATTGAGATAGAAATTCTGTATAAAATTTCAATGCTTTATCACGGCAAAGTCCTCCATTCGGGATAACACGTGCCAGTGGTGCAAACGAAAATACACCATTTAGCGACAGAGCCGGCCCCCGCAGCCCGCGCCGCGGAACTGGGTCACGATGATTGACTTATTTCTCTATTTGTGACGTGGCGCTGCGCCTTTTCACCTGCACGCTGCACTTCTGCAGCCATGTGACATTATTCGACGGATTGAAAAGAAATTCAAAAAAAAGTATGAGAATGACAAATGCGATCGCTAAATTGGTCAGATCGTGCTGTCACACAAACTACTAATAAAGGAGGAATACGAGTAGCTTGTTAAAGTCAACTTCTGCAAGTTTTGGTGTTAATCTAAACCTTGTAAGAAGGCCAGGCCCATACGTGGGATGTAAAAAATTAAACTCTAAATTCAAAATAGTTATTTTATTCGGTAATATGTAACAATGCTATGAGATGTTCTTAAAAAGTTAAATAAATTACTAATCAAATATTATTATGATAACAAATAAGTACACCTAATACTTGTCTCACAGTCAGTCACGTAACCTAACTTAATACCTAGTTTAATAATTATGTTTAGTTTATTAAAATGTGATGCATTCCATTATTAAAATTTGAAGATAGTTTAAAATTAATCCGTAAACTCACATCGTCAGCGATTGCAATTGCGATGCAAACAGCTGACGCTGGCCAGGTCATGTAATTTGATAGAAGTCCCTGGTCGCCGCAGTTGCACACGAAGAGGAACGCCTCCTCACGCCGCAGATCAGCACTTGTGATGCCGTCCGCCGGCGCAGCAGAACTCCTTGCCAGCGGAGAAGTTGGTGGACGTCCACTGGTCGCCGCAGTCGCGTACGAGAGGGACGCCTCCTCACGCCTTAGATCAGCACTTGTGATTCCGTCCGTCGGCGCAGCAGAACTCCTTGCCGGCGGAGAAGTTGGTGGGCGTCCCCGGGTCGTCGCAGTTGCGCACGAAGAGGAACGCCTTCTCACGCCGCAGATCAGCACTTGTGATGCTGTCCGTCGGTGCAGCAGAACTCCTTGCCGGCGGAGAAGTTGGTGGGCGTCCACGGGTCGTCGCAGTTGCGCACGAAGAGGAACGCCTTCTCACGCCGCAGATCAGCACTTGTGATGCTGTCCGTCGGTGCAGCAGAACTCCTTGCCGGCGGAGAAGTTGGTGGGCGTCCACTGGTCGCCGCAGTTGCCACGAAGAGGAACGCCTTCTCACGCCGCAGATCAGCACTTGTGATGCTGTCCGTCGGTGCAGCAGAACTCCTTGCCGGCGGAGAAGTTGGTGGGCGTCCACTGGTCGCCGCAGTTGCGCACCAAGAGGAACGCCTTCTCACGCCGCAGATCAGCACTTGTGATGCTGTCCGTCGGTGCAGCAGAACTCCTTGCCGGCGGAGAAGTTGGTGGGCGTCCACTGGTCGCCGCAGTTGCGCACGAAGAGGAACGCCTTCTCACGCCGCAGATCAGCACTTGTGATTCCGTCCGTCGGCGCAGCAGAACTCCTTGCCAGCGGAGAAGTTGGTGGACGTCCACTGGTCGCCGCAGTTGCGCACGAAGAGGAACGCCTTCTCACGCCGCAGATCAGCACTTGTGATGCTGTCCGTCGGTGCAGCAGAACTCCTTGCCGGCGGAGAAGTTGGTGGGCGTCCACTGGTCGCCGCAGTTGCGCACGAAGAGGAAAGCCTTCTCTCGCCGCACGTCGCGCTCCACCGCGCCGCAGATCACCGGCCCAGCGCGCGGCAAATACTTGAGTATCTGTGCAAACAGAAAATAAATTATTTAGATCTCAGGTAATCTCCTGAGACATCACCAAACCTGACCGCAGGCGCATTGCCGGAATTTTGAAAGATTGCCTCTGCCTTGTTATGGGTATAACTTCAGATATTTTGGGATTTTACAATTATTTCTTTTAATAAATGACTTAAGCCGCCGTCTTTTACCATCCTACAAGCAAAGACACATCCGGATACGTCTTATATAGTATAACATAGGTATAGCGGACCAATAAAAAGGTGGAGACAGTTGTAGTGGAATTGATATTAGTAGGTACAACTGAATCCATTTAAATACCCATGAGATCCACGTTTGTATTAAGTGTTTAGAAATCACGGCCACCTTTTATACCTTCGCACGAAAAAGACAACCAAAATCGAGACCCAGAATAAAAAAAACTGAGTTCGACTTCATTGAAAAGCTGCTGTCGGTGGTTACTGTGGATGGATGATGGTAATTCAGTAGATTGTAATTTTTACCCTACTGCAGAATGAAACCGTACACAGAAGGTAATAAAAATGAATTTCTACGAGGGAAATGATTGGTAAAATGAACATTTTATTTTATTGACGGTCCACAATACTTTCTAATTCTACTGTAAACAAACCACTGCCGTGCTATTCTGCAAAACAGCGACGAGCGTACATCTCTGCATTTATGAATTTGTCAGTTGTAATAGAGTACAATTTTGCATACCATATTCGGGTTGGCAGCTGTCTGGCAGCTATTTCATTTTGTAGAATAGCATAGCTGTACGTATTTGCATCTAAAACCAATGCGGAATAGAACTTTTGTTGACCATGTATATTAAGGAAGGCCTTCTTTTAAAACTTAAAAGTTTAATCTTCTTGTTCATGTTCAAATACAATATTACCTCCCTATGTAAAAAATGTATAGAAGTTAAAGATAGGAAATAACAACATTTTTCAACGATCGGCAGAGTGTTTATTAGTAACACAGGTAAGCGTTTAGTAGGTACGTTTAAGCGGTGGTAAGTTTAAAATTATAACCAGAAAAACAAATTCTTACTCTCCAACAAAACATCTTATTCTTTAGACAAGTAAGTAAGTACCTACTAGTGGAAATTGAAGGAGCATGTAGGTTGAAAGACACGACCCTTGCAGATGAAAGACGAGTGCCGCATCGCATCATATTCTCTTTTCCTAAAGCGCGGAGCCAAAAGCTTGTGAAATAGGTCAGTAGGCCTAGAAAGTATAGGAATGTTTTTACAGTATTAAAGACTCGTGACATTGAAACTACGCCATTCATTTGTGTTTTTTTAAAAGGAAGTATATAGAATCAAAAAAAATCTTTATTACACCTTCCATGCCAATAAGATTTAAAGCCATTCTACTACAGCCAAGGCCGAAGCCTCCTACCAGAGCAGATCGGAGCTGATTTAAAAAATATAAAAATTCTAAAGAGAAGGGTCTTTAGGGCTACGGCGGTAATGGAACCTGCGACTTCCCATTTGAATAAAGCGCGCGCCACTGCGCCAGGGAAGTCGTCGAAAGTTCAATGATTTTTTTCCCTATCTGAAAACATAAACAACGCGCCTAAACAAGTTTTCACTTGAAAAGTAGCATGCATACCACGTCCAGGTACTTGCTTCGACATGAACACGCCGCATTGGACTCTACCTGCAAAAAGCATACATACCACGTCCAAGCATTTGCTGATGCAGTGCTTGAACCCGCTGCTGCCGCACGGCAAGCTAGGGCTGTCCGTGACGTAGGTGACCACCGGCTCGCCCTGCGGTGCCCGTCCTTGATGCCGATCTGCTGCGTCATAAACATGCCGCACTGGCAGGGCTCTACCTGCAAAAAGCATACATACCACGTCCAAGCATTTGCTGATGCAGTGCTTAAACCCGCTGCTACCGCATCGGCATGATGCCGATCTGCTGCGACATGAACACGCCGATCTGCTGCGACATGAACACGCCGCACTGTCAGGGCTCTACCTGCAAGTGGCATACATACCACGTCCAAGCATTTGCTGATGCAGTGCTTAAACCCGCTGCTACCTCACGGCAAGCTGGGGTTGTCCTTATCGTAAGTGACCATCGGCTCGCCCTGCGGTGCCCGTCCTTGATGCCGATCTGCTGCGACATGAACACGCCGCACTGTCAGGGCTCTACCTGCAAGTAGCATACATACCACGTCCAAGCATTTGCTGATGCAGTGCTTGAACCCGCTGCTGCCGCACGGCAAACTGGGGCTGTCCGTGTCATAGGTGACCACCGGTTCGCCCTGCGGCGGCCCTCGCGGCCGGCTGCGGCGCCCTTCCTTGATGCCGACCTGCTGCGACATGAACACGCCGCACTGGCAGGGCTCTACCTGAAAATAAAACGATAATTCAGGTACAGTCCTCCAACACGCTATGGACCCGACGAACCACGCGGCCGAATCGCATGATGACGCCTGATTGCCAGATGTTCTTGGCTTGTTGTTCCCCGTTTGTTTGGGTATGAAACATAAGCAATTGCGAAGGAGTGAAGCGCATCTTCGTGGAATGAACTACGTACGAGTATACGTGATTTCCTTGCTCTTCGTATCCCTATGTGGTCCCCACTCTCGGTGTAATCAATAGAATAATGGACTTCCCTCGGAAATAAGAAGATTGTAAAGTGGTAGTTACGCTGTATGAAATGACATGCCCAGTTGCTAAATTGATCACGTGATTTCTGCGCAGACAACCCTCTCTGTGTCTTTCTCATATATACATTTTTTTAATTTGTTAGATTTGAGCGTTAAATAGCTTTTTGTTACGATCGCCAATATGACGTTACATGACTACAGCGGCTGCAACCTTCACCACCACGTGCAGGCCGGCCTTCATACCCATCACATTATGTAATTTAACTCTCAGGTATTCCTCACAATGTTTTCCTTTATCAAAAGTAATGGAATATTGTAGGTCTCTACAAACCCGCATAACGCCATAAAGTCAAGAGGTGTATGCCTAGGATGCGAACACCCGAGCCATTACTTTGTCGCAGAGGGTTAGGTCACTGGGTTATCTGCTTAAAAATTCAGTATCTACGGATACAAATTAGCGCTGAAGCCATAACAAGTCATATTACTCGTATATAGAAAAAACTTGAAAGAAAATAGAAACTGCTATAAGCATACCTACGGTGTGCTTGAGCCTTAAAAAATAATGTATGTAGGGACTCCGACTTATCTTTACGTGTCTTGAGTCTTCGATGTATTAGGTTTTATTAAAAACTGGTCCATTAAACTCACGATTTCCGCTTGGCTCGGAGATTCTCAGACAAATTATGAGACAAGATGTGCTATAAATAAGCAATTTTTTAGTAGATTACATTAATTCTAAATATTGCTCACCTCATCAAAATCTCCGTCGTAATCATCTGTTTCAAGCGACTTCAAGCTTTCCATTTCATCTCTCTTCAGCTTCCGCCTGGCTTCGCCGGAGGTCGCTAACCACAAACATAAACATGCTGCCAGCATCGCCCAGCGTTGGATGCCGATCATTTCGCAGCCGATACACTAAAATTGATAGACAGATGATGGACAGATGCATTATATCAGTGGCAGATAGGTATATATATACCTACTCGTAAGTGCATGCCAGCGTCCAGTCTAGGGATATAAAGTATCCACGATAGGTAATCATAAAACCAATCACTCAAGAAAGAGTCAACAAAAAGGACGAGAAAATGTATATGTCATAATTTATGCAATCGACAAATTTAACACGTGACTTATTACAGGCAACTGTCATTCAAATACATTTTTTGAATTTCGTTCCATATAGTTATGGAATTACCGATCGTCAGGTTTCTATTACGATCGTAGCTAAGTCATATAATTATGGCTGCAGTCTGCAGAACTGGGCCGCTGGCAAGATTTTAATGAAAATTATTATCTAACTAATATAATTACCAATGGAAAATCTTTTTTAAACAAGTCATCTTTCTGTTAATTGAAAAAGAGCAAGAAATCTTAAGGTCAGTTTCCACTTTCCAGTAACGTAGATCCTAGAGACCTTACCAGGAGTGATTTTAAATACCTAATAAACGTTAGTACCTAAATCAATAAATAGGTACATTTACCTATTGATAGATCTCTTCGCAGAGATAATAAATCTATGGAGAATATGCCCTATCATTCATTCTAGCCTAGACTTGCGTGATATTATGCGACGCCATGATGAGCGCCAAGATTTGTTGGTAAGTAAATGTTCATGTTTCGAGTTACTACCCTAGGGGACACCATCTTATACCTACGCCACTTGACAGATTAAAAATAGTCACATATTGTTTGTTTGTGCCTGACGATCTGCTAAACTCCAGGGAAAATTAATATACGAGAGTATCCCAACATTGAAGAAAATTACGTGCTTATAACTTATGAGTAGGTACAAAAGATGTTACTTACATTACGATTACCACGTAAGCTGCAGTTAACAGGACGGTACTTCTAAGCTCAACTAATGATGCCACTTTGTATCACCCTTCACCAGTAGTACCGAAATGAGGTTAATATGACAATGCCTGTACTTAAATCCGTGTCAAGAGGAATTTTAATATCCGACGTCAATCAATAGATTATTATTATTTAATGCTTGGTCAGCAAACGTGCATATCGCGTACATTCACTCTACGCTGGGGTGCTATATACGTGTCTCTCTATGCAGTTCATGATTGATAAGGATTCTGAGATCGATGTATGATAAGCCAATTTAAACATTTGGATGATTCAATTAGATATTATTGTAATGTTATCAAGGATGAAAAAATCGGCCAAGTGCGATTTGGACTCGCGCATAGAGGGTTCCGTACTACTAACTATAGAAAAAGTAATCAATAAGAATCACTTTTCTTAACCAACCGTTAAACTTGACTTTGAAGAAGTTAATTGTTAATAGATCGCGTTCAAACCAATTTGATTGGTGAAAGTTTGTATGGTACCTAACGTACATTATATATTTTTTTAGTTTTATCATTCTCTTTCTAATTTTAGAAGTAACAGGGTGGGACACAATTTGGACGTATCTCTCGCGCAAACTATTCGATTAAAAATAAAAATTTCGACTAATTGAGAACCTCCTCCTTTTTTTGAAGTCGGTTAAAAAAGGATATAAGAAACCTCAATAATATCACTTTTGAATACCTATCCATGATACTTAACTACATGTTTTTGAGTTTCAGTTCTACTCGAAACTTTCGGGTTTAGTTCGGGGTTCACAGAATAGTGGACCAATATACACTGGCCTGCAAAAGTAAGTATCACACTTTAAAAAAATTTAATTTGAAAAGTGTGATACTTACTTTTGCAGGCCAGTTTATAACCAAGTTAACAGCTTTAAGGAGCACACCACGGGTGTGCCCGCGAAATTCAAATTTTTCGTGGTTTTTCGCGAATTTTAAGCTATTAAGACATAATAGGCTTATGGCCGTCAAATTGCGATAATCCCAATATCTTCTTCACGTGTTTATATAAAAATCTCTGCTCGAAAGTGTCGAGTTAAAGAAATTAGTCCAAGATTTGCGAGTTACTCACATAAAACTCGATAATCGGATTAATTTCCTAGGATACACATTTTTATGCAAAGATTTTGATATAATCATGTTAAGATGATACTGCCATTCTCGCAAATTGATTTCCATAAGCCTATCATGTCTAATTAGCGTACAAATTGCAAAAAACCACGAAAATTTTGAATTTCGCGGGCAGAGCCGTTGATTTCACGTTAATACCAAGTTTTAACAGTATAGTTCTTATAGTTTCGGAAAAAATGGCTTTGACATACAGACGGACAGACAGACAGACAGACATGACGAATCTATAAGGGTTCCGTTTTACCCTAGAACCGTAGAACCCTAAAAACATAGTATACGGCCTACAAGGCTAGTGTTTTCTTAAAACTATGTGGTTTTTACCATTTTGCTACGGAACTCTAAAAAGGCTGTCATTCCCGCTCATGATTTATTGACTCAATATCAATCCGTTTTTAGGGTTCCGTACCAAAAGGGTAAAACGGGACCCTACTACTAATACTTTGCCGTCCGTCTCTCATCAGGGATCATCTCTTGAACCGTGATAAACTATCACAGTTGATATGTTCACAGATGATGTATTTGAATATCTTATATCATCATAGTATTTAATATGGATCTGTCCACGGAATCGGCATTGGCAGATCAATATTAAATATCTGGGTGACCGAGCCAACGAGCTTTGCTCGGTATTTTCTCTATTTGCCAATAGATGGCAGCAGAAGTCATATTTTTTTTTTAGTAAATTCGATATTTTCTAAAAATGAATCTCAGTTTGATCGATTTATCGCCCCCAAAACCCCCCGTATACTAAGTTTCATGAAAATCGTTCGAGCCGTTTCCGAGATTCAGATTATATAAAAATATATTATATATATCAGAATTGCTCGTTTAAAGAGGAATATAGCATATAGGATTTGAACCCGTAAACATTTTCGTTTTCGAACAACTTCACCCGCATTGTGCTTCTAAAACAGAACCAGCAATTAAAAAAGCAGCCATCAGAGATTTACACATTATGTATAAAAAATTAAACTCCAAGATTATCATTTCACAAATGAATCATTTAATGAACGCTGGGAAACAATACTGTATTGTTGTTATTGTAAACACAAAGGTGCACATCATCACAAAGATGAATACGTAAAAACTAATAACAATAAACAATACTCAAATGAGATTTCATTTAAAACATGAATTATTTTATGATTGCCCTGCATGCTTACTAATCATAAAGTTATTCAGGAGTAGTGCACAAAATGCAACGTACAAACGTATCAACGCAACGTAAAAACGTACAAATATATATTGATATACATTCGATTAGCAGCCCCAAGGATAAAAAATAAAAATGATCTTTTCCCAAAACAAGATGTTTGATCACAACTTTATTGGTTACTTGAAGATTTTGCCGGTTCCCAGTATACTACGAGTATCTATCCAAACTATCTTCTATTTACCCCACTAGAGATAGGGATCAATTTGAGAGCTCCATACAAGTTTTGTCAAATTTCTATCTCTAGTTAACCAAACCATGGATAGATAGAATATTGGGCACCGCCGTCCGCCATAATACAAGTAACTATATTATATCTTAGTAATTTACACTTGTACACAGCATCGCACCGGCCGCTAAAACACTCACCTTCTTATTTTTAAACTTTTGTGAATAAGAGGGGTATAGATACCAATCTACGAAGACGCGTCCCACTCTGTAAAAATCACTCATTCGATCACAATGTTTCATTCGATTCGTATGGAGTTTGACAGAGTGGGGCGCGTCATCCTGGATTGAAATATCTACAGTCTGTGCTGGTAGGGTGGTCGGTATCTAGCCACGGCCAAAACCTCCCACCCACATTAATGACTTAATTATTAATGCTGATAGAGGTGTACAGTGGTAGAAAATATAACGTTATATCTCCATATATTTATTAATTTTTGACTCTACACTTTGAGCTGCTAAGCGAATTAGGTACTATGTTAAGTTCTGTATGATAGTAGTACAGAAAAACATGTCTAATTTTCTTGTAATAACTATATACTTATAATTATAATGTTCTCAAAATTGACAAACCCTCATAGCGTTTGACAAACATTAAATAACGTTTAGATTTAATAAAACAGCGATGACTCAACAGGCATACCTGATTGCTAGTTATTCTGTTGCTATCCCTCTTTTAAACTACATGTGACTATTCACGTAACGCGTCGGCAACATTTTTTCAAGTGAAATGTTTAAAAAGGTCATGGCATTTACGTATATAAGCAAACAGAATATATTGAAATCAAAACATTTCTTGCAAACACTGAAAAATTAATTTTACTGGTATTGACATACAGCGTAAAATTGAATGTAGTTCAAAACGCAACATGGTCGAAAATCGTGAAATTAATTTATGTTGCACGATAAGGCTGTGGCGTATTTCCTATGCTAAAGTACATTCAAAGTTACCCTCTAAACTAATAGACGTAAAGTTAATTTTTCAGTGTTCATTTTTTTATTTCTTCATTCACATCACTCGTTGTGTGAAAACGTGACATGAATAGCCCCCCTTTATATTGATTAACATCAATAAATTAATTTTCCATTCGCATTGCCGCAAGAAAAATCTATAATTACGTTAATTTATTCCA
This sequence comes from Coenonympha glycerion, assembly GCA_963855885.1. Lineage (NCBI taxonomy): Eukaryota > Metazoa > Arthropoda > Insecta > Lepidoptera > Nymphalidae > Coenonympha > Coenonympha glycerion. The sequence continues at coordinate 11,931,825 of OY979630.1, read as the reverse complement.
GTGTAAAGAATACACCAAGTAGGATAAGTTTACGAATACACCTCAAAATATTATTTTATAAATAAATAAACCTTATTTTAGGAATAATAAATCACAGAATCTCTTTTTAAAAGCTTAATTACAACTTACAACCCTAACCAATCAACTAGGGGGGAAAAAGCATAAAATCTTGATAGCAATCTTATCCATTAGTGTTCGAAAATTAATTATGTTTGTTAAAAAAAACAGTATTTGTTGGAAAACAGTATTCAATATTAAAATGTACATTCAAAGTGAAAAAACAAGCAACCTACAAAGTCTGAGCAAATACTTAATTAAACACACATTTCTAAAAAGCTACCTTTTACATGATTGAAGATTTTATAAGGTAGGTAATTATTTCTTAAAATATTCTAAATATTAAGAAAATTTTACAGAGCAATTGATTTAATTGTTACTTATTGTTATGTAATTTTATTTATATTTTTTAATAAACTATGTGTTTCAATGTGGACTGTAAAAGTTATTGCTTTTAATCAACTTCTTATATCGTAACATTTACTTCATAATTTATAATTGATTATTATTCATACAGTATCAGATGCTTGGACATTTTGTTCAAAAATCAATACTAATACTGTAATTTCCTCCATTTTATTATTAAAATAAAATATAATATTCTAATGGCTATCAGTCTCAATTCGTCACTGACTATAATCTTGTACTTAATGGACAAAGTGAACAGTTATATTAAAATACATACTTTTTTAATTCATAATTAATTGCTTTTTCTTCTTATTGACTTTTTTGTCTTAAAAGAAATTGGCACTTCAAACCACAGCAATTTATCCACAAACATCTTAGCTGACACATTAATAAATGGAACCAGATATCAAGATTTGTGTAACAAAACTTATAGCTAGTACTAGTTAACGCAAGATGTCGCTGCACACTGGGTCATAAAAAGGGCAAAGTGTTAACAGGGGTCTGATTGCATAAGAAAACTTAGTTCATCGTTATCGTGATTGTTAGCAAATTCTACTCTCTGATTGGCTGATGTACATCAGGGAACCAATCAGCAGGCAGAATTTTTAAACGATTACAATAAAGATGTTTTTGTTACACAATATAGGAGCTGAAAGTCGGCCTGATGTAAAGCCTGTTAGCACGGCATACAATAATAGTACCTAACGGTTTACCCCGCAAGATGATTTAAAGAAATAGCGACCTTAGCACTGACACATAAGTGCAATTCAGTTCGCAATAGCGCCTGGCACCGCCTCCGCTAAGAACCTAGTTGTACTTGCTTTCTATCGCATAACTTTATCTCCATGATCACGTTACAAGTGTACATGTGTTGCAGAGAGCACAACAGATGTCAGTTTCCTTTAGCGACATATTGCGTTGACTAATTTAATATTAATAAAATTAAAAACATTATATTTATAAATATTAAAGTATGAAAAATCTCAACAGTCTTTGGCCAGCATCAACTTGGCCTCGCCTTCAAACACAACCTTTTTCTCTTCCTCTACAATGCAGAAAAACTTCACTTTGAGAATTTTCCTCACATCCACAAGTTCAACACTTATAGTCAGCTTCTCGCCAACGAAACACTTGTTGGGAAACTTCATAGTCTGTGAAATTAGAACTGTCCCGGGTCCTGGCAAGTGTGTACCAATCAACCCTGCCACCAAACCATTTAAAAACGCTCCATGGACTATTGGCCGCTTGTTCCCACTATTTTTGTGTAGGTAATTGTGATCACTGGTTAGATTCGAGAATGTATCCAGATCTTTCTGAGTCAACGTCTTTTGGATTCTTATTTTATCGCCAGCTTTGAATGACGCTCGGCTAAATGTAGACGTGTGAATTTTGCATATTTTTTGATAGTTTTTGTTGTTGATGGCTATGTAAGGAAATCGGTTGGACAGCATCTTGTTCATCGTTATTATGATCCACAGATTATATTCATCTACTGTCCATGTGTCTTCATTACATCGTCTATAAAAATTGTAGCGAGATTGGAAATTACTTTGTTATCAGATTGTTTTAAGGTGAGTATTTTTGGATTAACATTTAGACTCTCCACTGCAGATTTTGCGTGGCTGTGATACAGATAAATAAGTGTGGTGATTGCCTCCGCCACAGTATCACTTTGAGTTGAATCCAGTAAATCGCTGATGACTTTCAAGTTTGAGTGTTTCAGAATATATTCAACATTGTCTGGATCTGAAATGGAATAATTTGTTTGAAAGTAAATTATAAGAAATAATTAGTGTACGAGTCTAATGACACTACATTGTGATAAAAGCAAGGGTTTGTAGATAAGTATGTTTGTGAGTGTTTGTTACTGTTTTATACACAACTACTGGACAGATTTGGTTGAAAATTGGAATGGAGATAGATTTAATCCACAGAGGGTACTTTTTCTCCTGAAGACACACATCTAACAGCACAGCTGTAACACACAAGCACCCCTATGCTGATAAAACAGACCATCATAATTCTACCACTCCAACGAGTGGTAGAATTATGATGGTCTGTTTTACTTACACTCCAATACGAGCAACTTTTGGGGACCAAAGTTGCTCGCGTCCGTAGGGCTCACCAAGCCAGGTTTCATCCCTCACTACCCTACACGTGGTCCCTGGGTGGTGCTAAATGAGCAACCTAATTTAGGTGGTAGGCCTCGGCCGACGGCATATACACCACCCTGTGAACAAAGCCGTACCGCCAAATGACTTGTCGTGTAACTGATTTTATCACGTCACACGGCGGGTCGTGTTCCGGTGCGATGTTCACAGTAGCCGACAATGGGGAATGGGTCTGTACAGTTGTGCTGCATTTGGTGACAGGTTCTGACTGACAGTCGCAGCGGCGCCGGGCGGCTCAGTCTGGAGGCTAGCGGGATCCGAAGCACGGTGCACCGCTGGCCGACCGCAGGTAGTAGGGGGCCCAAGTAGTAGACCAGCCATCTACGAAAGGCTGCCCCGCCAACTAGCGAAAAATCCTGGGATGGCTTCCACCGTGCTGGCTGGCGACCAGAGAGAGGTCCCGGTGGCGATTCTCAGGGGGGTTCGGGCGTCCCCGCGGTCTCCAGCTGAGTCTACCATTCGCGTTGGTGTGACGAAGGTCACGGTGTCTAGAATGCAGCACCTCGTACAACTTCCATTACCCCATATCTATTCACTCCCACTCAAAATGAAAAGCAGGAAAAGGAAAAAGGTACCACAGCGGCTGCACTACCTCTCGTTCTCAGTGCACCTCTCCAACATACGGGGTTTGCACTCTAACCTCTTTGCGGTCCATCACCACCTCGAAACCGCTAAGCCGCACTTGCTCTTCCTTACGGAGACGCAAATCGTGAGTCCAGCAGACGTGGCGTACCTACAGTACCCCGGGTATTCGCTTGAGCATAAATTCAAACCTCGCGCTGGGGTCTGTTTGTATGCTCGTGACAACATTTGCTGCCAGCGTCTCCGTAATTTGGAGGTATCTTCTCAATCCGTCTTGTGGTGCTTGGTAGACACTGGTTTTGAGCAAACCGTCTATGCGTGCATTTACCGTTCGCACAGCGGTGACCAGGAGACAACTCGGTTGTTCAATTATCTCAGCGAAACGGCTGATACTGTTCAACGCCGGTATCCGTCCGCTCGGCTGGTATTTCTGGGGGACTTTAATGCTCACCATCAAGAATGGTTGTTCCCATACCAGAAAACTGATCATGCTGGGAGAGAGGCGCGCAAATTTGCACTTTCGCTAGATCTCTCTCAGTTGGTTCAGGAAGCCACACGGATACCGGATGTTGACGGACACACACCTAATTGTTTGGACCTTCTGCTGACAAATGATCCGGACAGTTTTTCCGTGTCAGTCTCACCACCTTTGGGCACGTCTGACCACTGTCTGGTGAAATCTGTGTCCAATTTCTACCCCCCCGCCTCTGAACCAATTGTCAAGAGACGGGTGTGGCGATACAGGTCAGCAGATTGGGACGAGATGCGGCATTTCTTCGCATCTTATCCTTGGCGGCAAGTTTGTTTCTCTTCTAATGACCCGTCGAGTTGCGAGGCTGCCATATCGGATGTTATACGTCAGGCAATGGAATACTATATACCATTTTCTGACGTGTCATCTCACGGCAAGTCTCCCCCATGGTACAATGCTGAATGTGCTGTCGCGGAAGCCTGCAAAAATGATGCGTTTGTGGCCTGGGCGGATGCTCGTGCCCTCAAAGCTCCAGATGTCAAAGAGAAGAAAAGAGAATTTAACATTGCCGCCAAGTCCTACAAGAGGGTATTAAAAAGGGCTCATTTCAACCGTACCAATCACTTTGGGCGTAAGCTTGCCACCTACCCCAGTGGCAGTAAAGCATTTTGGTCCCTTGCAAAGTCGGTTGAAATGAATTTCTGCCGCTCTTCCCTGCCGCCACTGCAGAAGCCGGATGGATCACTGGCAATGTCTGCAACGGACAAAGCAAACCTGTTGGCGTCTCTGTTTGCAGAAAACTCTCGTCTTGATGCTGGTAGTACTTCACCTCCTACCCTCACACCATGCGACTCTGTTATGCCGGAGATCCGCATTCACCAGCATGAGGTCCTTAAAACTCTACGTGACCTGGACGTGAGCAAGGCCAGTGGCCCAGACGGCATACCTGCAATTGTGCTGCGTAATTGCGCTCCCGAGTTGTCTCCTATATTAACGCGCTTGTTTCGCCTCTCTCTTTCTACTGCTCGAGTCCCACTTTCTTGGAAGGTTGCCAACGTGCAGCCGGTGCCCAAGAAGGGTTGTCGTGCCGACCCGGCCAATTATAGACCGATTGCCATCACTTCCATTCTTTGTAAAAGTATGGAACGAGTACTCAATCGTAAGCTCCTAGCATACCTAGAAGAAAATGACCTTTTGTCGGACCGTCAATATGGCTTCCGTTCGAACCGAAGCACTGGCGATCTTCTTGTGTATGCTACGCACACATGGGGCGAAGCCATAGAGAGATACGGTGAGGCGCTTGCTGTCTCACTTGACATCTCTAAGGCTTTTGACCGAGTCTGGCACGGCAGCCTACTCAGCAAACTCCCTGCGTATGGAATACCCGCTGGCTTCTGTAACTGGATATCTGATTTCCTGAGGGAACGGTCTTTTCGAGTGGTCGTCGACGGTCACTCTTCGGACCTAATGGCTATCAATGCCGGTGTACCTCAGGGATCTGTTCTCTCCGCGACGCTTTTCCTGCTGCATATCAATGATCTGCTCAAACCAGGTATGTTTGGTTATGCAGATGACAGCACTGTCTCGGAGAGATACATGTCTAGTTCTAAAGCCAGCGGTGCTGAGATTCTCGAACTAAGAGAGGCGTTGGTAGATCGCGTTAACTTGACTTTAAGAGAAGTGTCTGAGTGGGGTGACGCTAATCTAGTCAAGTTTAACGCTACCAAAACGCAAGCGTGTCTATTCACCGCAAAAAAGAGCCCCTTCACCTTGGCTCCCACTTTTCAAAGTGTATCCGTTCCGATCGGCGATCACATCGATCTCTTGGGTATTAGTATCTCCCCCAATCTCAATTTTGGGAAATGCATCGAAGCTAAGGCGAAAACAGCTGCCAAAAAACTAGGCATCCTGAACAAGGTTAAGCGGTACTTCACGCCCGAACAGCTTTTGACACTGTATGAAGCTCAGGTTCGTTCTGGCATGGAGTACTGCAGCCACCTCTGGGATGGATCTGCAAAATATCAGCTCGATGCATTGGACTCGGTTGATCGCCGCGCACGCAAAATAATCGGCAAGGAATCGTTAACACGGGCAAAATTGCTCAGTCTAGAACACCGACGCAAGGTTGCCTGTTTAGCGGTTTTTTACAGGATATACTTTGGGGAGTGTGCTCAAGAACTCCACAATTTAGTACCTCCTTCACCTTTCTACCATAGAACCGCAAGACGCCGGGAGAAGTGGCATCCTTATGTGGTTGATGTCCAGCAAGCTCGAACGAAACGTTTTTCATCTACGTTTCTGATACGTACCGCTAAGGTGTGGAACACCCTTCCGGCTTCTGTGTTCCCAGCCAAGTACAACCTGAGTGCCTTCAAGAGAAGAGTGAATAGGCATTTTCTAGGCAAGCGCGCTCCATCCTAGACCTCATCATTTCTGTTCATCAGATATGATTGTAGTCAAGCGCAAGCCTATTCATAATAAAAAAAAAAAAAAAAAAAAAACTCACTCGATTCGTATTTTACTATCCCACATGCTACTAATTTCTGCATCAGTAGAAATGTACGTTAGAGCTGAATGGCTCTAGCCACCAAAATATCAAATTTGGTTTGGGTTTTCGCACTTTGTAGGTTCATAACAAATTGAAGGATTTTGGCATATTATATTATATCAGTTTCATCTTATCAAGTTCAGAGAATTGATTATGGTATGAGTAACTTGCAACGTAATTGATTCTTGGGTTAACTTTCTCATGCAAGGCGCCTTTAAGGCCCATAATGTTAATAAATAAGAATTAAGACTGAATTTACCTATACACAAGTTGGAGATCCCTGCAGCTGCAAACTGTATTAGTTTATCATTCTTTTCATTCTTCAGCACATATAAGAAGATATCCAATACTCCAACATCTCTTATGTAGCCGTAGTTTATAGGGTCGTAGGCAAAATTAGCTAGATTAGCGAGCACTTGGCACTTGGAGTCTGTAATAAATATGATATCAGTTAGCTAATAATTAACTATGATTCAAAAAGGGTTTGTGTTAATTTTTCAGTCTGAAATCTATCTGAAATGCTTTATAACATACCGAACGAATCAGTGTTGATGTACTCATCCACTAGCAGTGATAAATAGCTCTCGCGGTCAGTTCCATTAACGGGAGTTCGTTTTTGAAGGTGTGCTTTACTGCTAAACATTGAATCAATAGGATTTTTCAATAAAGCACAAAGACATCCGCTACGTGAGTTTCCATAAACCTCAGACGAACTATCGTATTGAATAAAACCTGTGAATAAAATACTACACTAGAATCGGGGAGAGCATAAATGAAAAACAAATGGAAAATTTGTACGAGTTACCTACGACTTTTCATCAAAAACATAGACATCATAGAGTATAAATGATAGACATAAAACATAAAACATCTCGGTAAAACATGATCAAAAACAAAGATCAAAAACACAAAAATCTTGCAATGTCTGTGAAACTGAAATTAAAATGCCACGCCACAGACTACAAAATCTTATCACAGATAAGAATAATTCAGATTGCCAGAGCAAATAATCATAGAGTTATAAGTATATACAAAAAAAAATTGAAAGAAATGAATAACTGATGGCGTCACCTAGGTCCTCGGAGCAATTAATTGCTCCGAGCCTAGGTCAATATTTCTCTATGCCTAGGTATTAGATTATAAAAATAAAATTCACGCTAATTTTGTAGACCATTTAGTTTGTACGAGCCATCCATATTGTTTGTCATTGATTGTTTCGAAAACTCAAATGACGTGTGAGTCTTTGCAATGACGAAGTAAATATAAGGACAGGAAATTGTCAGTGTTTTTGGGTGGCCATATCGGCCATCTTGTGTCGCATTAAAATAGTCAATCACAGCCATCGGCCAATCACAGATAGGCACCAGACAGCTGATCAGAAGGGCTGCTCTAACTATCCATCCATACGGAAATATTATCGATGTAGTTCGTGGTTAGAGTCTGTCTACAGAAAGTAGACACTGAAATCGCCCGGCAAATTTAAAAAAAAAATTGTAGGTCATCCCTACAATTATAGTGCAAATATTGGAATAACTCAGTTTGATACTTGCAATTTAATTATTTTTTTTTATCGGTTTTCAAACAAGTCTTTCATTAGTACTTTGACATGAAGAAATTCGCATGTCAAAAGCACAATATGGCGGTTTCTGCTACTCCGACACATATAGTGTTAAGAAAACTATGGCATCTCTATATGTTTAGTTTCTCTAAGGAGTCTTTGTGAAAATGACAAGTGACATAAATTTATGATTTAGTCAACGACAATCACCTTTCGGTTTCCCGTTTCTGAGTCTATGTCTTCAATGCTGTCTTTACTTTACTCTTTTAGGTTATGTTAATGTTTAATTATAGACAATAATCATAAAATGAACTAATAACTTTTGTAGGGAAAGCCTAATTTAATTACTGTAAAATGAGTGCTAATCCATCAATCGCCGGTACTTATTTTTCATTGAGAAAATGATACTTGTGAAGGTGGTTACAAAAACTAACCAAAAATCTACTTCACTTTCAGGTTTAACAAACCGTGCTTTATTCCGAATTGAACTTCAAGAACCATATGAGGAAGTAATCCTCAGAGATGAGACGACGCCTAATATACGTAGTGTTATATTTAGTCCGAAGGGCACTTACTTAGCCTACAGGACAGATAGAAAGTAAGTTACCTATTCTTTCCTTTTTTATTTGGGTATAACTTGAAACCTATCTGAAATTGGAAGCTGCGATAGTCAGCCCAGTAGTCAATGATTCAGCCTTATATTTTTAAATTTTAAGCATATATTTTATACTTTTCCAAGAAGGAACCCCACTGAACCTTTGTTTAATTGACAAACGGTTTTCATCACCGTTATATAAGAATGTGTCAGTAAGTAACTAATCTAACAAGGTGTATTTTGATTCTGATTCAGAGTGGCATCCAAATACCATTTCTGATACTGAAGGAAATTGTTTTCACTTTTGAAATGTGTGATAATTCAGTGTACAAACATTTGCGTATGCCCGAGGGATTCAGACCAGGAACAAATAGTACATACATCAACAAACGTACAAGTAACTATGTGTATGCAGCCTATAAAGGATTGACTGAATAACTATTGTCTATTTTAATGTTATATTTATATCATGAAAATATATAGATCTGTCTTACATGAATAAATAGTGGTAGAACAGGTATCCTAGTGTGGGACTCACAGAATGTTTTACAAACAGTAAAATTGGCTTATTGTAAATAAATAAAGATTTCATTAAAGTATTCAGTTGCACGTACAATATGCATAAAATGGTATATACCTACTTACAGCATATTTTGAAGAGAAAACTCTAGGCATGTTATGCATTTTTAAGATGCAATGAATCCATTGAAATCTATTTCTGTAATTGACACCTGACACTGTTACAGACACCTTTGTATAAAGATCATATTATATCTGTAATGTAGTCCAACAAATCCAAAATATACATGTATACATGTAAATTTTTTTGGGAGACTACACATTTTTTATTATAATTGATTTTATAATTGAAAAGTCTTCCAACTTCCACTTGGGCAGCATAGTTGTGGGCCAAATCATTCTCATATTGAGGGAATAACTGTGTCATCCCAAGTTATACAGGGACATGAGATGAAAAAAAAACGGAACTTTTAAAATGTTTGTGTACCTCTTGTGTTTAGGGCAGAGATTATTAAATGTGCTGATTGGTCAGTGGCAGCCACAATAGATGGCAACTACAAGGACATGTTTTTCTCGCCAATGGATAATTACTTCATTATATATGAAATGTTTGCCATGACAAAGGACAATCCTCAGGTAACAACATATTATATGCTACCAAAAATTTTGATCAAACTTCACTAGCAGACTTTTATGCGCTCATGTGTATTTTAGATTTTCATGATTACTGCATGATACACATAACATGCCTATGACTGATATTATTATTTTAAACTCTAATGTAATTTTTGCAGGGTAAACCTAACTTACATGTAATTCGATCATCAAATGGAGAAAAAATTGGATCATTTGTCCAAAAAAATCAGATTGGATGGTGAGTGTTTTTTTAAATTTTGCCATCTGTATTAACTACTCTTTAATGAAATATTCCTGCTGCCACCTTTCATTTTTAATGAAATATTCCTGCTAAGAGGAAGTAACTTCTAAATGTCGTTTAAAATAATGTTGTTTAAATAAACATTATAAAAATGTTTCTAATTATGAAAATGTAGATTAATTTTTTGTCGATATTACATTCTTGTGCTGGAATACATCAATAATAATTTATTCATTCAATAACATAAAATTGTGTTCATACAGATAGTATAATGGTGGAGTTATTAACTTATTAATTATTTTGAAGAGAAAACTCTAGGCATGTTATGTTGTATATTAATTATTATCATACTCTATAAGATCTGTCAGGCCAGACTAAGTTATTATTAAACAAAATTTACAGGGAACCAAAATGGTCCTCGGACGAGAAGCTATTTGCAATGCTTGTGAACAGCAGGGTGCTCATATATGAAGATGTGAAGCTGGACAGATACGCACACTACATCCAGGCGGAGAAACTGCAGTCATTTAGCATTTCACCAAGCACCACTCCTGCTTACTACTTTTCAATATTCACTTTAGGTAGTATGGCTGTTATCTATATGTATATATAAACTAGTTTTTTGCATGCAGTAACTGCATCAAGCAATAAACATCATATTCATATGCATGTCATACAAGCGGGTATTCCGATTTTTCAATTCTAGGGGTACCTAGATGTAATAATGGAATGCTAGTATGCCGGGTTTCTTGCCAGTTCTTCTCTGTGCAAACCTGCTTTCTGAACCTGGCATTAGAGTTTTGATTTTTCATAAGAGCCTATTACTTAGGCCTATGTGAAAAATAAAGATTTTCATTTTCAGTGTCATCTTCACATGTTTTTATTTTCAAAAACAAAATTTGATTGAAAGTGTCCAGTTAAAGAAAATAGTCCAAGATTTGCGAGTTACTTCATGAAACTCAATACTTGGACTAATTTGACTACCAAAAGCCTATTATGTCTTATTAGCGTACAAATTGCACAACACCACGAAAACAGACTTGTTGATTTCGCCCTACTACAATCCAACACCTACAAAAAATATACGGTTCACCATTTTTATTTGTAGGTAAATCCGGCCAGCCGTCATTCTGGCGAGTGTTCAAATACCCGGAGTTGGAAGGGTCGCAGGCCGTAGTCAGCAGGTCCTCTTTCCAAGCCGACAAAGCTGCCTTCCATTGGAACAGGCGGGGAACCAACGTGTTTGCCATGACTCAAACAGAAGTGAGTAAATCGTTCATCTTATAAATCTTCACCCACCACCTTCGGCGGGTTCAAATCGGCCGAACGCGACAATTTCAATTTAAAGGAATAACATCCTTACCCCCTTATTCATAAATGTGAAATAGCGATGGAATAGTTATCCTGTGTTTTGTCTTTTTCCTCTGAATGTCAAATTACTCTTGATAAACAAAGACAAAACATAGTATAACTATTCCACCTCTATACCACGCATAAAGAGGTCCTAGATACTTTTAGGACTATAATAAAAAGTCATAAATAAATTAGTAATCTATGTAAGACAAGTCCCAGTCATTTATTTTTCGATAATTCACACTTTATTCATGCGTTCTTTGGTCTTTAGATGCTTTATACACTTTATTCATTCATTCTTTGGGCCTGTGGAATTGTATTTCAACCAAGTGAATTTCGGTTTATATAAATCTTAGAGTAATAGAGTAACAGGGTTTTTCCAAGATAAAAAGTTGTAGACAAATAGGTTTGGTAGTTGTAGCATGAAAACAAATATCCAAACATTAAACATACAAATTTTCGTCTATACAGTATTAATGTGGTTTTTGTATCCTGTATATTTGTTCCTTTCAGGTAGATAAAACAGGTGGCTCGTATTACGGCAAGCAATCATTATCTTATGGTGATGTGAAGGGTAATGCGGGGAACATGGCATTCAGTAAGTACAATTTGATTATGATAAATTAAAAACTATTTTAGTGTTATCCATTTCCACAATTGACGTCATGAAAGGGATTTTAGATGCGCTAAATTAAGAGCAAAAATAAATACCATTATTGTGCAAAATCTCTAAACTAATTTGACTCATTTAAAAATAGCGCTTTGAAAAGGTTAGCACTACTTTAGACGCGTCAAATGAGTTCAGTTTAGAGATTTGGCGAAACATAATTGGTACTATTGTTCTAAGCTTAAAATATTGTAGGCAAGGAAGGGCCGATCCACGCGCTCGCGTGGAACCCCGGCAACTGGAACGAGTGGGTGGCGGTGTACGGGCACGCGCCCGCCAAGGCCACGCTGTTCACCGCAAAGTGCGAGCCGCTCTTTGAGTTCGGCACCGGCGCCTGGAACGCCATCTACTTCCCGCCCGAGGGAAACAATATCCTTTTAATACTACCAACGAATATATAATATTAATACTACTATCCCCGCGATTGCTGACCGCGCGGGACCACCAGCCACTAGAGGGCCAAGAGCCGGGACGGCGGCGAGACCTTAGCGGTACCAGGGGCGCACAGCGTCTCCTCAATCATCGTCTGGGTAAAGAGGCAAGTCTCGATGCTCGTACCCCTGAAGGGAATCGCTCCCTGCTGAAACCACTCTGCTACTATCACTCCTCTTTACGAGAGTCCGTCGGCCACACCTCGAGAACTCACCAGCACATTGCATTCAAAGTAACAGGGAGCTACCTGTGAGGATACGTCCAACAAGTTCGCTCATCCTAGAGCCTCCTATCTTTGGGCCAAGAGAAAACCAACAAGGATCTGATTTACACATATATATTTTTGTTCGAATTTTCTCTCTTAATGAAAGAGGGTTTTGGCCATTGGCCTAAACACGCCTTTAACTTTTTTAAGTTGCATACGTTTGGGGCACCTGAATATCATTAATTGTAAATAATGGTCGATCAAAGAAAACATTGTGAGGAAACCTGCATGCATGGAAGTTCTCAAAGGTGTGCCCGGCACACCCTACAACTTACAAGCTTAGTGGGTTATGGTCAAATTGAAAAACTAAGGGTTTAGACAGATAGGGGGTGTAGTTTCCATCTGTGTCAATGATAAGTCCTCAACTCCCGTGCACTCGTGCTGCTGGGCGGCTTCGGCAACATAGCGACGGGGCACATCTCGGTGTGGGACGTGCGCGGCTGCAAGCGGCTGGGAGAGTGCTCCGCGCCCGACACCACCAGCCTGCAGTGGGACCCGCGCGGAGAGACCTTCCTCACCGCCACCACCTACCCCAGGCTCACCGTCGGCAACGGGTAACCCAACCCACCGAATTCCTATTTTTCTAACCTAAAAAAGTTGGTACTGAGTACTAGCCCCCTTCCCAAAGTGATTGAAGAAGGGCTCTAATTTAAAGTCGGACAACATTTATTTTTCCTATTAGCACCTGACTGCGATCTCACCTAATTGTAAATGATGATGCAGTCTAAGATGGTATCGTACTAACTTGAAAGGGGTTGGAATAAACGCACCCCTAACGGGTTCCACACAGCGTCAGGAACACAAAATTGCTTGGCGGTGCGTCTTTCCTGGTAACTAGACACAGCTATTGTCTCCTATTTCTTTTAGTTACAAAATCTGGCACTACACTGGCGCTTTGATGCACAAGCGAGTGTGCGGCGAGAAGGAGAATCTGCTGTCCATCAGCTGGCAGCCCGGCACGTATCCCAAGACGGAGTTGTCCAGAACCGCTCCCAAAGGGATCGAGGACGCGACGCCCAAGGCGACCGGCGCGTACCGGCCGCCGGGCGCGCGGAACCGGCCCTCGACCTTCACGCTGCACGAGCACGAGAAACCGCATCGACCGGGACAGACGATAGATGGTAAACAACGCTTTTTTAAAGGCAAACTTCTTTACGCGTTGGGCATTTTTGAGATGAGTATATAAACCATTGATCGCGCTTGAATGGAACAAGTTTTCACTTCTGTTGGCACTCCCAGAGCGCCACGTAATTTTTCGAATTGAACACTAGGCGCGTTGGGCATTCTTTGAAGTGGGAAAACTAACACGTAATTGTTTTTTTTCTCGTTAATTTTTTTCGTTTAGAAGTTTCCAATTCTAACGGCACTCTTGAAGTGCCGCGTATTTTTAGGGTTCCGTACCTCAAAAAAAACGGAACCTGTTTGTTTGTCACTACCCTTTATATTATCTATGAAACGTTTTCTGAATAATATAATTAGCATAATCGGGCCAAATTTGCCCTAATGTTTAATGGAAACTGCTCACAAGAGCCTTTCAAAAACGGCCCCATTAATGTAAATCTGCATTGAAGCAGCGAAGCATAAGTGCGTCGTTTGACGCAATGCAGCCGTGAGGCGCACAGCAGAATTTGTAAACGATTACGATAAAGATGAATACGTTTTTCTTACACAATCTAGGGGCTGGCATGGGCATAAGGCAAGCGTATCACTCACCAGCAAGCTCACGAATTCCTAGTTTCGTGAACATGTGAAGCAACAGATTTTCTAGTTATTATTGATTTTGTGTGAACATACCCAAAAAAACGCAACCGAAATTGAAATGGCTCTACCGGGGAGGGAGTGAGGGGGGCGCCCCCCATTAATGGGGGGATTTTCGCTTGTTATGATCTATAACACTCCCTTAAATTATCGCTAGTTCGATCCCGGACACACTGTATGTACAGTGTCAACTCATAACTCATAAGTAAAGTCCTTTCCACAAAAGATGCGGGACTTCTTTTGTGGAAAGGACTTCTAAGGCGCGGCGCTGTGATCGCATTTTTAAATGTTGCTCTCTCACTCGCACTCGTTGCTCGTAAACATGTGTCAATTGTAGTACATGTTTTTGCCGCGGGACTTCTTTTGTGGAAAGGACTTTACATATTGTACGATGACTTCTGCAGCTGCGCCATCGAAGCAAGCTATCAAACAGAAAGAGAAGCGCGAGGCGCGCAAGGCTCGCAAGGCGGAGGAGCGCACGGGAGACGCGTCGCCCGCGCCGCCGCCCGCCGCGCCGCGCGCGCCCTTCGTGTCCACGGGGGACCCGGAGAAAGACAAGAAGATTAAAAACCTTAACAAGGTAACATCCTTAAGGGGCCTGTGAACTACAATGTCTCCATTCATTCAAAATAACAAATCATTAGTAATTCGTTCGTAAATATTTGGATCATGTGGTGGAGTTATTTGGATTCATATAGTAATAATCTATGCTCCTGGCCATATTTGGTTCGGAAATTTCAAATTCAATTTAAACCGAAATAATAATCAATTTTGATCAAAATTTTTATAACTTTGATCGAGTTCCGTAATACCAAAAATTATGAATGAAATCTTGTAACTTTCTTTATTAACTGGTGTTTTTCTTTAGCATAAAAACTGTGCTCCTGAACTAATGCGACGTGAGATAGTGTTGTTACTTGTTTTTATTACAAAACAAATTAGTAGAAAACATGTCCTCTTTGACATAAAAATAAGCAAAACTAAATTCGTTTACATTTTCGTTTAACAAGAGTATTTCGGAACCAAATATGGCCAGGAGCATAGATAATTACTATATGAACTCGAATAACACCACAACATGATCGAAAATTGCACCAATTACAAATGATTTTGGTATTACGTTTGTATGGGAGACACCGTGGGTCAACAGACTTTTAAGACTAAAACAACGAGTATTTTGCTGTGTGTAACAGAAAAGTGGAGGCGTCCCATTCATTCATTCTAGCCTAGCCTTGCGCCAAGATTGAAAGGCTCCACCCTGAAGCCGAGTTTTAAATTTTTCAAAGCTATAAAATGGCTTAATATACGCGGTATGTGCTGTCAGCGACCGTACCGTACCGAAATGAACGGCGCGCGACACCATATTTGAGGAATATTTGGCTTCAACATAGGTCACATCTTCCGTCCTCTTAGCGTAGCGTATTTAATCATTGGTTAATCCTTAGTGACGCCATCTTATTCGCCACTTTAGAGGTTAAAAATAGATACAAAAAATATATATAATTATGTATCAGTTTAGTAAATGCGGCGTGATTGATTAACAAACATACATAATATTATCATCATATTATATTGTTACGTGTCAGGGATGGAGGTTCGATTAAAAATGCCAGTTCCGCAGAAGAACGTTTATTCGCTGACTTTACTATTCACAATCGCAAGATATCGCCTTAGATATCGCCTAGATCGCCTTGTTTACTTCGCTGTTGATCTTCACCGTGATCGCTCTGAGAATGAACTGCTCCCGCCGCCGTGCGCCGTCCTTATATATGGGTGGTCATCCCGAAGCCCAGAACAATCTACCCGGTGTACTCACAAAAGAAACATCTTCACGAAATTTCTGTCGGACAAACAATCCTTTGTTCTCGGAGACAATAGAAATTCATAACAATAGAGTAGGTACTCCTGCGCCGACGCGACGTAAACAACAAAAAAAACAGTAGATGTACCTTTTTTTTTTTGTGACACCATCCCCTCCTTAATTATGCTCGTCCCGAGCATCATTGGTCCCTCGATATGGTGCCAAGCGATCTACATGTACAATCTTTGGTCGTTTCCTATCGCCTTGTTTAATGCGATAGGTAACGTCATTAATCCTGGTTACTACTTTGTACGGTCCTTCCCATCGGGGTTGTAACTTTGGAGACTTGCCCTTCCTCCTTAAAGGGTTATGCAACCACACATAATCGCCCACTTTGAAACCATGTGTATTTGCATTCCGATCATATCGCGTTTTCATTCTTTCGCCGGCTTGTAAACTTTGTTCTCGAACATGTTCGTGTATCTCGTCCATTTGTTGTTGTAGGTCTGCGATATAATCGACGGCCGGTTTTGGAGAACCAGGGGGTGTTCCAGTTAGTAAGTCAACTGGTAGACGTATTTCTCTTCCAAAGTTAATCTTAGCCGGGGTAAATCCAGTGGTTTCATGTACTGCTGAGCGATAAGCCATCAAAAACAGCGGGATGTACTGATCCCAATCTCGTTGGTGTTCTTCCACGACTTTGGCCAAGTGATTTTCTAAGGTTTGGTTGAATCTCTCAACCATGCCATCCGACTGTGGATGTGCTGGTGTAGTCCGTGTCTTATGTATCCCGAGCAGTTGACACATTTCCTGGAATAGAGCTGACTCAAAATTTCTTCCTTGGTCACTGTGCAATTCCAGTGGTACTCCAAATCGGCAAACCACTTCTTGAATCAGCTTCTTAGCCACGGTCTTAGCCTCCTGGTTTGGAACTGCAAACACTTCTGGCCATTTGCTGAAGTAATCTTGAACCACCACAATGTATCGATTTCCGTCCTCAGTTTGTGGAAACGGCCCTGCAACATCGATGGCGATTCTCTCCCAAGGAGTTCCCACATTATACAGCTGGAGTTTTCCTTGTAGCCGAGTTCGAGGTCCTTTCACCGAGGCACACGCTGAACATTTTCTGCACCAATTCTCAACGTCTTCTCGGCAGCGCACCCAATAGAAGCGTTCTCGTACCTTCACTAAGGTCTTCTTAACGCCGAGGTGTCCTCCAGAGGTACCATCGTGTAACTGCCTCAATAGTGAAGCTATCTTACTTCTAGGAACTACAATCTGCCGAGTCTGTTCTTTGCCGTTCGGTGATTCCCATTTTCTGTACAGGACTTCATCTTCTAAAATAAGGCTGTCCCACTGAGCCCAGTAAGCCTTAGTTGTTGGACTTGTGGCTGACACGTCACTCCATCGTGGTCTTAGTCCTCGCATTTTTCCTTCCACGATGAGCTTCAAGTCCTTGTCTTCTTTTTGCGCTTTGCTTATCTCTTCCTTAGTTACGAGACTGTTTCCATCGCTTGCCTGTAGTACATGGATAATCGGGGCTCTGTGAGGTCCAGCCAGCGCCCGCCCCACGGCTCTGGCTCGTCTTAGTTTAACTGGTCTGCGGCGTCAATCTGGGTACCTGTTGTTACTGTACCCTGTCTTACTCGGGTCCTCGTTTGACTAGGGCAGTTCAGTCTAATATGCCCTTGTTCACCACATCCGTAGCACGTTGGTGCTCTTCGAGGTCTAACGGCAGCTACTACTTCACGAATCTTATAATTCTGATAGTCTTGACTTGCGGCTTCTACCTCGAGTGCATGGGCAAGAGCAGCATCTAAAGAGGCGTGATGAGCTAATCTAACGGTCTTTCTCACTTCGTAGTCCTTTATCCCATCTACAAAAGCCTGCACAATCGTTTTTTCAGCTAGCAAGGGATCAGAGGCATAAGCACGGCGTACCAGGCGTTCAATTTCTGAGGCCCATTGCTGCAGGCTTTCACTCGATCTCTGTCTGCGGTCTTTCAGCTGCGCTCTATAAACATGCTCTAGATGTTTATCGCCGTAGCGAGCTTCCAGGGCCTTGAGAAGAGCGTCGAGAGACCGTCGATCGGCTGGGATGTTCGCCAGAATCAGTAGTGCGTCCCCACGAAGTGCAAGTGTTAGAGCCGTGAGAGACTGGTCATCTTCCCATCCATTGCCTTTTGCGACCGTTTCAAACTGATGTTTGAAAGCTGACCACGAAGTAGATCCGTCGAAATTAGGGACTTTTAGTTTGGGAATTCCAGCAGGTGCAGCTGCAAATCCTTGCGCTCGAACCTTCTGCAACTCCTTGTCCAGCTCTTCCAGCCGTTTTAGGTAATCGTTCAATTGCAGGTCATGTTTCTCCACTTTATGCTGGACCTGTTGAACATCACCACTTAGCTGTTTCAGCAAACCACTGAAATTTTCGCTAATTTTGCTCTCCAGATTATTGATGGCTTCCTGTTGAGTCTTGATCGCTTCCTGTTGAGTCTTGATCGCTTCTTGTTGGCTTTTTTGGAGGTTTTGTATAGCGCCAAGTAATGCCGCTACGTCAAAACCACTTGCCACAGGCGTTGGAACCGTGTTGGGTGCCTGAGCAGCAGTAGTGTCTCGCGCAGCTCCGGCAGGATCCAACGGCTCACGTGATGAGTCCAACGCCATCTGCCGTCGCGTTCGTACACCTTCTTCCTGTTGCGGTGTGGCTGGCATCGCACTTCTGTCACCAGTTGTTACGTGTCAGGGATGGAGGTTCGATTAAAAATGCCAGTTCCGCAGAAGAACGTTTATTCGCTGACTTTACTATTCACAATCGCAAGATATCGCCTTAGATATCGCCTAGATCGCCTTGTTTACTTCGCTGTTGATCTTCACCGTGATCGCTCTGAGAATGAACTGCTCCCGCCGCCGTGCGCCGTCCTTATATATGGGTGGTCATCCCGAAGCCCAGAACAATCTACCCGGTGTACTCACAAAAGAAACATCTTCACGAAATTTCTGTCGGACAAACAATCCTTTGTTCTCGGAGACAATAGAAATTCATAACAATAGAGTAGGTACTCCTGCGCCGACGCGACGTAAACAACAAAAAAAACAGTAGATGTACCTTTTTTTTTTTGTGACAATATTATATGAGATAGAGATCAGTGTTTTATACATAATATTCACTGTCGCATCTCTTTTTTTTGCAGAAACTAAGCGACATAGACAAGCTAAAACAACAAAAGGCGGCCGGCAAGCAGCTAGAACTTAACCAACTAGCCAAGATAGACAGCGAGGCGGCGCTGCTGAAGGAATTAGACCAACTCAAATTATGATCTCCCGTCTAATTGTACGAACAAAGTATAATATATAAATATGTAAATTGTAAATGAAGACATTTATAAAAGTCCTAATTTGAATTGTTTTGTTGCATTTTTAACATTAAGTTTAGTAAGAGCATCGGCGCAAGCACAAACAGGTTTGTCCGAAAAAAATTCTTTTTTTTATACCGAGGTATGCATATTATAATAATATCCAGATTAAATTATATTTATTGGATATTATGAAATAATATCATGAATAGACTGCCTATTTCTTGTTATATTTACTGAGGTTTGCGATAGAACTAGTGTGTTGTTATTATACGTGCTGCAATACCTCGTTGCCCGCGGGCCAATAAAATGGGAAAATGGCACGGGCGATCTATATCCTCATTTTATTGCTCCGCGTGCAGCCAGCTATAGCTATTTCCTATAATCTAGATTGGAAAACATAAAAGATCTTGCATTTTGAACGGCTCTCATAAATATATTTACGTTATGTAAAACCTTACAGAACTTTATATTATTAATAAAATAAATGAGATAAAAGCTTTTTGTATATTTTATTTACTCTATCAAACACGTCAGGTTTTGGATTTTCACTTGTGTGGTGAGTTTAATTAGCCGCTAGGGATGCAGAATAAAAATGTGTTAGGTATGAAATGAAATGAAATGAAATGAAATTCTTTATTTCACATAGGCTTAGATATAAGCTCTCATGAAACGTCGAGACTCTATCGCCAGGTTCGGAAAGCAGGTTTGCACCGAGAAGAACTGGCAAGAAACTCGGTTGTTGCTCTTTTCAAAAAATGTCTCAATATACAATTTTTAGTACTTAGTATGAAACAACATTTTTAAGATATCTATGAGTTAGTATGAAACAATATCTTTAAGATATCTATCGTGAGGAGATGGAAGCATATCACTATCGTTCCAAGAATCTTATAAATTTTAATTTAAAAAAAATTAAAAATGAAATAAAATTTTAATTTCGCGGACAAACAATAATCGTCAACGCCGATTTCGTTTATAATAATATATAAATAAAATAATAATAATAATATATAAAAATTAATAATATATAAAATTCTCGAGGCAATTTCTACCAAACTCCTCCAAAACAGCTCGCCCTATGGATTTTTCTGTGCATGTTCTGGTCGCCAACTATTTTTAGGGTTCCATAGTCCATACCAAAATGGTAAAAATGGAACACTTATGGTGAGGTTCTCCGTCTGTCCGTCCGTCCGTCTGTCACACGCGATTATTTCAGTAACTATTAAAGCTATCGACCTGAAATTTGAAATAGTTGTAGGTAATTGCAGCGCGCCTTCATTGCAATCATAAAAAATTTAAAATCTTTTTTATTTTTATTTAAAAGGGGGGGTAAACGGGGTTGTTGAAATTTCAAAATGAGATAGGTAACAATATTGAGTGGGGTATCATATGAAAGGGCGTAACTTGTGTATTCTAAAACCAATTTTTATTTATTTTTATGCCTGATAGGTTTTGATTTATTGGGCAAACTGTCGAAAAAAATACCGTTCCCACCCCTTATCTCCGAAGTTTACCAATCGAAAAATGTAAAATAATTATGATTTAATTAATAGAAGGTAACGTATATTTTACAGGAAAAATAAAATCAACTCTCTAACTATTATATATACTAAACCGCCAAAAACAAAGTTAGGTTTGCGGTTTGCCAACAAAAAAAAAAACATGTTAATTAATAGTCGTAAATTCATGAACAAAAGTGATTCTTTCAATGTTTTATTTCTTTTGCAGTATGGAACCCTCGGTGAGCGAGTCCTACTCGCACTTGGCCGGTTTTTTTATATCTCTAATGGCAAAACAACGTTTGCCGGTTCAGCTACGTTTAATTGTAAAAGTTTTATCATAGTACCCACATCTAAATATTCGGAAGAAATCGGCGCGGATAATAAATTACCTAGGTGTCGTCACTCCAGTCATTCACGGAGAAACTGATAGACCATCATCATTCATCACGCCATTATCGCATCAAATCATAATCATACAAACCGATACTATAGTATATATTAGATAAATAGTAATATGTTACACGCTCCCTACGCTTTCGGAAGTTATTATTTACACCCCGATAAGATATTGATAACGCGTAATTGGGTATTACACTAGTTTTGAATTCGATACAAATTATTAGGTACTTTGTTAGATATAAACTAGGATAAAAATAATGACTAGGCACACTGAAATAACTAATTAAATCGATCAAAACAACGAAAAAGTTGTACGCATTTAAATATTTCTGATTAGACAGAGATAGCGATATTGAATTGTGACGTCACTAATATTAATAGATTCGCGCGGCTTCATACAAAATTTCGTTTTGCGAGAAAGGTATAGAAGATTCCTAAATTAAAATGCCTGTGTAGCTTCGTAAATCTTATTTAATATGTTTTTAAAGTGTTCGTGATTATTTTTGTCCTAGTTTGCGCATTAAGGCGAAATCAACGACTCTGCCCACGAAAATCAAAATTTTAATGGCTTTTTGCAATTTGTACGATAATTACACATTAGAGCTTTAGGCCAGTCAATTTGCGGGAATACCAGTATCATCTTTACATGATTATATCAAAATCTTTGCATAAAAATGTGTATACAAGGAAATTTGTCCCACTATCGAGTCTTATTTGTATGTGAGCAACTCGCAAATCTCGGACTAATTTCTCGACACTTCCAAGCAGAGATTTTTATATAAACACGAGAAGATGATTTTGGGATTCCCGCAATTTGACTGCCAAAAGCCTAGTCTTATTAGCTTAAAAATCGCGAAAAACCACAAAGAAATTGAATTTCGTGGTAGCTCCTTAAAGGAATATTTTTTATCAAATTGAAAACTAGTGTAATACCCAATTGATACGGGCGGTAGGTGGACATTATACCTGCGGCTCAGTCGGCGTCGTGACGCTTCGTGATAAAGGTAGTGATTTAATGACTAAAGTTCTAGTGAAGTCTTTTTAAAATGGATAGTGAGGATACAGATGAGACCGCGCGTCTTTTGAACAGTCCGGATCAAAATACAGTGCGTTCAGTGTATGGAACTGGGCGCGATCAGACAGTTCGGGCGTCTTCCTCCGATACTATAGTGTTTGACAGTAAGCTGATAAAAACGTCGACGCACGCTGAGGAGCTCGCCGCCACGTGGGGCGGTCGAGGCTCCCTTCCAGACTCTGGAACTTCTGGAAGGCTGAGGAGGGCTCGCTCGTGGTCTGGTGGCCCGCCGGACGACGGTAACTCTGAAATTAGGATATTGAGAGAACGGTGAGTACCTACCAATCTATCTGTACCTGATGCAGGACGCTAGGACTTTTTTGTTGCAACTAGTTGGTAGGTTTTTCTGCAGAGTCTAGACTTGAGACTAGGTCGCGGTGTCTGATACTTATTATGTTTATGCTTATTTACCAGTTCGCAGAAGCTTTGACTGTGACTTCTCCTCCCACTTCATACAACGTCTGTTAACGAACGAGCGCGGGTTGCCGTAGTATGAAGCGGGAGGGGAAGTCATCGGCAAAGCTTCTGCGAACGGGTAGTAGGTACCTACCATCAATCGTGTGTTAGGGGTGGTTTTAGTGGGAAACGCAATACAGTCGGAGAAATTACTACAGGGAATCGTCATGTTCGAAATGAGAATAATGAGCTTAAAGAATATGTAGCTAAACTGGTAAATAGGTAACGTAGATACTACCACTGTAGGTCGAATATAGTCTGTGCAGTGATCTGCCGTGCTATTCTGCAAAAATACTTAAAGCAGTGACGAGCGTAGGTACATCTATGCATCTATGAATTTGTCAGTTGTAATAGAGTACAATTTTGCATGCCATCTTCGGCTTGGCAGCTGTTTCAGAGATGGACATTTTGTAGAATAGCACTGCTGTAAGCAAACCATTCTCCACCTTATACTTAAGTTCTAGGTGTTAGCCGAGGCCTCGATTGTGTGAATTTCGATTTTTTAAAAATTCCGCGAGATCCGTGAATTTTTCCGTAATCTTGCGAATTGCGATGCGATCTCAAATGATGGTAGATGATGAAGCATCCGAAGATGTTATCTAACTAACTTGGAAAGAGTAACTAGCTCACCCCTAAAGGTTTCTACACAGCATTGCATCAGAATATTGCGGTCAGCTATCGAGCTTCGCGGTGCATATTTATTGGTAGGTTTGGTAACTTACTATATGGCCGAAGCCTCCCACTCCCTGGGGTTTGATTGCGTAAAAATAACGTATTCACCGTTATCATAATCGTTAGCAAATTACGCCCCCCGATTGGCTGACGTAAACCAGAGAGCCAATCAACGGGCAGAATTAGTGAATGATTACAATAACAATGAATACGTTTTTCTTACATACCTACCTACTTTAAGGGCAGGCCTTAGCCAATTTGAAATTATAGAAAAAATCTAAAATGGCCGTGGAGATAAAAAGTATGATTACAAAACACGAGCCCGTGATCCTCAGGTTAGTCCGCACCCAAGCGCGGCTGCGGCCCGGCGCGGTGCGGCACCTCACGCGGCACCAGCGCCTCACGCTGGCCTCGCTGGCGCTGGTGGACTTCATGAGCTTCTGCTCCATGAGCATCATGGCGCCGTTCTTCCCGCGCGAGGCTGCGGACAAGGGCCTCTCGGAGACCATGTGCGGCGTGGTCTTCAGTTTCTATGCCGTCATTATGTTCATTACTTCTCCTTTCTTTGGTAAATATGTAAGTGTTTATTTCAATAACTAAGATTCAAGGGTTATACCTATCTAAGTTTGTATGTGTTAATATCTCTTAAGAATCCACTAACCCACGATGTCTCCATTTATTCGAACCACTTTGACCATTATGACGACCCGAATTTGAAATCAAAATTACTCACTTTATGATTCCGCTTACCCACGATGTCTCCCATACATTCGTAATACCAAATCATTTGTAATTCGTGCATATTTCGATCATGTTGTGGTGTTATTCGAGTTACATAGTACCTAATATTCTATGCTCCTGGGCATATTTGGTTCGTAAATACTTCTTTAAAACGAAATAATAATCAATTTTGATCAAAAATTTTATAACTTGGTCGAGTTCCGTGATACCAAAAATTATGAATGAAAACTTGTAACTTTCTTTATTAAGAGGAAACGATAGTGGTCTTTTCTCCATACAAACGTTCTCGTCTGTTTTCTTTCTGGTTTATGAACTTAAAGCAATGATTTTTTACAGTAAAATAAATATCAATCTTTTCTATGTTTCTATGTTTTCTTTTTTGATAATACATTATCTTTATAAGCACTAGAAGCCTTAGAAAATGCTCAAAATTGCCTATTTAGACTTGCTGTTAACAGATGTCTAGTGTACGAATTTGACAACTATTACCGAAAAAAGAAAAACATAGCGACACAGTATATATTCTCTATATTCAGTTTACGAAATATCTTTCAAATTGGTCCAGTTTTGGAGGAGGAAATAGCCGAGAGCCAAACCCCGAAATATAGCATTTTACAAGGGCCTATTGTGTCGGATCTGCAGTTGTCCTTATTGCACGAATTTGCGGGCGGGGACGCGGGACGGTCTGGTCATACGTACACAGATTGAAGTGATGCGTAGTAGTTGATAATAATATCGATAAACTAGTGTTGTTAACAGCTATCGATAAAAGCATTTACATTTTCAGGGTACTGTATCTTAAAAGGAAAAAAGGAACCCTTATAGGACTCACTTTGTTGTCTGTCTGTATGTCGTGTCTATAAAAAACTGGCCAAGTGCGAGACGGACTTGCGTACGTATGGTTCCGTACCATCATACTAATATAATAAAGTCGAAAGTTTGTATGTTATATAAATAGATCTATGAATATCTGTTTTTAGGGTTCCGTACCCAAAGGGTAAAAAAGGAACCCTATTAGCGAGACTTCTGATCGCTGTCCGTCCATCCGTCTGTCACCAGGTTGTATTTCTTGAATCGTGATAGCTACAGACTTGAAATTATCACAGATGATGTATTTTTGTTGCCGCTAACAACAAATACTAAAAAATGGAATTAAATACATATTTAAGGGGGCTCCCATACAACGTGATTTTTTTGCTTGTTTTTGCTCGACCTTAATAACGCTAACAGGTAAACGCTTCAAATTTTCACAAAATATTTAGTTATAAACTTACTGTAGAAATAAATAATTAAATTAAAATAAAATAAAAAATTAAGGGGGCTCCCATACAACAAACGTGATATTTATGCTCGTTTTTGATTAAGTGGGCACGAGTGTTAAGTTTACTTTAATAGAATAGAGAATGGGTCGTGATGGTACGGAACCCTCAGTGCACGAGCCCAACTCTCACTTGACCATTTTTTTTACTATTATCATAGAAAATGCATAGAATAGATTTTCCCGAGAAAAAAGTAGTTGATGTGTTACTCTAGAATATAATCTTTCTCCATTCCAAATTTCAGCCAAATCGGTTCTGTAGTTACGGCGCGAAGGAGTATTTCCCACATGAATATCTGATTTTCACTATTTTCTTAGAAACCATGGATTTTTCAGGGATAAACATTAGCCGATGTATTATTACAGGAAAAATCTATCTCCATCCTGAATTTCAGCCTAATCGGTTCAGTAGTTACGGCGCGAAGTAGTATTTCTCACGCATGAATATGTGATTTTCACTATTATCTTAGAAATTATGAATTTTTTCGGGATAAATAGTAGCCGATTTGTTATACCAGTGTAAAATCTTTCTTTTTCCAAATTTCAAATCAGTTTAGTTATTACGCTATGAAGGAATATTTTACCGCGAGAAATTTCTGTTTTATACTACTATCATAGAAGCCATTGAGTTTTCCGGGATAAAAGTAGCCTATGTATTAATTCGGGATTAAATCTATCTCTTTTCCGAATTTCACTCGGATCAGTTCAGTAATTACAGCGTGAAATAATATTTTCCTGCGTGAATATCTGTTTTTGAGTATTCCCGCGGAAACCATAGATTTTTTCGGGATAAAAAGTAGCTTTTTCAGTAATCCGGGATATAATCTATCTTCATTCCGCATTTCAGCCAAATCAGTTCAGTCAGTCATTACGGCGTGAAGGAATATTTTTTCTGCGTGGATATTTGTCTTTCACTTCTATCATAGAAACCATGTATTTTTTCGGGATAAAAAGTAGCTTTTGTATTAATCCAGGATAAAATCTATCTCCGTGCTAAATTTCAGCCAAATCTGTTTTGTAGTTACGCCGTGAAAGAGTGTTTCATCCGGTTGAATATCTGTTTTTACTGTTCCCGAAGGAGCCATGGATTTTTCGGCATAAAAAGTAGCTTATGTGTTATTCCAGGATACAGTTTATATACAGTCCTTTCCAAATTTGAGCTAAGGAGTATTTAAGCTTGGTAAAGTACAAACTTTGGAGCCCCGATACACACCCAATTAGGGGATGAATTTTGAAAAATCCTTTCTTAGTGCACCTCTAGACCTCATAAAAAACTGTGTGCCAAATTTAGAGTCTCTAGACCCAGCGGTTTGGGCTGTGTGTTGATATGTCAGTCAGTCAGTCAGCCAGTTTCTTTTTCAATACTAATACTTTCGGAGTTTAAGTATTATATATATTAGTAGGTACTGCTGCTTTTTCTTGCAGTAAGTACCCACTTTGAATTGCTGCCACGCTCACGATTCAATATTTTTGTTGGTCAATATTAAAATTCTCAGTCAAAAATCTCTTTCAGCATGATAATTGTACAGTTACCAATAAAAAAAATCTAAAATCGAAAAGATCGAAAAAAAACGATTTTGAGATCTCAAAATCGGAGTAAAACCGGTTTTCTTTTTTTTCCGATTTTGCAGGCCCTAGTAGGTATGTAGTAGTATCTTCTTGGGTTTTATAAAACACACGGTCCAGTAAACATAAGCCGAATCAATAGCGTAGCAGGGAGAACAATTCCAATAAACAAGCCAAAAAACTTTAGAGATCAATCACTTTGCGTCAATGCGTAAGTAAAGAATGATGCGAACACCAGAAAATGAACGAGTGCGGACTGCGGAGCGGCAACGCGCATCGCGGACACGCACACTTTGTCAACTTACGCACACATGGATAGGGCTGCCGGACCGGACACGGCAACGTCGCAGAGCGACAGCAATAGTTTTCTAAAAAACCTAATCTTCAAAAGTCTCTCTGACCACATTTCCACTTAAGTGGTGTTTTTCTTTAACTGGACAGTAAAAACTGTGCTCCTGAACTAATGCGAAGTGAGATAGTGTTATTTTTATTACAAAACATGTCCTTCTTGACATAAAAATAAGAAAAACTAAATTCGTTTACAATTTCGTTTATCAAAAGTATTTCGGAACCAGATATGGTCAGGAGCATAGATTATTACTATATGAACCCGAATAACACCACGACATGATCGAAATTTGCACGTATTACAAATTATTTTGGTATTACGAATGTATGCGGGGAGACATCGTGGGTTAGTGGACTCTTAAGTATGTTTGTGTGCGATTGCATTCTTCACTTGCTGAAACGATTAGGCTGTAATTTGGAATGTGAAACACAAAGGTTGTATGGAGTTTTTGTACCAGAATTCAATAATACTTCTTGCTATATCTCACTTGTGATGATGTATATAGATGTTCAGTTCTTTTATATGGACCTGTACCTAGTTAATCCCTTGTTTTCAGCTACCGGCGATAGGAGCAAAGTTCATGTTTACGTCAGGAATGTTCATGGCAGGCGCTTGTAACGTTTTATTTGGGTAAGTATATTGGAAATCCGTGATTTTGTAGGAATTGGTCTTGATTGTCCAAGTGGAAATGAGCGGGCCATGGGAACAATGGACCCGCTTGCTACTTGAATGGAGACCACGCACCGGTCGCAGAAACGTCGGCAGCGGCCAACTCGTTGCTCTGACGTTATTGCCAAACTCTTGGGAAATCATGTACGAATATACCCCAAGAGCGCAAGAAATGACCACGTTCTTATGTCCAACAATGGCTGAACGAAGGCTCCTAAAGTAGGTAGGTATAACAAGATGGTCTTGTCACTTCCTATCTCTGTCTCTTCTCGGTGTGGTCACTTGGCCAGTATTTGTACGGGTGACATGTTTATTCTTTCAGAACGTTAGTGTTGGTGGAGGAGCCCACGTCGTTCACCGTGCTGTGCTTCGTGGTGCGCGGCATGGAGGCCCTGGGAGCCAGCGCGTACTCCACCGCCAGCTACGTGTTCGTGGTGAACGCGTTCCCGGACACCATCGGCTCGGTGCTGGGCATCCTCGAGACGTTCGTCGGGCTGGGCATGTCCGTTGGACCCGCGATCGGAGGACTATTGTATTCGGTATGGTGTTTTTATACGTTCTTTGTGGTATAAAATTACCTGGGCCGGGGAAAGGATATCTTTTTTTTGTCTCAAACAGCATAATCTTTTTAGGGTTCCATACCAATTTGGTAAAAATGGAACCCTTATGGTGAGACTTTCTCCGTCCGTCCGTCCGTCCGTCCGTCCGTCCGTCCGTCCGTCCGTCTGTCACACTCGATTATTTCAGTAACTATCAAAGCTATCAACTTGTTTGGAATAGTTATAGGTAATAGTGACGCGACGTCATAACAATCGTAAAAATTTGAAAATTATTTTTATTTTTATTTAAAAAGGGGGGAAAACCGGGGCTTCGATTTTTCAAAATGAGATAACAATATTGAGTGGGGTATCATATGAAAGGGCGTTACTTGTGTAGTCTAAAACCGATTTTTGTTTATTTTTATGTCCGATAGTTTTTGATTTATTGAGCAAACTGTCGAAAAAAATACCGTTCCCCCCCCCTTATCTCCGAAGTTTACCAATAGAAAAATCTGATATAATTATGATCAATAGAAGTTAAGGTATATTTTACAGGAAAAATAAAATCAACTCACTGACTAATATACTTTTTTTGATAATAACAATAATCCGCCAAAAACAAAGTTACGTTTGCGGTTTGCCAACAAAAGTGCCTACATGTAAATTATACTCGTAAATTCATGAATTAAAGTGATTCTTTCAATGTTTTACTTCTTTTATGGTATGGAACCCTCGGTGCGCGAGTCCGACTCGCACTTGGCCGGTTTTTTTTCTGGATATAGGCGCACGGTTGTTATTGTACCCCGAGAATAAATCCGGGGAAAAGAAGGTCTTCTGTTGCCATTTGGCAATTGGCATATTTGAGCCGGTAATAAAAAAACTCCTCCCAGAAACCACTCTGTGGTAATGTGGTGCTAATTTTTCATTGTCAGTCTGTTAGCATTCTATGAAATATTATTGTATCAGCGTCTACCAAGATACCTATATCTTTAATCGTCTACGAGTATACCATCTCAGAAAATAATACGTGCATGGTTATTAATGTAGATATGTAATAGTAGGTATTTTGGTATTAGCTTGAGTTACAAAGTATGAAAAATTCAATTAATTGTATGTTTCAGATAGATCGGAGGATTTGGGTTGCCATTTTACAGCCTTGGAATCATAATGGTTTTGACAGTGCCCATCAACTACTGCTTGCTCACCGATTGCGAGGGTATGTTAAACTGTACTTAGTTGATATACTGTTACTTAGCATTTACCCTAACCCAATTTACCCGACTCGATTGAAGCGTTATAGCTCAACGGCTTACGAACAGACTGAAAGCATTATTTTTACGCACCTACTCCCCTTCACAAACTAGACGAAAAATTATATGGTCAAACAAAACGCATCACTGCGGCAGTGACAGCAAGTGTTATGGAGGCGATGGACGAAAGATTTAAAACTATATTGGAAGAAAATGCTCAACTGAAAGAAAAGGTATCTACACTTGAGAGGAAACTAAATTTAATGGAAAAGGAGAAAAGGAAATTTAATTTGGTCTTCTTTGGCATAGAAGAAGCGGGAAAATCAGAAGCAGAGTTGGTTGATTTAATAAAGGAAACAGTCATAGAATCAGGAACACTTCTTGATAGTAAAGAAATTAGTAACATCTACAGAATCGGTAAGAAAGGTATCGAGAAGAAAAATCGACCTGTAGTAGTGACCTTTACGTCTGTATGGAAAAAGCACTATGTGCTGAAAAACAAGAGGGGACTCCCGCCTGGAATATATGTTAAGGAAGACTTCCCCAGAGAAGTACTAGAAAAACGGAGACAATTACAACTCCAAGTGGAAGAAGAAAAGAAAAAAGGAAATATAGCTTTCTTAAAATATGACAAAATAATAATAAAAAAACCAATAAGCCAATCAAGAGAAAAAAGGAAAAGGGAGGAGTCCGGATCACCAAAATCCTCAAAAGTTAACAAAGAAGAAGATTCCACTATCCCAAAAAACCTATAATGACGCCGGCAACTCGAACCAAACTCAATTGAATTTCACAACTTTATTATTTAAACCAACGAAGAAAAAATGCACCCCAATCCGGCTGGTCACCGTGGGGGAAGGAGACCATCACCCTCCAGCACAAAGAAAAACAAAATTACAGAAATAAAATATTTATATTATGGAACGGAGCATGCTGGGTATCAGACTAAGTGATAAAATCAGAAACTCAGAAATAAGAAGAAAAACCAAGGTTGTAGATATAATAACTCGAATAGAGCATTTAAAATGGAGTTGGACTGGACATATGTTACGCAGCAAAATAAACAAATGGAGCAAACAGGTAACCTTATGGTACCCAAGAGAGGATACAAGAAGTAAGGGGCGCCCGAAAATAAGATGGAGAAACGATATCCGCCTAACCCTGGGGCCTTACTGGACCAGAGTTGCAGAAGACAGAGCTCAGTGGAGAGAGCTGGAGGAGGCCTATGCCAGAAGGCACGCCGAATTGCGAGACATACTATAATAAATTAGAATGTAAAATATGTATTGTTAAACTTGTAGCAAATTCGGAATAAAAGGGCTTTATTATTATTATTATTATTATACTCCCCTTCACAAGTTTAAAGCAAGTTTAAAGATTATTTGGAGAGAAACATTTCATGCTTTCCCCGTGGTCTTCCTTAGCTAAAGTAACTTTTTTATTGTTGCAGAATACGTGTCTGGATCAAAAACCGCCTCAATATTAAAGCTCTTCAAAATACCGTCAATAATAATTACGGGGCTCGTGATAGTCATCGTTTCGAACACTTGGGCGTTTTTGGACCCGACCCTTGAGCCACATTTGCGGCAATTCGGACTGTCGACGAAGCAAATAGGACTAATATTTCTACTGTTTTCCAGTTTATATGGAATCTTTAGCCCTATTTGGGGCTGGGTCGCTGATAGGTACGTACATTTTTATAAATATGAGATAAAATAAGAAATAAATCACCGTAGACATTTTTTTCATCTTGACCACGATTTTTTCTGCATTTTTATATTACAGTCAAACCTGCTTAAGTCTACCTGGAGAAATCAAGGGGCAGCGATCCCTTTTTAACCGACTTTAAAAAAAAGGAGAAGGTTCTCAATTCGTCGGAATCTTTTTTTTTTTTTTTAATGTATGTTCACCGATTACTCGAAGACGCGTAAACCGATTTAAAGAAGGAAAGAGTAATATTTTCCAGGTTTTCCTATGGTCATCAGGTCAGGATCTGATCATGGGATCTTGGTGAAATCGAGGGAACTCTTCAAATTTTGCTAATATACTTGAAGCGATTTGGGTATTTTTAATAGTTACTCGTGCATTTCCTTGCAGATGCTGACTTAATGACTACAGTCATCAAGTTAGGTTCTGATGATAGAATCTCGGAAAAATTGAGGGAACTCTTCAGATTTTATAAGCACACTTCAAGCGATTTGGGCATTATTTTCAATGCCCTGTGCATTTGTTGTTTTCCACTAAAAAGTAAAAAATAAAATGGAAAATTCTTTAAAAAAAAACCGACTTCAAACGCCACTACAAAGAGTGAAATAATTTTTCAATGTAGGGACACCAATTCGAAGTCGGGCAATTCGTACAATCATAGTCCTTCGTATTAATTGCCCGACTTCGAATTGGTGTACCTACATTGAAAAATTATTTCGCTCTTTGTAGTGGCGTTTGAAGTCGGTTTTTTTTTAAAGAATTTTCCATTTTTTCTCTTACAGAGATTTTTCACTGACCCGATTTTCTGAATTACTTAGGAGGACAAAATGGCGGAACCTGGCAAATACTCTCAATAAAAGAGTTTTCTCGCTTACCCAGTTCTCACTTACGCAAATTCGACTGTACCGTACCTACTTGCTTTATTTGTATTACCGGTTAAATAGTGATTAATTTTGCTTGTGTAAATAATAATTGGCACAATTTTCTTACTTCCAGAGTACATAACCACTGGTGTATGATGGTGTGGGGTCTATTTCTCTCAACTATAGGCCTATTGCTGTTAGGACCATGTCCCTTTATACCTGGTCTCCCAAGGTAAGGATATTAAAAACTAGTATGATGTCTTCGGATATTAATTTGTTTTTCGAAAATTCTTCATTATACAATATCACTGTGCTTTCAGGGATTTATGGTTAGATCTGGTTGCCCTTTCTATATTGGGAATGTCGGTTGCGTTAACGCTTTTACCCACGTTCCAAGGAGTGCTCACTAGTTCTATGTAAGTATTTTAAAAATTCGTTTATAATATTGTAATTAATAATTAAAAAAAACAGTTTTTTATAGGTACACTGCAACAATCGTATTAGTGTTGACAGACGGCGTATTTAAGTAATTTTTAGTGACCTGCAGTTTAAAAACTATAAACACAAAATTACTTTCTTCTTATTCTTACTAAACGTCATATATTTTTTATCTTTAAATCGCTTTGAAGCAGAAACACGATTGCATAAAATTTTCTCGATAGAAATTTGTCCCGAAAATTGCTCCAAAATTTTATAATTTTTATAAGAAACTATGTGGGTACATACTTATTTGTAATTTTTCTTTTAATGTGTCGGTAATATTAATATCCAAAAACGCTTAGAAAGGATTTTTGATTAAACTGGCATAGTTTTTTTAGTAATTAGGTAAAATATCGTTTTTCTGTTACATTCTTCGGCAACGCTGATGTCGAAAAAATGAATGTCGCAGATACCGACATATTAGTGAGAGTGAGAAGGACAAAATCGGTACATCCGCTTAAGGGCTTAGAAGCCGTATTTAAACGATCTTTAGTGAAGTTTAGTTTAAAAACTATTGAGACAATTACTTTTAAATTTATACGTCATGTATTTTGGGTCTTTAATCTAAAATCGTTGAGAAGCAGAAACACGATTAGATAAAATTTTCTCGATAGAAAGTTCTCCCAAAAGTTGCTCCAAAATCTCAGTTTTTCTTCTTTTTTTCCGAAACTACAATGGATGTAATTGTAATTTTTGTTTTAATGTGTCGGTAATAATAATATCTAAAAACGTTGAGAAACCGATTTTAAATAACTGGCTTAGTTTTAGAGAAATTAGGTAAAAGATCGTTTTTCTGTGATATTCTTCCGCGACGCTGCATGTCGCTCCCATCAACGCATTCGTGAGAGTGACAAAGACAAAAATAAATTCAATAAATCACCTTAAAAATATTGAAGAGTTTACGTTACGTTTAAGTTAAGTTTGGTTGAGTTAAGTTAGTAACGTGTAAGTGTTGTTTAAGTTACGAAGGAGGTTGTCCCGAAGCGCTGGCCACGTACAGCGCGGTGGCGGGCGTGTGGTCGTGCTGCTACTCGCTGGGGGAGGTGCTGGGCCCAGCGCTGGGCAGCGCGCTGTCGGAGCGGTACGGGTTCCCACTGTGCGCCACGCTGTGCGCTGGGGCGTGCTTTACGATGGTGAGACATTGCAATACTCTATGGTTTTGGCATTTTCTAAGATGGGAAAACTCATTGAACTCACAACCTTACGTACGAGTTCAAGTTTTCAGTTCTGTCAGCACTCTTGGAGTTTCGGAATGCTCCGTCATTTATTTTTATAATTTATCCCTGTGTCAACGGATTCATCGCCCGTAATAAAACAAAAGTAGAGAATTACTTATTTAAAATATCTTAATTATGTACCTACTAATTTAATTCTTTGTAATTTAAGGTAGGTATGTTCATTTTTATTTCCGCGAATTTACCCAATAACGTTTCATTATCCCATTTCATTTTTTCCAGTGAAA
Organism: Coenonympha glycerion; assembly: GCA_963855885.1. NCBI lineage: Eukaryota > Metazoa > Arthropoda > Insecta > Lepidoptera > Nymphalidae > Coenonympha > Coenonympha glycerion. The sequence goes on along the minus strand of OY979630.1, from coordinate 11,897,359 downwards.
TAACCCTACCGTGTGTCTAGGTTTAGAGTACTGGCATTGATAGATTATAATCAAATGTATTCCTACTAGCAAAGACGCTCTAGTCGTTCCGGCGCGAATCTGTGTTATAACCGTTAGTAAAAAAAAACTTAAAACGGCATGTTTATAAATGCTTTAACGAGTATCGATTGCTTGCAGGCCGTGATCACGCTCACTTTCTTCTCCCTGCGCGAGTCGTCGAAGTGGGTGGAGGCGGAGTCGGGCTCCGCCTCCATCCCGTACACGGACAGCACGTGGAACAGCAACCACTTCTGCCGCACGCGCAGCGCGCCGGCCGGCCCGCTCGCCGAGCACTCGCCCCTGCTCACCCCCTGCTCGTGTGCCTCCAAAGCTGGTAATGCACTGATGGTGTAAACAACCCATTCTATCCTACTCTTTACCGTGATAAGCTACCGTTCATTGACCATGTGAGGAGCTGTGCGATCTCGTTCTTCCCTCTCCATATTACCACCGCACCGCAAGACACCGGGCGGGCTTTCACCCCTATGTCGTCGATGTACCAGTTACCACCAGTGCGTTTAAAGCGGTTCGCTTTATCCTTTCTCATACGCATGGATAAGGTTTCCACCAAAACGGAGCGGAGTAGAGCGGAGCCGAGCGGACCTGTGTTTGAGTAACCAATTAGATTTCGTAATTTCGACATCTCTCCCCTCAGTTTCGGAGATGTCAAAATGAGGAAATCTGATTGCTTTGTCAAACACTCCGCTTTGGTGGAAACCGGGCCTAAGGTTTGGAATGCTTTCCCGGTTGTGTTTCCGGTATCATAAAATTAAAAATAACTGAAAGTGTGCAATTATGCAACATTCATGGTATTTCTTTGAGTGTACCTACCTTAAAAAAAGTTTTTTTTTTCTTTTTTCAGCGTATTATTTGTATGGAACTTCTACCCACCAAATGTTTCTCTCACACAAGAAGAGCGGAAAGAGCGGTTCAGCCAGCATATCAGACGTTGTTGCATACTTCCTGAAATTCCAGTACTTAACTGATGTATACGTGAGGATAAGAATGTCACGTAATCAAAGAAAACGTGAAGCATTACCAAACAGTGACCAATTGTACCAAAACTATATTGGTGATAACGAAAACGATGAAGAAGAAGAGAACAATGAAAATATAAAGGACAATGATTCTCTTAGCATGAATTTAGTTGTCGGAGAATCTCATAGCAACGAAGACAGCTACTGCTCCTATATAGACAAAGCTTTATTTGGTCCGGTGGTTACAAAGGCGGATGGCATGAATGTTATTGTTAAGCCCAACAATAAAGGCCTCGTCTCAAAATTAGTAACATTCGACGATGAGAAGCGTCCGTCCGAAGAGATCATAAAACATAACCTTCAAAAAGTACATTTCTATGAACAGAGTCCTGAGTGCACGACGCTTGACGATATTTTTGTAAGTTTTTAATGATATCGTTGGTTTTTACTCACCTTTTGTATGATATTAATTTTATGTTTCCAAAATACCAGACTGTGAAATGACATACTACGACTATTCAGTTTGTAGGTAATCTGAAAGGGAAGGTATTGCATCTAAATTCTCATGTCACAATGTTTGTACTATAACAGCTATAACAATTATTAATAACAAACCCCCGAGTACCACAAATTACCATATTGTGGTGAATGCCATCTTGGATTTGTAATGTGTCCATAGTATTGTATTCTGTTAGTTTCACTTGATACTTATATTGAGAAAGTTGTGGAAAAATGCTTTGCTTAATTTTGGAAAAAAACTGGTACTCTTATACACTGCATGGGCGATACTAACCAAACATAGCCAAGGGCCACCGCAAGGAACTGGGTTTCAAATGACAAAAACCGCATCGGAATCGGTCCAAACTTATTACACCCCTCTTTTTGCGTCGGGGGTTACAAAGTCATGAATAATGAAGTGTACTTGTGATTTTTACATTATTCCATATATATTTTCAGGACGGTTGTGATTGTCGAGATGACGTCACTTACGCGAGAGGGACCGTTACAGTTTCTTCCACTGGAGCCTGCGAAGTTTAAGTTCTAAGTTTAAGATTAAAAAAAATAACATTAAACTTTAGCGAATAAATCAATAATTCAATATTTTAGCTTTAAGATATTTTAATCAGTGATAATTACGTAAATAATTTTCTAATAAATAATTTCAAATGGATATTTTCCTCTCCACATTTCCCTGCCGTTTTCTAATAGCAAAAATATTTCACAAGTCTCACAAATACCAGGATCTTAGCAGCGCCAGACGGTGGCAGTATATTGGGAATGATTCTAGGGGTTTTCTGCGCAACCGCCCAGAAATGGCGCGGATTTTGTAGGCGCTACGAGACACTTTCCCGCAACATCTCCGTTCGTCATGATTTCCGAATAAAATCGACCTCTGCTGACGATTTTCCGACGTGCATTGTCATGGTTGCCTTGACCGCTGTCCACTGTAGTTCATAATTAAGCTCAGATTTTCCGATTTCCAACATTGTGAACGCCGTGCTACACTGCTACAGGCTGCTACGAAATATCCGAGGCGCCACACTGCCGGCTACGAGGCTCCGACCAATTCAAAACATAACACCAGTAAACCATATCAAGCGAGGAGGCTTCACTTTTATGCTACTCGTTGGAGTTTGGTATAACCGGTGGAAAACATTTTCACTGTGGCAATGTTACCGAGTACCGACCAAAGCTCGTAGCTCGTAGCAATATCACAACCGTTCGAGAATAAATTAGAATGTAGGTATTATAATTTTTTTTTGCTATTAATTGTTAACCTCAAAAAACAAAGCTAAGTTTGCGGTTCGGTAAGAAAAATGATTTACTTGTTATATAGTAGTACGGAACCCTTGGCACGCGAGTCCGACTGGCACTTGGCCGGGTTTATTTGAATTTCGTTCTTTGCCTGCTTTCTGTGATGATCACAAACATGGCAGCTGCAGATTAAGAAAACATATTTGTAATGCAACAGTTTCAGTAGAAGTTAAATTTACAAATATGTAGTGGCCCTTCCAGCCCGCGTAGGGATGGGGAAAATCAATGAGAGCGAACAACCCTCTTGCAATTTGAATGAAATCGGTAGAGCAAGCTTTCCTCTTCTTACAATAAATATAACCCTGCGCTTTCATGTTACCCTGGTGTTTGCTACGCCAAAAGAAAATTCTACAAATGGTGGTCATTTTATCTACCCTGCCACTTGTAATCGACATTTCACTCGATAAGTTCAAGCTTTTGTCAAGCCGTTACTCATAATTTCTGTATTTTACCCGCATACGCATATAATATATCTTTAACCGCATTTTCAGAATAGGTATTATATGATGATATTACACTATGATCCTAACTGATATAATATATGCTAAGACTAATATATTATGTTATAATTATAGTTATGATAGTTTATGCAAGTACTTTAAATTAGCATGTGGAGATTAACCATCCCACGTCTGCTTATCCTTAATTATCTAATTACAATGTCATAACAGACGCCTATTGAATCGATTACAACTAATTGATCCCCAGGCCCATGTTCGCGAGTGTACCTATCATATTGTGATTCATTGCGGGGCCGCTGCGAACGTGGTTTTGGTTTTTATTGAGTTTTCGTTTATTACTAAAATGAAAATTCTTTACATACTCTGCCTAGTTGTTGTCGTTAGTGCTAACCCTACAAAAGAGGAGTGCAAAGAAGTACAGTTACATAATAAGCCTCACAAAAAGCATATCATAGGATTGGGGCTGAACCGCCCGTATCAGCTCGCCTACGACCATAAAGAGCACAAAGTTTTCTTCAGCTACAACGTGGGAAATGACACTGAAGACACGTTTCAGATCGGCTACATAAAGAAAGACCACTTAAAACACGAGAACGTTCCGGATGTTAAAAACGGGTTCGCCATCGCAGTGGACAGCAAGGATGACGTCATTTACTTCGGGGGCAGCGACGGAATTTACAAGCAACACCTCAAACCGAACAGCACCTTGCACAAAATCATCAGCGGCCACAATATCTGGGACATGTTCTTCAAGCATCATCTCTATTTTATCAACTATCCATCGCAGCATCTCTATAAATGTATTCACGGAAAGTCTGGCGTGGAGGTGGAGCACCAGAAACACATTCACGAAAAAATATACCAATTCGTAATCGACGGAGACGATGACACTTTCATCACGAACGAGACGGGGTTGTACAGAATCAAAAATGGCACCGAACACCGGATCTTCTACGGAGAGCCCACAATTTTTAGAGCGATCGAAGTGAACAACAAAGGCGTAGCCTATTTTAGTGCCAGAGACGGTATATATGTTGCCAATAAAACGAGCAACACGCTGGATATAGTGGTTCGCATAAAAAATATTTTCGGTCTAGCCTTCGATAACGACGACAACATAATTTACTCGAGTCCGTATGAAATTATTAAATTATTGCCAGAGCGTTGCAAATGAAATACCAATTTACCCATTTTGTACCTTACCTATACTAGGTACTGTAATATTATATTGTTCTACATAGTATCGTTTCGAAGCACAGTGTGGAAATCGTTATTTAGTAAAGTAATCATTGAAATGTTTTTACATTTACAAAGTTGGAAAAATAAAATAGGTAAAATAAAGTAGTACATAAGTAAGAGACCTATTAATCCTCTTGTTGTTAAAATAATACAGTTAGTTACAAATAAATAAAGACTTTCATTAACTCAAACACCGTAAAAGTTTACATGATAGTACTGAATTGGAAGGAGGAACTCCCTTCCGGTTGCTACACAGCATCGCACCAGAACGCTTATACTCTCGTGGCGGAACACCTGTAGAGGTAGGATGGTAACCTACCTGGGATGGTAATCAAACCACGGCCGAAACCTCCTACTTGATCAGTCCTAATAGATGACTAAACGAACTTACCAGTAAGTGAAGTTCTATCACAATTATGTGAGTATACTCGTACGTTTAATTGGAAGATACAACATAGACACACGAAGTACAATGAAAGTACTACGTGTGTCTACGAGTATGTCATAATACCTAGAATTAAACGTACAATATATTATAATTGATTTTCTTCTTATCCCTACAATAGCTAGGCGTGGGATTCCTAACAGAATAAGAGGTTGGTTAATAAGTAGAGGAAGACAAAAGAGGATTTCACGTTGACAGCCTATCAAAGAGGGAATGAAAGAAGACTCTAGTACTGGACTGGAACACGGGACGTTTCACTCATTTATCCCAGGAAAATCAAGGCAACAGCTAGTAATTTATATGGCAACTAGCTGACCTGGCAAACGTTGTTTTGCCCTTAGGGGTAATAAAAAATAGATAAATTGAGATTTAAACTATCCTATCTCTCAAGTTGGATCAAACTGCACATGGTGTGCGAATTTTATTATAATCGGTTAAGTGGTTTAGGAGTCCATTGAGGACAAACATTGTGACACGAGATTTATATATATTAAGACGAAGTACAATGAAAGTACTACGTGTGTCTACGAGTATGTCATAATACCTAGAATTAAACGTACAATATATATTATAATTGATTTTCTTCTTATCCCTACAATAGCTAGGCGTGGGATTCCTAACAGAATAAGAGGTTGGTTAATAAGTAGAGGAAGACAAAAGAGGATTTCACGTTGACAGCCTATCAAAGAGGGAATGAAAGAAGACTCTAGTACTGGACTGGAACACGGGACGTTTCACTCATTTATCCCAGGAAAATCAAGGCAACAGCTAGTAATTTATATGGCAACTAGCTGACCTGGCAAACGTTGTTTTGCCCTTAGGGGTAATAAAAAATAGATAAATTGAGATTTAAACTATCCTATCTCTCAAGTTGGATCAAACTGCACATGGTGTGCGAATTTTATTATAATCGGTTAAGTGGTTTAGGAGTCCATTGAGGACAAACATTGTATAAGAGGTTGGTTAATAAGTAGAGGAAGACAAAAGAGGATTTCACGTTGACAGCCTATCAAAGAGGGAATGAAAGAAGACTCTAGTACTGGACTGGAACACGGGACGTTTCACTCATTTATCCCAGGAAAATCAAGGCAACAGCTAGTAATTTATATGGCAACTAGCTGACCTGGCAAACGTTGTTTTGCCCTTAGGGGTAATAAAAAATAGATAAATTGAGATTTAAACTATCCTATCTCTCAAGTTGGATCAAACTGCACATGGTGTGCGAATTTTATTATAATCGGTTAAGTGGTTTAGGAGTCCATTGAGGACAAACATTGTGACACGAGATTTATATATATTAAGACGAAGTACAATGAAAGTACTACGTGTGTCTACGAGTATGTCATAATACCTAGAATTAAACGTACAATATATATTATAATTGATTTTCTTCTTATCCCTACAATAGCTAGGCGTGGGATTCCTAACAGAATAAGAGGTTGGTTAATAAGTAGAGGAAGACAAAAGAGGATTTCACGTTGACAGCCTATCAAAGAGGGAATGAAAGAAGACTCTAGTACTGGACTGGAACACGGGACGTTTCACTCATTTATCCCAGGAAAATCAAGGCAACAGCTAGTAATTTATATGGCAACTAGCTGACCTGGCAAACGTTGTTTTGCCCTTAGGGGTAATAAAAAATAGATAAATTGAGATTTAAACTATCCTATCTCTCAAGTTGGATCAAACTGCACATGGTGTGCGAATTTTATTATAATCGGTTAAGTGGTTTAGGAGTCCATTGAGGACAAACATTGTATAAGAGGTTGGTTAATAAGTAGAGGAAGACAAAAGAGGATTTCACGTTGACAGCCTATCAAAGAGGGAATGAAAGAAGACTCTAGTACTGGACTGGAACACGGGACGTTTCACTCATTTATCCCAGGAAAATCAAGGCAACAGCTAGTAATTTATATGGCAACTAGCTGACCTGGCAAACGTTGTTTTGCCCTTAGGGGTAATAAAAAATAGATAAATTGAGATTTAAACTATCCTATCTCTCAAGTTGGATCAAACTGCACATGGTGTGCGAATTTTATTATAATCGGTTAAGTGGTTTAGGAGTCCATTGAGGACAAACATTGTGACACGAGATTTATATATATTAAGATTAGTAGTTTCAAATCAGTACAGTCGGTAGCCAAATAATCGAATTTGCTGGAATGAACTTCAAAACGTCCGATGCATTTACCGTTTAAGTCCTCGGGGAACTTAGGAAGCGAGTTTCCGAGCTTGGCGAGCATTTTCAGACAGACTTTAGATGATAGCTGCACACTGCAGTGTCCTACATAGAATTTACAATATCAATGGAGGTTATTAAAATCGGTGAAGTCCAACTCATCGTAGCTACTTACCTAATCGTGCATTGGGAGTTCCGTACCTCCAATGCGTGCAGTAAACTAAATTATCGAGTGTGACAGACAGACAGACCGACATAAGGGTTTTATTTTTATATTATGTTCGTATGAAATGAAAGGTATTTATTATTATGCTTGATAGCATCGAATCGAATAATAGAATAGAATCGATAGCGGGAGGTCTTGGATTCGAGTCTCAGCACAGGCCAGCTGTGCTATTCTACAAAATGAAATAGCTGCCAGACAGCTGCCAACCCGAATATGGCATGCAAAATTGTACTCTATTACAACTGACAAATTCATAGATAGATGTACGCTCGTCGCTGTTTTGCAGAATAGCACGGCTGTTTGGTATTTTATAATTTCTAAGTTGGTGCAGCCGTTCTAACCATTGTTAAATAATTTGTAACGAAATTCAAAAATGAATAAGACGCGGTCAGTTTATCGATCGGATATCATTCCTATAATTTTTTTTTTAATTTCGTTACATTTACATATGGAAAGAGTGGTCGATCGTACTATAAGATAAGTCTTTAGGGCGCTGATTATGTTATTTTTTACGCACTACAGTATTTGACTGCAATCTCGCCTGAGGCAAGTGACGATGCAGCCGAAGATGGTATCGTACTAACCTGGAAGGAGTAAATAACCCCTCACAGTTTCTACGCAGCATCACCCCGGAACGCTATTTATAAATCGGTTTTCGTTGCTTCTTTAGTGGTAGTGTCGTAAGTAGCCACGGCTGAAGCTTCTCACCAGAAATTCAAAATTATAAAAATTATTGTGGGCCCCTTGGCGGGAATCGAAAGCTTAATAAATTGAAAAAGGAAATAAAAAATACACATACATTTTATATACTCATCTGCGCTTTGATTTGTCGTTTTATTAATTTTAAATACGTAATAATCTTAAATAACATACTATTTTAGTCAATAAATAATTATTATAAAAAAATTACTTTGAAATGAAATGAAATTTAAAAAGTAAAGTACCTAAGTGTTTAAAATGAAATTTCATTTAATTTAATTTCATTTTAAATACGTAATAATGTAAAATAACATACTAATTTAGTTAATAAATAATTATTATAAAAAAATTATTTTGCATGTATACATAATGGTCATCTTATACAATTATACCTTTGGTAGTAATTAAGTAAGTTAAAAATAAGGTAACCACGGTCCACGATACCATTCATTAAACATTTGTAAACTTCCAATATTTCTTTTTTATTATTTATTATTTATTATACATTATCCATGTATGCATCATTAAGCATATCACAGCATTCAAATATTTAAATACTCAAATGTTTAGCACCAGGCACACCATTTTATTAGCGTTACTAAAGTTAAAGTCAATATTACGTATGGTATAATATAATATTATTGTTAGGTAGTTTATGATGTACTTACATAAGGTTAAATGCCTCGTCAGACTTTATCAAATGTATAAGGCCGGATAATTACTGTACCTATGCCTAAGGACCATACTACTTATGTTATTTAGGTACATTAAGTTTATAAAAATCCAAATTGACATCATTGTACCATAGGCCCACTTGCGCCAAACAGCGGGTTGAAAATTTAAAGTTTGTTTGTTTGTTAGTCCTTCAATCGAAGGACTAACAAACAAACAAACCTTTAAATTTCACATATTACTTTGGATTCCTCTAAATTATAATTATAATCAAATATATCGTACGAAAAACCGATACACTCTTTAACGATTACGAAAGACTGACGTACGCTAACAGACAAGAAATTAAAGAGAAAAACAGATGTAAGACCGGCTTATCCGCGCCGTTTCCACAGACCATCCTCCGAGAGGCTATCGACAAGTTTTTGCTCTGTAGTAAGCTGTGAACGGCGTTGATCTCCCACTGGGGCATCGAGCCGTGTTCCCGGGAGAACAGGACGGAGTACAGCTGAGCCGGCTGCCCGTTCGACGCGGCCTGGCAGAAGTTTAACACCAGGTGGTCTTTCACAGCCTTCAGCACTTGCACAGTTCCGGTAAATTGTTGATAACTCTGGCGCGCTGTCATAGAACCTGAAAAGAGTTATTGAAAATGTAGTAGCACAGTGGGATACGTATTTGTAGGTATATCAACTACGGAAGCATGGTCTTAAGTTTTTTTTGGTTTTACTAAGAAAATTTACGCATTAGCCTACTAGTGTTTATTTTTAAAGGCGTTGAGTTTGTCCGTCATACATTGGTCACTGTTTGGTGGTCTAGTGCGGGTGTGATTTACCACAGCTTTTTACAAAACGGCAGGAGTATTACTGCAGATGTGTACTGTGAAGAAGTGGAGAGAATGATGGAGAAGCTTGCACATCTGCAACCAGCTTTGGTCAATCGGTCATCCCCACCGTCCTTCACGACAACGCGCGACCCCATACTGGACAACAGACCGTCCCCAAACAGCAGGAGCTGGGGTCAGGTGGGAGGCTCTGCCTCATCCGCCATACTCACCAGACCTTGCACCTACCGACTATCACTTTTTCCAAAATCAAGACATCTTTTTATTGGGTAAAAAATTCAATTCCCGAGAGCCCAGTAGCAAATGCGTTTGAAGAGCTTGTTGCCTCGCGTCCAGCTGATTTTTACAAGAAGGGCATGACAAAGATACGTCGATTGCATGGGTGATTACTTTGAATAACAGAAATAAAAAAGTTTGAAAAAAAAAACAAAGTACTTTCACTTATTCCATACAAAACGGCAATTTTATAGGTAAAGACCTATTAATTATTATCGTACCGTTCTGTTTATCAAACGTCTCCCAGTAGCCGGCGGACTCGTTGCGGAAGAACAGCGAGTATTCCGTCATCAAGCCGTTTTCGTTCCAGAGCAAACGCAGGTGCCGATGCTGCTGGTTGAACTTCGCCATTATACTCTGCACGTGGTACAGCTGGTTCTCTGTGGACGGCTGAAAAGAGAAATAAATATATTCACCAAAAGTTACAAGTTGCTCTCTTGCTCTATAGACAGGATCCAAGCGCTCTATTGGTTGGTCGTTGACTGTTGTTTCTCTCGCACTCGTTGCACGAAGAGCACAAATCCCCCACCACGCTTTTTTTACACGAGTTGAGTTATTTTCTCGTTTTCCGTTAAGAAACCTCAGGATATGGGCATGCGAACGATTTACGTAGGTAAACGTTTTTCGCACAAGCCAACAGTAGCGCCCTCTGTCAAAATTATATAGGTGGTACAGCTTGGCCTTACCGTTGGTGTCAAAATAAGCATTTTTTGACGCCGGTAAACTCACGACATTTTTTTCGCGCCGTCCGCCCTGTCCAGGGTATATTATGTCTATTATGATGGCGGCACCACACTTCGTTATTTGTTATTCGCCTTATTCGGCCGCATACGACCAAGTGTGGGCGGTTAATTCGTCTATATTTGCTATGATTGCACGAATAACGCATAAGCGCGAATAGCAAATATGCTTATCCGTCCTCTTGTCGGTTTTTAACACACTTCAAAGGACATGTATTATCAATATTTGGCACATAGCACCAAGTGTGGATAGCATGTTTGTTGTTTGCTCACATAAACTCATATTTGGACAAATACAGCGTAGCCGCATGACGAATAACAAATAACTAAGTCTGGTTCCGGCATGAAATGATAGTATTTTGTACGTGCGCATTGTAGGACGTGATAGCAAACTGCACGGGTTCATTGAGTCAATTGGCGCAGTTAGGTGTATTCAACCAGCTCCATTCTTTGAACCTATTCACTGATAAATAATAATAAGATGACAAAGGGAAAGAGGTACAGTATGATTAAGGAAAGTATAGCGTAAGCGAAAGAAAAACGGATTCATCGTTATCGTAATCGTTTTACAAATTCTGCCCGCTGATTGGTTCCCTGATTTACGTCAGGCGTCAACCAATCAGGGGGCAGAATTCGCAAATTATTACGATAACGATGAATAACCTACCTTTATCTTACGCAATCAGACCCCATGATATTATGTGTATGAACATATCATGGGATCTGAGAGTAGGTCGTACCTAAGCAATTTTTTAGTAGTCGGTACTCAAAATACATAAAAAAGGACAAAACCCACGCACCAGCAAACATACAGTAGCTAACAAAAACATGTTTCGTAAAGAGATCATATTAATTTGGCTCCACGAGATTAAGTGGGTCATCCCTATTGACCTATCCATCTCTGGATGAGTCAAGTGCAACTTGTACCGTGGGCGACGAAAGTTCACCTCCAGGTCGTGTGCCATCTACAAATCAGCCAAATTACTGTATAAGTGGGTACCTATTATTATAGGTCATGTATGTAGGCCATAATCTCTGCGTATTATTTATATACATTATATATTGTAAATAGATTTTGTGAATCATGAGTTAAAAAATAGTAGCGTGGCTACAAGGAAATGCGATTATTTTTTGATCAATGTGAAATAAGTATGTACATAAGTAATTATGTAGGGCTGTTTTTAATAAATTCTCCTCTGTAAATCTATAAATATAATATATTATACATTTGCATTATCACATTGTTAGTTTTGCTTAGGTACCTACTATCTACTATAATTGTATTCTGTGCTTTTGCGCAAAGATCTTTGCTATTGTCTGTATCTCGGTTACCTAGATAAAATATCCAAGTATATTACATACGGATTCGATATTACTTCGTAACAATACTGTTATATACGTATTAAACTAGCTGACACGGCAAACGTCGTTTTGTCACTAATAGGAGTATGAAATTACTGTAAGTATATTCCCATTCTCGCACCCCATTTCTCGCATTTATACACCCAATTCTCGGACCTACCTTGTATGTATATACGTATGCAAGAAAATTATACCGAGACACTAGAATTTTATATATTAGAAGATATTCATCATTGCACAATACATAGATGTCTTTGTCATTGCAAGCACTAAGCTGTGACTTAATGTAGTCTGAGGCAGTGACGCTTAGAAGAAATAGTGCCAAAACTAAATACATTGCGCAAATTCGGCGCATAGCCGTAGCCCGTAGGTACTCGTAGGTTCTGTGCGTAGGTTCAACGGAAAGGATATGAGGGCTGGGGGGCCGGGGCCGGCGAACGTACCGGATAGTGCAAATCATCACAACAAACACTGGGAAACCGGGAATCACAGAAATGATATTGCTCTCATTTACGAGTAGGTTCGTACGAATACCTACTAGATATACATAATATTATTCACACATCAATAAAATATGTTTAAATATACCTAACTTTGATTTGTAAGTATCTAACCCTGTATTAGCAAGTATTACCTACTACTAAGTAGTAGTGAATAATGTAATGATTGTCATTCTGAGCATCTTGTAGTCGTCCTTACATGACGCAATGAACCGGTCAATTGAAGCCGCATTTTGATAAATTGTGCCGGGCCTTGTGTTTACAGTACTATTTAGTAAATAGGTCTGAAGGTAGCTTTGCAGCTGTTGTTTTCAACTAGGTATAATCATAGAGATATTGTAATACTTTAATGCAAATTTTAACGTGAAGGTTGGAAGGTGCCTACCATACAAATATACCTAAGTTGTAAAACATTGGCAGCAAAGAAAATTAAACGCAATAATGGAAAAACATTTTAATTCTCGTACAAAAATAAAAACTTTTCTTTCGTTTACTTTTCTTCGCTATCAAAGAGTTCTGCCTCATTTCTTTTAATTTAACAAAAAAGGTTTGCTTATTGACGTACATTTATTTGAACGTTTGAGTAAAACCTACCCCAAACGTGGTGTGAGGGATTTCTTCAGTCTCCCAAATCTTAACTGTGGGGCAAGTTTTGTATTGCTTTACACCTTCCTTCTTCAGGTGCATGTATAGTTCTTCCACAGCCCATTTCCCCGTCACCTCCCTAATATCCAGACTGTCATATTCATGGTCTCTCTCACACGTCACCTTTTCCTCGAGCTTAGTGGAATTACCGGAGTCCTCCGCGCTCGCGCATAAAAAAAGAAAAACAAACCACGGAAGTGTTAACAAATGGTGACCCTGCATTTCGATCGCTGCACACTTTTTTTAGTTTGAAACACACATCGCGATTTGAGTTATCTCTTGTATTTTCGTATCGGTATATGGCACGAGCGTATAAATATCTCGCGGATAAGTGATAGACTGACAGTAGAGCATCAGGCGTGCGCGGGCGCTTGTGACTCACGGAGCCGATGCTATCTCGATTGACCCTTAGCCTTACAGACGCGTAGAGGTTCCACTCATCTTAAAAAATTACCTGAGTACACGCATGACATCACTACCACATAATTAAACACATGTATAACAATTGAGAATTACCTCGTAAGTAGGTGGGCAATTTAAAATTTAATAGACGGACTGGCTAACTACTGGGAATGATTCAGCACCGTCGTTTTCAGATTTCTATGCTATTAATTCTTGTGTATTGTTGTCGCATAGTGTGGCTCCAAACATATCATTGAACATCTGTAACTATTATATTACTCACTAGCCGTTGCAGCCGGTTTCTCCCTTCTTCTACTTATATAAAGTTGAACAATTTCATTGAACTTTTGCCTAATTTCGTTTACGCAGCGCCTACGCATTGGAAACTCTCCGAATGAAAACATTTATCCCGTTTTTGCAATATTTTTGATCGATACTCCGCTACTTTTGGTCATAGAGTGATGTTATATAGCCTACAACCTCAATCGATAATGAACTATCAAACACAAAAAAACAAATTCGCATCAGAATAGTTCGTGAGATTAGCGCGTTCAAACTAATAAACAAACTATTCAGCTTTATAATTATTTGTATAGATTTACAGCTGTGCTATTCTACAAAATGAAATAGCTGCCAGACAGCTGCCAACCCGAATATGGCATGCAAAATTGTACTCTATTACAACTGACAAATTCATAGATGCAAAGATGTACGCTCGTCGCTGTTTTGCAGAATAGCACGGCTGGTACTTATTATACGTATTTTAAATGTAAAATCGACAAACAACAGGACTAAACCTTATTATATCTAAGCACGGTAACCATTTCAAGGATTTATTCTGTTTGTCTGGAGTGTAGATTGTTAGCTCTTTAGCCTTTAGCAACATCGCCCGGCTGCAATTGGTATTTGTCACAACGATCGAATTGCGAACTAATTGCGATCGTTAGCTTGAAGATCGAAAACACTTTCTCGTTTCTTCCCATGGACGTATATTTGTTGGAGGACACTATTTAGTCGATACTGAAGCCAAAACTGTAATTTGTTTCATTTTTGTCTGTCTGTCTGTCTGTCTGTCTGTCTGTCTGTCTGTCTGTCTGTCTGTCTGTCTGTTTCACGACCGCGCATCACGGCTAATCCGCTGGATGGATTTAAATGAAACTTGACATGATTATAGTTCATACTCCGAGGTAGGACATAGGATACTTTTTGTCCCGGAATTCATCATGGTTTCCCTGGAAGACGGCATCAAAGTCAAAATGTGTATTTAGTTATAATTCATTAACCCGCTGTCCGATTTCATTCATTCTTTTTTTGTTAGAAAGGAGGTTCTTTAAAGATTATTTCGTATAAATTTTATCATCATCACTTTAGTAGTTCAGAAATTATACACATCAGAACCTTTATCGATGAGTTCAAGTAGGTGACTTGAAACTCGGAATGGACAAGCACCTAGGGCTAAGACGTAAGGGCTCAAGTCAGGCTGGAGTACCCTTACAGCCGTAAATAAATATGCTTAGCAGAAGATTTTGTATGGTTTACGATTTTTTACTTTTAGCGTGAACAAAAATCATGAATTTATCACCACGTTATACCGTATCGCGCCATCTCTACAAATTATGTGGAACTTGAATGTAAAACTTGGAGATAGGTACTACCGAATTTTTGTTCATAAAATTAATTGTCATGTAATGTACTGTTCCTTGACTTTATATTAAGATGGCACTGTTGAGACTTGTGGACATTCCCAGAGTGCCACGTCTTTTTTTATCATCCGCAACATGGAAAGAGTAAAATAATGGTTCACAAGTATTTTTAAGTCTCAGGTCTTAACTGGTCCTAACCGATTGACCGTCATAGGTCTTTTTATACGTAAAGAAATATATAGCCATTGCCCATTCTGATACTTGGGATTGTATTGAGATGAAGCAAAGATTTTTAACAGACTCTTATGTTGGGCTGGGGAATATTGTTAGTAGAGTATTTTATCCCAGTGGTACCTACCGGGCTGAACTCTGAAAGAAGATTTCTACCACCAGTACAACTTTTCACATGATTTAATAATTTTTGACATATTTCGTGGTTTCAGAATAAAAATCACAATGAAAAGGACGATTTTAACTGTCGAAATTTCGATACATTGGTACAAGTCCTGTGCCATTGTGTCGAAATACCGACAGTTAAAATCGTCCTTCTGATCTTTCAACTATGTATTAATGAAACTATATTTTCTATTAAAAAAAAGAGTTTTCAAAATCACCACAAGATAACCCGTGCGAAGTAAGAACAGGTTTCTGTACAACATCACACCAAAATCCAGCGAAAATCAAGGAATTCTACTGTATATGTAAGAAAAATCGTAATTCACGCGGGCGGAGCCGCGGGCAACAGCTAGTATATTATACGAGTATGTAGAGTATGTAGAGCTCATTTGCGAGTCGGCAGACTTTACAGCTTTTCTCACGATATTTCTCTGATCGCTAAGTAAACTGTCTTATTAAGTTTCCACCGAAACTTACTTCTCTGATTTGTCATTTTACAAACTCACAATATGAAACGTGAGAAAATTTTGGTACATGGCTGGGATATGAACCTCATACCAGATATATAAGGCGGCAGAAATCTTAACCACTGGGCTATCAAGGTCTCAAAGACATTCATTTAATTTTAATACGACTGTCCAAAGGCGTATACCTAATATTTTCAGGAATAATGATAACCTATGTATATTATGTACGTATGTTTCCTTTATTCCGCTGTAAACTTTTTAAAGCCTGAACCGATTTTGATATATGTATCTGTTGTTAGAATCCTTAGCGTGTACCGGGTTATGATTAACATTGGCTATTGGTTACACCCATAGGTAGGCGTCTAGGCGAGTTATTTTTTAATTAAAATTACATATTAATTTTTCTTACCCTTTCATGAGGCTCCGAGATGTGTATGACGATGCAGCGCTTCTCGTATTCCACCACAGGGTCGCCGGACAGGTGCTGGATCAGCTCCACTCCTTGCCAGATCCCGCCCAGGTCGTTCACGAAGATCCCGTGCTGAGGGGAGCGGTTCACGCAGTAATCCGGGTTGTATCCCACGAACGGCACCTCGTACGAACTCACTCCTTGCCCGTACTGTCTGCCGTATCCGTAACCCCTGTAATTCGGTGTGGTATACCCGTATCCGGGTCGGTAATCAGAATTGGAACTGTCAGTGGAATACACGGATTTGTAATTGAATCTATCGGACTCTGAATACGGTACGATGTCTCCGCCAAAACTGTTCGTCTTGTAAGGATATTGGTTTTGTCCGTAAACACTGGATGCTGTAGTGTAAGTTGAGTATACGGAAGCGTCGCCGTATCGTTGGTAGTTGGCGCAGTAACCCGTCGCTACAAGTTGTAGGAATATAAATGTTTGGTACATTTTCGGGATATTCTCAAGTTCTCGGCTGCGAAGTGTCGCGTGACGGCGCGGAGCGTGAGACTGTTAAGTACTACTCTATGCTACGAGCGTGGAAGTAATTGCGTTGGACGCTCAATTGCTGCGTACAGCGTCGCCGCATCCAAAGTGGTGTAACTTGGAAAAAGGTTTTTATGGGTATTTTTTAAATGATCGGCTAAATACAAGTCGGACTAGCGCACTCACGGTGCCATACCACTTCGTCATAGCGTCGTAACTTATACATACTGATTGAATTTCACTGTTTGTGATAGCTTGTTTTTAATAGCAGGGTCTTCGATAAATACCTTAATTTATTATATACTTCTACCATACTGAATCTGACTCGATTCTTAGTACAGAGAAAGCAAGCCTCATTACATGTTAATATTAAGTCATATTTTAAGCAAACAAGTATTTTTGTGAAAATTGTGGAATAAGGTGACACACATACACACACACACACACACGTACTTAGATTTAACTTTTATTATACTATAGTATGCTATGGAAGAGCGGGGCTACCTGCCACAAGTACTAGTGTTTTTACTAATCACTTATTGAGATGGTCCCAAATCACAATACTGTAACTTTGATGCCAAAATAGTTAGTAGTTTTTTTCATCTTTTTATAGGTGTTACACGACGCAATTAGTGTTGTATGAAACAGCATTTATATCAGTTCGTGTAGAAAGGTAGGTAAACCGTAAAACATGAATCAATATCAATTTTTAATAGCAGCCCAAGTTAGGAAATGCAAAAAACTAAGTTGTGGCATTTTATCTATGCTGCATCAGGATGTGAAGCGTTAAATTAATAACTTAGAGCGTAAGAATAATTTGCATGGATAATCTTTGTAAAGCATGCTTTGTCGAACTTTTATGAAACTTTGAAAAGAGCTTTTCATGACAGAGTTTGTTTAGGTTGTGACCTAACTTGTGCTTTAGGTTTTGAACTTTAGTCATCGCGAGATGAGTCTGAAGCAACTCATATTTTTCATGGCCGATTTGTTTGTTGCCAAGGTTTGTTTGTTTTATTAAGCACATCTCTTAACCTCACTGACACTGAGTGAGAGAAAAGGAAGCATTAGGGATGCTGCCATCTCTTTTGTGAGTCTAGGCAAAGCCGAAAGGTTAGTATGTAGACATTATTATGTAGACATTAAGTATTTTCTTTTTTAGTTATTTTTATGCAGGAAGTAGGTATTTATTTTTGTTGGTGCATAAAATAATAATAAAATAAACACCTACCTAAGTTGCAATACAGGTTAGATAAGAGCGCGTAATCTGTCTGGAATGGAGTTCCTGTCTCGTACAGGCATAGGTTATTCCATAAAGCACAGTACAATATAATAGTGCAAAAGGTTAAAGGTGTCTATACCAGATCTAGTTTATATAAACTTTGACCCTTAACAACATACCTAATCCAGTGCATGAGGTTTCGACATACGCCCATACGGATTTTGTTGACCCTACACTTAGTAGAGCTAGGAGTCTACCTATTCCACGACAATTTCAATGACTATGAATAATATAGGTGACGGGATCAGCGTTGCCGGACGTCCCAATTTTGGCGAAACGTCCCGATTGTTAAATTTACTAAACTAAAAAAGGTCCAAAAGGCGTAAAGAAGTGACATTTTACTCGTGGTAGGACCCTTGTGTTCTGGTGTGAAGGGCACTGTATCTACGCTGCCGACGCGATAACTGGCCAAAATGAGACCTATAAGAACTGAGGCCAACAATAACTAATCAGATTTCGTCATTTTGACATCTGCGAAAAGGAGAGATGTCGAAATGACGAAATCTGATTGGTTACTCAAACACAGCTCCGCTCCGCTGCGCTTTGGTGGCAACCGAGCCTTATGGTTTAACTTTTTCTAATATAGTACGGAACCCTCAGTGACCATTTATTCTGTTATCTTCTTCCGCAACGCTGCATGTCGCACACACCAACGTGGTCGTAAGAGTGAGTAGGACAAAAATAAACTCAGTATATCCTCTTAACATCAGGTGTACGTCTTTCTCTTTTTGGTTTTACCATTCTTTGTTATTAAAAAAAAACAACATGTAACTTTTAAATTATTGTACAAAATTTTTCAGGAGGATACTTAATTAATTTATTAACAGTAATATCCACCGGACGAATCCATTCTAAGCATTGCTTCTACGACCTATAGCCATAATTACTAGGTTAATTGATACAATCTACCAGTTCCTGTCTGAGAAGTAACCCTACCTCCTTGTCATAGGCCAAAGGTGGTAGGGCAGGCCTGAGGCCACTACATCCTCAAAAACAATATTAACACACCAATTAGCTGATTTGCGCAAGACATGTTTAAGTAGGTAAGTACCCAGCCTTTTGCAGATGAAACATACCTACTTATAATTCAGACCCACCACGAATCACACCGACGGTCTTAAGGGTCAGTTTGTACAAATTTCGAGTCGACTCGCTTTGAAAGAATGGAATGGCATGTATAGAGAAATAAGTACCGTTTATTCGAAAACAGTATTAACCCTACTTGCCCTTGGTTCGATTCCCGGAATAGGCTAACCTGTATATATGTTACAAAAGAATGAATGCGTTTGTCTGACTCAAAATGGCCCTGTTTTTTTAATATCTCTCCGTGAAACTAGATGTTTAACCGATGTTAAGGAAATCGGTTGTAACGTACAAAAATGCAGTAGGAAATATAAAAGTCTGAGGATTGATAGAGGATAATAAATAAACTGAAACACTGGGTGCAGAAATCATTTACTGTAATTATCATAAAAACGTACACTCATTAAACAAATGATCACAGTAACAATCGAGCTAACTTCATTGCAAGCCGCGCATATTGGTGTGAATCTATACACAGGAGGCAGATCAAACTTATAGAACTCCTGTTGGTATTGATACCACTCCCATCTTTCCACAGCAGACGGCGTTCTTCGAAGGATCAAGGAGAATATACCCCCATTGCCGGCC
This sequence comes from Coenonympha glycerion, assembly GCA_963855885.1. Taxonomy (NCBI): domain Eukaryota; kingdom Metazoa; phylum Arthropoda; class Insecta; order Lepidoptera; family Nymphalidae; genus Coenonympha; species Coenonympha glycerion. Next base: position 11,877,439 of record OY979630.1, on the reverse strand, counting down.
TCGGCGCAATGATTCAGTATAAGCAAGTGGGGGGTCACATGTATCAATCGGATGACGTCCGGGTGTCGGGGTGGGTCGTCTGGATACCACACATCTGAAAACAAAATAACAAGAATTTGACAAGAGTTACGGGCAACAAGTTGTTAAGATATCTTTTTGAAAACCCCCATAATTCAAGTATAGCTGAAACTGGAAGCTAGAAACTCACTTTCTACACTAACGTAGGTAAGGTCTCCTTTATTTACACACAGAAAACTAACGTGAGGGGATATGATAATGTAGGTATCTTTAAAACTGTGTTTGTCCCCCCCGCCAACCCACTATCGGAAATTGGAGAATCTCTTGCTTATTCACCGCGCTTTGGGATAGCTCCTTACATAGCCGTTAAGAGATATGCGCCCGCCTTAATTTCTCTCACGGTATACGCCGCTTCCTTGACGGTTATCATCCTCCTCACAAACAGAGGTAGTGGAAACGTCTTCATCTGAGGAGCTTAAAAATGGAGACACCAAGGCTTAGGACATAGAACCTGTTGTCATTGACGAAACTTTCAATAAATTTATCAAAGTCCTATACAAAGGACAGACCTATTCGGACAAAATATACAAACCTAATATGTTGAACGGGAGCAAGTGTTATTTTGTGGAAATCCATAATTAGTTGGATAGATTACTTCACAATGCGATTGACTCGACTACGATTTCGCATACAAGTGAATTCATCATCTCCTGAGGATGTCCCGGTATCGGGACGAAACGTCCGTCGATATAAGTAATTGAAGAATTGAGTGTGGTGTTTCATGTGGGTATGGACCATACAAAATCTCTTCAAGTAGCGGATTATAGCAAAACGAATTAATCTTTCCTGCTGATTCACAAAGTCCAATCCAAAGGGCAGGCCTATTCATACAAAATAATATACAAACCAATGCCTCTATAAATCAACTCCTTTTCCATCGGCCGTAACTTCTCCGCCGTCCAGAGACCAGGTTCTTCATCATAATAAATGTACACCTGCTCTGAATCGTGTCCGCCTTCATCCCACAACACACGGACACGCCTTTCTCCATCAACGTTCCTCTTAACCTTTCTTTTATACCGAGCGCCCGACCAGGATCCCGGAATGGTGTTGTCAGACCAAGAGTTACTCTGTGAGAACCGCCCATTTCGATACGAATCACGCGGAATCTGTAAGAGTACTTAACATAATTTCTTGTAGTTTACCTATCCAGTCATAATATTCCTTTAAGCTAAACCTATAATAGTAACATTTATGCCTAAGTAGGTATTACCTATACATCCTCCTCCTCCCGCTTACCTATACAGTATACATAGACCTTCTGCCTACTGGAGCGACGACGTGAAAAGGTATGGTAGCGGGTGAATCAGGAAGGACCGGGTGTGGTGGCACGCTCCCGGAAAAGTCTATGCAACCTAGCAGTGGTCGTCTATAATAGGCTGATTAAGTAAGTACCTATACATCCTATATTTCATGCCTGCAATTTTACAATTCAGACGAAAAACTACTACCTATATCGCCCATACTTGAAAGGTGATAGTAACCCCTAACGGTTGCTACATAGTATCGCATCGGTACGATTAAATCGCTTGATGGCGTGTCTTGTAGAGTAGAAGACTGCCGGTAGAGTAACGAAGCCTAGTCTCTAACCCAGCAAAGGCTTTTATATTTTCATACAAACATACGTCTTCATTCATGAAATTTGTCAAAACAATACTGCAACATTACCGCTTTAAGAGATGGTGGTACGGCCCCTGAGCAAAAGAAATTATAAAGTTCCAATATTTAAAAAAAAACTGCTTTTCACTGAACATTTGTGCACATATCAGAACTTCTTTGTGCATATAGATTGTATTGTTTTTCTATAGGTCAACATACTTACAGACCAGTCGAACCAATTGTCCCCATATTCGTTAACATCAGTGATATACAGTGTGACGCAGCCAACCTCATTTGGCACATTAGTCCAATCCGGATTGTGCTGGGCATGTCCAACGCCGTACCACACCCCGAACACGTCTCCCATATTAACTCTATGAGACCACTTTACGTTCTCACCACACAGGCATCGAGTACCGCGCACCAACATGGCCAGTAAGACGCATAGCTTTAACGGAGTATACATGATGACGCTGAGACTAACACAGGAAGTATGGTGCAAGACGTCGCTAGCAAAGGCAAGGATTTAATTAGCAAATTGGTTCAGGTACTTATTCCGCATTTGGTAGCGCAATAAATGTGTGAATCATAATGTAATTCTCGGTTGTCGTACCTACATTGCACAAAACTTAAAGAATATACTATGTCAATGTCTTTAAAGAAGAACACATTATTATGTTAGCAAGCCTAGTTAGTCAGCCTATCATCAGGTGCAATTCCTGCAGGGGTTTCAGATTTGTTGAGTGGTTAGCGTGCCGGTTTTCAAGGCGCCGCCATCTTTTAGGTTCCGGGTTCAATCTAGAAGTTTGCTACATTGTCTCGGGTCTGAGTGTTGTGTACCTTCGTTGTTTCTGATTTCCTTAACACAAGTGCATAAGCTACTTACTAAGGAATCGGAGCAATCATGTATGTGATGTTGTCCACTATTTATTTATTTATTTTGTCGTCGTCAGGGCCATTATTGTGCAAAATAAACCTTATCGTTTTATCACGTAAAGAAAGCAATTCCGTATTACGATTACGACGTTATCCTTACACAATCAAATCAGCCCCGTCTAGCTAGTTATCACCCTAACGGCGGTGATTATATTGTATGCGAATTTGCGTTCCGTTGCGATGTTGTGTAGCGATCAATAGGGGTTATAAGCCTCCCACTTTATCGGTTGCATCATGACCATCAGGTGATATTGCAGTGAAGTACAAACGCAGGCTTAACTTACAACTTACCAACCAATCTAAAGATCTTAAACATTCTAAAGCTTACATGCGCCAGCGCAACGATAGGCAAAATAATAGATAAATAGATAGTAGATAAACTCGCACACCACAGAATAAAAATATAAAAAGAAATAAAACGAAACACAAACAAACTTAGGGGTACAACTTGGCGGCCTTATCGCTCCAAAGCGAATAATACCTCTCACGTATATATAAGATTCTCATGTCACAATGTTTGTAAACTCCTCCGAAACGGCTTGGCCTATTTTTATGAATTATATATTTTTAAACTTAGAGTTTAATAGCTCTCATCCCAGGGTCAGCATTTTAATTCCAGGCACACACCTGACTTTTCAAAGTTGTGTGTTTTAGGAAACTAAATATCTCTTGTTCAGCGAACAGAAGTAGAAGGAACACATCGTGACGAAGCACCGCAATATTCTCAAAGGTGTGCGAAGATCTGAATTACTAATTTCTTGACTTTATGAATTATGTATTTACAATAATTGCCATTCTGAATTATAATACTTAATTGACAATATTATGAAAAATGATAGTTACAAAAATGATAATATCAAACTAATGACATTATTAACATTTTCTTCTTATATTCATACGCCATAAGGCAGAATGTACAAGGATATTGATTGTTATTGTGACCACCTGTATGTACCTACATTCTTATGAATAAATGACATTTATTTATTTATTTATTTTGATCACCAGGCACCAACCCTCATTTGGCCAGCGTTGTGGGCTATGGCCAAACCCCAATCATTCTATACCCGTGCCCAAATGAGAGGCACAAAAAAGGGGCTGAGACGACAGCGACATAATTAAAACTAAAAATATAGAAAAGTTATTCATATTAATTTATTTTAACATAATTTTTTTATGAAAAAAGGCTCTAAATATTTTTTATAAACATTTCAGGTGTTTACACCGTGTTCTTAAAAATAATATAATAATAGTAATCAGACTTGAATTTTATACTAGCGAGATCTCCAAATAAGAAACCAAACGATAGTGAGCATAAAGCTTGACATTTTGATTACAGACGCGGAGTTCTCGCACACGCGTTTTAGCGCCGACGTGGATAGATTCTTGATAGAGAAGATCCTGTGGATGCTCGCCAGGTCTTCGGGAGTGAGCTGGTTCTCGTTCCTCGACAACACGACGCTGTAGAGTTGAGAGCTGGGCAGTCTCATGCAGAAGTTGAGCACCAGGTGATTGTGTGCCACCTTCAACACTTGAATGACGCCACCGAAGAAGCGATAGCTTGGGTCGACAGCTAAAAATTAAAAACACGTACTAAATTTAACGTACTTTCTTAACCCTTATCTTTCATGATGCATTCGCTGAAGCAGCCCGCAAATTCAGAGGAAATAATGCCAGCAACCGTATATATCGATTTATTTCGATTCGCTGGATGCAACGAATGGGGTCTTACACTACTTTTGAATTTGATAAAAAATATTACTTTATTATAAACTAGGATAAAAATAATAACGTGCAGTGAAAGAAATATTAAAATCCAACGAAGATTTACAAAGTTACAGGCGTTTAAACTTTGGAGTGGGGGGATCTTCTATCCCTTTCTCGCAAAACGAAAATTTGTATGAAGCCGCACGAAGCTACTATGGCATTGGTACTTTGTGACGTCACAATTTCATGTTGCTATCTCTGTCTAATCACAAATCTTTAAATGCTTATAACTTTTTTGTTATTTGATCGATTTAATTAGTTCTTTCAGTGCACGTCATTATTTTAATTCTACTTTATAATAAAGTAATAAAAAAATTGGAGTCAAATACCCTATTGGAACGAATTCAAAAAATGTATTAGGATGACATAATGCTAACTATTTAATAATTGCACGTATTAGGTATGCACTGATTAATAATAATTAATGCATACATAATACGTGAATTGATCACGTGACTTCCGTCCAAAAAAATGTGTAATTCTCTTCCTTTTTTTTTAATTTCGTTCAATCCAGCGAATCGAATCGAATTCAAAAATGACATATGGCGGCGTCTGCAGGTCCTGTCCCACTGTATTGAGTGGTTATAGGTAAGCGCAAAGTGTAAATAGTCGTTTACAAATAGCTTTGGTAAATGATCCATCAGAAAAACCAGCATTTTCCTAGATATAATTCATAGCTATTGTGAGTCTTAACTCTCAACTCTACGAAAATGTTCACCTTTTCCACGCTGGACTTCCAGCCCTTTATAGAAAGTTACCCCACACTAATTGCTATAGGTAATTATTTTTCGATACTTGGCGGCATACCTATACCAAAAAAAAAATTATTTATAGGTAGGTGCTTATCTAGGTTAGGACGTCCACTGCTGGACAAAGGCCTCCTGCAAAACCAGCCTACACGGACCTGCGCTATTTGTGTCCAATGACTTCCCACGAAGATTTTAATGTCGTCATTCCATCAGGACGAAGGTCTACCAACATTGCGCTTTCCCGTGCCACCGTAAGTGTTTCGAAACTAGAGCACTTTGAGTCCCAACGTCTACGAGCTATTTGCTCATTGCAAATTTAGCTTCGCGATACGTTGAGCTACAAACTGGTTTGGTGACTCTGGTTCGTCTACGGATCTCTCCTTATTTCTATCATTTTGTCTCCTCATTTCATCTAGGCCTTATAAGATAAGTAGGTACCCAAACTGTAAAAGTTAAATACTTACATCTGTCTGGCACGTCTGTGGGCCAGAACCCCTTATGAGACGTGTTAACCCTGATGTGGTAGTCCGCTTGCCAGATCCCCTCGTGCCATTCCACCACGAACTGCCTTATCCTGTGTTGTTCTGGTAGGCCATATGTTCTGTCTACGTATGGATAGTTCGTCAGCATAGAGCAGAAACAAAGAGGAGATGTTGTATCAAGATTTCCCTATGAAATATCGAGTGACATTTTGCGGGGTGAGGGGTTGTGGAACTCCGCCCACTTCTCAATTTTCCATCTGTGGGTTAGTAGCAAAACTACTCGCTTAGCGACCTAACATCGATATATTGATGTCACTACATAGTTCAGCTATCTCACACTAGATGTCAATAAGTGTAGAAAGCAATGGGACGTACTCAGAACTTTGAGCTTCAAAAAGTTTGTGTAATAAATGAATAAAATAAGGGTTAACATTTTTACTGATTTGTATGTGTACTTACGTACTTAAGATTTCTAAGAAAGCAAAAAATTGTATTGTTTGGATTTTTATTTTTAATTCAATTTTAATTGAATTTTAGTATTATTGGATTTTTAATGTTAATATCGAGAATTGTATTGAAGGAAAATGAAATAAGTTTATTGTACGTAAAATCAAAAATCACACGTGTTACTGTGTGTCATTCTAACATTAGTTTTTCAGTTATAAAATTCTTATTAACACTTGTATTGATGTAAATCTAAATTAAATAAATAAAAATAATAGACAAATCATTATAACGAACATAATTTTATTTACAAAATTCAATTACCTGAGAAAATAATAGTTTTAGTTAGTTGTTGTCTGTTGGTTGCCCTATCGTTTTGTATGGTTGCGAAATGCTTAAAACGAATATCGATATATTTTTCTGATATAGATTTAATCAGAAGTATAACATGATTAACAGTCGGTGATTGGTCAAACATGTGGTTGGCCGATTGTTTGAAACAATCTTGTCCAATAAGGGACTTTAATGTATTCGATACAATTTTATGTTTACGGAAAATAGGAGAATTCAGAGATATTTAGTCGGAGTCCAACCCTGTCTATTCATTTTTGTGATCCATTGTTGTTTTAAATTATCATCCGATGGAAATCTAAAAAGAAACATAAAGAGAAATGAAATTAATTAGGTTCTAAATTATCATTAATATGGATAAAATGATTATTTAATATTGGAAGTTCTTTCAATTGATGAACAGTCACGAAGAATAATATATATACATCGCCAGAACTTTGTTACTTAAAAATATTTGCTATGAAAATGTTATTTCATACTGACCATAGCCGTGTATTATTCAGTAAAATTATTTTATTCTAATTACGGCCCTGGATATTTGGTACGTTGAAAATACTTAACGATAGATGGCGGCCCGTTCACAAAATAATTATAAAAACTACTAAGGCACTGTTTTGGCGACTAAAAAGTATTTTAGGACTAAATGTATACTTTACTTTTCAGTATCCACAAATGATTATTACAATATACTAATGCGGGACATTACGTACTTATATTTTTAATACACAAAAGTTAAGCCATCTAGTGTCAAGTAGTATAATTTATACTTGAAAGCCGAGAATTTTCTAGAAATATTTTAATAATTACGTATAAAATTACTTACAAATGAAATGTGATACCATTCATAGCATCAGAACGTCTGTCTGAATAACTTTGACACGATAAAACACAACACTTCATCCTTTTGTTCTTAAAAACGCGAAAACACACCGATAATTACGAGTCTCAATATATGTGAACCTGACGAACGCAGACAGCATACTAACTCAGGCCCCGCCCACAGTGATGACGTCAGGACCTAGTTGAAAATCACAGTGCACAGTTGCTTAGGCCATCTCCTCTTTGTTTCTGCTCTATGTTCGTCAGAGGCGGGTACGGGGTAGGCGGTGTCGGCTGAAATTATTAATATTTTTTAGCCATTAATAGGGGATAGTAATGTGGGATAGTACTCAGTCGAAGAAAACCTTCTCCATAAATAGTATAAATACCTACAACCTAATTTAAGCGATGCTTGCTGTTTTCTGTATCCTAGTGGGCAAGAAAAAGTCTGGTGGTTTTTAAAACGAGTAGGTGCTATATGGGACTTACTCATGAATGAACTTTAACCTTGTATGAATTTGCCTTTAAAAATCATTCGTCCCCTAGTAAGCTTTCCATCTGAGAACCTACTCGTAGTGTGAAATAATGAGGTATTTACATGTAAATACCACATTCCTAAAATACCACATTCATCGATGTCTTTTTCGAATGTAGATTTTAATAATAATTAATTCAAAACGTTAAATGTGTGCTGGTAAAACCGATAAGAAACCTCAGGATATGGGCATCGGAACTATTTACGTAACCCTTTTTCGTACAAGCAAACAGTAGCGCCATCTATCAAAATTCTATAGGTGGCTACTGAGCAAACTACACCTACTGTTGGTGGCAAAACAAGCATTTTTGGAACCGATAAATTGGCGAAATTTAGCGCCGCTCAGACCAGGCCAAATGTCTATTGCTGGTCAACTATTTCGTAAAGCTAGTAATTAAAGTGAAGCATTAAAATAACGTCCCACTCTGTCCAAAGGTTTTAAGCTTGTGATGGAGCAGTTATGGTCACATTTTCCTTTTTATTGAAGGCAATAAAAACACAACTGTAAATAAAAGAAACAAATTAAAGAAAAGCCTTATCTAAGCCAGCCAGCAGCAAGGCATGACAAGTTGCTTGCAGCATTGCCCCTATAATTCATTCATTGTTATTATTCATGAACTAGATCTCTAATTAACGTATACGTCGGAGACACGGAGTCAACTGATTAATTGAAGGTAAAGACAGTGCTTCATCACCGACACTAAAACGTCGCTCATTTTGACCTTCCAATTGTCTCATCATGACCTCAGATCCTGGAAATCGCAACCGCGATGTTTCCTCTCTTCTTTTACCGAGATGTTATGTTTGAATTTTATATATTTTGTTAAGTCTAGTATATGTATTTTGCTTGTCAGTTAGATATTATGTTATTTGCGCTCGCCGAAAGGAGAAACTCAATTGGTAATTTTCATTTTCTTTTTGATATTTCCATTAGGAGTGCAGTATAGGGAGGCTAATATATAAATTTGAGCCGCATATTATTTAATTTATTGCAATTATAATCTAAAACATCAAAGTTCTCTCTCGAAGATTTCAGGGATCCTTTTCTGCAATATCCATTATCCTAAAGATTTTATTTTACTATAAGATATCAAGAACCTTCTGTTCTTACTTTCTACATGGTTATAGGTACGAGAGTTAAATTATCTAAAGGAAAATGGTCAAATTTAACAACATCTCTAAACCTATTTATTGGAACTTCGAAGCTGCAATTGCATTTTCATAGATTTTTTTAATTATTTGTTTTCGTAACTTTTGTCGAAGTAACTTCTAGAATAACTAAGTAAGTAAGTAAGTAATAAGTTAGTAAGTAAGTAAGTAGATTTAAGACTTTATCTGTTTTGCTGAAAATGGAAAAAAAGAAAATTCTTCGTCATTTTGCGAATAACTTTAAAACAGGGGCCGTACCATCATCTCAGCATTTGCAGTAATGCTGCAGACTATTTTAATATTTTCATACAAAATTAGTATGGAAATGTCGAAACAGCAATATGGTGCTACGGCCCCAGGTCTCTGAAAGTTGCAAACTTGGTTTAGGTACGTTAGTAATATTATACATTCGGTGGTTTAGGTTACCTAAAAGCTCATCTAATTACATTCCAAAAAATCTGCTGGAAGCGAATTACAGCGACGTTCGATGTCGAATCGAAAGGGCTAAAGTATCATTCAAATACACAAGCCGCAAGAAGCTATGAGATATCAACAATAAATATGTTAAAATAGCGGTGTAGTATTGGTCTAGTAAAAAAATAATTATACCTGAACGTGAATTTCCTTAATTTCGATGTAAAAGCACTCGTTGGTGTGCTCGACTCTATATTCGCCTTTAGAACCGTGTGGTATTTTTTCCACTCCATACCAAACTCCAGAAATGGAATCTAAATCTATATCACCAAAATACGGAGTCATATCATCACAATACTTATGATTTTCGTAGTAAAGGTTTTGACCGTAACACTGCACATATCCAAGACAAATTGTAAACAATAAGTAGATCGGATAATCCATTTCGTTAAGACGGTCAAACCCGGACAAAATGGGATAAACTTTCGGATAAACAGAACCGGGTCTACCAGGCGACTAGACACTGCTGGAGGTGCCGTGAAGATTAACCGGCAGATTTAGTGGAGGCAAAGCCGACGGAGTGCTTGGGACGCGTAGGCGGATTCCGAAATGAACCGCACTCGCTCAATTGAAGATGTCTCTCCACTACACTAATCATTCGCTCGCTACGCGTGAATACTTCCTTCATAAACATTATCAACTGGTTGACAGTCCCCTATCATTATAATTCAACAGTGTTGCATGCACATATACTATAATATATACATTCTATAGTCACTAGCTATGCAAAAAATAACATATTGTTGTATTTTGGTTCTAGCTATGAGCATACATTTGAAGAGATTCCTCAAGATTTTCCTATCCCTCCTTAAGTTTTCCGAAACCCAAAGCTTTCCTCGGCATACTTAGATACCAGGAGAACATAAACTTTAGAATGTGGGTGGATTAAATCAATATCATCGAATGACGTCACGAGGGGTGGTAATCGATCGCGTGCGATTAGCTGTACGTGGTGTACGAACTTTATTGATTTTCCGCCACTTGTGTGTGTCGTCTCGGCTAAGCGACTTCGCCATACATGAGAAAGAGATGAAAAGTGTATTCGCTCTTCCTCATGGCAACTATTTAAAAAACTGTATTTGGATTTTATTCAAAATGTATTTCCAAATATTAATTTACACCTGCATAGTAAAGGTGATAGCACTATCTCAGATCACTTCAAACAAGGGTGATCTGAGAGCACTATACTAATCAGGAGTAATTTTTTCGTTCAACTTACAGAGAGCAGTATAGGTACAGATAATTCGTAGTAATATCGAGAAATCCTTCCTTATCCTTTGTCTACTTAAAGCGAACCTCGCACAAAATTTTAGTGTACAGGCAGGTAATGAAAAGGTCAATGTCAATTTTCAAATTGATTCGTTTGTCTAGTTTAGTAACTAGTCGATTTTTTTGGTATGTTGACATAATGGACTCTTGCAGTACTAGTGCAAGCGAAAATTGAGGCGACGAACCTTTTCCTAAACGTCCAACGGTGACCTTTCATTCAAACACTCATTGACTGTTGAGTATGTGAGTTTAATTTAGCGACTTTGGTTTTGTTTATCTAAAATCAAATTAAACTTATTGTCCGACTTAATCATTATTTTAACCTTTTAATTCATCTACTGTTTTTTCGTTTATGTGTTACGAAGTTCCATTATACTAAATAGCTTTACATTAAAAAGTAGCCGTCGCCACGCAATCGTACTACAACTTTATTTCAATAGTAGATACCAATCCTTAATAATTTTCACGTGGCCCATAACGTTAAGACAGGGCCTCAAGTCTGCTATAACAACTGTATCTTGATTGTGTAATAATAACGCATAATTAATAATTAATTATAATTGCATTTTAGTTGAATCGTAGCTTATGTTAAATTAGCAAACTTGGAGCCCAGGTATTCTGTACGTAGTACAAGATAAAATAATGCTAAGAATTCGATAGAGTTTTCGGCTATTCTCCGCGAGTTATTTTCTCACTTTCCGTTAAGAAACCTCAGGATATGGGCATGCGAACGATTTTCGTAAACCTTTTCCGTACAAGCAAACATTACCGCTGTCTGACAAAATTCCATAGGTGGCTGCTGAACTACTGCTGGTGGTTAAACAAGCATTTATGGCACCGATAAACTGGCGACATTTTTTTTGCGCCGTCTGCCCTGTCCAGGATTCATGTCTATTAATATAATGGAAATATTTCACGAAGGAAATATTTCACGATAAGATAAAAATTATTCAAAAAACTAATAATAAATGAATATTATGAATATTAGGTGTTATTTCAAAAACGTCAAAACTACCTGAATTTCTAGGAGAACCATGAATTGGACACTTCGCCTTGATTATTTTATTCTAAATTTTAAGAAATATATTCTATGACCACTATTAATAATAGTCATAGAATTTATTTGTTTAAGAATGCATTCTATCTTTAACCTTTGTACGGCTTGTTCGTTCTGTCAGCTGTGACGTAGATAGCGAGGCACGGGCTCAGTTCAAATGCCTACTTCACTAATGACGTCATGCGCGAACTTCGAAGTTCGAAACCGAGCTTAGTGAAGTTGAAAACACTTAAGTATATTATTATTTATTTTATATTTAGAAACACTATGGTCTGCATTCTAGTTCTACATTTCTATAATTCTATGTAGTAGTAGTTGTAGTAGTATTAGTCCTATATTTGCTATATTGGTCAAAAGCTCTCTCCTCTGTTTCTGATTAAGTATGCTTTACGTATGTGTAGCAAAATCCTAATCCTAATTAACGTATAAATGTGAAAGTTATTTTGCTACCGACACCGATGAAAGTGCGACATATTATGGTATTTTTTATAGAAAATTAATGATTCCTACGGTATATATAAAAAACCGAAATTTACTAGGGCGGAACCGCGGGCGCGAGCTAGCTTATATAAAATGTTTTGGAGGTTACGTAATGCGTATTATTTTGAGCTGCATTTTAAACCACGACTTTACAAGTTATCATCTTAGTATCAGCATTGATAAAGTATGTATCGATAATGGTACTTTCAGATAGCTTCTATATCAGCTATAGAATTCAGTAGGCCTACATTCTATAACTAAGGCATGAAGTTAAATCCTTCTTTGAGCCTACATCTAAAGAATACTCTGAGTGCCGAGCCTATATTTAAATAATATATACTTTTTTATTGCGAAAAAGGTTGACTTCTTTGACTTTTAAACCTCCTTTATCTTCTAAAGTTAGCTCTCATGGCAACATGGCAACATTTGGAACAACCGCACGGCGTAGCGCTATGTCCTCTACGCGCTACATTCTGTAGATGAGCTACAACAGAATCCAGTCGTCATGGTGACGTAACACCTTGACTACGATGGTACTAGGTCATCATGAGTCATGCCGAGCACAGCGACGCCCCATGCGTGGAGTCGAAGGCGGGGGCCCCGCGTAAGCTAGTGCACTTCAATAGGGTAACAGGATGGCGAATAGGTGTGAATAGTTTGCTCAAACTATTAGGGGTGGGGTATGGGTGGAATAGCACAGCTACGCATACATCGAGAGGGTAGATAATACTTACATAATATTGAAGCAACGCCTTAATTCGACAAGTAACATACCCTGAGTTGCACGAAATAAACTTACAATTTAAGTGATACGTTCACAAGAAATATCATAATAATTGATAATAATAATTTGACATTGATTGCGATTAAATTACTTTAATTTTAGTTAAATAAAGTTGAGTCAAGTATTTAGTAGAGTAAATTTTGAATTTGTTTTGTGCAACTCGGCATTAAACAAGTAACGAATGTTTTTTTTAATTATTTTTTTAATTATTTATAGTATTTCTTCATCACATTTTTATTTAATTCATAATCGTCAAATAGCACAGTCTAGGCTAAATTACTCGATAATCAATAGCTTCTTCTAAATAGATCATTTACAGTTTAGACAATAACCGCTTTTAAAGTAAGTAAGTATTACTTATGCTTTGCAGGAAAATCTGGGTGTTTACCGTAGTTCGTGTTTTTCACAGCAACGGTGTACTTATAACACGAACATATTATGATAATTATCATATAATGAATAAAAAATTGATGTTTAAATACTTTATCCTGCCTCTATGACTGTTTCAAACCATTGGATTTCCATAACGATATTGATGGTTGTTTAATACTTCATATTATCATTGTTTGAGTTATCTGTGTTTAATACCGATAGCAACGAATCACGCCGAAAACATTCTTTACTAGTTACTGACCGATACATTTAAAATTAGCAACTTTAACCACATATAAGTCTCATGCAAACGTATATTAAGATTGCTATTGCATCGCCTTCGAATGAAATTTAAAAAATGTATACGAATGCACAGAGGTCACGTTTAGCCATCATCATCATTAATTTTTACAATTTCGATCTATTGAATTCTTTAAAATCGTTTTCTATGACAAACATTCAAAAGAGATGCATGTAGGTAAAAGTAGTATATGTACGAGTACATACAGTGCGACAAGGCTTTTGTGGCGCTTGAATGACATTGTCACGAGGGCGCCAGCGTAAGACAAAGGCAGCCAGCAAATAAATTTTCCTCAATTTTAGGGAGTAAGTATATTGAAAATGTCAGTGTTGAAAAAATCGAGTGAGTTTTATCTTATTTTAACGGATTGAGTAGGTACTATATTCTGACTGAATTCTAGTATCAGGAAAGTAGGTGTATGGAAAGGCTGTAATTAAAAAAAAATGAAATTCAGATTATTTTATTATAATCATGGTACTGCAAATTTATAGAAAATAATTATACTCAAACTACACAAGGTATTTTATTAGGAATTTACTTTACTATTCTTTAAGCATATGAATATTTTGAAGCCCCATTTACAATTGCCGATCAAGCGGGTGAGTATTAAAATTTCCTCCATCATCGTCTTCACTACTACCATCATTACTGTCACTTCTTTCTTCTTCTGAACATACTTATATGATGTCTATGTATAATTGAATTATTTTAATTATTTTATGGTGTAATCATATTTGACTTTATATAGTTTCATGAATAAACTCAAAACAAGTTACGAGTGCAAATGACCATCGCCCGCCATGCAGATATAATATCATTTCTTTCCGTTAGAATCTCTCTGTTGCATTTCTAAATCGAAAACCAATCTTTTTAATATGCTGTCTAAGAATTTCTCGACTACCTAAAACCGACATAAAACACCGGTATCAAAAGCATCCATCATAAGTTTGTTATTTCTTGTTTTTCTCTTCTTCTTCTATCTATTTTAACGCCTGATGTTTTAGCAAAAAAGTTTTCTTCATTTTAAATTCTTACTACAGTGCGTAAAGAAACGCATGAAGAACTAAGAAACATTATATTGCACATTATAGAAATAGATAGGTAACGTATTTAGTCCGATCGGTGGGACTTTTCGATTCCCGAGTATGGTAACATTTACCTGTGGCAGCGGCAAGTCGATCATTTACTCTTTTGAATGGAATTATTGGGGCCCTTAGCTCTTTCTCCTACATAAAAAATCTCTTTAACTTTTAGCACTATTTCTCTAACACCACTTTTAAATGCTTTTGGCATGTTTTTGAATAAATAATAAGCAAAAACAACACAATATTTTGTGTTGTTATGACAGCGATATGTTGACAGAGCGAACTATCAAACATAAGATGACATTAAAGTTTCCGATTTTTGCCGCGCGCCTCAATAGCCTTGTCGCACTGTACAACTTTTGCGAAGAAGGAAGTGTTTTCAGTTTTTATTTATATTGTATTTTACCCTTACGTAGAAAATAATAGAAGATTGTAATGCACTAAAATTAAGCTTCAAAAACTCTAGTAAACTCTATAAATTGATCTCCTTATTCTCATAAAGTCCTGGTCGAAAGGGTCACGAACGAATGCTGACGTGTCACAACGCAAGCGGATGGGGTGCTTTCAACCCCTAAAACACAGCCCTGTCCTAATCATCCGTTTGATTTTAAAAGCAAATAAAAATCTCTGTAATCTTCAATATAAATTAAAATCTCTTATTGAACTAATTATAAGTATAATTAATTGTATCTGCAAATATTTGTGGTTGTTTTTAAACTATCAAAAATAATCGTCAAGTCCAGCCGCTTTCAGAACCCGAAGAACCTTTGCCATTTGGCGTATGTGACCTTTAAAAAGATTTCGCTGAACAGGGTAGTCTCTACCGTGTTACGTTGAAACCAGAGGTCGTTTGTACCAGGTTCACATAGAATATACAAAGGCTGCGTTTGTTATTACTTAGAATACTTGCTACGACTACGACATGTCTATGAAACCAACTTGTTTGAGAAAATTTATGATCATACTGATCACGTTTTCTTTTACCAATACATAGACATAGTACAGATCAGGGGACATGTGAGTTGTGACTTCACGAGTAAATGCTGGATTAAAGAAGTCGTTAGTTTGTGTAATCGATTCAATTTCCTGGGATGCTCTACATCTGTCATGAGCAAGCATATCACTACGTAGTCGCATGTGATGTCTAGGTAACATCATTGGTCTGAAGTTCTGAACATCTATACATCATCCATACATCTATAACCTTTTGCAAAATGGCACCTCGCGCATTCATTGGTCATCGTTGAACTGATTGATCTTTCTTGAACCGTGATAGTTTGACACTTGTAAGGTCAAGGTCAAAGGTCAAAGGGGGGGGGGGGGGGTATATGAATTTATCTGTTTTAATCAATGAGAATTCGAACCCTTAGCACTTTGTCAATATGCAAATCAACTAAAATAACTTAACGTTTAGGTTAGGGCAGTCGTGTTTTTATTATTATTATTTATTGTTATTGCTCGATGTTGATAACGAAAAGAATATTTAGTTATATTATATTCACTTCAAAAATATTTAGTTCAATTAAAATAAAATAAAGAAATATTTATCGTTCGTTCTTGAACTCGGTGGGCAGGTGTTTTGGTTGGAAGAAGAAGAAGAAACACTTTATTGCATCCAAAGTTCCAAACACAATTACATAGAAAAAGATACACAGAACAAAGAAAAAAGATAATAGTGATGGTATGCAAAGGCGGCCTTGGAATTGGTCCTTCCTTTCCCACAAAAAAAATCCAGCAACCGAGAAGAAAGATTTGATATTAAAAAACTCGGACCTTTACATAAACGCATTATCCGCTAGTGCTACACGCTACGGACAAGCTACGAAGCTTTCAGCGACCGTAGCGCCGTAGCCCCGTAGAGCCTTCGATGCTACGCGAAACGCCACCATCGGACACGTGGCCGCTTTACTAGGGTTTCATATTACCACAACAGAGACAGACGTACAAAATGCTGACACCGCGTTATTAGATTTCACAAGGATTCTTTTAAATAGATTTGTAGCACATAAATAACGCTAATCGAATAAACTTAAGTAGGTCGTAATCGTTAACACTCGAATACTTAATTGATAATTTTGTTACGAACAAAACAGGTTTTAGGGAAATCTGTTTAGTTCTTAATATCGTAAATTGATTGATGCAAAAATGTTCATATTTTTAAGAAAATGAGTACAGCATGTGCTCTACAAAAATTAATTGCTATTTCCCGCGATTTCATCTGCACTTCCCGAAGTATTAATTAACTTGTAAGTTTTATCACTCCCCGACAACTCCCCGAACTTTAATTCATTGCATTGGTGCTGCGTTATCGATGCATCAACACACTTTCTTCAGTACTAAAGCCTAATTCTTACCTTTAAATCGGATATTCGAGAAACTAATTGAAAACCATGAAACCCATAAAAATATTCAGTTAAATATACTTTTCAAAGTGAAATTAAATTATCAGAAACTACTTTCTATAGACAATTTTCAAACTTTACGTTCGCTACGCAGATTTTCAGAATCTATCTTGCCGCTCCGCCCAAGCCCGCCCAGCAACGACCTGTAGGGCGGCAACAATTTTCCACGGGCGGTGCTTTTACCAGGATACCAGACAATGCCAGGAGTATAGTGACGGTTGTCGTCGTTATCTATATGTCGCTAGTAAGTGCAAGAATAGGTACGCACATGCGCAGAGCAATGACTGTTATATGGGTTTCGCGTATGAAATAACGCAGAAATTTTACATGAAACATCTTCTGTAGCATATCTCTATCTGCTCAACTCATTGATTAAACTTATTAAAAGATCAGCACTTACTGACGTCACGCATACAATTTTAGGCTCCGCCCTGAAGCCGAATTTTTAATTTGTCAAAACTAAACTGCGCTAGTGTACGCGACCGAACGCGGTATGTGCTGTCAGCTGTCGAATTTTTGGCTTCAACATACGTCACATCTTTCCCGTCCTTTTGGTGTAGCGTATTTCGTCATTGGCTCAACTATATCTAGGTATAGAAACAAAATAAAGCTATAAATCAATTTGCTGAATTAGGCAGAACATGCAAAGCGGTGGACTGTGGGCCAATTTATGCAGGGCGTTCCACGGCAAAGGAGGGAAAGTGACTTAAATATTAGGGATAGAAGTTTTCACATTCTAATTTCAAAAACAATTTAAACTGCACCCATAGATTTTAAATAATTGCCTGGTTGAATCGGACTTCGAACCCGCTATGCAGGAAAAAAATTACATGTTGTTTTATCATACCGATCGAAAGCTTCATGATGCTGATTATTTTTTGGCTAAATAACATAACATCGGAAACAATAAAAATACCAAGTCTTCTTTCAGTGCAATGTTCTAACTGGAATATTTAAGGTACTTCCCCTCCATGTGGCATGACCGTGGAACGTCCTGTATATTTTACGGCTCCGTCAACGGTACGGAACATAAATTGTGACAACTGCGCTGACGTACATGCTCTTGGCTATTATATTTTACGTAACGGGTCGGGCTCCACGGCATTTGACGGGGTCGCGGGGATGGGGTATCGAGCTCCCGCGTACGGCGTCGTAGGTCGTGACGCGACGCCAATGACGTCACTCCCGCGGGTGGAGGGTGCGACATCGAGCCAGGGTAGTCACCCCCCAGTGAAAGTCGGCGTCAGTACGATTCGTACCGGCGAGGGAAACACACGTCGCGCTGTTCCTTGCCTCTATGTACGCCGATAATATAACCTGCAAACTTTCTACACCTGTTAAAAATCCGTGGCAGTGTGAAAATAAACCTAGGAATCCTTGCATTTCATTGCTGGCAGCACTGTACGTGCGACCGCCGGTAGTTTTGTTACTTAATATTCCTTGAACTACATTTTTTGTAGTGCATCTAAATTAAGAGGCTGAACGACAAAATCCCACTTGGATTTAAATTTGAGGTTGCATTATTTGTATAAAACAGCATAATACTCAGTTTTCCATTAAGACAATTTTTTTCTCATAGTACCTAAATCTACGAAAATCCTATAAATTCGGTCGATCAAAAATAAGAAAAACAACACAAATATGGTTTTAGTTTGTTATCATTATTTAACCTTGAATGAATATACATTTATACAGTCAACAGATCATGTATGTGGGGATCTACCTACGTAGCCAGGCACTTATATGCTACGATTGAGCCTTAACTTAATAACCGTCACAGCCTCAACGGTCTGCAGTGATGAATGTGGAGCATCGAGCTTGTTGAACAGGGACTACGACTCCTGTTAACCCAACATTTTTATTTACAATCTAATTTCAGCGCCAATGCACGAAAGCTGCTAAAAATAGCCGGGGTTCGCGCGATCACGTCGCCCGCAACCGGCGCCCGTTTTCACTACTAACACTATTTCTGTCTATAGAAAAGCAGTACGATAATTGTATGAAACGAAAAACATATGGACCCCCGCGCGGACAATGACAAAAGTGCGAAAAAAACATCGATAGTCGCGAGGCGACAGTGATATCCAATGTTACAGTGATTGAAGTGACTATAATATATATCTACGAGTAATTAAACGACGCAAACGCCGCAAAAAAGTAAGTAACTCGAACAGTGAACACGTACGTAGAGTACTTAAGATTCTCTATTCCCTTTATATATGTGTCCCATTTATAGACACCTAGCAATTTATAGACACGTAGAAATCAAATATGAACCTACAGTTCATATTTAATTTTACAAAAAAAAATGTACTCCCATTTTACACTTGAGGTATGACTTATGAATACATGATATACACGTACATAGGAGCTAGGTATTCGTACCCTACATATTAAATCTCTGAAGATTAAAAGCATAATAACCTAAGTATACTTAATATTTAAAAAATTTACGTGCTAGCTTTTTTTAGCGTTCGTGCAAGTTGAACAGGACTAAAGTTGTATTATTTGAACTTTTTCATATTCCAATACAATTTAAAGAGTCTTGGCTCACAGCTTAAATCCCTAAAGCTAAATCGTTGGAACTAGGCTGATTTTTTGTCTTACATTAAACACATTGGTTGCATTAAGAACAAATAATAAGAGTTTTTGTTATTAAAAACTCCCAAGGAATAACACGAGTGAAGGAGCTGGTTGGATAAAAACTTTTTACTCTTTTTTTACATTTAAATCTTTATTCTACGAGTACCTCTACGAACCTTTAATCAGGTATATACTAGTAGTCAAAGCTACGAACCGAATAATGCGTAATAAATGACAGTTTAAGTAATTATTCAGCGCGATATGAGCAATGAGATTTGTAACGATTTCAGCATGTCATTGATATCGAGGAAAAACACGAAGCTATGTTTATAGAACGTCATAGGTGCTGAAAATAATAACTGATAGGAACAGTATGCTACATACAGCCTTCAGCGCAGCAAATGTATTATCAGTATGCCGTTTCGATAAGCAAAGTATAAACATTGTTTAGGTATTGGCAGATGAATAAATAATCTTCCTTCTAATATAATATAATACGTTTAATGGACTATTTTACTCGACAATTGTTATCTGGGATACACAGCCATACGTGTATCGTGTAGGACTATACTGATAGCTAAAAAACCATTCAAAATCTTGCATACAAAAAATAAAGTCATTCAGTTGCTCTGTTTCAATAAAGTAAACATTCTTTTTAGGAAAAAATAGTCGCGTAAGTTCATTCTCACTTCGCAAAGTTGTACACTACGAGTTATTGCCAACTTTTCTGAAGATCTATCTGACGTTTACCCTTGTATGCTGTAAGGTGCTAATCGTTTTTGGCAATATCTTATAGCTTCCATACTAAAAACAAATGTTCTATTTTACGAAACACAATTATGTAAAAAATTGAAAATTAAAAATTCTTTTCAAAAAATCCGACTTCAAATGCCACTACAAAGAGTGAAATAATTTTTCAATGTAGGTACACAGGTACACGAAATCCGGGTTCGGTCGTTTTCAGGGTTCCATACCATAATACTAAAAATGGAACCCTTATGGGGTTTACTTTCTCCGTCCGTCCGTCTGTCACACTCGATTAGTAGTAGCAGGTGATTGCAGCGCGCCGTCACTGCAATCATAAAAAATTGAAAATCTTTTTTATTTTTATTTTAAAAGGGGGGAAAACCGGGTCGTCGAAATTTCAAAATGAGATAACAATATTGAGTGGGGTATCATATGAAAGGGCGTTACTTGTGTATTCTAAAACCAATTTTTATTTATTTTTATGCCTGATAGTTTTTTATTTATTGAGCAAACTGTCGAAAAAACTACCGTTCCCCCCTTATCTCCGAAGTTTACCAATCGAAAAATCTAAAATAATCATGATCAATAGAAGTTAACGTACTGTGTTAACGTATATTTTACAGGAAAAATAAAATCAACTCGCTAACTAACATACTTTTTGTGATATTAACAATAAACCTCTAAAAACAAAGTTAAATTTGCGATTCGCCAACAAAAGTCCTACCTACTTGTAAATTATATTCGTAAATTCATTGAAAAAAAGTGATTCATTTAACGTTTTACTTCTTTTATGATATGGAACCCTCGGTGCGCGAGTCCGACTCGCAATTAGCCGGTTTTTTAAGCTAATTGCACAGTACTAAATCCGACTTTTACCCTCAATGCTGCTGGCGTAAACTATTTGCTACTCCTTTACGCCAAAACTACTGAACATAATACTTAGGTGAAATTTCAAACAGAAATAGATTATATCCTACTATTCACATATACTTAGGCTAATTTTAATCTCGGTTTTCTCGATTTCTATGAAAAACCGAATTTCACGCGGAACCGTAGGCTAAAGTAGTAATAATTCATAAGTATTTAGAGTCCGAGTATATTGTAATCTCTAGCACATTTGGCATCTGGGTAATGTAAGACGTTAAGTTGAATTCACAATCAACTAACGTCTAAACAATTTAATTTCGTTCTAAAGAGCTTCTAGTACGTAGCACTGATACCCGCAAAACAAACCAAGCTGGGTTAATATGCGTATTTCCAAATTAACGTTAGTACTTATTTAACGAAGTCTGTAATATGCATCTTAATTTAGATACAGCAAACGCTTTCTAAATACAGTACGTTATAAAAATTAAAAAAGAAAGAAATCCATATTTATTATTGAATACTATTTAAACAAAAGAGCAAAGAGTATAAAAGGAATAGACATGTACCCTGGACCGGGTGGACGGCGCGAAAAAATGTCGCCATTTTATTGGTGCCAAAAGTGCTTGTTTTGCTACGAACAGTAAGGCCACGCTGTAGTTCGCTCAGCAGCCACCTATAGAATTTTGACAGATGGCACTACTGTTTGCTTGTACGGAAAAGGTGCATTTTCATACTGCTTTCTCTCCCTAGAGAGAAATGAAAATGCTTTTGCGGCCTAGGGAATGAATATAATAGCATTTCCCGCCTGCATTTTGGGCATTAAAGATCGCTTTTCCGAGCGGATGAAAAATAAATTAAATCCATTTCAAGACATTTTTGCCAAGCTGTGCATCTTAAAAGTAGCTATTTAAATAAAACAAAATAATGTGTGTATATTTAAAACTTTATTAAAACAATTCATCAAGCAAAACAAAATAAACTTTATAACAAATAACCTTACCTAAAAAAATTGTTTTTTTCATACAATGAACATTTAATTATTAACAAAGTAGGTATCAAACAGGTACAAAATTCGATTTTTTTTGTGCTCAGGTATTAATATTAACAAGGATTTTATCCATTCATTAATTGAATTTTATTTTGAGACAAAAGAATATCACATTTTACATCACCAAAATTAAAAGAACATAAATATAATATATCATTAATAGGTATTTCAACAAACCAAAAACCCTGTTTTTTTACTAACTAAACTTACACATCTCACTGTCACTACAGACTACATAGGTACACTAAAGATTACAGACACAATATTATAGTTAATAACTTTAATATACTTGTATCATTACAATAGTTAACTTTAGTAGTATATTAAAACTAAAAACGCAATTGCAATTAACAAAGGAATTGCAATTATATAAAGTGGTTATTGAACAGTTTTCCTATTGTTATTAGTTATTGCCTTTAAATAAGGCACAAAATTATCGTTTATCATTACATAAAATCTTATCAGGAATTTAATTATATTATTCTATGGTTTGCGCTTTTTTTAATAACTTAAATAACCTTGAACCAATGTACATTCAAAAATACCAATTTTGTGAATAATATTAAGACTAGAATTAGTAGGAAAACACCAATTTACAACACTTCAAGTGTTAAAGATTTAAAAAGTGAAGATAAATAAAAATTAAAAGATAAACACAAATATTTACTTACCGGTACCTAATTTCATTTAAATTTTCTTATTGGACTAAATATATATTTGATGAAAACAGTTTGGTATATTTAATATTCACAGAATACTGTAATTTTTGGCTTTCTTGTAAAATTAAATTTAAGTAAAAATTGTGAAATCCGACTGGTAAAAATGGTTTAAAGTTTGGTTAAGTAATGGTAAATTTCAATGGTTGCTTTTGGATACTTTATTTAAGATAACATATACAAGAATATAAATATATGAATCTGTTTCATACAAAAGATAGAATACTCCAATACTCCATAACATTGACCATTGGACTGATTGATTTGAATAACCCAGTGACTAACAAAACAGGTTAATTACTGGGTTTTAACACCTTGACCGATATAGAATCAGGCCCTAGATTGTCTAAGAAAAATATATTCATCGTTATCGTAATCACCAACTAATTCTGCCCGCTGATTGGGTTCCTGATTTGCATCAGTCAATCATGGGACAGGATTCCCTAACAATTACGATAACAATGAAAACGTGTTTCTTAATTCTTACGCAATCAGACCCCAGCTCACTTATTATCATCAGACAAGTGAAATTTTAATTAAGAAAATGAATATGGCAATATTTAATTTTTAATCATAACTAGGCAAGTTGCATGGCTTAAGTACTAACATGTTTTTTAACTACAGTTTCCTAAAATGGAAGACTAGTTTAACTGCAATATAACTATTTTAACAGTTTTGAAATTGTTTAGGTACTTAGGTGTATAATTAAATTATGATATGGCAGAGAGCTGTATACCTACATTTGTTTGCTTACAGAACTTTCAATTCTATAGTTAATTATAATACCTACAATATTTTGTGCTAATCATTGTCAAGTTATTAGTACAAACCAAACTCTTCAAATACAAATTACAACCCATATAGCCCATCCATACTTCATCTAAGAGTTCTTAAAAACAGTATCTAAATAAGCTGTCACTTTTGGCCATATTTCATCTGAAGTTCTTCCTTCAAATTCTTTGAGAATACCTTTTTCTTTATAAAAGTTGATAACGGGCCGAGTAACTTGTTCATAAATTTCAAGCCTCTTTAGCACTGCTTCCGGTTTATCATCAGGCCTCTGCATCAAATCCTCGCCAGTCACATCATCTTTGCCTTCAGCTTTGGGAGTGTTAAACCCTATGTTATACACTCTTCCAGATGGCAAGTGAACCCACCTATTTTTAACTCGATCAATAATAACATCGAATGGTACAACTAAGTTCAGCACTACATCAACAGGCTGCACTTTCCACAGAGCGTTGGCCTGAGCGACCGTCCGGGGAAATCCATCCAGTAACCAAGGCCTGTTCTCCACTTTCTTCAACTCTGCTATCATGAACTTTATCATCACATCGTCAGGAACAAGTTTTCCCTCGCTGAGAAACAACTTCACTTCCCTCCCAAGCTGAGTTTGTTTTTCAATGTGGTCCCTCAGCTTGTCCCCACTAGAAACATGTTCTACATGATACTTCTTTACTATTCTAGACGAAATCGTACCTTTTCCAGACGCTGGAGCGCCCAGTATTAAAGATTTTAATATTTTGTCTTTAACAGTCATTTTCGCTCGATAAAGTCAAAGCGACCTTTGAGTCGTGTACTTTGATATGATCAATTACAAACACACTGCCTCTGCTATCCGAAACGGCCTTGCGTGCGTCCGGACAAGTATGTTCTATTATCGGTAATAATAACTATCTAGGTACCCGATGAGATATCTGCGGCGTTATTTCGATATAAAATATTAAAAATTACCTTATCATTTCTGCGTTATTCTTACTGATAAGAATTCGTACATCGACTCTCCAAAATGTAGTTTAATTTATACACAACACCCATATCTACCTTAACTCATGATACTCTTCGTAAAATATATAATATGAAATGTACAGTAAAACATCATTTCATGAAACATTTAATGCAAAAAGTGCATGAATAAACTTATAAAATTAAAGTCAACAAAACGAAGAACTTTCAACTTGTGCCATAAGATTTACCTTTGCATTTACCCAATCTGTCAAACGAATTACGCAACTTTTCAAACTGACTACGGTTTAAAATGCGTATACAGTGCTGACATTGCATACAGTGCTGACGCTAGGTTTATAATACGAGCGCGCATTTAGCGCGCCAACATTTTAAACCGATGTCAGTGCGCTGGTGCCTATCGGCTGTCACTGTCATTGTTTTTGTTTAACTAACCTAACTTGTAAACGATCTTAGAAGCATTAAAAATAAAAGATTTTTCAGAAAATAGGGCAAATTACGTTGTGAAATGGCTCAATTTCACTTAATAATGGAACTTTTTGAAAGTGACGACGATGACAGTGATTGGGATGAAATATCCTCATCGTCATCATCTAGCGATGATGAAATGGATATCGTTTTTATGGCTAACATCACTAATAATATGATATCACGGATAATGTACTAAGGCGTACATGTTTTCGTATGAAGTTCTGTAAAATTCACAAAAAACACGATTGTTCAGCTGAGAACTGCTGCATGGCAAAGAATTTGAAAGAAAAACGGCTTGAATTTGAATGATCTTTGTCATGTTTTGACTGATGTCACTTGAATTTGACATTAGCGCACACGCTGCACTACCTAATTTTTGTCAGCGCTCTGAGTACGGTCAATGACGACATTCATGTCCAGTGGTGCCAGATTAGGCGAATTATCGCCATTTAGGCTACCTCGGGGGGTCAATCGGCGACCAAAAATCACGATTGGCTACCGGTAGCCATTTAGGCTACCTGGAAAATAGAAACAGGCGATTTTAGGCTACCTTACCAAAAGTTATCTAATAATTTCTTTTACATACGTTTGTAACGAAAGTTTCGTTACAAACCTATGTAATATCAGGTTTTTGTCTTTCCATGCGAAGTGACACTTCGATAAGACGCAATTGCCCAGAGTGACGGAAAGTTACGTCACGTATCCGTATCAATTTCATTCGTGTGGGTAATAATAATAAAATTTGAATAAAATTTGAATTTTTGCGCCTGGATGTATTCTGTATCTCAATGATCTTCATCAAGCTTTTTAGGGTTCCATACCAATTTGGTAAAAATGGAACCCTTATGGTGAGACTTTCTCCGTCCGTCCGTCCGTCCGTGTCACACTCGATTATTTCAGTAACTATCGAAGCTATTGACTTGAAATTTAGAATAGTTATAGGTATTAGTGACCCGACGTCATAGCAATCGTAAAAATTTGAAAATTGTTTTTATTTTTATTTAAAAAGGGGGGAAAACGGAGGCTTTGAATTTTCAAAATGAAATAACAATATTGAGTGGGGTATCATATGAAAGGGCGTTACTTGTGTATTCTAAAACCGATTTTTATTTATTTTTATGCTTGATAGTTTTTGATTTATTGAGCAAACTGTGGAAAAAAATACCGTTCCCCCCCCCTTATCTCCGAAGCTTATCCATCGAAAAATCTGAAATAATTATGATCAATAGACATTAATGTATATTTTACAGGAAAAATAAAATAAACTCCCTTACTATTATACTTTTTTTGATAATAACAATAAACCACCAAAAACAAAGTTACGTTTGCGGTTCGCTAACAAAAGTAACCTACATGTAAATTATACTCGTCAATTCATGAACAAAAGTGATTATTTTAATGTTTTACTCCTTTTATGGTATGGAACCCTCGGTGCGCGAGTCCGACTCGCACTTGGCCGGTTTTTTTTATTATAAAACATATTTTTTTATCCATTGAAAGATTTCCCACAAAATTTTATTTGAATGATAAATTAAAGTAGCAATGTATAACGAACTATAGAAAACAGTTATTACTGCAAGTGTAAATACAGAACATGACCCCACCATAAGTTATGGTTTGGTAATTGGTACCTATCTACAATAAATAAATAAATAATATCTGGGTGACCGAGCTTCGCACAGCAGTATTACTACTGGCCAATTGAGTCATATATTTTTTTTTGTAAATTCGACATTTTCTAAAAATGAATCCTAGCTAGATAGACCGATTCATCGCCCCCAAAACCTCCTGTACACTAAATTTCATTCAATTTCATTTAATATATAGAAAATATACTCGTTCAAAGGTATAGGATATTACTTTTCACTTCACATTGTTTTTTTTACGTGTCTTCTTTATTTGGGTCTAAAATATAGGTCTGTAGATTTAGGCGAATTAGGCTACTTGCGCAAAAAAAAATAGGGGCGAATTTAGGCTACTCAGCAGGCAAAATTGGGCGAATTCAAATGGCAAATATCTGGCAACCCTGTTCATGTCGTCACGCAGCTGTCATTACCATTATAAAGCGCAACATAAACCGACTTTTTGCGCGCTGTCAGTGCAAATGGTGCATATGTGCGCATTTTAAACCGTAGTGTCTGTCTGTCAAGCCATAGATTATATAGCAACAAATATCATTGTGTCAAACGAAAATTGAGGACATGCATGCGCGGCGCGCCAAGTGTCAAATTGCAAACGACTCTGGAAGCGTTCTAATTAAAATAACAACTCCCTTCCATCCAGTTCTATATCTTGCCTTCGCGATAGAAATACACTTTATTGTATGTTACGAGTAGGTATGTCGTGGCCATTTTATTATATTGCCGAATGAGTCACTTTGCATTTCCTGAAGTTCAGGAGCTGAGTAACTATACCCCACTTCTGACACCAATTTTGCGAGCTAGGGCCTGGAGGTCAGAATAAGAACGGCTACACACAGTCGTTGCGTATCCGTTCTAATCAGAATAACGTGTGCGCGCGTTAACTCCCCGCCTGTAAACGTTAGGTTTCATCATCAATTAATAAAGGCACCAATCCAACATTATATTCTTCCAATCGTGACCCCGCGAGTTCGCAACAATATTACGAATAAATTGGATTCGAGAAACATAACACGCTGACAACTCTATTTTCAGTCACTGTATAAATGCAAAACGGTGAATGCTAGAATAGAGTTTTCAATATTATGTTTCGTCAATGAAATCAAAGTCTTAAAACTTAAAATACTATACTACCTAACTGACTTCAAAATAAAAAGGCCACAATATTTCCACGTTTTTTTTTTATTTTTTGTTGTAGTAAGTATAAATTCATTCCGATTTCGACGATAGGAACTTAGTATTTTAGTATTCAAAAGGATTTGTGAGTCTTCCTGGTCAATAGCATAATACATAAATAATTGACTGCAGTCATGGAACTCCACTCTTAAAATACTTGCTAGCTGTAACGGGGGTACTTTTAGTTAATAATTTTGAATTTAATCCGTTATTTCCAGAATGGCGCTAGTGATGCTGCCATGCGACCTACCCTGGTGGACGTCCGTGCAACGTCACCTAAAGCACCTGCTTGTAGCCTCTTCGCCTGCTAAATTAACAGCCAGCATGTTGAAAATTCACGACATGTGCAAGTGCGTGTTTGAATATTTAATTTTCGGTTCCAAAAGACTTGTGTAGACGACTACTTAATCGTACCGTTACTCTTTGCTATCTTATAAAAATTGCTAAACCAATTTTTTTAAGAACTTTCTTTTTATCGGTCGGCACGGAAACTTCAGGGCGCGAGTCGGGTTCGCGCACTGAAGTTTCCGTACTAGATATCAAGACGTCGTATAGTTTGATATTTTAAATTTAATTTTCATACCAATAGATGGCGCTGATCAACAAATCACGTTTGTTGTATGAGAGCCCCCTTAAACATATTTTATTACTAAAAAAACTAAACTTATTTTTTATTCTATTTTTTAGTATTTTTTGTTATGGCGGCAACATATATTTATTATATGCGAAAATTTCAAGTCCGTAGCTATCACGGTTCAAGAGATACAGCCTGGAGACAGGCGGACGGACGGACGGACTTCGAAGTCTCAGTAATAGCAGGCCGGTGACACTCAGTACAAATGACGTAACTTAACTACCTACACTACTACTAAAATGCCGGCCCCATAAGCATTCCATTTGTATGTGTGAGTAAATGTCATCGTAGCCCGTAGGGCTGGCAAAACTCGACGTGTACGTGGCAACGACGCGACCGATGCACAATGCCACGGTGACAACTTGCAGCCCACTGTAAAACATTTGAATTGCGGTACAAATGCAATGCTTTGTTTAGTTATTTCATGAAAACTAATTATATTGCATTGTGTTGCATTGCATCTATAATTTTTTTAATTTCTAAGAATAAAATTATAACAGAAATAAGTAGGTATATATTATTTATTTTCATAAGTACATAGCTTTTTTCCGCGGCTTCACCCACATGAATTATGGAGTTTCACAAATTCCATAGAAACTATGGATTATTCGGGATAAGAGCGTAAAGATGTGTTAATCCAAGTTACTCTATCTCCATTCCAATTTGCAGCCAAATCGGTACAGTACCTACCTAGTTGTGGCACGAAAGAGTTACAAATATCCAAACCCACAAGCTTCCATATTAATCATATTAGACAATAGGATATAATGGGATACTTATCAAAATCACTACAAAATAATAATTCATTACAGTTCCTTACCCATATGATTTTTTTATTAAATTGATATAAAAAAATTGACATTTAAAAAGGTATGCTTTTATTTACAATCAGTAGCCCTATGATGATAAAGTTATGAATTTGTGGCAAACCTATTGAAATAACGCACTCGCGAGACAGCGCCCACGAGTACCACCCGACGCGTCGCGCTCGCCGCTCTGGGGTAATACATTGACGGGAGGGTGTGAATGTCCCTTCTTTACGTTAGTAATATTATATATTCGTTGGTAATAGGTTCCTTTTTTAAAAAAGGTTTGCAAGAAATTAGTGGTATGAAATTATTTGTGTGTCCAGGCCACATCTCGCTACTTACTTCTACAGTACAAACCACTCTTCACTGGCAATAAATATAGAAACATTTTATTTTACAGTATAGGAATAGACCCAGACGACGATATCAAAGATCCGGAATTAATGAAAGGGTTAGAACAGTTTCTAGAAGAGGAGTTATCTGATGAGGAGCGAAGACAATTTCTGGA
This sequence comes from Coenonympha glycerion, assembly GCA_963855885.1. Classification (NCBI taxonomy): domain Eukaryota; kingdom Metazoa; phylum Arthropoda; class Insecta; order Lepidoptera; family Nymphalidae; genus Coenonympha; species Coenonympha glycerion. The sequence continues at coordinate 11,847,361 of OY979630.1, read as the reverse complement.
CAATACAATCCGGATAATGGTCAACAGAGCATTGCACCTAAAAAGATGGCGCCCACCCAAAGGACTTATGTTTAGTTTACAGCAACAAAGTGAGAAAATGTTTTGACATTTTATTTTATTCAGAATTCAGATAGGTTACCTACTTGTCCCCAGACAAGTTGATGTGTAGCTTAACAAGAATTTTACTCATCACCCAGCGAACTCGGACAAAACGATTACTTTCCACGTTTCTGATACGCACTGCTAAGGTGTGGAATACCATTCCAGCTTTCTTGTTCCCAGCAAAGTATTATCCTGAGCACCTTCAAGAGAAGAGCAAATAACCATTTTTTAGGCAACCACAAACCTACCAATAGGTTTTTGGTGATTACCTTAATAAAAAACCCGTTTAGTTATTCATTTTAATGCTGTCCCTTTTGGTTGTTGAGTGTTGACATACTAATAGGTATAAACCCATACTTATTTGAACTTTCCCTATAGAAAAACTTGCAACGCCAATTATACTTAAGTAACTCTGCAATTAAAATTTCAGGCGACGTGACTGAGCTGGACTACAATTTCCTTTCGTCTCTAGTTGCACACGCATTCTTTTCGACTTTCCCAAAACGGACGCTCAAAACACACCCAACACTGCAAGACTTCAATTTTACGCATTTTTTTAAGAATTTACATAGGTGAGTACTGAGTAGACAAATGTAACTTTAAATTACTTTAGATTTAGAAATATCTAGGACCTTCACCTAGGTACAGCAAATCTTTCATGGAATGTTTTTTTTACTTTATGAGCCGTTACGTTTCTATTGGCTAAAAATTGTAATTATTATATTATTAAATATGATTCTGATTTCAGAAAATCACAAAGAAATAAATTAAAAAGTTTACTTCATTACTTCGAATGGTTGGATAAGAACGGCAGTGAAGGATCTATTAAATTAAGTAGACAGGTACGTCTGCAATTTCCTATTTCTTTTCATCTTATTTTCCCAATATCATCAAAACTATTTTAATAATAATAAAATATATAAGTAAAAAGTAAAAATAATGTATCATATCCACCCGTGCGAAGTCGGGACGAGTACTGTGACTATTGGCAAGAAATTAATTATAATTCCTCTCAGGTAATGACATCCAAACAGTGGTTGACAATTGAAGACTGGTTGGAGTGCACGCTGCCGCTGTGCAAGCTGCTGGTGCGGCACGAGGGCCGGCCGGAGCGCTGCGAGAGCGACGACGCGCTGAGGGTCTGCTTTGCTTCCAGCAGGATCGGCGGAGACGTTCTGGTCGATGGAGAATCGCAGGTAAAAAGATCATGGTTTAAAATTTCAATGACTGCTCAAACCTGGAACATATTTGTGACGAGTGTATCCTTAAGTTTTCTTGGGTAGAATATTGCACTTGTAGTATCTTGAATATTGTATGTAGTAATCATCCTCTGAATACCAAAAAGTTGAATTAAATTCATTTGAAGATACTTCTGAATAATGAGTAAAAAATTCCGCCAAATACGGTTTGTGCAATTATTATGTTTGCCATAAACCTGCAATGTGCAACTAATACCTATCGGTACTATCATCAAAAAGTAAAATAACATTTAAATTTGGCTATTGGGCTATTATTACCCAGTTAACTTAAAAAAGACAAATGTTTCAGGAATCCCTAACCATGTTCATGATGCCAGAACTTTTGCCTGCCATGCTTTCCGTAGAATCACTTGAAGACAACGAAGTGTTGAAAGTAGAGGGCGTTAGAATGTTTAGCAGAATAAGCGACAAAAGGCAAAAGAATAATGTAGAACTACTAGAGGAACCCAAAACCGTAAGTACCTAGAAATATGACAAAATTACGACTGCTCATCAAAACACGCTGCTCGTTCGAGGAGACTCAGTTTTTTTTTCTCGTTTCTGACACGAACCGCTAAGGTGTGAAACACCTTTCCAGCTTCCGTGTCCAAGGAGTGAATAGGCATTTTCTAGACAAGTGCACTCCATCCTAGACCTCATCATTACTTCCATCAGTCATGATTGTAGTCCAGCGAAAGCTTGTCAATAGCAAAAAATCAAATGATTGTATAATAATCAAAATTTTCAGGTCACAGTGTGTCTAATGGACGCAGAAGACTACAGCGCACTACCGCTGGGCCAATGGGAGGAGGACAACATTCTTCGAGAACTGAACAAATGCCTACTAGCCTTTCAACAAACGCCAATGAAAAGCCGCGAAAACCAAAAACTCGAGCGACGGTTATCTCCTATCGGTACAGTATTTATTTACCTTAAATATAATTAAGATGCATTTATTCGCTGAGATTGCCAAAAACATGGAGGGATGGATTTTTCGGCAACGACGTTGTGTTTTTACGCCCTTAGCCAAATGATCGCCCTTATCTACGATCGTCATTAAAACCTATCAATGGCCCATTGCATACTTACTTTCAGAAATGTATGTGTGGTAATGACTTATTGACAACTGTCATTCTCATACAATTTTTTTTGAATTTATTAAGTACTACGGCTACGGCTGAACTTTGTACACTCGCTAAACTCATCTCCTAGTTTGACAGAAATTTTGTAGAAAATTACATTGGATTAATCTTGCGTACAAAGGACAAAATCTGTGAAGAAAACTTAGGTATAAAATTCCCGCTGTAAATAACAGCCGTTTTCACTAAACCTAGGAAACTCCTAAATCGAATGCTTAGCCGATAAGTGACAGTTTTCACCTACAACAACTGTCACCTTAGGGCTATAAGCATTCGATTTAGGCGTTTCCTAGGTTTAGTGAAAACGGCTGTCAATGTTTTTTTCATAGAGATAACAAAATTCATTCATGATGAGCGCCAAGATTTGTTGTCAAATGTTCGTGTACAGTTACTACCGAATAGGTGACGCCATCGTATTCGCCACTTGACAGATTAAAAATTGTCACGCTAAATTTGTAGACGGGCCTGTCCATATATTGTTTCCTAGATCTGTTATTTTTGTTATTTATAGGAGAATCCTTTAGTCAAACACCCGAAGTGGAAGCCACAGTGATGATAAAACAAGCGTCGTCTTGCAGCACGCTGAACAGCATCGGCAGCAGAAGCCCTTCGCCACAGAACTACAGCGCTACTGCCCTCAATCTCAATGATCCAAGTAAGCAAAAGCCACCTATCAGAATATTAATTAGCACTATCCCAATAGATCTATCACCTACACCTTGGACGCGGTGGACCGCGAGAAAAACTTTTGCCAGTTTACCGGTGCTATAGTCGACGTCTTTGTTTCCGTCGTTTCGTGTGCGGTGGAGTGCGCAGACGCATGGAGAGTTGGGACCGCTGAAGCTCGTGAGGTAGTGGACGACCATCTGGTGGTCGATGCCGTGGAGGTCCCGCATAGTTCCTAGGAATTTTGACAGTTGGCGCTACTTTTTGCTTGTATATTTTGTTACCAATAATTAATATTCAGATGAGTTCATCCTCCTACGTATATCTACCCCGATATCCATTTACTCGTTTTTCCAGGTGTGGAGTTACAAAAGCGTAAATGCTGGCTGTCACCCGACGCCGGCACGCTGAACAACCGGCGCGGCAGGTTCATCGTGCTGGGCTCGTCCGGGGAGTGCCTGCCCGTCACGCGCGGCTCCGGGCTCTCCGCGCGGGACACGCAGGAGGACAGCCTCTACTCCAGCTGCAACTCCAGCGACGATGAGTTCCACAGTGCCAACGACAGCTTTGATTACGGTACACTTTCTAAACAGAGGACGGTTTCGATAGTTCTCGTATCGACACTGACATTGAATTGGGAACCATAAACAAATCATCCACACCGATACTTTTTTGACTGAATCTAAACCGCGAAAATAACTATAGCCTAGGCCTTAAAAAAGTTTTAAGTTTTAGGGGCCTTTGCCTGGCCCTTAAAACTTAGTAGTTCGCAGTAATTTTGACAGATGGCGCTACTTTTTGCGTGTTTGAAAAAGGTTTACGTAAAATACCATTCAGAAGACCTCATCCTCCCCTTTTAAAACTTTTTTGGTTACTAATGTTTTTTTTAACCATAGGTAGTGAAGACGAAGGCAGGGGAGAGAGCGCGCGTCCAAACTCATTCCAATACTCTAAAGACTTATCCACGGAAGAGAGGAGGATGAGCTTCGCCGACCGCCTCCGAGAGGCTCTGCGGCGGGAGGCGGAGAACTCTTGCACCACCAGCACCACGGGCGACTGGTCCACGGACAGCTCCAGCTATGCCGTCGGGATTAGCATATCAGGCGCAGAGGTCAACGACAATGATATCAGGTGTGTATTTTTCGCACTTGGTCATTATCTGTAGGCCTCATACGAAATCCCAGCGGACGATGGAGAGAGCAATTACCCGTTTACAGAGGCTTTGCCGATGAGTTTCACCTCCCACTTTGACGATCTCACCCGCGCTCGTCTAATAAGTTCGAAGAGCCTGACGAGCACCGTACACGGTCGTCTGAAGTGGGAGGAGTACTCATAAGCAAGGCATCTGCGAACGACTGGAATGCTCCATGGTCATCTTTACGAATAGACGTTTATTTAAGTCTGAAGTCCTTCTTATTTTATCATAAATAATTCCCGTATATTCTATTTTCTACTTATTTCCTGTTAACTAAAACAATATTATGTACCTAGTTGACAATGTTTTGCCCGGAAACATTAATTATTGTAGTCAATGTTACAGGGTAAAACGCGGCGGTTCTGTGGGGTTTGTATTGACGGAGAAAGATAACCTAGAAAATGGAACGAGACGGATGCTCTCTAGGAAAGAGACTGGAAATAGTTCCAAATACAGCTTCAGTACAGAATATACGTGAGTACAATCACGTTTCTCTTATACATTCCACTTCAGGAATAGTACTAATGTTTATCTGAAAAGGAAATGTGAATTTTTTGAAGGATTAACTAAATATACGTTTTTATGATCCCGAAGGCAGTTTAGGACTTTTGTAGTTAGGGTTACTTTTAATAAAATTACATTTAAAAAATCATTTATATGGATGTAAATGTATATTCTATTCTGCCTTGGACCCTTGGAAGTAAATGTATATTCTGCCTGCTCATAAGATTTTAATATAATCTGTGGTATTATTTCCAACAAAACTGTAAATTCACGCAACGTGCAAACCAGCATTCCGAACGTTGCGATAAAGTCCGACATTTCATAAGTGACTGTAAGTTAGACCTATGCGAAAGATCAAAGAATAAACATTTTTATTTTGTTTGACAGGTCGGAACTGGAAGAGGTTTATGAACAGTTTAACCAGTGGCTCAACGATCCAATCCTTGATAACGAAAACACGGAAAATAAAAACAGGGAGTTGGACTCTCGCGATTTAGCTGTTATAAGGTTTGTACTTGTACACTACTTTTAGGTGCTACCGTACTACATCGTGCTACCTAGTGGAGAGCATATTTGACTGCAGATTGTCCTGGGTTCAATCCCCAGTTGTCGCCAATAATATAACCCAGGTATTGGCTTTCTTTCTCGGAAATCGAATCGGACATCCTTAACACCAGCCCGGAGTTTGAAAATTGGCGTTGTATCGCCTAGTGCCCCGGAGACTGGAGAGTACCTACGTTAAGTTGTTGATCCTGCGCCTGATCTCTCGTCGGTCGAGTCTGAACTGTTGTCCCATCAGTGAGGGAATGAGGTCAAATCGGAGTAGTTCTTTTGTAACCCGCTTGGGTAGCACCACTTTGCGTGCAAAACTGACAAATATTCTTCGTGATTTGTGTCAACAGCTGCGGCCGGCCGGTACCGGCCAATTGCTTATCAATTTTATAGCGCCATCTCTAAAATTTATGTAGTACTTAAATGTAATTTTTTGTCTAAAAAACTTGTACTGGCACAACTAATAAACTGTTGCGTCAAGAGATGGCGCTGTTACAACTACTTCCATCTCTGCATTTTTGTTAAAACCACAAAAAAAAAAACACATTTCTTGGTTTTTTTTTCAGATTCGCGGGCTCGCTGCTGAAGCGAACGCTAAGCGAGTCGATGGCTCACGGTTCGGTGGGCGCGGGCGCGGACGCGGCGGAGCTGTACGGGCGCGACTCGCGGGAGAGGATGGCGCCGCGCAGCCTCGCGCTCGCCGCGCGCTCGCTGTCCCTCGAGCTCGCGCGGCATCGCCACCGACTCGCCGCGCATTTGGTACGCACACACCCTTAAACTTTTCGCATAGGATTAAAAATTCAGTACGGTTAGTACAGGTTTTTGTATAAATTTCGAGTCGTCACGCTTCTAATAAACCTAAAGGATTTTCCATACATCTACTGCCAGCGCCCCACGTGGAAACATTGTGACCTAAGTTTTCGGCGGTTGTCTACCTATTTAAAGCGAGTCGACTCAAAAGTTGTACAAAAACCTGTACTAACACTACAGACACTAGCGTAACAAATATCTAACTCAAACACTGAAAGTGTTCAGTACAATAGCGAAACTTTCATTTATTCCACTCACTCGCCGATTTTTTACGTAAAAGTAAACCAAGAGTTCCTATGCGCCCTCAATTCACTAGAAGACCAGAACAAACTCAATCGGGTATTATTTTAACGCAACTAACAAACAGTCTTCATCCGTGGGGCAATTTAAAGGGATACCCAGAACACGTATTGCGATTTCTGTCGCACTAACGGACTTCATGGCAGACTTGCCGGAGAACAGGCACTGTGCTGTTTTCGCATTTTACTGCCCTCCGGCAGCGACTATTTGCTGCATAATTTGGTAGTACGTTCTAGTGCTCGTTTTCACCAACATATTAAGAGACACCTAAGCTAAGGTGACAGTTGGTGTAAATGAAAACTGTCACCTATCGGCTTAGGCGTTTCTTAAAGTGTTGGTGAAAACGAGCATAAGTCGGTCAAACTAAGTATCAACTTACTACAAAAAAGATAAAGCGAGGGAGGCTGTACTTTTTGGCCAATGCAATAACTGGGATACGTATTTGTTACGCTCCGTGCTGTAGTCGATAGGTGCTGTATTTAATTAGCTTGAATTCTTTTCAACTGTTACATAGGCACGACAGTGATGATGGACTAACAACGTTTAGACTAATACCTACTAGTAGTTTCAATGATTTATCAGGGCTTCTAGATAATTTAAAGATCCTACTGCTTTTTCCAACCACCATCTGTTATCAATTTTATCAACTAGGTATAATCAAGTAGGCTGTATTTCTCTTACCTAATATCTCCGTTACTGGACTTATAAAATAATTAATAATTACGGCTAGTTTGGTAAGAACTTTGACCCCAAAAAAATCACAAACTGCTGTATTTTGACAGAAACGCAAAGTAAGAGAATCGATACCAGAAGATGTGTTAGAAAACATGACAGCCAGACGCGAGACGGACGGCAAAGATCCCAATGATACGGACAAGTCATTCGGTTCCTCGACCGAGACTTGCTCCACGCAGCTGTCGACTCCGGCAGCGAGAAAAAAAAAGCTTAACTGGGTAGTGAACATGATAGTCGAGACTATAGAAGAAACTGTCGAATGTGAACCAGTGACGATAAAAATAAAAACGCCGAAGGTCAGAAGTCGTCTTTACCCGTACCGTTTCAACCTAAACCGAACTAACCGAACCTATACTAACATCACAATTTGAATGCACCGGTGTGGGCTTGGTGTCATGTAGCAGTTACGATTAGCACGGATGATTAACGCACTGGTACAACGTAGAACGCATTCGCAAAAGCGTTGCCGATGCCGCGTCCTGCGCTCTATTACGGCCCGGTGCCGGGTAATCCGGACCTGTTTAAACTTTTACTATATCACGGGCCCGATTAATTACTAGCAGTCAGTAGATCATCAGCAAGATTGGAGTTTTACGCCGAACCTTTTTTCATCTTAAATCAGATCAGAGTCAATTCTGCTTTGGAACGCTGCCTCCGGCTTCATTTAAACCCCTTCTGGGGATCTGAAGTGGATAAAATCCAAGTGTGTTTCTATGTCGCCGAAAATCTAATAAAATAAAGCTGCAAGGATGGTGATTTCCTGCTACCAGCCAATCTGAGACCTAACAGCTCGTCTGGTCAGTACGACGAACCAGACGAGCGCGGGACGCAGTCGTACTAAATGGGAGGGTTACTCATCGGCAAAGCTTTTGCGAACGGGTTATACACGCCTATTGTCTGTTAGGCCTGATATATACACTGCTAGCTTCTAAACAAAATTATTTTATGGGACACTAAAGACTATATAGACGCAATACGCCATATTTTCATTTTCGTATTTCTTTATGTGTACAACTTGCTTGTATGTATAAAACTAAAACCATGGGAGTTGGTACGCTTGAAGACCTCATCCTACTTAACACGTTCACTGTCCCAAACGAAAAAAAAATTTAAGCCGCAAGCTCAACGGACTTTTTGCAAAATACTGTTGTTATGTTGTCAGAAGAAAACACAAGTAAATAAAAAAATAAAAAAAAACTACTGGAAGTAGGTATTCTTTACTATATGATCGTCTTAGCAAGTCCCATGCAAATATTGTACAGTACCGGCGCGCCCTGTAAAAATATTAGCCATAGAAACTGTATGCTTCCCCTGACACACATATGGCTCAGGAACGTATTAGTGTATAAAACACGCAAGTTTTTGAGCCATATGTGGTTCAGCGGACAGGAAACGTGTTAATAATTTGTTTATGTTCGCCTTCTTATTAATTACATATAACAAAATTCATGGACTTCTGCCTCAGAATACCTGAGATCTAGTAATGAATTTTGAACGCACAGTCGTATCTCTTTGTTTGTTTGGTTGTTATGAAAATACCATATAAAAGGCCATACGTAATTTTTCGGTCTTTAAATAGTGATATGGGCAATTTTTGGGCTGGCCAAGAGGCAAAAAAAATTACCAAACACTCGGCATTTTGTAAGTTAAAGCTGTGGTTGAAGCAAGAATTTTCTTAAAGCTATTTGGGATAAGGCCTAAATAACTTTTCCCGTAGCTCTAGCCATATGTGCCATGTTTTTGAAGATTGCTATTGAACTGCTTTTGAACTTAATAAAAAAAAAACATTAAAAGTGCTGCCGTCACGTGACCAATTCAGTGGTCAGTTTCATATATTTTTAAATTTCGTTCCATTACTATCTTTTTAGCGTGCCTATCGCTAAATGCCATATGGCTAGAGATATCTATTTCCGATGTCACTTGTATCGCTTGCTTCGTTGAATGTTAATTTTCGTTGTTTAATCAAGCGTTTGTTATTTGTTTGCAGCTGAACCAGCTGGCCCACAAGATCGTGACGGGCGGGTCGTGCCGGCCCGTGGCGACGGGCAACTGGGGCTGCGGGCGGCGGCTGCGCGGCCAGCCGCAGCTCAAGCTGCTGCTGCAGTGGCTGGCGGCCAGCGTGGCGGGCGCGCCGGCGCTCATATACTACACGTTTGGAAACGAGAAGCTGTTTAAAGTAAGTTTACTTCGACGGAATGTATAGTCAAGACCATCTAAAGGCTTCGTCAAATAATATACAATGCAGGCGCGACGGCAATGAGACGTTATTCGATCATTTGTAATGTTCGATCATTTATATAAAACGTCATGTTATGTAATGTAGGGTGTGAGAGTGAGATAGAATTTTGACAGATGGCGCTACTGTTTGCTCGTACGAAAAAGGTTTACTTAAATCGTTTAGATGCCCATATCCTCATCATAGCCCCTACGGCCTCACGGCGAGAAAGTTCGCCGAGAAATTCGCCGAGACTTTTCGAAAATAAAACTAATTGACCACAATAGTCTCAATTTTCTCGCTTGTGATTAGCAGAAATCCTTTTGTCTCGGGTCAAAATACCGACCGCGCCGATCAGAGAACAGGCGAGCGCTATAACGAGAAGGCGAGAAGCTCCTCGCGTGTTCTCGGTAACTAGTTGGTGCAGTAAAGCCGTTTTCTTTCTCCAGCTGGACACGCTGGTGCGCGTGCTGACGGACCGCAAGTGGACGGCGGGGCAGCTGGCGCGCGCCGTGCTGCAGTTCGCGCGCCAGGCGCTGCACGAGCCGCACGTGCTGCCCGACAACCAGACGCTGTTCGACGAGCTCATCGGCATCGAGAAGATCCCCGACGATTTCTAACTCGCCTCAAAACCTCCTACACTATCTGGCTATTCTTCGTGGAACCGCAAAAGCACTAGGTACTTGGCAAGAGACGTTAGTTGCACAAAAGATGCTTTTGAATCTCTTTGGTTACAGTTCGCGGCGCGGGAAACGAAGTAACAAAATCCAGCACGCTATTGGTTGCTCAGTTGACTGTTGTCTCTCTCGCAATCTTTGTTGCGCAAACTTTCCCTCACCACGCCAAACAAGTTACATGCCAGCAACTGCATCGACATACAAGTACAACGGCTTTCCCTCACCACGCCAAACAAGTTACATGCCAGCAACTGCATCGACATACAAGTACAACGGCTTTCCCTCACCACGCCAAACAAGTTACATGCCAGCAACTGCATCGACATACAAGTACAACGGCTTTCCCTCACCACGCCAAACAAGTTACATGCCAGCAACTGCATCGACATACAAGTACAACGGCTTTCCCTCACCACGCCAAACAAGTTACATGCCAGCAACTGCATCGACATACAAGTACAACGGCTTTCCCTCACCACGCCAAACAAGTTACATGCCAGCAACTGCATCGACATACAAGTACAACGGCTTTCCCTCACCACGCCAAACAAGTTACATGCCAGCAACTGCATCGACATACAAGTACAACGGCTTTCCCTCACCACGCCAAACAAGTTACATGCCAGCAACTGCATCGACATACAAGTACAACGGCTTTCCCTCACCACGCCAAACAAGTTACATGCCAGCAACTGCATCGACATACAAGTACAACGGCTTTCCCTCACCACGCCAAACAAGTTACATGCCAGCAACTGCATCGACATACAAGTACAACGGCTTTCCTTCACCACGCCAAACAAGTTACATGCCAGCAACTGCATCGACATACAAGTACAACGGCTTTCCCTCACCACGCCAAACAAGTTACATGCCAGCAACTGCATCGACATACAAGTACAACGGCTTTCCCTCACCACGCCAAACAAGTTACATGCCAGCAACTGCATCGACATACAAGTACAACGGCTTTCCTTCACCACGCCAAACAAGTTACATGCCAGCAACTGCATCGACATACAAGTACAACGGCTTTCCTTCACCACGCCAAACAAGTTACATGCCAGCAACTGCATCGACATACAAGTACAACGGCTTTCCTTCACCACGCCAAACAAGTTACATGCCAGCAACTGCATCGACATACAAGTACAACGGCTTTCCTTCACCACGCCAAACAAGTTACATGCCAGCAACTGCATCGACATACAAGTACAACGGCTTTCCTTCACCACGCCAAACAAGTTACATGCCAGCAACTGCATCGACATACAAGTACAACGGCTTTCCCTCACCACGCCAAACAAGTTACATGCCAGCAACTGCATCGACATACAAGTACAACGGCTTTCCCTCACCACGCCAAACAAGTTACATGCCAGCAACTGCATCGACATACAAGTACAACGGCTTTCCTTCACCACGCCAAACAAGTTACATGCCAGCAACTGCATCGACATACAAGTACAACGGCTTTCCTTCACCACGCCAAACAAGTTACATGCCAGCAACTGCATCGACATACAAGTACAACGGCTTTCCTTCACCACGCCAAACAAGTTACATGCCAGCAACTGCATCGACATACAAGTACAACGGCTTTCCCTCACCACGCCAAACAAGTTACATGCCAGCAACTGCATCGACATACAAGTACAACGGAGCTAATGAAGCATTTTACTTTAATTAAACATTGAAATGCTGTATATTTAGTAGATTGACTAAATATGCGATTATTTACCGAAAAGGTGAGGTAAACAGAAACCTTCACTGAACCATGTTTAATTTCTTGGTGAACTCAGGTCTTCGCAGTAAGAATCAATATATATGTTTTAAAAGAAAATTGATCGAAATAGGTATTTCTACTGCTACCTAACTAACCCGACTTTGGTCTATATAAATTATAATATACAGATAATTGACATGTATATGTTTTTTTTGGAGGTTTATGATAATGTGATCATTTTAAATTCAAATGTGGACCTAAAAAATTCTGGTTAAGAAAAAAATTAATTGATAGAATTTTATTTATCTCATTTACTAGGGATTTATCGATGCCGCCACCGATAGTAATTATTGTGAATCGTAATTTATAGTAATTTTTGATCATAATCTGTATCGAAAATACATGGACAAAAAACTTTTCATGTGATACTTTGCGTGAAAAGGAGCGAAAGGTGTTCCTTTATAAAATTAGTTACAATTATCACTTTTAGATAGTGAAACCCCAAAAAATCAATGTTGATTTTACTCAATTAGCCTGTTTTTTCACGTAAATTAATAAATTATAATGCATTCGTCATATTAATCAACATCGTTCAATCAACATTTTTATTCTTTCATATAGGCCTAACATATAGGCACTTAATGAAATGGGAAGCTGTTTTGCACTGAGAATAACGGGCAAGAAACTCGGCAATCGTTGCATCCCTAGTTATTATTTACTCATAAAAACTATGTCATTACACGCAAGTCAATAGACGCTCAACACTTCATCCTTCTAATGCATTTATTTCAAGTTTTCTATTTTTTATAACACATCTGATCTATGTACAATGTATAAATAGTATGTGATTACGGCAGCTGTGGTTAAGGTTATATATTATAATATGATGTTGTGCAATTGAAGTAGTTGTATCTAAATTAGAAACATTTAAAAGCAATATGAATTAATAATTCGAATTAATATTTTTGTACAAAATAATCAGTACAACTGTGTGTATCAATTTATATACTTATTGTAGGTTTTTATAAATTTAATATGATAAACATGTAAAAAATCTATAAATAAAATAAATAAAACGTTTTAATACATAACATTATACATACATACCTTAACCTAGAATAAATATAATTTATTGTACCTACACCTAATCAGAATAATAAAAGTACACGCTAATTAATTATTTTAAACTCTTTAAATATTATTAAATTATAATTATTCTATGGAAATATATTTACGTATTATTTGTCTAAAGACAGTTTGATGATATAAAGCTTGTGGCGTAGCGGGTGGTGTAATCCAAAAAATAATTATGAAATAAATATTTTTAATAAGTATTCCACAAATACGAATATTAAAGTTTAATCTATGAAAACAGTAGACAAAGAGACATTCTATTAGTGATATCGCCAAAGATATAGAGGATACTAAAAATGTACATGATTGAATTTAGCTAACGATCATGGGCGTAGCCGGGGGGGGGGGAGGGGAAATGGGGGTTCAAACTCCCGCCCCGCTTCAGACTATCGGCTCAGTGGCTATTTCAATTCACTCGAGGATTGAAATATCTATACCCCACATTGCTACTCGCCTAGTCTACGCTACTTGCTGTATCCCATCAACTGTTTGAAGTAGACTTAAATCAAAAGGACACGTGTTATATTCTGCGATGTGTGGTATCCAGTCACCGGTGTACAGGTCTCAAACTTGAAAAGGTCTTCCATAGTATGAATCTCAATGTGTCCAAAGTTTGTTAATTTTGTGTAAAATTGTAATAACCAAACCGGATGATGCTAATAAAATTAATGCGTCACCCGCAACTTATTTTATTTCAACACTTTTAACCCCCCCTCCCCCCACACGCCTAAACGACTTAGTTTTTTTTTACAATATAAAAGTTAGTACTTTACTGCGATTTCACCTGATGTTAAGTGATGATGCAGCCGAAGATGTTAACGTACTAACTCGGAAGGGGTAAGTAATCACCCCAACGGTTTCTACACAGCAAATGCACCGGAACGCTAAAAAATCGCTTTGCGGTACGTCTTTTGCTGGTAGGCTGGTAACTAGCCACGGCCTAAGAAGCCTCCCACCAGACCAGACCAGACCTGAGCCAATTTAGAAATTCAAATTCAAGTTTATAAAATAATTACGTTAATGGTACTAAAAAATAATTACGAAACTTAACCTTAAATTTAAATGGAAAAAAGTGATAGCGATAAAACAGCGATATGATCAATAGTAACAAAAATTACATTACGATTTCCTCCTCTCTTCTTTTTGAGATCATCTTTAACAATATGGACTTCTAACCTAAATGATATTGCAGATCAAACCATGCTATTTCGGATTTTTATGATGGTATACCTACTTGTAATTCGGTATTATTTTTGACAAGTATTTTTTGAAGAGTGCATAATAATACGCAAAATTCCTTATTTATTATTTTTATTACTCATTATTATTTTATGTTACAGTTCATTTGGGCATTTTTTATTTCGCACTTCACAGAAACAACCATTCATCAGACTTATATTATTATTATTTTTTCGACTATTTAATTATTCACAAAAATCTACATTGTGGCTTTTGTGAGTTTCCATTTGGTTTTGTTTTCATGACTTTTTTACATGACTGCCCAAAAAAAGTAGTGTAATGTCTGTATGGTTTATGCACGTATGTATGTGAGATTCTTTATTCCACCATAACTTCTGAACGGCTGAACAGATTTAGGCCTATGGAGTATCGTTAGAATCCTTACATCATTCCGAGTAACATAGGCTGTATTTTATTGGAAAAAGTCATTTTGCCACAGGGCAGTCGTGTTTTTTAATTAATTATTTATTTGTTGACAGATTTTACAAGTTTGATGAAATTTACAGCCATCCTACATTATCATCATCCAATATGCATAATATTACGAGTATATGAATGCTGTGTGCCCAAAGTTAAAGCTAGATTATTTATTATTTTTACCTAAATATAATGAAGGGTCCTAGAAGAAGAGCCCCCGCATGCGGCGGCCCATGCCCTGCCTGTCGTAGAGCACGTTGAACCGGTTCACGAGCTGGTTGATGGCGTTGCAGCCCTTCGTGATCGTGCCCAGCGAGGTCATCAGTGCCACGTCGTTGCATTGCTGAAACGGAAAATATATGCCAGTTCAGACTTCAGACAATTAATCTATTTAAAATATTCTTCTAGACAGGTAATTGGTTGATATGACATTATGTTCCTTTGTTAGAGATAAGATATACTTGGTCCCATATGGACTATGGAAGCCACTGCCTTCCAAAAATCCCCAAAAGTCTCAGAAATGGTGAGTGCTTTATTCCATGCCAGCCGTGATTGGCCGACTGACGCAGTCTGTCAGTCGTGAGGATCATCATCCAACCCTACCATAGTAAAATTAGACCAAGGTGGAATTCTAATATGGTCTTGAGTCCTTCTTAAAAGTTTCGCGTAGGGTCATGGACTGCACTCATGCCAACACATCAATGTTTAAAAAGATCAAAATAACAAAAAGATCAAGAGAGCAGCGCGGGGCGGGGCGGCAGCGCGCCGTCGCGGATATGCAACATGTCGTCGCGTCGAGTAACTTACATTGTAGAAGTGCGTGCGGAACTGCTGCGACGTCAGCAGCGGCAGGCGGTTGGCCAGAGCGCGCGCCTCCCGCAGCAGCGCGGGGCGGGGCGGCAGCGTGCCGTCGCGGATATGCAACATGTCGTCGCGTCGAGTAACTTACATTGTAGAAGTGCGTGCGGAACTGCTGCGACGTCAGCAGCGGCAGGTGGTTGGCCAGAGCGCGCGCCTCCCGCAGCACCGCGGGGCGGGGCGGCAGCGCGCCGTCACGGATGTGCAACATGTCGTCACGTCGAATAACTTACATTGTAGAAGTGCGTGCGGAACTGCTGCGACGTCAGCAGCGGCAGGCGGTTGGCCAGAGCGCGCGCCTCCCGCAGCAGCGCGGGGCGGGGCGGCAGCGTGCCGTCACGGATGGCGCGCACCGTCGCCAGCACCGCACGCACGCGACACACCAGCATCTTGATAGCCGACCGCTGAGCCGTCAGGTGCTCCGCGACTGCGATTATACAGCATATTATAATCACCACAAACTAGCCAGAGCCTACACGACATGAACGTCATCTCAGAATGAGATGGGCTTTGATTTATGATTATGTGATTATGTTTATGGTGGTCTCCAAGGAGATATTAGTCAGGTACGTGGGAGTCAGTATAGTGCATAAATACGACGTGTAAAACGCAATTTCATTTGAAAACGCATTCTCTGTTCCTTACTCTCTTAATGCGGTAGGATAGCAGCTCAATACAATTATAGAGAAATCAGCACCAATTACCTAAAGTGTTTTCCAAGGCATGGGGGTGAATGACCGCCAGTTTTCTAACTCCAGATTGGTATTTAGTATTTCTTGAAAGAAATACTCAATATTGTCATGGACTGATCGAAATGGGGATTTTTTATTACTGAAGTATCCACTTACATTCCTATGCATTTTTTTCATTTATTCTCATAGTTGCCTATTGTACTGTCAATGCACTTATGATTCCATGCAATGCATTTGTAAAGTGAATGTAATTTTGTTACTGATCATAAATTGCTTACATGCCCTCTATGATCTTCGTTGCAATGCATAAATAAAGGCGTAGTTTCATGGGCAATTTCTCACCTAAGCTGTTGAGTGCTGCTTCACCGGACGACACTCTAGCAACGTGGTCCACCCCAATTCTCTCCGCCTCCTCAGCTGCCAGAGTGTAAGTGAGTGGTGCGAGGAGCATGGTTGCTTTGCCATTGACTACATCTATGACTGACTCATACAACACCACCGGTAATTGCTGTAATAACACATTAAAGTTTATTATATACCCAGGTAATTAACTAATTACTAGGTTTACTAGTACTAGGTTTTGCCTACTACTTTGCCTGCATATGCCTCAATTTTGAAATATACACAACACAGGAGATAATCACATAATTGTTTGTCATGTGGCATAGGAATGTACATAGCTATCACTATTGAATAACTATAAATATATCCTGACTATTCATATGTATTGTAAACAAGGCCTTTATGAAATAAATCATTTCAATTAGAGCCACTTTATGAGCAAGTGTGTTGAAAAAACCTTTACAAAGTCAACCAGCCCACTGAAACTATGCGTCTCATTTTGCGGAAGTCACAACTCACAACTAAGCACCCCTGATTTAACACTAACATGAATAAAAGGATATCCGAGGGATTCAACTTCAGCTGATCTATCTGGAAGTCGCTCAACTTTATTTCATAAAGGCCTTGTATTCATAAGAATTGTTAACAGGGCCTTTCAATTTGAATTTTTAATAGAACAGGATCCTAAATAGGTCTAATCTTTTCAGCATCAACTACTGTGCATTATCATAATATAAAAAATATCCTGAGAAAATCAAAATTCAAAACCTAAAAGAGATATAATTGTATAATAATGTAATGAATTAATTACCGCAACATTGTAGATTAAGGAATCATTTTGGAATTCAAGATGATTCCAAAATCTACATCAGTTTCATTTGTAAGAAAAAATACTTACATCTCCTTTAATGCCAGCTGGATTCAGCATGAGCATGACTGGACACTCATTGATGTCACAAATCTGTCTGTGAACTGCAATGTCCCTCTCAGTGGGGGTGTCCCCCGTTGTGTACCACCCCAGGAAGTCCATGTCTGAGAACACTTGTTTAACTGCAAACAAATATTTGTGCATTAAAGACTGACTCACCCAATAAACAGAGTCACACAGCTATGCCACGTGGAGGGGCACCTTAGATATTGTAGATAGGACGACATTTTACTGAGAGAAGACCTACCTTCCCAGTATTTGAGGTACTTCCCCTGAATAGCTGTGGGGCTCCCTGTATAATATTTAATAAGCTAGCTGACCCACCAATGATCACAACTATTAAAATAATATTGTACTACACAAATTATTAAAATAATATTGTATTACACAACTATTAAAATAATATGAAACATTCTATCTGAGGTGTCACGAGGGGGTTTTTATAAATGCTTCCTTATCCTGTTTAGACTTGAAGATAGAAACCTCTTTGCACAATTTAAGTAATCTAAACCCTAAGGTGTAGGCTGAACAAGGAATCAGAGCTTGAATCGTCAAGAATCATAAGTGAACATGGATAATGATAGGATTATAAGGAATATCTAGGTATCGCCTACAAATACTGCTGCAGTACATACACTGTTCTTCTTTCAAATTGTAGTAATCTCTGTCAATGACAATATCCCCATCAATGACGCTGAACACCAGCTCAAAGGAATTCATTACTTCTATGTTGCGCCCCTTCTGTTTGCCAATTAGAGCTCCAATTACTGTAGAAGAAGAATAGAATAATGAAACACGTTTAGTAGAATTTTAATCAGTAAAACATACAATACAATTGCATCAGAACAAACAAAGTTTAGAGTAAGAAGAAATACTAATAATAATAGTACCAGTTAGTATATAGTATAACTAGTTAGTATTAACACTAATAAAACTAATCTAAAATCTGACAAATGTCAGTCAGACTGTGTTTTATGTGTGTGCACTAGTTGTAAAAAAAACTATGTCTATAAGATAGATTGATGTATTATGCAGGTATATCTGGGAAATCAAATAGGAAAGGTAGAAGTTACAAGCTCACTGCAAGCTTTTTCTTGAATGGAAAAAACCTTTTATTTACTTTTCATAGTAGAGCGTATGGCAGGTACCCACCTGTCTGGGGGGAACCTTCTTGAGCTCGTAATCTTGTCCAGTGCTCGGAAACGTTCATAATTACGAGCGGGTGAAGGGACACAGTGACTGAACCAGATGTAGCAGTGGTCACTACCACACTCTTAGTGGTCCCCGCGGCTGGAGGAGCTGGAGACGTCGGGTTTGGCAAATCCACCGGCGGTCCGGACGAAGCACTCTCTACTTCTACCTCCATTTCAAAATCAACTCGATCCGCGCTAGACATATTGAACTATTAATTAATACTAATTAACTTATTTTAGCGTTCTAAGTTTTCAGCTATTTTAATTTCAGTATTTCAAAAAATAAATATTTGCATTTGGGCTCCGGGCGGCTGATCGTTGATAATTGATATTGTCACTTGACAGTTGACAATTTCTTGACTGTTGACACTCAAAGACAAAGTAAATATAAGGACAGGAAATTGTCAGTCTTATTGGGTGGGTATATCCGCCATCTTGTGTAGAATTAAAATAGCCAATCACAGCCATCGGCCAATCACAGATAGGCACCAGACAGCTGATCAGAAGGGCTGCTCTAACTATCTATCGATATGGAAATATTATCGATGTAGTAAGTAGTTCGTGGTTAGTCATTAAAGATTTGAGAGAGCAAAAATGAATGAACATAACCTACCGTTAAAAACCTACTGATAAAAATTAATGGCTAACGGTTTTGAAATCGGTCGCCTTGATGCGAAGTAACGATTATCTTAAGAACATACAGTATTACGAGTCGTATACATTTTTCTCCGGAGATGCAAAATTATTTTTTTGTGGAATAAATAGGTACCTACCTACCTTAAAAATAAAAAAATATTGCTATCCACATGTCACCAACTAACAATAATTATTATCTGACGTAACTATGACACACATACACATTAAATATACTGTATCTGACGTATAATTCAAATAACATACTATCTAGTATAATATTGTAGTAAAACACAAATTAGTTACTTACAGTAGTGTCAGATAATTTACATGTAATAGTAGTATTATGATTAATACACGACGTGATGAATTAGGCTCTTCGTTAGTTATCGAGAAATATTCTTTTTTTTAATCTTGAGGTTACAACTCCTCTTTAATCCTCAGTTTCTCTCACCCATTTAAAAGCTCGGTCAACGAAGTTTTGCGGGACTCCTATTTCTGGGTGGTCATGATAATAACTACCAATAAATATTCGTCATCTAATTTTTCGGGGTTCTCCAAGTCCCGAGCTCGCATCGGTCGCTCCCGGATCCTAATATTTGTAACAAACATCTAATCTGCAAATAGCGTAGATCTGTAGTAGCTGAGACTTCCAGTTCAAATGTTCAAAGTTCAATGTGGCAGCCATTTTTTAAATTTTGACCACAAATTACATGTCTTTGCTTGCTGCAATGGTTTTTGTAATTTAGTCATTTCGAGATATGAACAATTATTTTCTTAAAATACAGTCCCGCCAAACTGACTTACAGTTGTTACTTAAAAGTTGTCAGACATCGATTTTAAAGGAATTCATCATTCATGAAAAAACTTTAGAAATTTTCACTCCTTACAATTTGAATTTCGAAAATTCCCGTCTTTGTACAGAATATACAAATATTCTGTAGATTCATGACCTAATAATATGAACCTGAGCACTAAATTTTACATCTCTACGACTTTTAGTTTTACCGGAATCCGTGGAACAACGAAAATGCCTCACTCCTTTATTTATATTATTATATAAAATTTACGGAACCCTTCATGCATGAGTCCGACTCGTACTTGTTTGTCTTTGGCCTACTCTCTGTTTCTTTTTTATAACTTTAATCTATAATATTATTGTCTATTGCGTGTTAGTATTGTCTTTGTATTTATGTCAGTTATTAGGTTTTGTGGGTTGTGGTCAGCAATATTATTATAATATTTACCTGATGTGCTGAAAATTTTATTTAATTCATACAAAATAAATTCACAGCTCCGGGAAAAAATAAGTATGCGTGGGTCTTCTCGTTCTACTGAATCTCCCTTAATTCATCGTAACTTCAAACTAAGGCGACCGGATTTAAACCAACAGCCAATACTTTAACAAATCCCGCGAGACCAAACTATATCTATTCCTGAAGCCTTTTCCTCTATTATAAAAGTTTGCAATAGATAATAGCTATAGAAAAGCTTTAGTTTCTGTAAAACCCCGAGATTTTTTCCTATCTACTCAGCTATCACAAGCATAGTATGAAATTTATCGATAACGGTATAATAGTAGTCACATCATTAGTACTTTGACATGAAGCAATGCGCATGTCAAAGTGCTACACTTTATGGCGGTTTTTGCCACCCCGACACATATAGGGATAAGTAAACTATGGCCTCTCTATATATATGTTTAAATTCTCTAAGTTGACACTTGACAAAATAAACTTTCTCTCATCTGTGGTCGCAGCCATCATTGACCAAAGAGTGATATGTAATGTTAATGCATTGTTAATGATTCCCAGCATAATGGCCCAGCATGGTCCCAATGGTCTCAACTCCCAATAATAAACAATACCCACACCACATACCCACACTTACTGTAAAAAGCTACCAGATTTTTTTTCTTCGGTGTTGACAAGATTATATAAAAAAAAATTTAAGTCTTTCATCTTTGGTCTTTACTGGTCCACTTAGTGATTATATACTCTTTGTACTGGTCTTTACTCTATGATAAAAAAATGTGTTTTGAGATTTGAGTTCCTTCTTGATTTTGGTTTTTGTGGTTAGTCGTCGTAAATAAGAAATATCTTCATCCGAAATAATCAAACACTCAAAAATTGGTGAATGTGAACACTAATTAATCAATCGACGGTTAATAGAGCAAATCTAATAACTGAAGCCGTTTCACAGGTCAGCCAAACAACCACTATCGTTTTATTGTTAGCATCACAATTCGCGACCATGGCATCTGCTGCAGCGAAAGTAGCTGGATCTGCGAAGGATATATTGCCCTTGTACTACAGAATTTTATCAAAATTCCCACAAAACTTTACCTTTTGCTTCGCCTACGGATCAGCTGTCAAACCTCAAATAGGCAATCAGAGGAAGCACAATATGATCGACTTAATATATTGCGTTGACAACTCGTACCGTTGGCACGGCGCTAACATCGAGATAAACCCGTCACACTACTCGGCACTTCGCTTTTTGGGCAAAGGTTTTGTTGCAAGATTTCAAGAGAAGTGGGGTGCAAAAGTTTACTTTAACACATTAGTGGACATAAAAGAAGAAAATGTAACTATCAAGTATGGTGTCGTGTCTCAGAAAGACCTAATTGCAGACCTCCTCGATTGGAACCACCTGTACCTGGCGGGCAGACTTCATAAACCAGTTGAGATCATTAAAAAAACAAACAGCTCTCAACTGCAAAATGCTCTCCAGTCCAATTTGCGCTCAGCTGTTCATACTGCCCTTCTGATATTACCGGAGACCTTTTCTGAATATGATTTTTACTTTGCAATATCTAATTTAAGTTATGCTGGAGATTTCCGTATGACCTTTGGTGAGAATAAAAACAAAGTCCGCAACATTGTTCAGCCACAGCTATTAAATTTTCGCGAGCTCTACAGGCCAATCTTGCAGCAATTCCATGCCTATGTTGATTTCCCGACTGGGGATGTGCAGTGTCACCAAGACATACATCCGGAAACCAAGTTGCACCATTTGATGCAGCTGCCAATGGTTCCACAACAGAGAATTGTGAAGTTTTGGAATCATGGTGGCCTTCAGCAGGATATGGAAGATGTTTTGCGAGCTGTTGCCTATGACATTGATTGTGCTGTTATTCTGAGGCAAATACTTAAGGACATAGTTTGGCAGTCAAGTGTGCGACAGTCACTGAAGGGTATTCCTACGGCAGGTTTTCTGAAATCAATCCGTTATAGTGTTAAAAAAATTGCTAAAATGTTCTAAATCTTTATGTTGTTTTTTATTGTTTTGCCTTATCTAATTATAGTCTGTAAATATAGTTTAAGAGTGTAAACCAAATGTATAAAATAAATCTAGTATATTACCTTACTTAGTTTGTTTCTTATTCCTTTAGGAGGTTTTTAGTCTGTAGGTCACTAGGTATACCACCTCTCCCAGTGAAGTTGGGCATGTCAAATGATATCCTTGAGATTTCCCTCCTACAGAAAAAAAAATCTTAGTTTGTTTCTTATTCCTTTTAAGTTACTGTTATTTTTTGATTCTAGGTGTAAAAATGATATCTGATGAATCAAGCAGTGATTCAGAAACAGGCAGGTTTAAATGTCAAGCAAAAAGTCAAGATGATAAAACAAACAATACTAGTTTTAAAAGAGATAGCTTGCACAGTAGACCTACAGGCAGAAACAGAAGATCTGCTGATAGATATAATAGAGATGCAGATAGAAGGAGAGGTGAACGTGAAAGATTTAAGAGCAGATCTAGAGAGAGAAATAGATACTCGAGGCATTCTCCTGTAAGAAGAAGAGACTCAAGAGAAAGAAGTAAAAGATCTTCAGAAAGGTATAGAGAGAGGCGAAGAAGGTCTAGAGATGAGAAAGCGAAACCAAGAGAGACTCGTAGCATTAGTAAAGATAAGCAAAGGCGTTCTGGATCTCGTCCTCACAAATCTCCAATAAAAACAAGGAATATAAAAGATGAAATCAAAGGCATCATAACAAAGAGAGATAAGAGTGTGGATAAACGTGATGAAGGGTCTGAGAATGAAAAGTCTACGTCCCCAGAGCCAAATGTTGTTAAAAAATCAGTGGTTCTGAAGCCTACTGAAATTCCAAGAAAGAAAAGTGAGAGCCCTATTTTAGTTGAAACACATAATAGCAGTGATGTTTCTGATGAAGTGCAGCCTGGATCATATTACAGCATGATACCAGCAATTGTTAAAGAAAAACCTGAAGCATCAAAAGACAAAACTGAAGAATCCAGTGAAATTGATTCTTCAGATGATGAGAGACTCAGAGCAAAGTTACTGAATTTGGAAAAAGAATTGCAGAAAACTAAAAAGAAAAAGCATAAGAGGAAACATAAGAGGAAAATTTCAAAGTCTGATAAAGATAACTGCGATTCCTCAGCCTCTGTAGAAGTCACCAGCACAACAGATATTCCAGACATTATTGTTGACCCTCCTAAACCAATAGGTATTGCAGAAGTTACATCTACACAGAAAAATAATCCTAAAGAGAGCAGTGAAGAAGGAGAAATATTGAGTGATGATTCCCAAAGTGATATTGATCCAAATGACTTGAGACATAAACTTAAACGATCAAAAAAAGCACCAGAAAGTCAAAAACAAGACACATGGGGGCCTGCTCTGCCTCCACATTTAGAACGGCAGTTTAAAGACAGTGCCCCTCCTGTGACTGAAGGACCATCATTGCCTCCTCATCTACAGAAACGAGGTCATAATATAGGTAAGATTCACAATTTTAACTATTAAGAGTCCCATGAACTACAATGTCTCCATACATTCGAAATACCAAATCATTAGGGTTCCATACCAAAATGGTAAAAATGGAACCCTTATGGTGAGACTTTCTCTGTCCGTCTGTCAAACTCGATTATTTTTAATTTGTGCATATTTTGATCATGTGGTTGTGTTATTCAGGTTCATATAGTAATAATCTATGCTCCTGGCCATAGTTGGGTCGGAAATACTTCTCTGAAACGAAATATAATTCAATTTTGATCAATGTTGTTACTTCGATCGAGTTCTGTAATACCAAAAATTATAATTGAAAACTTGTAACTTTCTTTATTAACTGTTTTTCTTTAGCTGGACAATTAAAACTGTGCTCCTGAACTAATGCGACGTGAGATAGTGTTGTTTTTATTACAAAACAAATAAGCTGAATTCATGTCCTTTTTGACGCAAAAATATGCAAATCAAAATTCATTTATATTTCGTTTTAGAGAAGTATTTCCTAACCAAAAAATGGCCAGGAGCATAGATTATTACTATATGAACCCGAATAACACCACAACATGATCGAAATGTGCACAAATTACAAATGATTTGGTATTACGAATGTATGGGAGACATCGTAAGTCAGGGCATCCTTGAGGTTATACTTTTGTTTTTGTGAATAATATGATGTAATGAATTACTATTTTACAGGGCCATCAATACCAGATGACATGCGAAAAGTTTTAGCTGATAAAAGTGAAGTGACTCATGAAGTTATACATGACAGCTCAGATGACGATGGCATAGGACCATTGCCGGCCGGCGCTGAAAACAAGTGGTCGGAAGCCCACCAACGCCTCGAGGAAAGAGCTATTGAGATCAAAATTAAAACACTTGATGGATATTCAATAAAAGACACAAATATCAAATCTCGAGAGCAATGGATGTTAGAGCTACCTGAAGGCAAGGCGAAATATTTAGGGTTAGAAGCTCGGAGCTTCAGGGCTAAGGAAGGGCCTGACATGTCTGATAGGTAAGGAAAATATCCATGAAATAATTTTATGGTCTCAAGATGATTTTGTTTATGTAAAATGAGCTTTTACATATGGTTCTGCCTGCAATTAGTTGGGTATTTAACCGACAGGACCTATTATGATATGAATTTCTGGAATAAAACTAGCTTTTGAGTATTATTAGTCCATAGTATTAGTTACAATCAATACGATAAGAAGATATATAGTATGATGACTGACATTGTATTGTTCTTAGATCAAGTTGGACTGACACGCCTGAAGATAAAGCGCGTAAGGCGCTCGGTTTAGCAAAAGAAGAGGACTCAAGTACAATGCTTCAAAGGGAGGCAAGGGAACGTATTATTGCATCTCGGGATGAGGAGCAAGAGAAAGCTGCCAGGTATATTTTCCTACTTATATTTTCAGTAGGTGTCCTATAAATTTTCGCTGGACCCCACTGAAACGTAAAAAACTCATCAAAATCGGTCAACCGTTTTCGAGACTTAGCAATACTTACCGCATTTTTTCTACTCTGTGTGGATTTCAGTTTTGTACAAACCATGCGAAACTGTACTTTCCTGTTTAGATTGTCTATATTGTGTAAACTTGGAGTAGAACTTAGAAGCTATAAATTAAGTCAAAATTATAATCAGCTTAGTTATCTTTCAGTAGTAAAAATGAAGTATTGTTCAAATTGGTCCAACAATTTCGTTGATGTGGTGTGAAGGAGTAAAAAAGGTTATATTTTCATAATTGTATCATACTCGGATACAGTCCTCTGTAATTAACTCTAACAGTAATCAGTAGCAATTTATAATTAATATTAATGTCTTTCAGAAAACATAAGAAGAAGCATAAAAGAGAAGAAAGTTTATTAGAAATGCATCAGAAGAAATTAAAAAAGAAGAAAAAGGTAAATAATAGTAATACAAATAACAAAAAAATATTTTATAACAATTTTTCTTTTAGTAAAGCGAAAAGGTATACCTACTAGGAAAGTTTTATATCTTGTACCTCCTTTGGTTCACAATTTCCCAAATTACTTATATACACAAGTCTAAGATTGATTTTGCATATTAAAAATAATATCTGGGTGACCGAGCTTCGCTCGGTGGCCAATAGATGGCAGCAGTAGTCATATTTTTTTTTGGTAAATTCGACATTTTCTAAAAATGAATCCTAGCTAGATCGATTTATCGCCCCCAAAACCCCCTGTATACTAAATTTCATGAAAATCGTTTAAGCCGTTTCCGAGATCCAGATTATATAGAAATATACTTATATACAAGAATTGCTCGTTTAAAGGTATAGGATACTCGTCGTTTTAGCCGATGTACATCCACTGCTGGACATAGGCCTCCTGAAATGACCAATAAACACCACGACCTTGCGCCGCCTGGCCCTCCCCTTTCTTTTGACGTCTGACCACCTGGTGGGGGGTCTGCCAACACTGTTCTTACCGATGCGTGGCCGCCATTCCAGCACCTTGGGTCCACAACATCCATCGGTCCTGCGAGCTATGTGCCCCGCCCATTGCCACTTCAGTTTGGCGACACGTTAAGCTATGTCCATAAGCTATGTTAATAAGTTGACCGTGTTTCGCATCCATAAGTCAAAAATATACTAATATGTCTCAATACCACCTTTTTCCAGAAGGAAGAAAAAGACGAGGAAAAGAAAGAACGTCGTCCGTTCAGCCGAGACCTGGACTTGCAAGTGAACCGGTTCGACGAAGCGCAGAAGAAATCCATTATCAAGAAAGCGCAAGGCTTAAATTCGAGATTTTCAAGCGGTGAAGCTAAATACTTGTGAGGGAAATGCGTCGACGCGTAAAGTATATTTAATATACATGGTAATATAAGATATTTATAAAAAAATAAATAAACAAAATGCTTTCAGACCATAGTTTCAAACATTACAATTTTTTATGATTAAATAAAGTTTAGTTGAAAGATTAAATAAGTAAATTTGATGTTTTAAATCAATGTTTATTAAGGATTGTATTTTAATTTCGTTGCCGCTATAATTTTGCTTGTTTTGAATTTGGTAGGTAGAGACGTTTTGATTGGAATCGGTCTTGATAGTACGGATAGTAACCCTACTTGATAGTATCCTACTTGATAGTACCCTACCCGAGCCCGACTCACACTAGAACAATTTTATTAAATTTCAGATTGCAGTATGACTTATGGCTACTGTTCAGCTGCTGTTCAGTATCCTGTGACCTGTGGTGAAAGGTCAATGACCTGCGCTCGCACGTATTTTTGCCACACAAGATAATGATAATTTTGCTACACATTAAAAGACATCGAATTCTTCTCTCAACCCCTTTTTACGTCCCACAGCTGGGCACGGGTCTCCTCTCAGACTGAGAGGAGTTTAGCCATAGCCCACCACCCTGGCCAAGTGCGGGTTGGCGGGCTTTACACACTTCGAGAACATTTTTGTGAACTCACAGGCATGCAAGTTTCCTAAAAAAGTCAGAGGTGCGTGCCCAGTATTCGAACCCGCGACCTCCTTATGAGAGGCAGAGGTCAGAACTGAGCTATCACTGCTTCAACATCGAATAATTTTATATAAATTAAAATAATCTGAATTTTAATAAGTCATAGAGCAAAAGTTGTTAGTTTTAATAATAGGTACAAGAGACTGAGAGCATTTTGATTTTTTTTATTTTACCCGTATTCGTATGTATCTGTGCAAATTTTGCACGTTATTATAAATTTGTATTTATCATATTCAAGTACTATTTGCAGAATGATAAATAAAGAGCATGCCGATAAGCAAATTATGTCATTTGAGGCCATCTCAATGTAATACGTTAGCTAGGTAATATGCTCTGTTTAGTTAAATATTTTGTTGTTATGCAAACGCCTTTTTTCATGAATTTTAATACAGTAACATCGAATGAACTTACTGCATTACTGATATTTTAAAATCTAAGTAATTGAAAGTATTTTTTGTTTATTGTTACATAAGTAAAAATAGGATAACACTTAAATTAGGTACTTCATGTGGTTACATCAGATACTATGTACAAATATTTAGTAAATAGACACGTGTTTTAATTATCATGAAATTATTTTATTGATTATTTGAATTTTAATTTCCCTTAAAGACTTTCGGCCCAAAAAGCCCGCGAAAATCAAATTTTGTTTAGTTTTTTTGCAAATATATATTAATATTTGTATAGGTTTTGCGAGCATAACGTTTATGCATTTACATGTTTTTAATAAAAACTTTGTTCTAAAATGCCCATTCACCTTATATTGGTTCCCGAAAGATTATTTTCTGCAGTTTCCCAGATTTTGGAGCTACCGGTACCAAAGTAAATCATAAATGAGTATTTTTTACAAAAGTTTATATGAAAAACATGCAACTGTGTGTGCCTGTCGGCACCTGTTAACAGGTTAACATCGGGCCTGTTAATAGGTTTTCAATTTCAAAATAAAGAAATAGCCAAAATGAAAATAAAATGTGAATAATTTTATTATGGATTCATTCACGATACATTAGATATACGTCACTCGCCAATGCTTCTGTATCTAGAGTTCTGTATGTTGGGTTATATGACAACTGCACCGTTCGTGGTGGTGGTGGCGGGAGCTTCGGCTGTCGCGCAGACTTTGACCTTGGAGTTCTCACAACAGAGGGCCTCGTCGGCTGTCACACCGGCGTACGACCAGGGCGTGTCGCACGCTTTGAAAAATGCTGATAGCTGAAACAAATAAGATTTTTATTGGCGAAGGTTTCCCGGCAGATATTACATGCTTGAATTGAAATCATACTAAACGAGATTTTATGTATAGAAATCCATCAACGGTTAATTGATTACATTAATTAAGTACATCTCTGGAAAATAATAATTCCCGTGAGGTTTTAAAAAAATTGGTCAAGTGCGAGTCGGGCTCGCAATGAGTGTTCCGTACTTTAAACAAACTAAACACTCCTGCCTACCAAATTCAAAAGCATGCAAAAAATCAATATATACTATTTTATTCTAGTTTTTAGTATTTTAGTAGAAGCGGCAACAGAAATACATCATCTGTGAAAATTTCAAGTCTGTAGCTATCACGGTTCAAGAGATACAGCCTGGTGACAGACAGACGGACGGACGGTCAGCGAAGTCTCCGTAATAGGTTCCTTTATTACTCTTTGGGTACGGAACCCTAAAAAAGAATTCCAAGTAAAACTTAATATTGTCTCTGGGGCACGGGTTAATCTATGATATGGGTTTTTGCCAATGACGGAATACGCTACGCTAAGGTTTTTGCTGACCGGGAAAACGTTATGCCATATTTTGGGGAATGAAAATAGCTAACGATATATTCTTAAACCTACTGAAAGTAGGCAAAAAAAAATTACATAAATCGGTCAAGCAGTTTCGGAGGAATTTGGATACAAAAACTGTGACACGAACATTATATGTTACTCGTAAGTCGTACCTTAAGTTCGTTAGCTTCGCCAAGCCTGCTACACAGGATCTCGGGCCCTTTGGCCTTAGTGGCGGTGGCTAGCGCGAGGCAGAGACTCTTGCAGGTAGCCGCGCCTTCTTCGTCGCACGCCACCACCAGCCCCGGCGACTGCGACAGCAGGGGCGGCAGCTCCGCTGGAGGCGTGGCGGTGGGGAATCCACCGCAGCTGCAGTTGCCTCGCACCCCATCGCTGAACGCTCCTGCAGAACTGAGCAGTAGTAATAAGTATGAGCATTATGAGCTGAAAGAAGGTCTTCACCCATATGGATGATGATGATATGACATGCAGCGCTGCGGAAGAATATACAAGAAAAACGACTTTATCTAATTACTAAATAACTAAGTAAGACAGTTATGAAAAATTAATTCTGATCGTTTTTACCATTTTGGTATGGAACCCTAAAAATATCTATAAAAGTATTTACCTATTACTTGCAAGGTTTTGTCCAAAAGCTATTCCGACAACGAGGATGTAAAGGCACATGAAATATGCAAAAGACGTCATGGCGATAGAGGAGTCAGCTGGAAAGCAGCCAGCTAGCCAATCTTAACAGACTAATGTTTGTATAGGCGGAAGTCGCTTAAATACTTGAACCTTTTCAGTTTCAGCAGGGAGACCATGAAGTATTCCTATTAGTTGGTCCAAAATCTCCATTTTCTAATTTTTTATCGGAAACTACGATGGAAGTGATTGCAATCGATAATAACAACTGGTTTAGTTTTGTAGAAATGAGATAAAACGTCGTTTTTCTGTATTTTCTTCTGCAACGCTGCATGTCGTACCCGCCAACGTATTCGTAAGAGTGCGAAGGACAAAAATAAATTCAGTGAATCTTCTTTGCACTTTCAGTTTCTAGATACGAGTAAATACCTACTTAGGTAGGTATTTCTATTGAACATTTTATATAGGCTAGCGCTAGACTGTGATCACACGATGGAAAGTGATGATACAGTCAAAGGTGGAGCGCGTTTGCCTAGTAGATGCCTATTCACTCTTGATTTGAAGGCGCCCAAGTTGTAAGTGGTGGGAAAGACAGTGCCTGGTAGGGTATTCCAGACCTTTGCAGTACGTATCACGGTATCAGGAACGAATTGGACCTGTCCGTAATATTTAGATCTTACGGACATCATGTTGAAACTGGAACTTTGAACATCAATGTTTTGACGTGAACACGATCAAATTGTTATGATTGTATCACTCGTACAATGAGCACGTAAGTACCTACTTACACGTTGTCGGCGAAGAGGGCTCAATTTACAACAGAGCTTTACCTACAAATCAGTGTATATACCTACTTTGCCATCCTGATGATTTAAAAAATTAAACGATGAGTATTACGTACCTATTATTAAATGCGAGAAAAACGTACTTAGGTAGTTACTTTATGATTTTTACCTATGTCTAGAAATATTTATTACCATCATGACATTTAACTCCTCTGAAACGGCTTGACCTATTTTTATTGTGTATGTTCGGTAGGTCTGATAATAGGACGTACCTAAGAGCTATTTTTCATAGAGACCTGTCGATGGCTCATTCCATATCTCAATGAAACGAAATTCAAAATTGTATAAGAACATTATAAGAATGATACATGAATGTCAAGTCAAGCAACTGGGCATAACTAAGGCCCGGTTGCTAGACTTGATTTTAACCGAAACGTTATAGTTAAATAATGCGGTCTGACCCTTATTTTGAAAGACATGTCTCATATTTAACTAGAAACCGAGCCTACAATAAGTAACTAATAAACTAAAAGATACAAAATCAGCCCAATGATCGATAAATTGATCACGTGAGTTATCAAAAAAAAGACAACTGTTTCGTTACGTATAATTTTATTAAGAAATGCGATATCGACATTTTTCATCAGTTTGTTGTAGACGATAAGCCATATTACGGCTATTTTGAATAGCTTATAATTAGCTCCGTGGCCCATTGGCTGGTTACAATGTTACTAGCAAATCCGCACCGCCAAGCGAGTTATCAACCGCTTATAACTTATAACCCTTCCAAGTATGTATCTAAACTCTGGTTCCATCGTCACTATTACCATCAGGTAAAATAACAGTATAGTTGGTACATACTTATTACTTATTATATTTAAATAAAAGGTTAATTACTTTTAATATCTATATCTGTTAATCTGTTTGGTTGAATAATTAAATAAAATAATTTTCTCTACTAAAATAATGATTATATTTCATCAAGCAATGGACAATGCTTGTAGTTATGAAACATTATCTCTGAGGCGCGGGACACGGTTTTGGCATTTTTCCTAGAAGGCCTTGAATTTCCTTCTTCTCATCATAACTTTTCCACATTTCATACAAATTAATGATAGTTCTCACTATTTCTTGGATCTGTGAACAAAAATTTTTTAGATTTAACAGTTAAAAATAATCTGCAAAATATTACTGATAATAAAGAAAAATATTTTAATTTCGTGCTATTACAATGCACTGTGCTCTTAACTTACTTTATCCATATCAACATTTAACTCTGCAAACCATGGCTTCAGATTCTCTTTCCCGAGCATAACACAGGCTATATGAAGTGCACTTATGGCTATCTGAAATAAAAAATTACATTATTAAAGTTATTGAACTATCATTGGACTGTTATATCTCAATCTGTCATTGGACTGTTATCAAAAATATGTAACTAATACGTTAATTATTTAGATGTACTAATGAAGTTTCAGAGAGAGAGTGAGAGTATCCAATAGCAAAACATCTAGATATGAAAAAACAAATTCCAATAGTTCTTAAGAAACACTATTTTATTCTCCTAAAAAAATAAACAAACTAAATATGTTCAGAAAACTTGATACCACCTTTGATCATTTATCTTATAACCAAACCAAATCAGTAGCCCCGGCATACAACAATATCAAGAATACATGTACACAGAAACCTTTTGCTTTTAACAATATGGATAAATCACCTGATAGGGAGGGTAAAGTAGGCTAACATCAGTTCTCAAGGAATCGTTCACAATTCTCCACGCGTACGTGAGTATCTGGTCGTCTTGCACCTGCGTGTGGATATCCTGAACAAACAGCAGCAGAGGTCGGTATGGTTGATACACTATCAGACAACAATCCAAGTTTTCAAGCAAATAAAATTCACACTCTAGTATGTGGTTCGTCCTGTAAGGGAACTCCTGCTGCCCATACGCATAACTAAATTTGTTCTTAATTACGGTTTGACATGTCGTTATCAGTCTTGAGTTAGAAATCACACCGAACTCCTCAACTTTAGATGCTAGGAACACGCAGGTGGGAGCTAAGAGCAACGGATCTATACATTTCAACGAGTTTCTAGCATAAAATCGCTTGAAGTAAACGGTAGCCGTGGCTATCACTTGCTGTCTAAGCTTCAGTTGCTCTCCTAGCACTTGGATGATGCTTGCAAAAAAATTGAATATTTTCTGATACTCCTCTTCCGTTAACTTCGCTAGATCATGTTGACGATCTCTAAAGAGATCTTGTTTATCCAGTATCCATTGTTGATGATGTGAACTTTGCCAGAAGTTACCAGCCATTGTAGAGATCAGACTTCACGCTTGACTTGAGAAAAATTCTTTAAAACATATTAAGTGGTTTCGGTAATGAATGCAGATGGACTTCGACATAAAAATCATAAGTTTATATAATAAAAATAATTCATTATTTGAGTTTGAATTGAAAATAAACCAATTCTTTTATATTCCTTGCTATAGTCCATAGATAGTACCAAACGGCTAAGATACAATATCTTTAATCTGTGAAACGGCTCATAATCACAGATTACTATATATCATAATGTTCTGTGGTACCAAACCTACTCTATGGCAAAGAGTATATAATCAGCTCTATGGATAATACATATATACTATAGTCAAAGAGTATATAATCACTACCTATAATTTTTATAGGTAGTGATTATATACTCTTTTTTTTAGCACTACGTTTTAGCTATAGTGTTTTATGTCTATGGTCTATGGATTTCAGCACAGACCACGAAATATATTATAGATCAATGGAAACCAGAGATTTCCATTGAGATTTCTCATTTCAGATTAGTGTTAGTAGCATTCTAGTAGCATTGATCTATTACCTCGTTGGTTAGTAGTCTATGACATAGACATAGACTGCAGAACACAGACATAAACTACTAACCTTAGATAAATTCTTGGTCTTAGCTACTAGCACATGACCAACACCATGGATGCACCATGGAGATACCATACTAACAACACATGAACAACACCATCACAGACCACAAAAACTTTCAGAACACAGATCACTATCTTAATTTATTGTCGATAGGTATTGGCAACATTGGTTTTTTTACATTTACAAGAGTTTAGGTACAACTTTTTAATTTTCATTTTATTTTTTTTATTTTATTTTTTTTATTTTCATTTTATTTTATTTTATTATTGGCAACATTGGTTGGCAATTAAAAATAATGTTGATCGATGTGCCAACATTATTTTTGAAATTTGAATTATTTGTAACGGTTGAAGTTAAGATTGGTTTATTTACTTTACAGTTTACTAAGGTCCGCTTTCAACAACAACATAATATTTATAGACTCAACGACACGTTCTTAGTTCTTACCATTGATTAAACTTATATAATTATATAACGTAAGTACTTCTGACTTCATCATTAATTCCTACATTCAATGGGTTATAATACGGCCGTTCAGAGAATGCGTTCCTGACACATCGCGATTGAACTGACGACGTAACTTTGTAATGGCGTTGCAGTTACGATAAAAATATTATTGCTGGTTGATTACCGTTTTAACAATTAATGAGCATTAAAACAACATTTTTATATCAATAATCAATTAATGTTACTTATAAATTTGTACCAAACTGAGTGTCAAATAACTTGGTAATTTTTTTTTTTCAATTGTTTGTCAAATATTTTTATAAATCTAAACTACGCTATTACAAGGTTATGTCAGCGTTTTATATTGGTAGTGACAGGCTAACAATAGGTGTCAGGAACGCATTCTCTGAACGGCCGAATTATAAGGCTATAGCAGTAGGTACCCTAGAGTAGGTTGGATCAGTACGTTAGCAGTTCGCTTCACAATGCCCGAATGTTTTCACCACTAGGCGCTACCTTTATATTTGCCTTATTCATAGTTTCTGTGGTTGACCCATAGTTCACCGTTACTCATTTCGTTATCACGTAGCGTCATTCGACAAAGCCTGTGAAGCAACGAAACCACAGATTTTAAGCAAAACTGGATAGGTTGGCCGTTTTCACGACACTTTTTCTAAATGTCCCATTATATCGAAACTAATTTTACTTAATAAAAAAAAAAAAGACTGGTATATTTGATTTTTTTTCAATGACGTCATATTGGCATTGTACGTATTTAAGGTAGGTACTAGGAAAGTACTAGGTCGTAGGTACCTGTGGTAGGTACATATTCATTATTCAGTAAGTAGGTAGGTAACTAGGTATAGTTTGTAGTTATTGTTCAGAACAATTATTATCGACGAGTTATTTATTGTTCTAGATTAAAGCTTGAAATTGGGTGCTCTATTTCATAATAAGTACAACATACTGTAATCGTTGTACATAATCTGAAATTATTTCTGAATTACTATAGGTACCTACTAGGTATAGGTTGATTTAAAAACGTTATAAAAGCTACTCGTTCCGAAATAATGAACACTTTTAGCCCAGTATTTTCCAACGATGAAGGCTTGTCTTACTGGAATAATAATTTTAATGTTTGGTTTAAATTATGCAGAACCATCATCTATGCTCAATGAAATATGTAAGTACTTCTTATTAATAGCTTACTTATATTTTATTATGATAATAAAAAACCTACACGTTTGTCATTCAACAATTATCCTGGCACGCCAAAAATGTTTATAGATTACATCATTTTGTTTTGGAAAAGAGCTAATACTCTCACAGACAGCTTATAAATGTATATTATTATAGGTACCAAAGATTATTATTATACTAACAACATATACTACTAAAGATACTAACAAAACACAGTTAACACATTCACTGCGGCTGCGCTACATTACAACTTACTTCCAGTGCTGTACAAGCCAGATACTTCCCGTATCAAGAATGCCTGATATGCGTTACGACGTCTATTTTCCCGTACGTAGTCCTGACTTCAAACCTCCACAGAGACATGGAAAGTCCACATCTGTTTTTTTTTGTTGTACCAATCAATAGGTTACATCCTTGTGTATACACAGCTGCAGTCGCACAGGGTTCTAAGTAATATCTTAAAAGTTACAGATATTTTTGGAAATGGTTGATTTTACGGGAAAATACTTGTCGTGGCGCATACAACAGTCATCTTGCTAGGGATGGGGTGTAATAAGTAAAATATTTTTCATCTCACCCGCTCGGAAAAGCGACTTTTAATGCCCGAAATGCGGGCGGGAAATGCTATTATATTCCCTAGGCTGTCAAAGCATTTTCATTTTTCCCAAGGGAGACAAAGTAGTTTGAAAATCCATTTCCAAAGTCGAACTCGTATTACGTGTCATGCCAATGTCAAATGTCAAAGCTGAAGACTTCTTATTTTTTTAATAACACATACGGTCCGTAATGAAGTTCGACCTTAGAGTTCGTATAAATCGTTCGTAATTAATATTTCCATCGGTATTTCTAGATGTAGAACACGTTGGTATATTAAACTGTGAAAACTCATTTCTTGAAAACTTACTTCGGGGTGTGGACAACAGTTCAGACACCATTTCAAAATTTAGGGATGTTTCGAGCGCTGGTACTAGATTACTGACAGAAATGTTGTCCAGGGATAACGAATCAGGATCAGTCTTTTTATTCTTATTAATTATGTATTACTTCTTCTAATATACGATTTTCAATTCCTGTTGATGGACTTAAAAAAATTGAACTGGGTTTTTTGTACTAGATGGTTTAAGATTCGGTAAACTGGAACCAGTACTCTGCACAAAAATGTTTCTAGCCTCTTTACCTTCTGTCTTTACACCTTTCCCATAATAAGTTTTTTACGTAAACGTTTCATTGTTTATGTACAATCAACCTACTTAGGCGTGACGAATAAAACATTGCGTTCTGTAAAAACGTATTAACTGGGCACAGCACTACGACTAACTGAAGCTCCGCGCGCGCGCACGTTCAGTGCGGTACGGGGTTTAAGATACGGCCAAATAGTTCCCGTATCGCACTATTGTAAAATAATTACCTTACTGTGCGTTACGACAAAATAATTCCCGTACATTTTTATTCGTAAATTTCAATACACTTCAAGCAAGGACACCGGCAATATAGGCGTTTCTTTTTCACTTGTACGAATACTTGAAAAAATCACCCCCGCACGGAGTGCAAAACAAGGACAACTAGCTGCCGCACAGAGCAGAACTCAATTACAACCAAATACTTCCCGTAACGCAGTGAATGTGTTAAGAACCACCGCAAGGAAACTGGTTTTCAAATGAAAAAACCGCATTGAAATCGGTTCATCCGTTTGAAAGCTACGATAGCCACACACCATTTTTGCCTCGTGTTATAAGCATAGTGTTATAATATGTTTAGATATCAACGATAAACCTCTACTTAGTTTGTAATTCTTGCTGTTTTGTATCCGCCCACAGATTTTATATATCCGCCATTGTACAAAAATTCAAAATTCAAAATTTTGAATTTTTAGTACGGAACCCTTGGTGCGCGAGCGTTTTTATTTAAACCTCAATTTATTTAATAAAAAATAAATAACAGGTTAATTACTTTTGTATTAGTGTATGGAAGAGACTTGGACCTTGGGCCTTACTCCGCAGACGTGGAAATCGGAGAGTTACCGGACCGCTATCCGAATATCACTGGCAAGGACGTGGTAGCTGGGTATAGTGTTCGCAGGCTGCTAGAACAACTACGGGGGTCGATGCCTACTGGAATTTTTGATATTCCTTCCTTAGATCCGTATATAAATAACAAGCTGTCGCCAATTTCTATCAATGCACCTTTCCTGAGGTAATATTTTTGTAAATGCAAAAAAAGGTAGTTAACTGTAATGTACTGTACCTAAGTAATAATATTTTTTTGAAATGTTAGGTACGAGTAAGTTACAATTGACTCGAAATTGTGGACGAGTACATATTATCTACAGCATCTTGGACATACAATACAATTAGGCAGGCCCAATTTCGAGAAAGAGTTGAACCGCCGAATCCAATTCAACTGGGCAGCGTTCGGGAAACTCCGCGATGTCTTCTCGTCCAACATCTCTCAGGGTCAGGTCAGGGTCGCTCAGCGAGCGATGGAGAGAGCTTTCCTTTCTTTCTTTCTTTCTTCCTGGGACTTTTCCGCGATTGGCCGAAATCTTTTCGTCCGTTGCGCGTGCAGTCGCCGATGCGGGTCCTCGCCGGATCACTCCAGCCAGCCGAGCTCACTCCAGAATCCGAAGAGGCCTCCCAGGTCGCGCAGGATTTCTTGGAGTGTTGCTGAGGAGCCCAAGTAGGTCTCGCATTGATCCAACACTTCAGTGCACCGTAGTAGCACGTGTGCCGGTGTTTCGTCCTCCTTCATACATGCTCTGCATAGAGGGCTGTCCGTGATTCCTAGAGTGGAAAAATGTTTATTTAGTGGGCAGTGCCCGATGAAGAGAGCTATGCTCGGACTAGGTATTACCTATCTTTGCGTGACCTAATCAGAAATGAACCAAAGTGATGAAGTGACCAAAGTGACCAAAGTGACATTGCTCAACGTGACGCCAACTTGAAGTGGCAATTGGGGGCACATAGCTCGCAGGACCGATGGACGTTAAAGACCCAAGTGCAGCGTCGGCAGATCCCCCACCAGGTGGTTAGACGAATAAAGAAAGTCGCGGGGAGTCGGTTGCTGGCGCCAGGCGCCGCAAAATCGTGGTGTTTGTTGGTCATTTCAGGAGGCCTATGTTCAGCAGTGGACGACCATCGGCTGAAACGACGACGACGACGACGAGGTACAACTAAGCACGTGTAGTGTTACATCTATTTACGAAAAATTAATGTAATATTTCAGCGGAGAAATTGACGTTCGGCAAGTAATGGTAACTGGTCTGCAAGCTTTCAAAATTGACCTTATGGAAGTTCGGCTGGATACCGTGAGAGCCGATTTCGCCTTCTGTGTGCCTTTATTAAATGGAAGT
Source organism: Coenonympha glycerion (assembly GCA_963855885.1). NCBI lineage: Eukaryota > Metazoa > Arthropoda > Insecta > Lepidoptera > Nymphalidae > Coenonympha > Coenonympha glycerion. Next base: position 11,808,684 of record OY979630.1, on the reverse strand, counting down.
GGTAAATAATAAATCCCACCAAAAACATTCTGTAAAAAACTAGCCAAAGTCAAAATGGAGCTGCTTGTTTATCTCTAAAAAGTACTGAAATCTAGACAAAGTCGTGCCAAGTCTAAGGTTCCTTACTGCGATTTCTTTATTACTATAGTTAATGTTAATGTTGCGTGACTTGGCCGTTGAAGGGTACACAAGGGTTCAAACCAGGTGCTCCATGACACCATTGCACCAATCTGTCGCCAGAATTCATCGTCAATGAGTAGCGGTTCTTGGTCTTCAACGGCCAAGTCACACAACATTAACTATAATAATAAAGAAATCGCAGTAAGGAACCTTAGACTTGGCACGACTTTGTCTAGATTTCAGTACTTTTTAGAGATAAACAAGCAGCTCCATTTTGACTTTGGCTAGTTTTTTACAGAATGTTTTTGGTGGGATTTCACTTCTTTTTGTAGAAACTTCAAAATATTACAAAATATTTCTGTCCGTTTTTCTAGATACATTAACTGCATAAATAACTTTGTAATCTCATATAATTTATATGGAATTACAAAGTTATTAATGCAGTGATCACCAGGTACTCCATATCTTCGATTATCCTAGTTTTTATAGTTTTCCCTTTATGTGGCCATTAAACCCTAACTCTGTACCAAATTTCAGCTCTCTGAGTTTATGGGAAGTACTAGTTCTATTTTGATGATCATGAGTCAGTCAGTCAGTCAGTCAGTGTCGAAAATGCGAAACTTTGCTTTCGCATAACTTCGGAACTATATGACCTACAGACTTGAAATTTTGGGTTTTAAGTATGTGATTATAGCTTACTGGATAGCGAAAATTTCAGCGTTCTGGTCTTATCCAGAGGTTCTCAAATAGGAGCCCGAAAATGCGGCGAAATGGTTCCTGTAAAGATGGTACGGCAGTTTTGCTTCGCGCTTTGACTTTGGCGGGGGCACTGCCGTGCCCCCTGATAATATTTTTGAAGTTGCATACCATGACTGTGTATATGTACCTACCTAGTTATAACTTATAAATTATAATTAGTATTAATTAATATATTCATACCATCAGATCTGGATAAGGGATTTCGTATATAGGTAGAGTCTAGGTAATCTGAAGATTGGCATTATTTTTTCATTAAGTAAATTAGTGTTATTATTTTATACATTTTTTTATAAATTATATTTTATTATGATGTACTAATATTTCTGTATTTTTTAGTTTCTTTTCAAACAAATCTGGCATTAACGGGACTATTCCAATTTAATATTAATGGAAAATTAAGGTAAAGCACAATAATTTCTAATTGAAAATCAACTAATATTATTGAAAGTAGTTTATCGTTATACCTAAATATATGTCTAACTTATATTCAAAATAGTTTATTTTAGTATAAAGGTATAAATTACGCGTCACGCTGTTTGTCCGCCATTAACTCCAGATTTTAATGTCTGCACTGTGTGCAGTTTGATTTAACTGAAAAGATAGGATAGCATAAATCTCAATTTGTTTTTTATATCCCTAATGGCAAAACAACGTTTGGCAGAGCTTTTAATTTAATACATTTTTTATATATTTTTTTTTTATTACTATATATATAGCTGCTTGTGCTGATTCATTCACTCATTGATCACCTCTCCTGAACAATTTTGTATGAAAAAATTTTTTTTCAAGTATGGGTTCGTATAGAAGGTAAAAATTCATGAGGAGGAAAAATACGGAGAGAGCTGATGATTGAGGATTTCGGAGACGGATGAAGAGCACAGCCAAGGGTATTGGAGATAGGTGGGGGGTGCTCGACCAAATGTCATTTGAAACGTCATGCAATTGGCAGTGAGCTGAAAAAAAATTCAAAATGGCGGATTCAAAATGGCCGCCATTCGAATTTCGTCGATATCTCGCAAAGTATATAAGATGGAAGAACGGTTTTTTGACAAAAGCTGATCAGGACTCGAAGATCTACGTGATGAATAGAAAAAAAAATCCAATATGGCGGAATTTTTTTTTCCATAGAAAATGTATGGGGAATGTTGAAGAGACTATCAGTTGGTAATTATGCAAGGTTGTGATGCGGTTTTTCGGAGAGTTACTAGAGAAAAATATGGAGAGAGCTGATGATTGAGGATTTCGGAGACGGGTGAAGAGCACAGCCAGGGTATCGAAGATAGGTGGGGGGTGCTCGACATAATGTAACTCGAAACGACATCCAATTGGCAGTTAGCTGAAAAAAAATTCAAAATGGCGGATTCAAGATGGCCGCCATAAAAATTTCGTGTTATTCTATCTCGGAAAGTATAAAAGGTAAGAGAGTGGTTTCTTTGCAAGACGTGATAAGAATCCCAAGGTCTACGGGATGAATAAAAAAAACTAAATGTAGGAATTTATTTTTCCATGGAAAATTTACATGCTACAATAAGAAGGGAACTATCCAAGGCATTGACGCAGTTCTTCAGAGAACTGCCAGAGGAAAATATGAGAAGTGATGATGATCTAGGATTTGGATGATGGTTGAGGAGCACGGTCATGGTCTTAAAGATAGTTAAGGGCTGTTCGAGCAAAAAATAAGCTGAACCTCATCCGATGAGGTTCAGCGTATTTTTTGTTCGAACAGCCCTTAACTATCTTTAAAATCATGACAGTGCTCCTTGGTCATTTTTAAGCACACTGCCGATCGCATTCATGGCATTGGCGATGAAGATGACGGCGATACCTTTATCGCCGGGAAGACTGCACGCGGGCCACATGTGGCCCGCGCAACCACGCGCCCTACTAGTTATTATATATTTCCCTTGTCTATTATTATTAATTGCAGGATGAAACTTCAAAATGTCACAGTCGAAGGTGCAGTTGGAGGCAATGAGAATATTTCACCTGCTCAGAAATATTTCAACTTTACATCCTTGCAAGTCCATCTCCACGCCATGAACGTCGAGGTACCTATGTACTGCCATATTATACTAATATCCAGGTTATATGTCTATCCGTATTACCAATATTTTCAAATAGAATCTTTTCTGATTGTCAACAATTTTATGTGGGCTTTAGCTTTTAGTGTTTTAATTCCTTTTTTACATAAAATTATCTACGTTACAGGTTCGTCTGGATGGCCTAAATCTAGACCGAGATGTTGTGGACTCCTTGCAGTCTTTAGTGGATTCATTAGATTCAAGCTTCGCACTGGAGCCTGCTAAGAAGGTCGTCAATCTTTACGCTGCACAAGAGATTTTGAAGCAACTAAATAGAATCGTTCAAAATTTTTCTGTAGAGCAAATCAAATCATATTTACTCGCACGTTAAGAGAGGAAAAAAACTTTCGTAATAAGACGAATAATAAGATATCGGCTATAGCCGTCCTTACCTACTGATTACGCGTTACTTATTCTCCTATACTTACTCTAGAGAACCTACTTTTTAGCAGACTTTAAAAAAAGAGGAGGTTCTAAATTCGTCGGAATCTTTTTTTATTAGAAAAAAGCCAGCTATTTCAAGAGCGGCTCCGCTCACGTGGATTTTCACTAATCCCGTAGGAATCATGGATGTGTTCCGGATACTGTACTGTACCTACTTATCTTGCTAAAACAATCTACCTATAGCTGCTCGTAGCTATACATTATACTGTAGAAAATTAGGTTTCTTTAAATATGCCACGGGAACTAAATGATTTATCCGGGGAAAAAAGTTCACTATATTTTAATCCAGGCCATAAACTACTTATACCTACGTTCTGAATTCCAGTCAACGCGGTTCTGAAGTTGCGGCGTAATGAAGTAGGTACTAGGTACCTATATATGTACAAGCATATACCTATTATATGTATATACATGAAATATTGTAGTTTCCTAGAAATTTTGAGAACCAACCTAGGCCTGGTTTTTTCAACTCAACGTTAGGTTATATAGGTATACGTTCTTTATGATCAACCCGAACTTATAGTACCTACACAAACTTTCGCCTTTATAATATTAAGTAGTGTAATGATGTAACTTGACTTATCCTGAAATCTAAACAACTGTGGTTAATAGAAATTCACTTGTACGTATGTGTATCTATGTACCTAATATTTGAGATGAAAACATATTTAGGCCCATTTTATAACACAGAAAGTCGTGTGTCGTTTGCTTTGTGCTTATAAGTGCCAAAAAATATCAACCTGTCATAATATTATTATGTTTATTTGGTATTTTCCCTAATCACGTATGAATTAGCACTGATGTCAGCGATTAACTTCAGGAATTCCCCCGGTGAGACTGTTGCTAAGTGTTTGTTGACGTAGGGCACCACGTAGCTCCAAGCAGAATTTACGATTTTATCGTGATAGCTTTCTATGATATCCACGCCTTCTCTGTTCAGCACTTGGTTAATTGGCCATGAACTTTTTTCTAAATTGGCCTGTAAAGTAAAATATTATTTATTATATTAGAGTAAGGGATTCTAGACGTTGCTGATGACATACTCATAGCCATAATATTACGACGTATTTCGATTCGATTCACTAGTTTCGCAAATACACAGGGCATGTAGCAATCACATGTTATGATTAGCGCTAATATTAGAGCAGCATGCGCGCAAAAATCAAATTTTATTTAGTTTTTCGCAAATAATAGGCATCGCAAAAAATAAACATGATAGGCTAATAGCAAAGAGTTTTACAAGCATAACGTTAATGCATCTAATTTTTTTATTAAAAACTTCACTCAGATATTCCCATTCTCCTCATATTGGTTACCAAAAGTTATTTTATGCACTTTCCCAGATTTTGAGCTATCTAGAACTAATAAAAATACTGAAATAATAGAGTGTGACAGACGGACGGACGGACGGAGAAAGTCTCACCATAAGGGTTCCATTTTTACCATTTTGGTATCGAACCCTTATTAATGATGTTAGTAGATATAATTAGTCCACCCAACCCAACCTAACCTAACCCAACAATCTTAAATGGAACGAAATTCAAATAAAGGACGAGTAGGTACGACAGTTGTCTGCACGGAAGTCACGTGATCAAATTTGAATTTAATTCCTTTTGAGTTGATCACATGAATATGGCTATGGATAATGTTTTTATTTTAAGACTATTGCGTCGCGATTTAAATTGTTCTTTAGTATACTCACATCAACTTTATCAATTTTAAATTCCAAAACAAAATCGTCTATTTGCATTCTAGTATCACCAACATTAGCAAAATGAACACTTAGCGAAACATCCACATCACGGATTATGGCCCTGAAAAATAGTTACTGTTAACTAAAACTAAGTAGGTATACATTTCAAAATAATAACTGTCACTCCCACTTAAATAATACTATAAGACCCGGTTTCCACCAAAGCGGAGAGGAGCGTGTTTGAGTAACCAATCAGATTTCGTCATTTCGACATCGCTCCCCTTACTATTGATATTAAAAGATATTTATCCGCGTAGAGTAAAATTTGAAATGCAGTTTACTTACCAGAATTTCCCAGATCCACTGAGTGGATATAACATGTAGGCTCGTCCTTTAAGTTTGTAGCTTTCTGGGAAACCAAAAAGCATCATGTGCAAATAATGTAGTACATTTGCGATTCTTCCTGTAGCTAGTAGCCACACAATGTAAAGCTATTGTAAATAGATATACTACAAACCTGAACGAAGAGTCAATATGGGTACAAAAAGTTTCGCAGAAACGCGGATGTCATTAGAACTGTGCGTTACATTCAAATATTGCACACTAAAGTTTTGTAGGCCAGTCAGCGTCATGTTGTCAATTGAAAACGTGATCCTAAAAAAAATACAGAAATTAGCAGACATTAGCTAAAAATGTACTTACAGAGATTTTAATTTAAGAAGGCTCTCCGATGATTTTAAAATGTTAGTTTTTAATTTAAAAAAAATATGGAAAAAAAAGTTCCTAAGTAATTTTGAGAATGAGCCGGGAACGGAGCCGGGTTCCTTCAACTAAGTAGGTAACCGTTAACATTAAATATGGCGCTGATCTTGTCGAAAGATACGAGTATAAACTTAGGATCAGCATTTTAACAAGCCTTACAAAAAACAATTTACTAATTTCATATAACTCCGTTAGATACTGTTTTTCGAAGTTCGATATTACGTCATATACATAAGTTAAAACTTAAAAATGCTTTTGAAGGTTGAAATAAGTACTAGAAATATAAAACTACCGGAAATAAAAAATGTACTCACTTAATGCCTCTACCATCATAATAACTATCTATTCGCTTTATATCTATTTTCTTCAATGAAGGAAGTGGAAATAAATCAGTTTGTACAGCCCCTTCACGCCATTTGTTCAGAAGCAATAGTATTTGCTGCTCAACCTGATTCTTTGCTGTGTATAATAACAAACATGATGAATCAAATAAAATGGAGATCCAGTCGTAATAAAATTTTATTATAATATCGCAAGTAAGCAAGTAGATAAATGAATACTGCGTAACTTTGACTGGTGGTACCGTGGTAGGACCCTTCTTGCGAAGTTCGTCCGGGTAGGTACCGCCGCAGTGTCTGCCATGAAGCACTAATATTGCAGAGCACCCAGCCGCGATAGCTGAGGGACGCGGGTTCAAATCCAAGTGGGAGTGTAAAAAAATATACATATATACAAACTTTGTAGAAATAAAGTTATTGTGGGAAGTATGTGAACTATTATAATACAAATACCTATATAGTTAGTTAAAACTGTCAGTTTTAAACGAAATACTTAGATAAATGAAAATAAGATACGAAGAATAAAGAATTAACTTACGTATAACACCATCCGCACTGATAGCTGCTGCAAAAGCTAAAACAACGACAATAGAATTGAGAACTGCCATTCTAACTCTACAATTTGCATACAATCAAGAACACCTATTTCGAACGGTAAAGGTCTTTGTCTGAAAACCAAAGTGGAGCCTAAACGTGTATATAAAGGTGTTGTGTTTATTTACAGACGATTGTGATAGCTATATTTACAAAGCTTAAGGAATATCCATTTTGGAAATACTTATCACGAGCGTTTATTACGTGTTATCATAAGGTTGTAGAGCTCCGGTCTCTGTCGACCACATTTGCTGAGTTTGCTTTGTTTATGAAGGGATGATTAAAGATTTATGGGGCTCCATAAATTTCTGGTAAGGATAACAGGCGCGTTGAGTCATGACCCACTGAACTTAATATTCTATCAAGGTTAATTGTAGTTTTAATGACCTCTCTGGCGCAGGAGACGCGCGCGGGAAGTTTATGAGGTTTCAACGTGCCCGAGAAGAAGCTCACGACAAACTCAACTTCATTTTTGAATAGCCCGCGAAATTCAAATTTTATTTAGTTTTTCGCAAATATATAAACATTGTAGATTTATGGCAATGCATTTTGCGGGCCTACTTTTCATGCATTTACATGTTTTTAATAGAAACTTTACTTTGAATAGAAAGTTCCCACTAATCTCATATTGGTTCCCGAAAGATAATTTTTTGCAGTTTCCCAGATTTCGAGCTATCGGGAACCAATATGAAGTAAATGAGTATTGTTGAGCAGAGTTTTTATTAAAAACGTGTAGATGCATAAATTCTGTACCCGCAAAACACATTGCCATTAACCTTCGATGTATAATTAGCCCACTATGAGCAAAAAACTAAATAAAATTTGAATTTTCGCGCCCGGATGTTACCCATTGCCCTTAAATAAATTGACTCAAAGTGGTCATTTAAGGATATCGTTAAAAATAAAAGATAACCGCAGAACGATAAATAACGTATATTTACTAGTACGTGTATTTACTAGTAACTAAAAGAATAGCAGTATCATTTTCATATTATCTTTAATTTTAGGCTAGGATGACTAAATCGGGCGTCTCCCTAGTTTTCTTATCTCTGTGCTATCGTGCTTATCTTTTTTTACCTTTGGTCAGCCCTTGAGCAAATTCAGCAAATTGCTTTCTGTGGTCAAATGTCATTTGTCAGGTTGACATCTATCAACTATCAACGCCAAATCAACGCACGGTACCTACAAGATAATGTTCTGTGTTGAAGTTTCTGGTTTCTGTTTCAATCTGATTATAAATAGAAGTGAAAACTGGTGAAAATAACCTTTGATTGAGAAAATATCCGCACAACTCTTGGCTTGTATCATGTGCTTAACTAAGACTACTGACCTAAACTAAAAATAGTTAGGCTGAAGCAGTCATAAATTACTATGAAATATAAACTTTAATGTTGGAGCTTGAACCATGGCGAATCGTAGCAAATTTCAAGAAGTACAGCAGGAGCTCAGGAAGATATGCTCGTGGAGTTATCTAAAAGGCTTAGTATTGAATCCAGCCCAATTGCCTTTCGTCGCTTTCCTGATCATAGTGGCTGAATTGATTCTTAATATTCTTGTAGTGGAAAGAGTGCCTTACACTGAAATCGACTGGAGAGCTTACATGCAAGAGTGTGAAGGATTTCTAAATGGAACGCTGGATTACAGTAAACTTCGAGGGGATACAGGGCCCCTGGTGTATCCTGCAGGCTTTGTCTACATCTACTCAATATTCTATTTTCTTACCAATCGCGGCGAAAATATAAAAGTGGCTCAATATATATTTATTGTTATTTACTTGTTATTGCTTAGTTTAGTTCTACGGATATATGTTAAAACTAGGAAAGTTCCACCATATGTTCTAGTCATTACTATTTTAACTTCTTATAGAATACATTCTATTCACATATTACGGATGTTCAATGACCCGGTTGCTGTTTTATTCCTCTATGCATCATTGAACTTCTTCCTAGACTCTAAATGGTATTTAGGAAGTCTTTTTTACAGTTTGGCAGTTTCCATCAAAATGAATATTCTCTTGTATGCCCCAGCTTTATTTTTCTTTTATCTAATAAATCTTGGTCTGAAAGATACAATCAAACAACTCGCAACATGTGCTATTGTACAACTTTTACTTGGTCTCCCTTTTCTTATAGTTGCACCTATATCATACATTAAGGGTAGTTTTGACTTGGGGAGAGTGTTTAACCATACCTGGACAGTTAACTATAGGTTTTTAGACATAAAAACGTTTGAAAGTCAATATTTTCATTTTACATTATTGGGGATACACATAATGCTTTTGTTGATTTGCTTGCCGATGTGTATTAAATACTTCCAAAGCTATTGCCGTTTGAAGTATGTACAAAGACAAGTGCAACCACAAATAGATGCCAAGAATCTGGAGAACAAAAGAAAGAATAAATTGAAGAAGGACCTAAAAACTTCAGCGAATACAAAGACAAATGAAGAGGAAAAGCTTTCAAAGGATCAGGAAGATTTCTTGAAATCTTTTGAGGTTTTATTGCAAAAATCTTCCCAAAAAGGAGGGAAGAAACTGTCTAAACCTACTGCAGATGAGACTAATAGACAGCAGTACAGCATTAACTTCGATATTCTCTCACAGTTGTTTATATTGCCCATGTTCCTCATAAACTTCATTGGAATTGTTTGTGCGAGGAGTCTTCACTATCAGTTTTACTCATGGTATTTCCATACTTTGCCATATCTTCTCTGGTCAACAAACTATACTATAATTGTAAGATTTTTAATATTAGCCCTCATAGAACTTTGTTGGAATACATACCCTAGTACTGAAATAACGAGTATAATGTTGCATATCTGTCATATTAGTATATTGTATGGTGTTTTCCATAAAATGTCCAAAGAATTAAATGTAGCATCTAAAGTACAATAGTGTTAGGCAAATAAACTATCAAATGTTTTGAATTTTATAGGACTGTTTTATAAAAATAAATATTCACATACACAAACGTGCATTATTTTTATACTTGATTTTGTTATTAAGGTAGATGGGTAGTATTAGCCTGCGAATATTTTAATTTTATCTAGTTTTACACAAAAAGTAGGCCAGCAACACATCATAGGCTAATGAAAATGAGCATAGGCTAATGATATTATGTTCTGTGAGCATAACAATAATTATGCATTTACCATAATACTGTGTTAAAAATTTGCCCAAAAATTTTGGTTTCTGAAAGATTATTTTCTAGTATTCAAGATTTGGGAATCAATATTGATGAGTATTTTTCAAGTATGAGTATTTTTGAACAAAGTTTTTATATTAAAATCGTAGATCTATAAATGTTATGCTCCCAAAATTCAGAGCCTATGATGTATAATTAGCATACCCCTATTTATGAATCAATATTGATGAGTATTTTTCAAGTATGAGTATTTTTGAACAAAGTTTTTATATTAAAATCGTAGATCCATAAATGTTATGCTCCCAAAATTCAGAGCCTATGATGTATAATTAGCATACCCCTATTTATTCAATATACTCTATGTAGCATAGTGTTTGCGAAAAACAAAATAAAATTTGAATTTTCACAGGTGGTACACCCTAGATGGGTGTTACCCCACCTGTGAAAATTCAAATTTTTTAGGTTTTCCTTAGGGTATTTGACGCAATATCGTTTCAAAATCTTTCTTAATATATATGTTACAGTCATAGTGATTAAACAGCTATTATTAATAATGACTGGTTACTATGGATAATAGCCAAATTGACTAGACAATTTGATAAATTAATCACTTTATCTGGATATTATTCATAGGCGCTGGTCACAGTTGGCGAAAGTGATAATGCGGTCTATTTGGCTTGTAAAACCCCCCCGTTCTTCATCCCGCTGCCGCGTGGCGTGATCCGTAGCTGACTAAATTGTTGTTACGTTGATTCTTAAAATAATTAAAATTCTTAAAATACTAATTAAAGTAATAGTTTTCGTGAAATAATTTTTTTAAGTTTTAAAATTTTAAGGTTAATAATTTAGTTTTCCCTTACACTTTTCAAGGCTCGTTCGACGGAGCCCCGCTTCGCGGCGCTCCTATTTCTGGGTGGTTATTTTCGTCACCTAACCCAACCGAGTCGGGGTGCCCTCAAGTCCCGAGCTCGCTTCGCTCGCTCCTGGACCCTGTATTAATACTATTATTTCATTAAAATATTAGCAAACTGGCAAAGAAATACGTTAAATGTCGTCTGAAATAACCTAACAAATTATGATTTTTAATAATAATTTTTCTTATTACTTCTCGTTAATTTGAGTTATTTACGAAAGATAGTGACATTGTGAAGGGAATTACATAAAAACATTCATAAATAAGTTAGTAAACAGGTAAATAATCTTTATCCATACTTGTTTTATTACATTATCCAAGTCTTCGAAGATGGTATAAATAATAGCTGGTTAATGTGATTAATTCTATGTCAATTATCACTTTATCCAAATTGAGTTGATATTATTAATAATGGCCAGATGATATGTATAATATCCGGATTAATCGCTTTGGCTGTGACATATATAAATCTCGTGTCACAATGTTTGTCCTCAATGGACTCCTAAACCACTTAACCGATTATAATAAAATTCGCACACCATGTGCAGTTCGATCCAACTTGAGAGATAGGATAGTTTAAATCTCAATTCAACTATTTTTTAAATCCCCAAGGGCAAAACAACGTTTGCCAGGTCAGCTAGTAAATATATATAATTTTGAATAGTTTCAATTACCCACAATTATCATCTTCCATGGAATCAATTCTCAAATCAGTTTGGTAACCAAACTTCTTCGAAATGGCTCAACTGATTTTACAGCTTCGGTAATCTGAGAATATTATTTGCCCTATAATGGAAAAACAATGTTAGCCCAGTCCACTACTCTTTATAAAATAAAGTTCCAATTTTTAGACGCGCGCTTTTCTGTGAATATTGAGGTCTGTGAACAGGAATAAATGTTTGCCGGGTTAGTTAGTAATACAGTCGAACCTGTGTAAGTGAGAGCTGGGTAAAGTGGAACTATGAGAGTATTTGCCAGGTCGAGTCATTTTGCCATCCTACCTCTGAAATTCGGGTTAGTGTGAGAAACCTCTATGAGAGAAAAAGAGTTCTCGGCCTCTTGAGATCTCCAGGTTTGACTGTATAGAAACGGTTAGAGTAAATAAGAAAACTACAATAAAGCGTTTTGAGAAATATTTATTATGAACCTTATATTACATATAACTAATCAAAGGGAAATCTAGATACCTTAAAATTTAGAGATAGAGGCGCATAATACTTCCTCTGATATCACAATATTCCACTATAAATGGAAACCATCGCCTCTGCCCAGAATTCCCAACCATCAATTTAGCAGACTATTTTCATCATAATCTTACATATATTTTTTACCTATATAACAAGCCTGTAGAGAAAAGAACACTTTTTTCGATAGATCTTTCACGCTAAATAAATAAAGAATTCAAACAAATAAGAGAAACAAATGCAAATATTTTAGAAAAAAATGAGTGCAGTTATAGAATGTTTTTATACGAAAAGTAATTTAATACAACACAGTTCCCCTTTTTTCGTTCATATAATATATGCAACTCACAAACGTAAATACGTCAGCCTAAAATATGTTTACAACGGACCAATATCATATGACTGAACAATTTTAGCCGCCCATATATCAATTTCTAATTATAAACTAATCACTAAGTATGGATTTTAAAATTGGTATGTAGTATTATTATCTGCATACTTGTGCTGTCCAATACTTTCGGGCGTCATTTAATATTTTGTATAACTGCAATCGAATAAACTATTCAGTCAAAGAACCCGTCATATAATAATTACCTAGTGGTAGTTTTCAGTCATATTTCGTCATAGGAATACAGATCATACAACAGTACGAAACTAGTGCTAACAGTTTTCGACCTAGGTTATTTTATGGCGTTTTTATAATTATAAATACAGACGTACAGCATATAGTAAGACTAACACAGATAGAATACAACGGCAGTCTTTAGTGACTGAGCTTACTGCTAATTGAATTACATAGTCACTGCGTGAAATGCTCGTTTATACAAAGCCAAAGTTCTTAGTTTTGATGGCGAGTAACAGTTTATGCTTGAGCACGTGTCGCGAGGAGTAGAGCGGTATGTAGAGGCGCGAGATGCAGGTGTTGGCGGTGGGCAGGTGCGCGTCGTCCGCCGGCCGAATGGTCACCGACGGCATCGGCTGGAAGCCCTCCTCGGACGCCGGCAGCGCGGGCGAGCCCGTCCAGAAGTATACCTGCAGTAACGCATCCACTATTTACTCCTCAAATAAACAAGGACAGTTTCTATGAACCATGTTATTTATTCTAACTAGCGGTCTGAAAAGCACATCGAAAATTCTGCAATCAATTTTACAAATAACGGTATGTATGGAATGATGTAACATTAGTCTCTAGAATTTGGGCTATCCGTAATGTAACCGTATCGTTATGAAAGTAACAGTACTATTAATTTTCAGACGCAGTAAATTTAGAGACTCAATCCTCTCCTCTCCTTTTATCCTCATGCTTTCCTCTCGAAGCCACCAATAAAGGCCAAGAAAATTAAACAAAAGAACTGTCGAGATTTTGCAATGCGAAATGTCGCACTTGTGCATTTAAGAACTGCCAAATTGGTTCAGAAGTGAGTAGATGTGGTATGTTGTGGTAACAAGTACATATAAAAACTTTCATTTTCATAATATTACTGTACATGATCTTTGATAAACAAACAATTCGAACTTATTCTAATGGATAATGTGATACATTTATACTCAGAACGGTCGAAGAAATACAAAAACATTTGTCACTTACCAAGTCTTGCCTTTCCAAATGCGTCATCTTGTCTACAATGGCCCAGAGCCAGCGCTTGAATCTCGCCAGTCGCTCCGAAGGCTCGCCGCTCTCGTCGTTGAAGCTCGTGTACGACACCAGGGCGGCCACGTTGATGTCTCCCACGCCGTTCAGCAGCAGCCGCAAGTCTTCAGCCGTCAGACCCTCCAACGCGGATTCCGGTAGCACGTCCAGGACGCCGACACGCATTGCCTGAGGAACATTATATTGTAAATGTTAATGAAAATAGGTCTAGCTTTACTAATAATTTATAAATGTGGCGCGTGACTGGCCAATAATAAAAAAATTACAGTCTAATTACAGTTGGTCCGAGAGTACCTCCGGGTGAACTAGTAAGACTATAAATACCTCCAAGGCCTTCTCCTGCGACAGCAGCATGCGGTGCTGCGCGTACTTGCGCACGTAGTCGTACACGTTGAGCGCCGTCACCTCGACCTCGCGCCCGCCCGGCACCAGCTCCACGCAGCCGCCGCCTTCCTCTTCGCACATTTCCAAACTGAAAGTTCAAAATAATTAATTCAATACCAAAATTTTGAAAGAACCTTAGAGGAGAAGAAAGTTTGTTCAACTGTGTTTCTCGATGTAGCACAAGCCTTTGACAAAGTCTGGCATGAAGGTCTTGTATATAAACTAAAAGTTCTATTACCACCGCCTTACGCGAGTATATTAGAATCATATCTATCAAATAGAGCATTCAGGGTACGACATGACAATGTTTACTATGAACTTAAGGAGATCAAAGCTGGAGTGCCACAAGGAAGTGTCCTGGGACCTATCTTATACCTCCTGTATACCTGTGATCTTCCAGAACTAGAACATAACACTATCACTATTGCTACCTTTGGACGAAAAAATGGAGAATAAAATTAAATGAGTCTATACATATAGATTTTATTAATAAGAAGGTAGAATATCATCTTATTTATATTGACAAACAAAAGGTACCCTATGCTAACACGGCAAGCTACACTGGAAAGCTCATGTCAAGAAGAAAAGAGCAGAGTTAGAGCTAAGGTACAAAAACATGTACTGGCTTATTGGAAAAACATCGTCGTTGTCAACGGAAAACAAGTTGCTACTGTATAAACAAGTCCTAATGCCAGTGTGGACTTATGGTATTCAGCTTTGGGGTTGTACCAAAAAAGGCAACATCCAGATAATTCAACGATTCCAAAACAAAGTACCCAGGGGCATCGTTAATGCACCCAGTAGCCCTATTCTGTAACTCGGTGCCTATCAAAGAATGATAGCCACTAGCAAGTGTTTATCATCCATTGAAGTTTTGCTAAGGAAATGTTATTTTTATTTCATAGCAAACTTTCAATGGATAAAAAACATATGCCAGTGGCTATCATTCTTTGATAGGCACCGAGATACAGAATACGGGTACTGGTATGTTAGAAATGTTAGAAACGAAGACATTCACCGAGATCTTCGAATGGACTTCGTAGATATCATCATCCAAAAATACGCCGCAGCACATGAACATCGGCTGCATCATCAAGTGAACATGGAGGCAATCCAGCTCCTCGACACTACGGACCTTATAAGAAGACTCAAAAGGACTAAGCCTTTTGAGTTAGTGTAAGTGTGCGTGAAAGTGAAGTGCTGTGCTTAGTGCTAGTGCTAGTGCATCATCAAGGTCACAAGAACAAAGTGCCTTCAATACTGCAATAGAGACTAAGATAAGTCAATGGACAGATTCTTAGATATAGGTTTTAATATTAGTTTAAGTTAAAATTAAGTTACTAATTAGCTTTTAGGCTAGATCGTAGCGAAACTAAAGTACCATTAAGGGATTTTCGTGAAAAAAAAAATACCAAAATGAAAACTAAATCCAGAATATTTTTCTGGGTGGGCACTGGGGCCGTGCTATCATCTCTTAAAGCAATAATGTTGCAGTATTGTTGAAAATATCAAAACAGTACTGTACCATTGCTGCTTAGATTAGAAGCCCTATACCTACATTGTTCACTAAGCTATTTTTGTACAAATCACAAAAATATTTATTATTTTTTTACGACCGTCTAATCACCCCTAAATATGGAATCGATAGCGTCGGTGTAATTTTGCTATGCATTCAGTTCATACTGAAGGCATGTCAAAACGGCAGGGCGTACCACGGCGATGCCATATCTGGTCCAACAAGCCAATTATTTAAAAATCTACGAACACAGTTTAAAATGAATTGAGGTTTTCTTTCAGTGAAATGCTCTATAGACAATATTTAAGGTACTTCCCCTCCATGTGGCATTGCCCTGTGTAACGTAAAAATATGTTATATGATTTACCTAAAGTTGAGATCAAGGGCGACAAATAGTGAATGTGAATCTCCGGTCTCCGCGTCCACGACGAGCTGCCGCAGGCTCTCGTACACCACGGGGTCGAAGAAGGCCAGGTCGTGGAAGCGCACCGGCCGCCCCAGGATGTACTTGAGCACGTGCCGGTTCAGGAACATTGGACATAATTCGTTTTGTAGTAGACACAGCCCGATGATTCTGTGAACAATAAACATCGCTGTTTTGTAGTTATCTTCTTTTTCATCGATGATGCATGAGGCTTTTCTCAAAGAGTAGAACTATTTAAACGCGTCAAATTGGCTAAGTTTGGAAATTTTGCACAGCACCACTGGTACAAAACAAGAATATATTAAAAGTAAATAGTATGAAGAGCATCTAGGCGACTAGAAACTCAAAATAATGTTAAACAGCGTTTCTATATAACAAATAGTCACGCTAATTTTGTAGACGGAGCCAGTCCATATTGTTTCCTAGGTCTGTGGGAAAATCATACAAACACATCAACACTCACCGGCCCACGTTTCGGAAGGCGTTAATCCGCTCGGGCGTGGCGCGGCCCTGCCGCGGCGAGTAGTAGCCGCGCTTGCCGGGCGAGTAGAAGAGCGGCGCGGCGTCGTCGGGCGCGGCGCTGGACGAACCCGCCCCCGACGCGCTGCCCGCGCCGCCCGCCGCACCGCCGCCGCGCTCTGACAGCGAGAACACGTCTAGATCTGAGAAAACACGACAATATTTTACTCGAGCGTCTGGAGTTTGTAGATGAAACCTTCTCTCACATCCGCGCCCTTTTATCGTCTTGTAGTGCAGTAAACTGTGCCGCTCGTGACATCCCACACTCATAGGCAAACTACGCGCCGGCGTCATAATGAGTTCTTACACTCACGTACTTTGGTAGCTGTATAACGACTGACTCCTTCCACCCCTCTTCAGGTCGTCCCCGCGGATCCTAAGTAGTCCCGAGGTAACTGATCGGGGCGATAGCCCCTTCCAGTGGCTTTAGCACCGCCTGCACTAAAGAACAATGGTCCTCATATCTGGCCCATGGTGTGGGGAGATTCCGCCGCGCTGCGGTCGATCACTTCTTCCACGATATCGGGACGGGCTCAAGTTAGCACTGTTGTCTTACCTCTTTTATAATGCCACATTGCAGTGTGAGTAAGTTCAAGTTACCTAATATCGCTTCGGAGGGGTGCATGACGATGAGATCCATGGCCTCGCGCACCTTCTGGCGCAGCGCGTCCTCGCTGGCCAGCAGCACCAGCAGCTGCGCCGGCGTCAGCTCCAGCAGCATGCCCGTGATCTTGCCCGCGAACGTCGGGTGCAGGGAGTGCACCTGCCGAGTATCACACGTGTCGTTGAGTTATGCAGACCATATTATGTCGCATGAAAGGTACAATTGGATTTTACACTACATTTGACTTTGAAAAATTTTTATTACTTTACATAAAAGAAGGAAAAAAAATAATTACAAAAAAAATTAAAATCTATCCAAAAGATTAACAAAGTTACGGGCAATTTATTTTGAAGCGAGAGGGTTTCCTATCCCTTTCTTGCAAAGCGAAAATTTTAAAAGGCAAATAAAGGCAAACTCTAAAAAATAAAGAGAAGGGAAATACAGATATAGATGTACAAACCTTAGGATACAAACGTTCACCAAGTTGTGCTTGATGTAAGGTGAGATGCTCGTTGTGCCCGCCGGGTCTGTCGCCACTGTAGCCCGCACCTTCAGTGCCGGGGGCAGCCTGCACACAGTACGTTTAATGTTAATCTACAATTCACTTTCGTATTCATACCACGAGCGAAACGTACCACACACTACAGCAGAGCTCAGCTAGGCATAACTAGCTTTAAATGTCTGTAATCAGGCCAACAATATGCAAAGGAAATGCAGTATACATTATTTCCGCTCTGATAATCAAACTGCAAATAGAAACACCAACAATCTTTTTTAATCTAGTGCGCTTTGGTTTTCATAGAATACATATAAATTGGCTGCTATTATGACCTTTATTGAGTATTGTCAAGCCAATGGTAAATTATGATTTTGGTTCTGTGGTCTGTTCATAATTATAACTCCTCTACCCAGAGCCTGAGCAGAAACACAGCAGTAACTTCAAATTGGTCTTCTTTTCAACATACGAGTACTTCAAAAAAGGAAGAAGTACTCGTATGTTGAAAAGAAGTAAGAAGTTGAAGATTGGAAGAGCCGATTTGTTTCTTTATTCGTCCTCCCCTGTCCCATTTCAATTAGGTCAAATTCTAACATTAGCATCCATGAGAAAACGTCTTGAGAACGTCCATTAGAGAATGTCTTAAATTAACGAATCAAACCAACTGATTTTGACGATTATTTTTTATTGGAAAGGAGGATGTACATCAAGTGTAATTTGAATGAGTTTGACGTGAGCTTTTGTTGATAAATTTCAACAACTATTGTTTAAGTTATCAATGGACGGAAAACGCTGCAATACCTGTGGCGAGTAGGGCCGGGCGTCGACGCTGAGCACCCTCCGCGGTTCGCGCACGGCGGGCGGGCGCGGCGCCGGGCGGCCGGGTGCTCGTCTGGCGTTGTCTTTCGCGCGAGCTCTGCCCGCCCCGCTCCTGTACATTAGGATTAACCTGTTCCTAATTATAATAACTGGTGGTTCCCTCACAACCTACCCGGGACAAATAGGCTTTGATACCCCCCCCCAGCTTATCTAATTTAAAGCTGAATAAATATGTTGGCCCCCAACTGCTCCAAAAAAGGAGTATGTATAAATGTATGTGATGTTTCTTTATTCCACTATAACTTCTGAATGGCTTAACTGATTTCGACATATGGGGTATCGTTAGAAAGCTCAGATCTTTCCGAGTAACATAGGCTATATTTTTTTGGAAAAGGCCGTTAAACCACAGGCCGTCGTGTTTTTTAATTTTTTTAAATTATTTACTTGTATAAACATTCACCAGCTAGGCGATTGTCTAAGAAAAACATATTAATCGCTATCACATAATCAATATCTGCCACTTGATTTATTGGCTGGAAAAAAATAATGATTTGCCAATCAGCGGTCAGAATTTATTTACGATAACAACAGCGATGAAAACGTTTTTACACATTTACCCCCGACTTTAGGCCTTTGGTGAATTTGGAGTAATTATGTTCAATAATTCAGAATAAATAAATCAATGAATTCATTCAGGCAGGAGGTTTGTCGTGCAACATACCTGGTGCCACTGTTGCCGCTGGCGCCGCTGGCGGCCGCGCCCGACGACCCCGAGGTGCCGTTGGCCGCGCTGTTGTTGCTCCCGCTACTGGTTGTTGTTTCTAGCGGCGGCAGTTTCTCATTTGCTAGCAGCGCCTGGGAGAAACAATCTCATTGTTTACTCGGAATAACCCTTATTGGAATGGGGAGAAAAGGCTGATTTACATAAGGACATTTAAAGGTTGGGGGTGTCTGCGAACGTATGTTGGGGGTGTCACCACCACTGATATGTATCTCAGGATTCATGATTCCATACGTTTGACAGTTCATTTTTTGTGCCGATTTGAAGCACCTCCCCCGGGCGTCCACGGTACTTAATTGACATTTGTTGAAAGTGGGCCGTCGTTTTGAATGTCATTTGACTTTAGTTCATGTTATGTTAATGTCTTCATTTTCACGTTGACAGTCAGCTATCCAGATGTTTGCGCTTTATGCTAGCACTCTCCGGTTTACGCTAGACCGTATCGCGTCGATCGGCTATCACTGCACGCCCCTCTCCCGCGAGCGGTTTGCGACCGAGCGCCCGCGCGCGCCCCGGCGGCGTTCGCTCGCCCAGTCCGGTGCAAAATCCCGACGGAGTCGGTCGGTGTGTGTGCCGCGTTCGCCCGCGTAAAGTCGCCCGCCACGCCGCATCTCGCCGTCTTATTATTTATGCGGAGCTATTTATCGCGTACCATTTTGTGCCGCGTCGCCCGCGTGTTGTTTGCCGGCCACGCCGCCACTTGCTGTACGCAGTTCGATGCTAAATCCCGACGGAGTCGATTGACTGTGCGTGCCGCGTTCGCCCGCGTGAAGTCGCCCGCCACGCCGCATCTCGCCTTCTTACGAGCCCGATTTCTTGTGCTACTTCGTTTGCTGTGTTGTCCGCCGCGTCATTCTAACGCCGCGGGCCCATTTGGCTATCCGGAATACTGTTTTTTGTGCTCCCGAGCCACCTGGAAATCACGCCGCCGTGGACTCGCTTCGCTACCCGCGAATTCGTACCGCCGCCGCGAAAGATCCCTCAAGGAGGGCGAGTGTGTTCCTATTTGCATTTAACACAGCAGGCACCACACACCACATTTCATCCTACACGAACACACTCCCCGGATTCCACGTGCTGGCTGTCTCCATGCGCCGGTAAGTACCTAGTAGTAAGTCACTCTGTGCCGCGGGATTAAACCCAGTGCAAAACGCCTAATAAAATTTTTTGGCGGGCCTTTTTCGACCCGCCACCGCCGCTGCCTGTGAGAATCCGCTGGACTGCTCTGATGGGCCCGGCAGTTGCCCGCTGATTCATCGTGCACAGGCGCGGTGCGTAATCATTTTTGGTAGCAGAGCGTGGTTTGTCTACACCTCGCTTTGCGTTTTGCGCTGGTTTTGCCCGCCGCGCCGTTCATTTTCTGCGCCGCTGGCATAAATCCCGCTTTCCGCCACGCGCCGCGTCGTTCGCCGCGCTGTTAGCGGAAATTCCGCAATCGCCGCCAGTTCCGCTGCGTTAACGCCGCGTTTCGGCCGCGTTCCGCTTATTATAATTATAAGTTTAATCTTTATTTTAAGTTTTGCTTGCGTGCCGGTACCGCCCGCTCGCCGTAATTTAACACGCGTATCTACTACGGTCGCGCCGCTTTGTTCATTGCGACTACGGTACGACCACGACCGCGATACGACTTGTTTACTATTGCTTTAATTTTATTATTGCTTGCACTCGCGCCGCCCGCCGACTTGCCGGCCGCCTTTTCAATTTATTGTTGCTTTATTTTTGCTTTTGTTTACATTTAATTTGTTAGAATGTCCGCGAACATAAAAAAGCTAGCTGTACAGATACAGTCTGAGCTTCGCTGGGCGACGTCCGCCGCGGGTTTGATAGGCCGCGAAGATAGATCCGCCGCCCTATTACACCGAGCGGACCAGGTGCGGACTCGGCAGGCCTCTGTGGAGCAGGCCTTTCAAGACCTGCTCACCCTCGGTCCCGAACAGGAGGTACTGAGGACGGCTCAGGCCGATTACGACCAGTTCTTCGAACTGATGGACTCGGTGGTGGAGACCGCCCATGGGATCCGGACCGCCGCTGATGAAAGGCGTCGAAGTGGCGCTTTTAGGGACTCCCCCAGCCGACTGCCCACACAGCCGGCATTACTCGGGAAACTGCCCACGATCGAGCTGCCCAAATTCGGTGGGCAGCTTCAAGAGTGGATGGGCTTCCTGGCGTTATTTGACAGTCTGGTCCACGCCAGGAAGGACCTGTCCCCCACCCAGAAGCTGACATACTTACTGTCTTCGCTACAGGGCGAGGCCCTGGATTTGGTGCGGCACCTCGACCTCTCGGAGGAGAGCTACACCACGGCCCGGGAATTGCTGGCCAGGCGCTACGAAAATGTGCGCCGGTTGGCCGACGCACATGTAGCCCAGCTACTCGCCTTGCCCGCCGTCACCGGGGTGGCCGGCCTCAGAGAGGCCTTGCTAAACCCCTGCATTGTGGCCACCAACGCTCTCCGTCGATTGGATCTCCCCGTCGACCAGTGGTCCTTCTTGTTGTTGCACATAGTGCTCTCCCGCCTGCCGTCGGAGCTTAAGCTCCGCTTCGAGCAGCGCTTCGCAGGGGACGGTGCAACCTACCTGCCCCCTTTCTCCGACCTCCTGAAGTTTCTGGAGCAGGAGTGCCTCCAGGCCGATAACTCCGGAGTTACCGGCCCTCGAGTGGCCCCTGGGAGGTCCGAGCATGTCCGAGGGGGTGGGGCAAGGACTGGCCCTTCGGCGGGGACCGGCCCCAACCGGCGAGGCCGTGGAGCCGACGCCAGAGAGGGTCGCCGGGTGTCACAGTACAGCGGGGCTGTGGCCACGAAGCCCCCCCTGTGCCTATTGTCGGCACCCCGGCCACCAGGTCTCCTCGTGTCCGCACTTCCTGGCCAAACCGGTTGCGGCCCGGAGAGATTACGTGGCGACACGCCAGTGGTGCTTCTCGTGTCTGGGCCAGCATCTCGTAAGAGACTGCCCGCGCCAGCGGCCCTGCCCACATTGCGGCGGTGCCCATTCGGCCATCTTGTGCGCTAACCGGAGTGGTTCCGGTCGCCGGGACGTTGGGTCGCGCACCCCCCCATGGGCGGGGGCGCTCGATCGCGCACCCCCCCATGGGCGGGGGCGCTAGTCCTGGCCACCCGGCCAGTCCCGTTAGGCGTTCTCCGGTGGACCACCAACCTCCTAGTGGAGGTAGGGGTTCCGCCCCCCGGAGGAGGGCTTCACCCCCCCAGGGGGGGGTCACACCCCCCCGGGGGAGGGTCACACCCCCCTCGCATTCTCATGACGGGGGTCTGACGGCCGCTCAAATGAGCGTCGAACCGTCTAGGTTTTTGCCTCCCCTCCATGTGTGGACGCAACTGGAGCGCCATCCACCCGTGCTAGGTCGAGGCGCTCCCTACCACGCCCCGGATGCTAGCCGCATGGTGCGACCCCGGGTTGGTTATGCCGGATGGTCCCCACGTTGGGTACCCTCCCCCTCTCTAGCAGCGCCCCAGCCGGAGTACCCCCGTCAGTGGGCTCCCGCTGGTGAAGGCACGTCGCGCTAGGTGTCCGCCACCCTAGCTGCCACCGAGCCACCTCCCCTGAGACTTTGGATCTACAGCAGTCAGTATGCCAGACCATACTTTTGTCGACTGCCTCAGGGAGGTTAGGGTCTCAGGCTACAGGAGTGGCTCTCCCTTGTGGCCTCACTTCCGAATGTTAATCGGATTTCGATGCCTCGTTGCTTCCTACCGCCCGGAAGGTGCCACGCCAGTCTCCACGGCTTTTGTGATGCGTCCGAAAAAGGGTACGCAGCCGTGGTCTATTTGCGGACTGTCAGTGACACCGGCGAGGTCGCAACCCACCTTGTCTTGGCGAAAAGTAAAGTGGCCCCAATTCGGTCACGCTTGACGATACCCAAATTGGAGTTGTCTGGAGCCGCTCTTTTGGTGCGCCTTCTCAACCATGTGCGTACGTCCCTCCTATCGATTGTTGACCTGACGGACGTGTACGCCTGGTCGGACAGCGAAATTGTCCTTTGTTGGTTGCGAGCCGCTCCCCACAACTTGGAAGTCTTTGTTGCCAACCGGGTTTCCCAAATCCAGAATTCGGAAACCCCGTTGACCTGGAGACATGTGCCAGGGGACCTGAACCCTGCAGATTGTGCTTCCCGCGGATGTGAAGCTTCCGACCTTGTCAACCACTCTCTTTGGTGGGGCCCTGACTGGCTGACTCGGAATGAGTCCGCCTGGCCTCAGAGTAGGTTCTCCGAGCCCGATGTGTTACCTGGCTTGCGAGTCGGAGTTGTGGAAGATAAGCCAGCCAATTCGCTGAGCTATCTTCAGGAACGCTACAGTTCCCTTGATAAATTGATTGGGGTGACGGCTTGGATTCAGCGCTTCACCCACAACGCTCGGAACCCACGCGACAAAATGTCGAACCCGGTTTTGTCGCCCCTGGAGAGACAGGAGGCCCGGACCTTTTGGATACGTTTGGTTCAACTGGAGCATTTTGAGTCCGCTATTGAGACACTGAAGCGAGGTTTACCTTTGAAAGGCTCGCTTGCCCGCTTAAACCTCTTCCTGGATGACGCCGGATTGATACGCGTCGGTGGACGCCTCCGGAATTCTGATTTACCCTATGGGGCACGTCATCCCTTGTTGCTTCCGAACAATAGCGCTTTTGTAAAATTGTTGGTGACGCATTACCACGTCAAAAATGCCCACGCTGGCTGCAACGCCCTTTCGGCCATATTGCAGCGCGAATTTTGGATTTTATCGGGACGACGCTCCATCCGAAGCGTCATTTTTAAGTGCATTCCGTGCTACCGCCTGAAGGCCAGCACCATGCAGCCCATTATGGGGGACCTCCCCACCGACCGTGTCGTGGCCTCGCGCCCTTTTTCGGCGGTCGGGACGGATTTTGCGGGGCCGTTCTTCGTCAAGAGCTCTAGCCTCCGCAATGCTCGTTCCCTCAAGGCCTACCTTTGCGTTTTTGTTTGCCTGGCTACCAAGGCCGTACACTTAGAACTGGTGAGTGCCCTCAGCACCGAAGCCTTTGTAGCCACGCTAGGCCGCTTCGTTTCACGCCGAGGTTATCCGCACCTGATCCGATCGGATTGTGGGACCAACTATAAAGGTGCCGATAGACATTTGAAGGAAGTCGTCCAATTTTTGAATGAAAATAAGATAGGCCTCGGCACGGCAATGTCCAAGATGGGGATAACTTGGACCTTTGACCCGCCAGCTTGTCCCCACTGGGGCGGGATCTTTGAAGCCGTCGTCAAGGTCTCAAAGACGCATCTCCGACGCGTGATAGGTGAAACCATTTTGACTTTTGAAGAGCTCGCTACCGTGTTTTGTAAGATTGAGGCTGTCCTCAATTCTCGGCCACTCTGCCCCTTATCGTCCGATCCCAATGACCTGGAAGTTTTAACCCCCGGTCATTTCCTAATTGGTGAACCCCTTAACGCCCTGCCCGAGTACCCCTTCAGGGACGTGAAGGTCTCACGGTTGTCTCGTTTCGAATTGCTACAGCAGATGACCCAAAATTTCTGGCATCGTTGGAATTTAGAATATTTGCATCTTTTGCAGCAGCGCGTTAAGTGGTCCGACAAGACCGACCCACCTAAGGTTGGTGATCTTGTCCTAGTTAAGGAGTCTAATTTGTTGCCTTTGTGCTGGCGTCGTGGACGCATTCTTAAATTGATATATGGATCCGATGGGGTTCCCAGAGTTGCCGAGGTAATGGTCGGAGATTCGGTTTTGCAGCGAGCCGTCTCTTCCTTATCCCGCTTGCCCATTGGTTAGTGGACCCCAAATCCTTGGGTCCACTGGCGGGGGTGTTTGCGCTTTATGCTAGCACTCTCCGGTTTACGCTAGACCGTATCGCGTCGATCGGCTATCACTGCACGCCCCTCTCCCGCGAGCGGTTTGCGACCGAGCGCCCGCGCGCGCCCCGGCGGCGTTCGCTCGCCCAGTCCGGTGCAAAATCCCGACGGAGTCGGTCGGTGTGTGTGCCGCGTTCGCCCGCGTAAAGTCGCCCGCCACGCCGCATCTCGCCGTCTTATTATTTATGCGGAGCTATTTATCGCGTACCATTTTGTGCCGCGTCGCCCGCGTGTTGTTTGCCGGCCACGCCGCCACTTGCTGTACGCAGTTCGATGCTAAATCCCGACGGAGTCGATTGACTGTGCGTGCCGCGTTCGCCCGCGTGAAGTCGCCCGCCACGCCGCATCTCGCCTTCTTACGAGCCCGATTTCTTGTGCTACTTCGTTTGCTGTGTTGTCCGCCGCGTCATTCTAACGCCGCGGGCCCATTTGGCTATCCGGAATACTGTTTTTTGTGCTCCCGAGCCACCTGGAAATCACGCCGCCGTGGACTCGCTTCGCTACCCGCGAATTCGTACCGCCGCCGCGAAAGATCCCTCAAGGAGGGCGAGTGTGTTCCTATTTGCATTTAACACAGCAGGCACCACACACCACATTTCATCCTACACGAACACACTCCCCGGATTCCACGTGCTGGCTGTCTCCATGCGCCGGTAAGTACCTAGTAGTAAGTCACTCTGTGCCGCGGGATTAAACCCAGTGCAAAACGCCTAATAAAATTTTTTGGCGGGCCTTTTTCGACCCGCCACCGCCGCTGCCTGTGAGAATCCGCTGGACTGCTCTGATGGGCCCGGCAGTTGCCCGCTGATTCATCGTGCACAGGCGCGGTGCGTAATCACCAGAGTATATTCTAAATACTCTATGGAGATCAGTAGTCACCACCGACAGGCTCACCTCGGCGACGCTGGTGTAGAAGGAGCGCGCCACGCCGCTGCCCTCGCCGGGCTCGTCGCGGAAGGTCACCTCCCTGTTGACGGCGAGCGGCGGCTGAGCGCTGTGCGCGCGCCGGTTCTGTCCTGCGAACGCGCTGTTTAGCTCTGCGAACGTACGTTGGGGGTGTCACCACCGACAGGCTCACCTCGGCGACGCTGGTGTAGAAGGAGCGCGCCACGCCGCTGCCCTCGCCGGGCTCGTCGCGGAAGGTCACCTTCACCCTGTTGACGGCGAGCGGCGGCTGAGCGCTGTGCGCGCGCCGGTTCTGTCCTGCGAACGCGCTGTTTAGCTCTGCGAACGTTTGTTGGGGGTGTCACCACCGACAGGCTCACCTCGGCGACGCTGGTGTAGAAGGAGCGCGCCACGCCGCTGCCCTCGCCGGGCTCGTCGCGGAAGGTCACCTTCACCCTGTTGACGGCGAGCGGCGGCTGAGCGCTGTGCGCGCGCCGGTTCTGTCCTGCGAACGCGCTGTTTAGCTCTGCGAACGTTTGTTGGAGCAGTTTCGCACGATCGCGTTCCATCTGAGAGAAAAACAAACAGAAACATTAAATATAGGTATAGACAGCGTGGGTTCAGTAATTTTTTTAATGGCATCTGATCAGTCATGCGCTGTACATCTCAAGCCCAGTGCAAGCCTGTGCTGGACAATGTTTTATTCTCGCAATGTTGTGCTCACCAAGGGTGGCAGTACCATCAGTGCGAAATTACAGGGCATAATAGGACTTTAGAACTGATTTGTTATGCCGTATCAATTAACATCTTGCTTGTCATCCGCCATTCTTTCTTATAAAATAAAATGTTCATATTTTCAATTTCTGCCTAAATCCATTACAGTTTACCAATGTGAAAGATACCTCATATCCAGGATGCTACCTTATTTCCCGTCAAATTCGGTTTAGCAGTTTAACCGATATTAACAGATGTTTCCACAGAAAACAATACCTTGTGCAATGTCAAATCCCTCTGTTGAGAATTCCTCAGCTTCTCCATGTCGCGTCGGAACTTGACCTCCTTGACGGGGAAGCCCCCGAGCTCAGCGACCACGGAGCCGGGCTCCAGGCCCACGTCCTCGGTGAACACCCGCCCGAACAGGTCCAGCGACAGCCGCCACCGCCCCAGCAGCAGGTCGTGTGACACCGACGCGCCGAGCGACGGGCACGCGCGCCTGGTAACCACAGACAATAACTAAAGGGGTCTGTTCCACCCACAGATCTAGGAAACAATATGGATGAGCCCCGTCTAGAAAATAAGCGTGACTATTTTTAATCTGTAAAGTGGCGCATAAGATGTCATCACCTAGGGAAGTAAACTCAGTACACGAACATTGGACAGCAAATTTTGGCGCTCGACATGGCGCCGCATGTCACGCAAAGCTAGGCTAGAATGAATGAATGGGGCGCTTTCTTAATTCTCTTATCTCTATTGTTCCATCACCTTGTGATAAGTGCCAAACAGCTTATTCACATGTTAGTCAGTCACTTGCATGGAGTGTCAAAATTTACATTTAGGCTATTCGACACTTATCAGAAGGTCGCTAACACTGCCGACACTGGTATGTATTTATGTAACCTAGCAAACAAGAAGACTATTATTTTCTCGAGTGAGTGCGAATGAGGACATTTTGGAAATCAATAGAACCATTTTAATATTTTGATATAAGGCTTTAAAAATCTATCTACGACACTAATCAACCCAATTAGAGTGGAGTAGAGATAAATTTTTCAGAGCTAGCACATTCATAAGTGCGTGTCCGGGACCGCAGACGTATTGGTTTGAAGCAATGGGCTGACTACATATAATATACAACACTCACGGTTGCGCGGGCGCATTAAGTACTTGCGGCGGCAGCGCGGGCGCGAGCGGCAGGCCGGTCGTCTCCACGGTGACGTGCGCCGATATCTCCTGCGACTCCAGCGGGTCGGCCGCGCTAAGCAATTCGCCCTACACAGATTGCATGTTTTTAGTGTTTATATTAATTTTATTCTAAAGGATCGTGAGTACTTGTTACAGTTACTATATAATACGTAATTTTTGTAACTTTTACAATTTCATTATTGATACTGATATATAATATACTCTCCATTTAATACAATAAACTCCTGCAGCCCCTTTTAATCATGATGTTTAGACTGTTGTGACACATTATGATGGTCAAAGCTTCTTTTTGGTGATTTCTATGTATAGTAGAATAGTAGTAGTAGAATCCTCAAGTTATGGCCCCATTTTCCAAAAGGTGGTAAAGTAGCATCCAATTGAAGAGGGTTGGGTTTAATTTTGTTATGAAAAAGTCCCCCAAAAAAGCGGAGTGACTTACAGCACGTACAATAACGCTCTTGCCCGGACTGCGCGAGGACGACGCGCGCGGCTCCAGCGCCGCCGAGCCGCTGGGACCTGTTCAGAGAATTACAATACACTATAGTACTTACTGCTCACTTTGTTTTACTAATGCCGGTTCCCAATATTCTATCTATCTTCTATTTGCCCTACTAGAGCTACCAATGTGACATAAGCTCCATACAAGTTATGTCAAATTTCTATATCTAGTAAGACAAAACATGGAGAGATAAAATATTGGGAACTGCCAAATCCAAATATAGTGCTCTATCCAAAGCATAATTGATAACAACAAAAAAAAACCCGAGTTCATCTGGTTACCTCTCGTTGTGTCGTACAGTCTATTCGCTTTGAATTTATCGTTACAAGTGCATGCGCACGGTCGGTTTCGTTTGATGTCGTCGATGTTCTTAAAGGACATCAAACGATGACGATCGTACGCATGTACGCTAAGCAAATAGACTATTATACTAGGCGCGTTAAAATCCTTATAAACTAAGGCCCGATGCCCAGTGGCTTAACTTAATTTTAGCAGAAACGTTATCGTTAAATAAACACGGTCTGACACTTATTTCGATAGACATAAGAATCAGACCGCCATATTTAACAATAAAGTTTCTGTTAAAGTTATTTAAAGCGACCGGGCCTTAGTTTTCATCATTAGATAACTATTATTAACTCGTCATACAAATAATGCCTACTATATAAAAATAAGTCGGGTTTTCCTTCATGACGTTATAACTCCAGAACGCACGAACCGATTTCCACGGTTTTGCATTCGTTGGAAAGGTCTCGGGCTCCGTGAGGTTTATAGCAAAGAAAATTCAGGAAAAATTTCAACAGAAAAGCGGGAAAATCTTTTTAGCGGGAAAGCCATCTGGTGGCGAAACGGAGTTCGCCGGGTTTGCTAGTGTTAAATAAATAATTGTAATGTTGTGTGTATACCCGGCAACGGGGACACGGTCTGCTGGTGCGGCGCCTCGATGATGGAGCACGCGGTGTCGACGAGCGTGTGGAACTCCGACGCGGACGTGCTCGGCTCGTGGTGAGAGCTCAGCGCGCTCGCGTGAGGGTGTCTGAACAGACGAGGATAATTACAATACATCACGAACAGATGATTTAAAATTGGTCAAGTGCGAGTCGGGCTTGCGCACTGAGGGTTCATCAAGACCCATTCTCAATAGTACTGAGGTAATACTCGTTTCAAATAAGAATAGGACTGACATTCTATTCGTTTCCCGCTCACACACAACAGAGGCTAATGGGTGTAAGAGAGATGCAAACACAATGACAATCCTATTCTCATTTGAAACGCATTGTAAACTAAACACCCCCACCCACCAAATTAAAAAGCGAGATAAAAAATCGCGTTTGTTGTAAATTTTTTATTTTGTTCTAGTTTTTAGTATTTTTAATTATAGCTACAACAGAAATACATCATTTGCGAAAATTTCAAGTCTGTAGCTATCACGGTTCAAGAGATACTGCCTGGTAACAGACGGACAGACGAACAGCGAAGTCTCCGTAATATGGTTCCTTTTTAACCCTTTGGGTACGGAACCCTAAAAAGGAAAAATAAAAGCCTTTTTAGATTTTATTATTACCTGTGGTGTTTTTTCCTATGTATATGTCTAGCTTCGTTAGAGTCTGAATCAGAGACGTATTCAGCATCGGCGTCATCCAAGTCCATTTTAGTTACAGTATCCTTCGCACAGGAGAGATCCTAAACAAACGAAGTGTAAGTTAACATCATGCGAATTTCAAGAAATATGGTTATAAGCCAAGAATTGTGGATGATAAAACTTTAGTTTTCACCATTCTTTTTCACAATCAATGATTGGCTTTATTTTCAGGTTTAAATGCAACTTCATGGCATGGCATTAGCGTAAAATGCAAGTAGCCCCCAAGGATCCCGGTTATAATTATTATCAGGGACTGTAAATATTTCTCAGAATAAAAATTAATTTTTAAAGCTCAACAGGGTCTGCGCACAAAATACTTTGCGATTATACATCGTTTACGGTGATAAATCCCTTGCATTGACCTTAATATTGTGTTTGGATTACATTAATGGCGGTTCCCAATATTCAATCTATCTATGGTTTGCTTTACTAGAGATAGAGTTTTGACATAATTTGTATGAAGCTAATGCCACATTGATATCTCTGGTAGGGCAAATGGAAGATACAGTCCGACATGGCTCTCTTGGCACTTGAAGGAGGGCGCTGTTGCAAAACAAAGGCAGCCATAAAATAAAATGTCCTCAATTTTGCTTCAATTTAAGTTTAAAATAGTTAATAGTAAGTAAAAACAACATAACATACAATAGTGATATACTGATAGAGCGAACTATCAAACACTAGCACAAGATAGCGGAGTTAGTTCAGACTTTGGCCACGCGCCAAAATAGCCTTGTCGCACTGTAGATCGAATATTGGGAACCGGCTTTAGTAATTGTGGAAATTTAATCATAATACTTTGTCCATGTATAATCATTACTGTGTATAGTATACCTGTGGCTCATCTCTGGTCAAGGTGTGGCTGTGGGCGGGCGGCGCGGACGCGGGGCGCGCCGGCGGCGACCAGCCGCGCTCCGCGCCACGACTCGACAAGCCTAGCCGTCGAGGGACCACTGTTCAACAAAAATTAATCGGATAAAGATATTTCAATCCACGAAAAAGCGCCCCACTTTGTCAAAATTGCTTATATTTCATTCGATTCGTAGGAGATTCACGAAGTGGGGCGCGTGACTGTGGATTGAAATATCTATACACGGTACACACCAACAAGAACATATTCATAGTTCACATTTTCGCGACAAATTGACGGAGACTGTTTGCCTTCTCCCTCAGAGATCGTGGGTTCGATTCTCACGACTGAAAAATGTGTATAAATCTGTGTGTGTGTGTGTGTGAAAATCGTGTTTTCCAGTATCTGTTGTTTTTCAATATACTATATTTATGACATATTAGTTATTTTAATTATAATGTATATTAAATCTGTTGTGTTACTCATGACACAAGCTACCAGCAAAAGAGCAGCACAGTAGGGTCCGGTGCTACCTTCTAGTGGGTTGTTGGCTCCAGGCGGCCCGTCTCCCGAAGCTGGAATAGTGACCGGCTGTCGCGGCATCCCGAACAGTTCCTCGCGTCGAGCGTTGGGCTGCAGAAGTTGCGGCTGGTCTGCCAGTGGCAGCGCGTCTTGCATTGTCACTGTGGAATACATTGATTATTTTATATGAATCATATACAAAATTCAACATATTCTTTTTGATGCAGCATAAGGCCCGGTTTCCACCAAAGCGGAGCGAAGCAGAGCTGTGTTTGAGTAACCAATCAGATTTTATCATTTTGACATACCTATCTAAAACTGAGCGGAGAGGAAATGACGAAATCTGATTGGTTACTCAAACACAGCTACGCTTTGGTGGAAACCGGGCCTAAATCATAAGGCTGAATAAGAACAATTATAACAGATTTTATACTCCATTTTTATAAGTTTGTTGCGATCAAAATGAAGCAAAAAACTCAGGTCACTTAGGTTTAACAAAAATATCACCATCTAAATATTAATGATTATGTTACAGTGGACATTCTAATAGACATAGAACGGGTCAGAGTCTTGTATAAATCGCGTACAAGAAATGTGTTAGCAAATAAAAGCTTTTTTGTTTTATTTACACTCACTGTTGAAGGGATCCGGCGGAGGGCAGCCCAAGCACAGCGTGGAGTCGGAGCGCTGGAAGAAGGCGTGCGTGCGGCCGCGGGCGTTCTCCCCCTCGCCGTCCGACTCTCCCGCCGCGCCGCCGCCCACTACCATTTCTTCTTCTCCTTCCTCATTTTCATTCTCATCCTGGTTCAAGAATGGGTTTCACGTTAAGGAATAAATAAAATTTAGTATTTTTAGATTGTCTAACTCTTTCACATTATGTCTTAAAGATCTTTAGTATTTCGCAACCCTGGCAAAAAGAGGTTACTTGTCTATGAACATACCCAATGCTCGCCCGCAGCGACGGGCAATGACTCAATCACTCACCGGCGTCCACAAGTGCTGGTGGTGGTGCGGCTGCGGCTGCGCGGCGCGCATGTAGTACACCAGCGCGTCGAGCACGTACGCCACGTGCTTGAGCGCCGCCACGTCCAGCACGGGCAGCTGCTCCGCGTGCTCCGCGCTGTGCGCTCGCAGCAGCGACAGGCAATGACTCAATCACTCACCGGCGTCCACAAGTGCTGGTAGTGGTGCGGCTGCGGCTGCGCGGCGCGCATGTAGTACACCAGCGCGTCGAGCACGTACGCCACGTGCTTGAGCGCCGCCACGTCCAGCACGGGCAGCTGCTCCGCGTGCTCCGCGCTGTGCGCTCGCAGCAGCGACAGGCAATGACTCAATCACTCACCGGCGTCCACAAGTGCTGGTGGTGGTGCGGCTGCGGCTGCGCGGCGCGCATGTAGTACACCAGCGCGTCGAGCACGTACGCCACGTGCTTGAGCGCCGCCACGTCCAGCACGGGCAGCTGCTCCGCGTGCTCCGCGCTGTGCGCTCGCAGCAGCGACAGGCAATGACTCAATCACTCACCGGCGTCCACAAGTGCTGGTGGTGGTGCGGCTGCGGCTGCGCGGCGCGCATGTAGTACACCAGCGCGTCGAGCACGTACGCCACGTGCTTGAGCGCCGCCACGTCCAGCACGGGCAGCTGCTCCGCGTGCTCCGCGCTGTGCGCTCGCAGCAGCGACAGGCAATGACTCAATCACTCACCGGCGTCCACAAGTGCTGGTGGTGGTGCGGCTGCGGCTGCGCGGCGCGCATGTAGTACACCAGCGCGTCGAGCACGTACGCCACTTGCTTGAGCGCCGCCACGTCCAGCACGGGCAGCTGCTCCGCGTGCTCCGCGCTGTGCGCTCGCAGCAGCGACAGGCAATGACTCAATCACTCACCGGCGTCCACAAGTGCTGGTGGTGGTGCGGCTGCGGCTGCGCGGCGCGCATGTAGTACACCAGCGCGTCGAGCACGTACGCCACGTGCTTGAGCGCCGCCACGTCCAGCACGGGCAGCTGCTCCGCGTGCTCCGCGCTGTGCGCTCGCAGCAGCGACAGGCAATGACTCAATCACTCACCGGCGTCCACAAGTGCTGGTGGTGGTGCGGCTGCGGCTGCGCGGCGCGCATGTAGTACACCAGCGCGTCGAGCACGTACGCCACGTGCTTGAGCGCCGCCACGTCCAGCACGGGCAGCTGCTCCGCGTGCTCCGCGCTGTGCGCTCGCAGCAGCGACAGGCAATGACTCAATCACTCACTGGCGTCCACAAGTGCTGGTGGTGGTGCGGCTGCGGCTGCGCGGCGCGCATGTAGTACACCAGCGCGTCGAGCACGTACGCTACGTGCTTGAGCGCCGCCACGTCCAGCACGGGCAGCTGCTCCGCGTGCTCCGCGCTGTGCGCTCGCAGCAGCGACAGGCAATGACTCAATCACTCACCGGCGTCCACAAGTGCTGGTGGTGGTGCGGCTGCGGCTGCGCGGCGCGCATGTAGTACACCAGCGCGTCGAGCACGTACGCCACGTGCTTGAGCGCCGCCACGTCCAGCACGGGCAGCTGCTCCGCGTGCTCCGCGCTGTGCGCTCGCAGCAGCGACAGGCAATACGCGAGGAATTCGCGACGCGCGTTGCCAGATTCGACCCCTGCAAAACATTTGTGAATGACATCATATTTAAATTTTTTTTCTGTGTTTTTTTTTATTTTATTTGTGGTTGCAATATTTTCTTCTTCTTACTGTTAACTGCAAAAGTGGACTGACATATTTTAGATGATATGGCTAATGTGTGTCAATTTAGTTGTACAAAGTTTACAGATCTATATTTACGCGGTGTGTATTTTGTCAACTAATTTCAAGTATAAGGAAAAATATTCAAAATAAAATAATTTTCATATAAATACCTTGTTCTCGATCCCTAGCCCGCGGTCCTTCGGAAAAGCCAATGATCCTCGTGACTGGCGACGTCAACGAAGTAGTGCGGCGCGCGGCCGGCGCTGACGAGCGAGTCTCCCCGCTGGAGGTGCTGGCGTTGTTAGAGGTCAATGACGCGCCAAACCTGAAACAACACGCGGGATTCCAATAACATGAATAAACTTTTATAAATAACGCTTCCTTCCATCTAATTTTTAAAAGGATCCTAATTAGCTTTCATATTATGTTACCCATCGTCCTTCTGGTGTCTTTCTACTCTCGTCCACGATTTGCCAAGAGTAATGAGATCATTGTGCTGGGCTGCCTGGTAAGATTGTT
This sequence comes from Coenonympha glycerion, assembly GCA_963855885.1. Taxonomy (NCBI): domain Eukaryota; kingdom Metazoa; phylum Arthropoda; class Insecta; order Lepidoptera; family Nymphalidae; genus Coenonympha; species Coenonympha glycerion. The sequence continues at coordinate 11,774,070 of OY979630.1, read as the reverse complement.
GCGGCTTTGCAGAAATCCACAATTATCAGGACAGATCGATTACTTTTGCTATAATTAATAATCCGCTACTTGAAAAGAATCTGTAGGTACAAGATTATGTAAGAACACCGCCCACATGAAACACCACACACAATTCTTCCAACACTCTCTACGACGCACGTTTCGTCCCGACACCGGGACAGCCTCAGGAGCGAATTGGTGGAGTCGACTCTATGATTTCACATTGTGAAGATCCTTGTTTTATTTAAGTTGGCTATTTTATCTATACGCTAATTATAAGATGATTGTAATCCACTGACCGCAGTTGCGCCTCGGTGGCGTCCATGACGGTGACGAGCCAGTCCCACGTGTGCTTGAGCTGCCGCTCCAGGTAGCACTGCAGGCGCAGCGCCTCGCGGTAGGCGAGCGGCAGCATGCGCGGCAGCGGGATCGACACGCGCTCGTACTCCCACAGCAGGTCGGCGATTTGACGAATTACAATACCTGTATCAATAGAATAATAATCAATCTAGGTTTATTTAGCGGGTAAAATGAGTTCTTAATTAGGTATTTGACCCCAGTTTGTTTATTACTGAATATAAACTAGGACTAGGATAAAAATAATGACGTTAGAACATAAAACAAATAGGAACGACAATCTATGCGATGCACAATTTTGCCTAAAATAACAAGGGAGAATAGACCTTTATTAACGACGTAGAAGCCGTATTTAAGCCATTTTTAGTTTAGTTTAAGAATTATGTCGCAGAAACACGATTGGATTAAAAAAAATCTCTCAAAAGTTGCCCCAAAATCTCAGTTTGTCTCGTTTTTATCGGAAACTACACTTTTTCTGTTAAATTCTTCCGCAGCGGTGCATGTCGCATTTACCAACGTATCCGTGAGAGTGAGAAAGGCAAAAATCAATTCAATAAATCCTCCATAGCAAGCAGCACTTTTACTCAATCACAATATGCTAATGTTTTGAACAGTTCTCACCAAAAGCCCTGGCGAGGAAGGAGGCCGTGGTGGAAGTGGAGTTGGGGTCGTGCGCGCCGGCCGCGGCCGCGCTGGTGGAGCGGCGCAGCGACGCGGGGTCGATGAACACCAGCGACGAGCCGCCCGTCAGCCGCACGCCGCCCGTGCCGCTGCTCGTGCCGCGCGACGTCTCGCGAGACCTGCGCCAGGTATATTATAGTCAATGTGCGTAAATATAAACAGAGATAAATGGAAACGCACTCAATAATTTCGTAGTTTTATTAAATATCAGTTTCAGAGTGTAACGAAACGCATCTCCAGTCTATTCAGACATTTTTTGACAAAATACGTTTTGTTACACTCTGAAACTATTAATTAAATTAATACTACGAAATACGATAAGATATTAATTAAAACTACGATACGATACCATACCATACAATACGATATTAATCAAAAACTACGAAATTATTGAATGTGTTTCCATTTATATCTGTTTACATTTACCCACATTGACTCTAACACTAATAAAATATGAACAATCGATAAATTGATTTTATTTCAATACTAGTACAGTAACAGTAGTAGCTTGTTGCCTGCGACTTTGTCCGCATGAATTTCTTTACTCAATAACTCCGCGGAAACTTTTGATTTTATAGGCAAAAAGCAAAGCACTGCTCTATAATCGAATAATATAACAGGCCCATTTGACATTGGAGAAAGACCATAAACTGAAAGAAACAATAAAATTATAATTTACTACATAAAGATACCTCATTCCACATGAACTCTGGAAACTCGTTTTTTGCGCAATCGTGTAGCTGTACTAATCATATGAGCATGATCAGAAGCAAATATTTTATAAATATAATATACTAGCTGACCGGGCAAATGTTGTTTTGCCAGTTTAGGGGTATGAAAAATAGCTACGACGACCTATTTTCAGACCAAAAAACTCCCAGAAAGTAGACAAAAAAAATTCTTAAACAAACACAAACAAACATTGTGACACGAGAATGTTTAACACCCACTAAATGACCCGGCAAACGTTGCTTTACCATTAGGGTTATAAGAAATACCATACGACCTACTCTCGGACCTACCGAACATACACAGGAAATTTCATAACAATCGGTTGAGTCGTTTCCGAAAAGTTTGGTAACCTATGATAATAACATCAAGATGAGCCCATCCGAACATTTTACGTAAACCTTCTTCATACAAGAAAATGTAGAGCCATGTGTCGAAACTCCTGCGAAATACTGCGTAGGCTTACAGCTTACTACTGACGCCGGAGGGGGGGTTTTGCTCCCATAAACTGGCGACATTTTTTCGCGCGGTCCGCCGGGTCTATAGTATAGGTGTCATTGTTGGTAACCAAAATTGACAAGAGAAATTTTTATATATTACAAAACATAATATATATATAAACATTCATCAAAAAAATCAGTTTAAAAAGTAAATCAATTAATTAAAGAGTAATGGAATTGGTACAGTACCGTACATACCGTATAGCCCACTGCATGGAGTGCGGAGCGAGGTTCGGGCGCGCGGGCGGCGCCGAGCGGCGCTCCACCGTCTCCGCGCCGTCGGTGAAGGGCGGCTCGGCCTCCGCGTCCTGCTCGTCCGTCTCCCCGGCCTCCGAGTCCTCGTCCTCGGGCTGCGTGGAGTCGCCGCTCTCGTCTTCTGGGTACAGCAGCAGGGATGCTATGCCTGTCGCGGTGCACCGGATAATTTCAACAAAAATATGATGGGCTGACGCCCTGCTACTTTTTTTAAACTAAATAATTTATCTACTCGTATAGTGAATTTTGATATACGTGTACTAAAATTTTTATTTTATTTTTTGATAAAAAAAAATAGACACATAGGCACCGAAATCATCGGTTTTATATCATACTAAACACAGGTGTGCGTGTGTTTATTACATCTTCACACCGCAATCACAAAACCGATTTAGCTGATATCTAGTATGGAGAGAATATACTCTGGATTAACATTATTACTAAGTTAATACAGGATATTGTGTACATACAACAAGTGATTTCCGCGTGTTGTTAAATTTCGCGAATTGTATTGTATTTTCTAGCGATTATTGACTCGTCCTTACCGGCATCGGAGCCCTGCGTGGCGCCGGTCTGCACGCTGCGCTGCGCCGACTCCGCGTTGTCCTGGTCGTCCGAGTCGCTCTCCGTCTCCACTTCGGCCAGCAAGTCGAGTTCGCTCTCGCTCTCGCCGCCTTCTGCTCGCTCAGTCCCATTTTCCACTACCACGTGCTGTTCTTGCCCTCTGTTTACATACAATTTACGTATTTTTAAGATCGTTACGTAAAACGGAAAAGTAATTTGTAATGATTTTATTAGAATCCATGGTCAAATCTATGGCCAAACTAACCCTCATTCTCAGAGGAAACTCATATTAAGGACATAACATGGAAACTCAGTGTGGGACATAAAAATGAAAATCTTTATTTTTCACATAGGGCCAAATAATAGGCTGTTATGAAAAGTCAAAAACTCTACCGCCAGGTTTGCGCCGAGAGAAACTCGGCATGAAGTGGGGTGAGACAATTTACGATTTGATACAGAAAATAAAACAAACATCATTTAGCCTACAATCTATGGTCGAATCTATCTATGGCCGAACCAGCCCTCATTCTGAGAGGAGACCAGTCCAGTAGTGAGACATAATAAAAACGGATTGTGACAGTTTACGATCTGATACAGAAATTACTTTCTGCGTCATAAAAGTTGAAAAGGCTGCGTTTGCCACGCTTACTCAATGTACAGACCGCACAGTATCTCAACTACAGAGTAGGTAATATCCATAATCAAAATTTATGAACCAACGACACCCCTTTAAACGATATGGACTTTGTTTTTATTTTCTAGCTTAAATATGGTCGTATGACACTACAAACCTGTCTCCCATAGGGTCATCGTGGTGCTGCGACTCGGCCGGCTGCACGGGCGGAGGAATGTTCGGCTCGTCGGTTTCCGAGGCGTCGTCGTCGCCGCCCAGCGCCTCGCCCGCGACGTCGTCGGGGTACTCCGTGGCTATGACGGGCGTCGACGAGCGGTCGGGCACGAGCGTGGAGCTACCCATCGATGTTCCGCTAGCTGCAGCCCGAACTCCGGCCATGTTAGAGTCCCTGTGATCAAATGTAAAAAGTTCTTGAAAAATCAATGTGTCAAACGTTCAATTATGACTTTGAGTAGCACATCAAACATCCAGTGCTTGCGTCTTATCGACTACAATGTAGGTCCTTAGGTCTGTAGCTATTGCAAATAGATTAACTACATTCTTACATCCTCTAGAATTAACTCAATTGGGCCCCACAAACTGTTTTTCGAGAGTATGTTATTATTAACTTGTTTTTGTGATGAAAACACAAATTCAAAAATCATCTATTTCCGAATCTCAAGGACGAAAATTGCATTTGGCATAATTAAATGTCTGTAACTTAAACTAGCGGCACGCTATGATGGCCGGTTTGCATGAAGTTCCGTATTAATTGATAACGACTTTGAAGGAAATAATTGTATTACTTTATTGACGATAGTGATGTGCAGAGATTCATAAATTTTATCGAATGTAGTTTTAGGTATAAATATAGAATAAATTGACATTCCACATCACTATTGTAATGTGTCAAACCGGCCATCATAGCGTGCCGCTAGTGTAGCTCTATATAGTCTTTACTTCAACATGTTATAATAGGGTGAAGAACGTGCTTAAAGTACTAAGACCGCAGAAGACTAGAGAGCTAAGTAATAAGCACGAACTTACCTTCGTGTATGCGTGAGCCGAGAATGGCCGGTGGACAGAGGCTCCACACCAAACAAGTCTTCGCTGCCGTTGACTAGGTCCACATAGGTGGTGGCGAGCGGGAAGGGCGCCGTGGGACGCACCACGCCCAGCCGCACGGGCGCCAGCAGCGCGTCGGCCGCCTCCACCAGCTCCTCCACGGCCAGCGCCACGAGAGCGGCGAACACGCGCCGACACCGCACCAGCGACGCCGTTATTGATAGCGGCCTGGTAAACAACATGATAGAAAATAGTACAGTCCGACAAGGCTCTCTTGGCACTTGAATGACTAGGGCGTTGTTATATAACAAAGACAGTCAGAAAATAAAATCTAAATTTTACTTCAATTTTAGTTAATATTAAGTCAAAACACAACATACTATAGCGATATCTATACTTTAGTGATACAGAGCGAACAATCAGACAGTATCACAAGGTAATACTTGTTTTGCCACCAGCAGTAAGGCGACGCTGTAGTCCGCTGAACACCACCACCACCTATAGAATTTTGACAGATGGCGCTACAGCTTGCTTGTACGAAAAAGGTTAACGTAAATCGTTCGGACGCCCATTTCGTCAGGTTTATTATCGGCGGCTATAACACAAAACTTACCCTTTCTTCTTCGCAGCGCCGGGGGCCATTTCAACGCTGAATATCACGAATATCCGAGCGACGGAACGCACAAACCGACGAGTAACGTCGCGGGCGCGCTCGGCTCGTCCTGGTATTGTATCGTTCTGTTGTTCTTTGATCAGGGTGTTCAATAGAGTATCTAGCATCTGGAATAAAGTTTTCAGTGTCCATATTACAATTTACAAATTATAAGTTATCATTAAAAAATATTAATAACTTATACGATTAAATCATAGAGGTCGAAGAGGCCGCCCTTGACTTCAAAAGTGCGAAAAAAAATGGTTTGCCTAAATTGGCAAACCCGAGCCGTCGCTACACAACTTTTCACGCACACTAGCATCCGCGCATCATACAAATTTCAAATTGAACTGTCACTACAAGAAAAAGTTGCCGCACTCACGGAGCTGTCGTTGTTATCTAGTCTGAGCGCGAGCGACGACCTATTTATAAATCTATGAATTTAACTTTTTTTTTGGTCATTGTTAAGGATTAAAAAAATAACTTACCTCATTGGTACATTTGACGATAAGGGCGTGAGTGAACTTGTCCAACAGCGTGGTTCCCGACTGGTGCGGCGCCGGGCTGCTCGACCGACTGTCGCTGTCGGTCTGCCCGTTCGAACCGCACATGATTGCAGCTTCTACCGCAGGCCAGTCCGCTGACAAATCAATATTTTGTAAACTTAATTGCCAGAAAATTTTCATACAACAAACAGCCGTTTTAAAATAGGTTTTGTGTCTAAATTTTTCTCTAAAATTGATGTGAAAAGATGTATTTAGAAAATATAATTAATTGATTATTTGATTTTCATTTCATCTGTACGCATCTTCACATGACTTATAAGAAGTTATAATGTATAATATTATGTATATTATGTACTAAAATTAATTACCAAACTACGACACATCTATCTGATAAACTCGCAGGCTGCAGCCTTAGGCCATATGTAAAACTAGCAGAAACCCGCGGCTTCGCACGCGTAAATTTTAGTTTTAACTTAAAAAAAATTAGTTTAAACTTAAAAAAATTTAGTTCTCTACGGGAACCCTTTGTGTTAATTTACATGAAATCTATCTTCATTTCAACTCTAAACCAAAAATTTTTAGTAATTGCGGTGTGAACAAAAAATTCTCTCCTGCATGAATATCTCTTTTTCCCTATTATCACGAAAACAACGGATTTTCCAGAGAAAAAAGTAGTTGATTCTAGGATATTATCTATCTCCATTCCAAATTTCAGCCCAATCGATTCAGTAGTTGCGGCGTGAATAATTTTTTGCGCGTGAATTTCGGTTTTTAACTAATCCCACGGAAACCTTGAATTTTTTCGAGATAAAATGTAGCTTATGTGTTAATCCAGGATATAATTTATCTCCATTTCAAATTTGAGCTAAATCGGTTCAGTAGTTGCGGCGTGAACGAATATTTTTCCCGCGTGGATTTCTGTTTTTCACTATGATCATACTCGTAGAAGTCATGAAATTTTCCGAGATGAAAAGTAGCCTACGTACCTATTAATTCTATCTTTTTTTTCGAATTTCAGTCATATCAGTAATTACAGCGTGAAGTAGTATTTTTACCGCGTGAATATCAGTGTTTCAGTTTTCCCGCGGACACCATAGATTTTTCCGGGATGAAAAGTAGCTTTTGTATAAATCTAGGATATAATCTATCTCGATTCCAAATTACAGCCAAATCAGTTCAGTAATTACGGCATGAAGGAATATTTTTCACGCGTGGATTTCTGTTTTTCACTATTATCATAGAAACCACGGAATTTTCCTGGATGAAAAGTAGGCTTTGTAATAATCCGGGATAAAATCTATCTCATTTCCGATTTTCAGTCATATGAATTCTGTAATTACAGTGTAAAGTAGTATTTCTCGCGTGTGAACATGTTTCAGGTTTCCCGCGGATACCATGGATTTTTACGGGATGAAAAGTAGCCTTTATATTAATCCAGGATACAATCTATCTTTATTCCGAATTTAAGCCATATCAGTTCAGTAATTACGGCGTGAAGTAATATTTTTCGCGTATGAATATCTGTTTTTCTTTTTTCCTACAAAAACCATGGATTTTTCCGGGATGAAAATTAGCCTATTTATTAACCCAAGATATAATCTATCTCCGTTCCAAATTCCAGCCAAATCGGTTGTGCATTTGCGGCATTAAGATTTTTTTCCGCGTTAATTTCGGTTATTCACTAATCCCACGGGAACCACGAATTTTTTCGCGATGAAAAGTAGTCTTCGTATTAATCCAATATATAATCTGTCTTTATTCATAATTTCAGCCATATCAGTTCAGTAATTACGGCGGGAAGTAGTATTTTTCCCACGTTAATATCTGTTTTTCCCTTCTCCTGCTTAATTAATGGATTTTTCCGGGATATAAAGTACCTTATTTATTAACCCAGGATATAATCTATCTCCATTCCAAATTTCATTCAAATCGGTTGTGTACTTGCGGCGTGAGATTTTTTTTCCGCGAGAATTTCGGTTTTTAACTTATCCCACGGGAACAATGAATTTTTTCGGGATGAAAAGTAGCCTATATGGTAATGCAAGATATAATATACCTCCATTCCAAATTTTAGCCAAATCGGTACAGTAGTTGCGGCGTGAAGACGTATTTTAACTTGATAAAATCCAAACTTCGGACCCCCGTTTCACCCCCTTAGAGGGTGAATTTTGAAAAAGCCTTTCTTAGTGCACCCCTAGGCCTCACAAGGAACATGTGTGCCAAATTTGGAGTCTCTAGACCCAGCGGTTTGGGCTGTGCGTTGATATGTCAGTCAGTCAGTCAGTCAGTTTCTTCTTTTATATATTTAGATGTATGAGAATGACAATTCAGTCTTCCATACATCACGTGATCAGTTTGTCGAAGAAATACGTCATTCTCATATTTTTTTTTGGGTTTTGTTCCATAGATATAGAATGAGAGGTCGAGACGTCTCTATGACAAATCATATAGCTATGGGCTTCGGCAAGAAATATTACAATGAAATAATTAAATTATAAGTACCCAACAAATGCAAGAGCGCTCGTCTCGCGAACCGCGGCGGCTCCAGGTCGTGGTCGGGCACGTCGACCTCGGCGTCGGAGCCGGGCTGCTTGCGCGCGCCGCGGCCGCGGCTGCTGCTGGCGCGGAACTGCCGCTGCTCCACGGCCTGCCGCCCCACCGTCTGCACCAGGAACAGCAGGATGGACTCGCCCCTACACAATGTTACCACTTTAAAAATCAGTGTGTATTATTGATATAGCGACGGAGAGAGCTATGCTCAGAGTATCTATGAGAATATCCGCAAAAGAACCAAAGTGACCGACATAGCTCAACTGAAGTGGCGATTGGCGAGGCACATAGCTCGTAGGATCGATGGACGTTGGTGACCTAACGTGTTGGAATAGCGGTCACGCACTGGGAAGCGCAATGTCGGCAAACCCAGGCAGTTTGTCAGTATACCTCGAGTTAAAGTGCGTAGCGAGCTGCGTGTCTCTGGCGAGCCGGCCGAGCAGGTCGCAGCGCGCGGACCAGTTGCCGCCGACCAGCGCCTTGCAGCGGCACTTCTCCCAGCAGTCGTTAGTATACCTCGAGTTAAAGTGCGTAGCGAGCTGCGTGTCTCTGGCGAGCCGGCCGCGCAGGTCGCAGCGCGCGGACCAGTTGCCGCCGACCAGCGCCTTGCAGCGGCACTTCTCCCAGCAGTCGTTAGTATACCTCGAGTTAAAGTGCGTAGCGAGCTGCGTGTCTCTGGCGAGCCGGCCGAGCAGGTCGCAGCGCGCGGACCAGTTGCCGCCGACCAGCGCCTTGCAGCGGCACTTCTCCCAGCAGTCGTTAGTATACCTCGAGTTAAAGTGCGTAGCGAGCTGCGTGTCTCTGGCGAGCCGGCCGAGCAGGTCGCAGCGCGCGGACCAGTTGCCGCCGACCAGCGCCTTGCAGCGGCACTTCTCCCAGCAGTCGTTAGTATACCTCGAGTTAAAGTGCGTAGCGAGCTGCGTGTCTCTGGCGAGCCGGCCGAGCAGGTCGCAGCGCGCGGACCAGTTGCCGCCGACCAGCGCCTTGCAGCGGCACTTCTCCCAGCAGTCGTTAGTATACCTCGAGTTAAAGTGCGTAGCGAGCTGCGTGTCTCTGGCGAGCCGGCCGAGCAGGTCGCAGCGCGCGGACCAGTTGCCGCCGACCAGCGCCTTGCAGCGGCACTTCTCCCAGCAGTCGTTAGTATACCTCGAGTTAAAGTGCGTAGCGAGCTGCGTGTCTCTGGCGAGCCGGCCGAGCAGGTCGCAGCGCGCGGACCAGTTGCCGCCGACCAGCGCCTTGCAGCGGCACTTCTCCCAGCAGTCGCAGTAGGCCGTGGGGGAGGTGCGCTTCAGCTTGCAATCATGCCCTTTGTGACACACCTACGCAAAATTCAATAAAACTCAATACAATTTAGTTTATGAAATACAACTTTACCGTAGTTGACTGATCACAGCGCCTAAAGCAAATTTAAAAATTGATGTACGTAGCGAACTGTGTTACTTGAAATAAAATTAAAAAAATTACACACCTTTGCGCACTCAGTGCAACAACACAGAGATCCGGTGAGTCCACATGTCTTGCACTCGAAAATGTCCTGAAAATAAACATTTCGTTTTGAATTGTGTTTGCTCTGAAGTCAATTTTACGTACGAGGCTATTACTATGAGGCAGTCAGTATGGAAATTTTAAAATAATATTACTTTAGGTCACGGTGGTAGGCCCCCTGACCGCTAAAGACAAATAAATTGCCACGAGATGAAAAAGCATACCTGATTAATATGATCCTGCCCGGTCCAAGTGAAGCTGCAAGTGTCATTGCAGCACAGCACCAACAAGGGTGAATGGTCGGGGTGCGCGTTGGGCGGGAAGATGGCCGCCGAGCGCTGCGCCTCGTCCGCGTCGGGGCACGCGCGGATCGCGTCCAGGATGACGAGCGCTGCGCGGTACGCGCGCTCCGCCACCGCAGCCATCAGAGGCGTCTGACCCATGCCGTCCCTGCGAGTTATTATTGCGGGAATTGTAGAAAATCCAAAATCCCAAATAATAATTGGTCAAGTGAGTCAGGCTGCACGCTGAGGGTTCCGTATATCAAGACCAATTATCAATAGTATTAAAGGAAAATAAACGTAACCCCTGCCCATCAAATTTAAAAACGAGCAAAATATCACGTTTGCTGTATGGGAGATCCCCTTAATTATTTAACCGGATGACCACAGATGGTGGACCAGTATTTTGTACATCAGTTTTTTTTTTGTAGTTGTCATAACATGGGTATCAAATGAAAGGGTTTTTTTTTAATTATAGATAGGCTTGCGCTTGACTACAATCATATCTGATGGACAGAAATGATGAGGTCTAGGATGGAGCGCGCTTGCCTAGAAAATGCCTATTCACTCTTCTCTTGAAGGCACCCAGGTTGTACTTGGCAGGGAACACAGAAGCTGGAAGGGTGTTCCACACCTTAGCGGTACGTATCAGTTTGCTGAGAAGGGTGACATATTATGCTAGGTGTGACGTTCGACTTACTTAGCAGTGAGTAGCTGCATGAGGAAGGGCTGCAGCGCGGCGCTCTCGCACAGCGCGCGCAGGGCGGCCAGCGCGTTCCCGCGCCGCTCGGCGGGGTCGGCGCTCACGGCACTGCTTCCGTTGGCGCCGCTGCTGGTTATTTTTCTATGATAAACAACAAAATAATAATGTCACACTATTGTATCCAAATCCAGCAACCATCAATAATAATTGGTCAACTGGTGATTCCGTATCTCAGCACAGCTTAAAGAGCAATTTGAAAGTGAATCTTGCATTACAAGGAGCTATTGCTGGACTCTTCAACACTTTGGAAAATAAGTCTTCGTATTGTGAAGCAGACTGCAGTAGACTCTATAGTATATGAGTGACTGACTACTTTTGACCGCAGCTTTGGCCGCGTGGATTCCAGTTACCTATCCTATCCCAACCGGTAATCCCCCGGGAAACAACAAAATAATCAGAGCATATTTTTAGCTTTTTCTAAATCATACCCATTATTAGTGAGGCCCATCAAGCTGTCCTCGTCCCCGGAAGTGTCGAAGGTCTCCGGCGGCCAGGTGAGGGCAGGCATGGGCTCCTCGGCGCTGGCGCCGCCGCCGCTGGTGCCACTCGGTATGTTCGGCATTGATGCATTTTCCACTGCTTAAGAAAAACAGTTCTTGTATTAAAGTACTACGCTTCACTGTATGTTCAGGATGAGAGGTTCAGATTACTAGGTCTGGGCTATTACTATTGATCGAGAGACATAAAATCACACATGTAACATACTATAAAAATTTTGTACTGTATGAATAACTGTAACAAAGAAAACTTTTTTTCGAATTACTTACCAATATCCGGTTCCTTGTTGGAAGTCGGCGCGCACATGTGCACGCAAGCATGTAGTATATTCCTGTTACCGTCGCAACGCTCTTGTAGAATTGAAAGAATTTGATGTTCTGTAAAATATATGACCATTTTATGAAAACTCAATTATGATGAATCCTGCAGGATAGACCAACATATTTGTAACTTAACAAAATCAAATATTGTTACGGGAACAACTAGTTATTTGCTAACCGCCATGCTGTTCGCCTTTTCATTTTAATTAAAAGATACATTACTATATCATTCAGTGTCATGCACACATAAAATAAATAATTAATTAAGAATACTTTGTAGTATCAACAACAACTTACTGTTACATTCCGATTCAAGTTGATGCAATAATTGCCGGATGCCTTCGAGATCGCATCGCAGTACTCGAGGCATCATCAGTTGAGGCTCGGGAACCATGATAATGAGGGCCACCTGTTAATTATACTTTATCATATTAATACATCGATCCTTGTTATACCAACTATAACATTTGGCTTATTTTGTAGATGTATGTTAACTAATTATTTGCTTGTCCCCTCCCAAACTTAGTACTACAAGTAAAGATTTCTATAGAAATAGAAATAGTAATAGAAAAATTCTTTATTTCATATAGGCCTAGCATACAAAGGCTCTTATGATACGTCGTTTTGTTTTACATGGTAACTTTAATGGTGATAACCATTCACGACTTAAAACTAAGTTAGCGCATGTTTACGTACAGTTTATTATTATTATAGGATTATAGGATAGGACTGTTCAGTGTGTGCACCTGACCACAATCATGTCTGATGTATAGCAATGACAGACGGACGGCTGCAGTGCCTAGTACCTACTCGGAGAGTGGATGTTTACTGTTCTCTTGAAGGCACCTGGTGGGGGCACGTACCTGTGTCTTGAGAGCGGGATGGTGCGGGTGGTGCTGGTGGTGCGGCTGCAGCGGCAGCGCGTGCGCGGCGAGCGCGCGCGCGGGCGGCAGGTTGAGCGGCGGCGGCTCGCGCACCGCGCCCACGCAGTCGCGCGCCACGGGGTATATGGCGCCGTTGCCGTCCACTGGCACGTACCTGTGACTTGAGAGCGGGATGGTGCGGGTGGTGCTGGTGGTGCGGCTGCAGCGGCAGCGCGTGCGCGGCGAGCGCGCGCGCGGGCGGCAGGTTGAGCGGCGGCGGCTCGCGCACCGCGCCCACGCAGTCGCGCGCCACGGGGTATATGGCGCCGTTGCCGTCCACTGGCACGTACCTGTGACTTGAGAGCGGGATGGTGCGGGTGGTGCTGGTGGTGCGGCTGCAGCGGCAGCGCGTGCGCGGCGAGCGCGCGCGCGGGCGGCAGGTTGAGCGGCGGCGGCTCGCGCACCGCGCCCACGCAGTCGCGCGCCACGGGGTATATGGCGCCGTTGCCGTCCACTGGCACGTACCTGTGACTTGAGAGCGGGATGGTGCGGGTGGTGCTGGTGGTGCGGCTGCAGCGGCAGCGCGTGCGCGGCGAGCGCGCGCGCGGGCGGCAGGTTGAGCGGCGGCGGCTCGCGCACCGCGCCCACGCAGTCGCGCGCCACGGGGTATATGGCGCCGTTGCCGTCCATTGGCACGTACCTGTGACTTGAGAGCGGGATGGTGCGGGTGGTGCTGGTGGTGCGGCTGCAGCGGCAGCGCGTGCGCGGCGAGCGCGCGCGCGGGCGGCAGGTTGAGCGGCGGCGGCTCGCGCACCGCGCCCACGCAGTCGCGCGCCACGGGGTATATGGCGCCGTTGCCGTCCACTGGCACGTACCTGTGACTTGAGAGCGGGATGGTGCGGGTGGTGCTGGTGGTGCGGCTGCAGCGGCAGCGCGTGCGCGGCGAGCGCGCGCGCGGGCGGCAGGTTGAGCGGCGGCGGCTCGCGCACCGCGCCCATGCAGTCGCGCGCCACGGGGTATATGGCGCCGTTGCCGTCCACTGGCACGTACCTGTGACTTGAGAGCGGGATGGTGCGGGTGGTGCTGGTGGTGCGGCTGCAGCGGCAGCGCGTGCGCGGCGAGCGCGCGCGCAGGCGGCAGGTTGAGCGGCGGCGGCTCGCGCACCGCGCCCACGCAGTCGCGCGCCACGGGGTATATGGCGCCGTTGCCATCCACTGGCACGTACCTGTGACTTGAGAGCGGGATGGTGCGGGTGGTGCTGGTGGTGCGGCTGCAGCGGCAGCGCGTGCGCGGCGAGCGCGCGCGCGGGCGGCAGGTTGAGCGGCGGCGGCTCGCGCACCGCGCCCACGCAGTCGCGCGCCACGGGGTATATGGCGCCGTTGCCGTCCACTGGCACGTACCTGTGACTTGAGAGCGGGATGGTGCGGGTGGTGCTGGTGGTGCGGCTGCAGCGGCAGCGCGTGCGCGGCGAGCGCGCGCGCGGGCGGCAGGTTGAGCGGCGGCGGCTCGCGCACCGCGCCCACGCAGTCGCGCGCCACGGGGTATATGGCGCCGTTGCCGTCCACTGGCACGTACCTGTGACTTGAGAGCGGGATGGTGCGGGTGGTGCTGGTGGTGCGGCTGCAGCGGCAGCGCGTGCGCGGCGAGCGCGCGCGCGGGCGGCAGGTTGAGCGGCGGCGGCTCGCGCACCGCGCCCACGCAGTCGCGCGCCACGGGGTATATGGCGCCGTTGCCGTCCACTGGCACGTACCTGTGACTTGAGAGCGGGATGGTGCGGGTGGTGCTGGTGGTGCGGCTGCAGCGGCAGCGCGTGCGCGGCGAGCGCGCGCGCGGGCGGCAGGTTGAGCGGCGGCGGCTCGCGCACCGCGCCCACGCAGTCGCGCGCCACGGGGTATATGGCGCCGTTGCCGTCCACTGGCACGTACCTGTGACTTGAGAGCGGGATGGTGCGGGTGGTGCTGGTGGTGCGGCTGCAGCGGCAGCGCGTGCGCGGCGAGCGCGCGCGCGGGCGGCAGGTTGAGCGGCGGCGGCTCGCGCACCGCGCCCACGCAGTCGTGCGCCACGGGGTATATGGCGCCGTTGCCGTCCACTGGCACGTACCTGTGACTTGAGAGCGGGATGGTGCGGGTGGTGCTGGTGGTGCGGCTGCAGCGGCAGCGCGTGCGCGGCGAGCGCGCGCGCGGGCGGCAGGTTGAGCGGCGGCGGCTCGCGCACCGCGCCCACGCAGTCGCGCGCCACGGGGTATATGGCGCCGTTGCCGTCCAGCATCATCACCACCGGCTCGCTGCCCTGTACGAACATAGCAAAAACAATATAATACATGCTCATTTTCTAACCAAAATTTAGGCCATTGAATACCTCATAAAAACCAATGTTAGTCTCTAGAAATAAATGTCACACGATTAAAAAATTTGCAAAATGAAAGATAAAAGCCTTGAGCTTATTATGAATGCTGTGGTGCTGTGGTGCTGCTTTCAGCCTGTATTTTTACTATAACTAGACTAACGATGTCAAAGTGCTTGGACTCACCTCAGCGGCAGTCGCGAGCTGAATAGCCTGTCCGTTAGAATAGCCCAACAGCGCACTGTGGTCTGTCGGGAAAGTGCTGTCGGTGAGCGCGCGAGTGGTGCCGACCGCGTACACCGCGTACGCCAAGGCGCCGCCCGGACGCCGCACCACAGCATGCACGCCACGATTGTCCACCTGTTTATACGTACAAATAATATACAACGTGAAATAATACAGTGTTGGAAGGATATTGTCCGTAACATATCGCTTTCAGACATTTAGGCATGCAATGACAAATTTTAAAAAAGGGGCCGGCAAGTAAATGTTCAGACGTAATAATCAATACTATGATTTTTGTAAGGTTCAAAACGAGAAAACCAAATGAGAAACGAGTACTAGAAAGGACAGAAATTACAAAAATCTACTCATGTCATTTCTAATCTTGTGTGTGGGTATGTTTCAATTACTAAGAACAAAAACAGTATGGTTGTAAACTTACAGCAATGGTAATAACACTTATGTCAGGTGGCAACGAAATCTTCCTCGGCGCCCGCTGCAAGCAATCTGGACCGCGAGGGCACGCGGAGCCTCCGGCGCCCCACTTGACGGCCACCAAGTCATCCTTGCGAACTAATCGACAATCTTGCAGTAAAGCCGTCCAATCTTCCGGAGTAGACGGAACTATCTCCTTGCCGTCCTTTCCGACCGACGGGAATCGAACCGCCGCGTAAGCTCCGTCAACTTTCAGCACTCTACCCAATGGAACGCTTTTAACGTCTTCGAGGAAAACGACTTCCTTCAGTGGCCACTCTTCTTCGTCGCGTTTCGACGAGCCGTCGTTGGAAGAGCCTTCCTCACCGCGTACCGTCACTCGTTTAGCTCGCTCTATAAGAAAACCTCTATTTTAATATATGATCTAGAAATCATTTAATGGAAGGGTTAATAACATACTACTATGTATAGTAATTTCTGCATGTTCTGTATTTCTTTCTGTGTATTCAAAAATTTCTCTTCAAAAGTCTTCGAATTACTTCTGGCATTGTAGGCACAATGCCAAAAGTAACAGCTAGCTGGTTCGGATGGCTGGATAGCCTACATTTGTAGTTAGAAATGTTTTTTTTTTATTGTAGATACAGTGTCGCGGAGAGAACCGACCCCTGGGGTACACCGGCGTTGATAACCACTAGGTTTGATGCGTGGCGATCTACGACCACCCGAAAAGACCGTTCCCTCAGGAAATCAGATGTAAATGTAGCTGTTTACTTCCCTGATAGTTTTAATGTTGAGATGCTCATGGATTTCACTTAAACGTAGATATCATGGGGTGTTGGCAATTCGCCTGAAGCAATTTAATGTAAGAAGGGCCTTACTGTGCGAGGTGCTGGTGTCGCTGCAGGTGGACGAGGCCGGGCTGGGCGGCGGCGGCATGTCCAGGCGGTCGGCCATGTCTTTGTTGCTGTCCTTGCCGCCCTCCTTGCTGCTGCTGCTGTTTGACGAAGACGCCTTCACCGACGACACCGTCAGCGGTGACTGATTCTATGATATGTTGTTTTTGCGTGAGTGACAATACACATCATTTTAAGGGCGATGGGTAACATCCGGGCGCGAAAATTCAAATTTTATTTAATTTTTCGCTCATAGTGGGCTAATTATACATCGAAGGCTAATGGCAATGTGTTTTGCGGGCACAACGTTTATGCATCTACGTGTTTTCAACAAAAACTCTGCTCAACAATACTCATTTACTTCATATTGGTTCCGGATAACTCTAAATCTGGGAAACTGCAAAAAATTATCTTTCGGGAACCAATATGAGATCAGTGGGAACTTTCGAGCAAAGTTTCTATTAAAAACATGTAGATGCATAAAAAGTACACCCGCAAAATGCATTGCCATAAATCTGCAATGTGTAGTTAGTCTAATATTTGCGAAAAACTAAATAAAATTTGAATTTCGCGGGCTGGTAGGGCCGCAACACCTTAAGAGGCGTTAATTTAGTAAAGAAAGCCGGCCAAGTACGAGTCGGAGTTGGTGATTGCGCCCTCCTTACCCAGGGTTCCGTTCTACATAAGAAAAAGTAAAACCATAAAAAAAACAATCATTTTACGCGAACTGCAAACTTAACCATGTTTTTTGACATGGGCATATAAATCTATGGACCGCGGCTGTAATACAAAATTCACGAAAAAGTGTCCCGAGAAAACATATGTAAACGAGGGTACATGTGTATTTTTATAAACAAACTAAAACATTGTTATTTTATGGCTGAAACCATTACTATACAGCCTAATTTTGCTTAAGTGTGATTGGCACTCTTTTCGCGTTTTCGATATCATTTGGTTCGGACACTTTTTAGTGCTGACCCAAAATCCTTAGTTTGTAAATCAATGTTTTTGGAGTTTAATTGTTCGAGTTACATAATCTTTAAGCAAATCCACATAAATAGCAGCTGTTATTACCTGTAAATCTCTCTTGTCTTTGTCAGAGATAGAGCGGTCGGGCTGCGGCGGCGGTAGCAGCTTGAACCGGCAGGTGTCGGACAAGTTCCACGCGGCGTTCTGCAGGATGCCCACCTTCGGCACGCCAGTCGACATGTTAAATCCTGGAGGAAAAACTTAATTAGCCTCACGACCGATGTGTAGGAATTAAAAGAACATAAAAATTCTATGTAAATACAAAAGAATTAAATAGAATTGATTTTTTAATACATTTGCTCAAAAGTAGACTTTTCCATGTGTTTTTTGCATGTGGAAAGTTATTGTTTTCCACACTAGTGCTTTTTTTGTTTTACTCCTTTCGCGGCAGCAGCGGAGCAGGCGCACCAAGACACGCCACCGTAGCCGGCACTGCAGCCGGCACCGGAGCACGGCAGGCAAACACGGAGCAGACAAACACGTAAAACCAATTTTTTTCGCAAATGTATTAAAAAATGTGTTTCAATGCACGCGCGGAATTTGTACACTTATACTGAAATGTACTATTTCTGGTTTAAACACATTAGGAAAGTATTTTATAAGAAATGCACGCTTTTTCAATGATATAATATCAGAAGTTCTGGAGTATCGTACCAATAGCTCCCGGCTGATACATGGGTGCGTTCTTCATGGTGACGCTCTGCCCGGCCTGCAAGTCCTGCGGGGTGCTGGAAGAGTGGCCGCGCTGTTGCTTGCGCGAGCGGGCTCTGTGCTTCTCCCACAGACGGGCCCTTTGTCCGAGCGGCAGCACACCCCTTTTAAAATAAATAATATAATATTTTTTAAGTAATACGTTTGTCTGGGTTATGTCAGCTCGAAACTTTGGTTTTAACAGGTTTATAGATCAAGTTTAAACTACACGCGCAATATCATACACATAAAATTGTAAGGGCCTGATTTAATTTAGGTTTTAAATCTTTAGAGAATTTCAAGACATACACCTTCTTATTTCAATAGGTAACGCTCGCCCGCCAAATGAACGTCCAATGGGATGTATTATGTAAGTTAAAGTTAAGCCAAAGACGAAGTAAATATAAGTTAAGCAGACATTAGTGACCCTACACATGTAGCGCATCGAATACCAGCTTAGTAATAAAAGAAATAAAAAAGTTATGAGTACATTTGTCTAAATTACGCGAATTCAGTATCAAATTTTTGTTTCTCTCGTTTTGACTTGTATCATGTTCATTTGTTTTGTATCATCTCCAAAGGGGATAGAATGGTCTGTCTTTAGATCCATCTCCATTAGGAGAGGGATGGCTTGCACCCAGCAATGGAATTTTAATAGGCACATACCACTGATGTTTATTCTATGGATCGCTAACTGTCAACGTAAAAATGAAGACACTTAATTTTAGCCATTTTAGCGCTGATTGTTGCGTAACCTGGCGTGAGCGTCATTAGCTATGTCAATTTAGTACCGTGGACATTCGAGGGTGGCGCTTTAAATCGGCACAAAAAAGGAACTGTCAGATGTATAGAATGATTAATCCATAGAATGGATATCAGTGGCTCATACTCATCACCAAAGGTAAACTACTTACCACCAGTAAAGTGCTCCAGACTCCAGCTTGGCAACAGTGTAGAGTGAGCAAACATGCAAAGATATAGGTTTGTCGGAGCCAAACTCGGTGAACGTCTGCAGAGGATGCTCCAACCGTGCAGCGCCAGGGGCATGTGCTGAAATAGTGATTAACTTAGAGCAAATAAAATAAAAATAGAGTTATAAAAATCGTGAAAAAAATAAAGAATTTCAATGAAACTTAAGATTTTAGTCTGAATAAAAACATTCGGGTTAGGAAATTAACTCACCGATCGATTCATCCAAAAACGTGGCGATGCGGCCCGCGTCGGTGAGTACAGAGACGCGTATGCCGGCAGCGCTCACATTGACGATCCGTTCACCGGGAGCGATCCCCAGCCAATTGCCGCGAGGGTGGTAAATGACGCCAGAAGCCTGGTTATGATGGAAAAAAAATACTAATAACAAACTATCACCCACCCACTAGTCATCACCCAATTCTTATCCCAGATTTAGTCTTCCTTAACTTTCTGATTAAATTCATGCTAGACCCTAAGGATGCTAAACTTCTATCAGTTAAAAAGCAGCTGCTGTTCCTGGCGGCAACAAGCATTGGCTGGGAACTGTAGATGGCGGCGTCACAATAGATCGGAAGCGGTCGACGTGGCACCAAAGACTGACTGACTGATGCCACGATCAGCCTATGCAGAAGCGACAAAAGTACAGAGACATATCTCTATATCCTAGCCCTGCAGGAAAAGGAGAATAGTTTTCCTTAAAGGATTTCAACAATCTCAGTCCGGTGGCTACTTGCAGATTACTTGAAACCACTGTCCGTGTTTTTAACAGAGAGTAGTGGCAGAGAGAGATTATGTTTCATCTCACAGCTTTTAGTCATTTCAACAAAAGTTCGTTCGTTCGTTGTACCGACGAACGTGTACAGCTGGACAAAGGCCTCCTGCAATGATTTCCAGCCCACACGGTCCTGCGCTACCTGAACAAAAGTATGGTCATCATTTTGACAGATTGACATTCCCATAGTATTGCAGCAGTTCTAATTCTGATCCTTCTGCTATTCACTATATTCTCATCTGTCATACGGTGACCATACGTTACGAAAAGTGTTATTTGTACAGCCGTAGGGTGCATTTTTGCACTTACGTCGGTGCGCTGGTAAGCGTGCGCGTCCGCCCAGCGCCACTGGTGCAGCTGGCCGTGGCTGGAGATCGCGATCAGCTCGCTGTAGGTGGCGGCGATGTGCGTGAAGCGAATGCTGCTGTCCCAGTACTCCAGCTCTTCAGACACCCACAGCGGCGATGCTGTCATTATAGAGTCCTTTTTCTTGTTTTCTACTAAAACAGAGAGAATATGATGTCAGCCACCCAGGAGGTATTTAATTGAATCCCAGACATGACGTGTAAAAAGCTTTCTCTCAGTGGTCCTGCTATTGTAACTTAACTTCAATGAGAGTTGGTTTGCGCTATCATGAAAGCAGCATATCATTCTTTTCAGTACTTATCGGTATTTATTTAATATTGTATATATCGTTATATTAGTATGTATTCATATAATGTATGTAATTATATTATGTACTTTATAGTATGTATCATATATTATGTAATAATATGTAACAATATTTTGTTTACAAAAATATTGTATACAATACGAGTAATTATACTCGTATTGTATACAATGTTTTTATGTGCCCTCAGACCTATTCCATTTTTCTCTTCACCTTATTCACACTTAGGGTAGCTGGAAGAAATCTCTTCTTTATAGAGATAAGCTATCCTATGCATTTATTTTTCTTTAAGTCTGTTTTCTTAAGTATGTTGTGGGTACATGAATAATAAACATAAATAAATAAATAAAGCATTGATGGTATTGACAGACTTGATGCAGTCCCTAGGAAAAGTAGTCTTGAAATCCATATAGATTGTATTGTTAATCAATATCAATCAATGTCAACTTGGCGACATTTGAGGCATTCAGAATCTTCAAAATCGTCCTATTCTTACCTCCTTCTTTATCCCAGGACGTTTCACGAAGCGCAGACTCCAGCCAGCGCCTGGGGCCGAAGTACTGGCGCTCTCGCCAGCGACTGAACTCCGATGGCCTCTCCTGCGTGGAGCTGCTGCTCTCGCGGCTGGCCCCGGCGCGCCCGCCCCCGCTGCCGCCGCCGCCTCCACTGCGACTGATTATTATTTCGTTACTACCCTCAAGTTCAAAATAGCCGTCATTGCCCACTACATAATTGTATTGGCGAAACATCTTGTTTTTACAACTGACACGAATGAATTCGTTTTAACGAAATATAATAAGAACACCAGCCAATTCCTATGTAAATAGTTTTGTGCGACCACCTATTTTGCACATATATAACTACTTCCCAACTCAATCCCTGGATTTAGATTACAAACATAAAATTAAAATACATAGAAAGTAGAAGATTAAGTTATCTTTGCCAGAGTAGACAATCCAGGACTTGGAAATAAATGCTTTTTCCGAAAACTGATATAAATCTGGAATTATGCAGTTCCTTCTCTAACCTTTTATACAGTCAGCTTGAGCGATCCGCGAAATTGATCACTGCCTGGACACTGAGACGTTGAATATGTTGTTGAAAAAAGTGTCTTTTAATTAAAAACATGAAAACTGTTAATGTGAAACTTTAGTTTTAATAACACGATTTCAAACTTACCATTTATTAAAACTAAAATTAACTTAGTTGTTTCTCACTTTACTAGAAGTTGTTTACTAATAAAGGATTACATTAAAATTGTTTGTTTTTAATTACAATAAAGTTCATATGTAAATCACAATGGTAAAAAATATAAGTCAAATTTTGTTTCAGTAGAAGTATCAGCTGTAAACACAATATGATACTGGTACTTTTGGCTATGTAGTGGATCAATGACAAAACAAAAAAAAAAATTAGGATGTGAAAAACTGAAATAACAGTACGCCCAATCACAGAACAGAAACGGAAACTGCGTAAGCGTGTTGCGTGCTGGATTGGGTTGAGGGCTACATCTAACTCGAGGAAAGAGGCCGAAGAGCGTAGCTTGACAGGATACCTTCGGACAGCCGCGTACCCGAAGATGTCCTCCGAAAACATGGCGTCGGCGTCAATGATGACCGACTGGTCCTGTTGAGTGGCGTGGAAACCTCCGTCGAGAAGGGAAATGAGGTCCTCCGGGACATAGCCGTCGCCGCCTTCGCCGCCCTCTGGCTCCTCGCCCTCTTCATCGTCGCGAGACAGCAGATTGTTAACGGCTTGATTCACGTCCAGGTTTGTACGCTATAGAACAAAATACCAACATTACCACCTTCACAACCAATATATTCTCAACATAAAGCTTAGTACAGTACGCGCGGCGAGAGTTTGGCTTTGACCTTCGGGTGGAGGGGATTACTGCGCATGGGTACTGTCACGCACACAATACTTTTCCTTTTTTATGTACCAGGTTGGATAGAAGCAACTTCCTCAATATGACTTCGAATTTGCTTCAATGAATCGACACATTCGTCAGCTTCTTTCTTTAAAAAGCAATTCACGTCATATATCATTTTCCGTGCTTGCCTTTTTAAAACAATGTTTTTTTTACGCATTTTCAAATCACTTTTTAATATTTAACAAAAAAAACTTAACTGACAAACTTAAACAAACAAACTCAACAAATAATAACAATCGACAACAATAAACAATTAACGAAAATAGCAATTCACTTGTGAACGTGATTGTACAACAGGAGTGCGCGGTACGTCGTATCGATGCGAGAGGCAGGGAACGACTGGAGCACCAATCAGAGCACCGCGTGCGCCTACACACCCGCCCCACACCCCGCTAATTGCCCGTTGATACCCAATTTCTGATTTCTGCGCAATAACGGTCAAAGCCAAACTTTCGCCGCGCGTACTGTACTCCAGTAAGTAATACCTGTAACTCCCGTATTATGAGGCTTCTGCTTTTGCCCTGTAGCACCACTTGAGCCTGTGTCACAAGATCTTCAGGCACAAAAGGAGCTGGAACCGCAGAAACTACTCGACTAGAACCGGAAGCTCCGATTATTACACCTGTAGCCCTGCTTGTGGATCCTGTTCATAAACATAATACAATATGCATGATAAATAATAACAATAATTGATCTTATTTACATCTAATTCACATGATTCTAGTATTTGACTTGGGTGATATTATGTCAATTTTAATGATTAGATGTAAAGTTGGTAGTCATAATCTTAAATTAACGCCAATGCTAAAGTGTGGAAATATCATGTACCTTGGGAACTAGGAGCAGCGCGAATGGAATTCCTCATAATCCTTGCTCTGGTGCGAGGCTGTTGCCGCGACCCACATCCGCCGCCACTTCCCCCTTGCTTGCCCCCGCTCGTTCCTCCCCCGCCGCTTCCACCACCTCCATTACCACCGTTTTTACTAGCATCAGCTTTACTCAAGTCCAATCTATCGGGGATGATGGAGAAGGCGGCGCGGCATATAGTGCCGTCTTCGAGTAAGCACGCGATATGAGCCGGTCCTGCTGCAACGGCCCGTACGCCTCGCAAGGAGGTAAGGGCAGATGGCGCAGCTCCAGTGCCATATCGATTCCAACGTTCTGCTACTTCTCGTAATCTACAACAAAACAAAATAATGGTGGACCAAACTCTACAAAGCTGGCGACAGGTTTTGCCATGAACAGAAGTCCAAACATCCATAATATAATTGTACATTCATAAATACACCAATATAAAGCTAAATCATTACTGTGCAAAAGTTTGTTTTTATTCCTGGAAACAATTTGTACAGGACAAATGAAGCTGTAAACAGAATATAATTAAATTGTGATTGGTAAAAGTGCTAGTTATGTATTGGGTAAACCAACTATGCTCCAACACAATAAATCTGTTAAATATTGCATGAAAGTTGTATGCACAGCAGGATGGTTCTGTATCATTATCAGGTATAATCATCTGAATCATCTTGTCTACCACAATTTCGAAGAAAACTCCACTAATTGCTTTTACTTTAGCAGTGTTCACAGCCATAAAAAAAGTGGATTAGATATGTAACATTTAATTTTCGGAAACAGCACCTTTAGAGTTAGGTCTTACAAATCAAGTATGACAGACAAAGGGACAAACTGATGGATGTAAAATCTCACAATAACGGTTCAATTTTTACGAAATTTTTATATGGAACCCTAAAAAACCTTTACTGAGGTAAAGGTTTTTTAGGGTTCCATAACCTAGATTGACAAATTTCAGGTGTCTATCACTTAAAGTTTTGGAGAAAACAAACATACTGATTGAGAAATTTCCCCAATCACACTACATACACAATGACAGGGCAGCTGGCGTTATCGGGAAGCAGTAAGATTATGTGCTTTTGCTATCATGAATACTACACACAACAATTTGGAGACTTGCTAAATATATACTGCTCAGATGAGTGAGTGTAGCAGCTCACAAACCTGCTAAGATGGCAAGATGAGCCATCTAATTAGAACTCTAAAAAAATTGGTCAAGTGCAAGTCGGGATTGTGCGCTGATGGTATTAAGATCAATTCTCAATAGTATTAAAGTAAACTAAACACCTCTGGCTGCCAAATTCAAAAACAAGCAAACAATTCATGTTTCTTGTACAGAAGCCCACTTAAATATTTATATAAGGTATTGAGGTATTACATTTTTAGTATTTGATTTATAGTGACAAGAGAAATATACCACATGTGAAAACTTCAACTTATAATTCATGAGATACAGAGTAGTGACAGAGGTGACAGACAGATGGACAGTCTATTAGTCTAGTAATAGGTTCCTTTCTGTCAGGTTGTTTATAGAATTCTTTACCCAAAGGGTACAAATCTTTATTTTATAAATTACTAAGACTATGCTGCCCATCCATCTGGCTGTATCTCAAGAACCGTGATAGTTATACGGTTGAAATTTTCACAGATGATGTATTTGTTACTGGTAAAACAAATACTAAAAAAAGAAATAGATTAAAACATTTAATGGGACTCCCATACAACAAACATGATTTTCTTACTTGTTTCTCATTATTGATAAAGGCAACTTATAGGCCCTTACAATATTCACAGAATATTTACTTATATTATTTTTATTATTTATTTTAAAATTAGATAAAATAAAAATAAAGGGGGGCTCCCATACTACACTACTACATACTAGTGATTTTTTTTTATTTTGAATTTGGTGGGCAGTGGTTTTTAGTTTAATACTATTAAAAATGAGTCTTGATAATACTAAAACTGCAGTGCACACACCCAACTCGCACTTGACCGATTTATTATACCTACAAAAGAATGATGAGATAAGACATTCACCCCAATGAAAATAATTAGTGATGTGCGGATACCAATATGGATCTCTAGAACATCACTAAGAGGGATACACCTGCTTATGTCAAATTCAGTGTGCCCCACAACATTGCAACACAATATATTGCAATATCAGAAAACATACTGCACTGGGCTCATCGTACGGAGAAATCTGATGTTCAGTCTCATATTCAGAGTATGATAACGATTATGTATCTAATTTACCAACAGTTTAATAATTTTATTGATGTAGGAAAAAAATGAGATTGTTATACAAGCAATTATATTTATTACTAGCTGTTGGCTGCGGCTCCAACCGCATGAATTTCGGTTCTCCGCTAATCCTGTGGGAACTATGAATTTTTCCAGGATAAAAAGTAACCTATGTGTAATGGGAGTTATAAACTATCATTGCATTAAGAGCCAGCACTTTTATTTTGATGTCTGTTTGATGTTCTGTCAGGTTTGATTGTCCAATAGGAGCCCACTAGCCATTAGAGGAGTTGGGCTGTATCTGCTGCCGCACTCTGTAACATTGCGCCAGCCCCCATAAATTCCTCTTTTATTGTAGGCACATTTAAAGCCCAGTCTTTATACCTCAAAATCGATGGGTTATGCAATTAGTACAATTCTCTCTCTATTGTCAGAGTAATCATTTCTTTTTTTTATTATGCATTATTTGTTGAGAAATAGTATGCAGATTTTTAACAATAATTTTAAGTATGATTATGATTCATGTTTTTTTAAATCATGAATTAATTGGTATTGTTATATTACTGGTTTTCTTACAATCACAAATTTGTAATAAGCTGGTAATATTATAATTCCTATAATATTACTAGTTTTGTTTTTACAAAATCGAATTCGCAAATTAATCTTGGTTTGCAATACAGTGTAGTGTGTCAACTAATCGATGATCAATCGTACATTACGCCATTATTCTTCTAGATATTGGAATATTATGATAAAAACCATGAGACTGCCATATTTCGATGAAAAAGAAAATTTTGACAGCTGAAACAGGTAAAGTCGGGTAAAACAGGCCTTCGGAACCAGCATCATATTCTCATTTTAACTCTTTCTCATGAGCAAAATACGATGATTGAACTAGATTGAACATCCAATGTCGGATTTCTTAAGATCAACGTAATGGAGTCAACTATTTAGAAAGTTAAATAATAGGCTTACCTATCTATCAACTGATCCTCTGTCCCAGGTAATGGATGAACCACAAAATGCATTGAAGACATTTCCTCAATATTTTTACAATGTAATTAAGATGATCACATCCAGAATATTCGATTACCACAAACTGAAAGAACAATAGAACACTCCTATTATTTTCTAACCACCATATTTCTTGTGATTCCTCTGAAGTCAAAAATGGTTTCACAGTTCACACAGCGTTTTCGTTCTCAAATACATGTGAGTCGGTACATGACGAAAAAAGAAAGAAAATATCAACATGGCTTCCACTCTGAAATGTTGGTAGAAATGGAATTGAAAACCGTTCAATTTAGCACAGATTACTAAAACGCACTAGACCATTGATCTATAATACCTTTCGTGGTCTGTACTCTGTGGTATGTACTTTAAAGTTATAAACTTTTTTATTGTGTTTATGTCTATGTTATAAACGTGTTTTATGTCTATGGTTATTATTGTTATAAACCACAGATAGTATATACCCATGAAGTTTTTTCGTTTTTTTTTTGCAATTTGTTCGCTAATTATACCATAATTAGACAATCTCTAATGGACATAAAGGCTTATGGCAGTCAATTTGCGAGAATGGCAATCATCTTCACATGTTTATATCAAAATCTTTGCATAAATTAGGAATTATCGTAGTCCGAGTATCGAGTTTGAAGTGAGCATGGTGAACTCATATGTATTATCTATGGTGAACTCGCAAATCTCGGACTAATTTCTTTACATGGAGCCCGGGGCTGGCCTGGATTTTCTTTAACTCGACACTAACTTATATGCAGAGATTTTTATATAAACACGTGAAGAATATACTGGAATTCCCACAATTTGCCTATTATGTGTTATTATCTTAAAAATCGCGAAAAACCATAAAAAATTTGAATTTCGCGGGCACACCCATGGCATGCCCTAAAATAATCTTCGGTTAGATTTATTTATTTTATACTATACTATTAAAAAATACATATTCAAAGCATTTGAATTTTGATATTTTTTACGTACCCTACCGTACCGTACCTTTACCAATTATAGATCAATGAATGACCTTTACCCGTAGAAACAACAAACATCTGTTGATGACACAGACACTGTTTATCTGTTTATCCCATATCCATTGTTTATACGTCTGTGGTTGATGGATGAAAAAGAAATGTCAAAATTCAAATCAAAATTCAAAATCAAAAATGGCGGCCAAGTCAAAGAAGCGGCTGTCTAAAATTGAAAATAAGTTATTAAAATTAGAGAAATTGGAACTCAGTGATGTTATTTGTTCAATATGTCAGTCCATTTTAATAGAACCCGTAACCCTCCCGTGCTACCATGATTTTTGTGAAAGCTGCTTTAGTGGAAGTGTTGCAAATAACTCTTTGTGTTGTCCTTTATGCCGTTTGCGAATAGGTTCTTGGCTTCGAAAAGCAACAAAACAAAAGAATTTGGTCAATTTTCAGCTTTGGAGCTTTATCAAAAATAAATTTTCTAAGGAAATTGATAAGAAATCCAGAGGAGAAGATGTGGTTCTACATTCAAGTACCTACTTTACTTACTACTGATTTTAAGTTGGGTTAATTAGATCTCTATAACTTAGTTTATGTTTACAGAAACGCCAATACCCAGGTTAAGTGCACCAGGAGAGATAAGATCAGAATATGAAGCAGAACTTAAAAGGCTTCGAGCTGAACGCTTAAAGTTGGAGCAAAAACAGTATCAGGAGACTGAGCTTTTAATAAAGTAAGTTTGATTATTGTACGTTATTTCTTACCAGATGGAAACACCAAAGAAAAAGCTATTTATTGCTATCTGGCATTTCTTTCAATCCTTCCAGTAAGGGCATTAAATACAAATATATTATAACGCATATAAGGTATATTATTATACTTAAATCATTTTTATAACTAAAACTTCTATGCATATGTGAGGTGGTGGATTGCGGAATTGAAACAGCACAAAAAGTGACCCTTGACTTTCGATTAATCAAGGTGGAAGTGACCTTTGACTTGGAACTTTGTTTATTATTGCAGGAGGCTCCACCAAGAGGAACAAGAAGCCCACAAAAAATATTTGGACAGTCTCAAACAGGATGAAATATTAGCTCAGCAATTGCAAGCAGAGAGTGCAAACAACCAAGAAATTGCAAAAAGAAAGACTGGTAAAAGTTCCTTCAACAAGGCCAGGTTAAAACCCACAACAATAGATAGCTATTTATGTAAAAGTGTAGCACAAGCAACAATCGTGAAAAAGTAAGCTATTTTTACGTAACTGTATTTCCACATATTTAGTATTTCTATCAATGTAAAAAATAAGGATGTTTCTTAGTCCTTCACACTGCAGATACTAAAACCCAATCTAGCTGTAATTCTGTGCACTGCTGTACACTCATACTAGATGTGTGACAACGCTGCCAACTAAACCAGTTTGTGAATCCGATACAAGCAGCCTGCTATAAAGGCTGATACAGAATTAACATAAGATATTCTATAAAAAACTACAATTTTTATGGATCACATCTTTTCTTACTTATCCTGAGAATCAGTTGATAAAATACCTGACTGCCATTTTTATGGACCAATCACATGCTTGATCAAAAAATAGACCATGCCAAAAAAATTTTCAAAAAAAATCTAATGGTTCTTAAAAAACATTTTTTGCCACTGTTATTTTTTCCATATAATATTATATCAGTTAAATATACAAACATGTCAGGTATCAGTACTATATATTTATTTAATAATAGTAATGTTAATTTCAGTAGTCCGCTATTAACTGATGACAATACTAGCACAGATGCCTCCACACCAATCACCCCCTCCAATAAAAGCATAAACAGAGTATCTCCAGAAATGCTACCAAACTATGGCAGGTTTCTGAAGAATTTCATGGATAAAAAAGCAAAAACAAACACTAGTATTGAATTTTGGAATAAAGAAAATGGTGAAAAACTGAAGGTGAAGGTAATTAGCTTTATAGTATAGCTATTAACATGTTTATGCATGTGAATTATTGCCAGTATAGAGGTATGTATACATTATAATGTAGGTTATGTTGTAGGTATGCATGCCACCACAACTTCAAACTATTCTAAACATGAAAATTGTACATTTTGGAAGCATTATTTTAAGAAAAATATTTACATAAAATTTTGGGTGTTTTCTTGTCTATTTTTAGTACAATGTGCAAACAGCCCCAGGGTCTTTACATTTTGATACATCTTGTTATCATAATAGTTAATTACAAAATCCAACCAACCAATTTAAATTAATCCAAAACCTCATTGCTAATTTATAACACAAATTAATAATAAATTCATGAATCAATAACTTTCTTACTAATATCATAATCAATTTTCGGATAAAATAGTCTTTGATATGCTAAAATAAGGCAGCAAAAGAATTTGCTGAGTTGGGCTATTTCTGCAGTTTCAAAGTTTGTGGATGTAGTTGCAAACGTAAAATAGTTTGCTTTCATTTTAGGAACAAGACCAACAAAAGAATGACAAAGTTGTCAGCGCTGATGAAAAATCTTCTGTGAAAACAAAAAATGGAATTCAGTCGGTCCTGGTCTCCTTACCGTTGCCACACACAGGAATATTGCATCACAAAAGTAGTTTACCAGACAACAGGCACCTCGAAACTGGTAGCGTGGATTCAATGCACCAAGAGCTGTGCTACTTTAAGCCTATTGAAGGAACTACACCCACTAGGTATTTTAGTAAAAATTTTGAACTTACTTTGAATTCTTTGGACTTTCCAATGCTAATATGTATTTGGCTTAGCTGGCTGATTATAGGCGTCCGAAAGAGATGTCCTTAACTGTCTAACTTGTACTGTATGTATATGTTTAATTACAGCAATAATAGTGTATTCAAGGATTTGATTCATGGAAATTTTTACCACTTATGGTGAAATACTCTATATATCCATGGTTTGCTTACTAGAGATAGAAATTTGACAGAACATGTATGGAGCTTATGGCACTTTGATATCCCTAGCAGGGCAAATAGAAGATAGATAAAATATTGTGAAACAGCATTAGATATAATACTGTCCACTTTGTTCATTTTAAATATGTTAAGATGATACAGTCTGATGATGACTGTATCATCTTAACATTGTGTTAATGTTATTAGTTGTTTTGCAAAAAACCTTATAATATTTTAAGAGAACACTCATTATATTGCATGTTGCGGGTGACAGCTGTCATTCACATAGTACATATTCAATCTGTCTCACTCTGGTCCTTCCCTTTTGCTATTTTCATCTCATCTGTCACCAGAACCATGTTACTGCGCAAATACTATAAAATATATATTTTTTTAGTTTTACCACAATTAAAGGTCTCCCATTGCGAGTGCCTGGAGTGAGGGTAGATAAAGAAAAAATTGATCCAAAGAACAAAACGACACCAACTCGTACTCAATACATAGAGAGCCTGTGTCAACTACGGAATTTGTCCTTAGCCCAAAAGCTACCCTCAGCTTTTGTTATAGGACTTAGTGTATTGAGATCTAAAAAGGTTAGTAATTAAAAGATTACAATTTGCGATTTATACTTTCACCAACTCCTTAGTAATTAATTAATTAATGCAAATACAATTCCTGGTTTAAATATTCTTATGAATGTTCTTTTGGTATACAGTATACTTATGATTATGAATCACTTTCCAATTAAGTATAGTTATAGCTCGCGGCTCTGCTCTTTAATTAAATATGTAATAATCCAAGGTATTAAATATTCCTAATCCCATATTCAGCCGATAAGGTTCAGTGGTTAGGTTGCGCAGGTGCAACAAAAATGAATAGATACAAAGTTTTTCCTTTATAATATCAGTGCCATTATTTTTAAATACCTGGGTATTTGGCAATTGCCATATCTGTTTTAACGTTTGCAGTTAACATAAATTTTGATCTCAATTTACAGGAAATTCCCAAAAAATTTGCAAACACAAGGTCAAGAGTAAAGAAAAGTTCGCCAAACATTTTGAATGTTCCAAATACGTTAATTTCCAAACGTACTGCTGGTAATAGAAAACAAGCCGAACTTGTCGATGGAATATCAAAATTAAATACTCAAGTATCACTGAGACGCACCAGGTCCATGGGAAGCATTACGAAGGAGGAAAATGAGGTTACCCCAAAGAAAAAAGTCAAGGAAAAAAAATATCACTCGGACAGGAAGCCATACTTGAGGAGCGACTCGAAAAGGATGCTCGCTAAGACGCCGTCTCGTAGTCCCTCGTTGGCTGACCCCACTAATAATAATAATAAGGTTAGTTTAGCTGTTAAAAATTTGTCTAGTCCATTGGAAAATTGTGATGTCAAAAACATTTTGCGGGAGCAGCTTCGGATCGAGAAGATAATCGAACAAGAGAAGAGCGACATGGAGCTGGCGCGAAAGATGGACGCCGAGTGGAACGGTCGCAGGCTGCGGCGCGCGCCCGTCAAGCGGCAGGTCACCCTCAACTACGCGCTGAGACCCGCCAAGAAACTTAAAGTTTAGTGCAGCTACCTCAAATTACTATGAGATTCGCAAGTGCAGTTTATTATATTTGGCCGTCTACGAATAAGAATGACTAGTGGCGATGTTCAGTCTCTAG
Organism: Coenonympha glycerion; assembly: GCA_963855885.1. Taxonomy (NCBI): domain Eukaryota; kingdom Metazoa; phylum Arthropoda; class Insecta; order Lepidoptera; family Nymphalidae; genus Coenonympha; species Coenonympha glycerion. The sequence goes on along the minus strand of OY979630.1, from coordinate 11,741,745 downwards.
TTAGTAACAGATATTTCAATCCACGATGACGCGCTTCACTATGTGAAACTATACAAATCGAATAAGCGAATTTGACAGAGTAGGGCGCGTCTTCGTAGATTGAAATGTCTGTACCTGTGGCCGATACCACAATCTCTTAAAGCAGTACTGTTTTAATAATTTCATGCAAACATAGTATGAAAATCTCAAAACAGTATTGCAATATTCCTGTTTTCAGAGATGGTGGTACGGCCCCTGGACGCGCGATTGTAAATAGACTTGTGAATATTCTGTTGATAAATTGTAAAATCCTGATATACATGCAAGGGTGTGTTGCTTTATGGTCTAAGATCCCGCCATACAACGACCTTCACCGAGCTGCTTATTGGATGAAAACTATTTTATATCCAATTAAATATGTCAATAAATATATCGCAAGTGGGTTGCCTAAAAAATTTCAGTCCAGGGTATGATTAATTAAGAATTAAAAAAAAAAAAAACATTGTAACATGGACTCCTATTTGTTACAGTTTAGTTGACATCGTAGTTCAAATTAGATTGGATGTTATAAATAGTGCTTTTTGCCAGAAATAATTTCCTGGCTGAGGAAAGTATTTCTGTTCTATATTTTTTGGCAAAAGAAAGTTAACGGATAATAAAATCGTAGGTTTTATGCACAATTATGCACAATTGCAATTTGCGACCTGAATCGCTCATCCAATCTAATTTGAACTAAGATGTCAACGGAACTCTAACACAGCGGAGTTCATGTTACGATGGATTTTTTTTAAATTCTTAATTAATCATACCCTGGACTGAAAATTTTTAGGCAACCCATTTGCGATATATTTATTGACATATTTAATTGGATATAAAATAGTTTTCATCCAATAAGCAGCTCGGTGAAGGTCGACCTTACTTGGCATCCCCTACTATTATATTGAAATACAGTACTCTTGCAGCAGACAAAACCTAACTTGCCTTTACTTTATTTGAATAACAACTGATCAAGTAAACCTCTAGGGCGCGTTATGTGCGGAACCGCAATGTGTACTCACTGTCGATAGTTTTATCATTCTACTTGGCAATGATTGAACTACTCAAGAGTCATGTTCATGTTTCCCTCATTCTGCACGCCTTTTTAATATTATATTATATGTAAGATAGTTATATTCACAGACTGCATCACATCTATTGATCCTGAGAGGATTAATAAAGTTACATTAAGAAGTACTTTTCCCACCTGATTTAATTTTCAATTATTTCAATCCATAATACTTATTATTTATGATAATAATTATTTTATGAAAACAATTGATTTTAATTATAATGTACACATGATTTTAATCTTTATTTAATCACCCACTCCATAAAACTGTTGTTTTTGCTCAGTATTGAGTTGCAGTTCAATATTTTGAAATTGTTTGTATTATAATGATCAGTAGTAGCCGACTTTATTTGAATTTCAATCGACGACAGTGGCGCCTCCATTTTTCCTACTCTTTTGGCCAAACTTTTTGGAAGTTTATCCAAACCATCACATTCTGAATGTGTTTTGTCTGTAACACAATAATATTTTTTTTTAATTTTAATATGATTATAATATTATTTTGGCCTCCAAATACATATAATTAGTATGAATTGTACCACTTATAAATTCCATTTTACATGACGTATTGTACAGCCTGAAATATTGTCTTCCGAGCCAAACTGATTTCGTGAAACTATTAAATAAGCAATTTTTATGAAAATAAAACATTAGTCAAAGTTTAGAGCTTTCGATAGATACATATTCAGAAACCTTATAAGTATACCTAATCATAAAAATAAATAGCAGTTAAGAATAATAGATCTTGTCAATTTAATCCATGTGTTACTTGTATATTGTATTCGGATAAGATATCTAAGAACAATTTTTAATGGCTTTAGATTTTTACTACACCTCTGTTAACGATGTGAAAAAGTATAAACCTCTGTAAACTATGTGAAAAAGTTTGTGTCAGTTCTATTCGGTATAACCATATTATGTAACACTCACAGACAATATAACAAAGTAAATAATCATACCCATAATATATTTTAGTATTGCACTGTTCTATAGTAACTTTCCGAGTACCTTAATTAATGAAATCTTATAGAACCTAATCATTTGTACCCGTTAGAAGAAGCTTTGCCGGTGAGTACACCTCTCACTTCGGGCGACCGCGTCCCGCGCTCCTCTGGCTCGAAGTACTGACAAGACTAGCGCGGCGGGACGCGGTCTTCTGAAGTGAAAGGGGGAACTCTTCGAAAGGGTTATAGGTTATAATGATGCAAAAATGACATTTAATTATGGTAATTGTTTGGTTTCATAAATTTCAGTTTATCAGAGTGGTAAGGCACTTGTCCCAACGCCGCGCGCCGCCTGATCAAGACGTTTTCGATAATAATCATTTATTTTCTGTTTATTGCCTTTTGGTTTAGTTCTCTGCTTCTCGTCAAGGCTTCGATTGGCGCCACACACGTTAACTTTTCATAGTAAACGCGTTTGTAAGAACTTTGGAGCCAAATGCCTAACATAAAAATTTGTAAATCGTAATGATTTTAGTTCCTAAGTCTACCTCAATTCGCCCCGACACCGGACATCCTCAGTAGATGTTGCCTTCGTCACAATGTGAGATAGTTTTTTTTAATAATTAAGTATGACAGGGAACAGCCGATGATAACCGATCAGAGATGGGCAAAATATAATTTTGATTATTAACGATTACTTTGAAGGATTATCATAATATTCACATTATTTATTGATTGTATTTTGTAACAAGTAATTGATCACAGAATGCGATTGTATTTTGTTGTACTAAGGTGATGGTACTAAATAATTTGCAATCTGTATCATTTCATGCATTTTGTCCATCTCTGTTAGTGATATTATTTATTATAATAATTCAGGTACTACTGTAATCGATGAATAATATTTTTGCTTCATAATGATCTCTTTTTGTCTTTACTATGTTTGTGTGACTATAATTCAGTCATTTTAATTTTATTATTACCTGTACGTAATTATTTCATTATAAGTGGTTATTTGATCCAATTGTTAATTAGAAAAGAAAATAAATATAAATTATTTTCAATGTCATTTTAATTAAAAAAAATCTGTGTGGCATATAATTTTACCTTTTTGAGATAAGAAGTGCAATGGAAAATGAAAAAAATTGTTATTTTTGTAAATGCTTGCTGTGATATATCATTAGTATTCTAGTTCTTGTAATAATTCGATTGAAGACTATCAAAAGTTATGGTAAGATGTTTTATAATTTGACCGGAACCGCTATACCGCGCCGCGCGGAGTCTGCTGCCAACGGACTGTCTATGTCATATCCCCTACAGACTCGCGGCGAAAAAGTTCGTCGAGAAGTTCGCCGAGACTTCTCAAAAAAAACAAATAAATTAGCAAGTGGGTTGCCTAAAAAATTTCAGTCCAGAATTAAGAATTAAAAAAAAAATCTATTGTAACATGAACTCCTATTTGTTAGAGTTCCGTTAAATTGTCCACACTCTCAATTTTCTCGCTTAAGATTAGAAGAAATGCTTCTCGGGCAGGTCTCGGGCCAAAATACAGACCGCGCCGATCGGACAACAAGCGAGCGCGAGAACGAAACGGCGAGAAACTCCACACATATACACGCTTCTCCTCGGATGTTCTCGGCGTGAGTCTGTAGGCGGCACCAGATGCACAGAAACAAAAAACACATACACAAATTAACATAACGAGCTTGTATACGTAAAATCTGTATATTGTAGGTGTGCACTGTGCATTAAAAAGAACTAGTCCGCCATCTTGGGTATTTATGTATGTAAACCACAATTTTTAGGGTTCCATACCAATTTGGTAAAAATGGAACCCTTATGGTGAGACTTTCTCCGTCCGTCCGTCCGTCTGTCACACTCGATTATTTCAGTAACTGTTAAAGCTATCGACCTGAAATTTGGAATAGTTGTAGGTAATAGTGACCCAACGCCATTGCACTCATAAAATATTGAAAATGGTTTAATTTATATTTAAAAAGGGGGGAAAACCGGGATTTCGAATTTTCAAAATGAGATAACAATATTGAGTGGGGTATCATATGAAAGGGCGTTACTTAGTGCATTCTAAAACCGATTTTTATTTATTTTTATGCCTGATAGTTTTGGATTTATTGAGCAAACTGTCGAAAAAAATACCGTTCCCCCTCCCCCTTATCTCCGAAGTTTATCAATCGGAAAATCTGAAATAATTATGATTAATAGACATTAATGTATATTTTACAGGAAAATTAAAATCAACTCCCTAACTATTATACTTTTTAGGGTTCCATACCAATTTGGTAAAAATGGAACCCTTATGGTGAGACTTTCTCCGTCCGTCCGTCCGTCTGTCACACTCGATTATTTCAGTAACTATTCAAGCTATCGACTTGAAATTTAGAACAGTTATAGGTAATATTGACCCGACGTCATAACAATCGTAAAAATTTGAACATTGTTTTTATTTTTATTTAAAAAGGGGGGAAAACCGGGTCGATAAAATTTCAAAATGAGATAACAATATTGAGTGGGGTATCATATGAAAGGGCGTTACTTGTGTATTCTAAAACTAATTTTTATTTATTTTTATGCCTGATAGTTTTTGATTTATTGGGCAAACTGTCGAAAAAAATACCGTTCCCCCCCCTTATCTCCGAAGTTTACCAATCGAAAAATCTGAAATAATTATTATCAATAGAAGTTAACGTATATTTTACAGGAAAAATAAAATCAACTCACTGACTAATATACTTTTTTTGACAATAACAATAATCCGCCAAAAACAAAGTTACGTTTGCGGTTTGCCAACAAAAGTACCTACATGTAAATTATACTCGTAAATTCATGAACAAAAGTGATTCTTTCAATGTTTTACTTCTTTTATGGTATGGAACCCTCGGTGCGCGAGTCCGACTCGCACTTGGCCGGTTTTTTTTTTATAATAACATTAAACCACCAAAAACAAAGTTACGTTTGCGGTTCGCCAACAAAAGTACCTTCATGTAAATTATAAGTGATTCTTTCAATGTTTTACTTTTATGGTATGGAACCCTCGGTGCGCGAGTCCGACTCGCACTTGGCCGGTTTTTTTTAATTCGTGGAACTGATTCGTATATACATCAATTCCACGAATAAAAAAAATTGTGGTTTACAAATAGACTTTCCTGGACAGGGCGGAAGACGACATTTGTTCGCGCAGTTCGCCCTAGATGTCAATTTTTGTCACCTGCAGTAAGGTCACGATTTAGTTCACTCGGCAGACACCATATCATTGATCTATTAGCACCATATAGAATTTTGACAGAGACAGGCGATACTGTTTCCTTGTACGAAAAAGGTTTACATAAATCATTCAGATGCCCATATACTTAGATTTCTTATCGGTGGGTTAACTAAATTGATATCGTGAGACCAGGGGCAGTACCACCGTTAGTATTGTTTTGGCATTTTTATACAAACATAGTATGAAAATGTCAAAAAAATACTGCAGCATCTATATGCGATGGTGGTAGGGCCCCTGTCTGAGATTGTACTCATCTCTTGTGTGATGCTGTTTTTTTCCTCGGCCCCCACCTCGCTGAGCCTTCCTTAGGCGCGGGTTAACGGTTCCGGTCATTAGTAGTAATTTGATTTGTTTAGTAAATGCATACATCCATGTTGTAAATATAAAATTTAATTGAACGAACATTTTAAATAAAAAATATCCAACAAAATAATGATTTTGTCTTCTCAATTTTTCGTGATCCCACCATTGCTCATCCTGATCTCTTAGATCTGCAACAAACGAAAAGCCTCTGAAATGTTTTGAATTTGATAAATTACTACATAACGTAAAACAAAATTGCTATTCGCTGATGTCTGTCTATCTGTTCGAGATCTTCAGGGAATTCGGTGTCAAAAATATACTGTTTTATTGAGCCAAATTTTCAAAATTAATGACTTACTGACCTATATTCAAGTTTCTCAGTGAAACTTGAATATAGGTCATTGAACATATTTTAGCAAAACTGCTAAAACAGGGTCAGTTGAGTGGGTCAAATAGGGTTTTTGGCACTCCATCTACCAGTCTACCTAAATAGATAAATAACAGATCAATTTTTAAGGTTGTATAACACACCTGAATCCTTGTAAGGGCAGTTACTATTTTGTGTACTCTTCAAAAATGTGTAGTTTCATCTCCACATCATTCTTCGCCAGTTCCTGCTGTAAGAAAAAATAACTTTATCAAATTTATCTCAGGAAAAAAAAAAACTCTTTACAAGACTTGAACACATAACATTTTAACTCATACTTTTAAAAGTTACGATCATTTAAAAAAATACATTTACAATTTACAATTAGGATTAACCAGACCATTGTCCCAAACCTACAATGTTAGGGTGGCCCTAGTAATATAATTAATCCACCCAGTTTTTCTGGGTTAAAAAAATGTTCTCTACAGCAACAATAAAACAGTTTCTCTCTTAGGCACAAAAAACACCACAGGGCATACCAAGGACATTGCTACAACTCACTCACCACTTTGCAGTGTGCACTCAGATGATATTTTGTTACTCCAGGATCACAGCAGCCACATTTTTGTCCACACACATCTGCATCTGCTTCTTATAAACCTTTTACAGTTATTATTATAACTCACACTGTATGCATGATACATTCAAACCCAATTCTCAATGAATTGAGATCAATGCATTCAACCAGTTAAAACTTAAAACTGAAGACTACTTACTTTCCACCCTCGATTCTATCATTCCTCAATAGAACCCACCCAGACATAATTGAAACATCCATCACAGATTACATACTTTATTATTCAAGTCTCACACATCATACCGTTTCACATAGTACACCCAACTTAAGTCAAATTACATCTAATACAATCAATATAAGCTTACACATCTGTGATAATCCTATCGCTACGTACAATAATAATTGATAAAATCTGTACACAAATAAAAAAACTATCATTATAGGACTTAAACCTTCACTTGCAAACATCTTCGGTAAAACATCTTTTTGGTAGGCTCACCTTATGTTTGAGATTTGTTGTTCCATCCACCACCCGAGCTGGAGGAACCACCTCCACCATTACCTCCCCACCCTTGTCCACCACTCGGCCAGTTCCCTTGATTCCAATTACCGTTTTTCCCACCATTCCAATTAGGATTGTTACCCTGGTTCCATGCTGGAGGTGGGCCATTTTGTCCCCAATTCTGATTACTATTCCAATTTTTACCTGAACCACCTTGAGGAGGGCCACCTTGCCAATTATTTGGGCCTGAGTTACCAGGCCCACCCAGGAACCCACCCCAACCAGCCTGATTCAGAGCTGCAGCAACTAGGCTGATAGGCAAATTAAAATTAGCTGGTGGACCACCATTAGGGTTTATCCCTAAATTCTGCATATTTAATGTGTCTATGTTGTTACTGTTTCCATTGCTGTTTGATGCACCCGAGGGTCCAGATCTATTGCCATCCCAATTGTTTGAGCTGTAAGATTCATCCTTCCAATTTGGATTGGACTTGCTTTTGATTTTTGGAGCTGCACTAGAAACTGAAACTGATGCACCTTTAATAACATGGTCTTCACCACACAGACTTTGAGCAACTTCCGGGTCTAGGAAAGTTACAAAACCAAAAGCTCTGAATGGTCTTGGTACAAAAACATCAGTTACTTCGCCAAATCTAGAAAAGTATTCACGAAGATCTTCTGCTGTCATATCTTCGGTGCACCTGCCGACAAATACTTTGCAAGGCATCTGTGGTACTACTCCCTCTTTGGAGTTAGGGATGCGGACATCCACCCAGCGACCATCTATATTGTGCCTCTGAGCTAAGGCTCGCATTTGCGAGGCGTAAGTAGCGAATCGTATGAAACCGAAGCCTTTAAAGGTACCATTTTTATCTTTCTTCAGTTGGACCATCACAACTTCACCAAACTGTTCAAAATATTGTTTAATGGAATCTTCAGTTGACTTCCATGGCAGGCCAAGGCAAATTAAGTCTGAGCAAGTCAACTTTTTCTCCAACCGCTTAGTTTTAGCAGCGGAATTTTCAGGTGAAACATCTTCCATCTTGCGCTTGTTTTCTTTTGGAAACACGCAGATGTACAAAAGGTTACCCCATCCCGCTTCAGTAGGCGGATGTAACTTGCCATCGCTCAGACGTATTCCGCGAAACGTTTTGGTCTCACGATGGCGATATTTTAACCCACACGCTCCAGGGAATTGAGCCACTAAGGTTGATAGCAACAGGGTCCCATCATGTTCACAAGGAATTTCTACAGCATTAGAATCGTCTTCATCTTCACTGACTTTGATATATTCAAAGAGGTCTTCAGTTTTGGTACCCATTTTTGATTGTAAAAACGATTCAGTTCAATATTATACGGTAAACAAATCAAACCGCAAAAGATTTTTTTTTTATTTTGGAAAATGGAATTTTCGATTTGTGTTCACAGTCACAGTCCACAGGAGTAATAGTGTTCTGTGGATTATATATTCCTTAGCAGTGTGACCGTTTTAAAATTGGGGAATCTGCCAAACACTGGCTAAAAATCTACAAATCCTGCCAACTCAATTCCTGGAATTGTATAATTAGTACTCTACAAGTACAGTTACTGGACATTTAACTGCCCGTATATAACATGCCCGTATATAAAAAAGTACTCTGTGTGGACATTGGACAAGCAGGAGGTCTACTCTCTTTCTCTCAAACGAAACTTCGTAAACGAACGAAATTTAAACGAAGTTTCGTTAGCTCCTCTACTCTATTTTAATTGCCTAGTGGTTTTGTCGTCGGGAAATCCCCCGTCCATCGACACAAGAAAAAAGTACCAGCTTATACTCCGACTTTTAATTCGTTTCTTAAAATGACGTTTCGTATTTTTGCTAAACTCCAATAAATCGCTTTATTTCACTTTAACAGCTTTAAATGCTATAAAATAAGACACGAGGCTTTCTTATCAAAGTTATTTTGTATAAAAATACTTGGATCATATATTTTATTTAGCTTATATAAGTAATTAAATGACATTTAGAAACGTCATTTTAAGAATCGAATTAAAAGTCGGAGTATAGAATCATCAAGTCATACAAAAATAAGTAAAAATAGACATGAAATCACGAGTTTTTCATTTATTTCAAAGAAAATAAGGATTTACTTGAAATCTGCCAAATTCTGCCATTTTCTTAAGTCGTCAGCTTATTCTGCCAGAGTTAAAATTTAGGAGACAAATCTTTCCAAATGGCAGAAATCTGCCACAAACGGTCACACTGTTCCTTAGCATAGACAGAGAGTAATCTGTGGCATAAACTACTGACATAGACCTAGCCTCCACACTGCTCGCGAAGTTGACCGAAGTTGGACCGAAGTTGAACGAAGTGTAAGTAGGTACTTCGTAGGTACTTTCCATGGATAATCCTTTAAGGGCAATGGGTAACATCCGGGCGCGAAAATTCAAATTTTATTTAGTTTTTTGCTCATAATGGGCTAATTACACATCGAAGGTTAATGGCAATGTGTTTTGCGAGCACAGAATTTATGCATCTGCATGTTTTTAATAAAAACTCTGCTCAACAATACTCATTTACTTCATATTGGTTCCCGATAGCTCGAAATCTGGGAAATTGCAAAAAATTATCTTTCGGGAACCAATATGAGATGAGTGGGAACTTTCGAGCAAAGTTTCTATTAAAAACATGTAGATGCATAAAAAGTAGGCCCGCAAAATGCATTGCCATAAATCTAAAATGTTTAGTTAGTCTAATATTTGCGAAAAACTAAATAAAATTTGAATTTCGCGGGCTGGTAGGGCCGCAACACCTATAATCACTATTCAGTAGTCTTAGGGCACCAAAGATTTTATATACCTACCATTACACTCCAATGCTCCATGCCCTCCATGCCAACTCCATGCCATCACATGAATCAAAGAGGTACAAACATTGCATGAATAGAGATGATATTTGTAGTCTGTGGTCAGTACCGTCGGAACCACAGACAAAGGAATAACAAGTCCATGGGAATAACTAAGAACTTTATACCTATCGGAAAAAATCAGCGGAAGCCGTCTGTTCACAGATTACTCTATATCACTGCCGTTCGTCTGTCGGAACCATTGTCGGAACCCGAAAAAGGGCGGGAATTCAAAATCTACTTCCGTTAATATTTTTACACGACTGCCCAAAAAAGGAGTGTAATGTTTTTAGGATTCATGTATGTACAATGTGTTGTATGTATGCATGTAATGTTTCTTTAATCCACCATAACTTCTGAAAGGCTGAACATATTTGAACATAATATGGGGTATCTACTACTATTATTAAAAACTTGTGTATTATATACTAGTCCCAAGCTTTAAAGTGTAACGATAATTCATAAGTTAAAATGTACTGTATGCATACGCGAATGGAAATGCAAAAGAGTTTTATTTAATATTCGCAAATAAATATAAAAGCAGATTCATGCATTGCAGCCGCTTGTTCTCACTAGCCTTGAATCAACATATTCGTGAAATCATGATATTATACCAGTTATTTGTTGCTTGCAATTTGAACTTTACATGTGACCTTTAAGGATACCTGTCTACAAAAGAAGATTTTTGCTGTGAACTTTCTTAAAAATATTTGAGGTCTATTTTGTACATTGATCTATAATATATACTAGCTGATGCCCGCGACTTCGTCCACGTGGGATAAAAACTATTCTATCTTTTAAGTTGGACCAAATGACAGATATTCACGAAGTAGTTTTCTCGGCACCATGGGAAAGACTTATACAGTAAAGTATAGTTTAGGCACAGATTTTAAGTATATGCCTAAGTTTAAACCTAGCGATAGTTTTATTGTACCTACGAGTACTTAAGTAACATTATTGATTTGTCACGATATTCAAAATAGGCGTGAAGGTCAGAGGCTTGTCTCGCAACATTTCCCTGGTGCTCGTAACAAAGGCTCCGTGCAGCCGTGAGCCGGCGGCAGTGTCTGCGTCCCCTTCACCACGCGCGCTCTGCAGGCGACAGCAAGCCGACGCGACGGCGGCCCAAGGCGAACGTGCGGCGTGCACGCATTCCTTTTTTCAAAAAGCCTATTTAGATATCAGATTTTTCCGCTTCCACTGACTCTCTTGTCTTCATGTCTTTAAGAGCTTGACGGTTTTTTATAGGATAATTTCGGGGAGTGTGCTCAGGAGCTGTTCAGCCTTCGGCCAGTTGACACCAGTACCTACGCACAAAGCGGTTCGCTTCTTCATTTTTAGTAGGCATGGCTAAGGTTTGGAATGCTCTCCCTAAATCTGCCTGGGTACCTTTAAAAAAAGAGTGAATAGGCATCTTTTAGATCAGCGCGCTCCATCTTCGACCACATCGACACTTTCCGTCAGGTGAGATTGTGGTCAAGCGTAAACCTATGTAAAATAAAAAAAAGACTGCCTTGCCTTGATATTCTAGAATCTAGATCTCTTTGCACAATGCAGTGGTGACCATATTCAACTCTAGTCCACGAAGTAGGTACTGTCGAGTTCAATCCTTGGGGGTCGTGCGCGGCCATTTTACCAGTACCAGTTCCAGTTTTTCCAATTCCAATTTTTGAAATAAGCGGTGGTTTTACAGCGGTGGCCACGACAGGAGGCCACCTTCAAGCCAAGCATGGAGGTGGCCTCCTGTAGTGTCGAAGCGGATGAGCTGTGATTATGAGACAGGAAATAGAGTATGTGAGATGCACCAGTATGTTTGCGCACAACACTGATGCACTCTCTATTTCCTGACTCCTGTCTACTTATTGTGCATGTCCAGTTGCGGTACAAATCTTTTTAGAGATCAACAGACAGTGACCGAATCGGGATGCTTTCTATTTCGATTCTTAATTCTATCGAATGTTTGTAAAGGTTCAATGACAGACAAATACCTATCGTATACCTAATATGTAGGTACCTACTGAGTATATCGTAAGATTCAAATCTGAGTAAACCTAAGCTTGAGTCTTGAATTTAGCGACGAATCATTCTGATCGACAAATATGATATGTTTATTTGTCGATTTATAAATGAAATTCAAACATTTACCTACTTGTTTTACCAAGTTGGAATAAGGTACCTATTGATAGCTCAGTGGTTAATTTGACATCTGCCTCTCATAAGGAGGTCGCGGGTTCAAATCCTGGGCACGCACCTCTGACTTTTCCGAGATAAGTGCGCTTTTAGGAAACTAAATATCACTTGCTTAGCGTTGAAGGAAAACATCGTAAGGAAACCTGAGAGTTCAAAAAAAAATTCTTGAAGGTGTGTGAAGCCCGCCAACCAACACTTGGCCAGCGTGGTGGGCTATGGCCAAACCCTTCTCAGTCTGAGAGGAGACCCGTGCCTAACAGTGAGACACACCTAAAAAGGGGTTGAGATGATGAGATGATAGGGTACAGCATTTATAAATGTAGCTAACTACCCAAGTTGGTAAATACCTAGTAGGTAGGAACTCGAAAGGATATCGAATTCCTTTTTTTCCTTTCATTTACAAATTACAATAAGTAGTCGCAGGCTGTATAATGGGTACGTACCTACTTATAATATTACTTGTCAACATACCTAAACATAAGATCACTGATCTGTGCGTACTTCAGTGTTTACAATGTGGTATTATTTGTACTTAATAACTAATAACGGTACACAAGTCTACTGCACTTTTGTTAGTCATTTACTTTAGAGTTTAGGTCTGCTGTTTATTATTCTGAGTGCGTCAGAACACCAGGGAATTTCGCCGAGGCGGCGCGCGTCGCTACGGACCTCAGTATAAGGCCACTGACTTCTGAGACGAACCAAACCTTACCGCTTTACACGTCGATCTTCAACAAATACAATAAGTATCCTTCAAAACACCTGCAGACTCCGATTTTCATCCTAACAAGGAACCCTTATAGTTTGGCTACGTCTGTCTGTTAGTCCGCGGTTTAGTTCAGAATTATTCAGATACGCACTTGGCCAGTTTTTATGATTTTAAAGGTAAGTCTCCAATATCCATGCATATAGAAATATAATATGCACGTCAATCTGTTTGACGCATTGATACAACTACATATCAACATACTTTATTAGAGTAAACAAATATTTACATTTTAGATGCATATCTCGCTCCTAGGTGCAGAGTCAGATATTTCGTAGACACGCATCGCAATCTAGCTCCATAAAAGGTAAGCTATAAGCTTGTGTTGTGGGTGCTAGAAAACTGTGAAATAAACATATTATTAAATATATACATTAAATGCAATAAGTACATAGAAAAACGCCCAGACAGTGAAAAACATGTACGCTAGTCACATAAATTTTTTTCGAGTTGTAGGAATCGAACCAACAACCTCCGCTGCAGAGTGCAAGATCACTGCCGCTATGCACTTCGGTCGTCAAATCGTCAAAAATATAAAGTGAATAAGTAGATAGGTACCTACACAGCATAGGTATATGGTAGGTACTAATCGTGATCTTCATTTTCTCAATGAAGGTAGGTACAAGTCTCACGAGAAACTTACAATGCATTGTAAACACTTCTAGAATACAACAATGAGCTTGGCTAATGCCTGTAGTGGAGTCTACTTAGGCTGGTAGGCAACACTCGTAAGACGTAACTACACTCCAAATACAGTTACTGGCAAGTTACTTGGCAAGGTTTTGGCGTGGTGGGGGAAAATTTGTGCTCTTCGTGCAACGAATGCGAGAGAAACAACAGTCAACGACCAACCAATAGAGCGCTTGGATCCTGTCTATAGAGACTAGGAAGAGAGCATCTTTTTCGTATCTTACGAATCTTGCCAAGTTATATGCCGGCAACTGTACACGAACTGCACTTCCCAGTTACTTGATATACAAAACAATATTATAGCAGTATTTATAGCATATAAAGGTGACTGCCTGCATAAGTAGATATAATTTTTGAAAACACGTATTCGCGTCGCGCTTAGTCACTAGACGAACCTCTTAAACACTTGAAAGTTTTGCTATTCTTTGATCTGTGGGACTCAATACATACCCGTAACTTGGGTATAAAAAACCACTTTCCAATATAAATTGAATTTACAGCAGACAGCATATACCTACTATAGAACTACCTTAAAACATAGGTATACATAGTAATTTAAATACCTACGAGTAAATAGCTTATTACTACCTACCAGCCTACTTGTCCAGGAATGCGGTAGAAAATGGTGACGCTTATTTTCCACCTTACCTATTCCATTAGATATGCAACATAACAAGATAGATAAAGCACAATATAGTATTAAGGTTTTAGAACGTTTAAATTAACATCTATATTCAATGGAGATGATGCATTTGTGATTTGCGAATCACGATAGTAGGTAACCCATGTAAGTAAATATAGGGTTCGGGGTGATGTGTTTACCTAGGTTTTGATAGCCATAAAATATAATACGTTCAATAGATAAATTTTCCCTTCTAGAAGTAACCAATTCCGTAAATTCTTTCACAAAGAAATAACGCTATACCTACCTAGGCACCTATCCTGAATCCTGACTAGGTATGTCAAAACCTACGGTCTATAGGTATGCATCTATAGGTACCTACCTAGTAGGTATATCTGAAAAACTATTTTCACAAATTATGCATATTTTTGTATGTCAGTAGAAGGCTTAGATCAATTTAGTCTTAAAAACAAATAAGTAAGCAAAAAAGTTTTAACTTCATCCTAATTACGAGTAAGATATTCCACAATACCTATAGACAGGTACTCGTAGTTAGGTACCATTAGGTAGGTATAGCTATTTGTTGAGTAACTAAGTTAAATTACCAGTAATTATAATTAGTAGTGGTTATTGAGATTAGTCGTCCATAGACCGTAGCTTACCCAATAATTTGATAATTTATTTATCAAATTAATTTATTAAAGTCAATCAAGACAATTTTTTACTTGTTTCGAAACCTCCATTTAATTTTGATATGCTCAGTAGTTTTTCAATTTCAGGTAAATGCAAAATTAAATAGGTAGGTAGGGTAGCGAGACCGTAGAGACCGTGGGTTGCGAGTTGCGACTTGCGAGATATTTATGGTTAAAGATAAATGAAAAAAGACATCAAAGCATCAGCTTTGGATTTAAATGCTAAGAATAGCTTACAGTCCTGCAAAGGTGCAATTTCAATTAAATAAAGCAGCACTAAGTAACTACATTCTACGTTATGTGGGGTGCGAGCGACGGTGAAACATATTGTACAGTTTTCGAGATCCTTGGTAATAAATCAAGATTCGTGCTAACTTGCCAGAATTCCAAAAAAAAACTTCGTAATATTCGTGGAAGAAAGCGCGACATTTTAGCGTGCAGCATTATAACTACATACTATCTACCTATATTATGTATGTTTACCTACCTGTATGACGCATATGACCCAACGAACTTGTGTTGGCATCAGGCATAGGTTCGGTAATGTCTGTTTACATTCAAACACACCTCTCTCTAGTCTGTTGAGCAACCGCGCGACGACCCACTTGCCTACTGCCCACCAACGTACTATAGCTGTCTGCACCCAGCATCCCCGCCAAACATGGCACAAGTCTAGCACGACCTTATCACAGTAGACGCCTATGTCATTCAAAACAAGCCTTCTTCCCTGACAGGTATACCTACCTATCAAAAATAATGAAATAATTCAGTCTCGCTAAAACTAGAAAATGGCTCGACAGATTGTGATGAATTTGTGTAGTTGAAATTGTGAAGTTAGCCTGGTACCAAAAGTTCTACTTTTCGATTGATGGCAAAACTAAAAATAACTTTAAATTCTATGCAATAGCTTTACCGCGGCAGTCTCCGAGTGCCACACGCCTTTTTTTTGTATATGTTTGAGTGGCTCCAATAGATTCACAAGCGAAACAGGATATCAGAGGGCAATAGACGTATAAACACAGGACCCGGCGGACTACGCGAAAAAATGTCGCCAGGTTACTGGTGTCAAAATGTTTGTTTTGACACCAACAGCGTCAGTTGTAAGCGCAGTATTGTCTATGGACCGCGGTCCACGTCACAGATACTTGTAGTCCGCACGCGAGTTTCCACATAGGGACGGTTTCCGCCATGTTGCGCCGTGTTCGTGGAAATTTTGACAAATGGCGCTTGTATGATTCTTCATACAAGACGTAAAATGTGCCGATGGGCACATTCTCAGGTTCATATCGGTGTAGAGGACATAATTTATTATGCGTTGCGTTCGTCATACTCGTATTAAGTAGGTACTGCAACTCCGTTAAGCAATAACCCACCCACCGCAAATTTCAGTTTGATAGACAACAGTGTGACGAAACAAACTTTCAAAATTAAACCCAATTTGTGCTTTTATTGCGACATGATTGCGACAGCTTCCATAATATGAAGTATTTACGTCCTAATCAATCAATGTTTACCTACGAATTTTTAGAACACAGAGGTCGTACATAAAAACTTATTTTAGCCAAAACACCCCTGCCCACCAAACGAGCAAAAAGTCTCGTTTGTTGTATGGGAGCCCCCCTTATTTTTTTTTTAATTAAGGGGGGCACCCATACATTGTTTTTCGCAATTATACACACATACTAGACGTATGTGTGTAACTACACATTGTAGGTTTATCGTAATGAATTTTGCGGGCATAATATTTATGCAATTACTCGTACATGTTTTTAATATTTCGAACTATCGGGAACCAATATGAAGTCAATGAGTATTGTTGAGTAGAGTTTTTATTTAAAACATAGGTACGTAGATGCATAAAATGTTGGCCCGCAAAAACTCATTGCCATATGCCTACCATACCCATACAATATGGAAAAGGCATAGTGCAAAAGTTCCTAGTTAGTAGACCTATCCAAATACAACGAAAACTAAAAGAGGAACTGCGTTCACGATCCTGAGTTCATTGACTCGAAGTTCGAACTCGAGTAAAACGACGACAATTTACGGCCTTATTCGTAAAACCACACTTCGCTACTATAATAAATTCCTTGTCGATGTACTTATAACGTGAAAAACAATTACATACTTGCAGTTACATTTATTGTATACTAGCTGATGCCCGCGACTTCGTCCACGTGGGATAAAAACTATTCTATCTTTTAAGTTGGACCGAATGACAGATATTCACGAAGTTTGAACTAAATCGGTTCAGTAGTTTAGGAGTCCATTGAGGACAAACATTGTGACACGAGATTTATATATATTAAGATTATGTAAGAACAGCCTATCTAGTATCTACTTATACCTAATCTTAGAATTTGCGCGAGTTTAGGACAGGAGGGTAGTTTATAATTATTATCAACAGGTAGGATCTATTATAACTTGTAAAAAGCTGGAATTTAACGGGACATGATATAGGTATACATTACTTAGGTAATTTCGGAATGTAATACTTAATGGCCATAGCCTAGTGGGAGAGAGTTTGTTTTGTTTATTTAAAACTATGCTTAGCTCGGGTCGGGTGATTCCGTGGGAATGTTACAAAGGTAATTTCGGAATGTAATACTTAATGGCCATAGCCTAGTGGGAGACAGTTTGTTTTGTTTATTTAAAACTATGCTTAGCTCGGGTCGGGTGATTCCGTGGGAATGTTACAAAGGTAATTTCGGAATGTAATACTTAATGGCCATAGCCTAGTGGGAGAGAGTTTGTTTTGTTTATTTAAAACTATGCTTAGCTCGGGTCGGGTGATTCCGTGGGAATGTTACAAAGGTAATTTCGGAATGTAATACTTAATGGCCATAGCCTAGTGGGAGACAGTTTGTTTTGTTTATTTAAAACTATGCTTAGCTCGGGTCGGGTGATTCCGTGGGAATGTTACAAAGGTAATTTCGGAATGTAATACTTAATGGCCATAGCCTAGTGGGAGACAGTTTGTTTTGTTTATTTAAAACTATGCTTAGCTCGGGTCGGGTGATTCCGTGGGAATGTTACAAAGGTAATTTCGGAATGTAATACTTAATGGCCATAGCCTAGTGGGAGAGAGTTTTTTTTGTTTATTTAAAACTATGCTTAGCTCGGGTCGGGTGAT
Source organism: Coenonympha glycerion (assembly GCA_963855885.1). Taxonomy (NCBI): domain Eukaryota; kingdom Metazoa; phylum Arthropoda; class Insecta; order Lepidoptera; family Nymphalidae; genus Coenonympha; species Coenonympha glycerion. The sequence goes on along the minus strand of OY979630.1, from coordinate 11,723,704 downwards.
TCCGTGGGAATGTTACAAAATTGATTCTTACCCCTTGTCTCCGCTGTAAAACTAAAAGGAACCACGGTCCTAGTTTTCTGGGCTGGGCCATGATGAGTGAACAATGCAGTGGCCAGGAGTTTGCTTTTTATGTTAAAAGATAATATTTAGTGTGCTTAATTATGTAATTTATTTTTTTGTCTCTCATCTCAATCTCATCTCAACCCCTTTTTACGTCCCACTGCTGGGCACGGGTCTCCTCTCAGACTGAGAGGGGTTTGGCCATAGCCCACCACGCTGGCCAAGTGCGGGTTGGCGGGCTGCACACACCATCGAGAACATTTTTGTGAACTCTCAGGCATGCAGGTTTCCTCACGATGTTTTCCTTCACCGCTAAGCAAGTGATATTTAGTTTCCTAAACCGCACATAACTCGGAAAAGTCAGAGGTGCGTGCCCAGGATTCGAACCCGCGACCGCGTCCTTATGAGAGGCAGAGGTCAGAACCACTGAGCTATCACTGCTTTTTTTTTGTCTAATTATTAGTAAAATGACGCAATCATTTTGCAAAACTATATCTAAATAAAAAAAATACAGAAAGGTACAGAGAAAAGCAATCAACTTCTGATAATATTACGAGTACCTATCAAGCCCTTCGCGCTACAATAAATACCGCATTAATCTTACCAAGTATCAATTTTGAATTTAAGGGGTATCGGCCCAAGTTGCCTGCGAAATTTATTTAGTTTTTCGCAAATAGTAGGATAATTATACATCGTAGGCTGATGGAAATGAGTTTTGCGAGCATAATGTTTATGCATCTACAAGTTTTAAAAAATTCTTTGCTCATAAAGTCCCACTCACCCCTTCATTAGGTCCCGAAAGATTATTTTGTGCAGTTTCTCAGATTGGGAGCTATCGGGAACCAATAAATGAGTAGTTTTGACTTAAGTTTCTATGAAAAACCTGTAGACACATATACGAGTACGTTATGCTCGCAAAATACATTTTCATAAGCCTACGGTGCATATAATTAGCCTACTAATTGCGAAAAATTGCATAGAATTTAATTTTCGCGCCCAGGTGATACCCATCCACTTTAAGAAGCTTATATCAAGCAGTGGACTTTCCACGAGCCGACGACGATAAGGAAGACCAACCTGTTTTAAGATGGCGAGGACGTTAAAGTGCCTCAGCCTGGGCAGCGACCTTGAAACAAGACTTATTTAACATTCGGCGTGTTGTATGTTTATTAATACTAGTTTTTAAAAGTCAAAGGTGGAAGATTAAAATATCTCCGTACGATAAATCAGCCTTTTAAAGCCCTAAACGTATTCAAAATGCGAACACGTTGAAATCGATCAACTTTAACATTTTCTTAATTATCAAGGCTGAAGACTTGAAGCTAAAGTACAATTTGGTTGTGCAAAGTATTATGTTATATCCAATGAAAACAAGATAAAGTACTCAGTAACTTATATTTGTATAAAATAATAATGCTACAATTTAGGTAAAATAAAATTTGAAAAACAATAATTTCGCAATATTGCTTGCAACTTGCACTATCAAATCATTTTCAATATAAACTGCTAAACTTAACTCTATTTCTTTTATTGCGTGCAGTGGCAGACTTCGCTCACGAAAAAAAATCTTTTATGCTGCTTACCACTGGAAGGTTATAATTTCCATTTTCCAGTAAATCATAAAACAAATTACCAAAAATGACTCTTTAGTATTCACTGAAAAGCATATTATCAACACGACACAAATGATTAATTATTTTTAGGGTTCCGTACCCAAAAGGTATCTACCGTACCGTAGGTAAAAATAGGGGTACCTACCGTTTAAAAAACGGTACCCCTATTTTTTAAACGCCGCAGTCCGCCTGCAACTTGGCTGTATCCCTTGAACCGTGATACTCGTAGTTGGACCATTGAAATTACCACAGATGATGCATTTCTGTTGCAGCTACATTAACAAATCCCATCCATAAAACTTATGTTACATAGCTCGTTTTTGGTCGATGATGCAGAAGTGAGAAGCCCCAATATCATATCACTGTACTACTAGTAGGGTAATATTGGAGCTTCTGCATCGTTTTCTCGCTACATTCGTGTGATGCAGAAGCCACAATCAATATTTATTATGCTCGATATTGATTTAGATTTAGTATGGAACCATTCGTGTTTGAGTCCGACTCGCACTTGGCCGATTTATTTAATGAAAATTAAAATACATTATAGATATTTTGTAACTTTTACCTCGGAGAATTTTCCGTAATTATAACTAACTCTATGCACTACTCTAATAACCCTATAACTCTATCTATGTATATTTGCATACTACTCATATTTTATGTTCCTGTGAATCTTTCGTGAGCGAAGTCGTAGCCCGTCATAACTAAGTAATATTAGGAATATAAAAAAATAATCTCTATGTATTAGGTCCACACACACTAACGACATGTGCGTAAACAAATATTGCTATCACAAAAAGATTATATCGAAAAAGCGAGTAAGCAAACGTATACAAAATAATATGAAAACGTGTAGTATATTCAACATAATATAATTATTTCTTACATAAAATAGAATAAAAATTTTGTTTTGACTAGCGAAATGCTGGTTTTTTAACCAAAGGAAAATATACGAATGTTTGTAGATACTAGATAGTAGATAGGCACTGTTTAACATAGACAATACAGTAATGGATAAAACATGTTACAAAATACTTATAGATTTGCGCCAACAACCAGACAATGGTTAAAAGTATTTGATTAATAAAATTAATCTATGGCGTATGCTATAAACAGATAACAAAGTAATTATATTGAGAGTACATAATTGAATTTTTTAAAAGGGAAATCAATGTATGATTATCGATATGAGCCAAGTGGCACTTATCAGATACATTTCCTTGTTTATAGATAAACAGATTGGAAATAAAAATATCTATTTCCGTCATAAAAAATATTTCCACTAAGTACATAATAATTTGATAAAATGCAATCGATTCCTTAGTAGGTCTATAAACATATTCTCGAAAATAATATCAATAAAACTAACTCAGATCATAAATAGGTATTTTCGCAATATATACAAATTTAAACCGAAATATATGTTCATATGTATATTATTAAATGCTACCACACTTATGTATGTTGATAATAATAATTGTAGATATTTCAATCCACAATGAAGCGCCCCACATAAGGATCAAATGGACCGATTTATATTGTACCTACGGATCAAATGAAAGATAAGCAATTTTGACAGATTGAGGGGCGCCTCTTCTTGGATTGAAGTATCTATAATAATGTACGTATGCATATTTTGAATACAAAATATGATAATATACACAACATTTTTACAAATATATCTTATTTTCTATAGTTTTATTCAAAGAAGGTATTGCGTATTTTATTATCTGCGTTAAAAAAACTACGCGAGTTTAACAACTTGAATTTAAACAATTTAAAGACGTAACATCTTCACAAGTACCTATCTTATGCGTTAACACCTCCTTCTTCACAAGTTGATGATTAGACTATTTTTATCCTTAAAATAATAATATGCAGGTTTTTTCACAGATCTCACGTGAAATAAAACCTTTAACCTGTTACAAGATCTCTAAGGAGCTGAAGAATGGCGTGCGGAATAGTTTCTAATAATAATTACACTTGTATTGCACACCGATTTGTTACAAATGAGAAATGAAAGGCGCGGCCTTGAGGTAGGTAAATTTAATACCTGCTAATCAAAATTAATATCGTAATTTTTAATGAGTTTAAAGTGGAATGTTGTTTAAAAATGCGTCAATTTTTTTTAATCACCTAATTTCGACACTTAACTACCAAATATATAGTATAGTACAAAGTCAAAAAATTATGGCAGGGCTCTTTTGTATGCAATTTTTAACGTTAATCATTCATTGGAATGTTTTGGATGGGTCCTTTTTAATTTTGAATGTTGCTTCTTTTTTTTTATTCATTGTTGTTACTAAAAATAATAGTAACAGTTCTTCTACAACATTAAATAGATACGACAAGAAGGAGTTCTTACTCCAAACGAACGCAGTCAGCTATAGAGATCGAAACAATAAGTACAGAACCACTTATTCAACTGTTACAGATTTAGCGAGATTTCTCGGACAGTCAACATTGCAGCCGCGCAACACGGCGATGTGGTACGCAAGCAGCTGCATAGGAATGACAGTGAGGACGCCCTGCAAACAGTCCACAGTCTTAGGAACTTCCAAGACGCGGGACGCGAGCGCCATCGTCTCCGTGTCCCCTTCCTCGCAGACGACGATCGGCCGGCCCTGGCGCGCGGTCACCTGCTGCAGCGCGTTCATGCACTTTATGTAAACCGGGTCGCGCATCACTATCATCATCACCGGCATGGAGTCGTCGATGAGCGCGAGCGGGCCGTGCTTCAGCTCTCCCGCCATGATGCCTTCGCTGTGCATGTACGTCAGCTCCTTCACCTTCAGAGCTCCTTCCAGACACGTAGCGAAGTTGTAGCCGCGCCCCATAATCAACAACGAACGCTGCTGGTAGAGGTCTTCCGCCAAAGCTTTCACCTTGTCGTCTAAAGCCAACACTTGACGAATTTTAGAGTCCAATTCGTGGAGTCCCTCAATAATATCGGCTCTTCGTTTCTGCAACGAGATACGATCTTCACTGATCACCAACGCGAACATGACGAGGGACACGAACTGTGACGTGTAAGCCTTCGTGGAAGCGACACCGATTTCGGGTCCGGCGTTGATGTGCACACCGCAGTGCGATTCGCGACAAATTGAACTGCCGACGGTGTTAGTGATCCCGACGATCAGCGCACCATGGCGTTTGCAATAACGAAGGGCCATGAGGGTGTCGGCTGTCTCTCCTGACTGAGAGATAAAGAAGCATACGTCGTCCCGGAACACAGGTGTGTTTCTGTCCAAGAAATCAGAGGCTAACTCCACCATCACTGGAAGCTCGGTTAACTCTTCTAGCAACTGGCGTGTAGCCACAGCGCTGTGGTAACTGGTACCGCATCCAATCAGCATGAGCCTTCTGCAGCGCTTAATTTCTGGGATGTAGTCTTTAATACCACCGAGTGTCACAGTACCATTAGCAAAATTGAGGCGACCCCTCATGGTGTTAACGATTGACTCAGATTGCTCAAAAATTTCTTTCTGCATGAAGTAGTCATAGTTGCCCTTCATAATCTGCTGTAATTCCAGCTTCAATGTGAAGATTTCTCTTTGATGGGGGTCAGTGCTGCTGCCTGACAGACGGTGAATGCTCAGAACTCCATCTTTAATGTGTGCTACATCATCATCTTCAAAGTAGAGCACTTTATTGGTGTGTTCAATGACAGCAGAGGCATCAGATGCAAAGAAGTATTCTACGTCTCGTTCTTCTTCCGGCTCAAAGTGAGCGTGGCTGTTGACACGCGGCACTGAGGGCACTACTCCCCTAGTAGCCTTATTGTTGGTGTACATGATGGGCACATGGTCGCTCGACAGACGCCTCCTCGTTTTGATGCCCACTAGCAGAGGGCTACCGCGCCTGGTGGCCACACATTCATTAGGAAAGTAGCGAGACTTGAAGCACAATGCAAAAGCTCCTTCCAGTTGTTGAATTACCTGCTCGACGAGTTCCTGGAAGCTGTAGTCCTTGTGTTGATTGTAGATATGGTGCACCAGTTTAGCGATAGCCTCTGTATCTGTTTGAGACTCAAAGATGTATCCTTTGTTTTCAAGGAATGTCTTAACTTCCTTATAGTTGGTAATGATTCCATTGTGTATGACAACAAACGAGTTGTCTTCTCCGGAGCGCTGCGGGTGCGAGTTCACCGCGCTGGGCTCGCCGTGGGTCGCCCATCGGGTGTGGGCGATGCCGCAGTGCGACTCCACGGACTCCTCGACGGCTAAGTCGACGCTCTGCTCCTGCAAGAGTTCCTCGAGCGCGGCGACTTTACCGCTCTTCTTCACTACAGCGATGTCTTTCTGATCGGCGGCATCGATAGCGACGCCCGCAGAGTCGTATCCACGGTATTCCAAGCGTTTCAATCCATTCACTAGTAACTCCAAGATTTCTCGCCGGGTCTTAGGCGTCAGGTGATTAATATATGCAAAAATTCCACACATCGTAAGCGAAGCCGAACTAAAGTAGAGCCGAGTGCACGATACCACAACGAGCCCGAGACTGTGCGCGGGACAATACTGTGCCGATGTTGAAGGCCTTCGCTTAGGACTCCTACCACTAATAAGTTACTTTCACTTACGGCAAAGCACACGTCATCATGTTTCGTTATCGTTGATACTAGTTAGGATCGTAAATATCCGCAAGCAAGCAGCGGGAAAAACTTGTTTTAGTGTGATTGTCCGAATTGGAATTCCAATACAAATTGAGGTTCATTCTTTCTGTCAATGTCAACAGTCAAAATTAGACGTATTTGACACTTGACGGGAGCAAAAGATTAGGTCTATGACTAAAGAAGTAATGGACACAAAGTAGTGAGTCTTTTCGGCTGGGTATTTCCGCCATCTTCTGTCGCATCAAAAATAGCCAATCACAGCTATCAGCCAATCACAGATAGGCACCAGTCAGCTGATCAGAAGGGCTGCTCTAGCTATCTATCGATACCTATGGAAATATTATCGATGTAGTTTGTGGTTAGTAATTAAATATTTAAGAACAAAATAAATGAATTATTACCATTAAAAATTAATTTATAGTAAAACTAGGTTTTGCCAGCGGTGCATATTATGCTTACGGATTAGGATTTTTAACTTATCCCGCGAGACCAAACTACATTTTGATACAAGTGATTGTACCTATAGTAAATGTTCGCATCCGCGGCCCGTTTTCTTAAAGCGGAAATAACTACGAGAAGTCAGAAGTGTAAAACCTCGAGGTCCAAATAGAAGTGATATTAGGAGCCCTACTCATCTATCAACATTTAACTTTACATAATATGAATTTTATCGATGTCGGTATAACAGCGGTCGCATCATTAGTACTTTGTTTTTGTTTTGTTAACATAACAACAAAAACTAAATCGAATTTATTTCAATCCTAAAGAAATATTTCTTCTTTTACACATTATATAAGTGCATGTAATATGATCATAACACTTAATAACACATAATTTTTAACGATTTAACTATATAATTAATGAAATCGAATACTGTTCTATGAAATGTTAAAACTGGCCTATTTTTGTCTTTCCGTGATCTGCACTGCACAACACAACACTGAGTAGGCATTTTCACACCTGAATACTAATTATAATCCCGTGTAAATTAGAATAATAATATGATTGTCTAATATTTCAAAAAACATGATACGCATAAACTTTGTATACATGTTTCGAGATGTTCGAATCTACAAAATGCGACAAATTATGGAGAAATTGCCCACCCGGCTATTTTTTCGGTGACGTCACAACTTCAGTGTTGCCGAAATCAGAAAAAACAAATATGTTGCTATCTCGTTCAACGTAAACAATTTTAAATTAGTTAGAAAGAGACAATGTAATGTTTGTTATAGCTATGTCGATTTCACGCAACATACAAACGCATATGTGTGTGTAGAAAACTACAGCTGCTCCACTTGTAGTTTCCTTTCTCGTAGCTGCGACGGTATTTCTTTAATTGATGACAGATACACAGATTACAATATATTATCCTTAGAGACGATTCGATCCCAATCCATTTCCTCCTTATTTCCTCATAGTCCCAATCACATAAAATGGCATAGGTTCTCTAGAATAGGAATATAAGGAATATTTCCATGGCATTTGATATTTCCGAACTTTTAGGCCCATTATTCACCAAAGCGGAGCGAGTACGATCCCTCTGGTACTGTTTCCTTGTCTAACCTTTGGCTTTGGTAGAAATGGTAGAAAAAAAATATAGTTTGCTTTTTTTATAATTTACCAAAACGAACGTACACAAACTTTGAAACTTATTTTATTATATCTCCAGTTAATATAACTATTAATTTATGTAAATAATAATTATTGCGTTGTACCCACATAAAAAAAATCATTACAACTGAGTAAAGTAGTTCTTATATGTTCAGGGACTGGTAATACCAAATGCAAGATGGTGGTTTTTTCAAAAACAGCAATCATATTCTGTAGGGTAACCACGAATTATGTGGATCGAAGATTTTTCTACGGTAGACAATAGATGTATAATACGTAATCTAACGTAATTTTTGTTTTGTTTTTTAATTAGATGGGCAGGGGTGGTTTGTATACTCTAATACATTGAAAATTGGTCTTGATAGTATGGAAAAAATAATGAGAAAAAAAACTGTTACCAGTAGCTTCTTTATTGGTTTATCAGGATCAAGGTCTTTACAAAATTATTGAAAAAATATTACAAAGATACATTTAGCTCAAAAGATTTCGAGTTTTTTCCGTACCTATGAGAATTTCTAACAGTCATGGAAATTTAAATTGAATGTTTAAACCTTTGCATTTTATTATTTCCAGGTTAATGAAAATTGTATAATGTCAAAATTCAGTTTAACTAGGAACAAAAATATCATTTACACTTTACAAAGTCATCAAATTTCTATCAAAACGTTTTTAACGCTTTATAAACGTAGGTATACGACTAAATTCAACTACCGGCGCGATCGGTTTACAACCGACTACCCGCACTTCCTACGCTCTGATGTTCGACTCCTACTTATAAACACTTCAACCCTAGGAAAATAACTTATTCATCTACTAAATTGTGAAAATTTATATGTAACCTTAATCCAGTTCGCAATACAACATTGCGATTAAACGAGGTAACTAAGTATTAAAAGGTAAAAGTTATGTCACATAATATTATTATACATCCGAGTGATAGGTATGTATAATTTATTATTTATTCTTACAACAAAAATAAAAAATATATTATTATTATATTATATAAACAAAAGTACCAAGGAAACTTTCGGAATTTCACGATGAGACACTGGATAGCCACGGTCTCAGACGAGGAGATCATAAAAGCTTAAATATTCAATTTCAATTTCGTCGCCTTTCCTCCTGAACTCCTTGCGATGGAAAAATATAACGTTACGTATGAAACGCAAACTAGACACCGGAAACACATACTTGGAGAACGACTTACGCCTAAAATAAGCATAAAGACATAAACTTAACACGTATACGTAACTAAAACGAATAAACTTGAGTATCTTGTTCCGATAAATGCACGACTTGGGGAGGGCGGTGACGTCACCAGTCAAGAAGCTGCGGTGGCGGGCGCGTGCCGAGGCGCGGAGCTCCCGCGGGCGCGCGGCCGGAGGGACGGGGACGGGGGCGGGGGCGGGGGTGGAGGGGCGTGGGGGGCTCGCAGCGCCGCGGGAGGTGGCTACCGGCTGCGATGAGTGTAATGACGTGCCCCATAGTTATTTTTTCTTCTGGGCCTTCTCGGCGGCTTTGGTGATTTTACCTGTAGTAACCTCCTTGAAGGTTACGCTCTGAAACAATAATGAACATAACAATTAGGAGATAGCTCGTGTCATACAGAGGTCTTCAAAATAATAAATAGTGAAATAGCCTTCCATCCCGCTTTTCTCTAATGTATAAATAAATACGCGACTATCTCGCTTAAATCCGACGCAAAGGCCTGGTGACAGAGTGAGTCTTTGATTTCCATTTATAATCTGTGGTCTCCAAAAATGTCATTGAATCCATTGAATCACTTGCTCGATGACAGCGTCTTATTATTCTATAGCGCCAGTAGCGCCAACTACAGTGCGACAAGGCTATTTTGGCGCGTGGCCAAAGTCTGAACTAACACCGCTATCTTGTGCTACTGTTTGATAGTACGCTCTGTCAGTATATCACTATTGTATATTATGTTGTTTTTGCTTACTATTAACTATTTTAAACTAAAATTGAAGTAAAATTGAGATTATATTTTATGGCTGCCTTTGTTTTGCAACAGCGCCCACTTGAAGGAAAGTGCCAAGAGAGCCTTGTCGGACTGTATTTATAAAATTATAAGCCATAAACCTTCAATGAGTGACCATAATTTTGTATTCTGTGTATCACGGTTTGAGGTATTTTTATTTCACATAGGTATGTTCACACAGAGGTAGCAAAAAACTTGCAGATTTTTGTCAGCTCTCGGGACTCTTCAAGCCCTATAAACGAGGCACAAAGGAAAGAACCCACCTTGATGACGCCCACGGCGACGGTCTGGCGCATGTCGCGCACGGCGAAGCGCCCGAGCGGCGGGAACTCCGAGAACGACTCCACGCATAGCGGCTTGGTCGGCACCAGCGTCACGATGGCCGCGTCGCCAGACTTTATCGACTTCGGCTCCACTTCGGTGGTCTTGCCTGCGACCACAGACACGAGTTACGAGCGCGAACCATAAACGGGCTAAGCCTGAGCATAGTGACAGGGAAAACAGAGATCTCCGTCTTGTTGCGGACAAAAATGGAACTAATTTTTCTAATAATTTACTCAGTCAAACGCCCTCCTTTATGTTGGGTTTAATGTTGCTGAACTACTCGTACATTCTTTTTATATATAGGCTATAGCGCTTGACTGTTATCACAGATGGAAAGTGATGATAAAGTCTACGGTTGTTCGCGTTTGCCTATCAAATGCCTTTTCAATCTTGATTTTAAGGTACCCAAGATCTCTACAATTTCGCATTGTGAAATCATCATCTTCTGAGGATGTCCCGGTGTCGGGACGAAGCTTGCGTCGAAAAATGTGTTGGAAAATTGTGTGTGGTGTTTTATGTGGCCAGTGTTCCTGCATATTGTACCATACAGAATGTTTTCAAGTAGCGGATTATAGCAAAACAAGCTTATCTATCCTACTAGTCTTTGGTACGTCAACTATGTAGGAGTGTGAGACGAATGCTCTAAAACTGAAAGCACAGCAATGTTCGGGCACGGTACCGGTACGGCGGTCGCACTTCTCCTTGATCTCGGCGAACTTGCAGGCGATGTGCGCGGTGTGGCAGTCCAGCACCGGCGTGTACCCGTTGCTGATCTGCCCCGGGTGGTTCAGCACGATCACCTGCACACGCACAATACATGTGGAAAGTCTACACCCTCGGGTACCACGCGCGAGCAAGCGTGTGGTAGCTTAATGGCGGTTCCCAATATTCGATATATTCGTGGTTTGCCTTACTAGACATAGAAATTTGACATATGGTCCATAAAAGTTACGTCAAATTTTCTAGTAAGGCAAACCATGGATAGATCGAATATTGGGAACCGCCAATAGACAATAGACAGCGTCATCATGTCATTTTGTTTGAAGTTTAATTGGTAACTGGTAAGGTTCCAGGTAGTGATTATATACTCTTTGGTTCCAGGTATATAGGTCCATGGAACAGTGTTTACGTGTGAGTTGCAATGGAAGTGGTAAAAATAAGGAACGCTGCTTCAGCTGTCTACCAATCATTTAGACAGAGCAATAATTAGGTACCTATACTTAAACATTAAAAACGCATGCGTCGTCTCCAAAATAAGGTCGGTATTGGAACTAACTACGGTAGCAAATGGCGAAATTTAAATTAAGCGGCTTTAAAGTCCCTAATATGATCAAATGTCAATTCAGTAATTGATCAGTCTAACACGTTCATTAAAATGCATTTGTCCAAAACCGGTCATCCTTGGAATTAAATTATGTTGTCCAAACGACTTCACGAGGTCAATTTATTTTGAAATCTTTGTTTATTTTTATAACACAAATAATTAACGTTCTCATTTGGTAATAGTTAAAATTGATAGGCCCTTCTTACGCAAGTTGATCATTTTATCATTAACTCATTAGTCATTGCTTATTGCAAAACTACGAGTTGATTCGAATGCGATCGCTGTAACGAGAAATAGTAAATAGGTACACGTTACTTTAAAATCTAGGGTAAATTGAAATCTGTCTTAGAATGTACAGGTAGGTAAAGATATTTCAATCCACGACGACGCGCCCCACTCTGTCAAACTTCATACGAATGGAATAAAACATGAGCGATTTTGACAAAGTGGAGCGCGTTTTCATGGATTGAAATATCTATAATGCCCTTTCATAATATAAGGTATACTTAATAAGTATTTAAATCTCACTTAAAAATTTGTAATCCCCTTATAATAATTAATTTTTCATATTTTTGGATTCCAAAGATGTTGGGCTACTATATATTATGGGACTATTCCTGTCGCTAGTTTTTTTAGGGTTCTGTACCCAAAGGGTAAAAACGGGACTCTATTACTGAGTCTTCGCTTTCCTCCGTCCGTCCGTCAGCATAGTAAATGTGTGTTCAATACTCTGGCCCTGTCTGCTAGTTCTCGGTGATGGCTGATGGACCCCTAGTGACACGAACTCTTGAAAGTAAAACAGGGTCAGTGCATCGAGTGCTTACCTGCGCGGTGAAGTCGGCAGCGCCCTTGGGCGGGCAGTTCTTGGAGTCACCGGCCACGTAGCCGCGACGCAGCTCCTTCACCGACACGTTCTGATGCCAGAAATTACATTATTAAATAGAAAACCTCTCTTTATTCCAAATTTCATTAATGTCTTATGGCGGTTTCCAATATTCAATCTATCCATGGTTTGCCTTACTAGAGATAGAATTTTGACATAATTAGTATGAAGCTAATGTCACATTGATGTCTCTGGTAGGGCAAATGGAAGATAGATCGAATATTGGGAACCGGCTTTAGAAGGCACCATGTTTAACGATCACGTCTCTAACACTCGTCACGTGTTTTCTCATTTCTTCTCTTGAAGGTATAACCCGGTTACAATATCTGTGGACCTCGCTGGAATGTGTACCCCCTTCCCGTTCTCCTTTCACCTCCCCGCGCTCGCCCCGGCGCTTTTGTTTTGCGCACCATATCAGAGCGCTGACACGACGTGACGTCATCGACGCCAGGTCCACAGATATTGTAAGCGGGTTATAAAATGCCACTTCTCTTGAAGGCAAAATGCCACTTGGCAACTATGACAGTGTGTTATCGTACCTTGACGTTAAAGCCGACATTGTCCCCGGGCATGGCCTCCTGCAGCGCCTCGTGGTGCATCTCCACGGACTTCACCTCCGTGGTGATGGCGGCCGGCGCGAACACCACCACCATACCTGTTTGTTATCGATAAGTTGCATGTATGAAATACTACAGTAATTGTAAAAATATAAAAAGCGCGTTTTGGCATATATCATTGCGAAGAGACTAGTAATGAACCATACGACTCGCTACTCGATACTCACGATGAATCGATTCAAGTTTGTATCGGTACTTGATCTTGATTGATACTTGATTGATACTTGATTTTGAAATGATTGAAAGATACGAAAGCTTAATTTGTCTTTAATTTAATACAGTCAAACATTCACTCAGGTACGGTATTCTATATCGCCTGTATACTAGCGCGTGTGCTCGTGCGAGGGGAGTGGGAACCGTACCTGGTTTAAGGATGCCGGTCTCGACGCGGCCGACGGGCACGGTGCCGATGCCCCCGATCTTGTACACGTCCTGCAGCGGCAGGCGCAGCGGCTTCTCGGTGGGGCGCGACGGAGGCTGGATGGCGTCCAAGGCCTGCCACACCGCCACAACATTACCCGAGATACCCTTGCTCAGCAATATACATTACATGCCGATATACGAATTCTCGCGCCAATTTTTATTACCAAACTCCACCAAAACGGCTCGACCGATTGTTATGAAATTTTCTGTGTATGTTCGGTAGGTCTAGAGTAGTATGTAAATAGTATTTTTTTGTTCGCAATGGCAAAACGACGTTTGCCACGACAGCCTCAACATCATCCTAAAGGCGTTGTTATAATGTATTTTTTTTTATTATATTTTAGGCGTATGTCTCGCAGATGAATCAACTCCTTAAACCGACCATTTCGTCTGTGTCGCTTATATTGTTGTCAATTGTCATCAATATAGCAATCAATATGCGTGTGCTGCTCATTCCCCTCAATAAGTTTGTCAACAGACAGCCTAGCCCAGGACCTAGATATGATACTCTATTACTGCTACTTTATTCTTTTGAGCTAATGTGCCAGAGGAAATCAAATTGAAGTTGCAACTTGGTATGTAATCTTAATACCAACTAACATTGTAACTCACCTCAATGAGGCACTTGCCCTCGACCTTGCCGTCCTTGCGGTCGATGGTCCACCCCTTGAACCAGGGCATCTTGTCGGACGGCTCCAGCATGTTGTCGCCGTGCCAGCCCGAGATGGGCACGAACGCCACGGTCGCCGGGTTGTAGCCTGTTGTGTCACCTCATTTTTATTCATCGCAGAAACGAGTTTTATATCGTATATTTAAATCAAAAATACATAAATATTTTAGGAATCGTAAATTTTGCAAACTGTCGTTTCCCGAGATCTTATCGAGCTAGAATGCAACGGTTTACGGTATCATTAATATTTTTAGGGTTCCGTACCTCAAAACGAAAAGCGGAATCCTTATAATTATAGGATCACCTTGTTGTCAGTCTGTCTATATATTATTCTTAAGACTTCCATATCGGCTGTCGCCTATCACTAAGATGTCATTGCATCTCCGTTTGACCAGAGCATATTAAGAACATCAGCAGTGATTAGAGGGTTTCGGAGACGCTCAGGATTGATTAGTAATTTTTGATTTTACCATAACGATATCCATACAACGTTGGCAAGTTTATTTATACCCTTTTCCTTAAGTCAGATTTATTCAAAGGTAAGATATCGAATGAGAAAACATTTGACCAAGAAGCGGGAACGCCCGCGCCACTCACCGATCTTCTTGATATAGGAGGACACCTCCTTCTTGATCTCCTCGTAGCGCGCCTCGTGGTAGGGCGGCTCGGTGGAGTCCATTTTGTTGACTCCCACGATGAGCTGCTTGACGCCCAGCGTGAACGCCAGCAGCGCGTGCTCGCGCGTCTGCCCGTTCTTGCTGATGCCGGCCTCGAACTCGCCCGTGCCCGCTGCCACGATCAGCACCGCGCAGTCCGCCTGCCCAAAGCGAATATAACCGTGCCAGTACCCACGAGCCGCGACACGCCTAGTCCATACTATGGTAAAGCTTTGCTTTCGCAACTGGTTTGTCTTATTGTCCATAAGACAGTTTACTTATTTTATATATATTGATATATCTGAAATGGAGTTTGTATTCGGTAAGTGAGCTGGTTTACCTAGGAGCAAAAGAGCAGATATAATCAGGTGCGAGTAAGTAAAATTGTAGATGGGTGACCTGTGAAGTGCCAGTGATCATGTTCTTGATGAAGTCCCTGTGGCCGGGCGCGTCGATGATGGTGACGTAGTACTTGGCCGTTTCAAACTTCCAAAGGGCGATGTCGATGGTGATACCGCGCTCGCGCTCTGCCTTTAGCTTGTCCAGCACCTGGTTCAGTTTAAAAGTTACAGTATAATACCTAAGTACTTAATATTACATACTTAACCATTACATACTTTTATCCTCTGCTCTCTATCTCTGTCTCTGTTGTGCTCTATTTCTGTCACAAGTCTATCTTCCATGTATCTCTTTCCGGCTCACTATAGGTACAGGGTTCCTACTAAAACTGCTGAGCGGTCAGATATGAAGAATGAGTATCAGAATGAGAATATCTCCTGTCGCAGGCCTATCTCCCTCTTCAAATGCCAGGGTAAGATTTGGTTCTTCATCGTTTCCACTTTGCACGGTCTAAACTCATCCTCCTTGAGCAGTTCGTTGGTACGCGCATCCTGTCGATGGCCTATCTACAATAAAAACAAATACAGCACAAGATATCTTACCCAGGCGTACTTGAACGAGCCCTTGCCCATCTCCTGGGCCTCCTTCTCGAACTTCTCGATGGTGCGCTTGTCGATGCCGCCGCACTTGTAGATGAGGTGGCCGGTGGTGGTGGACTTGCCAGAGTCCACGTGCCCGATCACGACGATGTTGATGTGAGTCTTTTCTTTGCCCATCTTGATGGAGATGCGATAACGCGTTAACGATTATAGTGTACCGTGGATCTATGTAGGAAATCAAAGAACATTATTATTTTAGATAGATTTGCGTATGTCGGGAAAAAGTATCATCAGTGTACGCTAATGTTAAGCTGGTAAGTCTCATCAGTCAGTCATCAGTGATCACTGAAATTATTATATGATGCAGAAGAAATAAGTACTCCGTATTCGAGAACTAGGTATGTTACGTACTTAGGTTTCGGGATAGGTCAGTAGGTAGGTACTTAAGGAAATGTTTGAAGTAGCCAAAGCCATCCGAAAATATACCTACTTATCCATAAAAACCTTATAAGGCACCTACTTTATACATATAATATACTAGCTGATGCCCGCGACTTCGTCCACGTGGGATAAAAACTATTCTATCTTTTAAGTTGGACCAAATGACAGATATTCACGAAGTTTGAACTAAATCGGTTCAGTAGTTTAGGAGTCCATTGAGGACAAACATTGTGACACGAGATTTATATATATTAAGACTAGCTGATGCCCGCGACTTCGTCCACGTGGGATAAAAACTATTCTATCTTTTAAGTTGGACCAAATGACAGATATTCACGAAGTTTGAACTAAATCGGTTCAGTAGTTTAGGAGTCCATTGAGGACAAACATTGTGACACGAGATTTATATATATTAAAGATTAAGATTATGCAAACATCGTGATACGAATAGATAAAAAAATTTTTGAATGTCAATGACAAAATCTTTGCAGAAAAAGCCTAAAGAATTCTCAAAACACGACCAAGTTATTCTAATAGATAAATAGGCAATTCCTTAGAGCCAAACAAGACGCCCGCGCCAGTGCGGTAATTCAGCAGGTCGCCATCCCGCCTCTGATGTCAATATTAGTTACACAACTCTTGAACCGCTTGCGTGCTGACCTTTCGGAAGATGTCTTGTGCGCATGTTGGGCAACTTGGAACTTAACAAAGAGTCGATTTCTATCATCTTTAGAGATATTTAAACACACCTGAGGTAGATATACTTAATATAATATTAGGTACCATTTCATCATCATTCATCATAGTAGGTACGAGTACCCACTGCAGTCCGTCATACCTTGAAAGGTGCCAAAATCAGTCTAGAAAGTAACAAAATACAATATACTTGTACATCCTTTAATATATAGAATTGTCGTATCTCGTGTTTGTTACCAAACCCCTCCAAAACGGCTCAACCGATTGCGTTATGAAATTTTCTGTGTATGTTCGGAAGATGCCTGACTCCTTAGAGAAGATTGTAAGCTATTTTTTATATTCCTAATAATGGCAAACAACGTTTGGGGTCAGTTAGTACTTACTAAAAATATAATAGTAGAAAAGCGTGGAAACTAACATATTTGTGTTGGAATGGTAGTAATAACTTTGTCCACAGAATACAGTCGTTATTTCTTGGAGCGATAATATTTTCTTAAAGCGGTAGTGAATTACTACCAATAAAAATAATAAGACCAAATAGATACAACTAGGAATGAATATCTTAATGTTTTTCAATTAGCCAACCGGAAAAGGAAGTTAAAAATTAATGAGGCCTTAACGTATATTCTCAGTGAGAACTATAACTGTCACTAGACCTTGATGCCGTAGCTTTGAGACTGATCATAAGGACGATAAACTCCGAAACAACTTTCGATGCGGCAGTGCATTTTAACAATCGACCAAACTACTTTTAGTGGTCAACTTTCATAACGAAGGTTACGAACTGCGCAAACTTACGTAAACTTAGACTGATAAATTCAATACGTAATATAAAGAATAATAAGATAGTAAGCTTTGATATACAAATTACGTATTGTAGAGATCCCATAGTCCAATATACATATACATACGAGCTTAACACGAATTTAACAAATCGTAAACATCTATACCTAGGTATAGGTTGGGAGATGGTATACAGTTAACTTTGATATAAGTACCATACAACAGGGATTCCAATCACATGAGAGATAATAATCAAACTATAATTACTCTTATAATAAAAATCGTATAAACTAATTAATAGTCAATGAAAATGCACTGCCCGAGTGTGAAATGCACTAAGTGGGAGGCTCCGATTGAACTGGCAGCAAATCTCCGGGCCGAGCGCCTCCGGGCGTGCGCAGGACGTCGGGACATCGATACAGCCAGCCTTTCAGCCGAATATAGAACACTTCGCCGAACAGCCTCCCCCGCGATATACTCGCACATCATCATAATATATCTCCCGCTATCGATTTTTTAACACTCACTTAGCAATCTTTGAAAAACGACAATAAACTCAGACCAAAACGCATGAATAGTTAAGTAATATACTTATATTATATACATACAAATATTAAGAAATTAAACCCTGATTCATTGTCCTGTGAGAGTTAAGATGGATCTAGATAACAACTGCGTGTAGTAGGTACCTAACACATCGATTGGGTATATTATTATCACGAGAGAGTGCATAGTATCTAAATTTAGCCGGCTTAAACTATATATCTATGCATTTAAATAGATGTATTTGCAAATGACATGCTTGGGCTTGCAGATTTAGAAATTGTACGTCGCATCGCATACGTGGCAAGATCTGGAGACATGTCTTTAACACGTGCTTAGTTCTCTCCCGGCTAGCGGCCGCCTCCATCTTGCGTTCATGTACATTTGGTTCATTTAAAAGTTTTTAACTGAGGACTACATAGCTACACAATACTTTAAAAATAATTATAACAGCCCTTTTTCTTTGAAATGAATGATGAAATGAAAAACAAAAAATTAATATGGGTTGAATGTGGACATTGTCAAGTTCAAAAACCAAGAAATCTAAGCGTTATAGAATATTGCAGAAAATTCAAGATATTATGTAGGATATACCAGGCTACATAAAACATCTATGAATGATAAATACTGACTTAAGTAACGTATGTTATCTACTACGCCAGTCGCCAACTAAGTATACGCATTGGTTACGCATCTACATTACAACATAATTCATATCCAATTTTCTTTTCAACATGATTTCACCCAAAAATTTTAAATCACATAAGCGATTTATAAAAAAAATTATAAGGTACGAAATTCAAATTAATAAACAAAAACTAAATTGCGTAATTTATATCAATCTTGGTACAAAATGTTTTGAAAAGAAATTGTGGAAATAGAACCAAAATACTTGTGCAAAATGGTTTAAATCGTAGATTTATCTGTAAAAATTAAACTTACCTGTGTATATTAACGCCAAAAACAGTAAATAAGGAGAAAATTTGAAGAAACTCACCTTCGAAGCCGCAGTCACGAATTTTCCTAGCGGTTTTCAAGCATGCGCTCTGACACTTCGCCCGGGAAATGAAATCAATAATATCAAATGAGGCACACATTTACTAAAATTACACTAATATCGTATTTTTTCCATTGAAATACAACTTAAATTAAATATTATTATTGAATCTCGGTCTTTTCTTTTAGAAGTTTTTTAAAAACTCACTTTTAAATTAAATAGTCCTTGTGAAAAACCGGAAGAGCATATTTTCTTTTTAATTTGACGCGTCTGGATTGTCACAGATTATGAAGTATGAATACTTTTTTGATGCAACTGTTTTTAAAAAGTGTTATTTTTAAGTTTATTAGTTTTATTTTGAAATTGATTGCAGAACTGCGCATTTTTTTACTTGAAAATCTGTGTATTGTAATATCAATTTCGTAATTATTATTATAATATTAATAAAACAAGTAATTGTAAATCGCCAATCGCCCTCAGGGTTCCGTAGGTACTTAATTACAATGGCTCACACATTATTATATAGGTAAAAAATTGAACCCTATTACTGAGACTTCGCTATCCGTCTGTCACCAGGCTGAATCTCTTGAAGTGATACGAGTGAAATCTTGAAATTTTCACAGATGATGTAAAGAGTAAAATCTTGAAATTTTCACAGATGATGTATTTCCGTTGCCGCTATAACAAAAAATACTAATACATAAAATAAAATGAAGATTAAAGGGGCTCCCATACAACAAACGAGATTTTTGCTCGTTTTTGATCGCTTATCCAGCAGACACAATACTTATCTATTCTGTTTGTATAAGTAGTAGTAGAAGGTAAATGGGCCTCTGCATCACCATCTCGCTACGTTATATAGATAAAGGTACGGAACCCTTCGTGTGCGAGGCCGACTCGCACTTGGCCGGTTTTATTTTGCGTGTTGTGTGGCTGCCTCCACAAAATACAACAGACGGCAACCACGCCGGGGTCTCCACTTTGCCGAAGAGGTAGGGTTTTGGTAAGTTGGCATCTGCAACGTTAGCTTGTTGTAGAAACCGGGCCTAAGTCCACACTATTCAATTATTGATATAAATTAAACACTACTTAATATAATCAATTAATTTATTTATGGATATGACAATCATTTAACTTAATTAACATTCTCATGGCTACAGTATGGCTGGCTTAAAGTGGTAGGTACATGAGGCTACGTTCCATAATATAACATGTTATTTCTATATAATTTCTATAAGGAATATGCATTAAATATCTCGTATTTTATTTGAAATTTTCATCGGCATTAAAGTATAATATGTTTAAGTGTGTTATAATATTTATGCCAATAAAAAAAGTGAGAAATAATTCAGGAAAATTTGAAATTGCAAAACGCAACGCTGTTGGTTACAAATAAATGTGCTGTGCATATTCCCTAAATAAAATATACAAGTACAAAAAACAAGAGCTGGAACATAGTTCCAACTTCCAACTAACGACCGACTAACGTTCGATAAGTAACATGCATATTTTTCTTAAAGATCTTTCGTAAATTTCTTAAAATATCGTCAAAAGTTTATTTATGTACTCATATATATTAATATAAGGTATATCAATAAATTCGTTAAAGGTATGTACACTGCAAGACATTGTTATTGTTTCTTCGGGGCGATATTTTACGGTGTAAATGCGATGGAATGTGTATGTAACTGTGGTATTGTAATAACTAATTACCATGATGTCGATGTGACCATTACACAAAGAGAAATTAAGTTCTTTTCCGATTCGCCCTCACTCGCATTCCGAACACAGAATTTTATAAAACACTAGCTGACCTGGCAAACGTTGTTTTGCCCTTAGGGGTAATAAAAAATAGATAAATTGAGATTTAAACTATCCTATCTCTCAAGTTGGATCGAACTGCACATGGTGTGCGAATTTTATTATAATCGGTTAAGTGGTTTAGGAGTCCATTGAGGACAAACATTGTGACACGAGATTTATATATATTAAGATTAGAAAATTGTACCTACACAGCCACCAATTTATTGTGAACTGGCGAAAAGTAAAACAAGACAACAGTGCCCAGCACTGCGAGCATGAGCAAGGGACTATTTTGTCCCCGGGGAAAGGACAAATTATCCCTTTCCAAGTTTTTGTGCAAATTCCTAGCATGGGCAAAGAAGTGGAGAAAATACTCTATACTTAATACTTATGTCTTGTGAAATGCCAAATAGTGATAATTTCTCCCTGTCCCCTGTGGCCATGCCAAGGCGACTATTTTGTGGGGATTCAGAGGACAAAATCGGAATACGATTTTATCCATGGGCAGTGGAAGAGTGAAGAATGGCTTGAGTGGTAAGATTCTGTAAAAATTGTCACTTTCAGTGATGATCACTGTTGTCTATAGCCCGTTACACATTGCTGTTTTATTCAGTAAAACGAAAGTAAAGAGTTTGTGGCCAACCTTCAATGGATTAAAAAAATATCAAATGAGCTCGGTGAAGATCACTGAGATATAGATTGAGGGGTCAGTGCCGCTGCAGTTTCTGATAAAGACAAGACGCGGGTGGCCCGTCGACGACCATGTTTCTCCCCATGAGTCTTCACGGCGAGAAAGTTCGGCGAGAAGTTTCGCAGAGACTTCTCAGAAAAACAAACAAATTATACACCTTAACACTTACTAAAATAATACAATATTGTTAAATAACTTGCTTTTGCTAATTTAATTAATATAAAGTAAAATACAATAATTAATTACGACCATTTTTATTTCAACATGTTCAAGTTGTACGACGAATAATGCTCCGTTAAATAGGTACCGGTTTATTGATTAGTTCTTCAATACAATATTTTGAGAGTATAAATAGATAATTTGAATCACAGATGTTTCATTAAGTAACTTATTTTAACACTATAATCGTTGCAATAAATACTTGTAGCTAGTCGAAGTACTACTTTCCTGCCGGCCACGGGAGATAGCTTCCCCAGCCTTTACTTGGATTCGGATCTTGTCCTAAAATAAAACAAGTTTTTATAAAACCATGAACATACATGTGTACGATCCTGTATGAAACTGAATCAAAATCATCCTTTTTATACGGTAGTGTACGGGATTTATATTAACTCCTACAATATTGAATGGCGTTATTTTGCGGAAATCCACAGGACAGATTTATTGGTTTTGCTATAATCCGCTACTTTGCGTTGAGTTCGCAATTTAGCAATGTGAAGTCAACATCTTCTGAGGATGTCGGTGTCGGGACGAAACGTACGTCGAAGAAATTGTTGGAATAATTGTGTGGAAATTATAATTTTTGCGCTTTCGGCTTAACTTCATCTTTGTCACTTTTTTAGGACTTATTTATCATATTGCAACTCTGCATTAAATTGTAAAACTATGTTTGCAGATTCATCTGATATAGTATAGAAACGCGAAGATGATACTGGTATTAGAGATATACTGGTATTATTATGTATCAGCTTAGAAATTGCAAAAAATGAAACATATTAAGCATTAGGCGTGTGGGGTTGTGTGTTATTTTCAAATGTAATCACCCTTGGCGATGGCTTGTATCTTGTGCGCCTCGTCCGCGGAGAGCGTCAGGATCTTCTGCAGCACCGGCACGAGGCGGCTGCGCTCGTCTCCGGGCGGCAACGTCAGAAACTGTATAAAGTTACACTACATTGGCCACAATTATCATTTTTTCAACCGACTTCAAAAACCGGCCAAGTTCCATACTATCAAAGAAGTAAAACGTTAAAAGAATCACTTTTGTCCCTTGAATTTACGAGTATAATTTACAAGTAGGTACTTTTGTTGGCGAACCACAAAGCTAACTTTGTTTTTAGAGGCTATAGGTAGGTAAAAAAAGTATATTGGTGAGTTGTAACTATATTAGTTAGTAACTCCTATTGATCATAATTATTTCAGATTTTTCGATTAGTAATCTTCGGAGATAAGGGGGGGGGGGAGGGGACGGTATTATTTTTTACAGTTTGACCAATAAATCAAAAACTATCAGTACACAAGTAACGCCCTTTCATATGATACCCCACTCAATATTGTTATCTCATTATGACATTTTGACGACCCTATTTCCCCGCCCCCTTTTAAATAAAAAAAAATTAAAAAAAAAAAACATTTTTTATGGTTGCAATGATGGCGCGCCACAATTATCGACAATTATTCCTTCAGGTCGATAGCTTTAATAATTACTGAAATAATCGAGTGTGACAGACGGACGGACGGACGGAGAAAGTCTCATCATAAGGGTTTCATTTTTACCATTTTGGTATGGAACCCTAAAAAGGAGGAGGTTCTCAATTCGACTGTATGTTTGTTACCTCATAACTTTTGACTGGGTGAATCTATTTTGATTATTATTTTTTTATTAGAAAGCCGACGCCCGTGTGGTCCCAATCAATTTAGTCTTGTTCTGATAATGGTATCCATGACAAAACCTTATAAGTCTTAAATTTTTAATTGGAAAGGATGTATTCAACAGTAGTTTGATGAGAGTTCAACTCTCGTCTGTTTTTTTGTTAATTAATTAACGTATATTATTATAAATAACAAATAATCCACCGGCACTGCACCCTAGCCCCGTCCGCTCTTTGGCGAGAACTTGAGGACAGGCAGCCGTAGCCTTAGCCATGTGACATAAAGTTTGTTCGCTATCCGGTATAGGTTGCGGTGTCGGTAAACCCACCGACAAAAGTTTTTCTGGGTAGTGTTGGACTATGAAATTTGTCGAATTACAGAATACTGCCTGAGACTTACGGTTTTTTTTTTAAAAGGAGTTTTCATAATATATAAGTCATAATGATAAGATTATTTGTTAACTACAAAAAAAAACCGTCAGGCTTGCCACCTTGCGGCGATCTACTAGCTTCACCACAAGCGGCGAGTCTTCGCCAATGAGTCTCCTAGCCCGACGATCTACAACACCTAAAGACGTGAGCTGGTAACTGGCAGTAGAATCGAAGAGACGAGAGAAAATGTATTTCGAACTAGCATATACATATATATATATATATTACACTGCTCCGCTAGGGTCTAACACAATTGATTATATCATGTATTCAATAATGATAGGCATGTTGGATTGCAGGGAGGCGCCGGATTAGACGGATTACCGTGGGGTTTTCTGTATATCGATTTATTAGATGGAACGGAATAGAACGAAAATTGAAAAATTTCTAAGCGCTCGCACGAGAATATCTTCAGCACTAGACGTCTGCAGGCAACAGTGGATGTGTACTACCTTGAGCGTGACGTTCTTCATGTACTCGGTGTTGTGCGCGTTGCCGGCGGAGGCGCGCACCCGCCGCAGCTCCGCCTTCAGCAGCTCGCTCAGCTGCGCCAGGCGCGCGCCCTCGCGCTGCGACTCCGCCAGCAGCACCGTCACGTGCTTCACCCTGACGACACCACCGACCACCATCAGGAGATGATACTGACCTTGAGTGTAACGTTCTTCATGTACTCGGTGTTGTGCGCGTTGCCGGCGGAGGCGCGCACCCGCCGCAGCTCCGCCTTCAGCAGCTCGCTCAGCTGCGCCAGGCGCGCGCCCTCGCGCTGCGACTCCGCCAGCAGCACCGTCACGTGCTTCACCCTGACGACACCACCGACCACCATCAGGAGATGATACTGACCTTGAGTGTAACGTTCTTCATGTACTCGGTGTTGTGCGCGTTGCCGGCGGAGGCGCGCACCCGCCGCAGCTCCGCCTTCAGCAGCTCGCTCAGCTGCGCCAGGCGCGCGCCCTCGCGCTGCGACTCCGCCAGCAGCACCGTCACGTGCTTCACCCTGACGACACCACCGACCACCATCAGGAGATGATACTGACCTTGAGTGTAACGTTCTTCATGTACTCGGTGTTGTGCGCGTTGCCGGCGGAGGCGCGCACCCGCCGCAGCTCCGCCTTCAGCAGCTCGCTCAGCTGCGCCAGGCGCGCGCCCTCGCGCTGCGACTCCGCCAGCAGCACCGTCACGTGCTTCACCCTGACGACACCACCGACCACCATCAGGAGATGATACTGACCTTGAGTGTAACGTTCTTCATGTACTCGGTGTTGTGCGCGTTGCCGGCGGAGGCGCGCACCCGCCGCAGCTCCGCCTTCAGCAGCTCGCTCAGCTGCGCCAGGCGCGCGCCCTCGCGCTGCGACTCCGCCAGCAGCACCGTCACGTGCTTCACCCTGACGACACCACCGACCACCATCAGGAGATGATACTGACCTTGAGTGTAACGTTCTTCATGTACTCGGTGTTGTGCGCGTTGCCGGCGGAGGCGCGCACCCGCCGCAGCTCCGCCTTCAGCAGCTCGCTCAGCTGCGCCAGGCGCGCGCCCTCGCGCTGCGACTCCGCCAGCAGCACCGTCACGTGCTTCACCCTGACGACACCACCGACCACCATCAGGAGATGATACTGACCTTGAGTGTAACGTTCTTCATGTACTCGGTGTTGTGCGCGTTGCCGGCGGAGGCGCGCACCCGCCGCAGCTCCGCCTTCAGCAGCTCGCTCAGCTGCGCCAGGCGCGCGCCCTCGCGCTGCGACTCCGCCAGCAGCACCGTCACGTGCTTCACCCTGACGACACCACCGACCACCATCAGGAGATGATACTGACCTTGAGTGTAACGTTCTTCATGTACTCGGTGTTGTGCGCGTTGCCGGCGGAGGCGCGCACCCGCCGCAGCTCCGCCTTCAGCAGCTCGCTCAGCTGCGCCAGGCGCGCGCCCTCGCGCTGCGACTCCGCCAGCAGCACCGTCACGTGCTTCACCCTGACGACACCACCGACCACCATCAGGAGATGATACTGACCTTGAGTGTAACGTTCTTCATGTACTCGGTGTTGTGCGCGTTGCCGGCGGAGGCGCGCACCCGCCGCAGCTCCGCCTTCAGCAGCTCGCTCAGCTGCGCCAGGCGCGCGCCCTCGCGCTCCGACTCCGCCAGCAGAACCGTCACGTGCTTCACTCTGACAACACCACCCGACCATTAATAGTTACATCTCATACGGTGGTTGCATCACCACCGGAGTACCATCTGATGTTTCTCTAGTGGTTAAACTTATAACTCGGTCGCGGTAAGTTTGCACCTCGCAGGAATGCGGCCATTCTCCCTACACCCCCGCTCATCGGCCCGCGGTCGACTTGTCGCGTCAGTACGGTTCACAGTCGACAGTGTGACGTAATCGGCGCGAGGTGCAAACTTAGTTTAAACGAATAGTGATCACAAAGATTATTTATTATATCTGATAATGCCTCTGTATTGGCGTGAAACGTACATACTTGGTGATGGAGTGTATCCTATGTACAGCACAGTTAAGAGATATATATCAGCAATTCAGCAGTTGTATTTTGTGGTTCATTAGTACCAAGCTACCTTTGCTGTTGAGCCAGTATTTTTCTTCTCAAGTCTGCGATCTCTTGCTCGGGAGTGAGGCCGAGTGATGACGTATCGAAGGAGTCGTTCTCTGGAACTCCCTCCTCCAAGAGCCTCTCTAGCGGTACTGGCGATCTCCTGCCCCCACTTGATAGTAAGGATTTCGATAGCGGCGGCGAAGGTGCTGATTCGGATCCCTAAAATTATTCAATTTGTTATAGTAATTAGTATAGATATTTCAATCCACGATGACGCGCCCTACTCAGTCAAACTCCACACTAATCAAATGAAACAAGCGATTTTGGCAGAGTGGGGCGTGTCTTCGTGAATTAAAACATCTACAGCTAAACCATGTTATAGTAACCTTTTCTCAGTACAAGGGCATTTTAGTCACTACATGGCAGTCATCCACACAGGAAGAATAAATATGACTCTATTCATATAAAGCTCTTGCCTTATATGAACAGTCATATTGAGTCATCATCAAAGAGCATATATAACGTAAGGGACGTACAAATTTTTGGGTTTATTTGATAGAACTATAAATATAACTACTGCCCAGGCAAAGCAGCGGCGAGTCAGCTATACATAAAAATCGTATGTAAATACCTAATCATAGTTCCATAAAAGTTGATAAGGTTGTATAGTAGATGCCATTAATCACTTAGAAAGTACGATATCTTATCTTCCAAAAAAAATATGGAAAGCTATTATTGTTTAACATGAAATGAGTTGTTATGAAGAAATAAATGCAGACAAAAGATAATTTGAAGTTCTTCAAAAGGGTTGTTCAATGTCTTGTTAATATATCAAGCAATATAATATTATCAAGAATGCAAAGTCATTAAACCAGCTATACATATTTCAATCCACGAAGACCGTTAGTTTCGTTTTAGGATGTTTTTGCCAAGTTGTAGAAGCAGCTTTAGGTTAGAATTTTAAGTACCTCAGTAATAGATATTTCAACCCACAAAGGCGCGCTCCACTTCTTCCTTACTCTTTATGAATCGCATGAAACATAAGCAAGTGTGAAGAATTGGGGCGCGTCTTCATGGATTGTTTACGTAAGGGGGAGGGGTAAGAGCTTTGTTTGCTTTTGCTGACAAGGGAAAAGAAAAAAATTGCTAATGTAAAAGGAGAATGACTAAAGGTGGTATCAAGTTTTCTCATGAACCAAAACCAAAATGTTCTAGGAAAATAAATATGTAAGTGTTTTTTTATCATTGGGACCAAGAATTTGTTTTTAATATTCAGTGTTATTTCCTTTGAATGTCTACGCAAAAAAGAGAATACAATACATTGTAAGGATTTGGGGTCAGCGCTAAAAAGTGTCCGAACCGAATGACATACAACACGCGAAAAGACATACAATAGCACTTCAGTCTCGTGTTTGAAAATTAGGCTGTATAGTAATGGTTTAAGACATAAATTACAATGTTTTAGTTTGTTTATAAAAATTCTCATGTACCCTCGTTTATATAGGTTTTCTCGGGACACTTTTTTCTTGAATTTTGTATTACACCCGTCATCCATAGATTTATAGGCCTATGATACAATATAATAATATAATTAACCTCTCCTTCCTCCCGGGGTATGAGGGACACGTTGATGTCCATTTCCCCGTCGCTGCCCTCCTCGCGCGGTATGACGGGCAGCATGTACTTGTCGCGAGCGGGCTCCTCGTCGGGTTTGGCCGCCTTCGCGTGCTCCTGTATCAGTGCCACCTGCTTCTTGAAGTGTTCAGTCTCCCTCAGCACTTTCGCTTCGAGCTCGCTGATTTGGGATTTGTAACACTGTGTTAATGTCGACACCTGGAACAGGTTAACCGAGTATATTGTATATTATCCACTGATGTCTATTCTGTGGATCACGTGAAAATGAAGACACTTATTTTCGCCATTTAGGCGCTGATTGTTGCGTAACCTGGCGTGAGCGTCTATGGAACTAAAATTAAATGACATTCAAAACGACGGTAACTACCAACAAATGTCAATTTAGTACCGTGGACGTTCAAGGGTGGCGCTTCAAATCGGCACAAAAAAGAACTTGTAGATGTACCGAATGATTAATCTATGGAATAGAGATCAGTGATACTATCATTAATATTGTTAGAAGTAGTGCTATCATTAGTCTATGGATATAATATTTATTATGCTAGTCTTTGGCAACACTGTAATCAATATTTTACTATGGCATCCCAGGTCGTTCTCGTTGATACACTTTTTACAATAAATCATCATGGCGTCGCATTACGTGTTTAATTTAAAAGTCTTAAAGAAGAACCCATAAGAACATTACATGGTGTCAGGTGTGTTCTTCAAATTCGAAGAAGTAAAGAGTCGTCAAAGAAAAAGTCGTCAGTCGTCGAGCAATAGTCAGTCAGTCGGAAAAATACGAACAAACACGTGAGTCATGGCGGAAAAATCAGAGTCAAAAAAGGCACCGCCACCGCGTTCTGCTATCACAGAAGACGAGAATGTGCCGCATAAAAGATTAAATATTGTCGGAAACATAAAGCCAATGAGCTTAGATGGCAATTTATCTCAAAATTGGAAGAAATGGTTTCAATCGTTCACCATCTTTCTCAAAGCAAGTGGTATCTATGACGAAAATGATTCCAGAAAAGTCGCGGTATTATTACATTTTATTGGAACAGAATGCATAGAAATATTCAATACTTTCAACTTCGATATAGAAAAAATCACCTACAAAGAGCTCGTTACAAAGTTTGAGCAATATTTTGTACCGAAGAAAAATATTACATACGAGTGCTATCAATTTTTTACTACACGTCAGAAGTCTGATGAAAGTCTGGAAGATTTCCTGACTTCGCTTATAAACAAAAGCAAATCTTGTGAGTTCGGTGATTTACAGGATAGAATGATCAAGGACATCTATATAACTAACATGCATGAAAACTATCAACACGTCCGAGAGAAACTTTTACTCGAAGAGGATTTAACGTTAGACAGGGCAAGAACGTTATCTAAAAGTATTGTGTCGGCGAGATCACAAGCAGCTGAATTCAAAGGATCTTCAGTCTTTTACCAACAGTCATCGTCTCAGTCTTCAGCGAGAGGGAGGTCTAGAGCCAGATCACAGTCCAGAGCAAGGTCTCAGTCCAGGTCAAGGTATCAGTCAAGGCCAGTAAGTCAAGAACAAACAAAGTGTACCCGTTGTGGCCAGGTCCACAAGTACAAGTGTCCCGCTACAAATGCGAAGTGCAGAAAGTGCCATGTTAGAGGACATTATGAGGCTTTCTGTAGGTCAAATAGAGTAAGATTAGTTGATGTACAGGATTCAGACTTGGATCAAGGTAATAAGTCAAATTATTTCTTTGTCGGACATTTAAATTCAAAATCTTCAAATTCTGAATGGAGTCTTAACCTTACTATTAATAACAAAACTGTAACTTGTATCTTGGACACAGGCAGTGATTCAAATGTCATGTCATATCATGTATTTCAGTCCTTAAATGTCATAGAAAAGTTGTCACCATGTCATGCCAAAGTAACATCTTACTGTGGTAATAGGATACCTATACTAGGTCAACAAAGACTTGAATGTATCTATTATATAAATAGTCAACCCCAGTCTAAAATGATTAATTTTATTATTGCAAATATGTCTTCTCCAACTGTCATTGGTAAAAATACTTGTTCAGAATTAGGTCTTGTCAAAAGAGTTTTTAATGTTTCAGAATTGAATAATCAGTCTGAGTCATGTAATCAATCACAGTCATATAATCAGTCACAGTCATATAATCAGTCACAGTCATGTAATAATGAACAGTCATATTTACAGTCATACTATGTTAATAAAAATAATACTTTACAGAGTCTATTGTCAAACTATAAATCTGTATTTGATGGATTGGGCTGTCTACCTGGTGAGTGTCACATCACTGTCAACACGGATGTTCGTCCTAAAATTGATCCACCGCGGAAAATTCCATTCTCATTACACGATAAACTGAAGAAGGAATTGGACAATATGGAAAGTATGGATGTCATCACAAAAGTAACCGAGCCTACATCATGGGTAAGTTCCCTTATATTAGTTGAAAAGAAAAATGGCAAACTTCGAGTCTGTCTGGACCCAAGAAACTTAAACAAAGCAATATGTCGATCACATTATCCAATACCTACCATTGACTTCGTAAGGTCAAAGCTACATGGAGCGTCATGTTTTACTACTCTTGATGCAAGTAGTGGATTTTGGGTTATACGTCTGGATACTGAGAGCTCAAAATTATGTACATTTAACACCCCATTTGGCCGCTACAGATTTAAAAGGCTTCCATTTGGTATTAATTGTGCTCCTGAGATATTTCATAGAATTATGACAGAAATATTTGGTGTATTACCCGGAGTTATAGTCTATGCGGATGATCTGTTAGTATATGGCAAGGATCAAAAGGAACATGATAAGAATTTGGAAAGAGTTTTTAAGAAAGCTGTCGAAGTTAACCTAAAGTTTAATAAAAGTAAATGCAAATTCGGTTGCACAAAAGTTAAGTATTTAGGTCACATATTTTCAGAAAATGGAGTGTCACCTGACCCCGAAAAAGTCAGAGCTATCAAAGATATGCCGTCTCCTACCTGTCTCAAGGATCTACAAGGATTTCTTGGTATTTTAAATTATTTGGGAGGATTTATAAAGAATCTAGCAGAGGAAACTGAGCCTCTCCGTCTATTATTAAAAAAGTCAAGTGAATGGTCATGGAATGATAGTTATGAAGCTACTTTTCAACGGCTAAAAAATATTATTTGTCAAGCACCAGTCTTATCACACTATAATGTCAACAAAGAAGTCACATTGTCAGTCGATTCAAGTCAGTCAGCCGTTGGTTCAGTTTTACTTCAAGAGTCACATCCAATTTGTTATGCATCTAAAACATTGACATCTAGTCAAACCCGGATGGCACAAATAGAAAAAGAGCTATATGCTATTGTCTTTGGTTGTATTCGGTTTCATCAATATATTTATGGCAAAACAGTCACCGTTGAAACTGATCATCGTCCTTTAATTACTTTATTTAAAAAGCCATTAGCAGAAGTCCCATCACGTCTCCAGAGGTTAATGCTTAGAATACAGGCATATGATCTAAATGTTGAATACAAACCTGGTACTAAAATGTACATTGCGGATACATTATCACGTGCAGCTTTACCGGAGACCAGTGAAGATGAGCTGGATGAAGATGTTATGGTTCATGTCAACATGCTATTAAAAAACTTACCTATTTCAGAAGAACGTCTTCAGTGGCTTACCGAAGGCACAGTCAATGATGAGTCCTTACAGCTACTTAAGAAATACTATCAAGAAGGATGGCCTGAAAGAAGGTCAGCAGTCAACAAATTAGTCTTACCTTATTGGAATTGTCGTCATGAAATTCATTCTGTCGGAAATTTATTGTTGAAAGGAAACAGTCTTATTATTCCTAAAAAATTAAGGTCAGAAATTTTGAAAATAATACACAGTGGGCATCAAGGCATAGAAAAATCTAAAAATTTTGCAAGAGGAGTTGTGTATTGGCCATTAATGTCACATGATATACAGCAGACTGTGGAAAATTGTGAAATTTGTTTGTCACACAGGAGTGCTAATCAACCAGAACCACTGATGTCACACAAAATTTGTTCTTTTCCTTGGGAAAAGGTCGGGATAGATTATTTAAAATTCAAAAATCAAACTATACTAGTTGTCGAAGATTATTACTCCAATTATATAGAAATTGCAAATGTAAGTTCAACAGGGGCTAAAGCATTAATAAATGCGCTCAAACCTATATTTAGTCGCCATGGGATACCTCTAATTTTAAACTCAGATAATGGTCCACCGATGAACTCAGAAGAATTTAAGCAGTTCCTAGAGTCGTGGAACATCACACATACAACTTCTAGTCCATACCTGTCTCGCTCTAATGGATTAGTTGAGTCAGGAGTGAAAATAGTAAAACGCATACTTACAAAATGTGAAGAGTCAGGAGAAGATCCATATCTTGCATTATTACAATACAGGACAACACCGAGGAACAACTTACCGTCTCCTGCTGAGTTGCTTATGTCTCGACGTCTTAGAACACTTTTACCTACTGTCATGAAACATCTTCAACCTAAAGTTATGAGTCATAAAAGTTACAAGGAAATAAAACAACAGAATAATGATAAACAAAAATTTTATTATGATAAAAAAGCAAAAACATTACCTAAAGTGAAAAAAGGAGATAAAATTATGTTTAAGAAGACACCAGATTCAAGATGGCAGCCAGGAAAAATTGTTAAAGAATGTGAACAGCCTCGATCATTTATTGTTGAAGCTCCAGATGGTTCTACATATAGAAGAAATCGTCAGCACTTGTTATCGCCAGTGAAGGAAAGGATTATGCCGGAAAAGGGAGAAAGTCCAATAATAAGCAAAAGTGACAGTCCAAAGAAGGAAATGAGAATGGAAGAAAATATTAAAATGAAAGAAAATTTTGATGATGGTATAAAGAGAACAGTGAGTGGTAGACAGGTCAAACCTCCAGTTAGATTTGCAGATGTTATGTAAAATTAGTTGCTTTACTTGTTTAATATATTTTTAACTTGGTCAGATTTTCTATACTAAATTTAAAGTCTATGAATTAGTCTTAAGCTCTCGTAAATCATTCATTACAAAATTAATTTGTCATTGTAATTGGTCTTAATGTCATTTAAAAAAAATAATAGAAAAAAGGAGATGTTAGAAGTAGTGCTATCATTAGTCTATGGATATAATATTTATTATGCTAGTCTTTGGCAACACTGTAATCAATATTTTACTATGGCATCCCAGGTCGTTCTCGTTGATACACTTTTTACAATAAATCATCATGGCGTCGCATTACGTGTTTAATTTAAAAGTCTTAAAGAAGAACCCATAAGAACATTACAAATATAACTTGAGGTTGATTTGACAACGGTCTGGTGGGAGGCTTCGGCCGCGGCTAGTCATTACTCTACCGGCAAAAGACGCACCGCCAAGTAATTTGCCCTGGACAGGGCGGACGGCGCGAAAAAATGTAGCCAGTTTATTTGGAGCTAAGAGTAGAATAAAAGAGTTAGGATATAGAGTAATGGTGATTTACCTGGAGCTTATGCTGGGACCTCTCTGCCTCGAGCTGCTGGGAGAGGCGCGTGAGGTCGGCCTGCAGGCGCGCGGTCCTCGCGTGCGCGCGCGCCGCCTCCGCACTCGCCTCCGACAGCCGCTTCCGCCCGCCCTCAACTTCCGCACTCAGCTCAGAATTTTGCTCCCTGTTTATTTTCAATTTTGTTAGATACTAGCTGACCCGGGAAACGTTGTTTTGCCATATAAATTATTTCTCACTCAGGAGTATTAAAAATAATTAACGTCATACCGAATATAGAAAAAAAAATTCATATTTAAATCGATCTAGTCGTTTTGGAGGAGTTATTAGTTATAGTGGACTATCCAACACAAAAAGAATTTTTCAAAAAGCAAAAAAAAAACAATGATCTTTTCAGCTTTATAATATTAGTATAGATTGTGTTCACTTACTGCAAAGTAGTTAGCTTGTGAGTCAGCGTGTCAACTTCAGCCTTGAGAGCGGCGGCCTCCTCTTTCAACTGCTCCTCTTGACTGTGGTCTATGGTTTGATTTTGTCGCAGCACGGCCTGAGCTCTCACCTACAATATGATAAACCCTTACAATGCGTTATTTTAAGCAAACACTCAAATCTAGTTTATCAGGCTCGGCTCCAGCACTCAGCTGGACAGTTAAGACGCACGAACAAAAGATGCATGTCATTGAGATGAAGATGCTGAAGAGGGCAGGAGGTGAATCGGCTCCATAAAATTCGCAACGAATACATGCGAGGATGTTTTAAAGTATAGCTTGACCGCTATAAACTTGGCCCTCCCATGGTCTGCGGGACGCGGGGCGGGTGTGCGATGGGCTATACACGATACGATGTAATGACTCGCATCTTAAGAATTCGCCTATGGTATTTTCTTGAGTGTGTGTATCCACGTATAAGATTAATATTATCGAGTGTAGTGTAATTCACGTTAGTCACTGACAGCTGATTAGTTGAGTGCACTGATCCCTATTCTATGGATCCACAGTGAACCTAGCCTGAGTTGTATAGAATGTTTAATCCATAGAATAGAGATCAGTGGTTGAGTAGCTCCCGCTCCGCGTCCCGCAGACCATGGGAGGGCCAAGGCAATAGCGGTCCAGCTATAGCACCAATTATCGAGAAAATCACCGAAAACCGCCTCAGATAGTATGGACCTGTAAGCAGGCGTAGCAATCTGCCCACGTAGTACAAATCGCGCTAAACCTACCCGGGCCCTATCAACATCTTTTATAGCAGTAATGCTGCAGTATTGTTTTAAAATTTTCATACAAACATATAGTAAGAAAATGTTAAAACAATACTGCATCATTACTGCTATAAAGAGATCGTGGTATGGTCCCTAAACAGGAAAGGTGGTGTCGCCCGCCTTCGACCTGGTAGTCGAATATAAAGAGAGACCTAATTGACTGAACCTGAGCCGACAACCCAAGATCGCATGACTTGGCGCAAAAAAGTGAGGAAACTCGAACACAAATAACGGGAAAAGGGAAAGACAAAGAAGAAGACTCAACTTTAGTGTATAAATATGTTGAAATATAAGAATAAGAAAACTTTCTTTGAGTACACGCAAAGTGCATCTGCCCTTCGCATCGAAGTTTCTTAATCAACCGATTTCAAATTTATATTTTGAAAAATTTTGTAACCGGCGGAATAAGAAACCTCGACATAATTGTCAGATTATGGGGTCAGGACGACAAGCACATCAAGATTAAGTGTCTATATAAAAATCTGACACGCTTACGCGCGATTTTCATTTAGTTTTTTTGAAAACCTGTATTAGCTTCCCCCACCATAGGTCCTCATGACGCTCGAGTAACTATTTAGCATCGTGGGCTCCCCTACTATTGAACAAATGATAATCTTACTTTGTAACTAGTATACTCCGTTTTCAGATCTGCCAGTTCAATGTTAGTCATTTGTAACTTTTCATTCAATTCGGCACATTTAAACTCTAATTTCTTCATTCTGCTGTTTAGTTCAGTCCTTTCATCACCAAAGCTCATTATAATTCTCTCCTTCTCACTAAGAATTGCAGTCATTTCTAAGTCTGCTTCCTCATTTTTCCTCTTTTCGTCTTCAAGGTCTTGTAATAATTTTGTAATTATATCTTTCTTGGAGTTGATCATGTCGTCTTTTTCTTTGCTATCCTCCATTGCTTGCTGAAGTTCCTCTTTCAGAAGTCTATTTTGAGTTTCTTCAGACTTTATTTGTTCTTCCAATAATTTTATTTGTGTTTTCATTGCTGTAATGGTTCCTTCTTGCGTGTCGATAGTTGATTCCATCTGAAATCATAAAATACTAATAATATGTTGTTTACTCATTATGGTGTGATGATTTAATTATTTGAATTAAATACTGTAATTAATACCTGTATAATTTTTTTCTTATTTTCTTCCATTTTAGTTGTAAGATCTTTCATAGACCTCTCATAGTCTTCCATTTCTAGACTTAAAACATTTTTTTTCTTAACATCTCTTAGTGCTTTTTCCAACTGTTCTTTTGTACATTTATGAGCTTCTATTTCAGCTCCTAACTGTTGCTTAGTAGTAAGGTTGTCAGCTTCTAAAGCTTTTAGTTTTGCATTAGACACTTCAAGATCAGCAGCTATTTGTTTTAATTTAGTCTCTAATTCAATGACATCAGACTTCTTTATTTCACTTTCGACAAGCTTAGATCCATCCGCTTCATCTTTGTTTATCAAAAACTTTTCATTATTTTCTTCATTATATTCAGCTAACATCTTTTTTAATTTTGTTCTTTCTTGATCTGAGGTTTGCAGTTGGGTTGTAGTTTCATTAAGTTTCTTTTTGAGTTTTAAGGCAAACATTCTCAGCTTAGTATATCTGAAAAATTAATTTGTATTCAAAAAAATTTCTAATCAACTTTTCTAAACAACTTCCTACTTAAATATATATGTACACAAGTAAGTAGATTACTCACTTATCTTCAAAGGTTTCATCTAAATCTCTCATACGTGTATTTTCCTCTGCCCTCGAAATTGTTGATGTAGACATGTCTTCATTTGGCAATTCAACAGCTGAAACATAGTAATTAGTTTTATTTATTTTAAGGCCAGAATTATAACACTAATTGTATCAGCAAAATTTGACATACAAGTACATGATTGTTGTTTCAGTTTTTCCAAATCATCTTTCAGTTCAGAGATTATGGTATCCTTTTCTTGTAAACTTTTTAATGTATTATCTCTCTCCAAAGCAATTTTCTTTATAACCTCGCTATATTTTTGCTCAGCAATATTTAAATTGCTTTCTAATATATCCACCTTTTTCAGGAGATCATCTTTCTCTGCTTTAATAGTGTCTCTGTCCTTTTCTAAAGTTTCAATAAGCCTTTCCATCTCCGATACAGCTTTCTGAAGTTTAGATATAGCCTCGCCTCTCTCTTTAAGAGCTTGATTTATTTCTTTCATTTCATGAAGTAATTCAGCATTTTCTGTTTTGTAACTAACAAGTTTTGACTTCGCATCTTCATATTCAGAAGCAAGGTTATCAAATTCCTTAATTTTACTACGAGTTTCTTTAACTTCTATTAGAAGTGCAGCATTTTCTTGTTTGTAAGCTGATAGCTTTGTCTCTAGCTTCACAATATCTGCCTGTAAAGAAACATTTAAATCTGTCAAGTGTTCTGGATCATCCTTCGGTTGCTCTAATGACAGTTTCATGGTTTCAACCTCTTCTTGTAGCAAACCATTTAAATCTTGTAAATTATCGTATTCTTTTTTTAATTTGTCATATTGTTCTTTCAAAGAAGATGTTTCGTTTTTCAAATCTTTTATTCTGGTTTCTTTCTCTGATTGATAATCTTTCTTCAACTTCGTATTTTCTGATGACAAAGTTTCATAGTGTTCTTTAAGGGCTTGCAATTCTATTTTGAGTTTATTTATTTGATCTTTCAGTATTTTATTTTGATTTTCTAACTCAATCACAGCATCTTTAGCATTCATCTTTTCTTTGACCAATATCGACTTTTCTGACTCTAACGCTTTTATTTGGAAATTCATCTTTTCCGTTTTCTCATCTATTTCTAACTTAGACTTCAAATTTTCATTGAGCTTTGAGTTTTCTTCTTTTAAAGATTGCACTGTTGCTTCAAGTTCTTTGGTTTTTGTAGTAACTAAAGATAACTGTGATGATGTGTGATTAAGTTGTTCCTTCAATGCAATATTTTCCTCAATTTGGTTATGCAGCCTATCTGCGTCTAATTCTTTTGATTTTAAGTGTATTATTTCACTATTTAGTGTGTCATAACTTTTTTTCGTATCATCAAGTTGCTGTTTTAAGTCAGTCACCTGAGAATGCAAATGCTCTTTTTTATATTCCATTTCTTTTATTTGATTATTCAACTTAGCAGTGTGGTTTTGATATAAAGAACTATCATTTAACTCTGATACTTTTTCTTGTAACTGTTTCTTCAAGGCAATGTTTTCATCATTTAGCTTTTGCATTTGTATATCAAACGCCTTTGATGCATTTATTATTTCATTTTGCCATTTAGGAATATTTTCAGAATACTCTTTGACAGTTTTAGTCAAAATAAATCTTGAATTCTTTAACTGGTTGATGCAATTAGCGCATTTCAGTATTTTGTCTTTGTAACTTCTTAATTTAATATTAGCTTTATCTAACTTGCACTTCTCAGATTCATAAAGTTTTGTAAGTTCCTCAATTCTATTTTCATATTCTTTAAATTCTGGTTTGTTTTCTTTGGCTGATTCTTTTGCACACATTTCTAACTCAATTAGTTTTTTATTAAGCTCTTCAATTTGCTTCTGATAGGTGTCATCTGTAACAAATACAAATCATAATAACAATATTGATATTTTAATATTTTTTTTTATATTGATTTTTTAATATTTTTAAACATGTTTTTTTTATTTTTAGGGACATTGTTAAAAATATTATTAAATTGTAATAAAAATAAATGAAAGTATAATAAAAATATTGATAAACCTAGGAAAGACACCAGTGTTACTATGCCGAAGTTCATAATTAGTCTGCCTAAACAGCAAAATCTCTCTGGTACAACATGCATCTAAGCACCGCTTGCCTTTCCAACAAAGCATGTGAGCTAAGTTGCCAACCAAGCAATTAACACCACAAAAACTACACTTGACACATGTTTCGAGCTAACACCACTTTCTTACTCTGTTGAATTGACCTTTTCACCATTATTTATAGATCTGCTCTATTTTGATAGATTATAGCAAAATAACTTTAAACTTTTTTTTACACAATTTGTTAAAAACTCACCATGCTGAACCTTCTCTTCCAACACTTTTAGTTGTTCTCTCTGCTGTAAGCCAATATTATTAAATTCTTCAGTTCTAGCTTCAAGCTCTGTAAGCTGATTTATAAGCTGTTCATTTTCCTCCAGTAGCCTATTATTTTGCCGCTTAAGAGAAATTACTTCACTATCAAGATCAGACAGTTTTTGAGTTGCAATTGCAAGATTTTGATCTTTCATAATCAACTCTGCTTTCTGCTTGTTTATTTCTTCTTCATAATTACTGCATTTATTACTAAGAACTCTTACTTTACTTTGAACTGAGTCTATTTCAGTGATAAATGTGAGTTTCTGCTCAGTTAAAGAATCAACAAGTTCTTGTAGCATTTGAACATTGTCAAGTTTGGCCTTTTTATCGGCTTCACATTCTAGTAGCAGAGTTTTGTATTTATCAACCTCAGTTTGTAGTTCTGAAAGAAAAAACAATACATTTACTTCCTAATGAAGTGAAGCATGTAAAGACCTTGTTAGATTTTACACATGACTTATTTTTCAATTAATACTTTCAAAAGGCCAAATTCCTCTCATTCAAAGGGGACTCTTGCCTAGCAGTGATTATTGGCAGTAGTCCAACATGTTACACTACAATCAGGTTTACACTATAGTGGGTTCAATCCATGAAGTCGTGCCCCACTCCTTCCTAACTCCATCTGAATTGCATAAAACATAAGCGATTGTGAAGAATGGGGTGCGTCTTCATGGATTGAACTCACTATAAAATCTACACTGTGTCAATCAAATAAATATTATGATTAGTAAATGTATGGATAAAAAGTTATAGTTTAAGTATAAGTACTTGGCTCATGTAGGAGACTTGATGATTTCTATCATTATAGAAAACTTGGGTCTATACTATCAATGTTGGAGTACCTAATTTTATATAGCATCAGTATCAGTACCAATACACTCATGAAAATATTATACCTGTTTTAGCCTGTTTCGCCTTCTGTGCAATGACCAACAGGCTTTTACATTTCACTACTAACTCCTCTTTGCTTAGGTCATCAAACGGACTCCTTTTAACGCCAAGGTCTTGACTCTACAAACAATTCGACATTAAAATTAAAATTATGATGGAATACCTAAAAATTATGCGTGCGTAAACATAAAATTACCTTGGTTTCAACTTGCTTGTCCATCGTAATTTGTTGTACAACAATATTTATTCGTTGCTTTACTTCATATCTTCAGATTTGATTTCAATTCTGACGTAACATAGGGCTCATCGACATTGTGGATTCTTTGAATCTGCCTTGAATTCTGAAAGATTTTGATATTGATGTTGATTTTCTAAATGGAAAATGGAAATGATCACAGTGTATAATCTATGATGATCACGTAGTGATTATCAGGGTTGCCAGATATTTGCCAACTGAATTCGCCCAATTTTGCCTGCTGAGTAGCCTAAATTCGCCTAATTTTTTTTCTGCACAAGTAGCCTAATTCGCCTAAAACTTTGAACTATCTAACAGACCTATATTTTAGACTCAAATAAAGAAGACGCCCAAAAAAAACAACGTGAAGCGAAAAGTAATATATTTATTTATTGTAGGTATGTACCAATTACCAAACTAACTTATGGTGGGTCATATTCTGTATTTACACTTGCAGTAATGATAACTGTTTTCTATAGTTCGTTATACATTGCTACTTCAATTTATCATTCAAATAAAATTTTCTGGAAAATCTTTCAATGGATAAAAAAATTGTGTTTTATAATAAAAAAGCTTGATGATCATTGAGATACAGAATACCATAGTAAACATCCACGTGCAAAAATTCAAATTTATTCTAAAGTTACTACCCACACGAATGAAATTGATACGGATACGTGACGTAACTTTCCGTCACTCTGGGCAAATGCGTCTTATCGACGTGTCACTTAATTTGTCCGGCTAATATAAAGTATAGTAAAAGATTATTGTGTCAAACGCACATTCCTACAAAAAGTAATTGCAATACGTATGAGAAAGCAAACAGCATGGACAGACAAAGAACCTGATATTACATACGTTTGTAACGAAACTTTCGTTACAAACTGTGGAAATGAATTATTAGATAATTTTTGGTCAGGTAGCCTAAAATCGCCCGTTTCTATTTTCCAGGTAGCCTAAATGGCTACTGGTAGCCATTCGGGATTTTTGGTAGCCGATCGACCCCCCGCGGTAGCCTAAATGGCGATAATTCGCCTAATCTGGCACCACTGGTGATTATATACAAAGAGTATATAATTTATATACTCTTTGGCAAGTGTTTTATGTCTATGCTCTTTGGAAATGATGGAAACCAAAGAGTATATAATCACTACGTTTTATGGAAACAATTCAATATACTCTATGGATGGAAAATTGGAAATCAAAGAGTACCTATATCTTTGATTAGGTATATCCTTGGTATATCTAAATCAATGACCTATATAAATATAATCACTACGATGGAAATTAGAATTTAGAAATACACCCTAGAGTAGGTAGGTAGGTACCTACATTGAATATAAATACACAGACCTCAAAACGAGATATGTAAAATAGAAGTTAGAACCACAGAATAAATTATGACAAGTCATAACCATAACACAGACGACAATATCGAGGTTTTTTAGGAACCCTCATAATGCCCTCATCCCACTGATATGTATCTCTGGATTTATGATTCCATACGTTTGACAGTTCATTTTTTGTGCCGATTTGAAGCGCCTCCCCCGAGCGTCCACGGTACTAAATTGACATTTGTTGGAAGTGGGTGACCGTCTTTCCATAGACGCTCACGCCAGGTTACGCAACAATCAGCGCCAAAATGGCGAAAATCAAGTGTCTTCATTGGTCTTCATTTTTTACGTTGACAGTCAGCTATCCAGAGTATATTCTATATACTCTATGGAGATCAGTGATGTACAATCTATCATAAATTAAAATTGTCTATGACAAATTTTAAATGGCGGCTCTAGTCATCGCTGCTGCTGTCGTTTTGTGTGTGAATATAAATAAGAAATACTGTACTTTCTGTCAGTGAAACGAATTGTGGAAAAAGGCAGTGGAAATGTAAATTTATCTTTCAATTATAACTTCAATCGTTTATCACAGACTATAGTTTTAAAGGTGAGAAATAACTTCAATGTGTGTTGGACTGTTGGTTTGTCATAGAAACCTCGCGGGGCGCGTCCGTGAGTAATATCAGGAGATATTGTTGTTATAGGATGTTTTGGTAACACATTTCCTCACAACTATTTGGCCAGTAAATTGTATGATAGTGTTTACATGCTCAAATTGAAATCGTGCTTCGTGCTTGTTGTACCTCTTGTATGTAGATGGAAATCTTTTTTTAGGTCGTTTATAGCAGGCCACAATGTCGAGTGATGAGGACAAGCCACCTGCGCCTCCCGTGCGGCTTACCAGCAACCGGGCGACCGACCGCGGCGATTCCGTAGCCTCGGTAGACATGAGGCCTCTGCCAAAAGGTATGACTCATTCACAATCCTTCAAACCAAAATCAAATATTCAAATGAAGTAATGAAAATATGCAATGTTTTAAGCATTACAATCGCTAACCTGACCATAAAAATATCATTGTATCTCATTTGATTATAAACTTTTAATATGGTAGTAATATTATGTCTCCTTGAATTGTTCACATTTCATGGAAAAACTATGTTATCGTTTGTTTATCATAATTTCAGAGCCTGATGATAGTGGTGATAGAAAGAAGAAAACATTGAAGGCTAAAATAAAGGGCTCCAAAAGCACTGCTCACAGTGACAACAAGCCCAATATTAGCTACCCAACCAACTTTGAGCACACTGTCCATGTTGGGTTTGACGCTGTCACAGGGGAGTTCACAGTAAGTGCATTATATTATATCATGACTTCAGAAATTATATGTGTACCATTTGGGTCTGATTGCATAAGGAAAACTTATTCATCGTTATCATAATCAAATTCTGCTCCCCAATTGGCTGATGTAAATCAGGGAACCAATCAGCGGGCACAATTTGTTTACGATTATAATAACAATGTTTCTCTTACTTAATCGCCTAATTGGTCATAAAACCAGTAGATAGTATTGCTATTAACATTAGTATACAACTAATACTGTATCTAATATTTATGGTTATTTTGTCAATGCTAAATTGCAGTGAAGCTGTACTTCTAGTATTTCAGTTTTGGTTTAAACCGATGATCACAGAAAAAATATATAAACAACCAAGCTTAATTGCTAAGTTTTTAATTTGAGAAATAGTGTAATTTATAACTAATGCTTCATACACAAATATAAGCTTACAAAAAAACTTTTTTTGCCTCTACACATATATAATATAACATTAGTATATTGGGTTCTGCTTTTTATTTTGAAAC
The DNA here is from genome assembly GCA_963855885.1 of Coenonympha glycerion. Classification (NCBI taxonomy): domain Eukaryota; kingdom Metazoa; phylum Arthropoda; class Insecta; order Lepidoptera; family Nymphalidae; genus Coenonympha; species Coenonympha glycerion. The sequence continues at coordinate 11,680,376 of OY979630.1, read as the reverse complement.
ACAATTTTGTTGGCCTCCAAAGACCCTGCACAGAATTAGGTCATTCAGTGTATTCGGGCAAAGCAAGTACACTATGTATTCTTAAGGTGAATGAAATGCCCCTGTCTATTAAATTATAATTTTATTTGATTAGTCTTAAATTGTAAGTTAATGAAACAGAAGGCTTATGTCAGTTAAATCCTAAGAATAACAGTATCATCTTTACATATTGTTTATATTAAAATATTTGCTTACATTTGTTCATTTCAAGAAATCACTGTCTAGTATCAAGTAGTAGTGTGAGTCTTATGGTGGGGCTACATTAGCGGCCGAAGATTCGTGTCGCATAGTGTAGCCCCGCCATTACGATTCTTGGACTAATTTCCTAAGGTGAAGACTTTTAAGCAACATTTTTTTGAAAACTTTTGAAGATGATTTCTAATTCCGCAATTTCACTGTCATAGACCCGAGAGTGTTTTTTGCTTACAATTAATTATGAAAAAGCAATTAAAAGTTGAACTTAGGGCATGGGCTATCACACTGAACCATAACTACTTTTCATTAAATAATATCAATATTAGCTGATATTTTACAAATATTCAAATGAAAAGCGTTAAATAATATAGTGTCTACATAATTTTTATTTAAAATTAGTTATGAAAGTCATAGATAGAAGCATGTTTTAAATTAAAATATTGCATTTTTGAAATAGTGTAGAGCACAGTTTTTGGTCTTTATGAAGGCTATGAAATTTGTATTAGCAAAGTAATAAATACCTGTTGGTTTAACTTTAGAGTATTAGAAAAATGGGACCTTCATGTTAAATGTAACTATAGTTCCAATAACCATGTAAAGGAGTTCCCTGTATTGCTGCTTTTGTTTCAAGCTGCCTATAACAGTAAGTAATAGCTTGGGTTGTATACATGCATTCCTAACCTAATCTTCATCTTTTTAATCAAAATAAGGACTCTTGCATTAAAAGTTTTTTCACTTCTCATGCTCGTAAAATTATTGTTTCTATAAACTGCATAAAACTGCATTTTATGCACAAGTGTATAAAAGTATATAGTTCTATACTTTCTGGCTCTAGGTGGCCTTTTAATCATAAAGCCTAACTTTTTTGTGAATAATAATACATAATATTATGTTTGTTGCAATTTATAAATTTCCTAATTTGCTTTTTTTCTTGTTTTTTTGTTTAATGTTTTTATATGTGCAAATTTCTTGTATGACAAATATTTATTTTGTTGGTTCTAATATCCGCACACCTGAATTAAATAACATAATGAAAAAGTAATTATTGAGCTGTAATTTACATTGGTGCCAATTCTGTTATGCAAATTCTCTTAATTAATTTGACCCGTCTAAAAATAGTCTTCTATCCTTTTCCATGAAAAGCGTTTGGAAATGGAAACCCTATTTTAGGATGTGTAAAATTTTTTAGTTTAGGGATTATCACAACAAGATTCTGATTGCGTAAGAAAAACGTATTCATCGCTATCGTAATCGTTAGCGCATTCTGCCTCCCGATTGGCTGATGTAAATCAGGGAATCAATTGACTAGTAGAACTTGTAAACAATTTCGATTACAATGAATACATTTTTTTACACAATCTAGGGGCAGAATTGCTACCAATGTCATATAATCTAAAAGAAGAGTGAGTCCAAATACAAATTAAGAAAAATTGGTTGCCTGTAAAGTCGGTATACGGGCGAAAGTTTTACGTGACAACGTATGTCTGTCTCTCTCGCTCTTAGGCGGGCTAACCATGCCCGAGTGGAAGGGACGCGTGCCTCTCACTCGCTCTCATTGTGAGCGCATAACGTGAGCGGAGCGTAACACAGCGTAACCAATTTATAAGACGTTGTCACGTCAATAACAAAAGAGGCAAATGATTTTACTAGAAAAGAATTCCCAGCAATCAAAATGAAAAGCAGGGTGTGTAACTTGGTACTAAAACCCATTTTATCCTTTGACTTAAATGTGATCCCCCAACACTCTGGGGCTCTACACTACAATCTACTACAGCATCCAGAATAACTTGTATTAATTTATAGGTAAATTAAACTGGTTTTACTCGCAAATAATAATTAGTAAAAGTAGAGTTGTAGTGGTTCTATTTATGATTATTTTATGCTACTTTACGGAATGAAAAGAATAGCTTATTCTTACTGTAATATATATAATATTAGTATAAATTATTTATTATTGTATGTACAGTGTGATTTTCTTAAAGCTCAGTTAATTTATTATGAAATAGGGAAATGTTATAAAAAAAACTGACCAACTGCAAGCTGGACTCCCACACTGAGCTGTACCACCTAGCATTAAACCTTTATTTCCGCCTTATAATTTGTTGATTTAACGGCCATGTCTAAACTATTCAACTGTGAAAATTCTAGATGGGGAACTTTTAAGTGCCTAAAAATCTTTTTTGTGGTTTAAGTGCTAATTCACCACTTTCGGAATTTTCTTTACTTGTGTTAGCACTTTATTAATTTCATGATTTTTGGACAACAAGACTACATGGATTTCATTATTATAGAATTGAAATGGAAGTCACTATTCAAAATAATTACATCTTCTGCATGCACATTTAAATAACTCTGTTGTTAAATAATGATCTAAATTATAATTTATTATATAATAAAATCAGTAGAGAACTAACTAACTTCACTCAATCATCCTCACATTTATTTATTCTTTTTATTTCTCAAAACGTAACTTTTATTTGTTTTCATAGTTATTATTACACTAGCACTAATTTTACCACTTTTACGCATTATTTTAACACACTTAATTTGAGCATGATTATTTTATTATTGTTAATAAAAATTAAACCATGTTTTATGTACATTTTGTAAATAATGTTATATTGAAATGAAAGGAAGGTAAATATTTAAGTAGTCGGATGATTTTGTCACCAAGGGCATGCCGGAGGCGTGGGCGCGGCTGCTGATGGCTTCCAACATCAGTAAGCAAGAGCAGAAGAGCAACCCGCAGGCTGTGTTGGATGTCCTCAAGTGGTACGATGCCTCAGCCACTCAGCCACCGCCCTCAAAGTATATGACATCAGCGCAAATGCATACTACCCATTCAGGTAAACTTTATATATTTCATTGCAAGGGTTTGCCCGCAAAACACTGATCTCTATTATACTAGTACACTGGATCAAACATTCTATTCATGACCATCGTTTTGAATGTTATTTTATTTTATTTCCATGGACGCTCACGCCAGGTTACGCAACAATCTGCGCCAAAATGGCGAAAATCAAGTGTCTTCATTTTTACCTTGACAGTTTGAGATCCATAGAACAGAGATCAGTGCCGCCCAAGCTTGAACCGTCCATGAAGTTTTTTTTGTTAAACGCAATTTTTAAACTAATTCAAATAAACAACAGTAAAATTGCGAGAGTGGCAAGCACACATGTCTAAATACAAATTTGCTCTGGTTGAAAAATTAGTCCAAGAATTGGCCATTTTGGGTCGCTAACTCACGTCAAACTCGATACTCAGACTAATTTCTAAAATAGACACATTTTTAACAAATATTTTGCATTAGAAGATGATATAGCAATTCACGCAATTTTTCATCCAATTCGCGCAATTTTTCATCTTTGAGCTTCAATGTCTTATTAGCTTATAAATTACGAAAAACTACATAAAATGTGAATTTGGCGGGTCGACTCGTTGAATTCGGCTTAAGCATATATGATTGTGTTTATTGTGCCTAAATACAACAGTGCGATTACCATCTAGTATGGGCTACGTACAAAAAATGATAAAATTTAAGTCGCTCTTAACCCATAATTCGGTAGTTATTGCTAACAATGATGGAAACTTGAGGCATTGTTGATTTTTTTTCGTCTCATCAGGTTCCTCTGTGTCGCGAGTGTCGTCGAGCAGTCCGTCGTCGTCCACGCCGACGGACACGGAGCACCCCGAGCCGCCGCCGCCGCCGCCCTCGCGCCCCGACCGCACCAAGAGCATCGTTAGTAGTGTCTACACTTTGTTTTATGGACATCTCAGATCAAAAACCACATGCGAGCTATTGAATCTGTTAAAAATATTTTGTTACTGTTTTTTTTAAAATAATAATATAAATAAATAAATATATCAGGACATTACAATATCTAACAGAGGTTTTTGTAGAATATTATCATCATTGCCAATGTTTCACTAAGAGTTTTTTTAAGAGTAGTGCTTGTAATTGTAAATTTAAATAAACCTACCTTTCAGTATACGAAGCCAATTGAGGAAGAAGAGGCGCCGCCCCCGCGCCCCGCGCCCGCTCCCGCGCCCGTCTCGCCGCCCCACGTGCCGCATCCTGCGATCTCCACACATTCAGTAAGTTACAAGACACTATAGTCACATTTATTATCACATTTTATTTAGCTATTTTTTTATTCACATCTTAATTGCAATGAAAAAATATGTAATGAAATATTCATATTTCTTATTATACATAATATATAAATACAGGCACTTCAAATGCCGCCATTCGACTGTAAAATCATACTCTCAATTTAATTATTTTTCGCTCCACAAAATACTCAAAATCGTAATTCGTAATAACAGTCTTTCATTAGCTGGTGAGCGCTGGTGCTCAGATGGTGACGTCACGACCCACTGCGTTGTTTTAATTGTTTGAATTTTCTTTGAAAATTATTAACTTTTTATTAGTTATTTTCTTCAATATTGAAGAGTTATGCTGACGAAGATAACAAATAAAAATACTAGATCAGGGGTTCTACCAGTGTGACCTAAAGTAACATTATTGTAATATTGTTTTAAAATTTCCATACTGACATTGTATGAAAATGTCAAAACAATATTACAATAATATTGCTTTAAGTCACGGTGCTAAGCCCCCTGTACTTAAATTTCATGCACATTGCGTATTGCAACAGATATGCAGCCGCAGCGAGACGGTGTCGGTGCTGGACCGCAACAAGAACCCGGCGGGTGCGCAGACGCCGCCCGCGCCCGCGCCGCACCCCGCGCACCCCGCGCTGCCCGCGCACGCGCCCACCGTCACGCCGCCCGCCAACGGCGCCCCCGCCACCGACACCGGGTAACTAGCTTTTTAGGGTTCCATACCAAATTGGTAAAAATGGAACCCTTATGGAGAATGGACTTTCTCCGTCCGTCCGTCCGTCCGTCTGTCACACTCGATTATTTCAGTAACTATTAAACCTATCGACCTGAAATTTATATTTAGTATAGTTGTAGGTAATTGCGGCCGAAGTTTACCAATCGAAAAATCTGAAATAATTATTATCAATAGAAGTTAACGCATATTTTACAGGAAAAATAAAATCAACTCTCTAACTATTATACTTTTTTTTTATAATAACAATAATCCGCCGAAAACAAAGTTAGGTTTGCGGTTTGCCAACAAAAGTATATGTAAATTATATGGAGCCCTCGGTGCGCGAGTCCGACTCGCACTTGGCCGGTTTTTTTTTCTTTTGGGGCGAATACACCTCATGAGATACCCAGCTTCATGTGGAAGGCACGAGTTATATGGTATTTTTACCTATTAAAACCCTTCGATGGCCTACCTCATTTTGAGAGGAAAACACCGGTGCTTCTCGAGCGCAACGCCCGCAGGGCTCGTCTCGGATCCCTTTATCGGAACTATGATGTTACGGGTGACTGAGGGTGGCGGTAGTTTTTAATTAACTGCCTGTTTCATGTAAAGTGTTCCTAGTATTTTTTCATAGACTTAACTTCAAATAAACAGCAAGAAAATAATCAGAAAAAAGATGATTGTTATTTATATTGTGTTATAACTTTCCACAGGAGAGCGACCGGACAGCAGCAGAGGAAAAAGAAGATGACAGATGAAGAAATTTTAGAAAAGTTAAGGACAATTGTCAGCGTCGGCGATCCCAATAGAAAGTACACAAAAATGGAAAAAATTGGCCAAGGGTAAGCACCGTCATTCAATTCAAGTCATGAAAAACGTTTGACTGATATAGAAATGATGTCTGAAGTTTGATTGCGTATTTCATCGTTATCGTAATCGTTATTGTTGGCGAATCCAGTGGGTGACGGAAATTAGGGTTCCAATCAGCAGGCAGAATTTGTTAACATTCACGATAACGATGAATACGTTTTTACTATCTAATACAATCTAGAGGCTGGTATAGTAAATGCCAATTACCTGGAGCAGTTAGTTGTAATCTTCTCAGAGTATTTTTAATGCAGCCCAGATGATCATATAATGTAATTATATTATGTACTTTGTAGTATGTATCATATATTATTATGTATTAATATGTACTAATATTTTGTTTAATAAAATTATTGTATACAATGTTTTTGCTATGTGCCCTTACACACTTAGGGTAGCTGGAAGAAATCTCGTCTTTATAGCGATAAGCTTTCTTTATAGCGATATATTGAGATAAGCTATCCTATGCATTTATTTATTTATAAGTCTGTTTTCTTATGTATGTTGTTGTTGCATGAATAATAAAAATAAATAAATGATCTCTCATTAGGTTTTCTAAGGCCTATGTGAATAATAAAGTACTTAATTTTAATTTTGCCTGATGTTGATGTCGGTACTTTTTAGGGCGTCAGGTACAGTGTACACGGCCATCGAAACGTCCACGGGCATGGAGGTGGCCATCAAGCAGATGAACCTCAGCCAGCAGCCCAAGAAGGAGCTCATCATCAACGAGATCCTCGTGATGCGGGAGAACAAGCACAACAACGTCGTCAACTACCTCGACAGCTACCTGGTCAATGAGGTAAACCACAGCACCCCTCCTCGGTACGAAGACGCCCCTCCCCTCCCCTTCCTCTCTTGTTTATAAAGCTGTTGGGATGGAGTAGAATACGTACTCGTATTATATTGATAAGCCAACCCAAGTTTTTTGGATTCTGTTATAATTTACTGCAGTCTCACCTATAATGATAATATTTTAGGTTGCGACTCGAAAAATAATGTTATTGTACTAACATAGAACAGAATCCATATCGGTTGGTACACACTGGCTAAGTTGGGATTGAAACGGTAAAACTGATATCAAAATTGTAAATGATCCCTGATTTTACTTCTTAAAAAGGTAACATCAGAGATAAGCTGATGAATTTTTAACACCGGCGTCTTCAATGTACAGGAGCTGTGGGTGGTGATGGAGTACCTGGCCGGCGGGTCGCTCACGGACGTGGTGACGGAGACGTGCATGGACGAGGGGCAGATCGCCGCCGTGTGCCGCGAGGTGCTGCAGGCGCTGCACTTCCTGCACACCAACCACGTCATCCACCGCGACATCAAGTCCGACAACATCCTGCTGGGCCTGGACGGACAGGTCAAGCTGAGTGAGTACAAGCTCTTGACGTGGTGACGGAGACGTGCATGGACGAGGGGCAGATCGCCGCCGTGTGCCGCGAGGTGCTGCAGGCGCTGCACTTCCTGCACACCAACCACGTCATCCACCGCGACATCAAGTCCGACAACATCCTGCTGGGCCTGGACGGACAGGTCAAGCTGAGTGAGTACAAGCTCTTGACGTGGTGACGGAGACGTGCATGGACGAGGGGCAGATCGCCGCCGTGTGCCGCGAGGTGCTGCAGGCGCTGCACTTCCTGCACACCAACCACGTCATCCACCGCGACATCAAGTCCGACAACATCCTGCTGGGCCTGGACGGACAGGTCAAGCTGAGTGAGTACAAGCTCTTGACGTGGTGACGGAGACGTGCATGGACGAGGGGCAGATCGCCGCCGTGTGCCGCGAGGTGCTGCAGGCGCTGCACTTCCTGCACACCAACCACGTCATCCACCGCGACATCAAGTCCGACAACATCCTGCTGGGCCTGGACGGACAGGTCAAGCTGAGTGAGTACAAGCTCTTGACGTGGTGACGGAGACGTGCATGGACGAGGGGCAGATCGCCGCCGTGTGCCGCGAGGTGCTGCAGGCGCTGCACTTCCTGCACACCAACCACGTCATCCACCGCGACATCAAGTCCGACAACATCCTGCTGGGCCTGGACGGACAGGTCAAGCTGAGTGAGTACAAGCTCTTGACGTGGTGACGGAGACGTGCATGGACGAGGGGCAGATCGCCGCCGTGTGCCGCGAGGTGCTGCAGGCGCTGCACTTCCTGCACACCAACCACGTCATCCACCGCGACATCAAGTCCGACAACATCCTGCTGGGCCTGGACGGACAGGTCAAGCTGAGTGAGTACAAGCTCTTGACGTGGTGACGGAGACGTGCATGGACGAGGGGCAGATCGCCGCCGTGTGCCGCGAGGTGCTGCAGGCGCTGCACTTCCTGCACACCAACCACGTCATCCACCGCGACATCAAGTCCGACAACATCCTGCTGGGCCTGGACGGACAGGTCAAGCTGAGTGAGTACAAGCTCTTGACGTGGTGACGGAGACGTGCATGGACGAGGGGCAGATCGCCGCCGTGTGCCGCGAGGTGCTGCAGGCGCTGCACTTCCTGCACACCAACCACGTCATCCACCGCGACATCAAGTCCGACAACATCCTGCTGGGCCTGGACGGACAGGTCAAGCTGAGTGAGTACAAGCTCTTGACGTGGTGACGGAGACGTGCATGGACGAGGGGCAGATCGCCGCCGTGTGCCGCGAGGTGCTGCAGGCGCTGCACTTCCTGCACACCAACCACGTCATCCACCGCGACATCAAGTCCGACAACATCCTGCTGGGCCTGGACGGACAGGTCAAGCTGAGTGAGTACAAGCTCTTGACGTGGTGACGGAGACGTGCATGGACGAGGGGCAGATCGCCGCCGTGTGCCGCGAGGTGCTGCAGGCGCTGCACTTCCTGCACACCAACCACGTCATCCACCGCGACATCAAGTCCGACAACATCCTGCTGGGCCTGGACGGACAGGTCAAGCTGAGTGAGTACAAGCTCTTGACGTGGTGACGGAGACGTGCATGGACGAGGGGCAGATCGCCGCCGTGTGCCGCGAGGTGCTGCAGGCGCTGCACTTCCTGCACACCAACCACGTCATCCACCGCGACATCAAGTCCGACAACATCCTGCTGGGCCTGGACGGACAGGTCAAGCTGAGTGAGTACAAGCTCTTGACGTGGTGACGGAGACGTGCATGGACGAGGGGCAGATCGCCGCCGTGTGCCGCGAGGTGCTGCAGGCGCTGCACTTCCTGCACACCAACCACGTCATCCACCGCGACATCAAGTCCGACAACATCCTGCTGGGCCTGGACGGACAGGTCAAGCTGAGTGAGTACAAGCTCTTGACGTGGTGACGGAGACGTGCATGGACGAGGGGCAGATCGCCGCCGTGTGCCGCGAGGTGCTGCAGGCGCTGCACTTCCTGCACACCAACCACGTCATCCACCGCGACATCAAGTCCGACAACATCCTGCTGGGCCTGGACGGACAGGTCAAGCTGAGTGAGTACAAGCTCTTGACGTGGTGACGGAGACGTGCATGGACGAAGGGCAGATCGCCGCCGTGTGCCGCGAGGTGCTGCAGGCGCTGCACTTCCTGCACACCAACCACGTCATCCACCGCGACATCAAGTCCGACAACATCCTGCTGGGCCTGGACGGACAGGTCAAGCTGAGTGAGTACAAGCTCTTGACGTGGTGACGGACACGTGCATGGACGAGGGGCAGATCGCCGCCGTGTGCCGCGAGGTGCTGCAGGCGCTGCACTTCCTGCACACCAACCACGTCATCCACCGCGACATCAAGTCCGACAACATCCTGCTGGGCCTGGACGGACAGGTCAAGCTGAGTGAGTACAAGCTCTTGACGTGGTGACGGAGACGTGCATGGACGAGGGGCAGATCGCCGCCGTGTGCCGCGAGGTGCTGCAGGCGCTGCACTTCCTGCACACCAACCACGTCATCCACCGCGACATCAAGTCCGACAACATCCTGCTGGGCCTGGACGGACAGGTCAAGCTGAGTGAGTACAAGCTCTTGACATGACGTCTTTTAATTTTGACGCGACTCAGGATGTAATTCTATGCAGTCATGTTTCATTCACCAGTCACCACCGTCTCGGATCATAATTTATATTAATTTTGCTGTTTGCAGAAAATGAACATCAATGAGAGCCCCTTAGCCTGTTTTTCAATAAATAGTCATAATATTAAAGTTATCATTTTTTTCAGCTGACTTTGGTTTCTGTGCTCAAATATCTCCTGAGCAAAACAAAAGAACCACCATGGTTGGAACACCCTACTGGATGGCACCCGAGGTTGTTACAAGAAAGCAATATGGACCAAAGGTATGACAATAATAATAGAATAAAAATTTTAAAGTGTGTTGTGTAATTTCTATGTTTATACAAGTTATCTTTTCTCAAAAAGGAATTTAATAAAGAACATGAAGAATTTGAAAATATGCAGGGGTTTTGCTAAAGACATGCTCACCCACCAACAGATTTGAAGCAAGTGTCATTGGAAACGTCTATTAGAATACATAATATTTTTTACTATGGGGCTACATTCAAAATTTATGGGGTTTTGGAATTATATTTTCTAAGAATGATCTACCTTCTGAATGAATCTATTAAGGAGAGTTAAGGTCTATAATCGCTCCTCACCAGAAATATTTCTTGTACGTTTTTTTGTATAGAATAATCCCACCAAAAACATTCTGTAAAAAACTAGCCAAAGTCAAAATGGAGCTGCTTGTTTATCTCTAAAAAGTACTGAAATCTAGACAAAGTCGTGCCAAGTCTAAGGTTCCTTACTGCGATTTCTTTATTATTATAGTTAACTAGCTGACCTGGCAAACTTTGTTTTGCCCTTGGGGATTTAAAAAAATAGTTAAATTGAGATTTAAAGTATCCTATCTCTCAAGTTGGATCGAACTGCACATGGTGTGCGAATTTTATTATAATCGGTTAAGTGGTTTAGGAGTCCATTGAGGACAAACATTGTGACACGAGATTTATATATATATTATAAGATGTTGCGTGACTTGGCCGTTGAAGGGTACACAAGGGTTCAAACCAGGTGCTCCATGACACCATTGCACCAAATCTGTCGCCAGAATTCATCGTCAATGAGTAGCGGTTCTTGGTCTTCAACGGCCAAGTCACACAACATTAACTATAATAATAAAGAAATCGCAGTAAGGAACCTTAGACTTGGCACGACTTTGTCTAGATTTCAGTACTTTTTAGAGATAAACAAGCAGCTCCATTTTGACTTTGGCTAGTTTTTTACAGAATGTTTTTGGTGGGATTTCACTTCTTTTTGTAGAAACTTCAAAATATTACAAAATATTTCTGTCCGTTTTTCTAGATACATTAACTGCATAAATAACTTAGTAATCTCATATAATTTATATGGAATTACAAAGTTATTAATGCATTGATCACCAGGTACTCCAGATCTTCGATTATCCTAGTTTTTATAGTTTTCCCTTTATGTGGCCATTAAACCCTAACTTTGTACCAAATTTCAGCTCTCTGAGTTTATGGGAAGTACTAGTTCTATTTTGATGATCATGAGTCAGTAAGTCAGTGTCGAAAATGCGAAACTTTGCTTTCGCATAACTTCGGAACTATATGACCTACAGACTTGAAATTTTGGGTTTTAAGTATGTGATTATAGCTTACTGGATAGCGAAAATTTCAGCGTTCTGGTCTTATCCAGAGGTTCTCAAATAGGAGCCCGAAAATGCGGCGAAATGGTTCCTGTAAAGATGGTACGGCAGTTTTGCTTCGCGCTTTGACTTTGGCGGGGGCACTGCCGTGCCCCCTGATTATTTTAATACTAATGTTAATGTAGAATATGATGTGAAAAATCACACGAAATAAACACATTTGATTTTTACCTAGAATTAAATATGTTTATTTTAAGTAAACTCCATTGATTATGCGTCATATCAAAACATGTCTGACGACCTCCGTGGTTGAGTGGTTAGCGTGCCGGTTTTCAAGGCGCCGCCATCTCTGAGGTTCCGGGTTCGATCCCCGGTCGGGGCAATGTAGAAAAATAACTTTTCTACATTGTCTCGGGTCTGGGTGTTGTGGTACCTTCGTTGTTTCTGATTTCCATAACACAAGTGCATAAGCTACTTACTATGGGATCGGAGCAATGTATGTGATGTTGTCCTCTATATATTTATATATTTATTTATATGTATTTTTTACTTTTTTGGGGTCCCAGTTAATATATTGAATTGCATCCAATGACTTGTAGGGTTTATGTTAATTCGCGTTTCAAAATTCGTGTACTTGCGCATTTTAGAACAATAGGTTCGTTTTGTGTTTTTACTTATCAAAATACGTATTGGTTGACAGGTAGACGTGTGGTCGCTGGGCATAATGGCGATCGAGATGATCGAAGGCGAGCCGCCCTACCTCAACGAGAATCCGCTGCGCGCGCTCTACCTCATCGCGACCAACGGCAAGCCCGACATCAAGGACAAGGAGAAGCTGAGCGCCGTGTTCCAGGACTTCCTCGACCAGTGCCTGGAGGTGGATGTGGACAGGCGCGCGACGGCGCTCGACTTGCTGAAGGTACACTACACTAACACACTTGTTGCAAGTTTTTGTTAAGTCAGGCCTAGTTCACTTATCACGTGATCGAAGAAACTACAGGGAGGCTAACTACAGATATCCACGCGGGAAAAATATTCCTTCACGCCATAATTACTGAACTGATTTGGCTGGAATTTGGTATCGAGATAGATTATATCCTAGATTAATACAAAAGCTACTTTTCATCCTGGGAAAATCTATGGTGTCCGCGTGAAAACTGAAAAACTGATATTCACGCGGAAAAAATACTACTTCTCGCTGTAATTACTGAACTGATATCACCGAAATTCGGAAAGGAGATAGATTTTATCCTGGATTAATATATAGGCTACTTTTCATCCCGGAGCATTTCATAGTTTCTATGATAATAGTGAAAAACAGAAATCCACGCGGGAAAAATATTCCTTCATGCCGTAATTACTGAACTGATTTGGCTGAAATTTGGAATAGGGATAGATTATATCCTGGATTAATACGAAGGCTACTTTTTATCTCAGGAAAATCCATGGTTTCCGCGGGAAAACTGAAAAACGGATATTAACGTGTGGAAAATACTATTTAACCCTGTAATTACTGAACTGATATGACTGAAATTCGGAAAGGAGATAGATTTTATCCCGGATTATTACAAAGCTTACTTTTCATCCCGGAACGTTCCATGGTTTCTATGATAACAGTGAAAAACAGAAATCCACGCGGGAAAAATATTCCTTCATGCCGTAATTACTGAACTGATTTGGCTGAAATTTGGAGTGGAGATAAATTATATCCTGGATTAACACAAAGGCTACTTTTTATCCCAAAAAAATCCATGGTTTCCGCGGGAAAACTTAAAAACATATATGCACGCGGGAAAAATATTACTTCACGCTGTAATTACTGAACGGATATAAAATTCAAGATACGGAGTAATTCAAAAAAGGGATAGGTTTTATCCTGGATTAATACATAGGCAAATTTATATCCCGGGAAAATCCATGGTTTCTAAGAAAATAGTTAAATAGCAGATATTCATGCGGAAGAAATACTCCATCGTGCCGTCACTTCTGAACCGAATGGGCTGAAATTTAGAATGGAGATAGATTATATCCTCGAATCAACTACTTTTTTCTCGGGGAAATCCATTGTTTTCGTGATAATAGGGAAAAACAGGTATTCATGCGGGAGAAAATTTATTCCTTCACGCACAACTACTGAAAATTTTTGGTTTAAAGTTGAAATGAAGATAGGTTTCAAGTAAATTAACACTAAGGGTATTTTTTATTCCGGAAAATGGATGGTGTCCGTAGAATAGTTAAAACTAAAATTTACGCGTGCGAAGCCGCGGGTATCTGCTAGTAGAGAATAGACAAAACAGAGTATATTCTAACTCTATTCGGGCTTCCACGTTTATTTGTAAGAGTGTGAGAGTTTAAAACTTGTATACTAAGTTTTTGAGTTGGCTCGAGCTTACTTAGATACAAAAATACCCGAAAGGCTCGTATTTGATGAATTGTTTGAATTTGGTTTTGCAGCACCCATTCCTGAAAATGGCGCGGCCGCTGGCGTCGCTCACGCCCCTCATCATGGCGGCGAAGGAAGCCGCCAAGGGCCATTAGCGCAGGCCCGCGGCGCCCGCCGCGCCCGCGCCCTAGCGCTCCAGTGCCTCGCGCGTGGCCGCCCGCCGCGCGCCCGATACCCACGATCACTGACGGGGATGTGTCCACACTCATGTCACTAGGCGGACTGTACACTGTACTTGAATTCTGCAGTAAATTGTCCTCACACAAAGCAGTGACCGATTCTATTCCACTTCGTCATCGTCGACTCGTAATCTACGGTTACTAGTGAGTACGTTCTATGCAGATGCATCTCCAAACGAAACTTTAAGGACTACTTGCACTAAACTGCTACATTTGGTTTAGTTACAAAAATACCATAGATGTGCTACGTTGTTATACTATATTTTTCGTCAAACGCACCAATACAATCTCTCGATTTTCATAAATTATGGAATGAAATCAAAATCAAGTGATTCCTATAGGTGCCGTTTAGAACTAAACGTAGCATAGCAAAGTAATACATCTCTGACTAACAAGAACTCTTTTCGTCTGGAGTCAGCATAAAGAAAGGAATGTTTGACCTAAACAAGATAATATAGCGGATTCGTGCAAGGGCAGCGAATATCTATAGAGCAATATTTTATGTTAATATAAAAACGGCTGCAGATTATTAAATACGAGAGTTGATCATATTTTTACAAATCGAAGATTGATAACGTAGCAGTCCAATAGATGTAGTGATCTGTAGGTGTCGTGTAGAAACGTTATTTATTGTAATTAGGAACGCCGCGCGCCGCCGCTCGCCGCGTGCCTCGCGAGCGTGCCGGATAGCGAATTTGGATAGTGTTTTGTAGATATAGGAATAGGCGTTAGTTACTCGAAATGTTACGATAAAATCTGCGATAAGACTGGCAGTTGACTCTTAGACGTAATGTTATTTAATAGTAGATTGCGGTAGTGCGAACGGCTATCACTGTGATGGTAGAGGGCGCGGCTCGCGGGGAGCGCGGCCGGCGGCGTGGCGGTTGAGGATGTGTGGGGGGAGCCGCCCCGTGTGCTGCTTGGGAAACATTGTAGTAACTCTGAAGCGATGTGTATTTACTAATACCCACGTTGATTTCAGATAAGAGATTCTTTTTAACTATTTTTGCAGCAGCTTGAAAGAAGCACGCGTTTTATTAATATTTGTGAGGGATACATGCGTATTTAATTCTTATATCTTTTTGACTGACCTTATTTTAATCGATAACAGAATAACTGTTTGCTTTAACGTATTGCTTTTGAGGTACAAGCTCGCTTGTTAGGCAAGCCAGGCAATGCCCCTGATATGCATATTATTATTATAATTTATTATGAGTTGCTTTAATTTTGATAATATTTATATTATACAATGATAAATCATTATTTTGAATTATTCAATAATTGTGTTTTTATTGTATAGTAATGATAAATTATACAAAAATTTGACGTTGACATTAGTTAATTTAATTATGAATGTATTATTATCATAATATACTTATAACTTTTTTGACGATATCATTGTTAGTCACGAGAGGAAAGCATTTACCTAGTATTAAGTTTATATAGTTTATTGTAATGATTTAGGAAAGATTGGTGATTAATTATAGTTTGATTGAGGCACAAAAGTTTTCCTAAATATTATGAAAAAAGTTCTATGATAATATTATACATTTAATAAACATTAAAACGAGAAAAATTAATAAATACTTAAATTATTACTAACACGACAATAGCAAGCAGTAGTTATAAAATGATAAAAGTAACCTTAAAAATGTAAAGAGGAACCTTGTTAATATTAAATACAACAATAAATTTTAAAATATAATATTGTAACGTAAACGACTCTCTGCTTTTATAATGTATAGGTTGTGCCGATAGATGCTGTTATTTTTATTTATGTATGTAATTTTTTGCTATTTTATGTTTCGGTCGGAAATGCTTGGTTGACGTGTGACTGGGTGAGTGTTGTCAGTAGTGATGGAGGAAAGCGAGCTTGTTGAAGTCTCATCGATTGTAAATTGTACAGATAAAGTTAGACACGTGTAGTATACTCTTGACAATATCAATGACCAATTTATGCTCTAGTTTCCTTTATGTTGGTCCCAGGTTGGTGCAAAACATTATTGTGGCTTGCCATCATGCAATAAAAAATATTTCCTACAAAATCTACAAAACCAACTAAATAATATAATATCAAATTTTCATAGACAAATGGTTTCCAAGTTGTTAATGACAGATGTTATATGGTTATCATTTTATTTTGACACAATGGACATAGTAATAATGCAGAATCTGATGCATTCACGTAAGTATTTTGCGACGAAGTATACTTTGTAGTGTTGTTTTTGTACAAATGTTATTTTCGTAAGGCCTGGTTGTTTCAACTAACACACGGTATTTTACTCAAATATTTTAATTTATTTTTTTGGGTAAACTAGGTTAGAAATAATGACATACTTAAAAAATAACATTCTTATCCGACAAAGAAATTAAAAGTTACAAAAATATGAATTTTCGAAATGGGCGTACCCATCTGCCCCCTGTCGCCTGGCTTGAAGCTAAAAATTAAGGTTTAATTAAAAGTTTAAGTTATAGCCTGTTCAATAGTAATTAAACATCACAATCGGGAAACACCTTACTTCGCAGACCAGAGAATTTCGACGTTTTTTTTGTTCGATTTTAACCTTGATAGGCTATTATTCGATAAATTTAATAATAGCCTATCAAGGTTCAAGTGTACTTGCGGTGACATTTCGACCACTGCAAGTTCTGCCTGTCAAAATACTTGATGCTTTTGCCCCATCCCTAAATTGCTGGGTGGCGTACCCATGTATGGCATTACAGATAGTAACGTCACTGTCCGATATAGATCAGCTTATAACTTTTTCGTCATTTCCTCTATTTCATTTATTTTTCCAAAATTTTATTTATTATTGAATATAGTTTCGAAAATGAATCAAATAAATCAATATTTTGATTTGAGTAAAATACCCTACTATAGTCCACTGCGCGCTCGTCATATTGATCTCAGTCACAAACAATCACATGTGTCTGTTACAACAAAGTTGTGGAATCAACTGGGCCTTAGAAGTTTCAAAAATGCTGATACTTTATGAGCAAGTGTGTTGAAAAGAAAACATTATATTGAAATCGTGACAGCTGCAATACATTAAAAAATATTTGTACCTGTTTTAAATCAAATGTTTCTCTTTTTACTACTGGTATTATGAACAACATTGGATTTAAAAAAAATATTTATTTTATGTACATCGTTTAAGCTGTACGTACAGTACCAACTTCAGTTCAAATTAATACAGTACTTATCAATATATTTTTTTAAATCATGAAAAAAAATATATTGATACTGTGAAAAGATGACGACCAAACAAAAATATGGCCTACGCAAATATCAGCGCTTGTTTAAACGGCCTACAAACATGACTTGTACAACGGCACCAACCATTACCGAAATAGCGTGCAATAAGGTAGATTTAAAAATAGCCAAAACTTCAAGAGAGCTTGAATTAAGTTATTCAGTATGTTTTGTAACTGACAAGTGTATTAACTATGTGATCATGATGATGAATTTGGGTACGCGATAGATAAGTTGAAGAAACTAACTGTAATTATGTACGTAACTTAAGTTGAAAACGTATTAATAATGTAATATGATATGAGACTATATATATTGCGGTTTTTTCATGATTTTTGACAGTTGTAAACACCAGTGCCATGTAAGAGCATCTTGTGCATATAAATTACAACTATACTATAAAAATAAAAGACTCAACATTATTGAAATAGTTTTATTATGCAGGCGAATTATTTAATTATGTCCTTTTACAATATATATATAAATTTTAAATAGGTATCGAAATATTTTACTCACGAATTTCAACCCAAGTCCTTCAGCAATCGCGGCTGGGTGCTTACCAACTGAGCTACTTGAGTCACATCCACAGAACATTATTACCCTAGGTCACATCCCTCTGTGATAATGGATATGTATATGGACTGTGGAGTTCTTGGCAGAACTGAGCGCCATCTATTGTGAAACGACAGTGTTAATCTAATTCTTACAAGGTCTATTATTTCAAATGCTTCAAGCTTTGAACGATGTGACTTGTATAGCTCTGTAAGAGCATCCAGCCATGAATTGTGATAACTTAGGTTCAAACCCCACCGTGAGTGAAAAAAATTTGATATCATGTATTTAATAAGACGGACATCCTAAGGCTCATTATTCATAAACGTGAAAAGCGGGTACAATAGTGATTGACTGTTTTGTTTCTTTCCTCTGAATGTAAAATTAATGTTGACAAGCAGACATAATCATTGACTTTATAAGCATAGCGTAGCGTATTTCGTCATTGGAGATAATAACTAGGTATTCCAACGGTGTAAGAGTTTAAAACATTATAATAAGAAAGGTAAATAATTTAGTTAGTATAATATCCTTTTCATTTTTCTATTTTTCAACACATTCGAGAAGAGGGGCTTTCATTTTTATAAGCTTTTTTACACTATACAAGTGTACTTGACTGCGATCTCACCCGATGGTAAGTGATGATGCAACTGAAGATTTATTTTGAGATTATCGTACTAACATTGGAAGGGGTAAGTAAACTCACCCCTAACGGTTTCTACATAGCCGAACGAAACCGCTAAATCGCTGGCGGTGCGTCTTTGCTGGCAGGGTGGTAACTAGCCATGGCCAAAGCCTTCCACCAGACCAGACTTCAGCCAATCTAGAAATTATAAAATTCCAAAGTGGCCTCTGGCTTTATTTGATTAGACGATCTATAATACATTCCTGCTTCTGGGTAGGTACCTACCTAAATGCAAGAAGAGTCCTATCACCAGTATTTAACATTAAAGAATTCTAATTATGACAAAAAATAAAAGCCATATGTTGAATCAAAAATATATTATTTATTTCAATAATAGCAGTAGCATCAAAACTAGTTAGTATTCATAACCACGAATATTTTGTACTATACACATTATCAAAGAATGTAAAATTAAATTAATGAGAACTAATTAAAAAATTAATAAAAGCTTAATTCATTGACTCGATGTGGTAACCATAGATATGAAAATATAGCTCACAAGGGTTCCTTAATTCAAAGACCTATTAGGGCCCTTAGGCCAGGTTGTCCACCGAAGCTGTCACCAAGAAAAAAAGCTGTCGGCACCGAAGTAGTGGTACATAATTCACTATGGCCGTGGCAGTGCAAGAGGTTATCTGTTATCTTGATCCCAATCAGGGTAGCGATTCGCGTAACGTTTGTGTAAGTGAATTCAACACTCATCATAAATACAATAAGTACAATTAATTAACAAAAAAAAAACGACTTCACCAAACTACTATTGAATTCATGCTTTCCAATTAAAATTGAAATTGAAATTTCGACGACCCTGTTTACCCCCCTTTTTAAATAAAAATAAAACGATTTTCAACTTTTTATGATTGCACTGACGGCGGGCCATCATTATCTACAAATCTTTAATATACTGAAATAAAGGGCCGTGACAGACAGACAGACGGACAACAAAGTGATCTTATTAGGGCCCCTTTTTTCTTGGGAAATACGGAACCCTAAAGAGTCGTAGGTAAAAACGTACTTCTTTTTTGAAGTCGGTTAAAAATAAATAATAGGAAGTATATTCAATTTTATACTCTATTCTCATAGACATAAAGCTAATTTTGCAGTGTCAATTTTTCATTTTATTTAATTCACTTCACTCATGTGTGAAAACGTTACGCGAATCGCTACTTTGTACTGCGATGGTATTCTGTGATCTCATTCACAAATACTCCAGTGACAGCTGCGGTGGTCAGCAGAACCATCATTAACCGTTTAATAACAAACTTATGAAAAAACTGCTTTACGTTTAGAAAGGGGTCTACTTTATGATACATATGGAATCTTCTATTTATAATATCTAAGTACAAATAAATAATAATATGTACGGTGAGATATTTCAACACAACGTAAAATGTTTTGTAAAATAAAAATTCTCATGGTATCTTTTCTAAATATTATGTAGCTCGGTCAGCGTTTGCTTGTGTATTTGCATTGTTTAATATAATAATTTAATAACAACCAATTTACACACAACTATACATTATACAATCAAGCTTAGGCTAAGAGTACAATAATCGTGACAATCATTATACAATCAAGCTTAGGCTAAGAGTACAATAATCGTGAAAGTGCCAGTATTTAGTGTGACTAGTCCGTTCGTTTGTCCGCCGGTATGAAGTCCAGGGCGGCCGAGTTAATGCAAAACCGTTTCTTGGTGGGCACCGGCCCGTCATTGAACACGTGGCCCAGGTGAGCCGAGCACTTGGAGCATCGCACCTCGGTTCGCACCATACCTGGTCGTGTTAAAACCAGTAATATATTCGCCCCAACTTTAATTCCACACCCGGGTCCGTTCACCACAAGCCGATACGTTATATACACGTCACATTAGCATGGACATCATGAATCCGATATGAATTCCGCGGTGTTCGTGTGAGATGTGGGTGTGGCGTCGCAGCGGCGGCGGCACCAGTGGTCGTCCGGTCGGCAGCCGTCCGTAAATGGAAAGGCGGGAAGAGACGAATAAGGCACGGGGAACGAGGACGAATAAGGCATGGCGGGGAGCGAGGGCAAATGGTATATTAATATCATGCACATTCCAAATACGTTCGTGATGGTTCAATGTTGTAGGTTAATGAATGAGTTATGAATAAAAAAGATCCAACAATGATGATAGGCAGGTGAGGTACATTTTATTTTTTTTAGTTCATAATGAAGTCATGAAATTGCAGTGTCATGAAAGATTTTGTAGACCGTGCACAGAATGCCATGAAGTAAATTAAACCACAGTAATTTCAAACACAGACACCATAAAATGTTAAATAATATTATGTATATGTTATAATTATGTTATATATTGCCAATAATAAATTAACTTACGTTATTATTCATAGAGGACAGGATTGAATCGATGGGTGGTCAAGGGAAAGGAAAGACAGAAAAAATATTTAAATATATTAGCACCATTATAACTTCCCAACACCATTTTAAATCCAACTAAGGGAAGTGAAATCAGAAAGAGATTTTCAGTTTTAAAAAGATCATTAATTTTAGAAAAAAATGGAAAGTAATTAGTAAAACTTAGAGATTATTTATAAAAATTGTAATTCATATCATAAAAATATTGAACCCTCCTTGATATTCAAATTTAAATTAGACAAAGATATTTTTTCCATAAAAATAGTAAATAAAAGAAGTATATAAAACAAAACCTCAACCAAAGTCCATTAATATGATTTTAGTATATAAATAAAATACTCTATAAATAACCATGGCACCATTTATAAAGCAAAAAAAAAATCAAACATCTAGTTTCAAGTTGAAGGCTATTTTATGAAACAGTTGCTTACTATACTTTACATGGTAGTAACATTGTGCTGGGTGACTGCCATATGTGTCCAATGACAAGGGCATTTAAAGCATTAATAAATAAAATCCAGTGTGAAGTTGCATGAACCAATATAAATGAACTTTCAACTTTTAAAAAATTTAATGTATTTTTAATAAAGACATAATACTCCCAAAAACAAAAGCCATACTACAAGGTACTGTTTGATACAAAAATCATGCCCAACAGATTTGTGAGTTAATTATGAACATGATCAAAGATTAATGTGAAAGGTCTTTTTTTCTTTATAACTTTCCAAACATAGGATTAGAATAATAGTAAGAAATTCATCTTCACACCTTTTATTATTATTTGTAATTTGTGAAGCCAAACATAACAGTTGTTGCATTTAGAGAATTTTATATCAGTTTATGTATTTATTGGCCACAAGAGATACAACTTTGATGAATTATTGGAAATTGACTTTAAATGAGACTGCAAACTTTCAGAAATGGAGAAGCATCAGAAGATAATAAGAATCACTTTCTTAGAAGGCATAACAGAGAAAGTGATTAATCAGAAAAATTGATGACTGTCTTGAACTGAGAAGTTTAATTATTATCATTCAATTCTCATTAAAATTTCATTGTCAATCATCATTGCAAATTACAAACTTCCAAATAAAATACGAATTTGGTGGTCAGGAGGTTGGAATGTGCCTTAAGACCTTGCAAATCATCTACAGGATAAGTATTAGTATAAAAATAGCGCATTGTGTGGTGACATTGAACACTGTACTGCATGAATGAGCACAAGAGAATACACTAGAACTAGCTGATGCTGTATACAACCATCTATGAACAGAAAAACATGAACACCTAAATAAATTTATTTATCGAATGAATTAAATAGAATAAAAAAATATACTTTGTAAATATAGTTATATACTTATACTAGCTGACCTGGCAAACGTTGTTTTGCCCTTAGGGGTAATAAAAAATAGATAAATTGAGATTTAAACTATCCTATCTCTCAAGTTGGATCGAACTGCACATGGTGTGCGAATTTTATTATAATCGGTTAAGTGGTTTAGGAGTCCATTGAGGACAAACATTGTGACACGAGATTTATATATATTAAGATTATTATAAGATTAGTTAAGTTATAAGGGCAGAAGTTTGTAGGTAAGTATGTATAATTATTGTACTTGTCCACTTAGCGACTACTGAACGGTGAACCAAATTGGCTGAAATTTGCAGTCCAGATTGATTATAGCTATTGATGTAGGATTGATGTAGGTACGTACCTATTAGACTAAACAAAAAATTAGTAGCCATGTGGTAAAATATAAATTGTCTCAGTAGTACTTAGCAAAATGAAGGGCTTACTAACATACACACACATACGTATTCTTTATATATTACATACTAATATTAGTGTGAAACTAGTTGCCAGCAAATAATAGTGAAAAGTATTGTTTAGCAGAAAATTATAGTAATTCTATCCACTAAGGTTTCTTACTATTCGTAAGGAACAAGGAAAAAGTGAAGCGTGTCTTAATGGATTGATTGTTTATGGCAGCTGTTAATAGTTATGTATTAAAACCAGCTAAATGGTGATTGTATTTGTGAGGTGTATAAAATATGGCTTTGATGCAGGGAAAGGTATGTGGAATACTTTAAATTCTATTAGGGTTTACAGGATTTAACAACATTAACTCCACAGAAAATTGAAGCCATAAAAATGTAAGCATTATAAATGCATGGGTTAGATTTTATATACAAATGTTATAACTAGGGATACACCCGATACCGATACCAATATTATATACAAATGTTAAAACTTGTGATACCGAGATATAGGCGATACTTTGGGTTTAACAATATATCGGTATTGACGATCCATAATGGGGTCTTACACTACTTTTGAATTTGATAAAAAATATTACTTTATTATAAACTAGGATAAAAATAATAACGTGCAGTGAAAGAAATATTAAAATCCAACGAAGATTTACAAAGTTACAGGCGTTTAAACTTTGGAGTGGGGGGATCTTCTATCCCTTTCTCGCAAAACGAAAATTTGTATGAAGCCGCACGAAGCTACTATGGCATTGGTAAGGTGTGACGTCACAATGTCATGTTGCTATCTCTGTCTAATCACAAATCTTTAAATGCTTATAACTTTTTTGTTATTTGATCGATTTAATTAGTTCTTTCAGTGCACGTCATTATTTTAATTTTACTTTATAATAAAGTAATAAAAAAATTGGAGTCAAATACCCTATTTCGGCAAACTATTTCCAAAGCAGTTCTGCTGTCAGTCAGCAGCATTTGAAAGAGTATTTTCCACTGCAGGTCTTATTAAAACATACTCGCAAAATTGCCTTTGCCCGCAAAACTTAAGAATACTTTGTTTTTAAATAAATAAAAATCTTATAAATATTCATTTTGATTACCAAACTAATTGTGTTTTATTTATTACTAACTTCCTTTTTGTATTCAATAAGCGTATCGGTATTGGTATCTGTATCGCCAATATTTTTATTATAAGAGTATCAGTTTCGTATTGGCAAAAAGGCATATCGAGGCATCCCTAGTTAAAACATACACAATTATATATTGCAACGGTTAGTTTATGTTATGTAATGGTAGTTAAACATACCTGCACTAGTGTCTTGGTGCAAGGTAACTTTTTCCTTTGCGAGTACATCATTGAAAGCAGGCCAACCACAGCCCGAGTCGTATTTGGTTTTGGAACTGAATAGGTCTTGTTTACAAACTACACATACATATAAACCCTCCTCGTAGAACTTATTGAAGCTACCTGGAAATTAATTCATTCTTTCATTCATTTTATGTTACTGTGCATGGTTATAATTTCTCAGTACCTACTATGAAACCAATCTTAAGTAAACATTATTGTCGATTAAAGAGATTAGTTGTTATAAACGGAGTCGGTTAATATGAATTCTACTGTAGTACATAATGATTTACCAGTAAAGGGCCTCTCAGTGCCAGCTTCTTGGGTGACATGGTATTGGAGTGGTGTTAGACGTTTTTTCAATGCCTCCTTATCATCCATGGCTCTCCAGACTAATGCTAAAATTATCACGCAAGGTCATAAACATACTAGACACAAACAAAAATAAAAAAAAATAGTAGTAATTAATATCAAACATTGTACTTTTTTCTCTAACCTATAAAATCAAATTTTTTTTTACTCGTTCGTAGTGATTATATCCTCTTTGTTAGCAGGTAACGACGGAAAGTATAAGGTGTATTACCTGTCGTAAAGGTATTATTCAAGTGAACAGCTCCGTTCGTCCTCACCGCTTGCCTAAATATAGATATCGGCCGAAGTAGAACACGCATAACTCACATTACAATATCGTATCGCAATAGAATATAACAGTGTCCCAATTGTAACCAATTTAAGATAAGATAATGAATATCGGTTTATTTACATTTTACAATACTTTTGTATTATTATTTAACTCTATTCTTACACCCACGGGTTGTTCACACCCCTACATTCGGCTCTACCCTTGAGTGTACCTAGAGCAAAATAGAATTTGACAGTTTCGAATACCACGTGACTTAAATTTGTGACGCCATTTTGTAAATCAGCTGTCACTCAGTCAAGTAACTACCTACGAGATGCGCTGGAGTTTATATATATTTTAGTTTAGTATTTTAGTTTTTGTGTATTTACAATAAACTTATTACCTGGCATTTCAAATAATTTTACTGTTATAAGTGTGTGATAATATTATAAGTGTTGTGTTTCTGGATATACGCGAAAAGACGCTAGTAACTTGCATTACGTTTCGTGAGAAAAGACTCCAATAGTTTAATTTTACTTTAATTTTTATTTTACTGTACTAGCATTTTTAATTAATGTGAAGCTAATTCTTATCGGAATTTGAGATGTACCTATATATTAGTGCTGTGTTCCTGGATGTAATACGCGAATGGACGCTAAATTGCACAAGTTCCCAAAATGTGCGAAAAGACTCCAAAATTGGCTTAATTTAATTAACTCTGATGTGTTGCGAAAAAAACCTGTAGAGCACAGAGTACATTGAATATAGGTAGAGGATTTGATGCGGTTGCACGTGTGTCATAACCACGTGTGTGTGCCACGGTCTCTCCTGTTCGAGGAGTGCTGGTCGGTTCTCACCACAGTTCCCTCAACGACGTCATCCGGTTGTCTCTTGCTTTCGCCAAAATACCAGCAGTTTTGGAACCGAACAGTTTATCCCTAGGTAGGTCGCTTGTTTGGGAAGCAACTTGTGTAGATACATTGGCTGCATCCCATATTCAGGCGACTAGCTCTGAACGGACCAAGAGGGGCAAGTATGAAGCTCACAATGTAAGCTTCATATTTGTGCTTTTTGGAGTTGAGACCGTGGGGCCCGGTGCTCGTTCAGTTTTTGATGACATTTCAAAAAGGGTAATTGAGTCTACAGGGGATCCAAGAGCTGGCAGCTACCTTGGCCAAAAAATAAGTTGCCAAAGGGGCAATGCTGCCAGCATATTGGGTTCAATGCCTCGCTGCCTTGGCTTTGATGAGGCTTTAGTTTTAATTTTAATTTCATTTATTTTTAAATCTTTTACTGTAAAATTAATTTGTTAAACAAATTATAATCTGCCACCATGTAAAAAAATAAAATAAAAATAAAAATAAATGTGTTTTATTTCTATTTAATATAATTTCATAAAAAGTCAAGAAAAAGAAACTAAGGGCACAGAGTTCATTGCTAAAGGGGTTGCCACTCTAAAAAAAAGTTAAATCTATTAGAATCCAAAGCATGCATTGTGTACTATGCGTGCCAAATGAGAATAGGACTGTCAAGACGCCATTTTGTTCAGAAATACGCGCAAACTTCATTACTAAAGTGTATGGTGTGCAAAAAAATCAGTAAACAAATTATATTCCGTTTAAATGTTTAATGTACGCTTTTTTGGTATTTCTAATACATTTCACACCAAATTAAATATAAATGATTAGGAAATGAAATATACATAAAATAAATATTTTTTTTTCATTGTTGGTACTTCTTTGTGTGCCAAATAAAAAGAGTTTATTATATTGCTTACAGCACGTAAGTCGTAACTATCCAAAACCAATGTCTTGCCACGTGTTTTTTTTCGGTGTTGTTACTTTGCCCTGGGTACTCGGGCATATTAGGGTAACATTAATTATGTATTTGTTCATTTTTTAAAGTGTTTCCATACCTGTAGAATTAATTTATCCAAAATTATCCATTAATAAAATTCAAGACTAGTATTTTTAAATGAATATAATGATTATACAATAATTAAATCTATACTATAATATGAACAATAAAAAATATATGAAATTCCTGTTTTGCACTTTTTTTGCTAGCAGTACTATTTTGACAGTTATCGTGTGAAGTTGGCAGCAAGCGCGGTCCTATTCTTAGTTGGCACGCATAGGTAAAATTAAAAAAATAGTTGGCGGCCATTACACAAAGCAAAATAGATTTTGACAGTTCCGGAACTAACCTCAAGCTCCTAAATTTTCTATGGCCGTGAGCCATCTGAACGCCAGTGATATAAGTAATCTGTGCTTACACCGAATACCGATCACCGATCTTCCCGATTCCCGTCATCGACCGTCGTAAAGGTTGAAACGTAGTGATTATATACTCTTTGGTAAAGGTTAGTAGTCTATGGTGACAACTGACATACGTCACACAAACACATACGTCACATCATAGAGTAAAGTAATAAGTACAGTGCGACAAGGCTATTTTGGTGCGTGGCCAATGTCTGAACTAAAGCTGCTATCTTGTGCTACTGTTTGATAGTTCGCTCTGTCAGTATATCACTATTGTATGTTATGTTGTTTTTGCTTACTATTAACTATTTAAAACTAAAATTGAAGTAAAATTGAGGAGTTCTTATTTTATGGCTGCCTTTGTTTTGCAACAGCGCCCTCCTTCAAGTGCCAAGAGAGCCTTGTCGGACTGTACCTACCTAATATTATTCATAGAGATAAGTGAACTAAAGATAAGCGTCCACCTATCGGCATCGCACGCATCGCATCATACGAATTGTAGTTGTATATAAAGTCATAAAAGTGCGTCCACCAATCCGCATCGTACGGATATACGTAAAATGCGATGCGTCCGATGCGTACGATGCCGATAGGATAGGTGGACGCCACAGAGTACATTGAATTGGTGGACGCTTACCTTTAGGAGGCGCCCCATTCCACAGAGTACATTATCCCCATTCATTCATTCTGGCGTTGTTTTGCGTGACATGCGGGCTGCGGTGCCACGTCAATGAATAAAGAACTTAATCATTGTGCCACGTTGAGCGCCAAGATTTGCTGTCAATTATTCGTACCAAGCTTATAGATACTGTACCAAGCCTGTAATGAGTTTACTTCCCTAGGAGACGCCATTTTATGCGCCACGCCACTTTACAGATTAAAAATAGTCACGTTTAGTTTGTGGTCTCATCCATATTATTGCGTCACAGCACAGATTAAAGATATAAAGTAAAAGAGATGCAGTAACTTTATTCTGTGGTAAGTGGTAGAATACCTACAAGAAGCATGCCACGGGTGTGCCCGCGAAATTTAAATTATTTACGGTTTTTCGCGGCTGTTATTATGGTGGCAATACAATCACCGAACTATAAATAAAAAAACTAATCATTCAAATTCTTGTAATTTGACTGATGAGACTGATTGATGTGCCCTACTGAAAATAAAAACAATTTTACGGAAACAGCGAAGTTTTATTGCATTTTGTTTTTTTACACCTCAAGCAATTTGGGTATTTTACAACGCCTTGTGCATTTTATTGTTTTCCACTAAAAAGTATAAAATAAAAATGGGAAATGCTTTCCAAAAAACCAACTTCAAATGCCACTACAAAGAGTGAAATAATTTTTATTTAAATTTTAGGTACCTACACCAATTCGAAGTCGGGCAATGTTTCATACAATCCCTAATAGTCCTTCTTACTTACTTGATGTGCGAAGAAATGACGAAGTCATAGACAATCGCCCGACTTCGAATTGGTGTAGGTACCTAAAATTTAAATAAAAATTATTTCACTCTTTGTAGTGGCATTTGAAGTTGGTTTTTTGGAAAGCATTTCCCATTTTTATTTTATACTTTTTAGTGGAAAACAATAAAATGCACAAGGCGTTGTAAAATACCCAAATTGCTTGAGGTGTGTTCATAAAATCTGAAGAGTTACCTCAAATTCACCAAGATCCCATCATCAGACCCTGACTTGATGACTTTAGTCATCAAATCAGTATCTGCTAGCAAATGCACCAGTAACTATAAAAAATACCCAACTCGCTTCAAGTATACTAGGTAAATTTAAAGAGTTCCCTCGATTTCACCAAGATCCATCATCAGACCCTGACTTGATGACCTTAGTCATCAAATCAGTATCTGCTAGCATATGCACCAGTAACTATAAAAAATACCCAACTCGCTTTAAGTATACTAGCAAAATTTGAAGAGTTCCCTCGATTTCACCAAGATCCCATGATCAAATCCCGACCTGATGACCATAGGACAACTTGGAAAATATTACTCTTTCTAATAATACTCAAATAATTTCATGTGTCCATATAAAATTTGAAGAGTTCCCTCGAATTCTCCAGGATCCCATCATCAGATCCTGACCTGATTAAAATGGGACCATCTGGAAACAAAACCCTCTTCAACAAAAAAAGAATTTTTCAAATCGGTCCACGCGTCTTCGAGTAATCGGTGAACATACATAGATTAAAAAAAAAAAAAAAGATTCCGACGAATTGAGAACCTCCTCCTTTTTTTGAAGTCGGTTAAAAAGAGATGCAGTAACTTTATTCTGTGGTAAGTGGTAGAATACCTACAAGAAGCATGCCACGGGTGTGCCCGCGAAATTTAAATTATTTATGGTTTTTCGCGGCTGTTATTATGGTGGCAATACAATCACCGAACTATAAATAAAAAAACTAATCATTCAAATTCTTGTAATTTGACTGATGAGACTGATTGATGTGCCCTACTGAAAATAAAAACAATTTCACGGAAACAGCGAAGTTTTATTGCATTTTGTGTTTTATCACGAAATTGGATGAGTTCACCCTACCTACTGAAAAAACATTTAAAAAAATATAAAGTTAGGAATTATCGGTGCCCACTGCTTGCATAATCACTTCCGTCTTTCCTCTGGTTCTTAGCTATCGTCTTCGTTTCAATCTGCTGCTGGCTTCTCTACAAACAAATGAATGAATTCGAATGTTTACAATGTAGGTAGGTAACATCCAGAAGGGGTTTGAACCCCCTAAACCCCCCCCCCCCTGGCTACGCCCATGCGGCGGTCGGCTACATTTCGTGAATAAGCAGACGATATTGAAATCAAAACATTTTTTGTGAACACAGAAAAATTAAAGGACATGGCCGAAACTTGAGGGGCTGTGTCCTAAAAAAATATTCATGGCCATCGACAAACAGTAGGTACGTCATATTAAAGCTTATAGTTATGTCTTTACAATCGTTTAATTTTTATGATCAGAAAACTTGCGAGAGACATAATATCAGCATAACAACTTGCAACAAAATGCGCCTAAATAATGTTAATAGCAATGATTTTTTTTAAATTATGCGTATTGGTTATGAACTCATTATTTTTTCATATTAAAAAGCTTAGAAAATGCGAGTAAACATTTTGAACATGACGACGACCGATTGGTGTAGCGGTAGCGAACCTGCTTCTACGTCGTAGGTCGTGGGTTCGATTCCCACTACTGGTAAATGTTTGTGTGATGAGCATGAATGTTTTCCAGTGGCTGGGTGTTTTTCAATATCTTATATGTATATTAATATGTATGTATATTTATCAGTTATATCTAGTACCCATAACACAAGCTATCGCTTACTTTGGGGCTAGATTGCGATGTGTACATAATGTCCTGATATATATTTATTTATTATTTATTTATTTTGAACAGCATTTGTTTAGTAAAAAAAATCATTGCTGTTAAAATTATTTAGGCGCATTTTGTTGCAAGTTGTTATGCTGATATTATGTCTCTCGCAAGTTTTCTGATTATAAAAATTAAACGATTGTAAAGACATAATTATAAGCTTTAATATGACGTACTGTTTGTCAATGGGGTCTTACACTACTTTTGAATTTGATAAAAAATATTACTTTATTATAAACTAGGATAAAAATAATAACGTGCAGTGAAAGAAATATTAAAATCCAACGAAGATTTACAAAGTTACAGGCGTTTAAACTTTGGAGTGGGGGGATCTTCTATCCCTTTCTCGCAAAACGAAAATTTGTATGAAGCCGCACGAAGCTACTATGGCATTGGTACGGTGTGACGTCACAATGTCTCTGTTGCTATCTCTGTCTAATCACAAATCTTTAAATGCTTATAACTTTTTTGTTATTTGATCGATTTAATTAGTTCTTTCAGTGCACGTCATTATTTTAATTCTACTTTATAATAAAGTAATAAAAAAATTGGAGTCAAATACCCTATTGCCATGAATATTTTTTTTCGAGGGCAGAATCCGGCCATGGTACGTTACTTATCGGTACGGTTCCCAATATTCGATCTATCCGTGGTGTATCCGTGGTTCGCCTTACAGAGATAGAAATTTGACATAAGGTCCATAAAAGTTACGTCAAATTTCTATCTCTAGTAAGACAAACCGTGGCTAGATCGAATATTGGGAACCGCCATTAGTTGATAGGTTAACCTATAGAGCGTAAAATTGAATGTTGTTCAAAACGCATCATGGTCGACAATTATTGTAAATGATGAAATATACATTCAATTTTACATTCTAAAGTCTAAACCATAGACGTAAAGTTGATTTTTTAGGGTTCCGTACCTAAAAAGAAAAAAATGGTACCCTTATAAGATTACTGTGTTGTCCGTCTGTCTGTGTCACGTCACGACCCTTTATTGAATATAAAAAAAATAAAAAATAATCGGCCAAGTGCGAGTCGGACTCGTGCACCGAAGGTTCCGTATAGTATTATAAAAAAACAGGTCAAGTGCGAGTCGGACTCGCACAGCGGGAGTTCCATACTATAATAGTAGTTTATGAAACGGATGCATAATGAGGGGTATTAAAACATGAGTGTGAGTTTAAAAAACGAGCCGCAGGCGAGTTTTTTAATCACACGAGTGTTTTAATACCTAATTATGTAGAGTTTCATACACTACTTTATCTACGCTCAAATTATCATAAATCCAAACCATAAAATCTTGCTAACGTTTGTCGTAAATCCTTCACTTTGTTGGTAAAAGATTGTGGGTCATTTTTGTTGCAATTACTAAAATGTCAGGTGGAGTTAAATTTTCTTTGGTAGGTTTCACTGCTAGACATTTTTCCGCGCTATGTTTTGACTAAGTAACAAAAATAAAACATTGAAATGTTAAAAATTAGGTATGGCGCCAAAATTCAGTTGCAAACTGCGTATAGTCTGTTAAAAAAGTCATGAAACAAAAAAGAGTAGAAAAATATTTATACAAGTCAGATAAACTATATTTTTAGTGGATAATTAAATAATCAAAAATTATACATAATTCTTTTCAATATTCTGTATGAACACACTTTTTAATCAGTCATATAAGGCAGGGAAAAATTATTGTTTCCGTGAATTAATTGTTGTCTATGGTCGATCATGACTACCAACTAAATGTTGTCTGTGGACTCCTTATATAAAAAAAAAAAACAAAATTGAGGATTGGCTCTACACTCTCTTTTGGCTATGACGACCACAGAGAAAAGAAAGTTATTCCCTGGTCTGTGATGACGACACACAAAAATACAGGAACCCAGAGCCGCGTATCGTAATAGAAATTATTCAACAATCTAGAGATATTTCCATAGTACAGCTATGTTATAATGAATAACTTTTTAATAATTATAGAAGTCTGTGAATAAAGTAGGTCAATATGTGACACATTTTGATTTCATAATTCGAACTTTAAGCAATGAGCGTAGATAAAAGAAGTTTTCCTTTCTGAGGGTTGAAAGTTCTTTTATTTTCAATGGTCTCTCTCAGAACTCTCTCTGCCAGCAATCGGCTACATGTTGAGCGAGGAAACCATCTATACTTAAATAGGTAAAGTACCGCACTGAGGTCTGAGTGCCCTGGCCCCTGACTTACCGCAAGTGACTCCCTGCTCTTTTGCATTTGCATAAGAACATATTCCGTGTCATCTTGTTCTGAATCCACGAAAGATGTTTGTTCGCAATGTTTCCGAAAACCGGTGTCATCTCGAAGCAGCGGCTGTAGCTGAATTAAATTAATTTCATGCTCATGGTTTTGTTAAAAATAAATTATATCAGGACATCACATCACAATCTGGCCCAAAGTAAACGTTTTTTAAGAATATAATCATGTCTGTATGAATTGGGGCAGTTATCCCAAGTTCTAACTGAATTTGACGATAGTAGGTACTTCTGCTGTTGTATAGTTCTCATCAATAAATCTTTGGTTCTCATAATATGAGTTTCTTATTCTTACACAAGCAGGTGTCATTTTCCCCAGAGGAGTTAATCCTTCGTGCCATAAGCCAGTGGTGAGCTCTTCTGCCTGCGGCGTCATCCACTTGCGAAGACTACGTCGACGACGCGCCCGCGCCTCCGTTACCTAAAAGCAGCCAGGAATTGCACTTATTCTCATAATAAAGAACTATTTTTAAACCTTTATTTAATGTAGTCTGAGTTTTTAAAATTTTACCACGTTTTACTTACGATGGAAAGGAAAAAGAATTGTTAGGAACAGGAATTTTCTTAGAAAGTGCAATTCCTTGCTGCAATAAGACCTGTGCGTACTTACCTATTTGTACCCAAAATACAAATGTCTATAATGAGGAAGTACCTGTACATCGTGTGAACTATAACATTTGTTAGTTTTGCTCGTTTTGAAATTATTAGTCTCCGAATATTCATCAGCTGGCACGTCACAGCGTGGCGTCATTCTTTTTGCGGCATCCCAGAGCATAACACACGGTAGAATTATGAAAAGTATCATGTTTAACACAAATTCCATCGGTCTGAAAAATACAATAATAATCTATTGGATTACTTGTACTTCATCAGTATTTAATTATCGCGTCAGCAAGATCATCGAAAAGAGTAGTTCGTTGAGTGCCGCTTTAGCTCGAAGTTTTATCTATATACTTATAACTAGTAGGGCGCGTGTGTGCGCGGGCCACATGTGGCCCGCGTGCTGTCTTCCCGCCTATAAAAGTATCATCAGCATATTTTTTCTATGGAAAAATAAATTCCGCCATTTTGATTTTTTTTTCTATCCATCGTATAGACCTTTGAGTCCTGATCAGCTCTTGTCAAGAAACCATTCTTCCATCTTTTATACTTTCCGAGATATCGGCGAAATTCGAATGGCGGCCATTTTGAATCCGCCATTTTGAATTTTTTTTCAGCTCATTGGTAGTTGGATGACATTTCAAATGACATTTGGTCTAACACCCCCCACCTATCTGCAATACCCTTGGCTGTGCTCTTCACCCGTCTTCGAAATCCTCAATCATCAGCTCTCTTCATATTTTTGTTCTTAATGATTTTTCCCCCTCTATACGAAATGATTAGTAAAAAAAAAATTTTTCATACAAAAATGTTCAGGAGAGGTGATCAATCAGTGAGTCAGTCAGCACAAGCAGCTATATATTAATATATATATAGCTACTTGTGCTGATTGGCCACTGATTGATCACCTCTCCTGAACAATTTTGTATGAAACATTTTTTTTTCAATGACCATTCCGTATAGAAGGGAAAAATTCATTAAGAACAAAAATATGGAGAGAGCTGATGATTGAGGATTTCGAAGACGGGTGAAGAGCACGGGGAGGGTATCGAAGATAGGTGGGGGGTGCTCAACCAAATGTCATTCGGAATGTTATCCAATTGCCAGTGAGTTGAAAAAAAATTCAAAATGGCGGATTCAAAATGGCCGCCATTCGAATATCGTCGATATCTTGGAAAGTATAAAAGATGGAAGAACGGTTTCTTTACAAGAGTTGATCAGGAACCAAAGGTCTACACGATGACTAGAAAAAAAAATCCAATATGGCGGAATATTTTTTTCCATAGAAAATGTATGGGGTATAAAAGTTGTCGGCGATGATACTTTTATAGGCGGGAAGACAGCACGCGGGCCACATGTGGCCCGCGCTCCCACGCGCCCTACTAGTATTGTAATAAAACTGTAAAGGGTCGAATTCTGTACATTGAAGATATTTTGAAAATTTTTGTTGGAGGACACTATTTAGTCGATACTGAAGCCAAAACTGTAATTTGTTTAATTTTTGTCTGTCTGTCTGTCTGTCTGTCTGTCTGTCTGTCTGTCTGTTTCACGACCGGGCATCACGGCTAATCCGCTGGATGGATTTAAATGAAACTTGACATGATTATAGTTCATACCCCGAGGTAGGACATAGGATACTTTTTGTCCCGAAATACATCATGGTTTCCCTGGAAGACGGCATCAAAGTCCAAACGTTTTTTAGTTATAATTCATTAACGCGTTGTCCGATTCCATTCATTTTTTTTTTTTTAGAAAGGAGGTTCTTTAAAGATTATTCCATACAAATCTTATCATCATCACTTTTATAGTTCAGAAATTACAGACATCAGAACCTTTAAGTTCAAGTAGGTAGGTGACTTGAAACTCGGAATGCACAAAGAACCTAGGGCTAGGACGTAGGGCTCAAGTAAGACTGGAGTACCCTTACAGCCGTAAATACATAAGCCTATGCAGGAGATTTTGTATGGTTTCAAATTTTTCACTTTTAGGGTGAACAAAAATCATGTAACTGGCGTTATCGCTACGTTATATCGTATAGCGCCATCTCTACAATTTATGTGGAACTTGAATGTAAAACTCTGAGATAGGTACTACCGATTTTTTTAAATAAAAATTAACTGTCATGTTATTTACTGTTTCCTGACTTTATATTAAGATGGCACTGTTAAAACAAGTTTTCACTTCTGTCGACATTCCCGGAGTGCCGCGTCTTTATCATCCGCAATATGGAAAGGGTAAGATAATGGTACACAAATATTTTTAACTCTTAGGTCTTATCGATCCTAACCGACTGACTGTCATCTAAGGTCTTCTTATACGTAAAGAAATATATAGCCATTGCCCATTCTGATGTTTTGGATTGTATTGAGATGAAGCAAAGATTTTTAAAAGACTCTTATATTATGTTGGGCTGGGGAATATTGATAGTAGAGTATTTTATCCCAGTGGTACCTACCCGGCCGAACTCTGAAAGAAGAGTTCTACCACCAACTTTCCACGTGGTTCAATGGTTTTTGACATATTTCGTACAAGTCGTGGTCACGTAGTGACCACGACCTGTGCCACTGGGTCAAAATATCGACAGTTAAAATCGTCCTTTTGATTTTTCAACTACGTATTAATGAAACTTTATATTATTAGTAAGAAAAAGGAGTTTTCAAAATCACTACAAGATAACCCGTGTAAAGTAAGAACAGGTTTCTGTACAACATCACACCAGAATCCCGCAAAAAATCAAGGAATTCAAGTAGGAAGGTATATTATGTAAAAAAACCGTAATTCACGCGGGCGGAGCCGCGGGCAACAGCTAGTTATTAATATATTAGGTAAGGTAAAGGTATAATTATATTAGGTAATACGAGATCTAAGACACAGTCAATACAGGCTCGTATAGTGAAGGTACGTATTTAAGTCCATGGCCGTGGACAATATACTTATAACGGTTACAGTTTATGGGTAAGACAACCATTGATGTGAGGTCATCTACCAATTTTCTGTAGACCTTACAAAACGATTACGCTTTTCGGTTTTTGTCATTAGAAAGTGTATGTTTCGAATTCATCTAGCAAATCAAACGACATATACTACCTACACAAATTCAGGATGTGCCAGAACTCAAACATCGTATCAGTATCTTACAAGCTGACAAGGCGCACGGTCCGTTTCTTGGTGTCAGGGTGGACCGGCCAACCCTCGTCATCGTAGACTACTCTTCGATTGCGAAGCGAACTTTCGTAATAGCGGTCGAGTTTCCGTGGCATCTGTAGCAGCAGCGGTAGGCCCCACGATGACACGCAGCTGAAGATCAGCCCGAGAATTGCTTTCATGACACCTGATTTTTATATTTCGTCAACTGACTTGATATTTAAGGTACGCCCGCACTGGGCGTAACTGCACTGCAGCGGAACGACGCGATATTATAAATGCAATTCGGTATGTCGCACTAGAACTGCAGCGGCGCGAATGTTTTGTTCGTAGTTGGTCGTAATTCTTTAAACGTGATGGATGAAATTGACGACAAATTGCACGTCCGGCACGTTATAACTTGCATGAAATATGGGATGACGCGTCGCAGTCGTGCTGCTTACAGTAGCGCACCTAGCGGCAACGGAACTGCGCGTCGCGATATCGTGCGTCAGTTTTGCTTAGTTGCCCAACTTTGTAGCGCTGTGTCGCGCAGCGCGGTTCCGCTGTCGCGGAGTGCGATATGTCTAATACGTTTACATAGAAACAATATTTTGCAGTGCAGTGTCGCGTCGCTCCGCTGCAGTGCAGTTACGCCCAGTGCGGGCGTACCTTTAAAGTACCTACCTATGACATGTTAAACTACTGTTCCAACTGTGCTAACTGAACCAATAAGGAGCTTGTCAAACGCGACTGTCGTTGTCATCGTTTCAGCCGTTGGACGTCCACTGCTGGACTTAGGCGTCCTGAAAGGACCGCCAAACATTACGATCTGACGCAGCCTGGCGCCAGCGACTCCCCGCGACTTTCTTTATGTCGTCTGTCCACCTGGTGAGGGGTCTGCCGCCACTGCGCTCTCCGGTGCGTGGCCGACTTTCCAGCACGTTGGGTCCTCAACGTCCATCCGTCCTGCGAGCTATGTGCCCCGCCAATTGCCACTTCAGTTTTACGACACGTTGAGCTAAGTCGGTCCCTTTGGTTCTTTTGCCGATCTCCTACGTTTCCGGCCTAATCGACTGGTTTTTTGGGTTCCATACTAAAATGGTAAAAATGGAACCCTTATGGTGAGACTTTCTCCGTCCGTCCGTCCGTCCGTCCGTGCGTCTGTCACACTCGATTATTTCAGTAACTATTCAAGCTATCGACTTGAAATTTAGAATAGTTATACTTAGGTAATAGTGACCCGACGTCATAACAATCGTAAATTGTTTTTATTTTTATTTAAAAAGGGGGGAAAACCGGGTCGACAAAATTTCAAAATGAGATGGGGTATCATATGAAAGGGCGTTACTTGTGTATTCTGAAACTAATTTTTATTTATTTTTATGCCTGATAGTTTTTGATTTATTGGGCAAACTGTCGAAAAAAATACCGTTCCCCCCCCCCTTATCTCCGAAGATTACCAATCAAAATCTCTGAAAAAATTATGATCAATAGAAGTTAACGTATATTTTACAGGAAAAATAAAATCAACTCGCTGACTAACATACTTTTTTTGATAATAACAATAATCCGCCAAAAACAACCAACACAAGGTTTGCCAACAAAAGTACCTATGTAAATTATACTCGTAAATTCATGAACAAAAGTGATTCTTTCAATGTTTTACTTCTTCTATGGTATGGAACCCTCGGTGCGCGAGTCCGACTCGCACTTGGCCGGTTTTTTAAATTTATACAAAATACCTAATATGGTTCATAAAAGTTCATGGAGTTCATAGGTGGTAGGTACTAGTATTTGTTGGCGAGAAGTTACCTAGCAACAATAAAGCAAGAAGAACGCCAATAAACGTGACGAAGAAGTTGAGCGTAATAACATCAGGGTAGCAGGCCGAGCGCACGTGTCGTGACTTGTGGTGTATCGCCAGTCCTGAAGCCATGAGCTGTGCCGCCGTCATAGCTCGACATAGCAGCTTTGGATCTTCACCTTGCAAATACCGGAAATCTTTCTTAACTATACAATAGGTACGCTTGATTGTAAATTGTAATCTCACTTGGTAGATACTTCCTTAAGTAAGTTTTTGGCTTCATCGTAAAGTGCTTAGTTCCTACCTCATCGGCTAATCGTATCTTTTAATTTTTAAGGTCTACGAAGCATCGCACCGGGACGCTAAAGTATATTACCAGTCGCGGTACGGAACAGGCTTTAGAAGTTCAGCCTATATCCCATTAAACTAGACCTGACTCTGAGCCCATTTAGAAATCATAAAATCCAAAAGATAATGATCATGAATTGCTTTAAATGGATTTTTTTCTCACTCAAGCACACACAATCACAGTGCCAGACGCAGTAGCAGCGATCGTCTCGTTTAATCCTCACATCTCGAATAGCGACAGATTCTCCATCATCATTAACTAGCGCAACTGAAATATCAAAGTTTTATTTTATACTATCAGTCGGCATTTCTCATCATAGAGGTTAGAACTTAGAAGTCCAACTTACTAGTGCAATTAGCGCTTTCGACAGGTACTTGTAAAGGCAAATTGAGGATAAAAGTCCTGGTGTGTTTCGGAGGCAAAATTAGCGGACCAGCTATTGCTTCATCTTTTCCAATGCTACTGTCCAGTAACTGGGGGCTGC
Organism: Coenonympha glycerion; assembly: GCA_963855885.1. Lineage (NCBI taxonomy): Eukaryota > Metazoa > Arthropoda > Insecta > Lepidoptera > Nymphalidae > Coenonympha > Coenonympha glycerion. The sequence goes on along the minus strand of OY979630.1, from coordinate 11,641,284 downwards.
ATTCCCGAGTCCACACCCTTAAACGAGATATGAAAAGTCAGTCATTTCTCTCAACAACGACCTCTTTTTTAGATATCATTAGTTACACCTATATTATGATGAAGAAGGAGAGATAGAATTAAGCGAATTTCCAAAAAAACGTTACCTCATACGTGCCGCAGCCAATCCAGTATTCGTGGCTTGTAAAGTTAATATTGAACGAACTCTTCGAGATGTATCCGACACAATAGTAGTTAAACGCCCAAAAACTCTACACAGAAATGGAAAATGTTTCAATCAAAAGTATACGAATTCAAAACTAACTGAATACGAAAAGTATAATTGACGCAAAGCTGCATAAATTAATATTACTTAAGTTATCATTCTTAATGAGCCCGTTTGCATCAACTGCTATTAAGAGTGGTAGCTTATCTTTAAGCATTCTTTCGACAGTAAAAATACAACTTTGTTGCTTTAAAACTATGTCTTGTAGATATGTAGTGATGTTTTACCCCACTAGGATAAGCTCATTGTCGTCGGCTTTCGCTTCTAAGTCCATTTGTGCATAGTGCGGTTTGGTATGCGGTAATTTTAAATATCTGTCTAATCCTCGAGAAAATATTTTGAGATTTTCTGCAGAACCACCCATCAATGCCCGCGCACTTCTGACTATAACTTGGCGAGGTCTCTGTAAAAATTTCGAAAGTTTAAAAAATAAAAATAATACTCGTATCATAGAACATACCTACCTATGATTGCTTTTTGGAAAGAATTATAATCGTTCGACACTATTTCTTAATTCATAAATTAGTAGCTTCTTAGCAGTTGGTATCGAATAATAGTCGTAAGTAATTTATAATATTTACCTGTTCTTTTAATACACTGAATGATGCATCTGTAGAACTATTGTCATCTCGCTTACTAAATTCCTTTGGGTCATCTAATGGTATAACATCATCCATGTGGACAATAACAAATTCACCAGTTTTATCTGTATGTTCAAAATTTTAATTTCAGGCTATATTTATATCTTTAATTAGATAAGACAAACGTTAACAATAAATTTTTAGTATGTCACCTTTGAAAATATTTTCATGATCAAGTCTAAATGGTACAAATAGACGTAAATCTGTTACAGGAAGAACAAATTCAGCTCTGGTTAGAAACTCAACGGGCTTATATTGAACATAGACGTATTGATTTAACCACTCTGGATTGGCAGTATTTACACTGCAATATAAAACAACAAAAGTAAATCACCCAACAGCATTAATCTTGTCGCTACATTATTGTATTTAGTAGGTAGGCATTACCGCGCTGTCTCGTCTTTCATTAGGTCATTCCAAACAGTCTTTCCCTCAGACGTAATTAGTTTTTCAAACAGTTGGATTTGAGCGTTGTACCATAAATCCGGATCACCAATTTCGTAAATCACAAAATCTTTTTCTTCGCTTTTAATCTCATTCCCTTGTTCCAAATTACTTTCTAGATTGTTTTCCTTATAATGTTTATTGTTACCTACATTATTTTTAACTTTATGAAATTCCGGTAACACCATGTTAGGTATTATTCCTTTTTCATCATAGCTGTTTGAATTTATTTGTTTCATTACTTTATTTAACCGATCTTTCGCAATACTATTGACAACTTCATAATTTTTATCATCAACATCGAATACGGGTTCTCGGTCTTCGTATAGGATCTTGTCCGCATTTGGATCCCGAGGTGGTGGTCTATAACCGTTGTCATCGAAAACTCGAACTGTGGTTTCGATCCATCTTGCATCATTGTCTTCATACGGTTTAATTAATCGTTTTGTGCGCAAGTTTTGACTTGAGGAATCATTACTTTTAGGACACGAGGAGTAAAGTCCTGTTTAAAAATAAATAATTGGCTAGGTTCGAGTCGGGCACGCGCACTGAGGGTTCCGTATAGAAAAAGTTAAACCATAAAGCCCGGTTGCCACCAAAGCGCAGCGGAGCGGGCTTTGGTGGCAACCGGGCCTAAGAATCACTTTTTTACCGAACCGCAAACTTAACTTTGTTTTATGTGAATACCTACAGAAACTAAGTTGGTTCTAAAAATACATTTATGAGAATACCTATAGAAATGGAACTAAGTTCTAAAAATACAAGCAAACTATCGCTATCCTGATACTTGGCTTGGCTTGGCTTAGCTAAGCTAGGATGGCCTTGCCACCATTGCTTGCGCTGGAAAACAACTCGGCAGGCTTCACCTAGGATTCAAACTCTGTGCCCTCCGGAATATAAAGTTGTTGAATAGAAATGTTGCTGTATTTAAATAACAGAAATAGTCCTAAAGATTTACATAGACTAACTATGAAGTTATTTAAACTTACTTACATCTACTTAGATATACATATAATATTATGCAAATTAGATTGTTCACATGATTTTTTTATCACCGTTATAGATTTAGACTCTAGACTGTAGCCCGTAGGTGATCTCAATCGCAAAATGATCGGTATCTAAAATCGGCCGTAGAAAGAATTTGGATTAAAAATAATGCGGCATAAAATAAATCCACCGGTTTTAGTCATGTTATTCATACAGCTGCCAATATTCTGCTTGCATACTTTCCAATCGGCAATCACGTTCCACAAAAACAGGTTTTCGAGGGACGCGCCGGCATAGCGAGGGGCCGGGGAGAGAGCGACCACGCGCGAGGCAGCGCGAGGCCGGTCAACAGCCGCCGACTCCGCGCCGCGCCGACCGCACTCCGCACTCCGCCGCGCATCGACCAGTGAGCGGAGTCGGGTTTTTACATCCACACGTCGCATCTCTATTGCATTTCTTTAGTGCTTTGTTATTGTAAAAGAACATCTGAGTTGAAACTACGGAGTACGGCATCTTCTTTATAACTATAATTTCTATAGGTACTGTTCTTATCATCCAATTGTGTTGTCTTAGAATGTGTTAATAGTGACTTTGGTTTTTAATTAAGACTGATAAAATCAAAACAATGGAAACTTTCATAGAAGGCGTGCGACTGCACCCCTGTTTGTGGAACCCAATGCACCCCGAATACCGCGAAGCGCACGTCAAGGACGAAGCTTGGCAAAGTGTCGTCGACCGCTACAACAACAGTTCTATACCCAATAGTAAGTAAAACATTAAATTTTATCTACGACGATGTTTTCTGGAAAATGATTTTTAAACTATTGCATAGCTTCTACGGCGGGCCTTGAGCGTGGAGACCGCATCCAGAAATTCAGTATCACAGCGGTGATACTTTTTAGTTTTTAGTTTTGCCATTGTGATGTTCCCACACTGTACACTGTACACTTACGTGGAAACACCTTAATTATTACCTCGCACTATATGGTTATACTATCAATATAATAGCTCCGCTCTCACCGATGATTCGTATAGCAATCCCCAACCGTGCATCGGACAGCCATTTATATAGACAATAACAATCACTGTTAAGTGTCACTTGAGAACTGTCAAATGACAACACAGACAATCTGCAACATCAAAGACCAATACACTACATCCCTTCCTTTTTGTATTTTTTTTTAATTATACAACTCACTATTCACTTCATATTGCTTTTCTCATTTTTAAAGGGTTCACAGATTCCCAATTCCTAAATTTAAACTGGTCACCCAATTCAAGCTCGACCTACAGTCAATTCGGTGATAAGTAGTTGAGTATATATACATAATACCTAATGGCTGACAACAAAGTAAACGAAGCCACAGCCACAGACAATAAACTCAACCGAGCATTCCTCCTTCCCCTTTTTCTGTTAATGAAATTTAACCAATTATGCTCAAAAATAACAGACTAGTTACTAGGTGTAATCAGAATAATTCGCCATCATTGTCGCTTACATACGAAAATAAGCGACAGGACGATGTCGAAAATAGCATTTAAAAACTGGCGAAAAATAAAATTATCACACTGTATAAACCTAGAAAAACGGACCAAGCCATTTTTGTGGAAAATAATCGTAAATATTTAATATTAACTACATACATTTTTGTATTTTACATAAAGCTTGAATTAACTTGTTATATTAATTATCCAATTATGTACATAGTGTAATATTAACATTTTCAAAAAGGTTAACTTTGGACCGGGACTTGCCTATTTAACCTGCCTATTAAATAACCCAGATTCGCAAATAAAGTCCAATTGAACCGAAATCATTTTTCAGCTAGTTCAGAGCAGTTTCCTTACTAAGAGGTAATGCTTAAGAAAACCACACATCTACTACCTACCAAGGACAATGATATCTCATAAGTTCTGCACTTGTACTTGGGAACTCTTGTATTATTATATGCTGACAATTTAGTCTCCTCCTTTTTTTTGGAAAAAACCTACATATAACATTATTATCACTCACAAATTTTACTAAAATCAAAATTTATAATTAATAAAGTTGTCTGAAAATGCTGACTAGAGTAACCGTTTGGATGACTAAGGAGTGCTTTCTGAATATAGCTGTATTTTACGAACTATAAAATTTTCATAAATAAGCATTGTTACCGAACTCAACTGTGACGGCCGTTATTGCCACTGAAAGAAGCATTTATGGATACACATTTGTATCATAGGTCATTTTCTATCGAGCCGAGCCTCTTTCAAAGACTTCAGTTTGGTTTTAACATAAAAATATTTTTAATTCAATTTTTAATCCCAATGAAATTGCTTGGGATATGTCACTGTTTACCATTTGCAAATTGATTGTATTTAGAACCTTAATCCTATTCCTATACCTTTAAACGAGCAATTCTTGTATATATGTATATTTCTATATAATCTGGATCTCGGAAACGGCTGAAACGATTTTCATGAAATTTAGTATACAGGGTGTTTTTGGGGCGATAAATCGATCTAGCTAGGATTCATTTTCAGAAAATGTCGAATTTAGCAAAAAAAAATGACTTCTGCTGCCATCTATTGGCCACCGAGCGAAGCTCGGTCACCCAGATATTTTCTGTAATGAGTAAAATCAAGTAAGTAATAGAACTTGTTTCTTCAGACACATTAAACCCACGTAGTAACGTTTCATATGGTTGTTCATTATGATGTCAAATACGTTTGAAACTGGCTAAATTTAAGATAACTGCAGTGAAAAGTACCGTAGTGGTTTATTCAGAAGCTCATGAAAATATATCAACAATTTTGACTTATGCATTGCAAAGTCAATCAAGCAAGCTAATGAAGTAACTATCAAACGAATTATAAATTAATTATTTTGTGACATGACTTTGAATATTCGACTAAAAACTAATTAAAAATTTAAAATAACAATATCAATAATCTTATCAGGTATTGTGAATTATAAGGATTCCTAACTTGCAAGTCCTATACCTTTAAACGAGCAATTCTTGTATATATATATATATTTCTATATAATCTGGATCTCGGCAACGGGCCCAACGATTTTCATGAAATTTAGTATGCAGGGGGTTTTGGGGGCGATAAATCGATCTAGCTAGGATTCATTTTTAGAAAATGTCGAATTTACCAAAAAAAATAATAATTAAAATATGACTTCTGTTGCCATCTATTAGCCAGTAGTTAAACTACCGAGCGAAGCACTTCTGTTGCCATCTATTAGCCAGTAGTAAACTACCGAGCGAAGCTCGGTCACCCGGATATTTAAAAATAATGCTTCAACAATGAAATCGCGTTCACGACCGGCAGACTGACTGTTTTACCCGTGGACCCAACCCTGGACAACATCTATAATTTTGTAATCGACTTTACATAATAAAACAATAGCAGACACTTCCTACAATAGTAATTCTGTGACTACTTATTAAACTTTATTACAGATAATTTGTAATAATAATTTTTTATTCACTGAAGTTTAACGTTCGTAGTATATGGTATACTTATTGACAAAAACCAAGTTATTGAAACCAAGTACCGAGGCAAATAATGTAGGTAATTGAAGTTTGAGTATTTTGTTGAATAACGATGAGTATTAATATTGTTTAAACCATGTTTAAACCTTGCACAAATATAAAAGGTTATATCGTAATCTGTGCCCATTACTTACACGTTTAGGACGTGATTTGGAAATATTTACTGTAATCATGTCATTGGTTTAATTTGCAAACAATACCCAAACCGAATCTCATACTTACTTACATATAAGCTTGGTAAACTTCTTATCAATACCTAATAATAAGTACTATTGGATGTTTGACCAAGTATATTCCATCACGCTCATAATATGGTAGTTAGCGTACCCTAGTCGCAGTAACAGCGGTCCTAACCATCAAACAAATAGATTTGAACTCACCCGAACGTTGTCAGTATTGAAGACATAGACGTGCCATGGACGTGTCCTTGACTTAAGAAAGTTAATTATTTTTCAATACAGTTGTATGGTATGGCGCACTTTCAGAGGCTGTCATTAGTATTCGAAAGTTAAATCTTACGCACAAGCATCTTTCTTTTTCGTGGTCGTAACTTACTTTTACAAGCTCGATCATTACTTTTGCAAAACGTTTGATACCAATGAGTGTTCATTGTACAATAAAATGGGATGGACATTGGGATGGGATGGACACAGAAGGAATTTTTTTTTTTTTCGTTTTCTTTTATCTTTTACCTTTTACCTTTTACCTTTTACCTTTTACCTTTTACCTTTTATCTTTTATCTTTTATCTTTTATCTTTTATCTTTTATCTTTTATCTTTTATCTTTTATCTTTTATCTTTTATCTTTTATCTTTTATCTTTTATCTTTTATCTTTTATCTTTTATCTTTTATCTTTTATCTTTTATCTTTTATCTTTTATCTTTTATCTTTTATCTTTTATCTTTTATCTTTTATCTTTTATCTTTTATCTTTTATCTTTTATCTTTTATCTTTTATCTTTTATCTTTTATCTTTTATCTTTTATCTTTTATCTTTTATCTTTTATCTTTTATCTTTTATCTTTTATCTTTTATCTTTTATCTTTTATCTTTTATCTTTTATCTTTTTATTTTTTATCTTTTATCTCTTCGATTGCGAATTCGAATTCGAAGTCGCCTTCGATTTCGATCTTCGATATTTTATTTAAGGTAAAAACCAAACAAGATGGAAATTGGCCCCCAAAATCTTGAGCAAACATATTATCTCTTTGATTTCTTTTTTTACTAATTCTCACAACTGTATTGAAAAACGTCGTGTGATACACGGGTGTATAGGTTTTTGCAAACTCGTGACATTAAAAACCCTCGCCTTCGGCTCGGGCTTGTTATTGACAGCTCGTTTGCAAAAACCTACTTTCCACCCTTGTATCACAATGTACTATTGCATATTACTGTTGCCGTCGCAGGTCGCAGCTCTACATTGATTGTCAAGTCATATGCAGCAGTAACAGATGAAAATATACGCCCATACCGCTGCCGCTGAAAACTTAGGACCAAGTTGCAACCTCGCGCATAACCCATTTTTGATTTCTTTATGGTTTTTTTTTTTTTTTTTGGGGAAGCTAGTACCATCTGAAGGAACCCCTGTCATACTAAAAGTGATACTGTACGACTGCATTGACATTCCCTATTTTTCTTCGTTTCAAATATATTAAATAATTTACCTATTTTGATGCCGTGAGAATGTAAAAGCAAAACGAGTTGTGAGTCAAGTTTAATAGAGCAAGTTGGAAACATTACATGTTACATGAGTTTTGGTGGAAACTTAGGGGAATAGTATTAGTATGGTAATAGCTTATTGCATAACTGGGTGTACTGCCTTTCAATAAAGAATATTGTTATTATTGTTAAAAGTCCGCCCATACTAGAGGTAACGCAAGCCGCTTTCCAAGCATCCTGCTTTGCCACAGTTGTATTGAGGATGGTTCATTCTATTTTTTAATCTTATGGTTTACATTGAATAATTTGTAATAACACTCACTGTAATGAAAATTTGTTACTAACCATTGTTTAACTTAATGTTATTAACAGTAACAAATAATTTTCTTAGTCATAACAATTTTAAAACAAAAGCAGTACGCCTGTCCGCCTGCTAAAACTTTACTTTACCTTTTAAACATTATTGCAAAATCATACTTTTGATAGGATAGCTAATCCCAAAATGTTTGTGTCGACCTTATCTCGAAAATGTCTATCGACGACACAGCCTACCTAAACGGTAGCGGAATTTTATTGCTGTAGTAACGTGTTACGTGAAAATGACTGTTCGGGCGAATTTATCTAAAGCAGATTGCTTATCGAAAAATACGCGTAGACTTACCTTCTGTCTACTGAACTGACGAACCGTCAACTCAGCGAGTCTTGTAGGTACACAGATCTAGGAAACAATATGGACGGGCCCCGTCTACAGAATAAACGTGACTATCTCCAATCAGTAAAGCGGCGCACAAGGTGGCGTCACCTAGGGAAGCAAAATCAGTACACGAACATTTGACAGCAAATTCCGGCGCCCAAAACGTCGCCGCATGTCACGCAAGCCCGGCCAGAACGAATGAATGGGACGCCTCTCTGTTTCTCCTATTTCTATGTGTGGATATAATTGGTTAATAGGCATTTACCTAGCATTACTGTAGCAGTAGTAGTGGTGTTAGGATGGCCTTGGTACTTTCAGCAATTATAGTGGATGCACCTATAGTTAGCAATGCAACCAATCTCCCATCGGGACTCGAACCCGGAACCCACTCGTAATCTACGTTCTTTCCATGCTTTAATCGTCGAACTATTGGACCTATTTCATATTATTATTAAGACTAATTTACACCGAAAGCAACTATAAAAAACGATGAAACAGAAACGATGGATATAAAAGCTATAACGCCATGATACACGGTAACTTATAGTAGTTTTAACCTCTTTAACCGAAACCTATCGAAAATAGTATCCAGTATAAGTAAAACTAATAACAGTTCAACTCTTGGATCATGTATTGAATAATCTCAGTACCCAATCCACCCAAGACTTTAAACCTAGAACGGATTACTTTAATAATAATTAAATAGTAAATATTTTATCTTCTCTGTTATTCAAATAAACGGAAATAATGTGAAATGCGGCATTAAATAATTATATACACATCTCTGTAGTAGCTATATGTAATTTTAATATAGCTTATTATGCATAATTTTATATATGACAACAATCGTTATATATAACAGTTTGGACACTACCGTCCAATTCCAACATCCGTGTATCGTTTAGCATAGGTGTGTAAACTTCACTCAAGTCTCAACTAGTTGATACTTTAACCCAGAACCCCCGTCGCCCAGCACTGCACATGCCCGTCACCACTCCGGTAGATAACATGCCGTTACTGGCCCAACGGGGCGGGAACTCACGCGTAGCAAGCACATGCCCGTCTTCACCACTGTAGGCTAGATGCCAAGGCCTGCTACGAAGCATCCTCGTGATCTATGGACGCACATGCCCGTCTTCACCACTGTAGGTTAGATGCCAAGGCTCCACTAGATACACGAGGGAGCCAATCGGTCAGAAGGCCTGCCACTAATTGCACTCACAGCTGGCACACCTGGCACTTACGCTTCACAATGACCTGGCAATGATCCATTTTAGCACTTACACCTGACCGACCGCTCACACCCTACATAAAATTGGACTTCATACCAATTTTATATCATCACAAGTAAACAAATTTTATTCTTACACACATATGCTCACCAAAATTAGTACTTGTATCCAATTGATTATATTATACCATCTCATTTCATTATTATTTATCGTCACATATCAACTTAAGCATTTTTCAACTAATAAAATCTTTAAATTCCGTTTGAAAGCGAAATTCAATAAAAATTTCACACAATTTTGGACTATTCGTGAAAGCAACCTGGATTTGAAAATTGAGGATTATTTTTAACCCCTGTCTCAATCACATTAACGTGAAATATCATCGCACTAATCGTATTTATACACGATGGCTCGGGTGATAATTATCTCTAAAGACTAACACTACACTATTCCTTGATCTTGATCAAAACCTGAAGCAATTAGCTACTGTTGTTATTGATTTTATGTTGTTTGAAGTATTCTGGTTCGAAATAAAGGTTTGATTCGATAGTTAAACGGTATTCAAGCATTCTCGAATAGTTTTATAACCGAAATGAATTAACACGGTCAGGATGAAAACAGATTTGAAATCACATTCCTGATATTATCCGTTCAAAATAAAGTTTAGACTCGATAGTTAAGCTGTATGCAGGCGTTGCCGAATGGTTTTATACCGAAAATTAATGAACATAGTCAGGATGAAAACAGATTTGAAACCACGTGCCCTTTTTCCTGTTACGTTTGCAATTTTAGTATTATTCAACTACCCGCAGGTTTTTTGGAGAAAATTTTTAATTGCATGGTAAAAACGTGTAACTGCAGCTGACCCTCATTGCTTTTAAAACTAAAAGACCACTTTTGATAAGGATTCGAAACATTATCATGCATGATGAACTAACACTGTTTCCTCTTTTTCTTTAAAAATTTAAATGACTTACAGTTTATCCTCGTCGCCATTGTGATGTTCCCACACTGTACACTGTACACTTACGTGGAAACACCTTAATTATTACCTCGCACTATATGGTTATACTATCAATATAATAGCTCCGCTCTCACCGATGATTCGTATAGCAATCCCCAACCGTGCATCGGACCGCCATTTATATAGACAATAACAATCACTGTTAAGTGTCACTTGAGAACTGTCAAATGACAACACAGACAATCTGCAACATCAAAGACCTTAGAGAATTTAAACATATGTATAGAGAGGCCATAGTTTACTTATCACTATATGTGTCGGGGTGGCAAAAACCGCCATAAAGTGTAGCACTTTGACATGCGCATTGCTTCATGTCAAAGTACTAATGATGTGACTACTATTATACCGTTATCGATAAATTTCATACTATACTTGTGATAGCTGAGTAGATAGGAAAAAATCTCGGGGTTTTACAGAAACTAAAGCTTTTCTATAGCTATTATCTATTGCAAACTTTTATAAAAGAGGAAAAGGCTTCAGGAATAGATATAGTTTGGTCTCGCGGGATTTGTTAAAGCATTGGCTGATGGTTTAAATCCGGTCGCCTTAGTTTGAAGTTACGATGAATTAAGGGAGATTCAGTAAAACGAGAAGACCCACGCATACTTATTTTTTCCCGGAGATGTGAATTTATTTTGTATGAATTAAATAAAATTTTCAGCACATCAGGTAAATATTATAATAATATTGCTGACCACAACCCACAAAACGTAATAACTGACATAAATACATAGACAATACTAACACGCAATCAATCAATCAATCAATATATACATATAATAAATCTGTAGAAGTCAAATTTCTGTACAATCAAAAAACATGCTAAAAACCGAGTCAGGGGGATGTAAGAAGTGAAATAGAATCAATTTAGATTTTTTTTAATTTTTTTGTTTCTCTGTTTGTCTGTTTATCTGTTTGTTTGTTTGTCTGTCTGTTTGTACGGGCTAATCTTTGGAACGGCTGGACCGATTCCAATGAAATTTTGTGTGGTGGTAGCTTTTGTCCCTGGTCAACATATAGGATACTTTTCATCCCGGTAAAACAAAGAGTTCCCGTGGGATAGTTAAAAAACTGCAATTAATTTAATAGCTTTGTAAACAACAACTAATGAACTTAATTTAGTAAAATTTGTTATGCTGATACCTTATGTTGCCTCTTTAACAAAATATATATATAGTAAAACTTATTAATCCAATCGAGTTCCCACGGGAAAGAAAACATTACAAAAACAGTTAGCAGGCGTCTTTCAAGTAACGGATTTAAATAAAATTTAATGATCCTACTTTATATATATGCCCGGTCAACATTTAAGATACTTTTCATCCTGAAAATTTTGAGAGCACCCGTGGGATGTTTAAAAAAACCTATAGCTACTTATCTACGTAGCACAATCAAAACGGGGTCGAAATATCGATAGTTTAAATCGTCCTTTTGATCGTGCAAATAGGTATAACTATACAAGATAACCCATACGTAGCAGGAACGGGTTGCTACGTACACAGCAGCGCATCAGAATGCTTAATTACAATATCTGGGCGTTGGTATCATCTCAGAATAAGATAAGTTTGGTTAGTATAGATATTACAATCCACGATGACACGCCCCACTCTGTCTTACTCCATGCGAATTGAGTAACATAAGCGATTTCGACAGAGTGTTTTAGTAGAGGAAGACCAAAGAAGATATAGAAAAATTGTGTGAAAGAAGATAGCACGTTGACAGGAGAGATTGGAAGAAGACTCCTTTACGGGTCCATCGAACCCAGGGACCACTCATTTATCTTGGGAAAAATTAAATGATTCCACGGGAAACATTTTTGAAAAAAAAAAACGAACTGCACGCGGGCGGAGCCGCGGGCAACAGCTAGTAGACAATAATATTATAGATTAAAGTTATAAAAAAGAAACAGAGAGTAGTAGAAATTCAAATTGTAAGGAGTGAAAATTTCTAAAGTTTTTTCATGAATGATGAATTTCTTTAAAATCGATGTCTGACAACTTTTAAGTAACAACTGTAAGTCAGTTTGGCGGGACTGTATTTTAAGAAAATAATTGTTCATATCTCGAAATGACTAAATTACAAAAACCATTGCAGCAAGCAAAGACATGTAATTTGTGGTCAAAATTTAAAAAATGGCTGCCACATTGAACTTTGAACATTTGAACTGGAAGTCTCAGCTACTACAGATCTACGCTATTTGCAGATTAGATGTTTAGGTTGGTGGTCATAATAATACTACTATTACATGTAAATTATCTGACACTACTGTAAGTAACTAATTTGTGTTTTACTACAATATTATACTAGATAGTATGTTATTTGAATTATACGTCAGATACAGTATATTTAATGTGTATGTGTGTCATGGTTACGTCAGATAATAATCATTGTTAGTTGGTGACATGTGGATAGCAATATTTTTTTATTTTTAAGGTAGGTAGGTATTTATTCCACAAAAAAATATTTTGCATCTCCGGAGAAAAATGTATACGACTCGTAATACTGTATGTTCTTAAGATAATCGTTACTTCGCATCAAGGCGACCGATTTCAAAACCGTTAGCCATTAATTTTTATCAGTAGGTTTTTAACGGTAGGTTATGTTCATTCATTTTTGCTCTCTCAAATCTTTAATGACTAACCACGAACTACTTACTACATCGATAATATTTCCATATCGATAGATAGTTAGAGCAGCCCTTCTGATCAGCTTTCTGGTGCCTATCTGTGATTGGCCGATGGCTGTGATTGGCTATTTCAATTCTACACAAGATGGCGGATATACCCACCCAATAAGACTGACAATTTCCTGTCCTTATATTTACTTTGTCTTTGTCAAAGACCAATACACTACAGCCATCTATCGATAAATAGCAGAACTTTTAATGACTTTTTGACATAACTACCTATTCTAAATTTCAAGTCGATAGCTTGAATAGTTACTGAAATAATCGAGTGTGACAGACGGACGGACGTCGATAGTTTTGGATTTATTGGGCAAACTGTCGAAAAAAATACCGCCCCCCCCCCCCCTTATCTTCTAAGTTTATGGTTCGAAAAATGTGAAATAATTATGGTCAATAGAAATTAACGTAGGTATATTTTACAGGAAAAATAAAATCAACTCTCTATTATACTTCTCTTGATAATAACAATAAACCGCCAAAATCAAAGTTAGGTTTGCGGTTCGCCACGTACGTGAGCGCGGTGGTTGCAGCTCGTCCGTATCTTACGTTAATTAAAATATAATATTGCGAATTTTAGCGTTGGAACCGATTTTGTTTTGTGCCGCTTGCTGTAGTGAACGATCTAAGTGTGAATTTTATGCGAAAATCTCGAGAGATATCGTAATAAGTTCAAAATAATTGCGTGCAAAGTGCATATTGACGTATAGTCCATATTGACGTTTAGTTGTGTGGCCTACCTTCGACATTTATATCACCCGCCAACCTGTAGCGACTCGGCTGTCGAAAACTTTATTAGTAAACACAACGAAATAGCCAATTTCTCGATAAAACATCAGCGCTGTGTGCCTCCATGTATGTATGGAGAGCACACAGCACCATGCTGAGTTGGGGTCCATTTCTGGGTTGTGCCACACATTGCAGGCGGTGTCTGGAGCTGCCGCCACTTGGGCAACGATTGGTATTTTTGCCCGGGTGGGGGAGGCTTCAGGCATCGTTATAGTACATAAGTGTACCTCCATTGTAGTGTGTGGCATAATGCAAAATAAATGTATGTATTTCTTTCTTTCTTTCTATTTATTTTTTATTATTTTTAAATATACATCTATTATAAATATACGTCTATTGATCATAATTATTTCAGATTTTTCGATCGATAAACTTCGGAGATAAGGGGGGGGGGGGCGGTATTTTTTCGACAGTTTGCTCAATAAATCAAAAACTATTGGGCATAAAAATAAGCCCAATTCCATTTTTACCAAATTGGTATGGAACCCTAAAAATGGACCGTGGATTGAAATATCTATATCACGGTAAGAGCGTTTAAACAGGTAGTTAGGTAGTCTGATTTAAGAAGTCAAAAAGAGCTTTGTTAGAGCAGGTAGAAGTAATCCGTTTACATCAACTATATTTAGGTTTACAACTTCGCGCGCCGGTTGACGTTCAGAAATTTCTAGTTTCTAGCTTATAACTGGACCTCGAACGGTGTCAAGAAATTTTTTAACCGACTTCAAAAAAAGGAGGAGGTTCTCAATTCGTCGGAATCTTTTTTTTTTTTTTTTTTTTATGTATGTTCACCGATTACTCGAAGACGCGTAAACCGATTTGAAAAATTCTTTTTTTTTGTTTGAAAGGGTATACTTCCCAGATGGTCCCATTTTTTTTTGGTCAGGATCTGATGATGGGATCCTGGAGAAGTCGAGGGAACTCTTCAAATTTTATATGGATACTAGTAACGGTTTGGGTACTGTTTGAAAGAGTAATATTTTTCAGGTTTTCCTATGGTCATCAGGTCAGGATTTGATCATGGGATCTTGGTGAAATCGAGGGAACTCTTCAAATTTTGCTAGTATACTTGAAGCGATTTGGGTATTTTTTTATAGTTACTAGTGCATTTGCTTGCAGATGCAGACTTAATGGCTATAGTCATCAAGTCAGGTTCTGATGATAGGATCTCGGAACAATTGAGGGAACTCTTCAGATTTTATAAGCACACTTTAAGCGATTTGGGCATTTTTTTCAATACCCTGTGCATTTGTTGTTTTCCACTAAAAAGTAAAAAATAAAATGGAAAATTCTTTTCAAAAAAACCGACTTCAAATGCCACTATAAAGAGTGAAATAACTTTTCAATGTAGGTACACCAATTCGAAGTCGGGCAATTCGTACAATCATAGTCCTTCGTATTAATCGCCCGACTTCGAATTGGTGTACCTACATTGAAAAGTTATTTCACTCTTTATAGTGGCATTTGAAGTCGGTTTTTTTGAAAAGAATTTTCCATTTTTCAAATTTCTTAACTGATAAGATTATTTTCTTCTTAGTACAGGTCGCCAAAACGGAATGGAAGAAACTACGGGACAACCATCGCGACGCACTGAAGAGGGCTAAACTCGGAAAGAATAAACTATTGCCAGCTCAAATTACTACTTGGAAATACGCCAAAGCCATGCAGTTCCTAGAGCCACATATGAAGTACAGAATCACAGAAAACATTGAGTTCGATTCACCATCCAGTGGAACTATGAGTGTGAAAAGTTCAGACCAAGACGTAACGACTACAGACAACGTTGAGAATGCTTCTGTAAACGGTAACGCGTCTAAAAAGAGATGTGTTGAATGTAAATGCGATGTTCGCCACGAGTGCGAAGCTCTGGGTTCCTTCTTCAACTGTATACTCCAAACGACCCGAACCATGCCTCTGTGGATGCAGACTCAAGTGAAGAAGAAAATATTCGCCGTTATAATAGAAGCAGAAGAACTCCTCGCCGGACACGCACAAGAGACAAGCCTGGGAGAACAGAACGATGGCCTTGTGCCGGTTGAAAAGAAGATAAAGAGAGAAGTATTCAACGACGACAGCTGTGATAACGAATACTCATAACAGCGTCGGATATAAGAGTTCCGTGGTCAGATAATAAGTAAGTGTTGGAAATATGTCTGTGAGTTAATAACGATGTACGATATCTTCGGACTAAGTATATCTCAGAAACTACCGACTTCCAAACGGTTTTCATCAATAACAAAAGGAAGGTTATATTTGTGGTTATATAGTCTAAGGTTTATTAATAAACATTTAACGAAAATATGATGCTGTCTTCTTATTTATAGTAAATAGAAAAAAAATTCTGAAAAGTTTTTAATGTATCGTTCGTCCGTTTTAGCCGGCAGACGACCATTGCGGGACGAAGGTCTCCTAGGCAATGGTCAGAATGCTTGTATTCAGCAACTCTCACTCCATTTGGGTCGGAGGTTTGCTGACACTATGGTTTCCTGTGAGGGGTCGGCAATTCGACATTCCAGCACCTGAGGTCCTCAAGTCCGTCGTGGGCTCTACGAGCTATGTGACCCCGCCCTTTGCCACTTTTCAGCTTTGCTGTACGTTTTCAGCTATGTGTTCGTCGTCTTCGTGGTTATTCTGACTAAAATCCTTAGGTACATCAATAAACTATTTGTGAGTACGTATGCCATGGTAGGTACGTAAGTCAGCTGCTATCTAAATCTTTTAATGATTTTGGATCCGTTAAGTAATAGTTTTCAATGCGATGCGCGGTTAGTAGTGGGGTACTTTACTCTTTGCCGTTGTTTTGTTGTGTACTAGTTGCGCCAGACCCCGGTTCCTCGTGGAGTAGCTTTGGCGGCCGTCGTGATCCAGTTTAACCAACGAGCCGACACCAAAACCACCTGACCCATCCTCATCCTTTATGCTTGTAAACTGTAAATCACGTTGAATTCTCTGCAACAAGTTGATTCGCTATTGTTAGGGTTCCATACCAAAATGGTAAAAATGGAACCCTTATGGTGAGACTTTCTCCGTCCGTCCGTCCGTCCGTCCGTCCGCCCGTCCGTCCGTCTGTCACACTCGATTATTTCAGTAACTATTCAAGCTATCGACCTGAAATTTAGAATAGTTATAGGAAATAGTGACGCGACGTCATAGCAATCGTAAAAATTTGAAAATTGTTTTTATTTTTATTTAAAAAGGGGGGGAAACGGGGGTATTGAAATTTCATAATGAGATAACAATATTGAGTGGGGTATCATTAGAAAGGGCGTTACTTGTGTATTCTAAAACTAATTTTTATTTATTTTTATGCCTGATAGTTTTTGATTTATTGGGCAAACTGTCGAAAAAAATACCGTTCCCCCCCCTTATCTCCGAAGTTTATCGGCCGAAAAATCTGAAATAATTACGATCAATAGGCACTAACGTTTATTTTACAGGAAAAATAAAATCAACTCTCTAACTATTATACTTTTTTAGATAATAACAATAAACCGGCAAAAACAAAGTTATGTTTGCGGTTTACCAATAAAAGTACCTACATGTAAATTATACTCGTAAATTCATGAACCAAAGTGATTCTTTTAATGTTTAACTTCTTTTATGGTATGGAACCCTCGGTGCGCGAGTCCGACTCGCACTTGGCCGGTTTTTTTTTTAAAAGCTTTCATTTAGGTTCACGTGTCCCGATGTTTTTTGTTTCTGTCAATTATCAAATCTTGCAAGTTAAATTTGACCCACTTCCCGTTACCGATTGAGCGGAAATTTTGCGTGAATGTGTGACAATGCAAAATTAATATACCGTGGAACTGATCTGATGATGGAACCGAAAAGTATTAAGTATAAGGCTGTTGAAACTATAGTTAAACGACACAACCCCATCAGGGTTTGACGAGTATTTTGGTGCGAGATGGTAACCAGGGTCTGGCGCGGAGAAGAACACGAATAAAACGTTTAAGGTGTTGCGGCCCTACCAGCCCGCGAAATTCAAATTTTATTTAGTTTTTCGCAAATATTAGGTTAACTAAACATTGTAGATTTATGGCAATGCATTTTGCGGGCCTACTTTTTATGCATCTACATGTTTTTAATAGAAACTTTGCTCGAAAGTTCCCACTCAGCTCATATTGGTTCCCGAAAGATAATTTTTTGCAGTTTCCCAGATTTCGAGCTATCGGGAACCAATATGAAGTAAATGAGTATTGTTGAGCAAAGTTTTTATTAAAAACATGTAGATGCATAAATTCTATACCCGCAAAACACATTGCCATTAACCTTCGATGTAGGTATAATTAGCCCACTATGAGCAAAAAACTAAATAAAATTTGAATTTTCGCGCCCGGATGTTACCCAATGCCCTTAACTTGTTTTTTTTAATACTATCTTAAACGATAACATAGTGGTAAATTAGCACTCACATTTCCGTTAGATTCGATTTCAATAAATTCTTTGTCGAAGTTTCGCTCAATTACTCCTCTCACTGTCTGTAAAGTCACAGTGAAATTATAATTCAGCAAATCCAAAGGAACATCATAATAATATGTAGGTAATACAATATTTATAACGTACATCGACTTTACGCAACTTGTATGCTTGAAAAGGTGCCTTTCGTCGGAGCCGCAAGACGTAGGGATTCAGTAGACGGATTTTCTTTCTGTTAACTCCCAGGACGTGCTCTATCGGAATGTACTCGTCTCCCGAGGCTTGCTGTTTGAAATAAAACAAGAAGGTAGCTTGCCAAGAGGGCATAAGGGAGAAGGAGATTTTGTGTCCGGAGACTCAATTAAACCACTTCGTAAACAAGATGAAGATGTAGGTAGACTGCTTGAAGTTTCTAATACCATATTATGTTGGGAGATCGCCACAGTATGTCAAAATGGTACTTTATTAAGTTAGGCTGCCTGACCACTTGTGAGCAAAGAGAGAAGATGAGCAAAAAAAATGTTTTGATAAACTAACATGGGGATCGCTCGTCATCTTGATTGTGATTGCCAATTTCTGCTTGCAGTCGTGCAGAGCGTTGTGTTTGAAGAGCTCCTCTCGTTGAAAACGTGTTGCGTCACTCTCCGATGGAAAAACTTCTTCCTACAATAAATAATTCTATGAGGTACATACTTCTAACACATACTATGATTCATAAGTATTAATCATCACAGACGATCACTGAATATAAATGAAAACACAAAATAGTGAATCGTAAGAAACTTGCATATTGGATTTGCAAGAGGCAATTGGTAGGTTTTCTGTGCCAATTTCTACAGATTTTCATCTGCGGGGATATATTATTCATACGTGATGGGTTCGAGGATTTAGCGAACAACACCTGATGACCCTCAATGCGACTTTATTCTATACTCTCAGCTTGTTGCATGCTTGACAAAGGGTTATTCATAATATGCGTAAGTAATGATAATAATCCAATGGGATAACAGCTCCGACAGGGCCAGATTGAGATCAGGGAACAATAGCTTAACGTGCTCTCCGAGGCACCAGGGACTAACCGCCAATCACCAAACTCCAGGCTGGTACTAAGGAAACCCGGCCAGTTTATTGACTGTACAAGAACTTTGTCCTACGCAAATCCTAAATCTCTTGTACCCATCCCTCTACAAGCCCTCTACCTGGATTGTAGAGTGATGTCAGACCAGGCAAGATCTGTGAAAACTTTTGTCTGAGAGTGCTGTGAGCTCACAAGACATCTTGGAAACCACGTGCAACATGTTTTTGTGGGATCAATACTACTCTATGTGTGGGATTATACTTACGGGAATATCACACGGTATCATAACCGCCCTCACGCCCAACTGCGAGCTTTCATTTGGTATAAATGCTGCTGGATTCACTTCAAGAGTAAGTGTTGTAGTTAATTTCAATGATAATATTAAAATTATTTTAATCACTGAAATCAAAAAGTGTTACAACTAAATTTAAGTATATTATCTTAGTAGATTTTCAACAATAATGTAACATTGTGCTTGACAAAAATCCTGGATCCTCCTGGATGATCAAAATGCCATAAGGTTATTGTAATTCGAAACATAATAAATAATAAAACATGTAACCAAATAAATGAGATAAGAATAACGGATTTTGTACTCACTGTCCATGTTAATCTACTGAAAAACTTGCATTTATATAAAGATTAACCTTTAGATTAACTGCCTTAATATTATGATTAATGTTTTATTACCTCAAAGCAATACTCTATGCCTCAAAGGTTTTATCGACAAATATCTATATCAATGACAATATCCTGTCCTTATCCCAAAGCCTTATCCTGTCATGCCATTGATCTATAATGTTACCTCATAGTGTCATGCACTCTTTCGTATTTCGTCATTGATGTTTTGTAATTACAATACAGTATAGTACATTGTGATACAAGGGTGGAAAGTAGGTTTTTGCAAACGAGCTGTCATTAACAAGCCCGAGCCGAAGGCGAGGGTTTTTAATGTCACGAGTTTGCAAAAACCTATACACCCGTGTATCACACGACGTTTTTCAATACAGTTGTGAGAATTAGTAAAAAAACAAATCAAAGAGATAATATGTTTGCTCAAGATTTTGGGGGCCAATTTCCATCTTGTTTGGTTTTTACCTTAAATAAAATATCGAAAATCGAAATCGAAGGCGACTTCGAATTCGCAATCGAAAAGATAAAAGATAAAAGATAAAAAGATAAAAAGATAAAAAGATAAAAGAAAACGAAAAAAAAATTCCTTCTGTGTCCATCCCATCCCAATGTCCATCCCATTTTATTGTACAATGAAAACTCCTTGGTATCAAACGTTTTGCAAAAGTAATGATCGAGCTTGTAAAAGTAAGTTACGACCACGAAAAAGAAAGATGCCTGTGCGTAAGATTTAACTTTCGAATACTAATGACAGCCTCTGAAAGTGCGCCATACCATACAACTGTATTGAAAAAACCTTTTTATAGCTAAGGTACTATTACGGTATTCTGTGCAAAAGTCAAAATATATTTATTTCACATAGGCCTAATATACAGGCTCTTGTAATAGGTGATATTTGTCACATTTGTATGGCAATAACTCCAAGTCGACTTAAAACTAAGTTTACGAGGGTTCCAACGGGCCTTGCACTGAACAGAAGCCCACAAAAAACTCAGCCGGGTTTTGTTTTGTGCTATAGGTTACAAATATTTATACTTTGGTTACAAATATTTATTGTTTAAATGTAAAAAGTGATGTTTTTCCGGACTAAAATAAATTACCATTATAATAAAATAAAATAAACTCACTTCTCAGATCTGTGATTTTGTAAACGGTGGGCCCTATGGTGGGCCAGCAATCAGGCCTAGCCAACATTGTAGCAAAATTCCAAGTAACAACTGATTTTCTCAAATGATATATATTGTAGATCAATGAATGATAGTTAAAATGTAACAAAGTCGCAGATTAAAGACACTGTATATACGATATTCAAAGTCACGGGCACACGGGCATTGATTAGGAGCCATATTTAAAAACACGATGTAAAGAGAGCATAAAAATTTGGTTTGGTTTTGCAAACTACACCTGCTGCCCAAACGTTTTTTTTAATAATCATGGTTGTACATTTAAATCAGTTTCCATATTCCTTAGCTTGACTGTTAGGAGTATAGAATTTCACATTATATACTGTAAACTAATGAAACGCAAGACATATGTATGCAACCATTTTATTTCTATTCTCAAGCAGATAGTTTACATTGATAGAATTTAACCGAAAAAGGGTTTGGACCCACGTTGAAACCTTGTCTTATAAAATGTTAAACTGGTTCAAAATAGGCCACGGTACCCTATTTTTATCATACACAATTTTAATACTGCGTTCACTAGTTCTGTCAATATTGACAACACCCTAATTTTTAATAAATAATAATTTAAACCACAATTCAATTTTATTTTATAAAATAACGACTAATGAATGCAGTAAAGTTACAAATTATGAAACACAAGTAGTTGGAATAGAAAAAGACCTGATCAATTTAATCAATCATTTACTTATCGTAATAAACTACAAAACACTCACTAAGTTCCTTTTAAAGGAAAACAATGTATTGATCAGATCTCTTTGCTGTCAATTACAATATTATAATAATTATTTATCATCTAGTACAATATTATGTTCATGAAGTAACTATTTCACTGAGATATTACAATATAAGAAACACTACCTACTACATAAAATAATTATTTATTCAATGGTATACTGTATACAGTTTAGATTGAAGCCCTATATTTTTTGCAAATACTGCAAAAAGGATTTGCTGATCCATTTTTTGTCAATTTAATAAAAAAAACCTCATAATAATAATAAAATTTTATCATAATCATTTTACACACAAATACCAATCTACTGATTGAGTAAGAGAAATGTATTCATGTTCCGGGCCATAGCTATGAAACGTTTCGAGAAAGGAAAGCCAGGCCGACCCTTTTCTTTTTAGCTCGCATTTCCAATTACGATAAAGTGTCTTCTTTAGGGCCGAAATTAATAATCTACCTATCTTCCATTTGCCCTACTAGAGATATCAATTTGACATAAGCTCCAAACAAGTTATGTCAAATTTCTATCTTTAGTAAGGGAAACCATGGATAGATAGGATATTGGGAACAGCCGTTACACAATAATTAGGGGCCTGATATTACAAACAAATAATAAATCCAAACTGGAATCATTCAAAAGAAATTCCATTCTATTTCCACTGTACTCTACAAAGAATACGATCAGACCAATAAACTAACACCTAAGCTGGTGAAAAACCTCAAATTTTCTTTTGAATGTACTCTGAATTAAAGACCCGTCTGGGAACTAATGTCAGTCTGTCGTCATGTCAGTCTAGGATTAAGAAGCATTCTTCTAAATTATAGATAAATCAATTGAGTTTAACCCAATAAAGCCCAATGAAGTAACCTGTTTCTTGATTTTCCTTGACTAACCTGTTTCCGATCAATAAAATGATTGTTTTTGATTGATAACATGATCTTATTTGATCCAGATTAAAGTAAAGAACACATACATACATGAACCGTGATACATACATGAATAAAATGTGTAACAAGGTGGAAAATGATGTCAATGCGCGATATATTAAAATAAAACTTTCTTAGGAGGAGATAGGTCAGAAATTTAGTTTGTCAGGTCCTGGTGATCCTAAAGAAATATCATCTAGATTCTAGTAAGACAAGGATGTACAAGTAGTTCAATATATGACGCAGTACATGATGATAACGTACTTAGTAACTAAACAGCACAAAACAGTCTTTCAATAAGAATGACCTTAATTATAAATTAGTCTATGACTCTGGATCCGTCGACGTGTACGTGGCAGCCTTGCTGTGCTGAAATGAGAAAACAAGTTCACAGTCATTCTTCAGCGCTTCAAGGACCTTTTGCATGCAACTGTATAAGATTGTATAACGAGCTACCACATTGGGTATCAGAAACATCACTTAATAAATTAAAAGAGTTTGCAAAGCCTAAACTCATGAATGAGACATACTATAATATAAATGATTATTATATTAGCGACACAAGCCCTTGGGGTGACAATGAATTGCTCTGAATTTACTAGTTATTTTAGTATTTATACTCCTGAAGCGTTCCGAATACACAGGTGTTGTTACCTCGCAGCTGTCGTAGAACTCCATGGCCGTGTTGGCGTCGGGGAAGGTGATGGTGACCTCCTTCTCCACGGACACGTTGCTGGTGAAGTCCGACCCCGACCACGAGCACGTGTCATTGGACAACTGTTAACAAATGAGTACAACCAACTTACAGACTTCCAAAGATGGCATGGCAGCGGTTACAAATGCGAGGATTTTTTTTAAAGTTCTCGCGCAATTTTCTTACTAACCCAAATTAAAAATCTGTATTCTTTGGTCATTCATTTAGCTGTTAGAACTATTGATATATACTACTAAGGATTTCGGGTCAGCGCTAAAAAGTGTCCGAACTAAAAGAAATCCAAAACGCGAAAAGAGTTCCAATCGCACTTTAGCAAAATTAGGCTGTATAATAATGGTTTAAGACATAAATGACACTGTTATAGTTTGTTTATAAAAATACACATGTATTATATGGGTTTTTCCGGACACTTTTTTCTTGAATTTTGTATAATATTACACCCGGGGTCCATAGATTTATATGCCAATGCTCAGAAAGTATGATTTCAAACATTGGGTAAACACCAAATTCCGCCTATCAGGGCTCGTTTAGGGGCATGGGCGTTTGTTTTTTAACCAAATTACAGTAATTGTGCTTCACAGTACTCTGCTGACGGTGCCTACGCGGACAAACTCCGCTAGAAGGGTCGTGCCACCAGTAAATGGCTCTTCTTCGTGGGATGCAGCGTGTATACTCACATGGAACTCGGTGTCGGTGTGGATGAGCATGTCCGCGAGTATCTCCCCGGTGTCGAAGTCGGTGACGAGGATCTTGGGCGAGCAGATGTCGTGGTCGAAGGAGACCTGCACGTGCGTTTGCTCGTGCGTCTCCAGCGCCGCGCCCTGCCGCACCACCGCCTTGCACGGGTAGTACATCGACGACTCCTCGTCCTCGTCCTGCAGCGTGCCGTTGCATGTTACATCACTTTCATACACACTACTAGTCCGCACTTGACTAAGGTGCTATTGCGTAAAACTTGACAGTGAAAATGGTATTCCTTTGACAGCATTAACGTACCATTTCAGTTGTCAAACGACAAATTCGAATTGATGTTGAGGTTCAATGACCAATTGTTTAGAATAGTCATCATTGTTTAAACCTTACACAATCGCACCCCTGACCTGTGGTAAGTGACGATTTACTCGAAGGTGTTGTCGTACTAATTTGGAACGGTAAACCCCTCACGATTTGTAAACAGCATCGCAACAGAACACTGAATCGCATGGCGGTGTGTCTTTCATGGTAGAGTGGTGGTTCCACGGCCTGCCACCAGACCAAACCTGAGCAACCTAAAATTTAATACAGACATGTGCAGACTCTGTAATGAGGCAGCGTAAACGTCAATGACCATTATCTGTTCCTGTAAATAAATGATGCACAAACGTAGCAATTTTCTGGGGAAATTCATACTAGACCCTAAGGATGCTAGACTTCTTTCAGCCAAGAAGCCACTGCTGTTCTTGTTGACAACAAGCATTGGCTGGGATTTTTAGATGGTGGCGTCGCAACAGATCGCAAGCAGTCAACGTGACACTTGGGACTATAGAAACCTGAAGGCGCAATCAGAACAAGAATAAACCTGAGCAAAACAAAATATATAACTCTAAACTGGCCTCCTACTCTAATCCAAGCGCGTGCCACTGTGCCCAGGTGGTCGTCACCACGAAGAAGAGGAATTTTCCATGGCCTCGAGTTCGGTAACACCAATAACGAAGTAATAGAGGGTAAGACTGGGATAAAGGGGCATGCCACGGGTGTGTACGCAAAATTCAAATTTTTTGTGGGTTTTCGCGATCTTTAATCTAATAAAACACGATAGGCTTATGGCAGTAAGTTGCGGGAATTCCAGTATCGTCTTTACGTGTTTATATAAAATTCTCTGCTTAAAAGTGTCGAGTTAAAGAAAATAGTCCGAGATTTGCAAGTTTCTCACTTAAAACTCGATCCTCGCACAAATTTCCTAGAATAGACATTTATATGCAAAGATTGGCTGCCATAAGCTTATTATATCTAATTAGCGTACAAATTGCAAAAAATACGATAATTTGGAATTCAGACTCGTTGATTTCTCCTTAATCCCGATAATATAGCTAAACAGCACTCGCCCCATAATAGTATTCATAGTCCTCGTCGTGCTCGTAGTCCTCATCGTAGTCCCTGTGATCTTCCTCCGGTTCCTCGAAGTGCACCTGGTGCGCGTCCCCGGCCCCGTCAGGCTTATCCGCGTCGCCGTTTTCTTTCTCCGCAGTGTTACTGGGCGCCGATTGGCCTGCAGTCATCGAGGTTTGCGCGCCGTCGGCTCGCGCGCCCTCGTCTAGGAACTTCGGCAATCGCAACGGAGCAATCGCCTCAACCTTTGCCTCATGCGCGGCTTCTTTTTCTTTCCTAATGGCCTCCGCGGCTGACGCTTGTAGTTTCTGTACATCGAAAATGAAAAAAAAAATATAAAAATATTTTTTTTCCATTATTACATACATCCATTTCCAACTCCTGTCTGCCTAGTTAGTAGAATAAATAAATAAATAATGAGTGTATGTAATTTTTTTTAAATTAAAGTCTATTTTAAAACAGAGTAAGGCCCAGTTTCCACCAAAGTGGAGCGGTGGGGAGCTGTGTTTGAGTAACCAATCAGATTTCGTCATTTTGACATCTCCGAAACTGAGCGGAGAACCGCTCCGCTACCGGGCCCTAAAGCAGAGGTACTAGATGTATAGAACTTTAAAGCAGAGTAAATTAACATTAATAAGATATTCTGTGGTAAAATTAAATAAGTACATACCCTAGCACACTCCACAACCTTATCGTGGAAGGCTGCGGCTATTTCGGGTGTTTTAAATCGAACAGCCAGGGTTTCTTGCTCGCCCTCTCCTTCGGCGAAGTTCTGTCCCGCCCACGTCCACGCGCGGTTGGAGTTCTTCAGAGGCAGCAGATTGATGTCCATGAACAGCAGCATGTTCAACACAGCCTTGTGAACCTACAAAGCCATTTTTGTTTTCATATTCATTTGGTACAACTTAGGGCGCCTTCAAATTAGCCGCAAAGTGAAGCGCGGCGCTACTTTTTAAACCTATGTAAATAAACAACGCGCGGTCGCAGCGCTGCAAACGCGCTACTTTTTAAACCTATGTAAATAAACAACGCGCGGTCGCAGCGCTGCAGACGCGCTACGCTTTGCGCTTCACTTTGCGGCTAATTTGAAGGCACCCTTAGAGTCATCTATCATCTTTCCAGCACATAAAGATGGGGAAAGGCAGGCCATCGAAAATGCTCATGGTTTCACAGCTTCATCAACTGGATAGTGTTGAGCAGGACGCAAAACAACTCAGCATACGAAAATTGTACTTAAAACGAGCGTTAACGATAGGGAGGAATGACCAAATCTTGAACAGGCTCGGGCCTTCAAAAGGCTGTAGCGCCACTGATAATGATGGCATTATTTTTCACTTGTATAATTCTTAAAACATCGCTCATCAATATAAGTAGTCAAGGTACGTTTGTATTTACTGTTGTGCATTAGTTATTATTGCATAAATCAATTATAAAGTAGAAAAACAAAATAAGATATAAAGAAGTAAAACATTAAAAGAATCACTGTTGTTCATGAAATGGCGGTTTATTGTTATTATCAAAAATAGTATAATAGTTACTTTTACTTAGGTAGAGAGTTGATTTTATTTTCCTGTAAAATGTACGTTTATCCTATTGATCATAATTATTTCAGATTTGTCGAATAATAAACTTCGGAGATCTGGGAAACGGTATTTTTTTGACAGTTTGCCCAATAAATCAAAAACTATTGGGCACAAAAATAAATAAAAATCTGTTTTAGAATACACAAGTAACGCCCTTTCATATGATCCCCCACTCAATATTGTTATCATTTTGAAATTTCAATACCCCGGTTTCCCCCCTTTTATGAATAAAAATAAAAACAATTTTCAAATTTTACGATTTTAATGACGTTGGGTCACTATTACCTATAACTATTCATCAATTTCATCAATCAATTTCAGATCGATAACTTGAATAGTTACTGAAATAATCGAGTGTGACAGACGGACGGAGAAAGTCTCACCACAAGGCTTCCATTTTTACCATTTTGGTATGGAACCCTAAAAAGAGATAACTGAATAATCTGTACTCACCTGTTCTCTCCGCAGAAGGAACCGGTAGCTGTTTCGCTG
This sequence comes from Coenonympha glycerion, assembly GCA_963855885.1. Classification (NCBI taxonomy): domain Eukaryota; kingdom Metazoa; phylum Arthropoda; class Insecta; order Lepidoptera; family Nymphalidae; genus Coenonympha; species Coenonympha glycerion. The sequence continues at coordinate 11,613,473 of OY979630.1, read as the reverse complement.
CGGATGATACAGTATTTTCATTTCACCGACGCCGCGCTCTTTCCACTCGTGCGATTTCTCGTCGAAGCGGAACAGCTTGCAGCGTTCGCCAAACAGTTTTTGCTGAAATTTTTTCACTTTTGTAGAACACTCAAATATTTCTATGGTGAGGTAATATAGGTAACTATTTAGACGGCTTAACCACGTTAGTGCATCGTCGCGCGAACCTAGGAAACTAACCTAAACCAGGCCAGGTCCACTTATAACGTATTCGAGAAATAAGAGGTAGGCGTCTCGACGTACTAATTTCAGACGGCCGCCACGCGCCAGTTACTTTGCTCGCGTTAGTTCGGGTGCGGTCTATTTCACGCGCTGCTTGCGCCCGATGACGAGGTAGCCTTTTGACCTTAGTACGTCGAATACGATAAAGTTTCGCGATAGAAAGAGACCACAACATTGCGTTTGTTGCGTGTTTTTTCCGCAGGCGTGGTCAGGCGCTGTTGCGAACTGAATTGCACTTTTTGTGTCAGCGCTAGAGTCGCTATTTTTTAAAATCATCGTGCCGAGTGGGCCTTCAGTTTAGTACCTTTAGGTACTATTAGGTACTAAACTAGTAAGGCATAGCTGACAAACTTTAACGTGCGGTAAGTTGTAGGTATTACTTATAACACCAATTTATAAAACTGCCAAATGCAAGTCGCGCTCGCGCTCAGATCCCACCTCATCAATCCATAAAGGCTTGAACTTTTTATTCCTTACATGACTGTAGACCTCACGAATCAATTTTAATTTGATAACTCTCCTTTCCTGACAAAAAAAGGTCGTAAATCGCGGAACGAGTGAGAAAATCCAATAACCTAGTACAGGAGAACCCGCTTGTTAGAAGTAGGAGTAAAGGCGTTACCTCGTCCTCTTCGCCCGTAGTGACGACGATCTTGTCCGGCATGGGCACGATGGGCTCGTAGTGCGGGTCGTACTCCTCGTCCGCCGCTGCGGCGCCGGAGTCATCCGCCGCGCCGCTGTCGTTCTTTGACTTATTGCCAGGCGTGCTTACGAACAGCTGTTGCCCGGCTCCCTCCCATTGGAAATCAGGCTTTTCTATAAAATTATTATTATTGTAACTTCTAATTACAAAAAAAAAACACTTAAACACTCTGTCACTGTCAATCTGCTTATTAACATAGCGATGAATACAGTAGACTTTAACCTGATTGGTCAATTTTACTCTAGGAAAACAAAAAAGCTCCCAATGAATTTTAGTCAAAAAGCCACATACGAAGTCGCGAGCGATAGCTTTTTATAAACTTTACACTTACTTTGTAAACCAAATCCAGGACCACTTGACGATAGACTTTCAAATGTTAGTGAATTATCAATTTTGAATAAAGTGTCTTTGGGAGCAGCGTCAGTCTTTAACGCCGGCTCAACTGATTTCTTCGTTTCACCAGGCTTACTTGAAGCATTTTCGGATTTTTCACCACCTACTTCAACTTTTGCAGCAGGTTTTTCTGGAGGGTTAGTATTTACACTATTTTGACTTTGTTGACTATTTCCAAATTGGGCCTCATTGGTAGATTCCGAAGTTTTTTTCCAGTCAGTAGCGGCATCAAAAATATTTTTCGATTTATCCTGGTTTTGATCAGTTCCAAAAGCAAATTTTCTGGTTTCAAATATTGAAGGTTTCATTTGAATATTCTTTAGAGCTGCAGGACCAAATAGGCCTTCTTGAGTGTTGTTACTGAAGAAATTAACTTGTGGAGCCGGGTCCGAGAATAAAGAAGTTGTTTGAGAATCTCCCTTGTTACTGTGGAAGGTGAAATCGAATTGAGGTTTGCTGGTTGATGTTGTACTGTCAGATTTCATTTCTCCAAAACCGAATTTACTTTCACCAGATTTAGATGCAGCTTCAGTTCCGAGCCCACTTTTAGGCCCCATATTATCTTTCGATGAGTTCAGGGCACTTAATTTGGGAGCAGCCAAGATTGATGACTTAGGAGCTGTCCCTTGGGTTTGCAGCACTCCGCCGCTTACGAATGGGACGGGTTGAGTGACTGCATGCGTGTTTGGACTTTCAGTCAATGTGTTTTCTTTATCTGTTGAGTCATTGAAACTATAAGTGGATGTTGTGAGTGAAGAAGTCTGAGTTGTATTGGATTTAATAGCACTCAATGGGGTGCGGAACATAGTGGTGTTGTTCGATGACCTATCGAAGTTATTAGGTGTACCATAAACAGAACCAACTGGACTCTGAAACACTAATCCTGGGTTTTTAAGCGGGGTAGTTGTAAGCGAATCTTGTAATAGTGGCACTGAACTTTTTGTTAACTCTTTTTCTGATTCAGGACTGGTATTTTCATCTTCGTCGCAACCTCGACAACCTGGACACGGGTCTTTATTTTTATATGTATAAAAATGCTCTGGCAACATAAGTTCTTTTGCTTTCTCCTTCTCTTCATTAGAAGCTTTTATTTCAGTTACAAATACAACATCTTCACTATCAGTGGTTTTGTTTTTCGAGGGTCCTTCACTTGTAACAGATCCTTTTTTGCCTGATAATGCTTGATCAATAGCATCTTTAAATTGCAACGCTATTTCTTTATTTTTGAATCTAAGGCAAAAGTTTTGAAGAACTACCTCTCCTTCACTGAAATCGTTGGCATAGAAAAGCCATGTTTTGTCATCCTTCGGTTTATATGTAATTTCAGGCACTAAAGCATGATTAAGACATATTTTGTGGATTTGTTCACGACGCATTAGTACTCTGAAAGGGATATTACAAAATTAAAAATACTTTTAACAATGACTATTAAAACGCTAAATTATTTCATCATGTACATCTAAAAACTTACCTTAGGTTGCCAGTTTCCTTATGTTTTAATATTTTGACATTACCTATGCCTCGTTCTTTCCACTCTTTATTGAAAATGTACAACTTAGCCCTGTGACTGTAAAGCTCTTCTTCACTTTCTTCTCCAGTCACAACCTCAATCTAAAACATTAAATGATCAAATTAATATCATACTGTAAAAAAAGTTAATTCTACAAAATAACTATTTTATACAAGTGTTTACCTTTTCTGGCATTGGAACAACCGGACTAAAGTGAATATGGTGGCCTTCATCTTCTGAAGCATACTCATTGTCTTCACTCTCGTCTCCCTTATTTTCTTTGGGTGATTTGGTAGGACTCTTTCCTTTAGGTGGAGTTTTGGGTTTGAATGAAAAATCAAATGTTCCAGTGCCTTTTCCAAATGTTGGTATTTTAGTGCTTGGGGTTTGTAACAACGGAGCCTTAATAGGTGTTGTGGTTATGCTTTCTGTGTTATTTTCCTTAACGCTATAATTAATAGGCTTGGCCATATCAGATTTTGCGTCATTGGTAGTGAATATTCCTGATGTAGAAACTCCTGTGCCAGCGCTGAATATACTAGGCGTGAAACTTGCATTAAATGTACTTGGCGTAGAAGTTACTGCACCAGCACTAAATGAGCTTGGCGTGAAATTGGCGTTGTTGGTGCTGAATATACTTGACGTAGAAGTTACGGGACCAGCATTGAATACACTTGGCGCGGAACTCGTGGTTTTTGCACTGAATATACTTGGCGTGGAGGATACTGTACTAGCACTGAGTATACTTGACGCTGACGTTGTACTGACACCGAATACACTTGACACAGATGTGCTGGCACCGAATATACTTGACGCAGACGTTTTACTGGCACCGAATGTACTTGACGTAGTCATACTTGGACTGAATATATTTGATGTATTTAAAGATTTTGTTGTGGCACCAAAATTGATATTTTCTGTTTTTGGTATACCAAAACTAAACTTCTGAGGTAAACTTGAACCAAATATAGAAGACTCTGGGGGGACTTTTGAGATTGTTACATTGCTACCTGTTGTATGTTGTGTAACGTTTGATGGAATACCGAAACTGAATTTTGGAGTTTCATTAAACTTGACTTCGGTTTTTTTGACAGCACCATCTTTGGGACTATTACATGCGTTACATTGGTCCAGTTCTTCTCCGTTGCGAATTAAACATTGTTTACATTCCCAAGATCCAGGTTTGGGTTTGAACTTGTCGCCCCATCCGGAAGCACTACCAGGCAGTTCTTTGATTTCAACCTTCGGTTGCGGGTTTGGAGTTTCGCAGCATGCACACTTCTCAAATGACTCCAAATTATTTGTGTAACAGACTTCACAATACCAAGATCCTGGCTTAGGTTTGAATTTATCGCCAAATCCTATTTGGTTGTTTTGTTTAGCAGCATTCTGTTCTTCTTTTGCTGCTTTTCCACCGTCGCCGATTTTCATTTGAGCCGCTTTAACGGCTTCTATAAATTCATCACAAAGTTCTGATGTTTTAAAACGCAAGCAAAAGGTCTCTGAAACTAACTCTCCTTCCGAAAAATCTTTTGCACACCATGTAACTGCTTTATCCATATTAGGCATTTTTTGGAATGTCATTTCCTTAGTGACTGAATGATTGCAACACACTTTCATAATTTGTTCTCTTCTCATTAGAAGCCGGAGCTTTTGATTGTTTTCTTTATGTACAAGTAACTTTATATTTCCAAGTCCCCTTTCTTTCCACTCTTTGCTACCGGCATCAAATCGCAGTAACTTAGCTCTATGTTCAAATAATATAATTTCATCTTCTTCGCCAGTTTTTTGCTCAACGAGAGCAGGTAGTGGTATGACTGGTTTAAAGTCTACTTTCGGCTCAAATTCTTCAACTACATCAGATGTGTTGAGTTTTGTTGAGTCCACGTTATCTGGTGTTTTGACTACTTCTTTATTTACGGTCGAAGCAAGATTACCAAATGATAATGAGTTTCCTGCATTGAAGGTGAGACCACTAAACACATTTATCTTATTTTTAGAACTTTCTATATTTTTAGGTTCACTGTCGGAAGGTTCTACAGTAGTTTTAAATGTAGGTTTACTACTGAAAGTGAATCCCCCAATTACAGTTTTTTCTGGCTGAGCGTCTGAAATGGTGTCCCTTATAGATGGATTTATGCTAGTGAGACTTTGTTCAGAGGTTGGTTTTATATCATTATTGAGATTTTTAGAATCGTCTGTAACGGACTCTATTCGGGCCTTTTCAAATGTTTCATAAAATTCTTTACCCAAGTCAGCAGTTTTAAATCTAACACAGAACTTTTCTAGAATAACAGTTTCTTCAGCATAATCATGGGCTACCCAGAAGTATGCCTTCGTTTCATTTTTCATTGGTTTTATTTCCATATTAGAGGATATGATATGATTAGCACATATTTTGTGCACTTGTTCTCTTCTCATAAGCACTCTGACTTTGCCAGTAACTTTGTGCTTCAACAATTTAATTTCACCGATTCCTCTTTCTTTCCATTGTTTATCCACAAATCTAAATAGTTTTGCTCTGGAACTGAATATAACTGTCTCATCTTCTTCACCAGTTGTGACTCTAACTTCTGCTGGTAATGGTACAATGGGTTTAAAGTCTGGACAGGGATCATAATTTTCAACAGAAGTATTACTTTTCTCAGATAGAGTTCTTGACTTATTCAAACTGGTATTGGGAGAAAAGCCAGTAAATATACCATCAACTACATTTTCAGAACTGTCATTTCTAAACGAGCTGTTACCACTGAGTTTGCTTAATGTGTTTTCTGCTTGAGAAGATAAAAATTTAGTGTTCCAGTTTAAAATATTTGAAGATGTTGTAACAGCAGATTGGTTAGACGACGGAAAACTAAAAACAGGAGGCGCTACTGTTTTAGTATCAGAAGTTGATGGTAGGGGTATTTGATAGTTATGGGGACTACCCTTAATATGTTTCTGAGGTATTGTCACACTAAGGACTGGTGCAGGCGCCGTGGTTCTCGTTGGCAAAGGGTCAGATGAAGTTATGACTACATTAGCAGGTAATGATTTCGGAATTTCTTTTGGATCCATCAACACTTTAGACGTCGATACTGGCGTAGTAGGCTGCGCAGCGGAAGTCGAGGATACTGTTGTTACGGCCGGTACGCTATACGTAGTAGCAGCAGTAGTAACAGGAGGTATAGTTGGAACCGTAGGTAGTGTAGGAGGGATGAGATGAGCTACATCAAGATACATTTGATCCGGTGTGGGATAAACTCCCGGATAGTTCATCTGAGTTCGTGTCGGATCAAACATCTGTGGCGCGCCCGGCACTGTTGGTGGTGGTGCAAATTGTGAATATTGGTTGTAAAGGCTGTATAAATTCTGTCCATATAGTTGATATGGGTTAGATTGCATGGAAAAAGGTGGCATAAGACGTTGTGCAAAAGGCGGCGGAACTGGTGGAGCCGTAAACGGGAGCTGTGCACTAAAACCTGTGTTTTCGTTGGTTCTGTAGTCATCTTCTAAATTGTATAATTCACTTTCATCTATTGCCTGATCTGTAGTAGTTTTCTTCAATTTTTTAACTTCTTTTTTCAATTCTGCAATCTGTTTCTTCAAGTCTGCTACATCTTTGGACTCATTTCTGCATTCATCAATTTGTTCCCTGACTTGATCAATAGATATTTTAAGATGTCTAAATTGATCGTTTGTGTTTTCAATGTTAGAATTGATTGTATTAATAATATGGTTGCTGGATTTTCTATTCTCTTCAAACCAATGCTTTGTTTGATCCATAAAATCATGAATTGTAGTTTCTGTTTTTTGCAGGTTTTTTATTTGTCTTTCTAATCTTTCCAAAAATAATTGATCAATTGGAGCACTTTCGAATGTTGTTTCTACTGCTGTCCGATAGGCCGTAGCATTAATATTTAAATTATTACGTGTTTGCTTAGGTGTAGAACTAACATTCTGATAGTGATTTGGTCGAGATCGCATTGGTCCAATTTCAGCAACAGAGACATACTCTTCTGAGGATTCTTCATTATTCATTATATTTGATGACAAATCACTGTCAATCCTAACAAGCTGTGACTCTAAATCTTCTATTAAACATTGTATATCAGCATACATTTTGCCTTTAGGCTCTTCTGAATTTTTAATCATATTTAAAGCTTTATAAGCATAATGCTTGGCTTTACTTAACAAACTGCCATACTTGTCATCAATTTTTTTTGTTAAATTGTTCTCCTCTAAAGCAATTTTCTTATAAGTTTCAGCCAGATAGAAATAAGCTTGTGGTGACTTCAAGTTAGATAAAAGATTAATAACGTTTTCATATTCTCCCTCATTGAGATGATGAAGTGCAATTTGAAGCTTACTCTCTTCTAACAAAAGATTAATTTCTTTTGTACTGAGATCTTTGTGTGTATAATCAAACATTCGTTTTTCAGGTACCTTTAACACAGTTTTCGATTTTAATTTCTCAAGCAGGGGTATGGCTGATGAATAATAAAGTTGAGCTCTAGCCTCTAGGCTTGCCTTTTCATCCGGAGTATTTGATTTTGTAGATTTTTCGATAAAAATTCGGCCCAAAATGCATAGTAGTTCAGGATCCATACCATGGTTGTCAACACATCTTAGAACTTCAATACCACGACTCAATGTAGAACGGATATCAGTATATTCCACACCTAATTCATTTTGACTGAATTTATTTGCACAATCCCACCATTTAGTTTGAGGAAGTGAACATAAAAAATCTGTGATATTAGCTGGAAGTAGAGCTGGCATTTCTGTAGAAATGTAATTTGTTTGTTTGTCTCTTATATTCTGTGCTGTTAGTGTAGCACTGAATAGAAAAGCAAGAACATCCATTTTATTTAGTGTTTCCGGCCCACAGCCAGTAGACATGTTTGAGGACAACATATCGAATAATGTGCATCTAAATTCAGCATAATTTTTATAGTTGAGTAGTATCCACACAAAATGGTGAAGAGAATTTGGATATTCCCTTTGTGCATCGTCATCGTAAGCCTGTACTTCAGTTTTTCTTGGTAGTCTTAGTGAAGGAGCATGGAACTGATCAGATGCTAAATATGATGATTTCTTTTTTGCAAGGTGCTCTGGCGCGGAAAATGTTATGTCATATAATTTATCTTTCCAGTGTGTTCCGGAGCAGAATTGAGATATCTGGTCTAAATATATTTGACTTTTATCCTGCATATTACCCAGCAAATAATATCCAGATTGAGAACATCTGAATGACCCTTCTAGATACCAGCGACTGACAGCATTCTTTTGTTTATCAGGTGCATGAGATAACCAGTTGACTCTAGAATCAAGTGGGATAGTCTGCCAAGCAATAAGCATCAAAGGTGCAGAAAGTTCCTTAGCCTCCCTCCAATTCAGTTGTCCTTTCTTGGCCTTTTTAAGCAAGTATGTTGCTGTATGAAAAGCTAACTGCCCCCTGTGATGTTGTAAGAGACTGTTGTGAAACTCACGAAGCCCGGGAGCTGGTCCAGCTTTAGCCACAGTGTCAATAGCTTGGTCATACTTGTGGAGGAGATCATTAGATTCTACCAAGCTTTTAGAAGAAGTGGATATTTCACTCAGACTTAATACACAAATCCTCTCTTTGACCGTTAATAAAAGCAATTGATATAACCAATCATTAGTTGATAAAGGGTTGTACTTTAGGATCTCTGAAAGACTTTCATACCAGGCATAATTATTGCAAAATAGTTTTTTGTCAAATTCAACATTAGAACTATGATCAAATGCTTCTTTAATGTTGTTGGCTTGAAGCAAATGTTTAATAAGTCGCGCATGGAGTGTAGCATCCTTTGGCCTTATCTCCAGTTCCGATTTCAACAGCTTCACCAGAGCCTCAGGGTCTGGGTTGGCGGCAGTCAGGAGTTTTTCTCGTAGTCTAAAAGTTACTGGGTGTTTGGGGAACATGGCCTCAGCTTTCTCACACCAGTATTTTGCACTACCACAGTCAATAGTAACATCATCATCAGCTAGTAATTCACAAACTGAAACAAAATATCAAAATATTTTAATCCTTTAGGTACACCATTATAAAATCTTTAAAAAAAAGAGATCTTTTCAGTTCGGGCCACACATAAGGGATATGCCATTGAACAGCCTATGTGACTGTTAACTGTACATGTAGGCACAATCAATAGGAAATGGCATTGACAATGCCGTAGACATTGCAATAAATTGGGAAGCGGCAGGTAAAAGAGTGGGAGAATTATAGCATTAAAGGGGCTACACTTACCAATGTGTCCCAAAACACAAACTGTTTTCTTTGATATATTATTTATAGCAGCCATATTGTTATTCGCAATCTACCAATAACATGAAATTCACTACTTCAACAGGCAAAACCTAAGTACTGAACTGCATTTTTATCTTTCTTAATTTATTTTTAGGTTATGTCACAAAATTATATTACTAAAGTATAAGTTAATTAATCTATTTTTTGAAAGTATGCAGCCATGAATTTAGAGTCACAAAATTGATTAAACAATTATTTACCGACGTTGGCTACGTCAAAATCTATGATGTAAAGATAGTTCTTTGAAGTAGTCTTCAACCCTAGAGAAAAATCGACACTTACCATCCAAGATAGTACTTGTTTGTGTGGGATCAATGTCAAGGGAGATTTTATACTGCTCGATTGCTTTTTCCTTCTGCCCTTGCCTCTGAAATGCCTGTCCGAGTAGTTTGTGAGCGGCTGCATTATTCGATTTCAGGGTGAGATATTGTTCGACATACTTCTGACAGCTTCCATAATCCCCCACCTCGAAATACAACCGCGCAATTGAATACGCTCGAGTTTGGAACTGTAAAACAAATACGATCAAACAGTGAAAACAATATGAAGAAAAATATTGTCATGGCCGAAATCTGTAATCTACACAAGATATAAAATTCATCTTACGTCTTTGGGTGCCAATTTGAACATCAAACTATCCACGTGTTTGTCGACATCCCTCTTGTTTCTATACATTTTTAAGAATAATCACTAAGTAAATAGCGAATCTGCAGCAAAACTAAATCAATTATTACTATGCGGTTTACAAAGCAGACAAACTTTATTGGACTTCGTCATTATTTGACTCACAGCACGCGAAATGCGAATTCGTAATTGTAAAATTTTTGACTTTCATTCAGAGTTGCCCATATTAAAACAAAAATTTTCCCCCCAGTTTCATATTTTCCCATTTTTGAAGACAGGGTATAACAAAATACACTAAACCCAATAAATATGTTGTTCGACAACTCGCGAGACACCTCCTATATTTTGTACTAATTTCGTTTGAAAACTAAACCTATGTTAAATTAAAGCCTGAAATAACTAATAAAATATGGATAAATCAATACTAAATCAATTCTTACTATGCGGTTTACAAAGCAGACAAACTTTATTGGACTTCGTCATTATGGTAGTGTGCAAATTTTGCCCCCTGATTGGATGACGGAAATCAGGATATTAATAATAAGAACTGCTACATTATTCAGACGATTCAAAAGCCATTTCTCGAACGTAGATCACGTCATTCACTCAATTCAATGATTTAGCCAATCAGCTCGGACTGCAAACTCTATATCGTAACAGTGGTATTTAATTATTGGCATGACCGGTGACATTCTGTTTTGAACATTTGAATTTTCTAGGAATATTTTTCACTTTTTATTATTCATTTCTATATTGAAGTACATTTTACATATGAATGATATTCTGAATACCGATGAAAGGGCAGGCCTCTTTCATCGGTATTCAGAATATCATTGCATAAGAAAAACGTATTCATCGTTATGGTAGTATGCAAATTTTGCCCCCTGATTGGATGACGGAAATCAGGAAACCAATCAGCGGGCGACCAATAAACGATTAGGATAACGATGAATACATTTTTCGTACACAATCTAGGAACTGGACCTGTATTTAAATTTATTTCATGAAGCCTATTACTATTAGGGTTTCCAGGTTTGTCCGGCAGACAGATAAAATAACTATTTTTGGGGAAACGTTGGTGACGCTGGCAATATTTCTTAATTTTTAAGGTTGGCCAACCTGAATTAACTGTAAGTTGTCTATGAATATAAATAAAATTTAAAAAACGAAAACGTTACGACCCACCGCGACCCACAGAGCTCTATACTCTATGGAGATCAGTGTGGACAAGGTGTGGACCTGTCTACGGTGTGGACCATCTTAAGGAGCACACCACGGCTGTGCCCGCGAAATTCAAATTTTTCGTGGTTTTTCGCGATTTTTAAGCTAATAAGATATAATAGGCTTATGGCCGTCAAATTGCGATAATCCCAATATCTTCTTCACGTGTTTATATAAAAATCTCTGCCCGAAAGTGTCGAGTTAAAGAAAATAGTCCAAGATTTGCGAGTTACTTACATAAAACTCGATATTCGGATTAATTTCCTAGGATACACATTTTTATGCAAAGATTTTGATATAATCATGTAAAGATGATACTGCCACTCTCGCAAATTGATTGCCATAAGCCTATCATGTCTAATTATCGTACAAATTGCAAAAAACCACGAAAATTTTGAATTTCGCGGGCAGAACCGTTGAGTTCACGTTAATGTGTCGACCGAAGCGTATCCTTAGATCAAAGAGTATGTAATCACTACGTTTCCTTAGATTATATCCCTCTAGGTACCACAGAGATAAAAAACTTTTATATGTGTCCGGGATCGAACTAGCGATAATTTAAGGGAGTGTTCTATGGCTCATTACACGCAAAAAAAAAATCCTAGGCGAAGCGGCCCCTCGCCCGTCCACGTGAGAGCCATTTCAATTATTGTGATATATGGGCAGAATAAGCTGACGATTTGAGAAAGTGGCAGAATGTGGCAGATTTCAAGGAAATCCTTAGTATCTTTGAAATAAAATGAAAAAAACTCATGATTTTAAGTCTATTTACTTATTTTTGTACGGAGATGTATATTAGGCTGGAAACTTTTGCCTTTTGTCGATGGAACGGGGTGTTCTGACGTCAAAATCGCTAGGCTATTACCTACTGGTAATTTTTTTTACAATAACTGTACTTTTACAGTTCAGAAATCGAAATGGCAGATTTCAGCGGGTATTTTTGCTAGTGTTTGGCAGATTCACCAATTTTGAAACGGTCACATTGCTCGTAATGTTCTGTGCAAAGAGTATATAATCACTACGTTTTAGTTCTGTGGTCAATACTCAATAGTCAATTTGTGGTTTTTAGTTTGTTTAGATGTCGATCAAAGAGTATATAATCACTACGTTTTACGATATGTCGATTTAGGATTATATTAGGATTTCTAAGTAAAACAAAACGTTATTTGCGAAAGGACATAGGAGAGATATTACTGTTGTGATAGATAATTTAACATTTTATACGGTTTGGTTGTCATTGTCACAGCTATACTTTTAGAAATGAGTGATCCTGAGTTGGGATACGGTTCCTCATTTACTGTAGATTCAGTGAAAGTAATAGCAGAAAGTGTCGGTATTGGCAGCCTCGTTGATGAAGCTGCCAAAGAGCTGGCTGACGATGTGTCGTACCGGCTTAAAATTATCGTACAAGAAGCTATGAAATTCATGCAACACTCCAAACGGCAGAAGCTGTCCATAACAGACATAGATCATGCTTTAAAAGTTCAAAATATTGAGGTATATACAGAAAAATCACTTTATACAATAGTAAATATTACATATTAATACTAAAATGTATATTTAAAAGTTATGTATTTCAGCCGCAGTATGGATTCATTCAACCAGACTCCCTGCCATTTAGATTCGCTTCGGGAGGTGGTAGAGAGCTGCATTTTATAGAGGAGAAAGACATAGATTTGTCTGAAATACTGTCTGCACCTCCACCAAAGATACCACTTGATGTTTCCCTCAGAGCACACTGGTTGAGTGTTGACGGTGTACAGCCCACTGTCCCTGAGAACCCTCCCCCGCTGTCCAAGGAGGCACAGAAATTGGAATCAGTAGATCCTATTAGTAAACTGAGCAAACCTGCTAATAAAGATGCTGCCGGTATGTTCTTGAATTTTTTTTTTGTTTCTTAAGGTTGGCATCCATCTGTGTACATCAAGCAGAATGGACATAGCAGAGTAGCTGCTATGTTCATTCTGCTTGATGTATCACTCAAACTAGCTGATATGTTGTGATAAATTCCTAATATAAAATCATACTTGGTGTATGTTGATCGCAGGTTAACCGTTTTTTTCCCTGGTTATATCTGCAATCAGTTCTGGGAACTTTTAGCAGATGTGCTCTGGGTTGCTTCACATGGCCAGTGTGTCCTCCATTGAGGGCATCTACTCCTATATGTTCTAAAATATGTATTTCCTTATTAGTCTTTTTGCGTAATTGCATGCAACTTTATTCAGGTGATTTTCAATTTTCCCGTTGTACTTTTCTTTACAGATGTTGATTTCTTCCTTAACGCTTTTATGTTTAGATGCTCCTGGATGTCTTAGTTGGTTATGAACCGAGGAGCATTAGATATTTGTAGTAAAATCATATTTTTATTGTTTGTATTATTGATATGTTGGAATCACTGGAACTTCCCCATAATTGTATTCCATACATCCAAATTGGTTTAAGTATCATATTATAAATTGGAATGACCGTAACTTGTGTGTCTGTAAAATCTGATCCAGTCTAAAGTTAAAGCAAAAAGATGATAATCCTTTGCAGGTAAACCAGTCTGTGGTAAGGCAGCTCGCCTGAAAGCATCTGAATCTGTACATGTCAAACAACTGGCTACACATGAGCTCAGTGTAGAACAACAGCTGTATTATAAGGAAATCACCGAGGCTTGTGTCGGCAGTGATGAAGGAAGACGAGCGGTGAGCCCCTTTTGAATCATCTTCAATAAATTTATTGTTGATAAACTATACCATTGGGTTCAATAATATTAATAAGACAACTTTGAGTGTGCGGGCACGAAGTAAGCGGTGGCTGAGCAATGGCAGTTGCGGGGCGGTGATTGGTGAAGCTATAGTCTTTCAAGCTTTTGTTTACGTTGCTGCCATTCCAAATTAATAAAACTTTGCACTTAAGTGCTAATTGTGCACAGCTATTAAAAGTTAAGAATCAAATGGATACACATTATATAATACACAGCTGTTGCCATGACAACCATTGCCCATCTTCTTAGGGTTCTTTACCTCAAAAGGAAAAATGCAATGCTTATAGGATAATTATGTTGTTCGTCTGTCTGGGTTGAGCTGAAGCTCGTGATAATGTTGCAGGAAGCTCTGCAGTCACTGGCCTGTGACCCTGGGCTGCACGAGATGCTGCCCCGGATGTGCACGTTCATCTCTGAGGGAGTCAAGGTGAACGTGGTGCAGAACAACTTGGCTCTGCTCATCTACTTGATGAGGATGGTGAGAGCTATGCTCGACAACCAGTCCCTGTACTTGGAGAAGTATGTAAGTAACATCACAAAAATTTCACTAGGAAGTAGATACTTTTACTTTTAGCTTGTTTTATGGTTTTTTTGTTACTTCATATTTTGGGTTATATCAAATGTAACACTTCCTACCCTTTATAACGGTAAAAGGTCACAAACCTATATTACAGGATAATAGCACATTAGAGACATCAAGTTGCATTCTATGAATGAAAATAGTAGTGAATTTGGAAAGCAATACAATACAACATAAGTTGTTAGTATTACTTTAGTTTAAGAGAGCTCTTTGATATATCTATTTTTTATTTCAACACTAGGTATACTTAAACTGTATTTTTTATTTACACAATATTCTATTTCATGTCCTTGAAACCTTTTAAAAGAAATGCGTTTGATGTGGGAAAAAGGATAAGTAAGATTCTTTGACAAGTAAGACATCTCTTTGTGAAAGCCTAGAGTTAAAGACTCTAGGCTTTCACTAAATTGAATTTGACTCCATGTACGATGTACATCACTTGCATTAGTAGAGTTAACATAGGTTTATGTCAGTGACTGTCCGTAGATGGCGCTGGCTATAAATGTATGGAGGATTTATTCGATTCGTTTGTGCGATGCGAGTCGACTCGAAGTTCGTACAAAAACCTGTACTAACCGGTTTCAATTTCACAAATGTCCTAGCTGCACGAGCTGATCCCGTCCGTGTCGACGTGCATCGTGTCGCGCCAGCTGTGCATGCGGCCGGAGGTGGACAACCACTGGGCGCTGCGGGACTTCGCCGCGCGCCTCATGTCGCAGATCTGCAAGACCTTCAACACTTCCACCAACAACCTGCAGACTAGAGTCACTAGGTGCGTGCAATGTGCATCATGTCCAGCCTTGTTCATGTGAAGATGTATGATTGTCGAAGAATGTGACGTATGCCTCACACAGTGAAGCGAATCAACCACCAGAACACATATGCTCCCTAAGGAACCAACCAACGGACGCGATCGTGCAGGTTTCGCGAGCACTACTATCTATATTTTTCAATATACTCTACGATGACTGTCATATTTTAAACGCCTAATCGCCGATCGCTATTTTAACGACACTATCAATAAAAACCATTGTTTTACCCAAGTTTCTAAGACATATATACTAGCTGACCCTGCAGACGTAGTTTTGCCATCAGGGATATAAAAAAAATACCTTACAGCTTACTCTCAGACCTACCATACATACACAGAAAATTTCATAACAATCGGTCAAGCCGTTTCTGAGTTGTTTGATAACAAAAATTGGCACGAGAATTTTGTATTTTAGAGAGATATCTGAGATGGACTATTATTTGTCCGCAGATTATTTTCAAAAGCATTGCAGTGTCCATCTCAGACAAACAATGAAAGCGGCCCCTCCATGGTTGCTTCCATGAAAGAGTCTGAAAAGACTCCGTTGGCGTCCCTGTACGGCGCAGTTCAAGGGCTAGCTGAGCTTGGACCAGAGGTTGTGAAGGTAATAAAATATATCATCACATCGTTTTCAGTTTTCACAAAAAAATAATACTTATAATGAAGTCTTGCGATTAGTATCAAAAAACTATTAGGTATTATTAATATATATATAGCTGCTCGTGCTGATTGGCCACTGACTCATTGATCACCTCTCCTGAACAATTTTGTATGGAAAATTTTTTTTTTACTAATCTTTTCGTATAAAAGAGAAAAATTCATTGATGATTGAGGATTTCGGAGACGGGTGAAGAGCACAGCCAAGGTATTGGAGATAGGTGGGGGGTGCTCGACCAAATGTCACTCGAAACGTCATCCAATTGGCAGTTGGCGGAAAAAAATTTCAAAATGGCGGAAAAAAGATGGCCGCCATACAAACTTCAACGGCGTCCATCTCGAAGAGTATAAAAGATGGAAGAGTGGTTTCTTGACAAGAGTTGATCAGGACCCAAAGGTCTATTCGATGGATAGAAAAAAAACAAAATGGCGAAATTTATATTTCCATAGAAAATGTATGGGGAATATTGAAGAGACCACGAGTTGTAAAACATTAAGTGCTTTGATGTCGTTTTTTGGAAGACTACCAAAGAAAAATATGGAATGAGGTGATGATTGAAGATTTTAAAGACAGTCAAGGAGCATGGGCAAAGTATTATAGTTAGGTGGGGACTACTGAAACAAAAAATACTCGGAACTTCACGCGATTGGCAGTGAGCTGAATAAAAAACCAAAATGGCGGATTCAAGATGGCCGCCATACAAATTTCGTGTTGTTCTGTCTCGGAAAGTATAAAAGATAAGAGAGTGGTTTCTTTGCAAGAGGTAATCAGGATCTCAAGTACAACGGGATGCATGGAAAATAATTCACTGTGGCGGAATTTATCTTTCCATGGAAAATGTACATACTATGAGAAGAGACAATGATCTAGGATTTGGATGATGATTGAGGAGCACTGTCATGGTTTTAAAGATAGTTAAGGGCTGTTCGAAAAAAATACGCTGAACCTCATTGGATGAGGTTCAGCGTATTTTTTTGTTCGAACTGCCCTTAACTATCTTTAAAACCATGACAGTGCTCCTTGGTAATTTTTTCAGCTCACTGCCAATCGGATTCCAATGGGCGATGGAGATGACGGCGATACCTTTATGGGCGGGAAGACTGCACGCGGGCCACATGTGGCCCGCGCACCCACGCGCCCTACTAGTTTCTTTGTATAGATGATTTGAGTCCCAGTTCAACAAGGCATTTATTTAAAATACCGTGAATGCAGTTTAAATTGTATTTGATATTGAAATGGAATCTTCTTTCAGTGAAATACTCTATCTGCAATATTTAAGGTACTTCCCCTCCATGTAGCATCGCCGTGGGACCACCGATATGCTTTTAAATGTTTTTAAATGTCGTTGCGTAGGACGCTCTGCATAATAACAATAAATATGAAGGAATGAGTCGGATTCCGACAGTGGGAATAGGAATAACATAGATTCTGACCTCCCACGGGCCCAGGACAGCACGGCGATGTGTTCGAATAATAAATGTAGCTCTTCCGTCATTGGGCTGATGTTTCCAGCAAGGTGACCTCAACGCTGAGTCGGCACAGATACACAAAGCGCATGTGTGTACAAAGTGCCTACTTTCAATATGTTCTAGTCCAGCTAACGTTTTCTATGACAAATATGAGTGATCTCGGTGGCTCCAGGTGTTCATCCTGCCGCGCGTGCGCTGGCTGGGCGAGCGCGTGGAGGGCGCGCTGAGCGGCGTGGGCGGCACGGACCGGCTGGCGGCCGGCAACCTCAAGCACCAGCTGCTCAAGGTGCTGGCGCCCGTCGTGCGCTCGCTGCGCGCGCCGCCCGACCTGCCCGACGAGTACAAGTGAGCCGAGCTTCTACTTACTGCCTCTCGCCAGCCATCTGACCATCTTGTTTCAAACAGTGTTTACACACACATTTTGCGTTTATTTTCGATATTTCGGTGTTGTTATAAAATCTAGAGTGCTACTCTATTTTTTCACTTTCGAAATCAACCACAGGCGGTTGTAACAGTATTTGTCACACCTTAACCCATCTCGATCGATCGAAAACTTGAAAGTATCATTGTCAGGATGTGTACTCGGCAAAATCGTGACAGTGAGGTCTGGCCCGCAGACGCGACTACGGGTACCTGGGGCCCAGCCTGCAGCAGATGGTGAGCAAGCTGCGCGCGTCGCCGGCGGGCGGCGGCGCGGGCGGCGCGGTGGCCGTGGTGACGTGCACGCCGCCGCTGCTGCCCTCGCCCGCGCCGCACGCCTCGCCCTCGCCCTCGCCGTCGCCCTCGCCCTCGCCCTCGCCCGTCACCATACAGCACACGCCGCAGGCGCACCCCAAGACCGTGGGTATGTCATAGCAGCTCAACACGACTGTCATAGTGTCGTCCTGAAAAAAAATCCGATGTTTGACACAGGAATTTATTAATTTATTATTGTGATATGAAGTTCCGTTCCGTTCATCATCGAAGCCCCGCGCAGCACTCACGTGAACGTTGTCCACAGAGTCCGTGCCGGTGGCGAGTCGCAACGTGGTGATCACGTCGTCCGCGCCGCAGTCGCCGGCGCCCAGCACGCCGCCGCCGCAGAAGTTCGTCATCGTGGCTTCGCAGCAGAAGAGCCAGGTGCATTTAAATGTTAAAATATCTGGGTGACCGTGCTTCGCTCGGTGGTCAATAGATGGCAACAGTACCTAGTCATATTTTTTTTAAATTCGACATTTTCTAAAAATAAATCCTAGCTAAATCGATTTATCGCCCCCAAAACCCACTGTATACTAAATTTCATGAAAATCGTTTGAGCCGTTTCCGAGATCCAGATTATATAGAAATATATATATATATATACAAGAATTGCTCGTTTAAAGGTATAGGTAATCCTATACCTTTAAACGAGCAATTCTTTTTAAAAGTCGCCATTTCCTTACGGATAGAAAGTGGTTACACTAAAATAGGGGTGGGATTTTACAGAATATTGTGTATTTTTGTCACGGCCAAATTTTACAAAAAATCGCACGTTCCAGAGTAGAATCGGGTTACATTAAAATAGGACTAGATCTTTACAGGACATCACAGGTTTTTGTCACAGTACGAGGCCAAAGGAGATGTTTCTAATTAGGCTAGGTCTTCTCTACCTTTAAAAATTAAAAATCTGTTGTTCACGGGAAAAATAAAATTATTAAGTTAAAACGAATACTTTCGGCTTACAAAAATATCTTTTTTTCTTTATTTATACGATCGATTTTCACTATGGCGTCGCTGGCGTCGTACGATTTGACATCACAATCTTTCAATAGTTGACATTTGTGTCAAGTTTAAATGTCATCACAATGAAGAATCTTTGGTAGCTTGTTTTGTACTACCAGGATCGCTTTGCTTCGCTGCTGATATATTTCTGCCACGACCCTCACAGCCCCATATGTATCTGTCACGATCTTTATTGCCCCGTATATTTCTGCCAGGACCCTCACAGCCCCGTATGTTTCTGCCACGATCTTTACTGCCCCGTACGTTTCTGCCAAGATCCTCGCTGTCCTGAACGTTTCGTGCCACGAGCTTCACTGGCTCGTATGTTTCTGCCAAGATCCTCGCTGCCCTGAACGTTTCGTGCCACGAGCTTCACTGGCTCGTATGTTTCGGCCATGGTTTTCACTGCCCCATACGTTTCTATTGAAATCCTAACTGCCTCGTATGTTTGGTCAGACGCAGCCCGCCAGCAGCGCGGGCCACATCGTGGTGCACAGCTCGCAGCCGACCATCGTGCGCAGCCAAAATGTGAGTCATTTATAGTTGCAAGTATGTCTAACTGAAAGTGAATGCGGGCATGGTGTTGTAGTTTAATTTATCAGTAATGTTAACTGAACCAATAAACGCGTTTGCATGGTTTTATTATGTAATTTTGCTGTGAGAAGAAACTAGTTTGAACATTTACAATTACGGTTATGATTTATGACATGATTAAGCTTAAAATTTCAATTTTAGACTGCAAAATAGCCAGCATAAGATAGCATGACGATGCATAATGTGCAATGGCTGTAAATCGATTCAGAAAGTCAAATAAAAACTGACAAGTGAAAATATAAGAAATAATGTCATGATATTTTGGCGTGTGGCTTAACAGGTATGAGAACAAAAAAATCTGGTGTATTGGACTTTAGATTGTCAGGTGGGTGGTAGTAAAGTGCAGTAGGTGTAGTGTATGGTCGGCGGTCGGCGATGTGTTGCGGTAGTTAGTGTACGCGGCGGTGTTGTCGTTGTAGTCGGTGGTGGTGACGAGCGGGCCGGCGGGCGCGGCGCCGCCGCAGAAGGTGGTGGTGGTGGGCGTGCCCCCGCCCGCGCAGCCGCACCAGCCGCACCAACCGCACCAACCGCACCCAGCCCCCGCCGCCGGGGTTAGCCAGGTGAGTTCAGATTCAAATTTCCCCCGCTGATTGGCTCGCTGATTTACATCAGCCAATCGAGGGTCAGAATTTGCTAACTATTACGATTACGATGAATACGTTTTTTCTTACGCAATCAGTCCCCTATTTACTGGGGCCGTACCACAACGTCAAATGTGGTATGACAATTTAAAAAAAATATTACAATAATACTTTCATAAGAGATGGTGGTGATCTCTATTCTATGGATCTCAGACTAACTTTAAAATAAAAGACACTTGATTTTCGCGCTTGGCGCTGATTGTTGGGTAACCTAACGTGAGCATCCATGGATCTAAATAAAATGACACTAAAAACGACTGTCTTTACCCTGATAAGAAAACTCGGGATATGGGCATCCGAACGATTTATGTAAACCTTTTTCGTACAAGCAAACAGAGTGCGCTCTGTCAAATTCTATAGGTGGCTGCTGAGCGAACTACAACGTGGCCTTACTATTGCTGGCAAAACTGTCTAGGATATAAGTACATTGTCTCGACCAACAAATGTCAATTTAGTGCCATGGACCTTCAAGGGGGCGCATCAAATCGGCACAAAAATTTAACTGTCAATTGTAAACATAGAATGTTTAATTCATACAATAGAGATCAGTGATTCAGTTACACAACACCAATGACGAAATGAAACTACGCTAAGAGGACAGTAAAGATGTGACTACCTATGTTGAAGCCAAAAAATTCTCAAATGTTTTCATACATTTCGGTACCGCTGACAGCACATACAGTACGCGCGGCGAGAGTTTGGCTTTGACCTTCGGGTGGAGGGGATTACTGCGCATGGGTACTGTCACGCACACAATACTTTTCCTTTTTTATGTACCAGGTTGGATATTTGAGTGGGTCAGTAGCTAATTTACTGACTACACAATTTAATTTAGAAACAGTTTCCGTTTTCATTACCTGCATAGTCTGTATAGTTTGGTTATTCTCCGACTGACTGAGTAAAGAAGCAACTTCCTCAATCTGACTTCGAATTTGCTTCAATGAATCGACACATTCGTCAGCTTCTTTCTTTAAAAAGCAATTCACGTCATATATCATTTTCCGTGCTTGCCTTTTTAAAACAATGTTTTTTTTTACGCATTTTCAAATCACTTTTTAATATTTAACAAAAAAAACTTAACTGACAAACTTTAACAAACAAACTCAACAAATAATAACAATCGACAACAATAAACAATTAACGAAAATAGCAATTCACTTGTGAACGTGATTGTACAACAGGAGTGCGCGGTACGTCGTATCGATGCGAGAGGCAGGGAACGACTGGAGCGCCAATCAGAGCACCGCGTGCGCCTACACACCCGCCCCACACCCCGCTAATTGCCCGTTGATACCCAATTTCTGATTTCTGCGCAATAACGGTCAAAGCCAAACTTTCGCCGCGCGTACTGTACCGCTGTTGGTCGCATACATTAGCGTGATTTTACAGTTTTCACAACTTAAATATCCGGCTTTAGGGCGGAGCCTAAAAATGTATGCGTGACGTCAGTAAGTGCTGATCCTTTTATTATTAATATGTTTAATTAATGCACACAGCACAACACATACACACAATTGGGTAGTCGACTGATATCAAAATATTTGAATGAATGAATATACTTTTATTGCATACCACAGAGTCAAACATAGGACAACACAAAAATTATAAAGAATAGGTAAATATTTATTTTGTTCATTTATTTTTGAAATTAAAAACTTTTTGAAAACAAAAAATTATGATTCCCAGAGAATTGTCATACTTTTTGTATAAAAAACTGCACACAACTATACATATAATTTGTGAGATCAAACTGCACACTGTGTGCAAATTCGATTGACATCGGTTAAGTACCTAGTTTAGGAGAGAATCGCGGACAAACAACGTGACGCGTAATTTACATATTAAGATATACTTTAGAACCACCTCCGTCATGGCTCATGCTGTGTTGCCATTCCTTTGATTGATGGTTTTTCGGTGTGGCTACAGGCGGTATGCACGGTAGTAAAAAAGTTGATCGCCTGATTCTTTGGCTGCATGTTTAATTTTTCTGCTAAAAACACCATTAAGTAATATGTAGATACAACTCTAAATCAGCACACTGGTAGGGCTAAATTATCGAGCGAATATATATTGGTGTAGAATTAGCGCGTGAAGCCATCGTGTTCATTTTGATACGAGTAGGGGTCTTTTGATTTTCGCCAGCTCACGAACAGTGCTGCTATAAGCATTGTTGTTCACTGCGATGACGAAGTACCGTCTACTCTCGGCCACTCTTGTGCTCGATCTCGCATCATACCATTGCATAATCTTGTGCCTCCTTCACCTTTCTACTAAAGGACCGCAAAATGCCGAGAGCGGTGGCATCCTTATGTGGTCGACATCCAAAAACTCGCACGAGACGTTTTCTTCCACGTTTCTGATACAAACCGCTAAAATGTGGAACGCCCTTCCAGCTTCCGTGTTCCCAGCCAAGTAAAATCTGGGTGCCTTCTCAAGAGTGCATAGGCATTTTCATGGGCAAGCGCGCTCCAACCTAAACTATTATCATTGCTTTTCATCAGGCAAATTGTCGTAAAACGCAAGACTTCAAATTTCATTTAGTTTTTCACTAGTGCGCTAATTATACATCGATGCTCGAAATTCCCGAAATCTGGGAAACTGCAAAAAATTATCTTTCGGAAACCAATATGAGGTGAGTGGAATTTGCGAGCAATTAAGTTTCTAATAAAAACATGTAGATGCATAAATATTATGCTCGCAAAATTCATTGCCATAAACCTAGAAATGTGTAGTTCTTCTAATATTTGCGGAAAACTAAATAAAATTTCTGTTTCGCCGGCTAGGCTAGGCGACGCCTAACGTCGGGAGAATTCTGCTAAAATCGGGAGAATCCCGTAAAATCGGGAGACCTGGCAACTGTAGTGGTAGTAAAGTGGGCAGATTATGTCGTCAAACGCAAGACTAGTTATCTACAAGGAAAAAAAAAGCAGACGTTTGTATGTACCTACATACCTAGCGAGTAGTAAAAATGTGCGTGTTGTCGACAGGCGCCAGTGTCGGTGGTGGCCAAGCCGGTGTTCGCGCGCGCCGGGTCCGCGCCGCAGCCGCCGCCCGAGCTGGACGACCTGTCGCACCTCGCCTGACGCCCGCGCACCATCAGCTTCATCATCAAGGACGCGCGCAAGAAGGACTCGTGAGTCTGCTGTCGCCGAAACACATCTTGTATGAAGCTTATAATAAGTCTTTACCTATGAAATTGCCGTTTTGTATGGAATAAGTGAAAGTACTTATTTTTCCAAACTTTTTAATTTCTGTTATGCAAAATAATCACCCATGCAATCGACGCAACTTTGCCAACGCATTGGCAGTTTATTGATACCCCTCTTGTAAAAATCAGCTGGACGGGGGGCAAGAAACTTTTCAAATGCATTTTATACTGCCTCTCGGGAATTGAATTTCAACCCACTACAAAGTTGTCTAAATTTTGGAAAAAGTAATAGTTGGTAGGTGCAAAGTCTGGTGAGTATAGCGGATGAGGGAGAACTTGCAACCCCAGCTCTTGCAGCTTGGAGACTGTCTGTTGCGCAGTATAGGGTCGCGAGTTGTCGTGAAGGAGCAGTGGGGACGACCGATTCACCAAAACATTGACCATCACCTTTTTAGGGTTCATTTTTGGTTTAGGGCATTGCTTTGGCGCTGAACCAGGTTCTAACCAACTTGCTGAGCGCTTTCGATTGTCGAACAGAATCAATTTTTCGTCGCACGTAACAATTCGTTTCAAAATTCCTTCATTTCTTTGCCTGTTGAGCAGCGCAAGGCAGGTCTCGACGCGTACGTTGCGCTGGCGATCGTTAAGGTCATGGGGCACCCATCTAGCAAGCTTTTTTACCTTGCCAATTTGTCGCAAATGGATCAATGTTGTTTTGATGCTTACATGAAAAGCTGCTGCTAGCCCAGCTGTAGATTGAGTTTCGTCAGCTTCCACAATCTCCTTTAATTCATTTTTGTTGACCAAAGTCTCCGGACGACCACGAGCTTCATTTTTCAAGTCAAAGGAAACGTTTCATCGATGTTTCATGAGCCCTGGGCCAGTTCTATGTTCGGTATACTTGGGTATAGCCCAGATCACAAAAAACAGTTTTTACCTACATATTTTCTTTAAAAATGGCTGTTTTCGGTTGTACAGATCAAGTATTTCTGCTTATAATTGCAACACTCAAATAAGATTGTGTTGTGGTTTGGGTTTACGTCAAATCGTACGACGCCAACTACGCCATATTGAAAATTGATCATATAAATAATGAAAAAAAATGTTTTTGTTCAAGTAAGTATTCGTTTTAAGTAAATAATGTTATTTTTGCCGTAAACAACAGACTTTTCTAAATTTTTTAAGATAACGTTCAAGACCTAGCCCAATTTGAAACATCTCCTTTCCAGAACGGAACCGGGAAAACCAATTCCGTTATTGTGCGCGTTTGTACAGTTATCTCCGTAAATGCCTTTGATGTTACGTGCCGTTTGTGTCGCGTTGGTGCCACGACGGAACTCATATTCCATAATAACACGAATTAAAGTATCCCTTATGACGAAAAATGTTCAAATGTATGGAAAATACAACGCTAATCAAAAAACCAAAAGTATGAGTTTGTAAAACAAAATGTCATGGTTTTAAAACAAAATTAATTTGAATTTAGAATACAGAGCCATTACGAACTTTTTTTATTTGAAATGACCAGTACTAAAGAAAGGCAATTTCATAGGTAAAGACCAATATCTTGCTTTGGATAGGGCAAATCTGGATAATAAAATAAAGACTATTAATTTTGACGAGAATCGTCATTTTTACCCGACTGCAATTAAGCGTTGTTTTTTCGCGCGCATCATCTATATATTCTACAAATATTGTGTTTGTTTAAAATTTATTTCATCGTACCTTTCGACTGGGTTCGATTTGTCTCTGAAACCCAGGTGTTCACAGATATGTAAAAAATGTCAAAATGGCAGATTTATGGCCCTAAACATAAATCGTTATTACAAAAAAATTTACCAAACCTATCGAGTGGGGTATGAAAATGTAGGAAATTAGAGATATATATGTATATATATGACGCATATTTAAATGTAATTATTTACTTTATACAACGTGTTACCGAAAAATGGAAATAATATTGAAGAGTGTATAAGTGTAGGTAGGTACATGATAAGGACTCATCCTTAAAATGTTTAATAAAAATAGGCATATTAATTTTTCCATAATGAATGGAAAAATATAATAAGCATTACATATTTTCATACATTTTGGAAATATCAATACGCTTATTATCAGTTATAAGTGTAACGAACCGCATCTATAGTCTATTCTATACTTACTGCGTTTCGTTTACACTCTGAAACTGATATACGAAATTATTGAATGCGTTTCCACTTAGCTCTGTTTATATTAACCCACATTGACCCTATTTGTATGTTTATACACTTGACATAAAGTTCATTATGCTATGTACGATTTCGTGCAAAAAGTCGCTTCCATTCCAATATGTGGCGGCGATGTAAATTGACCCTAAAGTATATCAATGGTCAAAACTCATGGTTGACAATGATATAGTTCTTTAATGATTTATATATTTCTACGTGATCGGGGAATATGTGAATGACTTGCTTGTCGACACAAATGACAGCACAGACTAAAAATGCTCGCTTTATAGCGACCATTTTAGACCTAGAGGGCCTAAACAAAGTGACATTGCTATATTCAGCGATATAGAATGCCAGATATGTACGGGATTGACGTTAGCTTACGCTATGCCATAGCGTTAGTTAGCTAATGTCAATCCCATACATTTTGGACTTTTCTATTCGCAACATCGCTAATAGAATACCACTTTGTCTACAGGCAGGAGAGTTTAGAGAGTTTGAGCTAAGCTTTGTCTAAATATTTTATTATAAAGAAAATGTACATAGGTGTGATAGTGTGATGATAAATGTCACAGGTAAAATAATAATAATGTTTCACGCGAAACTCAGCTATACTTTAACGTCGGACAAAATACTGAGTTTATTCGTCTATAGAATTATAGGCAAAGCTGTATTAGTCCGTTTCACTTAAAAAGTCTCATAGAGAAGTCACTAGTGTCTATGCAATGTTAAGCATCTATACGATACGAGTACATTATTTCAATTTCACAAAATATATCCACGAAACATTTTGGTAAAACGGACTCTTCAGTGTTAGACGCTAAGACTTGTAGAGCCAATAATGGCAAGAACTAATTTACCATACGCCTTTTTGTAGCTATTACTTAGTTCTGCAAAATATGTATAAAAAATGTAATTTCACAAGGTATGTTTGCCTCCAATCTCACAGTTGAAAAATTATAATTGTAGCTTCTTTTGAAACTGGAAACATTTTCGATTTTATTAAGTAATTTTGTACGGTCGATAGTTGTACGCAGAAATAAGTAGCTATAGACAATTTTTAGACGTAATGAAATACATGCAATAGTAATAACAAACAAGCATTTCTTTTTCATTGAAATATCTAACCAAAAACTAATCCTACATCAAAATAGCTTTTCTAGGAAAGTAGCTGCCGAGTCGATTTATCCTTAAACCCACCCTATTAGCATGAGAGTAAACGAGGTCTGTGTACCAATTTAAAAGTATCCATGGATCGGATTACGCTCGCGTACTCTGTGAGAGATCGGGTAAATAAGCATCGAATCCGAGCATAATAGGCACAATGCTTCACAATGAACGAATGCCCACTCGACTGAATTGATAAGTGGGCTGAGCCGAGTGGAGAGCGCCGAGCGAGCCGCCCGCCCGCCCGCGAGCCGTCGTCGTGTGCAGAGGCTACTCGCTGTACCACCGTCCGTAAATGCCTTCTACGGATCAAACTCACAGAGGCTTGTGCAATATCAAAGTAGAAATATAAGCAGCCGTAGCCATGTGAGTCATCTCTTTGATCTTCGATTTCTTAGAACACTTTCGCAAAGCTCTCGAACGAATGATAAAAATTGTGAGAGTAGGTATATTTCCGCTTCAACGTCTTCAGTCCCCTAAATCTTTTGAATTCTAGCAAGTCTAGGATATAAATTTATTCCAGATGTTGGCCGAATCGGTTCAGTAGTTGTGCACGCCATAATGACTGATTTGGCCAAAATACACAATTACTTTTTATGATGCATCTACATGTTTTTTCATAAAAACTTTGGTCGCCTCATAAATTCTCACCCCACATTGGTTCCCGAAACATTAATTTTCTGCAGTTTTCCAGATTTGGAGCTATCGGGAACTAATATAAAGTAGGTAAGTTAGTAGGTATTGTTGACCACAGTTTTTTCTACAAACGTGTCTAGATGCATAAACGTTATGCTCGCAAAACTTTTGCCATTAGTCTACGCTCAACGATGTATTTATTTGCGAAAAATTAAAAAATTTGAATTTTCACGCAACCGTCGTTAAAAACAGCATAGTTAAAAGGTATTAAAGGTTCTGCGTCGTAGGTTTCCGGCCGGTCTGCAGCCAGGCAGTCTATGAGGGGTCGGGCGTCCGCCTGACCACTGGCCGCGTCGGGCGGCCGGCGGCCGGCGCGCGACGCCACACGCGTGCCGACTGCGATCCTCCTCTCGCGGGCCGCGACGGGCTTGCACCGATTCTCGACTGCCGGCGTCACAACTCTCCCGTTCAGCTTCCGAATAAGCTGCGTGTACCATTCTTCGGACGATTTTCGCGCCAAATATTACGCGTGCTCTTATTGGTTTTCTTTTAATCACCTCATTCATTTTTTTTTTACTAATTTAAATAAATAGCATTGCACCGATGGGTGTTAATTTGGAACAGTTTTTCGCACCTTAGTTGTGATGCGTTTATTTATTGGGATTTTTATTCTGTTGTTTGTGTTTCTACCTAAATCTACAGAGGCGATTCGATGGCTGTAAGTATCTATTTTTTTTAACTAATTATGTTGATAGAAAAATATCGTGTAATATGAGTATTTTGTTCCTAATGACTTGAATCATTAATATGATATTTTTTATATTATTTGTAAAGCATTAATCACATTATAACCATTTTCTTCTAATTTAAAAAACAGAATAGTAGGTATTTGATAACGAATTAGGTTGATTAAAAAATAACATGTTCTACTATAGTAACATAGCAGTGCCTATAATAATAGTTACACATAATAACGTCTAGCTGTAAGTTTTAATACAAAAACCGATAACGTTTTTCTACCTGTATAAATGTAGTCCA
Source organism: Coenonympha glycerion (assembly GCA_963855885.1). Lineage (NCBI taxonomy): Eukaryota > Metazoa > Arthropoda > Insecta > Lepidoptera > Nymphalidae > Coenonympha > Coenonympha glycerion. The sequence goes on along the minus strand of OY979630.1, from coordinate 11,585,010 downwards.
ATTTTCATAATTTTTAGAAATGTTGCAGACGCAATGAAGAACTATACGAGTTGCTCGTACGTTTTTATTTTTAGGAAATATTGCTTATCGCAAAAACTATAACTATTAGCGTCTAAGTAAATATCCATATTTTAGACTAAAACTGCCTCGAGTAAAGTATAAAGTATAGTACGTGCCTAGATCAAATGAGACTCCGATTCGGAAAAAGTTTGGGGGGTTAAACGTTATACTCGAAGCAATATTTCAAGAACAAAATGTAGGCCTAAGTAATAGCTCTGGACCTCGGAACTCTCTCTATACGGGCATAGACGTCATTTTTGAAATTACCAGCTCGCGTCGTGCTTCGTCACTAGACGATACTCTTAACACGTTTATACTTATTTCACATAAGTTTTATAAGATCTAATATTTTATCTTCATATTTTAGACGAGTAAACCACGCATCCATTTCATTGTTTTAGAATTATTAATATTGGAATACAAAAGGAAATCACAATTTATTACATTGTACATGGTGCATATTTTTATATAATACATAGTACCTATATCATTGGGTATAATATTAAGTATGTTTTTTGGATAGACGGAACCTGTGACGGAACTGACTTGCCGTGCGTGTGCCTATTGGACGTTGAATAGGGAAATATAGTGTTAGTACGAGTTACATATTTAGAACATATTAAATTGCCACTAATCCCCAAATTTGTGTATTCAACATTTATCATTTCCACTTAGGCAGTAAGTATAAACAAATGAGGCAGTGCTAAGCTATAGTGGCACATACCTAGGTATATAGTGGTTCAATCACGGGAAGTCCGAGCTTCAAATCCCACGTCTGAGTTCTGACAAACCTCTGAGTTTTTGGAGTTATGTTCGTTTGTGGCAACGGAAATTAAATATCACTTGCTGAAGAAAACATCGGGAAAAACCCGAGAGTTCCGAATAATCTTAACTGAAGCCTGTGAAGCCTACTAAGTCGCAATTAACCAGCGTGGCAGGCTAAGTCCAAATCCTCAATCATAGAGTAACAGATAATAATTAAATCATAACCCATGTCTAGTAAAAAAGTGGGTAGGTAATATTAAAAATAATGTACTGACCTGGCAAACGTTGTTTTGCCCTTAGGGATATTAAAAAAAATAGATAAATTAATTTAAGCTATCCTATCTTTTAAGTTAGATCAAGCTGCTCACTGTGTGCAAAGATAGAAATCGGTTAAGTAGTTTAGGAGTGAATCGCGGACAAACAACGTGACGCGTAATTTATGTAGGTATAATATTTTAAGATAGAGTATTTTATTTTTATCATAGTAGAGTAGACAGTCATAGTTCAAGATCTTGCAACATCAGTATCTAGTATCTAATCTTAGAGTCGTATACCTAGAACTAGAAACACACGATTTTGGATTTACACTAACTTTACACTAACAATTGCACGACACGGAATTTCGAACACACCTCTGATAAAGATAATCGAGTAATTCCCAAATCTCTCCCACACCAGCTAAAGATACCTATATCCTATACCTTTAAACGAGCAATTCTTGTATATATATTTCTATATAATCTGGATCTCAGCAACGGCTTCAACGATTTTCATGAAATTTAGTATACAGGGGGTTTTGGGGGCGATAAATCGATCTAGCTAGGATTCATTTTTAAAAAATGTCGAATTTACCAAAAAAAAAATAATGAAAATATGACTTCTGCTGCCATCTATTAGCCAGTAGTTAAACTACCGAGCCACTTCTGCTGCCATCTATTATCCAGTAGTTAAACTACCGAGCGAAGCTCGGTCAACCAGATATTTGTTATAATGGTGAGAGAATGACCGTTCCAGTTTCTTGAAAATCAAATGTTTAAGAAGCACACTATCAAAAAACAGTGTTTCCAAGAGAGGTTTTGATACCAACTCCGTACAATATTATGTAACTATTGTGTAATGTGTAATACTTAGTAACCGTACAGTACCTAGTTCCCTCGATGTTGCCGTAGTGCTAACACCAGTCGTTACGCACGGCTCGGGGCCCACGGCGAGGTAACCGGAGCCGCGCCGCCTCGCTCCCCTGCGTCCACCGCTCCCTAATTGAACCCTGCACTAATGAGCGGCGTTGTTCCGTTGCAACCCGCAATTATTCGCCCCGAGATTACACCCGGAAATATCCCTGGAAATGCCAACTTTGTCCGATGGCCATTTGCCTTAATCGTATCCAATTATTTCTACAATGAATTCTATTATTCATAACTACACGTGAATCAAATTGGCTTTACTCTTACGTAATGCGTGGTACTTAATACCAAACTAAATCCAGATAGATATTATATCGTTGTAGATTGAGAGAGCGTGAATATTATTTATATGGATATAATGCTGTCTCACAATTAGTGAAGCGACGCTGGAAGAAAATCCCTCAGGGATTCAAGCATTGCTTTTGTATACCATAAGTTTTGTGTGCAATGAAATATTAAATAAATAAATAAATAATAGGGGTCTCGCGAGTATTCACTACCTTGTAAATGGCAATGGCAACTCTACAAAACTTTCCAGTAAAATGATGCGACTTCAAAAATTTTAATAGATTAGATAAAATAATTACTTAAAGTTTTCACTAGCACTACATTTTCTATTAAAACACCTGCACAAAACTCTCAGAAGCTTCTGAGGCTTCTAAGCTTCTTGTGGTGTTTCTTGAGGCTAATTTAGCCTCATACCTATTAATTTAATCCACAGTAAAGATAATAATAACAATCCACAGTATAAAGATAACAATCCCAGCAACACCAGTTTCTTAGATACAAATAAAGAGCATCTCCATTCCAGCGTAAAAGCGTCGAAACACTGCGAGTATAATATTATCTAAGTTTACCAAATTTCTGAAGCATAAACAGACCGAGCCGAATGTAAAAAGAGCGATTTATGGTGCATTCCCTCACGTGGAAGTGTCGTAGCCAAATGCGGGTGAAATATTTATTACGCGTTTGTTCTATTTTGAAAATATTTTCCTTCCACTTTGCTATTGCCAATGGAAATAATTCGCTTTACGATATTCGTATGCATTGGATTGACGAAATGTGCATTGTACATTGTGCAATAAGCTCGTCCTTGTTTGCATCTCTTTACATTTCATTTATTTTCATACTTCTTATTTATTCTGAGAAAGATATCTACTTCTTATTTTCTAAAAGTTAAGAATATATTTTATAGTTTAACTATTTTGATTAGTTACACAAAGACATAAAAATACTTAACTTAAAAATTTAAACATAGCTATAAAATTAAACTAAGTATATCTAAATTAAAATCTACATACAAAACTAAAATGTTAAAATAAATCTAGTAGACCGCTGTCAGAGGGAATTGTTCCCAAAATGCTGGCCCCATTGCCTCGTTGTATCGCTATACCACAGATAATAACTATATACAAACTCTTTGGGCAAAGTAGAGGCCAGCATTTTGTGTCACGCGTTGCATCGACCAGGCGTAAAGAAATTTCTTTAAAAATATTCTTTGCTCCCGGTCCCCCCGGATCATAGTTTCGACCCCAAAAGGCTCAAATAAATAAAAGAAAAAATTAAATCTAAAAGTTTAAATCAGTAACTTTGAATTATTATAAGGTAGTAAGAGCTACCACGGTACAATATAACAGATATATAAAAATAGAGTAGGCAGTAAGTATAGGCCGCTATTCTGTGGCATAGGTACACCTCGATAAGAAATAGCTAAGTAAGGTATACCTACTAGTAAACGTAGGTAGAGTTTGGAAAATCCGTAGCATGCGCTACGTGGCCGAACGGTGTACTTAATTTAAATGAAAAGCTCCGGCCAGCCTGTATGTTGCCTCTTCAATGTTTCTACTTTCTAGATGGATTTATGAGGTTTATCCACTATCGTAGATTAAAATAAAAAGACCACAGCCGATCCTTGCCGCATTCACTGCTTAATTGAATGCCCCACATGCCCAAGGGAAATTTTTACAGAAAGGTATTCTGCTAAGTACGTTTCGCTCTCGGCATCGTTTGCTGAAAATATGAAACTTAAGTACTTTACTATATTAGCTTGATATCTAAAATTATAGCATAAGTTAAACTATTGCCTAGAATAATTAAGTATTTTTTATAAGTTTTAGGTGAAAAACTACTTATCTACTTTGTTAATCGTAAGCAAGGAATAAAAGACTTGTAGGGACACAGTTCAGTGCAACTAAACGCACATCATTTTACGAGTGTGCACTTTATGCACTTTTGCACTTTTGTATAAAGCGTCAGTTCCTTGACGACCGTACACGCGTGTAGTCGCATACCTAGCCTTAAAGTGGTGACCCGAAAACTTTACGGCGGAAAAGTGAACGACTAGTACGGAAATGTGCGGTGATCAAGAACTCACACAGCCCCCGGTGCAGCCCCAGGCGGAAGCAGCTAAGGCAACGACGGAGGCGGGACAAGCGGAGGCGCGAGCAGGTTTGGCGTTCGCAACAACATCGTCTGGAATTTCCGAGTTTAGGGCAGATAAACCGCGTGTGCGGTTCGCCCAGTTCGAAGCCACGATCTTCGGTCAGGAACTCGGGAATGCGGCTAAGCCAAATCTGGCCAAACGAAAAATAGCTGAGGATTCGTTACCGATGCTCTGGACCGGCCACCTTCCGACGGCGGTCAGGGCGGTATTAGCAGTCACCAAGGTGGAGCTGGACGGACTTGCGGTCATCGCAGATAAAATCGTCGAGACCACACAATAGGTGGAAGTTGCGGAGATACAACGGACGTCATCAGCGGATTTGGCAGCTCATGTGACGCTGACGCTGGAAATGCAGGAGTCGCGGCGCAGACATGCGGAACATCGCGGTCCAGAATATAGGCAATAGCGACACGGGACACCACGGGCACGCTATCTGGATAGTGACTCCAGAAGTGAGAAAACGGCGATCATAACTCTTTTTGGATTATTTGAGTTTCCGCGAATGACCTTCGGTCTACGAAATGCAGCTCAGAAATTCCAAAGATTTATGGATACAACTGTACTAAACTGTTTATGACGTCATTATCGCGAGTACGGACATCGAACAGCATAAAACGCATCTGAAAACAGTTTTCTCAAGACTCAATGAATATGGAATTACTATTAATGTGTCTAAGTGTAAGTTTGGTTTAGATAATTTAGAATTTTTAGGTTACGAAGTATCTACTAAAGGTATACGTCCACTGACTGAGAAGGTTGAGGCCATTATCAATTTTCCACGTCCGGAGACAGTAGAGCAGCTTAGAAGATTCATAGGTATGGTGAACTTCTACAGATCGCACATACCCAAGGCGATAGAGTATCAAGGTGAGTTAAACCTGTATTTACATAATGCTAAGAAACGGGACAAGACTAAGATACAGTGGTCAGAAAAATCAATCGAGGCGTTCGAGAAATGTAAGGCTAGCTTACAAAGCGCGGTTACATTGTCTCACCCCATACGAGGCGCAAATTTGGCACTCATGGTGGATGCCTCGGATAAAAATTTGGGTGGCGCACTTCACCAAAGGGTAGGTAATACTTGGCAACCTTTAGGTTTTTATTCCAAGAAGCTTACGCCCTGTCAACAAAAATATGCGGTATACGATCGCGAGTTACTAAGTATATATATGTCTATGAAACATTTTAGGAACATGTTCGAAGGGCAATCTTTAACAATTTTTACGGATCACAAACCGTTAATTTATGCATTTACTAAAAATTGTAATAACGATGATAGTCCTAGGCGAGTTAGGCAGTTGGCCTACATCAGTGAGTTCACAACAGATATTCAGCATATTAGCGGTAAAGATAATGTCGTAGCGGATGCATTGTCTCGAGTTTCAGCCATCGCGAGTCCAACAGCGATAGATTACTCAGAATTGGCCGCACAGCAAGAACGTGACACTTACCTACAGCAAACAGTGCAAAACGCACACGATAGTAAATTGCAATTTAAGCAGATGCACTTACCGTTGTGTGACAAACCTGTTTATTGCGAAACTTCGAATAATAAAATACGACCTTACTTACCTACAGAGTTTCGACGTTTAGCTTTTGATTCTGTACACAATTTAAGTCATCCAGGAATTAGAACTACTAGGAAATTAGTTTCTCAAAGATTCTTTTGGCCTAATATGAATAAGGACGTAGGCACATGGGCGAAAACTTGTACCCAATGCCAACGTGTTAAGGTTCACCGACATACGGAATCTGTGATAGATAAGTTTCCGAGGGCTGACAGGTTCACGCATCTACATATAGACATAGTCGGAAGCCTTCCCGTGACGTCAGAAGGATATCGATATATCGTTACTATGATCGATCGTTTTACCGGTTGGGTAGAAGCGGAACCGATCCGGGAAATGTCGGCGGAAACAGTAGCTGAAGTGGTTTTTAGAGTCTGGATAGCTAGGTATGGGAATCCATCCAGGATCACTTCGGACCAGGCGAAGAACTTCCAAAGCAATTTGTTCGTCAAGCTTATGAAATATCTAGGCATCGAGCAGATTCGAACAACTCCCTATCATCCCGAGTCGAACGGTGTCCTTGAGAGGTGGCACAGGAGTCTTAAATCTGGAATAATGGCTAGACTCAGCATAAACACATCATGGGCTGACGAATTGCCGGTGGTACTGTTAGGTTTGAGAGCAGCGCCGCGGAGTGATACTGGTATCAGTGCAGCAGAGCTGACTCTAGGTAAGACGTTAAGGCTCCCGGGAGATTTCTTTGAGGACAGCAAAGTAGACATGTCCGACTCCGAATATCTAGGTAAGCTAAAGGAGGCATTCCATAACTACCGACCGAAACCTGAGCCGCATGGCAGCTCCAGAAGCATATTTGTGCATCCGGACTTATATACATGTAAGTACGTTTTCCTGAGAATCGATGCGGTGCGGCGTTCGCTGCAACCGCCATACGACGGACCTTATCGCGTCGTGGAACGCAGAGGAAAGGTATTTATAATAGAAATAGGTAGCAAAAATTGCGCCGTGTCAATTAATCGTTTAAAGCCAGCTTATATGCTTAAAGAGGCGGCGACGGACGATGTCTTCCAAAAACCTGAAGAGGTAATTAAAACCTCGCGAAGCGGACGAGTGGTAAAAAAACCGATCAGATTTTTGGACGAAAAATAATGTACTTAAATATAAATATAAGTAGTTTTAACCCATTTAATGTAATAAGCTAGATATACTAACGAGTTATGTAAATAGGTATAGCAACAGCGGTGATTACCTTACGCAGCACACTTTGGAAAATATATAATTTAATTTCTTATAGTTACTAAATTGCTGAATTGTGACATAGTTTTGTGAATCTTGTAAACTTTAAATTTTAGAGAATTGGTTTTCTTCATTTCTCTACCCAATCTCGTAAGATAGATACATATTTTCACATTTTTTAAATATGGGTTACGGACAGAGCAAAGAAAAACAAAACCAGAATATTGTTAACGAAACGGTGATAAATAACAGCATAAGCGAAAGGCTGGATTATTTTACATGGCTACTAATAACCACTGTAATATTATCATCCATACTATTGATTTACTTGGTATATCAGCGGTGCGCGAAGAAAGTCAAAGGGTGGCTGCGTAAAGAAATGGCCAGCGGGAGCGGCATACTGGGCGCGGGAGTGAGAGGACCTGCTGCTGCTGCACAACCGATGCAGACAGCAACCGGAGGAAACGTCAACGTTGGGTATGCCTGAAAATAGCACCCAACGAAAACGCACGCGGTAGATATAAATTTTATTGTGAAATTAATACAAAAGAATAATTATTGTGAAGTGAACATAAGTATAGTGTGTAATCACCTTTATGTGTAATATGATACTCGGGCTATCGAGGTTCGTAAATCGCTGGCGTAGCGAATAGTTGCGCTGTGCATGAAACTACTGCAGACTCCAGTCTACGCTTGTCAATATTCAATATTTTTTTTTAAAGGAAAATTTTATTTAGAAAAAAATTTTTTTTTTAAGCGGCGGAGTACTGTAGGGACACAGTTCAGTGCAACTAAACGCACATCATTTTACGAGTGTGCACTTTATGCACTTTTGCACTTTTGTATAAAGCGTCAGTTACTTGACGACCGTATCCGCGCTCAGTTGTATGTCTAGCCGTAGACTCGAACACGAATCTCTAAGTTGTAAATTAACTAGGTATTTGGGACATTAAATAATTGTGTACTTTTACGTCTACATTTTTACTCATCACACCCCAGACCCCCTAAAGACTTGTTAGTTTTATTTCATTTTGTATGTAAAATATGAGTTCGTAGTCGTACTACTTATCTAGGCATTGAATAAGACCCATAATTGGATTTGTGCTAAATAACGTTACGTTCAATAGTTTTCATATTTTTGTTTGACCCAGTTGCTAAGGGCCCCTGAGCCCCTCCATAAAGATTTTCCTATGATTGAAATCTGTTATGGAGTATAAATAATCCCTCAGAGAGTAACAATCTTAGTTTTCGCTGAGTTAGAAAGGGCCGTGTGTGGCAGACCGAAAAAAATAATTCCCTCGCTCGAGTTCCCTGTGACTTTTCCACGCCGTCCCGTGCATCTGGCGGGACCTATTATTAGGGGACCGCTCTTAATGCTTCCCAAGGAATTTTTATACAACTGCCGTCTTAGTTTTTACGATTGTGATTTTTATTGAATTCGCCCATACACATTTCTCAGCGGTCCACGATATGCCTGCGGGTGAAAAACGAGCTACTTCAGCGAAGTTTATTGCTCTGAACGAGACATGACATTCTTCAGCCTTTTATATTTTTCTCATAACAAAGGAAAGCTACCCAGTCACATATTTGGATTAAACTCCAGTAAATGTAAGGAAAAGTTATATGCAATTTATATTTAGGTACAGGTAAAGTTCATTTGAGGTAGGTACGTACCTATTTTATTTTTAACCGACTTCAAAAAAAGGAGGAGGTTCTCAATTCGTCGGAATCTTTTTTTTTTTTAGTCGAACTGTATAACCTAAAATATTTAAATACCTATGTTACAGAGTTCCAAAAAGTTTATAGCGGCGAAGGTGAAGGGCTTCGCGACTTGCGAGGGCTTGTTTCGTGGAGTGCCCACCTCGTAGCAAACTGCAAGATATTACCTTGCCTTTTATGTTTGCGTACATTATACTCGTACCTACCTAAAGCAATGCAGTAAATTATAAATACGATTCTATAAATGATTCCAATAAAAGGATTCTACACTTTCGTTTTGTAAACGTGGTTCGGAACAGCGATTCACCCGCGTGTCTTCGATTTTTTTTTGGGGATCGATTTTTTATTCGTTAATGAGCCGAGTGGCTGCGAGTTGTAACTCGTAGCGGCGAATAAACGCAACAAATCGTCCCGCGCCTCGCTTCATTTGATCTGACACGAATTTATCCACGCGCTGTGCTCTTTATTTTCGCCGCCACGCCGTTGATATGTTCGCTTTGTCCTGACAAATTCATAAATTACCGACATCCTCGGCGAAGTGAATTCGCTCGGCTTTCTTACTCATCCGCTCCTCGTTGAGTCGTATCGACGGCCGCTTTGATGTTGGGGCTATTCATTATTATGAAACGATAATTTATCAGAACATCTTCATAAGATCTTACTACTACACGTTAGTAATATTATATATTCGTTGCTACTACTGAGCTACTTATTACCTACTACTGAGCTCTCCATCTCTATAATATGTACTAATGTAAGGAGTTATCCTTACGAGCACATATTTAAAACAGGTTGTCATGTCGTAGGTAATCAATTCACGTAGGTATTTATTTCAACGTTTGGGAGTTTGTTATGTTATTAGGTATAGCTGGTATACTTACATAAGTAGGTATTTAGGTACAATTGTCAATTTTGGTTTTGATGCACCGTTCCTACAAGTAGATATGTCGGACTGAGCATTTAGCCATTTTTGAGACACTTCAGCTACTTAATTCTGAGAATTACATATAACAATCAGCCCAATTCAATAAGTATGCGTAAAGCAGGTACTTTTTATAGTTACCTTAGACTATACCTATCAAAAATTGTAAAATTCTAGGCAGAAATAAGATTAGCAAAAAAAAAAAGTGTCGATGGAAAGTCTTCCCAACTTCTTATGTGAAACTAATTGAATTTTCATAATATTTCTTAATTTGTGTCATTATCTCAAAGGCTGCGGTTTCCAAACTCGCTGGGAAATATTTTTTTGAAAATTATCTTAATTTTTTTAGTAATTAGGTGAAAAACGTCGGTTTTCTGTAAAATTCTCACGCGATGCCTGTCGTACACAATGACCAACGTATTCGTAAGAGTGAGGAGGATAAAAATAAAGTTGGTCGAGGGCCGTCTTAGTATGAGTACATTTAAATGAAGTCCAACTGACCATCCATCATACTTACGAGTATAACATCATACGAATTAGACCAGGGTCTTTAAAAATAATTAATTAAAAGTTACAAAAAATAAGTAGTAGGATGAAACCCATTGGAAAAGGAGTATATTATAAAAATGAAGGGAATAATAATTTACGGGCGATCTGATGTCGGGAAGGGGTAGGTAAGGGGTAAAAAACGGTTATACTTGATTTCCGGCAAAACTAAAAGTTCAATAGTAAAATGTCAAATGGCAAAGTTGTAGCCTGTAATAAAAAGATCTACAAATTTTGTATTTACACTTTTTCACATAACCTCAAGGTATTTAAAAAACCAAGTTTTTGGTTTATTAAATACCTACCTGCAAAAGAACTACGTTACACCTACGTACTTGGCTAGTAATAACTCGTAGCGGTAGGTTCCAGCTACGCAGTGCAATGCGTCATACAAAGTTCCCGCCCGCCCGCGCCTCGCGGCTTGCCGTAGTATTTTCTTTGCTACGCTCTATTTGACTAATGAATGAGCTTTCATAGAACATAGAATAGTTATAGTCGCAGCGGCGTAGGCAAGCTTCATGGGGTATTTGCAACGCTTGCAAGTTTTATTGTACATTATGACGTAATAACGGAAGACTTTTTCCTATGAACTTATATAAAGATCCAAGACGGTTATTATTCTCCTCTCACAAATACGTTGGTGGGTGCGACAAGCAGCATTGCGGGAAAATACCACAGTAAAACGACGATTTGCTTTATTACTAAAAACTAAGCCAGTTTGAGCGTTTTTAGAATGAAATCACTACCGACACAAATTGAAAAAAAAATACATATTCATTAATTGTACGTTTCATAATTCATTGTAGTTCCAATAAAATAAAAAAATAGAGATTTTGGGACCATTTTTAGGGAAACTTCCTATCGATATTTCTTACAATCGTGTTTCTACTTTTGATCGAATTTTATTAGACTCAAAAAATTTGCTTAATAGTTTTTAGGAAAGTACCTAATTGGCTTTTTAGTTCTTTTTTTCAGGCGACACTGAAAATCGCTTTCAGCAATAAAGCTATCTGTAATTTGACTGCTGTTATAATGAGTTAGTTACTCAAAGTCTTTAGCTAATGCGGCTTCATCTACTCTTGAATTGAAACGGTTGAATATATCAGTCACAGCACTTTGTCTATTGTTCTCTGAACGCAAGTAATTATTCCACCTCGCAATCAGACGACAATGCCTGAAGATATTATCTAAGGCATCTTCGTAATTGTCAATATTGATAAAAGCGTGCGTACCTACGTATATATATCGGTAATACATAAAGGTAAAAGCTATAGGTATATGTAGTTAGCTTTGTACTTACAACGCTAAATAAGTCCAACGTTACAATAAGGGTAGGTAAGTACTTAAAATTGCTTTCAGAGTAATTGCTCTTTAAAAGTTAGTAATTTATGATAAGTTTAAGCGTTTTATATATATTTTCAATTTTGTTTTCGTACTATTTTCATAATTTTAATAATGGTTTAGAAACAAATAAGTATAGGCTCATTTATAATCAGTCTTTTCTTTAAATTACTCTATAATATATTTTTATTTTTAGGTAGGCCATACTGTTCATTTGTTTAGCTTTTTATTCTATTTGTTTTTTTTTTCTTTCGTTTTGTAATGGTGTACAATAAAGTATTTTCTATCTATCTATCTGATAATTAATGGTTATAATATAATAATAATAATTAATGGTAAATAGTTGGTTTTTCTATCAAGGAGTCTAAAAATAATGAAACTAGGTACTATACTATACATAGTATGTATGTATTACATACAATGAAAGTAGGTACTGTATGTACTATATTATACTTTCAACTTTTATACTCCCATAAAAGACAGCTCTAGGGCAGTATAGGTATATGAGGCAACATCGCTTAAAATGGGATGGGTAGGTACTAGGTACCTACACATTTATTTCAAAATCGGAAGGAAAACATAGTAAAGTGCTGACCAAGCTGCATAAAACTGGGTTTGCAAAGATAAGGCATGTTGACACTTCGAACCCCTGTAAACCTATTGCAAACACCACCGTAAAGCCCGCTCACCACAGCGCGTCGGCCGACCACCGCTCGACCGATGGAAAACATACAAATTGTAATTAAAAGGGGTCCATTTAAAAGCCAAATCAGATTTATTTCGTGAGCGGTGTTAATTTATGTATTTTAGAGTTAATAGTCATTACTGTACAGCTGGTAGGTACGAGTTGGTTGGTTATTAACTTATCACGCTAAGATTTTAGTCGCACTCACTATTTTTAATAATACCTAACTGGGTAAAACTAAAATATAGATAATATGAACGAGGGAAGAAAAATCTAGCAAAATAATTTTTAAATACTTTTTTTAATTATTTATATTATGTAATCGATTTGTGTTTGATGCTCAAAATAAGGTCGGAAATCTATATTTTGTAAGGAAGTTATTTTCATGTCTCTTTTAATAATTTTCTTTAAAAACCCCGAATTTATGAACAATGAAGAAAATTAAAATATTGGCAAGTTTTCAAAATATTCGATCTTCTTCATAATAGTGAATTTTTCTTTCAGAATGTAATATCTATTATCATCTCACTCGTAACGGCATATTATATGAGTATTATCGCGGTCAATGGTCTTCAGTTCTAAGGTACACTAAGAAGCTGGAGGATCAAATTTATATCAATAATGTACAACAATTGTACATTTCAAGAGACGACTTAGATAAATCGCCCTTGTATTGAACAATTTGTTGAGTAATCCCAACATTTGTTTCAATCATTCCAGGACACAGGTTCCTGTTCAATGGGCGTCTCCAACATTTAAATTGGTTTCGAGATATGCACGTGCTACGAATAAATTTTATCTTAATTGTGAAACCTATCCTGAATTTATAATTTTGAAAATTTAAGGGCTCTACTAAGTCGAACCTTTTATTAATTAAGCAATTTGTTTGCAAACCGTTAAGCTTGCATGATAATAAATGTTTATCTATATTTATCAAATTAGAATTTTCCCAACAGATTTGGGTCCGATTTGGTGATCAACATCATAATCCTAAAATAATAATAGGTAGGTATTTGACTCTTTGATTAAAAAGTGAAGCATATATACTTACTAATAGAAGCTAGTTTTTCAAGCAAGAAATCTGCCCTTTGAACAGTAATGATTTGAACACCTATAAGCAATTACCAATACCACTATTGATAAACCTATTGGATACAATAGGATCAATGGGTACCTACTAATTTATTGGTTAAGGTTAATTTCTTAGTCCCATTACATTACATCAGCTCTTGGAGAGAAGGCACGGGAAATGAAGTCTGGTGACTATGATTGTCCTAAATTTTTGATCTTGAAATTATAATGTAATTCTTATTTCAACACTCTTTCAGCTTCTTCAGTGTTAACGATAGACGCCAAATTATTTTTACAAGTTTCAAAAAAAATCCAGCTAGTATATTAGATTAGTCTGAACTCTGGTCGTTGATTTAGATTAATAGCAGTCATTACCGGCGATCCTCGAGATCGAGGAGTCAGCGAGTGTGTGTCGAATGGCACACAATTAAAGAACCATTGTCCTCGTGGCTAATGAAGCTCGGAGGCTTGCTGCGCCGCGGCGGGGGCCAGACGACTCTCTTGCCTCTGATTGTAACAAATTGAAATTTCTTCGGGTAATGTAACTAATTGCTTAGTCAACCTACTGAGAAACGACGAGTATAGGGGTTCGGAAATGAATCGTCATATTATTTTTGTACTGCCAATTAACTTTAGAGAGTAAAGCAGAACATTTTGCGGTAATGTAAGTACCTATTTATTTTAACATGTACAGCTATCTGTAGTTTGGAAATGTTCATTCTGCAACCATTGTATGTAATATGTGTTTAACCCGGGATGAAAGTAGGTAAGTAAAAAGCATTTTGTTACGTATTTTCTAAAGACGTTTTGAGTGATAATCACGATATATTAGGATACCAATATTCAATCTATCCATGGTATGTTTGTAGGGCAAATGGAAGATACTTAGTAGATATAATATTGGGAACCCGTAGTAATTATAAACAACACGTCAAGACGTAGGTATTGTTAAAACTTTGCTCGCTAAGTGGTAGGTCTGTACCTATTGTAAAGTCTGGCAGATTTGGGGGCACGCACGCCAACCATCCACGTAGGCACGACCGCCATTCGCTACAACGCAGCGCGGCGACAATCATACAGTATTTAATCATCATTAAAGCCGAATCAGCGACGCGCCGCGGCTTCCAATGCGACCGCGTCAGCTGTGCTCCGCCAGTAAACCATTTTTTTCCCTCAGAGAGTTTTTAGATTGCTTACAGTTTATGCCACAGTTGTGAAATCAGCATTTTAAATCTATACGACGATGTATGAAAAAGTAGGAATGAAATTGACATTTGCAAGCAAAGTAGCCATAAAGTAGCTGAATACCGACAGAGCAATGCGAGGGATATGTTACCTATAGAGTTTGAAATGAAAACGGTTTTAGATGTGATCGCCTCTTCCTGTTATACTGTTATACAAGCACATTTGCAGCACTGAATTTGTCCTAACGAGCAATTTCAGTGCTGAAGCCAATTAAAGCCTGGTATGCCCCTTAACTACGTAGTGAGTAGATACATAAGTAGATATTACATGGCTTTTGCGGCAGTCCAACACGAATTTATATATAGCACACGCACCTTTTTGAAATGCCCGCATATGTTAGGCTTCAAGCTGTACGGTATAAAAAGTGTAACCCATTTTAAAATTATCTGCATTGTCGAATCACAAAGCGGTTCTGCCGAAGGATCGGTGTTCTTTTGTATAACAACCAGTTCGGATACAGCGGACCCTTTGCGTCCGCGTAGCTTTTTGTCTAGTAGATCGAGATAGGCGCGTAAAATTTGATACGGGAATTATTTTATTAGATTGTGCTCGCACGTGCGCGGCGTGACGAATGCGATAATGTTGTGCGATGCTAGGCGGGTCCGCGGCGAACAATCGCATTCCACATGAGTTACCCGTAATGAAGACACGGTTGTAAACTCTATGGTAATTTTGGGCCTGCGGAGATTCGATACACGACAGCTACATCAATAGCTTACAATGCGTTGTACATTCAGTTTACTACTGAAAGATTACAGAGAAGATTCGATATACTCGTAAGTTGTAAGTACAGAACAAAATAGCGCAGAAGCATATAAAGAGGGTGACAGGAAACATCTGGATTCTGGATGAGGAACGTTGAGAATAGGGTAGGTAACTAGGTACCTATATTGACGCGCTCGGGACGGTTGTTAGTACTGTGGTATCGGTTGGTATCGGTCAAAGAGTACATAATCACTTGGTATCGGTAAGAAAAAAACGACTCGAATTATTTGAAACCTACTTTTATCTACTAAACATACTGAACTGTGAAAAACAAATCCAGTAATAATTTTCCAATATAAATGAATCCAGTTAATAGTATAGAATGGTTGAAGCTCGCGTGGTCGGCGTGGAAGCCATGAGGTAACGCGAAGTGCTCCAACACCGCACACGTCACGGATGACGTCGCGTGCACCGGCCCCCTAAATCCCCGAGCCCTAGGTTTTCAGGGCGGATATCGCTGTCCCGAGCGAAACGGGCTAATTGTTAATCACAGAGCTTCAAGTGAACGTCGATACTGAACAAAGAATAAACAGGCTCGAAACCTACCACCGGATACCTATAACAATAATATAGGTAGGTAAGTAAAATTGTTTTTGCATGTGCTTCGCAGTAAGTCGTCTAGATTAATTTTATTTTACCCGCTGCAGTAAAAAATACTATAAAACTTTCTTTTTAACCACGACGGAACGGAGTACGGGTATATGCGTTTAGGGTGAGAGATCGTTTGTACATTAGTTGGTTGATGAAATTTTTTGATTGTTTGTGTGTTAAATTGTTCACAGAAAACGAATCTCCAATAAAAAAAATGTTTGTTTGTTTGTTTGTTTGTTTGTTTGTTTGTTTGTTTGTTTGTTTGTTTGTTTGTTTGTTTGTGCACATCCAATGTTCCCATTTATTTCCACAACGGCTGAACCGATTTAGATTCAGTTTTCTGTATAATGTTTGTATTCATTGGCGATGGTTCGTAGATAGTTGTTACGGACATCGATCACCAGGGGGCGCCATAAAAAAACATTTACAGTGCAAACGAATGTTCCCATTTATTTCAAAACCGGCTAAACTGATTTCGATACAGTTTTTAATAAAATATTAGTGACTTATTGGCGATGGTTCGTAGATAGTAGTTACGAACATAGCTCACCAGGGGGCGCCATAAATACATTTAGAATGCAAACGAATGTTCCCAATTTAAGCTTTTGGAATAAAAACGACTGAATCGATTTGGATACATTAATAGATAGTTGTTACGGAAATCACTCACCAGGGGGCGCCACAAAAAACGTTTCTTTATCATTTGGTGGCGAAATTTTCTAATGTGTCTTATAATGTTTCTAGTAAACTCCTAGTGTTTGAGATTGTTTGATATGTTCTAACGAGGCTCACACATTATATTTGGTGACGAGGACATTATATCTGATGATGCAACTTGGGATTGAGTGTTACTCAACAATCGTAACTATTAAAATACTTGGAGCTTGGGACCCATTAGGTTTCGTTTAACTATTCATTATAACACATTTGATCTGATGACGAGGGTCAATGATGCCTTCCGACGCTGCATAGAGGAGATAGTAGGTAGTTTGAAATTAATTTTTATTTTGTAATAATATAATACGTATAATAATTGAAAAAGTATAAAACAAGTGGAAAATTAAAAAAATTTTAAACACCCACGACTTTTATGGACTTGAAATTGAAAAAGGATTAAATAATATTTTTAAAACTCCCCGACTAAATGAAAGTAAGAACTAAGAACTTATCAGTATAATTACAAATCCAAGAAAATCCGTCGGAGCTGCCATTGAAATTTCTGTTTCCAATATCAATTAATGCAGTTAGTACCTATAGGTAAGCTTACCGGTAGATTATTATAAGTATCAAGAAATTGAATTAGTTACCAAATGAATAAAGTAAACACACACACTGGTAAACAGCAACATCTTGCACCATCAACACCGGCACAGGCAGAACATAGCAGCTCCGGCGGATTTTCTTGGATTTGTAATTATACTGATAAGTTCTTAGTTCTTACTTTCATTTAGTCGGGGAGTTTTAAAAATATTATTTAATCCTTTTTCAATTTCAAGTCCATAAGAGTCGTGGGTGTTTAAAATTTTTTTAATTTTCCACTTGTATTAATTGTCATAATGTAAATTGGGTATTGGTCTCCAATTTTTTTATTACTTTATTATAAAAAAGTATAAAAATAATGACGTACACTGAAAAACCTAATTAAATCGTGATCGAATAACTTATAATTTTTTTAGTTATTTGATAATAACAAAAAAAATTAAGCATTTTAATATTTCTGATTAGACAGAGATAGCAACATTAAATTATGACGTCACACCTAATGCTATAATAGTAGCTTCGTGGGGCTTCATACAAATTTTCGTTTTACGAGAAAGGGAAAAAGGACACTTTCACTCCAAAATGAAAATGCCTGTATCTTTGTAAATCTTCATTGGATTCTAATATTTCAGTGTACGTCATTAGTTTTTATCCTAGTTTATATACCTCGTATAAAGTAGGTAATCACTTTTATCAAATTCAAAAGTACCTAGTGTAAGTAATACCTCATTACTTGTAATGAGGTATTACTTACACTAGGTACTTGGATGTAAGTCATTGCTTTAAAATTTAAATGAATGCAAGCCAAACAGTTGAAATAAATAAGTACAAATCTGACAATCCGCAATTCGCAACAAATGATCGGTTAGTCACGCAAAGACATTTGATTCTCGCTGCCTGCTTCGGTGCGCGGCGCACCCTCGCCGAGGCGGAAGCGGAGTCATCGGGAGCGAGTGTCCTTGGCGGCACGACGTCAGTGAAACTTAATATTCAGTACACCATAACCCAGTTATCGTAATATGAGCGCTTATAAAAAGTTGCAAGTACGGCATCCCTCGGTAACGAGGAACGAAGCGGAGGGCGAGTGTACCCGGCGCGTAGTACCACTTGCCCGCCCGGCGCCACCGCACGTAAGCTTCCTCGAATCAACTTTACGGCCTTGCTACGCACGCTACGCCTGTAAGCGCCTTGACGATTTCGAATCACTCTTGTTTTGCTTTCCAACGTTAATTATCGTATATTTCTAAGTGCTTTATATAATCGGCTGTTTTAAATAAATCGGATGTTTTATTGATCATTTTTTTGTACTTGCCTAATACCTATTAGTTTGGGTTGCATGTATCTATTTTCTCAGCTATAAAGACGCAGGCATAAACCAATTGTTTAACTTGTTACAGAAACTAATAATGATTTCGATTTAAAGAAGAATGTCCAAGTGCATTGAATAGTGGAGCATCGATGGTTGTCGTACAATGAGTCTTTTTGTTGACTTGCGGCAAATTAAAACTTCAGTTTCAAATTTATCAGAGATGGTCGACAAGATATCATCATCAGCAAACAGAGCCAAACTTACCAAAGAACGCAAAAAAAGCGTAGACTCCGCTATGTTCGGCGGCTCAATATACAAGCCAACTACGTTAGGATTTGGAGTGAGGTTCTCACAAAGCCAAGAAGATATATTCAACGAAATGCCTTCATCTAGACTACGTAGTCATATGTCTCTTCCGAATTTGGACAAAAGTGAAAACAAAACAGCTTCACCGAGACCGAAGATAGTGGAAATCGACGACGAATATAATGCCAATGGAAATAAAAATTCCGTCCAAATATCTACCGACAACATTAACGATTGGATAATCGCATCTCTGAACAAACGGCCGCATTTCGATGACAGTGGAAATACGCACCCTATAGATTTCTTGGAAAGCGTCAAATATTACATTTCCGAATTGAACATGGGCAACGAAAAGAGACTCAATTTTATCATATCGTGTCTCGAAGGAATCCCGCTGCTGTGGGCGCGTTGCTTCAGAAACGAGTTTCAAGACGTCGAAAACTTTTACGAAGCCTTCGAACAAGAGTTTTGGGGTCCCGAACGACAAAAGTCCGTTTTGTACGACATGAAATTAGGGAAATACGACGAAAAGAAATCGCGAATGAGCATGTCGGAATATTTTCTTTACAAAGTGTCGAACTACAAACACTTGATCCCGCCGCCGTCTGATTTGGAGATTGTTTACTCTCTAGCTGCACATTTCCCGTCCGCTGTAGAGCTGGAATTACGCCTGACACCGAAACCTACATTGCGGGAGGCATACAGTTTGCTCCGTCGGAGAGAAGGCGAGGCGAATGACTTTTTGCCTAATTACTTGTACGAAATGTGCGAAGCGTTCCATCGAGGCTCTCGACCACACTCCGCGCGGCGCCCCGACGACCAGCCTGCCGGCAGCGCGGACGACAGCGATAAACTATCTAAATAATACTAGCGGATACGTAGCGGCTTAATTCACTTTCACCTAAGTGCTATTAAAATTGATAGAAAAATGTATACGCCAATGTATGATACAAAAACGTTTTTTTTTGTTTTTTTAGTCGTATTTATACAATTCACATGACCACTTAATAAAGAATGTTCTTCAGTAACATAGTAAACTTTATAAGTAGGTAAGTAATTAAACTTATTAGTAAAAGTGTATAGAAATTGTCACGTTATTAAATAAATAAATATTAGCTAGCTACTTAAATTTTTTTATCATTACGATGATTGTAAGATAAAATAGAGACTGTTCCGAAAGATACTCGTACATATTTCTTGCGTTTACCTAAGCCTTTTTAATTTTCTTTCGCATTTGATAAGTATTAGAATTTTCATTTTCAATACGTTTAAATCCATAGAGGTATCCATCCATATAGGATGTTATGTTAGTAGTACCACTGATTAATATGATTGTTAGGTACCTACTAGGTAATATTTACATAGCTATCCAGCAGGCATCTACCTACTAGCGTAAATCATGTCATCAAAAGTCATGGGACGGTACGGTCTATTCTCGCCACGTATTTCCATTCTGTACGTATGGCTGCGTATTGGCTTTGTATATAATGGAAATACGCGTCCTCGCCGCTCCTGAAGTTGATGTTGATGAGCCCTTGGTTAGGTCGTAGGTTTTAATGGTTGTTAATGATTGAATACCTAGAGTTCGTTTGTTGGTGTCGGCAGAGCGCTTCATGAGAGCGAGGGCAACTGGACTGAGGCGGAGTGCTTGTCGGCGCGGCGCGGCGGCGCGCTGTGGGGCGGGCAGGCGCGCGTGTGCCGCCGCCAGCCCGCCGCCATGCCGCACGTGGCGGCCGCCGCGCGCCTCGCCCGCGCCGCCTGCCAAGCTGCGTACGGCGGCGAGCGCTGGAACTGCTCCTCCATCGAGCTCGCCCCCAGGTTCACGCCTGATCTCCTCACAGGTAAACAATACTCAATATTACAACTGGCAGAACTCTCAACGCGTTGGTTTGAGTACATTGCCAAACTTGGAAAATCTTAGACGAGGGAAGTCCGTAACCCGTGAGCTCATCTTAATAATTATAATGTTTGTTCGTTAATACTTTGATCCCGCAGCCGTCATACCATCATAGACGCTAAGGGTTCCATTTTTGCTTTTAAATTGTCAAAAATCTGAAGTCTGGGTCAGTGAGACAGATTTTCGAATTAAATCCGACACTGTACCAGTGTACCTACAAGAAGGCATACGAAGCAAATAAGCGGGACAAATGACTCGAAGTTAGGCTCCCATAGGGTCCATTACATACATAAATTCTGGCATGAAATACGGAATCATTAAATTAAACAAGAAATTACAAGAACTACTTACCGAGAACAGGTGGACTGATGATGACGAGAGTCCGAAAGGAACTGCTGGATCCTAAATAGAGGGAAATCGTTGTGGTTGGACATCCTTTCGAAACGGTCATTTATAATTAAAACTTTGGCAATAGTAGATATCATGATAAACTTGCATATTTCCCTGCATTGTCATCGTCTACGTCACAATCTTATTTGCGTGTAGCAATGTTCACAAATATTTGTAGAGCTATCTTGAATGCCGCAGGTACCGGTAACGCAAACTATCATATTGACAATGGACATGCCAACTTTATGTCGACAGTTACTTTAATAAGTATCTACCTAACTACCAATCCATTTACTTTTCCTTTCTTCAGTTTTGTTTGTTTTCCGTTCACAGTGAAAGAAAGCTGAACTTAGACAATTCCTGTTTTTGCTAAAGAAAAAGAACTATCGTGTTTGTCCGATGTTCATTCACTTAGGTCTTATAGTCTATCAATTCCATTTCATTAGTTTCTTTTGAAAAGTGGTCATTGTGGTGAACGGACTGAATCCGTTCCGTCTAGGACCGAGAACTAAGAGTTAAAAGAACCTCCGACAATAGTGAGAGATAAGGGAGGGCAAGTTTGCCGAGTCTTTTAAATCAGTCGGCATTGTGTGGACTCGACCAGCGTGACGGCGGCGCCCTTTCTTTTCACCCGCCGCGCGTCGCCTGGCAGCTCGTTCCGCACTTGGGACTCGCTACAATTTATATGCAACGTCCACATTTATTTATCGCTTTTCGGGCAGTTAATTTTTAAATTACACTATTGTTTCCTATTTATTCAAATTAAGTATTCATTTGAATCAGGTTGTTCCTTTGTTGCGTCCGTTTTTAGGTAGGTACCCGTACCTCTAGTTTAATGAAACCACAGAGCGAATAAAATTTGTTTTTAAAAACTGTCGCTCTGATTACAAAAAATAGCAGAGGAAACGAAGCTTTTGTGAAAGTTCAAACTGCTCCCTCATAAAATGTTTGCTCGTCAGAGTTCCGAAAGAAAGCGCAAAGTAAACTCATAGTTTTGGAAACAAAAAAGGAACACTGTAAACGAAAGCCATCACGTGATCATTACCTAATATTATCTTGGCACGAACCTCGTCTGCTGTCTCCGACGTCGAACGATAATAACATGTCGTGAATATCACCGACTGCGTAGGTACACTTCCCAACGGCTTGCTCGTGTACGCTTTGGTAAAAGCACGCGAAAAGCATTCGCTATTTACGAAAGCCTTATTTGTACAACGTTAAGGGCACAAATTGTTCGTGCATCGTTTCATCGACTTGACAAATGTTGGCCATAAATAATTGCGTTAGTATCGCTTCCGTGTCTTGCTATTGATCTTTTTTAAAAATTATAGTTGTATCATTGCGTGGCAACAGAGAATGATAAACACGCAAACCAGAAGCACTGGAAATGATATCAACATTAAGTCACAAAAATGTGCAAATTACTCTGTATCTGGGTTGCTTACCAGTTCTTAAAAAATTACTTTTTAAAAATAGATATGGGACGCGTTAAGTTTTCATTCGGCGAAGGTAAATAGCGAGTGATAGGTAACATACACATTTGTCTGCTGCAGCAAAATGCGACTACGACTTTGTTGTTGGCAGCTACTGCGTTCGCCGGATGTTTTCCGTAGTTCGTATAGGTACTTGTTAACGAGTGTGTATGTTTGTTATTAATCCATCACACCGCAACTAGGTTGGTACTAACAATTTTTCAGGAATTTGAAAATAAATATTTAATTTTAATTTCCATTCTTAATTTCATTTTTGGAAAGAATAGGCTATTTTTTATCCCGGAGAAATCTATGGTTCCCGAGGGAAAAACCAAGTATTCTATCAGTGGATCCGCGGGCAATGACTAAATAAAGCTGAAACATAAGAACACGTCAGACGCAACGGAAATTAAGTTTAACTAGTTTTTATACTTAATCATAGTATACCAATATGTCAGTGCTAAATGGTGTACTTTATTATCAAGTTTGCGACTTACTCTACGAGTTACTCTGCGGACGAGCTTGAACTCAATTTAATAACCCAAGTAGAGGTTCTTGTCAGCATTGATATACTCGTAAGCCTATAGTAGACTCAGCCATACCTAATTCGTAGGTCCCAGGTACCTCTTACTTTTAGGAGTAGTGTTTGTGATTTTTAGGGGTTGCTTACTATTTCCAAGCTAATACGATGACATCTTCAGCTGCATCATCACTTACCATTAGTTGAGATTGCAGCCAGGTACACTGACTTGCCATACACTATAAGTAGTTGTTGACAGCAAAAATTGGTTTATTAGGGTAGGGGGTTATCTTATCGTGTTAGCTCAATGGTTACACTTTAGTCTTGCGACTCAAAAAGCAGTAGAACAGAGCCTAAGTTTTGTTTGTTTTGGTCTCGCTAGCGAGTAGCAACCGAGAGCGTCTGCCCACTTTAGGAAATTAATTGATACAGAACGCTGTCGCTTACAAGCAAACAAAACATTTTAGGAATCTTTCGAGCACCCACTCTCGCCCGACTTGATACATTTTAATTAAAACTTTTGCGAAGCGAATGTCTGCGGTCTTTGCGAACTTTCTATATTTTGCCTCTTACCTTAGGAGCCACTCTTAAGAATCCACTGACCTAAGTTTTCTCCATACATTCAAAATAATAAATCATTTGTAATTCGTGCATATTTCGATCATGTTGTGATGTTATTCGGATTCAAATAGTAATAATCAAAGTCAAAGTCTTTATTTCACATAGGCCTAACATACAGGCACTTGCGAACGTCGGCATGACATTTCTTGCATAATAATGGTGATAACTACAAGTCGACTTAAAACTAAGTTTACGAGGGTTCCAAACGCGCCCTGCCGCTGAGAAGAAGCCCACAACAAACTCAGCCGGGTATTTTTTTTATGTTATCACCATTTAACAAAATTAGTATAAATACTAAAAATAGGCTAGCAACGACAACAGAGCAATCTACCACTTATCAGTCAATTCCAAGGGTTTGTGTCGCTAATATAGTCCTTAATATTGTAATATGCCTTTTGAATGAGTTTAGGCTTGACAAACCCTTTGAATTTATTAAGTGACATTTCAGATACATGATGTGGTAACTTATTATAAAATCTTATACAGTTGCATGCAAATGATTTGCTAATTTTAGATAATCTTGTGCTGTTTAACACGAGCTTATGCTTGTTCCTGAGATTAATGGTATTCAGGTCACATTTCTTAGTAAACTTATTAATATTCTTATGTACATAAATTATATTTTCATAAATATATTGACCATGTATCGTCATAATATTAAATTCTTTAAATCTATGCTCCTGGTCATATTTGGTTCGGAAATACTTCTTCTAATAATCAATTTTAATCAAAATTTTTATAACTTTGGTCGAGTTCCGTAATACCAAAAATTATGAATGGAATTTGTAACTTTCTTTATTAACTGGTATTTTTCTTTAGCTGGACAATAAAAACTGTGCTCCTGAACTAATGTGACGTGAGATAGTGTTGTTTTTATTACAAAATAAATAAGCAGAAAACATGTCCTCTTTGGCATAAAAATAAGCAGAACTAAATTCGTTTACAATTTTGTTTAACAAAGTATTTCGGAACCAGATATGGCCAGGAGCATAGATTATTACTATATGAACCCGAATAACACCACAACATGAATGAAATTTGCACGAATTACAAATGATTTTGGCATAACGTTTGTATGGGAGACATCGTGAAATGAAATGAAATAAAATGAAATATCTTTATTTCACATAGGCCTAATATAAAGGCGCTTGTAAATGGTCCTTATGATATTTGTCACATTTGTATGGCGATAACTCCAAGTCGACTTAAAACTAAGTTTACGAGGGTTCCAACGCGCCCTGCGTGGGTTACTGGACTCTTAATTACGCGTTTCTATAGTGAAAACAAGAAGAATTAATCAAAGATAAAAATTACCCTTATACTCGTAGTATAAGGTTTATACCTACCAACCTTAACATGTATCAAGAAACAACCGAGAAGAGATCACTCGCATGTATCTCCGACGACGTCTGGATTTGTATTTATCTCAGTTCCGTCAAATTAAAAAGGATCGATGGTCATTTCACAATGCTCTCCGAGGGCCGCGGGTCTGGGAGCCTGACAAAAGATTTAATTCCACGCATGAATCAAGCGTGCTGGAGCCTGGGGCCTGGGCGGGGCGCTGGGGCCAGGGGCTCAGATAACGTCGATGTGCACTGACGCGTTATCTGGCGATGTGTACCGATAAGCGACTCCGCCGCCTTTGTCTCCTGACATGGCCGTTGGACGTGCGGGCGCTATCAAGATTCTATTACAAAATTGCTTTTAATTAACCGTAAGTACTTGCCTACTTCACTATGAAACCAGGTCGTAAGCTTATTAAGCTATCAACCTCAGTAAGTATAAGTATCTATCTTTAATATTGAAGAGTATGTGAGTAGAAATTATAGTGTAAGTTACACTATAATTTCTACTTTGGTTTTAGGCACAGAATACCAAAATATATCATAAGATATATCATAGATATATTTTGGTATTCCTAAAATAATTTAGGATCAATTCTCAACGGAAAGATTGAACGGTTTACTTAAGTAGTCGTTTTGTAGAGAAAAATATTATAATCGTAGCTGCGTAGCGCTCTACGGCTACGCTGTAGCTTAGCGCGTAGCGCTTTGTTTACCTATCTATTTTATCGGAAACTATAATGGATTTTTTTTTATTTGTGTTGTGTTGTGTATTAATAATTTATAAAAAAGCCGAGAAATAAATTTTTGAGTCAGTAATAGTTATAGTTTCCGGTAAAATTAAGAAAAAATGCGATTTTTGAGCAACTTAGGGAAAACTTACTATCGTGATTTTCTTCCAATCGTGTTTCTGCCTCTATATCGTATTTAAATTAAAGACCCAAAATACATGACGTTTGTAAGTGTCTATAGTCCTACAAGTACTGCCTACAAGTCACTAAAAACCGCTTAAAAGCCGCGGTAACTATCAGTTATCGCACGAGTAATTTTATTCTTTCGTTTTTATCATAAGATCGGTTAATGATTGACTTTTTTACCATCGGGGTATTAGATATAATTTTATTTATGCCCATGCCCTGCGTACGAAAAAAATTTATAAGTTTTATAAAATATACTTAATTAGTGAAATGTTTAAAGCCTCTATTGTAGATGATTGATATTATACAGTCAGCCACAGTCTAGCCGAAAACTGTTTAACTTTTTTCATGTTTGAAATTTTGAATTTGTGACTTTTATACGAGGCATTAATTCGTTTTTATAAGTGAGCAAAACTTGACGGTGACCCAGTTAAGATTAATGACTTATGAGTAACAGATTGCGCGATTGCTCTAACCTAAATAAATACACCTTACCATATTTAAATACACCTTAGCTTGTAACGGCTAACTAACTGTACCTACTCAGTCTTAAGACTAATTTTCAGATGAATGAACGCGTTTACCTAAGTAGGTATAGGTAAGCTTGTGAATAATGCATCGCTGGCTCGACGTAGGATAAGAAAAAAGTATACACATGTACCTACGATATTAGTTTTTACATAAGTTTCATAAAAAAAAGTCGTTTGAAAATTTTATAATTTACAGTTTTCCTAGTTGCGGCTGAGAACTCACACGGAACAACTGATCAAAATCTTGTTTTAGAGAGTTCTATATTTTAAACGCGCTTTACTTACCCCTCATAAATCATAATATAACTAGTACTTACTTAACTTCTACTTAGATAGTAGAGCTCGTCGCCTCGTCCGTTTATCATATATCACTCATGCAGTCAAAGGGCACGGAGTACGATGCTGGAGTGGCTTAAAGTATAAATAATAGGGGCATAAAATATGTATCGTTGTTTTAATTTTTAAACTAATTTTGTTTATTTATTAATTAGACTCGTTTGTTACGGCAGGCACGCGCGAGCAGGCGTACGTGTACGCGATGTCGGCGGCGGCGCTGGCGTGGTCGGTGGCGCGCGCGTGCGCGTCGGGCGCGCTGGCCGCGTGCTCGTGCGCCGCGCCGCCGCGCGCACCTCCGCGCCCGCCGCGCCAGGCCGCGCCGCCCGAGCCGCACGCGCGCTTCAAGTGGGGAGGCTGCGGGGACAACTTCCAGTGGGCCGAGAGGTGCGTGTTTCACCTCCCTACCCTCTTACTGAACCACTTCCACCGTCTCTTCCAATGGTCTTCTGATGTCTAAATACTTAATGTGAATTTACCCTTCCAGACAATCTCGAGAAATCGTCTTTTACTTCTAAGACCTGGTTTCTTCAACTAACTTTTACTGAAAAGTAAAAGTTAAATATGGTGGTGGTACTGACCCTTATCACGAAAGACATAAGGATCAGACCGCCATATTTAACTATTACTTTTCAGTAAAAGTCAGTTGAAGAAACCGGGTGTTAGTCAGTAACTAGGTCACAGGCACAGCACACATAGCACAGCTAGGTCTCCTTTAGTAAAAACTTATTTTTAGTCAGCGCGCCAAGTATTTTTATTTCCGAAAGCGAAGAAGAATCCCATATCATAATCTCATATTATAATCTGAATAAGAAAAATTCTAACACCCAAGTAATAATAGGAGGTACGAGGACTTTTATTGTTACCATCGGTACAAAGTAGGTAATAACTCCACTTCATACCTACTTTTGTTTCATGCCTTAAGATTCGCGAAACAATTCTTGGACGCACACGAGATAGACGTACGAGACGGCAGGATAGAAGATGACATCATCGACGTGGAGCCACCAACCACGGAGCGGAGCACGACCCTCGAGCCGACCACCGCGCCGCCCGTCGTCATACTGGTCGACGACCAGCCCGCGCCCGCCAACACCAGCGCGCCTCCCAGGAAGAAAGGCCGCCGTGGACGGAAACGCTTGCCACGGTCGCCGAGGCGGGGCCGGCCCACGAGGAAAAGATTCAGATCTAGGTGAGAATCAGGTCAAATGTCTCACTCATTATGACTGGGCTGCATGTATGATAAGTATAGGTACAAGTATCATCAGTCATCACATTGCTTTCCTTAGATACGACTATGACGACGAGAAAGAACTGGAACATCGTAACATCGAGTACCGCATGGCGGCGGACGACCCGCGTTTTGATCCTCAGATCGACCTGCACACGCGGCTCCAGCACCTGCGGCCGCTCATCGCCGCCGCCAACCTCATCAACAGCCGCTTCGGGAGAAAGGTTAAACTTGTATTAATATAATAAACTTGTATTAACATAGTTGGAACATGGTAGGTACTAGGTACGACTGGTACGAGGCGATTTGACCGTATCATGAAGACCAAACATTTTTTTTAAACAATATAACTGTCATACCATATTATAGGGATGGTCTAATCCCTAATAGACGCCCACACACTGTCAGTTCTATTTGATCCGTTTATCGTTCCATCGGTAGCGTCATACCGATGGAACGATAAACGTCCCATAAAACGTGCGTCCGATAAAACGGACACCGAAGTAATCCATGGCTACCTTTCGTGTACAATAACTCTTATAGTGAACGGAATTAGCATCCTTGCATGTTTGGGCAGGTGATATCACAAGGCATGCGCACCAAGTGCACGTGCCACGGCGTGTCGGGCTCGTGCTCCGTGCGCACGTGCTGGCGCGCGCTCACGCCGCTGGCGCGCGCGGCGGAGGCGCTGGCGCACGAGGCCACGCGCGCGGCCCCGCTCGCGCCGCGCACTCCGCCGCGCCGCCGCCGCCGCACCAGGAGCCGGCTGCGCTACGTCACGCCGAGCCCCGACTACTGCGAGCCCGAACCCGCCGCCGGCTCCGTGGGAACTCACGGCAGGTATGGCAGCCGGCACTGATAGCGCTCTACATCAAAACTAGTGGAGCGACACTTTCCATCCTTTTAATGTTTTCCAATAATTCGAGACTTCGACTAACTCTTTTATCTTCTTCGATCTCGATCGATTAAAGCAAAATACCATCTATCTAGCAGATATCGTTCTGCCCTCATCGATGGGTAATTCAACGTATCATCTTATTCGACGGTATATTTTATAGTACGAATGTAGTTTTACCAATTTAGAAATCAAACTCTAGGTAGTGGGATGAAACAGTTTAAAAACAAACATGATAACAATGATGTTAATTACAAAAACCGGCCAAGTGCGAGTCGGACTCGCGCACCGAGGGTTCCATACCATAAAACAAGTTAAACATATTTTAAAGAATCACTTTGGTTCATGAATTTACGAGTATAATTTACATGTAGGTACTTTTGTTGGCAAACCGCAAACATAACTTTGTTTTTGCCGGTTTATTGTTATTATCAAAAAAAGTATAATAGTTAGAGAGTTGCTTTTATTTTTCCTCTAAAATATACGTTTACTTCTATTAATCATAATAGGGTATTTGACTCCAATTTTTTTATTACTTTATTATAAAGTAGAATTAAAAATAATGACGTGCACTGAAAGAACTAATTAAATCGATCAAATAACAAAAAAGTTATAAGCATTTAAAGATTTGTGATTAGACAGAGATAGCAACAGAGACATTGTGACGTCACACCGTACCAATGCCATAGTAGCTTCGTGCGGCTTCATACAAATTTTCGTTTTGCGAGAAAGGGATAGAAGATCCCCCCACTCCAAAGTTTAAACGCCTGTAACTTTGTAAATCTTCGTTGGATTTTAATATTTCTTTCACTGCACGTTATTATTTTTATCCTAGTTTATAATAAAGTAATATTTTTTATCAAATTCAAAAGTAGTGTAAGACCCCATTATTTCAGATTTTTCGATTGGTAAACTTCGGAGATAAGGGGGGGGGGGGGGCCGGAACTATCAGGCATAAAAATAAATAAAAATCGGTTTTAGAATACACAAGTAACGCCCTTCTAAATTTAGATTTTTACTATTCTAAATTTCAAGTCGATAGCTTCGATAGTTACTGAAATAATCGAGTGTGACAGACGGACGGACGGACGGACGGACGGAGAAAGTCTCACCCATAATGGTTCCATTTTTACCAAATTGGTATGGAACCCTAAAAACGTTGACAATTTGTTTATTAGGAAATGCAACGCGACACTGGCCAACGCGGCGGGCGGCTGTGGGCGGCTGTGCTGCGGGCGCGGGCGGCGCGCCGTGCGCTCGAGCCGTCTGGAGCGCTGCCGCTGCCGCTACCACTGGTGCTGCCGCGTCGACTGTCAGCTCTGCCGCGTCACCTCCGAGGAGCACTACTGCAACTGAGCTGCGGCTGTGCTACGGGCGCGGGCGGCGCGCCGTGCGCTCGAGCCGCCTGGAGCGCTGCCGCTGCCGCTACCACTGGTGCTGCCACGTCGACTGTCAGCTCTGCCGCGTCACCTCCGAGGAGCACTACTGCAACTGAGCTGCGGCTGTGCTACGGGCGCGGGCGGCGCGCCGTGCGCTCGAGCCGCCTGGAGCGCTGCCGCTGCCGCTACCACTGGTGCTGCCGCGTCGACTGTCAGCTCTGCCGCGTCACCTCCGAGGAGCACTACTGCAACTGAGCTGCGGCTGTGCTACGGGCGCGGGCGGCGCGCCGTGCGCTCGAGCCGCCTGGAGCGCTGCCGCTGCCGCTACCACTGGTGCTGCCGCGTCGACTGTCAGCTCTGCCGCGTCACCTCCGAGGAGCACTACTGCAACTGAGCTGCGGCTGTGCTACGGGCGCGGGCGGCGCGCCGTGCGCTCGAGCCGCCTGGAGCGCTGCCGCTGCCGCTACCACTGGTGCTGCCGCGTCGACTGTCAGCTCTGCCGCGTCACCTCCGAGGAGCACTACTGCAACTGAGCTGCGGCTGTGCTACGGGCGCGGGCGGCGCGCCGTGCGCTCGAGCCGCCTGGAGCGCTGCCGCTGCCGCTACCACTGGTGCTGCCGCGTCGACTGTCAGCTCTGCCGCGTCACCTCCGAGGAGCACTACTGCAACTGAGCTGCGGCTGTGCTACGGGCGCGGGCGGCGCGCCGTGCGCTCGAGCCGCCTGGAGCGCTGCCGCTGCCGCTACCACTGGTGCTGCCGCGTCGACTGTCAGCTCTGCCGCGTCACCTCCGAGGAGCACTACTGCAACTGAGCTGCGGCTGTGCTACGGGCGCGGGCGGCGCGCCGTGCGCTCGAGCCGCCTGGAGCGCTGCTGCTGCCGCTACCACTGGTGCTGCCGCGTCGACTGTCAGCTCTGCCGCGTCACCTCCGAGGAGCACTACTGCAACTGAGCTGCGGCTGTGCTGCGGGCGCGGGCGGCGCGCCGTGCGCTCGAGCCGCCTGGAGCGCTGCCATCGGCGTCTTCAAACATACTCAACAAATATTTCAATCATATTTTTAGGCGAAATTTTCAGGTCATAAGTCAGGTCGATAAAGTCGTAACAGAGGCAAAGATGCCGCGATATCAATTCCACCACAGAAAGCTACTTACCAAATTATATTAGCTAGTAAAAAGACTTGCTTATAATCATTTTGTTTTTGACTGTACAACGATTTACGTAAATATAATTTTATTTTTAGGGTTCCGTAGGTACCTCAAGAGAAAAAAAAAAAGAAAAGATCATTTTGTTCTCCATCTGTCTGTCTGTCACGACTCTTTATTTCAGTAACTATTAAAGATTATATCGACATGAAAGGAATCGTTGGAGGTAATAATGGTCCGACGTCATTGTAATCGTAAAAAATTTAAAATCGCTTTAATTTTTATTTAAAAACCGGGTCGTCGAAATTTCAAAAATGAGATAACAGTATTGATATCGAATGAAAGGACGTTACTTGTAATTTGTGTATTCTAAAACCTATTTTTATTTATTTTTATGCCCGATAGTTTAGATATTCTGGGCAAAATGTCGAAAATATACTGTCCCTCTCCCCCCTCTCCGCAGTTTGCCAATCGAAAAATCTATTTTCTATTTCACGCGCAAAATTATCTGTATCTATTACATATTATCACAGATTTTACATAATATTATGTGTATCTATTACATTTTTTTTTATATCAAATTATGCTCAAAAACAAAGTCTGTTCAGTAAGTGATTCAGGTTTTACTTTTTCTAATATATTATGGAACCCTCGGTGTGCGAGTTCGAAACACACTTGGCTGGTTTTATTGAAACATAATACAAGTATTCTAATTTCACATTTTTTTAATAATTAGATTATGTCCAAACGTCCAAAGACTATTATTTTTTGTGTGTACAATTTACAGACTAGTCATGTTATATTGTAAGCAAATTGATGTAAAAATTTGTCTAAGTAGGTACTTTATTTATTCACTAGCTTCGTAGAAAGTAATGAATGATATTGTAAGTTTTTATTGGATTAGGTTTAGTTTTCGGTTTTAATAAAATAATTCGTGTACAAGTTAAAACCAAATTGTCAACACTATCACACTTATGATAACTAATGAGGTGTACTTATAGTGATTCTATTCATAAATATAACTTTCAAGTAAAAATTTCTCAAATAAATTTAAAGTGAAATCTTATGCATATATGAAACTTGTGTTTCATTCACGAATAGGTATTTTAAAACATTCTGTTACAAAAATCTTATCTTTAACCTTATTCTGGAAAGACTTCACAATAATATTTAATTGTTTAGATATTTTAAAATTGTAGTAGTTTTTATTATCGTGACAATAAATGTACGTAGAGTAAATAGAATGCTCTATGCACCTAATAAATAGACTAGACTAGTCTGTGTTTAGATATTTTATTAATACTATGTATATAAGGTTTTAAATTATTAAATAATGTATAATAGGCTAGTA
This sequence comes from Coenonympha glycerion, assembly GCA_963855885.1. Lineage (NCBI taxonomy): Eukaryota > Metazoa > Arthropoda > Insecta > Lepidoptera > Nymphalidae > Coenonympha > Coenonympha glycerion. The sequence goes on along the minus strand of OY979630.1, from coordinate 11,552,016 downwards.
TAGTGCTACGAATTCTAACAATTATAAATTGGTTTATCTCTGAATATCGCCGTGCGTAGGAATTAACGCACTACATTTTAAATAACAGTTCACAGTAGAAAGTTATATTTTAGTTCGTAATAATAGGTAAGACTCTCTAATGTTGTAAATAAATCTGTACTTAAAAACTCATTGTGATGTTTTGATTTTTATGGCTTCCTTTCTTTTGATGTAGACCCTGAAGTATGAATACTTAAAGTAATGGAGCACCTCTACACCAACTTTACTTCCAAAAGCGGACAGTTCGCCTTGTTGACGACCCGTTATGGTAACAAACTGGAACCATTTGAACACCGTAGAGACTAGTAAATTGCGTTAGCTCTGCCTCTATGTAATATCGGTTGTAGATACAATGAGGGTCCGTTTGAGGTGATTCCACTTTCTCTGCCCGCGCATAAACTTCGCCGTCGAAATATTCTATCGACTTTCCGTTATGTCAAATCCTTATATCCGCGCACATGGATGAAATGAGGTACCAGTAGCAGTGTTCTCTCAAAACTTAGAGTTATTCCATCAGGGGCGGATAAGCATACTCCGCTGGAAAAGCATTTGCAATTCCTCTGGTACTGCACATATACATGAGCAGCAGTGATCGCTTAATATCAGTTGTACGTTTGCTTGTATAAATCGGGTAATATTTCTGAAGTTTTGCATTGCAAGTATTATATTTGAATCTGCTACATCACTAACGAGGTATACAATTAACGATAACACGACACAGATAAGAGAATAAGTTTATATTTTCTTTTTTAAGAACGCTAACAAGGTGTAAGGCGGTATATGAAATGAAAGTTCATAAATAATTTATCATTCGGATTTATTCTTTTGTTGCAGTTAATGTAGCTTGTCCAGCTGAATTGTATACTATTACGACTAAAAACAAACGATATGCATTACATTGTTTTAATTTAGTGAGGGATATTCACTGACATAAATACCTCCAAACTTTGGGCGTCTTGAGATCCTTTACAAATAAAATATTTTAAGGCAAAAGACATTTAGGAGAAAATTAAGTGGTCTATTAATTATGTGTAATGAAATTAAATCAACACAGTTAAGCTTAAATCTACAAATTGATCATATTGTACACAATGAAAATTAAGCATAAAAGGAATTTTACAAAAATAAATTGTTTTGTCTCAGTCTAATTTACATTTTTTTCTATTTGTACAGCATAAGAATACTGAAACGTCCATTTAATTGTTACATTTGCTATCACAATATGACGTTTTTCGTATGCGCGAAATTTGAGCACACTTGAATAATGTTTGAAACGATTTTCAGTATTTTGGTCTAAAAGTATGCCTTTAAACTGGATTATCAAAATTACCAAAGTGTGCGTTGGCGTCATACTATGACGTAAAGTGGACTGTGGACATCATGGCTGCAGAGTCGCTATAGGCTGGCTTGAAAGGGCTTACAAGTTACAACTGCGTGCAACTCCTGCGCATCTTAGCGCTATTAAATCTAAGCAAAAATCATGTTGTGATTTGGTCCATGACACTGGGAGAAATATTAAATTTTATGAATGTTTCTTAATTTCTTACGTACATATAAAAATGTATATCATAAGAGGTGATATTTACATAAAATCTGAAGTGCCTAGGTGTAGGACGAGTGTTGTTCCGTACAATTATTCGCAAGGTTTCGAATTATATTATTTTAATTAACTTTATTTTGACTTCATTAAATCAACACAACGTACAACCCTTTTTTGCCGACACTTTGCCGATGACTTCCTCCCACTTCATATGACCGTGACCTGCGCTAGTCTGATAAGTACTTCTGACCAGACGAGCGCGGGTTGCGGTCGTCTGAAGTGGGAGGAGAAGTCATCGGCAAAGCTTCTGCGAAAGGGTTATAGGAATGCACTTGATATATTATTATCATTAATCACATATCTTTCATTAGAGAGAACCTGTTTTAAAAACTTATACATAAAAGCACATATTATTTATCGCTTCACTCGCACTATCCTCATTTATAGTAACAAAATTGGAATAACAAAAACTATTTATTACATCGAATAACAAAATTGCATCATAACTCTGTGTGTTTGTGGTCTTTACCTGAAAAAGATGTTAAAGTAATTAGAAACTGATTAAAAAAAAATGAAATATAAAATGAATGCAATTGTTGTGTTGAAATAGACTTAAATCACGTACTGTTAAATACAATATTTTACCAACAAACATGAAAATAAATATTACAAAAGCGTAGAAACACAAAATCAATTTATTGGGAAAAATTGAATAATGGGTTTTGGTGACTATTCACAAATTGTACAGAACATAACGAATAAATTGTAAATAATAATGAGTCTATTTACCTGGTGCACTTTCTGTCGCAGGAACGTCTTCGTGATCCGTGCCTTCAATTTCCTAGACAAAATAAATAAATACTATTTAAAAACAAAAAAAGTTATTTCGTTCTCGTTGTACATTTTTAAGGTGGGTCTACGCTAAGCGAATCGAGCACGAACCAAGCACGGGCCGAACACAATTCGTCTAGTGTGGACCGACTTACAAGCCTGGAACGACTTACAACGACGAAGCAAAGAACGGCTCCGCTTGTCCTTCGCTCGTGCTCGGTTTTTCTAGCCGTGCTCGGTTTTTCTAGCCTAGACCAACCTTTAGCTTAGCTTTTTTCCAATTGAGCAATCGAAAGCTTTACTTCCTTCAGAATCGCTACTCAAGTACTCCGAGAAAGTAAAAAAGTTATTTGGTATTTTCAAAAATTCGATTCCCAACCCGGGTGTATCGTAATTAACTATACCCTAACCTAACCTACCCTAAGAAAATGACTTTTTCTTCCCTCGCTTAATAATGAACTAATTGTGTATATTAAGCGCGCCCAAGCCACCAAGGTGCCGCCCGGTTCATCATGGGGTCGTACCTGGTCGTGGTCGGCGTGCTGGTAGAGGCCGCGCCGCACGCGCGCCTGCAGCGCCTTGATATCGTCGTCGTAGGCGCGCCACTCGGGCACGATGCGCATCGCCGCGCCCGGTTCATCATGGGGTCGTACCTGGTCGTGGTCGGCGTGCTGGTAGAGGCCGCGCCGCACGCGCGCCTGCAGCGCCTTGATCTCGTCGTCGTAGGCGCGCCACTCCGGCACGATGCGCATCGCCGCGCCCGGTTCATCATGGGGTCGTACCTGGTCGTGGTCGGCGTGCTGGTAGAGGCCGCGCCGCACGCGCGCCTGCAGCGCCTTGATCTCGTCGTCGTAGGCGCGCCACTCGGGCACGATGCGCATCGCCGCGCCCGGTTCATCATGGGGTCGTACCTGGTCGTGGTCGGCGTGCTGGTAGAGGCCGCGCCGCACGCGCGCCTGCAGCGCCTTGATCTCGTCGTCGTAGGCGCGCCACTCGGGCACGATGCGCATCGCCGCGCCCGGTTCATCATGGGGTCGTACCTGGTCGTGGTCGGCGTGCTGGTAGAGGCCGCGCCGCACGCGCGCCTGCAGCGCCTTGATCTCGTCGTCGTAGGCGCGCCACTCGGGCACGATGCGCATCGCCGCGCCCGGTTCATCATGGGGTCGTACCTGGTCGTGGTCGGCGTGCTGGTAGAGGCCGCGCCGCACGCGCGCCTGCAGCGCCTTGATCTCGTCGTCGTAGGCGCGCCACTCGGGCACGATGCGCATTGCCGCGCCCGGTTCATCATGGGGTCGTACCTGGTCGTGGTCGGCGTGCTGGTAGAGGCCGCGCCGCACGCGCGCCTGCAGCGCCTTGATCTCGTCGTCGTAGGCGCGCCACTCGGGCACGATGCGCATCGCCGCGCCCGGTTCATCATGGGGTCGTACCTGGTCGTGGTCGGCGTGCTGGTAGAGGCCGCGCCGCACGCGCGCCTGCGGCGCCTTGATCTCGTCGTCGTAGGCGCGCCACTCGGGCACGATGCGCATCGCCGCGCCCGGTTCATCATGGGGTCGTACCTGGTCGTGGTCGGCGTGCTGGTAGAGGCCGCGCCGCACGCGCGCCTGCAGCGCCTTGATCTCGTCGTCGTAGGCGCGCCACTCGGGCACGATGCGCATTGCCGCGCCCGGTTCATCATGGGGTCGTACCTGGTCGTGGTCGGCGTGCTGGTAGAGGCCGCGCCGCACGCGCGCCTGCAGCGCCTTGATCTCGTCGTCGTAGGCGCGCCACTCGGGCACGATGCGCATCGCCGCGCCCGGTTCATCATGGGGTCGTACCTGGTCGTGGTCGGCGTGCTGGTAGAGGCCGCGCCGCACGCGCGCCTGCAGCGCCTTGATCTCGTCGTCGTAGGCGCGCCACTCGGGCACGATGCGCATTGCCGCGCCCGGTTCATCATGGGGTCGTACCTGGTCGTGGTCGGCGTGCTGGTAGAGGCCGCGCCGCACGCGCGCCTGCAGCGCCTTGATCTCGTCGTCGTAGGCGCGCCACTCGGGCACGATGCGCATCGCCGCGCCCGGTTCATCATGGGGTCGTACCTGGTCGTGGTCGGCGTGCTGGTAGAGGCCGCGCCGCACGCGCGCCTGCAGCGCCTTGATCTCGTCGTCGTAGGCGCGCCACTCGGGCACGATGCGCATCGCCGCGCCCGGTTCATCATGGGGTCGTACCTGGTCGTGGTCGGCGTGCTGGTAGAGGCCGCGCCGCACGCGCGCCTGCAGCGCCTTGATCTCGTCGTCGTAGGCGCGCCACTCGGGCACGATGCGCATCGCCGCGCCCGGTTCATCATGGGGTCGTACCTGGTCGTGGTCGGCGTGCTGGTAGAGGCCGCGCCGCACGCGCGCCTGCAGCGCCTTGATCTCGTCGTCGTAGGCGCGCCACTCGGGCACGATGCGCATCGCCGCGCCCGGTTCATCATGGGGTCGTACCTGGTCGTGGTCGGCGTGCTGGTAGAGGCCGCGCCGCACGCGCGCCTGCAGCGCCTTGATCTCGTCGTCGTAGGCGCGCCACTCGGGCACGATGCGCATTGCCGCGCCCGGTTCATCATGGGGTCGTACCTGGTCGTGGTCGGCGTGCTGGTAGAGGCCGCGCCGCACGCGCGCCTGCAGCGCCTTGATCTCGTCGTCGTAGGCGCGCCACTCGGGCACGATGCGCATCGCCGCGCCCGGTTCATCATGGGGTCGTACCTGGTCGTGGTCGGCGTGCTGGTAGAGGCCGCGCCGCACGCGCGCCTGCAGCGCCTTGATCTCGTCGTCGTAGGCGCGCCACTCCGGCACGATGCGCATCGCCGCCGACAGCTTCGCCTCTTTCGTCATCGGGTTATTGCACTACGAACAAATCGTTTTTGGATAAGAATTGACCAAAGCAGCTCACATAGAAGTAAAAGTCAGTTTATTTAAAAATGCGATCTTACCAAGTCAATAGTTTTGGCGTACTGCTTGGAGTTGTCGTCGCACCACGTCTCGCACCACAGCCACTCCTGCGGCAACGACTTTATGGCGACTTGATGTATCATGTTGTTAGGCAAGTCTTGATCTGTGGGCAAAAGTTATTCATTGAGATGGTATTATAATTTATAAGCGCGAGCCACCGCCGCTAGAGCCAGACGCCGGGCGCAATACGGCGAAAACGCATCAGTTCCAAAACGTATAGCGTGCTGATGTGGTAGCTGCAGCCTTGCAGCTGATTTCACCAGTAATCCTGCTTCCGGAGCTAATGATGAATTTGGTGATGAATCCTTACCCAAGTTGGACAAGCTGTTGGGGTCCTGGCTGAGCGCCTGGTACTGCCCGCGGAGCCGGTCGCCGGCCGCGATGCGGCGGAAGCGCTTCAGGTCCACCACGTACAGCGCGCTGATGTGGTAGCTGCGGCCTTGCAGGTGATTCCGCCAGTAGCCCTGCTTCCAGAACCTGCAATATATTCCACATTAATATACATAGAGCTTTGATTCTTTCTTGTCGCTTTAAACCCGTGCAGACACTTGGCGTTGCGTTTATAGCATGACTCATGAGTAGGTACTAGTTTAATAATGCGACGAAGATTTGAACGCTGATAAATATTGATTTGATTAACTATAAATTGGTTCTTCAGAATTAAAATAAACACCTGAAAATTGCAATAGTCAAGAGGTCTATTTAATCGTACATCATACCTAAATCCCTCCATTTCTTTCCTGCTGTCGCAGAAGGGCGTGTAGCCGTACGGAGCTCCACCTAAGTCTAGATCCACCAACTCTTTCAAATCGGCACGAACAATCTGTAAAATAAAGTGTAAATAAGATATCAATATGATAACAAACAAGAGCTCAAACATGAATTAAGTGTGAGTAAAAAAAGTGCCATGTGCTCGCATTTTCGTTATAAAGAACTCACAAAAATTGTATTGTTTTATGTAGCCTAAACTATGACTAAGGGACTATAAAGATATGAAGGGATCTTCCTAAATAACTATAATTTCTAAATGTCTGTTAATTAAGAATACATTATGTCCACTTATGTTTTTTGCTTTTTCGTGTTCTTACTATTTCCTGTACCGTATGATTAAAGTGCTTTACCAGATGATCTAATCTTCGACATTTAGTAAAAACATTAAAAATGAAATTCAAGATGTAAGAGACAAGTTAAAAATGTATTGACCTGGTCAGCGTCGACGAAGATGATCTTCTTGACGTGCAGCGGGAAGAGCACGTCGAGGAAGAGTATCTTGTAGCCCCAGATGGTGCGCTGGCGGTCGCGCTGCCGCTGCAGCCAGCGCGGCCACTGGTACTGCACCAGCTCGTACTCGAAGCCGTACTCTTGCGCCATGTACGGCAGGATGTCCTGCAAGTCAACCGCTACTTTAGCTTTTACCAGGAGGTAAGATAACATCAGTTTCAGGTATTCTGCCTGGTAATTATGAAGTATTTTTAGGGTGCCATACGCAAAGGGTACAACGAGAGCCTATTATTAAGGATACCTGCGCACAATGCGGCCAATCGTGCGGCTGACCGCAATCTAAACTTTGTACGAGAAAGTTGTTTTTATTCGCACAGCGATGCGGTTGCCTTTTGTTTCAGTTCGAAATAAGTAGCGATATCCTTAGACATAGTGGACTAAATGACTGATATCTCAGGATAACCATCGCCGTTCTGTGAAAAGAAGACATTGTAATACAATGTCGTGGGATGCATTGCATCTGTCTTAGCAGGTGTATCACTGAATATCATCAGGTGAATGTTTTTTCCCGGTGATTCTTTATTACAAAACAACATGATAATATTGCAAATTCTGTTGTAGAGATTACAGCATAAAAAAACGGAAAAACATGAAATTTACGTTTAAAATACGATTTTTATTTCTCAACAAATTTAATATCCAAAATTAACATACTGAGCAAATCAATAATGATATATAAAGATAAAAAAATATCGCAAATGCATGTGAAAAGCATGAAATCCATAAGTGACTCAAATATAAAAAAAAAATTGTGAACAACAACAAGCAAGTACTGAAAAATTCTTGTACCAATGTCCAATCCATACTTTAGCTTTTTAAAATGTCTTGCCCTGTAGTGTAGTCTCAGGACTAATCTCAGAGGCGAAAATGTTCCTCTTAATTGTTACCTTAAGCGAAGGGCTAAGATAGTTCTTCAAGAACCAGAACTTGACAGGGCTTTTGGTGTGTTTCAGCACGGACAGCATCATGATCCGCAGGAAGCGCTCGTACAGATGCCCGGACGCCACTGAGAACACGTTGATGGTTTCGTCCTGCGCTTCCGGCTCCTCGCCACCGCCGAAAGAACTTTAACAAGACCATATCGTCCATACTCGATACACTTTTGAGGTTTCTGAAGGTTTACACTAATATTCGTAGACATTCAGTTCCATCATGCCAACTAAAAAATGCCAGTAGCAAAAATCTATACTTAATTTCATAAAGCTGAAGAGTTTTTTGTTTGAAAACGCTCATCTCAGGAACTACTGGTACATATTGAAAAATTAACTCACGCTACGACCAATAAAAGTATCAATGAAAAATGTTACAAAAACGGGAAAAATTGGTCCTTATGGAGAGCTTCCGTTGCGTTCGCTAAGTAAACGGTTAAAGTTAGGCAAAAACCATGTATGACGGAATTTTACTTTTTAGGGTTCCATACCAATATGGTAAAAATGGAACCCTTATGGTGAGACTTTCTCCGTCCGTCCGTCTGTCACACTCGATTATTTCAGTAACTATTCAAGCTATCGAAATTTAGAATAGTTATGGGTAATAGTGACCCGAAAGTTATGGGTAAAGTGTCATAACAATCGTAAAATTTAGAAAATTGTTTTTATTTTTATTTTAAAAACCGGCCAAGTGCGAGTCGGACTCGCGCACCGAGGGTTCCATACCATAAAAGAAGTAAAACATTGAAAGAATCACTTTAGTTCATGAATTTATGAGTATAATTTACATGTAGGTACTTTTGTTGGCAAACCGCAAACGTAACTTTGTTTTTGGCGGATTATTGTTATTATCAAAAAAAGTATATTAGTTAGCGAGTTGGTTTTATTTTTCCTGTAAAATATAATTTAACTTCTATTGATCATAATTATTTCAGATTTTTCTATTGGTAAACTTCGGAGATAAGGGGGGGGGAACGGTATTTTTTTTGACAGTTTGCCTAATAAATAAAAAAAAAACCGGCCAAGTGCGTGTCGGACTAGCGCACCGAGGGTTCCATACCATAAAAGAAGTAAAACATTAAAAGAATCACTTTTGTTTATGATTTTACGAGAATAGGTTACATATAGGTACTTTTGTTGGCAAACCGCAAACCTAACTTTGTTTTCGGCGGATTATTGTTATTAGCAAAAAAAAGTATAATAGTTAGAGGGTTGATTTTATTTTTCCTGTAAAATATACGTTAGCTTCTATTGATCATATTTATTTCAGATTTTTCGAATGGTAAACTTCGGAGATAAGGGGGGGGGGAACGGTATTTTTTTCGACAGTTTGCCCAATAAATCAAAAACTATCAGGCATAAAAATAAATAAAAATTGGTTTTAAAATATACAAATAACGCCCTTTCATATGATACCCCACTCAATATTGTTATCTCATTTTTAAATTTTGGCGACCCGGTTTTCCCCCCTTTTTAAATAAAAATAAAAACAATTTTCAAATTTTTACGATTGCTATAACGTCGCGTCACTATTATCTATAACTATTCTAAATTTCAGGTCGATAGCTTGAATAGTTGCTGAAATAATCGAGTGTGACAGACGGACGGACGGACGAACAGACGGACGGACGGACGGACGGACGGACGGACGGACGGACGGACGGACGGACGGACGGACGGACGGACGGAGAAAGTCTCACCATAAGGGTTCCATTTTTACCAAATGGGTATGGAACCCTAATATCAGGCATAAAAATAAATAAAAATTAGTTTTAGAATACACAAGTAACGCCCTTTCATATGATACCCCACTCAATATTGTTATCTCATTTTAAAATTTTATCGACCCGGTTTTCCCCCCTTTTTAAATAAAAATAAAAACAATTTTCAAATTTTTACGATTGTTATGACGTCGGGTCACTATTACCCATAACTATTCTAAATTTCAAGTCAATAGCTTGAATAGTTACTGAAATAATCGAGTGTGACAGACGGACGGACGGACGGACGGACGGACGGAGAAAGTCTCACTATAAGGGTTCCATTTTTACCAAATTGGTATGGAACCCTAAAAGGGGGAAAAACCGGGTCGACAAATTTTCAAAATAGGATAATAATATTGAGTGGGGTATCATATATTATAGATCAATGGGGTATCATATGAAAGGGCGTTACTTGTGTATTCTAAAACTAATTTTTATTTATTTTTATGCCTGATAGTTTTTGATTTATTGGGCAAACTGTCGAAAAAAATACCGTTCCCCCCCCTTATCTCCGAAGTTTACCAATCGAAAAATCTGAATTAATTATGATCAATAGAAGGTAACGTATATTTTACAGGAAAAATAAAATCAACTCGCTGACTAATATACTTTTTTTGATAATAACAATAATCCGCCAATTACAAAGTTACGTTTGCGGTTTGCCAACAAAAGTACCTACAATGTAAATTATACTCGTAAATTCATAAGCCAAAGTGATTCTTTCAATGTTTTACTTCTTTTATGGTATGGAACCCTCGGTGCGCGAGTCCGACTCGCACTTGGCCGGTTTTTTTTTTTTTATTTAAAATTCCAAAAAAATACCAAATAAATACACCACGTATCTATCTTTTAAAGTTGGCTATTTAAAACAATATTATGTAAAAACCGAAAATCATGCGGGCGAAGCCGCGCATCTATAAGAATAAACTGTGAAGATACTAAACAATCACTCAGATTCATTTGTAGTGGTAAATATCAACATTATTTATTTCCTGGCAATAGAGTTCGAAATACCCCCCAAAGTCCTTAGACTACTCAGAGTCATTTGTAGTGGTGAATATCAATCTTATTACCTGGCAATAGAGTTTCAAATACCCCCGGAGTTATTAGACTACTCAGAGTCATTTGTAGTGGTGAATATCAATCTTATTACCTGGCAATAGAGTTTCAAATACCCCCGGAGTTATTAGACTACTCAGAGTCATTTGTAGTGGTGAATATCAATCTTATTACCTGGCAATAGAGTTTCAAATACCCCCGGAGTTATTAGACTACTCAGAGTCATTTGTAGTGGTAAATATCAATCTTATTACCTGGCAATAGAGTTTCAAATACCCCCGGAGTTATTAGACTACTCAGAGTCATTTGTAGTGGTGAATATCAATCTTATTACCTGGCAATAGAGTTCCAGATACCCCCGGAGTTCTTTTCGTCGTTCTCCACGAGCAGGTCGAGGTGCTGCTTGTCGGGCTTCTTGCTGACGCGCAGCTTGACCACGTGGCTGCGGAACGAGCTCATCAGCACCTGGATGTCCTCGCTGCCCGCCGGCGTGTCCGTGTTCTCGTGACTGAGACCAATGTCATTTAACATCAGCAGCTGTAGCCGATTCTACTATAGCTTTTTTAATTATGGGATGAACTCGCGAATGTATGAGAAACAATTGTGGCTTTCCCGTCCCCACTCTCTTTTCATCTACTTTTAAGTAAGTTTCCTATAGCAATCTCATATCGCTGTAGCTATAGACTTTTATTATAGCCGGTCTCACAAATGCCATGTGAACCATGGATATTACCAAGATGAAAAGTATCCTTCTACGTCCATCTAGAGTATAATCTGCTTCCTTTCCAAATTTCAGCCTTATCGGTTGAGTAGTTCTGGTGTGGATTGATAACAAACATACAAACTTTCACATTAATAATATTATAGGATTGGCTTACGATTGAGCTCAATTCTCAAATTCTCAACTGATGGTTAGTGAAAATTAATATAATACTAAACTTTGAAAACTTATGTGTGATATTCAAAACGTAAAAACTAGAGATACACTTCAAAGTTCGAAGTACAGAATGTGGAACTCACCCCACAATCTCGTAAATGTCTTCGGATCGTCCGGGGCGCAGACGCATGATCCAGGCGCCCGGGTTGGCCTTGAGCTGGAAGTAGCCGAGGTTGGCCATTACGATGGTGTCCATGGTTTCGGGGCGGTCGCGCGTGCCCAGCACGAGCTGCAGGCCGCGCGGCGGCGTGCCCAGCGCCGTGTCCCACGCGTGCCCCTCCAGCAGCAGGTACTCCAGCTCAAACTCGCTAACACAACATTGCAGAGTTGTACTAATTGGTTGACACCAAAGTGTCAAATATTCTGCCAGCCGGAATTTATTAGCTTTCTTGCAATTTATAGGATAATAAGATAGACTTTTGGCCTATGATATAACAAGAGAAAAAAGGAGGTAGATCGGGTATACGCGGACCGAAAGTGAAGCTTTAAAACTAAGACAATTGTCCAATATGAGCTCAGTTGCACCTTCAAACTTCAGCGTGTTCTAGGGCGGAGTGCACTATTCGTGATACAAATAGCTGTCCCTTTCACTCTTACGCTTTGCCTATTTCCTGTCGCACTTTCAGTGTGTGTTAAAGTGTGAGTTTTGTATACAGTGTTAATAAATATGCATGTGGTGGTAACGTCTCTATCTTAATCTATGACTTTTGGCAGTCAAATTGCTGGAATATTCATTGATCTCGGTCTCTCTGCAGATATTTGCAAATACGCGTGCCCGTCTCTTCTCAACCCTGTTCTACTCAAACCCATGTCTCGCTACTGAACAAGAATCTTCGAATAATGAGACCATATGCGCGTGGGTTAGCTTCACACTCCTTTGGGAACATTGTGATTTGTGGTGACCTCTGCAGGCCTGCACTTTTTCTCAAGAAAACTTCCTTCGTTGCTAAGCGATTGATATCTAGTTTCCTAAAAACGTGGTAAGAGCTCCAAAATAGTGTGTGATTGGGATTAAAACTTTATGAGAGGAAAAGGGCACCTCAACTTTTAAGGCTATCAATGGGCTCATACTGTTTATGTATTCCGAAAAAACAGTTTATATCCGTAATATATATATAAGACATTGAGGGTCTCCAAAAGCAAACCACAAATTGTTTCTCTGAAATAACAAAGATTTGTTTTATTTAACAAATATTTACAATTATCAAGTTATTATCAAGTTACGACAATTACACTTCTATCTCACCTGAAATAACAAAGAAACGACATTTAAAGTTCACTATATATCGAGTCCTCAATCACATTCTTTCTATAAGTTTTTATAACAATAATATGCGCAAAACAATCTGCGCGTCACACGCCATTGAATCATAGACACAGTCCACAGATCACCAATCACTACCCAAGTAGCATAAGAAGCTGTATACGAGTGGTATTTAGGTTGATTTTTATACTTAAAGCTGCATTTGAGCCTGTATAAATGCTGTATAAGCGCTTTTACAGACCTTATAAGTGCAAAAAGGGCCCACATTATACGGCTTTTCGCGTTAGTGGAGCTGTATAATAGCTGTATACGCAATAAAGAAGCTGTATAGTAGTTTTATAAGATCTGTTATTCGGTGTAAGGAGAAACCAATACACTCCAAGTAATATCTTATAAATATCTTAGAAAAATTAAAGTTTTAAATAGGATTTTGAAGATAGTTAGAAAATTATAAAAATAAACAAAAAACAATAATTTCATACAAATATTATCAAATCAGAGTGCATTAATGGAAGGCGTGACACAATTTTATTGTTTTTATTTTAAAGTGAAACACGGTAAGTCAAGACAAATCTTAATCTGATGGTGTTAATTGGGTAAAGGTAAGTGCGAATAAAATTTTACTGTCAATGTGTGGTTGGTTATTGGCAAAATATTCATGCGCCAGTAGAATTATCAGGCAAATATTAAGAATATTAATAAATACGGTCCAAACACTTCTTACAAGTGTTTGTTTTAAAGATTATAAAATAAATTATACTTAAAATAACAGATTTTAGGACACAGTGATCATTATTTTAGCTAATAATCATGAAGCGGCTCAAGCAATTATTAAATATTGGTTTAATTCTATCTCAAAGTTTGGTAAACATAAATCGTTCTAAAATGGCGACAATTTTATACAGCTTAGACGATTTTTGGAGGGTATTATAGTCTTATTAGCTGTACTACGTAAGATTTGGATTATATAATACTGTTTTTGGTTTTTAATCAGCGTTACAAGATAATATATTTATTAATTAGGCTGTGTACGACTCTGGATTTATAACTTATAAATTCTCTTTAGAGATCCGTGTAAAAAATATTATCCCTAAGCAAGTTTTAATTTTGAAGTAGAATATTTTACTATCATTTTTTTCAAAGTCGAGGATCTATAATAATTATTATAATGTAAATGATTGTGATTCGCCGTGTTCACTAGAAGGTGTATATTTTTTTTCAAGACACGAACCTGCAAGAATAAATCCATTACAAACCTTTTAATGTAGGTACCTACAACTACAACACTACGATACGCTTGCCGACGCTCGACGCTGGGCTATTTTATCTCTCTCTCCCTCACTCTGCACTGGGAACACTACATGATGTTTTGTAATTTGTTTAGTTAATACGTTCTTCCGGGCAAGCACGCACGCGTTCCTTCGTTTTGTTTTTAGCCTTCGCTGCGTTATCGCAGACCCAAAAAGTTAGCAGCCTATTATATACTAAATAAACTTATTGTGAAGTGTCATTAATAGTTTATTGTGTATAATTAATGTGTTTTACATTATTTTTTCAGAACAATATGCCGTTTAAAATTATAGAATGTAAGTATAGAAAAAGGGCAGAAAAGGCTTTGTATGTTTGTTCCAAGCTTGTGGGAAACGAATGGCGAGTTAAGATGGCCAAGAAAGCGTTTAGAAGTCAACAAATTAGTCAAGGATGAAAACTCTAGGCCTTTAGATAATTGGTCTACATCAAAATGCTGTGTAAAAAGGTCGTCTATATCGTCATATGAAGAAGCAATGAGAGAACTAGATGTCATGGTTCAAAATAGCGACACAGAAATTGATACTGGGACAGAAACAAATGCAAGGGATAATACAAACATCGATTTTAACGCTTTAAATGTATTTATTTCTTGCCCAATAAATGATGGTTCACTATTGATACTGTCCTCTGGTTTATAATTTGTTATATTTAAATATTTCCTTATAATTCTCCTCTTGACTGCACCAGATCTATTCCTTTTTTTCCACATTATAAATTATGATCGAGTTCCGCACACAAAGTAGGATCATGTGAAAATAATTATATGGCTGGCAGCTGTTAGTCAGGCTAAAGCTGTACTATTGATGTAATTGTTTTTTTTAGTTTTAAAGCATTATTTTAGACAGAAGTACTAAAACCACTGTATTTATAAGAGTGTCTAACTACTCTATAAGAACAAGTGTTATAATGAAGTTTGCATATACCATTATACAGAAACAATGATTGAGTGATACCATAATAACACTTAGGGTTGTAGTAAGTTAGTGACCACATGCAAAATACAGCCTTTATACAGCTTTAACGATAAAACGAGTTTAAACTGTCAGAAAATACTTAAAGTTGTATAGTAGAATTTTCAAATTCTGTTTTAGTACCCTAAGCTTACGCGGATCTCTTAATACAAGTTTTATGCAGCTCAAGCTGTATAATTATTCGAAAATCCTTCTTATAAAGATATAATCGTCTTTTGATACTCTTGTACGTCTTTAAAAAAACTTTAAGTTCTAATAGAGCCGGTTAATTGATGTTGAAAACGCTTGCTTGCTGCTTGGGTATATCATAGGCACCCGACAAAGCATAGATACGCGAAGCGCGGCAAATTCAAATAAATGAAATGTCACTCATTTCATTACATCTCCCCCCCTAAGAGCGAAAATTCTAAGCAATATATCTGTAAAATGTACTTATAATTAGTCGTCTTCATATTCATTATCATCTCCTTCATCTTCTTCAGCCTCTGTTATGACAGGTTGCAATTTTGTTATATGAAATAATGTTGATTCTGTTTTTCTGTTGCCTGTATCAATCCTATAAATGGAATTCGATATTTTCTCTATTATCTTGAAAGGGCCTATTTTTAATTCGTCTAATTTCTTTCTATTCAGTCTATTTCCATTTTCTACATATACACTGTCTCCTACATTAAATTCTTGCATTTTTCTATTTCTATCAAATATTTTCTTGTTGTACTCATGAGATTTTATTGTATTCTCTAATGCCAATCTTCTATCAGCAATCCACTTGTCTTCCTTTTCCATTGTTTTGAATTCATTTGGTAGAATACTGACATTTGTACCATCCAGTAAATATTTTGGTGCAAAACCTGTAACGGAGTGTTATGTTTCATTATATTTTTGTATACATTCTCTTGCCAGTGTTGTCCATGTTCTCTTATTATTTTTCTCATTCATTTTACACCTTATTTTATTTACTATTGTTTGGTTTAATCTTTCATTCAAGCCGTTCGAGAATGGTGTATTCACGGCTGTAAAAATTAGTTTAATGTTATTCTCCTGCAAAAATTGTTTAAATTCTCTTGAATTTATGCCCGGATATTGATCTGTCAGGATAATTCCAATCTCATCTGTCTCTAGTACTTTCTTTGTTAAATTTATGAAGTCACATGCATTCTGGGTTTTCGAAGTCGCAATAAATGCATATCTTGTGTAGTGATCTACTAAAAGGTGTAGATATTTCTTTGTAGACCTAGATCCTCCAAATCCACCAATAGTATCCATTGACATTATTTCAAATGGTTTGGTAGCTGGTCCCAGTTGTGACATTAATCCAATTTTTTTTTGACATCTTGATTTATTTTTTATGCATATTTCACATGTTTTACAAATATTTATGATATTTTTTGTTAGGTTTATAGCCGTATATATTGAACTTATTTTTTTCTGCAGTTGTCTGATCCCAATATGGCATAAATCTTCATGCACCTTTTTTATAAGTTTTTTACTAAATTCTTCTGAGAGGATAATCTTTTCCTGTTTCTTTATTTTTTTATAATAGATATTATTTTTTAGTATTAAATTTTGTTTCTTTTCTCTTATTGTTTCATTTTTCTCTTGGTCTTCAACTATATCTTTTATTTGTATTAAATTAACTATTCTCAATGTTTCCTCTCTGTTATCTTCTGGTTCTAATACAGGGTTTCGGCTCAAACAGTCTGCTTCTACATTTTCTTTACCAGGTATATATTTTACGGTAAAGTCATACTGAGATAGGTAGTATGTGAGATCACCCAATTCTTCATCTGTCCTGCATTTAATGTTCATGTTCTCTAGAGGTTTGTGATCTGAGTAAATGGTGAATTGTTTTCCGATGAGCCAGTGCTGCCAATATTTAACAGCTTCTTTCATAGCAAGACATTCTAAATATATAGCCTTTTTCCGTTTTTGATGTTCATTCAATTTTTTTGAGAAATATGCCACCGGTTTGTCTTTACCATCTAGTTGTGTCTGTTTTAATATTGCTCCAATGCCCTCCAAAGATGCATCGGTAAAGATTTTGATTGGTAAGTCTTTGTCGAATATTTCCAAGACCGGTTGCGAACATAAATATCTTTTTATCAGATTGAATGCTTCTTCACATTTCTCTGACCATACAAATTTCTCGTTTTTTCGTAATAAATTGTGTAATGGATCTAAGATAATTGCACTTCTTGGTATATAGTCATGGTAGAAGTTTATTTTTCCCAAAAATTGTCTGATGTTCTTTTGCGTCTTAGGAGTTGGAAAGTTCCTTATTGAAATCAAATTGTCTTTTAGTGGTCTTACTGAATTGTTCTGAATTATATGGCCGAGGTATTTTACCGAGTCTGAAGCAAAGGTACATTTCTTAAACTTCAGTCTAAAGCCTTCTTTAATTATTGCCTCTAATACATTTCTAATGTGCCTTATATGTTCTTCAAAGGTAGACGAGTATATCAAAATATCATCAATATAGTTTACAGAGTATCCTGTGAGATTGTGTTTTCTTAGAATATTGCTTAAGATTCTCTGGAAAATTGCTGGTGATGTTTTCAAGCCAAAAGGGAGGCAGGTCCACTGGAAGTGGCCATCTTGTGTGACAAATCCTGTTTTACTTCTGTCTTCCACCCGTAATGGTATTGCCCAAAATGCTGAGTTTATATCTAGTGTAGTAAAATACTTGCAATTTCTAGTTTTAATAATTAGAGCATCTATCAAAGGAAATGGTTGAGCTTGTGGTATAACTATTTTGTTTAACTCTCTGAAATCTACACATAAACGGGATTTTCTATTTTCACCTTTTTTAAACGCCAATGTCACTGGAGCAGCGAAAGGACTGTATGATTCTTCTATTAAATTATTCTTTAGTAACATCGATATTTGCTCTTCAATTTCTAATCTATCTTGTATTGTACATCTGTATGGTCTTTTACTACAATATTTATTTACTTGTAAATCTATGCGAGCTTCATAATCTTTAACTGAACCTATATCATACTTGTCCTTAGCAAATATTGTTTTGTATTCCTTTATAATTTTCTCTATCTCAGTTTTCTTTTGATTATCTAAATGGTCTGTCATACTTATAAATTCCTCTGTTTCTATGTGTTCATTGAAATTTACTGTATATTTTTTTATATTATTATCTTCATTTCTGTTATCTTTAGACATCCTGTCTATTTTATTTGTTATTTTCTTTTGTTCTATCTGCAAGTTCTCATTTTGGGTTAATCTGAATTTCTTTATCATATCTAATCCGATTATGAAATCATCAAAATCTTCATTTTCTACTATGTATACATCCACCTCTTCTTCTAAATCAAATATTTTAATTTTTATTGTTATCAAGCCATCCATCTTCTTCACACCATTAACCGTTTTCATGTATGCTATATTCACATCATCTTTTTTTTCTTTTACTTTTATTTATCTTGAATTTATTATAGAAATCTGTGAGCCTGAATCATAAATACCACTCACTTCTAGTTTATTTTCTAATAAAAGCTTGATTTTGATTAATGGTGTACTTACTAGTTTTTTTTCTCAGTATTTATGTCTACTTCAATTATGGAGTTATTGTTTACATTTTTAGTTTTAAGAACTTTTTCAGGTTCATTTTTATTTTTCTTGAACCAACATGACTCCTCCGGATGATATCTAATTTCTTTGTCCAAAGACTCACAAGTCTTACATGACTTCTTCTCATAAGTTTTATTTTTATTATAAAATGTACTGCTCTTTATGTTAGTTGAGTTTTTCTTATACATCGTGCCTTCATATTTTCTTATCTCGTTGAACAAGTCAGTAGTGTTGTTGAGTTCATCCCTGTTTAACTTATTTAAGATAAATCCAGGTAAACCAGTTGCAATAAGATCTATCATTGTTTTGGAATCTATAGATTTGTTTATATCTAATAAAAGCCGTTCTTTTTTTATGGCATAATCAATTAACTGTCCTTCTTTATACCTAAATGCGAGAGCATATGTGACTATGTCCCATCCTTGGTTTTTAAAAGTTTCTAAAAACTTGTCTTTCCATTCACTCCATTCAGAATTTATTGTTAGTTTTATGATCATCGAGCTATACCAATCCAAACAAGGTTTATCTAAAAATAACCTCAAAATATCTATTTTTGTCTCATCTTTTGTTATATTAAAGCGCGCACACTCTTTTTCAAAAATTTCTATCCATTGCATCGCATTAGGATTTTTCTGAGATATGTTTTAAGTTATGTTGACTTTCTTTCTTAGTTGTAGTTTCTATTAATTGTTCCAAGATTTGTTGCAAAGTGTCATTTTTGTCCTTTTCTTGTGTTGTGCTCATTTCATCTAAATATTGATCTAAAAATTGCATATTACCTTCCTCATCTACATATGTCTTCTTTAGATTTTCATCCAACTTTATCCATACTTTTCTACTCTGGTGTCTTTTTTTAATGCTATTTTTTACTTTTGTGAAAGTGTTCGTTTTAACAATATATGTATGATGACTCACCGGCTTCAGTTCCTCGGGTAAAACATAACATTTTCCTTCTTCAGTACATATTGAAGTTATGGCTAATACATTTGATTTGCCATCATTTGAGGCTATCATCGTAAACTCAAACTGAAGCCGGTCGTTTTATAAGACATTGAGGGTCTCCAAAAGCAAACCACAAATTGTTTCTCTGAAATAACAAAGATTTGTTTTATTTAACAAATATTTACAATTATCAAGTTATTATCAAGTTACGACAATTACACTTCTATCTCACCTGAAATAACAAAGAAACGACATTTAAAGTTCACTATATATCGAGTCCTCAATCACATTCTTTTTATAAGTTTTTATAACAATAATATGCGCAAAACAATCTGCGCGTCACACGCCATTGAATCATAGACACAGTCCACAGATCACCAATCACTATATCATAGGCACCCGACAAAGCATAGATACGCGAAGCGCGGCAAATTCAAATGAATGAAATGTCACTCATTTCATTACATATATTTCCTCATTGTTAGATTTACGGACCTGTGCACGAGCGACTCCACGTCAGCCAGGCGGATGTTGTCGAGATCGTAGACGGACTTGACGCACTCGACGAGCCAGTTGGTGGGCGTGCGCAGGTCCAGCGACAGCAGCGGCGCGTGCGGCAGGCGCGAGAAGCGCGCGATGGCGCCCGCCGTCTGCGCGCCCGCCGCCGTGAACTGCAGCTCCGGCTCCAGCACGTAGCGGTAGAAGCTGTGGGAACTCGCTGACGTTAATACAACACACATACAAATAGATTACGTGGCTTTTGGTTTGATACGAGCCGCCAATCATGCGCCTGCCGTCGTAACCATATGACTGCATGTATTGCGATTCGAATCAAATGTAACAAAACCCAAAAAATGTGTGAGAATGACATATACTATCGTTAAATTGATCGCGTGACGTCCGACAGACAGCTGTCATTCTCATAAATTTATTAGAATTTCGTTTCATTTGATTTAATCGAAACGAAATATGTCATATGGGTCGGCTGCAGCTCTCTCCGGTCGTGTCTGAGATACCGTCCAATTCGGCTATGACTATGAGGGAGTAGAGACTGCACCTGTATGAGCAAGTATAATAGTGCGAAGTGCTACCTCTTGAGCGGCATGTCGGAGTTCTTGTCCTGCGGGTTGAGGAACAGCTGCAGGCGGCAGTTGACGACGCGCCGCAGCACCAGCAGCAGCGGCGCCAGGCGCTGCGCCGCCATCGACGCGGGGTCCACCACCGCTACTATCTGCCGTTACAACATGGCCTTAACTACCACCTTCCAATAACAACATCTATTATTCGCATCACGGACTGTAAATAATAATTGTAAGCACCGATTGCTTCCTCATCTAACAATCATAATTCATAATCCAGTCAACGTGGTGTCACTAAAAAAAAAAACGTGTTCAAACGCCGACAAATTAAGTGAAAACTTATATACAGAGGGTAACGGTAACGGTGTGAGGTGTCGGTTGCGTTATGGTAACGGTTTTTACCTATTTCAAAAACGTCTCACGCGCCTAAAGAGTTTTTCGATTCAACGATGTACCTGAAAGACGCACTCGGAGGCTGCGGGCCGCCAGCACCGATATCACTTTCATGTAGTTGTCCGTCGATAGCTCCGCCGTGTCATTATCTATGCATAGCCTCGTGAAAATGTACCTCAACGGCAGCTTCGTCCTCATAGACGGGCGGCAGTTCAAGGACGGAGTGCTCCGTGCGCAGTCCGCTGGGCAGCGGCGTGCGCACTCTGGGGCTGCGGGCTGCCAGCACCGATATCACTTTCATGTAGCTGTCCGTCGATAGCTCCGCCGTGTCATCATCTATACATAGCCACGTGAAAATGTACCTCAACGGCAGCTTCGTCCTCATAGACGGGCGGCAGTTCAAGGACGGAGTGCTCCGTGCGCAGTCCGCTGGGCAGCGGCGTGCGCACTCTGGGGCTGCGGGCCGCCAGCACCGATATCACTTTCATGTAGCTGTCCGTCGATAGCTCCGCCGTGTCATCATCTACAAATAGCGATGGTGCTATGTTCTCAATTTGTGAGGATTTAGAAAGAAAAAACCTCACCATCAGGTATAATTTTTAAAGCATATAGTATTACGTCCTCAGAACTACTTTATCAAGCTTTACTTAAATTATAAATATCCCTTACCGTCCTCATCTAAAACTTCGTTTGTGATTGTCTTCTTCTTGATAAAAACTTCTGACAATTTATCCCCATAAACTTGATTGCTGTATCTAATAACAAAATTATAAGACTTTAGCATGTAACGAATCGAATATATATTTCAAGTGAATACAAAACGGTATTGTGAGGTACCAGCACAAGCTTTATCCAGAATCTGTTTTGATTTAGACTATTGCACAATATATCTATCGGTAGTGTAATGTGAAGGTTAGGTCTGTGACACTTTAGACGTCCTCTAAACCTCACATCAAGCTACTCTCACGTTAGACGTCCTTATAACCTCACAGCATACATACCTTTCTAGTAAAACGAAATCTTCGAGAGAAAAGCCTTCCCCCTCGGCGAAGGGCCCGACGACCCTCGAGTTGTGCACGACGGCGCGCTCGCCCGCGCGCAGGCGCAAGCTGCGCGCGCACAGCACACGCGACGCCTTCAGCACCCACGCGTGTTTGTTCAGCGCTGGGACCAACTCGGGCTAGTGTTAAATAACAAGATTTATGTTTATTAGGTACACTACAAATAAAACTATCTCTATCCTCTATCTTAAGAAGTAGTGATATCCCTTTCCATAGATACCATTGGTAATACTACATGTTTATATGCGCTTAATTAAGAGACTATAAAACAGATTCGCTACCATTGTTTGCTTACCATTCTCAAACGCCATCACCTTAATGCGAGCAGTAACCATTGGGTTGTCAAGTCGATTTATATCATTTAAAAATGAGATGTTTCAAATCGGGCTAGGTCTTGTAAGTTATCTTAAAAAATTAAGAAGAATCTATTGTTCACGGGAAAAGTAAAATTATTCAGTTAAAATGAATACTTTCGTTGTACAAAAATATAGTTTTTTCATTATTTATATATATTTTCAATATGACGTCGCTGGCGTCTTACGATTTGACGTAAACCACAACACAATCTTTAATTATGTATGCTTTACTGAGTAACAATCTATTTCTGTAATATTTGGTTTGTTTTGAATATAAAATAATGTTCTGGGGTCTTACCAAGATGTCGCAGTCCTGTCTCTCGTGGCAGCCTTCGTCTTCCAGGAGCTGCGTGACGTACTTAGTCGCCTTCACCGGTTCCAGCGTCGCAAGCGCAGCGAGTACGACCTTGTTGAGCGACTGGTCCGCGCCCGACGTGCCGTCCACGTTGGGTATAAAGGCTACTCGAACACCGCCCGATTCCCTCTGAAAATTGTTACTTTCGGTAAAAACTAAAATAGAAGTAAAAAACCAATCGACACCAAGCAATGCACGGCCAGGCAAATATGCTCTCGACAGGTTGGTAATGGCATTAAAATTGTTACTCTCTGTAAAAACTAAAATAGAAGTAATAAACCAATCAACACCAAGCAATGCACGGCCAGGCAAATATGCTGTCTACAGGTTGGTAATGGCATTAACTTGGTAAAGCTCGGCCAACACGTATTGGAGGCTTTAGCAGCTTTAATTCTTTTTTTATAATTTGTATTTAAGAAATTTTTTTATAACAATAAAACGTTCGCAGACTTAGCGTTACTATTTACGCAAACGTGTTTTTCTGGTAAATCTTAAGTAATCAAAAAGAGTTTTAAAACAAAAAGTATGTAAGAAATCAAGTTAAAACAAGAATAAAATAAATGTAATTCATAAATCTTATTTATCTCACCATGAAAATCAAAGCATTTCTCAACAAATCCCTAGATTCCTTGACATTCAGATCACCAGCTATCCAAATGGTCTGAGTGATTTTCTCTGGTTTGCCTGCTTTTGTGAAATATTTCAAAATTGGCACAGCTGTTGCCAATGCATCGCGACCTGCACAAAAAAAATTGTTTCTCGAATCATTTATTCTATACAGTCATATTAGTAGCTTCATTGGTGTTATATAATAAGGAAAAGAGTAGAATATTTACCAGTCAAATGCATAAGGCGATGGACCTTGTCTTCTGTGAATAATTCGGCCGACGATGCGGCACCAGACAAGTCCAAATATTGTGATGGTTCAGATGCAAGCACTCGACGATTCAATCTAAACACACAGATAATTACTGTATCAAGTGACTAAACAGTTTAGTTTTAATATTTCCGATCAACCGATAACGTCATATGGCAGTCGGAGGGCCGTTCTGTAGAGCAACTTCTATTCTAAGAGGTCCCCCGACTGACATATAAATTTATCTGTTTTAATCAATGAGGAATACTTGTCACTTTGTCAATATGCAGATAAATAAATAAATAAATATAGAGGATAACATCACATACATTGCTCCGATCCCATAGTAAGTAGCTTATGCACTTGTGTTATGGAAATCAGAAACAACGAAGGTACCACAACACCCAGACCCGAGACAATGTAGAAAACTTATTTTTCTACATTGTCCCGACCGGGAATCGAACCCGGAACCTCAGAGATGGCGGCGCCTTGAAAACCGGCACGATAACCACTCAACCACGGAGATCAACCATCTAACTTGTTTTTATTACTTTACAGCCGTTTCCCAAACGTCCTAAAACCATTTTGGTCCATACCTGGGCATAATGTGCGGTTGCCTCATGAGGTAGTCGACGGCGTCGTCGGTGTCGGCCAGCTCGCCGCGGAACACGGCGCGCTGCAGGCGGCCCGTGTGCCGCGACAGCGCCGCCACCAGCGCCTCCTCCAGCAGCTCCGCCGACGACGTCACGGGCGCCGCGCTCTCGTCCCACAGCGGCACGCCGTTCACTAGCACCTGCGCGCACACGACACCACATTTACTACAAGTAAAGAATCGTTAGACAGACAGAAAGACCTATCTGTCTTTCTGTGTGTCAGACAGACAGAGGGTCAGACGGACAACAAAGTGAATAAGGGTTGAGTTTTTTGTTTGTCTTTTGAGGAACGGAACCCTAAAAATGGAAATGAAAAATTTCTTGTCTGGGTATATGATATATCTTCAATCAGGTTCTGGGAACTTTAAAGTGATGCTGGTGGTCCCGGGTTTTTACTTAAATGTTTTAAATGAGAGACACCTACTCTTAAATGACTTGGAATATCTATTTCCTTATTAACGTAAATACTATCTTTGGCTATCTTTGAGTATTCATGACTATGAGTACAAATAGGGCTATCTTTGAGTATTCATGACTATGAGTCATTTTATTACCTGAGGATATTTATTAGTTCCTAGTTTGGACACGAATTCTTCAGCCAACTGACTTCCGAAGTTATACTCCGAGTCTTCAGATATGATCTCATCCAAGTTAGCGTTTGAACTCGCGTATTTCTTCAAGTTTTTCTTGATGTGCTCCACTGTGAGAGTGTCATCTTGGAGTGACTGAAGAAGCTGCAAGTGTATACAGTCAAAACAATTTTCAATTGTATGCACATAAATTGATAAAGTAGGTACAATTATCTATGAAGAATTGTAAATGTCAACATACAACACTGGTGTACACAACTCTACTCTGTTGTATTGTTTTTATTCCATTTGTGTACATATATTTTTTTAAAGCAATTATTTTTGAAAAGCAAGACGATACCAAAATATCCTAAAAAGTTGTAAACGACTTCAGTACTAAGAACTATATTAACGTGACTAACTTGCATTCAATTTCACTTGAGTTATCGGGTCCTTCAATCTACTATACAAGAATGATGATGAAATAAAAAAAATAAAAAATAAATAAATAAATAGATAGATAGAAAATTAATAAATAATTTTAATACACCAAAAAAAATAGATAAACAAATGTACAAATATGGCGGCACACATAATGAATGAATGAATGAATGAATGAAGGAATGAATATACTTTTCACAACAAAGTCAAAGGACAACACAAAAATTACAAAGAATAGGTACACAATTTGGCGGCCTTATCGCTACCTAGCGATCTCTTCCAGGCAACCAATGCTGTAAAGGATTTTTGTACACATACCTGAGTGAGGAAATAAAAAGCCTCTTTATTGGAGTTCCGGTCCTGCGCGACGTAGTTGAAGGCGCTCCGCACGGCGGCCGCGAGCGCGGGGTCGCTGCCCCCCGGCGCCAGAACCAGCCCCACGCGGACTGGGGTCGCGTGTTTGAGTAGAGTCTCACCGAGTTTCAGCGGAGGGGCCGAGGCGGCAGACGTCGGGTCCACTATTATAACCTGAGGAGTAAGTGCTTGTCAAAACAATTAGCCAGCTTTTCATAAAGTAAACCGAGCTAGTTTTAAAGTTGTATTTATAGACTTCAACTGTGTATGAAGAAGAAAAATGAAGCTGGGATCTGATGTCCCATTAAGTTTGTTGAAAAGAATTGAAAACTAAATATGTTTATCATGTTCAATGTCTCCCATGTCTATAGTTTTGTCCATATTTATAACAATAGTGAGGGACCAGAGAGGGACAAATGTACAGTGGTCCTTCTTTGGCCCCTCGCTGTTGCCATATTTGTTTCATGTATCAACAAACTATTGATAAAATGGACAAATTTTAAGAACATAATGCAGAAAAAGACTGTAAAATTTCTTATATTGGTGTTTATAATAAAGTTGTTTACTCACTAGTTCTTAAATAAAAATATTAAGCGTTACTTGATATTGAACTTTCAAAAGAGGCTAAAGGGCAATGCGAAAGCTTCCAACTTTACCTCTAATAAACTTATAAATGAGAAATTAGTTTAATGTGAGCACTCACATAGTTATAAATGTTCCTCCTCATGTTCCGGAGCATGCCCGGGTAGGTGGGCCGCAGCAGGTCCATGAAGGAGGAGGGCCAGCGCCGGTAGCGCTCGTCGCTCTCCAGGTCGTTGAGCCACGTGATGGCGGTGTCGCGGATGTCCAGCCCGTACTCCTCCCACGTGAACGTCTCGCCCACTTCCAGGGACATCAGCTTGTTGATCAGCTTCTTTGATAGACCTGAGTCACAGTTATTTTATGTTTAAACCAACTTGAAAATACTGAACATTTTAAAATTAAGACTACTTGATGAAGGTGGTTTTAAATTTTCAAAACTCTTTTTGAAAATTTTAGAAGCTCTGCAGATTTCTCAGTAAGTATTGGGTATTCTATGACTCTGAGAAGTATCAGGCAAATGCGATGTGGCCAACATACTCACATAATGTGACAAGAGCAAGTTGGAAAGTGAAGTGAAGAAATTCCTTAAAGGTCAAATATTTCTTGTAGACTGATAACTAGCCTAAACAGATAAATCTAAATTTCTCAGTATGTATGCAGCTTTTTAAGTTGGGAAACCTATTGTACTTGGAATATTAATATAATTTTTTATGACATAATAGTAAAAAATATTTGGAGAAAAGAAATGCATACCAATAGCGTGTAATGTATTCATAGGACCGATATCCTCCCTCAGGGCAGCCAGCAAAGCCATCACGTCCACCTCCTCCGCATCGTACTGGGCGCCTGACACCAGCAGCAAGGGCTCGGCGGTTCGGAGCCCGAGGGTGGACGCCCATATATCCTGGTTGTACAGCACTTCGTCGCGGAACGAGCGGGGCACGTTCACGTGGATCAGAGATTTCGTCTAGTAGAGGAACAAAAGGAAAAAAAATTACTGTTTTGTAGAGTAGTCTAGTTAAGTAAGCAACAATTTTTCTCATTATAGGATTTGCTCATCATACAAAATGATATAAAAAGCTATAAAATACCTGACTTGAATGGAGATTTAAAATTTATTTGGTATGCAAATTGTAATAAAAAGAAAATTATTCGCAATATGTTAAAATAAACCAAAAATTATTTTGAGAGTAGCCAAATTTGAAATTGATACTAGTATAAAAATTCTACTATGTTCATAGCCAAACACATCTGAAATAGCATGACCCATTTTTCTGAAATTTTTTGTGTACAGTTGGTAGGTCTGAGGTGAATAGGTTGCAGTGGTCTTAAACTATTTTTATATCCCTAATGGCAAAACAACGTTTGCCAGGTCAGGTAGGTTAGGTCAGGTAGGTTAGGCCAGGTTTGCAACGTTTTTTAATGTAATCCTCTAACTTACTTGCATGGGAAAGTTTTGAGCAATAGAAGTGAGCACTTTGAGCGCTTCATCTCCGCCGGAGTCATGTGCGTCAATGACCGCAGCGGCCGCCTGCATGCTCAAGCCCTGCATCTGCCACACCTTGAGCGGCTCCAACTCCTCGCTCATCTCCGACAGGTGCCGTCGGAAGCGCTCCAGCGGCGTGCGGAGGGCAGGGAACAAGTTTCTTAAATACATTACAATAATATTACATGTCTTGATATAAGTTTCTTATCTTTAGCACGCAGAAATGATTCAGGGGAAGGACTACAGTGCAGTTTAGATTTTATGGACACCCTAGCTTTAAGACAACGAAATTTGTATGTAAATAAAGTTTGGAAAATCTAAATAGCTTTATCTCATAGGCCTAAGTTACAGGCACTTATGAAAGGTCAATATGACATTAGTATTGCAATAAATTTAACTGAAAATAGCAGGTCAAACCAGCGTTGGATAGGCATACAGACACAGATAGCTATAATTATCATATATAATATAGGAAGGAAATTTCAACTCTATTAAAATCATGGAACTCAGGAAAAATCGTGTGAGCGAAGCCGCAGCGATTCTCTAGTATTTCTGAGGATTACTTTTTGGAACTAATAGGTACTTACTTAAGCTTGCCAAAATTAAATCCATCAATTTGGTTCTGTGGGTCATTTTCATCTTCTTCCTCAGAAGGAGTGGCGGTGTCATCACCGTCTGCCTCCTTTGGTGTAGAGTCGTCCTGGCTTTTGTATTCAGTGCTTTTTAGTTGCAGTTCAACACCATACCCAGACAAACGTAATTTGGGTTTGCCTCTAGGCTGCAATATCAGAGATAAGACTTCATATTTTATATGTTTAGGACTCGAACAACCCCATTTTGCTATTTTTGGTAATTGCACTTTTAATAAATACAGTGAGACACTAAAGGCAAATCAATATTTAATGTTCTCAGTGATTTTTGATTATATTCGATTTACAAATATTATCTCAAGAACAGCAGATAGAGTTCCTGCCATATTCAGGCGATGTCTTAGGTTCAAAAGCATTCTAAAGATAATAAGAGTAACCACTTTTCACTATTACTTAAAGCATGAAAGCCAGTCATGTGTTTCGTTCAATGTACTGTCTTAGGGCGCCTTTAAATGAGCGGCAAAGTGAAGCGCTACTTTGTAAATCTATGTAAATAAACGATGCGCGGCCGCAGCGCTGAGCAGTGCTTTTTCGTCAGAGTCCATTGTGAAACTATGTACAACACGATTCTCAAACCTAGGGCGACGATTCTCAAACCTAGGGCGACGATTCTCAAACCTACGCCGCGCTTCACTTTGCGGCTAATTTGAAGGCGCTCTCATGATGACTCTTATTTGCTGTGTCAGCTGCATTAAGGATTTTATGGGTTTTATTATCATTAAACCTTTTGTTACATTGTAAGCTTACCTTCACATTCCATCTCACCACATAGTTGATTAAACCTTTATCAGCATATCCTGACAATATCTTGTGTTTTGCTGCAAAGTCTGTTGTGCCTAGCTCTCCATATAAAATTGCAGTCAGGCTTTTGTTATCACTACTGGGATACGAATGATCTAACAGGTAGGTTTCTAATTTATGTTCCTCCTAAAACAAAAAAAAATCTAAAACAATATATTTTCAGAAAAAAAGAAATACCGTAACTAGGTTGTGAGAGTAATTGGATTGAATAATTTTTATCCACTTTTAAATAGCACCCTGTGGTACGAAACTTTATTTTAAAATTCACACTAAATTTGAAACCATAATTTGGTTATTTCACATAGGCCTAGCTATATAAATATAAAATATATAGTTTGTATGTCCGTGTGATTGTTACTTCTTCATGCTGCAATTACAGAATATTTTTGACTGAAACTTCGAAAGGAAATACATTAAATGTGCTGGATTTACACCGAGCTGAGTGCAAAAGCTAAATAACTGTTATGTTTTACAAGTGATAGAAAAAAAAGCTTACGATGTAGAATATCTATTATGAAGATTTGCAAGATTTGGATCTCATAGATATTTAATATGTGATATGTATTGCCTTTTCACTAATGTCCTTTGATCATATTATTCAACAGATACCAATAGTTTCTAATACCAAAATTGTATACTTACTGGATCATATTGCTGTACAGATTTCAGTACATCTCTTAAGGTATCATCATCACAAATTTTCCTAGATGCAACAGAAACAAAACTGTCACAGGATAACTGTTTAGCCCCGTTCTGTGCGGCAATCTGATCAAACATCCGCACGGTGGGTGACGTGAGATGCATGGACAGGGCAAGCTTGGCCATGCGCAGCTGCGCCGGGGCCAACAGGGTGCTCGCTACGCCAATACATGCATCATATACTTGCTTATCAGTGCCTGAAATATCACAATAAATAAAAAAAGTGTGTTAAAAGATCAAAAAACATGAGATGTTATTAAAGATGATTTTATTGAATTGTAATTTTATTATCATTGGTGCTATCTATTATGGTTTTTATATACAAATTAATAACAGACAGCTAGGTGCTCTTACCACAAAGGTTTAGACAGAGCTGTGAAACCAAATTTACAAGTCTGATATTAGTAAAATATGCATCTGGGGTGTGAGAGGGGTTCCTCACAAAATGCTCCCTATGGTTTTATTTTTTTAACAAAAAACCAGCTGAAACTCAAGTATTTGTGTTTTAAAATTTCCAATCTCTTTATGCTGTATCTTACACTTGGCATGTCACAAATAAGTGGATGTGTAGCAAGCCGCAATAGTAAAAATTGACGCAATAGTGTTAGTGCCGCAGGCAAAGTCTTAATGATAATAATATATTCTTGCCAGTGAATGTATTTACTGAAACAAGTTTGCTCACTCCGATATAGATATTTCAATTCACGATCACGCGCCCCACTCTGTCAAACTTCATACAAATCAAATGAAACATAAGCAATTTTCATAGAGTGATGCACATCTTGGATTGATATGTCTATAATTCTCCAATATGCACAATCTGCCAGTCATTCAGAGAAAGCCCTTAAAAATTGCTTGACTGTTGTTTCATAGAAGGCCAATGAAGAGCAGCACTAGTTTCCTCAGTGGTGGTGACTGAGGTGACCACTTTCAACAACTTCACACAGAATATGAACTAAACATTTGCTTACCTAGAGCACTTAAACTGGATTTCAAAGAAATTATCCCATCAAAGAAAGACCAGAACAAATCGGCACTCTCGCCAGACATGTATTCCGCAAGTTCCAAAACTAATGGGGTTGTTTCCCATTTGGCGCTGACGAATGTGGTAACCCCTTTAGACTTCTTCTCATTTCGATTTGAAGCATCGCTATTCCCAGCACAAATAATAAACGCGTGTGCTAATACAATTAAAACAGTCCTAAAACCGGTGGTTTTCATTGTTAATAAATTAAATCATACACTTATATGTATAGTAAATATATTTCACAAAGAATGCACTATTTAAATTTCTTTGTCATCCTTGTGATTTCGGTTCTTTTCTATTTTCAATAATCATAAAAATTAAAAATTATAATCAATGAATCAAACTGCAACTGCACGAATTTCATACAAAATCACCAAAATCATTTCGCCAATGACAGTAGAACACGGCGACGGTAGATGATTTTTGACACGAATGTGACACTTGACAGGTAAAAGTTAAAACGTAGTGATTATATACTCTTTGGTGACAGGAATGAGGAATAGTAAACAACTAGTAGGGCGCGTGGATGCGCGGGCCACATGTGGCCCGCGTGCTGTCTTCCCGCCCATAAAGGTATCGCAACCCTCAGTCATCTTTTTCCATAAATTTTCTATGGAAAAATAATTTCCGCCATTTTGTTTTTTTTTTCTATACATCAAATATACCTTTTTATCCTGATCAGTTCTTGTCAAGAAACCGTTCTTCCATCTTTTATACTTTCCGAGATATTTGCGAAATTCATTTGGCCGGCATTTTGAATCCGCCATTTTGAACTTTTTTTCAGCTAACTGCCTGTTTCGAGTGACATTTGGTCGAGCACCCTCCACCTATCTTGGATACCTTGCCGGTGCTCTTCACCCGTCTTCGAAATCCTCAATCATCAGCTCTCTCCATATTTTTGTTCTTAATGCTTTTTTCCCCTCTTTATGAAATGATTAGTAAAAAAAATTTTTTTCATACAAAATTGTTCAGGAGAGGTGATCAATCAGTGAGTCAGTCAGCACAAGCAGCTATATATATTGTAAAGGCATGGCAGAATAAAAAAAAAATTGTAAATGTATTGATCTCTTTTGCTGTCTTTTAATAAACAAAATGTACATGGTATCATGTATTTACCTAGTCCTTGTTCTTTGCACTTTTCTAATCTGTGACACTTAAATTCGGCCCTTTATAATTAGTATGATCTTTGGTACCTTTGCAATCTATGATTTTTCATGGATTTTTAGGTACCTACTTTTTACAAAGCTTTTTACTTATGAATACGCAGAATGATACGCAGAATAATTTTATATGCTGCAGTTGAGAAGTCGTTTTTGTCGTGGTTTTTGTCTGTGTAGGCCACAGAGTAAGCAGCACATTCAAAATGTCTGCTGTCACCGGGCTGTCACACGTCAGTTGACAACTTGATTAATTGATACTTGACTGTTCTTCGGTTCTTTGCTATGACTAAAGAAGTAATGGACACAAAGTAGTGTCTTTTTGGCTGGGCATTTCCGCCATCTTGTGTCGCATCAAAAATAGCCAATCACAGCTATCAGCCAATCACAGATAGGCACCAGTCAGCTGATCAGAAGGGCTGCTCTAGCTATCTATCGATATGGAAATATTATCGATGTAGTTTGTGGTTAGTAATTAAATATTTAAAAGCAAAAATGAATGAATTATTACTATTAAAAATTAATTTATAGTAAAACTAGGTTTTGCCAGCGGTGCATATTATGTTTCCAGATTAGGATTTTTAACTTATCCCGCGAGACCAAACTACATTTGATTCGAGTGATTGTACCTATAGTAAATGTTCGCATCCGCGGCCCGTTTTCTTAAAGCGGAAATAACTACGAGAAGTCAGAGGAGTAAAACCTCTAAGTTGCAAATAGAAGGTAGTGATATTAGGAGCCCTACTCATCCATCAACATTTAAGTTTACATATATGAATTTTATCGATATCGGTATAACAGCGGTCGCATCATCATCAGTACTTTGTTTTTGTTTTGTTAACATAACACACAAAAATTAAATCGAATTTATTACAATCCTGAAGAAATATTTCTTCTTCCGCACATTATATAAGTGCATGTAATATGATCATAACACATAATAACACATAATTTTAAACGATTTAACGATATAATTAATGAAATCGAATACTGACCTACGAAATGTTAAATGTGACCTATTTTTGTCTTTCCACGATCTGCACTGCACAACACATTACACAACACTGAGTAGGCATTTTCACACCTGAATACTAATTATAATCCGCACGCAAATTAGAATAATAATATGATTGTCTAATATTTCAAAAAACATGATACGCATAAACTTTGTTACGCATAAACATGTTTCGACATGTTCGAATCTACAAAATGCGACAAATAATGGAGGAATTGGCCACCCGGCTATTTTTTCGTGACGTCACAACTACAGTGTTGCCGAAATCAGAAAAAAACAAATATGTTGCTATCTCGTATAACGTAAACAATTTTGAATTAGTTAGAAAGAGACAATGAGATGTTTGTTATAGCTATGTCGATTTCACGCAACATAAAAACGCATATGCGTTTGTAGAAAACTACAGCTGCTCCACATTACATAGTTTCGTTCCTCGTAGGTTCTTTGTTTGTGGTCTGTGGTTCTTTGTCTCATGCATTGATCTATCTCATGCACGTCTCATCTAAAACGTACTCTTTGGTCTCATCTATAGTGTTTTATGTCTATGCGTCTCATCTCATGTCTGTTCTGTGCCGTGGTAGCCTGTGATTCTTCCGTCTTCGTCTGTAATCTTTCAATCCTTTCAATTTTCAACTCTCAGTTTCATTTTGGAATTGTTTTGAAATTTGGATTTCAGAAGTAATAATTAGGTAGGTACTCTATTTTAGTAATATTTTAACATTGCTAGGTATACATTTACTATCTATATTTAGAAATATGGAAAAAGTATTTAAATTAAAGTAGTAGTTGTTTGCAGTGATGAAGTTAAAATCACCGTCATTGTAGATTCTGTACAATTTTTAATTACGTGATACTCTTGAGAACCACAATTTACCATTGTTTTCTTTTTCAGGTATTGAAGCTGAATGTCTTGCTGAAACTCCATCTTTAGGGTTTTATTGTGAGAATATAATGCAGTATCCTTCCGACGAGTCGTATACGCGGCTAATAAGCCATAACATGACTGTTCCTCACAGGATAAAAGTAAATGTGCTAATATTCTTATTACCTTTGTTAATGGAGTTTAATTCTCATCACAGTATTATAATCCACATGATCTGACATCTTGTGCATAAACTTTAATATGAAACTAACTTCTACATTTAGTTCAATGAATATAAGTCTGTCATTGAGTCTAATATAGGTAGCATGAACACAGAGGACGGCACAGTAAAGGCTGCCGCGTACTGGTGATGGCATGGCAAGGTTGTAGTTTTTACACGACTGCTCAAAAAAAAGAGTGTAATGTTTTTAGGGTTCATGTTTCCCAATGAGCATTCAAACATGTTGTCTTAGAAATACAACATAATTGCGATGCCGTGACCAGTATGCTGTATACAGTAGCCCTAATATAGTATAGATGTATTATTAAACTAATATAAGTTCTAACAATTTTAGGCAACAGGAGATATAGTTGATGAAGACAATCTCCCTAATGGACTAGTAACTGGATGGGATTATGACAATGAAAAATTTGATATGAAGGTTCCTGAACGAATCCTGGTTGTGGGACAAGATCAGCACTTAGGTATGGAATGTTTTGTGATCTGAAGAACGAATATCCAATGTCGTTATTCTTATCCCACTTATGTGGAGTGGACACCATATGACAACTTATGGTCCATATTTTTCAGATGCACATTGCATATCCTCTAACTTATCTAACCGAATATCAAACTTCAACAGGAACTAAAGCTCCTCCAAGAGAGATTCAACTGGACAATGCAGTTTTACCTACAGACCCCGGCATGATCAGAGTGAGCACCCCTCCTCGGGTCATCACTCTGGATCAGCACTACTTCCCATCAGCTGATGACTTCCCAGCTGAGCTGGCTAACTCTCCACCGAGAAGTGTACGACCTATGCGTTCTTTAGGCGATGGAGCAAGATCCAGAACTCCAATTCCTGACCAGTTCAATGAATCTACTATGACTGAATCACGATTAGTTCTAAGGTAATTTTACTCTTTGTTACAAAATCTAAGTCTAAGTGGTAGGTGCTAGGGTTTTTCTTACAATTATGTAATAATTGCTGTGTATGTTAAAAGAGCTCTGCTGTTTGACTTATGTTGCTGGGCATATTGAACCTCAAGATCTGATGTCTGATTAAGTTTTGCTTTATAAGTTTACTTATAGTAGCTACATTTCTCATAAAACGCGACTTAAATGAAAAGCTAAGGTTAGTCACCCTTGTAAAATTTAAAAAAGTATTGTTTATGGGTTTGTCTAAGATTTTCTATGAACACATTCATGACCTTATAGGCCTTGGTAGGTGCTACATTGTACCCTGGGTTTAACACAGTCGTATGTTTAACCAATATAATGCAGGCACAACTATGGGTACACAGCCAGTAAGGGGTTATGTTGAGTCAATTGTTTACCAAGAATGTTTTCAGCCTTCCCAAACTAAGATTATTTTTTCCTGTTATTATATATAAGCAACAGGGAAAATGAATTACATAGTATATTTCCTTTAAAATTTATTTTTATTCCTTTTAAATTAAGTTCAAAATAACAAGTCCTGACATAAAATATATTGAACCTTTCCAGAGATCCAACACCGCCAATGGGTAATGGAGAGGGCCTTTCGGCATCAGAAGAGCTAGTGCATCTACGTCGACAGATTGTCAAACTGAATCGACGCGTGATGGCTATCGAGGCGGAACAGTTGCAAAGACAACAAAAAGAAAAAATTGCTTATGCAATAAGTATTGCTTACATATTGTTCAAAGTTATTGCTTGGCTGAATAGGTCATAATTTTTTTTAATAGTGTCCTCTAAACTTAAGATGAAGTTTTATCTTCATGAATTTGATTGGTGACCATATTTAAATGGAATACTATGAATAGTTGCCACTCCCATTAATATTGTAGACAGTATGGAAATGTGGAAGTGTTAATGATTGTTTAGTTATAAATCACGTTAGAACATAGGTACTTACATATTTTACATCTTAATGATTTATGACCTTTAGTTGTACAGTGTGAAGGATGAGCATGTTGTTGGTATTCTACAATTTCCTTAGCAATATTGTAAACTTTGTTAAATGAAATGTTACAGTTTCCATGAGTTTTCTTTTACTGTTTAGTTTTAAATGTTAAATGCATTTGATCACATTTTTATTTAAAATAAAACCAAGTACTTGATTTTCTCTCTTGTGATTTCTGGTTTTGGGTAAGAACAGTTTCATTTGTAGATAAGTTTATTAATTCTTGAATAACATAAGTATACTTCTAGGTAACTATAACCATTATGTATTTTGTCACATTTTTGAAGGCGTTCAAAATAGAAAATAAATGAATCCTGTTACAAACTGAATTTATTTGATGAAAATAAAAATCATTTCAGGGTAACACTCATATATTCCAAAAAGTCGTAGGACATCAACACGAATGGTAAAACATTCTTAAAATCTGAATGTTTTAATTATCAAAGTACCATGAAGTTATATCTGTAGGTAGATAAATAAACAGTGACTTGATTTCACAAAGGAATACTGTATTTGATCCACATAATTGGAATTTATGTTATGTGTTAGAAGGTTTATCTTCATAGAGAAAGATTACTGAAAACAATGGTCCACCAAGTCGTTGGGCCAGCCAAGCGTTTTTAACAACAGCCAATTTCAGAGAATCAACTGCAAGGCGAGCGTTCAAATTAGTGTGAAGTGCTCTGCCCATTCCTTCTAAAATTATTAAATCTACTCCTCTCATCTTCATTTCTGTGCAAAGACCTTAAAAGAAACATATAATTTAGTTATACGAATATTTTTGTTCAATCTTATGATTCTCTGTTCTTGATTCCTTACCGACACTGATTGTTTTGAGATCAAGGCAAGGGCCTCTTTGTCCACTAGATCTAACAACTAAGTCACCAGTGGCCACAGCAGCCGCTAGGACGGGGCAGATGAGGGATGCCCGTTGAAGAACCTCCTCCAACTCAACATTGGTAATATCATTGAGTGCTGGCCACTCATTGGCACAGAGTATCACTGATGTGCCCCTCAACAGCAATGCTCTCACAAATGGCAAAATGCCTAATACTATGTCAACACCACTGTTATCAACAAATACTGCAGCACAGTGATGGACCGTTTTCTGTAATAACAAGTATTTTATTTATTTATTTAGTAAATAGAAAGTTGAAACTACACATAAACACAGAAAGGATATGCACAAGGACATCTTAGGGCTACATATGAATAAGTTTTCTTAAAATATAAAAATAGTAATGTTAACATTACCTCCAACTTTTCCAGCCATTTATCTAAACCATCATATAACCACGGTCTTTTTTGGATCCTGTCAAGGGCTTCATAAAGTCCACAATTTAATATCGATGTTACAGCTTGAGCTCCCCAGTCAAACATATTACCTGTAATAGTACCAACAACAAAATTATAGTTAAACACCACTAAAATTGTACTTGCAAGTTTCTTGTGAGTCAGTGTTAAAAAATAAAAGCTACAATTTATACTCGAACTTAGTTTGAATAAACTGAATTTAATTTAATTAATGCCAATATACCAGCTAGGACTCCTCTACACAATTCTGTCCATCGTTGTCTATCGTCTGGCAGGGCGTCAATCTCAGCCAGTCTCACAGCAAGAGTAGCTAGTGCAGTCTCATTTTCGTACTTCTTTTGTTGCTTCCATAAATCAAAAAAACCCTGAGAACGAAGGCATGTTTCGTTGATGTCAAGAAGCAATCGTATAGTTAACTGTCCATGGGCACTAAAATTAAAAATAACAGCAATTAACTATAGCGAATCTGTATTATTTAATAATTTAAAAGCGATTAAATCTGGACCTTACTTACAGAGGATTGATTCTAAGTTCTTTTAAAGCCTCTATGTAGCAAGTCTTAAATTTTAAAGCTCTTATTTCAACCGTGGGATCTTCTGTATTGGAGAGGGCAAAGTTGACATATTTTTCAACCAGCTTCTCGCAGGTATTCAGCCAATACTCTCTCGCTTCTTCGTCATTTAGTAAGTCCAAAGTATCTGGACTATATTTATCAGGCTCGTATAAAATATGAGATAAGCCAAAATGCTCCATTCTGAATAGGTACTAGCAAATACGTCACTCAGGTGTTATTTTATATTATTATTTATTACTCCTA
Organism: Coenonympha glycerion; assembly: GCA_963855885.1. NCBI lineage: Eukaryota > Metazoa > Arthropoda > Insecta > Lepidoptera > Nymphalidae > Coenonympha > Coenonympha glycerion. The sequence continues at coordinate 11,513,912 of OY979630.1, read as the reverse complement.
GCCATTGCATTGTGTTATCAATATGCTAATATTATTTGGTATTGTTAATTGTACGATGTTTTATCTTATCTTTTATTAAAATTATTTAGTTCAACTTCTTACTTCAGAGCTATGACAAAACCCACAGAGTAGGTACTTTTATTTATACGGGCATAGAGTGCTATCATTGCTTTGTATTGTATCCTTCGTACAACTGGAAAGCTTACTTCAATTAATTTAACAATTAAAATGAACCTTATTTATTTACGCATAAAGTATTTTTTTAAGTAACCAATAGCTCCATATAGAAATGAGCCCGAGCGAGACATCTTTTTTCTTGGTGTGTCCCTCTAGCACAATTGCCATGTGAAATATATATTAATACAATGGTACATAGATGAAAAAAAAGCTTTTTCCGCAGAAAACAATAAATTGAAGGCATGTTTTTTTTTTAATGACAGGATATGCCTGACGCATAACCCTCCGTCCAGGGTTAAACAGAGGGGCTATGTGGGGCTTGCACCCACTAAAACCTGTCGCTTGCCACGACGGACCTCGTTGGCGAGAGTACGGGATTCACTTGCGTATTCATCGCGCTCCCGCCAGGCCCCGACCCGCCACCTAAGCGGCAGGTCCCGTCGCTGCTGCCAGCAGCCTGGCCGCTGCCGACTCCTCCTGGGAGGCGCGTCCCAGACAGGTCGCGCCACCTCCTCGGCCTGTTGGTGGAGTTTGGCCAACGGACGCCATAGCCCCTTTCGTCCGTCACCCGCAGGCCGGCACACACGGAAGCTGAAGAAAGATGTTCGTCTTCCAGCAACCGGTGCGTCTCCTGCGAGAGGGATGTGCCGCCGTAATAATCCCTCTCGACGGGCGTTCCCGCCCACTTCGGTGATTTTTTTACGAGGTTGTCTTCCTCGTAGTGCCCCGAAGGGACTTGTGGGTGTTTCCGCCCCCGCCTGTAATTTTTTAATGAGGTTTTCTTCCTCCTCCGGTGCAGGTGTAGGCGTTTCGACACTGTGCCCTCTGCTGGGGCTCAGAGGGACACGCGAAGAAACGCCACCTGTCCACCGGGCCAAGCTATTAGCCGTCGGTTATTGACCGACGTTACCAGGGAGCACCGGCCCGTGCGCTACAGATGGGGCACCGTAGCACTCGGGCACACGTGGAGGTTGCTTGGCCAGCCCCCCAAATTGAAGGCATAAATATTATCTACGACAGGTTTTTATATAATGCGAAAGTATACTATCGATAAATGCAATAGCATGTACGGCCAGCGCATTTCACGACATTTCAATATTATAGGGAAGTTTTATAACTTTTCCGTTAGGCATCACCAGGTACAATGGTAGCATTCGGCAGCGGAAGTAATAAAACAATATGGCGTCTATTTTCTTGCAACTCCGTGTTTTTTATGCTTTCTTAGTGGAAGAAGTACTTTTGATTGTGTATTTGATTGCAAAATGGTGAAAAATATATGTGCTGTGAGTGGGTGTAGGAAATAATCATATTCTGGTTGTGGATTTTCTTTTCACAGGTATAGTGACATCCGTGTGAACTAGGGTGACTACACTTGAAACTACTTATCATGGAATTGTACTTCGTACCACGTACTTTGTAGTACTCCGTACTTTGTACGAACAAAGTACGTTGGTAATTTCATGCTACTTAAATACTTAACTGAAAATTCATGAGGGTCATTACTCATTAACTTTAATCGAAGATTTCATATTACATCGGTCAAAGCGTCAATTTGAAAACCAAATCACAAAGAAGATTTCTTTGTGTGATAATTCTGCATATTGTGGAATTATTTTAATAATTCTATTGGAAAAATTGTAGTGGTGGACCCAATTAATTTATTTATATATTATAACATAATAATTAACAATTTGCATTTCCAGTTTGCCTTTGGATGTAGAGTTGAAGGAGAAATTAATGGTAAGAGGTGACACCTGGGAACTTCAATAAAAGCTCTGTGGTTTGTTCACTGCATTCCAAGCAGAGGCCCAAAAAAAGTTGAAACTTGGAGTGGTTCCCTCTATCTTTCCAAAGGTATTACTGAATTACCTACTTAAATAAACAACATTGTATCGTAATAAATAAGTTACTGAACAACAATTGGTATGATTATGGGAACATATTTTTATGTAATTTCATGACAGATTTTTGCCAAAAACAAAAAAATGTGTTAAGCACAATATATAAGTACCTGACTAATTCAGAAAACGTAAAACCTGGATCTTCTTAAAGTCCTCCATGTAAAAAGATGAAACTTGATATCTGTACACAGACATCAACATTGCCTGGTACACCAAGGAAAATAAAATTGAAGCGCGAGGTAAAAAATCGAAAGCATAAAATCAAAAGAAGAGTAGTAGTTTAAAGTCACTTATGATTTTTTTAAAAAAAGGTGTAAAAATTATTAAGAGGTATAACAATCTGTCATAACAAACTGTTATCCAAATATTCATCAGCAGTTGAACAAAATTAAAATCGAACGAAGGCATGAGATACAGTAGCGACTTAAAATCTTTTGCTCTGACTTTTTATTTTTTTTTTTTATTTATTATTAGTAAGTATCCACATTACTTATTAGATTATGAGACGCAAGAGCAGTGTGTGCTAGTGTATATATTTTTTTGATTTTATTTAGATTAGGTACAAACAATCCTGTCAAATCCAAAAGAAGAATGGTTACACTACTTTGAAAGAGACGCACCAAGATTAATGACCTCTCCCTCGGCGCGTGTTTCGATTGTACAGTAAGCCTTCCAGTTGTACGAAGTACTTATTAATTCCATGGTACCTACTATAATATGTAAAATAAAAATGTGGAACTTTGTACTTCCATGCTATGCCTCCATGGGACCACATTATCCATAGATTTTATTTAATCTGTGCTCTTACTCTCTGAAGTCTTTGCCCCAATTTATATTATCTTTGGATTCATTCAAAGCCAAAGAGTATATAATCACTACGTTTTCAAAGCTAAACCTATAGTGTTTTAGTGGTGTTTTATGTCTATGATTCAAAGCAAAAGTACTACGTTCCTTGGTTCCTGGTCTGTGCCACTACCTACTCGCTTCGTTGTCGTGTTATTGATAATTACAGAAATGATATTAGATTGGACAGGAGGAAGTTTTTTAATAAATGGCCGTATTTCTTAATAGTGAAGTGATCAAGTGTGCATTGTAAAGTTTTGTAAATAGTGGTTAAAAATGTTTTGTGATTGATAAATTGATATTTCGAATCATTGGTACGCAAGATGGACGAAATGTCTAAGGGCATGTCACAAACAGGAAGCATCACTGCAACTGACAAAAATCAAGAAATTGATGGTAATTTTCCCAAAATCTTGTCTGATGTATGCTTGTCCCCTAAATCCAGTACTGCTACTCTAGAAGCTTAGGATATAGCCAATAATGTTTAAAATATAACTTTTTCCCAAATAACAATATTTAGTTGCTGTTTACCACGACAATTTGAATTTACGTTACAACGCTTCGTAATACATACCACTATAATAAGGGAATATAAAAGCAAAACCAAGCAGTTTGTCCGTTTTGGCGTTATTATTTAACGTATTAATGTAAGCGACGAACTTTAGAGATAAATATTTATTTTGCGTTATGTAATTATTTTATTCCACAAAAATGTTGATTTAATAGTCCGCTAAATATACTCTGGATTCCTCTTTTATAGATTATCCTACTTTGTATGCATGTATTCATTTAGCAGCAGTGTACTAATATTAAGTATAGAACAGTTTGTTTCTCTATATTATTATTAATAAATGATTCAAAAGTAATAAATATATTAGTTTTAGAATTATAGTGAAACTATACAAGGTGTGGGTTAATTCGTAGTGTGCCAGCAGCTAACCTTTTAACTTGATCCTAGAAACACATTAATGTGATAAGAAGTATTATTTTATTTTATTTTCATTACAAAATATTTTGTTTAGAAAAATAAAATTTAGCAAACCTATATATTTTTCATGCATCTATACATCATTCCCTACTTTAGGCTTTCGGATAATTAGGGCAAGACGTAATCTAAACATTGTATATCACAAAAATGTCCCCAAAATGACAGCAACATGAGACTAATGCTCATTCACACCAACATTTTAAGAGACACCTAAGTCCTTAGGTGACAGTTGTTGTAAGTGAAAACTGTCACCTATATCGGCTTAGGCGTTTCTTAAAGTGATGGTGAAAACGGTTGTAAATGGTTTAACACTCCACTTTCAAAAGTTAACCTACCATGCAACCAGCCCATCCGCAACCTTTCAACAACTCACCACCAGCAGGAACTTCATTCTTTTTAAATCAAACATGTATGTTTAGGATTTTTTTAGAATCAGTATAGCACAAAAGTTAGTGTTAATAAGTTAGATATGAATTTAGTATTAAGTAGATCTGAATAAAGGGATATTTATTTATTACAGCACAATTAAAAAAGAAATAAAATAAATTCTATCAACTTTTCTCTGAGTGTCTCTGAAATATGTCATGTTAATGGAATGGATTTTTCACAAATGAAGTCTTAAGAGTCCACTAACCCACGATGTCTCCCATACAAACGTAATACCAAAATCATTTGTAATTCGTGCAAATTTCGATCATGATGTGGTGTTGTTTGGGTTCATATAGTAATAATCTATGCTCCTGGCCATATCTGGTTCCGAAATACTTTTGTTAAACTAAATTGTAAGCGAATTTAGTTTTGCTTATTTTTATGTCAAAGGGGACATATTTTCTGCTTATTTGTTTTGTAATAAAAACAACACTATCTCACGTCGCATTAGTTCAGAAGCACAGTTTTTACTGTCCAGCTAAAGAAAAACACCAGTTAATAATAATAATGAATACTTCTAACTTTCTTTACAAGTTTTCATTCATAATTTTTGGTATTATGGAACTCTGCCAAAGTTATAACAATTTTGATCAAAATTGATTTATATTATGTTTTAGAGAAGTATTTCCAAACCAAATATGGCTAGGAGCATAGATTATTGCTATATGAACCTGAATAACACCTCAACACAATCAAAATATCCACGAATTACTAAAGATTTGGTATTTCGAATGTACGGAGACATTGTAGTTCATGGGACTCTTAATTTCTCACATCTTTTGGTCTATTCCTTGTAGGTTGTGGGGTATAAGAAAGATTACTTCAGCTATTAAATTTACTATTAGATTAGATAAGTTAGAAATATTGCAAAACATAGTATTATCAGATCTTGTTTTTTTATTCAATTTTTTTGCCCGTTATCAGAATAGAATAATGGATTTGTTTGAAGCAAAAATAAACTGATATAGGTAGGTATTACAAACCTAGAAGTAACAACTTTTAACCATTATATTTTAAAGTAGTGTTGTTCTAAATGGTCCAAGATAGATAGATAGATGTTTAAATAGACTAGACCCAGTTAGCTACTGTACCTAGTTGACACGACGTATGTCCAAAGACATAACTAGATGCTATAAATTTAAATACAAATCAAAATGCCACTCGCAGTGGGATTTGAACACGCGTCCCCCAGCTGTTGCGGCTGGTTGCTCTTACCACTGAGCTATACAAGCCATATTCCTCTGTGATGATATTCAAATTTGTAATCTTAAGTTCTTAGACAGAACTGCCACCATCTATCGTTTATCCTAAGTGTGTGAAACACTAATCAAAAAGATAATAATTAGTATACCTAGATGCACCTCTACTTTTATGTGATGGTACCAATATGATAACCTAAAATGACTGGACAGAGGTCAGAGAGCTTTAACATGTTAATGCACTGAGGCACAAGTGTACACCACAAGCTTCTCAACTCAAGAGCTGCTTCTGAAAATATTTTCATAGAACCCTATGGAGTACCTAAACAAAATTTTAAACTCAGAACCACATGATCTGTATCCTAGAAAGTTAATTGCTAGCCCAGTGAGACTAATATGTGATATAACAAATATAACGGGACGGTGATACTCAAAGATTTTGCAGATGGTGTAAAGCATGGTTTGCGGCACGCTCGCCAACCATGCTAGCATTGGTAGAACAACTGAGGTCATACCTCGGAGGAGGATGTGAGTGTGCATGCACAATATGCACGATCTGTGCTCTGAAAACCTGTGTTAATAATCTTTAGACCCCAAACAAACTTCAACTATTTTACTACTCATATGCAGAGTTACATTAAATAAATTGAAAAATGTAAGTGGTACTTAAACTAATTTAATCACAATCAACGTCAAAAAATGTATGAAATTTTGAAATTTCACACAGTTAAATTAGTTTAAGTAGCACTTAAATTTTTAATTTTTTTTCGTAACTCAGGGTAAAATCTCATGCATTAGTTGAGTTTTTGTGTTTATTTTTAGCATTTTCTTTGAGTGAAGCTATAACATCATATTTTACAAATGGTTTACAAATGGGTCCAGTAATTTTTTTGACAATAGTCGCTTCAAGAGTGTTTTTTGTTGTGAAAATATGCAAAATTCTTTGCTTGTAATGAATAAGCTAAATATTTCTGTCCATTCAAAATGATAATATTGCATTAAAAACAACATGTATGATACTTTGTGTGGATTTAGGTTGTTATGAAACCTGTGAGAACTCTTTAACTTTCGGACCAAGGTTTAGATATAATAGTTACTAACAGAATTGCTTAAAATATGTACAAAATACACTTCTTATAGTTGTAAGTTTCTTTATTTTATTTTTAACTTCTTAACACCTAAGCTGATATCAGTGTGGTCCACGCAGTGGCTATGGTATCTATAAATAAATAAAAAATATTAAAACAATTTATCCTGTGCCTAATTAATAATTCTCTAAAAGTTAGTAAGTAGACTCCACAAATAATTTTAACATAGTAGTTCAGGCTTTTTCAAAATGTATTACCTAATTTAAAATTTTAAATGTCACTGATACCACAGTTGTGTAGGTATTTTTTTTCTAATAAATTAATACTAACTTGAATGTTAGGACCCATTCGTTATTAAATATTTATTACAAGCTTTAGGTTTAACTATTGTACAAAGAAACTTCATGCATTGAACATTCCAAACTCATAATAATTGGTCAAGTGCGAGTCGGGCTCTCGCACTATTCGTTCCATACTATCAAGACCCAACCTCATTTGTATTAAAGTAAACTAAACACTCTGCCCAGCAAATTCAAAAACAATCATAAACTAAATATTTTGTGATTATTTTAAACCTCTACCTGTTGCTGTTAGCAATATCGAGCAAAAAAGATTCCGACGAATTGAGAACCTCCTCCTTTTTTTGAAGTCGGTTAAAAACAAATAAAATTATCATGTTTGTTGTGTGGGGGAGTCCCATTAAATATTTAATCAATTTTATCTAAATATCATTTAATTTATCAAACTCAGTAGCTCATACAAGTACCTAAAATACGTACTTGTTGTTCGTCAGTTTAAGCAAACTAGAAAACATGAGGGATCTTCAGCTAGGCTAGGTATTTAAAATGCCGCAACTGTCGGGTGTTCCCGAGCGCTGTGCGTGAGTCAGCGACCCTGAACCGCGCTGTGACGCGCCGGGAACACGTCCCGCTCCCGAAAGGTCGACAAACATTCGCGCTACCTACGACACCTACAGCTACCTGTGTCAACAATTCACTGATGTCATCCTGCATTTATAATATGAAATATTATAGCTAGACCGCTATAAACTTGGCCCTCCCATGGTCTGCGGGACGCGGGGCGGGAGCTACTCAACCACTGATCTCTATTCTATGGATTAAACATTCTATACAATTCAGGCTAGGTTCACTGTGGATCCATAGAATAGGGATCAGTGCACTCAACTAATCAGCTGTCAGTGACTGACGTGAATTACGCTACACACTATAATATTAATCTTGCGATGTGGATAATTATACATACTCAAGAAAATACCACAGGAGAATTCTCAAGATGCGAGTCATTACCTCGTATCGTGTATAGCCCACCCGCCCCGCGTCCCGCAGACCATGGGAGGGCCAAGTTTATAGCGGTCAAGCTGTATGTGTGTAGCTACTAGGTTGACATTGTTGAAATGGTGATGATGAATTGACAATAACCAAACAGGTCTGCTTGACAAATTGGTTAACTGCATTACATATTTTAGTTGTATATAATAATAATTAGCTTTTGCCCGCGGCTTTGCCCGCAAAATATTTTCATGAAATATTACTTATAATATTCGAAATATTATATACAGTGTGTCCGGGATCGAACTAGCGATAATTTAAGGGAGTGTTCTATGGCTCATTACAACCAAAAAAAATTCCTATAAACCCTTTATAGGTATTTTTTTGCAACATTTTGTCTTAAGTTAGTAACTTAAGACAAAATGTTGGTGTTGTTGTATTGCTTAACTCAAAAGCTATCGATTTACTTTAAAAAAATATGGTCTTAGCGATCCCGTTTCTGCAAAATTTAATAATAACTTCAAGTTTAAATTTTTTTGGGCAATGTTTTTTAGTTTCAGGCATTTTTGGCTGTGTTATTGTAACGTTTACATTATTATTAGGTATCTAGCGATGGAGATTATTCTACCCAGTCGAATGAAACCATTTGAGAACATGTGAATCAACAGACTTTCAAGTTATTACTGATATTGTGTGCATATACCCAAAAAAACGCATACAAAATTGAAATAGCTCTCACGGGGAGGGGGTTATAGGATTTTTTTTGCTTGTAATGAGCCATAGAACACTCCCTTAAATTATCGCTAGTTCGATCCCGGACACACTGTATATATATAATACACGAAAATATTCTTTACGAAAGTCTTTTCGTTAAGTATATTTCTACTTCTCTAACTTAATATTATGATCGATATATCATGAAGATACATCGATCATAAAATTATGTTTGTGATAAGTTGATAACGAATATTTGCAAAAAAAATACGCTCGCTGAAATTACTGCAATCATGCTTCTTGTACTCAAATTAGTATTATATCATCATGCTTCATGGTTAATATACAAGTAATAATAAAATAACTATTATGAATTCAGGAGAGTGTACAATATAATATCTTCCGTCTAACCGACTGCATCCGGCTCGTCTATTTAGGTGACACTGACCATTATGATCGTCGGTTGGCAGGCTCGTCAGCGCCCGTGGTGTACGTGAACGAATCGTGCCTAGAGTGCGAAAGGGTTCGCGCGGCCTGCGAGCGGCTGGGCGCCGTGGCCGCCGTGCGCGGGCCCGAGGTGCTGCCCCTGGCGCCGCAGCAGCCGGCGCCTCCCTCCTACCTCGTCACCGCGCCCTTCGAAGGAGAACTCTTCGATGCAGCACACAAAGCGAAATATAGGTCAGTATCGGCCGTGTATAGCGAATGACAATAAGCGTATGGGTATTTCAATCCACGAAGCCGCGCCCACTCTGTCAAAATCGCTTATGTTACATTCGATTCGTATGGAATTTGACAGAGCGGGGGGCGTCATCATGGATTGAACTATCTATAGGTGCGTGGCATTATCTATCAACATTATTATGCTCATATTGGGGAATAAATGCCTAGAGAAATCTTGCACACTTCATTGACTTTTCGTGTAAAAACCATAAGCAAATAAAAGTTGCATGACTTAAGTAGGTATTTGGTACATTTAAATATCACATGACACACGACGGTAGTTAATATTTGTGTTTATAATTGTAACAAAACAGGGTAAATTTTAGTCTGGATTATTTAAGTACATATTATTAAAATATTTTACGTAGACTTGCAAACAAAAAATTACTTTAAGTTCAATTACTATGAATGCAGAAATCTGTTGAGCTTTCTCTCTGTAATGAGAAATATAAATTAATTTTCGGCTTAGTAAACCTATTGATATCCAGGTTTGTCGTAGCTATTAGATGTAGTAATAGAGTAGTTTGTACCTAGTAGAGCAAATTGGGATAAATATGAGAAGGTTAATATTAATTTTGATTGAAGTTTAGCTAACAAATGTCACGGCATGCACGAGTTTAACAGTTTTTATATTAGGCCATTAACACTTTGACGATTGTGCTAAAACTGATCGTTATTTGTAATTAAAAAATATTGGCACCGCGCGGCGGCGGTGGCTTACGATCTCCGCAGAAGTTCGAGCTCATAATAATATAGCTTTATTGCCTCGCGACTTCACCTACGTCGTAACACGGTGCGAGTTAGTGTAGGAAGTTCACACAGTTATATGTAAACAAAACTATTACGCTGGCAATGAACGCAAATGGGCACAGATATATTTTTCCCAAATTGTTCAAAATAAGATGCAGTATAAATTACGAAAATTGTCCGAAAGCGTCGAAGTCTAAGTCTATAATGCTTTTTTGCTCATCTATGGTGTTTGCCTGCCAAGTTATGATTATGTACTGAGAAAATGCTTTCTGGCATGAAAAGTATAGACATCGCTGATTTCCCAACACATAATAATGCAAATAAAATTCGTTTATTCACATATCGTATTTGTAATTTCGATATATGCTTTCGATCATACAAAATTTTCACAACCGTAGTTATTTTATCCTTTTAACTTTAAGCTTTTAATATTCTCAGGTAACGTTAATACTCGATATTTTACATACAAAACGTAAGTATTAGTAACCGTACTAAGAATTAGACGTCTAATTAGTACCTACTGCCTACGTCCGTTTGGCGTGCGTGTGAAAATTGGCAGCTTTAGGACCCGCTTGCTCTTTGTGTCTTTCTGAGGCCACTTCCACGCATACGAGCGGAGCGGAGAGCTCAACGCGAAACGCAACGCCACTCCGCACTAGATGCGCTTCTCGAAGGTTGCACTCTGCGCTTCGCCGTCATTCCTGGTAGCGGCCTAAACTCTAAAAGTCTTGAGTTATATATATATGTAAATTCAAATAGACTTTGCTAATTGGCCCGCTTTGCTCGTACTTGCTCGTACTCAAGCTCGTCCACGTCCAGTTTGTCGATGAAGCCTCTCATCCCGCTTCTGATATCTGCACCGCATAAGTGCCGCGCCAAACACGCGGAACATTCGCCGCCACTAAAAGTTCGGTTCAATATGCGAATGTACGAATGACGCCGAACGCGGTAGTCCTACTATGTAGTATGCACCTACCTATCGTTATGCTCATGACATGCTGTTTTCATAACTCTTCAAAAAACTCTTAAATAAATAATTTGTCTTATATGATACCAATAAAAGTAAATATAATATGATCGCGTCTGTCACAATTGAATACGAGTACAAAATACAAATCATTACATACAACATTGGAAAAGTTTTATTTTTTAGAGCATATTAGACGTGATATTACTAACCTGTTTCAAGTAGGTATTTAAAATATTCTGAATTGAGCTCTAACGAACGGACCCTGAACCAAGATGCATAAAATGTTTAGAAGGTTATTTCATTTGTCACCAACAATATTTTGGTTTTCCGGGTATAAAACTTACTAGAACGGAAACATTTACGACATTTTGCCTTTTGCCTCTCTTAACTCAAAGGATACCTTTAGCAGTTTTTGTTTTCATTTTTATTGAGTCTGCCAGTGTCTTCGCTATAACCAAAACGGCTGTGACCTCTCATTCGAGATCACAAGTATGACAGTACACAACTACTCTCTACGGAATTTTTCAAGGACTTACAAACTATTTAAAAGCATTATCAATTTGACGAGAAATACAACATGCTGAACCTGATTGTTATCAGTAAGTTGTGTGACCCAGAAAGTTTTTATATGTCAACCTGCAAAGTAGCTCGTATGAGAAACCGCAATCAGAAAACAAATATTTAATTTGTTGATAATAATAATAGTTTTATCTAAGAATTTTCCAAGTTATTAGATATCCATAATAATAATATCACATAATAATTCATAACCTAAATTTCATTGAGTGTCAAGGTAATTAAAAACTGCGCACTGCTTGGAAATTATCAAGCAGTATGCATTAACCCATGCATTGTAATTAAAAGTGCTTACTTACTCTGATATGTGAATTTATTTTATAAGAAAAATTAACGTAATGCAAAATTTGCTAATTTTAATTTGCAGATTACGAACAGATTTTCCTACATACTTCTCGAATAGAAGTTCATATAAGGAAAACAAGAAAATGGGTTCCTTAATAAAGTGATTAGTCTATTCCTTAATTGAGTTTGGATTCGATGCAAGTCTTAATTGTTTCAGCATATTTAGTCCTTATTAAGATAAACTAGGTTTATGTATTGTTTGGCACAGTCGACGCTTGCTTGGTGAAAATTAATTTTGGTCAAGCACATTTCACTGTTCTTGGGAGCCTCTCTGACTCACGTTGTTTGCCGTGGGGAAATAACGCTTAGTCTTTATTTACATCTTTATAATAATTCTAAATAACTGAATAACCATATGTTTTCGCAGATATTGAGATCGTCATAATTTTTGTTGACTTCGTTGCAACTTCGAATATTAATAACAACTTGGCTGGCAGACGTTGTCCTTTCCGATAAGAATAATATTATTCCCATTATTAAATAGCTCATCTAAAGCACCAATAATTCTGTAACATTTTCTTGAACTCTGTCTGACTTGACTGATTCTTCATAGTCTATATTACATTCTGCAATAGCGCGATTACTGCAAGGACAGGTAAAGATCGACCAGCACATTAATCCATATCGGGTCGGGTTATCAAGTTTATTACTTTAAATTTATTCTAGTTATCGTAACCTCGCGGGCGAACTGTGCGGCCCGAGTGCATTGAGCGATTAACCAAATTAAACATTCGCCGTGACTGCCGGCCGCGGCACGCAAACACGAATTAATGGTCAGCTTCACCCTGAAAAGTAAGCTGCCCAGTGCCCCCTCGCACTGATCCCACATTCACACATTAAATATATTCTGGTGATACCTGTTATTGCTGAGCACTGATCTGTTTCTGAAGGTTTCAAATCCCATTCCCAATTATTCATTTACTAATGCGAGCTGCGGGTGAATCCGCATGCCGCAGCTGCAGTTTACTAGGAGTTGAGTATTTATGTAATATGAGAACACCGTATGTAACATTGTTGTACTCAGCATAATTTATATTATAGAGATGTGCGGACTAGCCGATTAGTCTCTAGTACCGACTAGTCGGGTAGGGCTGTCTCGGTTTTGGGAGAACACGACAATTTCGATGACGTTTCGTATACTTACCTCTTATTCACACAAAGACTACGAGTATGAGCCAAGCCCTCTGATGGGGGTGAATAAATAGTCAGTCGGCTAGATACAAGTGCTGGCCGGAGTTTTGTGGCTGGCGGTCCGCATGCTGCCACGTCCAGCTCCAACGACAGACTCGCCCTGGCGACCCCAGCATATGCGCATTCCATGTATAAAACACACAAAATTAAAGCCGTATAGTCTGCATTCTTTGCCGAATTGTCACTATTACGAAAATTGAATAGTTAATTTTACCGACTAGTTGCCGACAAATCGGAAAATCTCTAATTTATAAAAAAAAATTGCTTGCGATGTCTTTTATTATTTGCTCAAATTGAACCGCCTTTCAGCAGAAATTTTATACTCACAAACGGACTACAATACGACGCCTCTAACGTCTCACGTGTACTTATGTGCCGCGTGCCTCGCCAATCGCCACACCTTACAAAAGAACAATTGTCTTCAAAGTACTAAATAAGTATCTCAGTAGAGTCAACTATGCCAATTGGTAATACTAGTATGTTGCGATTTTTCATATTTTTCATCAAATTAAAGGAAAATGATTAAATATGAATCAATAGCACATACGTTGCGACTTGTACCGGAATGGGTACATAATACTTATAATTAACATTTGTTGAATACTTTTATATAACTTCTACTGTATGTTTTATACATCGAGGCTAGGCATTTACCTGCACGTGCATGCAAGACCACTCTTATTATAAATACCTATATAGGTACCGAGGTATAACTGACCGATTCACTACTCACTGATCAGTGATCTATCAATGCACAGCTTAAACAGCTGGACTGATCAGTTGAAAGATACAAAGATATAAACTTATATCTATTATGACTTACGGCCAAGATTAATAACATATCCTATGCCGATTTACCCTATCCGAAATTATTTGACATAACTTGCATAGATTTTATGTCACCACCTCGGATAGGGCAAATTGGATAAGATAGATTATTATAAATTTCGGCCATTAGGCAGCCAGTGCTATGGAAGGATTTCTTTCATCATTTTTCTTACTATAATATAGTCTACGAGATAAACTGAGGCACTGATATCTATTGAATATCGGGAAAATGCTCATTATCTCCAGTGCAGCCGGTGTGATGTTTGCGGGAGTTTACATTAGGTATCGCGACGTGCGAGATAGTGATGATAATAAAGAGTTGAACTGAATTATTTATTGAAATGCATATTTTGATTAAGCGTTTTAAATTAATTATCAAGGGGAATTTATAATATTACTAGCTGACCTGGCAAACGTTGTTTTGCCCTTGGGGATTTAAAAAAAATAGTTGAATTGAGATTTAAACTATATCCTATCTCTCAAGTTGGATCGAACTGCACATGGGGTGCGAATTTTATTATAATCGGTTAAGTGGTTTAGGAGTCCATTGAGGACAAACATTGTGACACGAGATTTATATATATTAAGATTTTAAGAAAAGAGAAGCGAACGTCTGCGATGACTTTTACGAACCCAACATTAACCTCTTTCTTCTTTAAGGGAGGTCTATACCTACGCTAAACTATACTGCATGCTTGGTACACGATGATTCCCTGTGTGGTCGGAGTTCATACCTACTCGTAATTATCGGAAACATGCGCTTGTTGCCGGTAGCGGCGTGTTCCCTGCGTCAGCAATATATCTGCCGTGCAATTTTTGCCCAACGTTAATATCTTTGTACTTAGATGGTCGTTCCTTTACAGCGCGTAATGTGCCCGAAATTAGAGAACAACTTTTGTGAAGTGTGTAGTTTTTAGAACTAAATCGTTAAACTAAGGGGCCAAGATAAATGGAGCAAAACAATAATGTACTGGTACACAGGTCATATGAAAAGGAAAAGGGGTAGACCGTTCCAGAGATGGGCAGATGAAATCAAGTCTATGGCAGGTGGTAACACTTGGACAAGAAAAGCTTGTGACAGACAGATGTGGAGGAAATTGGAGGAGGCCTTTGCCTTAGAGGGGCAAACAAACTAGGTTGTCGAGGCAGAGAAATTGTTAAAATACTATATAATACTTATATTGTTTAAAAATATACTTTATACTGTTCAAATATTGTTCTTTGTTACTCTGTATGTTAGTATCTTAGAAAATTGCAAGTTTAGTCAATAATTGTGTAAACCAAGTTTGAATAAAGGCTCTTTTTATTTTTTTATTTATTTATTTTTTAAATCGTTTCTGGCGCCACAGTTGGCAGAATGTAAACATAAGTTAATAGAGCAGTCTTAATCCTGAATTCCTAATCAATCCATCCGCCGCCGCCGCTGCGGCATTGTTTATTTGTTTGAACCCTTGATGCTATATTGAAAAGCTTAACGGCTAAGTGTGGGCCGTCACGAGCACATTGCGGATTCACTTAAATTGCTTACTTCAAGTATTTCCAAAAATAACCAATTTCGTTGGCTTTCCAATTTCCAATTATTTCGAAAAGCAGATGGGATCATTATTGTAGGCTTTCATTTTTGCCGAAGTTTTGAAATTTAGTATAAGAAATTCTTGTGTCGCAGTGGTTGTAACCAACCTCCTCAGAAACAGATTGACCGAATTTCATAGTTTAATATCTACATTCGGTGTGTCTGATTAATATGTCTATTAATGTAATCTATTTTTCATACCCCGTGAAGAGTCAAAAACTCGTTTGCCCGGTCAGCTAGTATCACACTTAAATAATAGGTATAAAACGTTGACTTTAATTTCCAGATCGTTTCTGAATGGGAAATGGGAATATTTCAACCTTCCTTCGTTTCAACTCGCAAGTTTTTAAAAAGTTTCCTCATGCACTTCCTCAGGGAAAAATAATAAATAAAATATTCAACCAATTTTAAATTAGGGAAAACGACAGATCAGAGAATTAAGGAAAAATTACTTACATTTACTACAAAAATTACTGTAAACTTAAATACAACTTTTATCTAGGTTCCACATTCGCAATAATATTCTTAGTCGTACTTATATTGCTCGTGATATCAGGGGGATTTATGAAACGTATAATCAGAAAAAGAAAATACTTTTATTTCATAATTCATATAGGCCTAGCACCGAAGGCGCTTAAGACAAGTCATTTCATAATTCATTTTTACAATACCTCTAGAATCATGAATTACCAGAGTTCGCAAACGCACCCTGCCGCTGAGCCGAAGCCCACTATAATTTCATGGGGATAAGTACCTACTACCTACGGTATCATGTAAATAAAGGTGCGGATACCGGGGTAGGTGTGGGTGGTGTAGGGCAGGTGGCGGCGGCGCGGTATTCGTCGCGACGCGAAGTCGAGCGCGCGACGCTCGGTGGTCGTAGCGCGAGGGTCGCCCTTGCCGCCGCGCGACGCTCCTTGCTATTTTCGGCCTTACATTCCTCACGGCTGTTTTTCAATCTAACGTGAAACGCATAACGTGCGTGCTGCCCGTACTTGCGTGCTCTTACTCAGAGTTAGTTGTGATTCGTTCGCGGGATAGCAATTCGTTTTCGTAAATACAAAGTGCAGAATTATCAACGATGTGCATAGTATGTGTCGCACGTGAGTGGTAAAAGCGGAGACGATTCCGACGATGTTTCACAGTGTCAATGAATGTAAACGATGTGTCACTAGTGTATGGAGCCCACGCCGGACTAGTATCTGATTATACAATTCCGTGAAGTGCCAGCGTTTTATATTGGTCGTGACGATGGGGCCCACGCGGTTACCCGCGACACCTGAAGAGGAAGAGCCGCCTCACCAACCTATATGTGACCCCAAAACACCTGATGCAACTCTACAGAAATTTGATTCGTAAGCTATACAGCTTGGATTAAGTAGTATTAATAATAAAACGAATTTCATAATGAAGAATAGAGAATAGTCAGATAAGCAAGACGTCCACCTGATGTTTAAAGTGATACGCACGCCCATGACTGATGCAGTGGGTCCCATAATTATGAATTGCAATATTATGCGACACACTGCCCTGCGCTCATCGCACTGAGAATAAGAGGTTAAACCTTATGAAGAGCTCACTCGAGAACTGCATGTCTAAATCTCCGCGAATCTATCCATCAATACGAATCTTTAGATCTCAAAGATTTGTGTATGTTACTCATCAACTCAATGTCAATTATCAATTTTCACTGTAAAGTGTAGGACACTTACCTATTCGTTAAATTAAATAAAAATTACACTGCCATATTTAATTCAATAAGTTAGCCCTGTTTAATGTCTAATCAGTAGTGTATAATCATTTGAAACGTATTAAACAGAAACCCACGATTAACCTACATGCATCGGTTTGCTTACATTACAAAATACTGTTGTATCGGAATGCAAGTCGTCAGTACTATTTCTATCGGTCCGGAGCTACGGAGTATCCTGCCCGTGACGTCCTCCACCGCGTCACGAGACGCCAGCCTGTCGCCCACAATTACAGAGACAATTCCGATATCTGGGGCCGTACCACCATCCCTTAAAGCAGTAATGCTTCAGTACTGATAATATTTGCATACGAACATTCTATGAAAATGTCAAAACAATACTGCAACATGATGAGCGGCTTAAGAGATAGTGGTGCGGCCTGTGTTGTGCTGTGTCCCTACGGTACGCTGCGCGTTAGCATGTCATCAATGCAGACCTAATAGATTCGCTGTTTTTAACCCAATCGGAGCTCGTGTCTACTCTCCTTATTATCATCAGCGCGTGCCATCTTCCTTAAAATGAAGATTGGCGATCAATAGTTGAAAAGCTTTCCCATTTATTAAGTGCCGCTGTCTTAGGTTTGGGTAACGGTTTTCACCAAAGCGCAGCAGAGCAGAGCGGAGATGTCAAAATGATGAAATCTGATTGGTAACTCAAAAACAGCTCCGCTCCGCTCCGCTTTGGTGGAAATCGGGCCTAACAGTCCGGTCCACCTTTATATCGTCCAAATATTTGCGCCTGGAGATCTCTTCCCATCACCATCCCATTTTTCCCTCTAATAGAAGTCTTGAGAAAGAGAACTGAACTGATCAGCGCATAATGGTGGACATCAGTTGTCGGTCTTTCCCTACATACTTAGTTCTAAACACATCTTATTAGATGTGAAACTGTTCCACTTGATTGACATTCCCCTTCTAATTCAGTTACTTATTATAACGAAAGTGTTCATATTCTAGCAAACTGTTTCGCATTTCAATTCCATCCTTTTATAAACTCAGTTCATCGCTTTGTAGCGCCTTGTCAGATCTACGTTAGGGCATTGAGTAGACCCCGATACCAGGAAAATGTTGGATCGATAAAGACTTCAATGCGGGTGAATGTTTTCAGAAAATAACAAATCCAAGGTGAGCAAGGGAAAGCCGATGAGTAACCGATACGCTATTCCCTGAATGTCGGGATCGTTTCTTTTCAGCTGCTGTTATATTGGTTGAAGTGACACGTCACGAATACAATAACTACCCAGTACAAAATTAATTTATTTGTTACGGTCGAAATACACCAGCCCAAGTAATTTAGTACAGTTGTCGGGGATATAACAACTTGTAGTGTTTCATATAAATCAGGGGGAAGCCAATTAATCTAGTCAACTTAGGCTGATTATGAAGAGTGATTAGCCTTTTCTTTTTTCTATTCATATACACATTATGTCATGTACATAAGTAGGTAAACTTCTATAATAATAAATGGATACTAGCTGACCCGGCAAACTTTATTTTGCCATTAGGGATATAAAAAATAGCTCAGAACTACTAAAAATACACAGAAAATTTCATAATAATATTCGGTCGAGTCGTTTCGGAGGAGCTTGGAGGAGGAGAATTTCCAATCAAAATAATAATAATTCGCTTCGACTGCACTATCCAGAGTTATCTAGAATAAATAAACTGACTTTTAGTAATTAATATCTTTATTACAATGTAACAGTTGTCGCAGACGGCAGACAATAACTAATCACCTCAAGACGAGGTTTATTTACGTCTCAGTTCCATCTTTCCGGTTCCAGTGTCTCCTCTAGCGGAAATAGTTTGTTACAGACAAATAAATGGACGGACTCCCTCTCGCTACTATTAAAAGCCGCATTCTATTCTGGTGTTCGGCCACAATCTCAGTCACAAGTGGAGTTCTATGTAATCGGGCGAGGATGATTAATGTGGTGGAATTTATGAGAACGTTTTAGCCTGAGCATACTCGTACCCGTATATCTATACTGTGTGACTTATTGATATCAGTGATTGAACCAACCATATAGCCATATACTCATTGAACTCCGCAGTATAAAAAGTCGAAAATTTTAATAGCTTACACTGATTTAAAATTATATTGTATTTACCGACTTACGGAGTAAAAGAAACAAGTAAATATGCAAGTGAACATTTAGAAACTCTTTGTGTTAACCTAAATATTATAATACACTGTATTCTACTAGCTAATCCGGCAAGCGTTATTTTGCTATAATTAAATTATTATTTTTCAACTATGGGGTGGTGATAGTTTAGGTGATACTTCCTCTTCTCAAACCTACCGAATATACGCAAAAAAAAAATTTGGTCTGTGGTTTTTTTTTAAATAAACACTGTCACGAGAAATGCGATTTAAACTATATTTGAAGAAAGATATTATAGTGTGTGCAAGTTACAAACCTGAACAATTGCTATGTACAGCTGTACACAAGGCAACTGGCCTGTCGTTTAACGCATTCCATGCATAACATGTACTAGCCTATGCCCGCGGCTTCATCTGCGTTGGTGTACTATAAAATTTTTCATCCCCCATTGCACTCCCTTCAAGGTTAATTTTCGCGACTAAATGATGAATTGAAAACAATGGCCTAATAGCTTTTATCTACGCTCATTGCTTAAAGTTCGAATTATGAAATCAAAATGTGTCACATATTGACCTACTTTATTCACAGACTTCTATAATTATTAAAAAGTTATTCATCATAACATCGCTGTACTATGAAAATATCTCTAGATAGTTGAATAATTTCCATTACGATACTCGGCTCTGGGTTCCTGTATTTTTATGTGTCGTCATCACAGACCAGGGAATAACTTTCTTTTCTCTGTGGTCGTCATAGCCAAAAGAGAGTGTAGAGCCAAGGAGCCAATCCTCAATTTTGTTTTTTTTTTATGGAGTCCACAGACAACATTTAGTTGGTAGTCATGGGATGGGCCATAGACAACAATTAATTCACGGAAACAATAATTTTTCCCTGCCTTATATGACTGATTAAAAAGTGTGTTTATACAGAATATTGAAAAGAATAATCTATAATTTTTGATTATATAATTATCCACTAAAAATATACTTTATCTGACTTGTATAAATATTTTTCTACTCTTTTTTGTTTCATGACTTTTTTAACAGACTATACGCAGTTTTGAATTGAATTGAATTTTGGCGCCATACCTAACTTTTAACATTTCAATGTGTTATTTTTGTTACTTAGTCAAAATTTAGCGCGGAAAAATGTCTAGCAGTGAAACCTACTAAAGAAAATTTAACTCCACCTGACATTTTAGTAATTGCAACAAAAATGACCCACAATCTTTTACCAACAAAGTGAAGGAAGGATTTACGACAAACGTTAGCAAGATTTTATGGTTTGGATTTATGATAATTAGGTATTAAAACACTCGTGTGATACTATTAAAAAACTCGCCTGCGGCTCGTTTTTAAACTCACACTCATGTTTTAATACCCCTCATTATGCATCCGTTTCATAAACTTATATGGTAAAAAACGGTTGATTTACGTAATACCCTATCTAATAAATAAACTTCCTACGGCACTAAGAGAAGTTATTACTAAGAAAAATTTTAAATACAAAATAAAACAATATTATATACGTGAAACAATTAACAAATACACATAAATAGTTAATCTCGAACTCAAACAAAAAAAAAACAGCCTGTATATAGATAGACCGAACGACGTTTAGTAGTGGCGACGTCAACAAAAGATTTTTGTTTTTTTTTTTTTGATTACCCTCTGCATTCGATAATTCTTAAATTGTGTACTGATTACTTGTAAAGAATATTTTATGTATGCTATGAATTGTTTTGTTGTGTGTTGCGTAGGTATTGTGAGTGCTAACTAATTGTCAACGGCTGGGTGCACGGAAAAACTCACAAGAGTTTATGTTTGCACCTTTCACACATTTTATTGTATCTTGTCTTTTGTGCTGAGTTTAATAAATAATAAAAATAATAATAAAAACTACTATTCCGTGTCCTATCTATCGTAGTAACAAAGTTTACCAAAGTTTTTTTTTAATTCAGAAGTTAAGGCGCTGACTGAAGACGTAAAAGACAGTTAAAATCACATATAAAAATATGGGTTCGAATAGAGATCGGCTTCATAATGATTTTATGTGTACTTTTTTTATTGAGTGTTTCTTTATCTCTGTAAGTTATTGGAGATATTGATTTTGAAATACTAGGCAGATATAATAAATGTTATGTACATTGTAAGATATATCTATTGATATTAATGATCGCCCTGGCGCAGTACTTAGCCCGAAGTGTTTTTTACGCGGGAGGTCCCAGATTCAATAGTTAATACTTAGTAACTATTACTACTATTATTAGTAATAATACCCTGGGCAGGGCGAGGTTAGAATTTTACAAATTTTCTGTTCAGAGATTTCGTCCAGAAACGTAGAGCCTAGTAAATTACCGTTCCGGTACGATGCTGTGTACCGACCTAATCTAACCAAGTCCGTCCAAGTCAAAAGTGGTGAGATTGCAATCCAGCGAACTGTTTATATGATCCATCGAACTTGAACGAGTTTTGTTCCACGTTTGTAATATGGAGCACCAACTCCCTACTAAATAATGAATACGCATTTTTACACTAGCGCACTCAAACCTAAAGCTCGTCATTGCTATACATCAGGCATAATTAAAGTCAGGCGTTAACATATCTTATTATTCTTCTTCACAGGTTTTATCCCTGAAATGGCAAGAGACAGCGATAGCTATATAAATAAAAAAGCCTATCGATATAAAAATATACATAGAACGACATAAGTGATGTACTCGATCAGTGTGCCTGTTCGTGCTAGACGTCGCTTCACGTGTTCGTTTAAAAACAATATAATATTATGAATGTTAGTAACGTCGAGCACGCATGCCACCACTCTCACTTGACCTTTTATTAGTTCTTGCGCAAAGGAATAATAAATTGCTAGATGCTAATAGACATTGCTCTTGACGACTGTCGCACTTGATATCAGTTGGTATATTCAATATTACTCGTTCTATTCGTGAATTGATCACACTCGAATTTTTAAGATTGGCCACTTTGCGATAGTCAACAGTGATAACGTAAGCTACTGAGGGCCTGTTTTTTTAAATAAAATGTATAACTAAGCGCGTGACTATTATCACATACATTCGAAACGTTTCTAATTTTGTTATATATTTGAAAATGATAAATTAATACATATTATGTAGATATTGTAATTCTAATTAGATAATTTTAAAATACGTTATTTGTCACTTGTTGCCTATGTCTTGATGTTTCAAAAACAAGTAGCCTTCAATAAAATTTTGGGACTGTTTCGATGTGCACTCTCTGCCACCACGCACTCGTTCGCTCTCTTTTGCTAGCCATTCGTGAGGCACACAAGACACATGAATTGTGTGCGATGTAGTGAGCCTGACTGCTTTGCCGTAGTGGTAAATGTGTGTTGTGTTGTCGCAGGGTGCTGGGCCCCACCGCGGTGCTGCAGCTGGCGGAGCGCGACGAGGCGCCGCCGACCAACGCGCGCCCGCTCTACTCGCTGGCGATGCGCGGCGCGGTCATATGTTTCTCGGGGTTCCGGAAAAAGGATGAGCTTGTGAGTTCTTAACGTTAGGGTTTTCAACAGTTTCCGTGATTCCCACACATCAAACTAATTTAAAAAATAATACGATCACATGCGATAAACGGGACAGGGTCAGAAAAATGGGTCAATTAAAAGATGTAAACACATATCAGGTTGATCTTTGGTTATAAGCTACCACCCTTCTTGTAGTTATTAGAGCGACCATCCTCTACTGGGATGTTTGATTGGATATTCAGCTTGGAAAGCTAAAAGCACTCCTGAAGGTTAGTTCACTTAACACCCCTGTTAGACTCGTCCCTTTTGAATGACTAAAACTAGCTGCCGTCTGATAAGATACACTTTGGATATAATGTTGATTTGTTTTCCCGCAGACGTACCTGATAACGCTGATCCATTACATGGGCGGCTCGATCCGCAAAGACATGTCGAGCAAGGTGACGCACCTCATCGCGGCGGCCGCCACGGGCGACAAGTACCGGTACGCGTCGGGGTTCGGCGTGCCCGTGCTCGCGCGCTCGTGGGTCGACGCGTGCTGGGAGCGGCGCGACGACCCCGACTGCTTCGCCACCAGCGACGCTATCATTGTAAGTGCTGAACTGGAAAAGAAGACGATGTGATCATTGATCATACTAGTTTGTGTGTGCGCATGTGTGCGTGCGTGTGAGGGTGCATGTGTGCGTGCGTGCGTGCGTGCGTGCGTGCGTGCGTACATGCGTGCGTACATGCGTGCGTGTGTGCGTTTTGGCCTGCAGTGTTAACACAGGCTTCTTTTTTTAAGTGTAACAATGTAGGAGTAACGAGAATGGAAATCTTAACGAAAAAGCTACTTTTCTCCCAGAACAGTCCACAGTTACGGTGGGATTTTTGAAAAACTAATATTCGCGCGGGCGTAGCCAGGGCAAAACCTAGTACTAAATAATATCTTGTAAGTGTTGAGAAATGGTAAGTTAGTAAGACGTAGAAGTATCGTGTTGCAGAAGGAGCACAAGCTGAAGGTGTTCGCGGGCGCGCGCGTGTGCTTCGTGGGGTTCCCCGACGATGAGACGCAGCACATGGCCGAGGTGCTCGCCAGCAACGGCGGCGCGGCCTGCCAGCTCGACGACCCCGACTGCACGCATGTCGTAAGTCTGCACCCATTCTTACACCACAGTTCACTCTACAGTAAGTTTCCACTGATGAAACAAATATAAAACGTGTCGAAAACACCATTCTATCCGTCCTGGAATTAATGTATTGACTACAACACAGAAGACATTACTGGACTTTCTTACGAAATTAGACCTAAGCGCTGATGTCTCTGGATGTTGAGCGCAATGCAATGTGTCACATAATATTGCAGTGCAAAATTATTGGGCGCACTGCAATCTGAAATGGGCATGCTTATCACTTAACATCAATAATTGATCGTCTTGCTCGTGTCATCATTCTTTACTATACTTAAAAACAGTTTTTTCAACATGTGTCACGTTTATATATTTCTTCAGTGGAGACTCATACTTATCCTTATACACGGTTACGTAAAAAAAGTACTGAGATGCTTTCTGACAGTTTATCACTAAAATTTTGGTTCTACATTTTTTTTACAAGTACACATGTACTAAAATGTTAAAGATTACTCTGTGTACACTGGCGGGCTGAGTGCTCGTCCCTGCACGTATTTATTATTACGTCAGAGAAATTATTTTATTTTGTATTAATAAAAATAAGCAGAATTTTGTTATTTTTTTTTTAAATTTTAACCTATTGGGGAGAGAATTTAAGAACCATGTTAACTCTTAAACCCATTGCCGATCTTCACTAGTATGCTTACAAATTAAAATTAGTCGTTAGTGAATACAGAGTGCTTATACTTAACATACCAATATATATTTATTTATACACAATATGACACATTAGCCACTAATTTTAGCAATATGAATTCGGCATGCACATAGTGGGTACATTTGGGAACACAAATTACTATTATTTCACCTTTAGATACATTGTAGACATTACAAATTATGGGTAGTATTATAGTTGTATGCTTCTTATTCTTTCAATACAGGCACATGTATGTAGCTGCTTCAATGTCACTTAGTATTTGAGTAGTAATTTACACGCAAACATAATCAGAATCCACGAAGTATTATTTTGCTGTCGTGCAATCATGATTAAGTTGCGACGGTGTGTCAAGTCATATCAGTGGTTCCCGCGTTCCGCCTCTTCCGATGTTCTGATTCGGTTTGATATCATTTGACCCACAAAATGGGACAGGGCGCTGTCATAACGTTTTGCCACATCCCTTCTGCACGGCGTAAAGTCGACCCATTGTCTATTATAGTAGATTGGTTCATTAGTTTAAGTAACATCATGGCATTTATCACTGCTTCACTCAATCTGAGCAAACATTTGTCCGTAGTTAAAACGCACATTATCTTTGTTCACTGATATTTCTGTAATGTACTGTTGTGTACGTTCTATTTGTTCTATAATTTATTTTTCGTTCGCTTTGTATGCAAGTCGTAACCTTGGATTCTGCTTTGATGAATATTCGTAGAGAGTTTGTACTCTTACATTCCCCACAGCGCACTTCGTTGAGGTGTCAGTATTAAAACTATGTCAGCCTTTTTACTACATTAAATAAACAACATATCAGCTTTTCTATGTCTAACTGTTTCTTGTCACAATAGTAAAACCGTTTGCATGTTTGTATTTGGAATGGCTTCATTACATCATTGCGTGGTGTGTTTCACACATGTTTCAGGTAATGGCCAATGGGGAGACTTTCGGTCGTTCGCTTATCCTCTCGCCCCACCTTAGCACCCCCAGCGCTCCCTCGAAGCCGTCCCGCTCCACGCCCAACCGATCCCAAACCACTCCAAAGAGCTCTCTGTATCGTAGGCTGTCCGCCCGCCTCTCGGGCCGCCGCGCTAGCCCCGCCAGCCCCGCCAGCCCCGACGCGCCCGCGCAGCGCCAGCCCGAGGACGAGCTGAGGCCCGACAGAGACGAGCGCTTGCTCTATGCGAGAGACAGTATTAGAACTAGTATAAGCAGTAACAGAGACCAGTCTCAACTGGAAGATATCAGTATTACTAATGTAGGAAAATCATTCATCGATGATTTATGCTACGATGTTCATGATGGCGGCTGTGGACATATCGAATTTCGGAAACATAAAAGTAACGATAAAGAAAATAATTTTTTATCTCAAATAATTCATGGCAGTGCCAGAATAAATGCCAAAGATAAGAGGGAAGTCTTTAAAAATAAGTCTATAAACGTATTTAATATAGTCGACTGCATAACGGAGGTCGGATCCTTACATTCGTCTCTCACTAAGAGTTTGTGTGATCTGGATTCGAAAGATGAAGCGGGATTTCTGCTGCCCGTCGCGACGGGGAATAAGGAACTACAGCAATCGAATACTACCATTTCCTCCGGAAAGAAGAGGAGCCGGAACTCGACAGAGTCGAATTTCCAAGTCAGTGTCATAGATGGCAATAATTTATCACCCGATAAATCGGAAGATGTCAATTGGAAGTCCATCAAAAGGCTAAAAATTAAAGACTCGTTCAAATTCAAAACCAAACCGAACATATTTAAGAAAACAAAAAAAGAATCTCTATCCAAAACATCGGGAGAAATCACCGTCGAACCGGTGAGTCCCGAGAGCGTGAAGCCCACCGACCCGGCGGGAGAGTTCGTCGCGTCCACGTCCTCGCCCATCAGGGACTACGACAACACTTCCATTTCCTCCATGAACATGAGCAAGCAGTCGGGCTTCTTCGACATCTCCTTCGCGTCTATAAGAAGCTCAAAAACCGTTAAATCTGCATCGAAACTGCGCAGAAGCGTAAAGTCATTCACCGCATCCTTTAGAAGCGAAAGAAAAAAGAAATACGAAAAGAGAGAACGCAACACCGTCGAGGTGAATCCCTGTCACTTGCCTTCGGAACTGACAAACGTGTCCACGCCGAAGAGAGACCTCGACGACATCCACTTCGACATATCGCCGGTGCAAGTGGACACGGTGGACAGCACCGACATGAGGACGCCGCTCAAGGAGCCGGACGTGGACGAGTTGGACGACTCGACCGTGTTCAAGACGCCTCAGAGCGTGTGGCTGCGCGCGCACCGCCACTCCGTGTGCGGAGTCCCCCCGTCCCACCCGCCCCGCCTGCCCCTCCCCGCCCCGGCGCCGAGCCCGCGCCGCGCCGAGCTGCGCGCCGAGCCGCCCTCCACCCGCGACGCTCGCGCCTTGTCGCAATGCCATGGACTATCGCTGCCGGTACTAACCCCATTTATTACACTACTACTAAATTTTAGCCTGTCATGCTTTAGGAATTTTAGGGTATATCGCCGTGCAGTAAGAACCTTTTACGATTCAAACTCTGAGTCGAAAACTCTTCGCTATCATGCTTGCATGTTACGTCGAATGTGTAGGTGCTTATAATTCGCGCACAAGCCGGTGTGAGATATCATATATCATTATAATCTATCACAATATGTTAGGCGGTCGTAACTGTGATATTCGAAGTATGTTTAGTGTTGAGTTAACGCTGTACTGTTGCGGTGCAGGTGGTAGACGAGCACAACACGGGCGTGGCGCCGGAGTGTTCGCCGCGCGTTCACGTCGTCAAGGCCGAATGGTTCTGGGCTTCGGTGCAAAATGAGGAGGCCCAGGACGAGCGGGAATATCTATTCAAGGACGTGAGTAATATTTTATTTAACTTGTAGGTTTTGGTAACTAGTGTGTACGCCATACTGATACGAGAACCGTGACAACAGTACCTGGACGAGGTGTCGCGGCGGTCGTCGGTGGGCGGCGCGTGCGCGGCGGTGTCGTGCTCGGGCGCGGACGAGGTCGGCGCGGGGTCGAACGCGGGCGGCACGCCGGCGGCGCTGCAGCGGCTACGGAAGCGCAAGCTGCGCAGCGGCGACGCGGCGCTGCACAAGCGACGCTCGTCCGTGGGCGACGCCGTGCTGCTCAGTCTATCAAACAACCTACTGGATTGTACGCCTTCACCCGATGGCAAACAACTATTGGAAGGTAAATAATAAGAGCATTCCCTTATTTCAGTTATGTGATGATGTTTATTAAAACTTATAAAGTACGCTAACGAACGTGTTTGTTTAGATTCGGAAGTACCTGATAATGTAGTGCGGAAATTAATGTCTCCACGACAACAAGTGTTCATGGAGCTCCTTCAGACTGAGTCCAATTACGTGGGGATACTGCACACGATAATGAACGTAAGTTTTCTAGCAGACATACTGTTGATACAACATGCACGGTTGAGCGAACTAACGAACTTTCTATAGCTATATAATTTAACTAGTAGGGCGCGTGTGTGCGCGGGCCACATGTGGCCCGCGTGCAGTCTTCCCGCCCATAAAGGTATCGCCGTCATCTCCATCGCCCATTGGAATCCAATTGGCAGTGAGCTGAATAAATTACCGAGGAGCACTGTCATGGTTATAAAGATAGTTACGGGCAGTTCGAAGAAAAAAATACGCTGAACCTCATCGGATGAGGTTCAGCGTATTTTTTTACCTTGCCCATGCTCCTTGACTGTCTTTAAAATCCTCAATCATCTCCTCATTCAATATTTTTCTCTGGTAGTCTTCCAACAAACCGCATCAAAGCACTTCATGTTTTACAACTCGTGGTTTCTTCAATATTCCTCATACATTTTCTATGTAAAAATAAATTCCGCCATTTTGATTTTTTTCTATCCATCGAATAGACCATGGTGTCCTGATCACTTCTTGTCAAGAAACCGTTCTTCCATCTTTTATACTTTTCGAGATGGACACCGATGAAGTTTGTATGGCGGCCATCTTGAATCCGCCATTTTGAACTTTTTTCAGCTAACTGCCAATTGGATGATGTTTCGAGTGACATTTGGTCGAGCACCCCCCACCTATCTTCAATACCCTCCCCGTGCTCTTAACCCGTCTTCGAAATCCTCAGTCATCAGCTCCTGCTCCTCAATCATCATCCAAATCGTAGACCATCATCTCTTCTCATACTTTTCATAGTTTTTCATAGGCCTTGTTTATTGTAGCATTCACATTTTCCATGGAAAAATAAATTCAACCACTTTGATTTTTTTTCATTCATCCCGTAGACCTTGAGATTCTAATTACGTCTTGCAAAGAAATCACTCTCTTATCTTTTATACTTTCCGAGATAAAACAACATGAAATTTGTATGGCGGCCATCTTGAATCCGCCATTTTGATTTTTTTTCAGCTAAATGCCAATTGGATGATGTTTCGAGTTACATTTGGTCGAGCACCCCCCACCTATCTTGGATACCCTGGCTGTGCTCTTCACCTGTCTCCGAAATCCTCAATCATCAGCTCTCTACATACTTTTTTCTAGTAACTCTCCGAAAACCCGCATCACAACCTTGCATAATTACCAACTGTTAGTCTCTTCAACATTCCCCATACATTTTCTATGGAAAAATAAATTCCGCCATTTAGATTTTTTTTTCTATCCAACAAATAGACCTTCGGGTCCTGATCACTTCTTGTCAAGAAACCATTCTTCCATCTTTTATACTTTCCGAGATATCGGCGAAATTCGTATGGCGGCCATTTTGAATCCGCCATTTTGAATTTTTTTTCAGCTCACTGGCAATTGCATGACGTTTCAAATGACATTTGGTCGAGCATCCCACACCTATCTGCAATACCCTTGGCTGTGCTCTTCACCCGTCTTCGAAATCCTCAATCATCAGCTCTCGCTATATTTTTCTTCCTCATGAATTTTTCTTTTCTATACAAAACGATCAGTGAAAAAAAAATTTTCCATACAAAATTGTTCAGGAGAGGTGATCAATCAGTCAATCAGCACAAGCAGCTATATATATATTAACTAGTAGGGCGCGTGGGAGCGCGGGCCACATGTGGCCCGCGGGCTGTCTACTTACCTATAAAAGCCAATTGGAATCCGATTGGCAATGGGTTAAAAGAATTACCTCGGAGCACGGTCATGGGCTGTTTGATAAAAAATACACTGAACCTCATCTCATCCGATGAGGTTCAGTGTATTTTTTAATCAAACAGCCCTTAACTATCTTTAAATCCATGACCGTGCTCCTCAATCATCATCCAAATCGTAGACCATCATCTCTTCTCATACTTTTCATAGTTTCTCATAGGCCTTGTTTATTGTAGCATTCACATTTTCCATGGAAAAATAAATTCAACCACTTTGATTTTTTTTCATTCGTCCCGTAGACCTTGAGATTCTAATTACGTCTTGCAAAGAAATCACTCTCTTATCTTTTATACTTTCCGAGATAGAACAACACGAAATTTGTATGGCGGCCATCTTGAATCCGCCATTTTGATTTTTTTTCAGCTAACTGCCAATTGGATGACGTTTCGAGTTACATTTGTTCGAGCACCCCCCACCTATCTTGGATACCCTGGCTGTGCTCTTCACCCGTCTCCGAAATCCTCAATCATCAGCTCTCTCCATATTTTCTCTAGTAACTCTCCGAAAAACCGCATCACAACCTTGCATAATTACCAACTTTTAGTCTCTTCAACATTCCCCATACATTTTCTATGGAAAAATAAATTCCGCCATTTTGATTTTTTTTCTATCCATCAAATAGACCTTCGGGTCCTGATCACTTCTTGTCAAGAAACCATTCTTCCATCTTTTATACTTTCCGAGATATCGGCGAAATTCGTATGGCGGCCATTTTGAATCCGCCATTTTGAATTTTTTTTCAGCTCACTGGCAGTTGGATGACATTTCAAATGACATTTGGTCGAACACCCCCCACCTATCTGCAATACGCTTGGCTGTGCTCTTCACCCGTCCTCGAAATCCTCAATCATCAGCTCTCGCTATATTTTTCTTCCTCATGAATTTTTCCTTTCTATACGAAATGGTCATTGAAAAAAAAATTTTCCATACAAAATTGTTCAGGAGAGGTGATCAATCAGTCAATCAGCACAAGCAGCTATATATATATTAACTAGTAGGGCGCGTGGGAGCGCGGGCCACATGTGGCCCGCGGGCTGTCTTCTCTCCTATAAAAGAATCGCCGTCATCTCCATCGCCAATTGGAATCCGTTTGGCAGTGGGCTAAAAGAACTACCTCGGAGCACGGTCATGGATTTAAAGATAGTTAAGGGCTGTTTGAATAAAAAAATACACTGAACCTCATCCGATGAGGTTCAGTGTATTTTTTATTGAAACAGCCCTTAACTATCTTTAAATCCATGAC
Source organism: Coenonympha glycerion (assembly GCA_963855885.1). Classification (NCBI taxonomy): domain Eukaryota; kingdom Metazoa; phylum Arthropoda; class Insecta; order Lepidoptera; family Nymphalidae; genus Coenonympha; species Coenonympha glycerion. Next base: position 11,482,733 of record OY979630.1, on the reverse strand, counting down.
CGTGTTCCTCAATCATCATCGAAATGTAGACCATCATCTCTTCTCATACTTTTCATAGTTTTTCATAGGCCTTGTTTATTGTAGCATTCACATTTTCCATGGAAAAATAAATTCAACCACTTTGAATTTTTTTCATTCATCCCGTAGACCTTGATTCTAATCACGTCTTGCAAAGAAACCACTCTCTTATCTTTTATACTTTCCGAGATAGAAAAACACGAAATTTGTATGGCGGCCATCTTAAATCAGCCATTTTGAATTTTTTTTTTCAGCTAACTGCCAATTGGATGACGTTTCGAGTTACATTTGGTCGAGCACCCCCCACCTATCTGCAATACCCTTGGCTGTGCTCTTCACCCGTCTTCGAAATCCTCAATCATCAGCTCTCGCTATATTTTTCTCTAGTAAATCTCCGAAAAACCGCATCACAACCTTGCATAATTACCAACTGTTAGTCTCTTCAACATTCCCCATACATTTTCTATGGAAAAATAAATTCCGCCATTTTGAATTTTTTTTTCTATCCATCAAATAGACCTTCGGGTCCTGATCACTTCTTGTCAAGAAACCATTCTTCCATCTTTTATACTTTCCGAGATATCGGCGAAATTCGTATGGCGGCCATTTTGAATCCGCCATTTTGAATTTTTTTTTCAGCTCACTGGCAGTTGGATGACATTTCAAATGACATTTGGTCGAACACCCCCCACCTAACTGCAATACCCTTGGCTGTGCTCTTCTCCCGTCTTCGAAATCCTCAATCATCAGCTCTCGCTATATTTTTCTTCCTCATGAATTTTTCCTTTCTATACAAAACGATCAGTGAAAAAAAAACTTTCCATACAAAATTGTTCAGGAGAGGTGATCAATCAGTCAGTGAATCAGCACAAGCAGCTATATATATATTAATAATAAAAATAACTTTTAAAACAAAGTTACAGCAGGTTACCACGACTGGTTTCAGATTTTCAAAAGTTCGTAACTAACAGTAAATATATGATTAAAACTGATAAATATATGATTGTTTCATGTCTGTAGCTAAGTTTTGAAGAATTGGAGGAAAAATAATTTTTAGCGTAACTTCATTTTTCTAACAGTGGTTCGCAAAACCAAAAAGGTCCTTTACTTAGTCTCACAATTTACTTTTTAAGAATATTTGACTGATTCTATATAAAATTGCACAGATGTTCAAACAACCCTTAGAAGAAATGGCCGAGGAGGACAGTAGTAATGGCAAGAATCAAGCACTGCTCAACAACACAGAACTGAAAATCATTTTCGGAAATTTGCCGCCTATTTACGAATTACACCAGTGAGTAGTAAATTTCGATTGTGGATGAACCCTCATCTTACCTATTTGTTAAAAATAAATTTCGTATGGTAAATCAAACTTGTCACTCATTACTTCACATTACTTTCAAAAGTCGGTACACATAAAAGCAGTTTCTACTGCTTCACTCTACATTCTTGTTTGTATATGTTCACTCAGACGCATGCTGGAGGAGCTGCACTACGCGCAGGCGCACTGGAGCGAGGACGTGAGCATCGGGCGGCTGGTGCTGCGCTACACGCCCGACATGGTCAAGGCCTACCCGCCCTTCGTCAACTTCTTCGAGAACACCAAGGAGATGCTGCAGCAGTGCGACCGTGAGAACCCAAGGTAGGCTGCGACTATCGCTCGATGTTTGCGTGCCGGAGGAGCTGCACCACGCGGCGCACTGGAGCGAGGACGTGAGCATCGGGCGGCTGGTGCTGCGCTACACGCCCGACATGGTCAAGGCCTACCCGCCCTTCGTCAACTTCTTCGAGAACACCAAGGAGATGCTGCAGCAGTGCGACCGTGAGAACCCAAGGTAGGCTGCGACTATCGCTCGATGTTTGCGTGCCGGAGGAGCTGCACCACGCGGCGCACTGGAGCGAGGACGTCAGCATCGGGCGGCTGGTGCTGCGCTACACGCCCGACATGGTCAAGGCCTACCCGCCCTTCGTCAACTTCTTCGAGAACACCAAGGAGATGCTGCAGCAGTGCGACCGTGAGAACCCAAGGTAGGCTGCGACTATCGCTCGATGTTTGCGTGCCGGAGGAGCTGCACCACGCGGCGCACTGGAGCGAGGACGTGAGCATCGGGCGGCTGGTGCTGCGCTACACGCCCGACATGGTCAAGGCCTACCCGCCCTTCGTCAACTTCTTCGAGAACACCAAGGAGATGCTGCAGCAGTGCGACCGTGAGAACCCAAGGTAGGCTGCGACTATCGCTCGATGTTTGCGTGCCGGAGGAGCTGCACCACGCGGCGCACTGGAGCGAGGACGTGAGCATCGGGCGGCTGGTGCTGCGCTACACGCCCGACATGGTCAAGGCCTACCCGCCCTTCGTCAACTTCTTCGAGAACACCAAGGAGATGCTGCAGCAGTGCGACCGTGAGAACCCAAGGTAGGCTGCGACTATCGCTCGATGTTTGCGTGCCGGAGGAGCTGCACCACGCGGCGCACTGGAGCGAGGACGTGAGCATCGGGCGGCTGGTGCTGCGCTACACGCCCGACATGGTCAAGGCCTACCCGCCCTTCGTCAACTTCTTCGAGAACACCAAGGAGATGCTGCAGCAGTGCGACCGTGAGAACCCAAGGTAGGCTGCGACTATCGCTCGATGTTTGCGTGCCGGAGGAGCTGCACCACGCGGCGCACTGGAGCGAGGACGTGAGCATCGGGCGGCTGGTGCTGCGCTACACGCCCGACATGGTCAAGGCCTACCCGCCCTTCGTCAACTTCTTCGAGAACACCAAGGAGATGCTGCAGCAGTGCGACCGTGAGAACCCAAGGTAGGCTGCGACTATCGCTCGATGTTTGTGTGCCGGAGGAGCTGCACCACGCGGCGCACTGGAGCGAGGACGTGAGCATCGGGCGGCTGGTGCTGCGCTACACGCCCGACATGGTCAAGGCCTACCCGCCCTTCGTCAACTTCTTCGAGAACACCAAGGAGATGCTGCAGCAGTGCGACCGTGAGAACCCAAGGTAGGCTGCGACTATCGCTCGATGTTTGCGTGCCGGAGGAGCTGCACCACGCGGCGCACTGGAGCGAGGACGTGAGCATCGGGCGGCTGGTGCTGCGCTACACGCCCGACATGGTCAAGGCCTACCCGCCCTTCGTCAACTTCTTCGAGAACACCAAGGAGATGCTGCAGCAGTGCGACCGTGAGAACCCAAGGTAGGCTGCGACTATCGCTCGATGTTTGCGTGCCGGAGGAGCTGCACCACGCGGCGCACTGGAGCGAGGACGTGAGCATCGGGCGGCTGGTGCTGCGCTACACGCCCGACATGGTCAAGGCCTACCCGCCCTTCGTCAACTTCTTCGAGAACACCAAGGAGATGCTGCAGCAGTGCGACCGTGAGAACCCAAGGTAGGCTGCGACTATCGCTCGATGTTTGCGTGCCGGAGGAGCTGCACCACGCGGCGCACTGGAGCGAGGACGTGAGCATCGGGCGGCTGGTGCTGCGCTACACGCCCGACATGGTCAAGGCCTACCCGCCCTTCGTCAACTTCTTCGAGAACACCATGGAGATGCTGCAGCAGTGCGACCGTGAGAACCCAAGGTAGGCTGCGACTATCGCTCGATGTTTGTGTGCCGGAGGAGCTGCACCACGCGGCGCACTGGAGCGAGGACGTGAGCATCGGGCGGCTGGTGCTGCCGCTACACGCCCGACATGGTCAAGGCCTACCCGCCCTTCGTCAACTTCTTCGAGAACACCAAGGAGATGCTGCAGCAGTGCGACCGTGAGAACCCAAGGTAGGCTGCGACTATCGCTCGATGTTTGCGTGCCGGAGGAGCTGCACCACGCGGCGCACTGGAGCGAGGACGTGAGCATCGGGCGGCTGGTGCTGCGCTACACGCCCGACATGGTCAAGGCCTACCCGCCCTTCGTCAACTTCTTCGAGAACACCAAGCCTCTTATACTCTACCCTCAATATACCGTACACACATTATATATATATATATATATATAATGTGTGTATGTATGTGTAATTATAAATTATAATAGCAAAGATGTTTCTTGTTTCAGATTTCATGCATTCCTGAAAATCTGTCAAACCAAACCTGAATGTGGTAGACAAAGCTTACAGGAATTGTTAATAAGACCAGTGCAGCGATTACCCAGTATAAGTCTCTTATTAGATGGTAAGCTTGCTTTAAAAATGGTTTTTTAATTTTCAATTTAAATTAAACCAAACATGCGCTTGCAATGGCAAGACCTTGTATTAATTACTTGATTGGTTGTGTTCGCAGATATATTAAAGCACACACACAAGAGCAACCCGGATCACGCGGCGCTAGTGTCGGCGCTGGCGGGTCTGCGCGAGGTCATGTCGCACATCAACGAGGACAAGCGCAAGACGGAGGGCCAGCTGCAGATGTTCGACATATACAACGACATCGACCAGTGTCCGGTACGTAACACACACACGCACACACACACACACACACACACACACACACACACACACACACACACACACACACACACACACACACAAGAGCAACCTGGATCACGCGGCGTTAGTGTCGGCGCTGGCGGGTCTGCGCAACAAGCGCAAGACGGAGGGCCAGCTGCAGATGTTCGACATATACAACGACATCGACCAGTGTCCGGTACGCGTGTATACAAATATGTATCGCTCAGCTGTCTTGTTCATAGTATATTAGTCCTGAATATGCAGGTGAAATATTTATTATTTAACTAAATTTCACAGGCTCACCTCGTGTCGTCCCATCGCTCGTTCGTGTCCCGATGCGAAGTGGTGGAGCTGTCGAAGGAGCTCTCCGGGCGAGGAGATCACCTGGTGCTATTTCTGTTTACTGACACCATGGAAGTGTGCAAGAAACGATCCAAGGTTAGTTCATGCACTTGTGGTTCTATCTAATAGAATCTATGTTTAAGGTGTTGCGGCCTTACCAGCCCGCGAAATTCAAATTTTATTTAGTTTTTCGCAAATATTAGACTTATCTACACATTGTAGCTTTATGGCAATGCATTTTGCGGGCCTACTTTTTATGCATCTACACGCTAGTATCATTTATTTTTATAATGAACCATGTACATTTGACTATATTGAAAAACGCGATTTTTAGATAATGAATCACCAAAAAGTGGATGTTGTCGAAATCGGACCGTATGTCGGCACCGGCCTCTTATAGTAATAATAATGTACATCTTCAAAAGAAAATCCTTCGGTTTGTAATTTAAACTGGCTGCCCAAAAGAGCCAGGTGATATTTGAAGCGAGCGTCAAACATGTGATCCCTCTTTATAGTCGCCACACTAGAAAAATAAAGACAACTAAAGACGATTTTATTGCAGTTATTATTTATGCTACGGGATTTTCTAAATGTCTTCTAACAATAGAAATCTTCAAGGAACATTGTAATTGATTGTTGTAGGCTTTCAACAGCAAAAGTCCAACGAACGGCACGGGCACGATGCGGATCGGCTCCAGCAAGCCCTACCGACACATCTCGCTGATGGCGCTCAGCACCGTCAAGCGCGTCATCGACATCCGGGAGGCGGAAGGTAAGGCCTGCAGCTCTCATGTAAACGGTTGTGTAGGCTCTCAAGAGCAAAAGTCCAACGAACGGCACGGGCACGATGCGAATCGGCTCCAGCAAGCCCTACCGACACATCTCGCTGATGGCGCTCAGCACCGTCAAGCGCGTCATCGACATACGAGAGGCGGAAGGTAAGGCCTGCGGCTCTTATGTAAATGGTTGTTATAGGTTCTCAAGAGCAAAAGTCCAACGAACGAACGATCTCGCTTAAAACATGCGGTAATGTTGGCTGTTTTCAACTTTTTTTTTTAATTAATTTATGGCCTGGAGTCAACTCCTTATTATATTTTAAAACATTAAACGTTCGTACAGATTGCCACAACGTGTTCGCGCTGATGTGCCGCAGCAATCAGGAGCTGAAGGAGAAGCTGTACTCGTTCATGATCACGGACGAGGCGGTCGACAAGCCGCACTTCCTGCGACAGCTGTGCCGGCAGATGGCCAACACCGTCTGCAAACCTGATGCTGTGAGTTAATATAAAATTATAGATAGATATATTAAATTTGTTTTTTTTTTATAAATATGTAACATACATTGCAATCTAGCTCCAAAATAAACGATAGCTGGTATTATGGGTACTAGATAAATACATACTTCGTAAATATACATAAATCATATAGAAGAACTATATTACACGCTAGAAGATATTCATGCTCATAACACAAAAAAAATCCTGTTGTGGAAATCGAACTCATGACGTCCGACTTAGAGGCCAGGATCACTACCGCTGGTCGTCACTCGTCATTATAAAATGAAAAATTGTAACGAAATTCTTTCTGCACTGGAAAGGCGATCTACTCGCCTACTGCTGGGGTTTATATCGACATATTATGTATCGTCTCTAATCATCAAGTTTGCTCCCTGAACAGGATAAGTTCTTGGCGTGTTTGGATTCAAGTCAGCTGGAAATCGACACAAGCGATCTCGCGCTCAGCACACTCTCCAAAGTATCAAAGTTTGCAGCAAGAACTAGAATAAAGGTACTCATTACAATTTAATTGTACTTTCGTTATAGTAACAGCAAGTTATTATTTTTACGAATTCATGTTAATTTTTGTAGATATTGTACATTAAATATCTATATTTAAAATATAAGCATGATTTAGTGATTAGAAATTTCCCTAGCTAAGCTTGCATCAATAGTGATAACAAATAAATAACAGTTTTGTTTTTAATGAAAGTTTTATAAAAAAAAATTGGACAGTGTAACTAAGGCATGAACTTCGAATATGTAAGGAATGGATAAGTTTATATATGTCTTGCTGGACATTATGAGTTGCATAGTATATCAATATAAAAATCAATAATAAATGGGTTTCTTATTAATTAAAGTCAAACCTGGTTAAATGAGCGCTTAATGGACCGAGATCTCCTTTTTCCCTTATACAGGTTTCTCACTCACCAGAGTTTCAGAGTAAGGAGGGCAAAATGACGAAACCTGGCAAATACTCATAGAGTACTCATACTCTTCATTAAAAGAGTTTTCCCGCTCATCCAGTTCTCATTTACCCAGGTTCGATGTATCTTCAGTATATAGCTGGTTTATAGGATAGAAACAACGTGTATTCGAAGCTGTAATTCACCCAGTTTGACGTATCACGTAGTCGAATACACGTTGCAAGAATTGATGAGGGAATAAATTCCACCGATGTTTTGTTTTGCGCTGCGCTATACTGCGTCGCCTGCGTGTGGGACCTCTCAAGGGGTCCGTTGTGCTGCGAAGGGAATGCGTATAGCGCACGAGTGTAGGCTGTAGGCAGTGAGCAGTGGCAGTAAGAGCGCAGTGACAGCGAGGGCGTGTGGGGTGTGTTGTAGCTGGAGGCGCTGGCGGGGCTGGGCGGCTGGCTGCGCGCCGACCCGGGCGCCGTCCTCACGCACACATGGGTATTGCGCGCTCACTTACTCGCACAGGTCTGACGCTCCTCGCGCACGCACGCGACCTCACCACGTCATCACCACCGTGACGCTAAACTATCATCGCGCCGCTTCCTGACCCTGTGTTGTATATACGTACCTTGTGCTGTCATACTGCCATTCATAAAACAACTATTTTCACGTTGGTATATTTTATTTATAACCCACGTACTTGTGAATTTACAATTTGCTCGCACTAAATAAAATCGACTGTGACAGACGGACGAACGGATTAAGTCGCACCTAGGTTCCATTTTTACTGGAACCCTAAAAAGAACTACCAATTGACCGAAATTCTGAGACGATCTTGAATTTTTAGACTCATTTTTGTGAGTTTCAAGAATTTCTCGACTTGAAAATGTCGAGATTATTGACATATCCGGTATCACAAAACCTCCACACTAAATGGACAAGTCTAAATGTAAGACTAATATAAAATCTGAAAAAGATTATTATTTTTAAACTGGTTAATTTGGTCGGAGAGGTTTATATTAAAAATAATCAACAGGCATAATCGTTTAACTCGGTCGTAATTTGTACTAAATCCCACAGGAATCAGCGTGCACGTTAGTTGGTTCGTTTAAATTGCTTGCAAACCATTTAATTATACCACATCGCATCGCAAACGAAGTGGATCATACAAATATAACGCTTAGCTTTGGATCATTTGTATTAACAGTTTGTGAGCGTGCCATACCTACAGTTGTTGGGTTGTCGTAATTCGCCACAACGTGAATGTACCATAAGTTCGTATCGGGGATTGGATCACGTAGATTGATGGCTTACTAATTGTATTCATTTGAGGTCTAAAGCATTGGTGTTTGGTAGTAAGTTAAGATTTTTGTATAAACGTATTTTTGCTGTAACTGCTACAAACTCAAAACGTATAGCTCAAGCTCGTAACCTTGGTGTTGTTTACGAACACTTTAACGCCGCACGTAATACTAGTGTAACGTACTCATATCGTTTTTGTGTTTCTGGTTCAATGTTTACTATTATTACACTGAGAAATTAATATCTGCGTACATTTTTTTAATAACATAAAAAATTATGATTTGATTTCTTTAAAAAACATTTAAAGATACTCTGAAACCAGACTATGCAGCAGCGTATTTTATTTACTAACGGTAAAAGCAATTAAATGCTGAATAAAAGCACTGGTATACGTAAGATACGCAGCGCTTCTGATGCGAATCGTATTTTATTCACCAAATTGTGTAGTTTTAATGCCAGGGGCCGTGCCACCATCTCTTATAGCAGTATTGTTTTGCTATGTTAGTATGAAAATTTTAAAACAATATACTGCTATAAGAGATGGTGGTACGGCCTCAGTACTAAGTTTTAAAATGACTATATTGAGAGTGACAATAAAATACAACGTGGGCACGAAGAGTTCTCACCTTTCATTAATTATTACATCACTTACTTTTTATTCTGGTTTCTGGTATCATATAAAGCTTGAACTATCATAGAAAATTACAAATAATAATGTAATTATGATGTCGTACAGGTTGGACGCGCTCTTTCGTTCCACAAAACCCCGTCGAAGCTAAAACGAGCGATGTCTTCAATGATCTCGCCCTTCGGATCCACGTCCAACTTGACGCCCGCGTCGCAGCTCGCGCAGATGAGGCTAGCCAGCTGCAATAACATTAACGTGAGTGTTCACTTGTTTTAAGTCAAAAGTTGCCACGTGATATGGTGCCCGAGCACTTTTCCGTATTGCTATTTATCTTTTACTATAAGATGGTGTAACTCTATTCAACCCTTTACTTAGACTATAAAATACCTACCTAAAATAACTACTGCGCATAGGTCACAACTGCCCTGTGGTAAAACCACTTTTTCCAAAAAAATATAGCCCATGTTACTCGGAACGATGTAAGGATTCTAACGGATACCCCATATTATGTCCAAATCTTTTCAGTTGTTCGGAAGTTATGGTGGAACAAAGAAACTCACATACGAGTAGTATAAATACATGAACCCAAAAAATATTACACTCCTTTTTTGGGCAGTCGTATAAATATATCATAAATTGCGATATTGGTGTAGGAGATGGGTGCAAGCGGCGGCAACGGCGGCGGCGAGGGCGCGTCGGTGCTGGTGGCGCCGCTGTCGGTGCAGCCCACGCGCAAGGCGGCGGCGGGCGCGGCGGCCGCGCTGCGCCGCTTCTGACGCCGCTCGCAGCGCACGCTGTGACGCGCGACGCCGCACCCCACGCCCTAGTCACGCGCACCGTTTCACGCGTATAAAGTACGGTGTCGTCGCTTCATTTAAATGTGTCATATAAGTCGGAGTGAACTTTGCGACCGAAAAAACTCCACCTTGCCATACTGTTCATATGGGTTGAATACTTTTAATATTCTCTTTATCAATTGTCTTGGCCATTGATGGCTGTGTGTACAGTTTCTTCATTTAACGAATTATAGTTTTAACTGTTAAAAGAATGTTTTAATGTATTTGATCCAGAACGAAAGTTATGGTGGCCTCTTGGACTAAACTGACACTTAATTTGTGAATTCGCCTTAAATTTTTTGTGACTTTAATATATTACTACTGTAGTAGATTTTTATTGCGTAGTGACCCAGTTTATTGTCGTTGGACCCAGTGATGTGGACGATTGAATAATGTACGGGAAACGGCGATTTAATTTAATTTATTTGTTAGAGGCCAGGCCGACGTTGTGAATTTGTAAGACAAGAAATGTGCCTTTATTGAACTGATCGCGCAGATCGTTGGAGTGATTTGATAGTATTATTACGAAAGTGAGAGCGACAGAGCTTCGAGCACCTTTATTTTGTGCTTCGAGTGTTAAAGATTGAATCTTTGAGGGTAGATTAAAATCACCGTTACCGATGGCGCGACGCGTGCGCTGTCATCAGTCGTGCGAATGTAAACCAAATTTAATTTGTGTAAATACTAGGCGGCTGTCGATTATCATCGTCCGAGCACGAGGCTTTAAAGTAATGATTATCAAAATTATATATTATGATGTTTAAATGACATTTACAAGTTAAAATAAAATTGACTCAAGGTCAAGGTGTACAATACATAAAAATCATTAAATTTATAAGGTGTACGATCACCATTATTTACACAGTTATTTTCACAATTTGCAAGGAAAGCTAATAACATTTTAATTTACCTAAATGAATTCGACTTCTCAAGATTTAAAGAGCTTAAATTGTAATTTTTAGTGAATGTCATGTTAAGGACTCACTAGTGGCGATGATTATTATTATCAGGTGTATAATCGTCTCGTCGGGGATAATCGCCACAACAAGCGTGCGCAATACGCCTCTGAATAATTTTAAACGCGTATGAGAGCGAACAGTGTACTCCTTTTGATGTGTTCCTCACAAACAGGGAAGTCCCCATCGTCAACGATATAGACGATTACAGACGATCAACGGCGATAAACCAATATATACCATCGTGCCGGTGTGTAATTGTCTATGCTCGCCGACTACTTATGTAGAGGCGCTATTGCGAGCACGTCCTCAGTATCGACGTGATTCTCGACAGCCCCTGAGTCGTGCATTCATGCTTAATGTTAATTAGTAGGTCTCATCTCCACTATTAGCGGCTTAATTCGCGTAACTAGTTTTTGGGATCTGTGTAATATCTTAAATAATTAAAATCAGTTATTTGAAACTCTTGTCACATATTAATATTGATATTATTGAATAGCCCTGGGTAATATGTACATAATGTGATATTTTAATTTAATGGTGGTATAGACATCGTAGGTTAGAGTAGTGTATCCGGCGAACTATCGCATCCGTCTGCTGTTGATTGTAAGCGTTCCTAATGTTTGCCTCGTCGTATGAACGTTTATTTCAGCGAATGATTTATTTGCAAGCAGTTGTCCGATTATTTAACGTGCGTGTAAATTTGATCATGTTTTTTTTAATCAACTTCGCCAAAAGCTCAACAGCTATGACACGCAAGGACGTTCATATCATGCGTACGCACGCGACTACATTGTACAAAGGTTAATATTTATAAATATTTTAAATAAATGAAAGAATAAACGTTTATTTTCAATCATTGGTTTTTTTAATTTTCATCGTTTACCATAAGGAAATTTTATAAATAAGCGAAGCCTAGCAAAGCTTACATAATTTGACTATAGATAATCATGACTTAAATAACAATTCACTAAAAAACATAGTACATGGTGTGGTAGCAAACCAGAACTTAGATCTTAGAAAACTTAGATGAACTTTAAGGGGTTTTCAACTTTTAAGCATTATTATAATTTGGTATTTATCATGTGAACCCGACAAGTATTTATAAAAGAGTATCGTACTCGTAAGTACGTAGTATTAACGCTGTGCATGGCGATCGCGCTTTAGGAAGCAGTAAATGTTCTTGGCGGCGCGGATTGGCGCGGCCACCGCCACGACCGCCGCCACCGCTGCCGCTGCCCACAGCAGCGCGCCCGGCATCTCCGCGTAGCACAGGACCGACAGCTTCATTATAAGGGTCAACTGCAAATCGTACAATACATTTACGTCAGGTGTCTACTGGCAAACCATATAACTTTTTTGTGGCAAGACCTAATTCTGTACTTGTGACCAAATGCCTGCCTGCCAAATTCATAACTTGCAGCCAATACAGGAAAAAAAATTGGCAATCATGCGCAAAAATGGTTTTTATTTTCTGTGTCGTATTAGAAACGATACAGCTAAATAGAAGAAAGTGTGACTAATTCCTTGGTTATTAGTACATACACGTAACTAATATCCAAGGAATTAGGTCGGTTGGCAATTGGCATTATGAACGGTTAAGGTTGGCCTTAGGCTCCCAATCTGAACGGTTAAGGTTGGCCTTATAGGCTGCCAATCCACCGCAGAGGAGCGAAGCGGCGGAACTGAGAAACGGAGAAATATTAACCAATAAGTTAAGCTCCTCTTAAGTGGAGCAACCCGGATGATTGATAGTGTATATTTTGCCGTTATTTGGACCACGCGCCCATATTTCGGAGCGAAATTGAAAGAATTCGGAGGAATATTTAATAAGGCCGAAATATCGGCAAAACATCAAACATCAATAATCTAGATATGTACCCGAGTAATATCGTAAAATAATGTCTTTTATTAATCTCTTGTATATATATTTCTATATAATCTGGATCTCGGAAACGGCTGCACCGATTTTCATGAAATTTAGTATACAAGGGGTTTTGGGATCGATCTAGCTAGGATTCATTTTTTTAAACTACGAAATAAGTAACCATTGTCTTTTAACTACTAATATAATCAATATCTCTCTCCACCAAAGTAATAGCGGGTATCATTTGCCACTGAGTGCCGATCCTGGAAGCGCACGCGTTTTCCTCGGTGGCCACGTTCATGTCGGAAACGAAGTCGTGGCTGCGGTACACGTACATGAGCGCGACCAGCTCCAGCAGGCACACGAGCGGCGTCGCCACGCCCGTCGTCACCGCGTCCACGCTCTCCAGCAGCGCTACACCGCCCTGGACGAAAATTGGAATATGCTGACTGATTACTAATATCAGGATATGGACATCCGAACGATTTACATACAAGTAAACAGTAGCGCCATCTGTCAAAATTCTATACGTGGGCGCTGAGCGAACTACGGCGTGGCCTTTTGGTATTATTGGCACCGATAAACTGGCGACATTTTTTCGCGCGGTCCGCCCCATAGACTAATGGGCCATCCTGTCTAGGGTCAACATTTCCTGTCCGCTAAATTGAAAAAAAAAATGATATGCACTTCACCTTGACAATTGAATCACAGATTAAAGATATTGTATCTTACGATAAATAACCAAGACGCGTTCGTGGTAATTAGTGATTATATTTTGAACTCACGGTCGTAGCAAATAGAAGGCTCAAGCCCATGCAGCTTAGTATAATGCCGGCTACTACAATTTGTTCTGCGAACCTGAAAGAACAGTGGCAGAAATGTACACAAACAAAGTTTAGCGTCTAGATGTAACATTTATTACAAGACGATTCTAGTAAATAACTGAATTTTTTCAAGGTATCACCAGTTATTGTAAAGGACGGGTCAAAAAATAAAATATTTAAAGAAATTCAATTGATTACTGATAGGTTCCGTTTCCACACTCCTGACAGCTAGTGTTGCCGGATGACAAACTTTTCCACTTTTATACTCCACCTTTTTGACGATCGGTCCACTTTTGTACGAGAACAACATGTAACAGATACTAATGAAAAACTTACTTTCAGGTACTACGTTAATTCTTAGATCAGAATGTAGAATACAAGACAATAACTGTATCGATTTCAATTGTTCCTTTTTTGCATTTTATTTTACTCGATTATATTATTTACATAAAAAGATAACATTAGTTTAGGGTTTTCCACTGCATTGGAGTAAATCTGAATATTATTATTCCACGTGAGCTAGTCTCACTTAAATAAACTGCTTGAAGATTTGAGATTATTTGACAGAAGACTACACTTTTTAATAATACTGAAATCTATTACAACCGATTATTTTGAGCATAGATTATTTTGTCTTGGTTGTTTAGCGTTTCCGAAACACCCTTGTAATTCAATATTGATTTATTAACTCAATTAGAATTTTCTTTCAGTCGAGTTTTTTAATTCCGGCATCTCGCAACACTGTCCGTCAGCTACATGGCTACCAACTGTCAACAATGACAAATTCTTGGACAAGTGAAAAGTATTTATCAAAGAGTATTTAGTGTATTGTCTATGCTCTCGGATGCTTCATGGCGGAGGTCGTTGTTGTTATAATACTCAGATACAATATTTTGAAAATAAATATTAATTTTTCTCCACTTTTTTGTAAGAAAAATCTTTTAGCATTGAGTTCAGGCTTGCAGGCCCAATCAAAAAAATATTTTTTCATTTATAGTTGCAATAGCGTAACGTGAGCGAAAGCGATGTATGGGCCCACACCATTGTTCTTTAAATTTAAAATGTAACGCGATTAAAAAGATTTGTATTGGAATTTGGAACTTCTAGCGAATGGTTACTATTTAAAAAATGATAAGTAAACATAGAGTTATTAATTATTATACATTAGATTTCTATACATACTTACACTAATTTAACATTATATTCAAATATAGTATGTAATGATGTTTTAACGAGAACAAATGCCACAGTCGTATAGGAAAACGTTAGTCCACTAAATATAAGTACAGACCTGAAAAATTATGTAACGGAATATTAACGGAAGCTTAGTGGCGGACGTTACTATATAAAGAAAATAGTCGACAAAACTTACATTAAATGCGAATAATTATGTACCAATGTACACTTAGAGTACATAGGAATCATCCACAATGTACCTGTGGACAAAAGTCATAACAGGTGGTATCGTAATATGTAGATTGTAGGTACCGTCATCTCAGCCGATATAGATATTTAAATCTACGATGACGCGCCCCACTCAGTCAAAATCCACACTAATCGAATGAAACATAAGCGATTATGACAGAGTGGGGCGCGTCTTGATATATAGGATTGAAATATCTATACCTACATGACTACTATTCCTGTAATTTACTGAATAAATAATTACGAGTAGGTAACTATTCGTAACATATTATTTACATTTCTGCTGCCTTCATCTTAATGTTAATCAGTCCACTTGGTGGATCTTCAAGGTAGTCGCTATTCCAAAACTTCCTCTTCAGCTTCGCGACGCATTGAGCTATGTCGCCACTCTGATGTTAGCGCACGAGAACCGTTTAATTACGTTGAGTTCTTTTTGACACTTTGGTTTTTTTGCGGATCTCCTCGTTTCGTATTCGATCGCGCAAAGATACTTACAGAATACTTACTTTCGTTCATATCGTACAATCGCTTGCTGGCTTGGGGCTGCAGGCAGTCGACGACGGCGCAGACGGCGGCGCCACTGGCGGTGAGCGCACACATCAGCAGCAGCAGCCCGCTGTGCCACACGTTTTCGCCGCCCAGGTGCGGGTCGATATGCCCGGACGCTTCGATCGTGCAAAACAAGATGTATTGGTGTCGAAATCACGTATTTCATTTCCTTTTATTAGGTAGGTATCTCAACCTCTAGCCGGGCCTACCTGCATAGTCACACTCTTTCAGAACTCAAAGGTACAAGTAGGTATGCATAATGCCTTGAGGTTTCATTACGACCATAGATTTATAAATATCGTCGCTCTTATTAAATTATACGCCACCTATTGAATAAATAAAATTATCTAGCAACGTCTCAAAA
Source organism: Coenonympha glycerion (assembly GCA_963855885.1). Classification (NCBI taxonomy): domain Eukaryota; kingdom Metazoa; phylum Arthropoda; class Insecta; order Lepidoptera; family Nymphalidae; genus Coenonympha; species Coenonympha glycerion. The sequence continues at coordinate 11,466,997 of OY979630.1, read as the reverse complement.
TGTTCACCGAAATGATTGAGTCCTTTTCCGTGAATAATCTCCGTTCCCACACTTGCTGAATGTATGTACAGGGCTACCTCTAAGGCGTCAGCCATGCCCTGAAATGAATAGGTATGTGTATTTGAAAACGTACTCTAGTCTATACCTACTCTTAACGATAAAGATAAAAATATGACACTATTAATTTTAAGTGGCAGACCTACGTAGGTACTCTTACGTACCGCTACAACTTCTTTAGCACCGACTTTAAAGACGTTGCGCAATGCTTTAGGCATAGAAACGAGGTTAATAATAGCAGTGATCAACAGCAAGGCTGCCCATATCCACGGTATAACCACCAACCACGACGACATATTGTTCCAAATAAGCTGAAAAATATTTTAAAATATATCTACGTACGTACATGACCATTATTTTGAAGCAAATGTAATGGGTCAATACGAACTTAGGTTTGACTTGTACTTTAGGGTCTTTAAGGTCAATTAATTCTGAGCAGAAAAAAACGTTCGTTAAATTTTCGTATGACAACATTTATTTAAGTAAGTAGATACCTACTTAAGTTTTAAGTAAGCTAGACATTGTTTTATGCAAAATACGAGGTTTATTTTTCTGTTCAGACTATTAAAGTAAGTAAGTGTGTAATATGACATTCTGTAAGCCGAACCTTTCCATGCTTCAAACGCTCTACAATTAGCAACAGCCAGAGCACGGCCCAAATCAGAATGATACATAACACCAACGGCATGTTGAACTGACCGAAGTTATAGTCGTCACGAAACAAAACCACCTCCACGCTGAAAAAATACAGGTTAGATATTATATCCAGAGCACGAATCCTTGAACACCATCATTGATCATTTCAATCTTGCTCGTGGCATCTCGGTACTGCGCAAAGAAGAACCATGTGCTCGTTACATCACTATGAGAGCCAATCTCGAATAAAGAGATCTTTACTTCTTACAAGACATTAGTCTAATCTCCGAACAAATATAAACTAGCAAATCTTTAAGATGGCTTATTTATATTGAGACCACGTTTAAAAAAGTATATCAAGGTACTTACTAAAAGAAATTATATGCTGGAGTGCTGTACAAAATGGGATATCCTATAGTGTAGTTTTCTTTGCAAACTTCTAGTACTTGGGCGGGATAACGCTTTGTTAAATTTGCCATCTGTCTAAAATTATTGACCATTTTAATAAACGGCAGCGTATAAAATAAAAATCTACACAGTAGGTACGACCAGCAGTAAGCACATAAATAGGTGGGTACTATAATGAATATACGTGTTACTGATTTGTATTATACTAGACAAGTGGCATAACTGTGGTTAGGAAGTAATTAAACGTAAGGTAAATAACCTTCTTTGAATGTTTTTAGGACTTGGATTCCGCCACGCGAAGTTCTGCGTACCACCACTGACGCGTCGTGTGTCGCTATCGGCGTCATCCTCCGCCAATTCCCCAGTGGCTAAGGAAAATCTGGACTAACACCAAAACATCATAAACCACATCTGTTCCTGTATTTCATCAATCTTACCATACACGCGAAACTTACTTACCTCTCTTAGCATTAAAAGATTAATTTCTTTCAAAATCGGGTCGTACGGTTTAAGATCGAAATCCCTGAAATATTGTATTTCGATTAAGCTCTTAATTGTAACTTTAAATTCTAGTAAGTTAAAACAAAAAAATACCTGCAATATGTGCTTGGTAACTTTAAATCTGCAACGGAATGTGTCACGTAGATTGCAGTAATGGCAGCTATTGTGCAGCAAACGATCGCTCGCACTAACGCGTTGATGCATATCGCTATACCCAGGCCTGGTAAAATAAGAGTAAAAACTAAAAAAATAAATATTACAATAGTATTAATTTCTACTGGCCTTATATAATTTCTTTATTTAATAAACTCTACTTCCGGGCTCACCATACTGGATATAAACTTACTAGTAAGTAGTACCAACTAACTAATTCGCTTGCTTGTTAAATTGCATCCAGTCTAGAGACCAAATAATGCAATAATCGCTAGAAGAATCATATATAAAGGGCACGCGCGTTTCCAAGCGCACGTACGCTCCGTCTTGTCAAAGTTACTTTTTTGATGAATATTTTTGAATATAAATTCACCTTCAAACATCGGCAAGACACGAAATGCCCGGCCCGGACCGCTGATACTCCACTGACCCAGATACACCTCGAAGTGGCGCAACGGGTTTGCGAGCGCCACCGTCGCCAGAATCAGGAATAACATGAAAACAACTGATCATTTACATGCTATGGATTTACAGTATCTACTCGCAAAATACAAGAGTAGATATCCTAATCCTTTGAGAGCCTACAGTGTGTCTATATAAATGGAAATACTGGTCATCGCGTGTTCTAGATACTTAGTCAGGATCGAGAGAACGGGAGGCATCGCTCTGACCCACCGTTGTGTCGATAACTTTGAGAGACGGACGGACGAAGAAAATCTCGCTTCACCATAAGGGTTCAATTTTTATTATTTTGGTATGTAACCCTAAAAACACGAATTCTGCGTGATTCGGAACCATAGAGTATATTTCGGAAAGTAACGATCTCCGATTCGTGCTTAGACAATTTTCCATAACCTTTTTCTCTGCTGCGGCGGCTGTATCCGCCACCGCGTCTGTTATAGGCACACAAAATAATTATAAAACTAATAAACTTTTTACGTTCGAGATGGGGTATTACTAATTTGAACTACATACTAAAAATTTAACATACAAAATCCGCCAGTTAGCGCTGAAGCAGATACTCGACAATGCATGGTAAGAAACGCTCCCAACGCCAGCGAGCCCAGCCGCAGCTTGCGACGGCCTTTAGCACCGCCCGCGCCTCCCGAAGCGTTGTCCAACGCTGGTATGTGGCCGGTCGACCATACTTCTGACCATTCGCTTTGCTGATAACAACTCATTCACTTAATTTAACTGATTGTTTTAAAATTATTGAATTGTAAAAGTCAACTTACAACCGCTCGGTTTTCAAATGTAAATATTGTATCCTCAGATTTTAAATTTGCCATAATTTACGGTGCAAAACTAAGATTTAATTTAAAAAATTAAACTTGTATGTGTTTCAAACATGTTTGCATGACATGACACATTTATGCTGTCATGACAATGTCATGATTACATGAACAGATAAGATAGAAAACTCTTTGATTATGTATACAGTCATAATCAAAGAGAAAACTAAAGATTTCTAAAAGCAAGTCCACATCCAAACAAAAGATAACACCTACAATACATTATAGAGATCCAGGGGCCGTACCACCGTCTCTTATAGCAGTCATGCTGCAGTATTGTTGTTTTTATATTTTCATACTATGTTTGTATGAACATGTCAAAACAATACCTACTGCAGCGTTACTGCTATAAGTGATGGTGGTAGGGCCCCAGTGCCTGCTGGATATCCGAAAGGTTTACGTAAACCCTAAACCTTTTTCGTACAAGCAATCTTCCAAAATTCTATAGGTGGCTGCTGAGCAAACTAACACAAAGCTGAGCAAAACAGCGGCCGCCTTGTCCTCTGGTACATATAAATTCGTGCTTTCCACACACTTTCCAGATTCATAATATACAGTCCCCATTTATTCGCCATCTCCTTGAGCCATGGAGTTTTTAAAGTTATAAGATTTACCCTGTTTCCGTACTTCAATGTTCTCATTACAATGTTACATATACAAATTGGATATGCAAAATAAAGACACGTATTGACAAAATTACTTTTATTTTTGTACAAATATACATTTAAATCCTAACTCTTACATACTTAATTTCCTTTATGTATAGCCAGTCCAGGAACATGAAAAAATGTTTTAGGGGACTCCACATTTGTATGTCAATGCATCTTACAGAATATGTGTAGAGATAAAAAATTGTTCCATTTTTATCTGTTTAATGTAAGGGGGTCTTATTTAATTTTTCCTGGGGGGCTACCACCGTGACTTAAAGCAATATTTGTAATATTGTTTTGACATTTTCATACAATGTCAGTATGGAATTTTTACAACAATATTAGAATAATATTACTTTAGGCCATGGTGGTAGGCCCCCTGATCAGCCTATACCTCAGTTATTTATAATCTTCAAAAATAACAATAAATAAAACAATAATAAAATTAATGTTAATCTTAATTTGTAATAACGAACTTTCTTAACAGCCTTCCAAAAACAGAAGACTTCTTCATGATCATGTAATAGTAATATGTTAATTCCTGATAAAACATTCACGTCCAAGTGCAAAATGTTATTCGGTTATTCCACCGTAACGAACCACTATGAATAAAGAAATATGAATCATTGCACATGATTGTAACTGCACACTAAGGAAGGCACAAGGCACTCTGTTGCACAGAGACGCAATACAGTTTCAACTTTCAATCTTACCAACGCGACAGGGGTTTGCAAACATATAAATAAAGCAAAATGCTGAGAATGCCTGAACCGGTTCGCCATTTTTTGAATGTTCGTATGTTGTGAACATGCCGGATAGTGTATAAGTGATTTGTCAGAACACCGTCGGGCGGGTCAGCCTACAGCTACCAGCAGTCCAGTGAGCCAGGGTATGCTCTAGTAGGCGGGGTGCAGGCGCTAGGGCGGCGGCGGCGCGGCGGGCGGCGGCGCGTCGGGCGGCAGCGTGAAGTTGATGAGCAGGTCGCGCACCGCCGGCCACAGAATGCACTCGCCGTGCGACTGGTTGAACTCCGCGAACCTGGCGGGTTTATATTATACGTGACTATCCGTCCCGCTCACCTAGCGAACTAGCTTCGCAATCTATGACATGTTGGAAACCTATGTTTATAAGTCGCAGAAAAAGTAAATTTCAATAATTTAAGTGCGGAAAGTATGTAATTTCTTTATGTACGTAGTTTGTAATGCATGTTGCGGCTGCTGTCCGTCGCGCCGCTCTGCTATCTGCATGCCGTTCGTCTGCACGTCGTTCACCAGCGGCAGCAGCTCTTACCGTTTGAGATGCATGTTGACGGCGAGGAGGTGCGGCTGCTGTCCGTCGCGCCGCTCTGCTATCTGCATGCCGTTCGTCTGCACGTCGTTCACCAGCGGCAGCAGCTCTTACCGTTTGAGATGCATGTTGACGGCGAGGAGGTGCGGCTGCTGTCCGTCGCGTCGCTCTGCTATCTGCATGCCGTTCGTCTGCACGTCGTTCACCAGCGGCAGCAGCTCTTACCGTTTGAGATGCATGTTGACGGCGAGGAGGTGCGGCTGCTGTCCGTCGCGCCGCTCTGCTATCTGCATGCCGTTCGTCTGCACGTCGTATACCAGCGGCAGCAGCTCTTACCGTTTGAGATGCATGTTGACGGCGAGGAGGTGCGGCTGCTGTCCGTCGCGCCGCTCTGCTATCTGCATGCCGTTCGTCTGCACGTCGTTCACCAGCGGCAGCAGCTCTTACCGTTTGAGATGCATGTTGACGGCGAGGAGGTGCGGCTGCTGTCCGTCGCGCCGCTCTGCTATCTGCATGCCGTTCGTCTGCACGTCGTTCACCAGCGGCAGCAGCTCTTACCGTTTGAGATGCATGTTGACGGCGAGGAGGTGCGGCTGCTGTCCGTCGCGCCGCTCTGCTATCTGCATGCCGTTCGTCTGCACGTCGTTCACCAGCGGCAGCAGCTCTTACCGTTTGAGATGCATGTTGACGGCGAGGAGGTGCGGCTGCTGTCCGTCGCGCCGCTCTGCTATCTGCATGCCGTTCGTCTGCACGTCGTTCACCAGCGGCAGCAGCTCTTACCGTTTGAGATGCATGTTGACGGCGAGGAGGTGCGGCTGCTGTCCGTCGCGCCGCTCTGCTATCTGCATGCCGTTCGTCTGCACATCGTATACCAGCGGCAGCAGCAGCTGCGTCTCGCCTCGTGTTAGACATATCTGCACACAATAAGTCGCCATTTACACCCATTGCCGGTTGACTAATATTGGCATCTTAGAACAGGCGTGTCTAGCATCTATACTTTGCTTTATCAATATAAATAATTGTGATGCGATGCGATGTAGTAATCAATAGGGGTTATTATATGTTGAACGTGTGCAAAAACTCACAAAGAAGAGTATCTTGTGTTTGGCGAGCAACACGGCGGGCTGGCCGGCCGGCACGATCTGCGAGCCGGCGGGCGGGATGCGAAGCACCCAGTGCGGCGTCCACAGCGCGGGCGCCACGGGCGCCAGGTCGGCGCGCATCAGCGCTACCAGCGACGGTAGCGCGGCGCCCGGCGCGCCCCACGCGCGCGCCCACGCCTGCAGCGCCGTCGCGCGGAACGGTGAGATCGCCACGCGCTGCTCGAAGAACTTCTCCATCACCTGCACCACGCGGGCACGATTCAAACAACGGCACGGGCGGTGTGTAATGGTGACGGTATTGACATCGATGTTGGAAGTATGAGATAATGAGATGGCTTTTTTACTGTCTGTCGTCAGGACATTTCCAGTGTTTTGAGCCGGTGTTCCATCGAGGCCCACACACACATTCACGTCGTAAATATTAAGCCGGGTATGGGATATGCCACTCACCTGCAGATCATCAGCGGACCAGTTGTCCTTGACGTCGGGGAGCGGCGTCAGCTGCAGGTGCAGCGACTGCATGTGCTGCGGGTGCAGCGTCACGCGCGCCGCCAGCCCCGCGCCCTCGCAGCGGAACGTCAGCGACGTGGCGTCCACGCTGACCATCGTCAACTGTGGTCACGACATCAGTTTCGATATACTGTTTGTGCAGTATGCTCAAGGAGGCAACTCCATATTGAAAAAAAAAATACGTACGAACTCCTCCTGGTGAACGAAGCGCTGCAGCGCACGCTTCATGTAGACGCAGGCGAGGAAGCGCTGCAGCGGTGCGAGCGGCGGGCCGGGCGGCGCGCCGGGCGGCGGGTCGGCGGGCGAGCACAGCGCCTCCAGCTTGCTGACCGCCAGCGGCGTGCCCACCGCGCCGCTCCAGCCGCGCCCGCCCGCGCCGCCGCGCGCGCCCGCCGCCGTCGACGAGCTCGCTTGCGGCCCTGCACACGCATCTCACATGATACCGCTCCTAAACCCTCCATCCATCCTTCAGTTGTCAATCTTCAAAAATCCTTGTCATAATCATTCTTGAAGACAACAAGGTTGATCCTGACAAGGATATTACTGGTTTAGTAAAATTGTTTAACCTCCCCGATTTTGGGATCAAGTTTGGATTAAAAAATATATTATGTAGGATTTGTACTAATTAATATGCATTTATAATATCTGTGGTATTTAGAAATTCAAGATACCTAGTGAATTTGGGTACAATAGCGTATGCCCAGTTTTCAACATCTACCGAGATTTAGGATGCTCCAATGTTGGAACGAAACTTTCGTACAAAATGAGTTTTTGGAAAATATTTTGTGGTGTCACACTCACATATCAGAAAAGTTTATATGTGGTCGCACTGTTATACAGATTTATTATAATATGTTGTCATACGAAGTGTTAAAATATCCTATGCAAATGTTTGAGCGTTTGTCACTTGTCAGCCGCCACTCACCTTTATGATCGATGTGGTGGCGCGGCGAGGGGTGGTGGCCGGGCGAGGGCCGCGGCAGCGACGGCGACGCGGGCCACGCCGTGAAGGGCGAGGTGGGCGGCGGGTGCGGCGAGGCGGCGGGCGCCAGCGGGGACGGCGCCAGCGGGGAGGCGGGCGACGCCGACACGCCCGCGCCGCCCGCGCCCGCCCCGCCACCCGCCGACCCCGGCGGAGACGTGAGGTTGAACGAACCGCCGCCCATCTATGTTTTCACAACCAATATTACGTTAAGAAAACACCGGCCAAGTGCCAGTCTGACTCGGGCACGAAGGTTTCCATATGTCATTCGTATATCTAATATATATAAATCTCGTGTCACAATGTTTGTCCTCAATGGACTCCTAAACCACTTAACCGATTATAATAAAATTCGCACACCATGTGCAGTTCGATCCAACTTGAGAGATAGGATAGTTTAAATTTCAATTTATCTATTTTTATTACCCCCTAAGAGCAAAACAACGTTTGCCAGGTCAGCTAGTCATCATATATGTACATATAATAAATCTGTAGAGATCGAATTTCCGTACAATTAAAATAAATGCTAAAAATCGAGTCAGGTACAAGAAGTTAAATAGAACCAATTAAGATTTTTTCCAAGTTATTTTGTTTGTTTACCTGTTTCAATGTCTGTTTATCTGTTTGTCTGTCTGTTTGTGCGGGCTAATCTTCGAAACGCCTGGACCGATTCAGATGAAATTTTGTGTGGCGGTAGCTTATGACCCTGGTCTCGTGTCACAATGTTTGTCCTCAATGGACTCCTAAACCACTTAACCGATTATAATAAAATTCGCACACCATGTGCAGTTCGATCCAACTTGAGAGATAGGATAGTTTAAATTTCAATTTATCTATTTTTATTACCCCCTAAGAGCAAAACAACGTTTGCCAGGTCAGCTAGTCATCATATATGTATAAGACATTGAGGATCTCCAAAATTAAACACAAATTGTTTCCCTGAAATAACAAAGAAACGACATTTAAAGTTCACTATATCTCGAGTCCTCAATCACATTCTTTCTATGAGTTTTTATTACGACAAAAATGCACACAACAATTTCAGCGTCCCTCGCCATTTTAAATCATCGACACAGATCAATATCATAGATACGCGACAGCTGATACGCGAAGCGCGGCAAATTCAAATGAATGAAATGTCACTCATTTCATTACATCTCCCCCCTAAGAGCGAAAATTCTAAGCAATATATCTGTAAAATGTACTTATAAGTCATCTTCATATTCATTATCATCTCCTTCATCTTCTTCAGCCTCTGTTATGACAGGTTGCAATTTTGTTATATGAAATAATGTTGATTCTGTTTTTCTGTTGCCTGTATCAATCCTATAAATGGAATTCGATATTTTCTCTATTATTTTGAAAGGGCCTATTTTTAATTCGTCTAATTTCTTTCTATTCAGTCTATTTCCATTTTCTACATATACACTGTCTCCTACATTAAATTCTTGCATTTTTCTATTTCTATCAAATATTTTCTTGTTATACTCATGAGATTTTATTGTATTCTCTAATGCCAATCTTCTATCAGCAATCCACTTGTCTTCCTTTTCCATCGTTTTGAATTCATTTGGTAGAATACTGACATTTGTACCATCCAGTAAATATTTTGGTGCAAAACCTGTAACGGAGTGTTCTGTTTCATTATATTTTTGTATACATTCTCTTGCCAGTGTTGTCCATGTTCTCTTATTATTTTTCTCATTCATTTTACACCTTATTTTATTTACTATTGTTTGGTTTAATCTTTCATTCAAGCCGTTCGAGAATGGTGTATTCACGGCTGTAAAAATTAGTTTAATATTATTTTCCTGCAAAAATTGTTTAAATTCTCTTGAATTTATGCCCGGATATTGATCTGTCAGGATAATTCCAATCTCATCTGTCTCTAGTACTTTCTTTGTTAAATTTATAAAGTCACATGCATTCTGGGTTTTCGAAGTCGCAATAAATGCATATCTTGTGTAGTGATCTACTAAAAGGTGTAGATATTTCTTTGTAGACCTAGATCCTCCAAATCCACCAATAGTATCCATTGACATTATTTCAAATGGTTTGGTAGCTGGTCCCAGTTGTGACATTAATCCAATTTTTTTTTGACATCTTGATTTATTTTTTATGCATATTTCACATGTTTTACAAATATTTATGATATTTTTTGTTAGGTTTATAGCCGTATATATTGAACTTATTTTTTTCTGCAGTTGTCTGATCCCAATATGGCATAAATCTTCATGCACCTTTTTTATAAGTTTTTTACTAAATTCTTCTGAGAGGATAATCTTTTCCTGTTTCTTTATTTTTTTATAATAGATATTATTTTTTAGTATTAAATTTTGTTTCTTTTCTCTTATTGTTTCATTTTTCTCTTGGTCTCCAACTATATCTTTTATTTGTATTAAATTAACTATTCTCAATGTTTCCTCTCTGTTATCTTCTGGTTCTAATACAGGGTTTCGGCTCAAACAGTCTGCTTCTACATTTTCTTTACCAGGTATATATTTTACGGTAAAGTCATACTGAGATAGGTAGTATGTGAGATCACCCAATTCTTCATCTGTCCTGCATTTAATGTTCATGTTCTCTAGAGGTTTGTGATCTGAGTAAATGGTGAATTGTTTTCCGATGAGCCAGTGCTGCCAATATTTAACAGCTTCTTTCATAGCAAGACATTCTAAATATATAGCCTTTTTCCGTTTTTGATGTTCATTCAATTTTTTTGAGAAATATGCCACCGGTTTGTCTTTACCATCTAGTTGTGTCTGTTTTAATATTGCTCCAATGCCCTCCAAAGATGCATCGGTAAAGATTTTGATTGGTAAGTCTTTGTCGAATATTTCCAAGACCGGTTGCGAACATAAATATCTTTTTATCAGATTGAATGCTTCTTCACATTTCTCTGACCATACAAATTTCTCGTTTTTTCGTAATAAATTGTGTAATGGATCTAAAATAATTGCACTTCTTGGTATATAGTCATGGTAGAAGTTTATTTTTCCCAAAAATTGTCTGATGTTCTTTTGCGTCTTAGGAGTTGGAAAGTTCCTTATTGAAATCAAATTGTCTTTTAGTGGTCTTACTGAATTGTTCTGAATTATATGGCCGAGGTATTTTACTGAGTCTGAAGCAAAGGTACATTTCTTAAACTTCAGTCTAAAGCCTTCTTTAATTATTGCCTCTAATACATTTCTAATGTGCCTTATATGTTCTTCAAAGGTAGACGAGTATATCAAAATATCATCGATATAGTTAACAGAGTATCCTGTGAGATTGTGTTTTCTTAGAATATTGCTTAAGATTCTCTGGAAAATTGCTGGTGATGTTTTCAAGCCAAAAGGGAGGCAGGTCCACTGGAAGTGGCCATCTTGTGTGACAAATCCTGTTTTACTTCTGTCTTCCACCCGTAATGGTATTGCCCAAAATGCTGAGTTTATATCTAGTGTAGTAAAATACTTGCAATTTCTAGTTTTAATAATTAGATCATCTATCAAAGGAAATGGTTGAGCTTGTGGTATAACTATTTTGTTTAACTCTCTGAAATCTACACATAAACGGGATTTTCTATTTTCACCTTTTTTAAACGCCAATGTCACTGGAGCAGCGAAAGGACTGTATGATTCTTCTATTAAATTGTTCTTTAGTAACATCGATATTTGCTCTTCAATTTCTAATCTATCTTGTATTGTACATCTGTATGGTCTTTTACTACAATATTTATTTACTTGTAAATCTATGCGAGCTTCATAATCTTTAACTGAACCTATATCATACTTGTCCTTAGCAAATATTGTTTTATATTCCTTTATAATTTTCTCTATCTCAATTTTCTTTTGATTATCTAAATGGTCTGTCATACTTATAAATTCCTCTGTTTGTATGTGTTCATTGAAATTTACTGTATATTTTTTTATATTATTATCTTCATTTCTGTTATCTTTAGACATCCTGTCTATTTTATTTGTTATTTTCTTTTGTTCTATCTGCAAGTTCTCATTTTGGGTTAATCTGAATTTCTTTATCATATCTAATCCGATTATGAAATCATCAAAATCTTCATTTTCTACTATGTATACATCCACCTCTTCTTCTAAATCAAATATTTTAATTTTTATTGTTATCAAGCCATCCATCTTCTTCACACCATTAACCGTTCTCATGTATGCTATGTTCACATCATCTTTTTTTCTTTTACTTTTATTAATCTTGAATTTATTATAGAAATCTGTGAGCCTGAATCATAAATACCACTCACTTCTAGTTTATTTTCTAATAAAAGCTTGATTTTGATTAATGGTGTGCTTACTAGTTTTTTTCTCAGTATTTATGTCTACTTCAATTATGGAGTTATTGTTTACATTTTTAGTTTTAAGATCTTTTTCAGGTTCATTTTTATTTTTCTTGAACCAACATGACTCCTCCGGATGATATCTAATCCCTTTGTCCAAAGACTCACAAGTCTTACATGACTTCTTCTCATAAGTTTTATTTTTATTATAAAATGTACTGCTCTTTATGTTAGTTGAGTTTTTCTTATACATCGTGCCTTCATATTTTCTTATCTCGTTGAACAAGTCAGTAGTGTTGTTGAGTTCATCCCTGTTTAACTTATTTAAGATAAATCCAGGTAAACCAGTTGCAATAAGATCTATCATTGTTTTGGAATCTATAGATTTGTTTATATCTAATAAAAGCCGTTCTTTTTTTATGGCATAATCAATTAACTGTCCTTCTTTATACCTAAATGCGAGAGCATATGTGACTATGTCCCATCCTTGGTTTTTAAAAGTTTCTAAAAACTTGTCTTTCCATTCACTCCATTCAGAATTTATTGTTAGTTTTATGATCATCGAGCTATACCAATCCAAACAAGGTTTATCTAAAAATAACCTCAAAATATCTATTTTTGTCTCATCTTTTGTTATATTAAAGCGCGCACACTCTTTTTCAAAAATTTCTATCCATTGCATCGCATTAGGATTTTTGCTTGTGAATTTTTCAATAATAAATTTTTCTGAGATATGTTTTAAGTTATGTTGACTTTCTTTCTTAGTTGTAGTTTCTATTAATTGTTCCAAGATTTGTTGCAAAGTGTCATTTTTGTCCTTTGCTTGTGTTGTGCTCACTTCATCTAAATATTGATCTAAAAATTGCATATTACCTTCCTCATCTACATATGTCTTCTTTAGATTTTCATCCAACTTTATCCATACTTTTCTACTCTGGTGTCTTTTTTTAATGCTATTTTTTACTTTTGTGAAAGTGTTCGTTTTAACAATATATGTATGATGACTCACCGGCTTCAGTTCCTCGGGTAAAACATAACATTTTCCTTCTTCAGTAGATATTGAGGTTATAGCTAATACATTTGATTTGCCATCATTTGAGGCTATTATTGTAAACTCAAATTGAAGCCGGTCCATCTTCTTTTAGTTCACAAAAATGTCGTTTTATAAGACATTGAGGATCTCCAAAATTAAACACAAATTGTTTCCCTGAAATAACAAAGAAACGACATTTAAAGTTCACTATATCTCGAGTCCTCAATCACATTCTTTCTATGAGTTTTTATTACGACAAAAATGCACACAACAATTTCAGCGTCCCTCGCCATTTTAAATCATCGACACAGATCAATATCATAGATACGCGACAGCTGATACGCGAAGCGCGGCAAATTCAAATGAATGAAATGTCACTCATTTCATTACATATGTACATATAATAAATCTGTAGAGATCGAATTTCCGTACAATTAAAATAAATGCTAGAAATCGAGTCAGGTACAAGAAGTTAAATAGAACCAATTAAGATTTTTTCCAAGTTATTTTGTTTGTTTACCTGTTTCAATGTCTGTTTATCTGTTTGTCTGTCTGTTTGTGCGGGCTAATCTTCGAAACGCCTGGACCGATTCAGATGAAATTTTGTGTGGCGGTAGCTTATGACCCTGGTCGACACATAGGATACTTTTGATCCCGGTAAATTAAAGAAGTATAGTTAAAAACTTGTCTGACCTGATGCGCGGGAGACGCAGGGTGCGGGGTGACGGGCGCGGAATGCGGCGTGTGCGGCTGAGGCGGGGTGAGCGGCGCGGGGAACCGTAGCCCACCTGCAGGCAGATTAGTTTTTTTAATGTGGATAGGCTGACGATTGAAGACGACCATGCCTGATATAGAGCAAATGAGATCTAGGTTGGCGCGCGCTTGATTAGAATACTTATTCGCTCGTCTCTTGAAGGCACTCTGCAGGGCGATCGGCTAAAAAAGTATCAATCATTAATGAACTGCATCAATGTTAAGACGTGATTTTCCAGTGTTGTGATTGGTCAAAACCCATGTTTTCACATTGATACAGTTCTTTAATGATTGATACATTTTTAGCCGATCGCCCTGCAGATTGTAACATATGATTTTTGACCCAATAAATTACATATTTCAGAAGCCAGGTTATAAGATCGTCGCTATTAATTGAAATCCCGGTACAATGTCATCAAGAGATGCGATGCGGGTTTAATGGCGGACCCAATAAACTTCTTACCCAATAAACTCTGTGTAAATACTAGGCGGCTGTCGATTATCATCGTCCGAGCACGAGGCTTTAAAATAATGATTATCAAAATTATATATTATGATGTTTTAATGACATTTACAAGTTAAAATAAAATTGACTCAAGGTCAAGGTGTACAATACATAAAAATCATTAAATTTATAAGGTGTACGATCACCATTATTTACACAGTTATTTTCACAATTTGCAAGGAAAGCTAATAACATTTTAATTTACCTAAATGAATTCGACTTTCAAGATTTAAAGAGCTAATTGTAATTTTTAATGAATGTCATCTTAAGGACTCTTTCAGTAGTGGCGATGATTATTATTATCAGGTGCATAATCGTCTCGTCGGGGATAATCGCCATAACAAGCGTGCGCAATTGTTACCTATACGCCTCTGAATAATTCTAATCGCGTATGAGAGCGAACAGTGTATTTTTGATTTTGATGCGTTCCTCATAAACCGGAAAGTCCCCATCGTCAAAGATCATAGTCGATTATAGACGATCAACATAGATCAACGGAGACAAACCCGTCTATACCATCGTGCCGGTGTGTAATTGTCTATGCTCGCCGACTACTTATGTAGAGGCGCTATTGCGAGCACGTCCTCACTCCTCAGTATCGACGTGATTCTCGACAGCCCCTGAGTCGTGCATTCATGCTTAATGTTAATTAGTAGGTCTCATCTCCACTATTAGCGGCTTAATTCGCGTAACTAGTTTTTGGGATCTGTGTAATATCTTAAATAATTAAAATCAGTTATTTGAAACTCTTGTCACATATTAATATTGATATTATTGAATAGCCCTGGGTAATATGTACATAATGTGATATTTTAATTTAATGGTGGTATAGACATCGTAGGTTAGAGTAGTGTATCCGGCGAACTATCGCATCCGTCTGCTGTTGATTGTAAGCGTTCCTAATGTTTGCCTCGTCGTATGAACGTTTATTTCAGCGAATGATTTATTTGCAAGCAGTTGTCCGATTATTTAACGTGCGTGTAAATTTGATCATGTTTTTTTTAATCAACTTCGCCAAAAGCTCAACAGCTATGACACGCAAGGACGTTCATATCATGCGTACGCACGCGACTACATTGTACAAAGGTTAATATTTATAAATATTTTAAATAAATGAAAGAATAAACGTTTATTTTCAATCATTGGTTTTTTTAATTTTCATCGTTTACCATAAGGAAATTTTATAAATAAGCGAAGCCTAGCAAAGCTTACATAATTTGACTATAGATAATCATGACTTAAATAACAATTCACTAAAAAACATAGTACATGGTGTGGTAGCAAACCAGAACTTAGATCTTAGAAAACTTAGATGAACTTTAAGGGGTTTTCAACTTTTAAGCATTATTATAATTTGGTATTTATCATGTGAACCCGACAAGTATTTATAAAAGAGTATCGTACTCGTAAGTACGTAGTATTAACGCTGTGCATGGCGATCGCGCTTTAGGAAGCAGTAAATGTTCTTGGCGGCGCGGATTGGCGCGGCCACCGCCACGACCGCCGCCACCGCTGCCGCTGCCCACAGCAGCGCGCCCGGCATCTCCGCGTAGCACAGGACCGACAGCTTCATTATAAGGGTCAACTGCAAATCGTACAATACATTTACGTCAGGTGTCTACTGGCAAACCATATAACTTTTTTGTGGCAAGACCTAATTCTGTACTTGTGACCAAATGCCTGCCTGCCAAATTCATAACTTGCAGCCAATACAGGAAAAAAAATTGGCAATCATGCGCAAAAATGGTTTTTATTTTCTGTGTCGTATTAGAAACGATACAGCTAAATAGAAGAAAGTGTGACTAATTCCTTGGTTATTAGTACATACACGTAACTAATATCCAAGGAATTAGGTCGGTTGGCAATTGGCATTATGAACGGTTAAGGTTGGCCTTAGGCTCCCAATCTGAACGGTTAAGGTTGGCCTTATAGGCTGCCAATCCACCGCAGAGGAGCGAAGCGGCGGAACTGAGAAACGGAGAAATATTAACCAATAAGTTAAGCTCCTCTTAAGTGGAGCAACCCGGATGATTGATAGTGTATATTTTGCCGTTATTTGGACCACGCGCCCATATTTCGGAGCGAAATTGAAAGAATTCGGAGGAATATTTAATAAGGCCGAAATATCGGCAAAACATCAAACATCAATAATCTAGATATGTACCCGAGTAATATCGTAAAATAATGTCTTTTATTAATCTCTTGTATATATATTTCTATATAATCTGGATCTCGGAAACGGCTGCACCGATTTTCATGAAATTTAGTATACAAGGGGTTTTGGGATCGATCTAGCTAGGATTCATTTTTTTTAAATGTCGAATTTACGAAAAAAATTAAAAATATGACTACTGCTGCCATCTATTGGCCACCGAGCGAAGCTCGGTCACCCAGATATTTTGTCTTTTAACTACGAAATAAGTAAACATTGTCCACTACTATAATCAATATCTCTCACCAAAGTAATAGCGGGTATCATTTGCCACTGAGTGCCGATCCTGGAAGCGCACGCGTTGTCCTCGGTGGCCACGTTCATGTCGGAGACGAAGTCGTGGCTGCGGTACACGTACATGAGCGCGACCAGCTCCAGCAGGCACACGAGCGGCGTCGCCACGCCCGTCGTCACCGCGTCCACGCTCTCCAGCAGCGCTACACCGCCCTGGACGAAAATTGGAATATGCTGACTGATTACTAATATCAGGATATGGACATCGGAACTATTTACGTACAAGTAAACAGTATCTGTCAAAATTCTATATGTGGCCGCTGAGCGAACTACGGCGTGGCCTTTTGGTATTATTGGCACCGATAAACTGGCGACATTTTTTCGCGCGGTCCGCCCCATAGACTAATGGGAATGGGCCATCCTGTCTAGGGTCAACATTTCCTGTCCGCTAAATTGAAAAAAAAAAATGATATGCACTTCACCTTGACAATTGAATCACAGATTAAAGATATTGTATCTTACGATAAATAACCAAGACGCGTTCGTGGTAATTAGTGATTATATTTTGAACTCACGGTCGTAGCAAATAGAAGGCTCAAGCCCATGCAGCTTAGTATAATGCCGGCTACTACAATTTGTTCTGCGAACCTGAAAGAACAGTGGCAGAAATGTACACAAACAAAGTTTAGCGTCTAGATGTAACATTTATTACAAGACGATTCTAGTAAATAACTGAATTTTTTCAAGGTATCACCAGTTATTGTAAAGGACGGGTCAAAAAATAAAATATTTAAAGAAATTCAATTGATTACTGATAGGTTCCGTTTCCACACTCCTGACAGCTAGTGTTGCCGGATGACAAACTTTTCCACTTTTATACTCCACCTTTTTGACGATCGGTCCACTTTTGTACGAGAACAACATGTAACAGATACTAATGAAAAACTTACTTTCAGGTACTACGTTAATTCTTAGATCAGAATGTAGAATACAAGACAATAACTGTATCGATTTCAATTGTTCCTTTTTTGCATTTTATTTTACTCGATTATATTATTTACATAAAAAGATAACATTAGTTTAGGGTTTTCCACTGCATTGGAGTAAATCTGAATATTATTATTCCACGTGAGCTAGTCTCACTTAAATAAACTGCTTGAAGATTTGAGATTATTTGACAGAAGACTACACTTTTTAATAATACTGAAATCTATTACAACCGATTATTTTGAGCATAGATTATTTTGTCTTGGTTGTTTAGCGTTTCCGAAACACCCTTGTAATTCAATATTGATTTATTAACTCAATTAGAATTTTCTTTCAGTCGAGTTTTTTAATTCCGGCATCTCGCAACACTGTCCGTCAGCTACATGGCTACCAACTGTCAACAATGACAAATTCTTGGACAAGTGAAAAGTATTTATCAAAGAGTATTTAGTGTATTGTCTATGCTCTCGGATGCTTCATGGCGGAGGTCGTTGTTGTTATAATACTCAGATACAATATTTTGAAAATAAATATTAATTTTTCTCCACTTTTTTGTAAGAAAAATCTTTTAGCATTGAGTTCAGGCTTGCAGGCCCAATCAAAAAAATATTTTTTCATTTATAGTTGCAATAGCGTAACGTGAGCGAAAGCGATGTATGGGCCCACACCATTGTTCTTTAAATTTAAAATGTAACGCGATTAAAAAGATTTGTATTGGAATTTGGAACTTCTAGCGAATGGTTACTATTTAAAAAATGATAAGTAAACATAGAGTTATTAATTATTATACATTAGATTTCTATACATACTTACACTAATTTAACATTATATTCAAATATAGTATGTAATGATGTTTTAACGAGAACAAATGCCACAGTCGTATAGGAAAACGTTAGTCCACTAAATATAAGTACAGACCTGAAAAATTATGTAACGGAATATTAACGGAAGCTTAGTGGCGGACGTTACTATATAAAGAAAATAGTCGACAAAACTTACATTAAATGCGAATAATTATGTACCAATGTACACTTAGAGTACATAGGAATCATCCACAATGTACCTGTGGACAAAAGTCATAACAGGTGGTATCGTAATATGTAGATTGTAGGTACCGTCATCTCAGCCGATATAGATATTTAAATCTACGATGACGCGCCCCACTCAGTCAAAATCCACACTAATCGAATGAAACATAAGCGATTATGACAGAGTGGGGCGCGTCTTGATATATAGGATTGAAATATCTATACCTACATGACTACTATTCCTGTAATTTACTGAATAAATAATTACGAGTAGGTAACTATTCGTAACATATTATTTACATTTCTGCTGCCTTCATCTTAATGTTAATCAGTCCACTTGGTGGATCTTCAAGGTAGTCGCTATTCCAAAACTTCCTCTTCAGCTTCGCGACGCATTGAGCTATGTCGCCACTCTGATGTTAGCGCACGAGAACCGTTTAATTACGTTGAGTTCTTTTTGACACTTTGGTTTTTTTGCGGATCTCCTCGTTTCGTATTCGATCGCGCAAAGATACTTACAGAATACTTACTTTCGTTCATATCGTACAATCGCTTGCTGGCTTGGGGCTGCAGGCAGTCGACGACGGCGCAGACGGCGGCGCCACTGGCGGTGAGCGCACACATCAGCAGCAGCAGCCCGCTGTGCCACACGTTTTCGCCGCCCAGGTGCGGGTCGATATGCCCGGACGCTTCGATCGTGCAAAACAAGATGTATTGGTGTCGAAATCACGTATTTCATTTCCTTTTATTAGGTAGGTATCTCAACCTCTAGCCGGGCCTACCTGCATAGTCACACTCTTTCAGAACTCAAAGGTACAAGTAGGTATGCATAATGCCTTGAGGTTTCATTACGACCATAGATTTATAAATATCGTCGCTCTTATTAAATTATACGCCACCTATTGAATAAATAAAATTATCTAGCAACGTCTCAAAATGTTCACCGAAATGATTGAGTCCTTTTCCGTGAATAATCTCCGTTCCCACACTTGCTGAATGTATGTACAGGGCTACCTCTAAGGCGTCAGCCATGCCCTGAAATGAATAGGTATGTGTATTTGAAAACGTACTCTAGTCTATACCTACTCTTAACGATAAAGATAAAAATATGACACTATTAATTTTAAGTGGCAGACCTACGTAGGTACTCTTACGTACCGCTACAACTTCTTTAGCACCGACTTTAAAGACGTTGCGCAATGCTTTAGGCATAGAAACGAGGTTAATAATAGCAGTGATCAACAGCAAGGCTGCCCATATCCACGGTATAACCACCAACCACGACGACATATTGTTCCAAATAAGCTGAAAAATATTTTAAAATATATCTACGTACGTACATGACCATTATTTTGAAGCAAATGTAATGGGTCAATACGAACTTAGGTTTGACTTGTACTTTAGGGTCTTTAAGGTCAATTAATTCTGAGCAGAAAAAAACGTTCGTTAAATTTTCGTATGACAACATTTATTTAAGTAAGTAGATACCTACTTAAGTTTTAAGTAAGCTAGACATTGTTTTATGCAAAATACGAGGTTTATTTTTCTGTTCAGACTATTAAAGTAAGTAAGTGTGTAATATGACATTCTGTAAGCCGAACCTTTCCATGCTTCAAACGCTCTACAATTAGCAACAGCCAGAGCACGGCCCAAATCAGAATGATACATAACACCAACGGCATGTTGAACTGACCGAAGTTATAGTCGTCACGAAACAAAACCACCTCCACGCTGAAAAAATACAGGTTAGATATTATATCCAGAGCACGAATCCTTGAACACCATCATTGATCATTTCAATCTTGCTCGTGGCATCTCGGTACTGCGCAAAGAAGAACCATGTGCTCGTTACATCACTATGAGAGCCAATCTCGAATAAAGAGATCTTTACTTCTTACAAGACATTAGTCTAATCTCCGAACAAATATAAACTAGCAAATCTTTAAGATGGCTTATTTATATTGAGACCACGTTTAAAAAAGTATATCAAGGTACTTACTAAAAGAAATTATATGCTGGAGTGCTGTACAAAATGGGATATCCTATAGTGTAGTTTTCTTTGCAAACTTCTAGTACTTGGGCGGGATAACGCTTTGTTAAATTTGCCATCTGTCTAAAATTATTGACCATTTTAATAAACGGCAGCGTATAAAATAAAAATCTACACAGTAGGTACGACCAGCAGTAAGCACATAAATAGGTGGGTACTATAATGAATATACGTGTTACTGATTTGTATTATACTAGACAAGTGGCATAACTGTGGTTAGGAAGTAATTAAACGTAAGGTAAATAACCTTCTTTGAATGTTTTTAGGACTTGGATTCCGCCACGCGAAGTTCTGCGTACCACCACTGACGCGTCGTGTGTCGCTATCGGCGTCATCCTCCGCCAATTCCCCAGTGGCTAAGGAAAATCTGGACTAACACCAAAACATCATAAACCACATCTGTTCCTGTATTTCATCAATCTTACCATACACGCGAAACTTACTTACCTCTCTTAGCATTAAAAGATTAATTTCTTTCAAAATCGGGTCGTACGGTTTAAGATCGAAATCCCTGAAATATTGTATTTCGATTAAGCTCTTAATTGTAACTTTAAATTCTAGTAAGTTAAAACAAAAAAATACCTGCAATATGTGCTTGGTAACTTTAAATCTGCAACGGAATGTGTCACGTAGATTGCAGTAATGGCAGCTATTGTGCAGCAAACGATCGCTCGCACTAACGCGTTGATGCATATCGCTATACCCAGGCCTGGTAAAATAAGAGTAAAAACTAAAAAAATAAATATTACAATAGTATTAATTTCTACTGGCCTTATATAATTTCTTTATTTAATAAACTCTACTTCCGGGCTCACCATACTGGATATAAACTTACTAGTAAGTAGTACCAACTAACTAATTCGCTTGCTTGTTAAATTGCATCCAGTCTAGAGACCAAATAATGCAATAATCGCTAGAAGAATCATATATAAAGGGCACGCGCGTTTCCAAGCGCACGTACGCTCCGTCTTGTCAAAGTTACTTTTTTGATGAATATTTTTGAATATAAATTCACCTTCAAACATCGGCAAGACACGAAATGCCCGGCCCGGACCGCTGATACTCCACTGACCCAGATACACCTCGAAGTGGCGCAACGGGTTTGCGAGCGCCACCGTCGCCAGAATCAGGAATAACATGAAAACAACTGATCATTTACATGCTATGGATTTACAGTATCTACTCGCAAAATACAAGAGTAGATATCCTAATCCTTTGAGAGCCTACAGTGTGTCTATATAAATGGAAATACTGGTCATCGCGTGTTCTAGATACTTAGTCAGGATCGAGAGAACGGGAGGCATCGCTCTGACCCACCGTTGTGTCGATAACTTTGAGAGACGGACGGACGAAGAAAATCTCGCTTCACCATAAGGGTTCAATTTTTATTATTTTGGTATGTAACCCTAAAAACACGAATTCTGCGTGATTCGGAACCATAGAGTATATTTCGGAAAGTAACGATCTCCGATTCGTGCTTAGACAATTTTCCATAACCTTTTTCTCTGCTGCGGCGGCTGTATCCGCCACCGCGTCTGTTATAGGCACACAAAATAATTATAAAACTAATAAACTTTTTACGTTCGAGATGGGGTATTACTAATTTGAACTACATACTAAAAATTTAACATACAAAATCCGCCAGTTAGCGCTGAAGCAGATACTCGACAATGCATGGTAAGAAACGCTCCCAACGCCAGCGAGCCCAGCCGCAGCTTGCGACGGCCTTTAGCACCGCCCGCGCCTCCCGAAGCGTTGTCCAACGCTGGTATGTGGCCGGTCGACCATACTTCTGACCATTCGCTTTGCTGATAACAACTCATTCACTTAATTTAACTGATTGTTTTAAAATTATTGAATTGTAAAAGTCAACTTACAACCGCTCGGTTTTCAAATGTAAATATTGTATCCTCAGATTTTAAATTTGCCATAATTTACGGTGCAAAACTAAGATTTAATTTAAAAAATTAAACTTGTATGTGTTTCAAACATGTTTGCATGACATGACACATTTATGCTGTCATGACAATGTCATGATTACATGAACAGATAAGATAGAAAACTCTTTGATTATGTATACAGTCATAATCAAAGAGAAAACTAAAGATTTCTAAAAGCAAGTCCACATCCAAACAAAAGATAACACCTACAATACATTATAGAGATCCAGGGGCCGTACCACCGTCTCTTATAGCAGTCATGCTGCAGTATTGTTGTTTTTATATTTTCATACTATGTTTGTATGAACATGTCAAAACAATACCTACTGCAGCGTTACTGCTATAAGTGATGGTGGTAGGGCCCCAGTGCCTGCTGGATATCCGAAAGGTTTACGTAAACCCTAAACCTTTTTCGTACAAGCAATCTTCCAAAATTCTATAGGTGGCTGCTGAGCAAACTAACACAAAGCTGAGCAAAACAGCGGCCGCCTTGTCCTCTGGTACATATAAATTCGTGCTTTCCACACACTTTCCAGATTCATAATATACAGTCCCCATTTATTCGCCATCTCCTTGAGCCATGGAGTTTTTAAAGTTATAAGATTTACCCTGTTTCCGTACTTCAATGTTCTCATTACAATGTTACATATACAAATTGGATATGCAAAATAAAGACACGTATTGACAAAATTACTTTTATTTTTGTACAAATATACATTTAAATCCTAACTCTTACATACTTAATTTCCTTTATGTATAGCCAGTCCAGGAACATGAAAAAATGTTTTAGGGGACTCCACATTTGTATGTCAATGCATCTTACAGAATATGTGTAGAGATAAAAAATTGTTCCATTTTTATCTGTTTAATGTAAGGGGGTCTTATTTAATTTTTCCTGGGGGGCTACCACCGTGACTTAAAGCAATATTTGTAATATTGTTTTGACATTTTCATACAATGTCAGTATGGAATTTTTACAACAATATTAGAATAATATTACTTTAGGCCATGGTGGTAGGCCCCCTGATCAGCCTATACCTCAGTTATTTATAATCTTCAAAAATAACAATAAATAAAACAATAATAAAATTAATGTTAATCTTAATTTGTAATAACGAACTTTCTTAACAGCCTTCCAAAAACAGAAGACTTCTTCATGATCATGTAATAGTAATATGTTAATTCCTGATAAAACATTCACGTCCAAGTGCAAAATGTTATTCGGTTATTCCACCGTAACGAACCACTATGAATAAAGAAATATGAATCATTGCACATGATTGTAACTGCACACTAAGGAAGGCACAAGGCACTCTGTTGCACAGAGACGCAATACAGTTTCAACTTTCAATCTTACCAACGCGACAGGGGTTTGCAAACATATAAATAAAGCAAAATGCTGAGAATGCCTGAACCGGTTCGCCATTTTTTGAATGTTCGTATGTTGTGAACATGCCGGATAGTGTATAAGTGATTTGTCAGAACACCGTCGGGCGGGTCAGCCTACAGCTACCAGCAGTCCAGTGAGCCAGGGTATGCTCTAGTAGGCGGGGTGCAGGCGCTAGGGCGGCGGCGGCGCGGCGGGCGGCGGCGCGTCGGGCGGCAGCGTGAAGTTGATGAGCAGGTCGCGCACCGCCGGCCACAGAATGCACTCGCCGTGCGACTGGTTGAACTCCGCGAACCTGGCGGGTTTATATTATACGTGACTATCCGTCCCGCTCACCTAGCGAACTAGCTTCGCAATCTATGACATGTTGGAAACCTATGTTTATAAGTCGCAGAAAAAGTAAATTTCAATAATTTAAGTGCGGAAAGTATGTAATTTCTTTATGTACGTAGTTTGTAATGCATGTTGCGGCTGCTGTCCGTCGCGCCGCTCTGCTATCTGCATGCCGTTCGTCTGCACGTCGTTCACCAGCGGCAGCAGCTCTTACCGTTTGAGATGCATGTTGACGGCGAGGAGGTGCGGCTGCTGTCCGTCGCGCCGCTCTGCTATCTGCATGCCGTTCGTCTGCACGTCGTTCACCAGCGGCAGCAGCTCTTACCGTTTGAGATGCATGTTGACGGCGAGGAGGTGCGGCTGCTGTCCGTCGCGTCGCTCTGCTATCTGCATGCCGTTCGTCTGCACGTCGTTCACCAGCGGCAGCAGCTCTTACCGTTTGAGATGCATGTTGACGGCGAGGAGGTGCGGCTGCTGTCCGTCGCGCCGCTCTGCTATCTGCATGCCGTTCGTCTGCACGTCGTATACCAGCGGCAGCAGCTCTTACCGTTTGAGATGCATGTTGACGGCGAGGAGGTGCGGCTGCTGTCCGTCGCGCCGCTCTGCTATCTGCATGCCGTTCGTCTGCACGTCGTTCACCAGCGGCAGCAGCTCTTACCGTTTGAGATGCATGTTGACGGCGAGGAGGTGCGGCTGCTGTCCGTCGCGCCGCTCTGCTATCTGCATGCCGTTCGTCTGCACGTCGTTCACCAGCGGCAGCAGCTCTTACCGTTTGAGATGCATGTTGACGGCGAGGAGGTGCGGCTGCTGTCCGTCGCGCCGCTCTGCTATCTGCATGCCGTTCGTCTGCACGTCGTTCACCAGCGGCAGCAGCTCTTACCGTTTGAGATGCATGTTGACGGCGAGGAGGTGCGGCTGCTGTCCGTCGCGCCGCTCTGCTATCTGCATGCCGTTCGTCTGCACGTCGTTCACCAGCGGCAGCAGCTCTTACCGTTTGAGATGCATGTTGACGGCGAGGAGGTGCGGCTGCTGTCCGTCGCGCCGCTCTGCTATCTGCATGCCGTTCGTCTGCACATCGTATACCAGCGGCAGCAGCAGCTGCGTCTCGCCTCGTGTTAGACATATCTGCACACAATAAGTCGCCATTTACACCCATTGCCGGTTGACTAATATTGGCATCTTAGAACAGGCGTGTCTAGCATCTATACTTTGCTTTATCAATATAAATAATTGTGATGCGATGCGATGTAGTAATCAATAGGGGTTATTATATGTTGAACGTGTGCAAAAACTCACAAAGAAGAGTATCTTGTGTTTGGCGAGCAACACGGCGGGCTGGCCGGCCGGCACGATCTGCGAGCCGGCGGGCGGGATGCGAAGCACCCAGTGCGGCGTCCACAGCGCGGGCGCCACGGGCGCCAGGTCGGCGCGCATCAGCGCTACCAGCGACGGTAGCGCGGCGCCCGGCGCGCCCCACGCGCGCGCCCACGCCTGCAGCGCCGTCGCGCGGAACGGTGAGATCGCCACGCGCTGCTCGAAGAACTTCTCCATCACCTGCACCACGCGGGCACGATTCAAACAACGGCACGGGCGGTGTGTAATGGTGACGGTATTGACATCGATGTTGGAAGTATGAGATAATGAGATGGCTTTTTTACTGTCTGTCGTCAGGACATTTCCAGTGTTTTGAGCCGGTGTTCCATCGAGGCCCACACACACATTCACGTCGTAAATATTAAGCCGGGTATGGGATATGCCACTCACCTGCAGATCATCAGCGGACCAGTTGTCCTTGACGTCGGGGAGCGGCGTCAGCTGCAGGTGCAGCGACTGCATGTGCTGCGGGTGCAGCGTCACGCGCGCCGCCAGCCCCGCGCCCTCGCAGCGGAACGTCAGCGACGTGGCGTCCACGCTGACCATCGTCAACTGTGGTCACGACATCAGTTTCGATATACTGTTTGTGCAGTATGCTCAAGGAGGCAACTCCATATTGAAAAAAAAATACGTACGAACTCCTCCTGGTGAACGAAGCGCTGCAGCGCACGCTTCATGTAGACGCAGGCGAGGAAGCGCTGCAGCGGTGCGAGCGGCGGGCCGGGCGGCGCGCCGGGCGGCGGGTCGGCGGGCGAGCACAGCGCCTCCAGCTTGCTGACCGCCAGCGGCGTGCCCACCGCGCCGCTCCAGCCGCGCCCGCCCGCGCCGCCGCGCGCGCCCGCCGCCGTCGACGAGCTCGCTTGCGGCCCTGCACACGCATCTCACATGATACCGCTCCTAAACCCTCCATCCATCCTTCAGTTGTCAATCTTCAAAAATCCTTGTCATAATCATTCTTGAAGACAACAAGGTTGATCCTGACAAGGATATTACTGGTTTAGTAAAATTGTTTAACCTCCCCGATTTTGGGATCAAGTTTGGATTAAAAAATATATTATGTAGGATTTGTACTAATTAATATGCATTTATAATATCTGTGGTATTTAGAAATTCAAGATACCTAGTGAATTTGGGTACAATAGCGTATGCCCAGTTTTCAACATCTTCCGAGATTTAGGATGCTCCAATGTTGGAACGAAACTTTCGTACAAAATGAGTTTTTGGAAAATATTTTGTGGTGTCACACTCACATATCAGAAAAGTTTATATGTGGTCGCACTGTTATACAGATTTATTATAATATGTTGTCATACGAAGTGTTAAAATATCCTATGCAAATGTTTGAGCGTTTGTCACTTGTCAGCCGCCACTCACCTTTATGATCGATGTGGTGGCGCGGCGAGGGGTGGTGGCCGGGCGAGGGCCGCGGCAGCGACGGCGACGCGGGCCACGCCGTGAAGGGCGAGGTGGGCGGCGGGTGCGGCGAGGCGGCGGGCGCCAGCGGGGACGGCGCCAGCGGGGAGGCGGGCGACGCCGACACGCCCGCGCCGCCCGCGCCCGCCCCGCCACCCGCCGACCCCGGCGGAGACGTGAGGTTGAACGAACCGCCGCCCATCTATGTTTTCACAACCAATATTACGTTAAGAAAACACCGGCCAAGTGCCAGTCTGACTCGGGCACGAAGGTTTCCATATGTCATTCGTATATCTAATATATATAAATCTCGTGTCACAATGTTTGTCCTCAATGGACTCCTAAACCACTTAACCGATTATAATAAAATTCGCACACCATGTGCAGTTCGATCCAACTTGAGAGATAGGATAGTTTAAATTTCAATTTATCTATTTTTATTACCCCCTAAGAGCAAAACAACGTTTGCCAGGTCAGCTAGTCATCATATATGTACATATAATAAATCTGTAGAGATCGAATTTCCGTACAATTAAAATAAATGCTAAAAATCGAGTCAGGTACAAGAAGTTAAATAGAACCAATTAAGATTTTTTCCAAGTTATTTTGTTTGTTTACCTGTTTCAATGTCTGTTTATCTGTTTGTCTGTCTGTTTGTGCGGGCTAATCTTCGAAACGCCTGGACCGATTCAGATGAAATTTTGTGTGGCGGTAGCTTATGACCCTGGTCTCGTGTCACAATGTTTGTCCTCAATGGACTCCTAAACCACTTAACCGATTATAATAAAATTCGCACACCATGTGCAGTTCGATCCAACTTGAGAGATAGGATAGTTTAAATTTCAATTTATCTATTTTTATTACCCCCTAAGAGCAAAACAACGTTTGCCAGGTCAGCTAGTCATCATATATGTATAAGACATTGAGGATCTCCAAAATTAAACACAAATTGTTTCCCTGAAATAACAAAGAAACGACATTTAAAGTTCACTATATCTCGAGTCCTCAATCACATTCTTTCTATGAGTTTTTATTACGACAAAAATGCACACAACAATTTCAGCGTCCCTCGCCATTTTAAATCATCGACACAGATCAATATCATAGATACGCGACAGCTGATACGCGAAGCGCGGCAAATTCAAATGAATGAAATGTCACTCATTTCATTACATCTCCCCCCTAAGAGCGAAAATTCTAAGCAATATATCTGTAAAATGTACTTATAAGTCATCTTCATATTCATTATCATCTCCTTCATCTTCTTCAGCCTCTGTTATGACAGGTTGCAATTTTGTTATATGAAATAATGTTGATTCTGTTTTTCTGTTGCCTGTATCAATCCTATAAATGGAATTCGATATTTTCTCTATTATTTTGAAAGGGCCTATTTTTAATTCGTCTAATTTCTTTCTATTCAGTCTATTTCCATTTTCTACATATACACTGTCTCCTACATTAAATTCTTGCATTTTTCTATTTCTATCAAATATTTTCTTGTTATACTCATGAGATTTTATTGTATTCTCTAATGCCAATCTTCTATCAGCAATCCACTTGTCTTCCTTTTCCATCGTTTTGAATTCATTTGGTAGAATACTGACATTTGTACCATCCAGTAAATATTTTGGTGCAAAACCTGTAACGGAGTGTTCTGTTTCATTATATTTTTGTATACATTCTCTTGCCAGTGTTGTCCATGTTCTCTTATTATTTTTCTCATTCATTTTACACCTTATTTTATTTACTATTGTTTGGTTTAATCTTTCATTCAAGCCGTTCGAGAATGGTGTATTCACGGCTGTAAAAATTAGTTTAATATTATTTTCCTGCAAAAATTGTTTAAATTCTCTTGAATTTATGCCCGGATATTGATCTGTCAGGATAATTCCAATCTCATCTGTCTCTAGTACTTTCTTTGTTAAATTTATAAAGTCACATGCATTCTGGGTTTTCGAAGTCGCAATAAATGCATATCTTGTGTAGTGATCTACTAAAAGGTGTAGATATTTCTTTGTAGACCTAGATCCTCCAAATCCACCAATAGTATCCATTGACATTATTTCAAATGGTTTGGTAGCTGGTCCCAGTTGTGACATTAATCCAATTTTTTTTTGACATCTTGATTTATTTTTTATGCATATTTCACATGTTTTACAAATATTTATGATATTTTTTGTTAGGTTTATAGCCGTATATATTGAACTTATTTTTTTCTGCAGTTGTCTGATCCCAATATGGCATAAATCTTCATGCACCTTTTTTATAAGTTTTTTACTAAATTCTTCTGAGAGGATAATCTTTTCCTGTTTCTTTATTTTTTTATAATAGATATTATTTTTTAGTATTAAATTTTGTTTCTTTTCTCTTATTGTTTCATTTTTCTCTTGGTCTCCAACTATATCTTTTATTTGTATTAAATTAACTATTCTCAATGTTTCCTCTCTGTTATCTTCTGGTTCTAATACAGGGTTTCGGCTCAAACAGTCTGCTTCTACATTTTCTTTACCAGGTATATATTTTACGGTAAAGTCATACTGAGATAGGTAGTATGTGAGATCACCCAATTCTTCATCTGTCCTGCATTTAATGTTCATGTTCTCTAGAGGTTTGTGATCTGAGTAAATGGTGAATTGTTTTCCGATGAGCCAGTGCTGCCAATATTTAACAGCTTCTTTCATAGCAAGACATTCTAAATATATAGCCTTTTTCCGTTTTTGATGTTCATTCAATTTTTTTGAGAAATATGCCACCGGTTTGTCTTTACCATCTAGTTGTGTCTGTTTTAATATTGCTCCAATGCCCTCCAAAGATGCATCGGTAAAGATTTTGATTGGTAAGTCTTTGTCGAATATTTCCAAGACCGGTTGCGAACATAAATATCTTTTTATCAGATTGAATGCTTCTTCACATTTCTCTGACCATACAAATTTCTCGTTTTTTCGTAATAAATTGTGTAATGGATCTAAAATAATTGCACTTCTTGGTATATAGTCATGGTAGAAGTTTATTTTTCCCAAAAATTGTCTGATGTTCTTTTGCGTCTTAGGAGTTGGAAAGTTCCTTATTGAAATCAAATTGTCTTTTAGTGGTCTTACTGAATTGTTCTGAATTATATGGCCGAGGTATTTTACTGAGTCTGAAGCAAAGGTACATTTCTTAAACTTCAGTCTAAAGCCTTCTTTAATTATTGCCTCTAATACATTTCTAATGTGCCTTATATGTTCTTCAAAGGTAGACGAGTATATCAAAATATCATCGATATAGTTAACAGAGTATCCTGTGAGATTGTGTTTTCTTAGAATATTGCTTAAGATTCTCTGGAAAATTGCTGGTGATGTTTTCAAGCCAAAAGGGAGGCAGGTCCACTGGAAGTGGCCATCTTGTGTGACAAATCCTGTTTTACTTCTGTCTTCCACCCGTAATGGTATTGCCCAAAATGCTGAGTTTATATCTAGTGTAGTAAAATACTTGCAATTTCTAGTTTTAATAATTAGATCATCTATCAAAGGAAATGGTTGAGCTTGTGGTATAACTATTTTGTTTAACTCTCTGAAATCTACACATAAACGGGATTTTCTATTTTCACCTTTTTTAAACGCCAATGTCACTGGAGCAGCGAAAGGACTGTATGATTCTTCTATTAAATTGTTCTTTAGTAACATCGATATTTGCTCTTCAATTTCTAATCTATCTTGTATTGTACATCTGTATGGTCTTTTACTACAATATTTATTTACTTGTAAATCTATGCGAGCTTCATAATCTTTAACTGAACCTATATCATACTTGTCCTTAGCAAATATTGTTTTATATTCCTTTATAATTTTCTCTATCTCAATTTTCTTTTGATTATCTAAATGGTCTGTCATACTTATAAATTCCTCTGTTTGTATGTGTTCATTGAAATTTACTGTATATTTTTTTATATTATTATCTTCATTTCTGTTATCTTTAGACATCCTGTCTATTTTATTTGTTATTTTCTTTTGTTCTATCTGCAAGTTCTCATTTTGGGTTAATCTGAATTTCTTTATCATATCTAATCCGATTATGAAATCATCAAAATCTTCATTTTCTACTATGTATACATCCACCTCTTCTTCTAAATCAAATATTTTAATTTTTATTGTTATCAAGCCATCCATCTTCTTCACACCATTAACCGTTCTCATGTATGCTATGTTCACATCATCTTTTTTTTCTTTTACTTTTATTAATCTTGAATTTATTATAGAAATCTGTGAGCCTGAATCATAAATACCACTCACTTCTAGTTTATTTTCTAATAAAAGCTTGATTTTGATTAATGGTGTGCTTACTAGTTTTTTTCTCAGTATTTATGTCTACTTCAATTATGGAGTTATTGTTTACATTTTTAGTTTTAAGATCTTTTTCAGGTTCATTTTTATTTTTCTTGAACCAACATGACTCCTCCGGATGATATCTAATCCCTTTGTCCAAAGACTCACAAGTCTTACATGACTTCTTCTCATAAGTTTTATTTTTATTATAAAATGTACTGCTCTTTATGTTAGTTGAGTTTTTCTTATACATCGTGCCTTCATATTTTCTTATCTCGTTGAACAAGTCAGTAGTGTTGTTGAGTTCATCCCTGTTTAACTTATTTAAGATAAATCCAGGTAAACCAGTTGCAATAAGATCTATCATTGTTTTGGAATCTATAGATTTGTTTATATCTAATAAAAGCCGTTCTTTTTTTATGGCATAATCAATTAACTGTCCTTCTTTATACCTAAATGCGAGAGCATATGTGACTATGTCCCATCCTTGGTTTTTAAAAGTTTCTAAAAACTTGTCTTTCCATTCACTCCATTCAGAATTTATTGTTAGTTTTATGATCATCGAGCTATACCAATCCAAACAAGGTTTATCTAAAAATAACCTCAAAATATCTATTTTTGTCTCATCTTTTGTTATATTAAAGCGCGCACACTCTTTTTCAAAAATTTCTATCCATTGCATCGCATTAGGATTTTTGCTTGTGAATTTTTCAATAATAAATTTTTCTGAGATATGTTTTAAGTTATGTTGACTTTCTTTCTTAGTTGTAGTTTCTATTAATTGTTCCAAGATTTGTTGCAAAGTGTCATTTTTGTCCTTTGCTTGTGTTGTGCTCACTTCATCTAAATATTGATCTAAAAATTGCATATTACCTTCCTCATCTACATATGTCTTCTTTAGATTTTCATCCAACTTTATCCATACTTTTCTACTCTGGTGTCTTTTTTTAATGCTATTTTTTACTTTTGTGAAAGTGTTCGTTTTAACAATATATGTATGATGACTCACCGGCTTCAGTTCCTCGGGTAAAACATAACATTTTCCTTCTTCAGTAGATATTGAGGTTATAGCTAATACATTTGATTTGCCATCATTTGAGGCTATTATTGTAAACTCAAATTGAAGCCGGTCCATCTTCTTTTAGTTCACAAAAATGTCGTTTTATAAGACATTGAGGATCTCCAAAATTAAACACAAATTGTTTCCCTGAAATAACAAAGAAACGACATTTAAAGTTCACTATATCTCGAGTCCTCAATCACATTCTTTCTATGAGTTTTTATTACGACAAAAATGCACACAACAATTTCAGCGTCCCTCGCCATTTTAAATCATCGACACAGATCAATATCATAGATACGCGACAGCTGATACGCGAAGCGCGGCAAATTCAAATGAATGAAATGTCACTCATTTCATTACATATGTACATATAATAAATCTGTAGAGATCGAATTTCCGTACAATTAAAATAAATGCTAGAAATCGAGTCAGGTACAAGAAGTTAAATAGAACCAATTAAGATTTTTTCCAAGTTATTTTGTTTGTTTACCTGTTTCAATGTCTGTTTATCTGTTTGTCTGTCTGTTTGTGCGGGCTAATCTTCGAAACGCCTGGACCGATTCAGATGAAATTTTGTGTGGCGGTAGCTTATGACCCTGGTCGACACATAGGATACTTTTGATCCCGGTAAATTAAAGAAGTATAGTTAAAAACTTGTCTGACCTGATGCGCGGGAGACGCAGGGTGCGGGGTGACGGGCGCGGAATGCGGCGTGTGCGGCTGAGGCGGGGTGAGCGGCGCGGGGAACCGTAGCCCACCTGCAGGCAGATTAGTTTTTTTAATGTGGATAGGCTGACGATTGAAGACGACCATGCCTGATATAGAGCAAATGAGATCTAGGTTGGCGCGCGCTTGATTAGAATACTTATTCGCTCGTCTCTTGAAGGCACTCTGCAGGGCGATCGGCTAAAAAAGTATCAATCATTAATGAACTGCATCAATGTTAAGACGTGATTTTCCAGTGTTGTGATTGGTCAAAACCCATGTTTTCACATTGATACAGTTCTTTAATGATTGATACATTTTTAGCCGATCGCCCTGCAGATTGTAACATATGATTTTTGACCCAATAAATTACATATTTCAGAAGCCAGGTTATAAGATCGTCGCTATTAATTGAAATCCCGGTACAATGTCATCAAGAGATGCGATGCGGGTTTAATGGCGGACCCAATAAACTTCTTACCCAATAAACTCTGTGTAAATACTAGGCGGCTGTCGATTATCATCGTCCGAGCACGAGGCTTTAAAATAATGATTATCAAAATTATATATTATGATGTTTTAATGACATTTACAAGTTAAAATAAAATTGACTCAAGGTCAAGGTGTACAATACATAAAAATCATTAAATTTATAAGGTGTACGATCACCATTATTTACACAGTTATTTTCACAATTTGCAAGGAAAGCTAATAACATTTTAATTTACCTAAATGAATTCGACTTTCAAGATTTAAAGAGCTAATTGTAATTTTTAATGAATGTCATCTTAAGGACTCTTTCAGTAGTGGCGATGATTATTATTATCAGGTGCATAATCGTCTCGTCGGGGATAATCGCCATAACAAGCGTGCGCAATTGTTACCTATACGCCTCTGAATAATTCTAATCGCGTATGAGAGCGAACAGTGTATTTTTGATTTTGATGCGTTCCTCATAAACCGGAAAGTCCCCATCGTCAAAGATCATAGTCGATTATAGACGATCAACATAGATCAACGGAGACAAACCCGTCTATACCATCGTGCCGGTGTGTAATTGTCTATGCTCGCCGACTACTTATGTAGAGGCGCTATTGCGAGCACGTCCTCACTCCTCAGTATCGACGTGATTCTCGACAGCCCCTGAGTCGTGCATTCATGCTTAATGTTAATTAGTAGGTCTCATCTCCACTATTAGCGGCTTAATTCGCGTAACTAGTTTTTGGGATCTGTGTAATATCTTAAATAATTAAAATCAGTTATTTGAAACTCTTGTCACATATTAATATTGATATTATTGAATAGCCCTGGGTAATATGTACATAATGTGATATTTTAATTTAATGGTGGTATAGACATCGTAGGTTAGAGTAGTGTATCCGGCGAACTATCGCATCCGTCTGCTGTTGATTGTAAGCGTTCCTAATGTTTGCCTCGTCGTATGAACGTTTATTTCAGCGAATGATTTATTTGCAAGCAGTTGTCCGATTATTTAACGTGCGTGTAAATTTGATCATGTTTTTTTTAATCAACTTCGCCAAAAGCTCAACAGCTATGACACGCAAGGACGTTCATATCATGCGTACGCACGCGACTACATTGTACAAAGGTTAATATTTATAAATATTTTAAATAAATGAAAGAATAAACGTTTATTTTCAATCATTGGTTTTTTTAATTTTCATCGTTTACCATAAGGAAATTTTATAAATAAGCGAAGCCTAGCAAAGCTTACATAATTTGACTATAGATAATCATGACTTAAATAACAATTCACTAAAAAACATAGTACATGGTGTGGTAGCAAACCAGAACTTAGATCTTAGAAAACTTAGATGAACTTTAAGGGGTTTTCAACTTTTAAGCATTATTATAATTTGGTATTTATCATGTGAACCCGACAAGTATTTATAAAAGAGTATCGTACTCGTAAGTACGTAGTATTAACGCTGTGCATGGCGATCGCGCTTTAGGAAGCAGTAAATGTTCTTGGCGGCGCGGATTGGCGCGGCCACCGCCACGACCGCCGCCACCGCTGCCGCTGCCCACAGCAGCGCGCCCGGCATCTCCGCGTAGCACAGGACCGACAGCTTCATTATAAGGGTCAACTGCAAATCGTACAATACATTTACGTCAGGTGTCTACTGGCAAACCATATAACTTTTTTGTGGCAAGACCTAATTCTGTACTTGTGACCAAATGCCTGCCTGCCAAATTCATAACTTGCAGCCAATACAGGAAAAAAAATTGGCAATCATGCGCAAAAATGGTTTTTATTTTCTGTGTCGTATTAGAAACGATACAGCTAAATAGAAGAAAGTGTGACTAATTCCTTGGTTATTAGTACATACACGTAACTAATATCCAAGGAATTAGGTCGGTTGGCAATTGGCATTATGAACGGTTAAGGTTGGCCTTAGGCTCCCAATCTGAACGGTTAAGGTTGGCCTTATAGGCTGCCAATCCACCGCAGAGGAGCGAAGCGGCGGAACTGAGAAACGGAGAAATATTAACCAATAAGTTAAGCTCCTCTTAAGTGGAGCAACCCGGATGATTGATAGTGTATATTTTGCCGTTATTTGGACCACGCGCCCATATTTCGGAGCGAAATTGAAAGAATTCGGAGGAATATTTAATAAGGCCGAAATATCGGCAAAACATCAAACATCAATAATCTAGATATGTACCCGAGTAATATCGTAAAATAATGTCTTTTATTAATCTCTTGTATATATATTTCTATATAATCTGGATCTCGGAAACGGCTGCACCGATTTTCATGAAATTTAGTATACAAGGGGTTTTGGGATCGATCTAGCTAGGATTCATTTTTTTTAAATGTCGAATTTACGAAAAAAATTAAAAATATGACTACTGCTGCCATCTATTGGCCACCGAGCGAAGCTCGGTCACCCAGATATTTTGTCTTTTAACTACGAAATAAGTAAACATTGTCCACTACTATAATCAATATCTCTCACCAAAGTAATAGCGGGTATCATTTGCCACTGAGTGCCGATCCTGGAAGCGCACGCGTTGTCCTCGGTGGCCACGTTCATGTCGGAGACGAAGTCGTGGCTGCGGTACACGTACATGAGCGCGACCAGCTCCAGCAGGCACACGAGCGGCGTCGCCACGCCCGTCGTCACCGCGTCCACGCTCTCCAGCAGCGCTACACCGCCCTGGACGAAAATTGGAATATGCTGACTGATTACTAATATCAGGATATGGACATCGGAACTATTTACGTACAAGTAAACAGTATCTGTCAAAATTCTATATGTGGCCGCTGAGCGAACTACGGCGTGGCCTTTTGGTATTATTGGCACCGATAAACTGGCGACATTTTTTCGCGCGGTCCGCCCCATAGACTAATGGGAATGGGCCATCCTGTCTAGGGTCAACATTTCCTGTCCGCTAAATTGAAAAAAAAAAATGATATGCACTTCACCTTGACAATTGAATCACAGATTAAAGATATTGTATCTTACGATAAATAACCAAGACGCGTTCGTGGTAATTAGTGATTATATTTTGAACTCACGGTCGTAGCAAATAGAAGGCTCAAGCCCATGCAGCTTAGTATAATGCCGGCTACTACAATTTGTTCTGCGAACCTGAAAGAACAGTGGCAGAAATGTACACAAACAAAGTTTAGCGTCTAGATGTAACATTTATTACAAGACGATTCTAGTAAATAACTGAATTTTTTCAAGGTATCACCAGTTATTGTAAAGGACGGGTCAAAAAATAAAATATTTAAAGAAATTCAATTGATTACTGATAGGTTCCGTTTCCACACTCCTGACAGCTAGTGTTGCCGGATGACAAACTTTTCCACTTTTATACTCCACCTTTTTGACGATCGGTCCACTTTTGTACGAGAACAACATGTAACAGATACTAATGAAAAACTTACTTTCAGGTACTACGTTAATTCTTAGATCAGAATGTAGAATACAAGACAATAACTGTATCGATTTCAATTGTTCCTTTTTTGCATTTTATTTTACTCGATTATATTATTTACATAAAAAGATAACATTAGTTTAGGGTTTTCCACTGCATTGGAGTAAATCTGAATATTATTATTCCACGTGAGCTAGTCTCACTTAAATAAACTGCTTGAAGATTTGAGATTATTTGACAGAAGACTACACTTTTTAATAATACTGAAATCTATTACAACCGATTATTTTGAGCATAGATTATTTTGTCTTGGTTGTTTAGCGTTTCCGAAACACCCTTGTAATTCAATATTGATTTATTAACTCAATTAGAATTTTCTTTCAGTCGAGTTTTTTAATTCCGGCATCTCGCAACACTGTCCGTCAGCTACATGGCTACCAACTGTCAACAATGACAAATTCTTGGACAAGTGAAAAGTATTTATCAAAGAGTATTTAGTGTATTGTCTATGCTCTCGGATGCTTCATGGCGGAGGTCGTTGTTGTTATAATACTCAGATACAATATTTTGAAAATAAATATTAATTTTTCTCCACTTTTTTGTAAGAAAAATCTTTTAGCATTGAGTTCAGGCTTGCAGGCCCAATCAAAAAAATATTTTTTCATTTATAGTTGCAATAGCGTAACGTGAGCGAAAGCGATGTATGGGCCCACACCATTGTTCTTTAAATTTAAAATGTAACGCGATTAAAAAGATTTGTATTGGAATTTGGAACTTCTAGCGAATGGTTACTATTTAAAAAATGATAAGTAAACATAGAGTTATTAATTATTATACATTAGATTTCTATACATACTTACACTAATTTAACATTATATTCAAATATAGTATGTAATGATGTTTTAACGAGAACAAATGCCACAGTCGTATAGGAAAACGTTAGTCCACTAAATATAAGTACAGACCTGAAAAATTATGTAACGGAATATTAACGGAAGCTTAGTGGCGGACGTTACTATATAAAGAAAATAGTCGACAAAACTTACATTAAATGCGAATAATTATGTACCAATGTACACTTAGAGTACATAGGAATCATCCACAATGTACCTGTGGACAAAAGTCATAACAGGTGGTATCGTAATATGTAGATTGTAGGTACCGTCATCTCAGCCGATATAGATATTTAAATCTACGATGACGCGCCCCACTCAGTCAAAATCCACACTAATCGAATGAAACATAAGCGATTATGACAGAGTGGGGCGCGTCTTGATATATAGGATTGAAATATCTATACCTACATGACTACTATTCCTGTAATTTACTGAATAAATAATTACGAGTAGGTAACTATTCGTAACATATTATTTACATTTCTGCTGCCTTCATCTTAATGTTAATCAGTCCACTTGGTGGATCTTCAAGGTAGTCGCTATTCCAAAACTTCCTCTTCAGCTTCGCGACGCATTGAGCTATGTCGCCACTCTGATGTTAGCGCACGAGAACCGTTTAATTACGTTGAGTTCTTTTTGACACTTTGGTTTTTTTGCGGATCTCCTCGTTTCGTATTCGATCGCGCAAAGATACTTACAGAATACTTACTTTCGTTCATATCGTACAATCGCTTGCTGGCTTGGGGCTGCAGGCAGTCGACGACGGCGCAGACGGCGGCGCCACTGGCGGTGAGCGCACACATCAGCAGCAGCAGCCCGCTGTGCCACACGTTTTCGCCGCCCAGGTGCGGGTCGATATGCCCGGACGCTTCGATCGTGCAAAACAAGATGTATTGGTGTCGAAATCACGTATTTCATTTCCTTTTATTAGGTAGGTATCTCAACCTCTAGCCGGGCCTACCTGCATAGTCACACTCTTTCAGAACTCAAAGGTACAAGTAGGTATGCATAATGCCTTGAGGTTTCATTACGACCATAGATTTATAAATATCGTCGCTCTTATTAAATTATACGCCACCTATTGAATAAATAAAATTATCTAGCAACGTCTCAAAATGTTCACCGAAATGATTGAGTCCTTTTCCGTGAATAATCTCCGTTCCCACACTTGCTGAATGTATGTACAGGGCTACCTCTAAGGCGTCAGCCATGCCCTGAAATGAATAGGTATGTGTATTTGAAAACGTACTCTAGTCTATACCTACTCTTAACGATAAAGATAAAAATATGACACTATTAATTTTAAGTGGCAGACCTACGTAGGTACTCTTACGTACCGCTACAACTTCTTTAGCACCGACTTTAAAGACGTTGCGCAATGCTTTAGGCATAGAAACGAGGTTAATAATAGCAGTGATCAACAGCAAGGCTGCCCATATCCACGGTATAACCACCAACCACGACGACATATTGTTCCAAATAAGCTGAAAAATATTTTAAAATATATCTACGTACGTACATGACCATTATTTTGAAGCAAATGTAATGGGTCAATACGAACTTAGGTTTGACTTGTACTTTAGGGTCTTTAAGGTCAATTAATTCTGAGCAGAAAAAAACGTTCGTTAAATTTTCGTATGACAACATTTATTTAAGTAAGTAGATACCTACTTAAGTTTTAAGTAAGCTAGACATTGTTTTATGCAAAATACGAGGTTTATTTTTCTGTTCAGACTATTAAAGTAAGTAAGTGTGTAATATGACATTCTGTAAGCCGAACCTTTCCATGCTTCAAACGCTCTACAATTAGCAACAGCCAGAGCACGGCCCAAATCAGAATGATACATAACACCAACGGCATGTTGAACTGACCGAAGTTATAGTCGTCACGAAACAAAACCACCTCCACGCTGAAAAAATACAGGTTAGATATTATATCCAGAGCACGAATCCTTGAACACCATCATTGATCATTTCAATCTTGCTCGTGGCATCTCGGTACTGCGCAAAGAAGAACCATGTGCTCGTTACATCACTATGAGAGCCAATCTCGAATAAAGAGATCTTTACTTCTTACAAGACATTAGTCTAATCTCCGAACAAATATAAACTAGCAAATCTTTAAGATGGCTTATTTATATTGAGACCACGTTTAAAAAAGTATATCAAGGTACTTACTAAAAGAAATTATATGCTGGAGTGCTGTACAAAATGGGATATCCTATAGTGTAGTTTTCTTTGCAAACTTCTAGTACTTGGGCGGGATAACGCTTTGTTAAATTTGCCATCTGTCTAAAATTATTGACCATTTTAATAAACGGCAGCGTATAAAATAAAAATCTACACAGTAGGTACGACCAGCAGTAAGCACATAAATAGGTGGGTACTATAATGAATATACGTGTTACTGATTTGTATTATACTAGACAAGTGGCATAACTGTGGTTAGGAAGTAATTAAACGTAAGGTAAATAACCTTCTTTGAATGTTTTTAGGACTTGGATTCCGCCACGCGAAGTTCTGCGTACCACCACTGACGCGTCGTGTGTCGCTATCGGCGTCATCCTCCGCCAATTCCCCAGTGGCTAAGGAAAATCTGGACTAACACCAAAACATCATAAACCACATCTGTTCCTGTATTTCATCAATCTTACCATACACGCGAAACTTACTTACCTCTCTTAGCATTAAAAGATTAATTTCTTTCAAAATCGGGTCGTACGGTTTAAGATCGAAATCCCTGAAATATTGTATTTCGATTAAGCTCTTAATTGTAACTTTAAATTCTAGTAAGTTAAAACAAAAAAATACCTGCAATATGTGCTTGGTAACTTTAAATCTGCAACGGAATGTGTCACGTAGATTGCAGTAATGGCAGCTATTGTGCAGCAAACGATCGCTCGCACTAGCGCGTTGATGCATATCGCTATACCCAGGCCTGGTTAAATAAGAGTAAAAACTAAAACATAAATAATACAATACCTAGTATTAATTTTTATTGGCCTTATATAATTTCTTTATTTAATAAACTCTACTTCCGGGCTCACCATACTGGATATAAACTTACTAGTAAGTAGTACCAACTAACTAATTCGCTTGTTTGTTAAATTGCATCCAGTTTAGAGACCAAATAATGCAATAATCGCTAGAAGAATCATACATAAAGGGCACGCGCGTTTCCAAGCGCACGTTCGCTCCATCTTGTCAAAGTTATTTTTTTGATGAAGATTTTTTATTATAGGTAAATTCACCTTCAAACATCGGCAAGACACGAAATGCCCGGCCCGGACCGCTGATACTCCACTGACCCAGATACACCTCGAAGTGGCGCAACGGGTTTGCGAGCGCCACCGTCGCCAGAATCAGGAATAACATGAAAACAACTGATCATTTACATGCTATGGATTTACAGTATCTACTCGCAAAATACAAGAGTAGACATCCTTTCTTTCGTCCTTTGAGAGCCTACAGTGAGTCTACACAAATGGAAATACTGGTCATCGCGTGTTCTAGATAACCAATCGAGAATACGGGAGGCATCGCGCTGACCCACCGTTGTGTCGATAACTTTGTGAGACGGACGGACGAAGAAAGTCTCGCTTCACCATAAGGGTTCAATTTTTACTATTTTGGTATGAAACCATAAAAACACGAATTCTGCGTGATTCGGAACCATAGAGTATATTTCGGAAAGTAACGATCTCCGATTCGCGCTTAGACAATTTTCCATAACCTTTTTCTCTGCTGCGGCGGCTGTATCCGTAACCGCGTCTGTTCTAGGCACACAAAATAATTATAATTAAAACTAATAAACTTTTTACGCTCGAGATGGGGTATTACTAATTTGAACTACATACTAAATAAAAATTTAACATAAGTACAAAATCCGCCAGTTAGCGCTGAAGCAGATACTCGACAATGCATGGTAAGAAACGCTCCCAACGCCAGCGAGCCCAGCCGCAGCTTGCGACGGCCTTTAGCACCGCCCGCGCCTCCCGAAGCGTTGTCCAACGCTGGTATGTGGCCGGTCGACCATACTTCTGACCATTCGCTTTGCTGATAACAACTCATTCACTTAATTTAACTGATTGTTTTAACGTGATATGATTTTTGAATTGTAAAAGTCAACTTACAACCGCTCGGTTTTCAAATGTAAATATTGTATCCTCAGATTTTAAATTTGCCATAATTTACGGTGCAAAACTAAGATTTAATTTAAAAAATTAAACTTGTATGTGTTTCAAACATGTTTGCATGACATGACACATTTATGCTGTCATGACAATGTCATGATTACATGAACAGATAAGATAGAAGCTAAAGATGCCTAAAAGCTATGCCTAAAAGCAAGTCCACATCCAAGCAAAAGATAACGCCTACATTATAGAGATTCTGGTGCCAGATAAGAAACTTCAGCTGGATATCCGAAAGGTTTAAGTAAACCCTAAACCTTTTTCGTACAAGCAATCAGTACAGCGAAACAGCGTGGCCTTATTATTTGTTTATCAGCGTGGCCTTAGTTGACGACCTCCGTGGTTGAGTGGTTATCGTGCCGGTTTTCAAGGCGCCGCCATCTCTGAGGTTCCGGGTTCGATCCCCGGTCGGGGCAATGTAGAAAAATAACTTTTCTACGTTGTCTCGGGTCTGGGTGTCGTGGTACCTTCGTTGTTTCTGATTTCCATAACACAAGTGCATAAGCTACTTACTATGGGATCGGAGCAATGTATGTGATGTTGTCCTCAATATATTTATATTTATTATCGGTAGCAAAACAAGCCTTTTTGGCACCGGTAAACTACCGACATTTTTTCGCGCCGTCCGCCTTGTCCTCTGGTAGATAGAAATTCGTGCTTTCCACACACTTTCCAGATTCATAATATACAGTCTCCATTTATTCGCCATCTCCTTGGGCCATGGAGTTTTTAAAGTTATAAGATTTACCATGTTTCCGTACTTTAATGTTCTCATTATATACAAATTGAATATGAAAAAAAAGACACGTATTGACAAAATTACTTTTATTTTTGTACAAATATACATTTAAATCCTAACTCTTACATACTTAATTTCATTTATGTATAGCCAGTCCAGGAACATGAAAAATGTTTTAGGGGACTCCACATTTGTATGTCAATGCATCTTACAGAATATGTGTACAGATAAAAAATTGTTCCATTTTTATCTGTTTAATGTAAGGGGGTCTTATTTAATTTTTCCTGATCAGCCTATACCTCAGTTATTTATAATCTTCAAAAATAACAATAAATAAAACAAGAATAAAATTAATGATAATCTTAATTTGTAATGACGAACTTTCTTAACAGCCTTCCAAAAACAGAAGACTTCTTTATGATCATGTTATAGTAATAATATGTTCATTCACATCCAAGTCGCGGCCCGCGAAAATACCTGATAAAACATTAACGTCCAAGTGCCAAATGTTATTCGGTTATTCCACCGTAACGAACTACTATGAATAAAGAAATATGAATCATTGCACATGGTTGTAACTGCACACTAAGGAAGGCACAAGGCACTCTGTTGCACAGAGACGCAATACCGTTTCAACTTTAAATCTTACCAACGCGACAGGGGTTTGCAAACATATAAATAAAAAGCTAAATGCTGGGAATGCCGGAACCGATTCGCCATTTTTTGAATGTTCGTAATGTTGTGAACATGCCGGATTGTGTATAACTTAAGTGATTTGACAGAACACCGTCGGGCGGGTCAGCCTACAGCTACCAGCAGTCCAGTGAGCCAGGGTATGCTCTAGTAGGCGGGGTGCAGGCGCTAGGGCGGCGGCGGCGCGGCGGGCGGCGGCGCGTCGGGCGGCAGCGTGAAGTTGATGAGCAGGTCGCGCACCGCCGGCCACAGAATGCACTCGCCGTGCGACTGGTTGAACTCCGCGAACCTGGCGGGTTAACACTATACGTGACTATCCGTCCCGCTCACCTAGCGAACTAGCTTCGCAATCTATGACATGTTGGAAACCTATGTTTATAAGTCGCAGAAATAGTACAATAATATAAGTGCGGAAAGTATGTAATTTCTTTATGAATTTCTCTGTCCGTCGCGCCGCTCTGCTATCTGCATGCCGTTCGTCTGCACGTCGTCCACCAGCGGCAGCAGCTCTTACCGTTTGAGATGCATGTTGACGGCGAGGAGGTGCGGCTGCTGTCCGTCGCGCCGCTCTGCTATCTGCATGCCGTTCGTCTGCACGTCGTTCACCAGCGGCAGCAGCTCTTACCGTTTGAGATCCATGTTGACGGCGAGGAGGTGCGGCTGCTGTCCGTCGCGCCGCTCTGCTACCTGCATGCCGTTCGTCTGCACGTCGTTCACCAGCGGCAGCAGCTCTTATCGTTTGAGATGCATGTTGACGGCGAGGAGGTGCGGCTGCTGTCCGTCGCGCCGCTCTGCTACCTGCATGCCGTTCGTCTGCACGTCGTTCACCACCGGCAGCAGCTCTTATCGTTTGAGATGCATATTGACGGCGAGGAGGTGCGGCTGCTGTCCGTCGCGCCGCTCTGCTACCTGCATGCCGTTCGTCTGCACGTCGTTCACCAGCGGCAGCAGCTCTTATCGTTTGAGATGCATGTTGACGGCGAGGAGGTGCGGCTGCTGTCCGTCGCGCCGCTCTGCTACCTGCATGCCGTTCGTCTGCACGTCGTTCACCAGCGGCAGCAGCTCTTACCGTTTGAGATGCATGTTGACGGCGAGGAGGTGCGGCTGCTGTCCGTCGCGCCGCTCTGCTACCTGCATGCCGTTCGTCTGCACGTCGTTCACCAGCGGCAGCAGCTCTTACCGTTTGAGATGCATGTTGACGGCGAGGAGGTGCG
Source organism: Coenonympha glycerion (assembly GCA_963855885.1). NCBI lineage: Eukaryota > Metazoa > Arthropoda > Insecta > Lepidoptera > Nymphalidae > Coenonympha > Coenonympha glycerion. The sequence continues at coordinate 11,422,168 of OY979630.1, read as the reverse complement.
GCTGCTGTCCGTCGCGCCGCTCTGCTATCTGCATGCCGTTCGTCTGCACGTCGTATACCAGCGGCAGCAGCAGCTGCGTCTCGCCTCGTGTTAGACATATCTGCACATAATAAGTCACCATTTACACCCATTGCCGGTTGACTAAACACGGGTCGTACTTCGATTGACTCTTCGCCAGCAGTGTGGATTGGCAGATACATTCATCTTAGACAAGGCGTGTCTAGCATCTATACTTTGCTTTATCAATATAAATAATTGTGATGCGATGCGATGTAGTAATCAATAGGGGTTATTATATGTTGAACGTGTGCAAAAACTCACAAAGAAGAGTATCTTGTGTTTGGCGAGCAACACGGCGGGCTGGCCGGCCGGCACGATCTGCGAGCCGGCGGGCGGGATGCGAAGCACCCAGTGCGGCGTCCACAGCGCGGGCGCCACGGGCGCCAGGTCGGCGCGCATCAGCGCCACCAGCGACGGCAGCGCGGCGCCCGGCGCGCCCCACGCGCGCGCCCACGCCTGCAGCGCCGTCGCGCGGAACGGTGAGATCGCCACGCGCTGCTCGAAGAACTTCTCCATCACCTGCACCACGCGGGTACGATTCAAACAACGGCACGGGCGGTGTGTAATGGTGACGGTATTGACATCGATGTTGGAAGTATGAGATAATGAGATGGCTTTTTTACTGTCTGTCGTCAGGACATTTCCAGTGTTTTGAGCCGGTGTTCCATCGAGGCCCACACACACATTCACGTCGTAAATATTAAGCCGGGTATGAGATATGCCACTCACCTGCAGATCATCAGCGGACCAGTTGTCCTTGACGTCGGGGAGCGGCGTCAGCTGCAGGTGCAGCGACTGCATGTGCTGCGGGTGCAGCGTCACGCGCGCCGCCAGCCCCGCGCCCTCGCAGCGGAACGTCAGCGACGTGGCGTCCACGCTGACCATCGTCAACTGTGGTCACGACATCAGTTTCGATATACTGTTTGTGCAGTATGCTCGAGAGAGGCAATTCCATATTGAAAAAAAAATACGTACGAACTCCTCCTGGTGAACGAAGCGCTGCAGCGCACGCTTCATGTAGACGCAGGCGAGGAAGCGCTGCAGCGGTGCGAGCGGCGGGCCGGGCGGCGCGCCGGGTGGCGGGTCGGCGGGCGAGCACAGCGCCTCCAGCTTGCTGACCGCCAGCGGCGTGCCCACCGCGCCGCTCCAGCCGCGCCCGCCCGCGCCGCCGCGCGCGCCCGCCGCCGTCGACGAGCTCGCTTGCGGCCCTGCACACGCATCTCACATGATACCGCTCCTAAACCCTCCATCCATCCTTCAGTTGTCAATCTTCAAAAATCCTTGTCATAATCATTCTTGAAGACACCAAGGTTGATCCTGACAAGGATATTACTGGTTTAGTAAAATTGTTTAACCTCCCCGATTTTGGGATCAAGTTTGGATTAAAAAATATATTATGTAGGATTTCTACTAATTAATATGCATTTATAATATCTGTGGTATTTAGAAATTCAAGATACCTAGTGAATTTGGGTACAATAGCGTATGCCCAGTTTTCAACATCTTCCGAGATTTAGGATGCTCCAATGTTGGAACGAAACTTTCGTACAAAATGAGTTTTTGGAAAATATTTTGTGGTGTCACACTCACATATCAGAAAAGTTTATATGTGGTCGCACTGTTATACAGATTTATTATAATATGTTGTCATACGAAGTGTTAAAATACCCTATGCAAATGTTTGAGCGTTCGTCAGGCGCCACTCACCTTTATGATCGATGTGGTGGCGCGGCGAGGGGTGGTGGCCGGGCGAGGGCCGCGGCAGCGACGGCGACGCGGGCCACGCCGTGAAGGGCGAGGTGGGCGGCGGGTGCGGCGAGGCGGCGGGCGCCAGCGGGGACGGCGCCAGCGGGGAGGCGGGCGACGCCGACACGCCCGCGCCGCCCGCGCCCGCCCCGCCACCCGCCGACCCCGGCGGAGACGTGAGGTTGAACGAACCGCCGCCCATCTATGTTTTTGGGGAGTGGGTTGAAATGATACTGTTTGATACTAGCAAATGGACTGTAATGATTGATTGATTGATATGATTGATAATAATGATATTGATAATTGATACTGATAATGAGTACGCGTCGCAAAACCGCCCGTAACGTGTCGCTGATATGAACGTACTGATTGAAAGTCTTTTGGGCACGCGTTTTGACGACGCTGGCGTAAAGTGCTGACGGAGCAGTGTTATGTTACACGCAGTGTACCGAACAATATTACGTTAAGAAAACACCGGCCAAGTGCCAGTCTGACTCTGGCACAAAGGTTTCCATACAATCATATATGTACATATAATAAATCGGTAGAGGTCGAATTTCGGTACAATGAAAATAAATGCAAAAAACCGAGTCAGGTATAAGAAGTTAAATAGAACTTATTTCGATTTTTTTTAAGTTTTTTGTTTGTTTACCTGTTTCAATGTCTGTTTGTGCGGGCTAATCTTTGAAACGCCTGGACCGATTCAGATGAAATTTTGTGTGGCGGTAGCTTATGACCCTGGTCGACACATAGGATACTTTTGATCCCGGTAAATTAAAGAAGTATAGTTAAAAACTTGTCTGACCTGATGCGCGGGAGACGCCGGGTGCGGGGTGACGGGCGCGGAATGCGGCGTGTGCGGCTGAGGCGGGGTGAGCGGCGCGGGGAACCGTAGCCCACCTGCAGGCAGATTAGTTTTTTTAATGTGGATAGGCTGACGATTGAAGACGACCATGCCTGATATAGAGCAAATGAGATCTAGGTAGGCGCGCGCTTGATTAGAATACCTATTCGCTCGTCTCTTGAAGGCACCCTGCAGGGCGATCGGCTAAAAAAGTATCAATCATTAATGAACTGCATCAATGTTAAGACGTAATTTTCCAGTGTTGTGATTGGTCAAAACCCATGTTTTCACATTGATACAGTTCTTTAATGATTGATACATTTTTAGCCGATCGCCCTGCAGATTGTAACATATGATTTTTGACCCAATAAATTACATATTTCAGAAGCCAGGTTATAAGATCGTCGCTATTAATTGAAATCCCGGTACAGTGTCATCAAGAGATGCGATGCGGGTTTAATGGCGGACCCAATAAACTTCTTACCCAATAAACTCTCAATAAACCCAATAAACTCGCATCGTTGTAGGATTATACTAGGCCGGGAAAACGGCTGTTCCTTGTCATTCAGATTTTTTATACTCTTTGGTAGCCGTGCTGAGAGTTTTTATCTTAATATATATAAATCTCGTGTCACAATGTTTGTCCTCAATGGACTCCTAAACCACTTAACCGATTATAATAAAATTAGCACACCATGTGCAGTTCGATCCAACTTGAGAGATGGGACAGTTTAAATCTCAATTTATCTATTTTTTATTACCCCTAAGGGCAAAACAACGTTTGCCAGGTCAGCTAGTACATATATAGGTAATAGGTAGGTAAAGAATACAAAGTTTTTCTTTATACCTGGCGGCATTGGAGACATCGGTGAAGGCGGATTGTCATCTTCCGCCAGCAATCTCGCGCTGATATTGTCATCAACGTATCTCGACAGGAAGGTCTGTATGAAAACAGAATATCACAGAATATTACAGAATATAGCCGGCAAGTGCCAACGACACTTTGTCTCTTGTTTGGATTTATTTAAAAAATTACATAAACCGTCTGCAAAAATTACATCATACAATACATACCTTGAGACCTAGCGCCGGAGCAAACTCGTCGACCACAGTGCTTCGGTCGAACTTGGAGTACGCTCCGTCTCGTATTGTTACCATATTACCGCCGCGAATCCCCACTTCTATTGAGTACGCGCCCGCGTAGATTATACGGATCTGTATGAAAAAGGTAGGTGAAATTTGGTAACCATTAAAAATGTAGATGCCAAGAAACCCGAGCCGAAGTCACAGATAACATAAGCGCTGCAATTATTCTTATCTACCAAATTATCAATACTAGTTATAAACTACCATAGTTGAATGCTAATTTAAAGGAAAAGATTTTCAATTTGGTGCCACAAAACTATCGCATACTGATACTTGCTGATAGTGTAGAAATGAATACGTTAAATTAGTCACCTTTCTCCACGAGTGCGCGAGCAGAGTGAACGTGGGCGTGGGCATGAGCGTGCGAACGTGGTGCAGGCCCAGTTGTGGCAGCGTGGGCAGCCGACTCAGCGCCAACAGCGGCGCGTACGTCTCTCGCAGCACCACGCCCAGAGACATCAGATCCTTGTGGCTGGACACGCATAGTAAGAATAGTCGGTAAACAACAAGCATATTCATAATTCAAGTTTGAGTTGCTAATTTTGATTCATATAGGCTTGCGCGGAGGTTTAATATGGTTGAAGAGGGCTAGCCTAGAAAACTTTTATCATTTCCTGAAGGAATCTTTCATTTAAATTGGTAGGACACTTAAACGTCGGAAGAGTTTTCACACTTGGAGATTAATGTTATTGATGGAGAATGACACTTGCACTTGGAAAAATAAGTTTACCAGTTGAGATAGTGGTCCAGGTGGTGGTGCAGCAGATGGTGCGCGTTGGCGGCGGGCTGGTGCGCGGGCGTGGCCACGGTGTAGCGCTGCGTGGTCGCGCTCCACTGCAGCACGGCCGTGGCGCGCGCCGCCGCCCCCCAGCCCAGCACGAGCGAGCGATACGTGTACGAACGTATACATACCAGTTGAGATAGTGGTCCAGGTGGTGGTGCAGCAGATGGTGCGCGTTGGCGGCGGGCTGGTGCGCGGGCGTGGCCACGGTGTAGCGCTGCGTGGTCGCGCTCCACTGCAGCACGGCCGTGGCGCGCGCCGCCGCCCCCCAGCCCAGCACGAGCGAGCGATACGTGTACGAACGTATACATACCAGTTGAGATAGTGGTCCAGGTGGTGGTGCAGCAGATGGTGCGCGTTGGCGGCGGGCTGGTGCGCGGGCGTGGCCACGGTGTAGCGCTGCGTGGTCGCGCTCCACTGCAGCACGGCCGTGGCGCGCGCCGCCGCCCCCCAGCCCAGCGCGAGCGATACGTGTACGAACGTATACATACCAGTTGAGATAGTGGTCCAGGTGGTGGTGCAGCAGATGGTGCGCGTTGGCGGCGGGCTGGTGCGCGGGCGTGGCCACGGTGTAGCGCTGCGTGGTCGCGCTCCACTGCAGCACGGCCGTGGCGCGCGCCGCCGCCCCCCAGCCCAGCACGAGCGAGCGATACGTGTACGAACGTATACATACCAGTTGAGATAGTGGTCCAGGTGGTGGTGCAGCAGATGGTGCGCGTTGGCGGCGGGCTGGTGCGCGGGCGTGGCCACGGTGTAGCGCTGCGTGGTCGCGCTCCACTGCAGCACGGCCGTGGCGCGCGCCGCCGCCCCCCAGCCCAGCACGAGCGAGCGATACGTGTACGAACGTATACATACCAGTTGAGATAGTGGTCCAGGTGGTGGTGCAGCAGATGGTGCGCGTTGGCGGCGGGCTGGTGCGCGGGCGTGGCCACGGTGTAGCGCTGCGTGGTCGCGCTCCACTGCAGCACGGCCGTGGCGCGCGCCGCCGCCCCCCAGCCCAGCGCGAGCGATACGTGTACGAACGTATACATACCAGTTGAGATAGTGGTCCAGGTGGTGGTGCAGCAGATGGTGCGCGTTGGCGGCGGGCTGGTGCGCGGGCGTGGCCACGGTGTAGCGCTGCGTGGTCGCGCTCCACTGCAGCACGGCCGTGGCGCGCGCCGCCGCCCCCCAGCCCAGCACGAGCGAGCGATACGTGTACGAACGTATACATACCAGTTGAGATAGTGGTCCAGGTGGTGGTGCAGCAGATGGTGCGCGTTGGCGGCGGGCTGGTGCGCGGGCGTGGCCACGGTGTAGCGCTGCGTGGTCGCGCTCCACTGCAGCACGGCCGTGGCGCGCGCCGCCGCCCCCCAGCCCAGCGCGAGCGATACGTGTACGAACGTATACATACCAGTTGAGATAGTGGTCCAGGTGGTGGTGCAGCAGATGGTGCGCGTTGGCGGCGGGCTGGTGCGCGGGCGTGGCCACGGTGTAGCGCTGCGTGGTCGCGCTCCACTGCAGCACGGCCGTGGCGCGCGCCGCCGCCCCCCAGCCCAGCACGAGCGAGCGATACGTGTACGAACGTATGCACAGACCTTGCCAAAGGGACTCGCGTTCTGCGTAATAACCTCGATTAAATTGTCTCTCAACCAAAATATAGTAAACAGTGTTCTCTCAACAATAGTATACAGTAGATGTCTATAATATCTAATTTAATTTACTTGGTATTTCCTCCTTAAATAATTCCTTACCTTGGCTGGGCCGGAGCATAAAGTCGTACAACAGTGTGTGCAGATGTACGATGGCCGCCCAGTCCGCCAGAAAGGCGTCCGCCGTGCGCCCCGCGTCCGTGCCCAGCTCGTACTGCAGGTACACGCAGCGACGTTCACCTGACATACATACAGTAATTTTTTTTTAATGTTAACCAATATTTAATATGAAATTCAATAAGTTTAAACTTGGTTACCAAAGTTCAAAATAACATAATTAAGTTGATCTAGAATGTGTGTCGAATTGCGTTAAGATGATTAATTATAAAATTAAGTAATCCTATACCTTTAAACGAGCAATTCTTGTATATATATTTCTATATAATCTGGATCTCGGAAACGGCTGCACCGATTTTCATGAAATTTAGTATACAAGGGGTTTTGGGGGCGATAAATCGATCTAGCTAGGATTCTTTTTTTTTAAATGTCGTATTTACCATAAAAAAAATATTACTCTATTCCTGACATCTATTGGCAAAAAGTTAAACTATTACGGTAATTTCCTGATGCCATCTATTGGTGAGTGGCTGTGATATTACCAAGCAAAGCTTGATCAACCAGGTCAATCAATCATTTACTTCATATTTTTTCCCGATAGCTTGAAATCTGGGAAACTACATGACATCTATTAGCGAATAGTGAAACGAATTTTAATGACCGCGGCCGGCATTTGTTTTAACGAGAATAATATTATAATGCTAAAGGTAAAATATGACTTCTCCCGACATCTATTGGCGAGAAGTTATATTAATTTTTTTATGGAGTCAACGAACTGGGCGCGAAAATTCAAATTTTATTTAGTTATCTGGTTTAGTGGGCTTATACATCCTAAGTTTATATAGTTTATACACAACATTTATGCATCTCATATTTGTAATCAAAACTCTGCTCAACAATACTCATTTACCTCATATTGTTTCTCGATATATTGAAAACTAGGAAACAACGTGACATCTATTGGCCAATAGCAATACTATTATAACGGCCCAGGCATCCAACTGTTTTAACGACACAATAAATATGACTCTTTCGTGATTTTTATTTAAGGAGCACACCACGGGTGTGCTCGCGAAATTCAAATTTTTTGTGGTTTTTCGCGATTTTTAACCTAATAAGACATAATAGGCTTATGGCAGTCAAATTGCGATAATCCCAATATCTTCTTTACGTATTTATATAAAAATCTCTGCTCGAAAGTGTCGAGTTAAAGAAATTAGTCCGAGATTTGCGAGTTACTCTCATAAAACTCGATACTCGGACTAATTTCCTAGAACATTTTTATGCAAAGATTTTGATATAATCATGCAAAGACGATACTGCCATTCTCACAAATGCGTAATTAGCGAACAAATTGCAAAAAAACAATGAAAATTTTGAATTTCGCGGGCAGAGTCGTTGATTTCGTCTTAACCATACTTACGAGTTCATATTTTTTTTATTATTATGTCGATAAGATCGAAAAATATTTTTTCATATTTCATCATTACATTAGTACCTATGTAATTCATATTTAAATATAGTTTCTACTCCAAATTACAATTTACAAAAAAAACCGAGCGAAGCTCGGTCATCCAGGTACTAATTAATTATATGATACAAGTGCGAGCGTTATTAATAGCTGACATTCACTCTTTTCATACAATCTACCGCCATTTTGTAAAGCTGGGTAAAAAAATGTATTTTAATTGTAACTGATTTAATTATTATTTTTAAGCCCGGTTCCCGCGCTAGGTAACGTCGGAAACATCACTAAGAGCGTCGGGCATATAGCAATTGGTGTTACAAAGAATCAAAGCATTTAATATGATCATTCACGATCCCTAACCTTGTTCTTTAGGATTGGGTGTTGCAACTGGGGATCCGTGGAAGACGATCTCAGCGGTCCACACCCGAGCTTGGTTCTTGGTGGTGAGGCGCACCGTGGCCGCGAGGAGGCGTGCGCGCAGCGCGGCGGCCGCGGCCTCGCTGGCGCCCTCGGGCCGCGGGAGCGCCACTATGCGCATGCCCAGCGCGGAGCCCGACCACTCCGCCTGCACGCCGCCGTGGGTAACGCCGCGTGCTGCCAACTGGGGGGCACAAATCATTCTTGTGTACAGCTAAAAGACTATTATTACTAATTTACATAAAACTAATAATCCGATAGCACGTCAAGACCACCGAGCTGGGCTAAAAAATACAATATGAAGTATGATTGAATGTGATCAACAATTTTTATTACACATCAATGTGCTTCGTTTTGATATTACCCATTTAAAGTTAGTAACACCCAACTCATGCCAAGTGAAGCATTGGGACAAGGGGTCGACGATGATGGAAAGATATTGCTAGCGGCACGTGTTTGTCGGTACGGCGGAGTAGTCGGGGAAGGTAATACCTCTTGCGCGAGGTGCACGAAGGGCACGCGCTCGTCGGCGGCGGCCACCACGTGCGCCAGCTCGGGCAGGAAGTACGCGGGCTGGCGGCCGCGCACGGCGCGCGTGTTGGCCGCCGACAGCTTGCGCTTGCCTGGCTGCATGCCTGTTCATTGACGACAGATAAAATAAATATAGACATGACAGAGATTTGCTAATAAATGTATTATCAATAAGAATAAGTGGAAGGATTATATGTGAAATTGTGAACATAGTATTCAAAATCCATGACGTTTGGTAAGTCGTGAACACTTATAAGTGTTTAAATAGGTTTGATATAGGTCTATTAAATACTATTTTGTATGTACAGTCTAAGATAAATGTATTATCAATAAGAATAAGTGGAAGGAATATATGTGAAATTGTGAACATAGTATTCAAAATCCATGACGTTTGGTAAGTCGTGAACACTTATAAGATAAAGTGTTTTAAATAGGTTTGATATAGGTCTATTAAATACTAATTTGTATGTACAGTCTAAGATAAATGTATTATCAATAAGAATAAGTGGAAGGAATATATGTGAAATTGTGAATATAGTATTCAAAATCCATGACGTTTGGTAAGTCGTGAACACTTATAAGATAAAGTGTTTAAATAGGTTTGATATAGGTCTATTAAAATACTATTTTGTATGTAAAGTCTGCACACTTTACAAATTGCATCCCAGGCGTGACTACAGTCCGTGTACGCACTCACCGGGAGTGTCGAGCGGCGTGAAGGGTCCGTGAGTGAGAGTGAACGTGTCGAGCTCCACCAGTGAGTGAAGCTTCAGGAACGCCCGAGCCGTCCCCGAAGCGGCGTTGTTAGACGAAGACGCCTGAGTAAACACCGCGCAACATTTTAAGTAGGAAAATTAAGTTATAATGGATAATAAAGCTGGTACAATGTAACTGAATAAACAGCTGCGTTGTTTCTGACTATGAAACGTCGATCAAATTACACATTATTGAGATTATCGAGCCCGAAGCACGATATAAAGAGATATTTAACGGTAGTGAAATGGGCGTACTCTAAATACCTTTGTTAGAAGGTACTCGAAAAAAGAATCCAACGGCCGTATACTCGACACAGGCCTGTTCGTTTTTTTTCCTGTGGGCATTGAGTACTACTCGTGCGTGCTAAGTAGACCTGCGTGGAATTCAGACTGGTCGCCCGGGTGTGCCCGCGAAATTCATATTTTTGTGGTATTTCGCGATTTTTAAGCTAATAAGACATAATAGGCTTATGGCATGGCAGTCAAATTGCGGGAAGCCCAATATCATTTTCACGTGTTTATATAAAAATCTCTGCTTGAAAGTGTCGAGTTAAAGAAATTAATCCGAGATTTGCGAGTTACTCAGATAAAACTCGATGCTCGGACTAATTTCCTAGGATACACATCATTATGCAAAGATTTTGATATAATCATGCTTTACATGATGATGATACTGCCATTCCCGCAAATTGACTGTCATAAACCTCTGATGTGAAATTAGCGAACAAATTGCAAAAACCATGAAAATTTTGAATTTCGCGGGCAGAGTCGTTGATTTCGCCTTAACAAGCTACTGTGACGTCACACGTTCAAGACGCTCTCACCTTACATTGTTCATTTTGTCTTATCGAAACATGAGTGAACTGAGTGAGTCCAATCGACGAGTTGATTCAGATTTGGTTGAACTTATTTGACTAGCCTCTTGGACAGTCTTTCTTTCCGTTGTGCCGGTGCTCGCCGGATCACTCCAGAATCAGAGACCTCCTACGTCGCACAGGATATCTTGAAGTGAGGTTATCTTGCTAAGGAGTCCAAGTAGGTCTCGTGTTGATCTGACACTTATGCTCGTTTTCACTAACATGTTAAGCGACGACTAAGGGCTTAAGTTGTGTTGCAATGAAAACTATCACCTATGGGCTTAGACGTTTCTTATAATGTTGGTGAAAACGAGCATAAAAACAGTTGGGCAGTGCGCAGTCACCTCGTCCTCGCACTCGTCGGGCGTGCAGCGGCGCGCGCCCGCCAGGTGGAAGGCGAGCGCGACGCTGCACGCGCTGCCGGTGTTGTTGCTGGAGCTGGTGGTGGCCGTGCCGCCGGCCGCCACCTCCTTCATCTCCACCACCTGCTCCAACACCACAAACAATCGTATATCCGCCAATATACGCTCTTGATAAAAACCGATTGATATTATGTGCGACATACATAGCGAAAAGGCTTCCGTTTTTTTCCTTTTGGGGTACGGAACCCTAATAAGGTAAAAGTACGTAATTCCGACAGTGTCCCAGTACCCGATAACGAGTTAGATTTTTAATATTCATAGCTTTCTAGCAATAATAAATAAAAATTTGTGAATGGCAATACATTTTTGGTGATATTTTTTACAATTGTAATGGCAACGTTGACCAAAAAGTGTAAAGGCGTCGTAACTGTGCAACAAACAAAGTGTGCTCTCCACAAAAAAATAAAAAATTCAAAGTTCTACTGCTGAACTACGAGGCGACCCCGGAGGATTGGCTTGCTTGATACTCTGCTGCGTATAATGATACGGTAAGAGTTTTACTTTATTATAATATTTGAGTATATTATTTATCGATATATCTAAGTTTTTAAGGTGAATCGAATTGGAAAGTAAATATTTTTGCATGTTACATCTATTGGTACTGACAAATCCCTACTTGACCCAGTGCTCGACAAAATTTTAATATTTTTTGTCGGATATTGGTACACTTTAATTTGGTAGTAGTAGTTGTACCTAACCCGATATCGAATCTCTATTGCCTTGAAATAAGACTCATTTTCCCTTGAACTGCAGAATACACCCCGTCGGTTACTCCGTCGTATAGAAACAGTTGCATCTATGCTCGTCATAGCTCTTATTGCATTGAGTTAAGTCATATTTTTCTTTGACTCGACTTTAATTACCTTTAGGTACCTTGTTTGTTTTGTTACCTCGTGGATTTGATAGTTATTTTGCATTAATTTTTAATTATTGTAAACTAAAATGGATAAGTATATCGGGTTCGTCGTTATTATCATAGTTAAACAATGAATATTTGTAGAAAATAATTATTTATTATAAGGAACGATTATTTCTTTTGTTTCTCAAATGTAGGTGAGTAAAACTGATGAATTTAGAAGAAAGTTGTTGTGTTTAGTATAGAAGTCTAATGTCGGTTTACAGTCTTTTAATAGGAAAAACATTAAATTTGCCTATAAATAATCTTTGGAAAAAATAAACAAAAATGTAAACGTTTATAAACTCGTAAAAAAGGGATTAAAAGAAAACACTCGGTAAAAACTAAAAAGTCGTATCTTTACTGCCCTCCTACAAATTTCCCAAGGTTTATCTCAATTCACTCCGTGAATTCTATTTATCCTACTTTCCCCACATAAGTGTACTTAACGAGGAATCGACTTGCAAAACTATGAGATAAAAATAAACGTTTAATTTATTTAGGAAAAATGTATAAATTATACATAAGTACGTAACGTGTTATTTCTCATTTCAGCTATAATCATGACTGAAAAGAAAAAGGCCATTTTAAAGGCTATGGAGGCAGTTGACAAAGGGTCCTGAATATCAGCTGCTGCAAGGCAGTACGGTTTCCCGCGAATGACTTTACATGAAAAACTACGTGGCTTCTCATCTGTTCTATGCTGCAAGGGACTACGAAGAAAACCATCAAAAATGGATTCCGCAAATGCGGTTTGTCACCATTTGATGCAAACGACGTTGATTATTCCAAGTGTGTTACAAGTCGGTCAAATAAAACAGCTAAACCGGACAGTAATAACCAAATGCAACCACATGCCGCCAGTCATTTAAAATACTTCGAATCCCAAATAAGTCCCGAAATCCTCAAAGCTGTTTACGCCAGCAAAACACTAACCTGGAAAGGGGATTAAACCTTAGAAGGCTTAGAAATTTTGATGTCAAAGATGCACGTCGCTCTGGTCGCCCTATTACGGATAAAATGGATGCCATTTTTGAAAAAGTTGAGCAAGATCGGCATATCAGTAGTTACGACGTAGCTGAAGAACTGGGTTTTTTTTTTTTTTTTAATGATAGATAGGCTTACGCTTGACCACAATCATGTCTGATGGGCAGAAATGATGAGGTCTAGGATGGAGCGCGCTTGCCTAGAAAATGCCTATTCACTCTTCTCTTGAAGGCACCCAGATTGTACTTGGCTGGGAACACGGAAGTTGGAAGGGTATTCCACACCTTAGCGGTTCGTATCAGAAACGTGGAAGAAAAACGTTTCGTTCGAGTACGCTGGACATCAACCACATAAGGATGCCACTTCTCTCGACGTCTTGCGGTTCTGTGGTAGAAAGGTGAAGGAGGTACAAGATTGTGGAGTTCCTGAGCACACTCTCCAAAATATATCCTGTAAAAAACCGCTAAGCAGGCAACACTACGTCGGTGTTCTAAACTGAGCAGTTTCGCCTGTGTTAGCGATTCCTTCCCGATTATTCTGCGTGCGCGGCGATCAACCGAGTTCAATGCATCGAGCTGGTATTTGGCAGATCCATCCCAGAGGTGACTGCAGTACTCCATGCCAGAACGAACCTGAGCTTCATACAGAGTCAGAAGCTGTTCGGGCGTGAAGTACCGCTTAACCTTGTTCAGGATGCCAAGCTTTTTGGCGGCTGTTTTTGCCTTTTCCTCGATGCATTTCCATAAAAATTTACCATAAAACAGTTTTGGCGCATTTGAAAAAAACTGGGTACACAAGAAAGCTAGATATTTGGGTACCTCACGAGCTCACTGAAAAAAACCTAATGAACCGTGTACTCATTTGTGATTCTTTCTTACGACGTAAAGAAACTGAACCATTTTTGAAGAAGCTGATAACTGGTGATGAAAAGTGGAACACGTACGACAAGAATGTGCGAAAAAGGTCGTGATCAAAGGCCGGTCAGGCTTCACAGACTGTGGCGAAACCAGGGATAACTCGCAACAAGGTGATGCTGTGTGTGTGTGATGGGATTGGAAGGACATTATTCATTATGAGCTGTTATCACCAGGCAGGACCATCGATTCTGAACTCTACTGCAAACAACTGATGAGATTAAAGCTAGAAGTTGAGAGAAAGCGGCCGGAATTAATTAACAGAAGGGGTGTGGTTTTTCATCATGATAACGCTAGACCTCACACATCTTTAGCCACTCAGCAAAAATTAAGAGAGTTTGGCTGGGAGGTGTTAATGCATCCGTCGTATAGTCCTGACCTTGCACCTTCAGATTTCCACCTGTTTCTGTCTCTTCAGAATTCTTTAGGCAGTGTCAGGTTAACATCACTACAGGACTGCCAAAACCACTTGTTGCGGTATTTCGATCAGAAGGCCCAAAATTTCTATAGCAATGGGGTCATGTCCCTACCTACAAGATGGCAAAAAGTTATCGAACAAAATGGTAACTACATACTTTAGTTAAATGTAAAACTACACTAAAAAATGTTTTGAATTTTCTTAAAAAATGCGAAGAAACTTTTTCCCCAACCTATTATTACGTATTATGGGCAATGCAAATTCGTAATATTTTATAATTCCACCTTAAATGTTGGAAAAGGTAAGACGTATTTGTAACTTTTTAAAGAATTTTGATCTCATTTTATTCTGCCAAAAGTTTGAAGTTAATTAAAAACTCCGAAAGTAGCTGAAGTAAGCTGATTGTGAAGTATTTGAAACTTGTGAATTACAAACTACTAATAAAACATTTTTCAAATGTTGCTCGTTTTATTTTATAAATGTAGAATATATTGCCAATTTATTTTTTAGTTCATTTCAATTTATTTAAATTATCCTTTCCTTAAATAATTAGCATAAGCTCTATTTTCAATGCACTTAATAATCTCGCAGAAATGCTACATTGATTTTACGTGAACTTTAATGTCGAGCAATAGAGTTCAATTTCGCGCTAAAAAATGTCGGATTTTGGGACCAAAATCCGATTACTAGTACAAAGTTATCGGATACTGGTACAATTCGACCTTTTTTTATATTTTGTTGAATTATTGTGTATTATCGTTAATATTAATGTGAAAACATCATTACACAAAAACTAGAATAAATTTTTTATCTATTTCTGCCAATTTCGTTCCTATAAGATTGGTAGTTTAAGCATAATCGTCCTGCAAAGTCAGCGAAGTTCAAAACTTATCGGATATTGGGCCGTTTACCTTACCTGTAGGAAACAGTAGCTGCCGACGGGCCAATAAAATTGGGAACCAGGACGGCGCTTGTTGCCCGGCAAGCCGTATAAAGCTCGTAAGTGTGATGGCGCAACAGGCGCTTTAGCTGTTTCTTAGTTTTTATTGCCCCATTGGCAGCATAAAGCTACTTTAAAAACCGTAATTCACGCTGATAATAAAGTGCAGGTGTTAAAGCGAAGGCCAAACCAGCGCGTTCAATTTGCGTCCGCGATGGCGTGCACGGAGGCGTCCTGTGTGCGTGCAAAAGCCGTTCACATCAAACAAACTATCAACCTAGCGTCCGTGTCGTGAAACGGTGGCACGAAGCAGGATCTAAAATTATAAAATGTTTGGAGACGAATCTGAGGAAGAAATGTTACTTCTAATGGCTATTGCAGAAGACGAAGAATGTAATCATCGGTATGCTTTGGCTTTTATTAGGGTTCCGTACCCAAAGGGTGCCAACGAGACCCTATTACTAAGCCTCCGTCCGTCCGTCTGTCCGTCTGTCCGTCCGTCAGCGGGCTGTATCTCGCTA
Source organism: Coenonympha glycerion (assembly GCA_963855885.1). Classification (NCBI taxonomy): domain Eukaryota; kingdom Metazoa; phylum Arthropoda; class Insecta; order Lepidoptera; family Nymphalidae; genus Coenonympha; species Coenonympha glycerion. Next base: position 11,406,718 of record OY979630.1, on the reverse strand, counting down.
AAACCATAATAGGTAAACATTTGAGGTAAACATTTGAGAGGTAAACATAGGTCTTTCCAAACTAGATCCTTTTTTCTATTATTTTTATATTCTGGATGTGAAGTATCATAAAGTAAACGATACTTGTAAATTTCGTTGATTATTCTTTTTGTATTGTTATCGGACATCTTACAAAATCACTATTATTTATGAAATAGTTTACGTTGCGTCCAGCGTGCAGACTCTGCAAGCACGATCTGATCGCGGACGCGGCGTGCAGACGCAGCGGCGGGACCAATCATGGGACGCGGCGGTCTGTATCGGTCGATACAAGTTCATTCGTCGCAACTGATCGCCACCGCGACTGCGATCGCGGACGCAAGCTGGACGCGCCGGTTTGGCCTTCGCTTTAGTTCTCCATAATGAACACTAAACCATAAATATAAAATGAGCTTGGTGTGGAATGTTTCGCACTCACTAGTATGTGGTCCGTGTGGCGGTGCAGCGTGACGTAGAGGCGGTCGGGCGCCAGCTTGTTGAGCGGGTGGTCGGGCCCGTGCAGGAACGGCAGGTGCTCGCACACGCTCGCCGGCAAGTGCTGCAGCGTCTTCTCGCACCTGCGCGCCACTAGCCAGAATCTACAATAACAGGCGTCTATTTATCGCGTGCAGCGTCCGACGCCGCATGCCGCGTACTTCAACGTTATGCGTTATGAGAGAGAGAGAAGAGATCAAGCTTTACGCTCATTTGTCAGATGAAGCCTGTGCCGTGCTTTGTACTCAGAGGTAGTGTTAAGTTCGGCGAACCTAACTCACCGGACATGCGTGAGGTGCTGCTTGACTTGCGCGCGGTTGGCGCTGGCGAGCGCGGCGGCCAGCTCGGGCATGCGCGGCGTGTGCGGGTAGGCCGGCACGCGCGCGCGCAGCCGCCCGCCGTGCGCGCCCACCGACACGAGCAGCTGCTCCGCGCGCAGGCACGGCCACACCACCGAGCACGCCAGCACGCACGGCCACCCGCCCACGCTGCACTCCACCTGCGCGCGGCACGTCACAAACAAGTCATCCATACATGCAACTCAAATGTTTTATCACAATGGTTGGCAAGTTACCTCTACTCTCTACTCTAGTTTACCTCTGCTCTCTAGTTTACCTGTACTCTTTAGTGTTAAGTAAACTGCAGACTACTGTGATCTAAGAAAACATTCAAGAGTCTTCACTTCCGCTTTGAATGGTTACATTCCTGTTGGTCTGCCACGCTTTTGTTTGCCTTCTCGTGACTACCAGCTATTAAGAATAGTTAAGTCTCTACATTTTTATGTTCACGCAGCCAATAATAATCTCAATATTATACTATTGAAAATCTTCAATAAAAGATATTACTCGTGAGTCGTGTGCGTAGTCTGTAGATGAAAGGATGTCATGAGCTGTCATAAAGGTACTGCAGAAGACGATGGAGGAAGTGTGTAATGGTCATTGGAAAACTTGACGAACGCGAGCAACACAATGTAGTTAACCTACTCACCCCCAAGTCGTTGAGGAGGACCTTGAGGTCGTTGAGGCGCTGGCGGGAGCGCACGTGCACCGTGTGCGCCAGCAGCCGCTCCATGGAGGGCGCGTGCGGAGTGAGCGCGGCCGCCACGCGCTCGCCGCCCGCCAGCGCGGGCACGTGCCACACGCTCAGCGACTCCGCCTCCGCGCCGATGATCAGCCGGTACCCGAGCTCGCACCCTAGCTCCCTGGTGACAAATATTTTTGTCTCTACAAACTTACGCGAGATGGAAGAATGGTTATGATATAAGAAAAATAAAAGAATACACTTATTAGCCATGTTAACATTGCTAATACTAGGAGCATTATTCTTTTAGTCCAGGGGCCGAACCACTATCTCTTATAGCAGTAATGCAGCAGTAATGTTTTCACATTTCCATACTATGTTTGTATGAGAATGTCAGAACAATACTGCAGCATTACTGCTATAAGAGATGGTGGTATGGCCCCTGTTCCGCCTGAATTAGTGTAAGGAGTAGATAGTAGCACGCCACAAAATGTTTACCTCCAGTATGAAACTTGCAGCTTTTGTCCAGGTATGTATCTGTCGACCTGCAGATGGCGGGCGAGTCGGTCGCGACAGAGGCGCAGAGTCTGCGTGTACAGCAGCTCCAAGGACAGCGAGCGGCAGAAGTAGCGCAGAGCGGTCAGCGCGCCGCTGAGCCCCGCGGCGGCGAGCCTGGCCTGAGCTACGCCGCGCAGCCAGTTAAGCTGTGATGTATGCACCAGCGGCTTGCCCTCTGAAACAAGCACTTTACTTGCAGAAAACTAGGTATGTTATATACCAAAAATGTACACTACAAATTAAATTCTAAATGAATTGTTTACAATCTCCAACCTCCACTGTTAAATGTTAAATTAAAAGTTAAATATTTGTTAAGTATTTAAAGCAAAAATCCAATAATGACTTTGTGTAAGTCACACAACATTCTAATATCATGCTTGGTATGATCTTAAATATTACTCTGCTCCACACCTGTTTTTATCTGTACCTAATGTTTAGATTTCTAGATTTGTTTCAGTATAGATTCTATTTTAATAAATGTGGTAACTTTTTTATTTTGTGTCTTAATTTATAACATACCTCCAGTTTCATTGTCTTGTATAAGAATGGCTATATCTAATAACCTCCAAGGAACATTGGGAGCATCACCCATGACAGTAAGCGATACACTGAACTCTTGGCCCACAGTAAATGTTGCTCTTCCATTCTCCACCTGAACCAAATAAATATAAGCTACAATAAAATTCTAGGTTAAGAAGCTGTTACTTTTATGACTTGTATATCATACAAATCAATACACTTGAAATTAAATTATCAATACAGTTTTATTAAACACATAAATCTGGGGACACGGTAGTGTCCCCGCCAAGACGAGCCAAGCGAAGCGCGAGGGCACTACCTATCTTTTCTCGAAGTGTTTCGCCGTATTTTTAATCACAATGTTCTTAAATACCTTTTATTGGACATAAACATTCTGCAGTACCCAAATCACAGAATATTATTTAATATACACAGAATATTTTTATTTAGATGTTACCTTTAAGTTTCTAACGTCAGTAGGTAATGAGGCAGTTGTAAGGCGCTGGCGGACCACATGCGCCAGAGCGCGGAGTGTGGACCGACGCTCTGCAGGAGTGAGCGGCGGCGGAGGCACGAGTCTCTCGCGTATCACGGCCGGCAAGCGGCTGTAGGTGCCCAGGGTCAGCACCTCCACTGCAGCTGCCATGTGGAATGTGGGCAACCTGGCAAATAACCTCTTATTTTAGTGATTTACAGAGTGTATTTCCATTTCTACAATTCCTGAAAATTTCCTGCAATAAAAAATGTTCCTTTTTAGGGTTCCATACCAATTTGGTAAAAATGGAACCCTTATGGTGAGACTTTCTCCGTCCGTTTTTATTTTTATTTAAAAAGGGGGGAAAACCGGGTCAATAAAATTTCAAAATGAGATAACAATATTGAGTGGGGTATCATATGAAAGGGCGTTACTTGTGTATTCTAAAACTAATTTTTATTTATTTTTATGCCTAATAGTTTTTGATTAATTGGGCAAACTGTCAAAAAAAATACCGTTCCCCCCCCCTTATCTCCGAAGTTTACCAATCGAAAAATCTGAAATAATTACGATCAATAGAAGTTAACGTATATTTTACAGGAAAAGTAAAATCAACTTGCTGACTAATATACTTTTTTTGATATTAACAATAATTCGCCAAAAACAAAGTTACGTTTGCGGTTTGCCAACAAAAGTATCTACATGTAAATTATACTCGTAAATTCATGAACAAAAGTGATTTTTTCAACGTTTTACTTCTTTTATGGTATGGAACCCTCGGTGCGCGAGTCCGACTCGCACTTGGCCGGTTTTATTTCCATGAGCCACACTATTTTATAAAATACAAACAAAAAAACAATGAATCTTTCCTCTTTATAATATGACGGGTACTGTATATGTATACAAGAATAGCTCGTTTAAAGGATATTAAAAAAAATTGTATGATTTAATGTGGACACAGTAGCCTATAAAAAATAAAGTTTGTATTTGAATCAGCTTGGTACTGGATTCTATACCAATGATAGATCCATGATCATTATCCTTTGCTAAGGATATCCATAGCTATCAATTGTTATAGCAAATATCACATTTTTAGAAAATCTTTCGATAACTGTGGATTTCCCCAGGCTAAAAAGTAGGCTATGTGTAAATCCAACATTGAGCTATCTGCATTACTAATTTTAGACAAATCACTTTAGTAGTTGAGACAGATTGAGTGAAAAACATACAAACTCATAACCATGCACATTAGGATGACTATCAGTTTTTTTGTCAACAAACCTGGCATGGACTAGTGTCTCTCGAGCTACACGAGCTAGGACGTCTGCAGTTTCAACAAAAAGCAGGGCTTGCTTATCCAGGAAGGCCATGATGTGAGCTGATCTATCCACCTTGGTGGCACTGCTCGCCCACTTGACCAAAGCCAACAAGCGTACAAACAGTTGTCGTGTTCTCGCACTAAACTTGTAGATCTCAATTTTACGCTCCATGTCTGTTTTGCGAGGTAGCCTATAAAAATGATGAAATTAAATTATTATTAGAGAAAAGAAAGAACAAATGAGCGAACACACTCCATGAAGAAGGACTCTGGATGGGTCCTAGTGATCGGGCGGCCCTGAAAACACACGAGTTCAAGCTGCTTTTTCCTCTTATAATGTGTTTGATTCACGATCCAAATTCTATAAGTTAAATTATTGTCATATTATATTATATTTAATATACTGAGGTCACTTTTTTGTAGTTTTTCTCAGAAAGGTACCACTGCCACCAGTGTCAGTAGGAATACATATAGTGAAGCAATGGTATAAGTAAGGTCTGTGTTTTGGTTTGAAAGGTACTGTATACCAAATAGCTACCAATGCAATTACTGGGCAACACGACACAAGAACTAATTTCTCAGAACGATCAGTGCAGTACTGTCTTGATATTTCAATGCAAAGATCACCTAACGTCACCAACTAGTGCCTTTGCCTAGCAGTGGGGTTGTATTCTGTATTCAAAAATAAAGAAAAATTATACTTACAACTCTGCCAGTACAGTGAGTTCATCATAAGTTCTTTGAACAATAAAATCTATTAGTAAGCCAAGTGAAATAGAGCCGCCTCGCGCTCCACCACCTTCGGTGCCTTGCGCGCACCCTTCCATTACCACCGGGACCATATTTACCAGTTAGTAATCAGTCGCGCTTTACCAAAAACCTCTCAGCACAAACAAAACATTCATTTTACTGAGATAAGTACAATTCAAGATACATTTTTTTAAGTAGTTATGTTTAATGGTGTTTTAGAGGGAATGTAGGCTTTAGGTTTAGAGGTTGATGTGGTCTCTGAAAGACACTGAAGAGAGTAAAATTTTAACACGAAATTCAATGGTTAATTAGGTATTTTGATCACAATTCACCAATGACGAAGAAAAAAAAAGATTCCGACGAATTGAGATTCTGTGTTGAGATTTGAGAACCTCCTCCTCCGGCTAGGGTAATAATGTTCTGTGCTCCTCCCCATACTACTCTATGGCTCCTCCTCAAAGAGTATATAATCACTACGTTTTACTCCTCCTTTTTATCAAAGAGTATATAATCACTTTTTATGAAGTCTCAAGTCGGTTAAAAACCAAAGAGTATATAATCAGAGCTAATCACAGACCAGGAACCGGAGCTATGACTAAAGAAATAATGGACACCAAAGAGTATATAATCACTACGTGATGGACACAAAGTAGTGAGTCTTTTCGGCTGGGTATTTCCGCCATCTTCTGTCGCATCAAAAATAGCCAATCACAACTATCAGCCAATCACAGATAGGCACCAGTCAGCTGATCAGAAGGGCTGTTCTAGCTATCTATCGATATGGAAATATTATGGATATAGTTTGTGGTTAGTAATTAAATATTTAAGAGCAAAATGAATGAATTATTACAATTAAAAATTAATTTATAGTAAAATTTGGTTTTGCCAGCGGTGCATATTATGTTTCTGGATTAGGATTTTTAACTTATCCCACGAGACCAAACTACATTTGATACGAGTGATTGTACCTATAGTAAATGTTCGCATCTGCGGCAAGCGGAAATAACTACGAGAAGTCAGAGGAGTAAAACCTCGAGGTCTAAATAGAAGATAGTGATAATAGGAGCCCTACTCATCTATCAACATTTAACTTTACATATATGAATTTTCTCGATATCGGTATAACAGCGGTCGCATCATTAGTACTTTGTTTTTGTTTTGTTAACATAACAACAAAAATTAAATCGAATTTATTTCTATCCTGAAGAAATATTTCTTCTTTTGCACATTATATAAGTGCTTGTAATATGATCATAACACATAATAACACATAATTTTAAACGATTTAACGATATAATTAATGAAATCGAATACTGACCTATGAAATGTTAAATGTGGCCTATTTTTGTCTTTCCGCGATCTGCACTGCACAACACAACACTGAGTAGGCATTTTCACACCTGAATACTAATTATAATCCGCACGTAAATTAGAATAATAGAAGCGTTTTTCCCCCGAAGGGTAAAAAACGTATATTTAGGTTTCAGCCGAAAGGCTTGACCCCTGTGAGATAAGCCTCTTGAACATCAGCGCCATCTAGTACTATATTGCCGAAACCAAGCCCAAACTTGGCTGTGATTGGTCCGTTGATTGTCAGCGCCGAGGCGAGTCGGTTACGTTCGGTCGATTTTATATTCAGTACCGAGGAATCGAAGCGAGGCAAAAGCCGGTAAGACATTCTATGGGGGGTCAAGCCTTTCGGCTGAAACCTAAATATACGTTTTTTACCCTTCGGGGGAAAAACGCTTCTATTTAGGTGTTCGAGCCTTCGGCTTGACCCCTGTGAGATGTTTACTATCTGCCGGCGCTGACAATGCGTACTGTGACTATGTGTGAAGCAAGATTCACATAGAACTTTATTTAAAATTATTTTAATATTTGAAAATATTAAATGCGAACTATATGTAATTATAATTATGATTTGTATGCTTTTCCTTCGAATATATTTGCTAGGAACATTAGTTCTAGCATAAGCATAGGTACAAAAAATTGTTTTAAAAATCAAAAACCGTTTTTTCCCCCCGAAGGGTAAAAAAAAAAGTATGTTTAAATATAATATTTATGAAATAACATTCATGAAGAGAATGTACTCTGTACAAGAAGAAAAAATTATTAGCTTTTAGTAATCATTATAAATACCGAAACGATTGAGTGTCAATTTAATTACAGTAATGTAATGAAACCTTTTTAGTTAATAAAGATGTTAAAACAGACATTTCTGAAAACTCAGTTCATTTAAAGCTTACAGCTGCGATTTTGATCACTTTCAGGATTATTCTATAGCTTTAAGCTAGTCTGCTACTGCAACTAATTTACTCGTTGCTTTTACGGTGTTTTGATAAGTGATGAACAAAATTGTGAAAACTAGATCCACTCTTCTTCAATGATTTGATATATGTGTATGACCTCATTTTGATACAAACATTATAACTGATTTATATTATAGAGGAATAACAGTAATTTTATCAAAAAAAATCAAGTTAATATTTTTTTCCAATTCGGATTTGCGTTTGCTATAACCATAGTACTTAACTATGTAAAGAAATTTGATGCCAATGGAGATGATAGTGCCACTAACACTGAGTTCCATTATTCGCACTATTTATGGCTCGTGGAGAGCCTCAACTCAAAAAACCAACTATGATCATAATATTATGATGGTCAGTCATCACTTTAAATCGTGAAGTTATCACTGTGATGAACAAGCTATTGAAATTAAATCATGTGCAATGTAACGCTTCGTGGCGTGAAGTAATATTTATGACACCTGTGTGAATTTGAAATGAATAAACCCAGAAATGAGTCAAAACATTACAGGCTGTAACGGTTGTAACTATGTATAATAGTTACACCAACAGTTGATCCTTGAGGGACACAACGCTCTCTGAAAGATATCCATTTCAATCTAGCAAAGGATGGCCCTCAGGCCACTTTATCCATGAAGACACCCAAGTGGCAAGGATCTTGGTTTAATCGCTTTTATGTTAAAAAAAAAATATATAAAAGAACCACCATATACGTGAGATTCTATACCCTGAGCTGTATGCCTTTAATGTACAGGTATAATCTTTGCGCGGATTGCAACATTATGCGTTCCGGCTTCTAACATACCCTAGGTTCTTGTCTTAATGTCAATAAATAATTTATTTTAAAAAAGTCCCCAAAATCCTTACGGACTTGAATCCTGTAGAGAAAAGAACATTTGTCCTTTTCTTTCTATCAGTCTTAGAATTAAACTGCCTGCTATCTTGGTAAGTAATACTAAAAATGTCCTTGTGGACGATTACTTAGTCATTGCAAGACTATGGAGATAGAGGGTAGTATTGAAAACATCCAGTGGATTTGAAGTTTTATTCGGCGGGTTAACTACTTTGCCCGCTATGGAGGAGATTGTCCTCCAGGCAGTTATGCCAGTGGAACGCCTATGGTCCACGCGACTTACTTCTAAATGTATGTACAAGCGAATGGCGATTGACACTCAAAAAAAACTACGACAGCTCGAATTTATACAATGACATTTTATGTCATTTTTTATCGGCAAGTGGATACAAGTACGGATCCATGACCTGCTCAAAAACAATGTTGCATCAAAACAATCTTGCATCATTATTGATTTGGTTTCCAAATTAATTCTAAGAGCTTCGAATTTGGAACTTAATTCCATTTGATCGCAATACGTATGACATTGCCATTTTTGTCATTTAGAAACATGATCTATGCGACATCTGAAGCATCTGTGCTGAAGCTACGCTGTAGCACTAAAAGACAGTTAAAAAAGTCCCGTCATGTATTTCTGTAGCGTTTCGTAGTGTCGTGAGCTTACGGAAAGGAAAACCAATTGGAATCATCGATATAAATGTTTACACTCAATGATTGGAATACTTTGGTCGCAAAGTTTAATAGCGTGTTATCGTTTTTTGGTAAAATTTGTATTTAGATATATTTGGATTCAGTCTTCGATGCAAGTCAGAAATGATTGGCACCGAAAGATAAGATTTTATGCAGTAGATATTGCGAGCTATAATGTATAATGTATAATGTAATGCTATATGAATATCTATTTGTGATTTCTGACTGAGGAAAACAAATGGACTGGGTCTGATTAAATTTTCCAAACCCTGTTGTATCGTTGCTCTAGCTTTGACAAGAATATAATTAGTGTCGTCTTTGGTGTTTTAGCTAGAGTTAAAACCCCGTGTCTATCGGTTACCAAACTTTAAGCTCGGCAGAATGCCCTTAATGATGTGTAAAACCCACGCTTGTCATAAACCATAAGGTGGACCCTCATGAAGAGGTAAAACTTATTCCCATAAATATATTATGACGCGCCGCGTTGCCGCTATGGGATCGGATGCGCCTCGGCTGTAATCGGCGGCTGTCGGCGGTCGGACTGCGCGAGCGATGGCGCGCCTGCGATATCTGAGTATGGTTGCCGGCTTCCGAGAAACACTGTGGCGCCCCCGAGTAGTGTGACAACTGACAGTGATGTGATTGATGATTCATATTGAATAAAAACTCCGAAAAGCAAATCAGTGTGTTATTCATTTAAATAATAATTTAATTAGATCAACTATTTTTTAAGACGCTAAGGATAGTACCCAATTCCAAGGTTTTTTATAGGCACTTCTAATGAAAAAATAATTTTGCCCATATGATCTAATGTTACAATTTACACACATTGCCTAGATCCATATCATAAGATCTTGAGGAGCAAGTTTGGCTAACCATATGTATAGGTTATTAATATGTATAGTATATGTAAGTTAGTTGACCAAAATCCAATGTGTCCAGCTTTCATGTTTGTAATTTATGCCGGCATACTTTTTATATTATTTGGTTTATGATTTTCTCTTCCCGGTCTCTGCATAGCATTGCAGTGACTGGTTCTTCTCACAAGAATTTTACGCCCCTCCCCCTTTTTTCCCAATAGTTATCCCCAGAGGGAGGTGCTCCTAAGTCATATAAAATATTGCTCCGGGTAAGCGTAGGTATACCGCGGTGCCAAAGGGTATTTATTTATTATAGAAAAATAAAAACCATTTTGACATGTCTTAAAAAAGAAGGAAACCCTTGGTACCCTGGTGCAGATACTAATAGGTGCTGTAAAAACAGGAATATGTTTAGTCTTAAACACAGCCATATGCGGTGTGCATGATCTGTAAAAAGTCGGACAGTACGTCCTGTGTACGTACAGTAGTATACAGTTGTACGGAGATTCTCTGGCTAGATGAGATTAATGTTTATAGCCCGGTGTTCAATGCTCGTGCGCTGAAACGCGCCGGGCCTGCCGGGGATGGCGGAGGGACGGTGCGCGCGCGGGCAGTTAGTCCGACACACATATTCATGGCACGGCGGGGACCTGAATCACCCGATCATCATTAATCTACAGTCCTAAACATAATGCAACTACTTAATTATTCCATCCAATATAAAGCTTAACGCCTTGCCAAGGAATTATAATGCCTTGCGGCAACTAGACTCAAAGCTATAGCTAGTTCACAGCGAGCATTTTTTGAGCGAGCGAGCGAGCGAGAATTTTGTGCGCATGTGTTTGTATAAAATTTATGCCAGGATTCCTGAAGCATTAACTAGTGTGTTAGGACTTTTATTTCTAGCTGCAGGAGTAAATGCCGCTGAACACTGCGGTGTCAACCGGTGGTGTCAGCATGGCGACTTTTCAGAAAAACAAAAAGTCTGAGCCACCACGTTTTGGATTATAAGCATTCATTATTTTATTTTTTATTTCTAGAGAACGTGAATGTTCCACGCGAGTCTCAATTTGCCTCGAGTCCCCATGGCCACGAACCATTGTCATAGGACTATAGTATTGTCATAGTATATAAAGTAATAATGTAAAAGGAGATTCCTTTTTAATATTGTAATTAGTTGATCGAGCTTAGTTAGACTGTATCGATAGAATCTACGAGAGATTTTTGCACTGATGACTTTGTGAAGGGCAGCCATCTCCGGTCGACGGCATATATTTCCCCCGGTTACAAACGCCATTAAAGAAAGCTTGATGACATGACGCCTTTTGCACAACCATCAGAACATCTCGATTGAGAAGCCTCGTTGTTGCAGCCGACACGACAATGATGAAATCAATCCAAAATACGTATGCTGCAAAATTGTGTAGTGATTTACAGTTGTGAGTTAGTAGTTGTTCTGGCGGCTTGTCGTTCATTGTGAGCCGACATAACTTGCTTCAAAATAACATTATGAATTAGTTCGTGAAGTGAGCCACAAAGCCGTATAACGACTTTTGCTCCCATTTAAGTCCCACCAACGACGGCTTATATGAAGTGATGGACGTCTCAGTCGATATGACGCATTAGTTCATGCGTGATTTATGTGCTGCTATGTTTACCACCAGTCAAAAGTGGCGAGCCGGACAAGGCATGCGTATAATAAGTTATTATGCCGACCAGTTTATACGTCAATCGAGACAGTGCTGTCGCGTCTGTTGAGACGGCGCTGTTTTCGAGACGACAATGTCGCCTCATTCGAGACGACGTGTCGCCCCAGTCGAGACGACGCCCGTCAATCGAGTCGACACCGTCAGTCGAGACGACGTGTCGCCCCAGTTGAGACGACGTGTCGCCTCAGTCGAGACGACGTGTCGCCCCAGTCGAGACGACGCCGTCAATCGAGACGACGTGTCGTCTAAGTCGAGACGACGTGTCGCCCCAGTTGAGACGACGTGTCGCTTCAGTCGAGACGACGTGTCGCCCCAGTCGAGACGACGCCGTCAATCGAGACGACGTGTCGTCTCAGTCGAGACGACGTGTCGCCCCAGTTGAGACGACGTGTCGCTTTAGTCGAGACGACGTGTCGCTTCAGTCGAGACGACGTGTTGCCCCAGTCGAGACGACGCCGTCAATCGAGACGTGTCGTCTCATTTGAGGCGACGCCGTCAATCGAGACGACGTGTCGCCCCAGTCGAGACGACGTTTTTTATCGACAAGACCGCCGGTCTAGATCGATGCGACATGCTGAAGCAAGCATGCTGTTCTATCGCTACCCAATATGGGTTCCCTGACAACTTGCCGGTCATTGCGAGCCGGACAAGGCATGGTCGTAGTATAAACCACGAAGTCAGGAGCGACATGATTTGCACTGGCTTACATGATCGATTTCCGTATCAAACTACGAACACTTATGTAAGATCTTTTGAATAAAAAATAAACCATTAAAAGTAATACTTTGAATAAAAAATTGAACTAAAAATTAAAAACTCCTTTAGAGTTGAACTGTACTGACGACGCTGAGATTCAAAAGCGTACTGAATATAAAATCGACCGAACGTAACCGACTCGCCTCGGCGCTGACAATCAACGGACCAATCACAGCCAAGTTTGGGCTTGGTTTCGGCAATATAGTACTAGATGGCGCTGATGTTCAAGAGGCTTATCTCACAGGGGTCAAGCCGAAGGCTCGAACACCTAAATAATATGATTGTCTAATATTTCAAAAAACATAATACGCATAAAGTTTGTATACATGTTTCGACATGTTCGAATCTACAAAATGCGACAAATTATGGATAAATTGGCCACCCGGCTATTTTTTCGTGACGTCACAACTTCAGTGTTGCCGAAATCAGAAAAAACAAATATGTTGCTATCTCGTTTAACGTAAAAAATTTTGAATTAGTTAGAAAGAGACAATGTAATGTTTGTTATAGCTATGTCGATTTCACGCAACATATAAACGCATATGTGTGTGTAGAAAACTACAGCTGCTCCACTTGTAGTTTCGTTCCTCGTAGAACCGGAGCTAATGATCGAGCTCTAAGATCGAGCCACCATATAAAGTTATTTCCCTGGTCTGTGGAGCCGCCAGTAGTATTCTGTGGATCGAGCGATGCTCGCAACAGTTGTCTCGTGTCAGTTGTCACTTGTCACTCATATGTCATATCCTCTACAACTTTTATGCCCCTTCCACACTTCTAGCGAAGATCTTCGGCGAAGTACTCGGAAAAGTAACCGAAGTCGAAGTATGTCACTACACTACTCGGTGAACTTCGCGAGAACTACGACTCGCACATCTGACGTCCTTTGACTCGGGCGCAAAAACCGACAACAAATGGAAGTGGCCCGAAGTGACTCGAAAGTGAGTCTAAGTTGGCGAAGTTGGACCAAATACCCCTCCACACTGCTCGCTTCGTTCAACTTCGGTCCAACTTCGGTCAACTTCGCGAGCAGTGTGGAGGCTGAGTTATACCTACTTTTACAAATTTTTGTATTATACCTACTTGTCGTATTTTTACCGCCCGTCCACACTGCTCGCGAAGTTCCTCGGCGAAGTACTCAGAAAAGTTTACCGAAGTTGTAGTAGGTCACCACACTACTCGGTGAACTTCGTGAGAACCAAAGAGTATAATATAACCACTACGTTTTGCGAGAACGCTTTGTCGTCCTTTGACTCGGGCGCAAAAACCAACAACAAATGGAAGTTGCCCGAAGTGAGTCCGAAGTGGGTCGAAGTTGGCGAAGATAGACGAAGTGCCCCTCCACACTGCTCTCCCCGTGCAACTTCGGTTCCACTTCGGTCAACTTCGGGAGTAGTGTAGAGGCCAGACTTGTCTAATGTCTTGTCTTGGCAGTCTTGGGCTTGTCAATCGGTTGTCTGTGTTGTCAATTGCCATTCATATGTCAATTATGTCATTCATTCATATTTCATGCGCCTGTTATGTTGTGCATTTAAAATTCAATTAGATTTCCTTCGTAATTCTTATTCGTAATTCTTTTATTAATAATAAGTAAAAACATTCAGAATATCTTCATACCTATAACTGTGCCTATAACCTGTAAATCTGTGTGTGCAACAAACAGTGACATTCAAGCTTCAAGTTTATTGTGCTTGTTTTTTTTTGAGCCGATTCGTACATTAAATGAGCTACGGCTGTTACTTAAAATTAGGTTCACTTGGAGTGCTAAGCTGTGTGAAACGGTCACGGTTTTATATTCCTCTAACTCAAATAGCTAGTATGGGGCTACTAACAGAAGGCAGTCCTCTGTCCTGGGAAGAAACTAAGGCACTGGCAGAACACGTGCGACAGCATGGAATCGAACAGTTTATAAATCTCTATAGCAAACTTAGAGACCGCACTGGAGATGTACTTAAATGGGGAGATGAGGTCAGTCAATCAAAAAGTTATTATGTAAAAAACTTACTTCTAGATTTTTCCTGGGACATCACAGATAATAAGCTTAGTGCCAAGTGTACTTATTGTTTCATCATGTTTTGAAATTTCGCTATGTTCACTACACTAAAAGTTTTAAGGCCATCTTACATCTTAGACCTTTGCAACCATTTTAAAATTATGGTACAGACACCTAAATATTTATATATACATGATCATAAAAAAAATAGGGTGAGGCTTTGAATGTAGTCGCCTTCATTTGAAGCTGAGCTTTTAAGATGGTTAAAGAGAAAGAGTAAACACTAAAGAGTCAACCTCAAGCTATCACAAGGCTGAGGGCCTTATACCCGTTTGCAAGAGAGAGAGAGAGAGAGAGCGAAGCGAGTTCCGGACTTGAGGGCACCCCGACTTTGATAATGTATAGGTGATAAATTTATTTTCTTGTATGACCACCCAGAAATATACCACCCGTCGACCAGGCTTTTATATTCAAGGTGACCAAATTCAAAACCGTTACCAAAAATTAACCCATTTCATTAAAAATAAAAAATAAAATGGCTAAGTGCAAATCTAGACTCTCGGATGGGTTCTGTACCATTATCAATAAACAGCAAAAAAATCAGTTAACTCGTATAGAGTATCACAGTTCAAGAGAAATAGCCTGGTGACGGATGGACGGCTGAGTCTTAGTATTAGGATCCATTTTTAACATTTGGGGATTATAAAAATGGTATTACCAATAAACAATGCAGGCAAAAACATTTGGTCAGTTTTGCCTCCAAAATTATTATCATGCAGGATATTGACGCTTAGACCTATTAACTTAAAATTAAAAGCTGAACATAACTTATTGCAATTAAAGGTACATAGCATTAATTTACACTATATAACTACAACAAAAGGCTATGTAGTAGTTAAAGGCTATGTAATAGTAAAAATGGAATAATTGTGACAGATTGATTGTACCTAATTGATTAAATTTTGTAAATTGTGTGATTGAAATGTGACTCTAGATTATTTTGCATGCCATTAGGCTGAATTTGGAAATACTAACATTATTGAATAAGACCTTTTGTAATTAACCCAAATTCGCAATAAAGACATTGATTGATTGATTGATTGATAGTTCTAACAGCATTGATACTGACACAAGAAAATGCATTGAAATGTTATTAATGTTTGATTTTAATTGGATTTTTACTTTAAAAAAATTAGGTGGAGTATATTATTGTGAAATTTGATGACAAAAATCAGCGAGCTACAGTTAGCTTAAGAGCAGATGAGCTTCTACCCAAACTACAAGAAAAGGAACAAACTGATCCCCAAAGTAAGTAGTTTTTTCTTACTTTGGTGTGTGCTAGTGCAGCTTACGAATGTAAAAGGCTGCAGTACTTACTTTAGAAATGTTTATAATTATTAAAGAGTAATAGGAAAATTTCTGGGTAGGCTTAGTCAACTCTACTAGAGACTGCCAATAGTATTCGGCATCTATCAAATAAAGTAGCAAATAAGTGTAGTAAACAATAATGAACACTAAACACTAGGTTAAGAACGTATGCATAATAATAATGAAGTGGAATTAAGGGAGTACATTGTACTAGTATCATCAATGAAAATAGATAATAATGTCATACCAATCATAAGTTCAAAATTTTTGCTGTTATCTTCTTCTTTCTAATTCAACAACAACACAAGAATTTTAGTATTTTTTCTTGTGTCTTGTGTTTGTTACCAATCTTTTCCAAAACAGTTTGACTGATTGTTATGAAATTTTCTGTTTATGTTTGGTAGGCCTGAGAGTAAGTTGTTAGCTATTTTTTATATACCTAATGGCAGAACAACATTTGCCGGATCAGTTAGTAAATATATATAAAATTGAAACTATATCCACTTCAACTTCGATTTATCTCAAAACTGCAAATCATTCAGCATTGCTAATATTTAATTATGAATGAAGTGACAAATTATTCTAACTTGTCAGCATTTTCTATATGAAGTAAGTGATACTTGTTTGCTTTGAGATGATTTGAGTGATGAGTAATAATGCAAAGTCATGCCATTGTAGGTAAGTAATTTGTTATTTAATTTAATCAAAGTATAATCAAATTTGTACTTGTATTGAACTATAAGTGCTTATAAATAATTATTGTGTAATATGTATATATCAAGTGGGTGGGTACAATGTACATTGTACACTTACACTCAAGTAATGTAATAAGGAAATCTCATGTTACATGTTGAACAAACAATTCCTCCTCTGGTCTGTAGAATATGAACTGATATTGAATGTTATATATCATTGAATCATTCATTATTTTATAGGTAGGTATTCCGTATTCCTAATTTTTTAGAACTTCTATTTACAAGAATAGAAGTTACTTATAAATGAAGATTAAAGCTGCTACAAACTGCTCCAAACACAGCTAAAGCTGATAGGGTTCCAAACCAAAATCTCCAGCGGATTATTTTAGTAAATATAGAAAGCTAACAACTGATGAAATTTGGAATACTCATATGTATAATATAGTAATGTAGACAAACATGCACAGATTTCTGGTCAAAAAGTAAGAAAATACAATGCTTAAAAATGCTTTAATTAAATGACCATCTATGCCTTTTAGCAATCCTCCATAGGAAGGAAATGTTATTAAAATGATCAGTTATTTAATGGTTTATAGATGTGAAATCACTATGGCGTCCTGAATATGGTGCATACATGGTAGAAGGTACTCCTGGAAAGCCATATGGAGGTCTTTTGGCACACTTCAACATTGTGGAAGCGAATATGCGATATCGTAGAGCCGAAGCCAGCACTCTATTGCAGGATGGTGAAGTCATTATGAGCATCACAAACTTTCCAAGGTAAGGTAAGGGGAAGATCTGTTTAGTTCGCCTTAGTACTTAGTTAGCTTAAGTACCTATTACCCAAGGAGCAATGCAAAGGGCTGTCCATCAAATTCAAATTTTATTTGGTATATTTCTCAATTTGTAAACTAATAATACATGTAGGATTATTTGCGGGAATGGCAGTATAATGTGCACATGCTAACTTAAAAATCTTTACCCCACTTTCATCAAAGATTTTTTTATATGAACTTGCTACTTACTGCTATTCCTGCAATTTAATTTCCATAAGTCTTGAATGCACGTCTTATTAAATTGTGAAAAACCACAAAAAATTAATAAATAAATGAAAAGCGCAAAAAAAAATTAATAAATAAATGAATCTCTTGCGCAGAACCGTAAGATGACAAACATATTTATAGTGCCACAAACTTTTCCTATCCAGTGGCCAAAATTGGAACTAATTTCGCTATTTTGATATTACTCAGTTTGCTGTCTACTCTGTTATTTGTTTACAATGTGTTGTGTTATTTCGATTTTGTAATTTGTATCTGCATAAAAAATGCCTAAATTAATAAAAAGTGATACATGAAACATTATCACCATAAAAGTCAAAAGCAGTTCATATAAGTTTGTGGCATTATATTTTGATATGACAGAAAAACATCTTCTTTCTAAGGTCTCACTTATGTCACCAATTTTCTAAAGATAGAATTTTACTAAGGTTTAGTATTACTTTACAAGCTTTAATTTGCATTTTCCATTACCTTCTGTGATGAAGTTCATTTGCGGTTCACCGTTCACAAAGGTTTCTTGTATAATAATGATTAATAATTTTATTATTATTACTGATTACTGACCAGAACATGTCTAACTAACTATCTATAAAACAGATAGGCATAGTCATTATATTAAATCTACACAAATGTAGGTAATTCTATAAACAAACATAAATTGGAATTTACAGTAAGTACTTATTTATGCTTACAATAATTACTTCACAATATTGTGTTGCGAGATTTTTATACTTTTTGTACAACAATCTATAATTATATTACTTTATGGATTATGTTGTTTATCCTTACCAAAGGAGCTGTTATAATACAAGGCATGTTTTTTTATTGGGTTTATGAATCTTCTTACCTATTTTAATGCTATTGTAAAATATATTTTAAACAGTCAATTTTTTCAGATTAGGTTGTCCAAATTTCACGAGTCCGCCGTATACGCCAACACCCGACAAAGGTGTCACGAGGTCCCTCTTCTTCCCAGATGAAGGCATATTTCCTGGACACCCTCGCTTCAAAACATTAACGTCCAATATCAGGAAGAGGAGAGGTGAAAAGGTTGCTATCAATATACCAAGTAAGTTATTCTTAACATTATGTCTTAGACTTACGAGTCAAGCTTCCAAAGTATTCTTTTAAATTTAATATTAATTATTTTTGTCCTCAATTCAGCAACTTTAGGTGTGAATCAGTGCTTGTCGATATTGATTATTGAGTATTGACTAATGAGTTAAGACCTTGACCGCCATAATAAATGACTAGGTATAATATACTCGTACTATTAACCGCAAAAGAGTCATTTATGTAGTCGTACTGGAAACGGTATTTTTTTCGACATTTGCCCAATCAAAAACTAGTTCCAAATTTTAGGTCGATACGAGTAGCCTATTAGTTACCGAAATAAATGATCGTGACAGGACAACAAAGTGATCTAATTAGGGATCAGATTTTTTCCTTTTGAGGTACGGAACCCTAAAACGTAAAGGAATGGCGGGTGTCAAAGTTGTTGGTCAATTTTTCCAGTATACCGCGACAAGAACACCAAAATCCCAGTAGATGAGTCCCACCGGTTGGAGCCGGGGGTTGCGCAGCCCGACGCCGTGTACATGGACGCCATGGGCTTCGGCATGGGCTGCTGCTGCCTGCAGCTCACGTTCCAGGCCTGCTGCATCACCGAGGCGCGCACGCTCTACGACCAGCTGGCGCCGCTGTGCCCGATCATGGCGAGTACTGTTTATCCCTCAAGTCTCAATAAAAGTAAATTACCAATACTAATGGTTGTCTATTGTTAACTTCATAACAGAAAAACCTAAAAAAAACAGTCAGGTTTATAAAATCTATAAACTAAAGTATATTTATTAGGTGCTATGGTAGGGGTATATCTTTTCGCATAGGATGCATTTTGAAAACTTAATCACTACTTTGAGACCTATCTAAATAAACATCCCTATGCTCCCATTGAACCTATAGCAGGACAAATTTCCTATGTATTAGGATACAAGTATCAAATAATCTGAAGCTACCCGAATGTAGTTGGCAGTTCGTCGGAAAATAGAGTTAGTTAAGGTAAAGAAAAAGAGTAAGTGTAGTTTAATAAAATCGTAGGTAGCAAACGCAGTGGTGTTGCGACATAAATTGCACTTTATTGGTTGGTTGCTAGAGTCTATTTACATAAATGATTATGTATTATGTAAAGTGGTATTTGATAATCTGTGCGTGAAGGCTTATTATCGATGTGCGTCGCCAGCTGGCGCTGTCGGCCGCGTCGCCCGCGTACCGCGGCTTCCTCACGGACGTGGACTGCCGCTGGAACGTGATATCGGCGTCGGTGGACTGCCGCACGCGCGAGGAGCGCGGCCTCGAGCCGCTCAGCACCAGCAAGTTCCGCATCCACAAGTCGCGCTACGACTCCATCGACTCCTACCTCTCGCCCGACCATGAGAAGTGAGTAAAGTAAAAGTTGAAACACTTTACACATTGCCTTCTAGCCCGCGGTTTCGCCCGCGTGAATTTCATTTTTTCAAAAACCCCGTGAAACCATTGATCGTTACGGTGAAGGATTCCCCATGCCGCATCTACTATACAAACATTGTTCTTCTGTTTCACACCCTTAGGTGGTGAGTTTTGAAAAATCCTCTATTAGTGCACTCTTAGACCTCATATGGAAACTAGGTTGCAAACTTGCAGTTTCTAGAGTCTAGCCCATCGGTTTTTTTATCGCGTTCACTATTAAAACATGGACTTTTTGACGACCTCTTTGGCGCAAGGGACGCGAGCTCCAATTTGAGTGGGAGGTCTCGGGTTCGATTCCCGCCAGATCTGGTTAGGTAGGAGGCTTCGGCCGTGGCTGGTTACCACCCTACCAGCAAAGACGTGCCGCCAAGCGATTTAGAGTTCCGGTGCGATGCTGTGTAGAAACCGTTGGGGTGAATTTCCTTACCCCTTCCAAGTTAGTACGTTAACATCTTCAGCTACGTCATCACTTACTATCACGTGAGATCGCAGTCTAACTAACTTGTGTAGTGTAAAAAAAAATCTTTTAGTGCTTCTTCAATCAGTGATTGCGTAATTCGTTATTCGTTACTCGTTACACAGTCGTGCTCTTCCATAGTATCGCTGCTGCTTAATATAGGTACAACGACATTCCAATCACCCACGACCCGGCGATCTACCGGCGCCTGCGCGAGGGCGGCATCGACCACCCGCTGGCGCTGCACGTGGCGCACCTCTTCATACGCGACACCGTGTCGCTCTTCTCCGAGAGGGTGCACCAGGACGACGCAAACGACACGGACCACTTCGAGGTGAGTACGGGCTCCGATCATCTGTCTGATGCTCTATTCGACCCTGGGGCATTACCACCACCTCTTAAGAAAATGTTACAGCATTAAAACAGCATTAAAATAATACTGCTTTAAGAGGTGGTAGGGTCCCTGTTCATACGTTCTTATCCTCGACATTGAATGTTTTGCATCAAAGTTTCTTTTCGAAAGGTATCATGCTGGGGGCTAGGCAAAAGAAAATTATTTTTTTGCGTGACGAAAATTCTGATTTCCGTCACGAATAATCTATGAAAATCTTCGAAAATTAAAGTTTCGCTTACTGCTCTACAGAATGGGCACGCATGCAATCACGTATACAGATTTGGTATTGAAATCGTTAGCGTGAGCTAACTGAAGACAGCGCCATTTATTGGACGATGGGTGAAATACATGAAAATATAAAATGGATTTTACAATTTGTTTTAGATGTTATTCCAAAATTGTTTCTACTGAATGTTCGTCAACTCCACTCACTATTATTTTTGTTAGATTACAAAATTTTACATACGAGTACACCTTGTTTCCAGAACATACAATCAACAAACTGGCAGACGATGCGGTTCAAGCCGCCGCCGCCGAACTCTCCGATCGGCTGGCGCGTGGAGTTCCGCCCGTGCGAGGCGCAGCTCACGGACTTCGAGAACGCGGCCTACGTCTGCTTCGTCGTGCTCCTCACCAGGGTCATCCTCTCCTACAACCTCAACTTCGTCATGCCTATTAGCAAGGTAAGATTGACTTTCGGACGAATACAGGCTTGCTTGAGTGTGCTTGTACGCCAATACTAGAATATTACTTTTAGAGAAGTACAGTAAAAATAAAATGAGGCTATAAACAGTGCCAACTCAGACAGCTTTAATAGAGACTATAAAATGCAGTCTCGATCCGATCGCTCTGAAGATGTAAATCCCCACCCGTTTGTATGATCCCGCTTTTGGGCAGAAAAGAGGGATGTTAATTCGATACGTCTTACATTTTGCGACTTTTTCCCTACTTCATTTCCTCTATACGTTTTCAGTCATCCTTGGATTCCATGTTCCATTAAGCTTTCCTGCTCATTCTCTGGCAGACATCCACAAATCTTTCTCGGTCGGCGGTAGTGTACAGCTACCTCATAACTGCAGTCGTCATTTCATTGCCTTCCTGCTCCTGGGCTTCTGGTGGTGTTCCTCTACGTGTGTCCGCCTTGTGGAGGTGTTTCTCTGCATCGTGTTCATCCTGTGAAGGGTACAACGGTGTGTCACAGGTGGACGAGAACATGCAGCGCGCGCAGCGGCGCGGCGCGGTGCTCTCGCAGCGGTTCTGGTGGCGCCGCGACGTGGGCGCGCCGCGCACCGTAGCGCCCGCCGCCGCGCCGGCCTCGCCCGACGCGCCTGAAGAGTACTTAGAGATGACCATCAAGGAGATTGTTAATGGGAAGGTAATCACCAGAAACTATAATAAAGCACTGCATAATTTATTTGCGTTTTGCGTAACTTACACGTTAGTAGATTTACGCTTTACATTAAAATCTAGGGTCCCCTACACTGCATTATAGGTTCCGAAATAAACCCTTCCATTTTATTAAAAATTTATAACATCTATGGTAAGTTTGACGACCTCCCTGGCGCAGGAGATGCACGCTCGGATTCGAGTGGGAGGTCGCGGGTTCGATTCCCGCCACGGGCCCCTTTGGAATTTTATAATTTCTAAATTGGCTCAGCTCTGGTCTGGTCGGAGGCTTTGGCCGTGGCTAGTTACCACCCTATTAGCAAAGACGTACCGCCAAGCGATTTAGCGTTCCGGTACGATGCTGTGGGGTTGACATAACTTACCCCTTCCAAGTTAGTACGCTAACATCTTCGGCTGCATCATCACTTACCATCAGGTGAGATCGCAGTCAAGTACTAACTTGTATAACGTAAAAAAAAATAGTTACTGAAATAATCGAGTGTGACAGACGGACGGACGGACGGACGGAGAAAGTCTCACCATAAGGGTTCCATTTTTACCAAATTGGTATGGAACCCTAAAAAAGTTGTACTTTGATAATAATCTTTATCGACAGCACAGCAATGCTCTATAGTATATCTATTAGGAAAAGTATTGCCGACTTCATAACACAAGAGGGTGCCTCGTGTGCAGGAGGGCGTGTTCCCCGGGCTGATCCCGCTGATCGACTCGTACCTGTCGGGCATGGACGTGGACGCGGACACGCACTGCTCCGTGCAGCAGTACCTCAAGCTGATCCAGCGCCGCGCCGCCGGCGACATTCACACCACGGCCGCGTGGATGCGCGACTTCGTCACCACGCACCCCGAATATAAGTAAGATTTAGATAGTTGTAAGTAAGAATACATTAAAATCCGACAGTAACAAATTCTACTTGTATTTCGTAACTCGTCTGTCTCGTTTTTAGGACGAACACACAAGATACACAGACACATATTCTTGCTTGCTGCATAGTAATTTGTCTGATTCTACTGCCACTTGTACTGTGGTTAATTTCAAATTATCTTGGCACTGCGCGCCAATATGACTTCCAATGACCTTGAAAATGAACATAATGTGCTTAATATTTGAATTAGATGATAACATAGCTTTCTTTCTCTAGGAATGATTCAGTGGTGTCAGAGAAGATAAACTACGACCTGCTGAAAACCGCACACGGTATCCAGACGGGTGCGATCCCAGCGCCCACGCTGTTGGGAGGCAGCATCGTTTCCAAGACCAACGAAGACATTCCCAAAGCGTTTACGAAGATGATGAGCAAGGACTGCCCCTAGCGAGCAGAGCCCCCGCCGCGCGCGCCGCGTGCCGCCCACGCGCTCGCATCTAGATGGCCAAACTGCACACACACATGCTAGTGGGAGGCAAGAACCTTATTAGGCCCGGTTTCCACCAAAGCGGAGCGGAGGTGTGTTTGAGTAACCAATCAGATATCGTCATTTCGACATCTCCGAAACTGAGGGGAGGGCGGAGAGGAGATGTCGAAATGACGAAATCTGATTGGTTACTTAAACACACCTCCGCTCCGCTTTGGTGGAAACCAGGCCTTATACTCATAGATGTTGCCTGCCTGATCTGGCCTAACGTTATCACTTATCTCACCCCTTATCTGCTACTTTCATACAGATGTTACCTTGAGTGTATGTAACTCGCAGATTAGAGAATATGTTTATGTGATGCTAAACAAAGTTTATTTAGTAACTGAATAAATCCTAGCCTCATTTGTTTAGACAAAAGTCTGTTAATATCAATGACGAAATACGCTACGCTAAGAGGACGGGAAAGATGTAACGATGTTGAAGAAAAATATTTCTCAAATTTGGCGTCGCGCATCGTACCATTAGCGCTATTTTACAGTTTTGACTTTAAAATCCGGCTTCAGGGCGGAGCCTAAATCCGTTATATATTATATCCATAATTAACATATATGACAGGGTCGAAACTCAAAACTATTGTCATCCTCCTAGATTTTTTTATATTAATTGATGATAGGTTAGCTTTAGGGTAACCCAATTAAGACCATTTAATTATGTTAAACGAACTAAACACTTTACTGTACAGTGAACAGTACTGTTTTACTAAATTAATAATAATAATTTTAATCAATGGTATTATATGATATGTTTTTAATATTATTCCCAGTTAAGTAAATAGCAATGGATTGAGATGAATGTTAAATCGTTTAACTCGTATTAGCTTTAAAAGTTTCTTGGAATTTCATGCATATTGAAAAGTAATATATAATTTAAAATGTCAATATGTGAATTTATAACTAGTACTATGTTAAAAAATTAATATACGTAGGTACATCATTCCATATAGCAATAGTTTAAAAGATTGCAACGCTTCTTCAGAATAATTAATAGAACTCTTACCAAATGATAATTTTTTTCTTTTTTGTTTCGATTGTCATTACGTGTGCGGCTTTATTTCCTACGTACCTATTATAATTGTTATATATTATAATATATAATGTAGTTAGAACTGCCTTAATTAGTTTATAAAGATAATATGGACTTGTATCACGCGTTACAGCTGTTTACATGTATAATAATGAACCTATGACTACGTTATTAAGGAGCACACCACGGGTGTGTCCGCGAAATTCCAATTTTTTTGCGGTTTTCGCGATTTTTAAGCTAATAAGACATAATATATGCTTATGGCAGTAAAATTGCGGGAATCCCAATATCATCTTCAAGTGTTTATATAAAAATTTCTGCTTGAAAGTGTAGAGTTAAAGAAATTAGTCCGAGATTTGCGAGTCACTCGCATAAAACTCGATACTCGGGTTAATTTCCTAGGATAGACATTTTTATGCAAAGATTTTGATATAATCAAGTTAAGATGATACTGCCATCCTCGCAAATTGACTGCCATAAACCTCTAATGTGTAATTAGCGTACAAATTGCAAAAAAGTTTTGAATTTTGCGGGCAGAGTCGTTGATTTCGCCTTAACTAGCGTTTGCCCGCGTCTTCGTCCGCGTTCTTCATCAATGCCATGGGAGCCATGATTATTTTTAACATAAACAGGAGCCTCTGTATCGAGAGCATAGTAATAAATACAAAAAAGCTAGTAGGTACAATAATATAAATTAAAACTACTGAATTTCATTCAACAGCTAATAATACGAGGCAAAAACTCATAGGTTACAACTAATAATATACATAACATTACTTCTTATGAACCCAGCTAAGTTAATGTGTAAGTAGCATAAGTTAGTTACGGCAGTTGAATGACGGTTCCTACCACTCTGAATTATTATTGTATTAAATAATGCGCGAGATTCAAGCCAGCGTTCAGCGTATTTTATATATACTAAGCAGTTAGTGCTTTTCAGGAGACAAAAATAAACTTAATAAGTTTTTATTCAATTGAATTGTCTCTTTACTGAAATTATTTGCACGTGTCTATAATAGAAATGTGCGTCTCATGAGGCAAGTCCAAATTTTCAGTCAAAGAAATCCATTGAACTAGAACAACGTTTACGTTTTCTTGTCTTCTGAAAGTTAAGGGTATTGCTTATACGCCGATCTGGCTTGAAGCCCGCGAATTATATTATTTATCCAACATTTCTTGTTATACATTCCGAAAATTGTATAATGAAATGTCAAGTAAGAATTTTTGAGTATGGGTACAAAGATTAAAGAATTAAAGTGAACAGGGCGAATGTGGCGTGAATCTATCGCACTCACTTATATACACTCCAGTGCAAAAGGAACGTAACGAGAAAAGTAATGTTTGAAATGGTGGTTGTGAATTTGAAAAAATGTGATTGACGATTGGCAAGATTTCATTTGAGAAAGATGCACAGGCACAATAAATAGTAACAGACACATAAAAATAACATCTCGCACGATGTCTTTTACAAGTCCCCTGCAGTATAAATTTAAGTTTATTTATCAATTTTAATCAGGTTTTATTTCTAACTTGCTGATTTCGGGTTTTCACCAGCGATAACAAATAACCTATGTGTTGGGTATCCACCAACGATAATAATAAATGATAACCTATGTGTTTGGTTTTCACCAGCGATAATAAATAACTTGTGTTAATCGAGAGTTACTGATGGTAAACTTAGTTTTTTAATTATACTTTTAAAATAAACTGTTAGAAATATTAAACTGCTATCATAATACGAGTGAAAGATCTTGTACGTAGCCTGAAGTTGTATACTATTTATTAGTTCTGAAGGATTAATTTTGTATTTACTGTTACTGACTTAAATAGCTTTAGAAATATATATTTTATTCAACTTATCATTCTTGTAGCGAGTAGAAAGTTTTCACTTTTAGGTAAATTATAACTGGGAGAAAACGAATAGGTTTAAAATAGTTTAATGGGGCTAGTTTGATTTTACTGGATTTTATGAACAGTAAATAAAATGAAACAAAGAATATATGCTTTACCTTTTGAGAACACCGACTGAGGCTCAACGTCGCTTTATAAATAAAATATGTACCTATGCTTTTTACATGGCAAAAACTGTCACATAACTATTTGATTTTATAATTACAACCTGCATTCTTGATTTACTGAGATTATATATATTTTTTTTTGCTATACAAATTTCAATTAAAGTAAGCCTCCAAATGTATAGTTATTTCGTCGTTTTGGGTAAAAACGACATAATATTGTATTTTGCACGCCAGCGCGCACGCATTTAGAATCGTGTGCAAGACACAGTGTTTTTGCGCTATGAATTTGTCACATCGGAATAATCTTAGCCCATTACAAATAAACGTGGAATAGTTATACTCTGTTTCGTGTTATTCCTTCGAATGTTTAATGATTGATGACAGAGAGGGATAAATCAGAGTATAGCTATTCAACCGGTATTCCACGTTTATTTGTTAGGCGGTTATAGATTTTATTATACCTGCATTAACTAGGAATTGTTAACTATTTTTTTTACATACTTGTTACCAATATTATGGACTACAAATGCACATGAAATAAAACTATTTTAACGTTTTATGAGTTTAATTTATTTGTGACGTAATTAAAATTTATCGACAAGTTGCAATATATGCTGTTGCTCCTGCTGGCGCCACTCCTCGCTGCCCGCGTCCCCGAGATTGCCCGCGTACTCTGTCGACAAATAACATATTTCATTTTGTTGCTTTTTGCAGTGATAACTTCATTGCGTTGGGCAGTTTTTGAAATAGGAAAAACTATTAAACTTGCGATAGCGCTACCAACACTACTCTCACTATTGCGTTACGTCATAGGTCAATGGCATCGCGACCAACTATATAATAATAAACGCTAATGACCAATACGCTAGGCTAAGAGGACGGGAAAGATGTAACGTATGTTGAAGCCTCATAAAAATTCTCAACATACACAACGTACATTTCGGAATTTCGCTGTCGGTCGCAGATTAGCGCCATTTTACAGTTATGACAAATTTAAAATCCGACTTCAGGGCGGAGCCTAAAAATGTATGCATGACGCCAAGACGTAACACTATATTTTGTCACTTGGCGGCAGCCAGAGTTCCACAATTTGTTTTCTAATGCTGGTTGCCCTACTAGAGATATCAATGTGACATATTATGCTCCGAACGTACCTATTTCAAGATGTCAATTGACATGATAATAGTTGTGCTATGAGCAAAGAGGTAAATAGCTATGAGGTTGAGTTTGTGTGTATCATTGATCTACTCTTACCTCGTTGGTACAAGTTAAGGCAAACACCGACGTATATTGTAGCTGTCGGTGAAGGCAAACCTTGGATATATAGAATATTGGAAACCGCTATGAAAGATCATCTCCTGAGTGGCATAAAAGAAGTAAGTTTTGAACTAAGTTCGAGTAAAAGGAAGAGAACCATGAAGTTAAAGCTAAAAGATATAACTGTGTCATTAAGTGAAAAAGTTCAGTTTACGGTGACGAGCTAGTGACGATACTGCATTTACCTCTCATGACGTGTCGAATGATCTTCAAAGAGCCGCCCCTCAGCGATAGCACACGTTGTACGCGCTGCTTTATGGCGGGCGGTCCCGCCGTGCACACCTGTCCGGTCACATTACGGTATATCACTCCAGTCGTTCGGATCGTTGTTAACATGGTGTTTAAGGTAGAGACGTATATATAGGTCTACCGCGCGACTAAATAGCACACATGCACTGGCCCAAAAAAATGTTTTAGGGTCTATGGCGACCTGAAACGAATTTTCACAGATAGCGCTTATTCAGGTGTTCTGTTAGTTCTGCCTTTCGTCATTCAAATTCAAAATCATTGGCTTAAGATAAAAATAAAAGAAGTCGACCCATACGCTTAAAGTGTTCCATGAAATTATTTTGAACAGCATTCTAAAATTGTTTTCTAAATTATTAAAGTATCGCACATACAAAATAGTACTCCTTACCTCTAAAATAATCCTATCGATGAGCTGTAGGGTAAATAAGCCGCCGGATAGCCTTTTTAAATATTGTGCCTCGTCATCCAAGTCTTCACCTTCCGCCTAAAAATTATACAAATATGTAACTATGTGAACACATTGATTCTGCTAAACATCCAACTAAAGCCGCTAGTCCTGTGGCCCTTCCACCATCTCTGGTACGGCCCCTGAACCTTACTTTTAACCGACTTCAAAAAAAGGAGGAGGTTCTCGATTCGTTGGTATCTTTTGTATCTTAGTGATCTTCACAGAGCTCATTTGACATATATTTTCGGTACGTTAAAGGTTTGCCACAAAATGTTATTTTCGTTTTACTTATTAAAGCAGTAGTATATAACGAACCATAGACAACTTTATATATTTTTCAGAACCCCTGACGCACTGGATGCAATATTACGAGTAGGTTTAATTCTATATCAAGATATTATTTAATAATATAGCATCAGGACTTCCAAGCCAGAGGGAAATGGTATTTTTTAGCGGTGTCCTTGTTTTTTGCTACAATGTTGTAAAAGCCTTATAGAAGGTAACCACTACAAATGCCTTGAAGGATATAATAAATCATGGAAGGAGTTAGGAGGATGGTATGGTACACACACGATAATTTAAAAAAAATATCGCTTAGACACTTGCCTCCATCTCCTTTTCCGTGCGATCGACTTTATCCATGTACTTAAAGTGCAACTCCAAAAGTCTGTCGACCTTCTCCAGGTCGTTTTCGGTGAACTTTGCCAGTAGCCTCTGTCGCTGACTGCCCTGGCAGTTGCGCAGCATCGACGCAATGATGGAGACCACGTGCTCTGCAAATATTTATTCAATTATAATGAAGGTAAAACACAGCAGCATCGTTCGTTCGTTCGTTCGTTTCAGCCGACGGACGTCCACTGCTGGACAAAGGCCTCCTGCAATGATTTCCAGCCCGCACGGTCCTGCGCTAACTGTATCCAGCGCCTTCGAGCGACCCTTTTAATGTCGTCAGTCCATCTGGTCGGAGGCCTGCTAACACTGCGCTTACCCGTACGGGGTCGCCATTCCAGTACTTTGGGTCCCCACAGCAGCATATCGTACTTGAAACAGCTCAACGAAGATTACTCATTTTAGTGCAACTACAAATCCTCAAGTTCTTTGGCCAATATCAAGAATGGAGGATACCACTGAACGCCTGATGTTTCAAGGGCGAGTGGAAGGCACGCGTTAACACGGTCTATCCCTAACAGATGGATATCATTCAGGCCGCGGCCAGTTCCTCCCTCACCGAGTGCTTCTGCCATCAATAGGCACCGCTGGAGGATGATCGCTAAAGCCGCCGTAACAGATTTGCATTGAGCATCGTAACCACTGATCTCTATTTGATGGATTTATCAGTCTATACATCTGACAATTTCATTTTTCTGCCGATTTGCACGGTACTAAATTGACATTTCATTTTAGTTACATAGACGCTTATGCCAAGTTTACATAACCTGGCGTGAGCATCGCAATCAGCGCCAAAATGGCGTAAATCAAGTGTCTTCATTTTTACGTTGACAGTCAGCAATCCATAGAGTAGATATCAGTGATCGTAACTCATATTATAATCACCAAGAATAAACGACCGAGAAGAGTGATGATCATAATACACATAAAACAAAGCTGGTAACAAGGTTACATTTTTTCAAATTTTGGTCGAGGGTTCCATTCGTGCCACAGGCTAGGTAAGATCACAGACTTA
Source organism: Coenonympha glycerion (assembly GCA_963855885.1). Classification (NCBI taxonomy): domain Eukaryota; kingdom Metazoa; phylum Arthropoda; class Insecta; order Lepidoptera; family Nymphalidae; genus Coenonympha; species Coenonympha glycerion. Next base: position 11,376,363 of record OY979630.1, on the reverse strand, counting down.
CTTGTAGTGAAAAAAAAGTTAATACTGCAGAAGTGCTGGAATAATTGGCGAATAGAATACCTACAAATATGTAACATTCCCTTTTTGTCAATCATACCTTCATGCTGGTCGACGGTGAGTAACCTCTTCCTCTTGGGCGTCTTCATGAAGAGCGGGAACACGGTGCGCAGCCCCAGGATGTCCACGAACTTGTTGCAGTTGTCGCGTCCATCCGCGCCCGCCAGCGCGTGGTCCAGCACCTTCAGCGACCCGTTGCGAGACATTTTCTTTTCTCTACAATGGTAGCATGCACAGTTTAACTAGAATTTTTAATTTTAAGAATTATGCTGGACGCCTTCTTTCTTATAACAAAAAATCCTGAAAGAACAAGGTGATTCATAACGTCCTCATAATCAGGCAAACTAGTGGTTCGGCAAATCTAGCCCACCTTTCTAATTTTATTTCATTCGTAGACTAACTACACATTTTAGGCTTATGGCAATGATAATAGCGCAAACAATAGTATCACGGCTACATGTTTTCAATCGTCTCAGAAATTTCCGATCACCTCGTATTTGCCGATTGCCGTAAGATCATTATATGCAGTTAGCGTAAATTGGGAGAGAAGAGAAGTATGGAATGCAGGCAGCCTGTTAGATGCATACCTCAGCATGAGGTTCATGAGCTGCAGCCCCTCGCCGCGCAGGAAGCGGTCGCGGTTGGCGGGCTCCATGAGCGCGCAGCACAGCGCGTCGAACATGTTCTCCATGGCCTCCTGCTCCTCCGCGCCGCTCGGGTCGTGCCGTTTGTAGAACTACACCGCAAAAGAAACATTTCATTATTTAATTATAATTTCAATAATTTATTGATTATAATCTTAAATACATGCCATGTTACAAATGAACTCCCTACCCTCTGCGGAAGGAAAACCTGTGTCGCAGAGAAGGAAAACCTAGGTCCTTCGTGGAAGGTAATTTTAAGAGTTTTATTTATATTTTAAATCTAATAATTGGTTGTATAGTATTCTAAAAGTACCTTGAGGATAGCTTTTAGCAATGGAATTAGTCTTTAGATTTTGGAAAAAGCGAGTTCTGATATAGCAACCTACGGCTAGTGGCTACAGCTAAAGGGATATTTGCAATAGCTAACTTTCTCTAAAGTTTGTGCAAACTTCCTTGATAATTTGTATGAAGATTGTGAAAGGGAGCGGGAACGGGAATAGTTTTACATGGATTCTATGTAAAACTATTCCCGTTTTAGTTCTCCGATTTCTGCGGGATTTGTAAAAAACTGGAATTCACGAAGTGCAGAGCTGCAGAGAATTAGGAATATTTACCGCCAATTGTTGTAATAACACGTCAATTCCATCCAGTTCTCCCAGCAATTTTCTGTTCTCAGGGGTATTTTGTAACAGTATTGATAAAATCTCACTTGCGTACAATTTGTTAGCGTCGAATGGAATCTTAACCTGAAAACGAGAAAGGAACTCAGCCAAATATAAATAAATAATAGCACATAATATTATGTAATGTTTGTCCAAGTTCTTACTCACTTTTAGCCTCTTCAGAATCCATTGTATGAAGCCTTGTTTGGCAACTTCAACACACAGTTCTGGCCTGAATTCGGTTATATTTTCGATTATGCCTGTAAACGGAAATGTAAAGAAAAATATCAGAACAATGTTTTTTGACATTCGAAAGGGTAACATAATAAGTTGCAGCAGCAGCGCGGGGCACTCGGCCTCCGCCAGCGCGGTGATCGGCTCCTCTGCGCCCTCCTCGCTCTCTACTAGCAGTTACCTAGCGTGTTGTGCACCGCGTCCCGCTCGTCGGGCACCTGCTCGTCGAGGCGCGCGAGGTTGTGCAGCAGCAGCGCGGGGCACTCGGCCTCCGCCAGCGCGGTGATCGGCTCCTCTGCGCCCTCCTCGCTCTCTACTAGCAGTTACCTAGCGTGTTGTGCACCGCGTCCCGCTCGTCGGGCACCTGCTCGTCGAGGCGCGCGAGGTTGTGCAGCAGCAGCGCGGGGCACTCGGCCTCCGCCAGCGCGGTGATCAGCTCCTCTGCGCCCTCTTCGCTCTCGTGCAAAATATCCACATCAGTCAACTCCTACAAAAAAATTTTTGATATGAAAAGTCCAATTTTTTAATATTATTGATAGGCTTGCACTTGATATCAATCATGTCTGATGGACAGAAATGATTGGATGAGGACAGATTTGGCCATAGCCCATCACTTACTACTACTTAGACTTTACTGTGGAGCCTACTATGCCAGCGCTCTCTGCATCATGTTATCACATTTCAGATCTGCCACTCTTCATTAAAATAATGCACTTGCTAAACACTTACACTAAACAGACATCACTTCACTCGCAAAAACTTCTTAAAGATTAATTTAAAAAATCCTGGTATGCCTGGTATCCTGAACAGGTTGCTATTAAGATGGATAACTGTGGCAAAACCAATTTGGTCAAATCAATACTATTTAATGTCTTACTTGCAATAAATTAACAACTTTAGTGGACACATCAGTGTTGTCGTGTGAGAGCAGCTCCAGAAGAGAGTTAATACACTTCAGCTCCACCAACAGCGGGTACTGGTCCGGGACAGTAGCCACAGCACTCAGCTCCTGAAACAATACAAGCAACAAAAGTCATTAGCCAAGCAAAAATATAAACAAGGTCTACTGCTCACGCTGCCAAATAAATACAGTTGTAATAATTAAAAGAATGAAAAGTTTTACAACTTATCATATAACACAATTGCCTCGAGATCTGGTTTTGTGGAAAAAGTCTCCATTCTAAAGTAATAGCATTGTGTTTCTGTAATAATAAAATGTTTACCTGCAATGCTTCAAACAAATCTATTTCACTTTCCATAAACTTTTCTGGCTGGTCTGGGAACTTTATTCTCATTTCTCTATTTTTCAGGGCTTTCTTTTCAAAATTAAGGACCAGTTTTTTTACAGCAGTTTCATCTAGCACTTCTCCCTGTTATATAAACAAAAACAAAAATCAATACAAACAAAATCAGTAACAAAGATTCAAATTTGAAATACTACTTCATGAGATAGCATTTTGCTGGGGTAAGGCAGGGTTGAAATACAAATACAAATATGTATTTATATTTCAATTACTTGCTTACAATTTAATTTGTATTTGAAATACCTGACGCCAGGGTATATGTAGTATTTCAAATACTTATATGGCTTCCAAAATACATTTTAACATAAATACATTTAAAAGATGGGTGTTTTTGCATCTGTTTAATCCATATTATGTGGTCACTATACACACTCTGGTTAAATTGACAAATTCAAATTGAGAGTACAAATCTGAAGCAGTCAATTTTTTTAAATTTCACTTTATTCAAAGCTTATTTTGTATTTCTTATTTTCCAAGTAAGTATTTGGCAGCATGCTTTTGCATTAAATAAATAAATAAATATTTTATAAGGACATTAAATGCATCACAATCTAGTCCCAAGCTTGTGTTAAGGGTACTATAGTTGACTGCTAAATATACACAAATAGAAAAATATAGAAAAACACCCAGATACTCGAAAACATTCACGCTCATCAGGCAAACATTCGAACAGGCAAGAAATCGAAGCCACGACTTCCAACGTAGAGGGCAGGTTCACTACCAAATTCAAAATTAAGGAGGTCGTCAAATTTTTTCGAAAACTACTCAAGTGCTAGGGTAAAACTACTAACCTCTGTTACTTCATTTTCAACAAATCTAAGTATGTCTTCTCTTTCTTTGTCAGTAATAGCAGGTTCTTTGGGTAGAGTAGTGCTGTATGATTGTGAATAACGATCGAGAGTATGCTTGTTTAGACGTCGCACTTTAGAAGAGTAGTTGTTATCATCGTCAGAATCATCCAGTTCTTCTTCATTTGGCCGCTTCGGCGTTGGTACCGGCTGCGCAAAAATGAATATATTGAGATAATCTAAACTAAGGTTGTTGTTACTATAATATTTATCAAATTTTTATTTTTTTGGTTAGACCTTGATGAAGCTTTTCTACTACACTGTCCTAGGGCATACTTACTTTGAATGAAAGCAGTTCTCCAACATCCATTTTCTCTATTACAAATTAAAATGCATAAATATTAAATACACTGCCACTACTGATAATTGAAAAGGAAAATTCTTAATTCATAGAGATACTAATTACTAGGTACTAATGGGAAAATCACAGATCACTATATTAGTTACTACGTAACTCGTAAGGGAAAATTAGAAAATAATATTTGCAGGTATTTGTATTCCTGGGACCGGTCCACCCCCTTTACCACGCTACGACGTGTGACTGTCCGCCGCCTAGTGGTTTTGGACGCTTCCGGGAATTTGGCTGGCGCATGCTGCAGTTTAACATAAATTACTCGGTTTCTATTCATTATTTTATGTATTTGTAAGGAAAATCTAAACCTTTATTAAGTAATCTTTCTTTACTGTAAATTTACTATTTTATTACTTATTACTTATTTATTTACTATTTTATTGATACAGGGAAGGCTTTTCAGGGTACTATTTTATTGATATATTCAAATAAAACCATTTATATTCTAAAGTATATTGTTTTATTTACACCTTTTATCATTAGCAATAAGAAACAAAAGAAATATCTTAGGTCTTCATACATTTTTTTGTCACATTGTTTGTTTTTGTATTTGGTACAAAAACACCCATCTCTAGTGTTGAGTAGGACATACAAGAGGTAGTACATTTGTCCCGTACATGCCATCAAAATGTAAGAGCGGCTCAAAATTAAAAAGTGTACTGCTTCAAATTTTGTGTCGCGGCTATCGCGTTCTCGCTCACTCTCCGTAATTCGACTTTGAGGTGACAGAGAGGAGAGTGAGGTACACGCTACAAATTACAATAGTAGAGTAATACGTCATTCCATCCACATGTTATGCGAGTCGTCAGTCGTGACCGCGTCGCGAGTGAGACTTGAGAGAGAAAATGTCCATGTTATGCTATAATATTGTGAGTCTGAGGTCAATGAGTTGCTGTGACGACTTGACGAGTGTGAAGAGTATAATATTGTTTTATATTACTAAGGGCCAATTTTTCAATCCTCAGTTAAATCAACAGAATAATAACTATCGAGATAATAAAATTAACTAACTGTATAACTAACGTTTAAAAGTTTTGAATTTTTCAATCGCTTTTTATGCAAAAAATAGTTATGTTATGACAGAGAAAGGATGTTTGTTTTTTGTATCTGCCTGTTGAAAAATCCGAAATTGCGCTATCCATCGAATTGCGCCTATCTAGTTGCACTGAGGATTGAAACTTCGGCCCTAAATAAAGTTTAGTCACACGATAAAATCAAACGTGATATATTATTTTGTTACTTCAAACGTATCGACCGCGACATCGTAGTTCGTAGAGACGACGAGCTTCAGTACGCCTCGTACACCTCGACCTCGTCAAGACTTCAATACATACGTTAAATGTCATGTTTCTACTCTTTACTTCAAACATGGCAAAGTTATCGCTTAACGTCAGTACCAGTAGGACTTTTTTTTGTACTGAGCCAGGACATTGTACTGGCTCAGTACAAAAAAGAGGCTACTCTTACAAACTCTTTTTTAAGTCATGTCCTACCCAGCACTACCCATCTCAAATATGGCCTCATTTGCCATAGAACAATAACCCTATGTAGACTTCGGATGGTCGTATTTGCTGTCTCATTTCATTGACTTTAGTTTAGAAGGTATTAGAAAAGGTCAGATATAGATCAGTGAGCACTGTTTATGGAAATATGAAGAGGCAAAATCTCAGATGTCCCGAACCACGTAGTGGTTTTGGACGCTTAGAGACTAACGTCAATGTAACCACGTCGTGGTTTTGGACGGCTCCCAGGAGTAAAATAGTATTTACCACAGACCATAGACCAGGAACCCACAGACCAGGAACCGAAAGGTACCTATGTACCAAACCAAAGATTTTTTATTTTGAGGTGGTTTTGACATAAAGTTATTCCCTGGTCTGTGGTTTTGACCCAGTGTTGCCACCTTGGTTTTTGAAATAGAGCAGTCGGACAAGCTAACTAAATAGATTTAGCAAATTCAATCAAAAGAGGTGCTAGAAAGGGAAAAAAACATAAATACCAATGCAAAGGGTTAAAAATTGTTTATTCAAAACATATTTATTTCAGAAAAATCTAATTATAATTAAGTTGGTTATGAAAATGTAAAAATCAGAGTCCTTATCGAAATTTTCCAAAATCTTATCTGCCAAAGCAGAAGTTGATGGGGAATTCCCGAGCAAAGAAGCAGAAAGAGTAGGTAGGGTTACCAATGTTACCATAGCAAAACTAAAAATATACCCAAGACGAAATCTATACTACATGACGCGCATTGCATAACTTGGTTCCTAATCGCGGTGCGAAGTCTTAGTCTCGCTTAAAAAGGGCTAGATTGCTCTTTTCGGGCTAAAGCATGAAAAACGAGTTTACCTACAATAAAAAGTGCTAGATCTAGCCCGAAAAGGGCTAAGGTGGCAACACTGTTTTGACCAGTGCCCAAAGAGGATAGGTACCTATCACTCATATGTCACTACGCTTTGTGGTCTGTGGTATATATTATAGATCAATGGTATAGTGCTTTTCACGAGAATTTAAACATATATATAGAGAGGCCATAGTTTACTTATCACTATATGTGTCGGGGTGGCAAAAACCGCCATAAAGTGTAGCACTTTGACATGCGCATTGCTTCATGTCAAAGTACTAATGATGTGACTACTATTATACCGTTATCGATAAATTTCATACTATGCTTGTGATAGCTGAGTAGATAGGAAAAAATCTCGGTGTTTTACAGAAACTAAAGCTTTTCTATAGCTATTATCTATTGCAAACTTTTATAAAAGAGGAAAAGGCTTCAGGAATAGATATAGTTTGGTCTCGCGGGATTTGTTAAAGCATTGGCTGATGGTTTAAATCCGGTCGCCTTAGTTTGAAGTTACGATGAATTAAGGGAGATTCAGTAGAACGAGAAGACCCACGCATACTTATTTTTTCCCGGAGATTTGAATTTATTTTGTATGAATTAAATAAAATTTTCAGCACATCAGGTAAATATTATAATAATATTGCTGACCACAACTCACAAAACCTAATAACTGACATAAATACATAGACAATACTAACACGCAATAGACAATAATATTATAGATTAAAGTTATAAAAAAGAAACAGAGAGTAGTAGAAATTCAAATTGTAAGGAGTGAAAATTTCTAAAGTTTTTTCATGAATGATGAATTTCTTTAAAATCGATGTCTGACAACTTTTAAGTAACAACTGTAAGTCAGTTTGGCGGGACTGTATTTTAAGAAAATAATTGTTCATATCTCGAAATGACTAAATTACAAAAACCATTGCAGCAAGCAAAGACATGTAATTTGTGGTCAAAATTTAAAAAATGGCTGCCACATTGAACTTTGAACATTTGAACTGGAAGTCTCAGCTACTACAGATCTACGCTATTTGCAGATTAGATGTTTGTTACAAATATTAGGATCCGGGAGCGACCGATGCGAGCTCGGGACTTGGAGAACCCCGACAAATTAGGTGACGAATAGGATCTTTATTGGTAGTTATTATCATAACCACCCAGAAATAGGAGTCCCGCAAAACTTCGTTGACCGAGCTTTGAAATGGGTGAGAGAAACTGAGGATTAAAGAGGAGTTGTAACCTCAAGATTAAAACAAAGAATATTTCTCGATAACTAACGAAGAGCCTAATTCATCACGTCGTGGATTAATCATAATACTACTATTACATGTAAATTATCTGACACTACTGTAAGTAACTAATTTGTGTTTTACTACAATATTATACAAGATGTTATTTGAATTATACGTCAGATACAGTATATTTAATGTGTATGTGTGTCATGGTTACGTCAGATAATAATTATTGTTAGTTGGTGACATGTGGATAGCAATATTTTTTTATTTTTATGGTAGGTAGGTATTTATTCCACAAAAAAAATAATTTTGCATCTCCGGAGAAAAATGTATACGACTCGTAATACTGTATGTTCTTAAGATAATCGTTACTTCGCATCAAGGCGACCGATTTCAAAACCGTTAGCCATTAATTTTTATCAGTAGGTTTTTAACGGTAGGTTATGTTCATTCATTTTTGCTCTCTCAAATCTTTAATGACTAACCACGAACTACTTACTACATCGATAATATTTCCATATCGATAGATAGTTAGAGCAGCCCTTCTGATCAGCTGTCTGGTGCCTATCTGTGATTGGCCGATGGCTGTGATTGGCTATTTCAATTCTACACAAGATGGCGGATATACCCACCCAATAAGACTGACAATTTCCTGTCCTTATATTTACTTTGTCTTTGAGTGCTTTTCATGAAAGAAGTCCCGCGGCAAAAACATGAACTAAAATTGACAGCTGTTTACGAATTACGAGTGCGAGTGAGAGGGCAATATTTAATAATGTGATTACAGCGCCGCGTCTGCGACTTCTTTCATGAAAAGGACTATACCTATGTTATGATAAAGATCATAGACAATTATAAAAGGTGGTGTAGCATAGACAACTAACACCCTCCATACCATCACTATTCACTGATAAACTCTTTGCTAGGTATTTTTTTCCAGATCTGTGGTTTTTAATGTGACCATTTCAATTTTGGCGAATCTGCCAAACACTAGCAAATGAATCTGCCAACTTGATTTCTGAACTGTACAAGTACAATTATTGTACAAGCAGTAATAGTCTAGTGGTTTGACGTCGGAACAACCGTCAACCCCGTTCCATCGACACAAGGCAAAAGTTTCAAACTTAATATTGTGTAACATCCCCACGTAAAATAAGTCATCCAAAAATAAGTAAATAGACATAATATCATGTGATTTTTTTAATTAATTTCAAAGATAATAAGGATTTCCTTCAAACCTGCCACATTCTGCTACTTTATTAAATCGTCTGCTAATTCTGCTAGTTTTAAGTTAGAAGCGAAATCTGCCCAAATGGCAGAAATCTGCCACAAACTGTCACACTGGTGTTTTTTCAAATACTTAGGTATGTCAAAACAAAAAGTTTTTTGATTTGTTTTGATTTGACATTGATCTGTAGGCGGGAAGAAAATCATGGAAAATCATACTATGATCGTACCAGATCGTACTAGGATCGTACTGACTGTCGTACTGTTATGCAGGTCTTTTGTAATCATCATTATAAACTTATCTTATCTATGGCGTAACCTTGTTTTATTTTTCTATGGCGTAAAAAAAAGGTAAAATCATAGACAACTAACACTATGGTAAAATCCCGCCAAGCAAACAAGTTTGAAACTTGAAAGTAAAGCTAAAAATATGAGTTATAACAAATAAAACAGTAACATGGGAAAGCCAAAGCAAACACGCAGACGAAGTGTATCCCAGGTAGATAAGTAATATAACATAGTTGTTTCAGTAACAATAGACCTATGCTTTACTCATGTACCTATAACTATATTATGTACATATGTACTTCATTCGATATTCTCTTTCTAGGCAAATTCAAGGCAGTCGGCATCAAGCAGAGATTTCGATGAAAAGATCGACTTACTAAGTAACACTGATGATTTAGATATGCTAGTAAATTTTTTTTCTGCTTTAGCTGCTTGTTTATTCTCAAAGGTAATTTTCTAAATTTTTCTGCTGCGTCCTGAGGTAAACATGTTTTATTATTTAAAAAAAATACAAAATGGTCTTGGACCTATCATACTGTGCTATGATAGTTCTATCTTCAGCTTCGAAGTTGTTTATTTTCTGCGATAGGTACTTAGGTAACCAAAATTTTTGATTTATGTACAGTGTACTGTGTACACTATGTTATAAAGTCGGAACTACACTTTGCACACTATTGTGTTGTCTCGTGGATTGTGCTCGATACACAACATTAGGTATCGACTTTTTCTATCCAAAAATTCGGAACTATCTATCCCGGAGTTTGAACATTGGCGGTGATTCATACCCGTAGGTACATGGAAGAGTACGTTAAGCCGTCGGTCCTGGGCGATTTCTCTTCGATCGTGTCACGCTGCCGTCCCATCAAACTAAGAGGAAATACTCCTCACTCCTCTGTATACATATTGTGTTTGGGCACATATTTGTTCATTTTAATATCTGCGTCTGTAATATACCTGGGTAAAATATCCATGGAAAATCGTGCCAGTTAAATAGTACCTAACACAAATGTATATATATAACAGCTATGTTATAATGCTAAACCAAGCCAGCTGAGCTATACGTACTAGTTAAGAATATATACTAAATAAATAGTAAATAGTAGTGGGATATTTCGCAGTATGCACACAAATATGATAAACTGTACCTAATCTATGGCTACTCTTACTTAGCTGCTAAACATCGTAGTCTGTTTTGATCAGACTTAAATTGATTTCTATGTGTTGGTATATTTTTTTTTTTGCAGAAAATAAAATACGTGAGGGCTGTAAAATGCGACGCATTGTACAATAAACTAGCCCTCGTTTTAAAAAGTGGAGTTCAAACAAAACTTATAGTAGCTTTAAATTTTATATCTTCTCTTTTGCACCAAGATAATAAAAATGCTCTGACCAGGACAAAATCTTTGAATGTCTACGCCAAAAATATGATAAGAATAAGTGGTTGCCTCGCAGCAATGAGTGAGATGTTTATAAGTTTTATGATGGTAAGAAATAGGTACTTTTTATATGCGCTAGCCAACGATACGCTGGTCTACTTTTTATAAGTTAATTTTTACCTCACCATTCGGCTAGCCACCGGAAGAGACCTTAGTCAATTAAGAAATCATAAAATTCTATACTGACCCATGACGGTAATAGAACCCTGGACCTCCCGTTGCAGAGCGCGCTGCTAACTGCGCTAGAAAGGTCGTCAATTCGTCAAAGTAACAGCCACGTATATAATTGAAAAAAACAAATTTGTAGCATAAAACAGGTACTTTATTATCAGTGATTCACAACAATATTCAAGTTCAATCTTATTCAAAACATATTATATACACGGGCGGTTAGCCCGAAACACATGGTCGCAAAGACCTGCATGCCACATGGTCACGGCACGGCGGGCACCCCAAGTATAGATACATACTTACTTCTTGTACAATAATTGTTATACGTAATTAAAATCATCATAGGCAATCAATGTCTATTTATTTACCATCATCAAAATACAGTCCACAGTCTATATAGTATCTGTAATTATTATTATTTTAAGCATCAAGACACTTGGAAGGCACTCTGCCGCAGCATCAGTGAAGTCTGTGAAGACAGTTATCCGAACCAGTCGTACTGTTCGCACCTCGTGCCCATGGCGAGTACTCAATTTATTGATAATACCAGTAGCAATAAAAAAAAAACTTACCTATACCACCTAATACCGTTACTTATACCAAGTGATAAAGCGGGACCCTATTATTAAGTCTTCGCCGTCCGTCTGTTTGTCACCAGGCTGTATCTCAAGAGACTATAAACGGGATTTTTTTGCTGGTTTCAGCTCGATATTGAAAATGGTAAGAGGCAGAAGCTTGAAATATTCAGATGGTAGTTATAAATATTCAGATTAGAATATTTAGTTATAATATATTCACTTTAGAAATAAGTATTAAAAGTAAACAAATATTTATGGCCTATGGGAGCCATACAACGAACATGATTTTTTGCCGTTTTTATAGATTAATTAACGGTACGGAACTCTTCGTTTGCGAGTCCGATACTTGGCCGATTTTGATTTCAATATTAACCTTGCCCATTCAACTTCCAACAGTGCATACAAAGATGTCGACAGGGAAACAACGATATTATTCCAGTGCTTAAAAGCTTACTTTTGAATCATCAGAGCAATGTTAAATTGTTTCACGAAAGCGATGGAATGTCGATATTCAACAGGTAATTTTGGCCCTTCAGTTATTCTTTTTGGGCCCTTGTAGTTTTTCAGACTCAATTTATTCGTCAATTATTTCAGGCAATACCTACAGAATCCAGCATGCTTGCAGCTATTGAACTTAGTTGTAGAAAACACAAAACCCGAAAATCGTGACGATATTTTAAATGCATCACAAGTCTTTCAAGATCTACGGGCTTACATAAACGCATACGGCCGCAACTCATCGGTAAATAAAAAACCTCATTCAGTAATTAAAGTTTGGCAAAAGAGGTAGCGCCACTCTCTCAAACAACACTCACACTCTCTCTACAAAGTCGATTGAAGTTCAAGTAATTTGATCATTTTAACAGTGATACTATTGTACCGTCACAAGCATAATATCGTCTATCGAATTATATATTCGTTGATCGAATGTCGCATTATAGCCAAACCGGGATCAACTCAATTGCTGTTGCGTAAGAGATAGACTGAGATAGATAACTAAACCGAAAAAAGTTTCACTTGCATAGTGATTTCATAAAATCACATTTCCTGTTTCTCTTCCAAGGGAATAGATTATATTATTTAATATTAATAAAATGTTGACGAAAGTTGTTAGCGAATCCTCTTTTCAGATAGGGCAATGGGCCTTCATCGTTCTGTTTTCACTTAGAAAAGGTGAGTGTTATAATTTTTGAAATTTTTTTTTATTAGTTTTTTTTAATTAGTGAAATAATTAGCATTTTGATTCTTGCAGTTATGAAATCCGAAATGAAAATGGAAGAAGAAGAGAATTCCTTTGAACAAAAAAGTTTTGAAACAAACCAATTTTCTATAAATGACACTAAAGTTGACCAACTTTCTATAAATGACACTAAAATTGACCAATTTTCTGTAAATGATACTAAAGTTGGTAATGAAACAACTGAATTATTCCAAAATGTTTTAAAAGAAGTTATTGGATGGCAAAATCAGGCCAGCGGTAAAAGGAAAAATGAATATGGAGATACCAACGATGTGCCACGCTCATTTCAATCAAAATTAAAGCCTAGGCACAATGCGCAACTTCAAGGAAATGTTGATAGATCCGCAGTTGCATTTGATATTAAAAAGGGTTTGTCCTTTTCTTTTTTACTGAAGCACACCGCAAAAGAACCCAGATTTAAGAAAACAAATAATAAGTTAAGAACTGACCGACATTGTGTCGATGCTGGGGTGCAGGCCAGTAGTAATGAATCAAGCTTTCGGAATTACACGGACGATGCTTTTGGAAGATCTTCAAGTACAGTTTTATTTAAACCTCGCTATACTTCTACGCCACAAAGAATATCTACAGCAAGCACGGAGACGTCCTGCCCAGCGTCGAGAAATCATTCCATCTCCAATAAAACAATTAACCACAAAAGATATCGCCTTAACACTACATTGTCTAATAGAAACAATCTTAATAGCTCTATTAGCACTTTTTTAGGTATCCTTAACAGTTCCTGTACAACACTTATCAAGGGATTTAAAAACATATTCGTGGCGAAGACAACATCCGACAACACAGAGGATAAATCACAGGATATTGGTGTAACAAAGTTGAAAGAAAATAAATTATTATTTGCAGACAGCATTATAAAAGGAAAATTTAACACAAAAAATGTAACAAAAGAAAGTAGCTTGGAAAATCCTACTTCTAACTTCTGCAGCACGTGCAACGATACTGTTATTTTGAAACATAAGTTCTCTAACGATCTCTTTTTACAAGAAACAGTTAACAGATTGAAACTTGGTATTAACCTGCACGGATGTGACTTTAAGGTGATTTGATTTTGTACTAATAAAACAAACACGTCATAAACATCTATTTTATTGTATTCAAAACGATACAAAAACATCAGGGGCCGTACCACCATCTCTTATAGCAGTATTATTGTAATATTATTTTGATATTTTCATACAATGTCAGTATGAAATTTTTAAAACAATATTACAATAATACTGCTATAAGAGATGGTGGTACGGCCCCAGGTCAGAAATGGCATTCTAAATAAGATAATTTTGTTTCAGAAAATATCAAGAACCATGTGGCCGCGGGAACCGTACATGACACCTAATGTTCTTTTTAATTTGTATCGAAAACTTATTGTTAACAAAAAATAAATAAATATCAACATTTTGCATGAAACTTTATCTAAATTATTATAGTTTACTGTAAACGGTTTCATGACGCACCATATCTTTTGTTATATCAGCTACTGTTGGAGTACCTGTAAAAGAAATATCAGCACGTCTACATTTTCACAGAATAGATAGATACATAGGTAGAAAATACTTTATTGTACACCATTACAAGAAGAAAGAAAAAAAAATAGAACAAATACAGTAACCAAAAGAAAAAACAAAATGTACAATATGGCGGCCTTATCGCTACACAGCGATCTCTTCCAGGCAACCATCGGGGTAAGAAGCGGCTATTGGAAAACATGAGGCAGGTGGTACAATAAAAATATGTAGCATAAGTATAAAATAAATTATTAACATAGTAAAATATAACTAGAAATAATACCTAGTTACACTTGTACTTGTAGCAAAGATTATTAAATATTGGTAATGAATAATCTTTGCTTGTAGCAATGGCTTCTATATATTCTTTCTCTTATTAAATTAGCCGCAAAGTGAAGCTACTTTGTAAATCTATGTAAATAAACAACGTGCGGCCGCAACGCTGCAGACGCGCTGCCGCCGCGCGTCAGTTCATCGATTGATTAGTGCTGCGCGCATGTATTTTTTTGTACAAATCGAGCAGTGTTTTTTCGTCAGAGTCCATAGTGAAACTATGTACAACACTACAATTCTCAAACCTAGCGACAGCAGCGCGGTGGAAGTGCGTCTGCAGTGCTACAGCCGTGCTTCACTTTGCGGCTAATTTGAAGGCGCCCTTATGGTCTGATAGTACGAGACCCTTAAGCCGAAATTACATTGCGAAATACATGATTAATTTAAATTCGTGAAACTAGTTGTAGGACTTGTGAAACTGGTTTCGTAGTGTCGCGAAACCTTTCAGTATCACTGTAACCATGCAACCATCGGCATCGATGCTTATTTCCGCAATGCATAATGTATGTATGTATGTATGTATGTATATTCTTTATTGTACACCCAAACAACTATTTACTAAATTACAAGTACCCAGAAGATAAAAAATAGGCAAGTACAAAGAGGCGGACTTATCGCTAACTAGCGATCTCTTCCAGACAACCTCACGTCGTCAGGATAATTTGGAAGTAGGAGAGTGGGTGGTAGATAATGTTGTTAAACACTTTATTCTTACAAAATAAAGAAAAGGCTTTCCCGAAATAAAAGAAAAAGACGAATGTGGATATCAAGAAAACATCTAGGAGCAACGCAGTTAATCTCTGGATTATCAGATAAAGATCCTGAAAGCTATAAAAACTATTTTCGCGACACTAGTTTCGTCTCATTTATGTTTTGAAATTAGTTGCATGACTTTAGTTTTAAAAAAAATGCGCACGGCACAAAATTAAATTAGTGTTATGAAATCAATGTATGGATAGTAAAATCAATGCAAAAACTTGAAGTTTACACGTGAAACTGTTGTGTCGTGAAAGTAATTTTATGCCACTAATTTCGTAATGTAAATTTAGCTTTAGTGTGCGGATGTATGCGCGGATGTGCGGTATGAACTTACCAGCAATCTGGAGGGTATATTGCAACTCGTTACGGAATATACTCAGCATTCGCTGAACACCTTCTTGACCACCGACCGCTAAGCCCCACAGCGCGGGCCGACCGACGAACACCTAAGTAACAAGATAGTTAACCATCTAAATTCTAAAACTATATTCTAAGCGATTATTTCTTTTTCAAAACAAAAAACTTGTTGTCATACCATTCTTGCTCCCAAGGCCAAAGCTTTGTAAACATCTGTGCCCGTAGTCACACCTCCGTCCATGAACACCTCGACGTTGTAATTCTTGACAGCTTCCACTATTTCTGGAAGGGCTTCAATCTACGAGAAAAAACTAGGTTAAAATAATTCGACGCTTGCGTCGTTTTGTTTACAACAAACTATCAAAACTCTAGTCACCGTCGGCGGCACCCCGTCCAGCTGCCTCGCGCCGTGGTTGGAGACGAGGATGCCGGCGCACCCGGCCTGCACGGCCCTCACCGCGTCGTCGCCGCGCAGGATGCCCTTCGCGACGATTGGAAGCTTGGTTATGCTGTCAGGAAAATGTTATTGAATTGAGTTTGAACTCTTAGCTCGTTGGTTTGAAGATACTGATTGGGTGTATGAGGTAAAGTAGGTTAAAAACAATAGATATTCTCTAGTCTAGTACAAATATAATTTACTTACAATCTAGAGAACATTACCTCTTTAGCCACTTGATTTCGTCCCAAGTTAACGATTTATCAAATAAATTGTTCACGTAATTGGATAGTCCGCTGCCTTCTCCTGAGTTGTGTATTTTTGTTGACAAATGACCATCGAAATTAGCTAATCTGAAAAATAAGGTCACGTGTGATAAAGGGAATGACTCGTACGGCGTACGGCGTATAAATGATGCACCTACCTCAAGTGCGTCGGTAGGGTAAACTTGTTACGTATATCTGCCCTTCGTATGCCAAAAAGAGGTGTATCCACTGTCAGTGCAAGGGCTTTGTATCCAGCCCGTTCAGCCCTCAACACTAATTTCCTTGTCACTTCTCTAAAAAGATAAGGACACTTTTTTATACATTCGATGCTGATCGACTATTCCAAAGAGTTGAAGAATTCCTGTATCGGATACAATACGAACAATGTAGCCTAATATGGCATATTTCGATTTGATGGATGAAATGGAATGAAATTCAAAAAATGTATGAGTATAACAAGCATCTGCGCAGAATTCATATAATTCGTTCAGTGATCATTCTCATACTCGTACATCATAAGTACATCATCATCAACATCATTTTCATTCAAATCTCGTCGGGTGCGAGGTTTTATTTTACAATTTCGTTCCGTCCATCGAATTGAAATTATATGGCTACGGTTGCTGACCTGTCGTTATAAATATAAAGTTGAAACCACTTCACAGCATTCGGCGCGGCCTCGGCTACTTCTTCTATTGAACTGGTAGCGATCGTGCTCAGAATGAAAATTACGCCTTCGGCTTCCGCAGCTGCAAGGTTCAATTAATTAATTGATCACACTATCAATATTTAAAGAATTCGTATACAAATAAATGAATTCTATAATACCTCTGGCGTTAGCAAGTTCCCCGTCAGGATGGGCCATCCTCTGCATAGCCGTGGGCGATATACCCACCGGCATGCTAACTTTTTCGCCGAGCACTGTAGTAGATATATCGAATCTTCTCACACCGACCAAACATTTTGGCCTTATTCTCAATCTGTAATACGAAGTCGAAGTATTCATATAATTATTATGAACCGCAGTGTTAGCTGTTATTCTACGGAGAAGCACGTTTCGTGTTGAAAGCGACGTGATGACAAGGCCAAATGAGAGCTAATAACTGATGTCGTAGGTTGATAAACGCAGTGCAGTGTCTCGTATGATATTGCAATGCAATAAGTATTATGGGACGCATACGGACTGCATCTGATAATATGGACATGCGTATAATTTAACATACTCATCATTCTTTTTAATAAAAATAAAAATTATTTGCTTATGAAAACAAACCTTTGAAATGCTCGCCTATTTTCTTCTAGTGTGAATTCTTCGGTTGCGCCACTCTTGTAGTAGTCTCGGGCAGCCTTGGGCAGAGATTCCAAAGCGGCATCTTCCAATTCCTTCACACTGATGTATTTATCCATTGCGAGCTTAAATATTAAGATCGTACTATTTCCTTGCCTTTAATGTAATTGCTTATGTACCCATATTATCAACGACTGATAAGAAGTAGAAAATGTTATTATAATAATTATTTATCATACATTAACCAAAGGCCACAGTTCACTATGGAACGCGCTTTAATTTTTTGCAATTACTTAGGTATGTAATAAACTAGTCTACGAAATATTTTGAGTTTGCGGCGACAAAAGTGACCTATGCTTTGATAACATTAGAAGAGCAGCTAGAATTTTTAAAGCTTTTCCAGGTTACTTCTCTCATTAATTTCATTCATTTAAAATAAAGTAAAAGTTTTGAGCCAAGGGCCTTTTAAAAAATATTTTAGTTTTGTAATCAAAAAGACTTTTTATACAAAACGTTCAATTTTAATTGCTTTGAAGATAACTTTCATCGATAAACGTTTTATGAAAGACAAACTAAATCGAAAATAAAAGTGATAATGGCAATAATCTTTCATTTTCGTTTTACATTCATCAGATTCTGTATTGTGAATAGATTCTATACTTATATATTTACATGTAAGGATCTTTGTCACTTATAAATTCATTAATTTTATTACTCGTTATTGCGCGCTGCTTCGCCCGCATGTGTTTCGGTTTTTACATATCTATTGTTCCTTTGTGTCGTCGACTCTTTTAGAACTTTATAAAGAGAGCCATTCCAAGGAATCTCTAAAAACGGATCAATTTGTTGTTGTTTTTATAGCATTTTTCATTGATGTTGAGCTCGAAACCCGAAAGATTTTTTCAATTTAGACCTCCTGAATTCAGAATTCCTGAGATTAGCGCGTTTAAACGAACAAAAAAACAAATTCTTCAGCGTTAGTAGATTCACAGATTCACTTGTATAATAAGCTTGTAGGTATGGTTGTGTGTGATTATACTAGTGTGGCTGTTTTAATTATAGAAAACAACTTCAAGTAGAGTAAAAACAACAAGTGCAGATAAAATAATATTATATTCGTGATCGCATTCAATAGTTTTTGTTTTTCTTGGAAAACTATATAAATTTAACAGTCTTTCAATTTAAATAATTAATGTAACAGTTTACTGTAAGCAAATTCATGATGCACCATATCTTTTCTTATATCAGCAACAGTTGGAGTACCTAAGAGAACAAAAAATAGGTCGGCTTCAATGAAGGTTAGGGCAAAAGGAATTGAAAAATTATTCAAGGCCAATGATCATAAACATGATGTTTTGCTTTTTGAGTAGTACGGCAAGTTTTACCAAAAATAATAATTAGATTATTTTAATAAGACGAAAATTGTGCATCATGTAAAATCATTAAAAAAAATATATATACACTTTTTCAGCTCTATGTGACTTTAATCATTTACTGGTATTTTATTTATGTGCGTGAAACGAATGTCCTTTTCTTATTAAGAAAGTTATTTTCATTCAATAAATCCCATCGCAATTCTTCCAGTCGACTCACCTGCAATTTCGGATGTACATTTCAATTCGTTGCGTAATATACTCAGCATTCGCTGAACACCTTCCTGTCCACCGACCGCTAAGCCCCACAGCGCGGGCCGACCGACGAATACCTACAAGACACAAGATTGTTAACCATCTAAAACTTTACAT
Organism: Coenonympha glycerion; assembly: GCA_963855885.1. Taxonomy (NCBI): domain Eukaryota; kingdom Metazoa; phylum Arthropoda; class Insecta; order Lepidoptera; family Nymphalidae; genus Coenonympha; species Coenonympha glycerion. Next base: position 11,357,030 of record OY979630.1, on the reverse strand, counting down.
TGTAAACTCTAAACGATTATCATTTCTTCAACATTCGCGAAACAAATGACACGTTTCCGTACCATTTTTGCTCCCAAGGCCAAAGCTTTGTAAACATCTGTGCCCGTAGTCACACCTCCGTCCATGAACACATCGACGTTGTAATTCTTGACAGCTTCCACTATTTCTGGAAGGGCTTCAATCTACGAGAAAAAAACTAGGTTAAAATAATTCGATGCTTGCATCATTTAGTCTACAATAAACTATCAAAACTCTAGTCACCGTCGGCGGCACCCCGTCCAGCTGCCTCGCGCCGTGGTTGGAGACGAGGATAGCGGCGCACCCGGCCTGCACGGCCCTCACCGCGTCGTCGCCGCGCAGGATGCCCTTCGCCACGATTGGAAGCTTGGTTATGCTGTCAGGAAAATGTAACATACATGAAATTTAGTTGCTCGAATGAGTCATGAGGATATGACTAGGACGGGATAAACACTACAAGAAATAATAACACACGAATTTTGACGTAAACGAATGACTAGACCATTTTTGTTCATTAAATGTCCTTTTTAGGGTTTGGATACAATTGTACGGTCTCAACAAAATGCCAATAGATGGCTAACCAACTTCTGACGTCATTAGCTCGGACCACAAGCAGGCTCAATTTCTGCCAGGAAAGAATGTTTTTTATTGCCTAGGTAAGCAACGGTAAACAAGAATTATAATACTTATCAGTGTTTTTGAATAATTAATCATGAATAATCCCTTTTGTGAGTAATAATATTGGTACATAATGGAGTATATTAACCTACCTCTTCAGCCATTTGATTTCATCCCAAGTTAACGTTTTGTCAAATAAGTGCGTCATATAATTGGCTAGTCCGCTGCCTTCGCCACAGATTTTGGTTGACAAATTTTTATCGAAATTAGCCAATCTGAAAATAGGGTCATTATGTGACAGTGAGATGATAAAGGAAGTAATAGGAAAGAGATAACAAAACTATGGCATTTCACTATGCCAACTGATTTACACCAAGTCCAAACTATAAAGTAGGGCTAATCAAGTTACATGGTAATCACTAATCATGCAGTGGCAGCCCGAACTACCAGTATGTGTTCTTACGTCAAAGATTATTTGCTTACGTCAAGTTTTTCGGCAGAGTGAAGTTGTTACGTATGTCCGCTCGTCGTATTCCACAGGCAGGTGTATCCACTGTTAAAACCAGAGCTTTGTATCCAGCACGTTCAGCCCTCTGTACTAAACTCTTCGTAATTTCTCTGAAAAACAAAATACACTTATTTTCCCATAATATCTTATCTTACTCCTTTAAATCTTAATAATCTGAATCTCGGAAACGGCTCCACCGATTTTCATGTGATTTAGTATACAGGGGGGTTGTGGGGGCGATATGTCGATATAGCTAGAAAATGTCGTATTTATCAAAAAATACCGGTCACCCAGATATTTAACCTACATATTATACTAACTGATGCCCGCTTACTGACCTATCATTGAAAATGTACAGTTGAAACCATTTTACAGCTTTCGGTGCAGCCTCAGCTACTTCCTCTATAGAACACGTAGACAAGGTGCTAAGAGTATAAATAACACCCTCGGCTTCTGCAGCTGTTAAGGGAAAAATTTAATGAGTACTTCTACAAAATATACACGCAAATTATTGTTTCAATAAACAAAAGACTCCAAAACCTTTGACATTGGCAGTTTCTCCATCAGGATGGGCCATTTTTTGCATAGCTGAAGGCGATATGCCCACCGGCAGAGCTACCTTTTCGCCAAGCACCGTAATAGATAGATCACATCTTCCCACTCCGACCAAGCATTTTGGCCGAATCCTCAGTCTATAATAATAGAATAGGTATACGAGTATAGTAAAAGTAGTTTAATAAAAGGTATGATTAAAATTCGATTTAAACTTCGGCTTCTATGGAAACGAACCTTTGAAATGCACACTTCGTCTCTGTTAGCGTGAACTCCTCTGTAGCGCCGCTCCTGTAGTAGTCTCGGACAACCTTGGGCAACGATTCCAAAGCAGCGTCCTCCAACTCCTTCACACTGATGTATTTATCCATTATGAGCTTAAATCATAATATTATTCAACTTATTGTACATCCTTATCGTCAATGTTATTTTCAGGCTTATTAAATAAAACGCAAAATTAATTTTGAAAAATTTATTTTTGATTTCATTATACTTTATGAATGCCTTTTTGATAGCATTCTATAATGTCAAATGCCATTTGTTACATATTTGCTATAGAAACATTATACAAAAATCAACTGAGTCTTATAATAAATCTATCCGTTAAAAATTTGATACTCCCGGCGAATAGGCGTACATCGGTGTTTTAAACTTGACTTAAAAAATGATAGAATTCGATACTGAAAGTAACCACTGGTGCGAAGCTATGTGGCGGAGCACGTTAGTACGTTCACAACGTAATTGTTACGTTATACGAATACCTGATACTTACTTATTCCGTAATATTTGTAACAAAATAAAAAGAGACGCTCAAAATGGCTACAATGATATTTACACGGTTCTGGAACTCGCACAGCTGTGATTTGTTTGAATGTGTTTGGCAGTTTGTATTTGTGTCTCAACACCATTTTTATAGTATATTATTTCTCACCTATCTAAGCCTAAGATCGATCACAATTTTTTTTGTTAACAAAACACCCTTACCGTTTGCGTTTTATAAAAGATACAAAACGTTTCGATTACTAAGCTATGAAAAAGGGTCGCCAATTACCCTAATTCTATAAATCCATCTTTGGTAATAAAGTTAACAACAAATTAACGGTCTCGGCACCAAGCTTAGCATAATCGTCCTAAATTGATTCACTTGTATGCAAGCGTTCAAATCGTTATGCGAATTGCGAATACAATTAAAGTAGTCAAGCGTTATTTATTTTAATATTAGTGCATTTGGTTGAAAAACTTTCAGAGAAAAAAAAAATACCATGCCGATCCAGACTATCAGGTGTTAACGAATTGAGCACCGAAAATAAAAATAAGGCACGTAGGTCTATACGACCATATTTATTGCGGTTTGACTGACTTAAGTCGACGCAAAATCTAGGATTTGTTCGTGCAACCGCAGAGTAACCGGGTTGCGACTCGCGTCGATTTATGTCTTTCAATCATCACAAATGTTACTTTTTATCTTTACTAACTGTGATAATTATGGTAAAAGTGAGTAAAGCCTGTTATTTTAATATTATGATGAGTTAAATACATCACACTTATATCAACTACACAATATTATTTTGAAATAAAATAAGACCAACAAACTTACTTGTCTATTTTGTACAAACGATTTAAAATGCGTATAAGTGTTTACAATCTGCACTAGCTCTTAATAGAAGTACAATTGGAATACTGGTATAAAATGATTTATCCTTGCGTATTTATACATAAATGGGAAAGCTGGCTGAGTGACACATCAATTATAGTCAAAACCGCTGGAAAATATTATTCATATTGAAAATGTGTGCACTAGGATTTTGTTTCCTTAGGAGTTAATCAGGCAAGTGTTTTCATGAATGAGCCAAGAATTTACTACATAATTATTTTAATTTTATTATTTTGAAGATTAATAAAATTCATTATTTTTAAACATTTCAAAATCAGTTGTGAATCAGAATGTGTGAAATTGGAGTGGTACGGGAGCTATTTTACTCTCATTTTTTTGTGACTAATCTGACATAAATGTAACTCAGTTGTTATCTAAGTAAATCTGACATGCAGAATCAACTTTGATGAATTCTGGTATCAAAACCTTACTTCTGTAGAAAAGGCCTACATTATATCGCAGATAAAAGGAGTCCTTTCTATTAGCGGCAACTGAAACTGACGCGGTCGCGGACGTCAACACGTTAACCACACCAAATTCCCACATTTCCCTGATAGCCTGAGGTGACGTCGCTAAATTATTAATCACTATAAAATAAAGGAAAACTATACAACCTTTTACGGAATATAAAAATAAATAACATATAATACAAAGCAGAACATCGTGGCAACATTTTCCTGTTAGACTAGTGTTTAATACCTCTATAATATTATCTACACTCTCTACACGCTTTTTTTATAAAGCTAGCAATAAAATCATAATCACTGTTACAACTCAGTGCTATTAGGCCAAAACTACACCTGGCCTCAGCCACAACTTTTATGTGCACTCAATGTTATGTGAACTCAAACAGTTCCAACGAAAATTTAGGATATACAGAACTTCATTTTGAGTCTCGCTTAAATATTTGCAACACGGAAAACCCAAGTATGTTAATATTAAAGCCAAAATAACAAAACTCCAGTTGTTTAGCAAACATCAACCTTTTACAACTCGTGACAAGGATGTACTAAATAATAAAATCTGACTTATGGTTTAATGCACGTATCTGTCCGCCAAATTACAAATTTATTTGTTTTTTTTTTTTGTAGTTTCTAACCCTGAAGTAATATAACTGTAAAATTGCAGGAATGGCAGAATCATCTTATCATGCTTCTGTATAAATCTTTGCTTAAAAGTACGCTAACTCTAGGAAATGTAATTCGTGAGTTACTTACGTTACAAACTCGATACTCGAACTATTTCCTAAAATGTACACTTTTAAGCAAAGATTTTATTATGATATAATACGGCCATTCCCATTTCCCACAATTGCCGAGTGTATTATTAGTTTACAAATTGCGAAAAACTAAGTAAAACTTGAATTTGGCGGCAGTCCCGTTTGCCAATAAAGGTTAAATAGTTAAACACTATTTGTTTGAAATACAAAACAGGGTATTACCGTTAGGCACTATTTCAAGTTTATTAGTAAGGGAATTAGAAGTAGCCACAAAGCAAATAATTTGTGAATTATTAAATCATAAAATATGTAGAGTTTTTACACAGATTTTAAGTTTTTATTGTACCTTTAATCAACTTCTTATTAGATCTTATTAGCAGGTAACAATGAAATGAAAAATATATTTTTTTACTTAATACCCTGAAACGTTGTTTACACGAATAATTTTCATTTTTCTTTAGCATCAGTTGACATAAATATCAGTTGACGATAAAGTTATTACAATAATTAAAACTTCATGCAAATGAGTGTAATACAAACATGTAGATTAATTACATAATAACTTAGAAATCTAACTGTTTATCGTATAAATATTTAGGTTAGGTTACTGTGTTTACTTAAAATAGTTTTTGAAATTCGCTCTAGGATTTATGAAATGTAAGTTGTTGTTTAAAAATTTTGTTTAGTACGTGTCAAGAGACAGGCGATCAGCTGTGACCAGACACCATAGCGAACTCGACGCGACCTACGTCGTCAATTCTCTGGCGTCTTAATAAAATTCGAAGATGAATAACTTCTAAACAACATTTCTATATTCAGTCGTCTACAGTGAGAGTCAACAAAATATTAAATATGCTATGCGTCGAAAGAAAATAAATTCTGCTAACGAGAAGAATAGTCTTAATAAGAAAAAATAAATACTATGATACTTTTAAAGCGCAACATAGTTACATTAATTTAAGCGTCGCATCGACGGGGGCGCGCGACCGAGCGAGTGTACACGTATCGTTAACATCACAGAACAAAACTACGGCTAGGCGGCGGCGCGGCGCACTGCACTTGGGGCGAAACTCAGGCGGGGAGGCGGACTAGAGGCTTGCGCTCACAGCGGCGCGGGCGGCGCGGGAGGCGCGGGGGGCGCGGGCGGCGCGGGCGGCTCCGGCGGCGCCAGCGCGAGGCGGCGCGGCGCGGGCTCGTCGTCGTCGGGCGCGTCGTCGTCGCCGCTGTCGTCGCCCGCGTCGCCCGAGCCCGAGCCCGAGCCCGGCTCGCGCGACTCCTCCTCCTCCTCGTCCTCCTCCGGACACAGCTGGTACGCCCTGAGCGCAACAAATCATTCCATTAAAGCCTGGTTTCCACCGGTGCGGAACTGTGTTTGAGTAACCAATCGGATTTAGTCACTTCGGCATCTGCTCTCCACTCAGTTTGGGAGTTGTCAAAATGACGCAATCTGATTGGTTGCTCAAACACAGCTCCGCTCCGCTCCGCTTTAGTGGAAACCGGGCCTTAGGGGGCATGCGTCGGGCAGACTCGTTGATTTCGCCTTAACAACAATGGAACCTTGCACTGTTTTAAAGGACTTCGTCCATTTATCTGAACTCTTTTTTATCTCCCAAAACTGAGCACGGGTCTCTTCTGAGAATGAGAGGGGTTTGGCCATATTTCACTATGCTGGCCAACTGCAAATTGGTCAAATTCGTACAGCTTTGAAAACATAACGCTGAAGTTCCGGGCATGCCGGTTACCTTACGATATTTCCTTTTCCGTTTAACTCACATAACTGAGAAAATTCAAAGGTGCGTGGCCGGTATTAGAGGCCCTGATGAATAACAGACCAATGGGCATTTCTGCTCGTTTTTTCTTGGTTTTTAGTTCTATTATTATCATTTAACTGAACACATAAATAGATAAAAATAATGCGAAAACGTCGACTCTGATAAATTCATCACTCACTTTTCGAGCGTTTTCCGCGCAGAGTTGCTTCGCTCGAGGAAATATCCGCTGGAGGTCTCGTTGGATATGCTGGGCGGAGACCACGTGCCGTACGAGCTGTAACCTCCAGGGCCATACTTCTAAAAACAAGGGACATTTTTTCATTCCCATTTTTTACATAATATAATATAATATGTTGTTGAAATACTAGGATACTATTATACGAGGGTCGTTAAGAGCGCTCCTCACTTTATCTTCCTCATGCATCACATTGCGTTGCTAAAGTGCGCGGGAGGGACATGTATATTGTATACGGTCGGGTTGTCATTATAGTACGCAAAATGATTGCTTATTCTGGTGGACATATATACAGGATAAAGTAGGTTATATAACCTATTTTAACACCTGAAAGTTGTAAGATTAGTAGTCACATGAGCCGTTGTGAGGGGAAGAGACTATACTGTTCTTGACGTTAAAAGTTGAAGTTTGTAAAGACGTGTGGAGGCGATGACTCACGCGGTCGAGCTCGTCCTGCAGCCAGGCGAGCAGCTGGCGCCACCGGCGGCGCGCGTCGGGCTGCGTGTGCACGGCGCACACGGCGATGGGCGTGCGGCACATCACGCCCACCACCAGCTTCACGCACGCGTACGCGCGCTTCTGGTAGTGGCCGCGCGCCCGCAGCGCCGTCTCCAGCAGACCCGGCCGCTCTTCCGACACTCCCTGTCGATTTACTCGAATACAATTTACAGCTACAGTAGAACTCGAATACATTGACAGCCGCATGTCAGTGATTGTCCATAGATGGCGCTGGCTGTAAATGTATGGAGGAATTCGATTCGTTTGTGCGATGCGAGTCGACTCGAAGTTCGCGTAAAAACCTGTACTAACCCCTCAGGCTATAAGATGCAATGAAAAGTGCAAAACTCAAAACAGGTTAATTTAACATGATTTGGCATTTCTTAAAGAATTCAATTCGGATTAGAAAGAAACTTCTCGTCGAGAAAACAAACCTTGATAGCGTTATGTATCCTGTGGTGTTGCCAGCTATCCTCCATGAGCAGCAGCGCCGTGAGCGCATCGGCGTGGCGCCGCAGCTCGTGGCAGAACGCGTACGCCATCTGCCACAGCAGCTCGGCCAGCGCCATGCGCGACCAGCCCGCGTGCTCCCAGCACAGGAACTGTAGCAGTCGGATCCCCTCCTCGCACCCGCAGCACTCCTCTGTCAGTTTCTTCATGTAAGACCTGACACAGTTGAAAACAATGTGATTATACCAAAGATGGATTTAATGATAGCTCGAAAAAAAAGTAAAGCTATGCAACAGATGTGGACAAGATACTTGAACTCAAACACTTGGTAAATACTAAATGTCTTGATTTTTAACATGGAAAATCCTATATTAAGAGAGATCTAGGATCGACCAAACGCAGGATCTCGAGGTCACCAATTATAACTGACCTAGTCACAAAAGTAGAGGTTATGTTAAAAGGCATACTTCGAACAAGATGTAGGGGTAATCGAAATGAAGCTCGACGACAGACGGAGTATCTCGTCTAGACCGGCAGTTCAAATAAACTCACCCTGTTCGGTTGTAGAGCACGTCGGCGGCGGTGGCGGAGATGGCGGGCCTGGCGGCGTGCGCGTGCGCGTGCGGCGGGTCGGCGTACGGGTTGGGCAGCGGCAGCGCGCCGTCGCTGGCGTTGGCCGACTGGCAGCGCGAGCTCACGTCGCAGCAGCGCACCAGCGCGCACACCACCTGTCGACGCGTGACACGACAAATCAGACCCAGCGCCCTCATTCACCAGAAGGCCCACTTGTGCCAAACAGAGTGTTACAATATTGACATAAAAATGTCATAACATCGCATATTTGACATTATAACAATTCAAATCCAGAAAAAATGCTACTGCTCTATAAAATGCACTTGACAGACGCTAACCAAATCCTTGCAAAAGTATTACAATATATTTTTACCTGATGTATTTTAGCCGAATCCGGATATTGATATTTTCCAATTGAAGAGGATGATTCATCTAAGCATACAGACAGCACAATGTCCAGGATTTTAAGCTGTAAAGAAAAACCATTTGTTGTATTATATAGACTTTTTCATTTTTGTGGCGTCGCCCAGAGTAGCTTTTTACTTAAACGATTTTGCAGAGTGAATCGTCTGTACCTGATAAGGATAAACATACTATTAAATATTCTTTAAGATTACAATTTTGCGGAGTACAGGATAATCTGATTGATGACCAGATTGATCAGTGTGCTGATTCTGTTATGTTCACTTAGTTAGTAATCCAAACTGGGTTATTAACTAAGAAAACGGAGGCAAAAAGCCTATTTTTGTATTCCTTTTGTACAAGATAGCAACTAGCACGGTATACTGATATGATACCATACCGACCTACGTTGGTAATTTGTGCTAAAGTTTTTGCCTTCGTTTTCTTAGTTAATAACCCAGTTAGGGTTACTAACTAACTAAGTGAACGATACAGAATAAGGCCCCAGATACCACCACTCAGATGGTCGCAGGCCCAGATCATTTTTTTTATGCATATCACATACTAGCTCCACTTTAAATGCATCCTTAACCATGAATTCATTGTTTGAGTTTTGATGATGGATGACGTATTGTATCAGATCGGCCTCAATCACTGCGCACGTTACAGTTCTGCCGAGCTTCACCCGCAGCAGCTGGTGCCGCTCCGCCAGTCCGAGCAGCGCGTACACGTGGAACAGGTTGAAGAGCAGCGGCAGGTGGCGGTGGTCGGCGTGGTGGTGGTGGTGCTGCGGCACGGCCAGCGCGTGCGCACTGCACAGCACCTGGTCCGACAGCGACGTCACCTCGTCGCGCGAGCACCACGACCCGTACCCGCTGTTCACTGCACACGTTACAGTTCTGCCGAGCTCACCCGCAGCAGCTGGTGCCGCTCCGCCAGTCCGAGCAGCGCGTACACGTGGAACAGGTTGAAGAGCAGCGGCAGGTGGCGGTGGTCGGCGTGGTGGTGGTGGTGCTGCGGCACGGCCAGCGCGCGCGCACTGCACAGCACCTGGTCCGACAGCGACGTCACCTCGTCGCGCGAGCACCACGACCCGTACCCGCTGTTCACTGCACACATCCACATCATGACGGATTTAATACAATTAACTCGCTCATAAGATTACCGCCATGTGGAATGTGGACTCAACGATTATTTATTTATTATTGTTCCATCAGTGGCAGTGGTTACCGGTCTCATAGAGAGCTTCGATTTACATTAGCTTTCGCTCGACTGTCGGATCAAGGGCCGTATCCAGATGGCGCTTTTGCAGACGAGTGTCCTTACTCTGGAGCCCTAACCAGACTTTGGCCTGTATGTGCCACATATGGCACATATTTTTTCTCTTATTTTTAGATTGTTAAAATTATTATGATTGAATGCTCAGTTGAATAAATTAGAAAATTAACACAAAAGTGTGATTTTAATTCCATGAATCCATTATATATAATCATTATACACTCTCGTATATAAAAGTTACTCACCTGGAGGATCTTGTACAGAGAAATGCGCCAAGAAGACTATGATCTTCATAAAGACCATTCTAACTTCAGCGGATGGACACGACAGCAAGTAGTCACATAACCTTGAAAATAAAGAATAATTTGTTCTTACACAAACTGGGCTCACAAACAATAATTTAACTCTGTAAATCTGTGCCCATGGTCTATCTAGCAAATGGGGAAACAGGGGTAATTAGTAATTCGTCTATGGTACTAGAAATTGCTCAAAATTAGCCATCAGAACTTGAACTACCCAAGAAAGTAATACAGTAAATAGAAATTGTCCCCTGAACAACTAGAGCAGTTATTGGTTATTTGTACTGGACAAAAAATTAACCACTATTCCTACTTGCACTAAGATATATAACATGGATTACAAATTCACTAGTCTATGAACCATACAAATTATGAGTGTAACATTACATACCTATGAGAATGTTTAAAGAGATCGGTGGCGAACCAAACCCTCACAGCCTGAGAACATCGCAAATGCTGACACAAAATGTCATGCCTGAAAAATAAAAGGGCATTTATAACATCATTTATATCCCCTCAATATTTTATTACTGTTCAAATTTTATTACCAGTCCGAAGCTGGTCCACGCAAAGTCTTCTTCGTATGGAATCCGACTTGGAATAAAAATTTCGCGGCCAATTGTACCGCTAACATGGACATCTCCTCGTGTTCAGGCCCCTGAAAGTATTAATAAAAAACACTATACGTATTCAGAAACAGAAGAGCCAATCTCGAAGAAAAGGGATTTTCATACCCAAACTGTGTTTTGAGATCCAGGCAATACTTGCAATCGCATACAACACAATTTCTTCATAAAATTAAAGTGCTCAAGACTGAATTGGTCCTGATTGTGTGAGAATGCAATGTTGCTCCGCCGGACAGAGTTCCAGATGGGCCGCGGCACTGCGCTTTCCCTGCAACAGAGGAGCAGATTTAGTAATATTAGAAGTACAATACGAGCAAACGTGTCAATAGCTACACTCACTTGAGGGTTAAATTTTTCATATTTTCCTCGAGACCGGAAGTTTCGATTGTGTCTTTCCGCGTATAGAAGAGCATGTAGGCATTCCACCATCTCTTTTGCCTCTTATACGAGACCCTCTTTATAGTCGTATCGAATACCTAAAACATTACAGGAGTTACCAACGTGCAGTTTCGAAACAAATAAAACATGTGTGAGGTGGACTCACAAAGGGTTTCCGTAGCACCATAACCATCAAAGATTTATTATCTATAAATTATTTGATTAGCTACAAGCATTCTGTTCCACATACAATGGTATCCTTTTTTGTTTATGGTTGTTTGTTGTTTCTTTAAAGTTTTAAAATTTTAAATCTAGGTCAATATAAATGCCATACAAAAAAAAATGAAACATACAAATGAAAGATCAGATAAACATGTGTTCAGTTTTTCTCTATTGAATCACAGAAACCTAATAAAGCATCTATTGCTGTTCCAAACGGTAGGCTCTGACTTACCTCACCCATATACTCCCCGCCGAAGCATTGCGCCTTCATTTCCTCGTCGTCGTGCATCGCACACTCGGACACGTCGCCGTCGTCCAGCTTCACCCACCTGCCCGTCTCGCTGCCGTTATCCCTGATTACAACAAACAATGTCTTCATTCATTTATGCCAGTCATTCAACGACTATTGTTGTAGACGACTTATAACGGTGACGGTTCCCAATATTCTATCTTCTAATGATCTTCCGTTTGCCCTACTAGTGATATGAATATAAGACATTGAGGATCTCCAAAATTAAACCACAAATTGTTTCTCTGAAATAACAAAGAAACGACATTTAAAGTTCACTATATCTCGAGTCCTCAATCACATTCTTTCTATGAGTTTTTATTACGATAACAATGCACAAAACAATTTCAGCGTCCCTCGCCATTTTAAATCCTCGACACAGATCACTAATCATAGGTACAGACAGCTGATACGCGAAGCGCGGCAAATTCAAATGAATGAAATGTCACTCATTTCATTACATCTCCCCCCCTAAGAGCGAAAATTCTAAGCAATATATCTGTAAAATGTACTTATAAGTCATCTTCATATTCATTATCATCTCCTTCATCTTCTTCAGCCTCTGTTATGACAGGTTGCAATTTTGTTATATGAAATAATGTTGATTCTGTTTTTCTGTTGCCTGTATCAATCCTATAAATGGAATTCGATATTTTCTCTATTATCTTGAAAGGGCCTATTTTTAATTCGTCTAATTTCTTTCTATTCAGTCTATTTCCATTTTCTACATATACACTGTCTCCTACATTAAATTCTTGCATTTTTCTATTTCTATCAAATATTTTCTTGTTATACTCATGAGATTTTATTGTATTCTCTAATGCCAATCTTCTATCAGCAATCCACTTGTCTTCCTTTTCCATCGTTTTGAATTCATTTGGTAGAATACTGACACTTGCACCATCCAGCAAATATTTTGGTGCAAAACCTGTAACGGAGTGTTCTGTTTCATTATATTTTTGTATACATTCTCTTGCCAGTGTTGTCCATGTTCTCTTATTATTTTTCTCATTCATTTTACACCTTATTTTATTTACTATTGTTTGGTTTAATCTTTCATTCAAGCCGTTCGAGAATGGTGTATTCACGGCTGTAAAAATTAGTTTAATATTATTTTCCTGCAAAAATTGTTTAAATTCTCTTGAATTTATGCCCGGACACTGATCCGTCAGGACAATTCCAATCTCATCTGTCTCTAGCACTTTCTTTGTTAAATTTATAAAGTCACATGCATTCTGGGTTTTCGAAGTCGCAATAAATGCATATCTTGTGTAGTGATCTACTAAAAGGTGTAGATATTTCTTTGTAGACCTAGATCCTCCAAATCCACCAATAGTATCCATTGACATTATTTCAAATGGTTTGGTGGCTGGTCCCAGTTGTGACAGTAATCCAATTTTTTTTTGACATCTTGATTTATTTTTTATGCATATTTCACATGTTTTACAAATATTTATGATATTTTTTGTTAGGTTTATAGCCGTATATATTGAACTTATTTTTTTCTGCAGTTGTCTGATCCCAATATGGCATAAATCTTCATGCACCTTTTTTATAAGTTTTTTACTAAATTCTTCTGAGAGGATAATCTTTTCCTGTTTCTTTATTTTTTTATAATAGATATTATTTTTTAGTATTAAATTTTGTTTCTTTTCTCTTATTGTTTCATTTTTCTCTTGGTCTCCAACTATATCTTTTATTTGTATTAAATTAACTATTCTCAATGTTTCCTCTCTGTTATCTTCTGGTTCTAATACAGGGTTTCGGCTCAAACAGTCTGCTTCTACATTTTCTTTACCAGGTATATATTTTACGGTAAAGTCATACTGAGATAGGTAGTATGTGAGATCACCCAATTCTTCATCTGTCCTGCATTTAATGTTCATGTTCTCTAGAGGTTTGTGATCTGAGTAAATGGTGAATTGTTTTCCGATGAGCCAGTGCTGCCAATATTTAACAGCTTCTTTCATAGCAAGACATTCTAAATATATAGCCTTTTTCCGTTTTTGATGTTCATTCAATTTTTTTGAGAAATATGCCACCGGTTTGTCTTTACCATCTAGTTGTGTCTGTTTTAATATTGCTCCAATGCCCTCCAAAGATGCATCGGTAAAGATTTTGATTGGTAAGTCTTTGTCGAATATTTCCAAGACCGGTTGCGAACATAAATATCTTTTTATCAGATTGAATGCTTCTTCACATTTCTCTGACCATACAAATTTCTCGTTTTTTCGTAATAAATTGTGTAATGGATCTAAGATAATTGCACTTCTTGGTATATAGTCATGGTAGAAGTTTATTTTTCCCAAAAATTGTCTGATGTTCTTTTGCGTCTTAGGAGTTGGAAAGTTCCTTATTGAAATCAAATTGTCTTTTTGTGGTCTTACTGAATTGTTCTGAATTATATGGCCGAGGTATTTTACCGAGTCTGAAGCAAAGGTACATTTCTTAAACTTCAGTCTAAAGCCTTCTTTAATTATTGCCTCTAATACATTTCTAATGTGCCTTATATGTTCTTCAAAGGTAGACGAGTATATCAAAATATCATCAATATAGTTTACAGAGTATCCTGTGAGATTGTGTTTTCTTAGAATATTGCTTAAGATTCTCTGGAAAATTGCTGGTGATGTTTTCAAGCCAAAGGGAGGCAGGTCCACTGGAAGTGGCCATCTTGTGTGACAAATCCTGTTTTACTTCTGTCTTCCACCCGTAATGGTATTGCCCAAAATGCTGAGTTTATATCTAGTGTAGTAAAATAATACTTGCAATTTCTAGTTTTAATAATTAGATCATCTATCAAAGGAAATGGTTGAGCTTGTGGTATAACTATTTTGTTTAACTCTCTGAAATCTACACATAAACGGGATTTTCTATTTTCACCTTTTTTAAACGCCAATGTCACTGGAGCAGCGAAAGGACTGTATGATTCTTCTATTAAATTGTTCTTTAGTAACATCGATATTTGCTCTTCAATTTCTAATCTATCTTGTATTGTACATCTGTATGGTCTTTTACTACAATATTTATTTACTTGTAAATCTATGCGAGCTTCATAATCTTTAACTGAACCTATATCATACTTGTCCTTAGCAAATATTGTTTTATATTCCTTTATAATTTTCTCTATCTCAATTTTCTTTTGATTATCTAAATGGTCTGTCATACTTATAAATTCCTCTGTTTCTATGTGTTCATTGAAATTTACTGTATATTTTTTTATATTATTATCTTCATTTCTGTTATCTTTAGACATCCTGTCTATTTTATTTGTTATTTTCTTTTGTTCTATCTGCAAGTTCTCATTTTGGGTTAATCTGAATTTCTTTATCATATCTAATCCGATTATGAAATCATCAAAATCTTCATTTTCTACTATGTATACATCCACCTCTTCTTCTAAATCAAATATTTTAATTTTTATTGTTATCAAGCCATCCATCTTCTTCACACCATTAACCGTTTTCATGTATGCTATGTTCACATCATCTTTTTTTTCTTTTACTTTTATTAATCTTGAATTTATTATAGAAATCTGTGAGCCTGAATCATAAATACCACTCACTTCTAGTTTATTTTCTAATAAAAGCTTGATTTTGATTAATGGTGTGCTTACTAGTTTTTTTTTCAGTATTTATGTCTACTTCAATTATGGAGTTATTGTTTACATTTTTAGTTTTAAGAACTTTTTCAGGTTCATTTTTATTTTTCTTGAACCAACATGACTCCTCCGGATGATATCTAATTCCTTTGTCCAAAGACTCACAAGTCTTACATGACTTCTTCTCATAAGTTTTATTTTTATTATAAAATGTACTGCTCTTTATGTTAGTTGAGTTTTTCTTATACATCGTGCCTTCATATTTTCTTATCTCGTTGAACAAGTCAGTAGTGTTGTTGAGTTCATCCCTGTTTAACTTATTTAAGATAAATCCAGGTAAACCAGTTGCAATAAGATCTATCATTGTTTTGGAATCTATAGATTTGTTTATATCTAATAAAAGCCGTTCTTTTTTTATGGCATAATCAATTAACTGTCCTTCTTTATACCTAAATGCGAGAGCATATGTGACTATGTCCCATCCTTGGTTTTTAAAAGTTTCTAAAAACTTGTCTTTCCATTCACTCCATTTAGAATTTATTGTTAGTTTTATGATCATCGAGCTATACCAATCCAAACAAGGTTTATCTAAAAATAACCTCAAAATATCTATTTTTGTCTCATCTTTTGTTATATTAAAGCGCGCACACTCTTTTTCAAAAATTTCTATCCATTGCATCGCATTAGGATTTTTGCTTGTGAATTTTTCAATAATAAATTTTTCTGAGATATGTTTTAAGTTATGTTGATTTTCTTTCTTAGTTGTAGTTTCTATTAATTGTTCCAAGATTTGTTGCAAAGTGTCATTTTTGTCCTTTGCTTGTGTTGTGCTCACTTCATCTAAATATTGATCTAAAAATTGCATATTACCTTCCTCATCTACATATGTCTTCTTTAGATTTTCATCCAACTTTATCCATACTTTTCTACTCTGGTGTCTTTTTTTAATGCTATTTTTTACTTTTGCGAAAGTGTTCGTTTTAACAATATATGTATGATGACTCACCGGCTTCAGTTCCTCGGGTAAAACATAACATTTTCCTTCTTCAGTACATATTGAAGTTATGGCTAATACATTTGATTTGCCATCATTTGAGGCTATCATCGTAAACTCAAACTGAAGCCGGTCCATATTCTCTTAGTTCACAAAAATGTCGTTTTATAAGACATTGAGGATCTCCAAAATTAAACCACAAATTGTTCCTCTGAAATAACAAAGAAACGACATTTAAAGTTCACTATATCTCGAGTCCTCAATCACATTCTTTCTATGAGTTTTTATTACGATAACAATGCACAAAACAATTTCAGCGTCCCTCGCCATTTTAAATCCTCGACACAGATCACTAATCATAGGTACAGACAGCTGATACGCGAAGCGCGGCAAATTCAAATGAATGAAATGTCACTCATTTCATTACATGAATAACATAAGTTCCATACAAGTTATATCAAATTTCTATCTCCAGTATGGCAAACCATGTATGTATACATAGAATATTGGTAATTCCAATTATAGGTGGTTCCTTACAAATGACACAACACTGATATGTGACAGCAAAAACTAATCGTAGACAGATTAATGTTTCTGGGGACCAATTGCTCTGTCTATGAAAAGGGCACAAGAGAGTCATCTTTGAAAATATCCAACGTTGTGACCTGAATTGATAGCATGGCACGCGTCAGTCCTTACCTGAGCAGAACATAGGAGAAGTAGTGTCCTCCCGACGCCTGCCCGGAGTGCACGACGATGCCGCTCAGCTGGTAGTGCGTTTCGGGCGTCTGTTCGGCGACACCCTCCCACAGAGTCGCGTCGCCCTCCGCCCGCGCCAGTCCCCAAGCTACCGTACAATGCAATGTTTCTCATGCTTATCAATTTATAGTGGGTTCAATCAACGAAGACTCGCCTCACTCCTTCCGAATCGCATGAAACATAAGCGATTGTGAAGGAGTGGAGCGCGTATACATTAATAAGCATACTTAGGGGTCGAACCACTATCTCCTAAAGCAGTAATGCTGCAGTTTTTAACATTTTCATACAAACATAGTATGAAAACGTCCAAACAATACAGCAATATTACTTAAGATAGGGATCCTAGAGCTGGTACAGCTCCAGGACTATCCATATTATGGTTAACGTAAAGGCAACCGCGCATATGGTTCAATTCACGAAGATGCCTCCTTACAATATACTGTTTCATGTGATACGGAAAGAGTTAGGAAGGAATGAGGCGAGTCTTCGTAGAGAGCACTTTCATTGAGTATGCAAAGAAAATAAAATAACATACCTGTGTATGGCTCAAAGTCCAGCTCCCGAGGAAACTCGAAGTAATCGTTAAACTTTATAGCGCACACTTTTTCGAAGTCATATTCGAATCTCTTCAATTGTATAACTAAAACTGGGGGCAATTTGTTGAGACATAACCGCTTCACTGTCACTACCTAAAACAATTTCATGTATTTAGTTTTACTGATACCTAAATATAAGGACAACCTTTTATAAGCTAAGGACTGGTAACTTAGGGGTAACTGGAAACGTATGGCTTACATACAACTTTTTTTGTTAATCGAATGCAATTATTATTAATTACAAAATATAAAATGTCACCATCAGACAATAAAGCATCTAATTTAAAGATCAAAGATTATTTGAAAATATTTCATACCTTTTTGCTACATTTATCGCAGTAATACGCATCAGCACCCTCCAACAGTTCCCCGCGGACGTAGGCCTCCAACGACTCTTGCAACCGAGACATGTTTCTAATATCCAAAGACACAACACTGAAAGGCTCTTCTTTGCAATACCTGGAAGTGATACAAAAGTGTTAATAATAACAATTTGATTCCTCGGCTAAATACTGAAATGTTAATTGTATTTAGCAGTATCGACAAAAAACTTAACAAATGTCTCATCTCCTAACTATCAAAATAGTCATAAGCTCACAGAATGTTATAATTATTTGATGATTTATTTATCTAAATAAATTTGGTTACCGATGCGGGCACCCCTTGCAAATCTTTTGATCGGAATACGTCCCGCCCATAGTTTTAGCCATCAATTGCTCTTGGCCCAAGGTCTTCAAAGCTTCATCGAGAGATTCCACCAGTGACATGAAGAACTCCACAGCGTCCTGCTGTTCGCGCAAATTAACCGGTTCACCTTGAAGCCTGGAATTATTATAAACCAGTCATTTGAGCTCAAAAACTGTTTTATGAACAAAATGGAGACAGATACTTGAAAAACTCACCTAAAATGCGCCCATAGTCCCCTGGGAACATAATATTGCAGTTTGCTATAGTGTAAATGAGCAAATATAGCCTGAACTTGCTTCAGTATTGTGATATTGTAATCCGAATTATTCTGAAATAGAAATGGTATATATAGTTTTGAGTATAGTTTAAATATTTATACTATTTAATATTTTTTTATTCAAACTACTACTAGCCATGCTTCGTGAATTCTCCATTCCATTATCATGATTTTTTTATAAAAGTTATATGAAAAAGGATTACCTCTATATTGTTCTCTAGCATGTTGTGATGATTAGGTTCCCCGGAAAAATCTTCATTGGGATCTGTAGCAGCTCCTTTGAAAACAATGTAAATCGTTACATATGATAAGCACTAATTTTCAGTGTATATAAAATATAAAATGTATTGTGAAGGTTTAAGAAATTAAACATTTGTGTGTATAAATATAACGATTACATACAACAGTTATAGGTGGTTCATTCAATCCACGAAGACGCGCCGCGATCCTTTACAACTGCTTATGTTTGATGTGTTTCGCGTGGAGTTAGAAGTAGAGCGCGTCTTCGTGGATTTAACTACCTATATCACAACGGTACTGCAATGGCACTGGAAAAAATATATGGTGGCGGTGGTTAGTTAAAATGTAGCCTTAACTTTGAAGACCTTGACCAAGGCCTTCAAAAAGTGCGTGTTGCCAGTGATGACATACGAATCCGAGACTTGGACATTTACTATGGGCCTCATAAGAAGGCTGTCACTCAGCAGGCAATGGAGAGAGTTATGCTCGGTGTATCTCTACTTGATCAATTCAGAAATGAGAAGATCCGTGGACGAACTAAAGTCACCCACATACGAGTAGTTAAACGTATGGCAAAGCTGTAGTGGCAAGGCACTTGTAGAATTGACGGACTTTGGGGACCCAAAGTGCTGGAATAGCGACCTCGCACTGGAAAGCGCAGTGTTGGCAGACGGACCAGTTGGACTGACGTCATTAAAAGGGTCGCGGGAAGTGTCTGGACACAAGTAGTACAGAACCGTGTCGGTTGGAAATTGCAGGAGGCCTTTGTCCAACAACGGACGTCCGTCGGCTGAAACAAACGACAAATTTACCTTGCACGGTGAGCAGCACGTCCCTCACGGCGCGCACGCAGTACAGCTGCTGCAGCACGGAGTTCATGTAGCACGTGGCCCCCGCGTTCTTCAAGCCCACCAGCCCGGCCGGCGGGCGGGGGCCCACGCACGGCATGTACTCCCACTCCGAGAGACCCATGCTTTTATCTGTTCGCATTAATAAAAAAACTGATTTACAGCAACAAAATTGTGCAATGATATTTCTAGCTGACCAATCACTCTGTGGCACAAAAATTTTATATTTTGGATATGCAAATTTTATGTTATAACTTACGATCGGATACTGATCCTTATCAATTGAGAACTTATAAACGCGTAACATGTAAATATCCTTACGTCTTTAGACTACTAGGTAACTCATCTGTAAACGATAGTCGAAGCACCAGAGTCTAAGAGAGTGGTAAGTATCAAAAGAATGGTACCGCTGTAGAACATCTGCTCGAGGAGGCTGGCGAGCGCGGCCATGTTGGGCACGCAGCCGTGCACCAGCGCCAGCAGCAGGTCGGTGGCGGCGGCGGCGGCGCCGGGCGTGCGGCACAGCGGCGCCGCCGCCTCCTCCTCGCCGTCGCCCGCCTCCGCCGCGCTCTCGCCCTCCGACCCCATGTGGCACCACGCCCACGAGTACGGCCACAGGAACTCCGTCGTCACTTCCTATTCCAAGTTTTATCAAGGTTTAACGTGCGCCTTTGAAAGCGTATACTTGCATAAGTATATGAAGTAAAATGAAATTGCAATGGTTTACTACAACAACCAAACAGATCTCTTCATAATATGTAAAGTGCAGTATGTCAGTATGCCAGGCTTGTCACAAGGCACTTGGCAAAATAGCTCTAGAATCGAAGTAAAAAATAAGAAAAAATTAGCTTACCTTAATCAGTCCAGCATCTTTGTGATCGGGATGAGCGCCGTATTGAAATTTAACTTGTGCCGGTACATGCGTGAACAGTTCTTTGGTAAGATTCAAGTGGCCCTCCAGCAATGTGTCGTCCAGGGTAGCAGGATTAGCCTTCACCGCTCGAAGCCACTCAACCTAAAAGCAACAAATGCTTATAATTGGCAAACAAAAACAAGGCTTGCGATTATGAAATTGCAATCAATTTATATTGCTTACTCTTGGCTTACTGTCACAAAGTTGCTTTGTGCGAATCAATCAATCAATAAGAATTAAGGTAATTTAGACAACTGAAGAGACGACTTTTGTATTTTGACTATAGAAACTGTATTACCTTTTTTCACTATTACCAGTCACACGCGTATCATGTTGAGCAGTCTCCGTATGAATGTCTGTGTATACCTCAACAGCCAAGTCGTCGAGCGTGCGCGCGGTGGGCCCGGCCAGCGCCACGAGGCGGCACAGCAGCTGCAGGAACTGCTGCGCGTGGCGTGCGTGCCGCGTGAGGCGCTCGTTGGCCGCCGCGCCGCCCGCGCCGCCCAGCGCCGCGAGCGCGCCGCGCGCGCCGCCGCCGCCGCCCCACGCGCACATCGCCAGCAGCTGCTCCGCGCACGCCACTCGCACCTGGCGCACGCAACACATCCCATGTACATACAGTAAATAGTACCTATCATGCTTTGCGCTGATTCATGACACTGCGAAAACTCTTTGCGAGCTGACATACTGCCATAGTTATCCCAGAAAAATAAGTTCCTGCGGTCAACGTAAAGTTGCTACCTAAAGTTACGGAAAACTGCACCGGTCTACGTCCTTGGGGAAAAAAAAAAAGTTTTTATAGACGAAAGGGGGTTTTATTTTGTTAATCGAACTTTTAGAGGAGCACTTGATCAATGATTAAAATGTGACCTTCTCGACACTTGATTCAACTATCAAAATGAACAGACTGTCAGTGCAATCGAAGTACCATCAATAGAATCAATGCAACTTACCGGTGGATTAGGGCAATCGATCATTAAGTACAGCGCTGTGTCTTGCCACCAGGATTCGTGAATAAGAGATTCTAAGTGCCCACCGCCCAAAGCCATGCATATCGTGACCACTTCCATGCACTCTCGCACCACTGAAAAAATGCAATATTGAACATTAAGTGGAAAGTTGAAGTCTGCCGTAGTTTAATAAAAATACATAATATTATATTCGTAAATACACGAAAAGGTTTTTAAGTTTTCCTGTGACAAATTCATCCAAAAGTAGATGCAACTTACATATAACGTCATCAGAATGCACCAAACCCGTGGTTTCGGAAGGCTGCGCCACGGAGTACGCGAGCGCGTACAGCGCGCGCACAGTGGCCGTCGTGGGCACGCGCCACCACACCAGCGACGACACCGAGTCGCTGTCCTCACCGCTCGTTACCATCTGTGGAATGGAACATCAATGGTATCGCTCTCGGCCTGAAATTGTTTACATTAAAACCAACAACTTTTGTTCTACCTACGACTTTTCAAAATTCAGTGCTGATTTATTTCATTTAAAAAAAATCATGTTATTTCTGTAGTGACATTATTTAATCTGTGAAACCAAATACATATAATTGTGATCAGGGAAACAGTCACCACAATCTTCTGTCCCAGTTGCCAAACCGCTACGAGCAGTTGGGAAATACGCGGTGCTAATTACACGGATAAAGGTGGCACACAAACGAAAATCGCCGCGTTCCGCCGGCGCCGTTGCCTCTTGCCTAAGTTACATTAAAGAGTACGTCTGTTAAATATTGTAATGTTGTGTGAGTTATAAGAGTATATCTGTTAAATATTGTATATTTGATATTTTCAAAATATCGATTTAAGTCGTAACTTTTTAGAAAAATTGTTAGTTTTAATGTAACCAGTTACAAGCCCAGAGCAATATGGTATTTTTTATATTACTCTGTAGATATTTGATTTATTTATTTGCAATATACCATCAATAATATAACTAAGACAATCGCAATATAAATACCTGTTCTCCTAACGTTTGAGCCAATTTTTCTGCTATAGCTTTAACGATTAGCTCACAATTGTGATTAGGGACTGTCTGTAGCGCTTCCCGTAATATCGTTACATCCATCCTGCAATAGTCATAGATATTATTTCACTTTGAAGGATATGTACACTATATTGAAATGTTAAAGAGACACTAAAGATCATTCTTTCATAAATATAGATTTGTACCTAAAATCTTTGTCCACGATTGCGTCGGAGCCATCTGGTACCACAATTTGAAAAAGATGCCCTAAAGTGTACAGTGCCAGTTTG
This sequence comes from Coenonympha glycerion, assembly GCA_963855885.1. Taxonomy (NCBI): domain Eukaryota; kingdom Metazoa; phylum Arthropoda; class Insecta; order Lepidoptera; family Nymphalidae; genus Coenonympha; species Coenonympha glycerion. The sequence goes on along the minus strand of OY979630.1, from coordinate 11,334,266 downwards.
ACCAACCTCACTAAGGCTAAATAGCCAACTCTGAAAAAAAGAACAAATAATGAATAAGGCACATGACAACTATCAGATATAAAAGATAAGGATATTTATTATTTATTTTTGATTATTTGTATACCTTCTAGTGTGTGGTGCTGCATCCTTCAAGAACTCTGTATCAGATAAGCATTGTACTAATAGTGGGGCCTTTTTTACACACGCCAACTGAAAACTTCGGTTCCGTTCTAATCTCGTATCGGAGGATGGCATTACCATGCTGTATAGAACCTGCAAGGGTGCAATTTACAGTAAATTTATATTCTAGTGGTAATAATATTGCGGCAACAATTTATGGGTTTTAGAAATTACGTAAGTTTGCGGAAGCCTAAAGAGTTGTGATGATGACACAAAATAGTACAAAATAACTATATAGACTAAAGCATAAACACCTGTTAACTAATACACACTATTGTGGCCATGTTAGTGTGGTAAATGCAAAAAAAAGTCACATTCAATGTCAGCTTTTACTTGTGGATGTATTTCTAACACAATACTTCTTGTATAAAGTACACATACCTCTACATTGTACGCAACGGTGGGTGGAGCAGGTCCGTACAGCATGTCCCTTAACTTAGTGTCCTCACGACTAAGTAGCGCTTCTGTTAACTTATCCACCTGAAAAGTGGCATAACTGTCAAGATGGTGATAGCATCGCTAGTGAATAATAAACACTAATGAATATAAAAGACATCCTAATAATATATTATGTGCAAGTGTTTTAGTTTTTTCCACAATATAATATTATTGGTAGTGTCCGACCGAAAGTTCGGTTTCGGTTTCGGCCGAGTTTCGGCCAAAAATCAAGTTTCGGCGGCAGTTTCGGTTTCGGCCTAAATTGGCCGAAACTTTTGCCGAAACCGAAACTGATTTTGGAAGTACCTAGTCATGCACGCTCGCCTAACTTCGTTTCTCGCGGCAACACTATGGCGGACGCTGGCGGCCCTGTTCGGGAATTCTCGTGCGCCGTTCGGATAGCTCCGTAGCAACAAAACTTAGTGCGTTATCGTCCGACGTAAACATTCTAATGTGTAAAATGCATCAAATTTCAGTATTTTATGGAACTTTATACTTGACCATGTGAGTTTCGGTTTCGGTTTCGGTTTCGGCCGAAACTGAAGACAGGGCCGAATATTCGGTTTCGGTTTCGGCCGAAAACCAATTTCGGTCGGACTCTAATTATTGGGGAACAACAATACATATCTCGAGGGGGCGGAAAGCAAAAAAAAAGTCGTGTACTGTCAAATACTGTCAACAAAACTCAACAAAACCGCGATCACTATAGGTAAGATAATCAGATAAATTCGGGTGCATTGCAGATCACCTAGTTGTTGGAAAAATGATTCTTGGCATTTTATACAAAAATTTAAATACCTTTTTTCAATCATTTTTAATGCGAATAAAGCAATCGATGAAACTTTATTTTTTGGTATGTATTTTAAAAAATGACACAAATGAAAAAAGTCATTGGGATGCTTGAATCCGATCATGATAGATTCATGATCGGATTCAAACATGACAAAAATTAAAAAAGACATTGGGATGTTTGAATCCGATCATGAATCTAATAGCTACAGTATTCCTCAGAGAAGCCTTTTAGGTCTTCTTGGGACGTCAATATACAATTAACGTCTAACGTTAATTATATATTGACGTCCTCTTTGCAAACGTATCGTACCCATAAAATACCCATAGAGTATGAAAATACCCATCTATTATTTTCATATTCAACGATACGACAGTAATTATCCCATGCAAAAATTGGCAGTCATTATAATCTGAAGTCAACAAATCTTTGACAAAAAGAGTTGACTGGTTAGGACAATTTATTTGTAAATATAAATTAAAAAAAATGCATGAAAAGTGAAAAAATTATAGTCTAGGATCCCGCTATACAACGACCTTCACCGAGCTGTTTATTGGATGAAAACTATTTTATATGCAATTTAATTCCTAAAACACGATTATGCAAATTATTAATTAAAACACGATGCGGGTTGCTTAAAAAATTTCAGTCCAGGATAGGATTAATTAAGAATTAAAAAAAAAAACATTGTAACATGGACTCCTATTTGTTAGTTTAGTTGACGTCGTAGTTCAAATTAGATTGGATGTTATAAATAGTGCTTTTTGCCAGAAATACTTTCCTGGCTGAGGAAAGTATTTCTGCTCTATATTTTTGGCAAAAGAAAGTTAACGGATAATAAAATCGTAGGTAAATAAGCACAATTGCAATTTGCGACCTGAATCGCTAATCCAATCTAATTTGAACTAAGATGTCAACTAAACTGTAACAAATAGGAGTCCATGTTACAATGGTTTTTTTTAATTCTTAATTAATCATATCCTGGACTGAAATTTTTTAGGCAACCCACTTGCGATATATTTATTGACGTATTAAATTGGATATAAAATAGTTTTCATCCAATAAACAGCTCAGTGAAGGTCGACCTTACTTGGGATTCCCTACTATTAAAAACACGATGACCCTGTTTAATGCTTCATGCATTCAAAATTATAACAAATTGGATGAATTTTTAAATAATGAATAAATAAAATTGGTCAAGTACGAGCGGGCTCGAGCACTGAGGGCTCCTTACTATAAAAACGAATTCTCAATCTCAGTCCGCAATTTGGGACCTTCCTGGCCCAATACAGCGGAGCAATGGCGCTAGTCTGATGGGTATTTTTGGCTGGGTACAGCCAGTTGCGATCTTTTTAACGAAGCGTAAGGAGTTTTTTTCTTTATGACATTTCTATTTATCTATTTTAATAAAATAAAAAATGAAAAATTGTTTTCATAAAACCGACTTCTAATGCCACTACAAAGTGTGTTTTAATGTACTCCAATTCGAAATTGGACGATTGTCTATAAGATCGTCGTTTCTTTGCACATCTGTTCCATACTATGAAAGAAGTAAAACATTAAAATTATCACTTTAGTTCATGAATTTACGAGTATAATTTACATCTTTTTTTTCCTAATTTACTTTTGTTGGCTAACCACAAACCTAACTTTGTTTTTGGTGGTTCAAAAAATGTATAAAAGTTAGAAAGATGATTTTATTTTTTCTGTAAAAATATACGTTCACTTCTATTGATGATAATTATTTTAGATTTTTTGAACGATAAACTTCGGAGATAAGGGGGGGGGGACGATATTTTTTCAACAGTTTGCCTAACAAATAAAAAACTATCGGGCACAAAAATAAATAAAAATAGGTATTAGAATACACAAGTGATGCCCTTTCATATGATACCCCACTCAATATTGTTATCTTATTTTGAAATTACAACAATCCGATTTACCCCCCTTTTAAATAAAAATAAAAATGATTTTCAAATTTTTATGATTGCAATGACGTTGGGTCATTATTACTTAAAACTATTCCAAATTTCAAGTCGATAGCTTCGATAGCTTACTGAAATAATCGAGTGTGACAGACGGACGGACGGACGGAGAAAGTCTCACTAAAAGGGTTCCATTTTTATCATTTTGGTATAGAACCCTAAAAAAAAATGCTAGTTTTAACAATTTTAACAATCACGGTTCAAGAGATACAGCCTGGTGACAGGCAAACGGACAGATGAACGTTGTTAATAGGTCCCGCTTTTACCTTTTGGGCAAGGAACCCAAAAAATAAGCCAGCAAAAATATTTATGCGGAGTCTCGTTCACAGAATTCATTACTCACAAATAAAGTATATAATTCCTTTTGACATTGTATCACAATGAATTTGAAATGTTATCATTTTTCATATTTTGACATATTATTATTGCACATTATAACTTGAAATTTATTTACTTAGAAATAATTAACATACTATCATTAATAAGTCGTTTATGATGCTATATTATATATATTATATGCTTTAGTTTGTAAATATAATATATTATATATATTTGCAAACTAAAGTATCAAAATATTCAAAATGTTGCACTCTCTATTCCCTCATCTCATAATTCATCGGGATCGTCTTTTTTTGCATATACTTCCTCCTGCCGTCACTGCTTGAAGGAATACAGTGCTAGTTAATTATGTGCTTTAAAATAAAGAGTGAAAGTCGATATTTGAAAGAAAGGTTTATGCTTTAATAAACTTGAAACTCATTGTTTTTGTTGGCCATACTTACAATTATATTATTAACACCTCCAAATAATTTATCGATACGCATACAATCATTTATAATTCATAATTTATATATTAAACATACAAAGAACTATTTTTTCGGCCTGGAGCACAGAAATACAGTCTTCACGTCTCAATGGAGCGATTGTGACTGATTGTCATGCGCAAAACATCATTTTGGTACAAAACAGCATAGCGTATTACGCGAAATAAGAACGTAATAAACGCCATTTATAATTTACAGTAATAACTTTTAAAATACATAATTTAAAAAGGAATCAATAGTAAATGCACTTCGTAATATTTATTGGAATTATAATCCTAAATCTTGGCGCTCTAGGGCGTATAACATTGGAAATAAATTGAAAATTGTAAAAAATTGGATGCAACTTCAAGATTTTTTTTTATCGACAAAAGTTTATCCTTTTATGTTTATAATAGTACAGTTTCTCGACAATAAGATGTAAAATTCGTGTGTTTTATTTCAGGTCGTTAAGACTTGATCTACTACTATAAAAATCAAATCTCTTCCTGCTATAATCAGTTTGTACGCGCTCTTAAAGCAAATGGTTCTTACGGGATAATAAAAAAAATATAACGTACCGTTTGTTTATGACTAGGGCAGATTTGTGATAAGAGATGTGCTGCTTCAGTCAATGGGGCATGAGACTTCGTAATTCCTATGTGTTCTAGTTCTAATATAAACGGAAGATACCACGAGCCTTGGGCGAATATCTGTAAAATAAAAGCGCACGTTTAAATAAAAAAAAACAATTTCAACAGTTTTGTATGACTGTACGTCTTTGAGAACGGTGTAATCAATTTTTTTTTGGTTTTACATTTCACTGAAATAATAAACTAGGTAATATTAAACTTACAACGCCCGGCAACGCGTGTTCAGGAGTAGGCGGCATTGGCGGTGATGACGTGCTGGAGTCACTGCTCGATTCATTAGACGACCCGCAACCTCCGCTGCCGCACACTTGTCCGTCGTACACCTACCAAATTAACTGTAAGCTTTAGCATACAAAATCTTTGCAATGAGGACGTATAGGATTTCTATACGCCGCCAAGTGGCACAACGTGGTGGCTGTCTATTGTGATTCATTGAACTCAGCACAATAATTTTAACATTTAAAATAACGCTATATTTTCACAAAAACATTGTGAACAGAATGATATCTATATTTTTAGACTTGTCCATTCAGTTCAGTTTAGCTTTTTTTGATGTAGCTTCGTTTGTGTCAAATACGATGTACGTCTTACGGCGGTTTTCAATATCCTATCTATCCATAGTTTACCTTACTAGAGATAGAAATTTGAAAAAAGCTCCAGACAAGTTATGTCAAACTTCTACCTCTAGTTAGGGAAACCATGGATAGCCGTTATTCATAAATGTAGAATAGCGGTAGAATAATTAACTTTATTTTATCTTGTTTATCAACAGCAAATTGTAATCCGAAGGAAGAAGACAAAACTGAAAATAACTTATAAACCGCTAATTCACGTTAATGTGGTGATAATAACCAACCTTAGCAATAATCACAGTTTTGTCTCTAAGAGGTATTTGTGAGAGTATTTTGCGATCGTGACTTGAGTCCAATAGTTCTCCATTCACGTACAGCTCTAGCTTCATTATGTACATCGCTAACTTATTGCTTTCCGTTGATGTACTTTTTAACCTGGAAGAATTGAACAAACTTAGATTTAATATCCCAAATTATTATTTCAAGTAAGAAAATGGAGTTTGTTTCAATACCTTCTCTGAACCGCCGTTCGTAATGAGTGCAGCGTTTCATTGGAGTGTGAGAATAGTTCAATGTCGTCAATTTGTCTTTGGCCTGTTTGAAAATTAAACCGTACTATTATAGTACATTGCCTCCCTCTGCCCGACCTATAAATTGGCAGTATCTGTCGTTCCGATGTGAACCTCCTGTCACATTCGTTGATGTATTCCTGTATGGCACGAATTACTCTACACATGCGAGTACAACATTCCGTCGCATCTGAAAGATAAACACATGCTACGTTATTTGGATGGTCTTAGAAGTTTCACACGAAACTATTGCTACCAGCATGTGATAGACAATTCGGGGAAACCTAATTGTAGCCAGAGTTTCAATTGTTGTTTTGAAAGAATAAAGACACTCCACAACCGGACCGATGAGTAAAATATCTTCCGCACTTTACGTTTACGCGTTATAAGGGTAAGGGGTAAGGTACTATAATTTTTTTTTATTTAGCTACTAACTTTTGGGGTAATATATATTTATATATCTACAGGCCCATTTACATTATTTTCTGAGCTAAACCGTTTACGGAAGGTAGTACATAGTTAAACTTTAAGGTTTCTATTCAAAAAGTGCACCTGGCCAGGTAATTTAGAATATAATGAGGTACCTAGTCGGAACATGGCTAGGACGAATTACGCGGCTGAAACAGTAGTAGCGTTAGGAGCCATACCCGTCTGCAGCTCCATCTCCTTCTGCAGGCGCTGCGTGCGCGCGCAGCACTGCGTGAGGAAGGCCTCGTGGTGGTGCGCGGGCGACAGCGCGGGGCCCGTGCACGTGCACACCTCGCGCAGCAGCTCGATGCCGCGCGCCGATATCTCGTCGTCGCACTCCGTTATTACCTTTACAACAACCATAACACTTTCATTATATTTGCTTCTCGCTCGCACTGTGCACACAATGTAAGTGTGTGAGAGAGAGAGTAGTGTGACAAACAGCATTTACGGACAGTTAGTTAATAAATCCACGCATAATCAATCGCTTATGCTTCAGGGCGCATCTTCGTGGCTTAAACGCACTATAATAGTACTTAGTATTGCATGCACCAAGAGTTATTAGGCTTAATAAATAGGGCAGCTGTTATCGATCTCAGCATATTCAGATGGTTTTTCACTACTTTGTACTATCTTTCGTTAATCGAAGTATGTTAGGATAATACTAGTACCATTGTTAAATAACTGTGCAGATAAAAAATAAAATCAATGTTTTCAACTTACCCTCCATAAATAATCTAATCCTATGAGATCAGCATCATTAAGTAAAAAACTGCGGCGCTTAACTTTAAGTTTGCCTTCTTTGGAATTGACTGCTTTAAAAAATCTGAAACAGTACATAAAAGATGTAAATCATACTCGAGCACAAAACAAATATAAAATCCAAATATCAATAATTTATCATTTTAATAATTACCTCTCGAAACATTTGATACCCGAGTGGGTCAGAAGGTTCGGAGACAGTGTCATGATATTTCGCCGAAAAAAATGCAGATTAATATTGGGGTCTAAGTCTGGTTCCTCCCCCATTAGTTTACTAAACCAACGAAAGCACGCTTCCCGGTCCCCGAGGTGCGCCGGTCTTTCGGCTAAGCATATCCAGATTTGTTTCGCCTGCAGAAAAAAAAAACAGTGTTATTGGTGTATACAAGCGACATGTACTTCAATTTCAGTAAAAGATGTCAATACTTGTTCAGCGCAAAGCCACAGCTGTCCATCCTTCAGCAAAAACCTGAGAAAACTGAGCCGCTCGTGAACTTGCGCTGCGTGTGGATATCTCCCGTCCGGTAACCAGTTTTCCCAGTCTATTTCTCCCTCTTCTGTAAGAAATAAACGGATTGATGAAGTTGTTAAAATTTAATAAGCCCGTTTTGGCATAATATGTCATCGCGAAGAGACTATATCGTTTATTTTCTTTTTGACACATGAGACAGATACAGCAATAGCGAGAGACCAGAGAGAGACCACTTTACGTTTGTCTCTCTCTGCATCCTCGCTATTGCTATCTGTCTCAACTCACATGTGTCAAAAAGAAAATGAAAGAATGGAACGAGATAGTGAATAACCATACGACTCGCTACTTGTATCGATTCAAGTTTGTATCAGTATTTCGATTTTTGATCGATTCGATTATATATTTTAAAATACTGTAATATATGTAACTTAAACTGAGTATAGTGTGATGATGTGTTCCCCTCACCCGCCAGCTTGGTCCTGACGGCGTCCATGTAGAGCGTGAGGGAGTCGGTGACGAGGATGACGAGCGAGTGCTGCGTCTGCAGGCGGTCGATGAGCTCCTGGCGCGTGACGTGCGGCCGCACGCCCGACGCGCCGCCCGCCTCGTACAGGCAGCAGATCTCGCGCATCATCTTCAGCGCGGGCAGCACCCACTTGTCGTTGCTCTTCAGCTCCTCCACGCACCTCGAACAAGCACACAAGCAGCTACAACTACCGCTCCTTTACAAATTGCGAGTACCGACGAGCATACTTAATTTCAACTACTCGGTCGTTTGTCGGAGAACGAGCAGACGGCGCTGAAGTAGCGGTCATACATTCATTATGGCCATTTAATGGCTTTTTATAGTATTATAAGTACGAGGACATATAGGACAAAATCCAATATCCATATAATAATTTTGAAAAGAGGAATTGCCGAGTTTCTTGCCAGTTCTTCTCGGTGCAAACCTGCTTTCCGAACCTGGCGGTAGAGTTTTGACTTTTCACAAGACCCTACTATTCAGGCCTAAGTGAAAATAAGGATTTTCAATACGTACTTGTCTAGCCACAAGGTTTTTTGCGCATCGCGGTCCTGGCTGCAGCTGTAATCGAGGATTTTTATCAGATTCGCCAGCGCCACATCCATGATTTCCGTGCACACTTCGTCCGAATGCGCCAAGTTCCAAAACAGCACTAATACCTGTAAACAAAGTAGGACTTTACCCAGGCATCCTTACAATTTAATCAATATCTTTGCTTTATAAAAAAAAAGAGTAACAGGACAATGCCATAAGATAAAATGAACTTACTTTGTTAGCCATCACGCCGTCCTTGTCATCTTCTGCCAGCCGCCGTATTACTTCCAATAACTTATCACTTTGTTTCTTACTCGATGTCGCCCAACTCGCCTGGTTTTAAAAAAGTAACAATAATTAAATTCAATATAAAATATAGTAATTCTATAAAGGATCAATGTGTTACACAATGTAATACAGGGCACAGGTCTCATTGGTAAAGATCAGGGTAAAGAACATGAACCTTAAGACCGTAAGACATTCAGTTGTATCTGCTCGTATTAATTCTTCATTAACCTTTGTTCAGATTTCAGAAGGACTTAACTTTTTATCAGTAAGTCAATACATAATTTAAATAGATTACCAAAAAAAGCCGTCGAAAATTCGTAAGAGAAAATATGAAACCTGGGGTTTGATTGCATAAGAAAAACTATTTATCGTTATCGTTAGAAAGTTCTGCCCTCCGATTGGCTGACGTAAATCAGGGAAACAATCTGCGGGCAGAATTTGTAAACATTTACGACACGAACACGCGCAAGCGGTGCACTTCCCTATACTCAGGCTTGGGAGTAGTTCCAGTGGCATCCTGAGGGCCTGATTGTCATATGATTTGCTGACAAATCAGGAATGTCTTAGATATAAGGTTTAGATTAAGGCAGTTTTAAGTTTACTAAAAGACTAGTGTTTATATGTAATACTAAAAACAGGTTAATATGATCGAAAGGTTGAAATAAATTACACAATCTAGGGGCTGCTTAGTTGTTTACCTTAAAACAATCAAACAAATGGTCCAACTGGTCGGGTGTGAAGTCCCACGCCAGCTTAGCGAGCAGGTCGTGGAGGTTTTTGACGATCGCCTCGTGCTTGCCCTGCTGAGCGCGCCATATCGCGTCCAAGTCCTCCCTGGTCAGCGAGTTCTCTTTGATCATAAACCTGAGCATCTTCTCCAGCCGCTCCACGTACTGCGGCTGGTGGAGCGAATCCCGTAGCACTATATCCACAACTTTGTTTTCGCGAATCCAATTCTAAAATTAAAAAAAAAATTTAAGGAACCATTCCTTTCTTAAGGAAGACCGCGATTTGAATTCGTCGCCAAAAGTGCCGCATCAGCGCGATTTGAAATTGATTTCAGATAAACGATAAAAAAAAAGCAAACAAGTATTTCAAGTCAGCAATGTCAGTTGCAGTTTTCAGATAAAAATATAAAAACACATACCGTAATAACGGCAGGCGTCAGCCACTCCGGCTTCGGCTGTTGCGAGATTGTACTGATAAGTTGGTTAATTTCGTTCAACGCGGACATTTTTCCATTAAACGAAGACATTTGCAATAATCGTAAGATCATCTTCAGCCGGAACATTTCCAATGCTGTAACAAGAATATAAAATTAGCAAACACAGCAATATTATAACATGTAGAGATTGATATACGGATCATCCAAATTATCCACACTTTTAGGTCTCCTCAAAATCTGAATTTGAATAACATATAATATTATCTGTACAGAAAATGTCACCAACAACAACAAAACTAGAAGATTAACATCAAAAATGATTAAAGTACTTATAACATGCAATCTTGGTCTATTGTAGCTTCTGAATTGATTGACCCTGCATACTTAGATTCGAAATAGCGTACTCAGTAGGTACTGTATTCTTTTTTATGAGGAACCATTAATAAGTAGAATTATCGTCCACGATGGCGTATTCATTGACACCTTTTCTCAGTCGACACTAATATAAATAAACTTCACCTAAAGAATTCCAATCACAAAGATAAATAGCTGTAACAACACTAATATCCAGCTGAAAAACAAAATATCCGTCCTTGTTTACAAAGCCATAAAGAAACGCATCTCCAGGCACTAGGCAGCCATCCTCTTGCTGGTGTGACGTGGCGTGGCGTCGATCGCAGGGCGCGGCGAGGGACGATGTAGCAGCCGAGGGGCGCGTCAAACCGCCCCTTAGCAGCTACAGGGTCCCCAGCCGGCCTGAGTCCCGGGCTATCCTCCATTCTTCTGTTTCTAAAATTAGCCCACTCAAATTCAGGAAAAATAATCTGGATAGTTTTGAAAATTGTTACAATATTATACTGAGTAATGTTAATAAATAGTGGATCTCCCTCAGTGAAATTGTCTTATTTCGCGATGGCACGGAGTACGAACCTGTTGTATGCGAGTCCGACTTGCACTTGACCAGCTTTATATGTTGAGTAAGCAGATTTCTTTGCTTACTCAATTATACTGCTCATTGAAAATTATAAATGTAACAACGAAATAAAAAATGGCTGTGACATATGGACGTCTATTTTCTGGTGTTCCTTTTAAATCACCTAAATTAATAATTGATCTTAATTTCTTTTATCTTATAGATCCACTACCAAGGTCACACTAATTTTCAGTAAAGGAGAATTTTTTATTAATGTATTTAATGTATAGCAGCTATGCCAATTTACAAATCCTTTCCCCCGATTGACATTTTTTCGGCTTAATTTTATTGGGCTAAAAATTGTTCACAAACAAAACCTCGAAGTTTAAGAACCACACTTAGCAGAGGTAAGAAACTTTAGACATTACAAAATATAATAATGCATGTGTAATCCAACACTGAATTAAATGTTTCAGTGGAAAACATTGACATTTAGAAAGCATTTACTAACATTAAGAAAACATAAGTACAGAAGTAATGTAGAAAGTAAAATAATTATTAGATTTTCATCATGGTTTCAATTTAATTCTTTATACAATGTTCTCAATTGATAAAAATTAATAGAATTAACCATGAACCTAACCAATCTTGAAAATAAAACAAAAACCTGCTTCAGTGTCTAAACGTCGCTACACATGTTCTAAGTAAGTTTGATATAAAGAACTCTATATTGTGAGAAAGCAAATTCGCTCTTGTTTTTAAAAATTGGATTTCGCATCATGGCAAGATATTACAATAATTACATCATATATTTTCTGCAAAGTTTTTGAATAATATAAGAATTATCAGATTCTTATACCTAATAACTTACATTTAAGTAGACTGTGGTGTTGTGGAGTTTTGACAGAAACACATTTGCAGGCTCTAATCAAGCACGACACAGTGTCCGTTTTGTTCTCGCTGCCGCGCGCTTCCCGTTTCAACTCTTCATCCGTAAGGCTTTCTAACAGAGTTGGAATGCATTCCTATGAAAAAAATATAAAATATAAATAAATCAGTTAACTACTCGTATAGTGGTTTATGACCAACTGACTGATTGAGATTATATTAAAAATAATAATGTAGCTGTGGTACAACACAAAAAGACGTGAGTGTCGTGGCACACTCAGTATAGATAAAATTTGGAATAACACCTAAAAGCAAACTTCATTTTCGAGGATACAAAAATAATTTGAATAAAATAAATTTTTGTTTAGTTTCGCTAATGACATACAAAATCAAAACTTATCTAAGTACTAAATACGTAAATAACCCCTTCTAATATTAAAATCCACTTGCATAGTGTATTTATTTTTAAAAGCAGATTTAAAATAATTATTTTGTGGCATTTTATATACAGTATTAAATTTATTCTCAAAGTGCAATTGCTGCAAAATTCAATGATGTTTATTTGCTGTGACAAATGTTTTGAGAAACAAAACAAACTTATAACAAAAAGATCCAATCAAAAAAGAAATCGCATTTTAGAAGGAGAGCACCATAAACGGCATTGCATTTTATATTTCATGTGTCGCTCGATAGATAAGCTCGCACTAACTTCAGTACCACTGTCCACTTCATTCTAATATTTTATCCAAAATATATTAAGATGATTTTTTTTATTCTAACATACCAATACTGGCAAGAGATAAACAGTAACTGTGTGAGGTGTTAGAAGGTCGTGACAAAGTCCCAAAGGCCGCAATAGTTGCCATACAGCAGCGACGCGAGTCTCTCCACTAGTTGGCTGCTCCAAAGATGATGGTTGATCATTGCGCATGGTAGAACTCTGCAATCAATTATATTATGTTGTAGGTTCTTCTAGTTTGATCAAGCTTTCCCGTAAATGTGGAAAGGCATAAGTTGTAATGTTCACATTTGTGGGTGCATGCATGTGTTCATTATTATTACTATTTCTAGCTGAAAGTAGAAAAGCAATTTACGCGAGTTTTGATAATCCTGGAAAAATCCATGATTTCCCGAAATTTCGGCTTGATAGCTGCAGTAGAAAAATATTATAAACACAATAAATCAAAGTTATACAATATACATAGCACAAAATCACATACCTCTATACTATCAGTCATAGATGTCATATTTTCAGAGACATTCACATTTTCTTCACTCTGCTTTTCTGTTATTTCATTAGAAACTTTCTCTTCACTAATTACAGATGAAGTTAAATCAGATTTTTTAAAACCCATAATTGCTTCAAACCTTTCTCTAAGCTTAACAAAACCACCAGCTTGGCCAAACCTGAAAAATATTGCAATTTTTTTAACAGTATTTCTGTCATAATATATTTATATATAACACTGAATAATTTTAAGGTATTTAGTATCAGTAGAATGAAGATGCTTTGGTTGGATTTAGAGATCCAATTGAAAAATGAAACTTTCATTTACTTACACATTAATAAGATGGACCAGCCATCCCCTTGGCGTACGGTGATCCTGTGACCTGGCAAACACTTCTGTATCCTGAGTAGAGCCTTGGCCCCCAGTTGTGGTTATATTTGTAATAGACAAACCTTCACAAGTCTTTGATGCATTAAATGTATGAAATCTAAAAATAAAACATATTTAGCAATAATAAACATAGTCCAAGAGAAACATAAAAGGGCCCTCAGTACACACTCCACAACACAACAAATCTCAGTAAAGAAGAATGACCAAAGGTGGTATCAAGTTTTCTCATCAACCAAAACCAAAACATTCTAGGAAAATAAAATGAGTGTTTTTTATAAGAATCACAATTACACTAGGAATTGGTTTACAAACCGCAATTTAATTTTGCATACAAAAAGTTACTTTCTTGTCCAATGCACATATCCTATTATAAAGATTTTATTAAGAAGTGTTCATTTGCATATAACTTTGCAATGCGAATGTTAATCCAAAAATAGAATTGTAAGAGTTAATATGGAGACCATAGTCTATAAAAAATAAAGGATTTAATTCAGCTTGATAAGAAATTCCATACATCCATGGTCACTATCCTTTATTATTGTTATGCAAAACATACAAGAGCATAACATTGTAACACAATTTTTTAACCCCAACTCCCCCAAATCTATATACAACAATCACTACTTTTCTGCACACTTGTGTACAACACAGTCTTTTTCATCACCAAGTAGAAACATTTTGTGTACCAAGGGCCCAAATACACAGTAATGCAAATATCATACTTGTTGCCAGGATTGAAGACCATATACAAAAGATGCAAAAATCTTGGATCATCCAACTTCATGGCACATAACTTAACAAGCTTCTCACAGTTAGATCGGACACATTGTTGAATATTGGTCTTCCATGATGAAACCGCATCATCTGTTAAGATCTTTGTAAACGAGACTGTAAGTGCATCAGTGTAAAACCTCTGACAGAGTGGATTGCTCACATCTTCACCTGTTCACATAAACATTTTTTCAATTATTTTACTTGTAGATGTTGCCAAAATAACAAGATGCAAGCTGCATCAGTCAGAATAGTATAATTTTAACTTGTCTTAAAAAAATAATATTAACATACCCTTTGTAGCTAATTCTATAGACGCATTTAAAAGGGCCTCCAGTTCTTGTTCTGGCAACACTGGTACAACCCAACGGGGATGGGATATTTTTTCTTCTAACGCTTTTAACTTTGCCTCGGGGAATGCCATCTAAAACCATAACTGATACTAGTAAATGCAATCAATTTTATTCATTTATCATGTGTAATTAACTAGTCCACAAAACTTACCTCCCCTGGCATCTGATCTTGTTCCTTTGATATCGTCATTATTATAATCTAACTCTAATCATTTCCTGTCCTGAAAAAACCTTCAATATTAATAAGGCTATTTCTGATCATTTTGGAATTTCGTTAGAGGTCAGAAATGAGGAAAATTTAAAAAATGCATACGTAATACCATACATTTATGCCCTTTATCAAAACATAAATAAATTAATAAAAAAAAACGCTGAGAAATGTTTTCTGAAATGTATCCGTTTTGTTTACATGAAATAGATTACATGCTTGAGTAATTGATAAAATTATTGTATTTAAAGACAAAAGATAGTTCTTTAAGCAGAGTTAACATAATAAAAGGTGTCGATTAATTACTTCAACGTTTTAAAATTACCAAATTATGGCAAATTACACCCTTGCTGTATTAATTTTGCGGCATAGAACGTCTTAAAATCAATATATTCACATCTTCAATATACGCATTATGGTGTATATAGAATTAGTAAAACGCGCAGCCAAGATTTAAAGATTTTCACGACGTAAGTAAATACAAATTAATAACACAATGAACCCAACAAAACCATATAAAAATCATAATTCCGATCAGCCGGCGCGACAAAATGGCGTCATTGTACTAAACAAGACAGGCAATAAGATTACCACTAGAATATTATTCCAAGCTTTAATAAATGCATTTTATTAGTTATTATATTATTTGAAAATGAATTATTCTTTACCTTATTGTTGCACTTAAATTACGGAAAAAAATATTTCAATCACAAATTCCAAAGCACTACACTTTGACGTAATAACGAACATAGACCAGAAAAGTATCCCTATTTATGATACCTATAGTATTAGTACCTAGTCTATGCAGAAAAATCCATGAACATTCTATCATTCGATATACTCTATGGTCCTTGGATAGTTCTTGTTGGTCATAGAGTATATTGAATACATTGAATATAGGGGTCCTTGTTTATTTATTTATTTACTTTTACCTGCTTTTATTTTATCTACCTATAGTTTTACCCAGTTTTACCTCGAGAAAGCCTCCGATTCCTCCAAAAGCCTCAGACCATACAAGGATTTTATGTAAGTATAATATTATCTCCATGGATTTTAGCAACATAGACCATAGTTTTAGGGTTTTAGTTGTCTGATTCTGCCATAGACGTAAGGGCCCTACTCAAAGCACTGCCTGCTGGGCCCTGCTTGCAGTGCCACTGCCGATCTTATTGTATGTATGCATGCAGGGCCGATATTTTAATTGTTCACTCTGTCGCAGGGCTGCAGTGTCATTCTGCCAGCCCGACACACGATCTTCCCACCGTAAACTGCAATCAGGGACATGTGTATCACGGTCGGGCCGATTTAGACCGTCATCATGTTTATACCATAAATTTTATATTAATTTATACATTCGCAATGAATCTTCAAAGACTGATTCATCTATTCTTAGATAGTAAAAATTGCAAAAATCCACGAAAATTTTAAATTTCGCGGGCAGAGTCGTTGATTTCGCCATGATTTGCAGTGCTATGTGGAGCAACATTCTCTGCGGCAGTAACTGCAAGCAGGCTCTGCAGGCATTGCTTTGAGTAGGGCCTTAACAATTCTCCAATTTTGCCACAGACTCAAAAACATTTTATTTATTGATAATAACTTAAAAAATTATAACTCTAAAAAATAAAATAATGCCACTTTGTTCTTTCTACACAAAAAAAAATTTGAATAGAATTCCTAATTTGTCAACCGCATCTACCTAACTACTACTAGATTAGAAAAATCTTTGATCCACATAAATCATGGCATTCAATTGCTGTTTTTGAAAAAGCTTCATTTGGTATTACTTGTCCTAAACATTTTTTTACTTTTACTCAGTAGTAATTAATTATTTTTTAAATAAGTACAACGCAATAATTATTATTTATATAAATTAATAATACTACAAACTGTAGAAATAATAAAATGTTTCAAAGTTTATGAATTGTTCGTTTTGGTAAATCATAAAAAAGCAAACTACAACTACTTTTTTTTTACCATTTCTACCAAAGCCAATATTTAGTTGAGATGTTAGACAAGGACACAGTACCAGAGGGATCGTTCTCGCCCATGACCGCTTTTAGCTAGCTACCGTTTGTATAACAAATAGCTACTTTAAATTGAAAGCAATGAGTCTCATTCTAGCTTAACAAAAATGTTTGGATCGCTCTCTTGTTATATATATAATCTCTTTGGTATTTTTTTTGCTTTCTTGTAAAAAATCTAATTATAATCTCATTATTATATTTTATAATATAATATATAGCTCGATTACCACTGACTGACTCACTGACTGACTGACTCATTGACATAATTGTTCTCCCAGAAGGAGACGGAAAATGATATAATGATGTATGGGAAATGTGTTTGGGTGCGGGAGATGACTTGGGAAAAATTATGACATTTCAGAAAAACAAGATGGCGGCCGACGTGATTTTCGTAACTCTTTTGTTTTCCAACCGATTTCGGTCAAAGTCGCAGCACTCGAGGAAATGAGTAAATGATTTCTAGAAAAATTGAAAATTTTGGAAAAACAAGATGGCGGCCGAGCTGTGGTGTTTTAAAATTTTTCATTTTTCGACCCCAAACCGCGGCGCCACAGATCCTAAACGGGGTACTCGAGGGTGATAGTTTCTTCTTGTTTCGCTCACAATCATCCTGAATTTTAACAAAACGGGAGTAATTTTTGAAATTCCAAGATGGCGGCTGTTCTGGCGGCCAATCAGTGTGAAGTACGAAAAAACGCGATTTTAAAATTCGAATTTCTCACAGTTGGCAACATCGGAGCGTTTCGACTTTCATGGGGCGATTGTGTGTACAGACTCGGAGTATTGAGTGGGGGGAAAAAATTACCCCATTTTTCGGGAAATTTCGAGATTTTCCCCAAAAAGTAAAAAATCTAAATACGGACTTTTTGCGAAATCTGAGTATGAGCGACCACGTGTCTTACTCGTACAAATGACATTTGGGTATTTTTGTGATCAAGCACTGGCAACACTGGAATCTATCAAAGAAAAAGTGATTTTCGACATGGTCACTTTTCAGGGGCCATCATGTCGCCTGGGTGCGAGCGAGATGAAAAATTTAAATGTCATACGAAGTGGCATATCCTGTAGTTACTGGGAAAAGTACTAAACTATGTAAAATATTTCTGTGAAATGCGGTGGCGGCCATTTTGTATTCATTTAATTTTTTTGAATATTTTGATCGTGTTTTTGAGGCACTTGGCCACATTTCGGAAAGTAGACATGTATCAACCGACTGTGTAACTCGACGGGCAATATCGAAACACAAAAGCAGTGTTGCCACATTTGGGGTAGTTTTCGAGATTTTCCCCAAAATGTCCTCCTGTAAAATTTTGTATGAACAAATTTTTTTTCACTTGTAGCTTCGTATACAAGTCAAAAAATGACTCGGTGAAAAATATGGAGAGAGCTGATGATTGAGGATTTCGGAGACGGGTGAAGGGCTCAGCCAGGGTATTGAAGATAGGTGGGGGGTGCTCGACCAAATGTCATTCGAAACCTCATGTAATTGCCAGTGAGTTGAAAAAATTTTCAAAATGGCGAAAAAAAGATGGCCGCCATACAAATTTCGTCGGTGTCTATCTCAGAAAGTATGAAAGATAGAAAAGTGGTTTCATAGCAATAGAAGAGCAGGATAAGGAAGTCTATGTAGCAAAATAAAAAGAATTACAAACTGGCGGAATTTTTTTTTCATACTTATTTGTATGGCGATTAGGAGCTATATGAAAATTGACATTGTTCCTCTAGAAAGTGACTGAAAATGATATAATGATGTAAGGGAGAAGTGTTTGAGGCCGACATAGGAAAAGGGAAAAATTTTGACATTTCAGAAAAACAAAATGGCGGCCGACGTTACTTTCGTAACTTCTTTGTTTTCCAACCGATTACGTTCATAGTTGCAGTGCTTGAGGAAATGAGTAAATGATTTTTAGAAGAAGAAGAAAATTTTGGAAAAACAAGATGGCGGCCGACCTGTAGTGTTTTCAAAAATTTTCATTTTTCTACCTCAAACCGAGATGCCACAGATCCGAAACGAAAAGTCGAGGCTGATAATTTTTTAGTGTTTCGCCTACAATTATAAGCCGACTGTATAATATAGACTCGGGGTGTAAATAGGTGAAAAAAATTACCCCATTTTTCGGAAAAAATCGAAATACGGACTTTTTGCAAAATCCGAGTATGAGCAACCACGTAAATTGCTCCAAGCAGTAACGCGGTCCGCTTCAGCGGGCCGCGCCCCCACGCGAAAAACTAGTTATTATAATATGTATGGGAGATGTGTTCGGGTGCGGGAGTCGACTAGGGGAAAATTATGACATTTCAGAAAAACAAGATGGCGGCCGACGTGACTTTTGTAACTCTTTTGTTTTTCAACCGATTTCGTTCAAAGTTATAGCACTTGAGGAAATGTGTAAATGGTTTTTAGAAAAATTGGAAATATTTTAAAAAACAAGATGGCGGCCGAGCTGCGGTGTTTTAAAATTTTCAGTTTTCGACCCCAAACCGCGGCGCCATAGATCCTTAACGGCGTGGTTGTGGATGATAATTTTTTCTTGTTTCGCCCACAGTTATCCTGAATTTTGACGAAATGGAAGTAATTTTTTAAAATCCAAGATGGCGGCTGTTCTGGCGGCCAATCAGTCTGATGTACGAAAAAGCACAATTTTGAAATTCATATTTCTCATAGTTAGCAACATCGGAGCGTTTCGACTTCTATGGGACGATTGTGAGTTTTGACTCGAAGTATTGAGTGGGGGAAAAAAAATTACCCCATTTCTCGGGAAATTTCGAGATTTTCCCCAAAACGTAAAAAATCGAAATACGGACTTTTTGCGAAATCCGAGTATGAGCGACCACGCGTCCTACTGGTACAAATAACATTTGGGTATTTTTGTCGCCAAGGTCTGGCAAAACTGGAATCTATCAAAGAAAAAGTGATTTTCGACATGGTCACTTTTCAGGGGCCATCATGTCGCCTGGGTGCGAGCGAGATGAAAAATTTTAACGTTATCAGGAGCGGTTAATCCTGTAGTTACTAAGAAGAATACGAAACTATGTAGAATATTTATGTGGAATGGGGTGGCGGCCATTTTGTTTTTATTTAATTTTTTTGAATATTTTGATCGTGTTTTTGAGGCACTTGGCAACATTTCGGAAAGTCGACATGTATGAACCGATTGTGTAACTCGACCGGCAGTATCGAGATATATGAGCTGTGTTGCCACATTTGAGGTAGTTTTCGAGGTTTTCCCCAAAATGCCCTCCTGTAAAATTTTGTATGAACAATTTTTTTTTCACTTATGGCTTCGTATAGAAGTCAAGAAATTACTCGGCGAAAAATATGGAGAGAGCTGATGATTGAGGATTACGGAGACGGGTGAAGAGCACAGCCAGGGTATTGAAGATAGGTGGGGGTTGCTCGACCAAATGTCATTCGAAATCTCGTGCAAATGCCAATGAGCTGAAAAAAAATTCAAAATGGGTTAATAAGATGGCCGCCATACAAATTTCGTCGGAGTCTATCTCAGAAAGTATGAATAGTAGAAAAGTGGTTTCTTAGCAAAAGATATAATCTCTTTGGTTTTTTTTTTGCTTTCTTGTAAAAAATCTAATTATAATCTCATTATTATATTTTATAATATATATAGCTCGATTACCACTGACTGACTCACTGACTGACTGACTCATTGACATAATTGTTCTCCCAGAAGGAGACGGAAAATGATATAATGATGTATGGGAAATGTGTTTGGGTGCGGGAGATGACTTGGGAAAAATTATGACATTTCAGAAAAACAAGATGGCGGCCGACGTGATTTTCGTAACTCTTTTGTTTTCCAACCGATTTCGGTCAAAGTCGCAGCACTCGAGGAAATGAGTAAATGATTTCTAGAAAAATTGAAAATTTTGGAAAAACAAGATGGCGGCCGAGCTGTGGTGTTTTAAAATTTTTCATTTTTCGACCCCAAACCGCGGCGCCACAGATCCTAAACGGGGTACTCGAGGGTGATAGTTTCTTCTTGTTTCGCTCACAATCATCATGAATTTTAACAAAACGGTGTTTCTTAGCAAAAGATGATCACGATGAGAGGGTTTTTATTTGTAGAAAGAAAAAAAATCAAAATGGCGAATTTTTTTTTCGTACTAATTTGTATGGCGAATATGAACTATAAGAAAATTGTCATTGTTCTCCTGCAAACAGATAGGAAACGATAGAATGATGTATGGGAGATGTGTTTGAGTGCAAGATTGGAGTAGGGAAAATTTATGACATTTCAGAAAAACAAAATGGCGGCCGACGTGACTTTTGTAACTCTTTTGTTTTCCAACCGATTTCGTTCAAACTCGCGGTACTCGAGGAAATGAGTAAATGATTTTTAGAAAAAGAAGAAAAATTTGGAAGAACAAGATGGCGGCCGAGCAGTGGTGTTTTCAAATTTTTCATTGTTCTATTTCAAACCGGGACGGGTTAATTCAAATTTGTCACATTTGGCAACATCAGAACATTTGGACTTTTATGGGGTGATCGTGCTGATAGACTAGGGGTGTAAATTGATGAAAAAAATTACCCCATTTTTCGGGAAAATCTGAATACGGACTTTTTGCTAAATCGGATTTATGAGCGATCACGTAAATTGCTCCAAGCAGTTACGCGGTCCGCTTTAGCGGGCCGCGCCTCCACGCGAAAAACTAGTTAATATATATATAGTTGCTTGTGCTGATTCACTGACTGATTGATCACCTCTCCTGAACAATTTTGTATGAAAATTTTTTTTTTCAATTACCATTTCGTATAGAAGAGAAAAATTCATTCGGAGGAAAAATACGGAGAGAGCTGATGATTGAGGATTTCGAAGACGGGTGAAGAGCACAGCCAAGGGTATTGCAGATAGGTGGGGGGTGTTCGACTAAATGTCATTTGAAATGTCATTCAACTGCCAGTGAGCTGAAAAAAATTTCAAAATGGCGGAAAAAAGATGGCCGCCATACAAACTTCATCGGCGTTCATCTCGAAAAGTATAAAAGTTGGAAGAGTGGTTTCTTGGAGAGAAATGATCAGGACCCGAAGGTCTATTCGATGGATAGAAAAAAAAATCAAAATGGCGGAATTTAGTTTTCCATAGAAAATGTATGGGGAATATTGAAGATCCTACGAGTTGTAAAACATGAAGTGCTTTGATGCGGATTTTTGGATGACTACCAGAGAAAAATATGGAATGAGGTGATGATTGAGGATTTTAAAGACAGTCAAGGAGCATGGACAAGGTATTATAGTTAGGTGGGGACTGCTGAAACAAAAAATACTCGGAACTTCAGGCAATTGGCAGTGAGCTGAAAAAAAAACCAAAATGGCCGCCATACAAATTTCGTGTTGTTCTATCTCGGAAAGTATAAAAGATAAGAGAGTGGTTTCTTAGCAAGAGGTGATCAGGATCTCAAAGTTCTACGGGATGCATGAAAAATAATTCACTGTGGCGGAATTTATCTTTCCATGGAAAATGTACGTATACTATGAGAAGACACAATGATCTAGGATTTGGATGATGATTGAGGAGCACTGTCATGGTTTTAAAGATAGTTAGGTAAGGGCTGTTCGAACAAAAAATACGCTGAACCTCATCCGATGAGGTTCAGCGTATTTTTTTCTTCGAACTGCCCGTAACTATCTTTAAAACCATGACAGTGCTTCTTGGTAATTTATTCAGCTCATGGCCAATCGGATTCCAATGGGCGATGGAGATGACGGCGAAACCTTTATGGGCGGGAAGACTGCACGCGCCCTACTAGTAGTAATCTATGTTTCTCATCCCTTAAGTCTGATTTTCTGTCATGGTCGTTTCTTTGTCCTTGTTTCAACTGTGGTCTGTGTTGTGCAAAAACATAGAGTATATTCAGTATGACCGTTTGTGGCAGATTTCTGCTATTTAGAAAGATTTGGCTCCTAAATTTTAACTCTGACAGAATAAACTGACGATTCAACGACGATTTCAAAGATGGCAAATTTCCTTGAAATCTGCCATATTTTAAATAAAATGAAAAAGAAACTCATGATTTTATGTCTATTTACTTATTTTCGCATGACCTAATTAGGTACTCGGAGATGTTACATTCTAAGCCGGAAACTTTTTCCTTGTGTCGTCGAAACGGGGACGTTCCGTCGTCAGTATCACTAGGCTATTACCTACTGTTTTTACAATAACTGTACTCTATACTTGTTCATTACTTTTACAGTTCAGAAATAGAGTTGTCAGATTTTTTTGCTAGTATTTGGCAGATTCTTCAATTTTGAAACGGTCACACTGCATGAATTCAATTTTTTTTGTATACAATTTGTAATATACTCTTTGTTTGTACTTTTCATTGATCTTTGTACGTTCAAATTAAACTATGTAAAAGAAAATCATGAATCCTAAAAGCGCTGAGGCTAGAAATCGTGATGATAACCCTTTCGAAGGACTAAAAATATCAAATTCCTTAGTACTCAATGAGCTAACCAGCCGTAGCCCTTGCCCTCGGTGCGGCAAGTCTCGGATGTACTTTTGTTACACGTGTTTTGTTCCTGTAGCTCAATTAGTAGGAAGAATCCCTCTATGTAATGTAAGATAACAGTATATACTTGTTTATTAAACTTCCTATTTCTTGTCCAATTCTAATGAATCCTATGTTTGCAGTTACCAATCAAGGTCGACATAATTAAACATAGACGTGAAATTGATGGCAAAAGCACGGCGGCTCACGCAGCAGTGCTGGCTCCTAGAGATGTTAATATTTATACATATCCTAATGTACCAGAATATGTAAATGATGGAAGGACAGTGTTGTTGTACCCTGGAACTGAAGCATGCACTGTGCGCGAGTTATTCACTGGCAGATGTGAACATCAGAACTACACGGAACATCGTTTAGCTGAACTACCTGCAGGTTACAATGTTGGTACTTTAATGACTAAACGATATTATCACGTTAACAGTGCGACTGATAAGGAAATTTATCATGTAGAAAACTTGCCTATTGACCGTGTTGTGCTCATTGACAGTACTTGGAATCAGAGTAGAGGAATATTTTGTGACAAAAGATTGCAGAATTTGCCTAAAATAGTACTGCAAAAAAGGGTATCACAATTTTGGAGACACCAGAAAGGTAGTCCTAGATGGTACCTTTCAACTGTTGAAGCATTACATCAGGTATTATTAGAGTTACATATGTGTGCTTGGGGAAGAAGTGAACATTATAAAACAGAACTCGCAAGTGACTATCCAATTCATGGCAACGAGAAGCACACTTTTTGTGAACCTTATCATGGACAATATGATGATCTTTTATATTTTTTTAAGTACATGTATGAAAAGCTTCACACTCTTTATAAGCATGAAGATATGTTAGCATATAAGAGACCTATGGAAATATAAGGTGTACAATACATTTTTAATTTGTTATAATTTTGAAAATCTTATTCTCAAGGATGTATTAAGGTCTGATGGCTTAATTCAAACAAAACCAAACAAGTACTGCCTTACTCATAACTTTGTTTGAGAGAATAGGCACCATTTATATACCAACTTATTAGACAACAGACAGGCTTAACAAAACAAGGTTAAAATAAAAAAAGCATAGCTAATAAATTACATATTTATTCTCAGTAATGCTGTAATATTTCAACCAGAATAAATATAAATAGAAAAAAAAGATCTTATTGTATGTTTATAATTCCAAATATGGAAAAGCATGCTAGGCCTAAAATAGCCTAATAAAAATCTTACTGTATGTTTAAAATTCCAAATGGGTAGTTGATCCAAAATATTGAATTATTTCATTTATTTTGAAAACTAGAATTATTAAAACAAAAAGTAAAAAAAACTGATTAAATTAATTAAATAACAAAAAAGTTAAACACTAAAATTTCAGATTGGCCATACCTATGAGGGACGAAGACCCCTACTTTAAACGTTAAAATGCCTAAATTTGTATTTCTTTGTTTATTTTATGTGGATGTTATTTTTATCCTAGTTTAAAAAACCGGCCAAGTGCGAGTCGGACTCGCGCACCGAGGGTTCCATACCATAAAAGAAGTAAAACATTGAAAGAATCACTTTTGTTCATGAATTTACGAGTATAATTTACATGTAGGTACTTTTTTTGGCAAACCGCAAACGTAACTTTGTTTTTGGCGGATTATTGTTATTATCAAAAAAAGTATATTAGTCAGTGAGTTGATTTTATTTTTCCTGTAAAATATACATTAACTTCTATTGATCATAATTATTTCAGATTTTTCGATTGGTAAACTTCGGAGATAAGGGGAATGGTATTTTTTTCGACAGTTTGCCCAATAAAACAAAAACTATCAGGCATAAAAATAAATAAAAATTAGTTTTAGTATACACTAGTAACGCCCTTTCATATGATACCCCACTCAATATTGTTATCTCATTTTGAAAATTTGTCAACCCGGTTTTCCCCCCTTTTTAAATAAAAATAAAAACAATTTTCAAATTTTTACGATTGTTATGACGTCGCGTCACTATAACCTATAACTATTTTAAATTTCAAGTCGATAGATTGAATAGTTACTGAAATAATGACTATACTGATATACTGATGACTGAAACGGACGGACGGATGGACGGAGAAAGTCTCACCATAAGGGTTCCATTTTTACCAAATTGGTATGGAACCCTAAAAATGGTCATAAAAAAAAATTGAGTCAACTACCCAATTATGGTACAACATGCATGTTTATAAATTAAACAAGGCCTAAAGTAGCCTATGTGTATGTACACAAAAACAAAAGAGATAGTTATGCATTAATTCTTAATCTTAATTAATTATTTTAACATTAAATTAACATAATATAGAAAGGATCTAGCTATATTCCAAAATAATATTGCCAGTTTACTATTTGTAATAATATTGTAGTACTGAAAATATTACAAATATTATAGTTTGCGCAAATCCAATACAAATACGCTTCCATCGCTGGCACTTGCACCTACTTTAGTGCCACGAGAATTCCAACACACCTCAAAAATGCCCCCCGTACCCTTGTAGGAGTGCACGAGGCCACCTGTCTGCGTGGACCAGATGTGCACACATTTGTCAAAGGACCCACTCGCAAGAAACTTACCATCAGGAGAAAATGCTACACTGTACACAGGTTCGGTGTGCTTGGTAAGAGTATGTATACACACTCCTCTCTCTACATCCCATAAACGAACAGTAGAGTCAAAGGATGCACTGGCGAGTATCAAATTCATATTAGGATTCTGTGTGCCAGGCCCGGTGGGAGACCATTTGATGGTGTAGATTTCCTTCGAATGAGCCTTTAGATCATGGACACAATTATCTTGTTTCATAGACCATATTTTGAGGGTCATGTCATCTGAGCACGAAGCCAGCAACTGTCCTTGAGGATCCCATTTTATGGCGTTCACTTCATTCTGCCCAAAAGAAAAAAGGATAATAAAATCTTTATGCAACAATTTTGGGTATCGAGTTAGTATGTAATTCTAGTCGACTGAAAAACAGCCACTATCTGGCATTACAGCAAATAGTACCTTACAGAAGACAACATTCTATAAGTACTTCAGAATAACTAATGTGCATCACAATTGGTGCTACAGCTAAATTCGTATTGATCGTCTTAGAAATGATATTGACATTTATTTGTTTGTGATGAAGTTGATGTTATTTCAATCAATGTTTGTTGATTCAATTTTTCAGGCCAAATTACTACCTATTTTTTGTTTGTCATTTTGATGTGTGCTTGATACACAATATTTATAGCTTGAGTGAATTTACTTCTGTACCAAAACACAAGTAATTTACTTGAAATAACCACTTTACCTGCAAATAATATACTGGAAAATACTTACAGTGTGCCCTTGGAAGCTCTTTATAGGTTTGTCAACATGAAGTTTACAGACATGGATGCATTGGTCAGTGGAGCAAGATGCAAAGGAATTGTTTGTCTGCCAGTCAACATCTAGTGCTGGTGCTGCATGGAAAGAAAACTGCTGAGTGCACTGTCCTGATGCGGCATCCCATATTATTGTTGTCTTGTCAACCTAAAAGAACATCACTTGTAGTACTATAAAGGTGAATGTTTCATGTGCGTGTATGTATGTAATGTTTGTTTTTGTGTGTGAGCTTTCACATGGTTGTGCCCTTCAAAGGTGGATCCAGGATAATTTTCTAGGGAACATTAATGATAAGAGTGAGTGACTTTTGCACAGATCAAAGAATTAAGTATATTCTCAACATCTTAGGTGCCCCTAAGCCCTCTCCCCCTAAATCCACTTATGGTCTCATCAATTTATTCATTCACTTCAAATTTGTTAACCTTTCTACTTTTTCCTGGTATTTAAGCCAACATAAGCCAGGGTCAGCTTTCCTGCTTATCTGCTTATGATATACATCAGTAATACTTACACCAGCACTCAAAATATAATTTCCACGCTTGTTCCACTTCAGAGCAAAAATAGGCCCTTTGTGCTGGCCCAATGTTGATGCAAGTGTTCCATCAGTCGTCCAAATTCTTGCATATCCATCATATGAACCAGTCGCCAACAGGTTGCCATCACACTGTAAAATTATAAATAAATAAAAAAAATATTTTATTTGGTTGACATAATTAATTATAACCATGCCAAATTATAGCTTTCTAGTACTGATAGTCTCGGAGATGAAATGGGGAAGGATGTACAGATGGAAAGACATGGCATAATAATTATTATGGGCGATTCTTTTTTATCAGAAATAAGAGGAATTTGCATTGTCAAAGAATAGTACATGAGCAAATTAAGTTTAATATGATCCACGCAAACAGAGCCACTCGCTAAACGGAGTGAGGTGTATAATCAAATTATAAAGTGAACTTACATTCCAATCAAGTGAAGTGACATCTTTGTTACTAGGTACTTCGGCTCCTCCTTTTTGAATGCAATGTCTTAGGATGAGTTGGTTGGGAGTAGTGGCAGGATTGTCTGACATGTCCCATATTCTATAAATAAAAATACAAATGTTACAAAGCAATAAGATCAGTAACTAGAGGTTAGTATGCAAATTAAAATTAACATGAAAATTAGTGATTTTTTTTGAAAAAAAAATGAAACAGTTTGGTACTGAGATAGCCTACATACGAGACACATCATATTTATCCCAAAAAACACAATATTATCTACTGCATTTGTAAAACTGGAATCCATACTGGTGAAGCTGCAACATTTGTAACCTACTGAACAAATAGTCAAAAGACAGACTTCTTTCCCTACTAGATTTACCTACATCTGTTAGGTTACTGACAGCAATAATTTTTACTTGAAATAGTAATAATTATTATTAAAGCAAGCATTTCTGGCCTGCACACTGAAATAATGTACCTTGCAGTGCTGTCCCCAGAGCCACTAGCCAGCAAGTCGGTGCTGGGGTTCCAGGCACATATGAACACTTCAGATTCGTGTCCTCTGAGCACAGTAGCTTTACTTGCAGGTATCTCAATAGACTGATCCACATCCATGTTCTCAGGAGCACTCGGTGTTGCCACTCCGCCAGTTGTAGAGGCTGCGTTGCATGTTGTGCCCTAGACATTAATCATACTATTGTAGATTACACATTATAATACAAGGATAGCAAAGGCCACTTAAATAGTCTCAGCTTACATCAACACCATTTTGTTCACCTCCTGAGCCAGGCTCTTTATTTGCTTGTTTTTGAGCATTGTGAGCATTTTGCCTTGCTGCAACAATGTCTGGAGTTACAGCATCAATGAGACTGAGACTCTCCGTGAGACGGGTTTCCACACCTGGAAGTATAGACATTAAAAATATATTTCTTGAATCCCATGTCACTTATGCTTGCATAGTTTCATATTTGTGACTGTAAGTCTGTTGATTTTAGGTCTGGTGGTTTAGATTTTTGGGCACAATCTATATGTAATGTTCAATTATAAATACATGTCAATTATAAATGTATTACACCAATGCCTCCTTTGATAAGAACTGGTTTCTATCAAAGGAACCTATCACACTTTTACCATCATCTCCTATTGTAATTTCTGCTTCTGTGTACTGCAAGCCTTTCTGTAATATATTCAACAATGCAGCGGGCGGCACTAGGGCTCCATTTATATTACTCTGAGATATGTGAGACTCTATACCAAAAGTGTACGCCGAATGGTGAAATCCTGCAAATTAATTCACAGTAATTACTTAACAATAATTAAAAGAAACCTTATCACAGAAAATAATTATTTGTAAAAAATATACTTACCAGATTCTTGTAAATATCGGTACACAAGAAAGTTCACTTCGTCTATAGAAAAACTCATGATTGTAACATTTATTTACTAACTTGTATGTTGAAGATGAATTGGGGATGAATGACGCTTGTAATTAAATATTTAACAATGTGATTGATTACCATTTAAAGCTGTAATAAAGATTTGTGAGCTTGACTTCCTTGGCTTGTCTTGTTTCCAAATTGAAATCACAGACATAGACATAAAACACTATATCACAGACGTCTCACAGATCACTATGAAATTCACTACGTTTTTACAAAGGTTTTACATACAAATCTATGCACATGTGCACAGAACAATTGTTTGTAGGTACCTACTCCGACCTACTCACTCCGATTCACTCACACCAATGACTAAAGAATTAATGGATATTGGACACAAAGTAGTGACTAGTGAATCTTTTTGGGTGGTCATTTCCGCCATCTTGTGTCGCAACAAAAATAGCCAATCACAGCTATCAGCCAATCACAGATAGGCACCAGTCAGCTGATCAGAAGGGCTGCTCTAGCTATCTATCGATATGGAAATATTATTGATCTAGTTTGTGGTTAGTAATTAAATATTTAAGAGCAAAAATTAATTAATTATTACTACTAAAAATTAATTTATAGTAAAACTAGGTTTTGCCAGCGGTGCATATGTTTCCGGATTAGGATTTTTAACTTATCCCGCGAAACCAAGTGATTGTATGGTAAATGTTCGCATCCGCGGCCCGTTTTCTTAAAGCTGAAATAACTACGAAAAGTGTAAAACCTTGAGAGCCCATAGGAACCCTACTCATCAATCAACATTTAACTTTACATATATGAAATTTATCGATATCGGTATAACAGCGGTCGCATACTTAGTACTTTGTTACTGTTTTGTTTACATAACAATAAACATTAAATCAAATTTATTTCAATCCTGAAGAAATATTTTTTCTTTTACACATTATATAAGTGCATGTAATATGATCATAACACATAATTTTTAACGATTTAACGATTAATTAATGAAATCGAATATTGACCTATGAAATGTTAAATGTGGCCTATTTTTGTCTTTCCGCGATCTGCACTGCACAACACAACACTCAGTAGGCATTTTCACACCTGAATACTAATAATCCGCACGCAAATTAGAATACAAATATGAGTGTCTAATTTTTCCCAAAAAACATAATACGCATGTACTTTGTATACATGTTTCAACATGTTCGAATCTACAAAATGCTACAAATTATGGAGAAACTGGCCATCCGGCTTTTTTTTTCGTGACGTCACAATTTCAGTGTTGCCGAAATCAGAAAAAAACAAATATTTTTCTCGTTTAACGTAAACAATTTTGAATTAGTTAGAAAGAGACAGTGTGTTGTTTGTTATAGCTATGTTGATTTGACGCAACATATAAACACACGTGTGTGTAGAAAACTACAGCTGCTTCATTAGTTTCGTTACTCGTAGACTCACACTCACAGCTTCACAGACTATGAGACCATAGACTACATGAGACCACAGTCACAGACTACAAAACCGCTATGTCGAATTATAAATCTACTGTCTATGCTTCTGTTCAAAAATAAAAAATCTATGAAATATCAAAACCACGAAGACGTACCTTTTATTAATTTTTTATCTTAGCCAAGTATCAGTATCTTGAGCGCCAAGATTTGTTCCAAATGTTCATGTAACAAGTTACAATGGCGCCATCTTATACGCCACATGATTGACGGAGGCGAACTCAACAGGTCTGCCCGCGAAATTCAAAATTTTCGTGGTTTTTTGCAATTCGTACGCTAATTACACATAATAGGCTTATGGCAGTCATTTTTGCGAGAATGGCAGTTACTTCTTTACATGTTTATATCAAAATTTTTGCATAAAAATGTATATCCTAGGAAATTAGTCCGAGTAAAGGGTTTTAAGTGAGCAACTCGTAAATCTCGGATTAATTTCTTAAACTCTACACTTTCAAGCAGAGATTTTTATATAAATACGTGAAGATGATCTTGGGATTATCGCAATTTGACTGCCATAAGCCTATTACGTCTTATCAGCTTAAAAATCGCGAAAAACCACATAAAATTTGAATTTCGCGGGCACATCCGTGGTGTGCTCCTTAATACCTACATACCTACATGAATACTACATGTTAGTCTTTGTTCAAGTTACAACTTTTTTCTCGTAGACAGAGAAAAGCTATAGACGCTGGTAAAGCGTGTCGCAAAAAGAGACAAAAACTAACCTTTAACACTACACTGCACCATGATTTTTTGTTTTGAATCGTTGTAATAATATGTGTAAGTTTATAAAAGTGTTCAAAACCTAATTTAACTTGAATCGGACATAACATAATCGTAAAAACTGAATTATAAAGTAATACGATAGCTAACTGTTGGTCCGCTGTCAAACTTTGTTTAGCAAAGTAGTGTGACTAAAACATAAAAAACGTGACACGCTACGTGAAACAAAAGATCTTATCGTTCTATTTCTTTTCTTTACACGACATCGGCGTAAGTTGCTCTTTGTCTTGTGTGAATGAAACATAAGATAACAATTTGTCTATAGCTTTTCTCTGTCTACGTTTTTTCTACTCTCTTGGTTACCATAGACTACTGAAATATTTCCATCATGTTTCCACTTTCCATCTTATTTCGTATCTTAATTGACAGGTGCTTGACAGTTGACAAGGGGGGGAAACGAAAGTCGAAAATTGATAAGTTTTCTGTGATAAGTTTGAACGAGTTCTGTGTTCTGTGGTTTGAACGCTATAGCCATAGAGTAGTATGGTTTTAGGCTATAGCAACGCCAGTGATAGAGTAATCTGTGGCTATAGCATTTGTAAAGCCACAGATTACTCTATATCATGTGTAAAGCATAATGTTCTGTGGCTATAGCTCAATCTGTAAAAACTAATAAAATTTAAATTTACAAATTATTTTTATTGTTTTCTAGAAAAATGATAATGTTAATCTATATGTCCCTTGCCTTGATGGGCTAATAATAATTATTAATAAAAATTAAATAATTATTAACCGTAGCCCGTAAGTTTCAGTAAGACTCATAAAATGTCAAATTCTACTGTTGGTTCGTTGTTTGGTTCAGACTTCTGATTGACTAATACTTCGTCCAAAAAAATGCTGGTTTTCAGTTAAACCGAATTGCAGTATCTTTGAAGTTGAGAAGATG
This sequence comes from Coenonympha glycerion, assembly GCA_963855885.1. NCBI lineage: Eukaryota > Metazoa > Arthropoda > Insecta > Lepidoptera > Nymphalidae > Coenonympha > Coenonympha glycerion. The sequence goes on along the minus strand of OY979630.1, from coordinate 11,301,844 downwards.
GATCATGCAGCTAATAGCGTGACTTTATTGCTTCATAAATTGTGCGAAAGTTTGTCATCAGATCCAGGTACCTATAAAACATGATTCGTTTTTTAAAAATATTGGTTCAACTGTCAGAACTAATAGCTCTTCGTTTTTATTCCTTGAAAATCAAAGATTAAAAAAACCAATTTTATTACTTTAACTTTTTCTACATCTCCAGCCTTATATGAATGAATAAAATTCAAGAATATTTTAAAGATTTTATGTCAACGCTTCATAAAGGTACAAAAATTATAATAGATTCAAGTAAGTTGGATAAATTCAAGAATACATACTTATAATTTTAGGAATAATTTCTACAGCCAAATATATTTTTTGGACTTACTAGATAGATAGCTTTGATCTTCACTTATGTAAAAAGGGATACCTACATACAATTAACTCGATGTGAGTGACGTCAGGTATCGCATACCCACTATTTGTATACTTATTTCCCTCAATCAAACAAACAATTCTTCATCTCATTCATGCCAAATCAAACAACTTTATTCTGCAAGTGTAAAATTAAAAAAAAAGTTGTTAATTTTAGATGCTGCCTACGAGTTAGCCCTTTCTTATGTAAACCAGAATTTTTCCCATTCTGTGAAAGATGAAAAGCAGTTATGCCAACAAATCAATGCACACCTGTCCAGTGTTTCAGCAAAACATGCTGACAAATTTAATGAGTCCTACACTAAGTTGAAGAATTCTGTAAGTTTTCTTTTGCCGGTTGCTACACTTCAGGGGCTAATTTAATAATTATTTACAGAAGTTTAACATAGCCAACAATAACATTGTAGGTTTATGGCAATAATACCAATTATAATTGCACACAGAAAAGTAAAATTTCAAACAGAAAAGTAAAAGGGTTTCATGAAAAAGCAAGACAGCATGTCTTTTTAATTGTTTATTTCAATTTGTCCTATCACCCAGATTTAGTGGACTACCTTGATGCATCAGCTTTAATAGTGCATAGTGGCACACTTTGGTTTTTTAATTTCTCAACTAGAATACTGGATTTTTCAGGACTGGATAAATTTTTAATTAAATTAAATTTTAATACTAAATATTTTTATAATTTTTTATACTTGTTATTTATTTTAACATGAATTTTCAGTTTGTACTAAAGCAGCGTGTGGCAGTTTTGTCGCTACTTTGGGCGCTGGCAGAATCACCACAGACCTCTGAGTCCACACAGCAGCTTTTTCCAATGCCAGAGCTTGCAGTTCCAGTGAGTATCAATGTACCACAAAATTATTATACTATAATCTGTCATATTCATCTTTGCTGAAAAGGTATGATTCCGAACTCGGCAACAAGCAGCAGTGCTGTCGCTGCAGTGCTGTCACTAAGGTGCTGCCCAGCAGTGCTGCCTGCCGCGCTGAATCCGAGCAAGGCAGCAGTGTCGCTCTGTTCGTGGTGAAATTCATCCTTTTGTTGTCAATTTACTTATCAATATTCACGTAGGTACTCTCGTTGCGGCGGCAGACGCGTCACCACTGGTCTGTCACGGCGGCAGGGCGACACTGACGCGCAGCAGTGCTGCCGCTACATTGCTGTGGCGACATTGCTGCCTAGCTCGTAATCTCATATAAGCTTATAGAGATTGTATGGGGACCAGTAGTGCCGCGACAGCACTGTTGCGGCAGCACTGCTGCGTGCAGCGTGGTTCGGAGTCATACCTTAAGACTGGGGACTGCTTGTGGTCAGAGCATCTCTTTGAAACTTGTTTTCATAGAACAGACTTCCTAAACTTCATATTTGCGTTTAAAGGATAGGTGATGGAATCTATCAGAGACCGCTGCAATCTGAATCAACAATAATCTGTATGATACCTTTGAACTTACGGATTTGTTGTGTGAAAGATTCAGATTTACAAAACTTAACACAAATCTGCTGAAACACAAAACACTGTTTGTGTTTTAGTTTTTCCTATCATATTATGTATGCCGCATATTATTAAATAGTAAAAATTGGCGCTAGTGTTAGCGCCGCAGGCTAAGCGTTAACTGGCTACATTGTTGCAGAATCCAACAGTAGGCCTGTCAACTGCTGCTTCAAGTTCAAGCAAAAGTACCATAGGGTCACTCAGCTGGAGTAGCCATGCCCCCAAGCAGCAGGGTTCCTACCAGAGTATACCTTCCAACAGCAATATGGGTATTGCTTTACCCACTACTGGTTATATTTTAATTTATACATTTGCAATAATTATGATGATATACCTAATTGAAACCATTGACCTACTGGAATAAAGCAAAAAACTGTCTATTACACAGAATAACTTATTCTTCTGTCAATATGCTGAAATGGCCACAATAAGGTCCTCATCTATGTTTTAGGATATGTAAGTTAAATGGAATTTCTTTATCTCTATCCTAGATTGAAATATCTGTAACTTTTGTATTAATTGATAACTGATAAATCTCCAAATCTTAGCCATTTTACATTTGACGAGCCAATTGCAACCATATAAAACTATGACATCTAACAATATCGCATCGTATATCAAAATTGGTGTAAGCATTAAGAAATTACACTGACATTATGGTGCAAACTGTGATAGCCAATTGGTTCAGAAAGATAATACCTATTATGTTTATTTATCACTTGGAGCTTTCGCCAAACCCCTCTCATTGCGAGAGGAGACCCATGCCCAACGGTGGGACATAAAAAGGGGTTGTTGTACAGATAGATGGAGCGAGCGCTCGTGCGTACGCGACGCCGTGCTGGCCGCGACGGGCGTGAAGGCCCGCGCCAGCACCGCCTGGCCGCGCCCAGTGCAAATAATGTATTCACGGATAGCGCACCTCGGCTTTCTACACGATCGCCTCAAGGAGTTCATTGATCCGTCATCAGGACTCATGCCGCAAGGTTGGTACAGCTTACCTCTCAGTAAATTGCTTTTTAATTTGTTTATTTATTTATTTATTTTATTTATTTATTTATTTATATCATATTAGAACGGCAGTGCCACTTACACTAACATGATGAATGGATGATGAAATTATTATATTTACAATCAAACAATTATATTTAAAAAAATATACAAAAAAAAACTATTGAAAAGAAAGAAAAAAATAAAAAATAAAAATAAAATTAACATTGTTATTCAATTTTTTCTGCATACCTCAAAAATTCCATGACAAGGGATGTCCACTTGTCATGGAATAGATCGCATTGTGGGTTATCATTCAAGAGCGTGTTGAATGATACCAGTGTGCGCGGTATCCCGTATCGGTGCCATGGATCTAGAAATAGTACGGCAATATGCAATCGCGAACAGTTTATGCTGCCTTGGGCGCAAGTTCGATTGTTTTGGCACAAGAATATGGCAAAGTTCAGTATGAATATCAGGAGCATCTATCTCTCCACGCAAAATTCGGCACATTATTTTCAACTGATCCCAAAACCGTCTAACCTCCAAAGAATTGAAGCCCAAATAACCCAAAAGAAATTTGGTTGGATACAAAAAGGGGTAATATCCATAGAATCGCTTGTACAAGTATCTTAGAAAGGCCTTCTGCACTTTTTCTAAAATCAGCCCGTACTTTTTTTCATAAGGATGCCAAATGCAGGCGCTAGTTTCTAATTTACTACGTACTAAACTGTAATATAGCAGCCGTATTACAAATGGGTTCAGGAACTCCTTAGAGTTACGGAGCACGAATCCTAACCTCTGAAAGGAATCAGCAGCTATCTTGTTGATATGATCTCGGAAAGTTAATTTGGAGTCAAAAATTACGCCTAAATCTCTTACATTTTTTACTCTGGAGATAGAATGTCCATCAATTTTATAGTCATTTATCAGAGGATAACGGATTCTGCCAAAAGTCATCATTGAACATTTATCAAGGTTGAATTCCATTTTGTTGGCTTTACTCCAGTTACATACGGCTGTTATATCATGCTGTAACTTGAGGCAGTCTTCGATGCAAGTTATTTCGAGTATTAGTTTTAGGTCATCAGCGTATAATAGACACTTAGCATATTTTACACATTTTGGAAGATCATTTATCATGATTAAGAAGAGCAGGGGTCCTAGAATTGAGCCCTGACTTACACCAGATCGCGTGTAATATGGTTTTGATTCGTATATGCCAAATCGGACGAACTGCTGACGATCCCTAAGATAGTCAGAAATCAAGTACAGTAACCGAGGTGATAAACCGATAGTGCTGAGTTTTTTGAGAAGAATATCATTATTTATCCTGTCGAATGCTTTGCGGTAGTCAAAATAAAGGGCATCTGCTTGATGGCCTCTGTCTAGACATTGTGATATATACTCAGCTGCTGCAGAAGATATATACTCAGCTGCTGCAGAAGATTGGAGTTGACAGATTTTTTTACTCTGAACCCATGTTGTTCATTACAGAGCAAATGATTTATTTGTTGATTTAATGCTTTAAACACTATTCTTTCAAATACCTTGGCCGGTGTCGAGAGAATAGCTATAGGTCTAAATTCCTCAATGGACTTTGTACCAGGTTTTTTGGGTATTGGTGTTACTCGGGTCAACTTCCATTGAGAAGGGTAATTTCCTGTTTTTAAAATCAGGTTAAATATATGACCAAGAGGTAAACTAAGATATTTTTTACACGTTTTCAGCACAACTGCTGGCAAGTAATCTGGTCCCATTGAACAAGTTACTTTAAGTTTATCAATACCATATTTTATATCAGATAATGTAAAATTTGTAATATGAATAACAGTGCTGCTTAGCTTATCATCATCGAGAACCGCCTCGTCTACATTTAATTTTGGCACCTCAGGCAGGAACACACTTTCAAAGAAATTTGCAAAGGTCTCGGCTGCATCTACTCCTGTGTGCGAACAACCATTAAATGTTACATTTGGTTCATATCCACCTTTAGATCGTAAACTACGAATGAAGTCCCAAAAATATAAAGGATTGTTTTTTATATTACTTTCAGCACGTCTAAGATAATTATCATAGGCTTGCGGAATGCAAATCTTTAGGTTAGACCTTATTTTGGAGAATCTAGAGTAAATTTCAGTGCATTTCGTTCTAACCCATTTGGTGTGCAATTTTAATTTTAATTCTGTATCGCGTATTATATCACTTGTAAACCAGACCGGATATCGTTTAGTTTTCCCTTTTTTCCTACATTTTTTAGGCATACACGAATCAAAAACATTATACATGACGTTATAGAAACAAGTTGTCGCAGAGTGTACATCGGTTGTGGCTAGAAGGTCTTCCCAAGATACCGAAGAAATTACAGTGATAAGTTGCTCATAGTTACATTTTTTGAAATTCCAATCTTTTAATACGCTTATGTTGCTAGGTTCTAATCGTTCAGAATGTTTGGCAGAGCGAATATTTATCCTGATGTCTAGAGCGGGATGATATAAGTCGGGTTGAACTATTCCATTCGTGTCAGATACTACCGCTTCAACACGCTCTTGGACAAGCGCCACATCTAAAATGCTCCCATGAGAGTTAACAATGTTATTTCTTTCAGATAGACCGCAAAGTGACATAAAATATGAGTAATAACAAACAATATTTGTGGACGCACTGTTTAAGTTTAAATCTCCTAAAACTACCACTAGTCCCTTTAAATCAAGAATAAAACTTTCTATTTTACAGAAAAATTTCATGTAGTCCTCGTCAGTGGCACTAGGTTTTATGTAAACTACACATATAAACATAGTTCTACCCTGAATATTAAAAGAAACCCATAGATCTTCACCAGTGTCTGTTTCAAATTCACGTCGCCGTAGCATATGTATGCCGGGGCGAGCTGCGATCAGAACGCCGCCACATGGTGACCCTCTATCACGGCGCTGTACGCTCCAGCAGCCAGCATTTAGCTCTGCGTCTTCGACAGTACTGTCTAGAAATGACTCTGTAACGGCTATTATGTCACAGTCTTGCATTAAAAGATTTAGAGTCCAAGTTTTCATTTTAGTTTTAAGGCCACGGACGTTTTGGTATAAAATGTTCATAGAAGTACTTGTGCTCCTAATGCAACTGTTTTTCGTTTGGTTTACGAAAAAGCTGACGCCTAGCTCCGTTGCCTGAGTTTCCTGATGATTTTCGAACATTTATCCAAGTCTTAATCCTTGCATTAATCGGCCATATATCCTCTGAGAGACATTTTTCGTATTCAGTTACTGGAACTCCTATTTTAAAAGACTTATAATTACCTTTAGGTATCAATTCTTTTTTTTTTTATGTTTTAGTTTAATCTGTATAATCTGTTAAAAAATATTTATTAATGAATTATATTTGCTGATACCTCTGCATAGCGCTCCGTATTGATTTACTGGGATAAAAAGTTGACGCTGAATTTAAAGAATGGACTATTAACATTCTTGACATAATTCTTTACATACTCATACAAACAATCAGCAACATAATGTATTGTTTTTTTGGTAATTTAATTAATTTGCTTTGTGCTGTTTTATCACCAACTGTTGATTAATAGAAAGTATGTTTTTATAGAAATTTTTCAATGTGCCAATTCTTTATAATGTTACCGCTTAACTGAAGAGTATAAAGCGCTGCATGTTTTATTCCGCAGGGCTGATGGGGGAAGGGCTGGTGTCTTCAATACGAGATGAACTCACAGAGTATTATCGTAGTATCGCAATATTACAATCTCAGGTACTCTAACGATATTACAATCGTAGGTCTCATTCGGTTTCTGCACTGAAGTCTACTCGCACCGCAATATCTAAGCGTCATTACCCTTTTTTGAGTTGCTTATTGTACAACAGAATTAATAAATTAATTAATATTTTCCCTCTTACAACCCAAATATGTAAGTCGAAATGTTCGAAGTTGCTTCAATCACTCTCTTACGAAGAGACTGAAAAACTATTAAAAACAGTTATATAATAATAATAATAATCCATTGAAACTTCACCTGCACGCATTAACATAAACACACGCACACTATCACACACAAACACCCACACCTACATACACACACACAAACACACACACACACACGCACACACACTCACGCACATACACATTTCACATTCATCTCAACTTAATGTATTTTTCTTTATTCATAATGTTGCAAAAATACTTGCACGTAACAAATCATTATTGCATTGTGTTTTGGAACATATTATCATCTTAACTTAAGTTTCGGAGAGGGGCGTGACGGCTGGAACGCAGTTTTTACTTTTCCAGTCGTCATCGATCCTATAAATTAAGACATTGTAAATCTAGACAAATTAAATAAAAATTTCATTTCATTAAATAAAAATTTCATTTCAAATTTCATTTCATTTCATTTCAATCGCTACCCGCGACTTTATCCATGTGAATTTTGGTAAAATAAAATCAAATCTCGCGATATCTTTTTTTCCCTAACAATGCTTACTTTTTTCTCCCTCATGGCAAGTATCTTAATAGCCAGTGCACCCTTATTGTTCCTGTTTTTTACTGTCATATTTTCAAAAATCCAGTGTGAATTAATAACTTTCTTAGGGTGAAAATCAGCCTATGTTTACAATGTCTGTGCAAAAATTATAGTTTGATCCATCGAGGTGTGCAGTGTGATTTAAAGGACAAAAAACTCACATTCCCATCTATATATTTGTGTGATTGTACCTTCTTCTTTTGTTTCATTTGTGTCACATCACACCAGGTTTGTTTTCACCACAGGTGTGCGAAGGCGACGGCGGGGGCGGCACGCTGCGGCGCGTGTGCGTGTGGGCGCAAGAGCCCTTACACAGGCTGACGTGGTTGGCCAACATCGCTCACACGGCGCACCACAAGAAAGGTAAGAGGACAACATCGAAGTACTAAAACATGGAAGTAGTCTATCTTTCACGCTAATATGAATCCATTTTAAAGTCTACTTGGCGTATTTTTACTGCAGTCTGGTCACTGGTGGTTGGTTGGTTGATATGCGAGGCTTGTTGAATTGGCCAATCAGGGTTGTCATAACACATAACGAACCAATCTTGAACCGGTTGGTCCATTTTTGAAAGAATATGCACAAAACTGCTGCTACCATGGTTTAATATTTCAATTGAAACCTGATGATATGAGTACCAGAATGAGTCAATGACTAAATTAATATTTTTAACAATCTTGAATGTAATCAATGTAAGAATTAATTGAACAATAAAATCCTATCCTGTGAGGCGATGTTTTTGTACAGTACATAAAATGCTCTAAGAGTTAACATGGTGACCGAACTCTTTCGCAGACTTGTTACATATCCAGACTTCTGCTAAAAGACCAACAATCACCACCAACCAACTTATGAATTCAATGTCAGAAATTCCGCCACACAAAGTAGTAATCGCGAATCATTACATACCACTTTTCTAAGGAATAAAATTACTTCGAAGACTTATAGCCAGTTCATTCAACGGATTTTTTTCAGACATGTAACCGTTATTGAATTAAGACGCTCATACATAGTACCCTTTCAGTAAAAAATGGTCACGTTAGTTAAAGGCCGAGTTGGTGAACGTCGCTGAGTATGCTTGTTGTTTACACGCACGCGCGTGTAGCTGGCCTCTGTCTCGGCAGGTGGCGAGCTGGCGTCGTGTGTGCACTGCTTCGTGCGGCACGGCGACGAGCGCGTGGCCACGCTCGCGCGCCGCCTGCTCACGGCGCTCACCTACCCGCTGCTGCTGATGCTGACCCGCTGGCTGTTGCACGGTATGACATCCAAATCAAATCAACACACAAAATATTTACTCTTTCAATAGACGTATATACAGGACCCGACGGACCGCGCGAATAAATGTCGCCAGTTTGACCGCAGTATTGTCCATGGACCGTGGTCCACGCCACAGATTACTATAGATACTTGTTATTAGTCTACATGCCAGGTTCCGCAGGGAGGATTTCTACCATGTTACAGCGTATTAGCGGAAATTTTGACAGATGGCGCTACTTGTTGTTGTATGAAAAAGGTTGACGTAAAATTTTCCGATGGGCTCATCCTCAGATTCATATCGGTGATTCTTTCACATAGGTTTATCTTTTAATTTTATCCCATTGGTGTACTACCGATTATATTATACCTCGTGAGCAGACGTAAGCGGAATCGTATTATGCTTCCGAGATAGTTTTCCGGTCCAATTAATGCCCATAAGTACTGAGTCTAAATCGCTAAAAATTAAAATAATAAATAGGTATCGTGCGTTTGATTTTATATTTATCATTTTCTGTATTATTTATTTCAGGTGAGATTGATGATCCATTTAATGAGTTTTTCATTGAAAGCAGAAGTGGTGTGCCCCTCGACAGAATGTGGCACGACAAATATAGAGTAAGGTGAGTCAATTGAGTCATTGTTAATAACATAACTGAGGTGCTTAATAAATGAAAAATGCCGTCAAAAGTCAAAGTGTCTCCTAAGACTGTTCTCATCTCAAAATAAACCCTACTACTGTCCTACTACTGTCTCATCTCAAAATAAACCCTGTTGATTGACAAGAGGCGAACAGGGGCGAAGAGTGTTGTCAGTAACGTTGTTCTTGTGACATTGTCCAGGGAGTGGATGGTGCCGTCGTTCATGTCTCGCGAGCAAGCGGCGCAGATCCTGGCGACGGGCAAGAGCGTGGTGTTCATGCGCGAGGCGTGCGCGGACGAGCCCGCGCCGGCCGACCACCACCACCACCTGCACGACCTGCTGCAGGCGCGCGACGCGTCTGGTGAGTTGCATGCTATCGTCCTTCCGTCTATCACTACTCTTTATTTCAGTAACTATTAAAGCTATCGACATGAAATTGAAAAAATTATAGGCAAATCTCAGTAACATTTTATAGCGCAGTGTTGTGTTTTATCCAGTATCTAGCTCAGGTCGGGGCTGCGACGCGGCGGCGTGGTGGGAGGCGAGCGGACTGCGCTCGGGCGTGGGCGCGGCGCACGCGGCGGCGTCGGCGCGCCTGCTGGCCGCGCTCACCACGCACCACCACCTGCTCGACCACCTCGCCGCGCACCGCCGCTACCTGCTGCTGGCGCAGGGCGACTTCGTGCACCACCTCATGACGCTGCTCGAGTGCGTACTCATACGCGCGCACGCACGCAAGCGCGAACGCACGCACCCACACACACACACAACCGCGCACGCGCGCACACACACACACACACACACACACACACACACACACACACACACACACACACACACACGCTGATATACTTGTAGATCCCCAATTGCTTGGAATTGTAACAACCCTGTCCTTTGTATTTCACCTCTAAACAGATGCACTGCCTAGTAATGTAAGATATTAATTCTGTAATGATAATATGCTTAGGGAGGAGTTGAATAAGCCGGCGACCAGTTTGTACGTGCACAACCTAACGTGCACGCTGGAGACGGCCGTGCGCGCCACCAACGCGCAGTTCGAGCCGCCGCACGTGCTCGCGCGCCTGCACGTCAACCTGTACCCCAACTGTGAGTGTCGGCACCACCTGACCTACACTGCGACCCGTATCTCAACTAGTTACTGTGACCTAGGCATCTGGAAGAGAGTTAGTTGGCGTACACGACCAAGTCCTTTATTTGTATTTAGTTATATAAGTCTCGCTTGTTAGGAGTAATAGAATAATATGTGTTATACACACAGCTGCGGACGGGCGCGAGGTGGACGACTGCGGGTGGGACGTGTTCGCGCTGCAGTACCGCGTGGACGGGCCGCTGGGCACGCTGTTCCCGGCCACGTGCGCCGCCCGCTACCGCGCGCTCTTCACGCAGCTGTGGCGCGTCAAGCGCATCGAGCACGCGCTGCACCGCGCCTGGCGCGACCACACCATCCTGCACAAGCGGCTCAAGAACATGCCCGGTGAGTCAGTTCTCCAGTGCACCGGTGCTGGCGATTCATCTTATGATATAACGCGTATAATTTATGTTGTCTCAGAGGTGTCGGGTCTGATGCTGCGCGTGTCGCTGCTGCGCGCGGCGGCGCTGAAGCTGTGCGGCGCGCTGCAGGAGGCGAGCTTCGAGGGCGCGGAGGCGGCGTGGGCCGAGCTGCTCGCCGCGGCCACCGTGCGGCAGCACCTCGACCGCCTGCTGGAGCTGCACCACCGCGCGCTCGACCGCCACTCCATACACGCCATGATACACCACACCACCAAGGTGCGTCGAACCACACTCTACTCTTTGCGATGCGCTGCAGGAGGCGAGCTACGAAACTGAACTGCTCGCTAGGTATCGTTTTTACAAAAATTACGATAAAAAATGGCGGACAAACGGAAAATGGGTATGGATATTGTTTTCTAGTTTGATATAACTGCTAATTATGAAAATAACATTCATGTTCTGGTATACAAAGTCTCCAAAGTACATTGACAGTTCTAAACAATGCTATCATTATGTTCATTGATAGTCTATGTCTCCTGCATGAAAGCAAAAGTGAAATAATTTGCAACATTTGTACAGGAGCTCCAGTCGTATCTCGGCAACGTGCTAAACGAGACGCTGGCGCTGCGTAACTTCGAGACGACACTGCACGCCGGCATCCACCGCGAGCTCGAGCGACGCGAACAGCTGCAACAGCTCAAAGCTGAACGAGTCGCACGAGGTAACTACTACCGCACGCCGGCATCCACCGCGAGCTCGAGCGACGCGAACAGCTGCAACAGCTCAAAGCTGAACGAGTCGCACGAGGTAACTACTACCGCACGCCGGCATCCACCGCGAGCCCGAGCGACGCGAACAGCTGCAACAGCTCAAAGCTGAACGAGTCGCACGAGGTAACTACTACCGCACGCCGGCATCCACCGCGAGCTCGAGCGACGCGAACAGCTGCAACAGCTCAAAGCTGAACGAGTCGCACGAGGTAACTACTACCGCACGCCGGCATCCACCGCGAGCTCGAGCGACGCGAACAACTGCAACAGCTCAAAGCTGAACGAGTCGCACGAGGTAACTACTACCGCACGCCGGCATCCACCGCGAGCTCGAGCGACGCGAACAGCTGCAACAGCTCAAAGCTGAACGAGTCGCACGAGGTAACTACTACCGCACGCCGGCATCCACCGCGAGCTCGAGCGACGCGAACAGCTGCAACAGCTCAAAGCTTAACGAGTCGCACGAGGTAACTACTACCGCACGCCGGCATCCACCGCGAGCTCGAGCGACGCGAACAGCTGCAACAGCTCAAAGCTGAACGAGTCGCACGAGGTAACTACTACCGCACGCCGGCATCCACCGCGAGCTCGAGCGACGCGAACAGCTGCAACAGCTCAAAGCTGAACGAGTCGCACGAGGTAACTACTACCGCACGCCGGCATCCACCGCGAGCCCGAGCGACGCGAACAGCTGCAACAGCTCAAAGCTGAACGAGTCGCACGAGGTAACTACTACCGCACGCCGGCATCCACCGCGAGCCCGAGCGACGCGAACAGCTGCAACAGCTCAAAGCTGAACGAGTCGCACGAGGTAACTACTACCGCACGCCGGCATCCACCGCGAGCCCGAGCGACGCGAACAGCTGCAACAGCTCAAAGCTGAACGAGTCGCACGAGGTAACTACTACCGCACGCCGGCATCCACCGCGAGCTCGAGCGACGCGAACAGCTGCAACAGCTCAAAGCTGAACGAGTCGCACGAGGTAACTACTACCGCACGCCGGCATCCACCGCGAGCTCGAGCGACGCAAACAGCTGCAACAGCTCAAAGCTGAACGAGTCGCACGAGGTAACTACTACCGCACGCCGGCATCCACCGCGAGCCCGAGCGACGCGAACAGCTGCAACAGCTCAAAGCTGAACGAGTCGCACGAGGTAACTACTACCGCACGCCGGCATCCACCGCGAGCCCGAGCGACGCGAACAGCTGCAACAGCTCAAAGCTGAACGAGTCGCACGAGGTAACTACTACCGCACGCCGGCATCCACCGCGAGCCCGAGCGACGCGAACAGCTGCAACAGCTCAAAGCTGAACGAGTCGCACGAGGTAACTACTACCGCACGCCGGCATCCACCGCGAGCTCGAGCGACGCGAACAGCTGCAACAGCTCAAAGCTGAACGAGTCGCACGAGGTAACTACTACCGCACGCCGGCATCCACCGCGAGCTCGAGCGACGCAAACAGCTGCAACAGCTCAAAGCTGAACGAGTCGCACGAGGTAACTACTACCGCACGCCGGCATCCACCGCGAGCTCGAGCGACGCGAACAGCTGCAACAGATCAAAGCTGAACGAGTCGCACGAGGTAACTATAACTACCGCACGCCGGCATCCACCGCGAGCCCGAGCGACGCGAACAGCTGCAACAGCTCAAAGCTGAACGAGTCGCACGAGGTAACTACTACCGCACGCCGGCATCCACCGCGAGCTCGAGCGACGCAAACAGCTGCAACAGCTCAAAGCTGAACGAGTCGCACGAGGTAACTACTACCGCACGCCGGCATCCACCGCGAGCTCGAGCGACGCGAACAGCTGCAACAGATCAAAGCTGAACGAGTCGCACGAGGTAACTATAACTACCGCACGCCGGCATCCACCGCGAGCCCGAGCGACGCGAACAGCTGCAACAGCTCAAAGCTGAACGAGTCGCACGAGGTAACTACTACCGCACGCCGGCATCCGCCGCGAGCCCGAGCGACGCGAACAGCTGCAACAGCTCAAAGCTGAACGAGTCGCACGACGTAACTACTACCGCACGCCGGCATCCACCGCGAGCTCGAGCGACGCGAACAGCTGCAACAGCTCAAAGCTGAACGAGTCGCACGAGGTAACTACTACCGCACGCCGGCATCCACCGCGAGCTCGAGCGACGCGAACAGCTGCAACAGCTCAAAGCTGAACGAGTCGCACGACGTAACTACTACCGCACGCCGGCATCCACCGCGAGCTCGAGCGACGCGAACAGCTGCAACAGCTCAAAGCTGAACGAGTCGCACGAGGTAACTACCGCACGCCGGCATCCACATCGATCTGGAAGTTTTGTGTAATTAATGTTGAGCTTATAGTTCACGTATACGCAGTAGGCTTACAATGCCCTGCGGGTTGAATACTAAAATGCGTTTAGGGTGCTGCTGCGACGGCCACGGTTCTGCAGAGCTTCGGCGATGTTCGCGCAAACATATGTTTTTGACGCTATCTGGGGTCAGAAAACCTCATCGCTGCTGAGCAGTTTTCTGTTGTCCGTGGAAGAAGCAACGGCATCGTGCGCACGATTGCCGGCAGAATGGAAAATCCTTTGATAAATATACTTCATGAGGACTATCCATAATAGCATTATGTGAAGTTACAGATATCATTTACTTTCTAGGAGAGTTTCCTCTCGGCACCGAGGACGAAGCACATGATAAAGAAAAGAGGAAGATATTCCAGCAATTCTTGGCTAAAAGAAAGGCTGATCTGAATGTATGGGCGCGAACTTACCGGTGGGTCATTTTTATTTACATAAAATACAGTACATATTGGCTTGTCTAAAATTGTTATCCAGTTTCCGCTTCAAAATTTATTGATTATTCTACCAAGCGATTTAAAGCAAGATATTTACATGTTTATTTTCAGAAACCACGTGACTACATTAATTCTCAAGCTCGCCTTACATCCCGAAGTGTCCCTCCAAACACTCGCCTTCCGGCTCGACTACAGCGACTACTACAAACGCGGCAACGCCAAGCTCCATGAACCGCTCACATATCAGCACAAGCGTCTCAGCGAAATCGGACTCAATTCGGCTAAGGTAGCTTACTACATTTCATTTTTATCTTGTAATATATAAAGTCATCGTGCCAATTTCTAAATTATTTTTTATTACCAAACTCGTCCAAAACGACTCGATCCATTTTTATGAAATTTGGTGTATATTTGGTAGGTCTGAGAGTAGGTCGTCGGCTGTTTTTTTTATATCCTAATGGCAAAATAACGTTTGCTGGGGTTAGCTAGTTATTTTATAATATTTGTGCTTATTTAAGGAGTTGTAAAATAAAATAAATATTTTTTCTTTCAGAGCAAAATAATAGATCACTCAAGGAAAAAGTGACACATCCTGTTGTTGGAGCCGTCCATGACCGTCACCAATGTTTGTTCGCCGTGGATCAGCTTGGGGTGTATTCGCTCCGACTAAAGAGTATTAATATCGTCACAACTTAGCATTAGTCGCTCGACAACACCTAAGTGCTTACCTACACACAATTTAACACTAAGAAAAAGACACATTTATCTTGTAAATTGCTGTCTTGTATTTATAACAGTGCCATTTACCAATGATATTATTTTTTACTAAAACTGTCAATCTGTTCTGTAACTTTAATTGTTAATACAAGTTTTGGTTTCTTAGTAATAAATCTGATATTTTTCTTTTGATTAACTGCCGAAATTATTCTCCAATAGAATGTTGTCCTGACATCTATCATCATACTGTTCTCTAACAAATTTGTTCAGACCTACTTTCCAAGCCAGCAACACAACTCTATATCCATTGATCTATATCCTTAAACCTCACTTACAGGCTGGCCACGGAATTGGGACACTGCGCTATAGCGAAAAACTCGCGTAGCGTACACCGAAACATTCAGCGCGTTAACAAATACCATTGATATAAATGTTACACCTCAATGACAAATAAAGTCCTGGTTAAATACCTGGTTAAATGAGAGCTCATGCTCAAGGGACCGAGATCTATTTTTCTCTTACAAAGTTTTCTCACTAAGACGAGATTCAACGTTAGGAAGGCATAATGACGGATGTTTTGGCCCTACTAGCCTATAAGTAGGTAATTCATAATATATATATATATATATATATCAATACTTAGGTTCGACTATTCGGTTAGCGTAGCGTAGGTACCTATTTCAATTTCATCATTGGGTTTCACAGATGAAGTCGGTTAAAAATGGTAAATAGCAAGAAAAATAGATTTGGTTTTTCCTCTATGGCGAAGAGTTATGACATTCACAGTCTTTGTGGAATACAGCCAGCCAACCAAAAAAATGCAAAATTCTTGCAACATATCGACTGACATGCCAACACAGCGAATTAACAAACAGTTGCGGCCCTACCAGCCCGCGAAATTCCAATTTTATTGAGTTTTTTGCAAATATTAGACTAACTACACATTGTAGATTTATTGCGGGCCTTCTTTTCATACATCTACCTACATGTTTTTAATAGACACTTTGCTCGAAACTTCCCACTCATCTCATATTGGTTCCCGAAAGATAATTTTTTGACATTTTCCAGATTTCGAGCTATCGGGAACCAATATGTAGTAAATGAGTATTGCTGAGCAGAGTTTATATTAAAAACATGTAGATGCATAAATGTTGTGCCCGCAAAACTCATTGCCATTAGCCTTCGATGTATAATTAGCCCACTATGAGCGAAAAACTAAATAAAATTTGAATGTTCGCGCCCGGGGCGTTAGCTCCGATTTTGCCACGTGCGTGCCAAGATATCTATGTCTTTTAGTCCTTGTTTAGTGTTCTAAGGTTATATTCTGTGGTTATGTATATAATCTGTGAACACGAAGTTCAAATCTACGAGTTCAAAGTTCAAGCCACAGACAAATTACATGTAAATTGATAATATGTCTGTGGATGCTAGATAGTACCTAGATTTTAGTTGCGTCTATGGTTGCAAGTTGCCTATAGTGTTAGTTGTCTATGGGTTGCAGTACCTAGTCTATGTTTGAAATTGTTTTTGGTTTGTATCACCTGCAGGCCTAGCATGCGTCCATAGAGATATCTATCTCTTCTCATTTTCTCGACTTATGTCTTTATCTCTACTGCCACTAACATGGCAGGTTATTTATGTCTTTCTCGTTACGTCACATGAAGAAATAAAATAATTTTTACCTTATCTGTGGTATTTATCTCTTCAAACCCTAACATGGCACTGTAATTTTGTCTAATTTTGACAGTTTGAAAAGAGTTATTATGTCGTCCTCAATTTTGACGTAGACTTATTATGTCTTCGCGCCAAAGTAACGGAAATCTATAGGATTTTTCTTAGCGCGATGGCGGTAAATTATTTTAACTACGTTTTAAACGTATACGAGGACCGAGAGCTGAGAAAAATGCAACGGAGGCGAGTTAGGGATGTTTGCGATCCGTTTGATTTAAGTGATGGAGAATTTCAATCGCTCTGGAGGATCTCCAAGCCCATGGCTCTCTATCTAATAGAGAAGCTCGCTGAGGACTTGGAGCCTCATTCTGGCGAAGGCCTGCCCGTCCATCTCAAGGTAAATGGATATATCTACTTATCGGTCTCATAGAAATAGATACCTACTAACTTTAAGATATAGATTCTAAATGATAATATTATTGTAGGTATTGTGCGCCGTTCAATTCCTTGCCAATGGAGGATACCAAAGGCAAATTGGGCAAGACCACTCTATATGCCAAGGCCAAACCACTGTCAGCAGCTTCCTTGGACAGTTTCTGACATCTATTTATAGCAGGTAGATACATGATTTACATTAACATTGTTTTGAGTAAATGTTTTCTCAAAACCTTTTTATGTCCCACTGGGCATGCGTCTGCTCTGATAATATAGGGGTAGGCCATAGCCCGCCACATTGCCACCTGCTGCAGGCTTTGCACACCTTTGAGAAGATAGTGGTGAACTCTCAGGCATGCATGATTCTTCGCGATCGCGTATTTACTATTAAACAAGTGATATTTAGTTATCTAAAAGTTTCGGAACCCGGAGTTCTGAACCATTGAACTATTAGTGCTTTTATTACCAACTCTTATTACTTGAGTGCCTCTCTCTAACTATTACTTGAGTAATTCTTATTACTTGCTTGTCAATAATGGAATTTGATAATATACCTATAAGCAAACAAAACCTAATTTTACATAGGCCTTACTAACAGGCTCTTATGAAGGTTATTATGATACTTGTGATATATGTATCAGTGATTCTCAATGAAATTGTAATTGAGATAGATACAAAATACTTTCCTTATACCACTCCTTTTACAGCAGCATTCTTACACTATGTGCGCATACAAATTTCAGACTCATGGCCGAGTGGGTGCATTTCCCTGGTACCGAGCCAGCCCGGAGAAGTGTCTCTTCAGAATTTGAGTTGAAATACAACGTGCCAGGAGTATTGGGTGCTCTCGACTGTACTCACGTCAAGATATTTCCTCCATCTGGACCACAAGGAGCCCAATTTAAAAATCGTAGAAAAGATGCACACACAATCAATGTTCAATTGGTATGAATCTTTGTTTCTTTCTGTACGTTAATTGTTTTAAGAAACCTATGAAGCAATAACTAAATTTTCAATTTCCACTTAAAAACAGGCCATGTGCAAACTGCATTCACACAAAATACTATAAAATTCCACAACCACAATAGTGATCCAGTACAGAAACAAAAGTCATTTATAGTCAATTTAACTTCACTCTTTCTAAAATGTTCAGTTTAAATCACTTTTTCAATTCAAATTCTTTTTTTTTATATTATTGTTACAGATCTGTGATTCTAACTGCAGAATTTTGAGTGTCAATGCACGCTATCCTGGCAGGGTACATGATGCATTCATATGGCATCATTCTGCGGCTAGAGAAGAAATGAGAAGGCTGCATGATTCAAGGATTGGAGACTACTTCCTCTTAGGTATGTTTATATTTTTTTTATATTATTTACATGATAATTTAATATAAAATGACACTCCTAAATGCATCATTCTGCGGCTAGAGAAGAAATGAGAAGGCTGCATGATTCAAGGATTGGAGACTACTTCCTCTTAGGTATGTTTATATTTTTTTTATATTATTTACATGATAATTTAATATAAAATGACACTCCTAATGTTTTCAAGTCAAATAAACCAGTGTTAGGTATTAAATAAATAAAATCACAATAATATGATGTCCATAGTTTCTTTATAGCTCGAACTGGAGTTACATATTAATAGCTCTAATTACAAAAAAAAAAAAATCCCACATATTAATATAAATTTACTTTCAAATTGTTTAGTTTCTTTCAACTGTAGGTAATTGGAAAACTATAAATACATATTTACTTTCAAATTCTTTAGTTTCTTTCAACTGTAGGTAATTGCAAAACTATAAATACATACAATGTTGTAATTTTGTCACTGTCATTTTGATACTTTATTTATATGCGTTGTTGCAGGTGATTCAGGCTACCCATTGGAGCCCTGGCTGATGACTCCAATTCTGAATGCAGAACCCAATACACCACAACAGAGGTACACGGATTGGCACTGTCGGGCAAGGAATGCAGTGGAAAGAACCAATGGCTACCTTAAAGGTTTTTTAAAATTTAATATTTATTTATTGTCTTTACGTGTTAATTTAATTTAATTTAAGTCTTGGATATTCAATAATAATTTTATTTTTTATTTGTATTTTTGTATTTGTACTTTACACTTTACAATTGATTATTCATGGATTCTTATTAATCCTATACCTTTAAACGAGCAATTCTTGTATATATATTTCTATATAATCTGGATCTCGGCAACGGCTTCAACGATTTTCATGAAATTTAGTATACAGGGGGTTTGGGGGTGATAAATCGATCTAGCTAGGATTCATTTTTAGAAAATGTCGAATTTACCAAAAAAAAATAATAAAAATATGACTTCTGCTGCCATCTATTAGCCAGTAGTTAAACTACCGAGCGAAGCTCGGTCACCCAGATATTATTCTTTATTCTTGAAATATGTCTGAAATAATTTTTTTTTATTTTTTTATTTAAAGGTAGCCTGAGATGCCTGGGAATAGACAGGGTTCTACACTATTCGCCAGAAAAGGCATCTGAAATTATTTATGCTTGCTGCATCATTTACAATATGATGAAGCATTTTGGGTAAGCATTTTAGTAATGTCTACTACACAAACAGTATGTTATTACTGTGTTTGTTATCAAGTATGGGTAATATATATATTATTTATGTAATACAATTTTTTATAGAGTACCGTTGGAGGAAGAGACTGAAAATGATGAGCAAGGAGTCAGTGCGCCTAGTGGGGAGGAAGTACCGAGGCATCTTCTAAGGATCTCCCAAGCGAAACGGGCTCAACTTATTTCCAATTATTTTAATTAATGATTATTGTTTTAATGATTTCGCCTAAATGCATTTATGTAATATTATTTTGCAGGTTCATGCAGGTTTTCTCGCGATGTTTTCCTTAACCGTGAACCAAGTAATATTTAGTTTCCAAAAGAGACCTGTGTGCCCGGAATTCGAACCCACAACCTCTATGAAAGGCAGAGGTTTAAACCTAGCACTGCTCTTATCATCCATTGTTTATCTACATAAAATACACTTTGATTTAATTACTATGGATGATTTTGCCTATAATGTCTATAATCTACCAGTTTGTACAAGAACAAATCAATATTTTCTTGTTATTTCCTGTAATTTGATTGAATTTTCCCTATGCCTAGCAATAATAAAGGAAGCTTTGTCCCATTTTATCCATCCTTATTATATATTATTATATTTATTTTTTAATTTTTTAATATTATAAAGCTGAAGAGTTTGTTTGTTTGTTTGATTGAACGCGCTAATCTCGGGAACTACTGGACCGATTTTAAAAATTCTTGCACTGTATTGCAGATAGCCCATTTATTTTTATCCCACTGCTGGGCACGATATAAAATGCATTTCACGCGGGCGAAGCCGGGGGCGGAAAGCTAGTTGGAAAATAAATAAGCAAACAAAACCTACTTGATAATAAATTAAAATATGATTCCCAATGAAATAGGTATTGCAATAGGTAGATTCCTTACAACACCGCTTAAACAATATGTAAATACAAATTTCAGACTGTTCGCTGAGTGGGTGCATTTCCCTGGCACTGAACCAGCCCGGAGACTCGTGTCTTCAAGTCACAAGGAGCCCAATTTAAAAATAGAAGGAAAGATGCTCACACCATCAATGTTCAACTGGTATGAATCGTGTTTCTTTAGTTATAAAGCAATGACATAATTAATGAATCCTATAGAAGACAATAAAATATAAAAAAAAACCGAGATATGTTGTTTCGTTAGCACTGGGACTGCGTCACAAACGACCATTTCTCATTGTGACACAAAGTATATTGTGTGTAAACTATCAGTTTAACTTCCTATCACTTTTCTAAAATGAACTGTTTTTATAATTGATTTTTATATTATTGTTACAGATCTGTGATTCTAACTGCAGAATTTTGAGTGTCAATGCACGCTATCCTGGCACATGATGCATTCATATGGCATCATTCTGCGGCTAGAGAAGAAATGAGAAGGCTGCATGATTCAAGGATTGGAGACTACTTCCTCTTAGGGTATGTTCATATTTTTTATATTATTTACATGATAATTTATTATAAAACCACACTTTAACTAAACTGTTCAAGTTAGATTGAAAAGAGCTAACAACAACGTTTGTAAAGAAGTTAAATAAACAAGTGTTAGGTAATTAATAAATAATACCTTTTTTCAGAGTTACATTGGAGGATGATGCTAAAAATGCTCAGCAGCACAGAGACAACAAGCCAAGATAGATAAAAAATCAAGAATAAGACTTGTTATTGTATAGCTTTTATTTAGATACTAATTTTACAGTCTTGGGTAATCAGTGATATTGTTTTTGTAAAATGGTGATTAAAAAGAATACCCAGCTGAGTTTGTTATGGGCTCTTCTCAGCGCAGGGCGCGTTGGAACCCTCGTAAGCTTAGTTTTAAGCCGAAAATATTTATCACCATTTCACACAATAAATCTTAATATAATTACTGATTTTTTTTTGTACTAACAACCTTTCTAGTGAATATATATGTCATAAACAAAAACAGACATAATATTGTTATATCAAACAAAAAATTGCACGACAGTCTCATAACTAATAAACAAAACATTGAAATAAATAAAATATCTTTTACACTACATACTAATAATTAAGATAAGTACAAATTCTTAACTTAAAAGTTGTCTGTATTAATATATTATAAAGGAACCATTCATAAAATTTATAATATTATAAACTTTCTATAAAATTAAAACTTGAGACTTTGAACTAGGTATTACTACCTTAAAGAGAGTCAGTCTTTAATTATGCCAGTCATTAAGCTTGAACTTCACTAGGAACAATATTATAGCAATATAAAATATGTTATACAAAAACTATAATATAGTTTTCATCATTTTGTGCAAACTTTCTTTTTTACTAGGATCACTACAAATTCTTAAGGTATAAGACATTGTAACTAATAATTATCATCAACAATTATTTGTAATCATCATATTAATACTTTTACTAATGACTCAAAAATCAAACAAACAATAAATATATAACAAAAAATATTACAACAAACAGTACAATATGAGTAATATTGTACTGTTTGTTGTAATATTCTGCCCATAAAAAATAATTTCTATTGAATATAATATATCTAATTTTTATCATAAACAAAAACAGACATTATAATAATCAAACATAAAAATGTTCAATTCAGTCTTATTACTATTAAACAAAATACTGAAATAAAATATCTTTTACACTACATGATTTGATTCACAGCATGTGAAAAGGCTCCACAGTCTAGAGCATCACCGTAAGGTGGCGAGCCTCACCGTTTTCTATAGGATATATTTCAGAGAATGTGCTCAGCAGGAGCTGTTTTCGATCTGGTTCTTCCCTCATCTTCTTTTCACCGCACCACAAAGCACCGGGCAGGCTTTCATCCCCATGTCGTTGATGTACCACCAGTGAGCACAAAGCGATTTGCTTAGCTTATTCTGTATAATATATCTTAAATCTGTGTTTCCCTGGGCAACAGTATTATTTTTAAAAGTGAATAGGCATCTTCTAGGTAAACGCTCTGTCCATCAGGCAAGATTGTTGTGAATTTTAATTTTCATTCTGCCTTGGTGGTCTGTAAAAAATTATATAGGTTAGTGACTGTTATTTAGATACTGTCTTCATTATTGCAGGAGATTTATTATTTATTTATATATTATTATGCATGCAGACACTAACTCTGAAGCATATTTTTATATTCATGCTAACTAGGCTCAGCCCATTGAAATAAATATTGATACTTACAGTAGCTGAAGATGAGCTTCAATGAGGTCAACGCCCCTCTGGATCTGGTTAACACCCCTCGTTACTTCTTTAAGCAAGTCCTAAAACCAACAAAATACACTCCTGTACTTATAACATCAACTACGCATATATCAGAGTCAAAAGTTACTAAATATTATCTTACTTTCATTGTATTATTAAGCTCTATTTGAGCATTTAGGAAGCGGTCTGGAGGCAGCACTCGACGAGCTCTTCTTGCTGGGCGACCAGGACCAGTGGCCCGAGGTGGTTGAGTGGGCTGTTGGGCTCCGGACGTGCTGGGCTGTTGGGCTCCGGACGTGCTGGGCTGTTGTTCGTCTGATGTGCAAGGCTCTTGCACACCAGACGCGCTAGACGTCATTGGAGCAAGAACTGGCAGTGGAGTATTGGATGCTGGAGTCAACTAAAAGAAATCAAACATAAAAAAGCTAATATTTCTACTACAGTCAAACATAATAACAGTGTGAATTGTAATTAAAATATATTACTTACACCAATCGGTGACTCAGCAGGGCCAAACCCAACTGCCATCTCTTGCCCAATGGCGCTCAGCACCATCTCAGCATTTCCGGATAGTTCCGGCAACGGAACATTGTTGCCAGTCCTATTCTTCGCCTTCTCAAGAGCCGCACTCTCGCCTCGGGCCTTCCTCCTTTGGTCACGCCAGCACTAGAAACCATAAATCTTTTAAATTAATGCGCTTATGTGGATATTTAAGAGGCAACTTGAAATTAATCTGCAATAATTGGAAACCTAAGACAAATGAAATAATAGAGGCAGGTACTGTAACTTACGAGCTTCCATTGCTCCACCGATCTTGCTGGGCCAAGCTCGTCCAGTGCTGCCTTCAGCTGCTCCCATTGTCGATTAATTTTGGCCGCCCCTAAGGGCGTCCTGTATTCCCCCACAGCAAACTCTTTATGAGATGCCATGTAGGCGTTTAAAAATTGGATTTGCTGTTTTGTACTGCGTACGCAACTAAAACAAAGTGGTTTATGAAATTTTAATTTGAGTTATACTAATTACACTGTAGTACCCCTCTCTGTGCCTCAACCCTTTTACGGTTAACTGCTCCCGGGAAACTCTCGTGTCTCTTCTCAGAATAAGAAGAGCGAAGGTTTTCCTTCACTGCTCAACAAGCAATATTAAAGGTAATTACGTAGGTATTTTAGTTGGCAAAAACGGTAATCAAATGCGTACATAATTAAATGGATTTCAATCTCTTGATTCGGCCTCGTATTATGAGGTAGACGTTTGAACCACTGCTATCATATCACCAAGTAAAACCAATCAACAAATTAATTTACGTACCTTTTCTTTGGATTTTCCATTTTAACCGACTTCTTTATTCAATTTTGTCAACAAAACAACATTGACCATCTGTCTAATTCAAAAATTCGATTTCGACGTCTGTCATTTTTAAAGGTTGCAGATAAAAAAAACACAGACCAATATCCGTTTACGTAAAAAATGAATGAATGGAACGGGTGTTGCAACATTAAAATATCGAATGACGCTTGAAACGGCCACACTGGTTTCTCTACGCGAGATAGCAAGAGATATATCTATCTCACGATGCGCATGTTAGCGAAAACGAGATATTACTCGAGATAGACAATATGTCTCTATCTCTTCAAGACATATGTCTACGTGCGCATGCTAGGCGTGCTGGTCTGTGGTTTGTACCTATTGTTTTTAGTGTTTTATGTCTATGGTTTTGATAATTGACATAAGGAGATTGGAGATTTCGAATTTCCGAAACTTTTTGAATTTCTTTTCATTAACTTCTGAGTTCTGAGTTCTACGCAGTTGTGCAAACTACTGTGCTTACTATAAAAGTTTTTACTTTTTGCATACATTTAAAATTAACGTAATGGCTTCGATGGCCTTTGAAAGTTTAGATGATGAAGTTAAGGAACTTCTTCAAAATTATAGATATAAAAAGGCTACGGCTTACGAGCCATGCACGCAGAAAAACTTCAAAGAATGTTTAATCGGTCTTCATGAGGAGGTATTGTACTTAATTGTTATTAACACGTAGTGATTATATAGGTACTCTTTGGTTATTAAAAGTTAACTGTTAACAAGTTCTTTATACAACTACAAGTAAGTTTACATTGTTAAAAATGAATTTAAGTAATTAAAGTTTTAATTTCTCAGGAACTTGGTGTGCTCAATATAGATTATATTTTTAATCCGCACACTGATGTAGAAAATGACACGCTGCGTCCTGAAGCTATCGTGACACTGATAAATTCTGTGTGGACTCTCCTGCAACATCACAAGAGCACTAAGGAAAAAGCAGATAGATTGACAGAACAGAACCACATACTAGAACAAAGTAATAAAAATGTTTCTGTAAGTATACAGCACTAAATACAGTGCACTAAGTACAGTAAAATAATGGATTTATTTTAACAAAGGTTTGCTTCTAATATTTGACAATGTTCTTTGCTTTGTACTGAAAAATTTCTACATGATAAGGACAACATCTATGAATAAAAATATCTCTTACTTCACAGTGTGTGAGTGTGAGAGCATTGTTAAAAATAATGTCCCCTGTGAGCCATGCTTTAAGCTGGCGGAGAAAATAATATTATCCCCTGGCAGAAAATATAATTGTAGGATAAAGATTTTGATGTGTTGTTTACCATCCTCATAGCCAAATCGCTTATGGTTACACATTATGGTAGCATTCCAGTATAATGCTGCAATAACAACTTTGTCTGCATTGTTTACCATCAGATGAATTGCAGCTTAGTAGGTACTTAAACATTGAAATGAACAAGTAAATAATTTAAGAATTAAAAAGCACAACTGCCCTGTTGTAGAATGACTTTTTCAAAAACAATATAGCCTATGTAACCCAAATCATGTAAGGATTCTAACAATACCTCAGATGTCCAAATCTATTCAGCTATGGTGGAATAAAGAAACTCACATACACATATAAATATATGAACCCTAAAAACATTACACTCCTTTTTGGGCAGTTGTGTATCCTTTTTTATATTTTTATCCTTTTAATGCTAACTTTTGTGTTCTTACTTTGTAGGGCTCACTCATGAGACTGAAGGAAAGACTGAATTTAGAAAAAAATGAATCCAAAGCTTGTGTTGCATCAGCACAAAGAGTGTCAGACCAATCCAATGAGGTTTACCAAAAGTTACTGGAAACCAGGGCCAAGTTGGTCCAACTGACCAAGCAGAAGGAAACCAATGACAAATGTCTGCACAACAAGATAGCAAGACTGCAGCAACAAAATGACAAGTTGCTGGACAGACTGAGGAACAAATCAGGTGACAAATCAGCTGTTTAAATAACCAGAAAAGTTGTTGTTAATTTGACTCTCGTATATTTTTATTATGTTGTTGTGAGAAAACTTTATTAGTGAGAGTATTTACCAGGTCTTATAATTTTGCCCTCCTAACACTAAAACTTGGCTTAGTGAGAAACCTCTATAAAGAAAAAGAAATTTTGGTCCCTTGAGCTCTCATTACTTTCCACCAGGTTATTACCATGTTTGACCACGTATGTGTTTGTGTTAAGCCATACCAACTCAGTACCCACTCAAACACAAATAATTGCAAGTATAAATTTTGGCAAGAATATCATATAAAAGACCTATTAGGAACCTTTCCACAAAATTTACTCTTATTTTATTGAAAATCTGAAGTTGAAAATTGATTGTTGAACAGATAGCTTCACTCCGTGCACCGATGTGTGTGACTCAACCTTGGTGCAGCTGAAGGAGCGTGAGAGGAAACATCGGGCCCTGATCGCTCAGCTGCAAGCCACCAACCAGGACTTGATCAGAGAAGTTCTGGCTCTTAGGGAGGAAATTGTACTTGAAGGCATCAGCAGTGTGAAGCTGAAAAAATAACTTAATATTCCATTAATATTAATTAACAAACAATAATTAGGTTAAGTCAAACTAAGGCAAGTAATGTTACCATTTACTTTAATAAGTTAATTAGCATTTATTGTAATAAGCACTGACAGATCTCATTAACTACAGTATTATTAATTTGTTAAATTACTAATTAAGTGTAATCGCTTCGAGGTTCGATTGAAATGATAAATCTAATGACCAATAATAATCAATATTTTTGATACTCATTAAATTTTCAATATAAAATCTATATTTTTTATTTTTAAAATAATTGACTAAAAACGCAGAATTTTCTTTGATAAATTAAAAGTATATGAACTTGGGTGGGCAAACTAATATGAAATTAATTATTATTATTGATTTACCTATGACTTGGCTGTTAATATCCTGAACTAAAAATATGGAAGTGTAATGTATTTGACGAAAGAGCAGACAAAAGTGTGACGTAGTGTATTTGTTGGCAAAGTTTGGACAGAGAACGTTGATGGAATTAATTACGATTACTTATATTCGCTAGGGCTCTGCGCCTTCAGCGGAGAGCGACACCGCGGTGACGCGCGGCGGCCAGTGGCCGATTCGTCGTGACAAACCGCACAGTTGAATCATGCGCATTTTATTGTGATTTGTGATCATTTCGCGTTTGACTAGCATAGAGCGCGCGCGCTTGTTTTAATTTAAACCGCTTTAAGTTTCTTCGACTTTGATAAGATCATTACATCACCGTGTGATAAGGATAGTCAAGGACCGATTTGTCTTGCCGATGATCGAGTCATCGCTAAAATTCGATATGCTTCGTTTGTAGTTAATAGTGTTAAAACAATAGCAGTTATTGTTTCGAGTGTGAGTGATCTGTGTGCGGTGCGTGTGTCGGATGCCGGGGTGCCACCATGGGGACGGTGCCGAGACTGAAAATAACAGTGGTGGGCGACGGAATGGTGGGCAAGACCTGCCTGCTCTACGTGTACACTCGAAATGAATTTCCCAAGGAATATGTGCCCACAGTGTAAGTATCTCTTGTAATATCTACGTAGGTACATTGGATTGCTGCAGCTATAGGTGAGTTGGGTGCTGTGCTAGTTTCTAAGGCGCGTGTCAAAATTAGCAGGTTGATGCGGTAACGTCGTTATCTCAACAAGCTACGTAACGGCAATGTTTATCGATGCATTGCTGAATTGCCGACCGAGGAGACTGAGTCTTAAGAGCTTCAAACTCTATTGGCTTATTATACTTGTAGGTACCAGGAATATAATAGGTGTGGAATTCAGTCGCGTTTTCCTTTAGTGAATCCACTGTAATGTTATCATTTTACATGACTCAGTAGGATTGTGGTAAATACCGAGTGTGTACAGTATGTGTACACTGTACAGCTGCTATTTGGATGTCGGTATCCGTAGGTAATTCATAATTCTCTACTAAAAGTTTTCCTTTAAAAATCCGAATTGGGTTCCTTTTCGCGCTTCCTACATAATATCACAGAGTGAGCCTTGATAGTGTCTAATCCATTCATTGATGTGGGTAACCTACGCTACGATTACTTACCTAGATGCCGCACCACCTTGCTATTAATTTTTGGCCTAAACAAGTTTATAGTGACGACATATAGGTACCTACTTACGTACGTAATATGTAGTTATCTGGGCAAATAGTTACCTGCCTTGTACTTGAATGTAGCCACTGAGTATTAGCTGTACTAAATCTACATACTTAGTTGAGATGATTAATAATAGGTACTACATACTTATAGATTGTAAGAACTCGTTCTTACTCATTGCGCCTGCACTGCAATCTTTACATCTCGTAAAATGTTGCGATAAGAGAGCCATTGATAGAGTACGAGTACTTTCCATGAATTCATGTTTTTATACAGGCTAATAGGTAATATCATGAAATAATATCAAAGACGTTGATATGTTTGGGTATAGTTTATATAAGTTATAGCTTACTTAGTATTCTGAGGTCATAATTGTAACATCATAATATTCTGAATAAGAATATTATTATGTGTCATCAGTTAACTCATCACATAAAAAAATCGTAAATTCCGGTTCTACCTATCAGCGTAAACAGTGTGAATGCTAATATACGCAGTCTCGCGACCAGAAGTTCACGGTTCGAATATGTGTTTGCTATATAATTCAGTCTTCTAATTATGTTTCAGGCGTTTTTAACAGTATCAATTTTTTCATAGTACCTAAGTATAAGGTACTCTATATATTTCCTTTTAATATATAAAATTCTCGTGCCGCGTGTGTAAAATTTAATTTTGGTTACCAAACTCGTCCAAAATGGCTCGATCGTTTGTGTATGTTCGGCAAGACAATGTTTGACGGTTTAGCTAGTTTGATTATAAAAGTATCTTCAAAATCAGTCTAGCTTTCTAAACGTTAGCGCGATTTATCGTTCATTTACCAATATCTTTCGTTTATTTACCTTTTGGCTATTACGCAATTAGCAGTCCAATAGTGGCACGAGCTATTTTAATTTGAGATGAAAATGAATTTTTTTTTCACATAGGTACTTATGCCTATAGGCTATTAATTATGAAAAGTCCAATACTCTATCGCCAAATTCGGAAAGCAGGTAAAGTTGACCATAGGCCTAACTTAGTCAAAGTAACTTTATTTCACATAGACATAACGTACAGTCTCTTGCTCTAAAAGTCAATATATTTGTCGCATACCTATGTATGGTGATTACTAGCTAAGTTTACGAGGGTTCGAACGCGCCCTGCACTGAGAAGAATACAAATATTAAGCGATAAAAAGTCGATAAAATAATATTTTTCAGTATAGTTTCCTTTGAAAATGAAAACAAAATGAAAATATTTACTTTACACATAGGCCTAAAATAAGCTCTTATGAAAAGTCAAAACTCTACCGCCAGGTTTGGAAAGCAGGTTTGTCTTTCATGTCTCATTACTATTACTATATATATAGCTGCTCGTGCTGATTCACTGACTCATTGATCACCTCTCCTGAACAATTTTGTATGAAAAAAATTTTTTTTACTGATCTCTTCGTATAGAGGGGAAAAATTCATTCGGAGGAAAAATACGGAGAGAGCTGATGATTGAGGATTTCGAAGACGGGTCAAGAGCACAGCCAAGGGTATTGAAGATAGGTGGGGGGTGCTCGACCAAATGTCATTTGAAATGTCATCCAATTGGCAGATAGGTGAAAAAAAATTCAAAATGGCGGATTCAAAATGGCGGCCATTTGAATTTCGTCAATATCTCGGAAAGTATAAAAGATGGAAGAATGGTTTCTCGACAAGAAGTGATCAGGATCCGAAGGTCTATTTGATGGATAGAAAAAAAAATTCATAATGGCGGAATTTATTTTTTCATAGAAAATGTATGGGGAATGTTGAAGAGACTAACAGTTGGTAATTATGCAAGGTTGTGATGCGGTTTTTCGGAGAGTTACTAGAGAAAAATATGGAGAGAGCTGATGATTGAGGATTTCGGAGACGGGTGAAGAGCACAGCCAGGGTATCGAAGATAGGTGGGGGGTGCTCGACCAAATGTAACTCGAAACGTCATCCAATTGGCAGTTAGCTGTAAAAAAAATCAAAATGGCGGATTCAAGATGGCCGCCATACAAATTTCGTGTTGTTCTACCTCGGAAAGTATAAAAGATAAGAGTGATTTCTTTGCAAGACGTAATTAGAATCTCAAGGTCTACGGGATGAATGAAAAAAAATCAAAGTGGTTGAATTTATTTTTCCATGGAAAATGTGAATGCTACAATAAACAAGGCCTAAAAAAACTATGAAAAGTATGAGAAGAGATGATGGTCTACGATTTAGATGATGATTGAGGAGCACGGTCATGGATTTAAAGATAGGTAAGGGCTGTTTAAATAAAAAATACACTGAACCTCATCATGAGGTTCAGTGTATTTTTTATTTAAACAGCCCTGAACTATCTTTAAATCCATGACCATGCTCCGAGGTAATTCTTTTAGCCCATTGCCAATCGGATTCCAATTGGCGATGGAGATGACGGCGATTCTTTTATAGGTGAGAAGACAGCCCGCGGGCCACATGTGGCCCGCGCTCCCACGCGCCCTACTAGTATATATTATAGCTGCTTGTGCTGATTCATTCATTCACTCATTGATCACCTCTCCTGAACAATTTTGTATGAAACATTTTTTTTTCATGGATAGGGTCGTATAGAAGAAAAAAATTCATTCGGAGGAAAAATACGGAGAGAGCTGATGATTGAGGATTTCGAAGACTGGTGAAGAGCAAGCACAGCCAAGGGTATTGCAGATAGGTGGGGGGTGTTCGACCAAATGTCATTTGAAATGTCATCCAACTGCCAGTGAGCTGAAAAAAAATTCAAAATGGCGGATTCAAAATGGCCGCCATTCGAATTTCGCCGATATCTCGGAAAGTATAAAAGATGGAAGAATGGTTTCTTGACAAGAAGTGATCAGGACCCGAAGGTCTATTTGATGGATAGAAAAAAAATTCAAAATGGCGGAATTTATTTTTCCATACAAAATGTATGGGGAATGTTGAAGTGACTAACAGTTGGTGCAAGGTAACATTATGCAAGGTTGTGATGCGGTTTTTCGGAGAGTTACTAGAGAAAAATATGGAGAGAGCTGATGATTGAGGATTTCGGAGACGGGTGAAGAGCACAGCCAGGGTATCGAAGATAGGTGGGGGTGCTCGACCAAATGTAACTTGAAACGTCATCCAATTGGCAGTTAGCTGAAAAAAAAATCAAAATGGCGGATTCAAGATGGCCGCCATACAAATTTCGTGTTGTTCTATCTCGGAAAGTATAAAAGACAAGAGAGTGATTTTTTTGCAAGACGTAATTAGAATCTCAAGGTGGTTACGGGATTAAATTCTACGGGATGAATGAAAAAAAATCAAAGTGGTTGAATTTATTTTTCCATGGAAAATGTGAATGCGACAATAAACAAGGCCTATGAAAAACTATGAAAAGTATGAGAAGAGATGATGGTCTACGATTTGGATGATGATTGAGGAGCACGGTCATGGATTTAAAGATATTTAAGGGCTGTTTGAATAAAAAATACACTGAACCTCACCGGGTGAGGTTCAGTGTATTTTTTATTCAAGCAGCCCTTAACTATCTTTAAATCCATGACCGTGCTCCGAGGTAATTCTTTTAGCCCATTGCCAATCGGATTCCAATTGGCGATGGAGATGACGGCGATTCTTAAATAGGTGAGAAGACAGCCCGCGGGCCACATGTGGCCCGCGCTCCCACGCGCCCTACTAGTTAGTTATATAGCTACTCGTGCTGATTCACTCACTCACTCACTGATTGATCACCTCTCCTGAACAATTTTGTATGAAAAAATTTTGTATAGAAGGGAAAAATTCATTCGGAGGAAAAATATGGAGAGAGCTCATGATTGAGGATTTCGGAGACGAGTGAAGAGCACAGCCAAAGGTATTGCAGATAGGTGGAGGTCGCTCGACCAAATGTCATTTGAAATGTCATGCAATTGGCAGTGAGCTGAAAAAAAATTCAAAATGGCGGATTCAAAATGGCCGCCATTCGAATTTCGCCGATATCTCGGAAAGTATAAAAGATGGAAGAATGGTTTCTTGACAAGAGCTGATCAGGACTCGAAGGTCTATTCGATGGAAAGAAAAAAAAATCAAAATGGCGGAATTTATTTTTCCATAGAAAATGTATGGCGGATATTGAAGTGACTAAAAGTTGGAAGGCAAATAGGGGGGAAGACGGCACGCGGGCCACATGTGGCCCGCGCCCTCACGCGACCTACTAGTTAATATACATATAGCTACTCGTGCTGATTCACTGACTGATTGACTGACTGACTCACTGATTGATCACCTCTCCTGAACAATTTTGTATGAAAAATTTTTTTTTTACGGATGGGGTCGTATAGAAGAAAAAAAATCATTCGGAGGAAAAATACTGAGAGACCTGATGATTGAGGATTTCGGAGACGGGTGAAGAGCACGGGGAGGGTATTGAAGATAGGTGGGGGGTGCTCGACCAAATGTCATTCGAAATGTCATGCAATTGGCAGTTAGCTGAAAAAAAGTTCAAAATGGCGGATTCAAGATGGCCGCCATACAAAATTCATCGGTGTCCATCTCGAAGAGTATAAAAGATGGAAGAGTGGTTTCTTGACAAGAGTTGATCAGGACCCGAAGGTCTTCTTGATGAATTGAAAAAAAATTCAAAATGGCGGAATTTATTTTTCCATAGAAAATGTATGGGGAAAAGTCAAGAGACCACAAGTTTTAAAACATGCAGTAGAATGATACGGTTTTCCGGAGGACTCCCAGAGAAAAATATGAAATGAAATGATGATTGAGGGTTTTGAAGACTGTCGAGGAGCATGGGCAGGGTATTATAAAGTTAGGTGGGGGGTGCTCGACCAAATGTCACTCGAAACATCATCCAATTGGCAGTTAGCTGAAAAAAAGTTCAAAATGGCGGATTCAAGACGGCCGCCATACAAACTTCATCGGTGTCCATCTCGAAAAGTGTAAAAGATGAAAGAACGGTTTCTTGACAACAAGTGATCAGGACCCCATGGTCTATTCGACGGATAGAAGAAAAAATCAAAATGGCGGAATTTATTTTTCCATAGAAAATGTATGAGGAATATTGAAGAGACCACCAGTTGTAAAACATGAAGTGCTTTGATGCGGTTTTTTGGAAGACTACAAGGGAAAAATATTGAATGAGGTGATGATTGAGGATTTTAAAGACAGTCAAGGAGCATGGGCAAGGTATTATAGGTTAGGTGGGGACTGCTGAAACAAAAAATACTCGAAACTTCAGGCAATTGGCAGTGAGCTGAAAAAAAAAACAAAATGGCGGATTCAAGATGGACGCCATACAAATTTCGTGTTGTTCTATATATCTCGGAAAGTATAAAAGATAAGAGAGTGGTTTCTTAGCAAGAGGTGATCAGGATCTCAAGTTCTACGGGATGCATGGAAAATAATTCACTGCAGTGGCGGAATTTATCTTTTCATGGAAAATGTACATACTATGAGAAGAGACAATGATCTAGGATTTGGGTGGTGATTGAGGAGCACTGTCATGGTTTTAAAGATAGTTAAGGGCAGTTCGAAGAAAAAAATACGCTGAACCTCATCGGATGAGGTTCAGCGTATTTTTTGTTCGAACAGCCCTTAACTATCTTTAAAACCATGACAGTGCTCCTTGGTAATTTATTCAGCTCACTTCCAATCGGATTCCAATGGGCGATGGAGATGACGGCGACACCTTTATGAGCGGGAAGACTGCACGCGGGCCACATGTGGCCCGCGCACACACGCGCCCTACTAGTTAATATATATATAGCTACTCGTGCTGATTCACTGACTGATTGACTGACTGACTCACTGATTGATCACCTCTCCTGAACAATTTTGTATGAAAAAATTTTTTTTTACGGATGGGGTCGTATAGAAGAAAAAAATTCATTCGGAGGAAAAATACTGAGAGACCTGATGATTGAGGATTTCGGAGACGGGTGAAGAGCACGGGGAGGGTATTGAAGATAGGTGGGGGGTGCTCGACCAAATGTCATTCGAAATGTCATGCAATTGGCAGTTAGCTGAAAAAAAGTTCAAAATGGCGGATTCAAGATGGCCGCCATACAAAATTCATCGGTGTCTAACTCGGGAAGTATAAAAGATGGAAAAGTGGTTTCTTGACAAGAAGTGATCAGGACCCGAAGGTCTACTCGACGAATGAAAAAAAAGTTCAAAATGGCGGAATTTATTTTTCCATAGAAAATGTATGGGGAATATTTAAGACACCACAAGTTGTGAAACATGCAGTACTTTGATGCGGTTTTTCGGAGAATTACTAGACAAAAATATGAGAAGAGACGATGATTGAGGGTTTGAAGATGGATTATGAGCACGGGCAAGGTATTATAGTTAGGTGGGGACTGCTGAAACAAAAAATACTCGGAACTTCAGGCAATTGGCAGTGAGCTGAAAAAAAAACAAAATGGCGGATACAAGATGGCCGCCATACAAATTTCGTGTTTCGTGTTTTCTCGGAAAGTATAAAAGATAAGAGAGTGGTTTCTTAGCAAGAGGTGATCAGGATCTCAAGTTCTACGGGATGCATGGAAAATAATTCACTGTGGCGGAATTTATCTTTCCATGGAAAATGTACATACTATGAGAAGAGACAATGATCTAGGATTTGGATGATGATTGAGGAGCACTGTCATGGTTTTAAAGATAGTTAAGGGCTGTTAGAACAAAAAATACGCTGAACCTCATCCGATGAGGTTCAGCGTATTTTTTTGTTCGAACTGCCCTTAACTATCTTTAAAACCATGACAGTGCTCCTTGGTAATTTTTTCAGCTCACTGCCAATCGGATTCCAATGGGCGATGGAGATGACGGCGATACCTTTATGGGCGGGAAGACTGCACGCGGGCCACATGTGGCCCGCGCACCCACGCGCCCTACTAGTTTGTTTCTATAGATAATTGTCTTTTGACGGACTATGTTGTGTTCGCTGTACATTGAGATATAATTGGTAATGGCCGTCACATCGGTGCGAAGCGATTGCACTATTTATAAAGTCAAATACGAATCGGCATTGTTGTATTGTCTGTCCGTCGCGTCGCTTCCACTTTAAGACACTGGACGCACGCGGGTCGCGTATGTAGTATGCCTACCAACTTCCTGATGATACTCTCTGTAACACATTCCGAGGTCCCACGCGTTTTTGTAGTCAATGACCGTTGCTGATCCGTATCTACTCGTATTGTAAGAGTAGCACAAGGTCGTCTGATGTCGTAAAGTGAACCAACGAGAAAACACCGCACCTACGCTGATAAGGACTTTGTATAAAAGGGCTTGAATTTAACCTAATATGTATTTAATATACCTACTTACTAAAGTAGTTACAATAACGTATTTTTGCAATGTAATAGCTTAGTGAGTGCCACGAGTTAGAGGTTTGAGGTTCAAGCCCTCAAAAGACGCGTATTTTTGTTTTTTTTTTGGAATTACCTATAACCTATGTACGTTTGTGTCAACTAATACAGTAGATATCACATGCGGTGCAGGATGCAAGTAACATCTTGACCAGTCTTTCCCAAAGTGGGCGATAACGCCCCCTTGTGGGCGCTGCAGGTCTCAAGGGGGGCGGTAAGAGACCCAGAAAGAAAATGGGGGCGTTGTGTCGAGGCGGGGGGGTGATTTGTAATTTTATTTAGCTAGTAGGCCTCTTAAACAACCTCTTAACTGCAAGAGCTCTCGACTCTCAACAACAACTTGTGAACATCAACTAATATGAATTAAAAGATTGCTCAAACTCGATTCTATATTTCTCTCCGCGTAGTTCATATATCTGTCATATTTTATTGAATATAGAAAAAATGAATCATCATGTCAATCGGTCGCTCCGTTTCGTAATGAAAGTAGACACAAATAAAAAGGCAACAGACACACTTTCGCATTTTAATAGTTATTAGTACTCGTAGATATCTATCATGTTTTAACAAGTTTTTGTTAAATAACCCGAATTGTGCATTCCTGTAGCAGTCGGATGATTCATTGAATACTTGTTCGGACTTGTTGAGTACGATTGAGCGTCGAATGAGATTAACGAGTTTATGCATGTTTGTTTTATTCCTGTCGGTGCGTGCTGCTTAAGCATTTCTATATAAACAATGTAATATTTATTTTATTTTCATTTGTGGTCTCGCGCGTAATAGATGAGCACTACTTACACCTCCTCTACACTACTCGCGAAGTTGAACGTATTTCTCATTGCAAAACAATGTCGGAAGTAAAAAAGAAGAGACGGCAATACTGTGCGGAATATATTAAATTCGGATTTATTGAAAATCCCACAAACCCATCGTCGCCTTTGTGTCTTCTATGTCTAAAAACATTTTCGAATGAAGCAATGAAGCCTTCAAGGCTGCAAGATCATTTGAATAAAATGCATCCAGATAAGAAAGACAAGAATGTAGCATATTTTCAAGACCTAGAGAAGAAGCATAATACACAGCCAAGTGTAGCAAAACTATTTTCGGCGGCTGCTAAGCAAGATGACGACGGACTTCGAGCTTCGTACAATATCTCTTTGTTAATTGCTCAAAAAGGCAAACCACATAACATCGGAGAAGAGTTAATATTGCCAGCAATAAATGAAGTAATAACTACTGTGCTTCATAAACCGGCCGCAGATATTATCCGAAAAATTCCTTTGAGTAATAATTCTGTGCAAAGACGAATTGATGAAATGGCTGAAAACATTGAAGAATCATTGTGCGATCACCTGAGGACAAGTCAATTCTCAATTCAGCTCGATGAGTCCACTTTACCAACTAATGAAGCATTGTTGTTGTCTTACGTGAGGTTTATTAAAGATGAGAAAATATGTGAAGAACTATTATTTGCTAGAAATTTAGAGACCGATACAAAAGGTGAAACCATATTCAATACATTGGAAAAGTTTTGCGATGAGAAAGAGATTCCTTTGAAAAATATTATTTCAGTTGCTACGGATGGCGCTCCGGCTATGACAGGGTGCCATAAAGGCTTCATAGCGTACTTAAAAAATAAAATTCCAGATGTCCTTGGTGTACATTGCGTTATTCATAGACAACATTTAGTTGCTAGAAACTTAAGTGAAAAACTATTTCAATCACTGCAATATGTCATCAAAGCAGTCAATAAAATCCGCAACAGCTCTTTGAATGATAGATTATTTCATCAGCTTTGTGTTACTAATGACGAGGATTTCAACCGTTTGTTGTATCATACTGAAGTTCGTTGGCTATCAAGAGGCAATTGTCTGACTCGATTTTACAACCTGTTTGACTCTGTTATAGAGTTCTTGGAAACTAAAGATACAGAATTGCACGACAAGCTCATAACATCAAAAAATGATATAGCTTACATGACAGACCTGTATAAATTATTCAACGACATGAATCTCCAAATGCAAGGCGATAAACTAAATTTAATTAAAACAAAAAACGTCGTTGCTGCTTTCGCAGCCAAACTGCTTCTACACAAAAAGAATCTGGGCAGACGTGAGTTTCACAATTTTCCAAATTTATCAGTATCATGCAGTAACGACGAATTGTTTGCCTACTGCCAACATTTGGAAAACCTCCACATTGACTTCACCGAACGATACCAGGACATTTTGAACTTGGAAATACCAGACTGGGTGTTGGATCCGTTTTCAAATGTCAACACAGCAATGTCACCTCAGCTGGAAGAAGAACTTATAGAATTGACAACAAACGAGGAAATAAAAATCAAGTTCAAAAATGGTTACCAAGAATTTTGGCTACAAAAACCGATCCCGCAATTGTACCCTGGATTGTGGTCAATCGTTCAACGATTCTTGATAGCATTCCCATCGTCATATTTGTGTGAACGTGGATTTAGTGCTGTGACAACATTGCTTACTAAAAAGCGAAATCGTTTGCTTGTTACCGAACGTGGCGACTTGCGACTGTTCTTGAGTAAATTGGAACCTGATATCAACAAACTTATTAAACAGCATCAGATTCATCCTTCACATTAGTTTTTATATAAGGATTGATTATTTTAGTTATATTTTTAATAAAAGATACTCTGTTTTAATACTATAAAGTTGCGTTTCAATAATCATTCTTATTGGCAGGTGGAGCCCGTAAGAGTTAACTTGAGACCTTAAGCGCCGTTGTATGTTACCTACTGCGCTCAGGTTTCAAGTTGCGGGTTATAGTAAAAGTTTCGTTTAGAATTCTCCGTTAATATACATATATAGGTCACAATAATTAATTAATTCAATTTGAAGTTATAGTGGTTTTTAAATAGGTGAAAAAATGGGGGCGCTAAAAAAATATTTATTCTCAAAGTGGGCAGTAGACAAAATAAGTTTGGGAACCACTGATCTTGACGAAACCTGCAAAGCCTGTTATGTGCACCTTATTTTTAGTCCGGTGGCGGGGACCCACTTGGCCGGAAAAAAACTGTTCAGTTGAGACATTACTACGAGTACGAGTAGGTACCTGTGCGCCAGCATTCAGCAATGGACACTGAGATGTTACAATGACCCCGGTGCTTTAGGTTTCCACGACAAAAATTGCCTTTCGATAGGTGCCTATTTTTAACTTTGCAATAGAGGGAGGGGCATGTAGGTAAATTTACTAGTACAACGTGTGGGTTACTTGCCCTAATTAGCCGAAAGCCTAAAGTAGGGGACGATGTATAGATGCATGAAAAAATATCACAATAAGTGTAGCTCATAATTACTGAGGGAACTACAGTCCATTGATGTCAGTCATCTACCTATTAGTTAACTACCTACCTATTATTAGAATCGATTGTAGATGTCCATCAGTTAGCCTGAACCGATGTTTTTTTTAAATTTATTTATTTTTATCACGGATAACGTCAAAATATCCTCACTTTTTTTAACACTATACAAGTTAGTACTTGACTGCGATCTCACCTGATGGTTATAGTGATGATGCAGCTTGAAAGGGGTAAGTAGTCACCCCAACGGTTTCTCCTCACCCTCAACGCTAAATCGCTTGGCGGCACGTCTTTGCTGGTAGGGTGGTAACTAGCCACGGCCGAAGCCTCCCACCAGACCAGACCTGGGCCAATTTAGAAATTATAAAATTCCAAAGTGGCCCGTGGCGGGAATCAAACCCGCGACCTCCCATTCGAATCCGAGCGCGCGTCCCCTGCGCCAGGGAGGTCGTAAAAACTCACTGGCTAGATTTTGATGATGCGGGCGGACGGGCTGTAATGAAATGGCCTGAGGGCCGAAAGTGACCCGCGGGCCGTATCTTTTACATGGCTACGATCTAATAAACTGGGATTTTTGCAAATTATCATCATCTTTCATTGCAATGACTCAATGAATTAAAAAACCCCTATAGTTAACCCATTAACTTAACCTATTTTTGTACTTACCTAAATACTTTCAGATTCGACAACTACATGGGTCTGATCACGGTGGACGGAAAGGAAGTGGAAATGGCGCTATGGGACACGGCGGGGCAGGAAGACTACGAGCGACTAAGGCCACTATCATATAACGGCGTAAGTGTTTCATAGATTACGTCCACAGATGGATACGTCGGAAGCTCGGACTTTGTCGCCCCCATGTCGCCCCGAGTCAAGTCCCGCCACAAGCCGCGCTAAATTCAAAATGCTAATTTCAAACAGGAGAAATACATTTACAAGTATTTTTAGCTTTAGCATCGTACTTTTGTACTGGTACATATAAAAAAAATACCGTTTTATGAAATATGTGTATTTTACAAATGTGATAATGTTGACGTTTGCTGTATTACAGACGCACTGCTTCCTCGTGTGCTACTCGGTGGGGAGTCGGTCGTCGTATGAGAATGTTATGCACAAATGGTATCCTGAATTGAAACATTTCAGTGCTTCAGTGCCTATCGTACTTGTAGGTGAGTCCTATTTATTATTGTATAGAGGATTGATAGGGGATTCTCATAAGCAGCAACGATCATCTGGAGGCAGATATAATTTGTTATGTTTTGCCTTAACAAAATTCTGTGCTTACAATTATTTTAGCTCAGCCACCACATCTTCAAGTGCACATTGAGAAAATACAAGATCTGCCACGCATTTCTTAAAAATCTGCCAATGCTCTGAAAACCCCAAAAACATATTATACAAGTATTTCTTTATCATTTCTTTAGACTGGTTGTCCATCACCGAGAAAAATCTAACGGCGCCGAAGTAGCGGTGCTGCATTTGAATGCCGTATAAGTATGGGCCGTCTATCGTCCTCGCACCTGCCAAGTCATACTTTAACTCTTGATCTCATTCAGTAAAATCTCGATCTTGGTGACATCTTGCTGGCTGGGATGGACAAACGGCCTTTTGCATGGAATTTTGAATATTGGACCACTACTTATATCTGTCAAATCGGCAGGAATCTCCTACAATCGATTCCCTAAAAATTTTGCAATAGAGGCTAGAGCACCTCGTCAGTCAATTCGTATGCGCGATGCTTGATGTTTTATGATTTCCACCTTACCATACAAGACTGTCGGTAAACGGTGTTTAATGCAGATCTATTAGAGTAGTCTATCTATTTTTAGAGTCATTACTCATTAGTGCTTATATTTAATAACACACAAACTAAAAGACCTTAAAGTCTAGAATCCGACCTATAGAAGTTCGAGTAGATGTGCTTAAAAAATTCCTAACGTAATAAAATGGACATTACACTAATTTGCGGCTATCGTCCTAAAGTGTTGGCGTTAATGAGGATGGACTTATTTAGGGTTGACTACAGAAATTGTGGGTTTGTGTTGGTTTTTATGAGCCACATTAATTCGTTTAAACTTGCATTTCTAGTTAGATAGGTACGGCAAAAAACGGCGACCTAATGGACCCACCTAGTACCTATTCCTACCACACTGACCTTTACGGTATTTACCTGCGTAGGAATGCTAACAACTGCTTAGGTTAGATGATTATAAGGGACGATTTTTCAATCGCCAGTTAAACGTTAACTAACATTATGTAACAGATTATTTTTGTAATATAAGTATTATAGTCTATCAGGCGATTGAAAAATCGACTCTAAAGGTCTATTGCCTATAGGCACTCAAAGCTTTGCTTTGCTGTTCTGATATATATAATTTATTTCTGTTGCAGCAACTAAAACAGATTTACGGGCTTCCGGTAAAGCTGTTATCACTACACAGGAAGGAAAGACGTTAAAAAGGAAAATAAGGTTGGTAATATTATTTTATCATAGGAAACTGCTTTATCTAAAGCTATAGCTAAAACTGCCCCATTAGCAAAATAGCATGCCTGAAAGTTCTCTATATTTATCAGTTTCTGGAAAACCTGAATATATTTAACTAGCGTGGTGATGGCTAAACTTCTCTCATTCCGAGAGTAGACCATGGGGCTAACTACATAAAAACCAAATTAATAATCTTTGATAAGAACTGTGAATTCTGCCAGTCAGGCGTTTAGCGGACAAAATCACGATAACGATAAATAGGTTTTTTACACAATTAGAAGGCTAAACTGAGCCTAGCGGTGGCCATTGCGGGGAATGAATAAAAACCGCTGTATTCTGGCAAAGTAAGTAAAAAGTGTCGAATTAATAATCTTTGATAAGAACTGTGAATTCTGCCAGTCAGGCATTTAGCGGACAAAATCACGATAACGATAAATAGGTTTTTTTACACAATTAGAAGGCTAAACTGAGCCCAGCGGTGGCCATTGCGGGGAATGAATAAAAACCGCTGTATTCTGGCAAAGTAAGTAAAAAGTGTCGAATTAATAATCTTTGATAAGAACTGTGAATTCTGCCAGTCAGGCATTTAGCGGACCAAATCACGATAACGATAAATAGGTTTTTTTACACAATTAGAAGGCTGAACTGAGCCCAGCGGTGGCCATTGCGGGGAATGAATAAAAACCGCTGTATTCTGGCAATGTAAGTAAAAAGTGTCGAGTGTTATCTGTTGCACTGGCAGTAGCGGCACTGGCTCGACATCGGCGCAGGCGGCTGCGTTATCGCGCCGTATCGCACGCCGATAACCGCGCGCGCCTCAGATACGCCGCGAGAGGAGCTCCGCGCCGCGGGCTGACAATAGTTATTTGTTATGCAAGGGCGCAAAGTGGATTTTTGGGCCGAGTGTCAAATTTGAATGCTGAGCGGCGAAGGATTCTAGGGTTGAACCCTGAGCGCAGCGAGGGGTTCAACGAATAGAATCCTGAGCATAGCGAGGCATTCAAAGACACGAGACCCAAAAAAATTTGCGCCCGTCCATAACACAAAATTTTTCATCTCACCACAGCGAGGAAAATCACCAGAAGAACACTTTAGATCGGCATTGCGATTTATGTTAAATGTTGTTTTTGGTAACTCTGAATAATTTCACTTACTGAAACCACCTTCAATCATCACTCACCTTATTTCAAAGTTAAAACAAAAAAACAATGAATAAAGTAATAAAAATATTAGGTATTTTCATTTAATCACGATTGGAAACATAGACAACTATCACTAGACCAGAAAAAAAAAATTGAGAAACTTTTTTTTTTACTTTTTTTTTTGAATGCGTTCTGAAATAGGAATTTCTAAGAACCAAAGATAATATAAAATTTTATAAATATTTTAACAATAATTACATAAACAACGAGGAAAAATCATGGATTTAATTATATCTCTTTAAAATTAATAAAACTAAATAGGAGTTATTATATTTATTGATATTCTAAGAAAAAGTAAAAATAAAAAAACTAATGTACCTATACAAACTCTAAGGTCGAACTTTTTTACTGAAAGTATGTGTTATTAGAAAAAAAAGAAGTCTTTGACATTGACATGACACGTAATTCGAGTTTGACGTTGGAAATGCTTTTCGGCCCTAGGGCCGGAAGGGATTTTCATACTACTTTGTCTCCCTTGGGAAAAATGAAAATGCTTTGGCAGCCTAGGGAATATAATAGCATTTTCCGCCCGCATTTCGGGCATTAAAAACGCTTTTCCGAGCGGGTGAGATGAAAAAATGTTTTATGAATATGCGGGAGAAATACTCCATCGTGCCGTCACTTCTGAACCGATTGGGCTGGAATTTGGAATGGAGATCTATCCCCATTCCAAATTCCAGCCCAATCGGTTCCTAGAATATATTATATCCTAGAATCAAATATTTTTTCTCGGGAAAATCCATTGTTTTCGTGATAATAGGGAAAAACAGACATTCATGCGGGAGAAAATTTATTTCTTCACGCCACCGATATATATTGTATCTTCACGCACAACTACTGAAAATTTTTGGTTTAAAGTTGAAATGAAGATAGATTTCATGTAAATTAACACAAAGTTTTATTCCGGAAAATGGATGGTTCCCGTAGAATAGTCAAAACTAAAATTTACGCGTGCGAAGCCGCGGGTATCTGCTAGTCTACTATATAAAAATAAGTCGGGTTTTCCTTCCTGACGCTATATTAACACCAGAACGGTTTCCACGGTTTTGCATTCGTTGGAAATATCTCGGGCTCCGTGAGGTTTATAGAAAAGAAAATTCAGGAAAAATTTCAACCATCTGGTGGCGAAACGGAGTTCGCCGGGTTTGCTAGTGTTTGATAGAAATTGCTTCCGAGCTGAGAATGGACTGCTTACACTGTACTGTAGTGAACATCAATAAATTATACATGGTTATATAAAAATACCAAATCGCTGTCGGCCTGTACTTGTTTACATGAAAACTAACAACTTTTGTTCTACGACGATATATAAAAACAACTGCTAGTATTTATCTAATATTCTGCACATTTCGAACCCCCTAAACCCCTACGCCCATGGCTTGGTGAAAGACAGACAGACGGACAACGATGTCTTAGTAAGTAATTGGGATCCGTTTTTATCCCTTAAAAACTACTGTTCTACTGTATGGCTTTTTCAAATGGCAATAATTTTACTGAGCACTTTTGTTCCAGAGCGGCTCAGTTCGTGGAGTGCTCGGCGCTGGAGCGCGAGAACATGGCCGAGGTGTTCGAGGAGGCGGTGCGCGCGGCGCTGCGCAAGAAGCCCGTCCCCAAGCGCTCCTGCCACTTCCTGTGACGGCTTCTTCGTACATATTATACCTACGTTGCATAGAGATAGGAGAACTAAGGAGGCGGCCCCATTCATTCATCCTAGCCTAGATTTCGGTGACATGCGGCGCCATGTTGAGCGCCAGGATTTGCTGTCGTGTACTTTACTTCCCTAGGTGACGCCATCTTATGCGCCACTTTACAGATTGAAAATAGTCACGCTTATTTTGTAGACGGGACCCATCCATATTATTTAGCGAGCAAAGTAGCCGGCGCGCGGTGGACGTCTGAAATTAGTACGTCGAGACGGCTCCCGGTAGTTTCTTCGATCACGTGATAAGTTAACCTGGTCTGACCTAACGGGATACGCAAGTGCATCCCGCAATCCCGTCTTGTTATGT
The DNA here is from genome assembly GCA_963855885.1 of Coenonympha glycerion. Lineage (NCBI taxonomy): Eukaryota > Metazoa > Arthropoda > Insecta > Lepidoptera > Nymphalidae > Coenonympha > Coenonympha glycerion. Next base: position 11,256,968 of record OY979630.1, on the reverse strand, counting down.
TTACATAGTCATAGATGGGTTTTAGTGGGTGCAATACATCCCTGCAGACCTCCGTCTATATGTAGGTATGGGCTTACATAGACGGAGGTCTGTAGGGATGTATTCGTTAACTCAGTGATAATTGATAATTAATCACCAAATTAAGTTCAATGAGCTCATTTGACACTCCGGGGTAATTTGTTCACAGATTTAAAAAAAACATTCCTTAGTAAACTTATGTGAAAATATTAAATTTTAAATGATATTGTGTAGCGAATGTGTCAGGGCGGTGCGGCGCCATGTTGTATTTGGGCTGACTCGTGCCAATTCCAGCAATAATTTCCTGTATAGTTGTTATAATAAAGTGGTGTATGAAATCTTTTTTCTATGAAAAACAACTTAGTTAAGCGAGGTACGTTTTGTTTCGAATACGCCAATAGCGAATCGCTTGATTTTCAAAGCTACGAAATGGTTATGAGTAAGTATGAAATCAAATGCAAATCCAAGCGGTTCCATTTCGTTTGATACGAAACATGTCAAAGTATCATAGCACATATTTTTTGGTGGACGGGCCTTTGGACCTGTCTTTTGTTTTAGAGGTTACAAAAGAACCCTGTACCATATAAAATATCAGTCTGTCTAAACAGACTGTCTGACGAAATACACTTTACATCCATGGTGTAAACAAGCAACCTCTGATGAGTTTTTTCCAATGACAAAATACGCTATAGTTTTTTCACCCATTAATAATTTTAAACTTGGTATGTTGGTAGGTACTATTTTTTTTAATTAATCACTATCAGTTCAAATGAAAGAAGCTTGCACTTAAGAACTTGTCCTACGTAATAAAGAACAACCGTTCGCATATCTAAATTTTAACCAAAGTTATATTTACTGAATTAAGTAAGTACTTATAGACTACTTATAGCCATAATAAGTAATAGGGCTAATAACTAATAAGTTATTCCTACCTGGGATCTGATTGCGTAAGAAAAACTTATTCATCGTTATCGTAATCGCTAGCGAATTCCGTCCCGCGATTAGCTTACGCAAATCAGGAACCCAATCAGCGGGCAGAATTAGTAAACGATGACGATAACGATGTATACGTTTTCCTTCGACAATCTATGGGGAGTTTTGTAACATGATAATAACTTACTCATAAATAATAGTTTCAGGTCAAAGTATTATTCCATTTGTTTTTTTAGGTACGAGTACCTACAGCAAATTAAGTCTATACTTAATGTGTCTCATTCTCATGAAAATTATAGTTCCAAATGAAATACCTAATTGGGGATGGACTGGTAGGTACGTACGAAATGTTGATATTTGTAGATAATTGTGTAATTTTATTATTTAAATTCAATTATGTAAATAAATCATTTTTAGAATAAAGTCTATAGAATGCAGTATTGCAGGTGATAAGGAGTATTTAAAAGTGAAAATAATTTAATGTGGTAAGTATATTGTATTAGAAATGTACTTATGGCGAAATACCGTTGTACATAAAATGATACCTATATTATTTTGTAATAAATAAATTAAATACATACTACAAAAGTATTTGTGTCTTCTCTCATTTTAACACCTAGCAAGAACCTATATTAAATGTTTACGCAGTTTACGTTTCTGACCTCATCATGGTAATAACGTGAAATAATGTTTTAGCTACCTTGACATTTACACGGTACCCGGTTTAGCATTTTAGAATGATCAACAAATATTATGAAATGGGTTTACTGCCTCGTTAGTCTAGTGGCGAGCATGTTCAACTGCACATCGCGAGGCCCTAGATTCGATCCTTGGGTCGAACCATTGAGTTTTCAGCCTGGATTGTGGAAATTGGTTGTGTTTCTCCCCCGGGCCTCGGTGAGTACGTTAAGTAATAAGATCCTGCTCCTGCACCCCCAGATTGTGTACAAAAAACGTATTCATCGTAATCGTAATCGAAAATAAGTTTTGCCCACTGATTGGTTCGCCGATTAACGATAAGCCAATCGGGAGCCAGAATTTGCTAACGATTACGATAACATTGAAAGTTACGTTTTTCTTACGCAATCAGACTCCTGGGGCCCTATATTGTTTGACATTTTCATACAAACATAGTATGAAAATGTCAAAAATATTGCAGCATTACTGCTATAAGCGATGGTGGTAGGGCCATCTCTCTCCGGTGCGTCGGAGCTGTCATCCGATCGGAATATGAGAAATAAGGAGTAGAGTATGTATCCGTTTGCGAACGTTGTACTTATCCGTGCATTATAATAGTCTCCCGCGCAGATAGCAACTCACGGCAGAGATTGACCGCCCGTGGCCGCTATGTCTGGAGAACATTAAGAAGGTCTCAGAACCACAGATTTTACTCAGAACCTAAGTATTCGGTGCTTGCCCCAATGCCCTGTCTAATTTTAATGTCTTCACACGGCAGTCGTTCTCTGCAGAGATTTTGCACTCCATCAACTCGGATTGGATCGGATTATGAGAGTGAGAAATAGTGAGTGCTGGAATATCTAATGTTTCACTGCAAGCACAGTGAAAGTTGATCAAAGAAGTCAATCTTCTAGAAAGAAAATTCGGAATATAAATAAAATGAAAAAGGTAAATAGAGAGTGCAGTACCTAATTAAAGTAGGTACAGCTACATGTTGAAGAAATGTGCATAAACATTATAGAAATCGCAGCGCAATCGCCACTCATTTTTCGTACTCTTTATTGTCATTTTTTCAACTTGTTCCTCATTCCCAAACAACACAATATGGTGCGATTTCTAGCCTACCCCACTATAAGTACTGTACAGTCCATCCATAGAGTATATTGAATATAGGAGTCCATCTAATGTGTAACATGTAACTGTAATGTTTTTAAACCACAGTAGAGATCAGTGTTTTAAACCAATTCCTTCGAGGTATTTAACAAAATATGTATGGATTTGATTTAGACGCGACACGACAGGCCATAATACAAGTGTATGATACATACTTTTATTAGCTTGAAATATACAATTTAACGAGGCCGAAAAGGCTTGATTCTAAGCAATAATTAATAAATTAAACAAAATATGTAGGTATTAAGGTTATTCTTTCCACTTTCATCGCTAACTGTCAAGTGTCAAACTAGGTACCTACAACGTACAAACTGTCAAGTGTCAACTGTCAATTTGTATTTTGTGTTGTGCTCTTTGGTGTTGTGGCAAAGCTTGAAGCATTTTTAATCAAGTATTTCGCTTTAAATCCTTTATTTTTAATTTATTTGGTGTTTTACATCATTACTATTTAATCCCCTAAATAATTGGAAAAACACATAATGAAGAGAAGCTATGATTCTATGAATTCTTCGATTGAAATAAGTTCATATCGTGATCAGCATTTTAAAGTAAAATTACAATACTAGCATTATTTAAATGTATTTCATTGTTATTATGTTATCAATTATTAGTTATTTTGTCCATTTCTTTAAGAAAAATATCGTATGTCGTCAGGGTTCGCGAAGTGAACAAGAAAAGTTATTGAAGGCTTCCTCCACGCTTTATATAGGAAACTTATCGTTTTATACCACTGAAGAACAGATTTATGAATTATTCTCGCGCTGTGGAGACATCAGGCGTGTTATTATGGGTCTAGATAAGTATAAGAAAACCCCCTGCGGTTTTTGTTTTGTTGAATATTATGCTAGACCAGATGCTGAGAACTGTATGAGGTTAGTACATGTTTACTTCACTATGTAAGAAAGGGTGTTTAATAGTTGACTTGTATGCAACTGCAGGGAGGCTTCTATCTCTACAACATTATCCTGTAACCATTTGGATATCAAGGGCTGCAGTTCTATAATGTATACAATCTGACATTGTGATGCATAGGACAAGAAGGAACATTTTTGTTGTATGTTTGAGATTCCTGTCAAAAATAGTTTAAAAGAGGGCTACATAACCATCTGGAGTACCTTGTATAGATATAGTCATCTCAACTTCAATGAGGTATAATGATTGCAAAACCTTTACTTTAAATACTATGCAGTATATGTGTGCCTGTACATTTTGAGATTAGCTATAGGCCTATGTCACCACACTTAAGAGAAGACATAGTGTAAATTTATCTAACAACTTGTTTTGTTATTAAAAGATTATTCATCCTTCAGGTACATAAATGGTACAAGACTTGATGACAGAATCATAAGATGTGATTGGGACGCAGGCTTTATTGAAGGTCGACAATATGGACGAGGAAAAACTGGAGGACAGGTAAGTTATATACATAAGGAATCTTTAATAATTATTGATCGATATTGTACATTTGGCAGTGTTTTAAGCATGACAGTTTTTAATTATTATAATACGAGTTGCATCATATAATTCTAGTGCTGCAATAAACGTGGAGGGTAGTAGCTTCAGAAATAGACAAAGCAACTCCAATGCCCATGATACCATATTTTAGACTTCTGCATAATTGAGGCTCCCTGAGACATGCTGCTACCTGTAAAATATGATCTATCACTCAAATATGACCCAAAAAAAGTTTCCACAGTAGATTTTTTTACTGTGATCATGGTTAGTTTAGGCGCACAGCTGATAGACTGCATCAGTCAGCCGATCAGCTTCCATGATGGTGAATACTTAGTTATATTTTCCATGGGGCAGTCTTTTATCACAGGTTTAAATAATTATTATAGATATTATGATAAATCTAATGGGTAGAGTTTTTGCTAAGTCTTAAATATTCATCCTTTCCAAAAAGAAAAAGAATACAGACCTGCCTCTAGATTATCTAAGAAATACGTATTCGTCGTTATCGTAATCGTTTACTAATTCTGCCCGCTGATTGGGTTCCTCATTTGCCTCAGCCAATTGCATGATTTGCCAATTAACGATGAATATGTTTTTCTTATGCAATCAGACCCCAGTATTCGTTCTGGTATTGATTTAATTTGAGTAATACTTGTTTGTATTTTATTTTCCAGGTTCGTGATGAATACCGCACAGATTATGACGGTGGCCGCGGCGGCTATGGAAAAATAATTGCACAGAAGATTACTCCCAACACGTTATAAAATTGTGTCCTTTATCAACATAAATACCATGTTGAGTTTGGACTATTTGTGAAAGACTGTAATTTAATTGTGGATAAGAAAGCATTCAACAGATTGAATGTTAATTAATTTGATAGGGAAGCATCTCGTAATGTACCTTATAATAATTTAATTATACTAAATGAAATTGGTAACTGAAAATACTTTTAATTTGTTTCGTAGTTCCTATCATATTAAATCTATTTTACATTACGAATGAAACCACTTCAACAATCTACTACTTGCTGCAATCAAATATCCAACAAGCATAGATATTTCAATCCGCCTCACTCGGTCTAAAATCAAAATCCCGTATGTTTCATTAGATTCGTGTGGAACTCTAATGGAGTGGGGCGTGTTATCGTGAATTGAATCTATAACAAAACCTGGTATAGGTTTTTGGGTATTTAATCATTTACAGTAAACATTTAATTTTTTCCACTCTCTTGGAATTCAATTGAATCTAAAACTAGAAAGAAACATGTAAGTACAGAAAAAAATATTTATTACAATAACTTAAAAAAAGCATACACTTAAAGCATCATTTAACACTTGTAACATGTATGTACCTATGTAAAACTTTAAATCTATTTCATAAGATGGAATTAAGATTCAATTTAAGTAACAATTTAGAAATTCACAAAAGAAATATTTGTCTAGTGTTAATTATTATAAGCATAAACAATGAAAATACAACATTGATAACTTCCATGGAACAATAATCATTCATATAAATAACTTTGTGTCATACATCAGCTTCATAACACCAATAAATAAATACACTTCAGGATGGTATTTTGTTACATCATCATAGTAAATAGCCAAGTTACAAAAAAATATTAATAACAATAATACATTATTTAACAACAAAGTACAGTAGAGGGTTTTTTCTCCATGTGTAATTAATAAATTAGGTGTATAAGGAGGTGGCTATACAATATTCAAATCAAGCCTTGCCCTCGTACTGTTAGTTGTAAATATTAAATACAAAATAAATGATATTTCATAACAGATCCTTGAATAATTAAAATTAAGCAAAGCATTAACAAAATAAATTATTTGCAAATCTCATAATAGTGCTCTTAATTTCACTCTCTCGGCGAGGATTCTGGCAGCAGATCGAACCACAGGGTTTGGGCTTCGCGGAAATCATACTGGTTTAGATGTACTAGGACCTAAAATGAAACAAAAACATTTTATTACATTACGAGAAATTAGGCCTTCTGTTACCATTCTCATCATCATCATCATGTGACCCATTCTCGTAGAATGGTAAGGAGTCAATTTCTCCATGGGAAAAGGATAAAATGCTAAAGGCGCGGATTGTTTATAATTAAAACAAGACAAGAAAAAAACAAGGAAGCCTGTGGATTAAACAAGGAAAAAATTCTCCTCTCACAATCAATTTTGTTGTTCAAATTTTGTTGATTTTATGTTTTTTTATCCACAGGTGCAAATAATGTGCGTATAACTTCCTCAGTGAGGATAAAATATTTATTTCTACGTGCGATGTCAAATGGGGATAAATTTCGCCTTTTTTCTATTGCCTTGCTGAAGGAGATAATTATAACTAAGGATTGGCTGGATTTGCAGGTCACCTTTCTTTTTGAGCTAATGGATAACAATGAATAGTTTTCCATAGACAACTCTAGCCCTGAAAGTAACGGCGGAATGCCCACAATAGATCGGAAAATTGGAAAATCGAAAGCTGACGCGAATGGTGCTAAGACATTCAAGAGGCCTAATTCTAGCTGTGGTCGCTGTGGACCAAATGTCAGCTAAATCGGTTAAACAGTAATGGCGTGAAGGGCTAAAAATTCTCTAAACTTTCAATAGTTAAGTAGTAATGAGAAGCCTTGAGAGGCTTTTTTGAAAAGCCCATGCGTTGTCAACAACTTAAAGGAACTTTTCTGCAAAATTAGGCTGGACTCGAAAGTTTTTGTATATAAACAGTAGGATTTCTCGCACCTGTCCGATGACAGGGCTGCCGCCGAGGAATCCCTTATGCGAGGCGACGGTCACCTCCACCTGCCGCGAATGCAGCTCCGTCAGCGGGATCGGCCACTCGAACTGCTCGTCGTACTCCGGCATGCAGCTGTCCTTCACTACCTACCGATCATTCATTTGCTGTTAAGACTCAGTGCAACAATCTTCTTGTTCTTAGAGTGCCGTCTCCTATCGAAGGTTATAATAGCGATTTGAATCTTGGATACCGCTGGTCTGAAAAGACTACGGGTGCTCTTGCCAAACCATTGGCGTAAGTTTCGAAGCCAAGATATTCTTCTGCGGCCAGCCAGGCCAGCCTCCTTCCGTTGCATTATTAATTGAAGGTGCTCATATTTCTTGGTGTTGCGCATCACATGTTCGAAATATTCTAATTTTCTCTTCTTTTTAAGCACTTCTAGACATGCAATAATACTAAATTTAAATTTCATTAGGTTTTCAATCGATTTCAGAAAAGGAGGAGGTTCTCAATTCGACTGTATGTTTTTTTTTTATGTTTGTTACCTCATTATATTTGACTGGGTGAATCGATTTCGATGATTCTTCTTTTATTAGAAAGCTGACACATCCCGTGTAGTCCCATTTCAATTTAGTTCAGTTCTGATAGTGAGAAAACAAGAAGAAAGGATTTATTCAACTGATGTTTGATGAGAAATAATGAAGTAGGTTTGAACTTTATGACTTTTGAATTTTAACTTTAAATCATAACTCTTAAGACTCTGCTTTCTCTGTCCCTAAAATTGTTGAGGTACTCGTAACTAATTACTCTGTATGCAAGTGCTTACCAATGTCTTACGCTTGGAGTCTTTAGAACGGCCGGGTAGTAAATACAGCTTCACGTAAGGATCTGGCACATTTGTGGGGTCCTTGAGTGGTATATTCCTGTACATACGACATTCCTTTTAGTACACACATATTAAAAAAGTTTGCCCACCCGGATTTATTATCTCGGTTTCAGTCACACAGCTATGAAAGTTATTCAAAGACTCAGGGAGCCGTCGTATTACGTATTGTGTTTTATCGTGTTCGTATTTATTTATATGTTTGCGACATGGCATACATTGCATTGCCAATGATTAAACATATTAAAAGATCAGCACTTACTGACGTCACGCATACTATTTAAAGGCTCCGCTCTGAAGCCTTTAAGTTGTGAAAACTGTAAAATGGCGCTAATGTATGCGACTGACAGCGGTACTCTTAGCGTCGCGTATTTCGTCATCGGGCTGGGCGCAGACGACGTGCAATATTTACGAGCGGGTACTGTAAGACTGGTACTTACATTATTTTATGTACGACCACATAAAGAATTTGTTTCTGCATGCTATAACGCAGGGATAACAGGATGCGGCCGAGACCAGCTTCGCCTGCAGAGCTACAACGGAACAAAATTGTGTTAGCAAAGCAAAAACTTTTCTTCATCATCATCAATCCACCACTTTGATTGACCACTCACGTTGTTATTGAAGAGGTCCTATGAACTAATTTGGGCGAATCCCGTCCAGATGGAATTTGATTTTCTTGAGGCGCATCTATAAATGAGAAAATTATACGTAATATACATATAATTAAGGTACAGTTATTACAAAAAACCATCATTATTTATTTTCATACGACTCGCCCGATTGGAAAGTTTTTTTTACTGCTACTTCGCTGCTTTTAGTACTCACCAACTTCTTTAATAATTTGTTCAACAGGTATAGACTTGTCGGACGTGTTATCGGAAGCAGTGGTCGACGGGACGGAATCGTCTAAGTTCTTTAGATCTGTATTTGTATGTATCGCTGACGGATTATCTGAAATAAATAAATACTATATTTAGGGCGTTTGTTCACCGTCAGAACACGCGCCAAGAAAAAATATGTGCCGTGTGTCCACTGCGCTATATCTATTCTATCTATTCCGGTAGCTAATGATTGTTATAGCAAATTTCAGGTTTCTCAAAATCCCACGGACACTGGATTTTTCCCGGATAAAAGGTACTACTCGTCAAGCTAAGTTTGCAGCTCGCGTCGATTACGTCACACTGTCGAATGCGAACCGTACTGACGCGACAAGACGACCGCGGGCCGGTATTTATTTATTTATTCCAGCGAGGTGCAAACTTAGCGCAAAGAGACAAGACTTAGCCACGACTTAAGACAAGGGTAACCCGTCCCAGGGTAAGGTAACCCAGGCTACCTACGTTGCAAATTTCAGTCAAATCACTTCAGCAGTTGTTGCGTGAGTGGGTAACCAACATCCAAACATATAAACTCACAAACTTTCACATTTATAATGGTAAAATTACCGGCCGGTGTAGTGGGCGCCAGAGCCACGGAGACGGGCGCGTCAGTAGTTTCAGTCGGCGCGGGCGCGGCCGGCAGCAGGGTCTCGGAAATCAGCGGCGTCTCCTCCTCGAAGTCCTCTTCTTTGATCGCTTCTTTGAGGATCTGATTGATTAATTAAGGTTGATTAAATCAAAGTAAAGACTGGGGCTGATAACATGTAATGGGCTAAATCGTTCAATAGCACTAATAAGAGCCTTTATGCGGTGGTCTGCAACAGACGCGTTAGGTCGCGTCCGACGTGACGCTGTACGCGGCCTATGTATGCGGCTTACCTTCAGTTGCATGGCTAGGATGATTTTGGACTCGGGGCCAGATTTTTGCAAGTTCAGCGGTTGGTTGAGCATGCAGAGGTTGTGTTGTCTCAACAGTGAAGCGAGCCCATAGGTAAGCATTCCGAGCTGACTGCCAGTCTTTTGGTCTAAGACCTGAAAAAGAAAGTTATTGTTGCAATCGCCCTAAAAATTGAGTACTTACAAACTGGTTAGCTAAATCTCAAAAATGTAAAGAACTTTATCTACCTGGGTAGGGTTGCCAAGTCGCTAAAGCTAATAGGCGGAGAGACCAGACAGTTTGGTTGGGTAGAAAGGCAGGACATGAAGATTTTGTATCTCACTATTAAAATGGAGTCGTATGTAAAATCAACCGCCGTAAAACAAAACGGTAGACTCGCCTGCGTTCGGCCACGTTGGGCGCTCGCTCGTTTATAAAATGTAAAAAGCCGGACTCCGTTTATTTTGGCCGGACACATTCAAAAGCCTAACTATACAGCTTTATCTGGACGCCTGCAGGCAACGCTATACTTGGGTTCCAGCATGCATGAAATTCGAAGCGTAATGGCCAAGTGTGCTCTGACTCAGCTGCCTAAAACTTGAAGGAAAGACACATTTCTACTACCACCAGTCTTATCCGTGCATGCAGTGCACTTGACTTATGGATATCACGTCCCGTCACTGTTTCGTGTACAAAACATTCATGGCAACAGTTACCTTAACTTCCAGCACGTCTATCTCGGGGTTCTGCACGAGGAAGGAGTACCCGATCTCGTAGACGGGGCTGTCGGTGCGCATCTGCACGCCCGAGGTCTCCGTCTTCTTGCCCACCGTCACCGTCAGGTACGGGTCGGGGCGGGCCTGCGCGCGCGCGTTCTGTGACACGAGTTTACATGAAAATAGTTTAGGGAGATGGGTGCCATCCGGGCGCGAAAATTCAAATTTTATTTACTTTTCGCAAATATTAGACTAACTACACAGTTTATGTCAACGAGTTTTGCGAGCATTATATTAGGGCCGAAATGTATTACTACAGCTCTGATTTAGTGAACAAAAGTAGACCTTGTCCTCTACTAATATGCTATACCTACTCTAATGCTCGTTTTCACCAACATATTGTAAAGCGACACCTAAGCCCTTAGATGACAGTTGTTGTAAATGAAAACTCTAAACCTATCGGCTTAGGTGTTTCTTAAAAGTGTTGGTGAAAACGAGCATATTAGTCAAAAACGTGCAACTACGGCTCTGGGTTAAAGACGTCAGTGGCCTCCGAATTCCGATACAATAAACCTGCGATCGCTCTTGAATTGTGCAATATGGTTGCCATAAATCATGATTAGTTATTCAAAAGTATTCAAACAAATAAAAATTAACTTTTTTCTACTTACCGGTAAATTCCTACAAGAATCAATGTAAACAGACACTACCGCTGAGCTAAGTTCTGCGTTTTTGATTAGCTGCGTCTCCGTTATAGCCTGTGGAATAAATATTCATAAAATTAATTATGACGGCATCCGGAAGACCAATTTATATGACCAGTTTTATAGGTATCAATAACTATTAACTCATACTCACGTGGCTAAGATCCAGTAAATCGGAAGACAGCCTGTGCCAAGATAAACGCAAATGGACCTTTCCCGTCTTCGCTTGCTGGAGCGTTTGCCACTAGAATATACGGAACATAATATTTATTATTCTTCAATCATGAATTATGTAGTCTTTGCTTACGGAGTCGCTGCTCCGTCCGCGTGAATTTCGGGTTTTCGCTAATCCCGTGGGGATGATGGATTTTTCCGGGATAAAAAGTGTTTCAGCCAAATCGGTTTAGTTGTTGCGGCGTAAAAGAGTAACAAAGATCCATCCATACTTACAAACTTTCGCGTTTAGGGTTCCTAAATATTACCTGGTGTCTCTCGATCTGGTTTTAAAATATTAGAGCTAACAATACATTATTTGGTTGGCTTGAAGTTGTCTTTTATATTACGGAAAATTGAGTCATTACATCTTACCGTGTCAAGACGGCCAGCACGAACAACTTGAGAGATGTCTAAAATGCACCTGGAAAATAAAGTATAAAAATACTTTGGTCAGAATAGACTTTATAATGAAATAATTAATATACATTTATTGCAATAACTAACAATGTTCATTGATTAGTTACAATAATGGTGTTAGTTACAATAGTTAAGCAGTTGGGGAAAGTAGCATTTTAGCATTTATGTACAATTATAATTGAAATGGATTCATTTTTTGTTAAAAAGCTTTACGGTTCTAAGTGTTAGTGATATGATAAAATATAAAATCTAATGACAGCACATGGGTATTATATAAAATGTTTTGTTTTAACTAGAAATTGTGACAGTAGTGTATAGTGAGAATGATTCGTTTGGTATAAAAAATTTGGACAAGGATTGTTGTGTATTTTTTATATTAAAATTAAGATGTATAAACGATTAAGTTAATACATGCCAGCCATTGTATGAGAGTCCACATGAATACAATAGGACATGAAATGATAAGATGATGCATTTCGATTTTGAGCTTAAATAGTGTAATTTTAAAATAATACAATTTTTACAACCGTTATAGAAATGGAATTATATACTTTGAAGTATAAGTGAAAAGAAAATTCCCTTTGAGACCTGTGTTAAAAATTAAACATTATCAATTTTGAAGACAACATTGTACGTACTTAACCGAATTACACTGAATGTTTTGTGAATGTTTGTTGCTCCTTGGTGCGAGTTTTGGCGCGGATGAACACAACTGGCGCACATGCTGTGTGCATGCATGTGTGCGATAACTATTACACTAATGTTAAATACTGCTGTCCGCGGTGCAGTAAAAAAGGGAAACAGGACGCAGCTATTTGCGCGGTAGTCCCGCCCTAAGTGTGACAGAGAGCGCAACAGGTGTCCTGTTTCTTTGTTTAATTGCATCGTCGGCAGCGAGTTTCAAACATTAGCTTTATGCCGCCCGATCACTAAAAGGTCGTTAAGTTAATAGACCTAATTTTATGATAATGAAATAAACTATAATCATTCCTGCAACCATAGCCATACGTATGACATATCATGGTCATTTTATGCGTGGAATGGAATTTTGGAACGCAAAATAGTTCCATTCCATTCCACGCATAGAATCGCAATATTTTTTATCGCTCAGCCCCTAGATTGTCTAAGAAAAACGTTAACATCGATAAAGTAATCGTTTACTAATTCTGTCCGCTGATTAGGTTCCCGATTTGCGTCGGCCAATCGCGGGGCAGAATTCGCTAACGATTACTATAACAATGAATACGTTTTTCTTACGCACTCAGACCCCAGACCCCTGAAAATTAGGTTTATTAATTTCATTCATAATCCAATTCATTTATTTTCCTTTTGATGATACATGAGTCAGATATAACAATAGCGAGGGACCAGAGAGAGACAAACGTTAAGGGGTGTCTATATGCCTCATGTGTCAAACATAAAATAAACGAATGGACAGAGTATAATTAACAATCTTTTAGTGATTGGACAGCAGATCGACTACTCATTCGTCATTAAGTTGGTACTGGATAGTGCCGGCAACCGACCTGCCGAGTTTCTCATCCTTGCCCGCTCGGTCCCAGTCGAAAAGCTGTACGGTAGCGCGCCCCACGCTCTCGCGTGCCACATACTGTCACAACCCACCAATCACCACATTATATACACACAAAATAATAAAAGCGCAAATCAACTTAAACCTCAGATTAGAAATATTAGTTTTGCAAAAAAACGCTCGCTTTGAGGAAAATGTCAATAAATATTGTTATTGTTATATGAGTTATCGAATTACATAAATAAATATGTAGATCATTTTTTATAATATAAAATAAAATACCCGTCAATACTTATATTAGAAACGAACGTTTACTTTTTTTCTTGAAGTCTATAAAAATATTTTCAAACGGCAAACAAAATCCACACAGAAACACGAAACCCAGGGGAAATGTAAATAAAATTTTTAATGAAGTAAACAATTAGGAATCCTCGAATTCCCTCTTAAACCATTAAAATAACATACTTTGCTGACTTCCATAGTAATTTAATATCTTACATTTGTAACGTATTTAAATCAGACCGAGACAAACCTTCTGTTCGAAACAAATTCAAAAATTTAAGTATACTCAAAAATAATGTAATCTCAAGAAATGACAAAAAAATTATGTAGTCTTGCGATCAAATTAGTTGAAGATCACTTAAATTTTTTAAACTACATTTTGATTCCTGAAAGTAAAATTTTGTGTACCAGTTAAGATCGGATCTTAACTAGTAAACTAAATTTTAACTTAACACTAGCAGCCAAAAACGTGGTCAGCAGTTGTTAAATAGGTTCGGGAAGGCAATACGAGGATCCTTAGAGCGGAGTCACGCAAAACAATAGGCTGAAGGTGTTGGAGGCGCTAACTGCTAAGACATTAGACACTAGACGAGAGCTGGACGGACCTGCCGAGGTAGTCATCGTTCTGAATGCCCATGCCCGGGTCCCAGTCCCACACCTCGCACTGTAGCACCTGGCACTTTCTTGAACTTATTAGCGCCTTGGGAGAAATTACATTTCATTAACAAAACTTACGGGTCAACAACGGGTTTCATTAACAAAACAAAAGTCGGGTCGGGTTTGCCCGCCAAATACTTTGGTGTTTCGCAATTTATACCAAATAAAGCTAATAAGACACAAACTTTACGGCAGTAGATGGCAGTACCATCTTGATAAAGTTACATCTTTGCTTTAAAAAGTCCGTTTTAAGATATAACTTTGAGTATTGAGCTGGACCTGATTAACTCAGGAAATAGTCGATTCTCGGAATAGACAAATTTCCTAGTTTTAAGCAAAGACCTTAATATGAACTACATTATTTTATATAGTGTATTATTAGCTTACAAAGTTACAATTGACGTAAAATCATATACAATTTGAGTTTGACGGACAGTAACAAGTGTTCATTTTTATTCCGTTTGTGTTCCTCGTGTAGGAATTCTGTTGCAATTACAATTAATTAAAGTTTAAGGTATTTCATTATTCATTACCTACCTATTTCAAAACCTTTCGAGTAAATTGGCATCTCTTCAACTATTTGGCCATTTTTGCAAACTACTTTTTGGCTGCTTGTCTACTGTCTACATCACCAGGATGTCACCGATAACTGATTAATTTATTATTGGCTAGGATCAATATAAAGTGACAGGAGCGTGGTGGACAAACGGCAATGGCTGCCAGGCGGCCAAACTTACGGACTGACCAGCCAGTTTGGACAGACAATTGGTTAAAAAGGTCAGACACCATAAATTATTTATTTTGTGTCTCAGTATTAATACGTACAACCAATGACGAAGTACGCTACGCTAAGAGGACGAGAAATATGTGACGTATGTTTAAGGCAAAAAATTCAAAATACGGCGTCGTTACCGCCCACAATTACAGTACGGTATTGCTTATAACTTTGTCGCTTACATTAGCGCCATTTTACAGTTTTGACAAATTAAAAAGGATGCTTCAGGGCGCAGCCTAAAAATACATGCGTGACGTCAGTAAGTGCTGATCTTTTATAATTATTATCAATGGATACGATCGAAAAATTGTACTTATGTGAAATCAAGCTTTATTGATTATTTATTTAATTATTTATTACTATAAATCTTCTTCGGCCACGCTCGGCCCGCTTGCGAAATGCAAAAAGTTTGACAAAAGCCGGACAAGCCGGACACGCAATGAAAAGTCTATGTCCGGCATTATCCGGATGCCTGACAACGCTACACACGGCCCATGAAAAAGTCTAACAACTTCGGCTTTATCCGGACGGTCGCCTGGCAATGCTACACACGGCCCATGAAAAAGTCTAACAACTTCGGCTTTATCCGGACGGTCGCCTGCCAATGTTACACATGGCCCATGAAAAAGTCTAACAACTTCGGTTTTATCCGGACGGTCGCCTGGCAATGCTACACACGGCCCATGAACAAGCCTATTTCCGGCTTTATCCGGACGCCGCGCCGGGCGACACGGCTCTTCTCGGTGTCATCCCGTCGACGGCTGCAGTGGACAAACGGCCATGTTTTACCCAAATGATTGTATGACAAAAATAAACTACAAAACGATTAAAATATTTCTTGCAACCATCGTCTCTCAAATACGGCGTAACGCTGAAAGATAGATCAAGTACTATTAGACAGTACTCATTAACAAAAAAATCATCACAGGAAGTTTTAAAACCCCAAGAGCACAGATTTTTCCCAAGAGTGACCCAATACTTACAAATTACATACCTTTGAATATTATTTATTACACTTACTAAAATTATATATAAAATATATATACATAGGATATAGGCAGATAAGCATAAGCCGTTGCAAAACACTTAAAAATTTAAGAACACTGCACATACCAATAAAAAAACTAAAAAGATTAATAATAAAGACTAATAGAGAAATAAAGTAATAATAAAAAGAACGAGATGCAGTGTTCAATCATTTTCACGGCTGTAGTTATTTACAAGCTTTTCAAGTACGGTCTAAGAAAAATCTAAATATCTGTAATGAAACATGTTATGTACAATTACAAAAAAAAGACTGTTATCCAATTTTAAAATGGGTCATAAAAAAATCTTAAACCGCACTATAATCTTGAGCTCAGTATTAAAATAAATATTAGTATAAATGCAAGCATTGTAATTGCCTTTCTATCATAACATTACAATGGCTCCTAAGTATACAGAGTCCAAAAAGTTTACAGGACAACGATGAAATCCAGTAAGCCATTGCTTTTTAGTAAATCATAGGGATATCAAGGAACTTTTTTACATGGGTATATAGCAAATCATTTATAGGAATCAAATCAGTCAGTTGGCAAAAGTTTACTTAAGAGCCATCACTACAACTGCCAGGCGCAAAAGCTTGCGTGCGCTGCAAGCTTTTAACGTTTAAATAGGAGGAATGTTCAGAAGTAGCCAAGCCGATAGCGGTTAGCGCCCACCCTCGTCCGCCACCAGTCGCCTGCAGCCCGGCCTCCACCGCACTCACCTGCCGAGCTTGTCGTCGTCGTTGCCTTCGTCCTTGTCGAACACTTCGACCTCCAACGCTTGTCCGATCGATTGCATTATACGCGCCTTTACGCCAAACACGCATCCCACGCAAACATAAGTAAGGAAAACAAAATCATTTCTCTTACAATTTTAGTCAGCTTCATTAAGCGTAGGTAAGACAACAGGCGCAAAGTTTTATAAATTCGTAATAACTTAATAAGCGGGATTAATTAAATTAAAAACCAATAAGAAAAAAATGCTAAGAAGTCTGATCACTGATAACCATAATAAATATAATAGATATTTTCTTTTACCAATTGCAGCAGAAAAGCTTAGTTACGAAGCAGATTTTTTAATATAATTTTATAATTACATTAAATAATGTTTTAACGGTTTTAATAAAATTAGTTAAAAGTTTTTGGAAATTTAATCTGAAATAAATGTTAGATTAAAATATTTTTAAGCAGAAAATCTTATAAAGACGGTACTATAAATTTTGTGTGCTAAAAAACTGTCGGAAATATAAGACTTTCTACATATGATGAACGAATAAAGATACATCATTTAAGTAACTAAGGAACTTTGTATCTTTATTCATAGACTAAATACTCGTAGCATGCAAAATGCAAAGCTATAAATATTATATTAAGATAAACACAAAATCTATTTACTGTTTTATTATTTAATCATAATAGTGTTAGTCATGATTCATGAAAACAGAGTTCAAAACTACAATTATTCACGTTCCATATTTTTATCCACTTGCAAATTTTCAACACAATTAAAAAACCGATTAATATCAAAGAATTAGGAAATTAATTTTAAAAATTGAAGTTACTACGACTTACCAAAAACACCGAATAAAATCTTTGAGCCAGATATAAAATAACGAACACATCCCAAAAATTTGGAAAATACGGCATAAAAGATCAGATGTAGCCAATGGAATAAAATCTACAAGCGTTTATATGAGGGCAAAATTAATTACCAGGCCGACGCGGCGACACTATGTAGTGTCCTGAACTCATAGCTATAAAATTAGGGTATATTATATATTATGTAGAGTAATAAAAAATAAACACATTTCCTTGCATGGCTTAGCAACAATGTTACTATGTCGAATTATTTGTAAAATATTTAAATTATTTACATTTGTCAAGTCACAAAAAATACACTTTAAAGTTTAAAGCACTTGTAAGCTGTAGACATGTCGTTCAAATTAAGAGATTTTGTAGTTCTGAATGGAAACCATTTTGTAACTGTTGTTCCATTGGTCACTTGAGGCACTACCGTCAGGCCCTACATTATCTAGGCCATGTCATTCTAATCAAGCATCTGGTGAAAATTTTTGCCCTCTAATATGTAAAATAGTAACAAAGATTCGGTAGTCACTAGAACATTAATAAAATATTTGAAAATATGTGCATTAACCATCACCGTGCAAAAGGGGAGTATTACAGTAACAGTAGCTAACAACTGTGCTAAAGGGAATATTATAGTATGTGTAGGTGTAGCTAACTGTACAAGTAATTAAGTGATAGCGCCTCACCTCGCACCAGAACTCCCAGCGCGGGTTGATGTTGTTGTCGATGTGCTTCGTCTTCCACTGCTGCGCGCCCACCGTTATGATCGCGTACGGGTCTGACTTACCCTTGCCTGTAAAACAAATTGTTTGTGTTATCCATTGATTTATAAACTAAGGATTTGGGATCAGCGCTGAAAAGTGTCCGAACTGAATGACAAAACGCGAAAAGACATACAATCGCACTTCAGTCTCGTGTTTGAAAATTAGGCTGTATAGTAATGGTTTAAGACATAAATTACAATGTTATAATGTTGGTTTATAAAAATACTCATGTATGATGTACCCTCGTTTATATAGGTTTTATCGGGACACCTTTTTCGTGAATTTTGTATGAAACCCGTCGTCCATAGATTTATAAGCCTATGGTGTTATCCACTTTTTGAAACAGTTTCTTTTCGAACGGTATCGCGCAGGCTAAACGAAATGAAATGGATTTTTTACGTGATGCAAATCCCGTCACGAAAATGTAAAATGAAGCTTTCTCTTACTAGTCAACAGAATAAGCACACATGCAAAAACGAATACAGATTTGATATGACAAACTAGTTAGCGCAAGCTAACTGAATCTAACTCCTAGAAATGAATTGTGACATTTTATACCTTCTAGAAATAATTAAATAATGGTATTTGATACGTACCCAACATCGAAACATCTTTTCTCATGAGATTCTGCGCTTGAACCAGATGAATCCTTAGTACACCCTGAGAAATAGAACAGTAAGTACTAATTATTTATCTCTTTAAAAGTAACTGTAGCGATTTCTACTGGACTTAAAAAACTACTGGACAGATCGGGCTGAAGTTTGGTATACAAAAAGCTATGATAACGATGGAGTAGCCCTCAGTTTAAAAAAGACTCATTAAAATTCAACCCCTAAGGCAGGAGCGTAAGCGGAAAGCGGGCTTCTGTTAGTTGTAACTTGTAACACAAGAATTATAGGTAAACCGCTATAAACTTGACCCTCCTGATGGTCTGCGGGATGCGGGGCGGGTGATGCGATTAGCTATACCGATACGATACGCCAGCGCTGCAGTCGAACAGTGGCAGACTAGCTGATTGGTTGAGGTCAATGGTCAAGCTTATAGCGGTTTACCTATAATAATTGAATGTGTTATGAGCTACCAATGCAACACTTACTTCTGGTTCCGGCATGCGTAAGTCGACTGTAGGGATTTCGTCGCTCAGTTTGATGTGCATTTTATTTGGCAGCACCATCATGTTGGCTATCTGCTCGACGATGCATCGACGCAGTACGTCACTGGAAATACAATACTATTTACTTAATCAGTGTGATTAATACTATAATGTCGAAAGTTTGCATGTAAGTGTGTATGTTTATTACTCCTTAACTCCGCAACTACTGAAACGATTTGGCTTAAATTTAGAATGGAGATAAATTATACCATCAATAATCGTATAAAACGACAGTGTAACCGTAACTAACACCTCTAAGTATCTTTATCCGTAGTGTAGTCTGACGTATTAAAAAATATACACATGTAGTATTTATATTTTTTCGACACATGGAATTGTTTTCACTTCTGTCGGCCACCCGGAGTGCCACTTTTTAATTGCTTACTGCATTTGGGAATTCTGTGCATATTTGTATTCTAACAGGGATTTCATTACAGTGTATTTCGTTAGTCTATATACAAGGTGTGGGTTAATTTGTATAGTGTACCCGCAGCTAACCTTTTAACTCGATCCTAGAAACATAATATTTACGTGATAAAAAGTCCTAAAAATTTTATTTTATTTTCAATATAAAAAAATATTTCATTTAGAAGAATAAAATTTAGCAACCCCAACTGCGATATCGACAAACCTTATATTATTTTCATTATTCCCAGTTCATTGATATTGAAACATCTGTTTTTAGGGATGTAAATTAAAATGTATGGTACATTTTTGAATTCACTATAGTTCCCTCAAGATATGAGCTACACTTCTTGTGATATTTTTTCATGCATCTATGTATCGTTCCCATCTAGGCTTTCGGTTAATTAGGGAAATTAATCTTCACGTTATGTAAGTAGGTACCTGAAGCCGGGCATGTCAAGTATATCGGCAGCGCCGACGAGGTTGAAGTCGATGGAGGGGTTGTTGAGGAAAAACAACTGCAGACCGCCGACCATTGGGATCCTGCTGATCAGGGGCTTCATCACCACGCGCATCATCCCGTGGATCTGCGTGACGGTATGCAATTAGAAAATACAAGTGGTTTTTACTTGATAAACGTACAACAACTAACGAATTACAAGTGGCCTTTATTGTTGAACATACAATTACAAATTACAAGTGGTCTTTACTGTTGAATGTACAATTACAAATTACAAGTGTTCTTTACTGTTTGTTGAATGTAGAATTACAAATTACAAGTGATCTTTACTTTTCAACATACAATTACAAATTACAAGTGGTTTTACTGATGAACGTGCAATTACGAATTACAAGTGGTCTTTACTGTTAAACGTACAGTTACGAATTACAAGTGGTCTTTACTGTTGAACGTACAAATTTAAATTACTAGCAGTGCCCGCGGACTCCGTTCCGCGTTAGAAATATTTTTGTCCCGGCCCGTTTGTACCGCGTAAGGCTCGGTTTCCACAAAAGCGGAGCAGTTTGAATTTAACATTTCGACATCTCCTCTCCCCTCAGTTTCGGAGATGTCAAAATGACAAATCTGAATGGTTACTCAAATACAGCTCCGCTCCGCTTCGCTTTGGTGGAAACCGGGCCTTATACCCACAGCCTACAGGACGCGAGGCATTTGGATAGATATCATACTGCCTATACTTACGCACTACTAAATAAAAACGTCTTTACTACTTACTTACTACTAAATAAAAACGTGTTTCTTCGCCACGCCACGGCGGCGCGCAACACGTTTTTATTTTTCTAATATCTTTGAAGATAATTGTACTGTATAGAGTAAAGGGCACAAATATTCTACACTAGCTGTTGCCCGCGGCTCCGCCCGCGTGCAGTTCGTTTTTGTACAAAAATGTTTCCCGTGGAATTTCTTAATTTTTCCCAAGATAAATGAGTGGTCCCTGGTTTCGATGGACCCGTAAAGGAGTCTTCTTCCAATCTCTCCTGTCAACGTGCTATCTTCTTTCACACAATTTTTTTTTCCTATATGTTGACCAGGGACATAAGCTACCACCACACAAAATTTCATTGGAATCGGTCCAGCCGTTCCAAAGATTAGCCCGTACAAACAGACAGACAAACAGACAAACAGACAAACAGATAAACAGACAAACAGAAACAAAAAATTTGAAAAAAAATTAAATTAGTTCTATTTCACTTCTTACATCCCCCTGACTCCGTTTTTAGCATTTTTTTATTTGTTCAGAAATTCGACCTCTACAGATTTCTTATATGTATTGATGATGATGATTGATGATGTATTGATGATTTCCCGTGGAATTTCTTAATTTTTCCCAAGATAAATGAGTGGTCCCTGGGTTCGATGGACCCGTAAAGGAGTCTTCTTCCAATCTCTCCTGTCAACGTGCTATCTTCTTTCACACAATTTACCTATATCTTCTTTGGTCTTTCTCTACTTATACACTCTGTCGAAATCGCTTATGTTACTCAATTCGCATGGAGTAAGACAGAGTGGGGCGTGTCATCGTGGATAGTAATATCTATACTAACCAAACTTATCTTATTCTGAGATGATACCAACGCCCAGGTATTGTAATTAAGCATTCTGATGCGCTGCTATGTACGTAGCAACCCGTTCCTGCTACGTACGGGTTATCTTGTATAGTTATTCCTAGTTGCACGATCAAAAGGACGATTTAAACTGTCGATATTTCAACCCCGTTTTGATTGTGCTACGTACATAAGTAGCTATAGGTTTTTTTAAACATCCCACGGGAGCTCTCAAATTTTTCAGGATGAAAAGTATCTTAAATGTTTACCGGGCATATATATAAAGTAGGATCATAAAATTGCATTTAAATCCTGACGCCTTAGACGACGCATTTAGAGACGCATTTAGACGCCTGCTTTTCCTGTTTTTGTAATGTTTTCTTTCCCGCGGGAACTCGATTGGATTAATAAGTTTTACTATACTATTATATATATTTTGTTAAAGAGGCAACATAAGGTATCAGCATAACAAACTTTACTAAATTAAGTTCATTAGTTGTTTACAAAGCTGTTAAATTAATTGCAGTTTTTTAACTATCCCACGGGAACTCTTTATTTTACCGGGATGAAAAGTATCCTATATGTTGACCAGGGACATAAGCTACCACCACACAAAATTTCATTGGAATCGGTCCAGCCGTTCCAAAGATGAGCCCGTACAAACAGACAGACAAACAGACAAACAGACAAACAGAGAAACAAAAAATTTGAAAAAAATTTAAATTAGTTCTATTTCACTTCTTACATCCCCCTGACTCCATTTTTAGCATTTTTTTTATTTGTACAGAAATTCGACCTCTACAGATTTATTATATGTATTGATGATTAAATTTCCGTCCTAAAAAACATATTTACAAAGATATAAATTAATACAATATGGGCTAAATAAACTTCACAAAAATTATTTATTGTTAATTCACAATTTAAACAGTAAAAGCAGTTATTGTGAGTTACCCGTAGGAGATAGGCATATGCTATTACGGGCTTTTTTACAGATTTTGATACGGTGTTTAATATTGTAGAACATTGTTTTGTTCTATCTTCAATAGTTTCCGCAGCGCACCCGATGAAAACAATTTTTTTCTACGACTTGGATTACATTAATCAAGTTTAAGTACAGATACGTATTTCATTTTGGAAATTATTATAGCCTATGACACTCCACAATAACGCAGCTTTCTATTGGTGAAAGAATTTTGAAACAACGTCACAAACTCACAAACATCGTTAAGCTTCCTCTTTATAATATTAGTATAGACTAGCTGTTGCCCGCGGCTCCGCCCGCGTGAATTACGGTTTTTTTTACATAATATACCTTCCTACTTGAATGCCTTGATTTTTCGCGGGATTCTGGTGTGATGTTGTACAGAAACCTGTTCTTACTTTACACGGGTTATCTTGTGGTGATTTTGAAAACTCCTTTTTCTTACTAATAATATAAAGTTTCATTAATACGTAGTTGAAAGATCAAAAGGACGATTTTAACTGTCGATATTTCGACCCAGTGGCACAGGTCGTGGTCACTAAGTGACCACGACTTGTACCAATGTATCGAAATATCGACAGTTAAAATCGTCCTTTTCCATTTCATTGTGATTTTTATTCTGAAACCACGAAATATGTCAAAAATCATTAAACCGTGTGAAAATTTGTACTGGTGGTAGAACTCTTCTTTCAGAGTTCGGCCGGGTAGGTACCACTGGGATAAAATACTCTACTAACAATATTCCCAAGCCCAACATAATATAAGAGTCTTTTAAAAATCTTTGCTTCATCTCAATACAATCCAAAACATCAGAATGGGCAATGGCTATAATTATATATCTTTACGTATAAGAAGACCTTAGATGACAGTCAGTCGGTTAGGATCGATAAGACCTAAGAGTTAAAAATATTTGTGAACCATTATCTTACCCTTTCCATATTGCGGATGATAAAGACGCGGCACTCCGGGAATGTCGACAGAAGTGAAAACTTGTCTTAACAGTGCCATCTTAATATAAAGTCAGGAAACAGTAAATAACATGACAGTTAATTTTTATTTAAAAAATTTGGTAGTACCTATCTCAGAGTTTTACATTCAAGTTCCACATAAATTGTAGAGATGGCGCTGTACGGTATAACGTAGCTATAACGCCAGTTACATGATTTTTGTTCACCCTAAAAGTGAAAAATTTGAAACCATACAAAATCTCCTGCTAAGCCTAGGTATTTACGGCTGTAAGGGTACTCCAGTCTTACTTGAGCCCTACGTCCTAGCCCTAGGTTCTTTGTGCATTCCGAGTTTCAAGTCACCTACCTACTTGAACTTAGCGCTAAAGGTTCTGATGTCTGTAATTTCTGAACTACAAAAGTGATGATGATAAGATTTGTATGGAATAATCTTTAAAGAACCTCCTTTCTAACAAAAAAAGAATGAATGGAATCGGACAACGCGTTAATGAATTATAACTAAAAAACGTTTGGACTTTGATGCCGTCTTCCAGGGAAACCATGATGAATTTCGGGACAAAAAGTATCCTATGTCCTACCTCGGGGTATGAACTATAATCATGTCAAGTTTCATTTAAATCCATCCAGCGGATTAGCCGTGATGCCCGGTCGTGAAACAGACAGACAGACAGACAGACAGACAGACAGACAGACAGACAGACAGACAAAAATTAAACAAATCACAGTTTTGGCTTCAGTATCGACTAAATAGTGTCCTCCAACAAAAATTTTCAAAATATCTTCAATGTACAGAATTCGACCCTTTACAGTTTTATTATAAGTATAGACTAGCAGTGCCCGCGGACTCCGTTCCGCGTTAGAAATATTTTTGTCCCGGCCCGTTTGTACCGCGTAAGGCTCGGTTTCCACAAAAGCGGAGCAGTTTGAATTTAACATTTCGACATCTCCTCTCCCCTCAGTTTCGGAGATGTCAAAATGACAAATCTGAATGGTTACTCAAATACAGCTCCGCTCCGCTTCGCTTTGGTGGAAACCGGGCCTTATACCCACAGCCTACAGGACGCGAGGCATTTGGATAGATATCATACTGCCTATACTTACGCACTACTAAATAAAAACGTCTTTACTACTTACTTACTACTAAATAAAAACGTGTTTCTTCGCCACGCCACGGCGGCGCGCAACACGTTTTTATTTTTCTAATATCTTTGAAGATAATTGTACTGTATAGAGTAAAGGGCACAAATATTCTACACTAGCTGTTGCCCGCGGCTCCGCCCGCGTGCAGTTCGTTTTTTTACAAAAATGTTTCCCGTGGAATTTCTTAATTTTTCCCAAGATAAATGAGTGGTCCCTGGTTTCGATGGACCCGTAAAGGAGTCTTCTTCCAATCTCTCCTGTCAACGTGCTATCTTCTTTCACACAATTTTTTTTTCCTATATGTTGACCAGGGACATAAGCTACCACCACACAAAATTTCATTGGAATCGGTCCAGCCGTTCCAAAGATTAGCCCGTACAAACAGACAGACAAACAGACAAACAGACAAATAGATAAACAGACAAACAGAAACAAAAAATTTGAAAAAAAATTAAATTAGTTCTATTTCACTTCTTACATCCCCCTGACTCCGTTTTTAGCATTTTTTTATTTGTTCAGAAATTCGACCTCTACAGATTTCTTATATGTATTGATGATGATGATTGATGATGTATTGATGATTTCCCGTGGAATTTCTTAATTTTTCCCAAGATAAATGAGTGGTCCCTGGGTTCGATGGACCCGTAAAGGAGTCTTCTTCCAATCTCTCCTGTCAACGTGCTATCTTCTTTCACACAATTTACCTATATCTTCTTTGGTCTTTCTCTACTTATACACTCTGTCGAAATCGCTTATGTTACTCAATTCGCATGGAGTAAGACAGAGTGGGGCGTGTCATCGTGGATAGTAATATCTATACTAACCAAACTTATCTTATTCTGAGATGATACCAACGCCCAGGTATTGTAATTAAGCATTCTGATGCGCTGCTATGTACGTAGCAACCCGTTCCTGCTACGTACGGGTTATCTTGTATAGTTATTCCTAGTTGCACGATCAAAAGGACGATTTAAACTGTCGATATTTCAACCCCGTTTTGATTGTGCTACGTACATAAGTAGCTATAGGTTTTTTTAAACATCCCACGGGAGCTCTCAAATTTTTCAGGATGAAAAGTATCTTAAATGTTTACCGGGCATATATATAAAGTAGGATCATAAAATTGCATTTAAATCCTGACGCCTTAGACGACGCATTTAGAGACGCATTTAGACGCCTGCTTTTCCTGTTTTTGTAATGTTTTCTTTCCCGCGGGAACTCGATTGGATTAATAAGTTTTACTATACTATTATATATATTTTGTTAAAGAGGCAACATAAGGTATCAGCATAACAAACTTTACTAAATTAAGTTCATTAGTTGTTTACAAAGCTGTTAAATTAATTGCAGTTTTTTAACTATCCCACGGGAACTCTTTATTTTACCGGGATGAAAAGTATCCTATATGTTGACCAGGGACATAAGCTACCACCACACAAAATTTCATTGGAATCGGTCCAGCCGTTCCAAAGATGAGCCCGTACAAACAGACAGACAAACAGACAAACAGACAAACAGAGAAACAAAAAATTTGAAAAAAATTTAAATTAGTTCTATTTCACTTCTTACATCCCCCTGACTCCATTTTTAGCATTTTTTTTATTTGTACAGAAATTCGACCTCTACAGATTTATTATATGTATTGACTAGCAGTGCCCGCGGACTCCGTTCCGCGTTAGAAATATTTTTGTCCCGGCCCGTTTGTACCGCGTAAGGCTCGGTTTCCACAAAAGCGGAGCAGTTTGAATTTAACATTTCGACATCTCCTCTCCCCTCAGTTTCGGAGATGTCAAAATGACAAATCTGAATGGTTACTCAAATACAGCTCCGCTCCGCTTCGCTTTGGTGGAAACCGGGCCTTATACCCACAGCCTACAGGACGCGAGGCATTTGGATAGATATCATACTGCCTATACTTACGCACTACTAAATAAAAACGTCTTTACGACTTACTTACTACTAAATAAAAACGTGTTTCTTCGCCACGCCACGGCGGCGCGCAACACGTTTTTATTTTTCTAATATCTTTGAAGATAATTGTACTGTATAGAGTAAAGGGCACAAATATTCTACACTAGCTGTTGCCCGCGGCTCCGCCCGCGTGCAGTTCGTTTTTTTACAAAAATGTTTCCCGTGGAATTTCTTAATTTTTCCCAAGATAAATGAGTGGTCCCTGGTTTCGATGGACCCGTAAAGGAGTCTTCTTCCAATCTCTCCTGTCAACGTGCTATCTTCTTTCACACAATTTTTTTTTCCTATATGTTGACCAGGGACATAAGCTACCACCACACAAAATTTCATTGGAATCGGTCCAGCCGTTCCAAAGATTAGCCCGTACAAACAGACAGACAAACAGACAAACAGACAAACAGATAAACAGACAAACAGAAACAAAAAATTTGAAAAAAAATTAAATTAGTTCTATTTCACTTCTTACATCCCCCTGACTCCGTTTTTAGCATTTTTTTATTTGTTCAGAAATTCGACCTCTACAGATTTCTTATATGTATTGATGATGATGATTGATGATGTATTGATGATTTCCCGTGGAATTTCTTAATTTTTCCCAAGATAAATGAGTGGTCCCTGGGTTCGATGGACCCGTAAAGGAGTCTTCTTCCAATCTCTCCTGTCAACGTGCTATCTTCTTTCACACAATTTACCTATATCTTCTTTGGTCTTTCTCTACTTATACACTCTGTCGAAATCGCTTATGTTACTCAATTCGCATGGAGTAAGACAGAGTGGGGCGTGTCATCGTGGATAGTAATATCTATACTAACCAAACTTATCTTATTCTGAGATGATACCAACGCCCAGGTATTGTAATTAAGCATTCTGATGCGCTGCTATGTACGTAGCAACCCGTTCCTGCTACGTACGGGTTATCTTGTATAGTTATTCCTAGTTGCACGATCAAAAGGACGATTTAAACTGTCGATATTTCAACCCCGTTTTGATTGTGCTACGTACATAAGTAGCTATAGGTTTTTTTAAACATCCCACGGGAGCTCTCAAATTTTTCAGGATGAAAAGTATCTTAAATGTTTACCGGGCATATATATAAAGTAGGATCATAAAATTGCATTTAAATCCTGACGCCTTAGACGACGCATTTAGAGACGCATTTAGACGCCTGCTTTTCCTGTTTTTGTAATGTTTTCTTTCCCGCGGGAACTCGATTGGATTAATAAGTTTTACTATACTATTATATATATTTTGTTAAAGAGGCAACATAAGGTATCAGCATAACAAACTTTACTAAATTAAGTTCATTAGTTGTTTACAAAGCTGTTAAATTAATTGCAGTTTTTTAACTATCCCACGGGAACTCTTTATTTTACCGGGATGAAAAGTATCCTATATGTTGACCAGGGACATAAGCTACCACCACACAAAATTTCATTGGAATCGGTCCAGCCGTTCCAAAGATGAGCCCGTACAAACAGACAGACAAACAGACAAACAGACAAACAGAGAAACAAAAAATTTGAAAAAAATTTAAATTAGTTCTATTTCACTTCTTACATCCCCCTGACTCCATTTTTAGCATTTTTTTTATTTGTACAGAAATTCGACCTCTACAGATTTATTATATGTATTGATGATTAAATTTCCGTCCTAAAAAACATATTTACAAAGATATAAATTAATACAATATGGGCTAAATAAACTTCACAAAAATTATTTATTGTTAATTCACAATTTAAACAGTAAAAGCAGTTATTGTGAGTTACCCGTAGGAGATAGGCATATGCTATTACGGGCTTTTTTACAGATTTTGATACGGTGTTTAATATTGTAGAACATTGTTTTGTTCTATCTTCAATAGTTTCCGCAGCGCACCCGATGAAAACAATTTTTTTCTACGACTTGGATTACATTAATCAAGTTTAAGTACAGATACGTATTTCATTTTGGAAATTATTATAGCCTATGACACTCCACAATAACGCAGCTTTCTATTGGTGAAAGAATTTTGAAACAACGTCACAAACTCACAAACATCGTTAAGCTTCCTCTTTATAATATTAGTATAGACTAGCTGTTGCCCGCGGCTCCGCCCGCGTGAATTACGGTTTTTTTTACATAATATACCTTCCTACTTGAATGCCTTGATTTTTCGCGGGATTCTGGTGTGATGTTGTACAGAAACCTGTTCTTACTTTACACGGGTTATCTTGTGGTGATTTTGAAAACTCCTTTTTCTTACTAATAATATAAAGTTTCATTAATACGTAGTTGAAAGATCAAAAGGACGATTTTAACTGTCGATATTTCGACCCAGTGGCACAGGTCGTGGTCACTAAGTGACCACGACTTGTACCAATGTATCGAAATATCGACAGTTAAAATCGTCCTTTTCCATTTCATTGTGATTTTTATTCTGAAACCACGAAATATGTCAAAAATCATTAAACCGTGTGAAAATTTGTACTGGTGGTAGAACTCTTCTTTCAGAGTTCGGCCGGGTAGGTACCACTGGGATAAAATACTCTACTAACAATATTCCCAAGCCCAACATAATATAAGAGTCTTTTAAAAATCTTTGCTTCATCTCAATACAATCCAAAACATCAGAATGGGCAATGGCTATAATTATATATCTTTACGTATAAGAAGACCTTAGATGACAGTCAGTCGGTTAGGATCGATAAGACCTAAGAGTTAAAAATATTTGTGAACCATTATCTTACCCTTTCCATATTGCGGATGATAAAGACGCGGCACTCCGGGAATGTCGACAGAAGTGAAAACTTGTCTTAACAGTGCCATCTTAATATAAAGTCAGGAAACAGTAAATAACATGACAGTTAATTTTTATTTAAAAAATTTGGTAGTACCTATCTCAGAGTTTTACATTCAAGTTCCACATAAATTGTAGAGATGGCGCTGTACGGTATAACGTAGCTATAACGCCAGTTACATGATTTTTGTTCACCCTAAAAGTGAAAAATTTGAAACCATACAAAATCTCCTGCTAAGCCTAGGTATTTACGGCTGTAAGGGTACTCCAGTCTTACTTGAGCCCTACGTCCTAGCCCTAGGTTCTTTGTGCATTCCGAGTTTCAAGTCACCTACCTACTTGAACTTAGCGCTAAAGGTTCTGATGTCTGTAATTTCTGAACTACAAAAGTGATGATGATAAGATTTGTATGGAATAATCTTTAAAGAACCTCCTTTCTAACAAAAAAAGAATGAATGGAATCGGACAACGCGTTAATGAATTATAACTAAAAAACGTTTGGACTTTGATGCCGTCTTCCAGGGAAACCATGATGAATTTCGGGACAAAAAGTATCCTATGTCCTACCTCGGGGTATGAACTATAATCATGTCAAGTTTCATTTAAATCCATCCAGCGGATTAGCCGTGATGCCCGGTCGTGAAACAGACAGACAGACAGACAGACAGACAGACAGACAGACAGACAGACAGACAGACAAAAATTAAACAAATCACAGTTTTGGCTTCAGTATCGACTAAATAGTGTCCTCCAACAAAAATTTTCAAAATATCTTCAATGTACAGAATTCGACCCTTTACAGTTTTATTATAAGTATAGATTAGTATAGAAGTATAGACAAGTGGTTTTTACTGTTGAACGTACAATTACGAATAGTTTTTAGTTTTGGCTTTTCGTAAGTCTCATTTCTGTTATATAGCTTTAAAATTAAAGTTTAATTTTACAAATTGAGACTGAAGCGACTGACTCTTACCTGAAGATCTTTAATGCCTGCTCGTATTCTTTGGAGTACAAATGATATATCACAGTCCCCTGCATAGCTGCAAATGATATGTAATTATAGATATATTAATTAGTATTTCAATTAATTACTATTAGTTTTAGCAGTTTCTGGTGGAAAGAAAGCATAAACAAAAAACTAATGCGGTTGAAACTGCATTTTTTAACCTTGAAAGTTTGGTTTAATTAGTCACTAATTACACTTACGAGTTGCTTACTGCACACAACATACAAGTGACTAATTAACTATTTATCACGTTACTCGGTTATCTACCTAGTCAAGAGTAAACTTACAATATGTCGACATCCATGATGATCTCATCCCTGGAAAGGTTCTTATCATAGACTTTGACGCCTCCAACGCGCGGCGCCTACGAACAATACCACCTCGAGCTATTTCAATTGCAATAAAAATTCTGATTGTTCTGTTTACAACAAGCGAACGCTAATTTGACTTTAATCTTCTAACTGGCTCTTTGATAAACGTCGCCTTGAGATATTGGATCTAAATAATATTCTCATTTTCAAGCTATAATATTATGCTGCTACAAATATTTTTGCACGTTGAATCCTTTGATTTTTGGTCCTTGTTTTTTTATGCAATGAGACAGTGAAATCAGATAAATGATGCGAGAAAATGAAGCTTAGCTAATCTTACGAAGATTTACTCATGATTCATGTTTACCATTGGTAATACATATAGCACTGGACTATCAGTAATAATGCAGATAGACAGCTTTATGCTTCACATTTTAAATACAAACAACATTGTATGAATAATGAGTCATTTTGGTGTCTGGCAACTCTTGCCAAGAACCACCCTTTCATTGTTTCATGCAAATGGATCTTTGATTAGGTACAACAAAAAACGTCATTATATTTTAATTCAATATTTTTAAATAATATGAATACTGTTAAACTTACAATGGTGCCCAGGATCATTCGCTCGAATTTAAAACCTTTTAACTTATAATTCGCCAAACTTTCAGCCACAGCAGGTTCTATCGTTTCCTTTAGAAGAATTCTCGCATAGTGGTTAACATTGGGCCATACTTGGAGAAAAATCTAAGGAAAAATATATGTACATTAATTAAAACGCTTATGATTCCTTGTTCAATTGAATATATAAAAAAGCAAGTACTCTTACCCTGTTTAGCCATTCCGCTCTTTCTACATCTGGAAAGAACACCTATAAAATATTTGAATGATTATAAATCTGGTATTTTTTCTTTTCAAAACCAACGCACTGAAACAGATCCATGGTCCTTACCCAAGAAGGCAGATCGTCTAAACGTGCAAGGACAATATCCTTCTCGGAGGTGAGGGCGGCAGCTTTGGCGAGGTTGCGTCGATACTCGCTGTCCTTACGCCACTGGTCGCGCATCACCGACAGCACGATGGGCCCAATCAGCCATGCCACGCTCCATTGCATGTAGCCTACCAGGTACACTGCTCCTACTAGTGCAACCTGCAAATAAAAAATATTCATAGCGCACGCCGCACCACCAGGAGCAAGGTCAGCCAAGGGCATCTATACCATCTTGTTGCTTAGCTAGAAGACGAAAATTGTATTTTTAATTGAAGGTCGGAATAAATAGTGAAAACAAAAAAAAATAGCTCGCTTCGCTCTCATTCGATTCTCGATCTCCTACTTTTTGGGAAAGTTTCTGTTTGTCACCAGATGCTATTACTCTAGTACTGGTGCGGTTACTCCCATGCTTATACAGGATTAAATTAAAAATACCAAATCGCTCTCGGTCCGTAGTTGTTTAGATTAACACTAACAACTTTTGTTCTACGACTTTTCATTATTGACTATTAATTTATTTCATACAAAAAATAACATTTCACTGTTGCGGTTTCGACTACATTTTTTTAACATACTAAGCCATAAAATTATTTTCAGTTTCCATAAAGCTATGGAAATAAGTGAATAGGTCCCTTCCTCTGTTACAGGAATAATTTTAGCAACCATGATGTCACTCTTATTGTTATCATTCACATGACTGTATCGCTTACCACAATAGGAAAACACTAGTTAATTATTTTAATGTGTAAGGATAAGGTGTTGATATTAATTATGTATACTGCTTTTCCATTTTGTTTTGCCTAATTGGGCAAAACAAAACTTAACTAAATTATTACATTATGTATACAGGGTTATATAAAAAAATACCAAATCTGAAAGGACTTGGTATTTTTCTTCAATTAAAACCCTGTAAGTGTATATAGGTGTAGAATAAAAGTTGTTAGTATTAATGTAAACAACCACAAGCCAAGAGCGATATGATGTTTTTATAAAACCTTGTAAGTGTATATTATGTCATATTGCAAGTTGACCCCAAAGACATTGTTCTGCCCCCTAATCAATCACTAGAAAATTTTCAATTTAGCTAACATTCGTAAAAGCACTTTCAAGTTTTAGCTAGAGTGCCAGTCTAACATAGCAGCATATAAGAATCATTTTTACTTTTTTAATAAGCACAAAATATGAGACTATTTTTCTGTTGTCTTTAAGCTATTTTGCTGCTAACATAATATATAAATCATAGTATTTAAGGCAAAATCAACAACTCTGCCAGTGAAATTCAAAATTTTCATGGATTTTTCCAATTTGCTCGCTAATTACACATCAGAGGTTTATGACAGTTGATTTGCGAGAATGGCAGTATCATCTTTACATGATAATATCAAAATCTTTGCATAAAAATGTGTATCCTAGGAAATTAGTCCTAGTATTGAGTTTTATGTGAGTCACTTTAACTCGACACTTTTAAGCAGAGATTTTTATATAAACACGTGAAGATGATATTGGGATTTCGGCAATTTGAATGGCATAAGCATATTATGTCTTATTAGCCTAAAAATTGCGAAAAACCAAAAAAAAATTGAATTTCGCAGGCATATCCGTGGTGTGCTCCTTAAAGATTTTTATTGTTAAAGTAGGTAGGGATAAGGTACTGAAATAGGATAGTTCCCCTCAAGTTGCCCCTAAAAGTAATGGTTTAAATATGTGATAAAAAACACATAATGATAAAATGAAGGTCAAATACCTGTTTGGTGATTCAGGTCAGGACACCACTGTGTACAAGGTGGTACAAGGTTAATGTGACTCATTACATCTGAGATGACTTACCTTTGTAAAAAGACATCAGTTAAAATTGGATGTGACATACAAAACTATTTTCAAAAGCAGTCTTCAATGCAGGTAAAAATGTACGTTTATTATCATTTATCAAAGACTTTATAGTATTATTTATGAGCATATTACTGTTATAAATACAGACACATACATACCTTTTTAAAGAATCTGTATATAACAGAGAGTACTCCTGGATCTTCATCTCTGTTAACCGGTAGAGCGAATTTACTGTTTGAAGTCATCTGGTTGTTGCTTTCCTACCAATACAGTAAAATATTTGATTCTGGTGATATCAATATAAAAATATTTACAAAACACAATTTATTAATGTTAAATTGTGCTACATAAATACGTAACTTTGATAAATATCCTAATTCTCGAGGGTTTTCCATTGAACATGCTTGGGGCTATGAGTCATAATTATTTATAAACCATAACATGTGTAGTAAGGAAGTAGTTAAGCAGGAATCAAAAAAATAAATTATCGATTGCAAACATACCATGGGTACTGCACAATACACTCCACCGGCAGCCAAAAATTAACTACTAAGCGTACGACACAATGTACAGACTGTGCAGCTGTAAACAAAATACAACTATAGGCAAATACAAGGATTACCGAATGGTGCTAGTTTCGTTATACGTTCATAAGACGTTGTAAACCGTATCCTTATACAAGACTTGATAAGATATCCGCATCAGTCAAGCAGGGGTTTCAGGAATTTAAGTTATTTGATTACAATTTATTTTTTATAGTTTAAAAGAACTAAACGGCTAAAACCCCTATCACCAACATCATAACATCATACACAAACAGGCCCCAAAGAGTATATAATCACTACGTTTTAACTGTGTACACAAATTAGTAATTACTCTATGGCCTATGCCAACATCTTTCGCCACAGATCACTATATCGAATTCGAAATGGAAAACCATCCTGGGTCTGTGATGGAAAACGTCAAAATATGTCAAATGTCAATCATGTCAATGGTCAATGCATTCAATCAGTGTGACCGTTACAAATTTGGCAAATCTGCCAAACACTAGCAAAAAATCTGCCAAAATCAGCCAACTCGATTTCTGAAATGTAAAAGTACTGTACAGTTATTGTTCAAGCAGTGATAGCCAAGTGGTTTGACGTCGGAACATCCCCGTTCCATCGACACAAGACAAAAGTTTCTAGCTTATTATTATAATACTAGCTGTTGCCCGCGGCTCCGCCCGCGTGCAGTTCGTTTTTTTTACAAAAATGTTTCCCGTGGAATTTCTTAATTTTCCCAAGATTTCCCGTACTAAATGAGTGGTCCTTGGGTTCGATGGACCCGTAAAGGAGTCTTCTTCCAATCTCTCCTGTCAACGTGCTATCTTCTTTTACACAATTTACCTATATCTTCTTTGGTCTTCCTCTACTTATACACTCTGTCGAAATCGCTTATGTTACTCAATTCGCATGGAGTAAGATAGAGTGGGGCGTGTCATCGTGGATTGTAATATCTATACTAACCAAACTTATCTTATTCTGAGATGATATCAACGCCCAGATATTGTAATTAAGCATTCTGATGCGCTACTGTGTACGTAGCAACCCGTTCCTGCTACGTACGGGTTATCTTGTATAGTTATACCTAGTTGCACGATCAAAAGGACGATTTAAACTGTCGATATTTCGACCCCGTTTTGATTGTGCTACGGAGATAAGTAGCTATAGGTTTTTTTAAACATCCCACGGGTGCTCTCAAATTTTTCAGGATGAAAAGTATCTTAAATGTTGACCGGGCATATATATAAAGTAGGATCATAAAATTTCATTAAAATCCGTTACTTGAAAGACGCCTGCTAACTGTTTTTGTAATGTTTTCTTTCCCGCGGGAACTCGATTGGATTAATAAGTTTTACTATATATATATTTTGTTAAAAAGGCAACATAAGGTATCAGCATAACCAATTTTACTAAATTAAGTTCATTAGTTGTTGTTTACAAAGCTGTTAAATTAATTGCAGTTTTTTAACTATCCCACGGGAACTCTTTATTTTACCGGGATGAAAAGTATCCTATATGTTGACCAGGGACATAGGCTACCACCACACAAAATTTCATTGGAATCGGTCCAGCCGTTCCAAAGATTAGCCCGTACAAACAGACAGACAAACAGACAAACAACAGATTTATTATATGTAGTATTGATGATATATTGATATTGATGATGATGATATTGATTGATGATATCATCTCCGGGTAACTAAATCATACAAAAATAAGTGAATAGACATAAAATCATGCGTTTTTTTTCATTTTATTTCAAAGATGATAAGGATTTCCTCGAAATCTGCCACATTCTGCCACTTTCTTAAATAGTCAGCTTATTCTGCTAGAGTTGAAATTGAGGAGCCAAATCTGTCCAAATGGCAGAAATTTGCCACAAACGGTCACACTGTATTCAATGTCAAAACTCATTTAAAACATAGACTACTAATGCTATTAGGATAAAATGTCAACCAAAGAGTATATAATCACCATGGAATTAATAAGTACTTCGTAGGTACCTACAACGAAGTCCATAATAATCACTACGTTCTTGTTAAAAGACAACTAATATTATGTGAATGTACTCTGTGGTCACAGAACACAAGTCTGTGATGGGAAGTTATTGATCTATGACAGATGTAATAATCAATGTAATAAATCTGTGGTACTACTTTGTACATACCTTATTATCAATGGCTGCCGAAGTAAAGACATCGTTCTCAATTTAAAATAAAGTATTTTAATTTTTCCCAATCCCGAAATCCGAATAATTTTACAGTTCTCATGTCAGAATATGTTGTTAATTTTTATTCCTTGGTCTGTGGATGTATTAGAATGGTACAGTGCGACAAGGCTATTTTGGCGCGTGGCCAAAGTCTGAACTAACGCAGCTATCTTGTGCTACTGTTTGATAGTTCGCTCTGTCAGTATATCACTATTGTATGAATTGTATGTTGTAAAATTATTCGGATTTCGGGATTGGGAAAAATTAAAAGACTTTATTTTAAATTGAGAACGATCTCTTTACTTCGGCAGCCATTGATAATAAGGGGTGAGTTAGAACCACAGATTTCTTACATTGATTATTACATCTGTCATAGATTAATAACTTCCCATCACAGACTTGTTCTGTGACCACAGAGTACATTCACTTTATTCCATAGATCAATATATTATTCACATAATATTAGTTGTCTTTTATATGTTATGTTGTTTTTACTTTTTGCTTACTTTAAACTAAAAATTACAATACTAATTTTAAACTAAAATTGAAGTAAAATTGAGGATATTTTATTTTATGGCTGCCTTTGTTCTGCAACAGCGCCCTCCTTCAAGTGCCAAGAGAGCCTTGTCGGACTGTATTATATTAGATCTATCCCTATAGTGTTTTATGTCTATGATTAGATCAACGAGGTAAGAGATGGGTAAGAGTTAGATTTTTTGTACCTATGATTCTATTATAACATGATTCTAATACATCCTCAGACCAAGTAATAAGTTTTTTAACCGACTTCAAAAAAAGGAGGAGGTTCTCAATTCGTCGTTTTTTTTTATCTATGTATGTTCACCGATTACTCGAAGACGCGAAGACCGATTTGAAAAATTCTTTTTTTTGTTTAAAAGGGTATACTTCCCAGATGGTCCCATTTTTTTTAGGTCAGGATCTGATGATGGGATCCTGGAGAAGTCGAGGGAACTCTTCAAATTTTATATGGATACTTGAAACAATTTAAGTACCTACTGTTTGAGAGTGATATTTTCCAGGTTTTCCTATGGTCATCAGGTCAGGATCTGATCATGGGATCTTGGTGAAATCGAGGGATCTCTTCAAATTTTGCTAATATACTTGAAGCGAGTTGGGTATTTTTTTATAGTTACTAGTGCATTTGCTTGCAGATGACTATAGTCATCAAGTCAGGTTCTGATGATAGGATCTCGGCAAAATTGAGGGAACTCTTCTGATTTTATAAGCACACTTCAAGCGATTTGGTCATTTTTTTCAATGCCCTGTGCATTTGTTGTTTTCCACTAAAAAGTAAAATATAAAATGGAAAATACTTTTCAAAAAAACCGACTTCAAATGCCACTACAAAGAGTGAAACAATTTTTCAATGTAGGTACACCATTTACACCAATTCGAAGTCGGGCAATTCGTACAATCATAGTCCTTCGTATTAATCGCCCGACTTCGAATTGGTGTACCTACATTGAAAAATTATTTCACTCTTTGTAGTGGCATTTGAAGTCGGTTATTTTTTAAAAGAAATTTCCATTTTTTGTACGTTGGTCACGTAAAACCAATGACGAAATACGCTACGCATAGAGGACGGGGAAGACGTGACGTAATAGGTCGGGGAAAAATGTATGGCAGTCAAATTGCGGGAATCCCAATATCATCTTCACGTGTTTATATAAAAATCTCTGCTTGAAAGTGTCGAGTTAAAGAAACTAGTCCGAGATTTGCGAGTTACTCACATAAAACTCGATACTCGGACTAATTTCCTAGGATACACATTTTTATGCAAAGATTTTGATATAATCATGTAAAAATTATATTGCCATTCCCGCAAATTGACTGCCATAGGTAAACCTCTCATGTGTAATTAGTGTACAAATTGCAAAAAAAAGAAAATTTTGAATTTCGCGGGCAGAGTCGTTGATGAAAAATTGCACATGTTGTAAATGAAACATTTATTAAGGCACTTCACAATAAGTCTATACCTCCCATACTTACAACACAAAAACTTGATTTTTAATAATCCCATAGTTAACTTGTACTTACATGTATAAACTTGTATAATATTTAAAAATACGTATCTATTGTAAAAATACAGTTTCAATAATTTCAATTTTAAAGTAAGTAGTTAAGAAAACTTATTGGCTTCTGTAGTTTCAAACATAAACATAATTTTAAGACGGAATGATAATAATAATAATTATTAGTAATAACTTTAAACAATGCTTAGTAAAATAGTTATATTATTAGTATTACTATGCAGACTTGAATAGTTTGGGTAGGTCAAGCAGTCCTTTATTCGTTCGTAAGCTGTTTGGCTATTACATTATGAATAAAGTAGGTACATGATACTGAAGTAAAAAAAATCTGGTATTTTACACATTAGTTAATAAAAAACAAAAATAGGTATGGCCATTCTCTAATTGCCTTAGAAAATCAAAAAGATAATTATTGTTATGGTGGGATGGAATGTGAATTTAAATAGCTACTTATTTAATATTTATAATAATTATTTTATTCAACAGAAAATCGTGACTCCATACAAATATGAATACCCTTTTTTTTGGAACTTATGCAACTACAAGTTGCGAAGGTAACACCAAAATGCTGAAAACTAGATTAAAATATGGCAATGTTGCTAAAAATATCAAAAACTAATGTGTACTACCCAGCTTTAAACTAACTCAAATTATAAGAAGGTATACAGTATACTTAAAGTTATTCTTATTGGTAGGTATAGTTACTTATTTCTATAGAATACTCTGCAATTCTGAGGTATTCTTTCAAGACAAAAATTAGAAAAAATGCTTTAAGTTAAAATTGCATTTACAAGAAAGACTAGACTCTATTAACGATGGGTTAAAGTAAGATTTAACTGATTGTTCCAACTCATAACATCACAAAATTTTCTAACTAAGTACTTAGTTACATAAATAATTTTTTCTCTTGAAATGTTCAATAAACATATTAACATTATAATTTTTACTAAAATTTACTGATTTGTACTTACAAAGTATATCATCTCATTTCTTTAATACTTCTAATTAAAAATTAACTAGACGTATATATAAAAATACAAATTGTTATTTAGATGTTCAACATTATTTTATTTATAACATATTGTCAACTTTTATCCTCATAAAATGTAGTGATTTTTCTATACAATTACAAATTAGCTACTAAATAAAATAATTCATAAACAATACAATAAAATCGTTAAAACAGCACTAAATAAGCATTTTTGTGCTTTTATCGCATCACTTAAATAGGAATTAATAACGTCGTTGGTCTGTCGTCGCCTACTTTAGCTCACAATATAATTATGTGTACTTGCCAAGTAGGTACAAAAGTACAGTGAAGGAATGAAAAGTTTCGTCAATTTTCAAACTGAATCGTTTGTACTACGATTGTTTTGGTATGTTGACATAATGGTCTATTGCAGTACCAGTGCAAGCGATAATCGACACTAAGGTGACGCCTTTTCATTCCGCGACACTACCTACAATATTCAATAATATCCTACTTGAAATATGCCAACACGATTAAAAAAAGGGGTTTAAATATATCAAAAATAGCCGATCCATAAAAGTAAACGTAACTTCCTTATAAAGTTGAAAGATTCCTTTGAATCGAAACTGCGAAGGCGTGCAGAGCCACCAATGAGGTTGACATAAAAATCATTTCATTTTATACTCCAGCCTATACAGCATACGCTCGTACAGAAAAAACAGATCATATTATGGGTCTCTACTTTTGTCGCTCTCTTTTCTCTGTCTATCATTATGGATCAGAAAGAGAAAAAAGAGCAACAAAAGTAGAGATATATATCTTAACGCGCGTATGCTAACCATTCAAACCCTGCTGATTGATGTATAAGTATCTTTGACACATTTTGATTGTTAATAAAGCCTCATACGGCACATCGAGACGACACCATTGAATCTTCCGGTTGAAGCTTCGAGCAGAACCCGTGCGTGCGTTTATTTAGTTGTTGAGGTGCTTGATGCGCTCGAGCAGCGCGTCGCAAGTCTTCTTGGCGTCGCCCAGCAGCATGGCCGTGTTGGGGTTGTAGAAGATGGGGTTGTCCACCGCGGCGTACCCCACGCCCATCGACCTCTTCATCACCACCACCTGGAATTGTTGCTCACACTCTACATTCTGTACCTACTTACTAAACAACTTTTGTAGTACGTCACCGGTCACACACATAGATATTTTTTTTGAATACGTATGAAAATTGTAATATATGGGATTTGAACCCGCGTCGTCTCAGCTATCGCGGCTGGGGTTCCTACTAATTGGAACACGAGTAACGACGATTACGAAGAGTTCTAGTGGAGAGCAGAGACTCTCAACTTACTCTGTTCTTGATTCAGATGCAGATACAGACACAGATACTGGTATATGAGTTCCGACATTTATAACTAGAACTCTGTTCCTCGGTGGGTAAAGAAATATATTATCTTTGTCGAAAAAGCCATGTTCAGATATACAAAGTAGAAAAAAGAAAAGAGTGACCATGTGCCAGAAAATGTAACGACATGAATTTTACTCACTTGATTAGCCTTCCACACTTTGAGGACAGGCATTCCAGCAATCGGAGAGTTGGGATCATCTTCCGCAGCGCTGTTCACTGTGTCGTTGGCACCTGAAACAAAAACGATCGTTCTTTTAGTTTCCTAAAACTACTAACTGCTACTAACTAAAAGAAGAACTGATTTTTCAATCAATTCAATTCAATTTTCAATCAACCCTTAAGCAAAAAGAGATGGTCTAGTCACATATTATATAAAATATCTGGGTGACCGAGCTTCGCTCTGTAGTTTAACTACTGGCCAATAGATGGCAGCAGGAGTCATATCGAGCCGTTTCCGAGATCCAGATTATATATATAAAACAATTGCTCGTTTAAAGGTATAGGATACACCTATATGTACATCATTTATATGTGTATTTACACCTATATGTACATCATTTATATGTGTATTTATTATTATGTGTATTTCGATGGTAGGTGGAATATACGCGGGCAATAGCAGAATGAAACCAACTTACCAATAACTAGCACAAGATCTGTTTCGGGGAAGTCGTCGTTGATCTCTTCCATTTCCAACACATCGTCGTACGGCACACCGGCCTCCGCCAGCAGCACGTTCAGTTGTCCAGGCATGCGCCCTTTAATACAAAAACGCTTTCACTACCTAATATCTGATATGTAGTAGCAACTATTATTATGAACTTCGTAATACGAAGATAACTTGTTGATAATAAAATAATATTGTAAATAATCCTAACTCTACGATATAGATTGGATTACATGAGAGTTGAAAACCCCTTCTTTTTACGAAGTGAAAGTTCTTAAGTAACTATGTACAAGTTAGATTCCACTCATTTAACTTACAATCAATAAAACCGTACCTACCAATTTTTCTAGACCTACTTATTTACTTTGATTACAGTAATGTACCTATTTACCATTCCACACATTTTCGCCATTATTTACAGATTTACAAGGTGGAGTATAAAAAGAACGTAAATAATTAATTTGCGTCTAAATTACTGGTACATGTGCTATTTACCTGCGACAGGATGTATGGCAAAACGCACTTTCTTGCCAATTCCCTTTAGGATGTCCACCAATTCAGCAATGGGATATTGAGCTTTCGCAACGCATAATCCGTAACCTAAACAAGAAAAAGGAAGCTTTACACCACGTCGAAGATGCACCAATTTAATATTAGACGCGAGTCGCATTTTAATAAATAGTAAAAATTGGCGGCAGTGTTAGCGCCGCAGGCAAAGTGTTAGTTCTCCAGAAGAAACTTATTGCATAGAGGTCCAAGAGGCTGCCATCGACTTCAAAAGTTTGGCAATAAATACTTTATAAATTTAGTGGTTTGATGATGTTGCAGTACCAAATACAGAGGAGTAAATAAAGTAGCAGTAAAATTGTAAAGTAAAAAAGTACCAGGAGTGATGATGATAGAGGAGGCGCGGTTGATGAGGTCCGCAACTGAGTCCACGTTGAGTTCGGTGTGAGTGGCGCCCGCCGGTCGCGCAGACCCGCCGGTGGTCACACCGTATCCGCCCAAGATGACGTTCGGTAGCGAGCGGTTCATTGCCTATAAGATATTTCTATTAACGCCTGACTAGAACAAATCTACCCTTTACAAAGTTTTAAATGTCATATTGTATGTGATTGTAAGTGATGATGCAGCCGAAGATGTTATCGTACTAACTTGGAAGGGTAAGTAAAGTCACCCCAATGGTTTCTACACAGCATCACACCGGGACGCTAAATCGCTTGGCGGTGCGTCTTTGCTGGAAGGGTGGTAACTAGCCACGGCGAAGTCTCTCACCAGATTAGACCTGAGTGACTGAGTCAATTTAGTAATTATAAAATTTCAAAGTGGCCCGTGGCGGGAATCGAACCCGCGACCTCTCTAGACCGCGACTTGAATATGAGCGCACGCCGCTGCGCCAGAGAGGTCGTCAGAGAGGTGTTCCAGTACAGTAAGCCGTGAGTTGAGAGTGAAGTGTTACTTTGCACATGATGTAGGAGAGGATCGCGCCCGAGCTGCCGATGAGCGCGCCCACGATGGTCATCAGCGAGTTGTTTAGCATAAAGCCCTCCGCGCACAGCGCCCAGCCCGAGTAGCTGTTCAGCACCGTGATCACCACGGGCATGTCCGCACCTGAACATGTAAAAAAAATCAGCCAAGTGCTAGTGCGGA
The DNA here is from genome assembly GCA_963855885.1 of Coenonympha glycerion. NCBI lineage: Eukaryota > Metazoa > Arthropoda > Insecta > Lepidoptera > Nymphalidae > Coenonympha > Coenonympha glycerion. The sequence continues at coordinate 11,213,551 of OY979630.1, read as the reverse complement.
CTCGCGCACCGAGGATTCCGTACTATACTCGTATTAGAAAAAGATAAATTAAAAAAAAAAAGATTCCGACGAATTGAGAACCTCCTCCTTTTTTTGAAGTCGGTTAAAAATAATCACTTTCTTTACCCAACCGTAAACTTAACTTAATTTAATGAATAAAATATAAATCGGTTTTAGAATACAAGTACAAGTAACGCCCTTTCATGATACCCTACTCAATATTGAAACTCATTATCTCCATTTTGAAACTCCGGTTTTCTCCCTTTTTCAAATAAAAATCAAAATCAAAATATAGGTGTAATGAAATGAGTGACATTTCATTCATTTGAATTTGCCGCGCTTCGCGTATCAGCTGTCTGTACCTATGATTAGTGATCTGTGTCGAGGATTTAAAATGGCGAGGGACGCTGAAATTGTTTTGTGCATTGTTATCGTAATAAAAACTCATAGAAAGAATGTGATTGAGGACTCGAGATATAGTGAACTTTAAATGTCGTTTCTTTGTTATTTCAGGTGAGATAGAAGTGTAATTGTCGTAACTTGATAATAACTAGATAATTGTAAAATAAAACAAAACTTGTAATAAAACAAAACTTTGTTATTTCAGAGAAACAATTTGTGGTTTAATTTTGGAGATCCTCAATGTCTTATAAAACGACATTTAAAGTTCACTATATCTCGAGTCCTCAATCACATTCTTTCTATGAGTTTTTATTACGATAACAATGCACAAAACAATTTCAGCGTCCCTCGCCATTTTAAATCCTCGACACAGATCACTAATCATAGGTACAGACAGCTGATACGCGAAGCGCGGCAAATTCAAATGAATGAAATGTCACTCATTTCATTACATAGGTTTATAATAATATGAGGCCCAATAATTACAACATTACAATATTTGCGTTAGTTCAAAAAAACTAATGCAATAAATCAGTACTTTACTATAAGGGACAGCTACCATCAAACATAAGACTTATTGTATGTTCCCGTACTTTGTCGTTCGCGCATTATACCCTATCCAAAAAGTTCTAGCATTACAATAAGAGTAGTACGTAGTGTTTGGTTACCTCCGATAGCAGCGGTCAAGGTCAGGCCCTGAATGCCGCTCAGCACGGCAGCAGCGGAGAGCAGAGGCAGACCAGGCGCTTCGGGGAAGGCGAGCAAGGCGCCGCCGCAGCCCAGCGAGCCCGCCAGCAGCCCCGCGTTGAGCGCGTGTCGGCCGGGCAGCAGCAGCGGCGCCGACGACAGCACGCCTTGCAGTTTCCCGTACGCGACCAGAGATCCTCTACAAATGGAATTTAATTGCGGTATTATTTTTAATCTAAAGTAAATATTTGCCTTATATTGAAATTGCGGGTATAAAAAGCTCTAAGTAAATCATAAATATCAATACATTTAACAACAAATGTATATTTTTCAAGATTAATTCAAGTAAAAAATGTATGAGAGCATCTCCTAGCTTGTGGTCCTTAAATACTAGTTTTATTGCAGTGTAGGTACGGCAACCTTCGCTTTTATTCTATTAGTCCGAAAAAAGGGAAAATATTACTCCGCTATTTCTGAAATTTCTATTAAGTGCTTCAGCCTCCAAGTCTGTCGAGGCTCAGGTGGTCCCATAGAGATTTTGTATCCTTATAGATTCGCATCAAAAAAATATTTTATTTAAATTCTTCATTTACAAGCTGTCCGAAAAATTTAGAAGTGAAAACATCTATAGGCGCCCGCGCTAAATATGAAAATACCCATTTTTGAGACGATAAAAAAACCATTAACTCACCTGTATTCTAACCTTGAATTGGGAACTTCTTGTGGAACGTTAGGTCATTTGCGATGGGTAAAAATCATTAAACTCTTTATGACGCCCGTGTATAAAAGTTTTTTTCTTTTTTTTTAAACTTCTTGACACTCCTGGAGTGCCACTATTTTTTTTAAAGCATTAAATGCAGATTAAATACCTAAATAAATAAGTTCAGGGCAGTCTCGGCACCATTTTCTTGAAGCTACGCTTTTAGTACATGGCCCGTGTCTAAATACCATCCCGCACAGAAGTTCTGACATCCAAACAATCAAGGACCAAGTGTAAGGTCGATTGAATTCACTGGTGAAAATTGAAAAGTAAACAGGTGCGTATTTGTTAGGACCTATTCCACTTACGTGAATGTAATGCCGCCAATGTAGGTGCCAAGGAAGAGCGATGTCTTGAGCGTGGCCGCTGTAGGATCCAAGGCCATTGCAGGGAAATCGTGCATGTACGTCGCCACGCACGTCAGCACCGCCGCCATGCCCACTAAGCTACAGAATTAGATCAAGAATAAGTATCGGTATTCGCTCCTGACTTGCATACTTGTTTATCTAAAGATAGCCATAGACAATCCATTCTGTCGTTCAATCTTTAAGACGCTACTGATTGGATCAGAATTAACCGTGTGTGTGGGTGCATTGTTATGACAGTTGTTTTTGACTGATCATATCGATTGGACCGTGTAAGGCTTTAGGCGGTCGTCAATTCAGTTAACAGACTGTCAAGACTTTTGTCGGTGGTAGAAATCGTCGTGCGCGCGTTGCCATTGGCGATGACTTCAACTAAACGTCGCGGCCGATTGGACGGTTTCAATTGGTTGTGTGCGTGGACGATTGTGTGCAGATTGGATGAAGCCTGCGGCATCATACCAATTTGACGATAGAATGGATGGTCTATGGCCGACATAATATTAAATTATATCAACCCTCTCCTACGGCTCAGGACATAAACGTCTCGGATATAAAGATTCCGACGAATTGAGAACCTCCTCCTTTTTTTGAAGTCGGTTAATGTTTTTATACTCCTGTTGCACAATGTAATATCTATTCCCATAAAATTAATTCATCTATCTATGGTTATATCCTACGGTAAGAGTTTACCTTGTACCTGATAAATGATTTACCTGTGGAAACCAGCCACAAGCTGTGGCAAGTCAGTTATTTCGATCTTCTTAGCGATAACGCTCCCAATGAGACCTCCGACGCCGGCTACTCCAAGCATTTGCGCCAACACTTCTGCGCTTGGTGTCAGCATTCCCAACGTGGCTGCAATTCCTCCCGTCACACCAATCTGCATGAAATTTTCAGCTTCATAAACTGTCTCTTATATAGAGTAAGTAAATAGATTTTAGTACATAAAAGTAGTGCAACCTCATATTACTAAAGAATCAGCACGGTAAGACGAGCGAAAACCCAAGTGGCCACGTTTAAAATTATTTGTACTGAAACGGATGTTAACATTTGTTTTGTCTCGACAACAAATATTGAAAATGACCGTCACAGCTGACTGGGACGTTACTACTACGACTTAAGCACGTAAAACGAAAAAAAAACCATAACTCTTAACAAGTTATCGCAGAATCTTTCGGGTTCCAAAAAGTTTTCAAAATTTTAACTAATGCAGGTAGAGACAAAATAGCAATTTAATAGAGTCAAATAATAATTTTTTCCGAATAATATTGTCGCAGGAATAACGTTCACTATAGTCTTCAATGTCTCAATGCCTTTACAATGATCAAAAGATTGAAACTTATGTCATCAAGATTACAATGAGCGGGACTTCTTGGGTTGAGTCTTTTGGCTACGTCTTAGTCTAAGAATGCCTTTTCTAATCATCGGATGCACGTATAATATAAGGATTTTTTTCTTCTTTTCATTAAGAATACATGAAAAATACCGGATTGTTGCACCTTACATTTCATTGAAATGATAAGGTATTATTAATAATAATAAATGCTTACCATTCCGAGGTAGTTTCCTTTGCGTGCAGTTTTCTGTGAGCTGAGCCCAGCCAGAGCGCCGACGCAGCACAGTGAAGAAGCCAGATATGCCATCTGATGTACTTCAGGATAACCCTGCCACAAACATCAAAGGAACAGCCTAGTCAGTTCCTATCTGAACTAGAGTAGGTTCATAAAAGAATTTCTTATTTAGTAGGACAGATTAATTTGTTTTGCTATAATCCGCTACTTAAAAAGATTCTGTATGGTACAATATGCAGGAAAACTGCCCACATGTAGCGGATTAAAGGAAAACAAATTAATCTGTTCTACTAATTATGGATTTCCTCAAAATAACGCCTGCTTCCATTCTAAATTTCTTATTCATTAAATTAGTGTACGGAAAATCTACCCAAAGTTTTCGCCTATCGAGCTAAACCCTATATTGGATAGGCGACCGATTTACGATCTCTGGCAGGTCCATAAGTGAAAATTGCAAATGATGCTCATTAGGGATCCAAAGAGTTGTAATGGGGACCCCGCACGCACGTTGACACCTTAGGTTGTCTGATCCTTAAAAAGATGGACTACTGACATTAAAAACTGTCGTGGAGTGCCACTAGATCCGTGCACAAGATCCGGCAGATTGGTGATCGCTATACAGGATCCATCCAGGATATTCAGCAGTCATGGTCTGGTTGTAGTAATCGAATGTATTTAATATGCAATTTTATTACCTGCATTGCAGCAGTAAGGTAACCTCCCAGCAAAGCAGCCGCGGGAATGCTGTACAAGTAACCATATTCTGGCGGGTCTCCTGGCCTACACAAAGATATTACTTATTATTAATTATATTGGTTTCAAATCACTGCGCTTTGATTATTATTATAATATTACTACCATGATTTGTTCCGCTAAATAACTTATTTTCTTGATGAAACAAAATTTAAACAAGAACAAAGCATAAGGTTGTGTTATAATTTATTACAAGGGAATTCCACTTACCTCTTGAACATATCCAACATGCGCTGTGTGACTAAGAACCCGCCGAACACGTTCACAAACGAGATGAGTGCTGCGGTACTGGCTAGCCACTGCAACCAACAATTTTGTTCAGCTACCGTGAAATCTGCAGGTAGAACATCACAAGGCCACAATAATTTAACTAAAGGCTAGTCTAGAGCATCGCCGCTGTCAGTTTTTTATAGAATATATTTCGGGGAGTGTGCTGAGGAGCTGTTTGATTTGGTCCTTCCCTCACCAGTTTTTCACCGCACCGCAAGACACCGGGCGTGCTTCCATCCCTATGTCGTCGCTATACCACCAGTACGCACAAAGCGGTTCGCGTTTTCATTTTTAGTACGCATGGCTGTGGTTTGGAATGCTCTCCCGAAATCTGTTTTCCCCATCTTCGATGAAAAGTGACGATCATTTTCCATCAGGTGAGATTGTGGTCAAGCGTAAACCTATTAGAATAAAAAAAACTACTTCATTTGTTACCACACGTGTGGGATGATTATCGTGATTACAACTGTAATCACCTTCGCCTAAACATCGCCGGAAGGCGGTAACCATAGCAACGCAACCATCACCAGCCAATCCATGCCTTGGCTGCATAACCGAAGTGCCCAAGATGTAACTTCGTCGACGTTTTAAACTATTCTTGCAGAATCACACGGCTATAGCAACGGACATTTTTTTATTCTCATTTTAAGAGTGTAATCACTTAAGTGATTATGTTGATCTGGTGAGACTAAAGAAAATATAACTGACTAATCTAAATTAAGCTAGGTCTACGTTCTAGATTTTTCTTTACCCCATTTTAGATGAATTTGGCATCGTTAGATCTTGGGTTTGCCAGGCACACGTTTACTCAAACACAACTCACTTGGCACTTCGCTACGGACACATTCCATTAAAACATGGTAGGCATCTTCTTGTATGCCACAATCAACAAACATTAAATGCACTAACTTTACCTGTACAGGGGTCTCGGGCACGTAGCCGCCGCCCATCAGCAGCAGCCCGCCCACCGCCGTGATGCCGGACACGGCGTTCGTGACCGACATGAGCGGCGAGTGCAGCGCCGGCACCACGCCCCACACCGTGTGGTACCCCACCACCCCTGCGGCAAATTGTAACAGTAGTTAGAACGTAGGGAGCATCTCACGAGTCTGTGGCGACTGGCGACCCAGCATTAAGGGAAGACGTCAGCTTGGTTCAAAACATAGCGCCAGTTTACAGAAGATATGTGTTTAAAATTGGAACACAACGCCGTGTCCTGAGTTGGTGATTTCAAAATCTAAGTAGTAATGTTGAAAAAAGTCGTATGATACACGTGAGAATACTCACGTGTATCATACGACGTTTTTCAACACACTTATATTATTACCGTTCTCGGCTATCTTGCCGCCTCAGCGGTAATTACCAACTTTACTAACTTGTACCATAAACTACTATTATTTAATGATTTCTGTATTTCCTATTGATGTCAAGTCAAAAACAAAAGCTAAATACGGTAGAAAAACGCATTACTAGTATCTCGCATCTAATACTAGCCATCGCAGTACTAGGACTTTAATATTAATGCCATACCGGAAGAGTTCTTCATTGCGAAAGATATCTCAATTTCCGGCACTTGCCAGTCTGAGTTTTTATTATTTAAGTAAGTAACTTACCCGATAAAGCGAGCGTTGTTGTCATAGTCGTAAATGCAGGATTCGGAGACGCGATTCCGAGTCCGATTAAACTAGCTAGACCTGTAAGAATAATTTCATTAATTTAGACATTTTACTTTTCAGGAAGCATTATATTTTCTATCTAGGGTCAGAATGCGCGCTTTAAGAGTCGCAAGCCGCTTCAATGTGAATTGATAAATTTAGCTTAAGGCAAGTCGAGATAAAGGACAAAGACCTTGAAGGAAGAGAAAACTCTCTGAATCTTCGGTAACAACTTTGACTAGTTTCCACTGTCCACATCCTGTTATTGATTTGGATTTTTTGAATTTAACTGTAACTTGTCGTAACATATAATATAATGCCGTAGATACTTACCCGTAGAATAAAGGAAGGTGTCCTTTAACGTTTCGTTGAAGGGATTGGGTGGTTCCACTTTAACAGCGGCGGCAGCGGCCTTGACCGGCGCCTGCTGCGGCGGCATGCTGGGCGGCGGCGGCGCCGGCCACAGCAGCTCGCCGGCCTTCAGCACTATGGCGCCGCGCGTCACCTCGTCCTCCAGGTTGATGTAGAACTGGTCATTGCTACCTGAAAATTAGTCTCGTACTAATCGTAGGGATCGTACGCGAAGTTTCTGACCCAGTTTATTATCAGGATCTCGTAGGTTCGGCGGCCAACTTCGGAAAGCTACGGGAAATCGCGCACGCATGGCATAAGAGGCGGAGCGGCTTGGAGTGACACAGAGACTTTTTTGCTACGGGCAGCGACGGCGCGAGGCGAGTCCGTCTTTGTATCGTCCTGCCCCAGAATGAGGAGAGTGAGCACATAAGGGACAAGTAGCGAGAGGAAACAATTTGTAGGTAGTCAAGAAGGCGCCCCGGTAACACGCCAAGAGCAAGTACCGAACGGGCGCCCTCCCGCGATTCTGCCCCCATAACCGCGAGGTTGATTGGGCCATGGGTGGTGGAGGGTTGTCCCTACCTGAAAATTAGTACGACCGATTAAATTTGTTTTCCTATAATCCGCTACTTGAAAAGATTACAATATGCAGGAACACATGCCCACATGAAACACCACACACATTTTCCAATACTTTCTTCGACGCACGTTTCGGCCCGACACCGGGACATTGTGAAGTTAATATCTCTTGAGAATGTCATGGTGCCCAGAAGAAATGTGCGTCGAAAGTGTCGGAAGAATTGTGTGTTGGTTGCGTTGGTCGCTTTTGAACTTGCCTTCGTGCTTGAGTGGGAGGGCGAGTGGTGTTTGGCTTGTTACATAAAGATTCTTCTTAGTAAGTTGATTATAGCAAAACAAATTATTTTTTCCTGAAGAAATATTGTTTTTGACTTAAGCGTAGACAAGAAGTATAATTTCAGTGCACATAAACGATAAAAATACCTAATACCTAATAATTTGTCTGTATACGTAGCGTAGGTACATCACATATATTCGTAAAGATCAGAGAAGTACTACATTAGCATTCTCGTTTCTGTGATAAAAATCGTCATTGTTTTTTTAGTGCTTATGTAAGTTACATAACCACTAAAAAAATAAAATTGTTTGTTTTCGTATATCTAAATACCTACCTAGTGAATCCACTAATCTTATTATCGCATAAAAATAAAATGTTGATAAGCTATCTGTGACAATGTCATAAATGCACCTAGTTACCTTTAGATACTTTACGGAATAGAGTAAAAATAAACGAGTAAATAAAAATCATCTGTTAATTTAATGAATGGATAGGTAGATGATACGCAATCAGTTTATTATAAACGACCAAACTATAAAGGTAACGTTACTTTTAGATTGGCAATCAATATGATAGTTACACTAGGTACTAGATCAGATTAGAACGTTTAGAAAATCCCATTTATAATAATCTTAATTCCATTATTATCAGTTATTGATCATACCTACTACTTAAATTTAATTAGATATGAATTGTTTATTTTTTAATTGTCAAGTGGATACTTAGTAACGTGCTGCCTGATAGTAATATGGTACCTAAGCACCGTAGATACATAATTAGGTATTTAAAATTCAAGTAATTAACAGTATAATTGGCAGATAAGCAGTTATCTGTAGAACGTTCAAGAACTTTTATTTTCAGTCCTCTTCGGTAATAGCACAAGTATTCCACGGTATACAAAACTTGTATAGGGGGCTCACTAATTTTTCAATCAGCAGCTGCCGATCGGAGTTCACCAAGCATCCACTACAATTAATCATGGTTTAGTAAAACATTCTCTAAAACTCACCTTTTTGCACAGACCTAGGAAACAATATGGGCAGGCCCTGTCTACAAAATCAGCGTGACAATTTTTAATCTACAAAGTGGCGCATAAGATGGCGTCACTTAGTAGTAACTCAGTAGGTACACGAACATTTGACAACAAATCTTGGCCCTCATCATGGCGCCGCATGTCACGCAAGGCTTGGCTAGAATGAATGAATGAAGGGGCGCCTCCTTAGTTCTGTTATCTCTATGCCTTTTTGAAAATCGCACGGGTTCAATGGTGCCAATTCAGTTTTGCAAAATCTCTAAACTAATATGACGCGTCTAAAAGTAGTGCTATCCTTTTCCACGGGGCATTTTTAACTAATCGAGGATTAAAAGTTTAGGGGGGAGAAAATGTAGACTCTTACCTAAACTAAACAAGAAAGCAGATATGTTATTCGCGTAAAGCGTGGAGGCGTGTGCGGGCATCCTGCTGGGCAGGTCTGTGAGGCCGATGTGCGTCACGTCGTGCACCTTCGTGATCTTGCCCTTCGTGGTGGTCTGCACGTTGCCCCCCATCTCAGCTGCCAGATCCACTATGACGCTGCCGGGGGCCATGTCGCGGACAGCATCCTGGAAATACCATACGTTTTGCAATACCGAATACAGGAATTGGGTATAGTTACTAATGATTTTGTTGCTAACTTCAGAGCTGTGTAACGTGTGTGTCATTGGTTTACCGTAACACTGTTGTGATGTCAGTAACAGAATCATTTAGGATTGAAAACTTAGGAAGGTGATATAACCCCTTAGGTAAGTAAGTATTCCTAAAAATAAATTTTTGCTGTTGATTTTTATTTTTTAAAAAACAAGCTTTTTAAAGTTTTATCCGTATTCCCCTCAGCACCAGACTCTGGTTAACACCTATCACCAAAGTACTCGCCAAGAAGGATATCAAACGAGTCCAAACTCTGTGGGGTTGTGTCGTTTAACTATAACGAGTCCCTATGGCTACCTTCCGGTTTCATCATCAGAACAGCTCCATGTACCTAATAATTTTGTAATGTCATGCGATTTACACATGCATGCAAAATATCAGCTCAATTGGTAACCGGGAAGTGGATCAAACTGAACTTGCAGGGTCTGGCGTCTGCTTGCGTAAAAAAATATTTCATCGTTATCTTAATGTTCAGCAAATTCTGCTCTGCGATTGGCTGACCCAAATCAGGAATTCAATCAGCGGGCAGAACTAGTCAACGATTACGATAACGATGAATACGTTTTTCTTAGACACTTTAGGGGCTGATTACAAACAAACAAACATCAGGAGTGAAAACTAAATGAAAGCTTGTAATTAAAAAATTTACTCGTGGCAGGCTGTTTCTATGATGGCAGTTTCAGCTGCATCCTGCAATAGTTCCTCACCTCCAAAATGAGCACAGGTGCGGGTTTACCCGGAATGAGCGCCGTGCTTATAACGACGTCAGACGTCCTGGCCTCCTTGCCCAGCAGCGCTCGTTCAGCGTTGAGGAACTCCTCACTCATCTCTTTAGCGTAGCCGCCTTCACCAGCTCCCTCTTCCTGAGCAGTTAACAATAAATATATCAAATAGGTACGCTGCCACATCGTGCATCGGTACATATCATCATCATCATCATCGCATCAGCCTGCGGCCGTCCACTGTTTGACATAGGCCTTCCAAAGTGAACTCCACAACACCCTGTCCTCAGCACTGACGATATAAAGCAGGCTTTAGTCCAGACTCCAGAGATTTTAAGGGCGCCTTACGCTACGCTTGCTTAAGTAGGTATACCGAATACGCGATCTCCAAACTTACAGATAGAAAGGACCTTGTAAAGTATAAGGCAAATTTTGAGCAGGACATTCTTAAAATAGTGTAGGTTATTAAAATGGTTAGGTAGTGTTTCCCATTTCCAAGGTCAAATAAAAATGTACCTGTTCCAGATATTACAAATCACAAAGATATGTTTTGTGAAGATGAAATATTTACGTAACAAACAATACACTTGAAACAAAAGATAAGATTTAAGTAGACCTACCTAACATTTTCGTTTTTGCAGGCATTATTGGTCTTAACGATTTATATCAGAAGTATCTACTGAACACGTCATGTACCTAATCGTCAAGTTTTAACGTTATTCGTTTTATTTCTTCAATTAATTAATCGTTCAAATATTTATTCAAATTATATCATGTGGGACGTGACAACTACCGAATCACACCGTAGGTTATTAGGACCGTAGGTACAAGTGTGGCAAATTACGTTCTTCTTGGGACACCCCTTATTTGGCTTTCTGACTTTTATTATAATACTTGCAGTTCTTCGCCAATATTTGACATGAATATTAGATACGAATATGAAATGCAAATTGTTTTACCCGCATGTGTGACTAGAGTAAAATCTGTGGACTAGAGTTATACAATACACAACCGACCTCGCGATACCTATAATGAAATGTGTGGATAAGTAAGTCTGGATACATTTGTGTACAGTTGTGATAAAATAAACTACTCAAAACAAAATAGGGCCCACTCTGCATAATCTCAAATTTTGCATAAAAACTAAGTTATACGGTAACTTTTTTACAATGTCAAGAATTGAAACATTTCGGAGACATGTTTATGAACCTCTAACGATGTTTCAAGCAAAAACTTTAACGTTTGTTCTTAAGTGGATGACAAAAAAAACTGAAGTGCTTTAAATCATCCCCTTGCACAAGGTCCAGATCGCTTGTGTTTTTAGTCTAATTTTAATCGTTGCCGTCGAAAGTCACTTTGTTTAGTTGTTTACTTTAGTTTCGGGACTAATCCTAATCACTATGCCTGGTTCTCGTCGTCATATGGATATGAAAACTGCAACAAGAGCAGTCGTTTTGCTGCAGGAGGGAAACTCTCAGAGATCTGTTGCTCTGCGCCTCGGTGTGTCGCGTCGAGCTATCCGAAATGTGTGGGAACGCTACCAAGAGACAGGTAGTGTGGCTAGAAGACGTGGATCAGGAAGAGTTCGAGCCACAACTGCCCAGGAGGACCGATTTATCCGATTAGCTGCACGTCGAGATCGTACCGCAACCGCTCGTCTCCTACAAAACCGACTACGGGAATCCACTGGTACCCGAGTCAGTGACCAGACGATTGTGAATCGACTCCACGAGGATGGACAACATTCTAGAATGCGCGCTGTCCGGCTGAAACTCACCAGGGCTCATCGTGCAGCACGTTTAAGCTACGCGCGTGACCACTTGAACTGGACGATGGACAGTTGGAGCACTGTACTCTTCAGTGATGAGTGTAAAGTAAAGTTTTTTAGTGATGACAGGCGAGTGCGTGTGTGGAGAAGACGAGGCGAACGTTTTACAGAACCTTGCATCCACGAAACAGACCGCTGGGGGGGCCCAAGTGTCATGGTATGGGGTGGAATTAGTCTAGCAGGTAAAACCGAGCTGGTAATTCTGGACGAAGGAACTGTATCCGATGCCAATTACATTGAGCGTGTAATCCGACCCCATGTGATCCCATTTTCACAGCGGGTGGGTGATGGATTTGTTTTTATGCACGACAATGCTCGCGCTCATACAGCCCGGGCCACCCAGAGGACTCTCGCGGAAGCCAATATCTCGGTTTTGCCCTAGCCTGCCATGAGTCCGGACCTCAATCCCATTGAACATTTGTGGGACCAATTAAAGAAAACCCTTAAAGAAGGTTACAGCCGAATAAATAACCAGTAGGAGTTGATTACAGCTCTAAAAGCCTGTTGGGAGAGGATACCCCAAGAAAATATTCATAATTTAATTGAGAGTGTCCCAAACAGGCTCAGAGAGTGTGTGCAAAAGAGAGGGGGCCCTACTCGATATTAAAAAAAAAATTGGCATGATTTTGAAAGCAAACAAAAAAAATCGTGATTAGAAAAACATTGCAAGTTTGTAAAGTTATTGGTATTTTTTTTGTTTTTGTCAGTTATTCAACCATAATAAACTTTTTTTAAACAATTTGGTGTTTACAGGATTTTTTATTCCTTAATTTAAGCATACCAATTCGAAAAAAACACAGCACTCTTGGTTTTTAAACATTATAGCCAACGTAATGGGCCCTATTTTGTTTTGACTAGTTTATGTCATGCAATGCTTGTCTTGTATTTTAACCACATATGAACATGGTAATTATTTACTTGTTTTCAACTGTCTGGACAGGAAACAACCGCTGGTTTGCACGGAAATTTTGGCAACTTTTGACCTAGCTATATATTCGACATGATTAAGTACTGTCTTTTGGAGAGAAAGCGAAAGCGGCAGTTTTGGTGATAAATAAGTATTTAATGTTTATCTATAGGTGGGCCGGAGGTTTATTTGATAGTAGCGATAGCAATTGTTATCAACTACTGCATACAAGCCGAATGCGATGACAAATGTGCGGCAACTTTGTTACGCAACTTTTCAAATACAGTATTATTATCTAACACTTATCAGTATTATCAAACCTGTTTTGAGAGAGGACCTGCAAAAATCAGATTGGTTACACCCCGTTAGATACAACATGAGTGTTGGTAAACGACCTAGTACCTACCAGATCCAACTCAAAAATCATCACGTAAATGACAAAAAATACCTAACAAACTCAAAATGCTATCATACACGGACAATAATTTGTAATAAGACCTCGTGTGTGAACTGTGAAACACTGCAACAAAAATATAAATTGTAAAAAGGGCCAGGTCATCCTTCGTTCAAAGCTCTATTTGAAATAATATGGGCCTTTGAAATTGGGTTGAGAAATCGAAGTTCCCCAATAGATGGCTCCGCAGTCTGCCTAAGACTGAAAATCGTATCAACATGTACATACAATGTGTATCGAAATTATCATGTCAGCTCCCATAGCTCAATTGGTAGAGCACCCAGCCGCAATAGCTGGGCATGCGGTTCAAGTCTCGTTTGCAGCGATATAATTTTGATTCACTAATAATTTTCTATATATATCTTGTATATTGGTATAAATAGAAAATATTATGTAGGTACTTATTAAGTACTTAACTATATGAAAAAAAATTAAAACAAACGTTTGAGTGTACTTCTGTACGAGTACAACTACCTTAGAGGGATCTAGGTACCTATCTAAACGATCCAACCACTAACCAGTATGTCAATGATCATTCAATGAATGATTGCACATGCGAACATGTGCTAAGTAGGTATGTCAATTAGAACAAGATAATATTATGATAGGTATAATTTAAACAGAGCAGTCACGAGATGGGCTGCATAAAAATATAATACCTAAGTACATATTATAAGCTAATATCTGTATTGACGTATCTACCAATAATGCTTTCCATCTGTGCTTCTATAACCACAGCTATAGGTACCTACTCAAAATTCATACAAGACTAGTGTGAAAATTTTGAGAAAACAAAAAGATGAAAATACGCGCAACTAAACTAAACAAGGTAATTTGACGCGTCTTAGTGCTATTTTTTAAGGAGCATTTTGAAAAGGATAGCATTATTTTTAGACGCGTCAAGTTGATAAGTTCTGCCGCCGAAAATTCGGTTTAATACGCGAATGCACCAATGACGCCGAACATACCTAATGCGTAAGTACCTATAGCTTGACCGCTATAAACTTGGCCCTCCCATGGTCTGCGGGACGCGGGGCGGGTATGCGATTGGCTATACACGATACGATGTAATGACTCGCATCTTGAGAAATGAGAATTCGCCTATGGTATTTTCTTGAGTATGTATCATTATCCACGTCGCAAGATTAATATCATCGTGTGTAGCGTAATTCACGTCAGTCTCTGACATCTGATTAGTAGAGTGCACTGATCTCTATTCTATGGATCCACAGTGAACCTAGCCTGAATTGTATAGAATGTTTAATCCATAGAATAGAGATAAGTGGTTGAGTAGCTCCCGCCCCGCGTCCCGCAGGCCATGGGAGGGCCAAGTTTATAGCGGTCTAGCTATAGTACCTCCATACATGTGTCAAAGGAAGCAGTGTATGGTTTGTTTAGTGTATCTACTTTAGTTTGTTGTACGGGGTTGACATATTGTCAATTTTAAAGAAACCCCTAAAAAAAGAAAAAAAAACTTAAAAAAGCATTGGCATTGGCGTTCGGCAGGAGTGTCGCTAGGCTTAAAAATTTTGCACTACAGAATCGGCATTCGGCACCACTACCTAGTACCTACCTACTTTAGGTAAACATCGTTTCACACGAGTTACGAGTTAGTGAGCGATTTTCGAGGTATGCAACTGATACTAGACCCGCATATTGTAATAGTACCTACCTATTGATAGCATTGGACCCATCATCCATGTAACACTGGTACAGATTACAGTATAATCACGCGCGTACCTAGAGTTTGCGGTTTGCCGATGTTCACAAGCTGTCAATGTGGAGCGGATCGCGGAAGTGGGAGGAGTCATGATCGGCAAACTAGTAATACATGTGACAGTGTGCACGTGTTAGTATTGATGACGTAAACTTAGAATGTTTGCTAATTGCGTAAACAAAACAGTTATGACGTCCCCTTTATATTAATTTATTGTTAGACCTATATTGTGGATCTTGATCATAGGTCATGTGACTTATCGATATCAATTTGTCATTTCTATACAGCTTTCAGTTTTCGAAGCGATTCTAGAAAGAGAATAGAGGTGTATAGGTACCCGTAGGTACCTGTCTAACATTGATAGGCTCACTTGCGCCAACCCGGGTTTGTATTAGCTCAGAGTTACCACTAGTGACGAGCCCTCTTTTTTCTCTTGTTATATCATAGCGAGCCCAAGGTAAAGATATCAAAAATGCCCAATGAGAGACTTTGATTAAAAAGGTTGCGAAAATTTAAATATTGAAAATATTTAACCACCGTTTCGCGCAAGTGGACCTTAAAAGGGCAGTTCAGGATATTAAGCATATTAAGGGGGTGGCGCGGGCAGTACCTAAGCGGCTAAATAACAATTGTTGACAGACTAGGCGGGTGTCAACGGTGCGCCTTATACGGCGCGATATGCCGCTTTGTATCACACACACACTACAGGCTACAGCGCCTGCGTAGCCACTGCCAGGTCCGCCAATCGCCTCCTATCATAGGTACGCAATACATCGTACTTGCAGCAGCTAACAGGTAACCTTGACGAGGTCCATGGTGATGTACTGCGCACCCACGCTCTCGATCTGCTCGCGCACCGCGGGGCGCGCACCGCGGCGCCCATTCAGCGCGCCTGCGCCGCCGCCGCCAGCTCCGCCACGCCGCCTCCTATCACGAGCACTAACCTTGACGTCCATGGTGATGAACTGGGCGCCCAGGCTCTCGATCTGCTCGCGCACCGCGGGGCGCGTGTCGAAGGCACGCACCGCGGCGCCCATTCAGCGCGCCTGCGCCGCCGCAGCCAGCTCCGCCACGCCACAGCCGCCAGCTCCGCCACACCGCCTCCTATCACGAGCACTAACCTTGACGTCCATGGTGATGAACTGCGCGCCCAGGCTCTCGATCTGCTCGCGCACCGCGGGGCGCGTGTCGAAGGCGCGCACCGCGGCGCCCATGCAGCGCGCCTGCGCCGCCGCCGCCAGCCCCGCCACGCCGCCTCCTATCACGAGCACTAACCTTGACGTCCATGGTGATGAACTGGGCGCCCAGGCTCTCGATCTGCTCGCGCACCGCGCGGGCGCGTGTCGAAGGCGCGCACCGCGGCGCCCATTCAGCGCGCCTGCGCCGCCGCAGCCAGCTCCGCCACGCCACCGCCGCCAGCTCCGCCACGCCGCCTCCTATCACGAGCACTAACCTTGACGTCCATGGTGATGAACTGGGCGCCGAGGCTCTCGATCTGCTCGCGCACCGCGGGGCGCGTGTCGAAGGCGCGCACCGCGGCGCCCATTCAGCGCGCCTGCGCCGCCGCAGCCAGCTCCGCCACGCCACCGCCGCCAGCTCCGCCACGCCGCCTCCTATCACGAGCACTAACCTTGACGTCCATGGTGATGAACTGGGCGCCGAGGCTCTCGATCTGCTCGCGCACCGCGGGGCGCGTGTCGAAGGCGCGCACCGCGGCGCCCATTCAGCGCGCCTGCGCCGCCGCAGCCAGCTCCGCCACGCCACCGCCGCCAGCTCCGCCACGCCGCCTCCTATCACGAGCACTAACCTTGACGTCCATGGTGATGAACTGGGCGCCGAGGCTCTCGATCTGCTCGCGCACCGCGGGGCGCGTGTCGAAGGCGCGCACCGCGGCGCCCATTCAGCGCGCCTGCGCCGCCGCAGCCAGCTCCGCCACGCCACCGCCGCCAGCTCCGCCACGCCGCCTCCTATCACGAGCACTAACCTTGACGTCCATGGTGATGAACTGGGCGCCCAGGCTCTCGATCTGCTCGCGCACCGCGGGGCGCGTGTCGAAGGCGCGCACCGCGGCGCCCATTCAGCGCGCCTGCGCCGCCGCAGCCAGCTCCGCCACGCCACCGCCGCCAGCTCCGCCACGCCGCCTCCTATCACGAGCACTAACCTTGACGTCCATGGTGATGAACTGGGCGCCCAGGCTCTCGATCTGCTCGCGCACCGCGGGGCGCGTGTCGAAGGCGCGCACCGCGGCGCCCATTCAGCGCGCCTGCGCCGCCGCAGCCAGCTCCGCCACGCCACCGCCGCCAGCTCCGCCACGCCGCCTCCTATCACGAGCACTAACCTTGACGTCCATGGTGATGAACTGGGCGCCGAGGCTCTCGATCTGCTCGCGCACCGCGGGGCGCGTGTCGAAGGCGCGCACCGCGGCGCCCATTCAGCGCGCCTGCGCCGCCGCAGCCAGCTCCGCCACGCCACCGCCGCCAGCTCCGCCACGCCGCCTCCTATCACGAGCACTAACCTTGACGTCCATGGTGATGAACTGGGCGCCGAGGCTCTCGATCTGCTCGCGCACCGCGGGGCGCGTGTCGAAGGCGCGCACCGCGGCGCCCATTCAGCGCGCCTGCGCCGCCGCAGCCAGCTCCGCCACGCCACCGCCGCCAGCTCCGCCACGCCGCCTCCTATCACGAGCACTAACCTTGACGTCCATGGTGATGAACTGGGCGCCCAGGCTCTCGATCTGCTCGCGCACCGCGGGGCGCGTGTCGAAGGCGCGCACCGCGGCGCCCATTCAGCGCGCCTGCGCCGCCGCAGCCAGCTCCGCCACGCCACCGCCGCCAGCTCCGCCACGCCGCCTCCTATCACGAGCACTAACCTTGACGTCCATGGTGATGAACTGGGCGCAGGCTCTCGATCTGCCGCATGTCGAAGGCGCGCACCGCGCGCCCATGCAGCGCGCCTGCGCCGCCGCAGCCAGCTCCGCCACGCCACCGCCGCCAGCTCCGCCACACCGCCTCCTATCACGAGCACTAACCTTGACGTCCATGGTGATGAACTGGGCGCCCAGGCTCTCGATCTGCTCGCGCACCGCGGGGCGCGTGTCGAAGGCGCGCACCGCGGCGCCCATGCAGCGCGCCTGCGCCGCCGCAGCCAGCTCCGCCACGCCACCGCCGCCAGCTCCGCCACACCGCCTCCTATCACGAGCACTAACCTTGACGTCCATGGTGATGAACTGGGCGCCCAGGCTCTCGATCTGCTCGCGCACCGCGGGGCGCGTGTCGAAGGCGCGCACCGCGGCGCCCATTGTCGAGCGCACCGCGGCGCCCATCAGCGCGCCTGCGCCGCCACAGCCAGCTCCGCCACGCCACCGCCGCCAGCTCCGCCACGCCGCCTCCTATCACGAGCACTAACCTTGACGTCCATGGTGATGAACTGGGCGCCGAGGCTCTCGATCTGCTCGCGCACCGCGGGGCGCGTGTCGAAGGCGCGCACCGCGGGGCGCGTGTCGAAGGCGCGCACCGCGGCGCCCATTCAGCGCGCCTGCGCCGCCGCAGCCAGCTCCGCCACGCCACCGCCGCCAGCTCCGCCACGCCGCCTCCCATCACGAGCACTAACCTTGACGTCCATGGTGATGAACTGGGCGCCGAGGCTCTCGATCTGCTCGCGCACCGCGGGGCGCGTGTCGAAGGCGCGCACCGCGGCGCCCATGCAGCGCGCCTGCGCCGCCGCCGCCAGCCCCGCCACGCCACCGCCGCCAGCTCCGCCACGCCGCCTCCTATCACGAGCACTAACCTTGACGTCCATGGTGATGAACTGGGCGCCGAGGCTCTCGATCTGCTCGCGCACCGCGGGGCGCGTGTCGAAGGCGCGCACCGCGGGGCGCGTGTCGAAGGCGCGCACCGCGGCGCCCATTCAGCGCGCCTGCGCCGCCGCAGCCAGCTCCGCCACGCCACCGCCGCCAGCTCCGCCACGCCGCCTCCCATCACGAGCACTAACCTTGACGTCCATGGTGATGAACTGCGCGCCCAGGCTCTCGATCTGCTCGCGCACCGCGGGGCGCGTGTCGAAGGCGCGCACCGCGGCGCCCATGCAGCGCGCCTGCGCCGCCGCCGCCAGCCCCGCCACGCCGCCTCCTATCACGAGCACCCTGCACGGCGGCACGCGGCCCGCTGCCGTCATCTGACCTGTGGACATGACACATTCAATAGCAGTACTTCCAGGTGGGCAGTAAAAAGCAATAATGAGTACAGCCTACTGTTCCAGAGTCAGAGACTTGTCTCTCATCATAGGGTCGGAGTAGGGTTGCAATTTCGGGGTGTCACAGTAGCATGCGAAAGTGATCCCGTGGCGCCCCATTAGGCGCAAAGAGCTCCGCTGGGGTTTAATGGCATTCTGGCCGCTTCTCGGCCAGCGAGTCCCACATACCAATACCCGCTCCTTTGCACTGCCCGAGGCGGGGTGCGTAAATGCATTCCCCAGCGATAAAAAAAGGTTTGCACACTTTTATTAGACGAAATAGAGTAGGTATACCTACCTGTTTTCGAAGGAGGTAAATAAAGAGTAGCTATGGACTTGTGGAGGGGTGCTCATTTTTAGGGTTCCCTACCTCAAAAGAAAAAAACGGAAAGGTTCCGTTTCTTTTCGTTTATTAGATGAGACATCTATCAATATCATATGCTTTGCGTTCAAGGGAAACATAGTGAAGGACTTTTAAGAATGATAAAATAAAATTGTCATTGGTACTAGTTACTTACCAGAAAAGAATCGTGGAAAATGTGCGGCAGCCTCGATGACCGCTCGGTACCCAGCCACATTAGCCATAGAACTCAGAGCGTCGAATACTTGCGCGCGACTTATACGCGGTATGCAGTCCATTGCTAAAACAAATAATTTATTAAACAATATACATATAAATACGGAAATTGGAAAATTCAAACTTCCTAGATCACTGATCTCTAGATACATCAGTTTGAAGCACGTAATTATGTCAAACCATAAGTTTTGTAAGGATAAGACGGGTAGCAATGAATTATTATTAATAACTAGGTACCAAATCTTTCGCCATGACAAAGATCTCGTTAATTCATTAAAAATGCATATTATCATTTATTTCCCATATTATGTAAATATTAATTCAGAAGTTATATCTAAGGCTCTGACAGGCTAGAGATAAGACAAATTTAAGGCTCTGACAGACGGACTAGAGATAAGGCAAATCTACCCAAGTTAACTTGAAGACTTTGCTTCACTCAGTCAAAGTTGTTTTTTTAAATGTAGCAGCGGGTAATTGTCAAGTTTCGTCACTATGTGAATCAGCCATCTGAATTCATCGAAAGTCTTTGTAAATTATCGTTTCATGACTTACCAAAAGCGTTAACCTTTTTCTCAGCCAATTTCTGTAAAAGGTTTTGATTCTGCGCTGGATATAAGAATGATATAAGTGTAGATTCCTCAGTCACATTTTTAATTTCATTTTCAGCTAATGGTCGAACTTTTAAAATAATATCTAAAAAAATAATGTTCAATCAGTCAATTTTCTCGTCCTTATTCATTTATTTATTCTGTACATAATATAAAGATACGTCGAAAGTAGAGACAAACATAAAAAGGAAATGCACAATGTCCTTGTTTTCTGAAATAATAACAAAACAATAGAACAAACCGCTCACTTGATTGATAGGTATCCTTTAGACTAGTGATTTTAGCGCCAGCTTCTTCATAAGTCTTATTTGGAAAATTTGCTAAAACTCCGGCATTTTCTTCGATATTAACGCTAAATCCTTTTTTGACTAATTTACTAACTACCGCTGGTACTACTGCTACCCTAAAAGGCAAAAAATAGTAATAAATATAAACCTATATTGTGTATAGTCTAAAGGTCACTGCAATAAAAACATATACTTACTTATTGCAAAAATATTTTTATTTTTTACTTAACGGGTAGGAGGAATCGGGAGGATGTTTTGATGAGTATTTTCAAATTGACCGATTGGGTGCCATTTGTAAGATTTATTTATTGCATTAAAGTTTTTGTTTCATCATGCAAACTGTTGAGAAAAATGCAGTACCCCGGGAATCCTTTCCTCAGAAGTTTTTTATCGTTTGAAAATTTTTGGAATAATTAAGTCAATAGAAGTTTAGTTATGTATATTTCGTACGAAAAATAGCACCAATTCTCTAGCTGGCATTGTTTTTTTAAATTAACAATAAACCTCATAGGAACAAAGTTTGATTTACGGTTCGTTATTAAAGTGAATACGAAACCCTCGCTGTGCAAGACGTTGTCTCGCATTCGGCCGTTTTTTAATCATATTAACCAACATATACTGAGCTGTGGTCTTGAACCTATATAGAAATAAAGTAGTTACAATTTGCCAAGATAGCAACAAGTTTAATAACTAGAGTATTTTGATAATTTGGACGAAACAGACCGTGCGGGAGCTATTTTCAATGGTTAATCGATGCAATGAAAATACTCAATTGACTTCGATAACTACGCAGTAGGAGTCTTTTAGATAACAGTAAATGTATGTACGACGTTCGTAAATGTGATTAGCTATATTATTCTGTTTTCGGTAGACGTTACATTTTATATCGCAAAAACTTGTCGTGCGTTGACATAGTAAAAAATAAAATCTGTGGTAAAAAACATCAAACATGAAAAGCGAATTTTTTGGAATTTTTGCCCGCTATAGATATTTCAATCCACGATGACGCGCCCCACTCTGTCAAACTCCACACTAATCCAATGAAACATAACGTCGCTGCGCGTACGAAACCGCGTAAGAGCAGTTTGTAAATACCGCGTAACAGCAAAACGCGCAAAATTGAAATTATCGTGCTGGCCGATTCTATACGCCTATTGGCTTATACTAGACTTCACCTGATTTGAATTGGCCAATGAGAAACGTCGGTTGTGCCATCGAAACAATACCGCGGAACAGTAGTAGGCCTGAAGTTGGAAGCAATTGCGCGTATTTACTACGGCCGTGAGAAAAATGTAACTCAGTTAGTGTGTGTTCCAGAAAATAATTATTTTACCGTGATTAACCACCACGTAAGTATGTTTTAAATGTTTATTATTGTTTGTTTGTAATGTGTTCATACTTGAATATTTAAATTACATGTAATTCTGTTTTAATTTAATGGTTCCGACTAATATAACCCCTAAAAAGTATTTACGCGGTCCTGCCATTGCTTGATTTATTTGTTTCGTTATGTTACGCGATATTGCATTTTACTGAAACTAATAATTATTAATTTAATTATTTATAGATAAATCCTTGAATTATCAAGTAAACTGTACCTACCTAAAGGATGGAGGAAGAGGAACACAATAACAGCTGTACTTTAGAAAATGCAGATTTTAATAAAACTTTGCGTGAGCTATCTGAAAGGCGAAAAATATTGTTACAGAAGAGGAAAGAAATATTAAATAATATATTAAATGACTATGAAAATCAAGCACTACAACCAGTACAACCAGTTTCGACACCTTTATCTGAGAATCAAAATTTAATACCAGAGATACCTCTGTCTGAGAATTTAACATCTGAGTTTACTACGCTAACGACGATTTTGGACCCTCCAGAATCGATGCAGAATGAAGATTATAATATTCCTACACCGATTAAATCTAATGATGTAGCAGAAAATCACATAAATGACATTGATTCTACGTCTGATGATCATTCTTTTGTCAACTTATCAGACATAACAAACTTAAAGCCATTATCGCCAGAATGTATAGAGTGGTTTCCCGAAAGGGAAATAGAAGAAAATAAAAAAATATATAAAAAACGCAAAGGTGACAAAAATAATTGGAAAAGAATAAAAAATAAGAAACAGAGAATGATGGGAAAAGAGTACATTGGATTTAAAAAAGAGGGCACAAAATTTATTCAGAACGACCCTAAGCCAGCAAGAGTAATGGGTCCAATTTGTATGTCAACAAAATGCTTCAGTGGTAAAGCTATGTATTGTTCAAAATTAACAGAAGAAGTTCGATCAGAAATATTTAATAATTACTGGAAGATGACTTGGCAAGAAAAAAAAATGTACATATCTTCAATGATAGATAAAAAACCTACAGCTAGAAAAACCAAGAGCTCAAATTCAAGACGAAGTGATACTAAAGTTCACTATCTAAAAGTTAATGATAAAAAAGAAAGAGTTTGCCTGAAAACGTTTTTGGAAACATTGGGTATAAAAGAATGGACGGTTCGCTATTGGCTTGGAGAAAGGACAAATACTAAGGAACTTGAAACAACAGAAGTCATACAAAAAATATCCAAAAGAGAATTAGCTAAAAAATATTTGAGTGCACTACCGAAACTACCGTCCCATTACTGCAGACAATCTACTTCAAAGTTGTACTTAGAACCCATCATACAATCAAAATCGCAATTGTATCGTCTTTATGTCGACTACTCGGTTACAGAAAATAAACCTGTGGCATCTAGAAAAGTATTTGAAAGTATATATAACTTCTATATCCTTCTTCTATATCCTTTGTAAATAACAAAGGAGGCCAGAAAAGTACCAAGTCCTTATGAAGTTATTACACCTGATTATATGTTTTTTAAAGACTTTGGTTGTAAAGATTACCTGATTTATGAATCAATAAGACCTGGCCGAGGAACGGGTGATCATTGTGTTATTGATATAAAAGCACTAAGATATAATCCGAATGGCATCATAGAATATAAACTCCACTTTTCAGATGATTTCGTCCCATTGCCTAGAAGACCAAGGAAGATTACGTGTTTGATTAACAGTATGCCTTCGCTTTATGAATCCAGGCAACCAATTACCAAGCCAAAATATGATCATCTACAGGAGCTGAAGAATGTCATACCGAAAGACTGCCATACTTTTTATGATAATTTACCTTTTAAATAATTTTTACTATTTTGACTGAGATGCTGTGATTAACAGAATTTAATTAGAATTTAACAGCACGTACCAAACAGATTATTTTTGTTATAATTATTACTTGTTTATGAAAATTTTAATTAATAACATTTTAGTACTTGACACAAGACTTATGACCTAGAAGAAGGTTTATTTTTTGTTATTCCACGTTTTTTATTCTTAAGTATAAAAATCTTTTTCTTTTCTTCATTAGGTATGTATGTATGTTCGTACTTATGCATAATGTTTAATTACCTAATAATAAAAAGTTATTAATAATTTTAGTTTAAGATGATTATTTTGATCTCTTGCTTAAGAAGTCTGAACTCTTGTAATAAGATCTTTATTAAAAATTCTGAATAAGCAATATCCTTTTTTTAACAGCTGATTTCGATATTAAAAACATAATATTTTTGTTGGATTGCAATAAACAATATTTTAGGTTTAATTTTTCTAATAATAAATACAAACCTTTAACTACGTTATTTTATTTCAAAACCGCGTACCTTTGATAAAAGTCTACTTCTTATGAAATTAGTTAGAACAAAACCGCGTAAGTGACTTTACACAAAATCTAAGCCAACTACGTGTAAATTTACCTTATTTTCCAATAAAGAAAGTTATAAAGAATTAGCTGTTAAGTTCAGTCAGTAATAAGAATTGAAATCGCTGAGATATTAGGTTTTTTCTTCCTCCTGTAAAATCATCAAAAAGCAAATACGCGGTATTTACAAGTTGCTCTTACGCGGATTCGCATGCGCAGCGACGATAAGCGATTTTGATAGAGTGGCGCGGGAGGGCGCGGGTCATTGGGATTGGAATATCTATAGCGGCCTAAAATTCCAAAAAATTCGCTTTTAATGTTTGACAAATGTTTTTTACTATGTCATTGCACGACAAGGTTTTGATTTAAAAATAAATGCTAACAAGGGATAATATATAAATCGATATAATCTGAAACATTAGATGTTTAACCAACTTCACCACACTCTTAATTTTTGAAAAAGACTGAACCGATTTCATTGTAACTTGCACTGTTCTCTAATTTAAAAGAAATGAAGGCTAATAATGAAATCTCGTGGGGGCATTTTATTTGCAGCAGGGTTCGGACAGGGAAGCAAAAAAAAACATAAAAATGAAACTCCAAATTATAGTGATTGGTATTAGTTACAAACCTTCGTTCATCCTGCCACACTTCCTTCGGCACTCCGACACTAAGTTTAGTGTATGGAACCCCCTGCACGGGAGGTGGTGTGGAGGACGAGCTGAACAGTCGTCGTTGCCATGACTTGCGGAGCGGCTTGCCGATGCGGAGGACTCTCACGCAGCCGCACATTATACTAAACGCTCACTTATTTTCTGTAAGAATTCGTAGTTATTATAGATTTTTGAAAATAGTGAATCCATTAGAAAATCCCTTTTCATAATTTTTTTACACACCACAAGTTATTACCTGACTGCGATCTCACCTGTGGGAAGTGATGATGCAGCGGAAGTGATGATGCAGAGGAAGTGATGATGCAGCGGAAGATGTTATCGCAATAACTTGGAAGGGGTTATTAACCTCCAACGGTTTCTACTTTATACACAGCATTGCACCGGAACGCTACATCGTGTCAAACAATTTTGAGGAATCTTTCCTACATTTCTTAGCTAACTTACCCACATTAAAATGAGGTTAGCTTTAGGGCATCGAAACTCGGTTCAATTTTGAAAACCCGGGTTTTCGAGTCTAAGAGTAATCAAAACCCGGGTAGACCGGTTTTTTCGAGCTTTTCGAGCTTTTTATTTTAATTTAAAAAAAAAAACAATAATCTGTGTTTATATTAGGTCTCTGTCTTTGAATTTGCCTTTCTTCAGCACTGGTATAAATTCAAATTAATTTTGTTTTAAAACCATGAAATTTTTTTTACAAACTCAGGCTTTTGTTTTTTGATTAGCGTTATATTTTCATAACAATTGAACATTTTTTGGTATAATGGATACTTTAAAAATTCGTGTAAATATGGAATATGAGTTCCGTCGTAGTACCAACGCCGTTCCAACGACAACCGTTCTGGAAATTTTGACTTGAAAAATGAAGCTCGTGGTCGTCCGGAGACTTTGATCAATAATAATGAATTAAAGCCGATTGTGGAAGCTGGCGAAACTCAATCTACAGCTGAGCTAGCAGCATCTTTTGATGTAAGCATCAAAACTATATTGATCTATTTGCTTGTTTCAATCGGCAACGTAAAAAAAGCTTGATAGATGGGTGCCTCGCGACTTTAACGATAGCCAGTGCAATGTACGCGTACGCGTACGAGACCTGCCTTGCGCTGCTCAACAGGCAAAGAAATGTAGGAATTTCGAAACGAATTACAAACCAAAAATGACCCCTAAAAAAGTGATCGTCACCGTTTGGTGGTCTAGTGTGGGTGTGATTCCCCACAACTTTTTAAAAAACGGCATGAGAATTATTGCAGATGTGTAATGAGAAGAACTGGAGAGAATGATGGAGAAGCTTGCATATCTGCAACCAGCTTTGGTCGTTCCCACTGCTCCTTCACGACCTCACATACTCACCAGACCTTGCACCTACCGACTATTACTTTTTCCGAAATTTAAACAACTTTTAGTAGGTAAAAAAATCAATGCCCGAGTGGCAGTACAAAATGCCTTTGAAGAGTTTGTTGCCGGGGGTCAGCTGATTTTTAGAAGAAGGGCGTCAATAAACTGCCAATGTGTGGGCAAAGATGTTTTGATTGTATGGGTGATTACTTTGAATAACAGAAATGAAAAAGTTTGAAAAAATAAGTACTTTCCCTTATTCCAAACAAAACGGCAATTTCATAGGTAAAGACCTATTATATCATCGATTTCCTTCAATGTAAAAGCAAAATGTAAAGGATGGGGAAGAGAATATCTTAATACTTAGTGAGTAATGAGCAGGGATTAGGTATGTACTCCTGTCCAAAATCAGCTCTGACATGTTTTTGTTGAAGCATGTTATCGTTTTTTTTTTGAGTTCTTGAAGATTTTTACCACTTTTCCAACTTTTGATAGCACATCGTTGTATCTAAAAAACTCTATAAACGTGGATTCATTAGTAAATCCAACACCACCCTCGTCATTGTCTGTAGAATTCGTGTCGTCGTTAAATTCTATAGTTCGCAGTTTTTGACCCAATACCGATAAAGGCAAATCTTCATCCTCGTCAAGTTCGGCAAGCTGTGCAACGTGTAGGGGCATCCCTCACATAGGCTTGTGTATGCGATGCATTATAAGGACAAGCCCTATGGGAGTCAAGTGAATTACGTTCTAAACGCGTTGCACATCAGTCGTCTTACTTCACCTGTAAACTTATATGTTAGATTTATTGTGTGTTAATCTCTGAAGTTGTTCAACTGAAATTAAAATTAGTTTTTATTGGGGTCCATCGTGTTTAATTGAGCATATTCCCCAAGACAGAATTGAACACAGCCGCAGTACAATCAAGTACCTAAACAACGTTTTCCTCGACGCCGGTATTGCGTTTGTACATTACGTCCAAAATTGCCAGCTAAACGGCATGAGCGATGCATAGCTGATGGTATGACTTAAAGGACTTCCCTAACACAAACATTAGGCTGCAACCGTCTGTGGTTTGAGCGACGATGTCATTTGTTAGAGATACCTCATATTCGTCCAACTTGGCCTCAATCAATTGTACGCATGAGGCTAGTAAATGTTTATTTTTGCATTCGAAGTGGCTTAAACTTAATAAATAATAAAAACAAAAGAATTAAAAAAAACCCGAAAACCCGGGTTTTAAAAAATCAAACCCGGGTTTTTTTGTAATCCTGAAAACCGGGAAAACCCGGGTTTTTTCGGTCCGGGTAAACCCAGGCTCGATGCCCTAGTTAGCTTGCTATAAACATGTATTAAAAATAAAATGAAAACTTAGTCACAACAATACCTATATCCATACGGGTATAGGTATTAGGTATATAGATATGGGTACAAATGGATACTGTTGAACAGCTATTTTTTTATTATTTGTTTATGGTTTAACAGCAACAAAATATCGTTGTAAGTAGATAATAAGTTGTAAGTAGGCATAAGTAATTTTTTAACTTTGAAAACCTCAAACGAATTTTGATAAACCTTTAAGCATCAGGGTTTGCCAATGCCTGCATTATTTACTTAGGTACCTATATGTACTTATTTATAGTAAACAATAAAATAAATACCTATAATCCTGATGGTTTGCAAAAAAACTCGATTGGTTCGCTTCGAATCGATTCGTGGTACTTATTATGTTTGGGTATGTCCGCAAGTTTCTTACGCTAAAGTATTACAGACGCTTTGAAATGCGAACTTTTTTATTTAAATAATATATTTTTTTAATAATCTGTCTGGGTTTTCACGAAATATAATAATAAAATGTTCTCCATTCAAAAGACAACCCTTTCTTTGTCACAAGCCCCAAAACCAAATTGAGATTTTATGCCCAATTTTTTTTTTAATTTTATGTGTACTTACCTTTATTATTAAAGTGATGTACCCAGCATCTGCAAAAACTGTGAAAAATATGCACTTTTCGAATTTTGAACACTTATTGTACGTCAGCAGAACGTGGAAATGACAACGAGCAACGAGGCAAGGCAACCAAACTGTACAAAAAGCACAGAATATTGCACCGAAGGACGGATAAAGCCGGCCGCCCGCGCGGTGTCGTTGCCTTGCCGCTGCCGCCAACCGTCGGGAGTCGTCAGTCGGGCGCCTGGCCACGCAGCTCGTTCGCTCTCACTCGGGGCAAAGAACAATCTCATGACTCGTGAGTAAAACAGACTGGACAAAAAAAAGGACGATATCATATTATTACCCAGTTAATAGAGTAGGTAGGTTATGAGTAAAACTCTACATAATTATGTATTAAAACACTCGTGTGCGGTTACTATTATACAGTATGTATATTTACACAACCGTTTTATTAAGTAGTTAATAACTAATATTTTTTTTCAATTACGATACACTTTGGACTCTGAAGTCTGGGTTCCTGTCTTTAATTTAGGGTCATTGGTGACGTCGGAAGTGTAGCTACACCATAATAATTTGACCATAGCAGTTCACAAATGATTTTTGGCGCCATACACTCTAATTTTAAATTATGTTTAAGATGCTCCGCTCCATAGATCGTTGAAATGTTCGTACTTTTTGGCACGTTTTATTGTTGTAGATCCATGTCTGGCTGCCGTACGTCAAGCAATGGAGAAGACAGGAGTCCAACTTTCTTTATCAATGAGAGTGGCATGTTGGATTTTAAAATTTCTTTGTGGCTCCAACACTTACTCCGCTATATTTACTCTTCGAGCGACCTTGTCTGCATTTCGTGATTTTTTAATAGATATTTTCTTGCCAAGGTAAATGTAACTGTCAACATACTCCATAATAGAGCCTTGGACTGTGATAGGAAATTTGTCGCTGTTTGTGATATCTTAGTTTTGCTAGTATTTAGTTGGAGTCCTACGCCGTTGCTGAGGTCATTTACATAAACTTATCATTAGCTTATTTTAATTAGGTACTATACAAGTCTTGCCCGCGTGGAATAGTGCCAAAAAATGAGTCAGCCCTTTTGTTACCAGTTGAGGCTATTAACCGCGGGGAAAGCTCTCGAAGGATTTTTTTGGCACTATGACTCCATGGCCCTCCATCTCCTCCTCCATCTCCCCTCTATCTCTTTTCCGATCGCGACAAAGGACCGAGCTGAGTAGGTACTCGTAAAATTGTACTTAGTACGAAATTACTGACCGATCCTCTAAAAATGACGTGTCTGCAATAAATCGCATTCATCTTTGGTAAATTCATGATACCGATAAAGTACATAATTCTAGGCGACTGACACGTTTACACGCGAAGTCGTGAATGTGAAATGAATTATGAAATTATAAGAAATTGACTGATTAGATAGTACGACACTTGTTTTAGTTTTTTTTCAGTATTCTGAGAGAAATAGTGTGATAAACATGGCAGGGAATAACGCTAAGCGTTTGTTAAAATATGTGTCTGAGCAAACTGTGATTTCGGCGAGAAATTGTGAGTACACCCCTAATTACGCATATTAGTTAATTGTTAAATAAATATCACCTAAAATAAATCAAATAAACTGACATTCATTGTTTTAACTCAATGTTTTATTTATATTTTGTAAAATATATACCGATTATTTAGGTTATGTGTTAAATTTGAACTGTTTATGCTTTTGATAATGATTCGGGATTCGCAAGTGACCTAACTGATAAGAGTTAAGACCCATGACATTATATTTTGGTCTATGATAAGACCTAAGTATTATGTCAAACTGTTTTATAGTATTATTTTATTGTTATTTGCAAGTTATTTGTTTCTTACAATAAAAGTTTTAAAAAAGGAAACAAGTTGATTTTCTTAAAGAGATATATTATTTTAGATGGATCAATTTACTTCCTGTGTTTTAAATATAATTATATTTTTAATATTACTATTAGGTATGTAGTAGTTCAGATACTAGGTACACATATTTTTTACTTTGCTTTTTTTATAATATGCTATTTGGCTATGTATAGAAGTTTTTTTCAAAGCTTCTGCGATAGGTTAGTACTCTGTACTTTGATTAGTAACTGAAATATTATGTAGGTACTTATTCTACCTAAAATTTTAGTTCAAGCTTACCCACAGAATATATTTTTGGTGTTGGTTTGCTGATATTTAGCCGTACAACATCTAGCTTGTCACTCTCCACTTTAGTTATGCTATATTTTCTGTGTATGTTTATTTAGATGGCACAGCCAAGAGGGTGGTGGCTGCAAAGCCTGTCGTGGAAATGGACGGTGATGAGATGACTCGTATCATATGGGAAAAAATTAAGGAGAAACTTATTTTCCCTTATGTCAAGGTATTTTTTTATTTATTTATTTGATTTCCTGTTTGCATTCTAGTTAGTTTTAAATTATGTGCTCTATATTATTCAAATTAAGTTTGCTTTACCAATTTGCAGTTAGAATGTCTTTCCCAAAGTGGGCGATAACGCCCCCTTGTGGGCGCTGCAGGTCTCAAGGGGGGCGGTAAGAGACCCAGAAAGAAAATGGGGGCGTTGTGTCGAGGCGGGGGGGTGATTTGTAATTTTATTTAGCTAGTAGGCCTCTTAAACAACCTCTTAACTGCAAGAGCTCTCGACTCTCAACAACAACTTGTGAACATCAACTAATATGAATTAAAAGATTGCTCAAACTCGATTCTATATTTCTCTCCGCGTAGTTCATATATCTGTCATATTTTATTGAATATAGAAAAAATGAATCATCATGTCAATCGGTCGCTCCGTTTCGTAATGAAAGTAGACACAAATAAAAAGGCAACAGACACACTTTCGCATTTTAATAGTTATTAGTACTCGTAGATATCTATCATGTTTTAACAAGTTTTTGTTAAATAACCCGAATTGTGCATTCCTGTAGCAGTCGGATGATTCATTGAATACTTGTTCGGACTTGTTGAGTACGATTGAGCGTCGAATGAGATTAACGAGTTTATGCATGTTTGTTTTATTCCTGTCGGTGCGTGCTGCTTAAGCATTTCTATATAAACAATGTAATATTTATTTTATTTTCATTTGTGGTCTCGCGCGTAATAGATGAGCACTACTTACACCTCCTCTACACTACTCGCGAAGTTGAACGTATTTCTCATTGCAAAACAATGTCGGAAGTAAAAAAGAAGAGACGGCAATACTGTGCGGAATATATTAAATTCTGATTTATTGAAAATCCCACAAACCCATCGTCGCCTTTGTGTCTTCTATGTCTAAAAACATTTTCGAATGAAGCAATGAAGCCTTCAAGGCTGCAAGATCATTTGAATAAAATGCATCCAGATAAGAAAGACAAGAATGTAGCATATTTTCAAGACCTAGAGAAGAAGCATAATACACAGCCAAGTGTAGCAAAACTATTTTCGGCGGCTGCTAAGCAAGATGACGACGGACTTCGAGCTTCGTACAATATCTCTTTGTTAATTGCTCAAAAAGGCAAACCACATAACATCGGAGAAGAGTTAATATTGCCAGCAATAAATGAAGTAATAACTACTGTGCTTCATAAACCGGCCGCAGATATTATCCGAAAAATTCCTTTGAGTAATAATTCTGTGCAAAGACGAATTGATGAAATGGCTGAAAACATTGAAGAATCATTGTGCGATCACCTGAGGACAAGTCAATTCTCAATTCAGCTCGATGAGTCCACTTTACCAACTAATGAAGCATTGTTGTTGTCTTACGTGAGGTTTATTAAAGATGAGAAAATATGTGAAGAACTATTATTTGCTAGAAATTTAGAGACCGATACAAAAGGTGAAACCATATTCAATACATTGAAAAAGTTTTGCGATGAGAAAGAGATTCCTTTGAAAAATATTATTTCAGTTGCTACGGATGGCGCTCCGGCTATGACAGGGTGCCATAAAGGCTTCATAGCGTACTTAAAAAATAAAATTCCAGATGTCCTTGGTGTACATTGCGTTATTCATAGACAACATTTAGTTGCTAGAAACTTAAGTGAAAAATATTTCAATCACTGCAATATGTCATCAAAGCAGTCAATAAAATCCGCAACAGCTCTTTGAATGATAGATTATTTCATCAGCTTTGTGTTACTAATGACGAGGATTTCAACCGTTTGTTGTATCATACTGAAGTTCGATGGCTATCAAGAGGCAATTGTCTGACTCGATTTTACAACCTGTTTGACTCTGTTATAGAGTTCTTGGAAACTAAAGATACAGAATTGCACGACAAGTTCATAACATCAAAAAATGATATAGCTTACATGACAGACCTGTATAAATTATTCAACGACATGAATCTCCAAATGCAAGGCGATAAACTAAATTTAATTAAAACAAAAAACGTCGTTGCTGCTTTCGCAGCCAAACTGCTTCTACACAAAAAGAATCTGGGCAGACGTGAGTTTCACAATTTTCCAAATTTATCAGTATCATGCAGTAACGACGAATTGTTTGCCTACTGCCAACATTTGGAAAACCTCCACATTGACTTCACCGAACGATACCAGGACATTTTGAACTTGGAAATACCAGACTGGGTGTTGGATCCGTTTTCAAATGTCAACACAGCAATGTCACCTCAGCTGGAAGAAGAACTTATAGAATTGACAACAAACGAGGAAATAAAAATCAAGTTCAAAAATGGTTACCAAGAATTTTGGCTACAAAAACCGATCCCGCAATTGTACCCTGGATTGTGGTCAATCGTTCAACGATTCTTGATAGCATCGTCATATTTGTGTGAACGTGGATTTAGTGCTGTGACAACATTGCTTACTAAAAAGCGAAATCGTTTGCTTGTTACCGAACGTGGCGACTTGCGACTGTTCTTGAGTAAATTGGAACCTGATATCAACAAACTTATTAAACAGCATCAGATTCATCCTTCACATTAGTTTTTATATAAGGATTGATTATTTTAGTTATATTTTTAATAAAAGATACTGTGTTTTAATACTATAAAGTTGCGTTTCAATAATCATTCTTATTGGCAGGTGGAGCCCGTAAGAGTTAACTTGAGACCTTAAGCGCCGTTGTATGTTACCTACTGCGCTCAGGTTTCAAGTTGCGGGTTATAGTAAAAGTTTCGTTTAGAATTCTCCGTTAATATACATATATAGGTCACAATAATTAATTAATTCAATTTGAAGTTATAGTGGTTTTTAAATAGGTGAAAAAATGGGGGCGCTAAAAAAATATTTATTCTCAAAGTGGGCAGTAGACAAAATAAGTTTGGGAACCACTGAGTTAGATAAAGAGCTTATTATCTTTTCTGTAAGGCATGACTTATACCTGAATTTGTGTGAAGGTAATTAGCAATGATTAAGTGAGAACCTTATATTAAACTGCCTTATTTTCATTATGGAATGATTTAAGCTTTGTCACATAAACTAAATCATTTGGTGAGATAGGTAGTCATCATTTCCCATGATATGAATCATTCAAGTTACAAGTATAAAATTGTAGAAATAGTAGTAGTAGAGTACTATTTTGAAGCATAACATAATTCTGTATGGGGCATAGACCTTTAGCATTACTATTAATAAAAGCAATTGGAATTAATTAACGGTTTGTTCTTACTTAGTATAAAGAGGCATTTGTCTCATAAATGGGAGGAAATTGAAGTGCCTATCCTAGAATCTAGTTATTTTGCAGGAAATAGGAATAGTTCCAATGCATCAACTTTTTACATAAAATAAAAAATAAGTTTTTGAAAGTATGCATGTGTAAAAATATTCAAAATTCTGTTGGTATTTATTGTTATAAATCGGTGAACTGTGATCCCCCACCATTACATAATCAAAGACTACGATGGTATCTATCAGGCATTAGTGATGATATCTACACTAATTTATAACTTCTACAATGGGCACTGGGCAGTTACGGCGAAAAGTTTGCATATGAATAGATGATGTTTGTATGCCATAAAAAATTCTCTGCCAAGGTGTAATTAATGAACGCGTGTTTCTTCTGATGATCACCACTTACCAGGGATCTGCTATATTATTTACGAATTTCTGGCAAGCAGGGATCGCAAAGTAAAAGTTTAATATTTTCCAGATGCGCAAATCGACCTTCAATTAGGTGCTTACATTGTGGTCGTTATACCCTAGTTTATAACTCAATGTTATACCCATCTAAAATTGGTAAACGGTATATATTATAACCCGTAAAATGTTCTACCAATTTTTTTTCTGGAAATATTTATTTCGTAAATAAATTAATAATACCTACGATACAGTTACATAACGGTCTAACTCATTCCTTGAGCTAAGAGTAGGTACAATAATTAAAAGCGTCGCGTCCGCAAAACGAATAAAAAAGTTGAATGTGGGTTGCAATGCAACTTGCAATGTGTAAGGTCCATGTCCCTTATGGGCAGTTGACCGCAACTAAGTAAGTAGCGTTGGCCGCAGCATCTCCCGCGAGAATTTCGGTTTTAACTAATCCAACTGGAATCAAGGATTTCTTCGGCAATAATCTAATAATATTATATTTATTTCGTCCATCGTATTTATCTGCATCAGTCAAATCTAGAATAGTAGGTACTTAGTTGCGTCGTCGTCCTTACTCGCAAAGTCCTCAACTCTGTGGTTTATCGATTGGTAAATGTTAATTAAGAAACCATTCCAGTGTTAACAACAAACTTCTTTGTAAGAGCTCTACATAATATTTATCCAATCATTTCAATTCGTAACTTTCCTTGGATAAAATACGACTAAGAATGACTAAAATAACGATAAAATACGACTTAAATACGAATTCGACGACGAATTATTTTTCTCCTTTATTTAATGTAGTCTGAGATTTTTCTGTCTTGAGGATTCTTTACCTGACCACCATAGGTACGTCTAGAAACGTGCCTTTTTTTTGTAAACCAGCGGATCTCCCGGTCCCAATACAAGTTATGAAGGATGGTAGGCGCTTATTATTACGAGCACGAAAGTAATAAATTATAACGTTCGTTTTTACATTCAATTTATCAGGCAGATGATACTAATTTAAAAACCGGATGGCCTTAGAGTGGGTCAATGTCCGTTCTGTGCAGTTATCGAACTTTGTCATTTTGTTACAGCCCCGTGGCTGATAATAATGAAAGGAGTTTCAAGTGGAACAGGATTTAAAACCGCGCCTTTTATTCTCGCGTTTCTTTCAAAATTACGATTTCAAGTCTCGACCTGGTAAACCGTTCGACACTCCGAAGAATGGTCGTCTTACCAAATATTGAAAACTGGTTGATAACGGGGGTTCTTAATTACGCTTCTTGTTCTTCGCATCCTGTGAACATATTCGTAACGGATAATTTACCTGTCTTTTAATACCGTCTTGTACCAGATTTGGTAGATTAATTTTACCCCTCTTACCCGTTCCTGGAGACTTCGCTTAGCAAAGTAATTGTTGTACGCGTTGTAATACGAGTATCTGCTTTTGTTCATACAAAAGTAGATACCAGCGTGGCTTAAGGGCGATGGGTACCATCCGGGCGCGAAAATTCAAATTTTATTTAGTTTTTTGCTCATAGTGGGCTAATTATACATCGAAGGCTAGTGGCAATGAGTTTTGCGGGCACAACAATTATGCATCTACATGATTTTAATAGAAACTCTGCTCAACAATACTCATTTACTTCATATTGGTTCCCGATAGCTCGAAATCTGGGAAACTGCAAAAAATTATCTTTCGGGAACCAATATGAGATGAGTGGGAACTTTCGAGCAAAGTTTCTATTAAAAACATGTAGATGCATAAAAAGTAGGCCCGCAAAATGCATTGCCATAAATCCACAATGTATAGTTAGTCTAATATTTGCGAAAAACGAAATAAAATTTGAATTTCGCAGGCTGGTAGGGCCGCAACACCTTAAGTCCACCAGCAAAAAATAGCCATAATAAAAATAGGTACCCATTACCCATTGTGCCTGCACCTGGCCATTTCACAACTAGCTAAGTATTGTGCCTTTTATACGAGTTGGCTATTTAGTTTCAATTATACCTGTAGCAAAGCAAACAATTGCGGGCGGGCGGACCGCAAATGTTTGCAGGTATACGATTATGCATTTCGTTTTATCTGAACCCACATACTTAGAGCGTTTAACCATTTATCAGTTATCACTTATCACTGTACGTAATGCTGCATTTAACATAATATCAGATAGTTTTATATCATATTCTTATCACTAGATTATTATTTGTTCTGTTTAGTGCTGTTATTTTCTTTACCTACAAATATTACGTACGATTATACTTACCTATATGAATAACGTTCAGTGTATTTGTTTTAGGTACATGCATATATTTTAGAGTTTCCCATGTTTTTCAAAAGTACCATTAGGTTACACAATACTTAGCTATTGAGACTGTTGTATTTCGACGTCTTTTATTAATTAACATATAGGTTAAATTAACATTTCTTAATTTTGCCCACAAAAACTTCAAACACGTGAGAATCAATGCTACTTAACTATAATTTTAGCAAGATGAAGTTCAGTATTTTCAAAATACTTCCGAGTTTTAATATTCTACAAGGCTCCTCTTACTTATCCTATGGGACGCACGACTCAAAACCCAAGTTAGTCCGAGTGCACTGTGCACAGAACCCTTAGTGGAGCCCGACTCGCACTTGACTTAGTTTTTATAACGTTCTTATCTCTAACGTCAAGAAGGTAACGTAACGAAGTAGGCAAGGACGCCTTCCCTTCAAGGTGGACGTTGTCTGCCCGAAAAATCTTTTATCCTGGCGGAGCTTCTATGCCCCCCCAATTAATGTTTTGCTGCGGACAGTGACGGTGCGAGGCGAGTAAGTCTTTGTATCGTCCTGCCCCAGACACCCCCTCCAATTAATGTTTTTCTGCGGACAGTGACGGTGCGAGGCGAGTAAGTCTTTGTATCGTCCTGCCCCAGAATGTAAAGAGTGAGCACATAGAGACAAAGAGCGAAAGGAAACAATTTGTAGGAGTCGAGGCGTCCCGGGAACACGCCAAGAGCTAGTACCGAACGGGCGCCTTCCCGTGATTCGGCCCCCATAACCGCGAGGTTGATTGGGCTATATTTATTGGATGGTGGAGGGTTGCCCCTATACACCCCCTCCAGTGAAGTTGTTGCATCGGTGCAATCATACGCAATACGAAAAAATAGCATTTTAGAACACTGAATAGTATCTTCGATCACGTTTGCAAATAACAGAATAATTTGTTTCACAGTTAGATTGCCTCTACTACGACCTCGGGCTGCCCCATCGCGACGCCACGGACGATCAAGTGACCATCGACGCGGCGCACGCCATACTCAAACACAATGTGGGCATCAAGTGCGCTACAATTACTCCTGACGAACAGAGAGTTCAAGGTACACAAGACATAGAAATTATTTCATCTTTTCCTCATGCGATGCTCGTTTAGTGTCTACTACGTGCCTCCCGGAAGCATTGCCGGCTGTCAACGATCACAATTCCTAGCGAATTCCCACTCTCGTTCAGGTGGAGGTTCCGTCACAACAACGCTTCTCGGTGCGGAGTTGCTATTTCAGCGCTTTGGGTCACGTTATCCATCATCAATTACATTGAATCAGATATAGTTCTACAGGAAACGGCTCTACATGAGGTCAGTGAGACATAGGTTTGTTTTAAATGCCCAATATCTGGGTGACCGAGTTTCACTCGGTGGCCAATAGATGGCAGCAGTAGTCATATTTTTATTTTTTTGGTAAATTCGACATTTTATAAAAATGAATCCTAGCTAGATCGATTTATCGCCCCCAAAACCCCCTGTATGCTAAATTTCATGAAAATCGTTAAAGCCGTTCCCGAGATCCAGATTATATAGAAATATATATACAAGAATTGCTCGTTTAAAGGTATAAGATTCACTTTCCCTGGATTATGGAAGATACTCCTCACCATGTTAACATAATACTTTAGTATAGGTTTTTCTATCAATAAGCTCAAGAAGTAAGCGGTATTTCTGCACTTCAACTTATAGGAGAATAATATAAAGCTATCAGTTTTACTTGATTTGATTTAATACTTACCAAATACCATCATAGTTTATTAATATTTAACATGATATTTTTAGAGTTCAAATTAAAGAAAATGTGGCTCAGTCCGAATGGGACCATCCGTAACATATTGGGTGGTACCGTGTTCCGTGAGCCCATTCTGTGCAAGAGCATTCCGCGCGTCGTGCCGGGATGGACCAACGCTATCGTCATCGGTCGCCACGCGCACGGGGACCAGTACAAGGCGCAGGACTTCGTGGTGCCCAAGCCTGGAAAGGTAAGTCTTCACCCAGATCTTTATGAAATTCTTTAATCTTTATTTAATTTTTGAAGAATCTTTTCTTTTTAAAATTAAATTTCCTGTCCCGAAACCTGGAACAGCGACTTTTCTGTGTAATTAAATCATATACTAACTTTCTTATTCGATAAAGGTTTTTATTATTGTCATGATTTTATTTAATCTATGGCTTCCATTGTTGAGACCACAGAATGCTGACCAATCATAGCATT
Organism: Coenonympha glycerion; assembly: GCA_963855885.1. Taxonomy (NCBI): domain Eukaryota; kingdom Metazoa; phylum Arthropoda; class Insecta; order Lepidoptera; family Nymphalidae; genus Coenonympha; species Coenonympha glycerion. The sequence goes on along the minus strand of OY979630.1, from coordinate 11,174,591 downwards.
TCCCGCCATTGACATTGACAGCTGTAAAAAAAAAAGATATCTATGATGGAGAGAGGCTGGAGTAGAGCGAATAATTGAGATATTAATTAATTTGAAAGAAAAGCTATATGCTATTGAATTGTAATACCTACTAGAATTTAACAAATGAATGTCAAAGTTATGATGTAAAAGCAAACAAGCTGCTTATTTATTAAACGAGATATTGTCACATGAAATAAAGTGTACGAAGTTAACAATGGGATTTAATTTACAATACTTCAGAAGTGACAGAACCTACGCGAACTGCTAACCCACATATTATTGAGGTATGATATTATTCTGACTTCATTTCGATTATTTATTTGCATGTTTAGCCGGTGGATTAAAATAGTTTTATTTAAATTTTTGTTTTAGTCTACCTGCTAAGCAATTTGTTATACCTTGACGTGTAAAATAGGTAGCTATGAATGTTCTTACAAATATTAGTCTAAGTATAATATATATAATAGAATCTAGAACTCATAACGAAAACATAAAAGTCAAAGTAGAGCCAATTCGTAATTACTTTGTTGCACCTCGTCAAGGTGAAGATAAAATACCAATTTTGATTTATTTGCAATCAGCAATGCCTTAAATCCCTATTGAACTGTATGAGTTTTGTTACTGCGAATATACAGAGTGCAATAATAGGGTATCGCTTTAGAGGAATAGAGGTTTTTGGTGCTTGTAGGTATAATTCGAGTAAATATTTTGTTCATACGAATTGTACCGTACTATCGTACAGCGCCATCTAGTGACAGCACCATTAACAATTGTATTCTTATTAAATTAGAGCATAGAGTGACAAATGCTATGACTGTGCATAAAATACAATGTAATAGAATAAACATACATAGTTATTTTTGATTAAATTATTTTATGGAAACAGCAGTTTTCTAGGTTAATTGCAGGTAACAGATCTTTTTCATACTGGACATACCTACGTTAGTTAAAATAAATAAAAATAAATTGATACCTACATATGGGACATAATATTATCACATAGCCCAATGTTCTGTGACTTAATTGAATAATAATTGATAATGACAGTCATTCGACTATGAATTACTTCAAAAATTTAGCAAGTAGGTATTTATGCTAGAGTTAAATATTGGCGCCGCCGTATAGTTTGTTCATTGCTAGTGATGTTGAATATAGCTGAAGTTTTTAAGAAGAATAGGGACATTCGTGGATTTTCATAACATTTTGTACTTCAGTTTCCAGTATTATCGGACTATTGTATGTATCTATAGTCAACATAAGTTCAAGTAATTTGAATAATTTATGTAACGCAGCAATAATTTAGCAATTTCAAAAAAATGATGTAGGTATATAATAACCTACCTGAGCACAGAAACTTTTACTAGGCATATATCGTATATTGAAAATGGAAATAAATTAGTTCCCTTCCGCTGAGCAACATAAGTTATAGATATGAACAATAAAGAAGCGGTGAACAATTCCAAACTGACAGTTATTAAGAACAGTAGCGTATGATTTTGATGTTTTTTTGCAATTCTCTATAGTTCTTCAAAGATATGCCGTGGCAGGGATTATGAAATAAAGAAACATATTATTATTTTAATTCATTTGCAATTCCTTAGTACTTGAAATATTTAGACAGGAATTATGAAATAATGGCATGACGATAAAATTAATGTGATTCTGGTTGAGGCATTTACAACAATTGATGGGAGTTTATTAGTAATGTCAAGCAATTTTTAAATAATGTTGATTTGGTGTTGGTTTATTAAAGATTGAATTAAATTAATTGGCAGTTAAGAGTGCCGTGACTAAATTATAATATCATTCGGTTATGAGTGCCGTATTAAATTTTTCTATAATGTCCTTGGTTATGTATGCCAAGATGGAAATATGTATGTTCTATGATGAATAATGACCTTGGTTATGTGTGCCAAGATAGAACTATGTATGTTCTATGTTGAATAATGTCCTTGGTTATGTGTGCCAAGAGTTACTTGGTTATGTTTGCCAAGTGTTGCTTGGTTATGTGTGCCAAGTGTTGCTTGGTTATGTGTGCCAAGAGTTACTTGGTTAAGTGTGCCAAGAGTTACTTGGTTATGTGTGCCAAGATAGAACTATATATTTTCCACAATTATTCGGTACACATAGTACCAAAATGATAATAATGAGTACTTAGTTGCAGTTAGTCGGTGTATTAAAACACTAAATCACATTACTAACAATTTACTGTGATTGAAAAATTCGGAAAAGGGCAATAAACTTGTTTGGACTATATGTTAATGAATAGTGACAAAAAAAATAATGGTAGAATGATAAATGGAATTTGAAACAATATTTTACTAAAAATAGACGTATTATTTAAAATAGTTTACTAATAATAAAATATATTTTTATGAATAATCTTTTTTGTATTACTAATGATTGATTTATATTAATTTATCATTGTTTATTTCATTTGCCGGGAACACGGCACGATCAACGAGCTGGTCATGGGAAAACGCTGCTCAAAGGCAAGCGCGTGAGAACGCAGTCTCCGTCAACAGAAGGGAGATGCATGGAACGAGCTAGCCGTGTACGAACGCGGCTCAGAGACAAGCGCGTGTGAACGCGACCCCCATCATAACTCCAGATAACTACAGATGTTTCTCCACAAAGCACATAAATATTCCCATCAAGGATCATGGACATGTTGAGAATGTTAAATCAAGACACACGCAGCTTCGGCACTGCTCGCGGCTCTCCGAAACGGAGCCGCTGTTGGAACAGGTACCAATATCAAGCAGCAATGCAACAGCAAGCAATAAGCCTCCCAACAAATGAGGTGGTTAAACTTATTAAATCTTTACATCAAAAGGTTGACAAGACCCAGCGATCATTTTAATGTAATTCCAGACTTCGATCCGTCCAGCAAAGGACTTAGCGTAGTCGAATTGTTAAAGTATGCGCGTGAATGTCATTAATAAGGGGGCCAAAAGCGTACCGTACATTTTGCGTCATAGAGCATGTAGGAGTAGGTTTAAAAAAAAAGTGACTCGAGGCTTAACTTCCGTACACATAACAGTTGGAACGAATGGCAAGGCAAGGTTCTAAAAGCATTCAAATGAGCAAAATAACGGTCGTCTTTTGGATGAGATGCTTGCATGCATTTCACGAAGTAACAGAAAATTAAACCAATGTTATTATTGGCATTTTTAAATTAGCGGTAATAGGGCAGTGGATTATATCATTCGCGGTAAATTAGTTCGGAACAGAGCGCAAGGATTGAATTGTAAGGAACCTAAAAATCAAGGTATATTGTATTTCCTAAATTAATAGCGATCTTAGCTAACAGATTTGTTTGAAAAAAAAAAACATTCGCTCGTCTATTCAATTAAATGATAGTGATAGTGGCACTTTAATGAGGAAAAGAGAATTATTTAGAAATGCCCAATATCCATATTAATGTGTCACAAATGGTTTAGAATTGGTCACGATTTTGTAACCAGTGAACAAAGTCCGTTGACTATTTATTGTGAAATTTGTGAAACTGAAATAAATAAGTATTTTGTGATATTAACTAACAATAATTGTCCGGATGATAACACCTACAGAAGTGCTATCTAGGTTTTATTCAAGAGATTTTGAAAGCCTTTCATAAAGGCCTTCGGCAATTCTGTCGTGTCCCAATTTCAAATAGTAGTTTAATTTCATTATTACTATTAATGACGTTGCAGCAAGCTCTTAGAGACACACTTCTTTTTGGTTTTTAAACATTATAATTATTAACCTAATATTCTTTACCAATAATACCTTGCAATAAGACAGACAATTCCTGAAGCTGACTTGATTGAATGAGGATTCAGCTGTAGTATCATTTGAATATTATTATCTCAGAATAATCATTTCTAAGAAATATTTCAATCATTGACGAACATTACTAATGTCAAAACATGGTTTTTGCTTCACGTAAGATCGTGACCGTTCTTAAAGAACCAATGCAGACAAAATACGAATTTGCATTACCGGGCGTCAATCACGTCACGAAATATAAAAAAAAACCGAAGAGGTGAGTAATCAAAGGATATCAACAGGAATTTTGTAAGTGAAATTATAAAGTGCAGAGAAAAGTGAAAGATAAGTTAGGTCATGTAGTAGGCATCTAGTGGTATCTGGTAGCACTAGGTTAGAAGTATGCAACTTAGTTAGTCAGTCTCCATCGGTATTGGTTGTCCAAATTACGTAATAAAAAAAATACCCTATCACAGTGCATACAGTCTGACAGTCGCTTATCCACGAGCTTACAACCAAGCCGAACGCTTCAGTCAGATCATTTTAAATTCACTGACCAATACATAAATGTGACAGAGGTCGCCAGTGGCATCAAAAGTGCGGCAATAAATACTCTTTTTAAATTAGCATACTCGAGCCGTCGAAACTCGCAATGATTTTTAACGCACCGTAGCATCCGCACTCCTATTAAATTAGAAGTTATATTATACACAGTATAATGTAAAGTTGACGCACTCACGGATCTATTGTTGTTAGGTAGGGCTTTATCTAGTTGGATTGTGACTTGTGAGCGATGACCTATTTTACATGAATCTATGGATGGACCAAAAGTAATTCATTCAAAGACGAACATAGTTGGGACGCGCAAAGATAAAATACCATTCGACTCGACTTACAATAAACACTTTCATTCGACAAATTATTTCAGAAGTTTTATAATATTGGTTTGCTTATGATTTTTTTTTTTAATTAATTAATCGATTTTATCATTTTTGTAATCATTTTGTTAGTTGATAATTATATTTATTAAAACAAATTTAAAGGTTCGATATTTTGATTTCAGATAATTAAGTGTCCAATATTGTCTACATGTTAATACCACAAATTATACCTAATTTAAATTTTTAGAGCCTTACGAAATTGTTGAAGTTATGGAAACGATACAATACCATAGAGTAATAGCTAATATTGACAATACAGAAACAGCGCTATAACCGAGTTTGATATAATCTATTGTGATATTATAAGGGTCGTAAATGGGTTATGACGTGTGACTATGAGATCGTCTTAACCTATCGGAAGACGCTTTTCAATACATTTGTAAGAAAATAGACTATTTTTTTTTATAAATTAAAATATGGTATGTACTCGTACGTACGTACCTATTCAGTACTCACAATTGTGCAAGTTTGATTTGAAGTATTTTTCAGGACACACAAAGATCTATGTAATGGGCATACAGTACTTTCTAAGGTAGATAACTTTTTGACTATGCATTGGAACCTGTATAGATAAGTCGTTTTATACTATAGAAAATGTGAACAATAAAATTATTATGATCTTTTTTGAAAAATGGAGTTTGGTTTATACTGTTGTAATTTTTAAAGATTATTTTAAAAATATTTTAGTACTTTATTCTGTAATGTTATTGAGAATGAATTTTGATATATTTTATAGAAAAATGAATGATGATTTACCGCACTAATATCTTTTAACTCCTGTTTACTGCTTCTGTAATTTTATTTTATTTTATTTTTGTCATATGCCTTCGTCATAATATACAAGTGTAAAAAAAAATCCATTTAAAACAACAGTTTTGCAGCAGACCGCATTTAGGCAATGTATGTCTGAATCAAACGTAACAATTTATTTGAGTCACCCGTCTCAAACAAGTGATGTTATGTTAATAATTTTGAGTTAGATATCTATAATTTTCTAACATATTAGGTAATTAATAATTTTTAATGGATAATTTCCGTATTTTATGGAAACTCATTATAATAATATTGTTAAGAATAATATTAATCTAAGAAACCAAATGTCATGATTATTTTAAAGAGATTTAGATGTATATTAAAGTCAGTATTATCATATATTATTTATTTGGTGGTATTATTTAGATATTGTAATTTAACAATACTGACTATTCATCAGTAAGTGGATGTGAGTTAGGCATATGTGAATTAAGTATTTCAATTGAGTTGTATTTTAAGCAATAATATTATAAGAGAAAAAGAGGATTTAATTAAATATGTATTGTAATTTTGTTAATCATTAAGATAGAATAGTAGTTACTTAACATAATATTGTAACGACAAATTCTATATTTTATTAGATACAATAATGGCGTGGTGGCGTTGCTTGATTGGTGGTAGAAAATTTTACTTGAAAATTTAAGTATTGTGCACCGGGAGGTTGCACAAGAGTGGATGGCCGAATGTCATGATTTTATTTAATCTATGGCTTCCATTGTTGAGACCACAGAATGCTGACCAATCATAGCATTTCCCGCCATTGACATTGACAGCTGTAAAAAAAAAGATATCTATGATGGAGAGAGGCTGGAGTAGAGCGAATAATTGAGATATTAATTAATTTGAAAGAAAAGCTATATGCTATTGAATTGTAATACCTACTAGAATTTAACAAATGAATGTCAAAGTTATGATGTAAAAGCAAACAAGCTGCTTATTTATTAAACGAGATATTGTCACATGAAATAAAGTGTACGAAGTTAACAATGGGATTTAATTTACAATATTATATAAACGAGAAATAGCGGAACAATAGTTATTGTCTGTTTTGTCTCTTTCCTCCGAATGTCCAATTACAACAAATTGGTGTTGACAAATAAAGACAAAAAAAATCCATCGCTATTTATGAATAAGGGGGTTAGTGTGTTATTACCTTTGGGTGTGAGAGAGATTTTCGAATTTCGTGTTTTTAGAGGTTCTAGAATAGCACCACTATTAAATTGCATTATGTCTGTCAACTTACTGTTTACTTAGCTGTGCACTTGGTTTGAACAGGTGGAGATGGTGTACACAGCGGAGGACGGCTCGGTCGAGAAGCGACTCCTGTACGACTTCAAAACGCCCGGCGTCGCTCTCGGCATGTACAACACGGACGAGTCCATTCGATCCTTCGCACACTCTAGCTTCCAGGTACAAAAATAACTTCTCATCCACCGATATGAACCTGAGGATGGGCTATCGGTACATTTTACGTCAACGCATACAAAAAAAAGTAGCGCTATTTTTTTAAATTTCCGCTAATATGGAGCAACATGGCGGAAATCATCCCTGTGGAAACTCGGATTGCAGACTGCCCACATGATGAGAGTACTATGCGAAATCGTAGACTCTACGATTGTACCATACAGAATCTTTTCAAGTAGTTGATTATAGCAAAACAAATTAATTTGTCCTACTAAGGACAAGAAAAATGCGTGGCTATAAATATACGCCACCCACTACAAATTGCTACCAATTGCCGCCACTATAAATTGCCTTTCAATTGCGCCAATAATAACTAAATCACGTTTCTGTAGGTTGCGCTGCAAAAGAAATGGCCGTTATACTTGTCCACCAAGAACACGATCCTGAAGCGCTACGACGGGCGGTTCAAGGACATCTTCCAGGAGATATACGACAGCGACTACAAGAAGCAGTTCGAGGACGCGAAGATCTGGTACGAGCACCGCCTGATCGACGACATGGTCGCGCAGGCCATCAAGAGCGCCGGGGGCTTCGTGTGGGCGTGCAAGAATTATGATGGTGATGTCCAGTCGGACATCGTTGCACAGGTTATTTTTTTTACATAGAAATAGCTTTACATACAGTTTTATAATTTGTAAAAGGTGTAGTCATAAACTCCTATGAGTTTTTCTGTACACTCATATATCATATACAGTCCGACAAGGCTCTTTTGGCACTTGAAGGAGGGCGCTGTTGCAAAACAAAGGCAGCCATAAAATAAAATCTCAATTTTACATCAATTTTAGTTTAAAATAGTTAATAGTAAACAAAAACAACATAACACACAATAGTGATAAATACTGACAGAGCGAACTATCAAACAGTAGCACAAGATAGCGGCGTTAGTTCAGACTTTGGCCACGCGCCAAAATAGCCTTGTCGCACTGTATTTCGATACCGCTGTCGGTCGCTTACATTAGCGCCATTTTACAGTTTTGACAAATTAAAATTCCGGCTTCAGGATGGAGCCTAAAAACGCATGCGTCACGTCACTAAATGATGATCCTTTATATGTTTAATCAATGGTCTTCGTAGATTGAAATGTCTATAATTGTTTGTGGCAGGGCTACGGGTCGCTGGGCATGATGACGTCAGTGCTGATGTGCCCGGACGGCCGCACCGTGGAGTCGGAGGCGGCGCACGGCACCGTGACGCGCCACTACCGCATGCACCAGCAGGGGAAGCCCACCTCCACCAACCCCGTCGCGTCCATCTACGCCTGGACCAGGGGCCTCATGCACCGCGCCAGGCTAGACGGCACCCCCGAGCTTGAGCGCTTCGCCAACTCTTTGGAAGAGGTAAGAATATCGCGAAATATTCGTTGAGGACAGCCATAGATTCACCATTGTTTGGGCGCTATGAGCATGCCTACAACCCATAATCCTAATGCGGTGGTCTTCAACAGACGCGTTAGGTCGCGTCCGGCATGATGCTGTATGCGGCCTATGAATGCTTACTATGGAAATATACTAGCGTGATCACTCTGACACGGGACCGACGCTCGAACAATAGTCTTAATATTTGGGTACGGAGTCCATAAAAACATAAATTTTCCGTGATTCCGACTCGCACTTAGCCGATTTTCGGGTGGCTGTGTCCGCAACTATTTTTGAAGGTTGGATCCGCGGCTGTTTGAGGAATGCTTTCAATTTTAAACCAGCAGGTCGATAGAGTAATACAGGAACATAATCTCTCGACTAACAAATACAATCGAGTGTACAAATACAAAAGCGATCTAAGAACCATCACATCATCAAAACAAATGTGGGGTTATTGGTCTGCGTCAATGGAGAGAATATGATTACCAATTACCGTTACTATTTGGTCGGGTCGTTGAGTTTTGGTCCATCAAAGCCGATGACGTGCGTATGAGAGTATAATATTCTTCGTGCGTATGGTATGACGCAAGCGCCAATGGTTATGTATGTTGTTGCTATTGAAAGATGCGGCGCGCGGCGCCAAAATATTGAGAATTGAGATAAGCGCACATTTGCGAAAATTTAACGAACGTGTTACGTGACGAATTCTAATGTGCGCCATTCTTTAAGAATACGACAGCGGGCCATTATTACCTACAACTAATCCAAATTTCAACTCGATATTTCTAATAGTTATTGAAATAATGGGTCGTGACAGACAGACAGACAGGAGATGACAACACTGTGAGTGAGACAGATGGACAGTCACACACAAAGTCATCTTATGAAGGTTCCGTTTTTTTTTCTTTTGAGGTACAGAACCCTAAAAACAAAAACTATATAATTTCGCGGGCAGACAGACTCGTTGATTTTGCCTTAAATAGAGCGTATGCCGAATCAAACAGTCAATGATATAATTTATTCGCACTTTTCGAGTGTTGATAATAAATTCAGCTTCAATCTAAAACTACTTGTGCAATTCTGTAGCTATAACTGCTATAAGCAATAATACTCGTAAGTCGTAACACACAACTTTGCTTGCAGGCTTGCGTCGAATGTATAGACAGTGGCAAGATGACGAAGGATTTAGTGATTTGCATCCACGGCATGGCCAATACTAAAGAGGGAATGTTCCTGCACACTGAAGACTTCCTTCAAGCAATCGCTGACCAACTTGAGCACAAACTCTCCAAGAAGATTTAACTTGTAGTTAGAAAAAATGGTAGCTAAATCCTTATAATCTTTCGATAAATGAATTTTCTTTTTTTAAGTATCTATATTTTTTTAGCTGCTGTGTTCATTGACTCAGTTTTATTATATCACAAGTCACAATTTGTTTTTTTAGGGACCATAATACATTATACTCTGATCAAAGTAGACCAAAAAATAAGAGTAAAGTTACATATATTTCCACCAAGCTAAAATTGGTAAAATTGTTTAAAATATGATAAAAAATAAAATTTGAAAGTTCCCCATTTTTCTCCTGTATGGAATGGTTTTTATTCAAGGATAAAGGTCAAAAACTTTTACCGATTTTCAGCTTTGTGGAAATAAATGTAGCTTCGAATGTCTAAATTGTCCAGACTATTATTATATTTTTATTTTATTGTAATCAAGAGTACTTAATGCCTTGTAACTGTTGTTGTTGTTTGTGGCATTTGTTTAAAAGTAGGTCAAGGTGCTATGTTATGATTAATATGTATTATAAGTACTCGTATAGTAAAGAACTATATACTATGCACTTGTTATATAGCATTTATATTTTTACTTAAATGAAATGAATGCCTGGTGACAATCTTAACCCAGTGAAAATATATTAAAAGCCATTTAGACACTAAATAATCTATTTGTTTTGAAAGAAAGAAACTTAACTTTTTGGATGTCCAAGAGTAGATAAGTAAGTTTTAATTTTTTTTACAATAAAATTAATATCATATTGATGTCTTTCCTTCATTTTTATTTATTTATAACTGAGGTCTGACGCCTGGCACTATAATTGCTTAGTTTGCGGCTCTGAGCGGCTTTCGGTTTTTAATCTCGTGTCTGTACCTGTTCCTATTATCACTTCCATACACAAAATTATGGTAATTTAACGTAAAATAACATGTGTACAGACTACATTCCATATTAATTAAGATAGATCAGTTTAGTAGTTTTGACGTGATTGAGTAAAAGACATCAAAATATACTCACATTTATAAATATTACTAGAATAACGACGAATCTTGGCAGTTACATCCGTAAGATCTTTAGATTGTGCCGAAAGGAATAATATGAAGGTGTGGTTAAAAAAATACCAATCTGAATGAGCAGAACAACGTTTATCGCGCCACTTTAATGAAGGTAACATCTTGGTATAAGTAAAAGTCACGGAGTGGTTACTTAATCTTATACCACTATACGTATTCATCTGTAAAAAACGCACGGATGGTGTACGCTTACAGTCCCAGCTCCCGGCCCCCCGGGACTCCGGTTAGGTTTCATTATACCTAAAATTCCTGGAACCCAGAGCAATCACGAGTTGAGTATCCACTTTCCAGTGTAAGGAATCAAAAGTACCATCCAAGATCAAGAAATTGATTTTTTAGTAACTTTTTAGAATTAAACTGATTAGGGCAACCTCGTATGATTCCCTTGCAATAGTCTGGATCAACATATGAGTGCTCCCCACCTTCCCTGGTATTTATTCCCCATCATTTTTACGTCTTGGACAAGAACAAGGGGAACGTTTCCAACGTTCCCCTTGTTCTTCACTTAGATCTCCTAAATTGTGCTGGAATTGATCTAGATGACAATTGAGTTAGTATAATTTTATACTCATGTTTATATATTTTTATATAGATTACAGCCTAAATGTTTGATTTGAATCAACATTTTTTCTACTTTTTCCATATACTTATGGGTTTTAATATTACAAAGCCATTTTACGAACAAGACTTAAATAATATCAAAATGAGGGTAGAAGGCAAACTACAGTGCGACAAGGCTCTCTTGGCACTTGAAGGAGGGCGCTGTTGCAAAACAAAGGCAGCCATAAAATAAAATCTCTTCAATTTTACTTCAATTTTAGTTTAAAATAGTTAATAGTAAGCAAAAACAAAATAACACAATAGTGATAATACTGACAGAGCGAACTATCAAACAGTAGCACAAGATAGCGGCGTTAGTTCAGACTTTGCCCACGCGCCAAAATAGCCTTGTCGCATTGTAGAGCTAATGACTGTCAATATATTTATTTATTTATATGGACAACCAACAGGCGATACAATATTATAATACATTCTATAGTAGTGATTATATTATACTCTTTGTGTACTATGATTGACTAGAATTGTGTTAACTTTATCGACCAAAGACATTAGACACAAACAGAGCTGCACCAAAAAACAAGTTCATTTTTGAAGGCCTGTGTTATTTTTAACATAAATGAATAATTATATAAACTGGAGAAATAATACAATAAGTTACAAAGTTTGTGAATTATTAATTTTGGTAAATCATAAAAAAAGGAAACTATATATTTATTCTACCATTTCTACCAAAGTCAATATTTAGTTGAGATGGCAAGACGTTAGACAAGGACACAGTACCAGAGGGATCGTTCTCGCCCAGGACCGCTTTACAAGAAAATAGCTACTCTAATTTGAAAGCAATAAGTCTCCAAAAATCTTTGGATCACCATCATGTTGGTATATAAAACCTTTGGATGTGAACGCTGTGAAATAGTCTGTAACACGCTGTGAAATAGTCTGTAACAGAGTGCCAACCATTGGTGCCAACCATTGTGCCAACTGACAAGTCAAGGTTATATTTTGTGTCCACAGACCACAAAATTTTTGTCTGTTTTGCTGGGGTTGGTTTTGTGGTCTGTGTTTTGTTTTGTTTTGGATATAGAAATCTGTGTTTTGGATTTTGGAAACCGGGAGGCGAGTGGCAAAAAATGAATAATTTATATATTATAACATTTCTTTGCGTATTATGTGCGTTTGCGCGTGTTCATACAGATAACAGTTATTCTACATGCTCAAGTTCCAGTGAAGAGACATGTGAAAATAATCATAATAAATATAGTAGAGGTATTCACAAGTTTTCCTTCCCTTTTCAATAGATTTTTGTATAAATATCCTACTGTTTGATATTTTTTTGAGGTTTTCAATGCGTTTTAGAAGTTAATGAATTCGATTCGAGTATAAAGAAATTAATTCAAACTGCACTGGACGACTACAAACCTTGCGTGGTTAAGAACTGTAGTTGTCACAAGGATGTAATCGACATGGATTTGCTACCGTTTAGAGATGGGATTACGAAGGAAATGTTCACACACGCTCAGTCTAAGGCTACAAAGTACCAGGTAATCATCTATATTTTCTAAGAAAATTTTATCTATGCTGTTTTACATATCATTTATTTGAATCAACCAATACTAAGATTATAAGATAGTCTAGTTTGGTTTGTGCTGTTGTAGAAGTCAAATGATAATAACACTGTGGGTATACAAAAGCATATTATTTTCTGTGTTTACAGATTATTGATGGAAAACTGTACCGTCAGAAAGAATGCCATTTTCCTGCCAGGTGTTCAGGTATTGAGCATTATCTCAAGGCACTCTTACCCAAGCTGCCGAATATGGAACTAGCGATCAACACAAGAGACTGGCCTCAAATTAACAGACAATGGGGACACAAGGCAGTCCCTGTATTCTCCTTCAGTAAGGTTAACTATTTTATTACTTTTTTTCTTCCTTACCTCTAGTAAGTACATTGGTAAGGTACATTTTTGACCCCCACATTGCTTTCTAGCCTAGCATCTTGATTTCATTTGCTTTAAAGCACTTCACATGTGACATGCATCTGATGAAAATCCATTAGATTACCTAAAAATCAGTTCATCAAAATGTAATGTCACAATTTCCTCTTGGTAAAAGCCTTGCATTTGACAATCGGTCTATGTTCTTAAAGGAACTGTCTTGTTTACAGACCAAAGATTATTATGACATCATGTACCCTGCATGGAGCTTCTGGGAAGGAGGGCCTGCTATAGCACTCTACCCTACAGGCATTGGGCGGTGGGACCAGCATAGATTATCGATTTCTGCTGCTGCTGACAAGTAAGACTACATACATTTTGTATATATCAAAAATAAATTAATTTTCTTCTGCTGTGGAACTGCCCCTAGATTGTGTAAGAAAAACATGGTGCAGCCCGCTGATTGGTTCCCTATTAGTCAATCGGAGGGGCATAATTTGCAAACAATTACGATAACGATGAATACGTTTTTCTTACGCAAACAGACCTCTGGAGTCCTATACAAGCAAGTCACTGGTTTTTATTCTGTAGATGGCCCTGGAATAAGAAGGAAGAGAAAGGATTCTTCAGAGGATCTAGGACTAGTGAAGAGCGGGATGCTTTGATATTATTATCAAGATCAAATCCAGGTTTGGTGGATGCTCAGTATACAAAGAATCAGGCCTGGAAATCTGAAGCAGTGAGTATAGAGATAAATCTATTAAATGCTACAGTAGCAGCACTGACTGTTTTGGCAGATAAGAGCCATACACCAGTAGTGACAAACCAGAGTGAGTATGCAAATGATGTCAAAATGAGCTGCATAATGTTGGCTACTGTATTTACTAGTTTCATCATTATTTTTCGAAATATGTGTGGAAAGTGCCACTTTAAAGCACACTGCAATAAACCATTTCACATAACCTGACATAATTATTCTTTATGCTTAATTACTCTCATATTCTAAGTAGTGGTGTTGGTTTTTTAGGATACTCTACATGCAGAACCAGCAAAAGAAGTTTCTTTTGAAGACCATTGTAAATACAAATACTTATTTAACTTCAGAGGAGTTGCTGCAAGTTTTAGGCTAAAGCATTTATTTTTATGTAAATCTTTGGTGTTCCATGTTGGCGATGATTGGTTAGAATTTTATTACCCTTCTCTCAAACCTTGGGTGCATTATGTACCATTAAGTCTCAAGGCTAGTCAAGAAGAAATCACGAAATATATTAAGTATTTTAAAGAACATGATTCATTAGCTAAAGAAATAGCTGAAAGAGGATTCCAGCACATTTGGGATCATCTTACCGACAAAGATGTTGAATGTTATTGGAGGAAATTGCTGACTAAATATGCTAAACTTGTCAAATATAATATCATTAAAGACAAGGATGTTAAAAAACTTTAGATTTATAACTATAACACAGTGGTGAGTGTATTGTAGGGTAAGTGTAAGAAAAAAAAACCACTTTCGCTATAAACTAATAACTTTACTTATCACATAAAGAAAAATAGTCTGTTTACAATAATACATTTAATTAGTTATTGGCCTCACATAAAGATGCAACATTAAAGCTAAAGATTTAATTCAGCTAGGTCCCATTACAAAAGCTGGCATCATGCTTTGGATGTATGTAAAAGAAAAACTTTAGTAAATGAGTTACAGAAATGATGTAAATTTACATGTTTTACTGAAACCATTCAAAGATAGAATAGAGGCAAAAGGAAAATATGAACAGCTTATAAATATAACAAAGATTACAAAGAAGGAAAATAAGTGGAAAAATTAAGAAAACAAGTGCCAACTTCCACAATGTGACCTATAAATAATTTGATTAATTTCAGAATCGAAAGATATAGCTCTTAAACATTAGGGAAAGGATACAATATGTGACGAAATTATTATTGATTATCATAATTTATCCATAATCTATTAAGATTTTTAAAATTGAGATCCTTTCAAACGATTATAATGAAAGCAGTACACAAATACTACATGAATCTCAAGTATTGAAGATTGAATTTTCCATTCCGCAAGAGCTGATAGTTGATATAATAAGGTCTTTCAAAATATTTAGTGACTTTCTGTCTCATCACCTCAACCGCTTTTTATGTATGGACTGGAGTTTAGTTCTGTGCTATTAACTCCAAGCCTTACAGGTCTATAAATATTTATTTTTTAAATATAATGGAGAAGACTACAATTATTTAAAACTGCCAAATTATTTTAGAAATATTTTAACTCTGAATCATCGTATTTCGTCATTGCTCTAAATAGGTACAATGTGATGTACGAAGTTCATTCAGGAATTATTTTTTTCTCAAGGTTTTGGCTTCTCCTTTGCTGTGTCTATTTCTAATGTAGTTTATGGTGGGTTGAATGAATGAGATAGGTCTTTAAATCTAACAGCGTCACCAAGCGGTATGAAATTGAAGACAGTTCGCCAATGTACAACGTCACACGTTAAGTAGTCGATATAAGCTCTCGTGGAATGGACGTTTCATATAGATGTTCTTAACTGAAGTCCCGGTCGGGGAGCACGGCGGGCGCGATCAGGGTCCACACGTACAGGCCCACGCAGAGCCACGACGATGTGATCTTGATCCACATTGACGCCACATTCTCCTTCGACAGCTGGGAACTCGGGCTGTTCATGAAAAAATACACAATTAAAACTAAATAAATATATTTTTTTTTAAACTTTTCTTTGAAATTTCAAGCCTGCAGTTCCTGAGGTTCTCTTTCAGCAGGGCCAGTATAATAAAGAATTTGATAATGGTTTAAGATAAAAAAAAAAGATTTTTGATAGACAGGTATTACGTATTCAGTTATTCTCCGCATATAGATTGCTTGGCGAAACTGAATCTAACAACTTGCACTAAACGTACATAACTGTTTTTTAAAAATTTCATTGCTGAAGGATCACTCAACCACCATGGTCACAGTTACACCCTCTTGCACCCATATTCTGTATCTCGGTGCCTATCAAAAAATGATAGCCACTGGATTATGTTTGTTTATTAAAGGTTTGCTAGGAAATAAAAATAACATATTCGTAGCAAACCTAATGAATAAACATATGCCAGTGGCTACCATTTTTGATAGGCACCGAGATACAGAATACGGGTGCTGGTGGTTCTGACTATATGGCGTTTGCTGCTGAAATTAACATATGTGATCTGAGTTGATAAATAAATAATTAGTATTAACTAGCGATTGCAATGCCACCAATTCATAAATGCCTAGAAAATCATCAAAATCATTTCAGATGTTTTAGCGTGACTAGCGAACGGCAACTAATTTTTACATACAAGAATTGCCCATGAGGAATTCACTAAGTAAAAAATAATACATACTTGTACCAATTGGTGAGTGTCATCATGATATACAGCGTGGCGAGCGCGAACACGACGTGGAAGAAGCTCCACGAGTACGCGACGTCGTCGCCCTCGTTGTCGAACACCTTGGCCTCGTCGCGGCCCGCCTCGCCGCCCGCCGCCTCCGCTTCTATGGAACCGTAACCTGCGCTCAGTGAGCGGCACCCACGCGCTGCCGACACTTGCCACGGGTACCATCCGGCCGCGGAAATTCGAATTTTATTTAGTTTTTCGCTAATAGCAGGCTAATATTTTTTTTCACTATACAAGTTAGTACTTGGCTGCGATCTCACCTGATGGTAAGTGATGATGCAGCCGAACATGTTGTCGTACTAAGTAAACTAACCCCTAATGGTTTCTACACAGCATCGCGCCGGACCGCTCAATCGCTTGGCGGTCTGGCGGTCTTTGCTGGTAGGGTGGTAACTAGCCACGGCCGAAGCGTCCCACCAGACAAGACTTGAGCCAATTTACAAATAATAAAGTTCCAAAGTGGCCCGTGGTGGAAATCGAACCCGCGACGAATGAGTTTTGCGGGCACAACATTGCGCCTTTATGTTTTAATGAAAACTCTGCTCAACAATACTCATTTACATTATATTGGTTCCGGATAGCTCAAAATATGGAAAACTACAAAATATTTAACTAATATGAGGTGAGTGGGAATTTGCTAGCAAAGCTTCTATTAAAAACATGTAGATGCATTAACATTATGCCCGCAAAATTCATTGCCCTACACATACAATGTCTCAAATACACAATAATTAGTCTAATATTTGCGAAAAACTGAAATTTGAATTTCGACTACTCTATAGCGACTTGATGATCATTGTTAAACAGTGACAATATTTATCGCCTATGCTCTATAATAATTTAATCCTGACTACGCCCATGCCGAAATGTCATTAGAGGCGAGACATGCGAATTAGTATACAGAATGTCTTAGGTAACAGGTAAGCAATAGTTTCGTAGTAAATAATAATTGTAACTGTTCAGCATTTATTAACAAATTGAAGCACATTACGTAAAATTTATATTTGTGCCTAATTTTGCGGCTCAAAAATAACACTTATAAAAGGACAATAAATAGGCTAGGACATCACATCTATTTTCCTAATTAATTTAATCTAACAATGCAAAAGATATGCAAGCATTCTTCAGGATTTTCACCAATAAACGTATGAGACTAAAGAAAATCTCTAAATTAGGATTACATGATTATTTTGAGAATTTGATATTAATTAATGAAGCTTCATACATAATGAAATGTAATTCTGTTTTTATGTCAGTGACATATAATATAAGAGCATTAAAACCAGTGGGTCATCTATGAGTTTAACAATGTGGTAATAATACACAAATGCAAACATTCACGGGTATGATTTAAATGTTAAAATACGAAGAAGATAATTCTAACGACACCTTACACACTAACAGGTGGAAATGTCCATTACTTGTACCCTGAACACAATACCTGCTGACAAGCTTTTTTTTCTTAAATTTCCTATCTCATTATGCTGTCTGTTATGTCACGCTTGGCGTGTCGCAAATACGCGGACGTGTAGCGAGCCGCATATTATTATAAAATTGGCGCTAGTGTAAGCGCCGCAGTGTGGGACATTTCCTCCTGTGAGTGTTCATTTTAAAACTACTAAAAGGGCTGTAGCGCCGTTGATGAGGATGAAAGCTATCTACATTTTGGCTACTATCGTATATCGCTTGTGGTTGCTTTAGTCATGAAAGCATGAATTAACTGAACTTGATGTCTATTTGCACATTGTTCTCGCAACAACTATTTTACATAGTACGCGTTACATAGGGCAAAAAATGAGTGATTATAAAAACAATGAAATATCCAATACATCAAGGTACTATATCGCACTAATATGAAAGAAGAGGCTTAAGCAATAAGCAGTCATCTTTCATATCAGGGCAGTATAATTGATGCGCAGTATAGGTAGTTCAATCCAGGAAGACGCGCCACTTGTAACCACTTAAAAACAATACTGCTATCCCGCTTACTCCTGCAGAATCACATGAAACATAAAGCGATTGTCAAGAAGTAGGGCGCGTCTTCGTTGATTGAACTACCTATAAGCAGAGTGTTTTCAGCCTCAAGGAAAGGGTATACAGATATTCCACCAATTCTGCAAATCGACTATCCCTCAGCTAAATTACCGTAGTTCCAAGTTGGTCGTGAGCAATGGTTACATTACCTTCGTTAGCAATGAGCCCGCCTGCGCCTGCGCCGCGTCGCGCCGCACGCAACGTTACCGGGGAGTTATTATGCGTTAGTAATACAAACAAGTTTCTTTATCAACTATACTATAATAATTCACGACACGAACTCTCTGAACAAAATACTCGCAACAAAGTTTTTAATGATTGAGGGTTTCATAATGACGAAAACGGCCTTCTTTTACGTTTCTCACTTTTTAAACGACTTCAAAAAAAGGAGGAGGTCCTCAATTCGTCGGATTCTTTTTTTATAAGTTCACAATATCAGACATTTTAAATAGTTTTTCACTTACAAGCGCGTCCAACCACTGCAAGTGTTATGGACGTCCTGAGAAAAATTCAGCATGTAAGACTAAAACTACATGTAAACTTAAAACTGGATGATCACGAACATTAGCCAGTTGTTTTGTCCTGACTCTTGTACGAATAATAGTTTACGACCTAATCTCAGACCTACCGAATGTAGACACATTTCATAAAAATCGGTCGAGATGTTTCAGACGAGTTTGGTACCAATATCGGCTCGAGAATTTTATATATTAGAGAAGATACAGTATGGATAGATATTTACCTCCGCCTCCCTCCTTGGCAAGAATATGGTCTGACATGGTGATCTTCGAGGAGCTGGACGCCGTGCGGATGCTGGAGTACACCACGCTCAGCACCCATATCACCAGACCGATCACCGACTGCTTGTCGAATGACGACTAGAAGAACGGAACCATGAATAGGCCATTAAAATTGACATCTACTCTAGACAGGGCGAACCGCACGAAAAAATGTCGCCAGTTAATGGGTGTCATTAGCACCAACAGTATAAGGCCACGCGGTAGTTCGCTCAGCGGCGGCAGCGGTATTTTAACAGATGGTGCTACTGTTTGCTTGTATGAAAAAGGTTTACGTAAATCGTACGGATGCCCAGACCTTGAAGTTCGTAATCAGTGGCCATTACCAATGATTAAACATATAAAGGTACAGCACTTACTGACGTCAAGCATGTATTTTTACGCTTCGCCCGGAAGCATCCTTTTTAATTTGTCAAACTGTAAAATGGCGCTAATGTCAGCGACAACATTATGTGCTGTCAGTGGTACCGTAATGTTGTGGGCGGTAACGACGCCATATCTTATTCTCGTCCTCTTAGCGTAGCGTACTTCGTCGTTGGCGATTACTCAACAGTCATTTGTACTAACAATAAAATAGTCAAGCGTAAACGAATATGAATTTTATAACACTAGCGGTTCTCGTATTTTATGTTTATTGGTTAAAATTAAATACTGGTAGTTATGCGGCTTTACAAAATCTCGAACTAAACTAATTTGAGACGAGTTAAATTAGTTTAATTTGGAGATTTTCTAAATCTTAATTAATGTTGGCAAACATTTAAAGCTGTGAGTAAGTAATAAGGTAACAGCAATTTGTTTGGAAGACAACACAAATAATAAGTAACCAAATAAAAATTTAAAATAGACAATAATCAATATGAAAGTGAGACAAACTATTATTGAAAAAGAACAATCTTTACAAGAATTAAAATAGAATGTTTCTATCTAGAATTAGACTGATATCAATTTTGCAATTAAGGGTATGTGTGGAACCATGAGAAATCATGGATTTCTTTTTACTTGAAGAATTTTTTCTTTTTGATATAAATAGATAAGATATTTACATGGATCCACTCTTGATGATAGTGATTATAAAAGTGCGTGATATAAAAATGTGTTGAACTTTAAGGACAAAATATCTTTTCTATCTAAAGATATATGAGGATTAGCTAAATGGCTACAGAATTCAAAGTAAACTTTTAGTACTAAAATGAAATATTAAAATGTTTACTCCACAATACCATTTTTTATACATACCCAGTAAAGATCTTTAGGTTCCTGGCATTGCAATGTTAAATGTTAAATATAATATAATAGACAATCTAATCAAATACAAATATGAAATAAAAAATATCTGACTTTGGCACAAAAAGAATTGAAAGGCGATTTCAATACGATAGAATATAGTCCTTACTCATTCTTTACGTACCAACATATCTTTTGGTAACAAATTTTTATCGTACGAAGAACTTCCCGACAAGATATTAGAAAAAGAACACCGCGCTTGCGATCACCACCAGGATCAGGTTGAACGAGATGTAGCTACCTTGTTGTCACCGATGAAGCTGGCGTTGCATTCAGCGCTGGAGTTGGAGAGCGCGGACCAGGTGAGGTACATGACGTAGAGCGACACGACGGCCGACTGCAGCAGGCCCGAGCGCGGCTGGTGCTCCTGCACGGACGGCAGGATGGACACCGCGCTCGCGATCACCACCAGGATCAGGTTGAACGAGATGTAGACATACCTTGTTGTCACCGATGAAGCTGGCGTTGCATTCAGCGCTGGAGTTGGAGAGCGCGGACCAGGTGAGGTACATGACGTAGAGCGACACGACGGCCGACTGCAGCAGGCCCGAGCGCGGCTGGTGCTCCTGCACGGACGGCAGGATGGACACCGCGCTCGCGATCACCACCAGGATCAGGTTGAACGAGATGTAGACATACCTTGTTGTCACCGATGAAGCTGGCGTTGCATTCAGCGCTGGAGTTGGAGAGCGCGGACCAGGTGAGGTACATGACGTAGAGCGACACGACGGCCGACTGCAGCAGGCCCGAGCGCGGCTGGTGCTCCTGCACGGACGGCAGGATGGACACCGCGCTCGCGATCACCACCAGGATCAGGTTGAACGAGATGTAGACATACCTTGTTGTCACCGATGAAGCTGGCGTTGCATTCAGCGCTGGAGTTGGAGAGCGCGGACCAGGTGAGGTACATGACGTAGAGCGACACGACGGCCGACTGCAGCAGGCCCGAGCGCGGCTGGTGCTCCTGCACGGACGGCAGGATGGACACCGCGCTCGCGATCACCACCAGGATCAGGTTGAACGAGATGTAGACATACCTTGTTGTCACCGATGAAGCTGGCGTTGTATTCAGCGCTGGAGTTGGAGAGCGCGGACCAGGTGAGGTACATGACGTAGAGCGACACGACGGCCGACTGCAGCAGGCCCGAGCGCGGCTGGTGCTCCTGCACGGACGGCAGGATGGACACCGCGCTCGCGATCACCACCAGGATCAGGTTGAACGAGATGTAGACATACCTTGTTGTCACCGATGAAGCTGGCGTTGCATTCAGCGCTGGAGTTGGAGAGCGCGGACCAGGTGAGGTACATGACGTAGAGCGACACGACGGCCGACTGCAGCAGGCCCGAGCGCGGCTGGTGCTCCTGCACGGACGGCAGGATGGACACCGCGCTCGCGATCACCACCAGGATCAGGTTGAACGAGATGTAGACATACCTTGTTGTCACCGATGAAGCTGGCGTTGCATTCAGCGCTGGAGTTGGAGAGCGCGGACCAGGTGAGGTACATGACGTAGAGCGACACGACGGCCGACTGCAGCAGGCCCGAGCGCGGCTGGTGCTCCTGCACGGACGGCAGGATGGACACCGCGCTCGCGATCACCACCAGGATCAGGTTGAACGAGATGTAGACATACCTTGTTGTCACCGATGAAGCTGGCGTTGCATTCAGCGCTGGAGTTGGAGAGCGCGGACCAGGTGAGGTACATGACGTAGAGCGACACGACGGCCGACTGCAGCAGGCCCGAGCGCGGCTGGTGCTCCTGCACGGACGGCAGGATGGACACCGCGCTCGCGATCACCACCAGGATCAGGTTGAACGAGATGTAGACATACCTTGTTGTCACCGATGAAGCTGGCGTTGCATTCAGCGCTGGAGTTGGAGAGCGCGGACCAGGTGAGGTACATGACGTAGAGCGACACGACGGCCGACTGCAGCAGGCCCGAGCGCGGCTGGTGCTCCTGCACGGACGGCAGGATGGACACCGCGCTCGCGATCACCACCAGGATCAGGTTGAACGAGATGTAGACATACCTTGTTGTCACCGATGAAGCTGGCGTTGCATTCAGCGCTGGAGTTGGAGAGCGCGGACCAGGTGAGGTACATGACGTAGAGCGACACGACGGCCGACTGCAGCAGGCCCGAGCGCGGCTGGTGCTCCTGCACGGACGGCAGGATGGACACCGCGCTCGCGATCACCACCAGGATCAGGTTGAACGAGATGTAGACATACCTTGTTGTCACCGATGAAGCTGGCGTTGTATTCAGCGCTGGAGTTGGAGAGCGCGGACCAGGTGAGGTACATGACGTAGAGCGACACGACGGCCGACTGCAGCAGGCCCGAGCGCGGCTGGTGCTCCTGCACGGACGGCAGGATGGACACCGCGCTCGCGATCACCACCAGGATCAGGTTGAACGAGATGTAGACATACCTTGTTGTCACCGATGAAGCTGGCGTTGCATTCAGCGCTGGAGTTGGAGAGCGCGGACTAGGTGAGGTACATGACGTAGAGCGACACGACGGCCGACTGCAGCAGGCCCGAGCGCGGCTGGTGCTCCTGCACGGACGGCAGGATGGACACCGCGCTCGCGATCACCACCAGGATCAGGTTGAACGAGATGTAGACATACCTTGTTGTCACCGATGAAGCTGGCGTTGCATTCAGCGCTGGAGTTGGAGAGCGCGGACCAGGTGAGGTACATGACGTAGAGCGACACGACGGCCGACTGCAGCAGGCCCGAGCGCGGCTGGTGCTCCTGCACGGACGGCAGGATGGACACCGCGCTCGCGATCACCACCAGGATCAGGTTGAACGAGATGTAGACATACCTTGTTGTCACCGATGAAGCTGGCGTTGCATTCAGCGCTGGAGTTGGAGAGCGCGGACCAGGTGAGGTACATGACGTAGAGCGACACGACGGCCGACTGCAGCAGGCCCGAGCGCGGCTGGTGCTCCTGCACGGACGGCAGGATGGACACCGCGCTCGCGATCACCACCAGGATCAGGTTGAACGAGATGAAAAACTTCGACAGATCGCATCCGTCCGCCTGGAATTTATTATAATTTACGGTAACTCTTTCGCGGTAGAGCGGTAACGACTCCTACCAGTCTAGACCTAAACCAATTAAGAAATTACATAATCCTAAACTGGACTAATGAATCGAACCTCGAGCTTCCCACTTAAATCCAACCACGCCTTGCTCTCTATTAAGCAAGCCTCACCTTTGTATAATATACGTAAAGCAACACAATGCCAGTGATTGTAAGCGCATAGCACGACGACATAGCCAACAACAGCGCCGAGTACCAGCCCTTCGATTGAGTCTCTTCATAGTTTGCTGAAAGTACAAAACAACTTGTAATTAAACACTACATTAAAGAGTCCAGCACCTGTATTCCGTAACTCAGTGCCTATGACGATAGCCAGTGACATCTTTTCCTTATACATTGATGGTTTGCTATGAAATAATAATATTTTCTTAGCAAACTTTCAATGGTAAAAAAAATATATGTCAGTGACTATCATTCACATACATACATGCACTGAGTTACAGAATATGTGTGTAGGAATCACAAAATTACTACAACTGGCCCCAATATTTCTCGTTTGTTGTGTTTACTCTAAAAATCACGTACAATACCACTTTTGTGAAACAGTAGTAAGTTCTATCAAACAAAAGCCTTGAATTTCGAGCTGCTTAACAAATACGATTTGCTTAAGTAATAACAAGCACAAAGATTCAAGATTCGCACTAAATAAAATATTACTCACAGACCCATCTCTCTGCCCATGTATGGGCAAAGTCAATGATCAATATCAGTTGGATGACAATGAACAGGAAGCCTCCAATCATGCCAAACACCATCCAGGTGGTAGCAAAAGATCCCTCCGGTATGAAGAAAGCGCCGATGATGCCACCAATCACAACTAGGTACTTGATCCCCCAGAACCTTAAAATAATTACATAATATGATACTCATTTTTACATGACTGCCCAAAAAATGAGTGTTTTTGGCAGTAGTGTAAAAATGAGAATGATGGGGGCCCTCTTAGAATAGACCTGTTCCTCAGAATAGCATTCAGCGCGATAAGATAGATCCTCGATTAATCAACAGAAAATGCTTGCAAAAACACATTCTTTACAGCTTTTGTATCCCAAATAGTATAAATAAAAAATGAACTTACCCATTTTGTATACCAGCTCTGGGATCCTTAGAAGATTTCACGCCAATCATTATCAGTGCCATTAGACAGAAGAAAAGACATGCTGCAAAACAAATTCTGGAACAAAACAAAGAGTTGATTTTCTATGAATGAACAATTAAGATTATACAAGTCAGAAAAAAATAATGAGGAATGTTTTAATTAGAAAGAACCAAAAAGTTTGTCCAGCTAATCCAAAAGGCATATTATAGACATAATAAATGCTATAGGTAGTTCAATCAACTCTGTCCCAACTACTTAAAAACAATGTTATTGCTATCCCGCTTACTCGTACAGAATTGTACGAAACAAAGCGATTGTCAAAGAATGGGGCACATCTTCCTGGATTGAACTATCTGTAGATTTATGAAAGGAAATAAACAATATGTTAATTATAACTATAATATAAAAGTAGAAATCTAACCTGTAAACTGCTAAATAGCCAACAGCTTGATCACAATCAACTTTAAAATTGCCCGGCACTAATGCTGTGGAGTTTGTACAAAACGGCACCTAAAAATAAAAATATAATATATATATTTTATGAAATTTTTTGTCTACATTGAATGTTATCACCGCGTTGCCGCGTCAGCTACTTTATAATAAACATACTTTTTTCATTTGATCATGCAACCCCGGTGCGAGAGTGATGCAGGCCACCACTGCAACCAGCAGCAGCATCAGGGTGTACATGAGGCGAGTAGAGGTGGAGTTGGCGCACGACGGGCACGCCGAGCAGCACAGCGAGCAGGCCGCACTGCCGCAGCAGCAGGCCAGCTGGGAACCAAACACCACTACAGTTAAAGACTACTGGTACTAAGTTAAGAGGGATGTGTTCCATCGGGCCACGGAAATTCAAATTTTATCCAATAGTGGGATAATTATAAATCATAGGATTATGGCAATGAGTTTTGCGAGTGCAACATTTATGCATCTACAAGTTTTTAATAAAAACTCTGCTCCACAATACTCATTTATTTCATTTTGGTTCCCCAATAGCTCAAAATCTGGGAAACTGCAAAAATTATCTTTTGGGAACCAATATAAGGTGAGTGGGATTTTTCTATTAAAATTATGTACATGTATAAATATTATGCCCATAAAATTAATTGCCATAAACCTACAATGTGCAGAAGGTCTAATATTTGTGAAAAATTAAATAAAATTTGAATTGCGTAGGCTAGTAGGCCTGAAATAATTTAAACACACTGAATTTTGACTATAACTTATGGAGTCAAAATTCATTGTAATAAGTGAAATAGAAAGATGTCTGACTTGGAATTCCCCAAAATAGTAGCAATAAAATCCAAAACAAATTTAGATTCAAGACTTCTAATCTAATTATTATTATCCATTTCTAATTATTAATCTAATTCTAATTATTATTGTTTAAACATAACATAATTGCGGGTGCGTAAAAGCTCTTGTTTTGTTCAAGCAATGATAACTCTAAAAGTTAGTAACTTACAGACAAAATGTTGGTGTTTTTGTATTGCTTAACTCAAAAGCTTTCGATTTACTACAAAAAAATATGGTCTTAGCGATCCCGTTTCTGCAAATTTTACCAATAACTTCACATTTTAATTTTTTTTTAATTCGAGCTATTTTTGGTTGAGTTATTTTAACGTTTTACACTATTATTAGGTATCCAGCGATGTAGAATATTGTATCCAGTCGAATAAGACCATTTAAGAACAAGTGAAGCAACAGACTTTCAAGTTATTACTGATTTTGTGTGTACATACCCAAAAAAACGCATACAAAATTGAAATGGCTCTACCGGGAAGGGAGTGAGGGGGCGCCCCCCCTTTATAGGGGATTTTTTGTTTTACTTGTAATGAGCTATAGAACACTCTCTTAAATTATCGCTAGTTTGATCCCGGACACACTGTATAACTAAAATGAATGATAGTTGTCTAAGTCTTGTCCCTTGACAATTCTTTGCCCATCCTTTACTAATATTGTTGAGTGTCAGGTTTAGTTTTGTTATTGATATGCAGACAACTCACTCTCAGATTTTTAAAATAGTTTCGCACCACGAGCTCGCGTGCTGCCGTTGCAACTTGCCAATGTTAAATTACAGAGTAGGAACAAGTAGAGTATCTCTATAAAGTATTGACTATTTGATATTTCTCAAATTAGTTGTAGAAAAAAAATTTAATTTAAACAAATACAGACCAAGAGCGATTCGGTAATTTTTATATAACTCTGTATAGGAAGAAAATTGAAAAAAGTGTCTAATGTAGGTGAAGATAATTCTATAATTCTTTTCTTATTGGACTCTAGTGTCGAGGTAAGAAGTTTCAAAATATATTAGTTTTGTTATATACATATGTTATATATTTGTTTGATATACATCACAAATTATGGTACCATAGATTGATTGTATAGAAGAAATCTGTTCACTCTTAAAGTAATATTGCATTGCAGTATTACAGATTTTGAGGAAAAAAGCTTGTGTACTTGTATGTGTGAGTAATACTAACATTATTAGTTGAAGCAACACTATTATGAACAGATAAATGAGATAAGGGAGGAACTAAGTCAAATAATATCTTGGCTATTTGAAATTCTATGAGGAAAAGTGACATTAGAAGTTAGAAATTATATTTCCTTTTGATGTTGTTCTTGTTTTTCTAGTAGGTAACGAGGTCATGGTGGAAGTTTGGGATCATTCAGCATCGTCAACCAACAAAAAATAATTTATGCTTCAATGGTTTAATAAACACTTATAATCTAGTTCATCACGAAAACGAAATATTGACAAGAAAACTATTCCGCTTTACATATCCACAAACTGATAAAATTTTGGCTTTTGCGATGTTGTAGTAGACAAAGGTGAAAAGGTTTATCGATTTATTCAGTGCTCACCTGCGCTGCGGAACATAGTCCCAATACTGCACCCATCCCAGCTTTAAAGCGACTAAATTACTTTCCGAGACTAGAACTATAAATAAACACACTTTACGGAAATAAGAAAAGAAAATTCTACAAATTATTTATTTGTCTCAAAGAAGTACATGAATCGACCACCATGAAAAATATTTTTGTAACTGACCACAGACCAGGAACTGTAACTGACATCATAGAGTACCAAGGATTGACTGACAATGACATCGACATTCGACATCTAACGCCGCCTCTACACACTCACGAAGTTCCTCGGCGAAGTACTCAGAAAGTTTACCGAAGTACTAAGAAAAGTTGGCGAAGTTAGACGAAGTGCCCCTCCACACTGCTCGCTTCGGTCAACTTCGGTCAACTTCGTGAATAGTGTGAGCGCTGTAACAGTTTCACAGAGGACAGTTCTTAGTTCTGACCATAGACCATATATAATACCATGGACCTAATACCTCAGGTATTGATAATACATCCATAGACTACTAACTACAGCATGACTACAGCACATTATAAGCACAAGGTGCACACCGCAGGTGTGCCCGCGAAATTCAAAATTTTTGTGGTTTTCCGCGATTTTTAAGCTGATAACACGTAATAGGCTTATGGCAATCAAATTGTGATAATCCCTTTGAAAGATCATCTTCACGTATTTATCAATCTCTGCTTTAAAGTGTCGAGTTAAAGAAAGTAGGTAATCCGAGATTTGCGAGTTGCTCAATTAAATCTCTTTACTCGGACTTATTTCCTAGGATAGACATTGTTATGCAAAAATTTTGATATAAACATGTAAAGAAGTAACTGCCATTATCGCAAAATGACTGCCATAAGCCTATTATGTGTAATTAGCGTACAAATTGCAAAAAACCACGAAAATTTCGAATTTCGCGGGCAGACCTGTTGAGTTCGCCTGCCGACATTATTGTTACTTGTTTCGGACAAGTAACAATAATGTCAACCCTTATACCGTACCATACCTTATAATATATAACCCTCTGGGGTTGACATATTATGACAAGTTGACTTGACGCTGGCAAGTGGCGGCAGGCATTTATTGTCCAATGCCCCAGACCGAGAAGTTCCCATTGATCTGTAGGATGGTAAGTCTATATATGTATTATCTATGGTAAGTCTCGACGAATGGCGGGAGTCTTTCGGTTCGTGGTCTGTGGCGGGAGTCGACTGTCGAAATGTCGAGCACACAGAACATTAGGTACCTACGGCGGTCCCGCTACGAAGTCCCGCGGCAAAAACATGAACTAAAATTGACAGCTGTTTACGAAGTACGAGTGCGAGTGAGAGGGCAATATTTAATAATGTGATTACAGGTCAGCACTCTCCACAGATTAAAGATATTGTATCTTACGATAGCACTCTCATCACAGGCGGCACAGCTCATGCTCATTGCTCAGCAGAGTGATCGAGATTGTCCGACTCACAGACCAGGGAATTGTCCGACTTGTTTATGTCAATAATTCTTAAATCAGTAATGTTCCTGGTCTGTGGTAATAATGTTCTTGTTCTGTGACTTTTAAATTTATCAAGAACCCCTTTTGTTAAAATTTTTATTCAAGTCACAGACCATGATTCAAGTTTTTAGATGTGACTTTTATCGATTGATTGTTTTGTACCTACTTACGTACTATGGTGTAAGTTTTGTAATTTTTTTATATTCCTTTTCGTAGATAAAATCTTGTATACAGCTGATCGTAATTAGTCATTTTAATTCTCGTAATTATAATTCTATTTTGATACTCGGCAAGCCTCATATCAAAAACCATCACTCGAATTAAAATGACCTTCCTTATGATGCAGTTGCTTATATAGCTATAGTGACATAGTATGGAATTTTTTTTTTGCAATTTATGAACAATCAACAAAGCCTTGTAAAATAAAAATGAAAGTTTATTACTACCAATAGTCTACAAGGCTTGTGAAAGAATTTGAGACGTACGAGATAAGTTGTTTTTGTAGGTATATTATTGTTAACTTATGGAGTTGTAGATTCTCTTTTCTGTATGTAGGTAATTTACAGGAACTTCTTAAAAAATTTGTATGTAACCTGTAAGCTTGCAGTAAAGATTTAGGGCACAGCTGCAGGCTGCCTATAAAATCTATGTGCTTACGTTTTACATAGGAAACCTATATGTAAACTGACACAAAAGTAAAATTTAAAATGAAAGACATTTTTAAATCTAAAGTTTATATTTGTAAATATATATCAATAATAATTAATAACATGATAAAATAAATAAAAGGTCAAGAATTGTTCCATAAAATGATCTATCGACACATTATAAAAAAAAATCTGTATTTTTACTATAGTTTTATAATATATTTTTATACTCATTGGTTTTACAGATTCTCACAAAAATACTAGGGTGCTTAAAATATTTATATTTATTAAATAATAAAAATATACTTTCAAGACATAAATTCATTCTAAAATAATATAAATGAGGTAATGTAGACATAATGCTCTAGTTTGAGTAAATTGATAAAATTATATTGAAATCAACATTATACTATTATTTTATGTAACTGCATATTATGAGATTATCACTATGAGTATTACCTGCCCCTTTTAAGTTCTGGAATGGGACGGGTCATACCTATGATTTACAATGTTATTGGATTTAAAGAAATTGCCAGCTACCATTGAAAATATAGAGAGCTTTCCAATTGCACAATAAAACAATATAATGTTTTTATATATGGATATAATTAATAAATTAATGCTTATCCTCCATAATATGATTTTTTTAAATAAAATAATGCGAAAATTCCTAATAATAAATAATTTAATGCAAAAATAATATAAAAATTGAAATTGAATTATGAGAATTTAATAAAATCATATCAAGATATTGCATATTTCATTGTATAAACCAATTAATTTGGAACATGTTCTGGACCTTCACAATAGGTACAGTATAAAATAACATCACCTAATCTAATACAATTTCTGTAAATGTAACACACACTCACATTCAACATTAAATTAAAAATAATAATCTAGAAAGATTAATAAATAGAATTATTAATATCACAGTAGACCAACTGCCAGCTTATCTACCTCTGACTGAATTTTTTTAACTTTCATATTGAAGGGTTTCAGATAAGCAACTCTTTAGGAAGTATAAAAGATACCTTTGCTGTATAAAAATAGACTGAGCTGACAGTGTCAGTAAAAACTGCTGTGATATTGACAACATGGAAGTACGCTACACACCTATCCGATCAAAGTATAAAATAACATCTCAAACAATATGCTTTAATTGAATATAAATTTTATTACTTAAACCTAATGGTAACCATGAAACCAATACGGTTGACGATATGCCATTAATTATAGGTATTTATTGTTGAGAAAACAGGCTTAGTCCATAGTAAGAAACAGACACACCTGCTTCTGAGTTTAATTGTAATAAATATAAACAATAATAATAATCCATAAATCATCTTTGAAACGGACAGCTGTTTAATTTTTTAATCTTAATCATGTAATATGTAAATCAGGAATTAGCAGGCAGATGACCAATACGCATTACTCATATTAATTGTTATACATAGAGCCAAAAAAATTAATAAAATTTTTGAACAAATTGAAATTATAATATAATTGAGAATGACGTCACATAATATAGTTTGTCAAAAGTCGTGAAATGAATTCACGGAAACAATATTTTTTCCCTGCCTGATATATATTATGACTGATTAAAAAGTGTTTTCATACAGAATATAAAAAATAAATATGTATAATTTTTGATTAATCAATAACTATCCACTGAAATATATTTTATTCTGACTATTATCATTATTTTGCTACTCTTTTTTGTTTCATGACTTTTTTGACCAACTAAAGCTCCATCCATCCATCCATGCATGTTCATCTAAAGTAGTGTTTGCAATTTCCTCTCAATCGGTGGACAAAAACTGCTTGGACAAAAACTTACAACTGAATTTCAGTTGTAAGTTTTGACTTGAACATTGAAAGTGAAAAAAAGCTTTTTTAATATAAATAAGTAGGTTCAATCCTATTTTAGAGTAAAAATGAATGCGTATGGTCCTCATGTCCATTGTCTAAATTATAAAACCATTGACATAATGTTCTTATAGTGGTACCGATGTAGGTACTTAGAAACAGGAGACATATTTTCAAAAATGACTGCCCACATAAATTAATATTATGAGTCTTAATTAGGGTTTCAACTGTTTTATACACGCGTTAAGAATGCAACAAATCAGAACTTATAATACAATATACTTACAATATCATAATTTTACATTTTACAGTAAAGTAAGAAATTATATTTCTATAACCCTAGAGACGGTATATTATATTATGCGACCTACAAAAGCGCGACGATAAGGGTTTTGAGAAACACAATATTAGAAAGATCAGATGTACACACTAATTACTTGTTTTTTACATGATGGACCTAAGTATTTTAGGTAATTTGTAAGTCTTAATTTTGATGAAAATTATAATCTCCAGCTAACAGAATTGAATTTACATATTTACATGCTTAAGGTGCATTTAAACTTTTACAAGACAACTTATGGAATAGAAATATTGAAATACATATTATATACTTATGTATATCGTAAATTAGAATGCTTTATGAAAATAGCCCTCTTATGTTTTTCAGTCAGTAAGTAGATAGACTATGTTTTCTAGTGGTATATAAAATGGTCAGTAATAAAATTAACTTCAAAATTACACTCCAAACCATCATAATATACACTGCAATTATTAAATATTTTCATAAAGCATTATTTATATTGTTACCACAATTCTTGTAAAAAGGCAGTAGAAAAATCTTTTAATGATGAAATACGATAAAGACAAGAGAATCTTTAAACATAATAATGATAACAAATCATATAAATGTATTCCATTCCAACATAAGAGGATTTGAATTAACTAAGTACTATGACGTATTTATTCTGTTTTAATAATAAAATAATTTTCTACTTAATAATTAAATCTTAAAATAATTAAATAAAGATGTTTAATAATGTAGACGGATGTCAACCTTTACTTGTCACCACATTAACACTTATAATTCTTACAAATAAATAAATACACTCTTTAATCATAAACCCCTCTAACACTTGATTCGGTTACAAAAACGTAATGAAAAGACTTAGAAGGGACTAGCGCTCGTGTTAGAAATTCTGAATGCCGCTGAAGTGTTAATTCAAATTGCTTGTAAAAATATGTAATATAAGTAATTTGTATTTTTGTAAATCGAAATCGTTGTTTTTCTGGAGGCGCTTGATATATTGAGTTCCTATGTATAAAACTGTTACATGCAATTTTTTTTTATCGAAAACTAATTTTGAGTAATGAAAATAGATAAATAATTTACTATATGGGTGAAACAATTTTCTCTAAATTATGCTTTTTGTACTGATATGGTAAAGTATCTATTATTTTAATTATTATGACTTTGGTGTTGAGTGTATAAAATATTGAGCAAAATTTTGGCTAAATAAATTAGGTATTTACTTAAATTATACAGGGAGGATTTTAACATGGGACATTAAAGCGACCAACAATTAGAATAGCAGGAATAAACTGTTAAGGGATCTCCTTAATTATTGGAATTTTTTAATTTCGATTTCGAGGCCAGAAGGTCATGTTTCTAATAAGGATCAAAAGACACTTTTACCTCAGTACGGTATTAATGCCAGAAATTGCAAAAAACGTTTTCATGCTCCGTCTCGAAAATCCACCCCGTATTTATATAACTTAAAAAAATTGTCTTTATCTAAACCAACTAAAAATAAAATTATTATCTACTTAGATAAAGGTAGGTCTAACATATAGGTCTATTTAATACGTTCTAATAGCTTCAAATAAAATTGAGATCTGCATATTTTACCAAGCGCGTTAGCACCGATAGGTGTACGGACTTTGAAAACTTTTAATATAATTGCTTGTTCCTGATAAATTCTAAAATAAACATTAATTATTTTTAATTCAATGTGAATTTTATTCGAAAAAATAAACCATATATTTAGATTCGATAATGTTTTAAGTCGAGTGCTGTAGTGTCTAATCGATTACGAAGTTCAGTAATTGATAACTTAGTCTTTATTGGGTTCAACAGGGCAAGAAAAAACTGAAATTCCTGAAGTTTTAAAAGTTAGTGCCGCAAAAAATAGAATGACTTTGCAAGTAGATAAATATAGGCATTATGATTTCATTGTACTTAGAATTATTAAATACTACAATATGACTTCAACTTATAATATCGCTAATAACTATAATGTATTGATTTATATCTAAGCCGCAAATTACATCTAGATTCTTACAATATGGCAGTTGTCAAATTGCTAGCTGAGTTGTTGTCTTATGCTAAAGTGATCATTTGGTTTCGTGAGCGCGGAGTTTCCTTGCGTCAAACAAAAGTATTTCATTACGGACAACAATATCATGATGTATCACAACCATTATTGCAATGAATTACTTACATAAATGTATTTGGTAATATTTGCAGGTACTCCTAGTTTAATATAAGATATGTCGCAGCTAAAATAACGAGGCCAAAATATAATTTTTTAAGTGTTAAAGTACATAATATATTCTCCGTTCTCGAACTATAAATTTTGAAATTTGGCAAGAAAATATATTGATTGTTATCTTTGTTTCTTGAAAATGAAAGAAATAAAAGTGTACCTATTCCATAATTACGCGTAATCGTTACCTACCGCAGTTGCTTGGGCAGTATGAGATCTCATTTCATTGTCAATTTACCCTGTCACAGCACAGGTATTTCAAGTTGATCAGCTAGACATCCTAAGCACCTTTAAATTTGTAATTCTTTACACCTATTTGTGAACTGTTGGCAGTGAACGAGTTCTCAATCTTAATCTCATGATTCATGAAAGAATGTATGTTTGAAAACAATGTGTAATCTTCTGTGTCAATGTGTAATCTTCGGTGGCCAATAGATGGCAGCAGTAGTCATTTTTTTTTGGTAAATTCGACATTTTCTAATAATGAATCTTAGCTAGATCGATTTATCGCCTTCAAAACCCCCTGTATACTAAATTTCATGAAAATCGTTCGAGCCGTTTCCAAGATCCAGATTATATAGAAATATATATACAAGAACTAGCTGATTCCCGCGACTTCGTCCACGTGGGATAAAAACTATTCTATCTTTTAAGTTGGACCAAATGACAGATATTCACGAAGTTTGAACTAAATCGGTTCAGTAGTTTAGGAGTCCATTGAGGACAAACATTGTGACACGAGATTTATATATATTAGACAGTTTAGGAGTCCATTGAGGACAAACATTGTGACACGAGATTTATATATATTAGATTGCTCGTTTAAAGGTATAAGATAAGATTAATCGTACTTAAACTTGTAGGTACATTGCCAAGTTAAATAAGAAAATTTTTTTGGTAACGAAATTAAATTAATTAGCTGTCATTAAATCGTGTAAAATATTTCACAGAGATGTAGATTAATACTAACGTAATTCAGAAGAATAATATTGTGACCTAACTGTACTTTTTGAAGTGATTGTATTACGAATTACGATTAATAATATCCTCCAATTTGGGCACAAAAAATGGATCCTAGGTATAGCAGCTATACTTATATTCGAATACAAATAATAACCGAATTCTGAATTCATAAATTGGCACAGACGAATTACAGTTATTTCTGGAAAACATCGCAATGTTAATTCCATTAACATAGCTACATGTTTTCTAAAAAAATATATAATTTTGCGTATTTCATCTCTTTATAGAAGACTGCTAACCTGCTATTTATAGGGCTTCGAAATACCTACCGCGCTGTATGTATTACAAGAAAAGTATATAAATGTAATATTAAAACATCATATTTTACAATAATAATTTGAAAACGTACAAATAATAATCTGTTTAACGATCACATTAAGTAACAATTACTAAAGCAATATAATTTATTTTATGTACATATCCGAACATTGCTTTTCTTTGATTCATCATAGAATATTAATATATTAATCATAATATTCAATATAATTATCTATTTACAAATATATTTATATATAATAATAATACTTAACAATTAATATTGCAGCTCGCAATCGCCTTTACTTCATTTAGCTTGTCTTGTTTCCTTTTATCACATTTTTCGCCTTCAAATTCGAGTGAACTGGAACGATGTTTTTTGCGTAATTTTTGTGGTCTCAAACATAATATTAAAATGTGGCTGTTCCACCATGCCCATTGTTTTGTACAATACCTTAGTCCTTCATATGTATATTACTTGATGATTCAAATTCCCATATACAATACGAAATGTCTCCGTCCTTTATTAGAAATTATAAAGTTATCACAACTCCTTGTTCAGGTTTTCGTAGCTCGTAGCGAATTCACAATTCGGTCACCGATGTAGGGGCGATCATACGCTACTACCCTGCCATTGTTCACACCGTTTTTGTAGTGGTAGCCTTGGCTGCTCACTGCTCAGTTACTCGTGAATTGGTCATCAACTCATCACTACCAGCAATCATCAGTTATGGAAGCCATAATATCCTATCCATTCTATCGTCCAATCGGTGTTGATTGGCAGACTTGATCCAATCTGCAGTTGGTCCATACGACACCACACACCATCCACGTGTTTCACCATCCAGTTGAAGCCATGACGTCACCAATGGCGCGCACGACGCGACGACATCTACCACTGACAAGCTTGATATTACTCAACTGACGATCGAATGCCATGCATGATCCAACCCGTATGATCCAATCGGTATAATCAAACCAAACAATTTGATTTTGTCGTCGTGATTACTGTCATGCAAATCCACTCCCACACACGGTCAACTCTTAAGTGATCCAATCGTCATACCGATTGGACGACAGAACGGATGGTCTATGGCTACCATAAATCCACACTCACAATGTGCGCGTCCAGCGACGTTGAGGCCCGTGCGCATACAGCACCTCCCTTCGCTTGAGTATTGTTTCCTTGTTCGGATAGGTCCAACGTTGTATACAATACAGATATGTTCATAAAAATTTAAGTCTAAATTTGTGTAGTCTTTTAGTCAAATCTGAGATAACTTACGGTACTAAGTCATATATATTACTACATGTTTTTATATTCTTTATTATTACCTAATAATTCAGTCGAAACATTAATTTAGTGATTAATATCACTGAAGTTTATTGCGACCGGACTGCTTCACCAAGTCGACTTTGATTTGGCGCTTTAATTTGCACCTTGGAGCGAATGCAGCGTGAAAACATTGTTACAGGTCGTATTCACTCGATAAAGCACTTTTGAAGACGTGGACGGAATTCACTGACTTCATGTGGATACATTTTAAGAAAATCAAAAAGTCTTCAATATTCGATTTTTATTATTAGCATCACGTGAATAGGCATTAGATTAAGTATTGCTTACTCATGGTATTTCTACATTAATTAACAGCTACTATTACTATCAAGAATCGATAGTGAAAAAAGTGAACGTTTAGTAAATTGCACCAATGTGCGTACAGCAGTGGAAAAAGTAACAACTGTTTTCACTCTACATGGCAATTATCAGTCTAACCTTAAATCTAGTTCCCTTAAAAACTATTATTCACAGTCTCCGACCGATGCAACGGCGACGCTCGGCCGCCGATGCAGTATTGCATGTTACAGTAAAGGCAAATCTACCGCGCTACAAAAATACGTGGGCAATGTCCATTTCGTAGTCAAAATACGAGCCACATTCACAGAGGAAAAATATGTCTCCTTTTACCTTAGTAACTATCTATAATTATATAATATTTACTCCGTAAATAAAACTTCATTTAATATAATATATTTCTCGACTTAGCCTAATTAATCACGTCCCGCGCACGGAAAGTCCTCGTCCGAGGAATACTTATACCTGGTCTCAGTCCGAGAAAGAAAAAGCCTCACTGTAAGTAGCGAGCCCGTTCACTTAGAGTTCATCACAGCACGCATGGAAGCGAGCGAGCGACGAGTCCGCTAGTCTCCGAATCGCGTGCACGCTTTCTTCCATTTGCACTGAGTGCACCAGAGATCGCGCTGGTCCATCCCGTACACTTTGCGGCACTTCTTGTTGTCCGACCGCGGGCGTCGGCCGGGGCTGCTGGGGGAGCTGTTCGCTCCGGTGAACTTTAGGTGCTTCTGAAACAGATACAAACATGTTCTTACTTGCGGTTGCCAGAAGAGTTGAAAAAATAGTTGTCAACATCCTGTGCCATCTTCGAAACGAAGTTTAGCGGTCAACTTGCGAAAAGCCACTCCATTATCGTCCTCTTTTGCTCCGGCAAAAGAGGGCGATAATGGAGGACACTCAGGGACTTCTTATGTGTTCAGTGTCAATATACTAGGGAAGTATTTGCAGCAGTAGTTTCCCATTGCTTTCTGCCCGGGTATCGTATTCCTATTCAGAAATTAAAAAAATAAATTAGTAGGTAGTGGGTACGTACCGGTGAATGCGATGTTGACCAGGAATGGGTTACGGGAATGCTTATAGGCCTGGCTGATCCATTTTGCATAGTCGACAAAAGCCCTTGTCTGAAACGAAAAATAATGTCTGTGTTATTCAAAGTAGATAATATTTTATACCGCTAGTTAAACGCTTTAGTCGGCCACCCTAGAACAACATTGCATATTTGGAGGGTTTGGGACTTGTTCCTGAAGACCTCACGCACTCGTACATACCTATAGGATCCGACTAGCTGTCGTTGGTAGTCGGGATCTTCGTGCGGCGGACGGCACATATCTCGATGGGATAGGGTGGGCGGTGGCGCCGGCGCAGCGACTTCACGTTCAGTGTAATAAAACTCTTCTTCATGGTCACTTTCACCTTCTTTCTTTGGCCTAAAAAAATAGAATATAAAGTCTTTAAATAAATATATTTAAAAAAATCTGTAAACTATCATAATATTTTCATCTTCATTATTTTACAGTTATTTCTAAGGCTCGTAAAATGTATGTACGAGTAATGTGTTTACTTTACCTACTGTAAATGATCAGCAGGTAGTATAATCAATATGATTAATGACGTTTAATAAAGTCCAAGACATTTTGTGATGCAAATATATTTCAAAAGCTGTTCATTGTAACATTAAGAGGCTAAGCCAAGAAGTTAGAAGGCCATACAAAGTAGTCGTACATATAAATATTACATGATGAGTCCATCAAGGAACTGCACGAAGCGATGATAAAATAATGCCATGGTCAAGAATACAATCTCATAATTATAATAAACCTCAGAGAAACCTCTTGGCATTGTAGCTAACTGTAGCAGGGCGGTGTTATGTAACAAGCGGACGCGACCTTGCGCGTAACGAGCTCGGCCAGGGTGTGCGCATAATGCTCGTATTATACGAGTACCTAGCTGTAGTTGGCAGCCTTGTCGCAAAGCCGAGGCGCTTCCGGGTCACTGTAGCGCCGTACTGTTCCAAACATTTATCCTCTCACCAATACATTGTAATTAAACAGGTGTTAAACAAGCGACTTGCTCGAATTTCGACTATTAGCGAGTACGAGTAGGTAAATATTCTATTCAAGGGTAGGCTGTTGCTATAGGTTGAATATCTATTACCAAGGCTCTTATCTAATAAGATTACCGTTTTAACTCACTACGTAAACAAACGTAACATATTCACACTGCAACAATGTTTGGCGTCCTTTTATTTTAAGAACTTCAATGTCGTCACGTTATGTAACTGTACGGTTACGGTGCGGGAAAGCGGAATGCATAATCTTTCACATTATCGATTTAATGTTGATTCGCGTTGGCAACCGCAAGCGCGCGCAAAGTCTCAGGCTCTCTGCCCTTATTGGGATTGGTAAAGATTTAAAGTTTAAGGTTAAATGTGTGTCGCATGCCCCACGCTAAATGTATACATTAAAAAAAGTAAAATCCTGACATTCTTAATGAGTTCTTACCCTAAATGTGTTTGTCTGATGTGCGCTTCAATAGAAGAACATGAGCCTGTGATGTAACCGCAGCCTCTCCAAGTGCACTCGAATACTATGTTGATCTGTAACAAACAAAAAATATACTTAATTGATAAAAGATTCCGACGAATTGAGAACCTCCTCCTTTTTTTGAAGTCGGTTAAAAATAGAAACACGATCGATATCTAAATGACTGCATGGAAAACTAGAGCCTTGACAAATACGTATCAGAGAGTATCGACACCTAGGAATTGCATAGCTTTATAAAAATAAAAAAAGCATTCCTTATCGTTTAATATAGAACGAGGTCGTTCCATTTCATTTGTGATACGTTTCACAAGAAGATTTAGTACCGTCGAAGTCGCAGCGTTAAATTGAGCAAAGAATCGTACGGAAACGCCTCTAGGTCGCGGCCTTGCCGGTGTCGCAACGGCTCGCTCCCTCGTGTGCACTGTACACCGCTGCTTAGCGCTCGATGCCAGTTGCCACACCCGCCTGCCGCTGACGCCATCATCCACTCGCACGTCAAGTTCAACCATGCGTGTCGAAAGCTAGCCGATTCTAATGACCCATTAGTAAATATCAAGACAACTAACATTTCGATTACAATTAGAAATTTATTTTGATAATAACTCCGATTTGATACGATAAAAATTCGCATTCAGGTTCAGAAACCTTCCATCAGGTATTGGCATTGAATTAAAATACATTGACATTAAAGGCAATGTCACCTACGGGCCGCTGCAGTGAGTAGCTGTGGTGACTAGTTATCTGTTCGTTAATGCGAAGCGGAAACATTTCAGCGCAGCGCGTGTAAGTGTACTTACACATGTTTTGCAACGCGAGGTGAGTAATAAATATAATGGATGCAATAGCTACTGCGATTTTATTTATTGATAGCGGCACGAGGTGAGAGCGCGAGGAGACAACAGGCACGCTCGGCCAAATTCTTAGCGACCTTCTGCTCAATGCCGCATTACGGAGACCGATCTAATTAATCTGTTGAAACGTGCAATAAGCCAACGAGCAGCTGTACTAGAAACTGCAAGCAATGAGCAGCTCAATAAACTCGGAAGATTTAATTTCAGGCGCAGCTAATTAATCAACGATTAGTACAACACATTTTTACGCAACCAGCCTATAGAAGTACCTAACGCTCATTTACGTTACTTCATTTACGTCTTACAAGCACGTAGTACGCACCACTTACGTAAATTATATTGATGTAGGCAGTACGCACCTTTTACGTTCGGTAATTTTTATGGAACACTAACTTATGAATGCAATTTTTTCGGGACTGCATCGTAGTTCGTACCAACTTTTTTCTTTATTGGGAGACATTAATGAAATTTGATGCGAAAATTTTGGTCAGTTGCAACGTGCATTTAGGTAGGTACACCTAGTTATTTAGTACCGATCGCGAGATAAATAGGTTGCACGAGTTATGTCAGGGACATGGCCAGGGAGCGCGGGCGGAGCGGCACCGCGCCGGGTACTGAAGCTATATCAAGTGCATTCAGATCTGGGTCAGGTCAGGAGTGCGGGGGAGGGGCTCCAATCTAGGTCACAGCCAGCACCACGGCCAAGGGTGGTGAATGAAGGTTGCGCTACTCCTTTGTCTGAATTTCAAAAAAATCTATTTTGTCCAGTCAACGAATAATTTTACTACTTACATCTATGCGCTTTAGAGGTACCAAGACCAACAGGAGATACCATTAAAATGTCAAGCTCCCGTAAGAAACAGACCAGCAATAAGAAATTACTAAGTTATACGGATTCAGGTGCCTATAATACTATTGAACTAAAAGGCTATAACCATTTAAAATCAATCACGAGTCATGTAGATGGTGGCCCGAGGCAACTATCATACAATGACGACTGATCGTGAATCATGGCAACAGGCAATGTTACGACTTACGATTTATGAGTATGTACGTTGTTAGTTACATGCCGGCTAACAATGTTCATTGTACACATAATACTCATAATAATAATTACTTATATGTTGGTCTTTGTATTCTTAGATTTTAATTTTCTAAACTAATTTTATTACCCGTTTGCACTTCTAAAGTAGATGGCACTTAGGCCCTTGGCTTCAAAAGCAAAAAGCATGAGACAATTGACAAAGGACTGAAGAAAAGTTATTGCATCTGCTTAATACATAAAATAGCCTATAATTTTTAAGGTAGGATAAACTAAATATGCCGGATTTGAGTTGACATCGTATCACAATAATCTGAGTTTATTTCTGGTTTATATCGAATAAACATTGTTATTACTCAAGCCTTGCAAATTTAAATGTCAAACGAAATGTAGTTTACCTTTTCTGAAAGGCTTATGAAGTTATGTATGACCTTCGGGCAACAGTAAAACTTTAACACTTCAATTAAACTGCCACACAGCAACCCTGTGGTATTGTTACTAATAAAATGTTTTGCAATGCATCCAGCATCATTGTCATAGTCCGCGGCAAGGAAGTCTAAAGTGACGAAGACTTCATGACAGGATTAACGATTAACACAATCACCAATGGGTCTTTACTCTTTATACATTTCGTATGGAATTATGGACCCAGCGGTTTCCAACAACTCTCTTGCCTATTCTAATTTGCGAGAACCCAATTAATGTTTGCCTATGAATTCTTTATTAAGCATACATAAATACAGCCAAATATTTGACATGAATGACGCCTTCCCCTCGCAACAGCGAGGGTGGCAGTGTAGAGGGCCCGTCCCTCGCTGCACTACTGACCTAGTTCCGACCCCCGATATTACAGGCTGGCTTCAGGGTGCTACAGGCGCTACAGCTAATACAAACAGCGTTCTAACAAGCGAGTTTATTCAAGTTACCATGTACCTATATCTTTTTAGTTTTAACATTGTGGTACTCAAAAGTCAGGATAATATATGAGTATGAAATATATTTTTAATAATATTTTATCGCGGTTGCCAATCGAATATATTTTATTAGTATAGTAAAATAATTTAAAGAAGATTTTATGAAGTTTAGGTCCTACATTGTATTTGAAGGTAGAGTTGTTATTGCCAAATTGTCCATCAGTGTTTTGTTATATAATAATTTTACTATAAGAATTACATAAGCGTTGGCTAAATTAACTATGTCGCCGTACCATTCGAATCAATTCTAGTCTACTTCTGCAAGTTGCAGTCATGCACTTATAAATACTTTTATCTCATAATGGCCGTCCCTGACTGGTTTCGTAGTGTGCCGTAGCAACGGTTTACACGTGTCTCGCTGTTTCGCTGTGTGCAGCTTGATGCAGTTGACTGTTGCATGTAGTATGGAAGCTATGTTTCCTAGTGACGTTATACCGTTCGCTCGTGGCATTTAGCCGAGTAGCAAACACGAGGCAACTTAAGCGATAGTTCTACAGTCTATATCATAGCTGTTCGATCTATACAATGGGCACTTTGTTCAAACGTCTTGAGGTTATTTTTACTTTTCACACCAAAATCTCCATTAAATATGGCTCTACCATTATACCCCGTTACTACGTGATATCTATGTAGGAAGTACCCCTTGGAGGCTCGATGTGTTACTTGCTTCCAGATTCCAGATTCTCAATCTACATTCGGTACATTAAAAGCCAATTAAATTTTAGTAGATTCTAAAATTCATACAACAATCATATTAAAATTTCGACTAGGTGTTCTGTTTCATTGCATTACCAGTCACTAAACTTATTTTTCTACACGTATCAAATGGTAAATTATAAAGATCACCTTCAAGGATTCGGGACTCCAGAAGTCATGACTACTCAGGGTGGAGGTTTCATTTTTCAAAATCGCCTGTTTTGTGTGCCGGAGAGCGAATAAATGCATCGAGAAATGAGAATCGAGATATACTCGTACCTACTTATAAATACGTTGGAGACTGCCCGAGTGGCGTACTCTACTGCAGCGCTGCGCGTTGCTAAGCGGAACGTTGCGAAATAGACCAGACACGTGTAACTTCAGTGGGGGCTGAAAAGTTAAAAGGTCGTGGCCAAAGGGGTGGTTGGCAACCGATGTACCCACAACATACCTACTCTACGTATATTATGCACTTGCATACTTGTTAACATTTTATAATAATTTATTTAAATCTTCCACAAATAAAAATCGATTGGCTCAGGTCTTAATCTTGCTAAAATGTGTATTTGGGTGCTTCCCATGATGACTCAGGTACTTAGAAATATAATATTTTTATTGGATTTGTGCCAAAAATACAAAATACCTAATCAATAAATACCAATCATACAATAATATTATTTGATTTTCAGAACT
This sequence comes from Coenonympha glycerion, assembly GCA_963855885.1. Classification (NCBI taxonomy): domain Eukaryota; kingdom Metazoa; phylum Arthropoda; class Insecta; order Lepidoptera; family Nymphalidae; genus Coenonympha; species Coenonympha glycerion. The sequence goes on along the minus strand of OY979630.1, from coordinate 11,130,494 downwards.
GGAAAATGTTTGCGTAATGAGCATGAATGTTTTCCAGAGTTTGGGTGTTATTCAATATATTGTATTTATATGTATATTAAATATTATGCATATTTATCAGTTATCTAGTAAGGTACACAAGGTAACCCTGATATATATTAACTAAAATAAAACTAAACTTGAAGTAAAATTGAGATTTTATAATCTGGCTGCCTTTGTTCTTTAACAATGCCCTCCTGCCAATATCATTAAAGTGCCAAGAGAGCCTTGTCGGACTGTAAGTAGTTCTATGACCGATATAAAAAAAAACGGAATCTTCTATCAGCGAGCGTAATTATTGCGTTCTTAGTTATAGGTAGGGAAACCCATATAAACAATTAGGAGTTATTGAAATTTACATTATATGCTTCATTATTAAGATTTACATTTGTATATAACGTGCTTACGTGCACGAGCTATCCGGCATAAATGCCGGTTTGTTATCGCGCCGTCTCTTTCTTCGGCGAAACGAGATGGCTTATTGATTTGTTTTCATTGCGTCTCTCTTTGGCGCATCGATGCACATAAGTCTGTTTCGCGCAAGTGACCTTCTCCTTATTTACATCACCGCAACACCATCCCTGTAGATAAGTTGTTTTGGTGGCATCCCTCTCTAACTGTACAGGAAACGAGGCATACGCTATAATTTCAGATGCAATTAATATTGTATGGCGCGACGGCAACTCCTTGAAGTCTTTTTGCTCAATAGACATTTTTATGAACGTCGCCAGCACTTGCTGATTTCGTCTTCTAATCATCCACATCAAAAACTACAGCTTCTTTAAGTATCAAAAACTTCTATAAATGTAAATTGTGTACCTACTCGTACTCTATGTCTACTGTACTTCCGGTAGTAGTACCTACAGCTTTAGTATAGAATATAGATCGTTTAATTTAAAAATGAACGCCTCTCCATTATATTCTTTCAATGTGTAAGCGTAAACACGTAGAAAGGCGTTCATTGTTAGATTAGACGATCAATAAAATAGGTTTAGTTATTATACTTGAACCAAACAAAAAGTCTGCGAGATAATAATAACAAGAAGGAAGGCAACGCAAGTTGGGCTACGAGTCACGTGGCTGCGCGCGCATCGAGTTTCAAAACAAGCCTTCTCAACGAACCGAACCTAAGTTTACAAACAAATCCTTTTGTGCCTAGATTTGTTTGAGAAAATAAGAATCAACAGAGAAGTTTCCGTATTTAACAAACGTATGCATATCATTGTATACGTATTTCCGCACTTCCTTATGAGCTTTAACTTCTTACATTGTACGTAATGATGGTCAAAGTAGGTATGTAGGTACCTAATGTTAGATTATAATTTGCTAACATAATTAATACTTCGAGAAAATAACAAAAGAGAACAAAGCGTTGTTTACTGCAACGCTGAAATTGTTTAGTTGATTTAAAATTAACAAACATGCATTATTCTTTTTGTTTGTAAACTTTGAGTGGCTATAATTAACAATACGTTTCTTAACCAAAAGGATTTGCATGAAACAAACAGAGATTGTCAAGGAGTGGGGCGCATCTTCGTGGATTAAACTATATATAGCTACAGCATTTTGTAACCAAAGAAAGCAATGCACATCGAATGGTCCTTGCACCCCGTGACTAGGGGGCTCGGCGCGCCAGGTCACTGAACCGAGCCTCTACGTGCTCCGTAGCTCAGCTTAGCTACCCTACCCCACTACCTGCTATAACTTATAGTTATAAGTTATAACACTCCTATCGGAACTATTTATAGCTATATCTATGTCCTGCCTGTGAGTAACAAAAAAACTCTCAAAGCTAATCTTTTAAACTTCTCTTTGGCGGAACTTTTTAAAGGAGACCTATCTAGTGATTATAGTAGTAGTAGGTATCCCATTAATGTGTAATCTGGAGTACAAAAGGTTGTCTCCAAAATGGCGAATCATAGGCAACAGTAAAATTCTATGTTGTTGTGCTACGGTGGATTCATAACGGGAATTAAGAAAGAAGAAATAGATATTCAATAACTAGGAAATCCTTTATAATTTTTTATAATTATAAAATAAGATTCTCAAAACACTTGATTACGAGTATCATAGATTTTATTGAGTTGGAATTAATTTATTTTTGCGACAACAAAAAAAAAAACTAAATGAAACAATGTGAAGAGGAAAGCTTATCCCTATAATAAGAGAGAGAGAGACAGCTAAGGTATCATTAATAAACAATTACGAGGCTGTAGATTATCTTGATTCATGAGTAAAATACCTAAGATATCATGATGTGGTTTAGTTCAGACTTCAGAATCAAATGCCTATTCAATTCTAAAAAGCAAAGAAATGCAACCAAAACTAACATTGATAGAGTCCTACAGGTGCTGCGGATGCGTCGAACTCCCTTTCGTTCGCACGGGGAGTGAACCCTCGGCTGTTTTTTCACCTATGTCGGTATGAGGTACAATAAACATATATGAGGAGTACCGTAGCAACTGGCAAGAAACTCCGCGCGTTCGTTGCCTCATCTCGTTCTCAGAAGTGAAGCGAGCTATTTAGTAGGAAATTAAAACCGCACATTCTATTCAACGCGGTTATTACAGGGATCGTGGGGCAAAAAATATACGTAGATTTTTTTAAACCCTTCTATTCTACGTTTATTGGACTCGTAATGTAATTAACTTAAAAAGAGTTAAAACTGTCTTCCAGTCTTTAATCTAACTTCAAATTTTCTTCGGAAAATAGTAGTCAGTATGACTTTTGACGAATTCGTGTTGTTTTCTATTTGAATACAGGGTAGGTACGAATAAAATAAAAGAAAATTTTGGTACCTAGGTATATACTATTTTCAAAATCAGGATGCAACACTCATGTATCTCTTGATTTAGTTAACATAGATTTTTGTATTGACTCGCACAGCGCACTATGGAAGCTTTAAAGACGTATTCACGTCAAAATCTGTTAGCCGTATCGACTTGCTTTCAAATCGTGACAAAAGACTGCATAATATGAGTCAGATACTCTGGCGTTGGTTGGGTGAGGTGGTGAAGACACTGCAGTGATGAATCAGCCTAGCGGACCGCGGAGCAGCCGCCGATCGCTGTACGGAGTCAGACGCTTTGCTGGTCATCGACCTCGACTGGTTCTGACTTGTTACAATTTCACTTTTTCTTCAAACGACGCACGCAGGACGGCTTCACAAACCCAACAACATCCCTGCGATACCGATCTGCAATTAGGTATCGCAATCTCTCTAGTTATTGCGAATTTATCTTTAAACAAGTGAAGTATAACCGATCGAAATTGACTTCACGTTCTACCCGGGGCAAGAACAGCGACTTATGTAGCTTCTCATTCAAAAAACAATGTTTGATTAAATTTTTTGCCCTACATTTGCATCTTTGGATGTGTCAATAACCATTACAGTTTTCATGGTTACTGGTAGATACTTACTGGTGAATTTGAAGTGTAACTGTAACTTACAAATGGACAAGGGCAAATTCACTCAAATCAACTCGAAGCCCGCGCTTCGCCTGGTCAAACAATACATATGTAAGTCCTCTCAATCTGGTTCAATTAGCAAATTTTGTAAATCTCGCGACGCGATGATATTTGGCTACTCTTCAAGTCATAAAACTACGCAATTTATTGGTGCGTTGTATTCGTGGAATCCAGTGTTACAGATTGTCGCCGCATAAAGTTTATTTGACTTGTAAAATGGAAAGTTTGTTGAACCCGTAGGACCACTCATTATTGCGTCTGATGAACCCGCCGAGCCATTGTTCCCGCCGGTAATATTCGCCGCCGCATATAGGTAGCGGCACTTAACTACGTACACACTAAAATATCGAATTGGAATAGATTAATAACTCCATTATCATGCCTTATCAAGTTCATTGGCTATAAATTGAACAGAACAGAATAAGCATCGCGCTATTTATCAAGTACGAGTACCTTTTGTCTAGACTCTAGAACTAGGCATGTTTTAATGTACATGCACATAGAATCGATAGTTTGAAATCACCGTGTCGGTAAATAGGTAGCAATGGACTGTTATCTACTCGGGCACGGAAGGCATCTTAATTGACCAGAGAAAAGTAAAGTTCAAATGATGCCATGGTAACCGTAACCCGTAATTGTTCCGTGGTTCCACCGCACCGTGCACCGCAGCCGTAGGCGCAAAGTAAATTCTCGATTCAAAATCGGTTGAAGTGAGTAGCGAGTGATCCTTCGAGATGTAAAGTGTAAACATTTGAACTGTCAAGAACGGGCAGTGCCCCGGCGCCCGGTGTCAATGCCCCGCCGATGCCGGTTAAAAAAACGCATTGGCTCCACCTATCCGCCGACTGTTCCTCGAGACGTGCGTTTATGTTAAGAAAAATGGAGCTGCCAATCTAATTCTGCGCTTTGTTATAGTTCGCTGTGCGTTTCTTAGCAAGCTATGATGTTTTATTACCACTGTTCTCTGTAATTAATGGTAGCTGGTACGACATTCCTATGCTGCTTTTACTGCTGCTTGTATTGTGTACCTAAGACATTACTCATTAGGAACAACGTAACTTTTAAAATATTTTAATTTCAAATAGTTACCCGTCTCTCTTCATAGGGGTAAGACTCGCATTTTTGATACCTCTTCCACGGTAATAAAGGTCACGCTATAAATTAGCAAAGGGACTATTGTCAATGGCAACAATGAGTACCTATTAATTATTTAATTACACCCAATGTCGTGTCGCACGCGAACTCAACACTTCCTCGGCTGCTCTTGTTCATTGTGCAAACCTCTATAAATAATTGGCCGGTGCGATCAATTGCGTAGCCTTTTCGACGAGATTCTCTTTTTATTTTATAATAACGTGGTCATTGGCTGCTAGGTCGGTGTTTTGACCGCCTCAAGGTCATCGGGATAGGGTGTGTGAACTTCCACTGAACGCCCACACACGTCACGACGTTCGCTTAAATCTACATCGAACCTGCCTGGGCAATATGCATCGGAGGATAATAATTGTTTATTACCACAAAAACGATAATGTACCTATCGAGGTACCGATATGCACAGGGTTATTAGAACGAGGGAGTCGTGTGGTGTGTCGGGCGATGACCTGAAGAGCGAGACGGAACGACAACAAAAATGAAGTTCGCGCGTACCACTGCGAGTTGCGACGCTATCTTCCGAATGATGCTGTAAACTAGAAAAAAGCGGAGACTGGCCTGTTTTTTTGCATCTGGAAATTATTTGGAGCAACGATGACGTTTATACCTCGCTGTGTATCAGTGCACGGGTAAAGCCCACAATTATTTGAATATGTAAAGCGTATAATCAAACAGGCTTCATTATTTAAATAGTAGGTAGGACGTTGGTAGCGACTAGTGGTACCTACGGAGTGTAGGTATCACAGCGCGTCGCGTCGTTCCAACACAAAGGACTCGGTAGTCGGCAGGCTAATGCAATCGCCGTATCTAGGTCGCTCGTATGGATGTAACCTATTTTCGCTATTGCACAACACGATCCCACAGTACTTGAATAAGCTATTACAGCTGCCGTTCCAGATACTCGTTCGATCAATAATTATCGAACAAGTCGATTCTGTCGCTAAGCACAGATTTCATGGTGCAACGCCTGTTTGTAAATGACTGCATAATTACACTTCGTGATGTTATGATTAATATGCAGTGTTAGAGGTTTAATGTTTAAGGCGACTATATCCCAGCACTTTAGGTATATGTCGCACAGTCAGACCCGCTCTACGATACCTAGCGACCATTGCCGTGAGCCGAGAAGTTAGAATGAACTCCGTGAACCTATTCATAAATATTTGCGTCACAGTACTGTGCAGTAGTGTACTGTTACAGTTGGACTATTTGTCATTATAATTCGCTTCACGAAATATATGCTGGAAGTTGCGTTTTTTACGTATATTTTGACTTTTTTATGGTAATCGATAATATCAACCGAGGTATTTATTTATAATAATTATGTATTACTAAAGTAGCAGGATTTCTAGAAATTTTTCTTGTACATATTAGGGAAATGAAGAGTTTTATATTTTTTTTTAATCTTCTTTGCTACCGTCCGCATCTTTCTTTTCACAGTAGTAGTTTTGACACATTCTGTGATCACCATAAGAGTGCGGCATTGAGTTTAACAATATCGTTGTGCAGAACTGATATGGCAACGTTTTTAGGGTTCCCAGATATTTTGTGATATCTATACTAATATAATAAAAAGGTAGCGTAACGATGTTTGTGAGTTTGTGACGTTGTAAGGGGTAATCTCTGGATCTACTGAACCGATTTTCAAAATTCTTTCACCAATACATTATCGTGGAGTGTCATAGGCTATAATAATTTCCAAAATTAACTATGCATTGTTACTAAAACTTGAATAATGTAATCCAAGTCGCAAAAAAATTGCTTTCATCGCGTACGCTGCGATTGAGGATAGAACAAAACAAAATCAAAATCATCAAATCAGTATCAAAATCTGCAAAAAAGTCCGCAATAGCATATGCCTATCTCCTATGGGTAACTCGCAATAACTGCTTTTACTTTAAAATTGTGGATTAAAAATAAATAATTTTTGTGAAGCTTATTTAGCCCATATGGTATTAATTTATATCTTTGTAAATATGTTTTTTAGAACGGAAATTTAATGTAGAATAGTTCTGCCCTTTACTCTATACAGTTTAAATACATATCTTCAAAGATATTAGCAAAACAAAAACGCGCGGTATGCAGGAGCGCGCCGCAGCCGCTTCGGTCGTTGCGTGGCGATAGGATAGGCATTTATCATTCATTTATCTGAATGCCTCGCGTCCAGCGCTGTGGGCTGTGGGTATAAGGCCCGTTTTCCACCACAGCGAAGCGGAGCGGAGCTGTATTTCAGTGACAAATCAGATTTCGTCATTTTGATATTTTTGAAACTGAGGGATGTCTAAATGATGAAATCTGGTTAGTTATCCAAACACAGCTCCGCTTCGCTCCGCTTTCGTGGAAACCGGGCCTAACGTGGGACAAAAATATTTCTAACGCGGAACGGAGTCCGCGGGCACTGCTAGTTTTATATATTTCACGATAGCTTTTCTCATTATCATAATTCTTATGTTGGTAAGTGTTTTTCGATGTCTCAGAGCATTTGTTTCTGCTGCCAGTTTGCGTAGTTTTTTACAAAAGTTGCGTAATATGTGCTTGCGACACTCAATTTTTTCAACGGTTACATTTTGATTTTCATATGGTTTGGCATTGAGTATCCTTACATATGTCGAGTCGACATTTATCTCCAATCATTGTGTGATCTCCAATGTTGTAAATGAGACCGTTCATCGAAATAGAAGCCTTCTAAAATAATTTCAGTTTCAACAATTAAAAAACACGAATGCCCTGTTATAAAACGAAGTAATAACTCGTTTTTTACTTTTTAGTTCGTTTTATAACAGGGCACTCGTGTTTTTAGGGTTCCATACCAATTTGGTAAAAATGGAACCCTTATGGTGAGACTTTCTCCGTCCGCTCGTCCGTCCGTCCGTCCGTCCGTCCGTCTGTCACACTCGATTATTTCAGCAACTATCAAAGCTATCGACTTGAAATTTGGAATAGTTTTAGGTAATAGTGACCCAACGCCAATGCAATTATAAAACATTGCAAATTGATTTTATTTTTATTTAAAAAGGGGGGAAAACCGGGGCTTTGAATTTTCAAAATGAGATAACAATATTGAGTGGGGTATGAAAGGACGTTACTTGTATATTCTAAAACCGATTTTTATTTATTTTTATGCCCGATAGTTTTTGATTTATTGAGCAAACTGTCGAAAAACATACCAGCCCCCCCCCCCTTATCTCCGAAGTTTATCAATCGAAAAATCTAAAATAATTATGATCAATAGAAATTAACGTATATTTTACAGGAAAAATAAAATCAACTCCCTAACTTTTATACTTTTTTTGATAATAGCAATAAACCGCCGAAAACAAAGTTAGGTTTGCAGTTCGCCAACAAAAGTACGGTACATGTAAATTATACTCGTAATTTCTTGAACAAAAGTGATTCTTTTAATGTTTTACTTCTTTTATAGTATGGAAGCGGTGCGCGAGTCCGACTCGCACTTGGCCGGTTTTTTTTTTTAATTTTTTAATTACTTATTTTTATTTTATGTTTTTTACTGATGGTCAGCAGTTAGGTGAAGGTATTTTCTGTTACTATGTCTCCAATACCTTCATTTTGATACCCATATTATGATAGTTGAAGAAAAAAATTTTTTTCCACTTTTGAAAATGGCGCCTCACATTCGCCATATTGATTTTTCCAAAAAAATATAGTCTTTGTTACTCGGGAGGATCCAAGGATTCTAACGATACCCCATATATCCAAATCTGTTCAGCCGTTCAGAAGTTATGGAGGAATAAAGAAACATCACATACATACATACATACATACATACATACATACATACATACATACATACATACATACATACATACATACATACATACATACATACACACATACATACGTACATACATACATACATACATGAACCCTAAAAACATTACACTCCTTTTTTTGGGCAGTCGTGTAAACGAGTTATTTTAGTTGAACAGATAAACAGTAACAGTATTTAAACTGTGGTTACGCGTGATGGTATTTGCACGTGGTGGAATTTACACTACCTACCATAATTTTCTTAGTTCGTATCAGAGTTTCTTCGGAGCTTTTGAGGACTAGGTATTTTGATAAACTCAAGAAACACTTACTATATAATTTTTTTAAATTCTCCTTCGCTTCCTGTCAGATAGTTTTTTTTTCCAGCGCATTTAAAAAATAAATAATTTTAGCGCGAAAGTAGCGTGAGTCGTGAAAACTTGCGCAGGTCCGTCTCGTATGGAGGCTCGTGAGCCACTGAGTACATCGTTTATTCGATGCGTTAGACCATTTTATGACTTCTGTTAGGCGAAATTTTGCAGCAATTTTTTTATTTAATATCTGTCTGCTCAATGGATGGGCAATACAATGAGCTTACTTTACGTATAATTTTTATGAAATTTAGTCTAAAGCTTTGGAAATACCATTAAAAAAATGAACAAAAACGACCTGTTTTCAAAAATTTTTATGATCGAGGCAAGTTTAACTTATCGTGTTTTCATGAGGCCATTATAGAGATAAAGCATGTATCTTTAATATGTATTTTTAACAGTGAAAAAAAACATTTTTTTCATGACTTTGAATTGCTTTGAAAAGTGGCGTAGTCGCTAAAAACCGGGATAATGGGCCGTAATAAGAATTAAGTAGTTGTTCATGTCAGATCAGTGCGTCTTGTATCGTTGGGATTTGAGAGCGAGGTCCCGGGTTCGATTTCCAGAACGAGCCAGTTTGGAAAATTATAGGTAATTACCTACACTAAAATTTCTAAATTGGAGGGTTTGGCCAATTCCGGTGCGATGCTGTGTAGCAACCTTTAGGGGATTATTAATACCTTCAGTGTTAGTACTGTAACATCTTCGGCTGCATCGTCACTTAAAACCAGGTGGCAACCTCCCATAATTTTCGTTATCTTGTTCGTTATCAACAATAAATAATAATTTAAAAATGACCCTAAACAAACACAGATCTATTGATGTCATAACTAAATTATACGAGTTTTATCCACCAAAGTCCGATGATAAAACAACTGATTTACCTTTATACATATAAATTATGCCAGTTTTTGTGCAGAGGCCGGGCGCATCAAGTGCGCTCGCCCCACAAAGACGACCTACATTGATACCGAGTCGTTCGCATTACGCGTCCTGTTTTATTCGGTTATAATATTTGAACTGAATTTGCATTCCGATAAATTTTGACTTTAGGAGTTCCAGAAATTGCAAGAACTTCCTTCCATATCACATCGCAAATCAAAGAACATACATAGTTAGACAGAGTCGCGGTTATAATATAATAATACCTACTTGGGGAGCCCACGATGCTAAATCGGTAGTTGCTCGAGCGTCTTGAGGACCTATTGCATTTTAAAGATTAGGTACTAAAATTAAAAAAGGTTATAATATGATATTTGCTACATCAGTGTAGGGAAAAGCTTGTTATGGTTTTTTCCCCCACCACTGAAATATCATACATCATTTAACCTCAGTTTTAGCACCTAATATTTAAAATCCTTAGGTCCCCAAACGACGCGACGCTATACGCGACCATAATACAGTACAGTACTATAAATACCTACAGTTCTCCTACACGGTTTCCAACTAAAATAAATTATTTATTCGTTACCGTTAAGTTATCACTGCAAAAAGTTCATATTCAGCTTACCTGCTGAGTTCCGCTTCGTTTTACCTAGGAAGGGTGTAAACTATCCAAGATTTATCCTTTGTTGCTAACTTGCTACACCTCATAGAACATTGAAGGCGGGTTGCGTAACGGTAGAAAATAATTTATGTAAACTAGCCCATTGTAAATAATTTCAACAATGCGTAACATCGTGTGTTTTTTTAATTTTCAGGAAGTCATTGTAATTTTTATAACTAAATATTTTGTACTAAGTAAATCTTCCAATTAATTATTTCTCAGTTGTAGGTTAGATAGGTACTATCTACCGCAAAAATATTATGTTATACTCGTACGCCCAGAAATGCCTGTTATCTAATTACATTCGTATGATAACGAGTTTCGTATTATTGACGTAGCCACTAGTCAGTTACAATACGGCAGTGGTTGCCCTTACCAACAGAGGTCAAAGTATAATAAAAAAAATAGTAATCAAGCGGGTGCTCATGCAGGCAAAACGTGGAGGGCGTTCCATAGACCATAGATGCGAGTCCGCGCGACCGACTCCGCGCTTGCTATTTTACACTCCTATAACTGTAGTGTTTGCTGTTTGCGGAGAAGCGGGGAGTGATCTGTGAGCTTCTAGTACCGCAATGTCTTCCGCGTTTTAAATATAGAACGCGAAGGCCGTGGCTCTATTCGTCCGTGTTGAAATACGCTAGCAAGTAGCAACGCAACGCAATATTGTATGAAACCTTGAAACTAAACTTCACAAAGATAAAATACTATTTTTTTTGCCCAAACAACCGATTGTAACGGAGTTTTTGGGTGCTGACGACATCGTTTCTGGTAAAAACTATCGCTACAGATTAGATGCGCTTCGAGATTGGTGAAGTGAGTAGTAACCGATTGATAGAAGGCAACCGTTTGAACAATGAGTACTTACTGTCACATTTTTTTTTGCAAAATTGACCTTGAAGTAGACAAAATCACGTAAACGTTAAGGTAGACCATAAGCATGACTTCTACTCAATGTAAATTCATTTTAGCTGGCAAATATTGGCAAGGCAAGTAAGGTCGTCAGTGGACGTGGTAGGCTTCATCTATTTGTTCTGTTTGTCTATCAGCTGTACAGCTCGTCACGAGCGTTTAGCGTGCCCAATGCGTACAGCATCAGCTCACGTGAGATTCGATAGCGACAGCGAGCGCCCTTGCCTTCAGGACTGACATCTTGTCTTATCGCTTATCATGAACTAGATAAATATATATTGTGGATAGAGCACGTCGTTATCCATAATGTATTTTAAATCATTACACCATTATTCTCGGGATAAACAAAGTTTCACCCATCGGTCGATAGATGGCACTGCCTTCAGTTAGCTCACGCTAACGAGTTAAAAACTAAATATATCCGTGATTGCGTGCGTGCTCATTCTGTTGACTATTAACAGACACTTTCATTTTGGAAGATTTTCGTGGATTTTCTTCGTGACGGGATTTTCGTCACGTAAAAAATCCATTTTTGATGTGTGTGTGTGTGATAATGTGAATGGGAATTATCTACGTTGCAAGTTACTTGGAAGTTACTGGAAAGGATTTTTTTTATAATTTACAAGTCAGTTGTTTCGTAGAAGCGGCAACGTTGATTTACCGTGTTCATAAAATTATCATTATCTACGGTCGACCCTGAGTGGACGCGGAAGTCACTCGCGGTCTCTGCCGATAACAATTGACTTGTACTATCAGCACACGGCGATAACACGGCCTTCGACGTAACACGCACGCCGACGTCAATGGTAGGCAAAGGATTTAGAAACCATCTTATTACAAATTATCTATTATTCAAATTAATTTAGTAATCATATAATACCGATTATGAAATTGTAATGTTACGTTGAATTCTAAAAAATATTATATTATGTACATTATTTTACAGTTTAGACAAGTTTTATTATTTACTTATCGGTTCGATTTTATCGAACCTATAAGAAGTTTGGTGTAGACCATAGATCATAATATACGCGTATATATTATATCATTGTAGACTCTTTGTTAGATGCATTGAATATTAATTGCAAAAAAATTTGGTGTTCATTGGATTATTGTTTATTGTTAATATTCACCATAATTAGCTAGATCTACTTGCAATAAATAAATTAAATCGTCGATACCTATTTTGGTAGTTTTGTTTTTTTATATTCTATAACAAATGGAAATGCAGTTGGCGACGACCTCGCTCCGTAATTTCCGCGTGCAAATCAGCGATTACGTTACACTGTACAATCGCATTATAGCAATTACAACATTCACCTAAGTAACTGAAACAGGTACATAATATACAAGTATACTTAATCCATCATACATCACCTAACTAATAATGTTTTGTACGTCTTTAACCGAATTCAAAAAGGTTCTCAATTCGTCGGGTTTTTTTTTATGTATGTTCCCCGATCACTCGCCTTTTTGGAAAATTATTTTTGTTTGAAAGGGTATACTTACTTCCCAGATGGTCCCATGGTCATCAGGCCAGGATTTGAAGATGGTATCCTGGAGAAATCGATGGAAATCTTCAAATTTTATAAGCACATTTAAAGCGATTTGCGTTTTTTTGTAGGGACTAGTATATAACTTGCAGATGCTGATAATGGGATCTCGGAGAAATCGAGGGAACTTTTCAGATGTTATAAGAATATTTCAAGGATTTGGACAAATTATCTATAAATACAGTGACTTTCTGATCGTCTTACAAAAGTGGTCCTAAGTATGAGTCCAATGAAATAAATATTTAAGCACTATTAAAAATGACGCAACGAATATCCACACACTAGCGAAAAAAATGTCAATTTTGAAAAAATATGGATATTTTGTTAAGTTTAACGGCTCTCGAGGTGAAGGTAGGTACTAGGTACAGTACACTGTACAGAGTCCACGTGCCGCGCCTTCGTGCTTTCTTAATAATTGCTGCAGGCGTAGTTCTGCCTCGTGGTTTTCCTTATCGCCAATTTGCAGATACGAGCATGACATTTCCGTATAAGCATAATATCATTGCAAGGTGAGTCTGTTTACGAGGGTATTACCTATCTACTTTAAAAAGTGAAGGTTTTTCTTTACGCGTTTTGAACAAGTTCAATGTTTGTTGACCACCTTTACCTAGATCCTGATTTCAAAAAAAAGTTGGGGTATGACTTATGGGTGATATTATAAGTCATACCCCATAACTTTATTATTATTATTCTGGTATTAAATTTACCAGAGCTCTCACAGCTAATGAAATTATTTTTTATATAATTATAAGTACATATAAAAGATTTTCCATGGATTTTTATACGTGCCTTTATTGGAAGAACTGCGATAACCACTATGAATTATAATACCTACCTAACTTAATCTTTTAAAGTTCATAAATAAAGATTATCTGTACTGAAGGCGGGCCATTATTATGCAATGAGGCGAACAAGCTCGGTGCGCGTGCGCCGATGCAACGTGCCTGGCTATTGTCATGATAGCCAACGTCAACAGGCTGGGGGCGGTGCTACCGGCATCATGCTATCAGCATGGTATGCATGGATTTTGATATCTTTTATTCATGCACTAAAAAAGGAGGGCATTACATGAATGCTTTCAGATTATTATCGGTTCAGTGAAGCCTGAAGGCTTGATTGAAAAACGTTTTGGATCATCTATCTAAATTAGAACACAGACGATTTTATACAAGCTTTGTGTGAATATTTCTTAACGTCGGTTTCGTGTACCTACTGCATGCGGGGTTTAGCAATTTACAATCACAGTTTACAATATGTTAAGTACGAGAATCTGGGTATCTACATTCTACAACGTGAGAAAAGTTGTCCGAGATCAGTTAAGTACGACTGATATCTTTCTTTCCTCTTATTTGCTAAGTAAATAATAATAAGGTACTTTTAACTTTATATAATTGCTGTCTATCCTAGGGTCTGATTGCGTAGCAAAGTAGTAGCAAAACGTATTCATCGTTATCGTTATCGTTAGAAAAATCTGTCCCGCGATTGGCTGATGCAAATCAGGTACCCAATCAGCGGGCAGAATCAGTAAACGATTACGATAATATGAATACGTTTTTCTTAGACAATCTTGGGGCTGATCATTTTATACCTACATTAGATTTTATAAATTTACCTACTGTTTAATGTGTGCATTACAATTATAGTTGTTGCTCTTTAATTATAGCTTTCGGAATTCTCAGACTTTCCACAATTAGGTGTAGTCTTGTCCTTTTGTTGTTTATATCTACGAGTATGCTTTGCTTACATTATTAATTTAATGTAAAACTTATAATGTAAAACTTGCGCGTTTTTGCGTCGTCAATAAAGTGCATTTGTTTGTTTGTTGCTTCGTTGTAGATTCATTATCCTATGTAACGTCTATTCAATCTCGAGCGATACCAGACGTAAACAAACCGACTGCCAGGTCATTCGCTTAAGCAGGGTTGCGCAACCTTTTTAACGTATACTAATTTTTCAAATTTAAAATAAATTTATGTTTCGACAATAATATCGTATTGTTTGAATTTTTTTAATGATATCTTGAAACTAGATTTAACATAAGTGAAAGTTTCGTGTTACGCGCCACTTCAGTGCCTCACTAGAAGCACGCTGAGTGGCACGTCAGGTCATGCAGCGCCACGCCATCCACGCGAATGAACGCTATTCTATACAATCGCTTCGAATGTTGAGACAAGTGACACGTCAATATCACGCGTCAATTAAAATATTTATTCTAGGTTTATGATTAGGGGAACGAAATAAAATATAAAATATTATCCAAATGTTTACGATAACCCCCATGACATGCTTTGACCTTGAAAGCGAAAGTCGTGAGCGGTGCGGCAGATAGCAAACAAACAAGATAGAAAGAGATAGTCATATTTTGTTTGTTCCGTCGTCGCTACTACTAAATGATCGGCTTTTGTTTACGTCTGGTCTCGCGTTTCGTTGAAAAGACTATAGGTTTATAGCTTTATAGGAACCACTAATGCAAGTATAATGGCAGTGACTAATAACAGGCACGATATTTTGCCGACAATTCATTCTTGGAACGGAAAATGAAGCGGCGAGGGAGGCTCGCGTCACGACTATTTCGGAAACAAAGACCACAGGTAATTTTGTAACTTGCCCAATATACGTACTTTCAGTTTGATTTTAAATAAAATTTGTGAAATCTAGGCGATATTATATCTTTATGGAACCCCCTACAAATCATATACAGGGTTCTTCTTACAACATTTTTGTTGTCCTATGCAGCATGCGCACGTAGAGATTATGTCTCTCTTCTTTTGTCGCTCTATTTTCTCTGTCTGCCAATATGGATCAGAAAGAGAACAGAGAGCGACAAAAGTAGAGAGACATATATCTCTAGCCCTGCTTATAATAGTTATTATTGCAAAAATATTTAGAACATTTTAATTACCTTAGTTAGTAGTTACCTAAATCGCCGGAAATAGGCAATATAAATGGATAAATAATTTTTGTTGTAAGTACAAATATAATTAAAAATATTAATCCACAAATATTGCATGCAGAAAGCTTACAAGGCCTCGCTTTGCTAATAGCTGCGTCTTTACCCAAGGTCTGCCAGCTGGCGTCACTCCTACACACGTTAACAAAAGATTTCGCATCTATTCATATATACCCACTTGTTACGACAAATGGCGAATGGAATTCTTTGATATTTTATGCTGACCGAAATATGTAGGTAAATAATAAAATTATTGTACGTACGTACTAGTAAATACTGGATATAGCGCTGGATATAGGTGGCGTAGGACCGTGTGGGCTGAAAATCATTACCTAAAGGCCTTTTTCCAGCCGTGGACATTCGTGGGCTGAAACGAACTAGTATAATAAATGCGAACCTTCCATTTTTTCTCAGTAGAACCTAAGCTTGAAATTATACATATATCCGATATCCATTAATTTATGCATCTATTTGTTTTTAATAAAAACTCTGCTCAAAAATACTGATTTACTTCATATCGGTTTCCGAAAGCTCAAAATCTGGGAAACTGCAAAAAATTATCTTTCGGGAACCAATGAGGTGAGTGGGAATTTTCAAACAAAGTTCCTGTTAAAAACGTAGACGCATGAATATTATGCCCGCAAAATGCATTGCCATAACAACCGGCACCTACATTGTGTAGTTAGTCTAATATTTGCGAAAAAAATAAAATTTGAATTTTGCGGGCTGGTAGGGCCGAAACACCTTAATTTGAAGGTTGTTAAGGTACTCGTATTTAAAGAAGAGCATAATATGTAAGATGTTACGATTTGTTGTTAATCGGTGACGTTTTTTTAGGCCAAAACGAGGGCGGTGCTTTGTGTACGGGAACTGGTTCCGTCTGCGTGTGTGGAGCGGGCAGGCAGGTCGCCGACCCAGGGGCCGATAATCCGAGCTGACACCGGGAAAGATTATACTAATGCTGCACAATCGTCGTTCGTCATTTTGCAAATGACGCCGTCTTAAATTACGTACCTGCAGCACGTTGACTGCTGTTGCGCTGTAAGTCCATACTCATTACTCGCCTCGTATCTAGGAATAGTTATTTGTTATGCAAGGGCGCAAAGTGGATTTTTGGGCCGAGTGTCAAATTTGAATGCTGAGCGGCGAAGGATTCTAGGGTTGAACCCTGAGCGCAGCGAGGGGTTCAAAGAATAGAATCCTGAGCATAGCGAGGCATTCGAAGACACGAGACCCAAAAAAATTTGCGCCCGTACGTAACACAAAATTTTTCATCTCACCACAGCGAGGAAAATCACCAGAAGAACACTATAGATCGGCATTGCGATTAATGTTAAATGTTGTTTGTTGTAACTCTGAATAATTTCACTTACTGAAACCACCTTCAATCATCTCTCACCTTATTTCAAAGTTAAATCAAAAAAATAATGAATAAAGCAATAAAAATATTAGGTATTTTCATTTAATCACGATTGGAAACATAGACAACTAACACTAGACCACAAAAAAAATTGAGAAACTTTTTTTTTACTTTTTTTTTTTAATGCGTTCTGAAATAGGAATTTCTAAGAACCAAAGATAATATAAAATTTCATAAATATTTTAACAATAATTACATAAACAACGAGGAAAAATCATGAATTTAATTAGATTTCTTTTATAAACAATAAAACTAAATAGGAGTTATTATATTTATTGATATTCTAAGAAAAAGTAAAAAAAAAAAACTAATGTACCTATACAAACTCTATGGTCGAACTTTTTTACTGAACGTATGTGTTATTAGAAAAAAAAGAAGTCTTCAGCTTTGACATTGACATGACACGTAATTCGAGTTTGACGTTGGAAATGCTTTTCGGTCCAAGGGCCGGAAAGGATTTTCATACTACTTTGTCTCCCTTGGGAAAAATGAAAATGCTTTGGCGGCCTAGGGAATATAATAGCATTTTCCGCCCGCATTTCGGGCATTAAAAAACGCTTTTCCGAGCGGGTGAGATGAAAATGGATTTTGCCATGATTGTTGTTTTATTAAAGGCTTTTGAAATGTTGATGGCTTTTGATATGCTCCGATTTTACATGCGATTTTTTTTACACTCTACGTGGTTATGAGAATTTAGGTGGGAATTTGAACAATGCAAGCTTAAGTTCAAATATTCTTCTAATCTTCTAATCTTAATATATATAAATCTCGTGTCACAATGTTTGTCCTCAATGGACTCCTAAACCACTTAACCGATTATAATAAAATTCGCACACCATGTGCAGTTCGATCCAACTTGAGAGATAGGATAGTTTAAATCTCAATTCAACTATTTTTTAAATCCCCAAGGGCAAAACAACGTTTGCCAGGTCAGCTAGTATTATATAAAATTCTCTCGCCTGCGCCAATCTTTGGTACCAAACTCCTCCGAAACGGCTCGACCGATTGTTATAAAATTTTCAGTGTATTATCGGTAGGTCTGATACCAGATTGTTATCATTTTTTTATATCCCTAATGGCAAAACAACGTTCGCCGGGTCAGCTAGTCGAACATTAAATATCGAATTCAGTAAAAGAAGACAAGCAATTAAATGCTTATTTATTCAAGAAAAAGGTAAGGGGGCTTCAGTGAGTATAATTCGTATTATTATATCTATGCAGATTTAAGGTACCGATATAGTTTTCTTCATACCGCATCTGTGACGCATTTCTAAGTAACAATTTCCGTTTGCGACTGCTAATCAGAACGGTTGCCAAGTGTACTCATGTGATTCCACCGGCGACGGGCGACGCCGAGTCTGGGGCACGCCATTGTTGCACAAATAACAGTCCACGAGTATTGGTTGCGATTTGCGTAGGAGTCCGCATCTAAATGCAATGCACGATTGTGCGCTTGATTGACTAGCTAGATATTTATCCTACAGCTTTGTGTGGAAAATTCTCAGTGATACCTACTTGCTAGATTGCGAATTGACTTGAACGTTGCGAACACGCCTACAACAACCTAAATGTCGCGACTTTTAGAGATGCAAACTAGCAACTGTTCTTACACGATAAATGAAAATTGAAAACCCATCTGGATTCTTATAGCTTTAAAAATGAACTTAAAAATGGAAATTGGAATAGTCGTAGTCTGTTTTTTCCTTCTCTGTCATGGAAAAGACAAAACAGAGTCTGTCATTTCTTCTTCTCTATTCCACTTTTATTTCAAAATCTTGCTATAATTTCATAAAAATCGCACTACTAAGAATGAAGAATATACAATGGAACCCTAAAAAGCTGTGAAGGTCATACATACCTACTCCGAAGTCCAAAGCGCAACAAGTTTAATTTATCATACTGGCAAATGGCAATAGGAATTGTAATAGTTATCAATCTTAGTATGTTAATAATGTTCATGATTTAATTCTGACCTTTATCCACGTTGTTTTATAAGTTGTACCTACTGACAAAATGTAGGAATGCCTTTTTATATGATCTGTCATCTGTTCCATTAGCGAATGAGTATTTTTGTCTGATCACGTGATTTTATCTTTCCCTTCACCAGTAGTGATGGAAACATCTATTAA
The DNA here is from genome assembly GCA_963855885.1 of Coenonympha glycerion. Classification (NCBI taxonomy): domain Eukaryota; kingdom Metazoa; phylum Arthropoda; class Insecta; order Lepidoptera; family Nymphalidae; genus Coenonympha; species Coenonympha glycerion. The sequence goes on along the minus strand of OY979630.1, from coordinate 11,111,210 downwards.
ATTGTTACTTATCGATATTCCCATTACAATAAATAATTGGCTTCATGCATTGATAATAATGAGATCTTTTATGTAGAGTCTTGCACGAGTATCTACGTAATTTGATTTAGATTTATAAACTGATGTTTAGTTATTAAAAATAACACTAAAAATAACCATCGTGTACTTCCAAAACTTTTTTGCGTCACTGTAAAATTAGACGTAGGTTGTAGGTACGAGTATGTATTAGTGGTATTAAACTACCTAAGCAATGCAAATTTATTTGTTACAGCACTATACGTTTATTATTCTAGTGTAAATATTAGTTACGTAAGAAGTAGTAGTCGCAAAGAGCGCGTCTCCGGTCCACCCACAAGACTTTGGCCGTCACCACAAAGTTGAGGGCGAGCGTGGGCCAGAACGTCTTGCACGCCAAACAACAGGACGTTTGTAACACAATACAACACTAAGTACGGCCCACCGAACTGCGTATGAAGGCAATGACAAGAACAAGAATTCAAGAACAAGAGTCTAATTACGAATTAGATTTTAGTAACTACTAGCTGACCCGGCAAACGTTGTTTTGTCTTTAACGATATAAAATAGCTTACGACCTACTCTCAGACCTACCGAACATACACAGAAAATTTCAAACAATCTTGGAGGAGTTTGATAACAAAAGTTGATAGGAGAATATTATACTCGTAATATTAGAGAAAATACTTCTACACAAAGATCTCTGATTTTATTTTATTACCTGTTATTTTGTTTTAAAAGATTTACTTTTGTTTCTAGCGAGCCTAACGCGGATTGCCTGTTAGGCATTTATAATCTCTTAGCATAAAAAGGTCACGAGTAGATAAATAATGCAAGCGCACCCATAAATGTTCTTTGTTTGAATAAGCCCCTAGTCACTAATGCGTCAGAAATGTGCATACCTACTGTGTATGCAAGAGTTACTGTAGGTAATTGTTGGGAGCAGAAAATGTGTTCTATTTTAAACAATGTGCGTTGAGCATGAGTTCTTGAGACCCTAGATGAGGGATATAAAATATTTCAAACCCTACTTTCAGTCGATGTTCGAACTCACGTAACTTTTTATATTTCTTCACATATTATAGTGACATACAATTACCCAGTATAATATTGGTACACGATTACGTTACCTATTATTTCTACGTTTAAATTAACAAAGACTGCAACACAAAACAAATGAGTTTTAACAATCTCGAAAGATTTGTTACGCGCTCAAAACTCCTTTGTTTGACAAAGTGCTCACTATTTTCTATAAAATATGTGCGTCGACGTACAGCAGTAAAAGCAATTCTTTGTTTGGTAGTCAACCGTACGGTAAGCAAGGTAGGAACGTGCCCTATTTTTTAACTTCACCATGAGCTCATTATTTAACAGTTGTTACAGCGATACAGTAATCCCCATTGATTCAATCACTCAGTGCGAGTACATCGAGCGTGAATTAATTTCAAGGATGCAAATTATTTATTGTTTCTCGCGGCATTGACTGTAGAATGCCAACGCGTACCTACAACACTGACGAGTTTTGCAGCAAACTTAATGGTGGTTTTAATACATAAATTAATTATTTATCGCCTATATTTGCTTACGATCCTAAAACTCCGGATTTGGTACGACTACTTTTCAGTGCAGGGCGCGTTAGAACCCTCGTAAACTTAGTTTTAAGTCAACTTTTAGTTATCACCATGCTAATGCGACAAATACCCATCATTTGACGTTTTACAAGAGTCAGGACGTTGGGCCTATGTGAAATAAAGATATTTAGACTTTGTACACCGGTATTGACAGCAATTGGAATGTCTCATATTAAAACGCCTGCAAAATATAAGGGAGGCACAGATTACTAAATAAGTATTACTTACGATTGCATAAATTCAAACGAATAAAATAATTAGGCAATACACTTGATTAATATAAAATATGTGAGCGGGTTTACAGTTTACATATAAAGCAGGTGTGTTGCAGACATGTGATGAGTAGGAAAGTGCGCAGATGATATCGAGTGTTGTTGATTATTCAGTCGTAAACGCATTTATGACAAGTTTACAATGGAATTACATAATGAGCGACCACAGCACAGCGCCTTGACATTGTACTCGTGCGATACACTGAACTGTGCACGTGTATCGTAAATCGTATAGTATATTCTCATTACTTGCAGCAGCTTCGAGTAGCACTTACGTAAATATATGAACCTTGTGTGGAGACAGCTGCTTGATATAAGAGGAATTTAATTGCCAATGCCAGATATTTCGTTTAATACACATTTAATAGGCATGCCCATTGCCCAGTGCCTACCAATGAGTATTTCACTTATGTTTTACTTACTTACTATGTATAAAATAAATTGACAAATTAAACTGATTTAGTAACATCTCTACAATTATTTATTTTTAAGGAGCTCTTCTTAGGAAACTATGTTAAGAGTCATTTATTATTTTAATTTTAGCATTATACCAAAAAATATCACATTGTATATTCCCTACATTTTATCTCTAATAGAAGATGGGAAATCTGTTATTTTGCCACTTAAAACTTCTTCTGTTCTCTTCTGTCTTATGTTAAATTTCATTGTTCAATAAATAACAAATCCAAGAACTCTGGTATATTATAGATATGTAACATGAAAAGTGTATGAAAATATTGAACCTGAGTCCTGAAGTAAAAACTTTAAAAACTCATCTGTGATATATCTATCTGTATCATATATGCTGAATATTACTGTAGATATGTACATTATTACTTGTCAGTTGATTTATAATTGGTATGGTGGAGATGTACGGTGAAATCAGCACTTTATAATTATATACAAGCGTACTGTGGATCGTACGAGTATATTAAGATTAGCTTAAGTTTATCGCTGTATTCGAATACATTATTTCACGCAGAAGTCGAGTCTAGGAACAGATTTGCGAAACCAGGAATAGGAATTGCCTAGTCATGATATAATGGCCTCTAACGACGTTGAACAGGTGTCTTACTCGGTGAAAGTTATATTGTACACTACAGGCCGGCTAGGTATACGAAACGCTTTGTGAAATGTCCAATAAGGCAGTCATTATCATTATGCCACAGCGACACTGCACGAACAAAAGATTGAATTGCATCTGTGCATGTTTGAATCACTTTTGTGCGTCACGCACCACTTCCTTTTTAGTGCAATGAAGTAACTACCTTATATAAAACGTAGTTCATAAAACAAAGTGCGTGCAGTTTTCAGCAGCAGAAATAATGGTAAATACTTGAATTCTGTATAACCCGCCAAGACCGACCTATGTACTTAACTAGCACAGTTTAAGGGCAATGGGTAACATCCGGGCGCGAAAATTCAAATTTTATTTAGTTTTTTGCTCATGGTGGGCTAATTATACATCGAAGGTTAATGGCAATGTGTTTTGCGAGCACAGAATTTATGCATCTACATGTTTTTAATAAAAACTCTGCTCAACAATACTCATTTACTTCATATTGGTTCCCGATAGCTCGAAATCTGGGAAACTGCAAAAAATTATCTTTCGGGAACCAATATGAGATGAGTGGGAACTTTCGAGCAAAGTTTCTATTAAAAACATGTAGATGCATAAAAAGTAGGCCCGCAAAATGCATTGCCATAAATCTAAAATGTTTAGTTAGTCTAATATTTGCGAAAAACTAAATAAAATTTGAATTTCGCGGGCTGGTAGGGCCGCAACACCTTAAAGATCTATAGTCGAGGCGGAAGACTTATGTACTATTGGCTGTTGCATAGACTATCACTATATCTGCCCCCTTTTCGCTCAGGTGAAATCACTGTGGGAATTCGGCAAAACCCTTTCTTATTCCTTGCCTCCATTTTAAAAGGAACTTCTGTACAAAATTTCTGGTTGCTTAGTGCAAAGGTGTTGATATAAAAATTTATAAGATTTTTTTGTTAAACTGAAAATGTCCCATTGCAATATCTTCCTTAGTTTGAACTGTTGTTTAAGCTCTAGTCTCTACCACCTATTTTAAAGCGGAACATCACAAAATATAATATAGCTAGTGTCAGAATAAATGGTATCTAGTTACAAAGTTGCGTAGGATCTGTTTCACATGTGTAGTACCTACATTGTAGTCGGTTGCGATATGAAAGCGAGCATGATCTGTGTCACGGTCTAATTGGACCCGCGCTCGACGGTACGACTTACGAGTAGTTGGGCACGTCCAACAAGACGTAGTAATTTTGTCTTACAGGATCATTATTTTACACGCAGTTTATGTTTCCTTCTTTCTTCCATTTGTCTGCGCCTATACAAGTTGTATTTACTGCTAAAACGATTACAGTAACTTAACATTTATTTATTAAAGCAGCAAGGCTTTGACTCGCCTTGTTACTTGTAAGTAATCGTTATGTTCTTGGATTCTACCTAACGAACCTTCAGTCTTTCACACCTTATTAACGACACAGCATGACTTCTTCTTTAAGGCACTTCTATCAGCATATCAATGCAATGTCTTCTACACAAATTGCTTCCCATTAATTTTTTCTTCGGTCTGATTGCTATAATAATACCAACGTATGGCGACGTGTCAATTGTACTGAATAGATACGTACCCTCTTTTTGGTGGGTGGCTTGTCTTCGTAGTCCATGGCGATGCCTTCGTCGCTGAAAGATGAAGAGACTGGAGGCGGGGACGGCGTGCCGGATCGCCATGATGACCCAGAACTGCTGCTGGCTCCCGGAGACACGGACGAGCGGTCACCCCATGCGCCTGTCACAATAGTTTTTGCTTTAACAAATGGAAATCCTGAGTTTAATGATCTAAGTGAGAGAGTATCCCTTATCTTTTTAAAAGAATGTAAGATACGAGTATGTGCGATTTGCAACTATTCCCATTTTAGTGGGTTCAAATTTCAATCTGCGAAGATTCAGGAGTTAGTGAGTCGCCTTGATGAAACTCACTAACTCCTTCCAAAGCGCATGGAACGAACCTACTCGTACCTAAGGGGTTGTGAAGGAGTGTGGAGCGTTTTCTCCGTGAATTGAACCCGCTTTAGTTGTCTTCAATTTAACTATTACAATATATATAGCTGCTTGTGCTGACTGACTCACTGATTGATCACCTCTCCTGAACAATTTTGTATGAAAAAAAATTTTTTTACTAATCATTTCGTAAAGAGGTGAAAAAATCATTAAGAACAAAAATATGGAGAGAGCTGATGATTGAGGATTTCGAAGACGGGTGAAGAGCACGGGGAGGGTATTGAAGATAGGTGGGGGGTGCTCGACCAAATGTCACTCCAAATGTCAAACAATTGGCAGTAAGCTAAAAAAAAATTCAAAATGGCGGATTCAAAATGGCGGTCAACCGAATTTCGCCAATATCTCGAAGAGTATAAAAGATGGAAGAACGGTTTCTTGACAAGAGTTGATCAGGACAAAAAGGTCTATTTGATGGCTAGAAAAAAAAAATCCAATATGGCGGTTTTTTTTCGATAGAAAATGTAGGGGGATTATCGTCGGCCTATATAGGCGGGAAGACAGCACGCGGGCCACATGTGGCCCGCGCATCCACGCGACCTACTAGTTAATATATATATAGCTACTCGTGCTGATTCACTGATTGACTGACTGACTCACTGATTGATCACCTCTCCTGAACAATTTTGTATGAAAAAATTTTTTTTCACGGATGGGGTCGTATATAGGAAAAAAATTCATTCGGAGGAAAAATACGGAGAGAGCTGATGATTGAGGATTTCGAAGACGGGTAAAGAGCACGGGGAGGGTATTGAAGATAGGTGGGGGGTGCTCGACCAAATGTCATTCGAAACGTCATTCAATTGGCAGTGAGCTGAAAAAAAGTTCAAAATGGCGGATTCAAGATGGCCGCCATACAAACTTAATCGGTGTCCATCTCGAAGAGTATAAAAGATGGAAGAGTGGTTTCTTGACAAGAGTTGATCATGACCCGAAGGTCTTCTTGATGAATTGAAAAAAAATTCAAAATGGCGGAATTTATTTTTCCATAGAAAATGTATGGGGAATAGTCAAGAGACCACAAGTTTTAAAACATGCAGTAGAATGATGCGGTTTTTCGGAGGACTCCCAGAGAAAAATATGAAATGAGATGATGATTGAGGGTTTGAAGACTGTCGAGGAGCATGGGCAGGGTATTATAGTTAGGTGGGGGGTGCTCGACCAAATGTCACTCGAAACATCATCCAATTGGCAGTTAGCTGAAAAAAAGTTCAAAATGGCGGATTCAAGATAGCCGCCATACAAACTTCATCGGTGTCCATCTCGAAAAGTATAAAAGATGGAAGAACGGTTTCTTGACAAGAAGTGATCAGGACCCCATGGTCTATTCGATGGATGGAAGAAAAAATCAAAATGGCGAAATTTATTTTTCCATAGAAAATGTATGAGGAATATTGAAAAGACCACCTGTTGTAAGACATGAAGTGCTTCGATGCGGTTTTTTGGAAGACTACAAGGGAAAAATAAGGAATGAGGTGATGATTGAGGATTTTAAAGACAGTCAAGGAGCATGGGCAAGGTATTATAGTTAGGTGGGGACTACTGAAACAAAAAATACTCGGAACATCACGCAATTGGCAGTGAGCTGAAAAAACCAAAATGGCGGATTCAAGATGGCTGCCATACAAATTTCGTGTTGTTCTATCTCGGAAAGTATAAAAGATAAGAGAGTAGTTTCTTAGCAAGAGGTGATCAGGATCTCAAGTTCTAGGGATGCATGGAAAATAATTCACTGTGGCGGAATTTATCTTTCCATGGAAAATGTACATACTATGAGAAAACACAATGATCTAGATGATGATAGAATTATTTGGATGATGATTGAGGAGCACTGTCATGGTTTTAAAGATAGTTAAGGGCTGTTCGAACAAAAAATACGCTGAACCTCATCGTATGAGGTTCAGCGTATTTTTTTCTTCGAACTGCCCTTAACTATCTTTAAAACCATGAAAGTGCTCCTTGGTGACTTTTTCAGCTCACTGCCAATCGTACTCCAATGGGCGATGGAGATGACGGCAATAACTTTAAGGGCGGGAAGACTGCACGCGGGCCACATGTGGCCCGCGCACACACGCGCCCTACTAGTTATACTATATATAGCTCAATTACCACTGACTGACTGATTGACATAATTGTTCTCCCAGAAAGAGACAGAAAACGATATAATGATGTACGGGAGATGTGTTCGGGTGCGGGAGTCGACTAGGGAAAAATTATGACATTTCAGAAAAACAAGATGGCGGCCGACGTGACTTTCGTAACTCTTTTGTTTTCCAACCGATTTCCTTCAAAATTGCAGTTTCTTGAGGCAATGAGTAAATGGTTTTTAGAAAAATTGGAAAAATTTTGAAAAACAAGATGGCGGCCGAGCTGTGGTGTTTTAAAATTTTTCATTTTTCGACCCCAAACCGCGGCACCACAGATCCTAAACGGGGTGGTTGAGGATGTCAATTTTTTCTTGTTTCGCCCACAATTATCCTGAATTTTGACAAAACGGGAGTAATTTTTCAAAATCCAAGATGGCGGCTGTTCTGGCGGCCAATCAGTGTGAGGTATGAAAAATCGCAATTTTGAAAGTCAAATTTCTCGCAGTTGGCATCATCGGAGCGTTTCGACTTCTATGGAGCGATTGTGTGTAAAGACTCGAAGTATTGATTGGGGAAGAAAAAATTACCCCATTTCTCGGGAAATTTCGAGATTTTCCCCAAAAAGTAAAAAATCGAAATACGGACTTTTTGCGAAATCCGAGTATGAGCGACCACGCGTCCTACTCGTACTAATGACATTTGAGTATTTTTGTCGCCGAGGACTGGCAACACTGGAATCTATCAAAGTAAAAGTGATTTTTGACATGGTCACTTTTCAGGGGCTATCGTGTCGCCTGGGTGCGAGCGAGATGAAAAATTGAAACGTCATCAGGTGCGCTATATCCTGTAGTTACTGGGAAAAATACGAAACCTTGTAAAATATTTCTGTGAATTGAGGTGGCGGCCATTTTGTATTTTTTTCTGTTTTTGAAAATTTTGATCGTGTTTTTGAGGCACTTGGCCACATTTCGGAAAGTCGACATGTATCAACCGATTGTGTAACTCAACGGGTAAAATCGAAATATATAAGCAGTGTTGCCACATTCAGGGTAGGTTTCGAGATTTTCCCCAAAATGTCCTCCTGTAAAATTTTGTATGAACAATTTTTTTTTCACTTGTGGCTTCGTATAGAAGTCAAGAAATGACTCGATGAAAAATATGGAGAGAGCTGGTGATGGAGGATTTCGGAGACGGGTGAGGAGCACAGCCAGGGTATTGAAGATAGGTGGGGGGTGCTCGACCAAATGTCATTCGAAACCTCGTGCAATTGCCAGTGAGCGAAAAAAATTTTCAAAATGGCGTAAAAAAGATGGCCGCCATACAAATTTCGGCGGTGTCTATCTCAGAAAGTATGAAAGATAGAAAAGTGGTTTCATAGCAAAAGATGATTAAGACGAGTAAATTTATCTATTGGAAGAAAAAAAAATTCAAAATGGCGGAAATTTTTTTTTCATACTAAATTGTATGGCGATTGGCAGCTATAAGAAAATTGACATTGTTCTCCTAGAAACAGACATAAAACGATACAATGATGTTTGAAAGACGTATTTAAGTGCGGGAGCAGAGTAGGAAAAAATTATGACATTTCAGAAAAACAAGATGGCGGCCGACGTGACTTTCGTAACTTTTTTGTTTTCCAACCGATTTCGTTCAAACTCGCGGTACTCGAGGAAATGAGTAAAAGGTTTTTAGAAAAAGAAGAAAAATTTGGAAAAACAAGATGGCGGCCGAGCAGTGGTGTTTTCAAATTTTTCATTTTTCGACCCCAAAACGCGGCGCCACAGAACATAAACGGGGTTCTCGATGATGATAGTTTTTTCTTGGTTCGCTTACAATAGACCTGAATTTTGACGAAACGGGAGTAATTTTTTAAAATCCAAGATGGCGGCTGTTCTGGCGGCCAATCAGTCTGACGTACAAAAAAACGCGATTTTGAAACTCAAATTTCTCACACTTGTTATCATCGGACCGTTTCGACTTCTATGGGGCGATTTTGTGTATAGACTCAAAGTATTGAGTGGGGGAAAAAAATTACCCCATTTCTAGGGAAATTTCGAGATTTTCCCCAAAAATTAAAAAATCGAAATATGGACATTTTGCGAAATCCGAGTATAAGCGATCACGTGTCTTACTCGTAAAAATGACATTTTGATAGTTTTGTCGCCCGGCGCTGGCAACACTGTAATCTATCAGATTAAAAGTGATTTTCGACATGGCCACTTTTCAGGGGAAATCGTGTCGTCTGGGTGCGAGCGAGATGAACACTTGAAACGTCATCGGGAGCGGGAGCGGCGGGTGTAGTTACTGGGAAAAATACGAAACTGTGTAAAATATTTCTGGTAAAGGAGGTGGCGGCCATTTTGTAACATTTTTCGTTTTTGAGAGTTTTTATCGTGTTTTTGAGGCACTTGGCAACATTTCAGAAAGTCGACATGTATGAACCGATTGTGTAACTCGACGGGCAGTATCGAAATATATAGAAAGTGTTGCCACATTTCGGGTAGTTTTCGAGATTTTTCCCAAAATGTCCTCCTGTAAAATTTTGTATGAACATTTTTTTTTCACTTGTGGCTTCGTATAGGAGTCAAGAAATGACTCAGCGAAAAATATGGAGAGAGCTGATAATTGAGGATTACGCAGACGGGTGAGGAGCACAGCCAGAGTATTTAAAATAGGTGGGGGTGCTCGACCAAATGTCATTCGAAACCTCGTGCAATTGCCAATGAGCTGAAAAATTTTTCAAAATGGCGTACATAAAAAAGATGACCGCCATACAAATTTCGTCTGAGTCTATCTCAGAAAGTATGAAATATAGAAAAGGGGTTTCTTAACAAAAGATGATCACGAGGAGGAAGTATATTTATTGAAAATAACAAAATTTTCAAAACGGTGGAATATATTTTTGTCCTACTAATTTGTATGGCGATTAGGAGCTTTAATAAAATTGTCATTGTTCTCCTGGAAATAGATAGAAAACTATACGTATGGGAGATGTGTTCGAGGGTGAGATATGAAAAGGGAAAAATTATGACATTTCAGAAAAACAAAATGGCGACCGACGTGACTTTCGAACATTTTTTGTTTTCCAACCGATTTCATTAAAAGTCGTAGTACTTTTGGATACAAGTAAATAGTTTTTAGAAAAAGTAGAAAATTTGGGAAAAACAAGATGGCGGCTGAGCTGTAGTGTTTTTTAAAATTTTCATTCTTTCTCACCACAGACTCCGATTCCGGGACACCACAGATCCGAAACGGGATAGTCAAGGATGATAATTTTTTAGTATTTCACCTACAACTATTCTGAAATTGACAGAACGGGGATAGATTGGTGAAAAAAAATTACCCCATTTTTCGGGAAAAATCAAAATACGGACTTTTTGCAAAATCCGAGTATGAACGACCACGGAAATTGCTCCAAGCAGTTACGCGGTCCGCTTTAGCGGGCCGCGCCCCCACGCGAAAAACTAGTTACTATATATATAGCTGCTTGTGCTGATTCATTCATTCACTCATTGATCACCTCTCCTGAACAATTTTGTATGAAAAATTTTTTTTTCAATTACCATTTCGTATAGAGGAGAAAAATTCATTCGGAGGAAAAATACGGAGAGAGCTGATGATTGAGGATTTCGGAGACGGATGAAGAGCACAGCCAAGGGTATTGGAGATAGGTGGGGGGTGCTCGACCAAATGTCATTTGAAACGTCATGCAATCGGCAGTGAGCTGAAAAAAAATTCAAAATGGCGGATTCAAAATGGCCGCCATTCGAATTTCGTCGATATCTCGGAAAGTATAAAAGATGGAAGAACGGTTTCCTGACAAGACTTAATCAGGACTCAAAGGTCTACGTGATCAATCGAAAAAAAAATCCAATATGGCGGAAATTATTTTCCATAGAAAATGTATGGGGAATTTTGAAGGGATTTTTTATAGGCGGGACGACAGTACGCGGGCCACATGTGGCCCGCGCCCACACGCGCCCTACTAGTTAATATATATATAGCTGCTTGTGCTGATTGACTGATTGATCACCTCTCCTGAACAATTTTGTATGGAAAATTTTTTTTTCACTGATCATTTTGTATAGAAAGAAAAAATTCATGAGGAAGAAAAATATAGCGAGAGCTGATGATTGAGGATTTCGAAGACGGGTGAAGAGCACAGCCAAGGGTATTGCAGATAGGTGGGGGGTGTTCGACCAAATGTCATTTGAAATGTCATCCAACTGCCAGTGAGCTGAAAAAAAATTCAAAATGGCGGAAAAAAGATGGCCGCCATACAAACTTCATCGGTGTCTAACTCGGAAAGTACAAAAGATGGAAGAACGGTTTCTTGACAAGAGGTGATCAGGACCCGAAGGTCTACTCAATGGATGGAAAAAAAGTTCAAAATGGCGGAATTTATTTTTTCATAGAAAATGTATGGGGAATGTTAAAGAGACTACGAGTTGTAAATCATGAAGTGCTTTGATGCGGTTTTTTGGAAGACTACCAGAGAAAAATATGGAATGAGGTGATGATTGAGGATTTTAAAGACAGTCAAGGAGCATGGGCCAGGTATTATAGTTAGATGGGGACTGCTGAAACAAAAAATACTCGGAACTTCACGCAATTGGCAGTGAGCTGAAAAAAACCAAAATGGTGGATTCAAGATGGCCGCCATACAAATTTCGTGTTGTTCTATCTCGGAAAGTATAAAAGATAAGAGGGAGGTTTCTTAAAAAGAGGTGATCAGGAACTCAAGTTCTACAGGATGCATGAAAAATAATTCACTGTGGCGGAATTTATTTTTCCATGGAAAATGTACATACTATGAAAAGAGACAATGATCTAGGATTTGGATGTTGATTGAGGAGCACGGTCATGGTTTTAAAGATAGTTAAGGGCTGTTCGTACAAAAAATACGCTGAACCTCATCCGATGAGGTTCAGCGTATTTTTTTGTTCGAACTGCCCTTAACTATCTTTAAAACCATGGCAGTGCTCCTTGGTAATTTTTTCAGCTCACTGCCAATCGGATTCCAATGGGCGATGGAGATGACGGCAATACCTTTATGGGCGGGAAGACTGCACGCGGGCCACATGTGGCCCGCGCACACACGCGCCCTACTAGTAATTATATATTTTTTGTGATAAATTCTAGTTATCCTTCTACCCGATAAGTGGCTTGGTGATATAAAACCGAAAGACCAAAAGGCTTGTATGAATTTCTTCATTATGTCACATGTTCCATATAAGTGGGTTGCCACTCATCGTCACAGTAAGTAACTATTTAAGGTTTCAAAGAATTACGAGGAATCATCGGTATGTATAGGTACTCCCCAAACGTCAATTCCGATAATGAGTCAGTACACTCAAGTGGGTGCTCCCGACGCGCAAGCGATGACGTTTTATAAGACTCATATTGTAATAATGTATACATATAGGTCACAACCGTGCAGTGAGTTACGGGTGTCTAATATTAATACTTAGTGGGAGTCTGTAGTATTTACTGTATGTACACAAAGAATGGACACCTGGTTACGTACTTTTCAGCAGCTTTGACAGCTGGATAAGATAGGTAATGACCGCTAACCAAAATCAACAATCATGTTTTAAAATAGGCATCATATTTATGGAACCAATTCTCGTACTTAACGATTACAAGCACGTGTCGAAGCTTTAACTCCAAGTTTCTTCCATTCATTCAAACGGTTACAAGTGCGTAGCACAAATAAAATTACACAGCGATAAATTACGAAACGGAACTACTCGTATAGCGGCTACTTTCACTTGCAAGAACAGCTATTTTCTCGGCACATGCATACCGACATTAGACCCATGCTGAAGATGATCGTAAATTTTTATGTAAGCCATTAGCCAGGGAGTGGCTTTGAATCAAATTGTGTAATGTTAAACGGTAAGTTGCATTCAAGAGTTATTTATGTTGTTTCGATCTCGATCCATCCGATACGTGTTCCAGTAACGGAGGAAGGATAATATTTGGATTCCGCATCTTTTACATGAAAGATCTGTAAATTATATTTTGTGAATCCCAATGAATTAGCACCTTTTAAACGTATTTTTTTCGGCTGTCAACTGTCGTCAGAAGCACTAGTGCTCTCCAACAATTTCGTGATTTGCTAAGAAATACTGTGATTTAAGTACCAAAAATACTACCAAAGTGCAGTTAAAGTGTCCATCTTGTGGTGATAGTGTTATACAGCTCTAAAATTCACTATTAAACCCGGAAAAAGCGATTAATTAACTTGAAATCGCTCAGTGAAAACAATTCTACCCCCAAAAAATTTTATAAATCATCAACTGACAAATAATTGTTACTTGACAGTGACAACTGCTGAGTGTCACTATCGTAACATAGGGTTGCCAGAGCTCGAAAAAAGTTGTCACATAAGAAAAAATTTCTACCAATTAGTAGAAAATGGACAAACAGATGGAAATATTTCTACAGAAAATAGATGAGAAGATTGACACGAAGATGCATGAATTAAAAGAAGATTTCATGAAGCACACCAGTTCAATAACCTCAAGTATTACATCAGCAATAGAAGAAAAGCTGAATCCACTGGTTGAAGAGAACCTTAAACTCAACAGTGAGGTGTCGACACTGAAAATGAAAATCAGCAAGATGGGAAGGGAAGTTAAGAAAAATAATATACTACTGCATGGACTAGAAGAAACCGAGAAAAATAACAATGAGCTTATGACTTTGGTTGTGGATTTCCTAAACAAAATAGTAACCGAGAGAGGAATACGAGAATTTGATATGTGGGAAATCAGTGAGTTACAGAGGTTGGGGAAAAAAGAAGACAAAAAGAGGAGACCAATATTAGTAAAACTGACTTTGGCTTGGAGAAAACTTGAAATATTAAGAAATAACAAATATTTCCCAGCATCCACATATGCCACTGAAGATTTTCCTAAAGAGGTCTTGGAAATAAGGAAAGAGCTAAAACAGCAACAGCAACAAGAAAGGAAAAATGGAAACTTAGCAATTATTCGATACTAGCTGTTGCCCGCGGCTCCGCCCGCGTGCAGTTCGTTTTTTTTACAAAAATGTTTCCCGTGGAATTTCTTAATTTTTCCCTAGATTTCCCGTACAAAATGAGTGGTCCTTGGGTTCGATGGACCAGTAAAGGAGTCTTCTTCCAATCTCTCCTGTCAACGTGCTATCTTCTTTTACACAATTTACCTATATCTTCTTTGGTCTTCCGCTACTTATACACTCTGTCGAAATCGCTTATGTTACTCAATTCGCATGGAGTAAGATAGAGTGCGGCGTGTCATCGTGGATTGTAATATCTATACTAACCAAACTTATCTTATTCTGAGATGATACCAACGCCCAGATATTGTAATTAAGCATTCTGATGCGCTACTGTGTACGTAGCAACCCGTTCCTGCTACGTACGGGTTATCTTGTATAGTTATACCTAGTTGCACGATCAAAAGGACGATTTAAACTGTCGATATTTCGACCCCGTTTTGATTGTGCTACGGAGATAAGTAGCTATAGGTTTTTTTAAACATCCCACGGGTGCTCTCAAATTTTTCAGGATGAAAAGTATCTTAAATGTTGACCGGGCATATATATAAAGTAGGATCATAAAATTTCATTAAAATCCGTTACTTGAAAGACGCCTGCTAACTGTTTTTGTAATGTTTTCTTTCCCGCGGGAACTCGATTGGATTAATAAGTTTTACTATATATATATTTTGTTAAAAAGGCAACATAAGGTATCAGCATAACCAATTTTACTAAATTAAGTTCATTAGTTGTTGTTTACAAAGCTGTTAAATTAATTGCAGTTTTTTAACTATCCCACGGGAACTCTTTATTTTACCGGGATGAAAAGTATCCTATATGTTGACCAGGGACATAGGCTACCACCACACAAAATTTCATTGGAATCGGTCCAGCCGTTCCAAAGATTAGCCCGTACAAACAGACAGACAAACAGACAAACAGACAAACAACAGATTTATTATATGTATTGATGATAAATTAATAATTAAAGGGAAAATAAACCAAGAAAAAGGGATTGAAAAAAGGAAACGAGCCCCGTCAAACTCACCACCTCAGTCCAACAACGATGATAGCCCACTACCAAAGGCTCCAAATAAAATAAATAAAACAAATGCTTTCGAATATAAGAACCGCTCCAGACAGAACTCACAAACCGGAAATAACAAGCAATAGCAATCAAGCAAAACCTACCCACAAAGGCCGAACAAAAGAAAAAAACACAGAAACAAACAATAACAACAAATCACATTCCCCAAGCCGGCTGGTCCCCGTGGGGAATAAAGACCACCACCCTCCATCTATTACATGAAGGATAAAAAGTGAATCTTTACAAATATAAACATATAATGTGAGATCCCTCTATTCAATTGAAATATATCTAGAACTTACATATGCTCTTGAAAATGTTAACTTCGACAAGGACATATCGCAAGGCTCACTGACGACAGATGGACGATACGAACCACTAACTGGAAAGGTCCACTAGGGAAAAGAAAGGTTGGAAGACCATACAAATGGTGGGCTGACGACATAGCCCAGACTGCTGGCACAAACTGGCTGACCCTTGCCAAAGATCGGGAGCATAGGAAGCGGATGGAGGAGGCCTTTACCCAATATGGGACTACATCTCCAATAAATATTAATACAAATAACACTACCTACTAGAATAAGACAAACACTAACACAACTAACACTTATTTCATAAGTAGTAACATAAAATTGTAAATACCAGGAGATTAGAAATAAAAGGCTTATTATTATTATTATTATTATAAACGTATTTTAAATTCTACTTTTTCTCATAGTTACTCTTATAAAAATCAGAATGAATTAGGTACACTACAATATTAATGTCACGAATCATGATCGAAAGTAAAGATGCAAGTGTAAGTAAAATTTTTGGTGAAACAATCAAGATCCAAGTACGGGTCTGTCGGTATAGTAGATTTGACTAAATAGTGGTCATAACAAAAATAAAATAATCATTACTGAGAAAGAATAACTCGATCGACATACATTCTCTACTTCTGAGAAAAACCTTTATTGCGGGGAGTAGGTATTTCTTGGTATTACCTAATGAAGGGTCTGGCTAATAGAGGTTGCTGAAAATATGCTGCACTCGGGTAAACTAGATCGCATTTTGGTTTGAGCTCATAACAGCAGAGTTACTCGGAATACCTGTCTAGACAAAGTCTAGACTTCTGTCTAGACGTTATCAACATTTTGTACAATCTAAACTCTGAATGGTTAAATTATGTAATATATAAAATACACTGGATAATTTTCCAAAAACGTGAATAATTTCTGTTATCTCTGCTTTCGGCAAGGCATAGGTACCAGCTCGTGGCTCTTAGGTGATACCTATCACAGAATATCTTTAAACTGTGGTGCTACCAATACCAATTACGTAATACTTGTAACCAACACTTAGCGTAACATGCAGTGTACCACGAGTGTTTGATGTATTGCGTAATTTTTGATGATCTTCAACTTTGAGTTAAAAATCTAGTTCAAAGACCGATACGAAATTATCAAATAACTTTCCCAGAGCTCATGATTTGTTCATTGATTTTCATTTATCAAAAGTACGTATCATGAAAGATACCATTGTAAATCCATCAACAACACGCCTTAAATCATTCACACAAGGTATGCAAACTACGATGAGTTTCGATTTGAATATTCTATTGGAGTGTTATTTAAAAATCGAACAGCGTGCATGTCACATGTCACGCCATATTGGCAAGGTGTATTTTGGAAAGCTGAAGGTTTAGTAGCTACGATTAGCGTTAATTAGAACGTTACTCACTGGGTCGAGGTGAGTTTGGTGAACAGCTGAGGGACATGAGCACGAGCGCTGCGTTGCACTCGTTCATTTGGTCGTCCCTCTCCCCATAGCCCAGGTCGCAGGAACTACTCGGACCTCGTTTACGGGATCTGAAAGTAAAATTAAGTTAATGGGTATTCTGTGGTCAAGTGATAAACTAGTCTCAAAGAAATCATTCATTTAATGATAACTACAGTCCGACAAGGCACTTGAATGAGGGCGCTGTTATAGAACAAGGGCATCCAGAAAATAAAATCTCCTCAATTTTACTACAATTTTAGTTTAAAATAGTTGATAGTGAGCAAAAACAACACAACATACAATAGCGAATAGCGATATACTGACAGAGCGTACTATCAAACAGTATCACAAGATAGCGGTGTTAGTACCGATTTTGGCCACGCGCCAAGATAGCCTTGTCGTACTGTAATTGAGAACGTAATCGATTCGCAGCTAAATCAAGAGAGTACAAAATATCATATATACTTAAGGATAACGTGAAGGAGCACTATCTGAACATTAAAATATGTATAATAAATTAATTAATAGGCATTTATGTACACCACATTTCGAAAAGTCGCCATTAATAAAAATATCCATTTCGCAGGTAGGTCTACTCAAAGATAAGAAAATGAGTTTATTCTCTTTTTGTGTGTATACTGAGGTCTGAGACCGGTATTAATGAAGTTCAGAAATTACGATACAATTTATGTAAAAAGGACGAAATACGAATAGGTATAAATTAAGTACACTAAGTACTTATCCTTATACCTACTAATACCCTCATACAAAATTGTATGGTTGAAATTAGATTAAAATAAAACCGATTCTAAAAAGAAGGTTTTTAATGTAAGAGTGGTTGATCCCTTGCGACGTTCCATGAACTTTATTTGAACTTTATGAAATGACATTTACCCTCTGGTTGTTAGTCTATTTTCTGTCTGGACGACCAATTACAGATATTTATAGACAAAGATTGTATAAAGCCGGAGTTCATAGACAGCCTAAGCAAGATCGAAAGGAAAGATGCAAGTATAAGTAAAATTTTTGGCGAAACTATCAAGATTCAAGACGGGTTTGTCGGAACAAGTGCATGATTTTGCACTAGGTTAATAAGATGTCTAAAAGTTGAAAAGATTTTCATTTAATAAATATTACCTTCACAATGTCACTGCATAGAGTTAAATTGTCGTTATCTACCCTTTACAGAAATGTGCTTTTCTTTTGCACCTGTGTTCTTTTCAACCGACTTCAAAAAAAGGAGGTTCTCAATTCTTAATTCAGAACTTTCGTTTACTGGGTTAACTAATTTTGATTAAAATTTTAATAAAATAAGAATAAAAATTTTAATATAATATACATAGGTAATGTGCATAATACTTAATATTGTAGTTATATAGTCCATACCTAATTATTAATTTTGTAAAAACTATATTTAAACGTATTATGTTGTAAATTTTGCAATATAAATACTAAAAAATAGCGAGTTTGTTGCCTGTGGGCCGCGGCTTATGAAGTTGTATTGTTTTACCTATGTTATGTTCTGACTTATGATAACCTACACGTTATCAATGCAATTTTATAAAGATGACCGATAACACTTACAAATTGTTCTTAATTAACCTTCATAATCCTCTAAAGTAAATAAATATAATTAACTGAGTACGTATTTAGCAATAAAACATGTTTTACTGTTTCTACTCTCTCTTCTTTTTCTTCTCAGGAATTAGAATAGGTATAAATAAGTAAAGATAAAAAAGTATACAGCTTTCCCCGCGGTTAATAGCCTCAACTGCAGGTGGCAGAAGGGCTGGCTCATTTTTTGCGTAACGTATCAGTCTATAACCTAGCAGTTCAACGCGGAAATGCAACCAGTATTCTTGGCACCATTCCATGCGGGCAAGACTTGTATAGTAATCAGAATAAGCTAATGATAAGTTTTATTGTAACATTTCAATAAAAAAAATATGAAAAAAGTAAAGATATATGTAGATATATTTATTACAAACGCATGGGAATTGGGATTTTAAGTAACGTTTCTGAAGAGCGGGCTACAAAAAGCCATTAAATTAGAATACCCCTCTTGCCTCTGTCTACCCCACGGGCCACGACATCATAGGAAAAGGATTTTTCTAGGCATACGCGTTTGCCTTCAGACTGTAGGTATCATCACTTAAAAATAATCGAGTGTGACGAGCAGATGGACAGAAGAACAAAGTCTCACGATATGAGATTCATTCTTACTGAAAGTGTCACTCAAAAAAGGTTTAATTCATTGCCAAAAAATATGACTTTCATAAATTACGTAGCAGGTTGTTCGCCGGCGAGGGTGAACGCTCACAAGGTTCAGAGTTCCAAAGACCCGAGATAATGACCTGAAGGCCGTAGACGTCCTAGGAGCAACAGGCGCCCAAGTGAACGCCGTTCGTTGACTTGAGGCGCAGGATCGCTGACCGAAAAACCTATCGCCAATAAATTGTTGCAAACGTGTTTATAATTTTATGGAAGAAAAAATAATAATCCGAGATCGGTATAATGCTTTATAGAGATTCGTTTGGATGTTTTTTTTTTGCTTGCATTTTTTATCTCTAATTAATTACCTAGTTACGATTTTTATTATCTCATTTACTATGTTTTAAAAATATACACCCGACAGCATATTATTTTATTTACAATACAGCCTTGAAGGGGTAGTTTTTAGCCAAGTGGCAGGCAAAGTTCTCTGTAATAGTGCAAGTTTTTCTATAAATCTTTTCAGTATTTATACAAATAAATTTGTTTTGTAACATAAAAACACTCTATAAAACTTTGTTTCGATAAAAATTTATACTAATTTTTATCAGATAAGTAGGTTTCTTTTACGCGTAGGCTAAGTACTCGCACGACCTAAGTACGCACCCCAGATACTAGGTGTGTTCACCCCGAGCGGCTACGACCTTCCACACTGTACAGGGTCGGTATCCGATTCCAAACAGATGATTTCAGGTCACCTTAACAATACTGCAGACGTATTACGAGTAAATATAATAATGAAACCTAAAGTCACCTACAGATGGTCGCGACACAAACGAGGTGCTAATTACGTTATCAGTTCTCGAACGAGTGACACGTTTTAGGAAGTTTTATGCACTTATACGTGCATAGTTACAAGTTTTATTTGCGAATGTCTACACGATACACTAACAAGTTTATGTTTAGTGACGTTTATTTTTATCGATCGATAAAAATAAATTTGATCAATCGAAAACACACGATAAGCTAAGTAGGGGCAAACTAAGGTTATATAATACGATAAATGAAATATTTTGATATTGAATCAATTATTTAAAAAGTATACATATGTTAATGTGTTATCAACACTGCTACTGGTTTTACTCGGTGTGCTTATTTGGTCGCAATAATTGGATCGCCCGCGCCGGCCGGCGCGCGGGCACGCCTGCGTAAAAATAGCAAACACACGTAATTTCCTCTAGTGCGCTGACGTAACGTACAACGTATCACCTCTAGCTCATCGTGTTCGATGCTTCTGATACTACTCAATAGTATTTCGCTCTCATTTTATTTGATTTTAATACAATCATCGCAAAATACGCTACCTGGCCTACGTCAACCGTAACTCAGATGTGTGTAATATATTTGCATGATATAAATCTACGCCCAACGCTTCAGTGTGCACGAGCACATTCATTGAACAATATAATATGATAATTATATAAAATTCTCGTGCCAATTTTTGTTACCAAACTTCTCCAAAACGGCTCGAGTCTCGACCGATTATAATGAAATTTTCTGTGTAGGTATGTTTGGTGTGTCTAAGCTATTTTTTAATATCCCTAATGGCAAACAACGTTTGTCGGGTCAGCTAGTCAGCATATATTAGAAGTTTAGCCTGCATGTTATATTTTGGCCGCGGCCTATTGCCAACCGGTTGGAATCCGTACACGAAATCGAATCCGCCAAGAGGGCAGACCTCTTAGCGGCAGAGGATAAAATCGTATCCCCCAATTCTATCCTCTGACAGGGGAAAAATGACATAACATAGCACGGCCAAAAGGGAAAGGGAAAGAAATTGATCCCTGATTGACATTTTACGTAGACATACACCCTCGGGACTATCAAAGTCAAAAAGTTATTGATATTTGTAGGTGAGTTTAAACTGTAATTATTACTATTGTGGCTGAATTTTATCCCTGACATAATGAAGGGGGTTTTATCTCCACCCATGTGCCTATGTTCTGGTGTATAGAGTGATAAGTCTTTTCCCTGCGGAGAACTTACTCGCCTGCCCATGCTAGCACTGTTGCTCTATTCTTTCGTCCGGCAGCTCAATCCGGCAAATCAAATAATAATTTAATTTTATATTTTTTTATTATTTTATAATATAATATGTCTCATTTATAGACAAAACAGTAGAAAGAATTGCTGCGAAAATAAGTCCGGATAATCGAGACGCTAACTGTATACTCCTAGAGTCGTAGTCGCGTAACATTGAGAACGACCTTGTCGCCTGTTGCTGCGCCACCAACTGGCTGCTATTACCAACTATTTACTATAGTTAATATTTACACTCGGTGTGCCTACGTTACGAGTTGATCGGTTAAATTGTGTGCATTCTTAAAAGATATTACAACTTACAAGTGTTAATGAAACTATTATTTGGACGCTATGATAAAGTGCGCGCTGAAATATTTTTTGCCAGTAAACAAATAACGCTCGAGCGTTGACGTGCAAGCAGCAGTTGATGTAGGTCGCGAAGTCATTTTTTACGAGTACAAAAAGTGCGATTGAGACTTGAGCTTGAGCTAGCGCAATAAATTGTCGACAAGCCCTGCCCCACTCCGCTGGACTCGGGTGAGGTCATCGTTGTTCTTGTTTGTGCCGATCACTTTAGATATTAGGCAGGTTTGCTGAACAATGCACGCTTTTTGCCTCCTCTATAGTTTATTTCAGCTCTATGTATAAAAAGCTTTTTTCTTGAAAGCTGTACATTTACAGTAAGTAGAAGGTTGAGCATTTCTTCAATAATCCGTCGCATGCTAACGATTAAGGTGACCTTTTGGGTATAAGCCACTGCCTTGATCTCGACCTGAATGTCAAAGCTTTTTCGGGTATTTTTTATTTTCTTCAGTTTATGAAGACATTAATTTACTCTTTTTGCTTGGTTTTATTTTGCATCAAGCGAATCGTATCATCGTAGCGAGTGTATAACAATTAGTTTTTTTTCAGTAGGTACACGGTTGTCTTTAATCATATTAATTAACAAATTGCAAGATGAATTCTGTCTTTAGATCGTGTTCGGGGAATAATTACATGCTCGCGTATTTAGGTACCTACGTCGAACAGTTTTTTGTTCCCGCGTTCGGTGGAATAACCTGCAGGTAGGTCGATGGAAAGTCAGCGCACAGTTTAATTCCGATGACTAATCGTTCATACGTCCGCGTCCTTTGTAACGTTAATTGTTACAAGATACTTAGGAATAATGTTCGACTGCTTCGAAACTCGAAACAGGATACTCAACATCGAGCTAAAATTTGCGCATAACTGCGTCAAGCGTCTGAAGCCCTACCACATAACTTTACCATCACATTTTTCATTCTTTCAAATAGGGAAGTTTCTTTTATAAATAGTTTCGGCACTTTATTAACGGCAAAAGTTCATGAATGATCGTAAAACATGTGATCTAAAACTATACTTAAGATAACTTGTTTTAGATTGTAAAACAAACCTTTTCTCGTAAATCATTGAAATCAGTTTTTAAAGCAAAGTGTGTGATGCTTTAAAAACGATTTACTTTTATAACATTCATTAATTTGATACGGAGACATACACATCAGTAAGACCCTATATTGTTATTCCATAAGGTTTGCAACTTTACATAGAGACGCACTTTATACTAAGTGCAAATTTTTTGTGGCACTTTCTCTAAGGAAGGCGGCGAGCACCTGCCAAATGAGATAACGGCCGAGCACCAGCGTCCAACACTACACACCAACGAAAGCAAAGGTGCCCGGCGAAAGTTCCTGCTACAAGGAAAGAGAGAGGGCACCTTCCCTCTCTTTCAATATTGCGCAAACATGCAAAATCACACTCCACATTATTATCGTTTCCCAACATGCCTCTGGTATCTACGAGTAGTAACATTCCTCGCAACATTTGCCATAAGATTATTCCGGCTTATTCCGACTTTGAACTGTTTTTTTGTCTGTATCAAGGTCAATAAATAAGGAATTGCAAACATATTCGTAATACTATACTACTTAATTAGTAGTTTCTAATTAGCATAATTATTTATGAATATGTAATATACCTCAATGCCGCACAATTTGGTTATTTATTCAAATTTTAAATATCAATAATTAAAAATTTCAAGTTTTAAGAAATGTCACTCAATCTTGCCTGTAACCAGTGGGCTGAGTCTGTATCAATCAGTTTGTTAAACACGGAGGCTAAATTCCTATTTTTGCATTTTTTTGCACAAGTTACCAACCTAGATTGGTATGGTATCATGTCATTGTCAACATACTATGGTCAAAGTATACAAAAAATATTTAGATTTTTGTTTCCGTTATATTAGATTTTTGTTTCCGTTTTCTTAGTTAATAACCCAATGGGGGTTACTAACAAACTGAATGATTATACAGAATCTGCCCCCAGGATGTCTTTGTACCTACCCAACTAACTAGTCGGTAAGTAAGTAGTCTGTCCATATTCCGTTGTTATACACGTGACATATTATTTATTTATTAATAGGCCGGTATGCGTTGTTAGCCGGTCGCCTCGCTCTAGCTATACAACGCCCGTGACACTCAAATATCTCATTACCATACAACAGTGTGTGTTAATTAAGGGAATACCATTTTTGACATTGAAAGTGTGCCCAAACGGCTCACAGATATTGATCCACGTAACACGTTAGAAAGTCGTAGCTAAAGTGTTATTATTCGTTACGAGGCTTACGTAATAAGTATTTTGGAAGCTAATGAAAGTGCGAATTAATGTAGAGATGAAATCACTAGTAGGAACAATGAAAACATTTTTAGAATATGGTAATATTTTGTATAAGTAGAATCTTAGAAGAACTTTGTAGAACAATTTGAACTCTGAATGTGCTAAAGTTATGCAGTTAAATTTAAATGGAAACTGGGACTATAGGGCGTGATAAGTCGGTTGCAACTGGAAAGTACTTGAAGCTTGCAACATCAAAATGCGGGTTGTACCGTCGTCCTACTGCCCGACTGAGCATGCTAGTCTACCTGTCGACGACGGTGAAACATAGTCTGAATTACAATCACTGTCAGAAATCACAGTAGATTCTAAAAGAATTTCACTTCATGAAAACATTATTCATGAAAAGTAGATGGTATTGAAATAAGGGAGCTATATGTTGGCCTATCTTTAAGCCTTCTTTGTGTGACCCTGTCTGGTCACTAATCTAACATTTTGCCTCATAATAATTTGTCCCATGAAATCCATTCTCTTGTCCTCCCTCTATTTTTCTTTTTCATTATGTTGGCGATAAATTCTTCATGTCTACGTGTCGGTGTATTTTTTTGTTGTTCCCTAATAATGTTCCCCTCTTCGCTGCATCTAGCTTCATTACTTACTTATTCATTTATTTTCGTTCATTAGAACTGATTAGAAATAGTGAAATAATATCATTGTAATTTCGACACAGTGGTATGTGAACATCGTTGTGTGCGGCCCTTCTCTAGTGTGTCGTTTTGTTCCATTTTCAAACTGGGTCACTATGTCATGGCGGCCGCGCCAAGTATCAAGCGATGCGAACGCGGCGCCATCCTCGAATTTCGTTGATTCATATTAATATAAAGTTAATTCAGTAACTTCTAACTGTAACGTCCGTGTCTGCATTTTACCGAAATTAAAATCGACGTGTGCGTTAAATCGGTCAGAGTATCAAAGAAAAACGAAACTTGAGCTTTCACTTAGCCGGATACACTTGGTGATTGCAAAAGTTCCAATTACGATTGGAATTTCTATACCCACCGTCTTAATAACACAAATGACTTAATAACACAAATAAACTTGTAGCAAACGATCAATTAATGCCATCGCTAATCTGGATGACAAATTACCTACTTGGTAATTTTCATCTTGTATTTTTAGTTATCAAATACTATAACTCCTGCAAAATCTTTTATAATTTTAAGAGTTCTATTTCTTGAAACTTTGCGTCTTCCATCAGTTAGAGTACTGACTCTAACTGATGGAAAACTATTATTATAGAGATTTACTGTGTAGATTAATAATTATTACCTACATAGGTAAACATTCAACGTAGATTTCCCCCGATTTGAGTAGGTCGAATCTATGCAATTTGGTCACTACTAGTTACTACTGATTATTCCTTGTGAATTTTTTGTGCTTTTGTTGTGAAATTTGGATCGTGAGTAGCTGCGGGCCGCGCGGCTGTGCCTCGCCTCTCACTGGCGTCATGATGAAAAGTGAAACTGCGGCGCCGGCGACCATTTAATGCTGTTTGTTCCGGTTCCATGGCACCACATTATGAGTTACGATATTAAGAAACTTACTATCTCCTACCGGGCCCGCTCGTGTAGCTCAGCTTCGGCCTTTATTTCTAGGACGTTTACTTGTAGGTTTAATTTCCTACAACCGTTCTAATCTACAAGCGAGATCTGTTGGAATTTTTTAATAGTTCTCACTGTGGCATTGTCTGTCCCTCTCTGCTAGCGGAGGCACGGGGCGCGGGAGGCAGCCGCAGAATGTAGGCAAGTGTGACAAGGACACGCCCGTACTCCGCGCTAGCACTTCCATCCAGTTTCTAATGTGCTTGCTAAGAATTTCGCAACCTCGCCCGCGCCGCCGGCTCCGCTCTACCGATGCACGATCGCATCGATTACACCTACATCTACAAGTCAACCTACCACAATACCAGCACGCCGGTACCTACGTGCGAAACATTGTAACGGCGAGGTCACGTTTCAGCAAGAATTGATATAATCTACTGTTTAACGTTCTGCTTCTTAACTCTCATTTAAATACATACGATCAGGAAGTTCGCAAAACAAGGAACAAACAATAGGCCTATTATAACAAATGACATAAAAAATGTAGGTATAATTTTGATAAGGGCTTGTTTTAAGGTCGAATTGTTCGCAATAGATGCAACCTTCATCGTTAACGAGGTGAGCTGCTAATTCAAGGCGAAATAACATTGATATTTATATTATTTCCTAGATGTAAAAGTACATAAGCAGGTGCGTAGGAAAATTTACAGTCTAACTGATAACCCATGATTAGCTTACTATCACGTCTTGCATCGATTGCATAATCTGCATTACGTAACCGACAAACGGCCTAGCTTCTTAGCAAAAACAACTCTCAATAGCCTGGAATGTTTAAAGTCCAGTAGTTTCTACAATAAACACCTCAGTACAAGTTAAATTGCATTAAATTCAAATATTGAAAAACCTTTTCGAAGCTATTAAATTATAAGTATCATCTAATCCTATTTCTTACTTACTTTAATATTATAAACGTTAACGTTTGTAAGTTTGTATGTTTGGATGTTTCTTTCTCAATGACGCCAAAGCTACAGCATCGGTTTGGCTGAAATTCGCAATGTAGACAGCTTATTAGATAGTAGATACCCTGAATTAACACAAGTTATGTATTCCGTCCTTAGTACTATTATGTATTCCGTGGCTACAAGTAAAATACAGAATAAAAACTGATTTTTAACAGCGGCTTCAATATCCAAGGCTGACTACATTGCTGTTATACATTGCTAAACAAAACTTTTTAAAGTAAATTGGGATAGGTAGCGGGCACGGGAACAGTGCATCATCATAATAATAATGGCTGCATTCCAGCGGGATTTAATAACCGATATCCACGCGAGCGAAGCAGCGAGAAAATCTTGCTTTCAATTACCTTTTAAAGGTGAAAGAATACATTCATGAAGTAACTAACTATGGTTGTTTATTGTATAGTAAATATTTAATATTTACCCTTGCATGTGATGTGCAGGCACTTCGATAGTGGCGGAGGCGCGGCGGCGGTCGCCGGCCATGTCCGCGAGCCGCGCGAAATCGGTATCCACATCCGCAAGCCTTGCCGACTTGCGAGACTCCAGCAGTCTTATCTCCTCTAATCTCTTCCTTAGCTCTATGGGTGCCTGTAACAAAAGAAACGATTTCTAATCAAGAAACAGTCGTAACAAGCATCATTGTTGTTGATGAAAAAGCACAAAGTCATCCATAGTACCTACCTAATCACCTCAAAATAATTGCAATTACTATCTACTATTTGCTATCGATTTTTTTTGTTAAACAATAATAAAAATATCTACAATGACAGCCACTTTCAGTAGTATATGATTTCTAGGTGATTCCCATCATTTCCAGGTATTGAGTGGTTTCCCGTGGTGACCTAATTTGAGAAGGCGGATTTAAATCGAAGGAAAATCATTACAATTTTATTGGATGGTGGCAGTAATACTCATTTGTAGATATATATTGTGTATCTAAGGCTATGCGTACAGCACGCCCCGTTTTGAGAAGAGCCCACAACACAAGAGAGTGTTGTGTGGGCAGTGCAACAGTCGTCATACACGTATATTACGTAATGCAAGAAGCAGCATACGTACACGAGATCAATATACAGTGCGACCTTCGTGCGGTGTTGGGGGTGACGTCATGACCTAGAACATCTTCCAGCGGCTCGAGAATCGAGATGCATTCCGCGTCATTAACACTGCGGGCACCTACTTAGACTCGCTAATAGGCAACCAGACCAGAAGCAGCCAGAAGCCTAGATATTTTTCACAATAGGATTATGCCCTTGGTAAAGACTGTAGAGTCGTAATTATTTATCACCCTAAGCAAAGCGAGAAAATCACAAAATTATATGGCGCCGACTTTTTATGCTTCTTGGTTATACTTAATGGTAAGTATGTAAGAGGGGTAATATTGAGAGTTGGTATTGTTGTAGGTAAGTACTGGACATATTATACGCCCAGATCTCAAAATATAATAGACTAGTAGGGCGCGTGGGAGCGCGGGCCACATGTGGCCCGCGGGCTGTCTTCTCACCTATAAAAGAATCGCCGTCATCTCCATCGCCAATTGGAATCCGATTGGCAATGGGCTAAAAGAATTACCTCGGAGCACGGTCATGGATTTAAAGATAGGTAAGGGCTGTTTGAATAAAAAATACACTGAACCTCTGAGGTTCAGTGTATTTTTTATTCAAACAGCCCTTACCTATCTTTAAATCCATGACCGTGCTCCTCAATCATCATCTAAATCGTAGAACATCATCTCTTCTCATACTTTTCATAGTTTTTCATAGGCCTTGTTTATTGTAGCATTCACATTTTCCATGGAAAAATAAATTCAACCACATTGATTTTTTTTTCATTCATCCCGTAGACCTTGAGATTCTAATTACGTCTTGCAAAGAAATCACTCTCTTATCTTTTATACTTTCCGAGGTAGAACAACACGAAATTTGTGTGGCGGCCATCTTGAATCCGCCATTTTGATTTTTTTTACAGCTAACTGCCAATTGGATTACGTTTCGAGTTACATTTGGTCGAGCACCCCCCACCTATCTTCGATACCCTGGCTATGCTCTTCACCCGTCTCCGAAATCCTCAATCATCAGCTCTCTCCATATTTTTCTCTAGTAACTCTCCGAAAAACCGCATCACAACCTTGCATAATTACCAACTGTTAGTCACTTCAACATTCCCCATACATTTTCTATGGAAAAATAAATTCCGCCATTTTGAATTTTGTTTTCTATCCATCAAATAGACCTTCGGATCCTGATCACTTCTTGTCGAGAAACCATTCTTCCATCTTTTATACTTTCCGAGATATTGACGAAATTCAAATGGCCGCCATTTTGAATCCGCCATTTTGAATTTTTTTTCACCTATCTGCCAATTGGATGACATTTCAAATGACATTTGGTCGAGCACCCCCCACCTATCTTCAATACCCTTGGCTGTGCTCTTGACCCGTCTTCGAAATCCTCACTCATCAGCTCTCTTCGTATTTTTCCTCCGAATGAATTTTTCTCCTCTATACGAAATGGTTATTGAAAAAAAAAATTTTCATACAAAATTGTTCAGGAGAGGTGATCAATGAGTGAATGAATCAGCACAAGCAGCTATATATATAGTAACTAGTTTTTCGCGTGGGGGCGCGGCCCGCTAAAGCGGACCGCGTAACTGCTTGGAGCAATTTCCGTGGTCGCTCATACTCGGATTTTGCAAAAAGTCCGTATTTTGATTTTTCCCGAAAAATGGGGTAATTTTTTTTCACGAATCTATCCCCGTTCTGTCAATTTCAGAATAGTTGTAGGTGAAATACTAAAAAATTAACATCCACAACTACGCCGTTTAGGATCTGTGACGCCGCGGTTTGGGGTCGAAAAATGAAAAATTTTAAAACACCACAGCTCGGCCGCCATCTTGATTTTCCAAATTTTTCTAGAAATCATTTACCTCGAGTGCTGTGACTTTGAACGAAATCGGTTGGAAAACAAAAGAGTTACGAAAGTCACGTCGGCCGCCATCTTGTTTTTACGAAATGTCATAATTTTTCTTTACTACACTTCCGCACCCAAATACATCTCCCATACATCATTGTTGTATCTTATTCTATCTGTTTCCAGGAGAACAATGACAATTTTCCCATAGCTCCTAATCGCCATACAATTTAGTATGAAAAAAAAAATATTCTGCCATTTTGAATTTTTTTTCTTCCAATAGATATACCTTCTCTTCCTGATATTCTCTTGCTAAGAAACCACTTTTCTATCTTTCATAATTTCTGAGACAGACACCGCCGAAATTTGTATGGCGGCCATCTTTTTTTCGCAATTTTGAAAATTTTTTCAGCTCCTTGGCAATTGCACGAGGTTTCGAATGACATTTGGTCGAGCACCCCTCACCTATCTTCAATACCCTGGCTGTGCTCTTCACCCGTCTCCGAAATGCTCAATCATCAGCGCTCTCCATGTTTTTCACCGAGTCATTTCTTGACTTCTATACAAAGCCATAGGTGAAAAAAAAAATGTTCATACAAAATTTTACAGGAGGACATTTTGGGGAAAATCTCGAAAATTAACCCAAATGTGGCAACACTGCTTATATTTCGATACTACCCGTTGAGTTACACAGTCGGTTGATACATGTCGACTTTCCGAAATGTGGCCAAGTGCCTCAAAAACACGATCAAAATTTTCAAAAACAGAAAAAAATACAAAATGGCCGCCACCTCAATTCACAGAAATATTTTACAAGGTTTCGTATTTTTTCCAGTAACTACAGGATATAGCGCACCTGATGACGTTTTAATTTTTCATCTCGCTCGCACCCAAGCGACACGATAGCCCCTGAAAAGTGACCATGTCAAAAATCACTTTTACTCTGATAGATTCCAGTGTTGCCAATGCCGGGTGACAAAACTACCCAAATGTCATTAGTACGAGTAGGACGCGTGGTCGCTCAGTCCGTATTTCGATTTTTTACTTTTTGGGGAAAATCTCGAAATTTCCCGAGAAATGGGGTAATTTTTTTCCCCCACTCAATACTTCGAGTCGAAACTCACAATCGTCCCATAGAAGTCGAAACGCTCCGATGTTGCCAACTATGAGAAATTTGAATTTCAAAATCGTGTTTTTTCGTACGTCAGACTGATTGGCCGCCAGAACAGCCGCCATCTTGGATTTTTAAAAATTACTCACATTTTGCCAAAATTCAGGATAATTGTGTGCGAAACAAGAAAAAATTGACTTCTTCAACCACCCCGTTTAGGATCTGTGGCGCCGCGGTTTGGGGTCGAAAAATGAAAAATTTTAAAACGCCACAGCTCGGCCGCCATCTTGTTTTTTCAAATTTTTCCAATTTTTCTAGAAACCATGTACTCATTTCCTCGAATACTGCAAGTTTGAACGAAATCGGTTGGAAAACAAAAGAGTTACGAAAGTCACGTCGGCCGCCATCTTGTTTTTCTGAAATGTCATAATTTTTCCCTAGTCGACTCCCGCACCCGAACACATCTCCCGTACATCATTATATCATTTTCCGTCTCCTTCTGGGAGAACAATTATGTCAATCAGTCAGTCAGTCAGTCAGTCAGTGGTAATTGAGCTATATATAGTATAATAGTTTTTTGCGTGGGGGCGCGGCCCGCTAAAGCGGACCGCGTAACTGCTTGGAGCAATTTCCGTGGTCGCTCATACTCGGATTTTGCAAAAAGTCCGTATTTTGATTTTTCCCGAAAAATGGGGTAATTTTTTTTGACGAATCTATCCCCGTTCTGTCAATTTCAGAATAGTTGTAGGTGAAATACTAAAAAATTATCATCCTCGACTATCCCGTTTCGGATCTGTGGTGTCCCGGAATCGGAGTCTGTGGTGAGAAAGAATGAAAATTTTAAAAAACACTACAGCTCAGCCGCCATCTTGTTTTTCCCAAATTTTCTACTTTTTCTAAAAACTATTTACTTGTATCCAAAAGTACTGCGACTTTAAATGAAATCGGTTGGAAAACAAAAAATGTTCGAAAGTCACGTCGGTCGCCATTTTGTTTTTCTGAAATGTCATAATTTTTCCCTTTTCATATCTCACCCTCGAACACATCTCCCATACGTATAGTTTTCTATCTATTTCCAGGAGAACAATGACAATTTTATTAAAGCTCCTAATTGCCATACAAATTAGTAGGACAAAAATATATTCCACCGTTTTGAAAATTTTGTTATTTTCAATAAATAGACTTCCTCCTCGTGATCATCTTTTGCTAAGAAGCCCCTTTTCTATATTTCATACTTTCTGAGATAGACTTAGACGAAATTTGTATGGCGGTCATCTTTTTTATGTACGCCATTTTGAAAAATTTTTAAGCTCATTGGCAATTGCACGAGGTTTGGAATGACATTTGGTCGAGCACCTATCTTAAATACTCTGGCTGTGCTCCTCACCCGTCTCCGTAATCCTCAATTATCAGCTCTCTCCATATTTTTCGCTGAGTCATTTCTAGACTCCTATACGAAGCCACAAGTGAAAAAAAAATGTTCATACAAAATTTTACAGAAGGACATTTTTGGAAAAATCTCGAAAACTACCCGAAATGTGGCAACACTTTCTATATATTTCGATACTTCCCACCGAGTTACACAATCGGTTCATACATGTTGACTTTCTGAAGTGTTGCCAAGTGCCTCAAAAACACGATTAAAATTCTCAAAAACGAAAAAAGTTACAAAATGGCCGCCATCTCAGTTCACAGAAATATTTTACACAGTTTTGTATTTTTCCCAATAACTACAGGATATATCGCTCCCGATGACGTTTCAATTTTTTATTTCGCTCGCACCCAGACGACACGATTGCCCCTGAAAAGTGCCCATTTCGAAAATAACTTTTACTATGATAGATTCCAGTGTTGCCAGTCCTCGGCGACAAATCTACCCAAATGTCATTTGTACGAGTAAAACACGTTATCGCTAATACTCGGATTTCGCAAAATGTCGCAAATGGGTAATTTTTTCTGTCCCACTCAACACTTCGAGTACACACAATTGCTCCATAGAAGTCGAAACGCTCCGATGCTGCCAAGTGTGAGAAATTTGAATTTCAAAATCGCGTTTTTTTGTTCATCACACTGATTGGCCGTCTGAACAGGCGCCATCTTGGATTTTCAAAAATTACTCCCGTTTTGTCAAAATTCAGGGTAATTGTGGGCGAAACATGCAAAAATTAACATCTTCAACCACCCCGTTTAGGATCAGTGGCGCCGCAGGTTGGGGTCGAAAATTGAAAAATTTTAAAACACCACTGCTCGGCCGCATCTTGTTTTTCTAAATTTTCCAATTTTTTTAAAAACCATTTACTCATTTCCTCGAGTGCTGCGTTTTTGAACGGAATCGGTTGGAAAACAAAATAGTCATGTCACGTCGGCCGCCATCTTGTTTTTCTGAAATGTCATGATTTTTCCCTACTCGACTCCCGCACTCAAACACGTCTCCCCTACATCATTGTATCGTTTTTATCTGTGTCTAGAAGAACAATGTCAATTTTCTTATAGCTCCTAATCGCCATACAAATTAGTATCAAATAAATATTGCCGCCATTTTGAATTTTTTTCTTTTCAATTAATAGACCTTTCATTCTAATCTTCTATTGCTATGAAACCACTTTTCTATCTTTCATACTTTTTGAGATAGACACTATCGAAGTTGTATGGCGGCCATCTTTTTTTCGCCATTTTGAAATTTTTTTCATTTCATTGGCAATTGCATGAGGTTTCGAATGACATTTGGTCGAGCATCCCCCACCTATCTTCAATACCCTGACTGTGCTCTTCCCTCGTCTCCGAAATCTTCAATCATCAGCTCTCTCCGTATTTTTAGTCATTTTTGACCGAGTCATTGAAAAAAACATACAAAATTTTACAGGAGGACATTATGGGGAAAATCTCGAAAACTACCCCAAATGTGGCAACACCAGCTTATATATCTCGATACTGCCGGTCGAGTTACACTGTACACAACCGGTTTATACATGTCGACTTTCCGAAATGTTGCCAAGTGCCTCAAAAACACGTTCAAAATTTTCAAAATCAGAAAAAAATACAAAATGGCCGCCACTTTCGTTCACAGAAATATTTTACACAGTTTCGTTTTTTTCCCAGTAACTACAGGATATACCGCTCCCGATGACGTTTCAATTTTCATTTGCTCGCACCCAGACGACACGATTGCCCCTGAAAAGTGATCATGTCGAAAATCACTTTTGCTCTGATAGATCCCAGTGTTGCCAGCGCCGGGCGACAAAAACTACCTAAATGTCATTTGTACGAGTAAGACACGTAGTCGCT
The DNA here is from genome assembly GCA_963855885.1 of Coenonympha glycerion. Classification (NCBI taxonomy): domain Eukaryota; kingdom Metazoa; phylum Arthropoda; class Insecta; order Lepidoptera; family Nymphalidae; genus Coenonympha; species Coenonympha glycerion. The sequence goes on along the minus strand of OY979630.1, from coordinate 11,077,385 downwards.
CATAGTCGGATTTCGCAAAATGTCCATATTTCGATTTTTACTTTCTGGGTAAAATCTCGAAATTTCCCGAGAAATGGGGTAATTTTTTTCCCCCACTTTATACTTCGAGTCTATTCACACAATCGCCCCATAGAAGTCGAAACGCTCCGAGGTTGCCAAGGGGGTGAAATTTGAATTTTAAAATTGCGTTTTTTCATACCTCAGACTGATTGGCCGCCAGAAGAGCCGCCATCTTGGATTTTCAAAAATTACTACCATTTCTTCAAAATTCAGGATAATTGTAAGCAAACCAAGAAAAAACTATTATCATCGAGTACTCCGTTTAGGATCTGTGGCGCCGCGGTTTGGGGTCGAAAAATGAAAAATTTTAAAACACCACAGCTCGGCCGCCATCTTGATTTTCCAAATTTTTCCAATTTTTCTAGAAATCGTTTACTCATTTCCTCGAGTGCTGTGACTTTGAACGAAATCGGTTGGAAAACAAAAGAGTTACGAAAGTCACGTCGGCCGCCATCTTGTTTTTACGAAATGTCATAATTTTTCTTTACTACACTTCCGCACCCAAATACATCTCCCATACATCATTGTATCTTATTCTATCTGTTTCCAGGAGAACAATGACAATTTTCCCATAGCTCCTAATCGTCATACAATTTAGTATGAAAAAAAAAATATTCCGCCATTTTGAATTTTTTTTTCTTCCAATAGATATACCTTCTCTTCCTGATATTCTCTTGCTAAGAAACCACTTTTCTATCTTTCATACTTTCTGAGACAGACACCGACGAAATTTGTATGGCGGCCATCTTTTTTTCGCCATTTTGAAAATTTTTTCAGCTCATTGGCAATTGCACGAGGTTTCGAATTACATTTGGTCGAGCACCCCCCACCTATCTTCAATACCCTGGCTGAGCCCTTCACCCGTCTCCGAAATCCTCAATCATCAGCTCTCTCCATATTTTTCACCGAGTCATTTTTTGACTTGTATACGAAGCCACAAGTGAAAAAAAATTGTTCATACAAAATTTTACAGGAGGACATTTTGGGGAAAATCACGAAAACTACCCGAAATGTGGCAACACTTTCTACATATTTCGATACTGCCCGTCGAGTTACACAATCGGTTCATACATGTCGACTTTCCGAAATGTTGCCAAGTGCCTCAAAAACACGATCAAAATTTTCAAAAACAGAAAAAAATACAAAATGGCCGCCACCTCATTTGCGGTAAATATTTTACACAGTTTCGTATTTTTCCCAGTAACTACAGGATATACCGCCCCTGATGACGTTTCAAATTTTCATCTCGCTCGCACCCAGGCGCCACAATAGCCCCTGAAAAGTGACCATGTCGAAAATCACTTTTACTTTGATAGATTCCAGTGTTGCCAGTCCTCGGCGACAAAAATACTCAAATGTCATTTGTATGAGTAAGACACGTGATCGCTTATACTCGGATTTTGCAAAAAGTCCGTATTTCGATTTTTTACTTTTTGGGGAAAATCTCGAAATTTCCCGAGAAATGGGGTAATTTTTTCTTCCCCAATCAATACTTCGAGTCTTTACACACAATCGCCCCATAGAAGTCGAAACGCTCCGATGCTGCCAACTGCGAGAAATTTGACTTTCAAAATTGCGATTTTTCATACCTCACACTGATTGGCCGCCAGAACAGCCGCCATCTTGGATTTTAAAAAATTACTCCCGTTTTGTCAAAATTCAGGATAATTGTGGGCGAAACAAGAAAAAATTGACATCCTCAACCACCCCGTTTAGGATCTGTGGTGCCGCGGTTTGGGGTCGAAAAATGAAAAATTTTAAAACACCACAGCTCGGCCGCCATCTTGTTTTTCAAAATTTTTCCAATTTTTCTAAAAACCATTTACTCATTGCCTCAAGAAACTGCAATTTTGAACGAAATCGGTTGGAAAACAAAAGAGTTACGAAAGTCACGTCGGCCGCCATCTTGTTTTTCTGAAATGTCATAATTTTTCCCTAGTCGACTCCCGCACCCGAACACATCTCCCGTACATCATTATATCGTTTTCTGTCTCTTTCTGGGAGAACAATTATGTCAATCAGTCAGTCAGTGGTAATTGAGCTATATATAGTATAACTAGTAGGGCGCGTGAGTGCGCGGGCCACATGTGGCCCGCGTGCAGTCTTCCCGCCTATAAAGGTATCGCCGTCATCTCCATCGCCAATTGGAATCCGATTGGCAGTGGGCTTAAAAATGACCAAGGAGCACTGTCATGGTTTTAAAGATAGTTAAGGGCTGTTCGAACAAAAAATACGCTGAACCTCATAGATGAGGTTCAGCGTATTTTTTGCTCTAACAGCCCTTAACTATCTTTAAAACCATGACCGTGCTCCTCAACCATCATCTAAATCCTAGATCATCATCACTTCTCACATTTTTCGCTGGCAGTTCTCTGAAGAACTGCGTCAATGCCTTGGATAGTTCCCTACTTATTGTAGCATGCACATTTTCCATGGGAAAATAAATTCCTACATTTTTTTATTCATCCCGTAGAACTTGAGATCCTGATCACCTCTTGCTAAGAAACCACTTTCTTATCTTTTATAGTTTCCGAGATAGAACAACACGAAATTTGTATGGCAGCCATCTTGAATCCGCCATTTTATTTTTTTTAAGCTCACTGCCAATTGCATGACGTTCCGAGTATTTTTTGTTTCAGCAGTCCCCACCTAACTATAATACCTTGCCCATGCTCCTCGACTGTCTTCAAAACCCTCAATCATCATCTCATTCCATATTCTTCTCTAGTACTTAATTCTCCGAAAAACCGCATTGAAACCTTGTATAGTTAGTAGTTACCAACATTTAATCTCTTCAAAATTCCCCATACATTTTCTATGGTAAAAAAAAATTCCGCCATATTGGTTTTTTTTTTCTATCCATCAAATAGACCTTTGGGCCCTGATCAACTCTTGTCAAGAAGCCGTTCTTCCATCTTTTATACTTTCCGAGATATCTACGAAATTCGAATGGCGGCCATTTTGAATCCGCCATTTTGAATTTTTTTTTCAGCTAACTGCCAATTGGATGTCATTTCAAATGACATTTGGTCGAGCACCCCCCACCTATCTTCAATACCCTCCCCGTGCTCTTCACCCGTCTCCGAAATCCTCAATCATCAGCTCTCTCCATATTTTTGTTCTTAATGATTTTTTCCTTTCTATACGACATGATCCTTGAAAAAAAAAATTTTCATACAAAATTGTTCAGGAGAGGTGATCAATCAGTCAGTGGCCAATCAGCACAAGCAGCTATATATATATTAATATCATTCCTGGTTATAAATGGAACGTCATTAACACTTTGAATATAGGTATGTATGTAAAAACGAGGTCAAACATTTAATTTTCTAAACGATACTAAATTAGAGTAATGATGTAGGTACACATACTATTTAACCCGGTTTTAAGAAATCGTTAAAATCCCTACAATACCTTATCGCTACCTCTATATGTACCTAAGGATAAACCTAATAAGTAGTATAGTAACTAACGCAGATATTTTAGAAATCTAATAAATAAACTATTGTTTGTAGGTAAGTAATTATTCTCTATCATCGATTTGCACTGAGGCTGTTCGTAAATTGTTTGAATTTACACTGCAGCGTGGTTACAAATTGCCAAGGCTATTTCTATGGAGGATAACTCGCTTGCAGTGAACGTGCACGGCACGCTCACAGACACAGATCACTTGGACTTTCACTTTTTGGTGATTTGGTGCGAGTATGCGCGGACGTGCCTCGAACGGTTCCCGCTATACCGGAACAATGAAAGTTGTTTTAATGAGCTGAATTATGTATGCGAAGCAGTTTTGAGACGATAGTCAACGCAGTTGAGGTCTACTACTACATATGTTATGACGTCAAAAATTATTATGAAAAAAATAGGACTTATAATATTAGTGTGGAACAAATAGGAATATTAGTGTGGAACAGGCGACTGCAATGTATTATTACATCGGCAAAAATAATCCAATCCCGTAGCAACTGGCCACAAGTGGAGCAGATCAATGCCAATCATCGATTCGTTAGCGGTGAACGTGCGCCGGCGCAGGCCGCGCTGCAGTTCCGCTCGTCGGCTCCCTCTATCCCTCCTACCGCGGCCGCGTTATGTAAAAAAGTGACAACTGTTGCACAATTGCTTGCGATCCGATGGCGAAACTTGGCCGCCTACAAATGCCAGTGAAAGTCACCGAGTGACTTTGACATGATAACAGGCTGATAGTGCCGCTACGCGACGCTGTGTTGCCGACAGTCGATGCCCATTATTGACTTCCGAAATGGGAAGTAGATGATGATAATTTTATGACGTCCTTGACGAATCTTGTGGCCTATAAAAATGTGCTACAACTTATTTAATTTTGTCAAATCAAATCAAAATGAGTTGGCGCGTTTGTTAAGGTTACATATATTTTTGTTGGATTGCAATAGTTAATGGGCATATTAATCTTCTGCATTCACCAGATCATGTAGGAAGGTAACCAGTATTACAGTTAGATATTTTAATCTTTTTAAACTATGATATTCTGTCATAGTGTGTTCAAACTTTCCTTACAGCGGTTTGACCGACTTTTATGAAATTTTTTGTCTACATTCGGTTTTCATACCCCTGTAAGGCCAAAAAACGTTTGCCGGTTCAGGTAGGATCATAATTAGGTATCTATGATAAAATCGTAGTCACCTATGGGTATATCTACAACTTTTCTTGTAGATACATCTTTCAACATTCTCTGAGAGAATGTCTATCAAAGCAGGTTGCATTTCCAGTAAGCTGAGCACTATTAGAATCCGGATTGCGAAAGCTCGACCTGGCTCAGTTGGCATGTTGTTGCTTCGCCAAATAGATAAGCATTCTTTTGAATTACCACCAAAATTTACATTTTCACAGTAATAACCACACACCTCACCAAAGGCTGTCTGTAAGAGATTGCCTTAGCAATAAGACAGCCTTTGCACTCTCTTATTTTCTTTCATGCGTTCATTTGAGTGCAGGTTTTTACTGTTTTATTAATAAAAATTATTCAAACTTATTTGAATATTAATTTACTCATTGTTAGGTATGAAGTATAGTTATAAATCGTTACATTACAAAAGTCAGCGTCGTCATTATCTTATTGCGTAGGTACTTAAAAATAAAATCACCTTGGCGATTTGAATCGCGAAGACGAAGAAAATGAAAGAATGCGAGTGCTTGTAATTTATTCTAGCGAGATACGTATAATATTAAACATTGAAGCGAAAGTTATCGTAAGTGGCATTGACTGCAGGCAGTGGTAGTAGGACTAGTAAACTTATAGCGAGTCATTGGCTGCAATGACGTGCGTCGCCGTCGAGTGCGGCGTACGTCGTGCGTCGTGCGTCGTGCCTCTCGACGTTGTACGACGTACGTACATACTCGTACCTAAGAGTAAGTATGTTCCGACACCAATTTATCTGTGAGCTGAAGGATGTCGTTACCGTCGTTTTAATGCCACTGTTCATACGTTTTTAGGACAAAACGGAAATTTCATAGTAGCTCCTATGAGTCGTGGCTTAACTGAGTCTAACTGCCGCAATGCCGCCTATAATTTACACAGTTATAGGTTTTTGTACAAATTTCGAACAACCGCCAAAAGCTAAGTTCACCATGTTTTCGCTTGCGTGCCGGATGTAGATGAACGGAAAAATCCGTCTCGTTTATTCGAAGCGAGTCGACTCGATAGTTGTCCAAAAACCTGTACTAAGTACTAACCCTATTGCCCTACACTTCATGGATGATTTTTTGGCACTCACTGTACTTTAAATGGCTGCAAAAAATTTTCGATTCTGTATAAGTTGTCCACTTCAATAATAGGAATTCGGAAGTTTATACTTAAATATTTATTACCTCACATCCTGAGTTTCCTAGCTTACCATAGTGTGAAAATTTACGAGAATCGGCCATCACATTTACGCATACGAATGGCGGACTGCCGTGCAGCAGTGCTGTGCCGTGTGTTGCCGCTATTTTTTACGCACCCGCCTACGCGTCGATTATTTATTGCTATCATTACGAATACGATTGTTTCCATTCGCTATTTACTCTCACATTATTACTGTTCTTTCGAGCGTGTTTTTATTGAGTGTTTTGGTTGCTAATATGACGCGTTCATTGGCTTCACTCGTAATCGTAATCTACAAACGCATCGTTCTCTACGTATCTTTGTGTAGGTACATCGATTATTGCAACCAGGTACTTGACATTGAGTAACTTTACTTTATACTAGTTATCTATCTATACTTATAATAAAACTGTAAAGGGTCGAATTCTGTACATTGAAGATATTTTGAAAATTTTTGTTGGAGGACACTATTTAGTCGATAGTGAAGCCAAAACAGTAATTTGTTTAATTTTTGTCTGTCTGTCTGTCTGTCTGTCTGTCTGTCTGTCTGTCTGTCTGTTTCACGACCGGGCATCACGGCTAATCCGCTGGATGGATTTAAATGAAATATCGACGTAATTTAAATGAAATAACGACGATACGTAATATCGACGCTGAAAAGAATAAAAACATTTAAATAAACTTTGAATTGTAATAAATAAGGCCTTCGACCGATACGTGAGTCGTGACTCGTGACGCTTTAGGTACAGAAGTGAAATCTATTTTCTTTTAATAAGTACCTATAATGAGTTTGCTTTGATGTAGGTAGCATACTGTAACATACATGTGTTTCCAATAGTAATATACTTAGGTACTGCATAATATTATATCCTTTTAATTCTAGAAAAATGGTATAAAACATAGGTTACGGGGAAAATAACAAAAACGATAGTGGTACCTAACTAATACGGGTATCGCGCACCGATAAAATCATAAAACAATATGTAATTTCGGATTATTTTACTAAGGCTTTGATGTCTTTGAACTACGTCTCTGGCAGGACATTGCACTAAGAATTCATTGCCTTGTGGTTCAGTGAACAATGGACTGTCATAGTAGTGGCGACCGATAGCTGCAGTATTGCCTTGGAAAAATAATATAACGATAATTGTTATCTAAATCTTGCATATTAAGTATGTCATAACAGAGACAAAAGAAATGGAATTTTTAAAATAATTCATATTATTTTAATGAGTATTTCATGAAATAATACCTAAATGCTCAACTAAGTTTGCTTTTTCCGCTAGAGCATCATGTGCTACACTTGTACCTATACAATTAAATATTATTAAAACCTCCACATCTATGTTAAAACCACTTTTTACGTGAGAAATTGGATTTTTCCGGGACGGAAAGAAGCCTTTATTATACGTATTAATTCAGGAACTAATTTATCTCTACCAAATTACAGCCAAAGCGGTTCAAGAGTTGTAGTGTCAAGGAACAATAAACGTACACACATATTACAAGCGTTCTCTTTGTGTTATTGCAATGTTTATAGTAGAAAATAATTTGAAAAATAATAATATGGTAATAAAATAATTTTTTTTTATACCTAAAACAATTGCAACGAAATTTTCGTGCCAATTTTAACCAAACTCCGAAACGGCTCCGATCCATTGTTATGAAATTTTCTGTGTGTGTTAGGTAGGAGATCATGGATGAATATAGGATATTGAGAGAAGGTAGTATGCTATTTTTTTTAATACAAAACAACGTTTGCCTGGTCAGCTAGTATTTATTTAGGAAATATTTTAAATTCTAGAACAGGCATTCTTAGGGATTGTTCCCGTGGGTTAGGAAAAAATAAAGTCAATCAAATTAAAAGACTCGTGTTCTTGCTATAAGAATAGGCGATACCGTGATAGATGGGTGTCGTTGATTCTCTAAATATTCAGTGAGCCTGCAGTTGGGAGTCACGTTGGCACGCATGCATAAGCAATTCGATGGTGGCAAGCGCTCGTGCACTATAAAATGGGTCAATAGCTTCACCTTCGAGCCAAACAAATAACAACCTTACCGACCATTTCGTAGCCACGCTTCTGTAATTAAAAAAACACATGAAATATCTATAATAAATCAATAACGTTGGCTCTACATGCGCCCGATTTATAAGACTCAAGAGCATCTTTCATGTTGAAGGAGACTTACTTAGTTTTCTTTATTTGTTAAAATGACATTTTATTATTGGTTTAACTGGTTCCTATCGCATTACAAAATGGAGAAGAAAATCGAATGAATGTTCACTAGCCGTAAATGAGTTTATAACAATCACATAGTCTTACCTAAGTAATTAAGGAGTTAAGGACCTAGGCACGGAACCATAATAGTACTTACAAGGTAATATTGGTATTTATACCTAAGTGAAGAGAAATGGTACTTTTTGTTAGTTAGATAATAAGGAAATAAAGCAGCGATAAAGCTTTGAAACCTGCGACAGATAATGTAATATTATTAAATCAGTAACAATGACGCTCAAAAAATATCATGTTGGTGTTAAGTATTAACACATACATTACACAATATCTGTTGTTATAACCATGCAAAGGGGTTCACCAACCATGAATAAGTTAACGTTCTGAAACTACGGAGGCGTGTCACTATCCTATTACTTCGTAAATCATTTAAACAACCTCAGACATAGAGTAATCTATCCAGCTGTTATTTACGTAATATTGAATTATTCAGGGAAACATAGCAAAATTCTTTATTATATTTACTTCCGATTCTATCAACTTTTAACAAATTCAAGCTTTTTAGTAAATATCTAAAATATTAAACAACCGCTAGAATTCTAGAGTGAAATGTAACACAACTGAAAGACAATTATTTCAGTACATATTTTATCAAATGTCTATCTACTCTCTCTCTACGAGTCGCATTGTGAAGTTAACATCTCATCGAAGTGATGGAAGAACTGTGTGTGATTCGTCATGTGGGTTTGTGTTCATGCATGTTGACCATACACATTATTTTTAAGTAGCGGATTATAACAAAACAAATTAATCCGTCCTGGTAAACAGAATTTTTCTACAGATATTCGGTTAGCATCTATACCAATATTTAAGGGTTAATTGCATTGCCAAAACCACAGATTTTAGCTAAAACGTGTTTTTATATAATGGGAGAGGAGGGATATTATTGACGTCGTATCTCCGGTTGTAGCTGTAGTCCTCCACGTACTCGTATGTAGTAAGTAGGATCTTAATCAGCCTTTGGACGTTCACTTCTGAATATTGGCCTTTCCGAGAGCGCACCACCACACACGGTCCTCGGCCTTCCTCATCCATTCGCTACAAGCGATCTTTTTCAGGTCCAGTAAGGTCCTAATCGTTTGATCAATAATTGGCTCCATCAAATTCTAATTTGGCTGCTTCATAAGCATAAAGATTGGAGAGCTATTGAAATCGGATGTGTACGGTTATGCCGAGCAATCGATTGGCACGGAGCGGGCGGCCTTGTATGATTAGTGAATACAAACGGCGGTTGCAAGGCGGATGCGGCGCGGGCGAGCACGCAAAACACCACCCTGCCCGCACCGAACTGCACTCAACCTTGTGCCGAAAATCCGTGACCCACATTCCGCGTATATGTCCAAATGCAAGCAGCGATTTTATTGCGGCCATTCTCCTTGAGGCGCTCATTTAGTTTCTTCATTGCAGAAAACTCCTGTTTATAAGCGACTGAGAAACCGTGAACTCATTCCGCTTACGAGGAAAACAGTTATACGAAACGGAATTCCCGGTAAGCGAATAAATTTCCCTTAATTATAGGGCGATGCATTTTATTCAGTGTCCTTTAGTTCACTGTATACAGCTGTATACAGCTGCGGGTTTCATTCGTGCCCTAGGTCGTTGCTAGCCGCTCTATCGAATAACCGGAGCGCAGGACGAAGTTGGGTGACCCAGTTGGCGCGGCAACAGGCTGCAGGTCACGATCCTATCGCTCCCGGCCCCACGATTTCTTTGTGCTCCAGTTAAATTAAGTATTTGGATTTTCGTGGTAACCTATTTTCTAGTAAAAATGTCGTTAAAGTTTGCTAAAGAAACACAAAAAAGATTTAATCGAAAAGGAATTTTTCAATAGCATTTTATTAAGCGAAGTAGGCAAGTAGGTATCATGCTGTAAATTCGTTTGACCATGTAGGTCAACGGCTGTCGTTGTCAGGAAATCATTACTGCGCTGCGCTTGACAATGATGATGCAAGACTGTGGCACGCTTTATTTATTACGAGGCCTAGGTTATTGGTCTAAACAATTGAAGGTTCTCTTGATAGACGTGACGTCATATCGCAAGTCACCGTAATTTCAGAATTGACGTCACCGCGCTTCGGAGAGAGCGCGTAGGCGCGACGCGAGCATGACGTCACGGGCGCTACTCACCGCTCTCTCCGAGTGCGTGGGCGGGCACGCCGTAGTAGGCGCGATTCCTAGACAAACTTCACGTAAATAAAATCTCATAAGGTCGATGCAATTACGTAATCGAACGAGAAATCTGCGCAAGGACGCGACGCTCGTTTCGACATTACACCCAGCGTGATGCCATAATCGCATCGTTTAGGTGCGACTTAGAAAAGTGAGCGTTTCACCTTGAGATGCCTGAGAGTAGTCGCCTCTCGATTGCTTAGACGTCAAATCGCTTTGTAAACGTTCAGGAGGCCGGGTATCGAGCACGCAGGCGTCATGACCCAGCCTGACCCAAAAGCGGACCGGGCCCATCCAACTCACCAGTTGATAACGGATACCGGGAACCTGTTCATACGGACTGTACACCGCAGTCCGCAACAGCACCGTTATCTCGGTGACCTGTAGCGTCGGCGCCATCTTTGTGCCATTAACTAACATTAACGTTTGCCGAGTCAATATAGATCCCAGCAAAAACATTTTCATGTAAAATGTTGCCAAGACGAGAACATGTGGCTCACACTATCAAAAAGTTACCAGATCAAATGTAGAGCAAGACTTCTAACTCTACATGCCCTAACTCTATAAATCCTAACTTTATAAACTCTACACTTTAGTCAAAATATATTATGTCTTGGCTGTTTCGGTACCGTCACATGGGCGTAAAGTGAAGAATTTATTCACTGTTCAGTACTTTTCTAATAGAGTTTTGCAAGTGGCATAGTGGACCATGCAAAATTCAAGAAATTTCACATTAAAATTAAATGGTATCACCATTGTTATGGGAAGAAACTTCCATTTATTAAAAATATTCTCTAAAGCAAAGGAACACACTTTTGCAAAGTGTGATGAAGTATTTGAAACCAATGCAGTTAGTAAAACCTAAGTGCAGTTTCTGAGGAGACTCAATACCTATCTAATAAATAATCGTTACTACAGAAACTAGGTATTGTATATCAGAAAAGTACAAAGTCAGTGAATAATATTTTTACTTTACACCCATGTGACAGTAACGAAACAGCCAAGACATAATATATTTTGACTAAAGTGTAGAGTTTATAAAGTTAGGATTTATAGAGTTAGGGCATGTAGAGTTAGAAGTCTTGCTCTACATTTGATCTGGTAACTTTTTGATAGTGTGAGCCACATGTTCTCGTCTTGGCAACATTTTACATGAAAATGTTTTTGCTGGGATTTCACTTCTTTTTGTAAGTTGTTTACGACTATATTTTTTATTTGGTTAATTTCCTTTTCTTTGGTGTATTTCTTGAATATCATTGCAAGGTGGATATTTGTCCGAATCAAGTATCCCCCCCCCTCTATCATTTAAATGAGGGAGCCCTCCTTGGTTCACCTAGTTTATTTTTTTCCTTATTTGTAGAATATGTATTATATTTCTTGCGCATCAAAGGTGCCTTTTTATAGCCCACACTACCTATCTTCTCGTTTATCTTTTTTAGTTTGGTCTGGGGTGCTATTGAAGTTCAACTAAGGAAAACTATTACGGTTAAGTAACGAGTTAACGAGTATTGGCCTTAACTTATAAAATATACTTGAAAATAGTAAGAATTTCGTTATAATTCCATGGAAAATATTTATCAAATACAAGATGCATACCTACAGTGTCTATTATTTATACTTTATAATGTATGACTACGCGTGGCCCTTCTTTTAGAGTTCTACTCGTATTAAATGTTAAAAATGCAAACTTTATGTTGAGACTTCCTCCGTCCGTCCATCCGTCCGTCTATCACAAACAATAGAATATTTCAGCAACTACCTACCTACTTACGCTATCTACATGGAAATAGATGTCGGCGTTAATGGCCCAAGGTCATTGCAAAATCACCCGGAGCAATATTTCAAGAACAAAATTCCCAGCTCTGAACTTGCAAGTCTTTCTATACGGGCATGGGCATAAGGCATAATTAATATCATTTTTGAAAATACCTACTTGCTTGCGCTAAGTAACTGGACGATTTTTTTTAATAATCCACACGTGCGTTTCCACAGGGTCGTCACTAGACGATACTTTTAAGTTTTGTCCGAGTGCAGTCTGCCATTTAAATGAGAGAACTTAGTACCTGCCTACTTGGTTCTTGTAGTTCTACGTAGGTAGGTATGTAACGAAATTTTTGAACGTGATTTTAACCCACTTTTAAGCATCGGATTAACTTAAATCCGTGCGTTTGGGCACTAAGCAGGTATTTGAGCGCTATATAACGCTATTCAAAATCAGATTTGACGCTTGGCACGTTCGACAGCTCACGCTGGGTACTGGGCACTCGGCTCAATGTGGGTTTTTGTCACTGAGCACTGGATCATGGTCACTCGACGTGCAGTGAAACTCGGCTCGTTAAACATGAAATGCTTGGAACTTGGGCTTGAAACGTGTAATATTACTGGGCACGTGGCACTGGGCACTTGGACGCTTGGCCGCTTGGGCACTGGAATCAGTGGAAAAATTTACGTGTTTTCCATATGTTAACTAGCATTACTAGCAGATATCTAACATGAAATTAAGTTTTTATTATACCTATATACTTATGGGAAACCCCATACGAACTTCCAACCCCCTAATTTTATGGATGTGGGGTGATTAACTAAAAATCCTGAAACACGTATTTAATTGTTTATTATAAAGAGTCCCTATATCAATTTTGAGACCTCTAGCATCAATATTTGCGGTAATTTCATACAAACTTCCATCCCCTCTTTTAAGGGGTTGGGGGGGTAAATTTCCAACTTTTGGAATTTTTTTGTTGGTTGTGTGCTAATACTAGCTTATATACCAAATTTCAGCTTTCTAGGTCTTCAGGAAGTACCTAGGAATGGGAAACCCCATACGAACTTCCAACCCCCTAATTTTATGGATGTGGGGTGATTAACTAAAAATCCTGAAACACGTATTTAATTGTTTATTACAAAGAGTCCTTATATCAATTTTGAGACCTCTAGTATCAATATTTGCGGTAATTTCATACAAACTTCCATCCCCTATTTTAAGGGGTTGGGGGGGGGGTAAATTTCCAATTTTTGGATTTTTTTTGTTGGTTGTGTGCTAATACTAGCTTATACACCAAATTTCAGCTTTCTAGGTCTTCAGGAAGTACCTAGGAATGGGAAACCCCATACGAACTTCCAACCCCCTAATTTTATGGATGTGGGGTGATTAACTAAAAATCCTGAAACACGTATTTAATTGTTTATTACAAAGAGTCCCTATATCAATTTTGAGACCTCTAGCATCAATATTTGCGGTAATTTCATACAAACTTCCATCCCCTATTTTAAGGGGTTTGGGGGTAAATTTCCAATTTTTGAAATTTTTTTGTTGGTTGTGTGCTAATACTAGCTTATATACCAAATTTCAGCTTTCTAGGTCTTCAGGAAGTACCTAGGAATGGGAAACCCCATACGAACTTCCAACCCCCTAATTTTATGGATGTGGGGTGATTAACTAAAAATCCTGAAACACGTATTTAATTGTTTATTACAAAGAGTCCCTATATCAATTTTGAGACCTCTAGCATCAATATTTGCGGTAATTTCATACAAACTTCCATCCCCTATTTTAAGGGGTTGGGGGGTTAAATTTCCAACTTTTGGAATTTTTTTGTTGGTTGTGTGCTAATACTAGCTTATATACCAAATTTCAGCTTTCTAGGTCTTCAGGAAGTACCTAGGAATTTTGATGATCATCAGTGAGTCAGTCAGTCAGTCAGTCAGTCAGTCAGTCAGTCAGTGACGAAATTTGGGTTTTTTAGACGTCAATAAAATCTAAAGTATAAGACCTATAAAATTGAAACTTTATAGGTTTAATAAGTTCACTGGCGACATCATTTTCCGAGAATTTTGATTATCTGAAATAATTCAGGCCTAAGTTATAAGGGTTTAAAAATACGGCGAAACACTTCGAGAAAAGATAGGTAGTGCCCTCGCGCTTCGCTTGGCTCGTCTTGGCGGGGACACTACCGTGTCCCCAGATAAGTAAAATGGACCTTAAGAAATCATTCACGATTGGTCAACCGACAAAAGTAGGTTGCGATTTAATTTCAATTAATATTCATGCTTAGGTAGTTAGCTACTGACTATTCTGGTCAACTGTGCAGCTACGTAACTAGTAGTATGTTAAAACTTTAAAAGTAGCTGTACTTAAAGGTGTTAAGTCTAATCTAGCAAAGGCTTCGCGGCACGAAAAAGGAAAACTCAAGTGGAGGTCGGATTTCGAATGCGGGTTGTGCGTCGCCGGTTCAATATCAACGTATCTGGGTCAGTGGGTCAGCGTGCCAGAGGCCCGCGCACTGCGCCTCGAGCCGACACTAATTATTACTCGATCTTCACTTGCATATACGCGCGTGTACAGAGTTGCAAGCGATGCTAGTGCCACGCTTAGCAACTCGCTCCGCATCACTGGCGTGGGTGTTTCGGCCCTACCAGCCCGCGATATTCAAAGTTTATTTACTTTTTCGCAAATATTAGACGAACTTTTCATTGTAGATTTATGGCGAAATATTTAGTAGTTTTGCGAGCATAATATTGATAAGTACATTTATATGTATTTAATGAAAACTTTGCTTGAAAACCCCCATTCACCTCATATTGGTTATATTATTTATTTTTGCAGTTTCCCAGATTTGGAGCTATCGGGAATCAATATGAGCTATGTATAACACGATATATAATTATCTCAATATTAGCGAAAAACTAAATAAAAATTAAAATTTCGCGCCCGGGTGGTACCAATCCCCCTTAACACCTGGTCGCGAGAAATGAATCATGATCGACCTTTGCCTTCGACATCTAGTTGTTTTCATACATAGCTCATATTGATTCCCGATAGCTCCAAATGAGCTATCGGGAATCAATATGAGCTATGTATAACACGATATATAATTACCTCAATATTAGCGAAAAACTAAATAAAAATTAAAATTTCGCGCCCGGGTGGTACCAATCCCCCTTAACACCTGGTCGCGAGAAATGAATCATGATCGACCTTTGCCTTCGACATCTAGTTGTTTTCATACATAGCTCATATTGATTCCCGATAGCTCCAAATGAGCTATCGGGAATCAATATGAGCTATGTATAACACGATATATAATTACCTCAATATTAGCGAAAAACTAAATAAAAATTAAAATTTCGCGCCCGGGTGGTACCAATCCCCCTTAACACCTGGTCGCGAGAAATGAATCATGATCGACCTTTGCCTTCGACATCTAGTTGTTTTCATACATAGCTCATATTGATTCCCGATAGCTCCAAATGAGCTATCGGGAATCAATATGAGCTATGTATAACACGATATATAATTACCTCAATATTAGCGAAAAACTAAATAAAAATTAAAATTTCGCGCCCGGGTGGTACCAATCCCCCTTAACACCTGGTCGCGAGAAATGAATCATGATCGACCTTTGCCTTCGACATCTAGTTGTTTTCATACATAGCTCATATTGATTCCCGATAGCTCCAAATGAGCTATCGGGAATCAATATGAGCTATGTATAACACGATATATAATTACCTCAATATTAGCGAAAAACTAAATAAAAATTAAAATTTCGCGCCCGGGTGGTACCAATCCCCCTTAACACCTGGTCGCGAGAAATGAATCATGATCGACCTTTGCCTTCGACATCTAGTTGTTTTCATACATAGCTCATATTGATTCCCGATAGCTCCAAATGAGCTATCGGGAATCAATATGAGCTATGTATAACACGATATATAATTACCTCAATATTAGCAAAAAACTAAATAAAAATTAAAATTTCGCGCCCGGGTGGTACCAATCCCCCTTAACACCTGGTCGCGAGAAATGAATCATGATTGATTGACCTTTGCCTTCGACATCTAGTTGTTTTCATTATTTCCCTGGCACAAGGTCACTTGTTTCATTTGAAGAAATTCTGTCTTCGCGTAGGTATTTTTATTACGACAAAACGAGAGCAGCCCACGCGCTAACGGTACGTTTTGTTAATCAAATCCTCACACCCGAAAACTTGTTATTTTGCGTCGCTGACTCAATCTACCTTGTGTAGCGCCAAAGTCCAGATCAAACCAGTTACCGAATTCAATGACATCTCTAGCTACCAGCTACCTAGACACTTCTAGCCATCGCTCGTTCTATTTCTGGACTGTAGCTGTAACAGTTTTTTAATAATTTAATTTCTTTAAATTAACTTTTTGCTGTTGAGCGAATTAATCAAGATTCATTTTTAATTTATCCGAGTGTTCAGATAACAGTAGCGGTGCACGAATCATGAAACTATTTCAAGGCGAACTCAATGAGGTCACCCACAAAGGGCCGGCCTTGCCTTCGCTGTTAGCCGCGGCCGCGACTGTGGGATGACAACTTCATACACAGAAATAAAACTCGGTTAGACTTGGTTAGACTTAGATCTAAATAACAGAAAAAAATTGTCAATTCGATCACGTACCTACTGCTACAATTGATTTAACATAGAAAGGATCAGCAGTTACTGACGACACGCATCCTTTCTCCGCCCTGAAGCCGGATTTTCAATTTGTCAAAACTGTAAAATGGTGCTAATGTATGCAACTGTCGGTATGTGCTGCCAGCGGTACCGAAATGTACAACGTGCAACGCCATATTTGAGAAATTTTTGGCTTCAACATACGTCACATCTTTCCCGTCCTCTTAGCGTAGCGTATTTCTTCATTGATTGCTACATACTACACAATCATTAACTCTGCAAGTCACATTCGCGTCTTTATTGTCACATACGAGTATTATTTTCGCTGATCTACTTGTAGGATAGGACTGTAGAGCTCGTGAAACAACATAAGTGGCATTGTTTTTGCAACGCAACGGTCGCTTGACATCATTAAATGGTCAATCATCTCGCTGCCACTGTTTCGGCACCAAAAGTAGGTCGAATACATTAACTGAGCTATTTTATACGCGAACTCTGTTCTTGGCAGGCCTTTTACTACTTTATACTCTCGTAATTGTGCTTGTCAACTGTTTCAGTGCTCTATTTATTTATTTTGCCTTCGTTGTCGCCTGTGTCGATACTAGTTACGGCTATGTTTAACTAAACGATAACATTTTTCAATTTAAGATTGTCTCTCTATTTGTACAAATAAGGATTATTTCTAATAGACCTAGTTTTCAGGCTGTTTTGGACAACAAGCCTTATAAAGCCAACAATCCTTAAACTATTAGGAAATAGTTGCAAGTGGTAGACCTTAATATCCTGTTGGCGCCCCAGATTAGCTGTACGGTCAAAGCTTACTATCGTTCTCTTGACAGTCCGTTGATAACTTGTAGCGGCAAATCGGCTAACAATATTATCTTATCAACCTTGATTTATTTAGAAATAGTGTCAGTAGGCGCACAATGCTGTGTTACTTGCTCGAAGTTACGAAATGCATTGAAGAATTCGGTTCAAACACGTTCAAGAGTGGTTAGACTCGATAGACTAGTGATTGCGTTTTTATAATATGAAAAAATATTATACAGATTGTGGTAATATTAGTACTTACAATCATCGTAAATATCAGCATAAAAAGCAATAATAATAAAATTTATTAGTGTATAGTCATCAGCCTTACAGGAATATTTTTTTGAATAACATAATAAGAACAAAATTAATTGTATAAAGTATTTATTCTTTTAATTATCAGTAAAGATAAAAGAAACTAATATTCGAGTAAATAGAAACGGCTCACAGTTGGATAATTTTGTTGATGACACTTTATCTTATAAAAGCTGAGCTGAGCTGAGATTACAAGTACAACTACAGAAGTTCGCTGTAAAAAAAGTAGTTTGTGAGTCTGTGGCCTCATTTTTCAAAGAAGAAAATCAAAACCATGGAGATATAAAACTTTTCTATTGTCAGCAGTCACAGACCATCTAAAGAACCAAAACTCTGGTAAATTATGTCCATGGGTAAATTATGTACAATGTACATGTGTCGTATACGTGGTAAAGCATGGCGCGCTGAGGCAGTTTTCTCTTCCCATGGTTTCTTCAATGGTCGATCAAAGCTCGCCAGTTCCGTTTGCGCATTTGCTTCGACAAAAAATCACGTAGAGCGAAAGAGAAACTGTGAGATGCGATAAAACTGACCATATTATAAGACTACATTTATGTTATTTACGTCCATTCTAATGGCGTTTTTTTTACTTTATTTTAAATAAACACTTCCCTTAGTTATTGTGTCCGACTATCACAGGTTTTTCTTCCGATAGATATGATGAAATGTTCCATGGATTCAATTAGTTATATTTTTTTTGTCAATTTTGTTAATTTCTACCTATGAGGTAAGAGTTACATCAATAATTTCTACAGACCGCTCAAATTTTGACTGACATGGCAAATCTTTATTAGAAAAAAGTTCACATGGTTCCTAAAAGAGTTACTTTATTATCTCATGGTTTGGGATTTACCCATACTATCTCAGTCAAAATAACAGGGCTGTTTAGGAAAACTCAAACATAATTCTAACTACTTGTCGTATCGAATTTAGTGTTTTTAAGTTAGTTTAACTTTAAAATATTAGAGTACTTAATAGTAAATATCTGGGTGACCAATAGATGGCAGCCTTTTTTTTTTGCTAAATTCGACATTTTCTAAAAATGAATCATACCTAGATCGATTTATCGCCCCAAAAACACCCTGTATACTAAATTTCATGAAAATCGTTTCAGCCGTTTCCGAGATCCAGATTATATAGAAATATATATACAAGAATTGCTCGTTTAAAGGTATAGGATTTTAAAGTGGATACCTATAGAAAATTCAGAAACGGATGTTAGGCATATTAGTGTGTATTTTAACAAGAAATATTGTTATTGTAACTCAGTACACAAGAGAAGTGAAATTGATATTTTACACGCAAATTTTCCACGCAACACTACCCGTTGTGAGCGTGCCACCAATAGTGAAAAACACCGCGATGGAAAAATCATGCGTTTTAATGCATTACTATTCATTTCTGAAGCAACAATCCTTTCGCTTCAAGTGAAACATACAATCATTTGTAATATACCAACGCTTTGTGGAATTTCTTGTGGTGAAAGCGATACATTTTTGATTTGTATTGTGGAAATCTAGTTAAATGTGTGTCTTGGTGCGTTAACTATTTGTTTCCCTGACAGTAAGATATATTTCGCAGTGTAATTCAAACAAATTACTTATTATACATTGCTGAGACTTGTAGTATAGCTAGGTACTGACTTATAAAATTTGGTCATCATCAGTCATTTTATTAATATCACAGGTGTTTTGTTTTAAAGAGGCATCAACGCTCTGGCATCTGCATAATCTTTTTCGTTACTAACAATTCATTTGTTATTTTATACATACTTTAACAACAAGAAAAAAGGTAAATGGAATAGAGATTTCGGGTTTTAAATTGTTTTCTGCTTTCACTTATTTGCCGGACAGTCTAATATTAAAAATTAGTATCAAACTCGCAAGACAAAAGTCCAAAATACCTATGTCACTTTCAAGTTGTTATATTTCGTGTAACTTTAGCCCCTAATTGTTCCAAATAAAAGTTGCTCCAAACAGCTCGACTCCGTGAAAGTTAATCTCCGCTAACGAGCTTTACTGTTATTACGGAGATGATTTAAAAAGTACCGCAATACAGTATCGTGTAAAAGTGAGACTGAGCAGAAACAGTGCAGGTGTGGCACTTTCACGCTCAGTGCGGTACACAACAGTGCGGCGTGGTGTGGCATAGACCAACAACAGTTCAGCGTGGTGTGGTACAGACCATAGTACACAGTAAACACGGGCCACGACAATTGAGATCTCTGTGCGGCCACGAACGACACAATCGCGCTGCCCTCATAATATTGACCTTAGTAGTACCTATTTGGAAGCCAATTTAAACCACCCAAGGTCTATTAATATGTGTACAGTAAAAACTTTGTACCCCTTTTAAACTTATTGTGTACACGGAATGTGTATTTTCAGTTGTGTGAGCGAAGGTTACCTATATAAAATCCACTCATAATATATTTATTTACAAATCACAAACGATATTAACGAGTTAATAAATGCTATGCTGACTATCTTTGTGCAACATTGTAAAGTCTTATGAAAAACCTTTTTGATATTTTCCGACTCTACAATTTAATTCAGAAATTTTGTGCAGGTATACCTAAGTTGCGCTTAGTTTCCATTATTATCAGAGATTAACGAAGTCTTGATAAAAGAAACGTGTATCGACAGTGTTCCTTCCATTCAAGGCAACGAACGCAAACAATTCATACTGCATACGAAAACTGAAATTTAAGTGTGCTAATAACATGACCTGCCTCAATGAATATAAGAGGTAGAACCGAATTCCTATGATCTATGGACCTACCCCAACAAACAACAATTAGGTATATATTATTTAGTATCATGTTTCCAAATCGAGAGCCAATTTCGCTTCGTGACGTGGTTCACTAAAATTTTTTTTAAGTAGGCTTCTTGTGTACAGCTGTGCTATTCTGCAAAACAGCGATGAGCGTACATCTCTGCATCTATGAATTTGTCAGTTGTAATAGAGTATAATTTTGCATGCCATATTCGGGTTGGCAGCTGTCTGGCAGCTATTTCATTTTGTAGAATAGCACAGCAGTTTATTAGGCATCGCAAGGTTGGCGTTGTGGCCATTAGCGGTTGGCAGTGTCCCACTTAGCCGAGCGGGTCTGCGCGGAGGTTGGCCGGTGGTGGGCCGGCACCACCAGCTAACGGTCCGCCGGCGCCGCGCACGTGAAAATAATTCTTGACGCGATTTTGTAACGTATACCGTTACGCGGTTCCGGGCCTGCCGGTGACCTTATTTCTCGGCCGCGCACTCTTTACTTTTATATCTTGTTGCCTGCCACATAATGTCCGTGCGTTCTCGCTTTGTTCGTTTCAAATATCTT
Source organism: Coenonympha glycerion (assembly GCA_963855885.1). Taxonomy (NCBI): domain Eukaryota; kingdom Metazoa; phylum Arthropoda; class Insecta; order Lepidoptera; family Nymphalidae; genus Coenonympha; species Coenonympha glycerion. The sequence goes on along the minus strand of OY979630.1, from coordinate 11,056,142 downwards.
TTTAAAACGCTCATTTTAATCAAGGATGTTATTACGATTCGTTTTAAATTTTGATCGCTGTTTGCTTTTTTTGTTTGTCTTCCGTGATTTCGGGCAAAAAACGCAGCAGGTTTGTGATGGTCGTGAGTCAGAGCTGTTTTGCTGGACTGATTCCGCGTAGCGTGTCGTGGGTTTGCCGAGTGAAATGATGTAAATAACATGTGACGAGCGCGAGCGCTGCGCTGTGCGCGGGGAATACCACGTCACTTTGATAATAATTGTTTTGTTATTTTATCCTTCGCACGCTACAACTACGAGTACCTATGACGCTCGGTGAAGTTACCAAGGTGTTAACCGTGAACTACCTATAGCAAGGAGTGACGCAAACAGATTTTAATTAATTTATTGTTCAAGCACGTAAAAGCGTCAACCGCTTTTTGTGAATTAGTTATACATATAACGGATAAACTATTTATCGAATACTGTAATTTTGGTTGTGTTTGTTTGTTATAATAGATTATTAGATATAACAAAAAATATTTTTGCAAAGATACTTATATTTTTTTTTGTCATTGATCCTAAGATTGAAGTCAATAAGTGAGGAATCTGCACGTCAGTATTAAGTATTAATTAATTATTATGCGATGTAGCAAGTATGTCAATGACGCAATAGGTATTTAATTGGAGATAGGTAATCTTTCACATGTGAATGTACACATGTTTATCACGCCAGTGCGTAAACAGAGCCAGATTGACTGCGCAATTATAATTTATCGCCATGTTTGCCGTTTAGTTCAGATAACGAAACTTGTTTAAACGCAATTATTTCCTTAAGTATAAAAACAGTTAATTACAAAGCGAACACCTAAAACAGTTTTCAAAGAGGTTAAATAATTTATCGTAATTCGTATACTAATTGTGTAGTAAACGGTCCCAAATGAATACATATTAAATCAACCTTGTTATCGAACATGTTATTGGGCGCGAGCGCGATCGGGCGACGAATGTTCGCGTCACGTTGATATCGTTCGACGTCACGACACGGAGCTCAGAGTCGACGCGCAAGCACCAAGGCCGACGCGTGCGCAGCGCTCCTTCCTCATGGCACTAACAAAACAATGTTTTTCTTTCAAAACGTAAAGTAGGCATCTATCATCAACATTGTTCGATTACCGCTCATGCATAATCGCCACGTAGGTGACTTACGTGGATTGGTAGAGATTCTACTCTGTACTAGTTAGTAGTATAGGTACAGAAAATATAGCACATTGTGTAGCACGTGTTAGTTATCCTTTGTTATTTTACAGTATTTGCAGTACTAGTTAAACTCGCTACTTCTTTGTTAGCGCACGATGATGACCTATAAAGATTATCATGAGATTAAGTCATACGTCTACCACTTCAGTTGTTGTATGTATGACTTCAGCTTTGGAGATAATTTCAAGATATAAATTAACATTTTTTATTTTCTATTACCATTATTTTCAATAATGCACAGGTGTGTTTAGGAATTTTAAAATCTATGGACGTTTTATCTATTTATTTACCACATTTACACCCACTACACTACTGTTATTATTATTGAGAATTGTGAAATTGTTATGCGCTTTGCTTTATGAGTTATCTACAGTTATTTTTTATTAAGTACCTAACATTGAATTATTGTTTTCATCTTGATAAAAAGGTGTCAAAATGTAGCGTGTACATGTAATATAAATTACGTAGTGTAAACATACCCGAGTTCATTAAACAACTTCACTCTGCGATAAAGGATTTTGGTTATTGGAACACCAAAAAAACCAGTCGGATGAGTTGATCGATCACATATTATTCGAAACTGGTAGTTTTTGTGCACATTAAAATGCCGCGGTCAATTGTATAATTATCTCGGAATGATTGAACAAGAAATAAAATATTTAGTGTGGTCAATGTAATTAGCGATAAGGCGCTGTGGTAATTGTGCGGAGCGTAAACAGAGCCGCGCAGTGGGTGCCTGGTGAGTGGTGCCGTTTGAAAGCGATTAGGTAACATCACTATTAAAATTTAAAAGTAATTATTTGATACCTTCGACTCTTATATAGCTTGAAGTAACTACAAAGAACCTAATTCCCTATTGACGCTGTAGTTGTACCTATTAAACAAAGATTTAAATCGTAAAACGAATTCGTTGTAGTCTTTTTGGCAGCTTCGTAGTATGTATGATTTGTAAAAAATAGTTTTTTCAATATTCCATTAATTATATTGTGTACCTATTTCAATAATATATTATTTTAGAGGTCACTCCAACTGCGTAGAATTGACGACTACGTACGACTACAAGATCTTGTTTTCTATAAGTTGTAGGTATTTGCGATTAGGTAATATCTAACCACATCAACATCCACAATTTCTCAGAAGCATACGCGTAAGTAAATAAACTCACTTGTAGGTAGGTACATTACAGCTTCTAAAAGCATTAGTTTTTCCATTATGTAATACTTTCCGACTGATTGAGTTCAACGCGTAAGTTTATTTAATACTTATTATATCGCCGTGAAGCGTCACGTGGCGTGGGAGAAACCGAAATTCCAATTTCGTTGTGTAGCGGTAACGGTACGCAGCGGTTGAATTTAGCGCGCGTTCGTGCTACGCCTCTATCCGTGGATCAGACTTTACAGGTCGTAGTACAGGTTTTTGTACGAATTTCGAGTCGACTCGCATCGCACCCACGAATCGAATTCCATATATTATCCATATACATATAATCCATCCATATATTATCCATATATAATTCCATATATAATCGAATATTTACAGCCGCTGCAGGGCTGAGGCGTGCTGTGCGTGCATTGCTTAGTGTATGAATGATACTAATCATTACAGCTTCGACAGTTTCGCAGTCAATACAAGTTTTAGTTATTACCACCGAAACCCGGTCACAAAACCAGACATACAAGTTTCTTTACGCATTTTGGCGACGAAGATAAACTTTTATTTTTTTAATAGCAAGCGATAGCGACGTTTACAGAAATACTGTTAGGTTAGGTTTTTCGAGTTTAGACGACAAAACAATATACGGAAGGAACGTTTATCCTTGAAGTAATAAAAGGAGGATAATTTTAATCTAATTTTAACATAATTTAAAATTAGCTGGTTGAATCCCTGGCAGGATAATTATGAAGCAGGGGGAGAATGGGGCATTTTGTTCCCTTAGTTCAATAAAGTTTTCTTGCAGATATTAAAAAAATTGGGCAGTAATTTTAATCTATAAAAAGAGAAGACGTACCGGTAGATATTACCTTCACTTTTCATCTATTGTTCTACCATTTTCATTTTTACTTTGACGGATCATTGATTAATGATGATCAGCCATCAACTAATCGTTCGCGGCAAATAAAGATGTTGTATACAATTACATCATAACATATTATTATGTCTACACGTGCATAATAAATAGTAAAAGATGTACATTGCCGTAACTTCATGAGGAAGGTTTGAAGACGTATTTGATTTTTTTTGCAAAATCGATTGGTAAGTCAACTTTAAATTATATTAGAATGTCGTTAATCTAAAGTTATAGTAAATATTATACTTGTAGCCTGCAGGTAATCTTACAATAAGGATATTGAGGACAGTATCACACAAGCTTCGTTGAAATGGCGCATTTAATATAAGAGGATAGCAGGAAAATCTAAGGCGAGGGACAATTTGTTTGTCATACCCAACATATTTACTAGTTGTTATGGTATTAAATACATCTAATGACGAATATGACGCACGAGTTAAAAGCTCTCTTGTCGTAAACAAGTGCAGTAAAGCTATAGACATCTGTCAATGGGACTAGTTTATGAATTGCATTAATTTTTTATGGCTTTTAGAAATAGCGCGTACTCATAAGTGGAATGACCAGTGATTGTGAGTGACTCGTTACATGCGGTTTGATAAGATGCGTATTATTGCGTCGCTGGTAAGAATATATTTAGTGATCCGCGCAATAACTGGTCGGTGGCGACTAGAACGATCACGCCGGCCGGCTCGATAAGTGGCAAGTGTGCATTGCACGCGATGGCGGGGGGAGGTAGCGGGTGGCTAATGCGTAGTTGCTACTTGCTACTAGGTAGCTTGTTGCATCGCGCTGTAGAAACTAGAAAGGCTCGTCCGGCGCTCGATGCACTCATGGTAAGTCTCTAACTCAGTGGTCATCACTATAGAAAGCCACCGAGCTAGTTTGTTCGTGCACATTACATAACATTAGTTTATTCATTACGTTACACATTGTTCGTAGATGCACGTGTGATAAAAAGTAATAATAAATTCCGTAGTAATCCTTCCTGGGAAAAGTAGAGCTGTTAACTATCTGCAGTCTGTATAACCTTAGGTAAGCCGTTAGAATAACGAACAGTTTGGTGACTCTACCAAAAATTTTTTTTATCAGTGGTATCTCTTAGGTACGAACAAGTAGATGATCCATCCATGTATATCGAAAATAACCCGATAGCGGTACTGTAAAGCGTATGTCCATTGTCCATGTGGTGCGTTCCCATACATTGCATGCGTACCGGGACCGGAGCCCGTCGCCGCCCCACGTGAATAGCACCGGGGTCAATAGCTTGCTGCTGGATGCACGCGTCCGTGCACTTCCCCATCCCGCCCGTGGTTGCTCGGTACACCTCACAAAAGCTTTGTTCACTTCACATTAGCATGCAAACCTTTACCGAGCCAATGGGTAGAGCGTTACAGCTACAGCTACGCTGCTACGGTCGTAGCTTCGTAGCAATATAGGATATCGGAAATAAAAATGGGAACTTTCCAAGAGCCGTCGTAGCTCTACGTACAAAGGTACTCGCGCTCGCGTTGATGTCTTTTGTTAAAGAAATCGTAGACATCTATATCCACCGTTATAGATGACTAACGAACCAAACTACCTATCTCACCAGACTTGCCCTGGGTCACAAGATATACGGATTAGACGCAATGTAAAATTTCTACCTAGGAGAGCAAATTTGGTAAAATAATAAATTTTGGCCGTTAAATTTTAGTTAAAAATATTCACAATGCAATTTTGACAGACACGGAAGGCTCACCTCGGCAGCGGGCGCGTGCACCTGCACGCGCAGCTCGTCGGTGTCGTGGTCGTGCTCCAGCACGTCGGCGCGCACCTCGCGCCCGTTGTAGGTGAGGAACACGCGCTGGCCGGGCTTGAGGCGCACGCCGGCCAGCCCGCGGAAGCCGGGCCCGATGAGCTCCGCGTCGCGGTACTCGCGGCTCGTCTTGCCGCCGTCGAAGCGCACCGTGTAGCGCGTGTTGGGCGTCAGGTTGATGCAGTTGTTGTTCTCCGGGAAGGGAGCCGGCGTCTTCACCGCTTGGATCATCCCCGAGTAGTAGAGTCCGTCGTCGACGAGCGCCGCTACGCGCGTCCCTATGATGGAGCGCTTCGCTAAACGTTTTCCGGTAGACATGATGATTTCAGTTCTAATCGCCTCCGATATCGAACTCACTGCACCGTTCTCGACACTCTCCGGCAGTCCACTCGCCCTTCTCTCACGAGTTCACTGAAAATTTTCAAATCGCCCGGCGAACGCGTTTCGCGGGGTATCCGTAACAAAATTTCGGGCAATCGCGGAAATTTCTATCCAACTCTGCACACTGGACGCGGTGCGGCCCTCCGATAGGCCGAGACTGGTCGCCGTTCTCGCGCGGAAACATAATACGAGGGCAAGGTCCTCGAAGATCGGGACAAAGAAAACCCTTTCGCGGCAGTAAACTTTGCGCGCAAATTCGCTTCGAACGACCTCAATAGACACGGTTCAAACGAGAACTGGCGTGCGTTCGACGCGCCGCGCGACACCGGCCGGCCGGCGAGCGGGAGCGGCGACCGTTCGTCTCCCTTCTTTGTTTTGATACTCAGCTGTTCGCGCGAGCGAGAAGCGGCGCGAGCTCGGCTGCGGGGGAAGCGAGAGCGCCGCGCTCGGCGCAGCTCGGGCTCGGGCGCGCTCGGGCGCGCTCGCTATTTTCAGCGGGCGGCGGCCGCCCACGGGCGCGCAGCGACATTGAGAGGCGCGCCGGCTCCTCACGTGGAGTGGAGCGAGCGCTACGAGATTGCACAACGCTCGCTCGCGCTGGCCGTCGCGCCGGTCGCCGGTATGTTGCCGGCTAGTGTGACACAGTTTCTATTCGGATTTGGGGTCGATTCAAATGTCAAGCAGATGCACCCTACTTATGCAACTATTAACGTAGCCTCGTTACATCTACGCACAAATTGAATAATTGGAACACGCTGCGATGTCTAGCTTGACGTAATCATCATTAGGGCAACCTTTAATACGTCTTGATGATCTATTACTTCTTTTACAACTCATTAGTATTCTTTTATCGAAAAAAAAGTTTATATAGTACTTGCTACTAATTAAGGCAGTAAGTAGGTATGTCTTTGTCTGCCAACCCAGCACCACAGAATACTAAAACATAGTAGGTGCTTATTGCCTATTTTAATTTGTAGCAAATAACAACGAACGACAATAGAGAATAGAACCTTTCTACTTACCTAAAGTTTGATAATTACCTGAAGCTGAAATTCGTTGCTTAATGCATAGGAAATGAGGACTTTCACATGTTTGTGCGAAATAATCGCTTATTAACTGAGCTCTTTATACATATACTAGCAAACCCGGCGAACTCAGTTTCGCCACCGGCTTTCGGCTTTCCCGCTTAAAAGATTTTCCCGCTTTTCTGTTGAAATTTTTCCTGAATTTTCTTTGCTATAAACCTCACGGAGCCCGAGACCTTTCCAACGAATGCAAAACCGTGGAAATCGGTTCGTGCGTTCTGGAGTTATAGCGTCAGGAAGGAAAACCCGACTTATTTTTATATAGTACCTAGACCTAGACTAGACTAGACTAGATGTGGAAGCGATTATTATACATACTTATATCTATGGGCGCCTTAGACTATGGTCCAAGTTGGGCGCCTATATAAAATTATAAACTAATACCATTCCAATATTATTTAATAATATAATATGATAAACCTTAAAAATCTTAATTTGTCGCTATCAAAATCTTTATTTAGTTGGGCAGCCATCTCTCAAAATAGAATTCAACTCACATTAATTGTTTTTCGTAGACTATTTTTGTGAGTAGGTACAGTATTTAGTTATTTACTATTTACCTACACAAATGCATCCCAAATAAGTAGATATAGATAACGAAAGTGGTGGGCGGTAACGAAAGCGAAAGACAATTTAGCAGCAAGTCGCTAAAGTGTTCTCAATCCCACCAAAAACATAAATGTAAAAAAAGGAGAGCCAAGTTCGAGAGCCGCAAAAAGAATGGAGATCAAAATGAGTGCCAAGTTCTATGTAAAATCGAAATTTGTATTTATAGGAACAAAAAAACAATATGAACAATTATTAAACTCTATTTCTTTGCTTTATTGGATACCTATAACAATTGCTGTTATTCAAAAATGTGAGATCTTAAAATAGGTAAGATTTGACTTGGCCAGTTTTCATTACATCAGTCATTTTATAAAATTATACAACATTTTAATTCAGATAAAAACTCGCATTTATTCATTGAATCTCATATATATGTACTTCACTTTTATACTATTATTGGTTAAGGCACGAAGAACCTGGTTTTTTAGCGCGTATTTCAAGTTTTTTTGTATGAGGACACCGCTTATTTTTTATTTTTTTGACTTTTTTATTTTTTGATTTTTTCCTACGTTTACACACAATTACCGTGCTGGATTTTAAATTTCATCTTTCTAGGTCATCTGGAAGTAGGTTAGGTTTAGGTACTATGTGTCAGTTTGTATGGGGACACCCCTTATTTTTTGACTTTTTTTATTTTCTGATTTTTAACTACGCTTACACACAATTATCGAGCTGGATTTCAAATTTCATCTTTCTAGGTCATCTGGAAGTAGGTTAGATTTAGGTACTATAAGTTAGTTTGTATGGGGACATCCCTTATTTTTTGACTTTTTTTATTTTTTGATTTTCTACTACGCTTACACACAATTACCGAGCTGGATTTCAAATTTCATCTTTCTAGGTCATCTGGAAGTAGGTTAGGTTTAGGTACTATATGTCAGTTTGTATGGGGACACCCCTTATTTTTTGACTTTTTTTTATTTTCTGATTTTTTCCTACATTTACACACAATTACCGTGCTGGATTTCAAGTTTCATCTATCTAGGTCATCTGGAAGTAGGTTAGATTTAGGTACTATATTTCAGTTTGTATGGGAACACCCCTTATTTTTTGACTTTTCTTTATTTTTTGATTTTTTCCTACGCTTACACACAGTTACCGAGCTGGATTCCAAATTTCATCCTTCCAGGTCATCTGGAAGTAGGTTAGGTTTTTGTACTATATGTCAGTTTGTATGGGGACACCCCTTATTTTTTGACTTTTCTTTATTTTTTGATTTTTTCCTAGGCTTACACACAATTACCGAGCTGGATTCCAAATTTCATCCTTCTAGGTCATCTGAAAGTATAGGTTAGATTTAGGTACTATATTTCAGTTTGTATGGGAACACCCCTTATTTTTTGACTTTTCTTTATTTTTTGATTTTTTCCTACGCTTACACACAGTTACCGAGCTGGATTCCAAATTTCATCCTTCCAGGTCATTTAGAAGTAGGTTAGGTTTTTGTACTATATGTTAGTTTGTATGGGGACACCCCTTATTTTTTTACTTTTTTTTATTTTCTGATTTTTTTTCTACGCTTACACACACTTACCAAGCTGGATTTCAAATTTCATCTTTCTAGGTCATCTGGAAGTATAGGTTAGATTTAGGTACTATATTTCAGTTTGTATGGGAACACCCCTTATTTTTTGACTTTTCTTTATTTTTTGATTTTTTCCTGCGCTTACACACAGTTACCGAGCTGGATTCCAAATTTCAACCTTCCAGGTCATCTGGAAGTAGGTTAGGTTTTTGTACTATATGTTAGTTTGTATGGGGACACCCCTTATTTTTTGACTTTTTTTATTTTCTATTTTTTTCCTACGCTTACATACACTTACCAAGCTGGATTTCAAATTTCATCTTTCTAGGTTATCTGGAAGTAAAGGTTAGATTTAGGTACTATATGTCAGTTTGTATGGGAACACCCCTTATTTTTTGACTTTTCTTTATTTTCTGATTTTTTCCTACGCTTACACACAATTACCTAGCTGGATTTCAAATTTCATCTTTCTAGGTCATCTGGAAGTATAGGTTAGATTTAGGTACTATATTTCAGTTTGTATGGGAACACCCCTTATTTTTTGACTTTTCTTTATTTTTTGATTTTTTCCTGCGCTTACACACAGTTACCGAGCTAGATTCCAAATTTCAACCTTCCAGGTCATCTGGAAGTAGGTTAGGTTTTTGTACTATATGTTAGTTTGTATGGGGACACCCCTTATTTTTTGACTTTTTTTATTTTCTATTTTTTTCCTACGCTTACATACACTTACCAAGCTGGATTTAAAATTTCATCTTTCTAGGTCATCTGGAAGTATAGGTTAGATTTAGGTACTATATGTCAGTTTGTATGGGAACACCCCTTATTTTTTGACTTTTCTTTATTTTTTAATTTTTTTTTACGCTTACACACAGTTACCGAGCTGGATTCCAAATTTCATCCTTCTAGGTCATCTGGAAGTAGGTTAGGTTTTTGTACTATATGTCAGTCAGTATGAATTTTAACGACTTTTGACCTTCATATCTTTATAACCGTTTGAGCTAGCTTCATGAAAATTGGGCTTCTATATGATCTTATGGATATAATTAAACACACGTAGTTTTATGTGTTTACGTTAAATAGGTTTTGAGTTATAGAAGGGTCAAAAGTGGCACCAAGTGGTTCGTGTAAACTTACTCTTGGCGCTGGCTAGCCAGTTCCTTTGCTTGAACTTGGCTTGACACGCTGCCGCGTGTCTAGATTATTGTCATCACTGACACGCGCTATTCAATCACTATACATTAGCACGTTTTGCTGTTTAAAAGATCGGACTGTTTAGATTTTAGGTTTGCCCCCTGTTTTGCCCGCTTGGATATCGGTTATTAACACGGAACAGAAATTTTCTGTTCCGTGGCGGGTCGCGTGCGTAATTTACTAAGTATATCCCATTTCCGCTCTTGGGCTTGGGGGGACATGTGCGTAAGAAAAACGTATAAGTAACTATTGCTATTTTAAACAAATTCTGCACGCTGATTGGTAGAATCAGTTTAGTGTTAACTAACATTTAATAAACAGCCAATCAGGTAGCAGAATTTGTTTACAATTACAATAGCTACGAATACGTTTTTCTTATCGCCTAACTGTTTCAATTTCCAGTCTCGTTTCCAACCTTGTTATAGCAATGTGTTGGCTGTGACTGGTTACTATAGCCAAGCGATTTAGCGTTCGAGGCAATGTTGCTTAGCAGCTGATATTGCTTTTACTCCTTCAATGGATACGAACAAAGGAAAACCACGTTTACTTTGTCTAAGCTTTCATGTTTGTTTGATTAGGTACTAGATCTCTGGCTGCATATTCACTTATCATCTGGTGAGATCGTAGTCAAGTGCAGTGTACACCTTGCACAAGTGTGTAATTGAAGAAAAAAACATTTGTTATACTTTTTTTTTACTTAAGTAGATTTTTTTACAAGTAAAATTCAATAATATCACATATACAATACTTAAAATTAAATCTAAACTAATATATAATCTAACTAGCTGTTGCCCGCGGCTCCGCCCGCGTGAATTACGATTTTTTTTTACATATACCGTAGAATTCCTTGATTTTCGCGGGATTCTGGTGTGATGTTGTACAGAAACCTGTTCTTACTTCGCACGGGTTATCTTGTGGTGATTTTGAAAACTCTTTTTTTTAATAAAAAATATAAAATTTCATTAATACGTAGTTGAAAGATTAAAAGGAGGATTTTAACTGTCGATATTCCGACCCATTGGCACAGGTCGTGGTCACTACGTGACCACGACTTGTACCAATGTATCGAAAAATCGACAGTTAAAATCGTCCTTTTTATTCTGAAACTACGAAATATGTCAAAAATTATTAAATCATGTGAAAAGTTGTACTGGTGGTAGAAATCTTCTTTCAGAGTTCGGCCGGGTAGGTACCACTGGGATAAAATACTCTACTAACAATATTGCCCAGCCCAACATAAGAGTCTGTTAAAAATCTTTGCTTCATCTCAATACAATCCCAAGTATCAGAATGGGCAATGGCTATATATTTCTTTACGTATAAAAAGACCTACGACGGTCAATCGGTTAGGACCAGTTAAGACCTGAGAGTTAAAAATATTTGTGAACCATTATTTTACTCTTTCCATGTTGCGGATGATAAAAAAAGACGTGGCACTCTGGGAATGTCCACAAAAGTGAAAGTCTCAACAGTGCCATCTTAATATAAAGTCAAGGAACAGTACATTACATGACAATTAATTATTATTAACAAAAATTCGGTAGTACCTATCTCCAAGTTTTACATTCAAGTTCCAAATAATTTGTAGAGATGGCGCGATACGGTATAACGTGGTGATAAATTCATGATTTTTGTTCACCATTAAAGTGAAAAATCTTAAACCATACACTATCTTCTGCTTAGCATATTTATTTACGGCTGTAAGGGTACTCCAGTCTGACTTGAGCCCTTACGTCCTAGCCCTACGTCTTTCAAGTCACCTACTTAAACTCATCGATAAAGGTTCTGATATCTATAATTTCTGAACTACAAAAGTGATGATGATAAAATTTATACGGAATAATCTTTAAAGAACTTCCTTTCTACCAAAAAAAGAATGAATGAAATCGGACAACGGGTTAATGAATTATAACTAAATACACATTTTGACTTTGATGCCGTCTTCCAGGGAAACCATGATGAATTCCGGGACAAAAAGTATCCTATGTCCTACCTCGGAGTATGAACTATAATCATGTCAAGTTTCATTTAAATCCATCCAGCGGATTAGCCGTGATGCGCGGTCGTGAAACAGACAGACAGACAGACAGACAGACAGACAGACAGACAGACAGACAAAAATGAAACAAATTACAGTTTTGGCTTCAGTATCGACTAAATAGTGTCCTCCAACAAAAATTTTAGAAATATCTTCAATGTACAGAATTCGACCCTTTACAGTTTTATTATATTATTAAGATTTAAAAAAAAAGTGAAAAAAAAATAACAATAAGAAGGAATTTTATTTTAAGCGTCAAAGTATTTCTCCGAAGCGGTGTCAACTGGAAAAGTGCCCAGAAGGCTGGCAGCATTGCCACGCTGCATGGCAATGCTTATCCTCTGACCTAAGAAAAGGCCAGCCCTTTGGTCACGACAGGCGTCGTTTAAACGCTTTGATAGTTCTCTGAAGAAGAAGCGAGTACTCGGACCCCACGGACCCAGAGTCTCGACCCCAAACGGCTCAAATAGACTAGAGTCTACGTTTCTCATTGGAAATTTTTGACAAAAAGTCAAATAATTGGCACAAGTAAGCAAAATCACAGTAACAAAGCAAATGTAACTCATATACTAGTAGGTACTTATTAGGTACGAGTAGATACGTACATATTGCAATAGTGCTATAATTAAGTAGTAAGTAATTATAATTAAATTGCTATCGTTACCACTAACCCAGTTTTCACTTAGTAAATTGAGACCTACAATTCTTTATTAATACCCATTTAAAAGTCAATAGCTCCTCATTAGTATTTTACAAATAAGAGATAGGTGTAACTTCCTACCCACTTACTGAAGTATTTATATTATGTACTAATTATGTAAGTACATACCTAAGTATTTTACGTAATGTATTAATTATTCCAATAAAATATTTATTACTAGCTGGTAGTTCTGTATAATTCAGGTTATTTTAAATAGAATTAGGTATGGGTTGTGGACGAATTGGCCTGTATAGATAGTGTTAGTAAAACGTATTCATTGTAATCGTAATCGGAAACAAAGCGTTCTCGCTGATTGATTCGCTGATTTACGTCAGCAGATCGGGGGCAGAATTCGCTGACGAATACGATTGCGATTGAATACGTTTTTCTTACGCAATCAGGCAGGGGCCTGATTCTGCCTGAGGGGCCTATATGGCCTGAGGGGTCATAACCAGTGGGTAATGACGATGCGCGGCGTTGTTCGTAGAGCCTAATAGATTTCTACTGTAGGTACGAGAGGTAAGTAGTAAGTACCAACAGTTACGAGATTTTCCACAATTTATGTATACTAGTTTCCTTACTAATTGTACCTACCTTAGTTCTGCAGATTGCTTGTATCTTCGCCGTTGCTCGTGTGGGAGTGGAAATCGAGTTTTTGGTTGCAAGCTCTCCTATTCCCCAAACTCTGACACGCTTACTGATTCCTCCACATGCTAAATCCAAATCTCCAAACCACCTGAAGACCTCAAAAGGATCACCAGTAGATACCTATGTCTTCCTGGATACCTACATACCATTTTGAGACTTTTGGGCTCGAAACCATAGGACCGTGGGGCGAAGAAACTTTTTTCACATCTGGTTTATGCAATACGTGACTGAAATGCTTGCATCTACTTTTCCCATACGGTAAGTATGCCGTTTAAACACCGCATGGGGAAATTTTGAGATCTATTTCGATTTTGAATTTAGGTATGAGTGTGTTTTGATATTTTGGTTTTTATTGCTATGTTGTAAGTATATTTTGTAACTAAAAGCTGTAACTTATGAAACACATAGGTTATTATCATCGATCTGTTACTTAGGTACATCAAATGAAAATGAAAATGTTTATTCTTTCCCATAGCTTATAAGGTACTTACAGGCACTTATTCGCTTATAGATATATTTCAATCTACGAAGACACGCCCCACTCTGTCAAAATGGCTTGTTTCATTCGATTCGTATGGAGTTTGACAGAGTGGGGCGCGTCGTCGTGGATTGAAATATTATAAGTGTGTCAGTCTCAACCGCCCATGTACGGAAAGCTGTTTTGTTTTACACGTAAGTATTTCGAGGTTTTTGTTTTTAAGTATTGTGTTTTTAATATTATCCATTGAGCTAATATGTACTGCGAGATTATCTGCTTGATTCCAGTAGGTACATAATACCTACCTACCCATTGATTAAACGTACAGTCCGACAAGGCTCTCTTGGCACTTGAATGACATTGTCAGGAGGGCGTTGTTATATAACAAAGACAAGCAGAAAATAAAATCTCCTCAATTTTACTTCAATTTTAGTTTTATTTTAATTAAATTAAGCAAAAACAACACAACATACAATAGCTATACACTGACAGAGCGAATTATCAAAAAATATCACAAGATAGCGGCGTTAGTTCCGATTTTGACCACGCGCCAAAATAGCCTTGTCGCACTGTAGTGTGTTTCGTCATTGTACCTACCTAAGTTTAGCTAAGTCGCCCAAATGAAGCGATAGCACGTGACTTCGGTTGCTTTCACAACGCCTAAGGTCATAACAACACGAGTTTTTATTCCGCAACGATTAAAAAATATTTTAAAGAAAGATCACGTCTTTTTAATTATCACGTTCACTCGTATAGTAAAACGATGTTGAACACGTTTTACCAATATACGCGCGGTGAATTTCACCATATTGTGGAAATTTAATTCAAGGTAATAAGGTATCATAATATTTAAAAATTGGGAAGCGAAAGCAATGGACAGAGACCGATGGAGGAATCTTTTGAAGCAGGCCCGGGCCCATAAAGGGCTGTAGCGCCGTTGATGATAATGATTAATAAGGTATCATAATTAAGACTAGCTGACCCAGAAAACGTTGTTTTGCCATAAGGGATATAAAAATAGCTATTCGACCTCTCAGACCTACCGACCATACATATAAATGGAGAATGACCAAAGATGGTATCAATTTTTCTCATGAACCAAAACCAAAATAGTCTAGGAAAATAAAATAGTGTTTTTAAGAACCATTGGTACTAATAATTTGTTTTTTTTTTTACATCCGGAATTTAATTTTGCATACAAAAGTTACTTTCTTTTCGATGCATATTTTGTGTCTTACTGATTTTACTAAGAAGCACAACTTGTTTGTTTGCCTGACTTTAGACTACGGATGTTAAATAAAAAAAGTAATAAATGAAGGGAATTAATGTGGAGACCATAGTCGATAAAAAATAAATTTTGGGTTTGATTCAGCTGTATACGGGAATCCATACATCCATGGTCATTGTCCTTTCATAATTCAAACCTTAACACTGAAAACTGTTGCAGGCGTCAGTCTTGCATCAGTACCTGTATAGTTCCAGCCAAATCGGTTCAGCAGTTGTAGAGTGATTGTGTGACAAACACATATACTTTCAGTATTACTTCAATATTTTAAATCAAAATTTTCGCATTTCCTTCACAAATCCTGTGGGTATACGGGATTATACCTACCATGGATTCATAAGTTCAGTATAAAGGAGTAACGAAAATACATACGCACTTTTATACAAACTTTCGCCTTTATAATATTTTTGTGTGTGATGTAAAAAATCTTGAAAAAATTATATCTACCTATTTACTTTTATATACATAGGTATGCATTTACTCGTACGTATAATTATATTTTCGTGATTAATTCTGCTAACAAACTGTAGGGTCTTCCATCTCCAAGAATCCCAGATGGGCAACGTCCCTCTCCACATTACAGTTTTTTGTTTCTTGTTGAACCTGACCTACCGCCAAATCTTGTTGAATGCCGGTAAGGCGGTATACACCATGGAGTAGAAAAGACAACCTTACTCGTATAATGTACTGAACAGCCGTGCTATTCTGCCAAACAGCGACAAGCGTACATCTTCTTCTTATATTCATACGCCATAAGGCAGAATGTACAAGGATATTGATTGTTATTGTGACCACCTAATGTTACCTACATTCTTATGAATAAATGACATTTATTTATTTATTTATTTAAAGCGTACATCTCTGCATCTATGAATTTGTCAGTTGTAATAGAGTACAATTTTGCATGTCATATTCGGGTTGGCAGCTGTCTGGCAGCTATTTCATTTTGTAGAATAGCACAGCAGCATTAATATATATATAGCTGCTTGTGCTGATTCACTGACTGATTGATCACCTCTCCTGAACAATTTTGTATGAAAAATTTTTTTTTCAATTACCATTTCGTATAGAAGGGAAAAATTCATTCGGAGGAAAAATACGGAGAGAGCTGATGATTGAGGATTTCGGAGACGGGTGAAGAGCACGGGGAGGGTATTGAAGATAGGTGGGGGGTGCTCGACCAAATGTCATTTGAAATGACATCCAATTGGCAGTTAGCTGAAAAAAAATTCAAAATGGCGGATTCAAAATGGCCGCCATACGAATTTCACCGATATCTCGGAAAGTATAAAAGATGGAAGAATGGTTTCTTGACAAGAAGTGATCAGGACTCGAAGGTCTATTTGATGGATAGAAAAAAAAATTCAAAATGGCGGAATATATTTTTCCATAGAAAATGTATGGGGAATGTTGAAGAGACTAACAGTTGGTAATTATGCAAGGTTGTGATGCGGTTTTTCGGAGATTTACTAGAGAAAAATATGGAGAGAGCTGATGATTGAGGATTTCGGAGACGGGTGAAGAGCACAGCCAGGGTATCGAAGATAGGTGGGGGGTGCTCGACCAAATGTAACTCGAAACGTCATCCAATTGGCAGTTAGCTGAAAAAAAAATCGAAATGGCGGATTCAAGATGGCCGCCATACAAATTTCCTGTTTGTCTATCTCGGAAAGTATAAAAGATAAGAGAGTGGTTTCTTTGTAAGACGTAATTAGAATCTCAAGGTCTACGGGATGAATGAAAAAAAATTCAAAGTGGTTGAATTTATTTTTCCATGGAAAATGTGAATGCTACAATAAACAAGGCCTATGAAAAACTATGAAAATTATGAGAAGAGATGATGGTCTACATTTGGATGATAATTGAGGAGCACGGTCATGGATTTAAAGATAGTTAAGGGCTGTTTCAATAAAAAATACACTGAACCTCATCGGATGAGGTTCAGTGTATTTTTTTATTCAAACAGCCCTTAACTATCTTTAAATCCATGACCGTGCTCCGAGGTAATTCTTTTAGCCCACTGCCAATCGGATTTCAATTGACGATGGAGATGACGGCGATTCTTTTATAGGAGAGAAGACAGCCCGCGGGCCACATGTGGCCCGCGCTCCCACGCGCCCTACTAGTTACTATATATATAGCTGCTTGTGCTGATTCATTCATTCACTCATTGATCACCTCTCCTGAACAATTTTGTATGAAAAATTTTTTTTTCATGGATGGGGTCGTATAGAAGAAAAAAATTCATTCGGAGGAAAAATACGGAGAGAGCTGATGATTGAGGATTTCGAAGACGGGTAAAGAGCACAGCGAAAGTATTGAAGATAGCTGGGGGGTGCTCGACCAAATGTCATTTGAAACGTCATCCAATTGGCACTAAGCTGAAAAAAAATTCAAAATGGCGGATTCAAAATGGCGGCCAAACGAATTTCGCCAATATCTCGAAGAGTATAAAAGATGGAAGAACGGTTTCTTGACAAGAAGTGATCAAGATCTGAAGGTCTATTCGATGGATAGAAAAAAAATTCAAAATGGCGGAATTTATTTTTCCATAGAAAATGTATGAGGAATATTGAAGAGACCACGAGTTGTAAATCATGAAGTGCTTTGATGCGGTTTTTTGGAAGACTACAACAGAAAAATATGGAATGAGGTGATGATTGAGGATTTTAAAGACAGTCAAGCAGCATGGGCAAGGTATTATAGTTAGGTGGGGACTGCTGAAACAAAAAATACTCGGAACTTCAGGCAATTGGCAGTGAGCTGAAAAAAAACCAAAATGGCCGCCATACAAATTTCGTGTTGTTCTATCTCGGAAAGTATAAAAGATAAGAGAGTGGTTTCTTAGCAAGAGGTGATCAGGATCTCAAGTTCTACGGGATGCATGGAAAATAATTTACTGTGGCGGAATTTATCTTTCCATGGAAAATATACATACTATGAGAAGAGACAATAATCTAGGATTTGGATGATGATTGAGGAGCACTGTCATGGTTTTAAAGATAGTTAAGGGCTGTTCGAACAAAAAATACGCTGAACCTCATCCGATGAGGTTCAGCGTATTGTTTTGTTCGAACTGCCCATAACTATCTTTAAAACCATGAGAGTGCTCCTTGGTAATTTTTTCAGCTCACTGCCAATCGGATTCCAATGGGCGATGGAGATGACGGCGATACCTTTATGGGCGGGATGACTGCACGCGGGCCACATGTGGCCCGCGCACACACGCGCCCTACTAGTTAATATATATATAGCTGCTTGTGCTGATTCACTGACTGACTGATTGATCACCTCTCCTGAACAATTTTGTATGAAAAAATTTTTTTTCAATTACCATTTCGTATAGAAGAGAAAAATTCATTCGGAGGAAAAATACGGAGAGAGCTGATGATTGAGGATTTCGGAGACGGATGAAGAGCACAGCCAAGAGTATTGCAGATAGGTGGGGGGTGTTCGACCAAATGTCATTTGAAATGTCATGCAATTGGCAGTGAGCTGAAAAAAAATTCAAAATGGCGGATTCAAAATGGCCGCCATTCGAAATTCGTCGATATCTCGGAAAGTATAAAAGATGGAAGAATGGTTTCTTGACAAGAAGTAATCAGGACCCGAAGGTCTACGCGATGAATAGAAAAAAAATCCAAAATGGCGGAATTTATTTTTTCATCGAAAATGTATGGGGGAAATATTGAAGAGACTAAAAGTTGGTAACTATGCAGGATTTTGATGTTGTTTTTCGGAGAATCACTAGAGATAAATATGGAATGAGGTGATGATTGAGAATTTTAAAGACAGTCAAGGAGCATGGGCAAGGTATTATAGTTAGGTGGGGACTGCTGAAACAAAAAATACTCGGAACTTCAGGCAATTGGCAGTGAGCTGAAAAAGAACCAAAATGGCGGATTCAAGATGGCCGCCACACAAATTTCGTGTTGTTCTATCTCGGAAAGTATAAAAGATAAGAGAGTTCTACGGGATGCATGGAAAATAATTTACTGTGGCGGAATTTATCTTTCCATGGAAAATGTACATACTATGAGAAGAGATAATGATCTAGGATTTGGATGATGATTGAGGAGCACTGTCATGGTTTTAAAGATAGTTAAGGGCTGTTCGAAAAAAAAAATACGCTGAACCTCATCCGATGAGGTTCAGCGTATTTTTTTCTTCGAACTGCCCGTAACTATCTTTAAAACCATGACAGTGCTCCTTGGTAATTTATTCAGCTCACTGCCAATCGGATTCCAATAGGCGATGGAGATGACGGCGATACCTTTATGGGCGGGAAGACTGCACGCGGGCCACATGTGGCCCGCGCACACACGCGCCCTACTAGTTATTTAAATAACGCATCTTTTTACAACAGGGTTTTTAATGAACATAAGTTAGGATTTATTTTTTATTGAAAAATAATGAATAAATCCCTTATTATGAAATGTGTATGTTTTATTTGTTACGCTTTCTCGCCTAAAACACTACTTTGATGAAATTTGGTGACCGCTGGAGTTGGGGAAAGAACATAATATTAAATGCTACTTTCATCCCGGAAAATCTATTATTTATCAATATAAAAAGCTATAGGTAAATTGCTTAGTAAACTACTTTGAAAGGGGTTATAATGGTCGGAATAGGGAACGGGAACGGGAAATTACATTGCCAGCGGGATTTTTAAATAACCGAATTTAACTCGGATGCAGCCGTGGGCTGCAAAAGCCAGTAGGTAATATTAAAATGGTTAAAGTACTTAATATTGAAGGATATTATAATACGCATACCTACGCATACGCATTATCTAGCAACCTTTTAACTACGTACCTATTTTTGAATTATTTTTAAGGTCGATAATGTTGTAAAAGCCAGATTTCTACAAAGAGACGTTACTTACACGCTTACATGAAATGTTAATAAAAACTCCGAACTGCAAAATTAATTGACCTCGAACTTTTATTGCTAAGTCGTTATACAACTAAGTAATCAAAAGATTTATTTTTCTGACCATAAACCCGGTAAGGGTACAATGGTACACAGTAATCGTTTTAAAACGACAGCGAACGTTCATTAAGATTTAAGAGCGTTGACATAATAAAATATCACAAGAACTTTCCATTTGATCCGAAGTTCTCATCGATTGACAAATACCGTATAATTTGTGCCAATTAAAGGCAAGAACGAGCACTCAAGAAGACTGCCTCGTTTTTTTTTTCGCAAATCAGCTTTCCAATTGAGCGTGGAAATGCAGCTTCTTTTCTATTGCGTATAACTACTTATGTGCGTTCTATGATATTGTACCTGTTGTGAACCTATAAATAAATTAGCTACTATTATAAGCTAAGCTTTTAACTAATTGCTAGCGGTACCGTGGTGGTACCTATTTATCGGTAATGCCGGATTATTACAATATCAATTTTGAATTATTTATTTACTAGTCCTAGGGTACAAATATAAAAAAAATGTACATAGTTCTAAGGTAAGTTGTAGATAGGCCGAAACTTCAGGTTCACTCCCAAGTAACATTTAATTTGGACCTAGGTTGTGAAAAATGCTTTTGGGTTTTATAAGGGTTGTAAAAAGGTTAATGCTTTGCTAAGTGGTCATATTAAGTACTTGAGAATGATTACTAAGTCTCAAAACTAATTATTTATTATTACAACCTTAGAGAAGATGGCAAGAGTTTAAATTAACGTTATTTTGACCTATGTTTCAAGAGCTTTTAGTCCTAGGATTTTATAGTTGTTGTAGACTCCTGATTAGGTTCTGAAAAGGCTACTATTATGCTCAAGTGAGATCTAAAGGTTTATTTTTTAACTTTGATATAACCATAAAGCATTGGAATGTTGAAATTGCTCAAAAGTAATTTTTAAAACCTATCTTAAACCTTTACGCTCTATTTGAGTTGTCTAGGCAAACAAATTAGGACTGTGTAATGAAAACCCAAACCAATAAGTTATTTTTAGGACCTGGAAGCATAATTTAAGTCCCAAGAGAATATTTTAAAGCCTTAGAGGCATCCTCAAAAATTTTTAGTTGTCCTTGCAACTTCAAGGCAACATATGTAGCTCATATTTTGGCAAACATTAAGATCGTTTAGTTGAATACAGTTTTGAAAAGGTTAATTTTAATTCTTTAGTAATTTCCTAACGTCGGCCATATTTTTTCAATGAAATAAAAAAAAACGATCCAAAAAAATCATTTTAATTTTATAAAGTTGAATTATATGCATGTGCTATGTGATTTTTAATATAACATGTTTTATATATATAGAAGTTTTATTTCTAATGTGGCTTACGACTAAACTAACAAATTTTTGATTTTTTTATTGCAATTATTTAATTAATTATCTTTAAAAATTTTAACCTACGAAAGGCCCGTTTCGTATATAGCACTATTATCCTAAAGTTTCACGATAAAGTGCCAGTTGCATTACGTTTTTACTTTTTCCTGACTACAACAAGCTACTTATTATTTTACATGAGCACCTATCTAGCCATTTTGAAACTTGGTGTAACAACAGGGAATGGCGCCATAATTATTATGTATTTTATTTTCATATTTCTATACCAAAACTTACACAGAGTCATTTTATAACCCAAAAGTTTTGGAGAGGCATTTATTAATTCAATCCAAGACTAATTGAGAACTTAAAAGCTGCCTTGCAAGGTTATATTTACGTTAAATTAAAGTTATAAAGGTTCTATTTGGGTTCTGTGTAAGTAGCTCAAAAGGTTCTAGATTTGAGCTATAGGTTTTGCTGTAGCTCTCAAAAAGGTGCTGAGACGTGGGCCCTTTTAGCACTCAGGAGGTTAATATAACGTTAATGTGACGTTGTTGTGCCTACTAAGACTTACGATCGGATTGTCATACAAAGGTTCTAGAACCTTTTCAGTACCTTTCTATAACCTAAAATGTTACTTGGGCTGATGCTTTTTGCAATGCTCTTGAAACTTCAAGTCTATCGATTTGTTGTTATTTGTCGAGAATGAATAATTTGAGAAACTACGCGATAATTGTAACTCCAGATCGTATGAAGTACTTGTAATAGAGATAATTATCGTTTAGGGTGATATTTTTAAATAGGTAGGTATGCCATACCATAGTACTTCATATACTCTAGAAACGCCGTTTTCTCTGTAGATAGACTTGAAAAAGCTGTTTCAAAAATCTATTAATTTAATTCACTATTTGCCATTATGAATTTGCCTTTATAGGTGATTGACTTGAATCTAAAGTGAGGGGTAACTCGAGGACCAATGGATTCACAGTGCGGGGATCACGTGGCTCTGTTGTGCCGATCAGCTGTTGCTGGAATGTTGAAATAACAACAAAAAGCCGCCAAACCTGTGCCAGGTAAGAGTTCATAAAAAACAATGGGGGCTACGAAATATTATTCGAGCGTACTTGCTTATATGGATCCTATTGAATTGACTGTAAATAACTAGTTTTTGTATGATATTATTGATTATTTAATTCAACCAATTAATTAATTAATATAAAGATATTGGTCGGTAGCAAGTTTGTTCAGTGCAATTAACTTTATCTATGACTGTTGTCGCCTGCAGTTCCCTAATTTTCATTTTATTACAAAGGTAGTAGTTTCCGGAAATCCCGCAGGAACCAAGGATTTTTCGCAATAAAAAGTGGCTTACGTATAAAAAAAAATCTTATTTTTGATTTTACGTGTACATTTACTTATTATATTAATAAGCTCTTATTTCCGACTGCCGAGACCAAAGGTGGTGGTAGCCTGTATTGGTAGGTATCAAGTTTTTTTATGAACCAAAACCAAAATTATTTAGGAAAAAAATAATAGTCAGTAAGAATTTATTTTTCAAATCCGAAATTTAATTTTGCATACAAAAAGTTACTTTCCTTTCAATGCTTTCCTATCATAGGTAGGTACAAATTTTATTGAGAAGTAGGTATTAATACTTATTTATTTGCCTATAACTTTAGAATTCGGGTGTTAATTAAAAAAAATTCTAGGAGACCGTAGTCTATAAAAATTAAAGCTTCGATTAGAATCAGCTTGGTACAGGATTCCCATACATCCATGGTCATTATCCTTTACGACTAATGCGTGTCTATTGCCTAAACTTAATTAATAAATAGTTACCTAAGTATTAGTAATTTAATTTAATTAGCAATTTCAATAAAATTAGAAATAAATGGTTCCAATAGGTATTAATTATTTAGTTGGTACTTGGTATCATCTTTCCTTGGCAAGTATCCAGCGTGTTGGTAGCGGTTTCGTGGCTATAGAAATAGAACAAAGAAGTGGCCGTACCATCTGAAACCACAGATAAGGACCACGCGCGAACCGCGATAATTTTGATACGGGCGATATAACCATACCTACCTACCTATATACCTATTGCTGGGATATGATAAGTATGAGTGGATAGTTGATACCTACTATTTTGTGTGGAGTACCACAATAGGTCCTTTTTAAGTTATAGGTAACCTACTTTTTAAAGAAAACTATGAAAGCTTGATAAGAGTGGGTGTCGTTGTTCGTCGTTTCAGCCGTAAATGTCCTCCATAAAATAATCCAAAGACCACGGTTTCGCGGCAGCGATAGCCCGTCCATTTGGCGTAGGTGTGACACTGCTTTTAAGTATATATAAACCTACTATATTTTCTACATAAAAATACATAATGACAACAAAAAGCAAAAGGTTACCTGATCTCCTTTTTTTTAAACTTTTTTTTTCGGACGGTACTTAAGTATCGCTTTAAGGGGTTAAGTGAAAGAAAATGGATTTTTTGCGTGATGATTATCCAGTCACGAAGAAAATCTTCGAAAATCTAGAATGAAAGTTTCTTGTACCTACTAATCAAAACAATGGGGACACATGCAATCACGTACCTAGGTATATGTGGTATGACCAATTAAGTAGTTAGAGCTAGCTGACTAAAAATTGACTGTTACATTTTCAGTAAAAATATATTTAACATTAAAAAATGCATTAAATTATTAAAAAATAAAATAAAAAAGTATGTATTTGGAGGTGCGGGGTATCGATCCCCGTACCTCTCGCATGCTAAGCGAGCGCTCTACCATCTGAGCTACACCCCCTGATGACTGGTACGGTGAATTTTCTGAACGTATATTTCAAACGACCTTGTTATATAGAAGCAACTTTTGTGGACCACCGTTCAACTTGTCAAGGTTCTTTTCATAGAGTAGGTTGGTTCTTTTGTTTTTGGTTATTATCATAATTGTAACCACAACAAAAATTGGCAACTTATTTTAAATAATGTATTAATTTTATTATAGGGCAAAGGAATAATAAGTTAGCGCTTGTTTATTATCATAAAGTTACTATTTAGATACACCTAGTAATGGCTACTAATATTGTAATAAGTACCGTGAATTAGGTCGAACATATTATTATTTTAAATCAACCTAATATTTATGAATAGACTTGACTTATGTCTTTTAAACTAGTTACATAATAAAATAGCATTTTCATATTTTGTTATGATTATTTTGAAATCAGTAGGAAACTGTTCTATTTAGTTATTTTTTTAAATAGTATGTAGGTACCTATATAGTAGTATAAAAGTTGATATATTATCAGCCACACAGCCGCGGTTTTGACAGGATGAAATTTTGGGTGGAATAAAATTAAAGATTATAAACGTTGTACAAAATTTTATTCATAAATTATAAAAATACATACAAATACAAAACAATTTACCATAATATTAAGATAACACATTCCAATGAAAAGTTCAAACTTATCATTTGTCAGTAGGTACATTTACAGGAACATCTTAAACTATTGGTCCATCAAGTTCTCACAAAAAAAAAAACTTATTAATTAATAATTATTATAGTTACACATAATAACAAAGGCGCTGCCACTTTGTTAGCAACTTTACCGTAAGATCATTTAATTAGAATTACTCTACACATAAAACTCTAATGGTTTAACAGATAATTGTTAAATACCCATTTTACCAATTAAAATTGCACATTACCAAATTAATCCTAGAATCTAATGTGACATGAGTAACTCGAAAAACATTATAGATTTTTGGAACAAAATTAATAAAGCTTACTTATGAGTAGATAGTAAATATTAAAGATTACTTACATGAATCAAATCCTTGGGGATGAATGAACTGCTGTTATTATACTAGCTCAATAAGTTTCAACCTTTGTGAACCTTTGTGGAATTGATAACAGAAAACAAAAACCCGGCTGCGCATTGGAACCCTCGTAAACTTAGTTTTAAGTCGACTTGGAGTTATCGCCATACATATGCGACAGATATCATACCTACTGATCCGTTACAAGTGCCTGCATATTAGGCCTTTGTACAATAAAGATATTTTGAATTTTGAAAAACATTTACCCTCTAAACAAATGGTCAGTAAACTAAAAGTTTTAAACTTAAAAACCTATAAATTTTTCCTATTTAAGCTAAAGTAAGTTACGTACTTACCTTACATAGAATACATTGCAGTTTAAACAAAGTTACTGTATACAAACGAGTTGAACTGATAACCTACTTTTTTAAGTTAATTTAAAGTCTATCAAAAAGAATTTATAACATGTGTCTGTCGAGTGTCGTCGTTATTGGTGTCGATACATTTGTATGAGACATTTAGGTCTTGACAATTGGGAATTACACTACTTTTGAAATTGATAAAAAATATTACTTCATTATAAACTAGGATAAATATAAATTATAATGATGTACATACACTAAAAAAATGTCAATTATTTATCTGCCACAAGCCTCCTCCTTGCTAATTAATAAAAATCAAATAAAAATAATAAAATAAAAGCAAATAAAAATTGAATTTGATGGGTAGATCTGTTTGGTTCACTTCACATATTGTGAATCACAGATCATCACCATGACATCTCTAGTAGGACGAACCGCAAATCGCAGATGGATAGGTTTTTGGAAAAGCGAAAAGTACACTTCCAGCCGTTAAATTAAAAAAAAATTTTTTTATTAATAGACATGTACCCTGGACGGGGCGGAGGGCGCGAAAAAAAGTCGCCAGTTTATCGGTGCCAAAATGCTTGTTTTGCCCCACGATGTAGTTCGCTCAGCAGCCACCTATAGAATTTTGACAAATGGCGCTACTGTTTGCTTTGCTTTACGTACATCGTACGGACGCATATCCTGAGGTTTTTTATCGGTGATTTTATTTTTTTGAATAATGCATATTCTAATTATCTTCCTTCAAAAGCACGACTTGAGCGCCCTTCCCGACGGCGTCGCCTTGCTTGAAGGCCGCGACGTCGGCGACCACGCCATCTCGCGGCGAGCGCACCACGTACTCCATCTTCATCGCGATCACCACGAACAGCGGCTGGCCCTTCACCACCTGGTAAACAAGTAAATAATTAAAAAAATAAAAAAACGACTGCCCCGTGGTAAAACGATTTTTTCCGCAAAAATGTAGCCTATGTTACTCGGAATGATGTAAGGATTCTAACGATACCCAATATGTCCAAATCTCTTCAGCCGTTCAGAAGTTATGGTGAAATAAATAAACTCACATGCATGCATACATACATACATACATACATACATGCACCCTAAGAGCATTACACTGATTTTTTGAGCGACCGTATGAAAACAAAACAGCTCCTTTAGTTTGAACATATTATATCAAAGACTGCGCAGGGAGATCACAGTTAAGGTCCAAGAGAACTCGATTGGAGATTTTGGTCTGGCGGGTGGCTTCGGTCGTGGTTACCAACTTACCAGTAGGTACGTATGGCACCGCCAAGCAATTATCTAGCGTTCCAGCGCGGTGCTGTGTAGAAACCGTTCAGGATGAGCTTACTGACTTTTCAAGTCAGAGCGGTAACTCTTTGGCTGCATGCTTACTTACCATCAGGGGGCCTACCTTGGCCTGTATGAAAATGTCAAAACAATATTACAATAATATTGCTTTAAGTCACGGTGGTAGGTAGGCCCCCAGGTGAGATCGCAATCAAGTACTAATCAATTCCATTTTGACAATGATCAACTTCGTTGTCGTCTTCATTTTTTCTAATCACGGTTCCCAATATTCTATCTATCCATTATTTAATCATGGTTTGCCTTATAGATAGAAAGACATAACTTGATATGTCACACTGATATCTACCGCTAGTGGGTCTAGGCCGGACTAATTGGGTCTTACACTACTTTTGAATTTGATAAAAAATATTACTTTATTATAAACTAGGATAAAAATAATAACGTGCAGTGAAAGAAATATTAAAATCCAACGAAGATTTACAAAGTTACAGGCGTTTAAACTTTGGAGTGGGGGGATCTTCTATCCCTTTCTCGCAAAACGAAAATTTGTATGAAGCCGCACGAAGCTCCTATGGCATTGGTAAGGTGTGACGTCACAATTTCATGTTGCTATCTCTGTCTAATCACAAATCTTTAAATGCTTATAACTTTTTTGTTATTTGATCGATTTAATTAGTTCTTTCAGTGCACGTCATTATTTTAATTCTACTTTATAATAAAGTAATAAAAAAATTGGAGTCAAATATCCTATTGACATAGCGGTTTGCCACATACACACTAGATGGCGTTAGACGAATAAATGACTTGCCAGTATACCCCAAGTAATAACAGGACGTAGGCACGCAGTACCCAGCTGAAAAGCTAGATGGCGCTTGTGGTACTTTGTTACCTTACTACCACATGTACGCAAAATCATATAAATTTTTTTTTTCTACATTGGTTGCGCCTCGACACCTTGAAATTTCAACTAGTGTATTTGTAAATCCAACATGACTTTGCCGAGTATCAGATGATGCTCACGTATCGGGGCGAATGATACGCAGATAAAACTTTGTAGGTACTGTTGTGAGGTGTGATTTATCTGATATTGATGACCATTGATGAATCATACAGTGCGTTTCATTGATGGGTTTGAAACTTACCGTGTCCCCCTTTTGAACGAGTACCCTCTCGAGCACTCCGGGCGTGGGTGAGGACGCACTGTTAGCGGAGGAAACCGCACTGTCGCCGGACAGCGTCTGGTACTTCGGTGGTGGTATTTTCACCACTGTTTGCCCATTCTGTAGATCAAAACAGCTCAAATCAAATCTAAATCAAAATAGAAACTGAATTTTATGCTTTTTGTCCGTATTCTACTCAGCATCAGACCCTGGTTACCATCTAGCACCAAAATACTCCCCAAGTCGGATCAAAGCAGTCCAAACTCGATGCGGTTGTATCATTTAACTATACCGTGTTCCTAAAGCCACCTTCCGGTTCAGCTCCATGTCATAATAATTTTGAATAGAGGTCAGTGGAATGGCTTCAGTGACGTAAAAATTGACAACAGCGAATGATCGTCTCAGGGGCATTTTAAACTATTTAAAATTAGCACCGTTCTAATCATTGGCATATAAATCTATGGACGCCGGGTGTAATACAAAATTCACGAAAAAATTGTCCCGAGAAAACCTATATAAACGAGGGTACCTACATGTGTATTTTTATAAACAAACTAAAACATTGTAATTTATGACTTAAACCAGTATTTATACAGCCTCATTTTGCTTAAGCGCTATTGGAACTCTTTTCGCGTTTTGGATTTCATTAGGTTCGGACACTTTTTAGCGCTGATCCGAAATCCTTACTTTATATATCAATGGTTGTAATCGACTAATTGACTTACTTCATCATAAACATGCACCTCGTTTTCGTGAGTCATCAAGCCAACATTGCTGAGTTTGTCATCTATCGTGGTGATAAGTCGCAGCCCCTGCTCTGTACTCTTGATATACGCCTCTGCGGGGAACCATTCTCCGTCGTTAACCTTCACCAAATATGCCTTAGCGCTGCAGGATTTGACTGTCACTTTTATATCTGAAAATAAGTATACGAAAATGAATAAATTTCCTAATGAGCTGATTTTATGAGATTTTTATGATTTTATGAGATTTTGATGAAGAATTTGTTAAAATCATTTAATATATTTTTTTTGATTTTATAAAGTTAAAATTACTTAAGTTAAGGTTCGACTGTCGTTATAAGAAGACAGTTGGACCTAAACAATCTCAGCAATATTAAAGGGAAGTACCTCTATCATCAAATTGGAGGGTCACAGTCTTCTGTAGATCATAGTTGGGACGCCAAGCAGTTGGAGTCACTGAGATTCCTTTCCATGAGTCGTTGGTTAATGCTTCATTTTGTGATTTGATCAACTGGAATGCAATAAATAATTAATCATAAATTAATTATTATCGTCATAAGATTGAAACTACTCAGATTTCTACAGCAGGAAGTCCACGAGAACCTACTCACATAGCCGAGTGCCGCTTGAACGGCTCGCTCGTCGCTCAACAGTCGGTCCGACTGCGGGAACAGCTCCGCCTCGTGCTGCGGGATGAACGCCGTGTGCACGTCGCCGGACACGAACGCGCTCGCGCCGCTCAACCGCAATAGGAAGTTCACGTTTGTTTCTAGACCTGCTACCTGATAAAAGAATAAACATACATCAAGAGTAGCAGATAGGACCTAAACCTGCGGTATACCTAAAAGCCTGGCGCAATTTACCCTGACAACTTACTGTCGATACGAACTAGCAATGCGTTGGAGAAAATTGACAGGAATTAACCACTCAAGGGCTCTAATAAAACCCTTTAATGGAAAAGCTGTTGAGGCCCTGGACCTCAACAGGAAAAACTTGTGCATCTTAGCGCGGGCACAAAGAGGGCACTGTGGACTGAATTGACATATGAACAACCTGGGATTGAGGGATACAGACATGTGCAGACTCTGCAATGAGGCAGCGGAAACGTCAATGCACATGATCTGTGCCTGCCGTCTGCTGCTTTAATGCACAAGCGTAGCAACCTTCTGGGGAAATACATACTGGACCCTAACGATGCTAAACTTC
Source organism: Coenonympha glycerion (assembly GCA_963855885.1). Lineage (NCBI taxonomy): Eukaryota > Metazoa > Arthropoda > Insecta > Lepidoptera > Nymphalidae > Coenonympha > Coenonympha glycerion. Next base: position 11,026,220 of record OY979630.1, on the reverse strand, counting down.
TCTCAGCCAAGAAGTTGCTGCTGTTCCTAGCAGCAACAAGCATCGGCTGGGAACTGTAGATGGCGGCGTCACAATAGATCGGGGACACCAGGGACCATGGAAACCTGAAGCTGCCGTCAAGAAGAATAAGAAGAAATACATCAATAGTCTTGCACATTCTCTTGCAAATGCTGTGTTTGAAGGAACAATTCTAATAAATCCAACTCACTTGGTATTCGGAAAGCTTCCGCCTCGTCTTAGCCAACGCCTCGTTGCGGTCGCGGCCCCACACCACAAGCTTGGCGATCATGGGGTCGTAGTGCACGGACACTTCTTGACCTTCCCTAACTCCAGTTTCTACCTGTGAAGTGTGGATATAAATATGAATTATTTGCAGAACATCGTCTACATTGGGTAAAACAGTAACAGTAACAATTTTGTTGATACACTTAGTGATTGATTAAACGTTTATGATTTCTCATACATATACGAACGTTTCTTACTCTGTTATGCTACAATGCTACGCAGTCTGCATTGCGGTAAAACTGCAACGCACGTGCAGCGACACATCTCAGGCATGTATTTTATCAAACAGTGCAACAATTCGACAGAGAAATATTATTTTAATTTATTTTTTATAACGAAACTAGTTTTAGTGAAAAAAATACAGCAGGAAACCATTTTGGTATCCTTTATTCAACCTTGTTAAGGCTGGTGTGAAACACACCACACCTTTTCACAAATGGCCTTGTGAAAACAAGGCCATTTTCTGATCACAGAGCAATGAGAAACTTTATAAACGGATTGCAGAGCTTTGTCGATGAGTTTCCCTTTCCACTTCAGACGTCCGCGCTCAGTCTGTACGACGAGCCAAACGGCGCGGGACGCAGTGGGAGACAATAAAGAAAGATGCGCAGAACATGCTTTTGGGTCTCTTTGGCTACAGCGGTGGCAGGGGGAACGAGGAAGCGGGATCGAAGTGCGCTATTGGTTGGTCATTTGATGTTGTCTCTCTCGCACTTCGTTGCACGAAGTGTACGATGCGCAAACATTCCCCCACCACGCTAAAACCTTGCCAAGTTACGTGCCGGCACCTGTAGTATGAATTACGTCGTCGTCATAGTAGATTATGAGACTATAGCCATTGTCTTTTGACTGATGACGGTTTAACGAGGCCTGCAGGAATCTCATGAGGCTCAAGGCGACTCACTCGCACGTTCTGCTCAGGCGTGGGTTGCGTGAGGCGGTGCAGCGTGCCGGCGCGCGGCAGGAAGCCCGCGCGCGGCTCCTCCGCGTATATGCGGCACTCCACCGCGTGTCCGCGCCGCGCCACCTCCGCCTGGCTGACGGGCAGACGCTCGCCCGCCGCCACGCGCAGCTGCCACTCCACGAGATCTGTGCCTGTTGGTTGTTTTTTTTATAGTGAATGCGAACGATCAGGCGGATCTACTGATGCCACTGATCTCTATTCTATGGATTAATCAATGTATACATCTGACAGTTCTTTTTTTGTACCAATTTTAAGCGCCACCCTCGAACATCTACGGTACTAAAATGACATTTGTTGCTAGTGACCGTCGTTTTGAATATATCATTTTATTTTAGTTCCATTGAAGCTCACGCCAGGTTACACAACTATAAGCGCCAAAATGGCGAAAATCAAGTGTCTTTATTTTTGTTATTTTTACTTTGACAGCCATCGATCCATAGACCATAGAATAGAGATCAGTGACTGATGTCAAGCAAACACCGCCGCCCATGGACATTTGCAGCACCAGAGAAATTTAGAGACCATATAGAATAGAGATCAGTGACTGATGTCAAGCAAACGCCGCCGCCCATGGACATTTGCAGCACCAGAGAAATTTAGAGACCATAGAATAGAGATCAGTGACTGATGTCAAGCAAACGCCGCCGCCCATGGACATTTGCAGCACCAGAGAAATTTAGAGACCATAGAATAGAGATCAGTGACTGATGTCAAGCAAACGCCGCCGCCCATGGACATTTGCAGCACCAGAGAAATTGCAAACGCGTTACGTGCTCTTCAGGAGTTGGTTTATTCGCTCCTTGAATAACCCATGTTATAACTTTGAGGTACCAGCAGCAGTATTGCTGGTAGCTTGAACAATAGTTTGCATGTTGATGTTGTGTTGCAAGAAAGAAAAATCTGATTAACCGGCTGGTCGTAGATTACCAGCCATCTAGGTATTGGTTGATTAGCGACTAATACTTCATCACCTCAACACATCACTGAATGAATGTTATGGGGTACTATGCGCTGGGGATTTAGTCCACCTGCCCGTTGCTTCATCCTAATCCTATACAATATGGATGTCAATGATGTCCCGATGTTGGCTGCAGTCAATGACGAAATACGCTACGCTAAGAGGACGGGAAAGATGTAACGTATGTTGAAGCCAAAAATTTCTCAAATAAGGCGTCGCGCGTCGTACATTTCGGTAACGCTGACAGCATATACCGCTGTCGGTCGCTTACATTATCGCCTTTTTAGTTTTGACAAATTAAAAATTCGGCTTCAGGGAGAAGCCTAAAAATACATGCGTGACGTCACTTACTTCTGATCCTTTATATTATGTTTAATCAATGGCTGCGGTGGACGAAGGGAAATTTCTATACCAAATGCAGAGATGTCTCACCTGTAATCATTTCAGTGATAGGATGTTCGACCTGCAATCGGGTGTTCATCTCCATGAAGTGGAACTCGTGCGTGCGTCGGTGCAGGATGAACTCGACGGTGCCGGCGCCCACGTACCCCACCGCTTTGGCCGCGCGCACGGCGGCCGAGCCCAGAGCGTTGCGGGTCTCTTCTGACAGTCCTGGCTGCATTACAACATATTACTGATGATGATGGACCGGTCACTTGATTCGGAACAAAAAAAATAGATGGAGATTTACACTGATCTGTATTATAGGTACTAGTAGGCTGGATGGAGGTTCACGGTACTAAATTGACATTTGTGGCTAGTGAACGTCGTTTTCAATGTCATTTTATTTCAGTTCGCACGCCGGATTACGTACCAATCAGCGCCAAAATGGCGAAAAACAAGGGTCTCATTTTTACGTTGACAGTCTGAGATCCAGCATACTTGTATAATAGAGGTCGTTTCTAACTGGTACTCTAGAGATGGACGTCAACAACTGAGATGATCTAAAGCTCACGGCTGGACTTCATTGGAATTCAGTAATATTGTTTTGATATTTTCATACAAGAATAGTATGTCATAACAATACTGCAGCATTATTGCTAAAAGAGATGGTGGTAGGGCCCCAGGACTGAAGTATTGGAGCTACTTTCTTATCAGTGCTAGTGCCAGCACGAAAAACTAAACACTATAATACTAAAGTCAATAAGCTTACTTACCGCCGGCGCTTCTTCAATGATTTTTTGATGCCGTCTCTGTACTGAACAGTCCCTTTCAAATAGATGAACCGCGTTGCCATACATGTCAGCGAATACCTGAAGATTTATTTATTTATTTATTTATTTATTTATTTAAATGATACACCAACGGTCACTGTATAATCATTAATAAGAAATACAATATTTGTGTCAAGTGCGAGTACCGTAACCTTTACAGAACTTAAGATAAAACAATAACTTCTAAGTGCTGATACTGCCACTGTAACTACCCCTGTTTGTGTTTCTATAAAAGAGTTCTGTGCCCAGCAATGGGATTTAATAGGCTGATGACATTGTAAACGTATATTACATACAGTAATATAACAAAAAAGCTTTACCTGAACTTCTACATGTCTAGGGTCTGTAATGTATTGCTCCAAAAGCATACTTTCGTCACCAAACGATTTGAGAGATTCCCTCTTTGCAGATTCCAGTTGTGATAAAAACTCTGACTCTGTCATAGCTATCCTCATACCCTGGAAGCATAGTTTTGTTTAACAGCATTGGAAATAATTTATAACATGTAAAAAAGAAGCCTAACAAAAAAAAAATTACCAAACATTTTAAAGGTGAGAGTTTAATTGATTGAGTGTATTTTCCCGAGAAAGAAATTTTTTTTTTTGCTAAACCACACGTTTTGGCTTTTGAGTTTTGGGCTGGAGACAGCTTATATTTATTGTTATTGTCTTACCTTTCCTCCACCCCCTCTTACAGCTTTTATCATTAATGGGAAGCCAATTTTCTGAGCCTCTGCTTGTAATCGTTCTATACTCTGATCTTCCCCATGGTAACCTTTTACTATGGGAACACCAGCATTTGACATGATTGCTTTTGATGTGCTGCAATATTAATTTTAGTGACATTAATTAAAAAGAAAAAACAATTTATACTTCATATGTGGAAAGTATAGACAAAGCGGGCTACACATTATCCTGTCCCATACCACAGAATGTAGAAACTTTAGCTACAAACCATACAGCTCACATGGCTCCATAAGTAAAAAAATACAATGATATCATCAAAACTGATCAACCTGCGAAGAAGAATAACAATTACAAATACAATACGCATGTACGCACGTAAGCACGCACGCACGCATGAACGGACGCACGCATGCACTCAAGCACACTGAAATCGACTTTTGAAAACTGAAAACCTTGCTTAAAATGTGTAAAGGACTTTAATAGAATAAGAATAAAAAAGTTTTATAAGAAAAGATGAAATGAACGCAACATTTAATTCCTATCTAACTATGAAAGGAATTTAAGCAGAATGTCATATTATTTACCTTTTTATACCCATATCTCTTATTGCGCGTGCTGGAGGTCCAACGAAAATGACATTTTCCTGTGCACACCTCTCACAAAACTCAACGTTTTCAGATAGAAACCCGTACCCTGGGTGGATTGCTTGGCTCTTAGACTTCTTGGCCACTTCTAGAATTTTTGCTGCATTCAAATAACTTTGGGCAGATGGAGCTGGACCTATGTGATAAGCTTCGTCAGCCTTAAATTCAAACATTTAATCATATTTTATGTGAAAATATTTAAAGGATTCCTGAAATTTACACACTTGGCTGTGTTCACTACTGTAAGTTTTTTTTATTATTTTTTATTTATCATTAGGATAGCCAACAGTTGATACATTACATTTCATACAATAGATATTACAATTCACAAAATTTCATGGTAAATGCTCAACTTATTATAGGCCATCACAACATCACAAGTTACTTGTATAACATCAACTACATTAACAAAACTGCATTCATTAATTAATTTAGTAATTTTTTTATTGTTGGCCAATGATTTTTAAAAGAGCTTTTGGGATACATACAAACTCTTCAGCTTTATAATATTAGTATAGATTACACAGTACAGTAAAACCTGAGCAAGTGAGAACAGGGTAAGAGAGAAAGCTCTAGTGAGAGTATTTGCCAGGTCCTGTCATTTTATCCTTCTAACTCTGAAACTCGGTTTAGTGAGAAACCTCTATATGAGAAAAGAGATCTGGGTCCCTTGAGCTCTCACTTAACCAAGTTTTTTTTAAGACGCTAGAAAATGCTTTTATGCATCTCAACCTGCCCTGCCCCCAGGCCTGCAAGGAGTAGCGACTTCCCCTCCAAGGAACCCAAGACACTGCGGGGTAGATAAGGGGGACTTGCAGGATGTGAAACGTGTCATATCTTCACAACAAAGCTGTGCTAACGGTATACTCCACCACATAACCAGGTTTAACTGTACAATGAATAAAAATTTTTTAATTCTTACCATTTCCACATGCATGGCATTTTTATCTGCATCGGAGAACACAGCGACAGTCCTTATTCCTAGCTGTTTAGCAGTTCTCATGACCCTGCATGCTATTTCTCCTCTGTTAGCTATTAATAATTTGTCTATGTGTCGCCTTTGAACTTCACTCTTGACTTGTGTATGGTTGAATCTGACTGCATGATGTAGGTTGAAATCTGAGCTGGTTTTTTAAAGGAAAATGTTTACACACTGTTAAGGTTTTGTACTTAAAAATAATAAAATCAGATTTAACTTTTTTGGAAAAGGTTATTATTTATATGAAATTAGAGTACAGACATTACTATTTCATTCGTGTATATTAAAGTAATTCAAGTAAAAAGGTATGTATTTACTTTCATAATACAATAAACAACTCAAAATTATAAACTTACCAAATTCTAGAAAATTTATGTAAGTACGCCATGATGACGCTGATACAATTATATATCAGCGGTTTAATTATTAAATCACTTGTATTCTGTTATCACTGAACAGTGAGCGGGAATTAGGAGATAAGAAGTTTTATAATTTATTCACCGAACCCCTGTGTTGCAAACAAAATATTTTGATAATAAATACGCGAGAGGACAGAACCAATTTATACACATGTATGTACAAGTAATATTCCGTGCGATTACAATACTGGCATAATACATCGTGATAATGAATAATATAGGTAGGTATTCAAATTCTGATAAACAATTTATATCCGAAAGATTTCTTGTTTACAAATTGAAATTATAGACACAGTGTTACCAACTCTCAAAAATATATCCCCCTAAAGCAAAGTCAAAACCCCCTAAAATCACAACAATTACTTAAAAATCCCCCTAAAAGTTTTAATCAATAAAATAACAATAATAAATAAAAAAACAAAATTTTGTGATATCTTTTATTTTTTGTATGAGAACCAGAATGAAGTAATGCTTCAAATATGAGTTCATTTTCATCTGGTTCTGACTTTTTAAAATCATAGCTTCTCGACACAGCAGAACAATTAAACAAGAGCTGAGAGCGAAATCAAATGAAAAAATAAACTTTTAAATACTAAACAAGTAGGTCGTTGAAGTTAAACACAGAACCACAGACCTGGTACGTAACTATACTATATTTAGCGGAACATAAAAAAAAGGTCCATAATTAAAAAAATATGGTTTTATTTTAAAATCTACTTATACTACACTTCTTTTGTTATTTAAAGTTTCATTTGTTTTTACTTAAAATGAGATCACATTAAGAACAGATTTTGCGAGTAAAGCAGGGGGGGTCAACTTACTTAAGGAACAATGGGTCCGTTTGTGGGGGTTACAAAGTGCGAGCGAGAAAGAAAATTGTGTTGCTATTTAATAAGATGATAATATTTTTAATTATTAGACTAGCAACCCAGTCATCAAATTTTACTTATAATTCATTTTTTAAGATTTTTTACATTATATGTATTACTTAGAAATAAAATACAATCTAAGTATACAACGAAAATAAATAAAAACGGGCTGTGAAAAAAAATTGAACTTATCAATTATCTGTGGTTTTCAGAAATTTTCAAACAAGTTTTAGTCTATGTTTTACTTTACTTGTCTATGATTTCAATATGGCCGATTTCTATTTTTTGTTGCTTGATTGTGTTGTACCTATAGTATTTTCTTTTTTTACGGTTTTTTTGTAATAATCTACACTTATTTTAAACAGATTCTATACTAAATTCCGCTGAGTCAAGCATTTTGTATTTGTAATAGTGTTTACGTTCAGAAGTTATGTAATATTCAGTAAGAGAAGAACTCAAGTGTTTTTTCTTTTACCAATAAAGAAAATGAGAGACAGTTTCAAGTGTGGAAGTTCCCGTTATGATAAATATTGTACTCTGTGTGTGGACGGTTCTCCTTCTAATAATCCAAACATTGCATCGTTTCCCCATACCTGGGAGAATTCGTTTCCTGAGTCCTGACAATAGTTTGTTCTTCAAGACACATAGGTAAATCTTAATTTTAATTTTGTTTGTATCATAATCATGTACTATGTAATAATAATCATTGTAATAATATTGTGGTTCAAATAAATTATTTAACCCACAAATTATCTTTTTTTTTCAGTCCCTAAATCGATTCCTGTTAAGGCGTAATTTCAAAAGTAGTTTATGAATGAAAAAATGCAATATCATTTTATGTTGTATTTTCTTCATTCATGAACTACTTTTGAAATTGCGCTTTACTATTTTTTCAAAAATAAATATAAAACAGGTGATTTAAAATTCCCGCTCAATGAAGTTTCTGGGGGGGTAAAGATAGATGGCGTTCATATTACGTGGCCCCATTGTCTGTGTATGAAGTTGGTATTCTTCCCGGCTAGGGTAATAATGTTCTGTGGAGTAAAGGGTATTTGCGAAAAATGGTACATTTTTGAACTTTTCATGTAACCTGGAAAAGTGAAATTTAATATTAAAATTACAATTAATTAAATTAGAAAAATGGTGATTAATATCGCGTATTTCCTCCACGTATATTTATTAAAGTTTCTACCCGTCTAGGCATACTGAGAAAGATGTTATCGATGGTCTCCTGGGATAGTCTCCGCCATTCCTCAACTACGGCGATTCGCAGTTCTCCCACGTTGGCAGGAGCTGGAATTCTGGACTTAACTTTTCTTTTCAGCAAGTCCCAAACGTGCTCTATTGGGTTCATATCCGGTGATCTCGCCGGCCACTCCATAACAGTGATATTCATATCATTAAGATAAGCTTGAGTTACCCGAGCGGTATGCGGCAGAGCATTATCCTGCATAAAAACAAAATCGTCACCGTATGGGGCAAACGGTACGACATTTTCTTCTAAAACTTCTCTGATATAGCGGTCTGCAGTCAGACTCCCTCTGTCAATCACTACCAAGTCTGTGCGAGCTCCCAAACAAATGCCCGCCCAAACCATTATTGATCCACCACCGTATGCAACTGTAGTTTCAAAATTTGTCTGAATGTATCGTTCTCCTTTGCGTCTGTATATTCTTTGCCTGCCGTCAATTTGATTTAAGAGAATTCTGCACTCATCACTAAACAATACCTTACTCCATTGGTCCGCGTTCCAAAGTCGATGTTCCTGAGCAAAAGTTAACCTGTTTCTATGATGATTTACCTCGAGCCTTGGAGCCTTGGCGGGCACAAATGAACCCAAACCAGCTTCTTCGAGCCTTCTTCGTACCGTACGCTCACTTACGGTTACACCCCGCACTGCTTCTAACTCATGTCGGGCTTGGACGGCCGTCAAACGGGGGTTCCTACGTACACGAAGCCGAATGAAACGATCATCCCTACTCGAAGTGCGTCTTTTTCTGCCTTGTCCTGCTCTTCTCACATAAGTACCGGTCTCCCTGAACCGTTGGATACTGCGATGGATCGTTGAAACTGGTTGACGAAGATCTCTGGATATCACTCTGTAGGTTTGACCATTTCTTCGCATTTCGAGTGCCCTGGCAATCTCCGTTGGGGCTAAGTCAGGCGTAATTCAGTCATCAACTCCAGAAAGATACGCGATTAAAAAAAACTAACAAAAAACAGTATTTCAATGAAATTTTAAATCAAACTCAGAAGGAAGAAATACTCGAAGTTCGCTCCAGATAAGGTGTATTTGAATAAAATTAAAACAATTGCATAAAATGTGATGTTCAGTTGTTTTCTTAATTTGAAAATATTTCTTTTTAAATTAAATAACGTATAAACCAGCCAGCAACTTTATATGATACTGATATCAAACCTTTTTTTTATGTTCCGCTAAATATGCCGGCGAGTTTAGTTACAACACAGAACATCATACTCTCTAACGCATTTTTCCCATAGATATATAAATAGAAGATAGAGGTACAGATCAGTGATTTTTCCATTATGCATAGACAACGTAACCACCAGTGGACGCCGGACTTTAAGTCTATGATGCCATTTGTTACTTGAACTCCTTAGCGAAGAATCATACTGGTCAACAATAAAATACATGCCGCTAGATTGAAAAAAACCCTAAAAAAATCCCTGAAAATATAATGCCCCTAAAAAAATCCCATCTGACTTATTTACCCCCTAAATTTAGGGGGAAAACCTCTAAGTTGGGAACCGTGTATAGACATTTACATGCAGTGTTGCCATTGGCGGCTGGAGAAATAGAACGTCGGTGTGTCTGAAAAGGAACGAAATTCGAGGTGAGGGAACGAAGAACATAATATAGGGCGAACTCAACAGGTCTGCCCGCGAAATTCAAAATTTTCGTGGTTTTTTGCAATTTGTACGCTAATTACACATAATCTCGCAAAATGGCTTATGGCAGTCATTTTACGAGAATGGCAGTTACTTCTTTACATGTTTATATCAACATTTTCGCATAAAATTGTCTATCCTAGGAAATTAGTCCGAGTAAAGAGTATTAAGTGAGCAACTCGCAAATCTCGGATTTTTTTTCTTTAACTCGACACTTTCAAGCAGAGATTTTTATGTAAATACGTGAAAGATGATCTTGGGATTATCGCAATTTGACTGACATAAGCCTATTACGTCTTATCAGCTTAAAAGCTAAATATAAGACATATTAGGCTTATAGCCGTCAAATTGCGATAATCTCAATATCTTCTTCACGTGTTTATATAAAAATCTCTGCTCGAAAGTGTCGAGTTAAAGAAATTAGTCCGAGATTTGCGAGTTACTCACATAAAACTCGATACTCGGACTAATTTCCTAGGATACACATTTTTATGCAAAGATTTTGATATAATCATGTAAAGATGATACTGCCATTCTCGCAAATTGATTGCCATAAGCCTATCATTTCTAATTAGCGTACAAATTGCAAAAAACCACGAAAATTTTGAATTTCGCGGGCAGACCCGTTGATTTCACGTTAATATGGAATATCTATGTATTGTCATATAAGAAATTTTTTATGATATTGTCCGTGACTTCGTCCGCGTGGAATTCGTTTATATATTATGTTGCGATATGCATGAACCACCCCTTTCTCATGAATCACTACGTCCACTGATAAAAACCCAATTGAAAATTTTTCGGTATAGTCTGTTAAATAAGTCAGTGTACCTGGGTAAATTAAACGGTGCAACCTGCAGCAAACTTCTAATAGCACACAATAGTCAATACTTACACCATAAATACATAAAATTAAAAGTAGGTACCTACACACTCAGTGAAAAAACTTCCCAAGCTGCAGCAAAACAAAAACTTTGTATATATATATTGTATATTACTTTTCGCTTCACGTTGTTTTTTACGTGTTGTCTTTATTTGGGTATAAAATAGGTCTTGTTAGATAGTTCAAAGTTTTAGGCTACTTGTGCAAAAAAAATTAAGCGAATTTAGGCTACTCAGCAGGCAAAATTGGGCGAATTCAATTGGCAAATATCTGGCAGCCCTGCTCGCCACAGACTAATGAAGCGTATTTTTTTTGTTATGGCTGCGTTCGTACTTGCTTAGGAAAGGGCGGCAGATTTAGGCCGGATGGAGAAACGAAACGCAATTTTTTGTCCTTGAACACAGATTATGTAGTCTTGACTTCCTTAATTAATTTCTAATTTTATTTTCGTAAAAGAACGAAAAGAACGGTTGAAGTAAGGGAACGATCATAAAATAGAACGCTTTTCGTTCCCTAGGGAACGATCTGGCATCGCTGTTTACATGACATTCACAGACCTCAAAACTGACATTTGGAAAATGACATTGACAAACAGTTAAGGAAAATGACAATGATTAATTTGTCAGTAGGTAATGATCTACCGAGATAGTTTTTAGACTACCGGCATAGGTATTGTTGTAACTCAGATTCCTGGCTATAATCACTGAATACTAGAAAATGGCTCAATGAAAATTAATAATTTCTCACTGTCTGTAGTGTAGTGTGTAGTGTCATTTTACTTTTCACAAAGCAAATTATTTTAATTAGATACAGTTTTAAAAATAATTATCGGTGTTTTATCCGCCCTTTTCTTTTATTCTTATTCCATCTTCTAGAAGATCAAATTGCTGAATAAATCATGGTATCCATGATATTTCAATCTCCACAAATTATATTAAGGAGCACACCACGGGTGTGCCCGCGAAATTCAAATTTTTCGCGATTTTTCGCGATTTTTAAGCTAATAAGACATAATAGGCTTATGGCCGTCAAATTGCGATAATCCCAATATCTTCTTCACGTGTTTATATAAAAATCTCTGCTCGAAAGTGTCGAGTTAAAGAAATTAGTCCGAGATATGCGAGCTACTCACATAAAACTCGATACTCGGACTAATTTCCTAGGATACACATTTTTATGCAAATATTTTGATATTATCATGTAAAGATGATACTGCCATTCTCGCAAATTGATTGCCACAAGCCTATCATGTCTAATTAGCGTACAAATTGCAAAAAACCACGAAAATTTTGAATTTCGCGGGCAGACCCATTGATTTCACGTTAATAGTTTCAATTTAATTTTCTTATATATTTTTTTAATTTATTCTTCACTAACAAGGTAGTCCAAATTACTAATATACCGATAGCGGTAGTCTATGAAACGTCGACAGGCATTAGGTTCATTTCGACAGCTGTCAAAGCTATGACTAAAGAAGTAATGGACACAAAGTAGTAGTGAGTCTTTTCGGCTGGGTATTTCCGCCATCTTCTGTCGCATCAAAAATAGCCAATCACAGCTATCAGCCAATCACAGATAGGCACCAGTCAGCTGATCAGAAGGGCTGCTCTAGCTATCTATCGATATGGAAATATTATTGATGTAGTTTGTGATTAGTAATTAAATATTTAAGAACAAAATGAATGAATTATTACTATTTACAAATTAATTTATAGTAAAACTAGGTTTTGCCAGCGGTGCTTATTATGTTTCCAGATTAGGATTTTTAACTTATCCCGCGAGACCAAACTACATTTGATACGAGTGATTGTACCTATAGTAAATGTTCGCATCCGCGGCCCGTTTTCTTAAAGCGGAAATAACTACGAGAAGTCAGAGGTGTAAAACCTTGAGGTCCAAATAAAAGGTAGTGATATTAGGAGCCCTACTCATCTATCAACTGTGCTTGCAATGTACATAAGCACATTTTTTTGCCTTAGCTTGACGGCATCTCTATATGTTTAGTTTCTCTAAGTTGAGGACCAAAACAAAATGCGAGCTATCCCTAATCCCTATACTCTATAGTGTTTAATGTCTATGATGCGAGCGTTAAAATTCAAATCACAGATCAGGATGATTCAAATTCGAATTTATTTATAAACAGTAAACACTGCTGTTGAATAAAAATCGTGTTATTTTATGATTATTTAAAAAAGTCTACTAGAAACAATGCATTAAAGATAACTTCAAAATGGGTATTAAAGGGCTATGGGGTGTTTTGAGTCCGTTCAGTGAAAAAAAGGCGTTACATGAGGTACTTACGAAGTAAAATCGTGAATAGTTTTAATTATGTATCCTTTGTTTATTTATTTAAAATAATACCTGCTTATCGTACTTTGTAGATTAGAGGTGAAACTATCGCCGTTGATCTCGCAGGCTGGGTGTGCGACAGTCAGAATGTCACTGAGTATTATATACAGCCCAAATTATATTTAAGGTAAGGCTGGGGAAGACCGAAGACAGGGGAGGGTATTTGCAGTGTGTATGAGGAATGAGGAGTCAAACCACTTTGTTTCCGGGTAGGTCTAGGACACGGGACCCGTTGCGGGGGGGGATGGGAGGGGGGTGAGGGGGAGGGGAGGGGTAGGGGGAGTCTATCCCCCAAGCCAAATCGTACGAGGCCTATTACTTTTCGAGAAATATTTTTTTGAAATTAAAAAATCTTCACCTCTTCTCATTTCTTATGTCTTTAATCTTCTTAAAGGCCAGTCGACGGAGCCCCGCTTCGCGGGGCTCCTATTTATGGGTGGTCATAAAAGAAAATAACCACTCTTCGTCACCTAACCCAGCCGAGTCGGGGTGCCCTCAAGTCCCGAGCTCGCTTCGCTCGCTCCTGGACCCTAAGTCGTTTGTGCAGTGATTTACGAAAGTTAGTGACAGTGTGATACAAATCTTTCGTAAAAATATTAGCAAACTGGCAAAAAATACGTAAACATAACCTAAAAAAATGTGATTTATAATAATAATTTTTCTTATTATTTCTCGTTAATTTGAGTTATTTACGAAAGCTAGTGACATTGTGAAGTGTATTACATAAAAAACTTTCGTGAAAATATAAGTTAAGTGGCCGAAAATGCGTTACGGGTCCAGTGTCCAAGTTGAGCATTTATTTTATTCTATGATAAAACTTTGGAAAAATAATAAAATATGATTGTTTTAGAAACCTTTTCTTCAGAACTATCTATCTCATATTGGCAGATATAAATCCCATATTTGTACTAGAAGGTGATGCCCCTGAGCTGAAGAGAGATGTGATGGCAGCTCGTAATGCAATTCAGTTCAAAGGAGCTGCTCCAAAGAGTGCTCCTGCCAAAGGTAAACCAAATGTAACCCGGAAAAGATTCAAGGGTGTACTAAAAGAGGCAAGTATTTTTATTTGTATAATTACAATAATTACTTTTAATAATCTTATGTTAATTATTATAAAAAATGGTCTAGTGCGAATCAGGCCCTAACACTGAGGGTTCTGTACCATTAAGCCCAATAAATATTATTTAGTATTACAGTAAACTGAACACTTCTGCTTACCTAATTCGGAAATACGAAAATAATGTATGTTTCTTATATGGGGAGCCCCTTAAAATTTTATTGTTTTGTTCATGGTTTATCATGGTTCATGAGATACAGCCTGGAGACTGATTGATAGACAGGCAGACGGACAGACAGCAGTTTTAGTAACTGGGCTGTTTGACTCTTTGGGTACAGTGCTGAAATTTTACACGCAAAAGATAAAATATGTAATTTAGTGATTTCAATCAATTTCAAGTTTATGTTTACTTTATGATTCTGATTTTAAACGAGAAATGAGAAATCTAATGAAGTATTTTTGATTACATCATTTTCTGTTGTCCCTCTCTTGTCTTATGACTTTCTGTAGTTTCAAAACAGCACAATGCACATCACCAATGTTGAGTAGCCTAAGGGAGGCATGTTGAAGATAAGCAGCAGGTCGAAATATGCCAATTTTCATTAAAGTTTGTATTCCTGTTAGTTGTGCTTGTATCATTAATCTGACAATTTATTTTCAGTGTGAGACACTCCTCAGAAGCATGGGTGTGAGATGTGTGAAGGGGAGGGGAGAAGCTGAGGCGACTTGCGCACGACTCAATGCTAAAGGTGTTTGTATTCAGCCTATGAATTTCAAAATTGAGTTGGTAAAAAAATTAGTACAAAAAGAAATTACAAATAATTTATTTCTACATTTTTTTAATAATTTTTAATATAAAGCAGCGGACCCGGCAAACATTATTTTGCCATTAGGAATATAAAAAAGAGCTTACGACATAGTTTCAGACCTCACACAGAAATTTTCATAACAATCGGTCATGCCGTTTCAGAGGAGCTTAGTAAATAAAATCTGTGTTGGTAACAAACACGAGGCACAAAAATTTTATATATGAAAATAATTAAAGTGGTTGGATTTGAACCCATAGGTATTAGGTATACAGAAGACATATCTATATCATATATCATATATTAAATTCTTAGTGTATGCTACCAAACTCCCCTGAAATAGCTCTAAAAGTTTTTTATTAAATTTACTGTCTTTGTTTGATATCTGTGTGAATAGGTCGTAAGCTTTTTTTTTCATTCGCCTGAATGTCAAAACAACGTTTGTCCGGGTCAGCTTGTTATTCTCTAAAACTATGTTAACTTTGCGCTAGGTCGTCGACGCAGTAGTTTCACAAGACTCGGATTGCTTCGCGTACGGCGCGCGGCGCGTGTACCGCAACTTCAGCGTGTCCAGCGCGGCGGGGGGCGGCGCGATGCAGGGCTCCGTCGACTGCTACGACGCCGACAAAATGTACAACGCTAATGGTCTGCGTTTAAAAGCTTTTATGGTAACTGTGTAGTAGCTTGTTCACGTTGGAGTATCTATATGTACATAATATAGACGTGGGATTCTTTCTTACCAGTTTATTTTTCCAATTTTGATACGAATTGCTATAAAAGATATGGATTTATTTCCAGCTTTTGTGTTCCCTGAAGTGGGTAGTTGACTAAATTTCTTTTAATTATCAATTATTGAAACCGCAACATATTGAATTCGCCTAGGTTTTGGGCGTAAGAAGATGGTAGCTTTGGCTTTGCTGTGCGGCTGTGACTACGGCGCAGGGGCTTGCGGGTCTTCGATAACTACCGTGGTCTCGTTCCTGCACACCGTACCTGAAGATCAGGTCATCCATAGGTAAATCTTCTACTTGATAAAATAACACCCATCTGCTGATTGAAGGTCTGACATTTTTGGGCACATAAATGCAAAAAATTATATGCTGTGCGATTCCGCAATACTTTATTATAGCATCTATGCATCTGATTGATTATGGCCCAGTTTCCACCAAAGTGGAAAGGCCAGGAGAAATTTTTTGAATTACCAATCAGATTTCGTTGTTTCCATATCTCCTCTCCAACTTTGGTGGAAATGGAGCAAGCGGAGAAGAGATAAGATATCTCACTTTTTATAGAAGTTGTGCCGCAAGCGAGTTAGCGGCGCCCGCAGAGAAGAGATGTCTATAGTCAAGCGGCGCCACCTTTTCCCCGCTCCTCGCCCGATAACGTCATTAGATTGACGTTAGGCGTAGGCACAGCTCACATCGCCGATATGCACATCTCACATCTCATGTCTGCTACGCATATTCCCTCCACAGTGGTGGAAATAACCAGCTTCGTAATGCGTCTCCGCTCCGCTTTTGTCGAACCGAGTAGGCACTCAATGGTTAATGTTTGCACATCGGTTATGCAGCTAAGCTAAGGCAACGATGACAAAGACCCTTGGATCTAAGTGTATATTCCGTCTGCTCACAAGATGCTTATTATAAATGTGATATATTGAAACAAAATTGTAAACAATTATTTAAAAAAAAAAGCAAGTGCCGAGTTTCTTGCCCGTTCTTCTCGGCGCAGTGCTACTTTCCGAACGAGGCGGTAGAGTCTTAACGTTTCGCAAGTGCCTGTAAGTTAGGCCTATGTGAAAGAATAAAATTTTTGAATTTTGAATTTTTTTTGAATTATGATTAGCTGGCGATGATTGTGTTGTATGTTATCGGCGATGTTTTTTACAATAGTATTTAAGAGAATCACCAGCAGTTTCGTATAATCCAGGCTATTATCATGGGTGACCGATCCTGAATACTATGAAGAAAAAACTCGCTGGATGTCCGCGCCGGGGCGCTGCGATCGCTGCGGGCACGTCGGTCGCACGCACGCCAAGAACGGGTGTCCGGTGTGCGCTACCCACAAGGGATGCGCTGATCTTGGACACAAGTTAGTATGATCCGCTTACAATGATTGTTCGATTTGTGTTACCTACAGGTTACTATGTTACCTTATGTATCTATCTCTGTTATATGATTGATATTTAATTAATAGAACGGAACTACAAATCGTCCAAGTGCGAGTCGGACTCTTGCACGGACGGTTCCGTACCTTTGGTATCTATATACTCGTAAAGTCGCGAGATGATGACTCCTACTACTATACAAGTAATATATAATATGAGTTTGGAAATTCTGGATCATCGACCAAAAACTCATGTTTATTGTACGGGAGTCCGCCTTAATCTTTATTTTATTCAATTTTTTAGTATTTGTTGTTATAGTGGCAATGGAAATACATTATCTATGAAAATTTCAAGTCTGTATCACTGTCCAAGAGATACATCCTGGTGATAGACGGACGAACGAACGGATGGACGTTCCGTTTTTTACATTTTGGGTACGGAACCCTAAGAATTAATCGCTGAGCGTTACCCTTGCTAAAACTCAACTGCCTCGACTGATATTGATAACCTTTTTGTGATTAGTTTTTCATTAATATACTCTACAATAAAGCTTTAATTTCGTTTACTTAATTGAGTATGTTAAAAATACTATGTGAAGTAGTTTTACAAAAAGCAAGTTGAAACTTTGTTGCGCTCCCAAAATAGAATGGAGGGTAAAAACTACAAAGCGTACAGTGTACTATCCACCGTGTATGTATAAAATGCTTTCCGGTCGTTGCGCGTATACACGTTACTTTGTGGTATACAATAAGTGTCAAGAAAAATGTACATCGTCGTTCGGATTCAGATAAAATTCACATCTTTCTCGCATCAAAGACGCATTGGGACTTATCTGACGGTAAGATTCTTAGTGGAGATCTGAGATGCTACAATCCTCTTGAGCTATTCACGGTGTATTGTGCGCTTTCAAGTTTCAACCGTACCCATCCCTAGCGGAGCTTGCACCTACCTGTAATATTCATTCAGAACGACTATTTGAGATATAAAGACTGCCTTTTTTGTCTTTTTTATTTTGAATTTTATTTTACCAGTTTCAATTCGCGCACTTCTATCACAGACCCCTTTTCTAAAACTAATGAACTTTAAGGCCATGTGACTTCTTTATCCATGAATTTAGTAATACTAATGGTGTATTTGTTGCCACAGACAAGACCATGTCCTTAGATGGGGTCCTTAAATTCTTGGGAAAACATATCAAACTCTATTCTTAGAGATCCAAAGAAGAACTTTTGCTTACCTGACAAAGACGATAGCGGGTTTACACCTGTCCTGGCATCAATTAATGTGTTTATTAAACTTGGAATATGCACTTTGAAGTTCGCAACGATGTTATTTGTAATGGCAGGTCCAAAGTAGCGGAAGTGAAACGTGAAGTATCACTTCGGAATCGGGCTCTGGCGTGCGGAGCGCCGTTCCCCGAACCGAAAGTTATGAAGGAATTCATGGACGCCGCACCAGAAGATATAGATCTCGATAGCCTCAAGACTCCCACTCCGAGTTTAATCCAGTTTGTGGTATTTGATTGAGATTTAACTTTAATTTGCTCTCAAAGTTCGGATTGCGATATCAATTGGAGTAGTAAAATCTGCTCGACTTAAAAAGTTTATTTCAATGTCATTTTCATTTCATTAATTCAGACAATAAATCAAGATCACCTCCCTGGCGCAGGGGACGCGCGCACGGATTCGACTGGTAGGTCACGGGTTCGTACTTCGTTCCCGCCACAGGCCACTTTGCAACTTTACAATTTCTAAATTGCCTCAGGTCTGGTCTGGTGGGAGGCTTCGGCCGTGGCTAGTTATCACCCTACCAGCAATGACGTACCGCCAAGCGATCTAGCGTTCCGGTGCGATGCTGTGTAGAAACCGTTGGGGTGACTTTACTAACCCCTTACAAGTAAGTAGGTACGTTAATATCTTCGGCTGCATCATCACTTATTATTTACAATCAGATGAGATCGCAGTCAAATAGATACTATCTTGTATAGTATAGAAAAAAGAACATAATTATCGCTATGTTAGTAACTATAAGACTTTAAAACTATGTTATTATTGCAATCTTTGTAGTAACACAGAATTTCTCATAATTTATTCTGGATTCTTTTTCAGTAATTTTGCTGTATCTTCCATTTGCCGTTCAGTTTCTTCGCAAAATTTATTAGCATTAATTTATTTGTTCGCAGAAACTCATGACGTACCAGTTAGATTGGACGGAAAAATATTGCGTGGAAAAGTTTCTGCCGTTATTAACAAAATGGCACCTCCAGGAAAATGTTTCGAATCCAAGTCTTCAACCCATTGAAATAAAGAAAAAGAGGACTCCAAGAGGTATACTCTTTAGTCTTCATAACATCGTTCTAGGAATACAGTCTTCAGATTTAATTACGATTTCTTTGAAAAGGGAAGATAGCTAAAACATTTTATTTTCTTTCTAGGAGTTCCTAGCTTTGAAGTATTATGGAAAGATATTGATGGACAATATGAAGCTCTTATTCCTGATGAGCAGTTTGAAGGTGAGGTTCGCAGTTAATTAAATAGGTACTACTATCTACTATGTTATTTTAAATACAGAGTTCATAAAGTAATCTCGCCAAATATTATGAACATCGCTTACAAATATGATGATGCAAATAGTTTATTTATTTGAAAACAAGCAAATTCGTATATTACTGTATTTAAATCAATATTTTGTTGTTCACAGAAGGCGAAGATATTTCCGGCCCATGGACATCAATAGAAAGGCAAGATTTGATGCGTAAGTTTTATCCAGAATTAGTAGAAAAATATGAGGAATCTATCAAGAAGCCACCAAAAGAAAGGAAAACTAAGGGACGGAAGAAAAAGGAGAACCCAGATAATCAACAACAAAACGATAAACCAAAGAGAAAGTATAACAGAAAACCCAAGCAGCCGAAACATGTTGCGCTTTCCGAACTTAACGTATCTATGAAAAATTTGAGTTTTACTAATAAAGAACTCAATGCCAGCAAAGCAAAGCTAAGTGTTTCTATAAATAAATTGAAAAGAAAAATAAAAAATACTGTAAAGGCTAAAACTAAAAATACCATCGATAGTTACCTAATTACACAGCCGCCTAAGAAAAGGAAATCTTCAAAATTAATGAATTCATTGAGAGACAGTTTTAGAAACATGTCTCTTCTTAATAATGATACTTTTAATTTCGACCACTTTGAGGCTGGTGGTGATAAAGAAAACATAATAGAGGATAAACACTTGCTGAGCATGCTCAATAAGAGCGAAGATAATATAGATGAAACTGATTTGTCTGCTATAGTTGATAACATAGTGTCTAGGGCACCCACTGTCACTACTGCTAAAGTGAACAGCAATTTTGTCAAATTGATTTTTGAGAATAAACAGTTGCCTAGAAAATCCATCTTAACACAAAGATTCAACCAAAACAATTGTTCAACACCCAAAAATAGTCCAGTGCGAAAATCCAGACGGTCTTCCATCTCAAAAGCAAATACGAGCTATTTCTTTGATATATTAACAGACGAGCGCGATGCTTTCGAGATATCCGTGGAATATAAACTTGAGACTGCTCCTATAAATCTAGATTGTGACGCGACTTTGGAATATAGTTTACACGATGTTTGACTATAAGATTTCGAAATTATTGTGATTTTATAAATGGTTTGTGAAAAAGTAATAATTATTATTTTATTAATCCTAGTTCCTAATTTCCTAAGCCTAATAAAAATATTAATAGCGAAAATAGACCCCACCTTCGTATGTTGCGACGTCACCCGACCAACCTCTATAAATATGGAGATTCTTAAAAATATAGTAGAAAATCTTTCTAATATTATATAAAATCTCGTGCCAAATTTAGTTACCTTACTCCTCCACAACGGCTCGACCGATATTTATGAAATTTTCTGTGTATGTTCTGAAAGGTAGCTATTTTTATATCTCTAATGGCAAAACAATGTTTGCTGGTCAGCTAGTATGAATATAAAAGTTTGTAAGTTTGGATTTTACTCAATCACAACAACTACAGAATCAATTTGGCTGGAATTTGGGATGTAGACAACTTATGTCCTGGATTAACATGTAGGCTACTTGTTATCCCGGAAATTCCACGATTATTGCGACTCTTTAAGTCGTCCGTCCATCTATTAGGACACTACATGTATTCAACGCTATCGTATTCTCAGCATTCTTTTATCTTGTACTAGCACTCTGCACTACTGCATTTGTTAGTGGTAGTCCATATTAGGTATAGCTTTAAGGTCCAGGTTACAAGATAAGTTTCAGTCAAATCAGTTCAGCGGTGGTGTTTCGGTTGAGAAAAAAAAATTCTAAGTTTCACACGCTTAAAAATACAAACTAACAAACCTTTTTGTATTGTCATCGGTCCTTGGTACGTGTGCGAAGTTTCAATAATTTAATCCGAAGCTTTGACGTGGGTTAACATCAGAGGCGTCTCTAGCCCTAGTGGCGCCCGTGTGCAGCCAGTAACCTGACGCCCTCGAGCGGGGTCAAAATGGAATACAAGTGACCGCTCCCATACAAGTACTTTGTATCGGAGCGGTCAGCTGATTGGCCAAATATCCATACAAAGTCCAATTTTTTTTTTTGAGAATTCGATGAGTTCCTTGTGGAAAGTTGTTCAGTTTCATGAGTAGAAACACCCCTCAAGAGATTTGCTCTATTTTACCTAACACCCTGTATTTTCAAACGGAAATTCGGATGCAAATGGTGCAATTTTAAATGATGTCAGGAAGCAAAAAGTTTTTTAGGAAAGAAGGGGTTATAAGAATAAAAAATCACAACTTTGTAGTTCTTTCAAAAATATTTAATTTAAAAACTATTATAGTTACGTAACAGGACGGTCGTTCACACAAATAATATAATAACACACAAATGTATTTACAAAAAAGTTACTTTTCGAGCTTTTGCATTAGCGAAATCATTAACAATGTCATTAACTTCAATTTTGATTTCGTGTTCAATACTTATTAACGATAAATTTGTCAATCTACTTTGCGACAATGTTGATCTAAGGTAGTTTTTAATTATTTTTAGTTTAGAAAATGACCTTTCGCTTTGTGCGACCGTGACTGGAAGTGTCAGGTATATCCTCAGTGCTGTGGACAGATTTGGGAACACTGAAATTAATTTATTCGTAAATAAGTAATTTAAAATATCCAACGGCGTAGTGGAATCATCAATAAACATTGGTAATAATTCGATTTCATTATAGAGCTCGAACTGTTCCACATCTGAAGAGCCAGCATGGCAAAGTTTATTTTCTAAATTAGAGCAATGTGTTTTTTTTGTATCAGTGTCCAAATCTTTCCAGTTTTTCAATTTTTGAAGAAATGAAAAAATTACATTATTTTCATTCAAAAGTTCGAACCGTTCGTCGAACTTAGTGATTGCGGTGTCTAACAAATAGTAGTAAAAATTTACTTTAAAATCTGTTTTCGCATCTGCTATCGGTTCATCCTCCGCCTCATAATTAAAAAACCTTTTACGAGCGCGAGGGCGTGCAGGTGTGGGAAATTCTACTATTGCCTCGACTTCTTCCGCTACAGTTTTCGCCCTGTTAAGGAGCTCCTCAAAAGCAGACTCATTACGAAATTCAGACAAACTTATTTTTGCATTATCAATCATTTTCACCGCTTCTGACAATACAACGTCTGACTTTTGAAGGGCCTTCCTAACTATATTTATCTTGCTTAAAATTTCAAACCAAATAAGCAGAGAGCAGATAAATTTAAAGGACTTAATTTTTGCCAGCAATGAATTTGCCATATTTCTTGACTCTGCATCTTTGCTCCTATCGGAATATATAGTAAACAAGGCATCATACACTTTTCCCAGTTCAAAACGTAGAGCTTTTACGGCTTCAACCCTGCTCTCCCATCGAGTATTTGAGAGTGGTTTTAGACTTAAAGTTGGCACTTCTTTAGCAAGTATTTGCCAACGTGCTGTTGACGCAGAAAAAAAAAAACATAAATTTCCTGCACAATTGAAAAGAAATTGACAATTTCTAATGAACTTTTAGCAGCGTCATTCACTACCAAATTAAGGCTGTGTGCCGCACAAGGTACATAAAATGCGCGCGGGTTTAAATCTAAAATTCGTTTTTGTAGACCTATATTTTTCCCTTTCATGTTTGCACCATTATCATAACCTTGACCACGAATATCTTGTATGTCAATTTCGTTTGAGATTAAAAAATCTAACAAAAATTGTGTTAAGCCCAGGCCAGTAGTGTCTGTAATAGGAAAAAACCCAGAAAGTGTTCTTTTACTTCAGCCTTGTCGTTGCTTGCATTTAAAAGAACGTACCGTACGACAACCGATATTTGTTCTTCGTGTGCAATATCTGGAGTGCAATCTAAAATAATGGAAAAATATTTAGATTGTTTCAATTCCAAAACAATAGTTTTTTTTATTCTTTCTCCCAACAATTGTATTATTTCGTTCTGAATATTATGGCCAAGATAATGAGTTAGGCGTGACTTGGATTTTTGAATAAGGGCAATGTGTTCCGCAAGCACATTATCAAAGTTAGAGGTATATTCAACCAGCTTTAAAAAATTACCATTATCAGAATCGTAAAGTTTTTGAGATCTTCCCCGAAAAGCCAGACATTGCCTCGCTAAAAAATGAATTAGGTTGATTATTCGCTCGAGTACTGCAACCCAACGTTTTTTTTCCCGATCAATTTCATTTTGGTGCAAGAAATCTACTGACTTTTCTTTTAAAATAACAGTTTTCAATGTAATTTGTTTCTTAAGACATGATAGGTGCCCTAAGCTCTTTTCATGACGTTCTATAGCAGTAGACAAATGCTGCCAATCTTTGTAACCTATTTCACCATTAAAAGGAGTCAGACTCGCATCAGCATGAAACAGTTTACAATAAAAACAATAAACAGAATCAGTTGACTTAGAGTAAACCAGCCAGTCTCTTAAAACGGTTTCATTATTTAACATCTTTTTAGTATAATAAGCATTTGAAAAAGATCTTTTCGAACTATTTGAAGGATATGAACCCAGTTTTACCTGCACGGGCCCACGCTCCATCAAAAATATTCTCTGTTTATCGGATAACACCTGTGGCCATAACGCGAGATCATTCATTATATCTTCTCGAAGTATATTCTCCGGGGACGCTTCGGCACTAGGGGGTTCTTCGTCTTCTTCGACTACCGACGACAAAGACAGCAGCGGCGGCGGCGGCGGCGGCGGTGACTTAGAAGTGACGAGTTCTGCTGTAGAATTATCTTGGTTTTCATATGTCTCTATCTCCAGGTGTTCGTCCGAGGATGGACCGGGTCGAACAAAAAACTTTTTAATAGAACTTGTATTCTTTTTCAGAGACACTTCCTTCTCCAGCTTTCTTTTTCGACTCTGTGCACCAGACAGTTTCTTTTTTCCATCGCCATCAGACATCTAAAATAAATAATAAACTTAGTATACCTAGGCACCTAAAAGAACTATAAGAAGAAAGAACTAAAAGAATAAATTAATATACCTAGGTCCAGAGAAAAAGCTGCAACTTGGACTAGGACTTGGAGTATTATTTATTACAAGCTTCTTCCCGCGACTTCGTCCGCGAGGAATTCTTAGGTATATCGCGATTCCCCCGGGATCTGTGCACTTTTCCGGGATAGCAATTAGCCTATGTCCTTCCCCAGGACGCAAGCTATCCTATCTCCATACCAAAATTCATCCAAATCGGTTCAGCGGTTAGGCCGTGAAAGCGTAACACACAGACAGACAGACAGAGTTACCTACTTTCGCATTTATAATCATCATCATTTCAGAATAAATAAATAAAATTTAAAAGTAGGTAGTTCGTTGTTCAACGGTTAGGTACAAGTAAGACCTAAATAAATAAATAGGTACCTAAGTACTTATACTAGTAGGAACATATTACACTTGAAACTTACCGTTGTTTGTTCCGCACTGCAGTAGGATAAACAAATGAAAAATGCTAGGTCGTATAGGTACGAGTACCTATTTAACTTCGATATTACTATCTATCACCGATGTTTTGTTTTCATGAATTTCGCTAGCTATTTTTGATGACCTCCGACCTCGAGGCATGTCGCAATAATTGTGAAAGCAATTAACCAAATCTTACCTTTTATATAATTTTTAGCAAAAGAAAAGCCGATTTACTTCATATTTACTTGTTTACTCAAAGATGATACTTAATCCAATTGCATCAAGGCTTATTTCGCAAAACTACGATGTAGCGGTAAAACAAAAATTGCGGCACGCGTACACAAGCCTTTGAAAATGACCGCCGCACGTCCCTGGGAAATTTAATTTGAACTTTATAGCATTCTAATACAGCCGAGTTAGCAATGATTGTCGGCCGCGGCGTGTTGTCAAACGAATCAAAACAAACAGGTGCCGATGCCGGCACCCGCCTTTCGTAGCGATGCGACATTACGCCAATTCAATCTTTTATTATCTGTTTTAAGGCTGCTTTCATGTTGAAACAAAAGTAATTGTGTAAATTTAAATAGAGTAGGTAGGAAAAGGAGTAGTTTTGCTTTGCTACCGCGCGCCCGGCGTCGGCCACGGCGGGCGCAGGGTCTTTGAGAGCGACGCATCTTCGGATGTGTCGCAAGGGCGCTCGGCGCGCGGCGCCCCCTTTAGACCCGGCGCCCGTGTGCGCCGCACACCCTGCACTATAGGTAAAGACGCCTCTGGTTAACATCACGTTCAAAAGATCCGTTAGCTACCACCATACGTACGAAAATATACCACGCTAATAAAGCGTGTTTAAATAGAAGTAATCGAAGCCCTTAATGGCTGTAGTTGTGATAAGATAACAAGCAAAAGTCGTTCTCCACGTTCGCAATATAAATTACACTCGCAATTAGCAATTAGAACATAATAACTTCCTTTAAAATGATTCACCTAAAAATAAAAATTACTCGTACATTTTACACCGAGAGGCGGGCGAACGGTCGCTTTTACTCTCCGCGAACAAAATGACACAAAGCATATCAGTAAGTAGAAGTTACTCTGTTTTACCGAAACAAAGAAAGCTTCTGTTTCATATATAAATCCGTGTATTATTTCACCGAGCGGGGGAAGGAATTAGGTAGCCGTAACTATGGCGCTTTGTTTGCTACGCCGATCTACGTATTCGTAGCAACGTCTACGTTTCGTAGCTCGCTCGTAGCTTTTACATTTTATTTAGATATTCAATTCCCGCAAAAAGCATTTGAATGGTTCATTTTTTATCTTTTGTTTGTGAAAATTGAAAAGTTTATTAAAAGTGAAAACTTGTTTCACAAGAGAGATCTCTATTACATAACTCTAACGTTATAATATTCTCTAACTATTTCGTATCCGTATGGAGAAGTTTGAGACTATCAAAAAGCTAAATACTTAATTATAAAATAAAATACTTTCGAATTTCGACCAATTACCGATACGTCCTTCGTTATAGCTGATGGACACAGCTGTAGATTATGATCCGCCTAAAGTTGGCGATTTTCCGCGATTTTCCTTTTTAGTGTCTTTTTAACACACTGCCAACACGACTAGCATAGTTATAATTATGTGGTTACTAGGTTCCTGCGGGGTTGCCTGCCTGCATTTAGATACCAAAGACACGTAGGTACGAAGCGGTTTGATTCCTTGTTCCTGATATGCACTGCAAAAGTTTGGAATACATTTCCAGGCTCTGTCTGTCCCACCACCTACAAACCTGGACGCCTTCAAATCAAGAGTGAATAGGCATTGTCTAGGCAAGCGCGTCCCACCCTAGACTGCATCATTACTTTCTATCAGGTAGGATAATAGTCAAGCGCTAAAATTAGGTTTTCACAAATCTCGTGGTAAGTAATGGAAAAATCCATGACTTCAAATCAGTTTAGTTTAGTTCAAACAGTCAAATCATTTAAAGTAGTATTGATGTCAAGAACTTGGGACTGTTTATTAGGCAACGCCGATATACTGAACTTATGACTCCTAGGAAAATTAGGTACCTACAGAGTCTGAGCTCGTTTACGTATTCTGTCATCAGCTGTACCGCTCCCAGGAATATCAATTTGCGCCTTTTTAATCGTTTTCAATCGGCATCGAACCGTTATAATATAGCGTTTAAAATGTTAATAGGGTTACTTTGTCGTATAGTAATGATATTACCTATCTATTTTTTTTTGATAAGATATTAGCTTGACTACTTTTATAGGCACAGGTTTTAGGGATATTTTGTGACGTTATTATTTCGAGGAAAAGCGCTTGCAGTTTTCGGTTGAAAACACACACCTCTTAAAGTTATCTTCGGTCACAGTTGAATGGCCTCGTAAAGAAAATTCTTCTTTAATATCAAATTAATGTCAGTGACCTTACAGTTTATCTTTTGATGAGTCTTTGTGTTTTATAACATTTTATTCCACAGTGGAGTCGTGGTATTATAAGAGTAACTAGGGAGAGTTGTATACCTTCTAACAGCTTCGTTTATAGTATCATTATAATGGTGTTGTAGTTTAGTATTTGCAAGTAACGTTATTGTAAGAATAAAATGAGCACCCGTAGCCATTTTTACTAATCAATTCCATTTCTATTAATTGAGGAATAGAATCTGGAGTGCTTTGAAATGAAAAATATGGCAACGATTGTTGATTACGATTAGTTACGTGACTTATCGTAAAAATACAATTCCCATATTATTGTTTTATATAGTTTAGAGTTTCTGTCGTAAAATTAGAATCTATCTCTTTTGATATGGTAATTTGGCTACGGGTGCTGGATTGGTAGCCACGGCAATCGTCACCCTGGTTTCCTGTAAACCGAGCTGACTATGAAATCGAGTGAGCTAAACCGTATTACGCACTAGCACGTCCAACGCGAAGGAGGATCAAACGTGAAGCGTTCCGAGAAAGTCAAAATCCTCTTGAACGTCGCCAGTGCGTTAGAAGGAGACGCGCGGCGGGTTTGTTCACCCCTCCGTCGCGCGGCGTCGGCGGGGGTCGGCCGGGATCGGGAGGCTGCGGCGCAGGGCGCGCGCGCGTACCCGGCCGCTTCGTCATTGCGACGGAGGCTGTGGTGTGTCGGCGCTGGACCGTGCGAGCGCTAGTCCGCAGCGCCCGCGAGCCGCGTATCGCGAACACGCCCTCGGAGCCCGGGAGTCCTCCGCGCGTCGCGAGCCCGCACCCGGTGCCGTGCCGGTGGAACGCGCCCCGCGCAGTGCGTGTGCCCGTCGTCAGCTCGCCAAGTATACCGGGCCCGGCGATTGTGGCGCGATGTAAGGAAGCCGCGACCGTGAATCCATGTGTAAGTTGGTGCGTTGCATGTGTCGGTTCATCCGCATGGGGATTCCCGCACGCCGGTAACGATTTTCAGCGAGCCGGCAGCGCAT
The DNA here is from genome assembly GCA_963855885.1 of Coenonympha glycerion. NCBI lineage: Eukaryota > Metazoa > Arthropoda > Insecta > Lepidoptera > Nymphalidae > Coenonympha > Coenonympha glycerion. The sequence goes on along the minus strand of OY979630.1, from coordinate 10,997,722 downwards.
CGGAGCGCCACGAGACATAAAAATGAATGAGCTACGAACATGGTGGCATCTTCGCGGACGGCGCCGCCAGTTCTATTTTAACCTCTATCCGTGGGGGATAGAGTTGTGCACGTGCGCTGTTGTCCTGAATCCAAATGAATATGCTCATTTATTTTGTCTTTTTCTTATTCAGCAGTTGCTAAACAGTGAAGATAACTGCTTGGGTTTAATTAACAGTATTGTTCGCGTGAGATTGCTTGCGGTTAAAGGATTTATTCAATGTAACAGGTGTTGTCGGCTTTTGTTCATACATAATATACTGATAATAATGAATGTCATCATGTGTTGAAAATCAATAACACAAAGAATTTTTATCTATATATCGTAACGATACTAAGCTTTGTGTTTTAATTGCAGAGCGATAATATTGAAAGTCTTTGATTTTGATCTCGTTTTTTTTGATCAACAAATGTTAATGCTATGAATAAATAACTTGTTAGATATTTGTGCCTCAGCAAATAATAATTTTACTTTAAAAAGAGACATTTCAATAGTATCTTCATCTGTTTCATATTTTGAAATGTTATACTTGCACTGAGCTACGACTGCTACGAGTACCTACGCTAGCTAACAAAGAGCTTACGTCCGTCCCTATTACTTAGGTAATTGTAAGCCAGACTTACGTTTTGTAGAGTCTTTACTAATTGCATTTCTGACACAGATATCACGCAAACTTTTTCTTATTTTACATGTATCTTTAAATTGTATTGCTACTATTAACTTCTTGCATACATGGAGGAGTGCAAGCTCACAAAATTAATAATATAGAGGCGAAAGTTTGTATGTACCTATGCAGGCACGTGTGTGTGTATGTCTGTTTTTTCTTCAAGCCTGACGCCACAATTATAAAACGACCGAATGGCGTAGCGGTAGCGAACCTACCGTCTGCGTCGGAGGTCGAGGGTTCGATTCCCATCTATTGGTAATGTTTTTGTGATGAGCATGAATGTTTTCCAGTGTCTCGGTGTTTTTCAATATATTCTATTTATGTATAATAATATGTATGTATATATATATCAGTTATCTAGTACCCATAACGCAAACTATCGCTTACTTTGGGGCTAGATTGCGATGCTATAGTGTGCTAATATATATTTATTTATTTAAAAAAACTTATTAGGCATGACTTGCATAATGTGTATGAATGTGTCTTCTTATTTAAATAACTAGCTGTTGCCCGCGGCTCCGCCCGCGTGAATTACGATTTTTTTACATAATATACCTTCCTACTGGAATTCCTTGATTTTTCGCGGGATTCTGGTGTGATGTTGTACAGAAACCTATTCTTACTTTGCACGGGTTATCTTGTGGTGATTTTGAAAACTCCTTTTTCTTAATAAAAATATAAAGTTTCATTAATACGTAGTTGAAAGATCAAAAGGACGATTTTAACTGTCGATATTTCGACCCAGTGGCACAGGTCGTGGTCACTACGTGACCACGACTTGTACCAATGTATCGAAATATCGACAGTTAAAATCGTCCTTTTCATTGTGATTTTTATTCTGAAACCACGAAATATGTCAAAAATTATTAAACCATGTGAAAAGTTGTACTGGTGGTAGAACTCTTCTTTCAGAGTTCGGCCGGGTAGGTACCACTGGGATAAATTACTCTACTAACAATATTCCCCAGCCCAACATAATATAAGAGTCTTTTAAAAATCTTTGCTTCATCTCAATACTATCCAAAACATCAGAATGGGCAATGGCTATATATTTCTTTACGTATAAAAATACCTTAGATGACAGTCAGTCGGTTAGGATCGATAAGACCTAAGAGTTAAAAATTTTGTGAACCATTATCTTACCCTTTCCATATTGCGGATGATAAAGTTTAAATCTGTTCATGTCTGTCTTAACAGTGCCATCTTAATATAAAGTCAGGAAACAGTAAATAGCATGACAGTTAATTTTTATTAAAAAAAATTCGGTAGTACCTATCTCAGAGTTTTACATTCAAGTTCCACATAAATTGTAGAGATAGCGCTATACGGTATAACGTAGCGATAACGCCAGTTACATGATTTTTGTTCACCGTAAAAGTGAAAAATTTTAAACCATACAAAATCTCCTGCTAAGCCTATTTATTTACGGCTGTAAGGGTACTCCAGTCTTACTTGAGCCCTACGTCCTAGCCCTGGGTTCTTTGTGCATTCCGAGTTTCAAGTCACCTACCTACTTGATCTTAAAGGTTCTGATGTCTGTAATTTCTGAACTACAAAAGTGATGATGATAAGATTCGTATTGGAATAATCTTTAAAGAACCTCCTTTCTAACAAAAAAAGAATGAATGGAATCAGACAACGCGTTAATGAATTATAACTAAAAAACGTTTGGACTTTGATGCCGTCTTCCAGGGAAACGATGATGAATTTCGGGACAAAAAGTATCCTATGTCCTACCTCGGGGTATGAACTATAATCATGTCAAGTTTCATTTAAATCCATCCAGCGGATTAGCCGTGATGCCCGGTCGTGAAACAGACAGACAGACAGACAGACAGACAGACAAAAATCAAACAAATTACTGTTTTGGCTTCAGTATCGACTAAATAGTGTCCTCCAACAAAAATTTTCAAAATATCTTCAATGTACAGAATTCGACCCTTTACAGTTTTATTATAAGTATAGATATAGATAGGTATTATTTAAGTGACCTATATATTTTTTAGGGTTCCGTAGCCAAATGGCAAAAAACGGAACCTTTATAGATTCGTCATGTCTGTCTGTCTGTCTGTATGTCCGTATGTTACAGCCACTTTTTGTACGTAACTTTCACTTTCGTAAAGTACATCGCATTGCGGAGCACATGACAATGTGTTCTGCTGCAGAGGCGTGCGTGCATAAATACATAATAACACACTTTTAGTTCATTCCACTTATACTACGAGCAAAGTTGTACTTTGCCTGTTTTGTAGGCCTCGTTGAAGCGGTTGTTTGTCTTCTTTGATCTCGTCCTTCAGAGGATATATTGAATTTATTGTTGTCTTTCTCACTCTTACGAATATGTTGGTGGGTGCAACCAGATCGAAATGTTTAAATGATTGTTCAGTGTTCCTCATTTTTAATATAAATAACTATCCTGAATAAATTTACTTTTTGTACTTTGTGCCATTAAGTATATTATTATGTTGTCGTACACTTTTTAATAGCATAGTATGAAGATTGTTCTTATCTAATATCTTACTCGACGGAAGACGTTCAACTGTTGTTGCCTGTTGTCATCTACCCTTATCAGATTTTTTTTTTATAAATAAATATTTATTTATCAAGACATACACCTTGCGATCTAGCCCCAAAGTAAGCGATAGTTTGTGTTATGGGTACTGGTAAATATATATATATACTAATATACATAAATACATTGAAAAACAACCAGACACTGGAAAACATTCATGCTCATGACACAAACATTTACCAGTAGTGGGAATCGAACCCACGACCTCCGACGCAGACCGCAGGTTCGCTACCGCTACGCCGTTCGGTCGTCAAAGATGTAGAACATCCTATCCTGATATTTCATTGCAATGAAATTCTGCCATTGATAATACATAATATAAATTATAAAGGATCAGCACTCAGTGACGTCACGCATGTATTTTAAGGCTCCGTCCTAAACCTGAGCATTCTTTTTAATTTGTCAAAACTGTAAAATGAAGCTAATGTAGGCGATAATATTATGTGCTGTCAGCGTCACCGTAATGTTGAGTGCGGTAACGAGGCCATATTTGAGATTTTTTTGGCTTCAACATACTCGTACGTCATTTATTTCTCCTCCTCTTAGCGTAGCGTACTTCGTCATTGCATTCGATACATCGTCATCTTGAAATTTTATCAACTCTCAGTAAATTCATCTACAGTGTACCGAAATACAGTGATACAATTAACAATTCACATCAGAATATCTGACTTTGCGGTGGTGCTCATCCGGGCGAACCCATGCATTCTACATTTAAATCAACCACCAACCAATCCAATCACCGAGCCCAACAACCAACGAACCAAATGAGCCCACTCTGAGTGAACCAAATGAGATCAGAGGTCTGATTGCGTAAGAAAAACGTATTCATTGTTATCGTAATCGTTAGCAAATTCTGCCCCCGGATTGGCTGACGTACATCAGGGAACCAATCAGCGGGCATTACGATAACGATGGATACGTTTTTCTTACACAACCTAGGGGCAGTTCGGTAGAACAAAGTTATTTAATTGTCATTGGAATTGTATTATCATGGATAAGACAAAAAATTCGTAGACTTCCAAGCGTGTTAAAAAGAGAAAGCATACGTTTAATTCCTTAGTTAATACCTATTATCTATGGAATAAGCAATTTAAGTTAATACGTTTTATAATAGCTTGTTGTATTATTATGAAAAAAGTGAAGTGAAAAACATTAACGCTATTTATACAATTTGTAATTTCCTTCTTTCACAAAAGTTAATGTGTTTTTCGCGTTTAGGATGAGATCGTAAATAATAATAGACCTCTCTTTGAACGTTCATTTTCGTTGGTTACAGAATAAATGTGAAGCTTTTTCATAAATAGAGAAAAGCTGTTTTGTTAAAGGTATCTAAGGTTATAAAAAATACCAAATCGCTCTCGGCCTGTATTTGTTTACATTATTTTGTTCTACGTCTTTTTTTACTCGATATTTTGAGAAATATGAAATATTCAATATCTTACAGAGATACTCTACTTGTTCCTACTCTGTAGTGTTACATCGGCAAGTGGCGACAGCGCGGTGGCGCGCGAACTCGCGGCGCGAATCCGCAACAGTGTAATGTCACTTTACAGAAATAGCATTTTTGTATAAAATAAATTAGTACTGAATTTTGAAAAGTCGTAGAACAAAAGTTGTTAAACTGCAGGCCGAGAGCGATTTGATATTTTTTTCTCACGATATGCATTGAAAATCGCTATATCTAATCAAAATTATAATACGTTTTTAGTAGGTAGATGAAACTCTGATAGCGGCCGTATTAATGTCAATAAAATACATTTGACGACCGCCACCTTAAGCTTGTTGAAAGGTTTCCTACTATGCTTTGTCGTGGCAAAATCTGAGAACGTTTGTATTTCAAATTATCAAGATAACCAGAAATTATCTTCACCTGCACCGCCTCATAGAGGTATAATGTATGTCGAACCATAACCTAGTTTTGTAGAACATTTAAAAGCGGTTTTTTACGTTTTAGTTACACGGTCTCCAAATCATTGTTGTTGTTACCAAATAAGTTAGAGTTAAAATATCTTTTCTCCAGCATTATGTTATTATTAGGTATTCCGTATTAGCACCAAGTTATTATTCCGAATAATTAATGTTTAAATGTTATTAACACAATAAAGTGAACAAAAAGAAGCGAAATTACAAATACATACTAACCCAGTGTAATAATTCCCATCTGCGATGTATTTATAATATTATGCCACCCTCAGATAGGTAAGCAACCTATTCGAAGTAAAGCGACAACGACGTTGTTCCATGGCTCAATGCTTTGTTTAATTGCATACCTAGTTTACTCAGGGCAGATTTCTAGTCAGGCTTTGAAATTAAAGTCATATCTGATAACCAAGTGCATGAAGGATTACTAATAAAAACTAAACTAACAACAACAATGCTGTATAAACTTCTACAATAGTTTTACTTTCACTACTTTCTTTATTTTAGCTTATTATTTTTACACGACTGCCCAAAAAAGGAGTGTAATGTTTTTAGGGTTCATGTATGTATGTATGTATGTATGTATGTATGTATGTATGTATGTATGTACGGCTGAACAGATTTGGGCATATGGAGTATCATTAGAATCCTTACATCATCCCGAGTAACATAGGCAGGGCAGTCGTGTTTTTTTTAATTATTTACTTGTTTTTGTTATTATAAATGTCTACATTTTTATAACTTCATAGAAAAGTAAAATGATCTTGCTCTGTAGCACAAAATATAGAGACAATTATTCTTAGCATTCAGACTCAAATCCTACCGAATTTTATCGTAATAGATACAATCTAAACCCCAACTAATTGTTATGCAAATCATGCCCACGTAAAGCGGTGCCAAGAAAGCTGCAATATCGCACTGAATTTCTGATTCGATGCGCAAAAAGTGAGCCAGCTCCAATGTAACATAATTACGAGGAGCGATATTTAAATCTCATTGCTTTTAGTAGCAAAAAGAGTACGGTACACGCGTCTACTTTTATGTTAGTAGTTTGAGCACCGAATACATAATATAACTGACGTAGTAATATGGTATTAGTGTCACACATTATACCTATATCACTTTGGACATGGTGCAGTTTAAGTAGCGGCTCGCCCAAATATTCCGCATCCTACTCAGAAAAACAGTAACTTCTGTTTCAACTTCTAAGTCAAAGGACATGGCCGAAACTTGTATGGAGCTGTGCCCTGGAAAAAAATATTCATGGCCATCGACAAACAGTACGTCATATTAAAGCTTATAAATATGTCTGTACAATCGTTTAGTTTTTATGATCAGAAAACTTGCGAGAGACATAATATCAGCATAACAACATGCAACAAAATTCGCCTATATATTTTAAATAGCAATGATTTTTTATTAAAAATGATGCGTATTGGTTATGAACTTATTAATTTTTCATATTACAAAGCTTAGAAAATGCGAGTAAACATTTTGAAAAACAATTTTTAAAAGCTGGTATACTAGATGTTGCCCCTGGCTCCGTCCACGTGAATATTATGAAAAATAATATAGAAGACTCACTAAAATTGAGTATTTTTTTTAAACTGTACGGTATACCAGATGTGAAAATGCTTTCAAAGGATTTAACGCAGTTATCTGAATAAGCAGAATAAAATATGAAAGTATAGCACATGCATGAAGTGGGGTTTAGCTTCGGCTAGTTGGAACGCTTTTACGAAATATGTTGTGGTTCGTCATAAGCCGGGTATTTATTTAAATGGCATATACTTAAGTTTATCCAAGCTTAAAACAGGTAAGAGACTACTGAGTTTCAAAGAATGTTTCGTACTTTAGAAATTAGAGGTTTCTTAGAATACTTTCTAAACTTAGATTTTTTTAAAGATAATTTATCTAAATGCTCGAGGGTGCGATTCTGTGTAGATTCAGTACATATCTACCCCATTGTTAGTGCCAAGTTGGAAGATCAATATATACTGACGTTTTGTTATTTAATACTCGTATTTTGTGTCATGTTCAAATTACTGACGAAACGTTCTGTTGCAAATATTACGATATCATAATATTGTGTATATACAGTCCTAAGAATAAATTTGAATGTCATTTGAATTAAAGTTTAAGTACATATAAAATATTTATTGGATCTAAGGTTTGGCTGTAATTCGGAATAGTAATCGAATTTACCCTAATTACCATAATGTATTAATAAATAATATATTAACAATCGACATAATGTTTTATATGCTTCTTTTAATCCCGGAACCATCTATGGTTACAGAGGGTTGCTGAGCTAGTTAATTTACAAAATAACCATTATTATGCCTTGTAAATAAACCGTAACACCTTAACGCAGTTGCATCTATAGCTAAGAGTCGGATGGAGTAAGGCTTTTAGCAAGCGTGTGTTCGCCGGTCTACCGTAAGCTGGTTACACAAATGGAATATCGGTTCGCACCGCACTAGAAGGGGATAAAGCAAGACGCGGAGTTAGAACGAAACACTTGAAAGATATTTCTAATTGAATGATTGAAATAAGGCTTCAAATTCAAACTAAAAATATCTTTATTTTACATAAACATAGTCCTAACTGGGAGGCACTTATATGAAAGGAAAATGTTTTCTGAATAATATATAGTGTGGAATCTTATAACTATTTGTCGACTTAAAAATAGTTTTATAAGCGTTCAAAGCGTCCTGCACTGAGAAAAAGTCGTCAACGACCTCAGCTAGTTATGATCAAACTCATCTCATTTTGTTATGATCAAACTAATCTAATTCTGAGAAGAAACCCGTATCTGATAGTGGGATTTAAAAAAGGCTAAGGTGAATTTGACCCTTAACTGTTTGAAGGGCTTTAATAACTAAAGTACGCGGCATGATGGCTCCTTATATGTCTCGACGGTCAGGCTTTGCTGAGGACAGTGATAAAATTTAGCTCCTGTGAAGCTCCTCATAATATAAATAATCTCTTAATCAAGCTCTTAAGAGACAAAATGTTGGGAATATGAATAATTTTTGAAAAAAAAACAAATTAAAAGAATAGGTACTGAGATATTGTCCGTTCAATAAGTCAGTTTACATGGATATTTCTGAAAAAAAAATTAAATACAATAATTTACCTGTTGGCGATAAAACTCGTTTGATGTTATCTAATTTCTAACGCACTTATACTTGTACAATGTAGGTAGGTATCTGGATTGAAGCGCATTTGAGGATTTGTGCTCAAAAAAGATCATAAATTGATTCGCGGCGGGAGCGAAAAAGCTCAACATTTCATAAATCGTCACGTTCATAGCAGTCGAAAATACTGGAAACATTCCGGGAATGAGCGGATGTCACAAGTGGTTACATATAAATGGCACCCGTTGGAGGCACGTGTGACGAAAATTCAGCTCGGAAATACCAAATGTTTGCATATCAATTGATGATTAAACGAACTTACCTTAAGTGAAGTTCTATCATAATTTTATGAATTCCTGTATGAAGATATTAACATGAATACTAATAGGTATTTACGCCAAGTGATAGCCATTCAGACACTAAAGTTGAGAGAAAAAATAAAAAATTCCAACATTTTTCATTACGATATCTCACGCTAGCAACACTGTGTCTGTCCTTTCATTTAGTTCAGAGTAATTATTATAAGAGTGCCTTTGTGCTTCGATAAGCTCGTCTTGGTAGTAGCACTACAGAGCACCCAAATATGTATCATATACCTAATATATACATAACTACACAATATTATACATAACCACACAATATTATATATGTAAATATAATAATATATATATATGGGTTATGTTGTCTTCAATAAATATTTATTATTATTGTAATATGTACATTTTTTATTTACAAATTCATACATGGGTTTTTCCACAAAACAGGGGCGGGAGGGTGTTAATATCTTCATACAGGAATTCATAAAATTATGATAGAACTTCACTTAAGGTAAGTTCGTTTAATCATCAATTTTAATTCATTCCTGTATTTCGATATTAACATGAATACTAATAGGTAGATGTTTAGAGCCATGACATTTGTAAATAAGAATTGCTTTTAAATTAATAGAATAATAAGCATAATCGCTTAATATTGAGCAAAAAAATAAAAATAACAACTTAAGTTGATATTCAAAGCAAATTAATAATTAATAGCATAATTTTGTAGAAATATTAAAACTGTAATAGATAGTAAATCAATATTATTAGTATCATATATTAATAATAATATATGTACAAAAACATATATTTTTATATGTGCGAATACCAAGGGTATATTAAGACTATATTCTAGCAGTACTGCTCGTATGTAGTCTTGACGATTAAAAGAGGTTTTAAACCTCTTTCAACAAGCTTGAAAATATTTGTATCAGTTAAAACTTTTAAATGCAACACTTGATTAATCGTAATAAATTGAGCTGTTAATATGCAACCATGAAATATATATTTTAAACAGTAAATTGATCACGAATATATTTTTATAAACTTGAGTAGAATAAATATTACCGAGACATATTTTTGGAAAGAAAAAAAAAATAAGATCAATTTATTAATATTGGTAGATATAATTACTCGGGGAAAGCAAATTCTACCATAATCCGTGCGAAAAACTGTGGACTGTACTTTTTGCGTTTTTGTTCCCCTAATTAAGTCAGTCAAAACCGGGATGATGGTATAAAGGTGAAAAGACAAAGGAATAAAGACTCACGATGATTTTCTTGATGATTTAGCGATGAGAAACTCGGTGAGGTCCCGAAATATTGTCACATCAGCACAAGACACCACTTTCACTGCAAGTCTTCTGTTTTTCCACCACGGCCGCGGTTATTTTAATAGTTATTAAGCAGTTTTATCGTCTTGAAAGTCCGATTTTATTGGATTTATATCAATGCACACGATTCACTTTCAAAGATGGCGTTTTTGGTAGGTATTTCAATCGCGAAGCGTCTGCGATCGACTAGGTGCGGGAGTTAACTGATTGACAGTTTAGGAAAAGAAAAAGTGGGTAGGATTTGGGATCGACCATCCCCCCCAGCATGAGGACTTGTCGTCATAAAATAAAATTAAGGAGATAGAGTTAAGGGACAAAATTTTATAGCTCATTAACAAAGCTCTACATCATACGTGTGCGTAATATTGCGTAAAATAACTAATAACTAAACTAAGTATATACTAATAAACATAATACATAATATAAATTTATTGAGTTGGTAAAGGACAGAGTTTTACTACGGGCCTACCGTAAATTCCGGACTTCGTTCGGACTTGAGCGACACGAATGACTCCATCTTTACCTGGCATTACTTTGGTAATAATTCCGATCGGCCATTGCAATGGAGGTGCGTTTTCAACTATAATTAACACGATAGTCCCTACGGTAACTGGATTACTTGGCGTATTCCATTTTTCACGCGTTTGTAAATTATGTAAATACTCCGTTTTAAACCGTTTCCAAAACGATTGGACAATTGAATCCAATAGAGAAAACCTAGTTAAAAGGTTAGCGCGCTCTCCTGTAACGTCGGGAGCCGGAATAAATTCTAACGGTAGAGTAGAGAGAAAATGGGACGGTGTTAATGCAGTAGGTTCAGAAGGATCTGAACTTAAAACGTAGAGAGGTCGACTGTTGAGTACAGCCTCAATTTGATTAAGTACGGTAATCATCTCTTCGTAAGTTAGAATTTGTTTACCTATCACGCGAAACAATAGAGTCTTGACACTCTTCACCTGACTCTCCCATGATCCTCCGAAGTGGCTAGCTTGAGCAATATTTGGCTTCCAGTTTATACGATTCTTTAGCAATTCAGAACTAAACTCTTTGTAGTAATCTTCAGATTGTAAAAAAGTATGTAACTCGCTTAAATAAGCCTTGGATGACATGAAGTTACTCCCTCGGTCAGAGTAAAGAGTTTCAACGGTGCCTCTTTTTGAAAGAAATCTTTTTAAACAATTTAAAAATGTGGCGGAACTAAGATCGGAAGCTAGCTCTATATGAATAGCCTTTGTGACTAGACAAACGAATAAGCAAATGTATGCCTTTTGACTGCGCACACCGCGTTTTTTAGTCAATGTTATGTAGAGCGGTCCTGCGTAATCAACGCCGGTATGTAAAAAGGCTTTACTTTTTTCAACTTTACATTTCGGAAGGTCCGACATAAATGGAAAAGTAGGTTTAGGATTTTGTCTAAAACATGCGTTACATTTATGGATGCGTTGGCGTACTATACGACGAGCGGAAAGTATCCAATACTTTTGCCTCAATATAGATGTGACTAATAGAGGGCCAGCGTGTAACTGATTACGATGATAGTGATCAACTAAGAGATCAATAATATGTCCCTTCTTGGGTAATAAAGCTGGGTGCTTATGTGTGTAATCCAGAGTGGATTGAGAGAGTCGTCCGCCTACGCGCAAAATGTCATCAGAAACAAAAGGAGATAATTTTCGTAACGTTGACGAACAAGGTTTATTATTTTTAATGTTGTCTATATCAGACTTAAAGGCTGAACGCTGTACTACTCGAATTATCATTAATTCAGCAGCTTCGATATCTTCGACCGTAATAACGTCTCTACGCGGAAGTCTTTTCATAAATCGAAGTACATAAATCACAGCATGAACAAATTTAGTCCAAGAAGAACATCTTGACCCAAGCGTAATGATAGGATGCTCGTCCTGCGAGGTAACTACGTGAGTCGTAGTTTTCTTCTCAGGCAAATAAGAATTATTCTGAGGAGAAAATTTGGTGATAGGCCATTCTTCAGATGGTAAGGAAATCCATGAAGGTCCTTCAAACCAAAGTGCGTGTTCTGAAAACTGTGCGGGCATGAGGCCACGAGACACACAATCAGCGGGATTTTGAATTCCTGCGATATGATAAAAATTCGCATCGAGGGGCGACAATAGCGTATAAATTTGAGAAATGCGATTAGCCACGTACGTATTAAACTTATGTGGCGAAGAGAGCGCCCAACAGAGGGCGACTTCTGAATCTGAGAACGCGAGTACGTTATTTATTTTTATGCGAGAAGACAAAGTATTGTACACTGAGTTTACTAGACGAGCAAGCAATACTAGTCCATTTAACTCTAGTCGAGCTAGTGTGACCGTAGGCTTTATGGGCGCTACACGTGATTTTGAACACAGCAGTGTAACTATAGGCGGTTTATTTTCGTTTTTAACGTGTAAATACACTACACAGCCGTATGCTTTCTCGCTGGCATCCGAAAATGCCAGAATTGAGACTTGAGAATTTTGCTCAATGCCCAAGTGACGAGGAAACTTGAGGTTAGAGATAATAGGCAATTCGGATATATAGTCCTGCCATTTATCAATTATATGTTGAGGTGGAGAATCATCCCATCCTATATTCAGAAGCCATAAATCCTTTATGATTAATTTTGCGGTCAAAACAATTGGATTAACGAGGCCCAGAACGTCATACAAACGTGCTGTAGTCGAGAGGATAGCTCGTTTTGTACAAGCCTTTGGCGGTTGCGAGACTTTAAAAATAAATTTATCGGATGCAGGAAGCCAATGTAGGCCGAGAATTTTAAAGGTGTCATCTGCGTCGAGAGAGATTGACTCAGACTGGCGATGAGACATAGGAATGTGACCAAGCAGTTCATTTGAGTTGCTGGTCCATTTCACTAAGTCAAATCCACCAGCCTTAAAGAGTTCTATCAACTCATGTGCTATCTTTACTGCCTCATCTATAGAGGAGGCAGAAGAAGCTAAGTCGTCCATGTAGACGTCTTTCTCAACGACAGAAGCAGCGAGAGGCCATTTCTGGCGCTCGTCACTGGCCAATTGACGCAGCGTGCGTAATGCCAAAAAAGGCGAGGAGCGTAAGCCAAAGGTCACTCGAGTAAATTCATATATTTCGAGCGGGTCCTCAGGTGAGAAGCGATAAATAATACGTTGATATTTGCGGTGCGGTGCGTTGACATAAATACATAAATACATTTGCCTAACGTCGGCAAAAAATGCGATGCGGAAAATGCGAACTTTCAATAGTATATCAAAAATATCTGCTTGTAAATTACAACCAGTATGCAAAATATCATTGAGAGAAAGTTTTTTATCAGATGAAAATTCTTCTGTATTAAGAGAAGAATCAGTGGGGGAAGAACCATCCAGAACTATACGTACCTTCGTGCTCTTATCCTCACGAATCACTGGGTGGTGAGCCAAATAATAGCCTGGTGAGATAGGCTCATCAGGGGGCAAACGTTCAATAATGCGTTTATCGATGTAATCTTTAATAACATCATTATATCTAGAGTGAAGTTCAGTATCTTTATTGAATCTCCTCTCTAGACTAAGAAAGCGTTTCTTAGCTGTTATGTAGGAATCTCCTAAAACATTAGGATCAGTCTTGAAAGGGAGATCTACTGAATATGAGCCGTCCTGATTGCGGATGGTTGAAGAAATGTATATATCTTCACATTTTTGTTCATCAGGACTTAAGAATTTGCGTGTGGGAGGTTCTTCTATAGTCCAAAACTTTTCTAATAATCCATCTAAAGGCTCATGCGTGAAAAAACACAAAGCGCGAGATTTAATATGTTGAGAAATGATAGGTGCATCGCCCATAATTAAATAACCCAAAGCGGTTTCAAATGCGGAGGGCGTCTTCACATCGCCGATAATTTTATTAGCTAGTACTATTTTGCAATAAATATTAACACCTAGTAATATATCAATTGGACCAGGCTCCGAGAAATTATCGTCAGCCAATGGTACATTTTTAATAATATCGCTAAAGGCTGCGATGTCTACGTGTGAGTCTGGCAGCTGTGAAGTTATGCGTTCTACCACCAGAGGGCGTATCGAGTATTCCTTCCCGTCATCAAACCGCGACTTAAATGTAAACTCGGAAATACCAAGTATTTTTTGCGAAGTGCCGCCGATACCTTGGACTTCGGCAAAACGGTTTTGAGAATTTATGGGCAATGAATACTTTTCACAACAGTCGATAGATATATAATCGTTTTGCGATCCTGGGTCTATTAAACACCGCACAAGATGAGGACGTTTATTTTTGTCAAACAATCTTATTTTCGCAGTGCCTAACAGCGTCGTAGTAGCGATACGATCTACACAATCGTAAGAGACGTTACATACAGATGTATTATTTGCGTTACTTGTATTAGGTTTAATTTTATTGGTTGCATTATCACTGGAAGAGTGTGTCACTTCTGTAGTACTAACTGAGGATATGCGGGGCGATTCAAGTGCGCTTAAAGTAGAAGATGAATTATTATCTAACTTAGGTTTGGATATTTTAGAATTATTATTTTGGTTCTTTCTTTCAAAATGGAGGGTGGAATGATGTGAAGATAATCCACACCGTGAGCAGTTACCTTTAGAGGAGCAGTTCACTGTGCGGTGGAGGGTCGAAACACACCGATTACAATAAGAATTATTTTTTATAAATAAATACCTATCTTGAGGTGACAACTTCATGAACGAAGGGCACGAATAAAGATGTAAGTGTTTATTATTTTTACACAAACTGCAATTTTTAGTATCAGAAGAACTGATTGATTCAGTATTCACAAAACTCTTAGTAGAAGGCTTTGGAGGCGAATTAACCTTGGTGCGATTCTTATTTTGTTGTACTTCTAAACCCTTATCAATAGAACGTGAGATTACTTTATTCTGTTCCTTAACAAATTCTATGAGACTTTGGTAAGTCGGAATTTGTTTCTTACGATTAATAATTTCGAACATTCTCTCAGTCTCAGCGTCTAATTTGAGCGTGGCTAAATGAAAAAATATAAAGTCGGTTAAATCAATTTTTAACTGCTTGAGTGCTTCGACTGCAGAATCGAACGTATTTATGAAGCTGTCTAGCGTATTTGCACTACTATTAGTAAGCGGCTTAAATTGCAATAATTGGTTTAAATAAGCGCAAGCGAGCGAGCGAGGGTCATGATATTTTTGAATCAACTTTTCCCATATAATAGGATAATTTTCAGCAGTGGTAGGCAACCCTGCACATACTGAAGCGGCCTTGTCCTTCAATCGACCAACTAGATAGAATACTTTCTCATTATTCGATAAATTAGGATTATCATGAATCATGTTTTTAAATTGTTGGTAAAACAAGGGAAATTTAGTTATCTCACCGTCAAAACTCATCAAATCAATAGGCGGGAGAAGCGACTTTAATTTAGGAAAACTTGAGATAGGACGTGAAGCGTCATTCCCGGAATTAGCGGTATTTTTAGCACTATCGTTAAGCGTCAATGTTTGTTTGACGTAGCAAAACATTTCTTCAAATGATACCCATGCCTGATAATTAATATTAGCCTTAGGGTTTAATTTAAATTGAGCTTCATTGTACAAATCTAAATTTTGTTCAAATTCCTTGCGTAAAGTATCTATATTGGAAGCTTGCGATATTAGCGAGGGTAATTTTGTACTATCAGTTTCGACTTGTACGGCGGTATCGAATAAACGTTGCATTCTTGCGAACATAACATCTCGTTTACTTTCTAACAGTAATAAAGTACATTGGTCTTTGTTGTATGGTTTAGAAGACGGAGAAGATTCACTTCTACTCATTTTGAAAGAATGATAACCTAAATGTTACGAAGATATGAATTTATAATAAATAATAGCGTTTTTAAACTATATTTATCGTTAATAATGCGTGAGATATAAATATAACATTTATATATGCGTAAGATATAAATTATAATACGAGGTTGCAGTTTTTATATTGTAGTAAACACACAACCACCATTTGTTTGCGAGCGGTAAAATAAGCGTTGAGTTAAGAATATAAAATAAATTACCTACCGCAAACGCCGGAACGCGCGAGCGATCGATGCATTCTATTTATAACTATCAAAACAACTTGCTTGGCCGAGCGAGATTATAGGTAGGTACCTTTAATGCCTTTTGTGTTTAGATGCAACTAACTATCGTTGTTTATATTGAGAAACAGAATGTTAACCACGATCTATACGTTTTATTATTATCTAGGTATGCGGAGATAAGTATATATACTTTAAAATGAAGTAATAAGTGCGTGAATAAGAAAATATAAAAATATCTTATTACTTCTACCTAGTAATTAAACGATAGAATTACGTAGTATACCTATTCTAACAATTCCGCAATATTACGACACAGTACAACATTAGGGCGTTTATCCAATGTTATTATGAATGTTATTTAAAGATAATGAAATAAGATATTTGATCAAAGTGACCAAATTTATGCCGGTTTCAATTAACTAATTTAATCCGGCTCGAAGGACCAAAAATTATGGTAGATATAATTACTCGGGGAAAGCAAATTCTACCATAATCCGTGCGAAAAACTGTGGACTGTACTTTTTGCGTTTTTGTTCCCCTAATTAAGTCAGTCAAAACCGGGATGATGGTATAAAGGTGAAAAGACAAAGGAATAAAGACTCACGATGATTTTCTTGATGATTTAGCGATGAGAAACTCGGTGAGGTCCCGAAATATTGTCACATCAGCACAAGACACCACTTTCACTGCAAGTCTTCTGTTTTTCCACCACGGCCGCGGTTATTTTAATAGTTATTAAGCAGTTTTATCGTCTTGAAAGTCCGATTTTATTGGATTTATATCAATGCACACGATTCACTTTCAAAGATGGCGTTTTTGGTAGGTATTTCAATCGCGAAGCGTCTGCGATCGACTAGGTGCGGGAGTTAACTGATTGACAGTTTAGGAAAAGAAAAAGTGGGTAGGATTTGGGATCGACCAAATATATAAGATTAATAAATCTATGGGTTGCAGAGAACTAGTTCGTAAATTTTTGTTCATCTTGACTTCACTTTACGAAAATACAGGAGTAGGCATTAATATTTTCGTAAAGTGTTGTTTAATTTTATTCATAGCTCTTTAGAGTTATTTCTATTAAAGGAGTTAACAATGATATTTTTATTTAATTTCCATAATAATATTGTTATTTGGGTTTTGGTGTAGGTACAGCTTTAATAAGGTCATTAAGATTTAAAGTGACCTTAAATTATATTTTTAACTGAATAGGGTGAAGTAAGAATATTCTCAAGAGATTTTAAAAAAAGCCATAGAGAAATCATCTTATAAGTCTATTTTAAAGTTGATTCTGAGACAAAGGCTGATGAAGTAACTATATCTACTGTTTATTCCTGAGTTCTAATAAAGTGATAACAATAGAAACTGAAGATAGTCTGAAAAAAGCATGTTTTCTAATATTGTCAGACAGTAAACATCTTATACAATATTATAGTATATATGTATGTATAACCGAGTTGAGTTTCTCATTTCACATAATACTGAAATTTTAACTGAAGGCATAATTGTTATTCTTAACAGTTATTCATGTTATAATAATGTTGTTTAATATCATTAATTGTTATTTTAACAGTCACCCCAACACTACTATCGCTGTTGTACTGGTTAGTTGTAAACAAAAAACCACATATACAATTGGAATACAAATATTAGACAGTACTTTTTAAGTTCTTCAGTTTCTGCATCAAGACCATTTTTTAATTTAGCAGTCTTTCAGTTGAAAAATGTGATCTGATTTTTCCAAGTTGATAATCGCAAAAATCAACGAGCAAATATAACATGTAAATAGGTAGACACGTCGAAATGTTATTCGCGATTGTTCGCGATTAATGCTTTTAAGACTTGTTGCGATGATGAAAAAAAAAATATTTTTTTTCCACTGTCATCACAGAAGATAAAAGTCTCTAATCTTCGTTTAATAATAATCAGTTAATTACATACCACAGCTGAAGTACTACTGTACTGGTATTCAAGTTCCTAGTGAAGCAGTGATGACCCAATTTTCAATTATCATTTGACCTTGGTCAGTCATCATCGAGAGCTAAATCCTTGCAGCGGCGTCATCCATCGGCATGAAAGTTAAACAAAATATTAGACTTATTTAATAATGATTAAATACAGAAAACATAAAATGTAGGCTATGTATAAAAAAAAAAAAAAGTTATGATACATGCAAGCCAAAATTATGAACCATCATTGTTCATATTATCATAAATCCAATGAAGTATTTAATGATTCTATGATCTTATATATCTATTGGTAATTTCCAAATCCATTAACATTTTTGATGCATAGATAACCATTAGTTAATTAGCGGCGCGATCGCCTGAAAATAAAAAATAAAAATATTTGATCTAGCAAAAATTAATTTGGTCTTTAAATATATTTTCCATTGCGTTAAGTTATTCCTAGGTATGGATACCGATATTCCTGTAGATACAGGTACAAGGATACCTAAAATAAATTTAAATAAACATATCATCGATTGTTTTATAAGGACTCTACATTTTCCATATTTAATATTGTTTTGGCCAAAATTGACCAAACGCCGCTTTCTCGCTCCCGCCTGCGGCTGGAGAGGGAGATGGGGCGCGCGGCTCCGGGGGCAGCGCGGTAGCCCCCCGTGTACGCAGTCGAGTAGGTACATTCGTTAACAGGTCCGTGCGGCGGCGCCTATTTGCTGCGCGGATCGTCTTTAAGTATATTAGCGTAAGGTCTACTAGTCGCGCGAGACGGCCTGCAAGGGTCCTCTCCCGCGAGCCGGCCGCGACCGTCGCCCGCGCGCGTGCCGTCCGCGGTCGCTCGAATCAGTCCGGTTCTAGAAGCCCACTGAAACGGTCAATACCCAAGGTCCGCGTTGCCCGCGTGAAGTTTGCCGGCCACGCCGTGGCGTTTAGTTTTACGAGCCCGATTTATTGCGCTCCTTCGTGTGCCGTGTTGTCCGCCGGTTCGTTCGAACGCCGCGGGCCCATTTGACTATCCGGAACACTGTTCCTTGTGCTCCCGCGCCATCTGGATACCACGCCGCCGCGGACTCGCTACTCGTGATCTAGTGCCGCCGCCGCGAAAGACCCCTCAAAGGAGGGCGAGTGTGTTCCTTTGCATTTAACACAGCAGGCACCACACACCACATTCCATCATACACGAACACACTCCCCGGATTCCACGTGCGTGCTGTCTCCTGCGCCGGTAAGTACCTAGTGGTAAGTCGTTCTGTGCCGCGGGATAAAACCCAGTGCAATTCGCCATTTCTCCTTTTGGTGGGTCCTTTTCGACCCACCCCGCCGCTGCCTGTGGGAATCCGCTGGCCTGCTCTGATGGGCCCGGCAGTTGCCCGCTGATTCATTGGCACAGGCGCGGTGCGTAATCATTTTGGTAGCAGTGAGCGCGGTTTGTCTACACCTCGCTTTGCGTTTTGCGCTGGTTTTGCCCGCCGCGCCGTTCATTTTCTGCGCCGCTGGCATAAATCCCGCTTTCCGCCACGCGCCGTGTCGTTCGCCGCGCTGTTAGCGGAAATTCCGCAATCGCCGCCAGTTCCGCTGCGTCAACGCCGCGTTTCGGCCGCGTTCCGCTTATTATAATTATAAGTTTAATTACATCATAATTTGTTTGTTACATTTGTCATTGTTTTGCTTGCGTGCCGGTACCGCCCGCTCGCCACGTAATTTAACACGCGTATCTACTACGGTCGCGCCGCTTTGTTCATTGCGACTACGGTACGACCGCGACCGCGATACGACTTGTTTACTATTGCTTTAATTTTATTATTGCTTGCACTCGCGCCGCCCGCCGACTTGCCGGCCGCCTTTTCAATTTATTGTTGCTTTATTTTTGCCATTTGCTTACATTTAATTTGTTAGAATGTCCGCGAACATCAAAAAGCTAGCTGTACAGATACAGTCTGAGCTTCGCTGGGCGACGTCCGCCGCGGGTTTGATAGGCCGCGAAGATAGATCCGCCGCCCTATTACACCGAGCGGACCAGGTGCGGACTCGGCAGGCCTCTGTGGAGCAGGCCTTCCAAGACCTGCTCACCCTCGGTCCAGAACAGGAGGTACTGAGGACGGCTCAGGCCGATTACGACCAGTTCTTCGAACTGATGGACTCGGTGGTGGAGGCCGCCCATGGGATCCGGACCGCCGCTGATGAAAGGCGTCGAAGTGGCGCTTTTAGAGACTCCCCCAGCCGACCGCCCACACAGCCGGCATTACTAGGGAAACTGCCCACGATCGAGCTGCCCAAATTCGGTGGGCAGCTTCAAGAGTGGATGGGCTTCCTGGCGTTGTTCGACAGTCTGGTCCACGCCAGGAAGGACCTGTCCCCCACCCAGAAGCTGACATACTTACTGTCCTCGCTACAGGGCGAGGCCCTGGACGTGGTGCGGCACCTCGACCTCTCGGAGGAGAGCTACACCACGGCCCGGGAATTGCTGGCCAGGCGCTACGAAAATGTGCGCCGGTTGGCCGACGCACATGTAGCCCAGCTACTCGCCTTGCCCGCCGTCACCGGGGTGGCCGGCCTCAGAGAGGCCTTGCTAAACCCCTGCATTGTGGCCACCAATGCTCTCCGTCGATTGGATCTCCCCGTCGACCAGTGGTCCTTCTTGTTATTGCACATAGTGCTCTCCCGCCTGCCATCGGAGCTTAAGCTCCGCTTCGAGCAGCGCTTCGGAGGGGACGGTGCAACCTATCTGCCCCCTTTCTCCGACCTCCTGAAGTTTTTGGAGCAGGAGTGCCTCCAGGCCGATAACTCCGGAGTTACCGGCCCTCGAGTGGCCCCTGGGAGGTCCGAGCATGTCCGAGGGGGTGGGGCAAGGACTGGCCCTTCGGCGGGGACCGGCCCCAACCGGCGAGGCCGTGGAGCCGACGCCAGAGAGGGTCGCCGGGTGTCACAGTACAGCGGGGCCGTGGCCACGAAGCTCCCCCCCTGTGCCTATTGTCGGCACCCCGGCCACCAGGTCTCCTCGTGTTCGCACTTCCTGGCCAAACCGGTTGCGGCCCGGAGAGAATATGTGTCGGCACGCCACTGGTGCTTCTCTTGCCTGGGCCAGCATCTCGTACGAGACTGCCCGCGCCAGCGGCCCTGCCCACATTGCGGCGGTGCCCATTCGGCCCTTTTGTGCGCTAACCGGAGTGGTTCCGGTCGCCGGGACATTGGGTCGCGCACCCCCCCATGGGCGGGGGCGCTCGATCGCGCACCCCCCCATGGGCGGGGGCGCTAGTCCTGGCCACCCGGCCAGTCCCGTTAGGCGTTCTCCGGTGGACCACCAACCTCCTAGTGGAGGTAGGGGTTCCGCCCCCCGGAGGAGGGCTTCACCCCCCCGCGTCACGGTCACATCCCCCTCGCGTCATTACGACGGGGATATCGCGGCTGCCCCATTGAGCGTCGTCCCGCGTCGGTTCTCGCCGCCACTACACG
Organism: Coenonympha glycerion; assembly: GCA_963855885.1. NCBI lineage: Eukaryota > Metazoa > Arthropoda > Insecta > Lepidoptera > Nymphalidae > Coenonympha > Coenonympha glycerion. The sequence continues at coordinate 10,976,262 of OY979630.1, read as the reverse complement.
AGTGGCCGCGACTGGAGCGCCATCCACCCACCATAGGTCGAGGCAATCCCTACCGGGTGCCGGACGCTAGCCGCATGGTGCGATCCCGGATGGGTGAATGGTCCCCGTACGGCATGTTCGTCACCTCTCCGTACGGAATGCCCTCCACCTCTCTAGCGCCGCCCCAGCCGGAGCACCCCCGTCAGTGGGATCCCGCTGGTGAACCCTCGTCGCGCTAGGTGTCCGCCACCCTAGCTGCCACCTAGCCACCTCCCCTGAGACTTTGGATCTACAGCAGTCAGTATGCCAGACCATACTTTGTCGACTGCCTCAGGGAGGTTAGGGTCTCAGGCTACAGGAGTGGCTCTCCCTTGTGGCCTCACTTCCGAATGTTAATCGGATTTCGATGCCTCGTTGCTTCCTACCGCCCGGAAGGTGCCACGCCAGTCTCCACGGCTTTTGTGATGCGTCCGAAAAGGGGTACGCAGCCGTGGTCTATTTGCGAACTGTCAGTGACACCGGCGAGGTCGCAACCCACCTTGTCTTGGCGAAAAGTAAAGTGGCCCCAATTCGCTCACGCTTGACGATACCCAAATTGGAGTTGTCTGGAGCCGCTCTTTTGGTGCGCCTTCTCAACCATGTGCGTACGTCCCTCCTATCGATTGTTGACCTGACGGAAGTGTACGCCTGGTCGGACAGCGAAATTGTCCTTTGTTGGTTGCGAGCCGCTCCCCACAACTTGGAAGTCTTTGTTGCCAACCGGGTTTCCCAAATCCAGAATTCGGAAACCCCGTTGACCTGGAGACATGTGCCAGGGGACCTGAACCCTGCAGATTGTGCTTCCCGCGGATGTGAAGCTTCCGACCTTGTCAACCACTCTCTTTGGTGGGGCCCTGACTGGCTGACTCGGAATGAGTCCGTCTGGCCTCAGAGTAGGTTCTCCGAGCCCGATGTGTTACCTGGCTTGCGAGTCGGAGTTGTTGAAGATAAGCCAGCCAATTCGCTGAGCTATCTTCAGGAACGCTACAGTTCCCTTGATAAATTGATTGGGGTGACGGCTTGGATTCAGCGCTTCACCCACAACGCTCGGAACCCACGCGACAAAATGTCGAACCCGGTCTTGTCGCCCCTGGAGAGACAGGAGGCCCGGACCTTTTGGATACGTTTGGTTCAACTGGAGCATTTTGAGTCCGCTATTGAGACACTGAAGCGAGGTTTACCTTTGAAAGGCTCGCTCGCCCGCTTAAACCTCTTCCTGGATGACACCGGATTGATACGCGTTGGTGGACGCCTCCGGAATTCTGACTTACCCTATGGGGCACGTCATCCCTTATTGCTTCCGAACAATAGCGCTTTTGTAAAATTGTTGGTGACGCATTACCACGTCAAAAATACCCACGCTGGCTGCAACGCCCTTTCGGCCATATTGCAGCGCGAATTTTGGATTTTATCGGGACGACGCTCCATCCGAAGCGTCATTTTTAAGTGCATTCCGTGCTAGCGCCTGAAGGCCAGCACCATGCAGCCCATTATGGGGGACCTCCCCACCGACCGTGTCGTGGCCTCGCGCCCTTTCTCGGCGGTCGGGACGGATTTTGCGGGGCCGTTCTTCGTCAAGAGCTCCAGCCTCCGCAATGCTCGTTCCCTCAAGGCCTACCTTTGCGTTTTTGTTTGCCTGGCTACCAAGGCCGTACACTTAGAACTGGTGAGTGCCCTCAGCACCGAAGCCTTTGTAGCCACGCTAGGCCGCTTCGTTTCACGCCGAGGTTATCCGCACCTGATCCGATCGGACTGTGGGACCAACTATAAGGGTGCCGATAGGTATTTGAAGGAAGTCGTCCAATTTTTGAATGAAAATAAGATAGGCATCGGCACGGCAATGTCCAAGATGGGGATAACTTGGACCTTTGACCCGCCAGCTTGTCCCCACTGGGGCGGGATCTTTGAAGCCGTCGTTAAGGTCTCAAAGACGCATCTCCGACGCGTGATAGGTGAAACCATTTTGACTTTTGAAGAGCTCGCTACCGTTTTTTGTAAGATTGAGGCTGTCCTCAATTCTCGGCCACTCTGCCCCTTATCGTCCGATCCCAATGACCTGGAAGTTTTAACCCCCGGTCATTTCCTAATTGGTGAACCCCTTAACGCCCTGCCGGAGTACCCCTTCAGGGACGTGAAGGTCTCACGATTGTCTCGTTTCGAATTGCTACAGCAGATGACCCAAAATTTCTGGCATCGTTGGTATTTAGAATATTTGCATCTCTTGCAGCAGCGCGTTAAGTGGTCAGACAAGACCGACCCACCTAAGGTTGGTGATCTTGTCCTAGTTAAGGAGCCTAATTTGTTGCCTTTGTGCTGGCGTCGTGGACGCATTCTTAAATTGATATATGGATCCGATGGGGTTCCCAGAGTTGCCGAGGTAATGGTCGGAGATTCGGTTTTGCAGCGAGCCGTCTCTTCCTTATCCCGCTTGCCCATTGGTTAGTGGACCCCAAATCCTTGGGCCCACGGGCGGGGGGATTGTTTTGGCTAAAATTGGCCAAACGCCGCTTTCTCGCTCCCGCCTGCGGCTGGAGAGGGAGATGGGGCGCGCGGCTCCGGGGGCAGCGCGGTAGCCCCCCGTGTACGCAGTCGAGTAGGTACATTCGTTAACAGGTCCGTGCGGCGGCGCCTATTTGCTGCGCGGATCGTCTTTAAGTATATTAGCGTAAGGTCTACTAGTCGCGCGAGACGGCCTGCAAGGGTCCTCTCCCGCGAGCCGGCCGCGACCGTCGCCCGCGCGCGTGCCGTCCGCGGTCGCTCGAATCAGTCCGGTTCTAGAAGCCCACTGAAACGGTCAATACCCAAGGCCCGCGTTGCCCGCGTGAAGTTTGCCGGCCACGCCGTGTCGTTTAGTTTTACGAGCCCGATTTATTGCGCTCCTTCGTGTGCCGTGTTGTCCGCCGGTTCGTTCGAACGCCGCGGGCCCATTTGACTATCCGGAACACTGTTCCTTGTGCTCCCGCGCCATCTGGATACCACGCCGCCGCGGACTCGCTACTCGTGATCTAGTGCCGCCGCCGCGAAAGACCCCTCAAAGGAGGGCGAGTGTGTTCCTTTGCATTTAACACAGCAGGCACCACACACCACATTCCATCATACACAAACACACTCCCCGGATTCCACGTGCGTGCTGTCTCCTGCGCCGGTAAGTACCTAGTAGTAAGTCGTTCTGTGCCGCGGGATAAAACCCAGTGCAATTCGCCATTTCTCCTTTTTTTGGTGGGTCCTTTTCGACCCGCCCCGCCGCTGCCTGTGGGAATCCGCTGGCCTGCTCTGATGGGCCCGGCAGTTGCCCGCTGATTCATTGGCACAGGCGCGGTGCGTAATCATTTGGTAGCAGAGCCAAATGATTACGCACCGCGCCTGTGCCAATGAATCAGCGGGCAACTGCCGGGCCCATCAGAGCAGGCCAGCGGATTCCCACAGGCAGCGGCGGGGTGGGTCGAAAAGGACCCACCAAAAGGAGAAATGGCGAATTGCACTGGGTTTTATCCCGCGGCACAGAACGACTTACCACTAGGTACTTACCGGCGCAGGAGACAGCACGCACGTGGAATCCGGGGAGTGTGTTCGTGTATGATGGAATGTGGTGTGTGGTGCCTGCTGTGTTAAATGCAAAGGAACACACTCGCCCTCCTTTGAGGGGTCTTCGCGGCGGCGGCACTAGATCACGAGTAGCGAGTCCGCGGCGGCGTGGTATCCAGATGGCGCGGGAGCACAAGGAACAGTGTTCCGGATAGTCAAATGGGCCCGCGGCGTTCGAACGAACCGGCGGACAACACGGCACACGAAGGAGCGCAATAAATCGGGCTCGTAAAACTAAACGCCACGGCGTGGCCGGCAAACTTCACGCGGGCAACGCGGACCTTGGGTATTGACCGTTTCAGTGGGCTTCTAGAACCGGACTGATTCGAGCGACCGCGGACGGCACGCGCGCGGGCGACGGTCGCGGCCGGCTCGCGGGAGAGGACCCTTGCAGGCCGTCTCGCGCGACTAGTAGACCTTACGCTAATATACTTAAAGACGATCCGCGCAGCAACAGGCGCCGCCGCACGGACCTGTTAACGAATGTACCTACTCGACTGCGTACACGGGGGCTACCGCGCTGCCCCCGGAGCCGCGCGCCCCATCTCCCTCTCCAGCCGCAGGCGGGAGCGAGAAAGCGGCGTTTGGTCAATTTTGGCCAAAACAATCCCCCCGCCCGTGGGCCCAAGGATTTGGGGTCCACTAACCAATGGGCAAGCGGGATAAGGAAGAGACGGCTCGCTGCAAAACCGAATCTCCGACCATTACCTCGGCAACTCTGGGAACCCCATCGGATCCATATATCAATTTAAGAATGCGTCCACGACGCCAGCATAAAGGCAACAAATTAGACTCCTTAACTAGGACAAGATCACCAACCTTAGGTGGGTCGGTCTTGTCTGACCACTTAACGCGCTGCTGCAAGAGATGCAAATATTCTAAATACCAACGATGCCAGAAATTTTGGGTCATCTGCTGTAGCAATTCGAAATGAGACAATCGTGAGACCTTCACGTCCCTGAAGGGGTACTCCGGCAGGGCGTTAAGGGGTTCACCAATTAGGAAATGACCGGGGGTTAAAACTTCCAGGTCATTGGGATCGGACGATAAGGGGCAGAGTGGCCGAGAATTGAGGACAGCCTCAATCTTACAAAACACGGTAGCGAGCTCTTCAAAAGTCAAAATGGTTTCACCTATCACGCGTCGGAGATGCGTCTTTGAGACCTTAACGACGGCTTCAAAGATCCCGCCCCAGTGGGGACAAGCTGGCGGGTCAAAGGTCCAAATATTCATTTAAGAAATTTAAGAAATAGTCAATTATAGAAACTATAAATAACTTTGATATTCAAAAATATTGCATTCTTTTAAAAGCATGCATCCTAACTCAGTTAAAGCATTGATAAATTTTATGTAATATCTAATACATCGAGTTACGATGAAAGAATGGTTGTATTAAAAACATGTATTTGTAATGGAATAACAAAAAAAAAATTAAGTATGTTATCGAATAGGTTGTCTCATATTCAATTGTATGTGAACAGAATATAATAGCCGAGTTTTTTGCCAGACCTTCTCAGCGCAAACCCGTTTTTCAGATTCAAGCTTTCATAAAAGCCTGTAAATCAAGCCCATTTGAAAAAAATCATTTTCATTTTTAATTACTTAAACATGAAAATTAATTGTAATGTTAATGGTTCAATCGTTTATAAATCTTCATAATATAAAACCTTTTGTATAAAAGTAAATTATTATGAATGAAACTAGGATAGTACCTAGATATCTAAAGTGTCATTGCACTACATGCGAACTAAAGAAGAGAAAAAAAAAATACACATTAAATTCTGTTTATAGTTTTGAGAACATAAAAAGAGAAAAAAATAAATTTTCCACTCATATTTAAGCACGATAAAATATTATTAATATAATATATATAGCTACTCGTGCTGATTGACTGATTGATCACCTCTCCTGAACAATTTTGTATGGAAAATTTTTTTTTCACTGATCGTTTTGTATACAAAGGAAAAATTCATGAGGAAGAAAAATATAGCGAGAGCTGATGATTGAGGATTTCGAAGACGGGTGAAGAGCACAGCCAAGGGTATTGCAGATAGGTGGGGGATGTTCGACCAAATGTCATTTGAAATGTCATCCAACTGCCAGTGAGCTGAAAAAAAATTCAAAATGGCGGATTCAAAATGGCCGCCATACGAATTTCGCCGATAACTCGGAAAGTATAAAAGATGGAAGAATGATTTCTTGACAAGAAGTGATCAGGACCCGAAGGTCTATTTGATGGATAGAAAAAAAATTCAAAATGGCGGAATTTATTTTTCCATAGAAAACGTATGGGGAATGCTGAAGAGACTAACAGTTGGTAATAATGCAAGGTTGTGATGCAGTTTTTCGGAGAGTTACTAGAGAAAAATATGGAGAGAGCTGATTGGGGATTGAGGATTTCGGAGACGGGTGAAGAGCACAGCCAGGGTATCGAAGATAGGTGGGGGGTGCTCGACCAAATGTAACTCGAAACGTCATGCAATTGGCAGTTAGCTGAAAAAAAACTCAAAATGGCAGATTCAAGATGGCCGCCATACAAATTTCGTGTTGTTTTATTTCGGAAAGTATAAAAGATAAGAGAGTGGTTTCTTTGCAAGACGTGATTAGAATCTCAAGGTCTACGGGATGAATGACAAAAAATGATGTGGTTGAATTTATTTTTCCATGGAAAATGTGGATGCTACAATAAACAAGGCCTATGAAAATCTATGAAAAAGATGAGAAGAGATGATGGTCTACGATTTGGATGATGATTGAGAAGCACGGTCATGGATTTAAAGATAGTTAAGGGCTGTTTAAATAAAAATACACTGAATCTCATCCGATGAGGTTCAGTGTATTTTTTTTCAAACAGCCCTTAACTATCTTTAAATCCTTGAACGTGCTCCGAGGTAATTTTTTCAGCCCACTGCCAATCGGATTCCAATTGGCGATGGAGATGACGGCGACACCTTTATGGGAGAGAAGACAGCACGCGGGCCACATGTGGCCCGCGCACACACGCGCCCTACTAGTTAATATATATATAGCTGCTTGTGCTGATTCACTGACTGATTGATCACCTCTCCTGAACAATTTTGTATGAAAAATTTTTTTTTCAATAACCATTTCGTATAGAAGGGAAAAATTCATTCGGAGGAAAAATATGGAGAGAGCTGATGATTGAGGATTTCGGAGACGGATGAAGAGCACAGCCAAGGGTATTGGAGATAGGTGGGGGGTGCTCGACCAAATGTCATTTGAAACGTCATCCAATTGGCAGTGAGTTGAAAAATTTTTCAAAATGGCGGATTCAAAATGGCCGCCATTCGAATTTCGCCGATATCTCGGAAAGTATAAAAGATGGAAGAATGGTTTCTTGACAAGAACTGATCAGGACTCGAAGGTCTATTCGATGGATAGAAAAAAATTCAAAATGGCGGAATTTATTTTTTCCATAGAAAATGTATGGGGAATATTCAAGAGACCACAAGTTGTAAAACATGCAGTACTTTGATGCGGTTTTTCGGAGGACTCCCAGAGAAAAATATGGAATGAGATGATGATTGAGGGTTTTAAAAACAGTCGACGAGCATGGGCAAGGTATAAAAGTTAGGTGATCGGAATGTCATGCAATTGGCAGTGAGCTGAAAAAAAAACCAAAATGGCGGATTCAAGATGGCCGCCATACAAATTTCGTGTTGTTCTATCTCGGAAAGTATAAAAGATAAGAGAGTGGTTTCTTAGCAAGAGGTGATCAGGATCTCAAGTTCTATGGGATGCATGGAAAATAATTCACTGTGGCGGAATTTATCTTTCCATGGAAAATGTCCATACTATGAGAAGAGACAGTGATCTAGGATTTGGATGATGATTTAGGAGCACTGTCATGGTTTTAAAGATAGTTTAGGGCAGTTCGAAGAAAAAAATACGCTGAACCTCATCCGATGAGATTCAGCGTATTTTTTGTTCGAACAGCCTTTAACTATCTTTAAAACCATGACAATGCTCCTTGGTAATTTTTTCAGCTCACTGCTAATCGGATGCCAATGGGCGATGGAGATGACGGCGATACCTTTATGGGCGGGAAGACTGCACGCGGGCCACATGTGGCCCGCGCACTCACGCGCCCTACTAGTATATACTATATATAGCTCAATTACCACTGACTGACTGATTGACATAATTGTTCTCCCAGAAAGAGACAGAAAACGATATAATGATGTACGGGAGATGTGTTCGGGTGCGGGAGTCGACTAGGGAAAAATTATGACATTTCAGAAAAACAAGATGGCGGCCGACGTGACTTTCGTATCTCTTTTGTTTTCCAACCGATTTCGTTCAAAGTTGCAGCACTCGAGGAAATGAGTAAATGGTTTCTAGAAAAATTAGAAAAATTTGGAAAAACAAAATGGCGTCTGAGATGTAGCGTTTTAAAATTTTTCATTTTTCGACCCCAAACCGCGGCGCCACAGATCCTAAACGGGGTGGTTGAAGATGTCAATTTTTGCTTGATTCGCTCACAATTATCCTGAATTTTGACAAAACGTGAGTAATTTTTCAAAATCCAAGATGGCGGCTGTTCTGGCGGCCAATCAGTGTGAGGTATGAAAAATCGCAATTTTGAAACTCAAATTTCTCACAGTTGGCAGCATCGGAGCGTTTCGACTTCTATGGGGCGATTGTGTGTAAAGACTCGAAGTATTGATTGGGGAAGAAAAAATTACCCCATTTCTCGGGAAATTTCGAGATTTTCCCCAAAAAGTAAAAAATCGAAATACAGACTTTTTGCGAAATCCGAGTATAAGCGATCACGTGTCTTACTCATACAAATGACATTTGAGATTTTTGACGCCGAGGACTGGCAACACTGGAATCTATCAAAGTAAAAGTGATTTTCGACATGGTCACTTTTCAGGGGCTATCGTGGCGTCTGGGTGCGAGCGAGATGAAAACTTGAAACGTCATCAGGGGCGGTATATCCTGTAGTTACTGGGAAAAATACGAAACTGTGTAAAATATTTACCGCAAATGAGGTGGCGGCCATTTTGTATTTTTTTCTGTTTTTGAAAATTTTGATCGTGTTTTTGAGGCACTTGGCAACATTTCGGAAAGTCGACATGTATGAACCGATTGTGTAACTCGACGGGCAGTATCGAAATATATAGAAAGTGTTGCCACATTTCGGGTAGTTTTCGTGATTTTCCCCAAAATGTCCTCCTGTAAAATTTTGTATGAACAATTTTTTTTTCACTTGTGGCTTCGTATACAAGTCAAAAAATGACTCGGTGAAAAATATGGAGAGAGCTGATGATTGAGGATTTCGGAGACGGGTGAAGGGCTCAGCCAGGGTATTGAAGATAGGTGGGGGGTGCTCGACCAAATGTCATTCGAAACCTCGTGCAATTGCCAATGAGCTGAAAAAATTTTCAAAATGGCGAAAAAAAGATGGCCGCCATACAAATTTCGTCGGTGTCTATCTCAGAAAGTATGGAAGATAGAAAAGTGATTTGTTAGCAAAAGATGATCAGGATGAGAGAGTTTTTATTTATAGAAAGAAAAAAAAATCAAAATGGCGAAATTTCTTTTTGCATACTAATTTGTATGGCGATTATGAACTATAAGAAAATTGTCATTGTTCTCCTGCAAACAGATAGGAAACGATAGAATGATGTATGGGAGATGTGTTTGAGTGCAGGATTGGAGTAGGGAAAATTTATAACATTTTAGAAAAACAAAATGGCGGCCGACGTGACTTTTGTAACTCTTTTGTTTTCCAACCGATTTCGTTCTAAGTCGCAGCACTCGAGGAAATGAGTAAATGGTTTTTAGAAAAATTGGAAAAATTTTGAAAAACAGGATGGTGGCCGAGCTGTGGTGTTTTAAAATTTTTCATTTTTCGACCCCAAACCGCGGTACCACAGATCCTAAACGGAGTTGAGGTTGAGGATGTCAATTTTTTCTTGTTTCGCCCACAATTATCCTGAATTTTGACAAAACGGGAGTAATTTTTCAAAATCCAAGATGGCGGCTGTTCTGGCGGCCAATCAGTGTGAGGTATGAAAAATCGCAATTTTGAAAGTCAAATTTCTCGCAGTTGGCAGCATCGGAGCGTTTCGACTTCTATGGGGCGATTGTGTGTAAAGACTCGAAGTATTGATTAGGGAAGAAAAAATTACCCCATTTCTCGGGAAATTTCGAGATTTTCCCCAAAAATTAAAAATTCGAAATACGGACTTTTTGCAAAATCCGAGTATAAGCGATCACGTGTCTTACTCATACAAATGACATTTGAGTATTTTTGTCGCCGAGGACTGGCAACACTGGAATCTATCAAAGTAAAAGTGATTTTCGACATGGTCACTTTTCAGGGGCTATTGTGGCGCCTGGGTGCGAGCGAGATGAAAAGTTGAAACGTCATCAGGGGCGGTATATCCTGTAGTTACTGGGAAAAATACGAAACTGTGTAAAATATTTGTTTTAGTTGGCGAGATTCGTATAGCCCTGGAACAGCTTCGTAATAATAAAGCACCGGGGGATGACGGCATTACGGCGGAGCTTTTGAAAGCAGGAGGAGCACCTATCCTGAACGAGCTAAAGCGTCTCTTTAATGCCGTCATCGAAACCGGAACAACACCGAAAGAATGGAGCAGAAGTGTTACGGTACTCTTCTTCAAGAAGGGAGACAAAACCTTATTAAAAAATTATAGACCCATCTCACTTCTGAGCCATATTTACAAGCTGTTCTCTAGGGTTATCACGAACCGACTTGCCCGGAGACTTGACGAGTTCCAACCTCCGGAACAAGCCGGGTTTCGAAAAGGCTACAGCACCGTAGACCACATCCACACTCTAAGGCAGATTATGCAGAAGACCCAGGAGTATAATCTACCTTTATGGCTCGCATTTGTGGACTACGAGAAAGCCTTCGACTCCATCGAAACCTGGGCGGTTTTGGACTCACTGCAGCGATGCCAAGTCGATTGGCGATATATCGAAGTGTTGAGATGTCTATACGACGCTGCCACAATGACCGTTCAGGTACAAAACCATGCAACACATCCGATACCAATTCGAAGAGGAGTAAGGCAGGGGGATGTTATCTCTCCGAAACTGTTCACTTCCGCTCTCGAAGATGTGTTCAAGGTTTTGGACTGGAAAGGTTGCGGTATAAACATCAATGGCGAATACATCTCACACTTACGATTTGCAGACGACATAGTCATATTGGCAGGAACGCTGCAGGAACTTGAGCAAATGCTGTCCGACCTTAGCGCTTCTTCCAGACGGGTGGGCCTCAAGATGAACGTTGACAAAACGAAGATAATGTTTAATGAATACGTCATCGCAAGGCCCACCGTTGTCGAAAATGTCAGCATCGAAGTTGTACAAGAATACAACTACCTGGGGCAGCTTATACAGTTGGGTAGGAACAACTTCGACAAGGAAGCTGACAGAAGAATACAGCTGGGATGGGCAGCATTTGGAAAACTGCGTCAAGTCTTCAACTCGCCGATACCCCAATGCCTAAAGACAAAAGTCTTCAACGCCTGCGTCTTGCCGGTAATGACATACGGAGCAGAAACGTGGACACTCACAGTAGGTCTTGTCCACAAGTTCAAAGTCGCTCAGCGTGCTATGGAGAGGGCTATGCTGGGTGTCTCTCTAAGGGATAAAATCCGCAACGAGGACATCCGTAGGAGAACCAAAGTAACCGACATAGCCCAACGGATTAGCAAGCTGAAGTGGCAGTGGGCGGGCCATATCTGTCGCAGAACCGACGGCCGTTGGGGCAGACGTGTTCTGGAGTGGAGACCGCGTACCGGTAAGCGCAGCGTGGGACGACCTCCTGCCCGCTGGACCGACGACCTGAAAAATGTCGCTGGTAGCGGGTGGATGAGGAAGGCGGAGGACCGTGTGTGGTGGCGCGCTCTCGGAAAGGCCTATGTCCAGCAGTGGACGTCCATAGGCTGATAGTATATATAGTATAGTAAAATATTTACCGCAAATGAGGTGGCGGCCATTTTGTAAAATTTTGTATGAACAATTTTTTTTTCACTTATGGCTTATTTATATAATGATGTATGAGAGATGTGTTCTGGTACGGGAGTCGACTAGGGAAAAATTATTTCAGAAAAACAAGATGGCGGCCGACGTGACTTTCGTATCTCTTTTGTTTTCCAACCGATTTCGTTCAAACTTGCAGTACTCAAGGAAATGAGTAAATTGTTTTTAGAAAAATTAGAAAAATTTGGAAAAACAAGATGGCGGCCGAGCTGTGGCGTTTTAAATTTTTTCATTTTTCGACCCCAAACCGCGGCGCCACAGATCCTAAACGGGGTACTCGAGGATGATAATTTTTTCTTGTTTCGCCCACAATTATCTTGAATTTTGATAGAACGGGTGTAATTTTTTAAAATCCAAGATGGCGGCTGTTCTCGTGCAATTGCCAGTGAAATGAAAAAAAATTCGAAATTACGAAAAATAGATGGCCGCCATACAAATTTCGTCTGAGTCTATCTCAAAAAGTATGAAAGATAGAAAAGTGGATTCGTAGCAAAAAAAGAACAGGACGAAGAGTTATATTTATTGAAAGAAAAAAAATTTCAAAATGGCGGATATTTTTTTTTCATACTATATTGTATGGCGATTAGGAGCTTTAAGAATATTGACATTGTTCTCCTGGAAACAAATCGAAAACGATACAATGATGTATGGGAGGAGACGTGTTTAAGTGTGGGAGTAGAGTAGGAAAAAATTATGACATTTCAGAAAAATAAGATGGCGGCCGGCATGACATTCGTAACTCTTTTGTTTTCCAACCGATTTCGTTCAAACTCGCGGTACTCGAGGGAATGGTTTTTAGAAAAAGAAGAAAAATTTGGAAAAACAAGATGGCGGCCGAGCTGTGGTGTTTTAAAATTTTTCATTTTTTGACCCCAAACCGCGGCGCCACAGATCCGAAACGGGACAGTTAAGGCAGATAATTTTTTCGTGTTTGGCCTATAACGATCCTGAATTTTTACAGATCATGGGTGGTTTAAAAAATTACCCCATTTTTAGGGAAAATTCGAAATACGGACTTTTTGCAAAATCCGAGTATGAGCGACAACGTAAATTGCTGCAAGCAGTTACGCGGTCCGCTTTAGCGGGCCGCGCCCCCACGCGAAAAACTAGTTACTATATATATAGCTGCTTGTGCTGATTCATTCACTCATTGATCACCTCTCCTGAACAATTTTGTATGAAAAAATTTTTTTTCAAGTATGGGTTCGTATAGAAGGTAAAAATTCATGAGGAGGAAAAATACGGAGAGAGCTGATGATTGAGGATTTCAGAGACGGATGAAGAGCACAGCCAAGGGTATTGGAGATAGGTGGGGGGTGCTCGACCAAATGTCATTTGAAACGTCATCCAATTGGCAGTGAGCTGAAAAAAAATTCAAAATGGCGGATTCAAAATGGCCGCCATTCGAATTTCGTCGATATCTCGCAAAGTATAAAAGATGGAAGAACGGTTTTTTGACAAAAGCTGATCAGGACTCGAAGATCTACGTGATAAATAGAAAAAAAAATCCAATATGGCGGAATTTTTTTTTTCCATAGAAAATATATGGGGAATGTTGAAGTGACTAACAGTTGGTAATTAAGCAAGGTTGTGATGCGGTTTTTTGGAGAGTTACTAGAGAATAATATGGAGAGAGCTGATGATTGAGGATTTCGGGGACGGGTGAAGAGCACAGCCAGGGTATCGAAGATAGGTGGGGGGTGCTCGACCAAATGTAACTCGAAACGCCATCCAATTGGCAGTTAGCTGAAAAAAAAATCAAAATGGCGGATTCAAGATGGCCGCCATACAAATTTCGTGTTGTTCTATCTCGGAAAGTATAAAAGACAAGAGAGTGATTTCTTTGCAAGACGTAATTAGAATCTCAAAGTCTACGGGATGAATGAAAAAAAATCAAAGTGGTTAAATTTATTTTTCCATGGAAAATGTGAATGCTACAATAAACAAGGCCTATGAAAAACTATGAAAAGTATGAGAAGAGATGATGGTCTACGATTTGGATGATGATTGAGGAGCACGGCCATGGATTTAAAGATAGTTAAGGGCTGTTTGAATAAAAAATACACTGAACCTCACCGGTGAGGTTCAGTGTATTTTTTATTCAAAACAGCCCTTAACTATCTTTAAATCCATGACCGTGCTCCGAGGTAATTCTTTTAGCCCATTGCTAATCGGATTCCAATTGGCGATGGAGATGAAGGCGATTCTTAAATAGGTGAGAAGACAGCCCGCGGGCCACATGTGGCCCGCGCTCCCACGCGCCCTACTTGTATATATATATAGTGGACAACATCACATACATTGCTCTGATCCCTTAGTAAGTAGCTTATGCACTTGTGTTAAGGAAATCAGAAACAACGAAGGTACCACAACACCCAGACCCGAGACAATATAGAAAATTTATTTTCCTACATTGCCCCGGCCGGGGATCGAACCCGGAACCTCAGAGATGGCGGCGCCTTGAAAACCGGCACGCTAACCACTCAACCACGGAGGTCGTCCATATCACGGAGGTCACAATAATATCATCAGGCTCGAATATTTTTTGAATGCGGTTATTCTATAAACTAAGCGGCAAACGTACGAGTAAGTAGGTGTCGTTTATTGCCCGTGGTACCCCCGATGGTCCCCCCGGGGTACCACGGGTTGCCTTCTTACCCCGACCCGACTATATGCGAACATGCGCGAGTCCGCACGAGGTTCGAAACAGCGCAGCGCTCCGCCAGCACTCCGATCGGCGGCCGCGCGGCGCCTGACATGACAGGTCGACGGAAATGTCAAAAGAGGACATCGATAAGTACTTGCAAGGCTGTTTTGCTCCTGGTGCTGTTCTTGTGGGGAAACAAGACTCTTCTGTCCTGGGTAAATCTTCGAGAAAAGTCGTCGCAAGAGACGAGTGCTGTCCTGCGATTTGGCCCGTGGGTCCACCATGGACCAACAGGTGGATTGCTCAGATATTCCTCCAGTGCCAGTTAATATTGGATCTTGATTAACTGTATTTCATATTATTGATAAAAGACAATATACACAGAAGTTATTAGAATATTATATTATCAAATAAAATTTTTGTGTCTCACTCGTACATTTCAAATTTTGAGTAGTATTACTAGTTGATTTTGTAAGACGTTGTCAATGGACTTTTTATTGATGTATCTATAAATAATGACCACAACAAGAAACGATTCGTGTGGAAGACTAAAATAATTGTAAATAGTGCATTTGATTGCGGATACTTTTCAGACCTGGTCTAGTAAAGTAATCTTGGTTCATTTAAATTAGCAGACAGTAAAAGAAAATATTGATATGAGGGTATATCGAAATAGTTTCTAAAGGTAATCGTTTTGATCCTTTATATCATTCCAATACAGTTGGTGATAAAAAAACAGCATCGTGCGGTGTTCCCAGGTGGTCACCCATCCAAGTATTAACTGCGCCCGATGTTGCTTAATTTCGGTGATCGGACGAGAACCGTCAACCGGTGTTTTCAACATGGTATGGGGGCGTTTAAGCACCAATTTGCTATTTTGGAAGTTGCTTACAAGATAATCTTGTCATTTTTGGGAATGATTAATCCATAGGCGTTGTCCCAATAACCATCCTCAATGTATATTGTCGTGAAGGTCACACTCTCTAATGAAGTGTACCCAACACTGAAGCATAGACTGCAGAATATATTTTGTTGATTGACTTTTTTGCAATTATTACCTAATATAGAGACGATAATCTTATTAACTCACCCTCATGTATGTCGTCGTGATGATCACATCCTCTTATGCAGTGTCCTCAACATAGATGCTTTGCAATTATTTTTTGCAATTATTAATACAAAGGCGATAGTCCTCAGGTTTTTCACCTACCAACTACCCTCAATGTATGTTGTCGTGAAGGTCACACCCTCTAAATGAAGTGTACCCATCACCGAAGAATGCATCTTGATTAGCTCCTCTTGCAGTAATTAAAACAAAGGCGATAGTCCTTCCAACTACCCTCAATGTATACTGCTGTGAACGTAACACCCTCTAAGAGGTGTACCCAACACTGGAGCAATATGGATTTTCTGAACCAATAATAACAATTCCGTAGATTTCACAATTCGTTTTGACGATGAATCCGATTATTTTGAATATTTCTTTTCGGATACTTTGATTTCCGCAAGAAATACTTATAATCACTCACTTTTTTTATACGAGTTTAGTAAAGTTAAGTTGTGTTGAACGGCTGAGCACTAGAACGCTAATGGAAGGACAGACACAGTGTTGCTAGCGTGAGATATCGTAATGAAAAATGTTGGAATTTTTTATTTTTTCTCTCAACTTTAGTGTCTGAATGGCTATCACTTGGCGTAAATACCTATTAGTATTCATGTTAATATCGAAATACAGGAATGAATTAAAAATGCATGTTGTCATTCAATCATGTTTGGTCATCCAGGGACCGTCATGGATTGCTGTTTGAATTGGTTTTGGTTGCTGGAGCGTTAAATTTATTAAGTAAAATATATGTTGAAAGAAAACCGTAGAAATGTGGTCAGTAATATAAATAATCTGCATACTGAAGCGCTAGTAGCACAGAAAGACAGACTTGACGGATTCTTTTGCTTAACAAAAGAGTCTGCAAAGTTAGCCCATGAGAATTTTGGTTTTTTACAAATCACGCGGGAGCAATGCATTGTTTTAGGATAAAAAGTATCAAGGGTATAATCTATCTCCCTTACTTATTTCACCCATATCGGTTCAGTACTTGCGGCGTGAAGGAGCTACAATCATACACACAAACTATAATATTAGTGTGATGTGACCATTATTAAACATTAAACACTTGGTGACGTCACGCATGTATTTTTAGGTTCCGCCCTGAAGCCGGATTTTTAATAATAATAATAATATCGTTTATTTGCATAAAACACGTACAGGGTTATTACATTCGGTACTTAATTTGTCAAAACTGGTATTTCATTTGTCAAAACTGTAGTAAAATGGCGCTAATATTTTATGCGACCAACTTGTAGGTATGTGCTGTCAGCGGTACCGAAATGTACGATGCGCGACGCCTTATTTGAGAACGTTTTGGCTTCAACGTAAGTCACATCTTTCCTGTCCTCTTATTTTAGCGTATTTCGTCATTGGATGAAACGTATGAAAATGAAACGTAACATTACATGAATGTTCCTGCCACGGGTAGCAGGCGAATGCGTCACTCGCGATTTCAAAAAAGGAACAAGTCATTTGCATTTGTCGGCGCGTGGGTTTTAAATGTTAGCACAACCTAGATAGGACGCATTATTAGCACATGGCGACAAATATTCATATTTATAGGTAGATACCTATACCCTAGTATAAAGAATTCTTGTGTCACACTTACATCTATTAGATTACCTTACTATTGAAGAATTTTTTAATAACAAGGATCCTTGGAATGATAGGGAAATGCTTTTATCTCCACATGAGATATCTTAAAAATAAGTAATATTTCTTACTAGTTACTTACTACTTTACAAAAAACTTGTACTGAGCATCGGTACTAAGTATATAATGACAATTCTGAAAAGAGCAAGAGCCGAGTTTTTTGCCAGTTTTTCTCGGCACCACTGCTTTCCGAACCTGGCGGCAATATTCAATATAGGTAGTACTCTATGCCTGGCGGTAAAGTTTTGACTTTCCATAAAAGTCTATTATTTACATAGAGATACTAATGATTATTTAGGCCTATGTGAAAAATAAAGATTTTTCATTGCCATTGAAAATTATTGTAGAGCTGGATTTGAATTTCGGAAAAGCAAGAAAAGTTTGTTCACATTACACGAAAAGGTTTGAGAAACCTTTAAAGAAAACTGTCGCTTGCTTTTACACTTTTCTCTTTTCTCACAATTTCATTCTGTTACCGATAATAGTGCAAGCTACGTAGGTATTCTTATTAATGCTACACGGTTTATAATACTGCTTCACCGACGGTTTCCATGAAAAAAATATCGTGTCGATGATAAATGTATAGGGGGTTGCTAACACTGCGTTGTTAGGGAGACCGTAATAAAAAGAATTTCACTAATACAGCGTCTCCAAGGTCGTCGTCTTAGTTCTAAGATAAAAATATAATGAAGTACTCATATCCGACGTGACGTCAGAGATATTATAATCTATTTAATTTTAACCCCCGACGCAAAAAGAGGGGTGTTCAGTTTGACGTCGATGTCTGTGTGTGTATGTTTTTTTTTTTTTTTTTTTTTTATTATCAATTCAAATACAATTAATAGAAACTTAGTATCTAAAAAAACACTGAAAAAACCACAGAGGTTTGTCCTCAGTGTCTAAATCTGCAACGATCAGGTAACTAATTACTTAAATAAATGATACAGTAGGTATAGAACGTGTTACATGAAGAACCAAGTAAGTATGTAACATACTATTATAATCGTGAAAGGTTTATAATAGAAAAAAAAAAAATACATAAGTAAAAAGGATTAGTACTCATTTGAATTATAATTATACAATCAACTATAAAAAAATAAAAAAAAAAAAAAAACGAAGGACTTAGCCATCTAACATTTCTAAAAGATGCTCTTTTAATTTAAACTTAATGTTTTTAATATCAATTTTTCTAATCAGCGTTGGAGGTAGTTCATTTATGAATCGCGGAACCAAGTACGCGGTGGTTCGCTCGCCGTACGTATTGTTAGCGCGCGTAATGTGCAGGCGGTTAGCCGTCATCGCTCGCGTCTGTACAGGATGTTCTTTTTTCTAAGTATAGTCTCATTGAAGAACTCCTCCTTTAACAATGTATATTTAAACAATACCTGGACGGGTAATGTTTTACAGTGTTTAAATAGCCCCAGATCATTGCCAACGTACCGCGATTTAACGGAGCTGGACACAATAGCTTTTAAAATTCTTAACTGTAACTTATAAATGGTGTTAAGGTAAGTTTTATAGGTTCGACCATAGCTACTGAGACCATATTGTACGTAAGTTAGAGCAAACGAGTTATATAGCATTAATTTGATTTTAAATGGAATCCGTCGATTTAAGATAATAATATTGGCAAGAAATTGCCTAAGTTTATTACAAACATAGTCAATGTGTAGACTCCAGCTAAATTTACAATCAATAGTGAGGCCGAGATAGGTATATCGGTCGACTTGCTCAATTGAAGGGCAGTTACAGTAGTTAAAATTAACACTGTGTAGGCAGAGATGGTCGTGAGCTATAAGTTTTTTAAATGGACGATATTTTAGATAAGGTGATCTAATGTGTATCAATTTGGTTTTTTTAACATTGAGAACTAAACCCGCATCGTGACACCACATGGTCAGGGTGTTGAAATCTGTCTGTAATGTGTCGCAGATTTTATCAGGATCTCGGTCAGCGAAGACGATGCAAGTATCATCCGCGAATTGGTAGCATGAACAATGCTGGATACAGTTTCTCATGTCATTTACATAGGACAAAAAGTGTAACGGGCCAAGGACGGAGCCCTGAGCCGTACCTTCACTAGCCACACGGGTGTCGCTGTAGGCGTTTCCAATTCGTACACTGGATGTACGATTACGGAGGTAGTCAACGCACCAAGCGAGCAACGGACCTCGAACGCCACAAGTTTCTAATTTACTTTGCAGTAGATTATGGTTCAGAGTGTCGAAAGCGCGCGAAAAATCAATAAATAGTGCGAGGACGTGCTTTTTATAGTTAAGGTGTTCATTAACTTGGTCAGTGAATTTTGAAAGAAGATCTATTGTTCCCTTTCCCTGCTGAAACCCATACTGTTTATCATAAATGACATTATTCTTCTTATAAAACGTGTGAATTTGTTCGCAGATAAATTTTTCTACAATTTTATCTACCGACGATAAAAGTGTGATTGGTCGATAGTTAGAAAAGTCATTACGTTTCCCTTTTTTAAAAACTGGTCGCACACATCCTTTTTTTAAACTGTCTGGGTAGACGCCGCTTTTGACACTGCTGTTAATTAGATTTGCTATGGCCAAAGATATCTGTGTGTGTGTGTGTGTGTGTGTGTGTGTGTGTGTGTGTGTGTGTGTGTGTGTGTGTGTGTGTGTGTGTGTGTGTGTGTGTGTGTGTGTGTGTGTGTGTGTGACATCGCAGCTCTCCAACGAATGGACCGATTTCGATGCGGTTCTTTCATTTGAAAGCTAGTTTCCTTACGGTGTTTCTTATCTAAGTTTGGTTAATATCGGTTCAGCAGTGTAAGAATATCAGCTATTTTCCTAGATGATGTAAAGCATTTTTGGCGAATGATTTATTGAGAGCTTCACGAGTGCAAAGTCGTTAAATAACAAGCGTATAAGGGTTTTTTCTTAATTTTTAGTTTAATGTAACTATTAGCAATGTGTTTGATTTGTAATATTAACTAAATAATTTAAAAATAACTGATTAATAATTTGAAAGCCACTGAAACTTCACGCTATGATGTTCCTAGATAATAAACGAAAATTATGGTAAGATCCTTGAGAAAGTTAATAATTCATGAATTCACCTGCCTCTTAACTCAAGTTTCCGTGAAACTGGCGGTTTAAGCCGCGAGCCCTCTGCTTTGAGGGCCTCTGTAGTGCATTTGGACATTAATGGGCAGCTTATAAAAAATTATAGACTACACTGCCTGACCCGGCAAACGTTGCTTTGCCATTAGGAATAAAAAAATAGTTTACGACCTACTATCAGAACCTACTGAACAAGGATTTCAGAGGAAACTGTTCAACCTCGTAACAAACAGGAGACTCAAGAATTTTATATATTAGAGAGAAGCGATTTAATCGTGATGATATCTTTGAAACATCCCTCAAAACTATAACATGGCGTTATTCAAAGGGCGGATAAACAAATTTCTTAAGAGCCGGCAACGCATTTGCAGTTCCTCTGGTGCTGCAATTGTCCTTGGGCGGCGGTGATCGTCTACCATCACGTGGCCCGCTCATTTGCTCGTGTTCACTATAAAAAATGTTTTGCTCTTTTTCACGCTCAGTTGTAATTTATTTAAAAAAACCTCATTTCATGTCTGTTTGAAGTTTTATGACTAAAATATTTATTATATCCTCATACATCATAAAAAAAAAATTGATCAAATTTCGATACTACATAGAAAATGAAGAAGTGTTCCACTGTTAGAAAATATTGATAATTACTGGTAATAATACCGCTTAATTTCATAATATTCATCAAGTTAGCAAAAACCTGGTGGTTCTCATTAACATCTAATTACCCCTTACATACTAATTAGTTAGGTAGTTTTTATAGGTAGTTACTTAATAATGACCGAATTTATTACTGTTAAAGTAACTTTAACATTTTCAAAGTAAAATAAAAATAGCGAGGGTAAAGGTGTTGTCAGTGTATAATAATAAATAGTTATCGACCGGGTGCGGCATACTGCTCCCGTTTCAGCGTCGGGGATCGGGTTATACTTATACATCGGCAGCGCGCCTCTGTGCTTGATCGACTGCGAATATAATGTGTTCTTTGGAAACGTTTTTTGTTTAGTTTTCAGGGTTCCATACCAAAATGGTAGAAATGGAACCCTTATGGTGAGACTTTCTCCGTCCGTCCGTCCGTCTGTCACACTCGATTATTTCAGTAGGTAACTACTAAAGTTATCGACAAAAAAAAATTGAAAATCTTTTTTATTTTTATTTAAAAAGGGGGAAAAACCGGGTCGTTGAAATTTCAAAATAAGATAACAATATTGAGTGGGGTATCATATGAAAGGGCGTTACTTGTGTATTCTAAAATCGATTATTATTTATATATATTATATATATACCTTTAAACGAGCAATTCTTGTATATATATTTCTATATAATCTGGATCTCGGAAACGGCTCGAACGATTTTCATGAAATTTAGTATGCAGGGGGTTTTGGGGGCGATAAATCGATCTAGCTAGGATTCATTTTTAGAAAATTTCGAATTTACCAAAAAAAATATGACTACTGCTGCCATCTATTGGCCACCGAGCGAAGCTCGGTCACCCAGATATTTTATTTTTATGCCTGATAATTTTTTTTATAGGGCAAACTGTCAAAAAATACTGTTCCCCTCCCTTATCTCCGAAGTATACCAATCGAGAAATCTGAAATAATTATGAGCAATAGGAGTTAACGCACAGGAAAAATAAAATCTACTTTCTAAATAATATACTTTTTTTGATATTAACAATAAACCTCTAAAAACAAAGTTAGGTTTGCGGTTCGTCAACAAAAGTACCTACTCGTAAATTATTACATACTCGTAAATTCAAGGAACAAAAGTAATTCTTTTAACGTTCTACTTCTTTGATAATATGGAACCCTCGGTGCGCGAATCCGACTCGCACTTGGCCGGTTTTTTTATTGTATTGACGTTTATCTACTGTGTATCCTGAGGACCTAGACAAAGTGATATTCTATTAGCGATATCGCTATATTCAGCGATATACACAGATCACTTTAAACACGATATAGAATGCCGAAAATGTACGGAATTGACGTTAGCTTAAGCTGTGCCATAGCGTTAGCTAATGCCAATCCCATATATTTTGGACTTTTCTATTCGCAACATCGCTAATAGAATGCCACTATGTAAAATGGCGCTAATGAAAGCGACAACATTATGTGCTGTCAGCGGTACCGAAATGTTGCAGGCGGTAACGACACCATATATGATTTTTTCTCCTCTCTAAGCGTAAAAAAAGAAAAATCCACGATTTCTGCGGGATTTGTGACAAGCGGATTTCAAAACGCGGTATGAAGCAAATGACAACGTTGGATAGTGATATACTGATTTAATTTTTTGTGGAGAAGGCCTGCAGAAATATAAAATTCATACAACTCACGCCACCACGTGGCCACTAGTATACTTACATAATATAGCAACCGGTTAAATATATGTGATGAAGTTTTTTTTTAAATCAAATTAGAATTCCAGCTCATTTTCGCTGCGTGCATTAATAATATTAATAATGTTAAGCTTTTGAGCAAAGCTCGTGGCTCGTAGGTACTTCGACCGAGTTTGGGCTCGTTAGTTTTCCTCTCTGTGACTCGAGTTGTTTGTCATTATATAAAATAACATCATCATAAAATCATCATTATAAAATAACATGGCTTTTCCCGCGGCTCTTCACGCGTGAATTTAAGTTTTCAAAACATAGTGTAACACCCTTTGCTAACCTTTATAAGTAGGTACCTACATTCAGTTTTTTACAATTTCCATCAGAATTATGTATTTTCCGGGATAAAAAGTACCTTTTCTATATGTTAATTAAGAGTATAATCTACTACTAGCCATAATTATGAAATTATTATGGCTATTGATTGTAATAATTTTGTACATTATGCAGATTTATGACTAATTTTCTACTTTACCGTACCTATTGTTTTCATTGATCAAACCATGTCCTAATTATTTTCTAATTATGTATCATCTATATCTAAGTCATATAGGGGTAAGTTAATATTCAACTTTAAGTTAAAATTCAACAGGATCCCCAAAAACCATTGTTAAATGATATATTATGGTGGAAATAAATTTTCATTTCATTTTCAAATTTTCATTTCATTCATTTCATTTCAACTCTCCCCTACATATTGTCAGGCTCCGTATACACAAGAGTAATAAAAAAATTTTCACGATTTCTGCCTGATTTCAGACAAGCGGATTCTAAAACCAGGTATGAAGCAAATTACATGACCGTTGGACTTAATTTTTTTTGTGCAGAAAAACCACAGAGATATAAAATAATAACTAAATTTCCTACAATGTACCCGACCTCTATTCCGTCGTCATGGATAACAAACAGGTGTTTGTGGTGGTTGCGCAGGCGCAGGGCGGTGAGCGGCGGCGCGCGCGGGCGACATGGCCGCGCCGGCCAGCTGATAGCATGCGGGCGGCGGCGCGCCGGCCCGCCCCGACTTAGCCGATCGCACCACGGGCGCCGTCTACACGGGTACGTACCGCATGCAGTAGGATTAGTACAGTAGTAGTAGCAGTAGCTATAGTCGCATGTCAGCGGCTGTCCATAGATGGCACTGGCTGAAATGTATGGTGGAATTCGATTCGTTTGTGCGAAGCGAGTCGACCCGAAAGTTGTACAAACACCTGAACTAACCCTACAGTTACAAACTTTGGAAACAGCTGTAGCTAGTACCAGCAGTAGTGCTTCCAAATTTTAACATAGAGTCATAATTTTTAACACATATGAATATACCTAGTCAGAAAATACTTAATATTTTTAGTTATATTTCATACATTTTATTCTTCAATAATAATAAACACAATCAGGTATACTTTCATTGTACTGGCAATTTCGCACTTTTATTTATTTTGTTTTTTAAAACTGACCACCCTGATGGACACGCTGTCCCAGCCTACATCCGCGCCATGCTTCATTCTTTTAATGTGCGCGGCAATGAGCACTCGACTACAAAAACACGTCTCGTTTTTGTTAATTTAGGTTCAAAGTAAAAAAAAAAAATTAAGTGTTCAGTGTTAAAACTTGCTTAATTTTCTATACTGATAATGCTTAGACGCTAGTAAAATTTATTATTATAACAAAAATAAAATCAAATCAAATCATATAATTGTGCATTCATCTTCGTCAGACTCCGAGGAAAGAGGGTAAGTGAAAATTAACCTTTTTTCCCAGATATCACATCAACTCAAATATCAATGCTGACGAAAGTGTGTCCAAAAATTGAAATCCTAAGGCATCTCTAAGCTAACTTGGAGGGTATCACATTGAGGTTATCACGAAAGTATAGCATGATGCGCGAAATAGTCCAGGCATCTCTAAGCTAGCTTGGAGGGTATCACGTTGAGGATACCACGAAAGCATAGCATGATGCGTCAATGCTCCTGGAGGTTGACTGCGGGTCAACACGAAGGATTTTAAAAAAACCTCAAAGGACTTTGCGGATACCAACGGGGGACGATGTCGGTGTGGCGCTGTTCTCGGCTTCACTACAAGTGGCTCCGCATGACCTCCCGGACTTTGATCCCGAATTGCTATCGGCGCTCAGTCACAAGAACTATATTAATGGTTAGTCCCGACAGTTGTAAAATTCTAGCCGACCTTCATTGCAAAGAATCAAATAGTTTATTTGATATACTTGCCTGGCTTATGAATAGCCAGTTAAACGTTATAGCCTTTTATCAGTGATAACTATTTCACGACTTAAAAACTAATTCCACGAGGGTACCAACGCGTCGAACTTTTCTAACTATGTACCTACAATAATAATGTTTAGATTTTGTGGTGGAAAATAATTTTACTTACTTTCGAAAATTAATGTTCAGATTGTGTAATGGGATGATAATTTAACTATTAGCTCAAAACTCAATAAGTTAACAATATTATGTATAATGTACCATTAGTCTGAAAGTTTCATTGAAGTGAATTGTTAAATTCTTTCTGAAACTAATAAAAATCTTAAACCACAACGCGTCCTGAACTGAGAAGAAGCTTAAGTATTGACAAATGACATTTTGTTTCGACAAATGACAAGTAATTAAAGTTCACGAACGGGACCAGATGTTTTTTCGGAGAAATAGTTTCGGGCATTATACTAGTTTCAATGGTTACTGATCGTCAGGTGTTGTAAATAAAGAAACCAGCAGGGCGCGGCGGGCGACTTTGCTATCGACACCCACCGCTGGGACAGCGCAATCTCGTTTCTCGAGAAACTAGCTGGCCCCCTCTCGTTACGGCTCGGCCAGCAGGGGGGCGTGACACACTTGAGTATTGGCGATCAGCCGCGAGGAAGATGCGACGTGGCAGCGAGTCTCCAGCATCAGCCACAACAAGGACCAGGTTCATCGACGACGCTAGACATTAAGGTACCTATATGCCAGTTGTCTTCAACATTTTGAAGTTTATTGGTTACATATCACTGACAAGGAATCCGTCACGATCTATAACATGATCTAGAATTTCGGGAGTTATAATAAGTGAAGACTATTTTTTGACTTTCACTAGGTGTACAAATGTACGTACATTCAATAAAATATTTTAATGAATTGAACAAATTAAGGAACTAGCTCCAAAAAATTATTATTACATAATACCATTTTAAAAATCGTACACTAACACAGTGTACCGCCTTACACGTTCACAATAAAGAAAAAGCGACAAATGTCTTTGACAATCGACATTTCTTTTTTGGGTGAGATAATGTGGGAGTGAGTCACTGCATGTTCGATTATAGTTAAGATGTGTCTAACCTCAAAATCTTACGTGGTAAAAGATACATTCTAAATTTAAACTAAATTTAAAGGCGTTGAATGAATTTGTAGTTCAAAATCCTTTGAAATTGATAGTTCATAGAACAGCTTACAAGCGAATACTTAAAAAGGGTTTTATGTCTATGAACTGAAGAATCTTATTTTAAAGTACCGATTCATCCTTGGTAAAATACATAAAGAAGTTGTGACTCATCTCAGATACTTACCGCGGTTTTTTCATGAAGATTTGTTAGGTGTTAGAGTGTTAAAGTTATTTACTACCCTCAAAACATGCTCAGTTTCCTGGTTTTATTTTAATTTCTGACGATATGGCAGTATCGTTACACAACCGCAAACTATGACGTGAATTATGTAACAATTCAAATTCTGTAAAAAAAATTTATACGCTTAACTCGTTGTATCATCTAAGAGTTAAGCTTAATTCCGATTAAAAGTCCTAAAGTCCACTTCTCCAGCTATTAGGTATGGATGGGGTTACACAGAACGTCTGTAGAAACAAAAAATGTAGCCCGTAAGAAAAATTAGACTTTAGACGCAGCTGTTCGTCCATCATCGGTTATCCTATCAGATGGCCAGTGGTTACAAAACATTTTTTAAGTCATCTAACTCCCTTAAACCTAAAAGGTTGAACTAGTGATTCACACGATTTCCCGGTCTAGATGAAGACTAATTCTTTTCATTAGAGGGATTTTTGTTTTTGTAATAATTAACGTTAAGATGAATCGAAATACCTCTGTACAGAGTTGATGGCCATATTTTTCGATACATCTATTTTGATACACATGATTTACATCAGTTGCATAGAGGATATCAAATATCCTCATTTAAACGATTGGGTTAATTGTTTTTTATATGGAAATTAAAGATAATCAAAAGCTGACCAAGAGTTACATCCAGTTAATGGGATTAAGCTATCGCTGTAAAATTATATACTTCAAAGTTATTCAAAGAGTTCAATCCAGTTATTGAATTTATCGCTTCTTGCAATAATGCGAAATGTAATCAATATGAACCCAGACGTCTTAGAAACAGACGCATTCTGAACATTTTGGAACACCAAGTTTACCTTTGCTCTTCTATACATTCTTCTAGAGGTAGAATGCTTAAAAATACTATTATAGACAATGCTTTAGACATACATCGTCTAAGGACCTCTACAACTTTGGATTTCCTTCTTTTACATAAGGTGTCAAAAGACTTACTTCTTATAGTACATTTATTGATGATAAATAAATAAATATGGTCTTTCCCTAGAGAACCACAATTCATAGGAATTACTGGAGGAAGTTCTCTGAAGGCATTAAAAAAAAAAAAAAGGACATTTTGTTGGAATTTTTAATAATCTATATGTTTCAAAAATTTTGTGTTATTTACAAAGTTTTGTGGCAATACTGCTTTAATAACGACTGAGATCCGTACAATCCGTACATTATAAGTCAACCTCGTAATTTCCAACAGAACAACTTGTTAACGACGTAGCATATGGTACGATTACTTGTTATCATTCGGCATTGAGTTTAATTTCTGCTGATGATTTTGGGTCAAATAAAAAAAAAAAAATATATATATATATATATATATATATATATATATATATATATATATATATATATTATATTGCGAAAATGAATAGATAAATTAACATCAAACACCACATAGTAGCACACAATATAGTATGCTAACACATTGCTCAATGGGCCTTAATAAGAGTTTATTCATTCCGTAACTTTGCTTTGCTGATCTTGTAACTTTTTTAGCTTTAGGCAGTAGACACAGCACAGAATGAAAACATTAGCATTAGTTAAAGTTAGTATTATTGTTTTTATATAATTCAAGGGAATTATTGAGTTTATACAACGCCAGCTACTACTCAGGGCGAACCAGTTTTAATTATACCATAATCAAAACTGAAGAGAAAATATAAAAATTTGCCACAGCTTTGAAAAACAAATCGATATGTCGTTTACAAAATCTTAGACCAAGATATATAATAGACAACCTCCTGATAATGTTGAAGCGACCTCATAAGGTCGCCTGCAGGCAGACCACCGTGAGAACGTGTCTGCCGAGGAATATAATCTCTCACGAGAGAGGTCTGCGTTTCAGTGTACTCAGCACCAAGTACGCAACACTTCCTCGGCGAGCACGTAGTTTGTTGCTTGACCTCATCAGAAAAGCAGTCTGCTGGTAACAACCATTACGGACGTTACCTAAGTTTTATAACCTCTTATTGAGCGATGATGCTTCTGTCGCAATAGCTCTTTTGCTCTCTAATCATTAATCATTATAATCTATCTAAATATAAATTAAACCTATTTGTAATGTGACTGGTTTATTGATCCAGGAATTGAACGAAAAGATTGTGTTAATTAAATACTTCTGTGGTATAAAGAGGACCTATTTTCTATTATAATAGGAAACAATTTACTATCTGTTAATGTCCATAATTTAACAAAAATTTTCATCTCTAAACATCTACCTGATTGTGTTTATTATTATTGAAGAATAAAATGTATGAAATATAATTGATGATTAAACGAACTTACCTGTAAGTGAAGTTCTATCACAATTATGTGAATACATTTTATTCGAAAATAATAATATAAGGTCCCTCCCATACCCAAAACCCATGAGTATAATACGAAAATTTTGTTAAATATTCTCTAAAGAATGAAGCATGGCGCGGATGTAGGCTGGGACAGCGTGTCCATCAGGGTGGTCAGTTTTAAAAAACAAAATAAATAAAAGTGCGAAATTGCCAGTACAATGAAAGTATACCTGATTGTGTTTATTATTATTTTCGAATAAAATGTATTCACATAATTGTGATAGAACTTCCCTTACAGGTAAGTTCGTTTAATCATCAATTATAAAATAGTGGTAATAGGAAACAACTTAAAAGTTAAAAAACTAAACTTTGCTTAAAACTAAGTTTACGAGGATTCTAACGCTCACTGACCTGAGAAGAAGCCCAAAAACAAACTCTTAAAATACCTATATCTACCTATAAAGTGTCTAAAATATGTGCCTATTTTATAGCCCTAGACTCGAGCTCATTCTGTATTGCTTCTCATTTTTATAACTGGGCTTAGACAATAAGAACGCTTTCTTATTTCCAGTAAATCAACTTCATTCCGCGTTTTTCTGTAGTAGTATAGTGTAGAAGTATGAGTATAAGCCCTATATTTATATTATCTGAGACTTGGGGAGCTAGCTTTGCTGAAATAAAGAGCGGAAATTCGTGCATATTTTCATTTTTAATTTTAAAGATATTAAACTCTCTCTCCTCTAGTTAATTGAGAAATTGACTATCGTAAGTACAAATAAGGAAATATAAAAGGTTATTTTTTATGTAATAAATTCATCTATCTCTGACTCCTTATAGCAAAGGATGTCTGACTCATAAAGATATGTCATAACAACAATTATTATATTTTTTAATACAGTTGCTCAAAAAGTGGCGTATTGCAGGGACGTATAGCGTTCGGGATGTGGGCTATTACATACTCGTGCTTTTTTTTTTACCTTTCCCGAACTCGTGCGTTATCTTTCCCAACTGTCAAAATAATGTCTATTAAAAAGAAAAACCAACCATGAAGTTTTAACTAAAAAAATTCATAGAAGGTTTTATGATTCATGCAAATACGTATATTTCTAAAAAGAAGCTACTAATTTGTTTCAATATCAGATTTGATTGAATGAGTTTGGTTAGGTTTCATTTCATCTCATTAAATTTCATTTTCATTTCATATCAATAAAAAAAAATCCACTGAAGACTTGGCTGTATGGGCATAGTTCCCTTTGCGTACCAGAATATTATTTAGTCTATGACCAATTTTTTTTTTTTTTTAAATCACCAGAATGGGTGAAGAAAAAAAAACTGCTTATATTCTACGGTTGGCGCCATTTTTCAGAAATTTTCTTTGCGAGTTTAGTTGTTTGTTGCACAAAATAAGTAATTTCGACCCTAGTTTCTTGAATTAACACCACCGGAACTCAGTATAATTGCACAAAATGCTTCGGAGAACATTTTACCGGAAAAGTCAAAAAGTCGCTACATATCTACATACGACGAATTTATTGCGTGGAGAGAAGAGAAAAAAGCAAATAGTTTTTCAGAAAATGTTAAGTTAGTTGAGTTTATTGTGTTTTTATTATTTTATTAAATTGCTTCATTTTTTCACAACTGTATTAAAAATAATCGTTCAGTACACGTGCGGCACCGTCATTGCAACTTGTTCCGACTGTCAACCCTCGCTTTCGGCTGCGCCTCGGCTCGGGTAGACATTTGTCGGAACTCTTTGCAATAACAGCCTTTCCGCACTTGTAATGAAATATACTATTATTGTAGTGAAAATAGAAACACGTGGTAGTGCAGATACATTTTTGGTTATTTATATCATGTAGCGTGGTACGGTACTAACTTGTGTTTGCGGTCGGCGGTCGGCAAGGATGACCGATCAACGCCACTTACTACGTCGATTATTAGATAGGAAGAAGATAGAAAGAAGATAGCTCGGTCGGTGTCCAGCTTGAACCTTTCGGGTCAAGGGCCGTTCGTGTGTCCGTCGCTCGTCGAGGCTGTAACTTCAGGGTAGTCGGGAATTAAATTAAACAAAGAGATTGACCAGAAAAACATTCACGATTGTATTCAAAATTTAAATTGGGTTAGTAGTACATGCGCTTGGCTTACTGGCTAAAGTACTAGGCGAATAGTCTAGAAATCGAGGCCGAGTTATTCCTGTTCTTGACGATAATTGCGTGACGAAATACTCTAATAGGAAGCGCTCGCGAAAAAAGGGGTAGGTGAAAGTCCATAGAAAAAATGGGTTTACGATACGGATTGTCCGGTGTTTCTAAGTGCGCACGTCGTGAAGAGCTGGCAGGGGCGTACGGGGTACGCGTTGGCGTCTCACTGCTGTTCCATCAGGAGCGGAGTTGGTGGTCGTGCTCCCGACCACGTGTTCGACCGGGTGCGGCGTGCTCGTTCGCCCGAGGGCGTCACTTTTTCGACAATCACTTCACTTCACCACACTGTTTCGCTTATTGTTACTTTACATCAGCGGTAAGATTCCAGAGCAAAAAACGAACGTTCGCCAAAGCGCCGGCTATATAAAAAATATGGCGATCACGCGGCGTGACCAGCCATGTTGAAAAAAAATGTCGCTCGCAGCAGTCGCGATGTGCGAGCGAGGGGGGCTTAGATGCCCATTTTAAGGCAGTCGCGAAGCGACCAGCGAACTTGTGCTCACTCCAGGGGAAGTCTGGAGCCCTGATGCGGCTTCACATAGCGGCCTAGTGAGCCGTTTTAGGTTGGAGGGACTGAACGCGTTGGCTGTCCGAGTGCGACTAACTGACTGTTGGTTACGTCTCGTTAGGGATGTGCCTTTCTCCGGTTTATCATCTAGTGACGTGCTTTGGGGTTTGAAGGTGGGCGTAGGCTACAGACGAGGCAACTGATTGTCAGTTTGTAGGTTGGGGATACTGAAGGGTTGATTGAGTAAGATGGTAGTGTATAACACTACAATACCCCGTTTTTTGGAGAAAGATAGCAAGGCTATCGGACAGGCCGGCCAGTGGTAAAAAAGAGGATGACTCTATAGTAGAGTCTGTAGTTGAGTGTGTTATGTGAGTAGTGGGTTATGTAATTATAACTTGGTTTATGTATTAGTTTTTGTTTTTAGGTAGTGTTAGGTTTCCTATGTGATTATCTAAACTAAATGTAACTGTTCCTTTTGTGCTAATCTACTCATTCATTCTTGTAATTTATTTAAATTGGAATGTGGATCCTTTTAATTTTGAATAAGACTCTATCACTCTATTTTATCATTCATCATACCTAGCATACTTGTTAAGTTCTAAATGGTTGAGGTACCTCATAGGATTGGAAACAAAATTATTTTAAATATTTTATGTTAGTTTTTGGATTAGGGAAAAAAAACTTAATTTTAATTTTTATTTGAATAGTATATTACATATTAATATTATATTGATATATTATGATTCAGTGTAATATGTAGTTACTGAATGTGTAATTTGTTTTTGGGAATTCTGAGTTTTCCAAAATCATGTACTTCGTAACTTGTTGGAAAGAGATGTGGGTAAAGTCGATCACCTCTCTTTCTTGCTTGTTTTACTGAATAGAATTAAGTAGACTAAGATGAGTTTTTTTTTTTTTAATTATTGTTATTACCTACGGCATGCATTTTTGTTTGAAGAAAAGGCCGTTATTTAGTTAGATATGTCGACTCTTCTCGTTGAACTATAATTAAGTTTTATGTGTTGCAAATGCTTAAATTAATGTTCTATTTACATTATAGATAGGGAATTTATATTTACAGTAGTCGGGTGAAGTATATTTATAGTGGGAGGTTATAATTACTGTGGACAGGGGGATATATATCCACAGTGGATAAGGAATTTCCCTTGAATAAATGTTTGTTAATTGTAAAAACTTGGTTTTAATTTTTACCTGAAAAGTATTCATGTTTTTGTAATGAGTTTTACTGTGTGTGAACTCTACAATGTGTAGTTACTATTTATTAAAAGAAAGGCAGTGGCTTTTGACTGCAAAAAAAGATGACTCTTTGCTAATAGGTCAGTTTTTATTAAAAGGAAGCCGTCAAGAATGACTGCAAAAGAGGAGTGAATCTCTCGGATTACTCCAAAATTAACCAGAATATTTTTTGGTTTTAGTAAGAGTTAAGGTGGAGTTGGGTGTATTACATAAGTTATGTTTTGTTTAAGAAAATTTGATAATGTCTTTTATGTGATATTTCCCTTGTGTTTTAGTGTTTAAGTCTTGTAGTATGTACACTAAATCTGAGAGTTTTTCTAGAACTCTGCATTTAACAAATCTTGGGGCCAATTTGGCTGAAAAGAAGTTAGTGGCATTAGACTGCACGAAATTTCTGCGCCAGACTATGTCGTTTGGTTGGCATACAACGTGTTTCCTTCTCAAGTTGTATCTTGTAGCGTTTCGTTTGTAGGCTTCTGTTAATGCTGATTGGACGTTGTTGAAGATGTTTGACAACTCGTTTAACGCTACTGCTGAGTCTGTTCTGTCAGCGATTTGTAGGTCATCTAACTGAGAGGGTAATGTGGAGTGAAACTTGTGCAGGTTGCCGTCTATTATTATGTCTCGACCTGTGGCGAGGAAATGTGGAGTGTAACCTGTTGCTACATTGATAGAGCTGTTTAATGCTAGTTGTATTCTGGGTAAGTGCTTTGACCAAGTCCTTTGGTCTTGCTCTACCAGTATAGATAGGCATGTCAGCACTGTTTGGTTGTATCTTTCTACTGTGTTCGATTGAGGTGAATAGTAGGCGTTATAGAATATTCTTGGTATGTTAAAATTTTCACAAAATTTTGTGAATTCTTTACTTTTGAATATTTTCGCGTTATCGCAGATTAATACATATGGAGTACCCGATTTTAGGATTATTTCATTTTCTAGGAATGTGGTTACGGTTTTAGTGGTTGCTGTCCTCAGTGGGTGCAGCCAACAGTATTTGGTGAAAATATCTACTACTGATAGGATGTGTATGTGGCCAGAGTAGGATTTTGTTAAAGGGCCTATAAGGTCTATCGAAAGGGTGTGCATTGGGTATCTTACTATTTTTTGATTCTTCATAAGACCATGTGGTTGTGTGTTTGAATGTTTGTATGCTTTACATATTTCACAGGTTTTGATGTAATTTTTTATGTCTTGATGCATATCCTTCCAATAGTAGTACTTTCTTAGTTTGTGATATGTTTTGTATATCCCTGGGTGTATGGATTCTAAATTATCGTGGCCTTCCTTTATACAGTTCTGTACTTGCTCTTTTGGAAGTACTATTTTCCAGAGGGTTTTGTCTAGTTTATGGACTGGTTTACTGTAGCGGTATAGAATATTATTTTCTATGAAATAATTTTTGAAGTTTTGGGGGTGTTTTAGGCAACCGTCATATATTTTTATGTACCAGTTGTCTTTGGTGTTTTCTATACCTCCCGAGTAGGATATTAAACTTATAGCTGCTCTAGATAGAGCATCAGGGACTACGTTCAGTGTGCCTTTCCTATGACATATGTCAAAGTTAAATTGGGATATTTGCATAGCCCAACGTGCTAAGCGACCAGAGGGGTTGTTTAAAGATTTTAGCCATTTCAGGCTCATGT
Source organism: Coenonympha glycerion (assembly GCA_963855885.1). Lineage (NCBI taxonomy): Eukaryota > Metazoa > Arthropoda > Insecta > Lepidoptera > Nymphalidae > Coenonympha > Coenonympha glycerion. The sequence continues at coordinate 10,942,232 of OY979630.1, read as the reverse complement.
GGTCTGTTATTACTGTGAATTTTGATCCTTCTATATAGGGTCTGAAGTGGTTTATAGAGTCTACGACTGACAGAAGTTCTCTTTCTGTTGTGGAGAATAGGCGTTCGCTTTTTGAAAGGAGCCTCGAAAAAAAGGCTATAGGGTGTTCGATTCCATCGATTTCTTGTGTGATTGTACTTCCTATACCGACCGAGGATGCGTCGCAGTGGATTGTGAACCTCTTGGTGTAGTCTGGAGAAGCTAGTACTGGAGCAGTTGTTAATGCTTTTTTTAATGTGGTGAATGCTAACAAGGCTTCTTCTGACCAGGTGATGCCATCTTTTCCCTTGCGTTTTCCTAGCATGGAGGTCATTGGTGCTATTATAGAGGAAAAGTGTTTGACAAAGCGTCTGTAGTAAGAGCATAGGCCTATAAATCCTCTTAACTGTTTTGCGGTTGAGGGTAAGGGGAAGTTTTCAATGCTTTTTAGTTTATCGGGGTCAGTCTTAAGACCTTTCTCGTTTATTACATAACCTAAATATTTTAATTCCTATCTGCAGAACTTACATTTTTCTAGTTTGATGGTCAGGCCTGCTTGTTTAAGGGCTTTAAATACTTTATTTAAGATCTCTATGTGTTCTTCAAAAGTTTCTGTTGCTATGAGCAAGTCATCTAGATATGCAAAAACTTTGTCACCAAACTGGTGTAGTAATAGATTGTCTACTAATCTTTGCATTTCGGCACCGGCGTTTGAAATACCGAAGGGCATTCTGCGAAATTCGAAAAGACCTCTACCTGGGACTATGAATGCTGTTTTCTGACAGGACGAGCTGTTGTCAAGTTCGTTGTCTGATGATGAATGGTCATTTTCTTCCAAGGGAATCTGCCAATAGGCACTTGATAGGTCAAGTGAGGTTAAATATCTCGCTCCCTTGAGATTGTCCAATATAGAGCTGATGTATGGGATTGGGTAGGAGTCTTTTATTGTAACATCGTTAAGCTTTCTTGCGTCTAAGCAGAATCTGAGTGACCCGTCTTTTTTTGTGGCCATGACAACAGGGTTGGCCCAAGGAGACCTAGATGGGGCTATGACTCCTAACTCTAGCATGCGGTCTACCTCATCGTTTAGAGCTTTTAGCTTAATTGGTGAGAGTGGATAATATCTCTGTTTTATAGGGGGGCCTTCGGTTCTTATTTTGTGTTTGATTAGGTTTGTTTTGCCGAGACCGACTTGTTCGTGTGAGATCTCTTTAAACTTTTCTATTATTTTGTTTATTTGTTTTGAGTGATGTGGCGCTAATTTATGTCTTGGGACTATAGCTTGGAGTTCTGATATATTTGTGTCACTGGATTTGATGCCGGATGATAATTGAGAAGAACGGTTGTTTTTTAGTGCAAATAGGTTTAACAGTTTGAATGAGTATAAAAAGTTCATTCCTAAGATTATATTTTTGTCTACGGAAGGAATTATCAGGAAGTCTAAGGTTTTTTCTGTTCCGTCATAGTGTACTGGCATTCTAATGGTTCCTACTACTTTGAGAGATGAGCCATCAGCTGTTGTCGCGTTGACGTATGTGTTTTGAATTGGGAATGATTTAGTGAAGATTTTGTGGAAATTCTTGCCTAGGACACAGGTATTTGCGCCCGAATCCAGCATACCTACTAGGTTGTGGTGGTGTATATTAAAGTTGACGTATAATCTATTGTCTTTAGGTAATAGATCGTTATCCGAGGATACATCATTATAGAGTAGGGAGGTTTTGGTATCCTCGGGGCGTGCTAGTTTTTTTGGTTCCTTGTATCTCTGTTCATAGTGGTATGTGATTTTTGCTGGTTAGCTCGGTTGCACTTTGGGCAGGAGTGGGTAAGAACATTTGGGTTTCCGCATTTAAAACATAAGATGCCCTTCACTGTGCGGCACTGTTTATAATTATGTCCCCTCCGGTTGCATTTTCTGCAGGTTTCCCAATTGGTGGTTTTGTTGTTATCTGTGTTGTTATAGTTAGTGGTTCTGTTTGAATGAGAAGTGTCGGGATGATTCCTTGACTCCTGAGTTGGTTTTGAATATGCCTCGTAGTTGCGGCTGAGTGTTATTAATTGTTCTATTGAATTAATTGTGTTGTTGGCTAGGAGTGGTGCATAATCTGGCAGCAAGTTGTGTTTAATTATTTCTAGTAATGAAGAGTCCGATATTGGAGTCATCAGTTTGGAGTTTAAACCTCTTATGTGTGTTATATAGGCAAATACTGTCTGATTTCTTTGTTGGTATGTGGTTCGGATTACCTTCTCAGTTTTGTATTCAAAATCTACTGGTTGGAAATTATTTTTAAATTGGGAGCAGATGTCTTCCCAGGAAGTTACGTTGTTTTTTATTTGTCTATAAAATTGGAGGGCTGTACCCTGAAGGAATTCCGAAAACCCTCTTAGCACTATTTCTATGTCGACATCCTTCGCTGCTCGCATCTCTTCTACCCTTGTGAGGAAGTCGTATACGCAGGTGTCTCCACTGAATTTTATATTCCATGACTTAAGGTTGGTCAAGTTGTGCATATTGTATATTATTGGTCTTTCAGACTTCAAAGTGGAGTTCAAGTCGTGGAATATTGGTGGTGAGTCCTTTTTTTGAGGTTCAGGTGGAGTGTCTGCTAATCTACCAGGTGTCGTGTAAGGTGTTGAGATTGAGTAGGTGACTTGTGTACCTGTTTGCGGGTGTCGTTGTCGAGTGTTAACATATGATTGGGGTGGGAGCTGAGAGGTTGGGATGGTCATGGTTCTCGCTGTTGAACCAGTGGTTGAAGTAGTTGTTTTGGTCTCCGGGTTACCGGTGGAATCATTGTTTTGACTCATTTTTCGGTCTTTAAGTTCAAAGATTTGAATAAAATTTTGTAAATAATAGAATAGGGGTTACCTTAAATGTATTTGTTTTTCGAAGAGACGCGGTGGGCCTGGTGATCGTTCGTTGCTATCACAAATATGGGTTGGAATCCGCTGTTATCACTAATTTAATCTATTATTGTCTAGTATTAATATTAAATTGTCACTCAGGCGTTTCACTCGATTGCTTTATTAAGTAAGTGCTATTAACAAAGATTTAAGTGTTTGTTTATTAATTAAACATCGAAGAAATCGATAAGATCTAATTTTTGGTTATTAGAATAAACAATTAAAAAACTCGATTGACGTTTTGTCAGAAATAATGACAATGTCAAATTCAATTGACGTTTGCTTGTCATTAAAGTGACATGTTGACGTAAGTCAAAGTCAGTTTGTTATGAATGGAGCTGAAACGTCAGTGTGACTTAAGCATAGACATGGCATAGACACAGAATGACATTAGGTTACACAGATTAATATTTTCGCAGATTTTAGTTGTATGAAGTTCGACTAACCTCTGAAGTTGCCAGACAAGCGAGTGACAGATGATACTTATCTTTCGGGCGCCATCTGTGTAGCGTGGTACGGTACTAACTTGTGTTTGCGGTCGGCGGTCGGCAAGGATGACCGATCAACGCCACTTACTACGTCGATTATTAGATAGGAAGAAGATAGAAAGAAGATAGCTCGGTCGGTGTCCAGCTTGAACCTTTCGGGTCAAGGGCCGTTCGTGTGTCCGTCGCTCGTCGAGGCTGTAACTTCAGGGTAGTCGGGAATTAAATTAAACAAAGAGATTGACCAGAAAAACATTCACGATTGTATTCAAAATTTAAATTGGGTTAGTAGTACATGCGCTTGGCTTACTGGCTAAAGTACTAGGCGAATAGTCTAGAAATCGAGGCCGAGTTATTCCTGTTCTTGACGATAATTGCGTAACGAAATACTCTAATAGGAAGCGCTCGCGAAAAAAGGGGTAGGTGAAAGTCCATAGAAAAAATGGGTTTACGATACGGATTGTCCGGTGTTTCTAAGTGCGCACGTCGTGAAGAGCTGGCAGGGGCGTACGGGGTACGCGTTGGCGTCTCACTGCTGTTCCATCAGGAGCGGAGTTGGTGGTCGTGCTCCCGACCACGTGTTCGACCGGGTGCGGCGTGCTCGTTCGCCCGAGGGCGTCACTTTTTCGACAATCACTTCACTTCACCACACTGTTTCGCTTATTGTTACTTTACATCAGCGGTAAGATTCCAGAGCAAAAAACGAACGTTCGCCAAAGCGCCGGCTATATAAAAAATATGGCGATCACGCGGCGTGACCAGCCATGTTGAAAAAAAATGTCGCTCGCAGCAGTCGCGATGTGCGAGCGAGGGGGGCTTAGATGCCCATTTTAAGGCAGTCGCGAAGCGACCAGCGAACTTGTGCTCACTCCAGGGGAAGTCTGGAGCCCTGATGCGGCTTCACATAGCGGCCTAGTGAGCCGTTTTAGGTTGGAGGGACTGAACGCGTTGGCTGTCCGAGTGCGACTAACTGACTGTTGGTTACGTCTCGTTAGGGATGTGCCTTTCTCCGGTTTATCATCTAGTGACGTGCTTTGGGGTTTGAAGGTGGGCGTAGGCTACAGACGAGGCAACTGATTGTCAGTTTGTAGGTTGGGGATACTGAAGGGTTGATTGAGTAAGATGGTAGTGTATAACACTACAATCAGTCTGACCTAATTTTTCGCAAAAAATAAGACTACACTTCTACTTAAATAACTCCATTCCTATTAAGGATAAGAAAAGACGCAGCTCTAATAATAAAATTATTATAAGAACATTTTTGTTACGAATGAAAAAAAAGCTTATTAAAACCATAGCAGCTGCACCCTTTTAGAATAATTTATTCATAGGAATTCCAGCTAAGCCTTTTGTCACTGCGCACCTTAGCTTATTAGCCGTATAATTAAACGGCGGTATTCTAATTAGGCTCCAGCCTGACAGTAAAGCTACCTATTCATAAAAGTTAAGGAAAACTCCCTAGAGCACGATAGTGTGAACAACTTAAAATAGGAATATGGAGTTCACAGATTTTATGGAGTTAGGATCGCATGGGAATCGACAGTTACGTCTATAAGAACTTTGAGATTTATTGTTTCTGTTGAAGATTTTTCTTACGTATGCTTTGCAGATATTTTTATTTCAATACATCTGCAAAGTATGCGTTTTCAATACACGATGACGCGCCCCACTCTGTCAAACTCCATACGAATCGAATGCATCATAAGCGATTTTGACAAAGTGGAGCGCGTTTTCGTAGATTGAAATATTTATCTATAACAAATGTTTAAACAGGAATCAATTTCACCACCTTTTGAACTCGACTCTACTCGCGACTTTGCACATCACAATGGTCGTAGAATCACACATAAATACATAAATAATTATTTCTTATTGAAAGGAATATTTCGTCAACAACGTAGGTAGTCATTTTCTGCCTAATTTTTTAAATAATGATCGGAATTTTCCTTCATGTACGCAAAGAGGAAGTTGATCTTCCAATTCGCAGAAATTGGTGTAGCAACCGACAATCCCCGTCCCTATTACATGCGCGAATAAGTAAAGGGGATACTTGGGTGGTAGAAAACTGGGAGGTTTGCAGGTTATTTCGTTAAAAGCCCTGTTGTGCGACACAAGTGATCTACACCGGGATACATGAGGGATCCGATTTTAGTCAGACTTTAGCTTTGCAATAGTAAAGTCCCAGTAATTTACAAATCCCTCTGCAGCAAAATAAATAAATAGTTATGTGCCTTACAATCGCAATTATATGGGTACAAAAAGTTACCTATTTCAACCTTTGTTGTTAATATAATACTAGATAGATAAACTAATTGATGTAAATATATGCAATGACAGTCCAAACATTATATTTTTCCCACAAATAAACATACATATACACTGGACAGGACCGTGCGAAAAAATGTCGCCAGTTTACCGCTAATAAAAATTCTTGTTTTGACACCAGCAGTAGCTAAGACCACGATGTAGTTTTCAGAAGCTGTATTGTATGCTGCTGTTTGCTTGTACGAAAAAAGTTTAAGTAATTCGTTCGGATGGCCATATCCTCTGATTTCTTATCAATCACTCACCTATAGTCTAAATAATGCAATAGATTACAATGATACTGATTCTGGTTGACAAATTGGATATTCCAACTAATTTTGGTACTTCTAATTTAGAAGAAATGGTACCTAGTATTTAAAACTTTCTATAGTTAAGGGTTTCTAAAACAGAACAAGCATAAAATACACCTTCTTTTTATAGTAGCCTCTATGTTGGTCTATAATATCGTGTACTTAATTCACAGTCTCGCCGCAACGCTCTGTACGTTGGTAAATCAATTCTAGAAAGTTGGCAACTCCCGTACTAATATGGACGCATGCCAAAAAGGACTAGATCAGGGCTCAAGAAAACAGGCGATTCGCTGGATATTCCGTTAAAAGGATTTGTCTGTTTTATGCAATTGGTTGGATATTTGTACAGTATCTACCATTTATATATTCATGGAAATGGACATCTCAACTCAGGATGTGGACATCCCAACGATTTACGTAAACCTTTTTCGTACAAGCAAACAGTAGCGCCATCTGTCAAAATTCTATTGGTGGCTGCTAAACAAACTATAGCGTGGCCTAGTTGTTGGTGCCAAAACAAGAATTTTTAGTACTGATAAACTGCAGACACTTTTCGTGCCATCCGCCCTGAAGTCTATTGGTAGAATACAAGTTAATATTTTTTAAATTTTCACTTTGCCTTGACAGGTAATTAAGACTGTTGGAAAATTTCTAGGTTCTAGGTCAAAGGAAGTAAGTATCCCTCAGGTTTTGAATTTCCGATCACCAAATTAAAATCGTAAATGGCCGACGTAACCTTACCATATAATTACTATTTAAGACGGTTACTAAAAGTAACAAATTGTTGAAACCATAAAATGTGTCGAATTATTTCGAAAGTTATATAAAAAATAAAAACTTGCTCGAAAAAATTTGTTTTAACATATACAAAATAATATACTAAAAAACTAAAATGTACGATCCCAGATTAAGGGTTTTTGAATCTAATGAGACCAAAATTATCCACTTTGGTCAACGTTTGGGGGGTGAAAACGTTATAACCCAAAGCCATACTTCAAGAATAAAATGAAGGCCCAGCTCTGGACTTGCAAGTCTCTCTATACGAGCACGGAGCATAGATATCAGTTTTGAATATTCGCGTCGCGCTAAGTCACTAGACGATAGCCTGAAGTCAATTCCTACGAGGTCTCAAGTTGGCAACGTAGCCGACAACACAACTGCTCAAATGTATGAATAAGTTGACGCTGAAGGAGAAACACTAAATTTTGAGACTGTTTGACATGCTTAAAGCGCTGTAAACCGTTTACCGAAACTATTTATATTGTATTTATTAAAAAAAAAATTTATTTTTTCGTGCTATTTAAGCATGAATATTTTGTGAAGGCAAGCTATTCAGAAATACACTCCCGATAATCTCGTAGAAAACAAGAGATAGGGTGTAATAAGTCCATTGTTAAAAAAATAGTTCAATTTGGACTACGTCTTATGTTTATTCAGAGTAGATAAACGTATTGATATCACGTCAATTTTTAATTTACACAATAACTCCAATTTTGTTTACAAGAAAAGTCAACATAGTTTTTTTCACATAATATTCCAAAAAATTGTGTTATTCCATTCGTATATTTGTAGAGTAAACATGCAAACTTTTAGTGGAATCACCACAATTGGAAACCATTTTTCCTGATATTTAACTTCATGAAAATAAAAGTCTCACATACTTATTATTTACATTGCTGGAATAAAAAGCTGGGAGTTCATTATACAAAATAAAGATTTGTTTCAAAGTGTAATTGTACCTTGTATTTTAAATAAGGAAAGGCATCTTCATTGGTATTTGTAATGTTCTCGTGTCTCGTATGTAACAAACTCCCAATATGTGGCGTCGGTAACGGAAGTGTACACATGTGACAGGTAGCAGCTAAATTGTTATTTACATATACTTTAACCGATATTGGGTCACGTTTTCCCCTCGTATTATTTTTGTGACGCAGCATCCAGCTAACGGTATTCATAATGTAATGTTAAGCTCATCTGCTTTTTAATGATTTGATTTTGAATGAAAAGGAGGGTTCTTTGACTTTTGTACTCGTATTTTCAGTTTTCAATAATTCTTAAAACTTCATGCTTTTAAGGTTTTTAACTAGCTGACCCGGCAAACGTTGTTTTGCCGTTTAAATTTATTTCCCACTTATAAATGGGCATGGAAAATAGTTTACCTACGTCCTATTTCAGAACTACTGAAAAAAAAAAAAACAAAAAAAATACATATAAATCGCTCAAGCCCTTTTTCAGAGGAGTAGGTAAGGCTTATGGCTATGAAACAGATGAGCCAACCAAGTACATAAATGTGTTTGCGACCTAAACATACCATCCTAACACAAGCAAAGTTTGTGAAGAGTCAAGCTGATATACATCCTACTCCTTACCATGCGTGGCCATCACGAACTGAATTTATTATGAGCATGCTTTGATAATGTCCAAAATGCATCACTCCGGCCAAAGAGGGTACGCTCACATCGGCCCTCATAAAGTTAGTAGATATTCCGTTTTACTGAAATCATGTAAAAAGGGCGATGAAGTTTTCGCTGCAACACAACAGCTGATTTCGCGTACGCCACTTCCTTATTGGTACTCTAAGAAATAATAGTGCTTAATTGCTAGAGGGTTAATAGAATAAACCAGACTGAATAAATAGATTATTATCTTACAAAAATGAAAACTGTTTAGCAATTAGGTTTAAAAATAAGCTTCCAAAAAGTCAATGGTCAGACCATTGACTTTTTGGAATTAAATTATTAGCATTTCAGGTAACTTAATATTACAGCGCTAAGGAAAAAGGAAATGAGGAAACCATCTTATCTAAGTGTTCACTACAAGGTTCTAAAATGTCCGCCAAGAAACTTTACCACCGTGGTGGGCAATAGCTAAGCCGGGTTGAAAAAATACGTACCTATATAAAAAACGTATATAAAATATATAAAAAAACGGGTTGAGAAAATACCTCAAATGGAAATCGAATGTATAAGTTAGATGAATTTATCATCAAAAGTATAACATCAGTAGACAAAAGAGCAGATATTTTGTCAAGTATTAACATATTATCTGCAGTATCATATGTAGGTATAGATATTTCAATCCACGACATCGCGCCCCACTCTGTTAAAATCTCTTTTTAACCGACTTCAAAAAAAGGAGGAGGTTCTCAATTCGTCGGAATCTTTTTTTTCTTTTATTCGATTAGTATTGGACTTTGTGGATTGAAATAGTACACGAGTACGTTTTTCCGCATTATGGACAATTTCGGGTTATAATTGTTGTAATGTAGGCACACTTTAAGCTTGTCAGTTAGTACTCTTTTTACGTTGCTTCACCAATAGTTTTATACCTTTACGAGCGGCGCCTTCACGTGTTGCCTTCCAGTCGTAAAATGGGAATAGGTTCGCCGAGCTCGAGCGTCTCACTTGTAATTTAATATATTATGGAATTTTACATTGATTGAAAAGCTTTTTTGCATACCGTTTTTTTATTCAAAACCCTACATTTACCACATCCGAATGTGTTAATTATTTCAAAAAACATATCTTACAAATTTCGTCTTAGTCGAAATTCAGTCAAAGATAATCTAATTAAAATTATACTTTTTTTGTAGTTCATCGAAAGTTTCAGTTCTATTGAATGATGAAAATAAGATGATAGAGAACTAGTTCTTTACGTTTTCGTGCCAATTTTCTTTCTAAGTTTTTAAGGCTAGCGCTCGCCAATTAAGTTACGTTCATACAATTAGTGCCTTTACACGTACATACGTGTGGAGGCACTAATTGTGTTACTTTCGTCAAGCGTACCGGCCGGTGAACATTCTGATCCTTTCAGCCGTTCCAAAGCAATCGTATTATGTATTATGCATTTATTGACTACACTAAGTCAGCCTTTTGTGGTTGACATCCAACAAACTCGCACGAAACGTTTTTCTTCCACGTTTCTGATACGAACCGCTGAGGTGTGGAACGCCCTTCCAGCCTCCGCGTTTCCAGCCAAGTACAATTTGAGTGCCTTCAAGACAAGAGTGAATAGGCATTTTCTGGGCAAGCGCGCTCCAACCTACACCTCATCATTGATTTCCATCAGGCATGATTGTCGTCAAGCGCCTTTTTACAAAAAAAAATTTTTATTCTAGGCACAAGATTATTTTCAAAGTTGAAAGTAGGCCTAAACTTTATAGACTTTTCCTTTCATAATACTCATAAGAACTTAAATCGTATTCTAAGCTGAGGAAGTTTATTTAACATAACTTTCGCCTTAAATCATTGAGGGGAAGCATATGAATTTGAAACGGAACAAAACTTTGGGGAAATAAAAGTTTTTGTGTTTCACCAACTCCACTTATCGGTTTCGCGAATAAAGAAGCTCTTTAGCCTTAAATGTGGAGATCAATCTTTTGGTGCCGCTTGGCTCATTCAACTGCTCTTTTGAAACGATTAATAAATATCTCTGTTAAATGGTGTGTTTTTAATTAAATTATCACTGATTGCGAATTCAGTCAATAAGTGGTAGAATATCCGCTCAGTTACGATTACGCTGAATAAGTGCCTTCGCACACGGCTCGTAAGCGTAAGCGTATGGTTATGACGCTACGCATAACAATATTATGACAATACGCCTCCTAAGATTCGCTGCAATGCAACACCGCTTCGTCTGCAGATATGATTGAAATTGTTCGTGTTCATACTGCTCTCGTCGTACGCGAGGATTACGCTACGCTTATGCTTACGAGCCGTGTGCGATGTGGCTAAGTTTTTTAAAAACTAAGGGGGGCTAAAATAATAAGATAATTTTTGCATTTATCCATACACATGTACTCGCAAGTAATCTATAACTAAACTAAAAATTAGTATAAATATCACAATTTAGGTGAACTAGGAAGTGACTCAGTGAAAGATAATCTCACTGATAGGGCATTTGCTATAGCTGCAGCACTATCCAAATTTGCATAATCTATTTACCCCCCTACTCGCAGCGTTTCAGAGCGCTGTGTTATTACTGCAAATATCTCACAATAACCGCTCATGCCGAGGCATATGGTTAACCCTCGGTAATACGTTCGTAGTTTATTCGTAATAGCTTGCGGTGAAGTGACACTAGCTCACTGAGGACTAGAACTGGCAATATAAGGTAACATTAATATTGCTGATCGTCTACCCATATACGTTACGTACAGGATGCAACGTACAATAGATGCCTATCCTGTCAATCGTTCTACCGTTTTCTATTGTTATAGATGGTTATTTAGTACCTAGGTATATGCCACACAACTAAAATGAATAGAAGTTTAAGGCGCATGTATTTCCTTCTCTGATTATCTACCCAAAGGATAGTGATGAAATAATGACCATGGATGTACGGGATTCCCCGTACCAAGCTGATTCTAATCCAAAATATATTTTTTATAGACTATCTCCACGGTCTCCATCCACATTAACTCCTACAATTATTTTTTTATAATATCCGGATTCCAAAATAATAGGCAAATAAACAAGTTGTACTTCTGAATCAAATCTGTATGACAGTAAATGTGCATAGGAAAGAAAGTAATTTTTGTATGCAAAATTAAATTCCGGATATTTAAAACAAATTCCTAGTGCCAATGGTTCTAAAAAAACACTATCTTTACAATTTAATATGGAATAATTAATATTTAGGTTGCACTTTAAGCATTGATACCCAATAAGCATTTCGCATGGTGCACATTAAAGTTTAAGTCTTATGCTTATAGAATTGAAAAAATATTATTTTCACAAAATTATCCTTACGGTCAAAGATTTAAGTTACGGTATTAGGCAATCCAGATGTCTCTCAGGGCAATAAGCAATGCAATACAATATACAACATGTAGATTATTATATAACTAAACTGATATAACTAAAGTAGGGAACGATGTATAAAGATGCATGAAAAAATATGACAAGAATGAGTAGCTTATGTCCTGAGGGAACTATATAGAGTTCAAAAATGTACCATAAATTTTAAGTGACATCCCTAAAAACAATATTCAATTACAATGAACTGGGAATATGATAATAATATTATAAGGTTTGTTCATGTCACAGTTAGGGTTGCTAAATTTTATTTTTCTAAGTGTTTCTTGGATCAAGTTAAAAGGTTAGCTGCGGGCACACTTTGCGAATTCCACATCTTGTACATCACTGAATGCAATCGGAAAGTGATAAAATCGTTTTGCAATACACACTTTTGCATTATTTTACGAGTACCATGACAGCTTACGAGTATCAGCATTGCGTAGCAGTTTGAGTGGGTGTCGAAATGTTTTTTGCTCGCTGTAATGTTTATTTTAGTGATACTAGGGTTGTAATGCACATTTTACATGGTTTTTACGCGATATAACGTGCTATTAACTTACCGGAATTTCACAGGGTTTTATTTTGCGACATTTTCAGTGGAATATTTTATCTCAGTGTGTCTGTAATTGTTTATAACATGTGTGCTTTGGTTCAAGTGTCCCTTTCTGTTTAAGATACAATATCTTTAATCTGTGTTTCTGTTCATGTCCTATTTATATGACAGGAAATATTGATCCTTTTAAAAATGCAAATCAAAGCCAAACTGCAAATACACTATAAACATGTCATTTCAATCCACGAAGACTCGCTGCACGCTGTCAAAATCGCTTATGGTTCATTAGGTTTATATGGAGTTTGAACTTTGACAGAGTAGGGCGCATCATCGTGGATTGAATCACAGACCATGGAAATAAGTTTTTATAGTGGATTGAAATATCTATAATAATATTACCTATGTAAAAGAAAGAGAGGCAGACCACTGGAGCGTTGGTCTGATGAAATTACTGGAATCACTGGAAAAGATTGGATTTTAAAAGCTTCAAATAGAAAAATGTGGGAAAGGATGGAAGAGGCCTGCACTAGTAGAGAGGTCCTTAATAAATAATTTGTACAAAAAAAAAAAAAACTACAAAAACTTTAAATACTTAAATAAAAATAAAAATTATTAAGGAATAAATAAGGCTTAAATAAATAAAATAATAAATAAATGTGAAAAATAATAATATTCAAAGCATAATTTAGCATATTCCTATAATTGCTGGTGGATCGAAAACAAGGACACGCGTTTGTCATTCCTATACATTTTTTTATTTTCGATCCAATAGGCAGCTATCGTAGAAATAGTCGAGATAAGGTAACATGGCTGTTTCTCTTTCGTTGTGCTCGTGTCAGAGCGGTCGTGGCCATCATTTTCCAGTCACACGCTTGACAATCCCTCTCCATTCTTCCCGGACAGCTGCTTTTCTTGGGCACACATGTAAAGGGACCACTGCAACCTTTACTTGATCTGTCCATCTCAAAGGACGACTAGACGTTCGATGGATACATTGTCACGTCTAGTCACGTGACCAAGAAAGTGAGAATTCGAGCCTGCACGATGGAAGATAGACGCTGCTTGATGCCGAGTTGTTCCAAAATGGACCTGTTGGTCCGGAATTGGTTCCAGGACACTCTCAACAATCTTCTCCAGCACCACATATCGAGAACGTCTATTTTCTTTTTCTCACTTTCTCGCAGGATTCACGTCACTAATACGGCTACGATTTCTGATATATCGCTAAGTTAACGCCGGTGTGAGCTTGCTTCTTTTTAGAATAGAATTGATTATTATGTAAGATTATATAAATATTGAAGAACACAATAAATTGTACCAAATTAATTTCACGAAGAAACAATAGTACGTGTATAATAATAATCAGTGCCTTATGCCTACGTAAGCGAACCATTAACCCTATCCGTACGGAAGGTTTGTTTAATAAGTTGCTGTAATTGGCTTAAATATAATATGCATGAGTTTATAAAATAATCCGGGCGAGGTTAATAGTGCCAGGTGCTCGAGTGGTTGAATCCACTTAATGCTTTTGCTTTGCTACTATTTAGATAGAGAGAGAGAGATAACGGTCATTACAATGTAAGCTTTTAGCTGAGATCGAGTTTCAGTTCCTAGCATTAGTGCTAGAGACAGACTGAGCTCACGTACGCAACATATGCAACACTTTATTTTATCTGGACTCTTGTTTTATATGAAAAACAAGAAACACACTTATCATATGCAACACAAACACACGCCTTCCACCCAACATTGACCTGCAATATCCAGGTTGAGGTAATCTTCCGATATCCAGAGTGTTTCTTGAACTTACTTGAAGCAGGTCTTTATATTTATTTATCTTTTGAACCAAATATCCAATATTTACTTATCTCTTGATCCATAAATCTTCTCTTCTTATCAGAACCACGAAACCAAGACTTTCAGACACTCTTTGAGAAATTGCAACAACGTCTGATGACATTGCCATTGATTGCCTGACGCCGCGCCGTTGCATAAATGGGGTGCACACCGATATCCCACGTTGCATCGCATACGTTGCATACGTGGGACCGAGTATGTCCTTACCTTTACGCCGTAAGTTCTTCAATATCTGTGTCAAAGGCATAACACATACTATGTGCCATGTTTTTACCATATTTCCATCTTTTAACTTTTTATTTTAATCATCTCTAAGTGTCCGGGGTTCGAATTCCTAGCAGTTCAGAATTATGTAAGTCTGTAGTACATAAAATAATAATTTGCTCCAATGAAAGACTGCTGAGAGATCTCAAAAGTGTGTGAAGCCTGCCTGTTGGCTCTGTGTTAAATTTATTGTGACATGTCACACGTCAACTACCGTTTCGCCATGACAATTCACGAGATTCTCGAATTCCTTACGTATTCTTTAAAGGACTAATTACTTTTATGGCGTCATTTACTTTCTGTCATTTACATTGTATAATGGGTGTCCCAAAACAAATGAACTGTAAGAAACTAATAACGGAAGAAAAAGTTATTAAAGAAAATCCAACCGCGAAATGTGACTGGGAAATAACTCGAAGTGTCATCAGAGCTTTTGTGGACATGAAACCGATATTACATTAATCTTATGCTAAATTTATCACTGAGGGCTGAAGGAAGATTGTGAATTGAATTAGGGAGACCTTCGATAAAATTGAGCCAATATACTGGCCAATATATAAATCAGAGTACGTATATAACATTATTTATTTATAGTAAGTGTTTTGGTAGTTCAATGTGTCCCTATGTTGTCAAATACGGTAGAAAGAAAAAAATGGTCCCGTTTTTACCCGTTGTCAAATCCAACGGGATCATCCGAGTGATGCTTGAAGTTTGTTTACATACAAATGTAGGTACGTAGAATATGTACTGAAACCGTCGGGTACTATTAGGTATTCCGTGACTGAAAGTAGAGTTCTACTTTAATTTCAGGCTCGTTGGCCTAGTGCCTCTGTTAATTATCATTTCCGAATGAAATTAATTGAGTCGTTCATCTGTAGGTCCTTAATTTATATTTTAATCAGGGCAGCCTGCGCCATGCTGCACGGACACGGCGCTCGCCTCGGATGCGCTAACGACTTAATTATGAACAGACATGAAATATTGATAGACAGTATTTAACTGTATCAGGAACGAATTACGAATATTACGAAGTCCTATTGAATAATTAAGAACAAATTCGATTACGATAAAACGTAATAGTGAGTTAACTTTAAGGATAGAGATGCTGTCGCGTTCTTTTTTAGGTTTTCGTACCCAAAGGGTAAAAGCGGGAACCTACTACGGTATTACCAACAAATATATAATATGGTATTACTAAGACTTCACCGTCCGTCCATCCGTCGGTCACCAGGCTGTCATCTCTTGCACCGTGATAGTTAGACAACTGAAATTTTCAAAGCTGAAGATGTATTTCTGTTGCCGCTATAACAGCAAATAAAAATAAAATCGAGTAATATAATCAAACATCGCGTCTAAAGCTATCCATGGGTTTATTGGTTTAGGAGAGCTAAGAAAGTACTCAGATTAATGACTTCATTTAGTGACTTCATTTAGTGACTTTAATGACTTCATTTTACTATTGAAGTTTTAAGTAAAACTGGATCAACGTCAATACATATTACCATTCGTTTTATAAGTCCACTTTATTGCATTTTCTTTGTAAGTGGTGCATTAAGTTAAAAAAAAAATGATTGTAGGTTACAGTAAGAATAAAGTCCATAATATTCCATTGAACAACGTTCATCTGACGAACTGTGAGCAAACCTGCTTTTAAACACTCGTCCGCTTTCGCGGCAGATCGATAGAAAGAAGCCGACAGAAATACTAAACGACATTGCAATTGCAAACAGCTTTTTTAACTTACAATTTTGTTTGCAGTCTGTCTCACGATGTTTTCCTTCACAGTTATATTATATTTTAGTTAGCAAGTGATATTATTTATTTTCCACAACTTCGAAAAGTCGTATGTTATGGTACACTTTTTGTGGCTGCGGCTTACAAGAAGTGTACCATAACACACGGGAACCAAGTGAACAAGAAGTGTAACCATAACGTAACAAACGATAACACACTGGAAATGCGCAACACACACACATATTAAGAAAAAAATACATAATGAGATTCAATAAAAATAAAATAAAAAATATCTTCTATATTATTTTTCCGATGTATACGTTCTGCAAAAAATCTGCAGCTTGAGCAGTGGAAGTGATAGGAGTTTTATCCGCAGAGAACTGGGTTTTACATTACTTTTGAATTTGATAAAAGGATAAAAATAATGACGTACGCTAAATAAATCCAACAAAGATTGACAAAGTTACAGGAATTTTGATTTTGGAGTGGGAGGATCTTCTTTTTCGCAAAACAAAAATTCGTATAAAGCCGCACAAAGTGGCATTAGTAAGGTATGGCGTCACAATCCAATGTCGTTATCTCTGTCTAATCCGAAATATTTGAATGCTTATAATTTTTTTGTTCAGTTTCTGTCATCTTATTATGCTAGTTTGAAATAATTCAGTAATACAGTAATATATATTGGGGTCTAATAAGTAATAACCAACTGCTTTTTCAATGTTATGGTACGCAAAATTATTTGCAAAAAAAAACTAAATTTACCTGAGAATTTTCACGTATTACACCTACGCAAAAGAAACCCCACAAAGTTTCAGCATTATTGAAACACACCCCTCTCAAAATTGGCCACACTACCTCGGAATATCGCGTTATTACATATGCCTAGCTTAGGAATACTCTTGCAATATCAGTTTTATTATTTTTACCATCAAATATCTCAAGTCTCATTTCCAAATCAACTCAAGTCACTAAGAGGATAAAAATTGAAGTACGCTATTTCATCTGCTTCCCGCGTCTGCTGCTATTAACTCAAATAATAATTTGTTGAATCGCATTACTGATGACCCGCATTCCAGCTTTCCAGCCCCGGATATTTAAAGTTTGAAATATTTTTCCTTACCTGTTTATCATCGCCTTTTTCTTTTGTAGGTTGCGGAAATTGGTACATTGGGAATATGGTGACAATTGCTATATTAACTTTTGCATATTTCTGATAATTTGTTTTAAAACATAATTTTTTGGTTATGTTAGCTAATTGCATGTTATTACTATCTTAAATCTATGTTAAGACATGAGGTGACGTACTACGCTTATTTAAATAAATAAATAAATAATTAAATAGTGGACAACATCACATACATTGCTCCGATCCCTTAGTAAGTAGCTTGTGCACTTGTGTTAAGAAAATCAGAAACAACGAAGGTACCACAACACCCAGACACGAGACAATGTAGAAAACTAATTTTTCTACATTGACCCGACCGGGGATCGAACCCGAAACCTCAGAGATGGCGGCGCCTTGAAAACCGGCACGCTAACCTCTCAACCACGGAGGTCGTCAATTTAGAAAGAAACACTTTAATTGGCATACATATGTAGCGGTCTTCGATAGCTGGCGTAACCAGCGCCGTCCATCGCCAATAACACATGCTGACGGAACTTTCGACGTCATACGCTCCGCTCACAAGCAATCCTCACGCAGAACTGTTATTACCTCTAATTTTAATTTGCATATTACCTCTAACACCGGCAATACATACATTCCTCGATGTTAGATACATGCCATATATAAATGGGACTGGCTTTTTGTTCAATCCTTTTTTTTTGCTAAAGGAAAGCTGCTAAACGACTTAACGATGATGGTGTGGCGACAGAGAAGCTGCGGGCTCCCTCTAGACAATCAAAAACTACTGAATTTATTAGAATAAGTGCCATATTTTTGAGACAGGATAGGTAAGTGGATAAAATATCAATAACTTTCCGCAAAATCAACAGGAATTTTTAATACCAAATTTATACAATGATCAAAATCAAAACATTGTCTGTGACACCAACTCTTTTATGAAGTTGGGAGTTTATGTCGATCACATTGGGCCAGAACAGAAATAGCTTCAAGCGGATTTGTTCAGTCGAGATCAATATGCTACTGTGTAGTGTTTCTAAAACGAAATAACTAAATTTAAACACGAAGTTTCTGCAACCTTTCCAGTACTGTACTGGTTTATCTCGGATTTTTGAGCTCTGATTTATATTCGTTGACAGGATTAAAAAAACTGTTTTGAAACTGAAGATCTATATTATTCATTTCTGCTTCATGCATCTTAGGCGGTTCTCAATAAACAGTGAATTTTCTATTTGCTGTACCTAAAGCTGATATACAATTATAAGATATGCAATAATCGTGAATACATAAGTTACTATAGAAATGCAATGTTCCATGAGTGTATTCATCCGTTTTCAATTCACTTACAGAGAATATTATCTGTGGCTCCTTTATTACTTTCTTTCATCTAAATAGGTTCTCAAGAGCCTGTTCTACGCGACCGGGTATCGGGTTGAGAACTTTGACCTACAGTTCAGTCACACACACTAAGCTTCGGTATGGCCGTGTGTGTGTTATAGATCAAGTCGGCAACGGCAATATAGTTTTATTCCAATGGAAAAAATTTCAACTTCAATACAATAATGTTTGTTTTTCATTGAAGAGAAAAATCTATTGTAGCCCTACACTCCGTTCTTTATTATAATTTAATTGATAGTTTTGTTACTTATTAATAATATTGTTTGTTTGTCTCTGAGTTACTTACGTTGCAATGATGAAACTGGATATGATTTATTTTCAAGGACGTACTTCATTGAAGGCCTGTTTGTATTAACATGATAGTAGATCAATCTAGCCGCAAGTAACAAGTACTTACCAAGATTCTTGCTAATTGCGTTTTCATACAGAGTAACGGATTACTTTAAAATATAAATAATGCATAATGGGCACTCTAACTAGGGCACAAAATTTTTATAGGTATTTTATTTCAATAAAAATTTTAATTCTGTAATAAATTATAAACGTCACGATGAATAAAGTGACCATAACGATATTTTGAAATAGTCTTGTTCAATAACTGAGGAGGAAAAAATCTAAATAACGTTTACAAAGTAGAAGTCTAGATTCAAAAATTCAGCTACACATAAGTTCTGCGAATGTTCTTAAAAATTCCGATAGACGTTCCATTTCAGATGTAGGTTTGTGGGCACATTTTTGGACGTTTGCCCAAAAATTTAACCTCTCTGTCATTATACTTACAGCCAAGCTACGAAGATGTGAATCTCTGATAGAGTTGGACGCGGACATCCCTATTTCGCTGAGCTGTAATGCGAATTATTATTTTGATATCAT
This sequence comes from Coenonympha glycerion, assembly GCA_963855885.1. Classification (NCBI taxonomy): domain Eukaryota; kingdom Metazoa; phylum Arthropoda; class Insecta; order Lepidoptera; family Nymphalidae; genus Coenonympha; species Coenonympha glycerion. Next base: position 10,922,610 of record OY979630.1, on the reverse strand, counting down.
GTTTTTTTTAAGTATTGCATAATTTTCTTCATACAGGATGTTGAATCGCCCAACAGTTGCCCAACTGTGAGACACAAAGTAGTAAATAGCTTATCGCTTAGGTAATATATAACTTATCATCGTTATACCTAAATCATAAAATTTCGTGTCACTCTTTACATTGAGTTCTAAAGATATTATACTATATTGCTTGTACGTATATCAGAAATTTTGGTTACACAAACATAAAAAATCATTCATAGTTTAGTAAACGATCCAATCCATATGATAACAGTCTTCTAAATTTAAAAGAAAGAGGTTTCTAAGGCTTGTAGTTTTTTTCTCTTTAGTACGAATAGCTACAGCCAAGCATTAGGAGGCGTTTTAAATTGTTGTAGAGGATTTGTTTTCCCTGGACGTACCTAAAAGAAATCTAATGAGACGGTTCTCCTAAGACGGTTTGACCTAATTGCATTTATTTTCGGTTTTTTAATTCGAACTCTAGAAATGAGATTTTTACTAAAAAAACAATCCTGTATTAGATAAACATCTACCTTGTTCAGTTCAGTTGTTTTGATAAGTTATGTTTGTAACACTATGTTTAAAAAATAATAATTTATGCGGTTGTAAAGTATTAGGAAAATGACGTTAATAAGTACTTTATTAAGTAAAGTACAAGAAGTACACATACAAAAACTATGCACGGGAATCAAGTATTATTTCTCAAATACGTATCAATAAATTTTATAGCATTCATGATATAAATTCTATGATATATCATGAATATATAGAATTGTACAGCGTTGCACTGCCAAAATAAATAGTTGCACACATGACAATATGATAAAATAAATCACAAAATCTAATTAAAAAATATTTTGTTCTTGCTTCCACAGCGTTTTATGTTACATTTTATTTTTCACGGCATTTTTAATTCAATATGTTTTACAGAATGAATTATTTTTGATTGATATTTAAAACCGGATTGAACCAGGAGTTATGTTTAGCCATGCTAAAATATGAATCACAAAATTGTTGTGTGGTCCGTAAAATTGATGAATCAGCACACAGTATTAAACTGTCGCTGTAAGCAAACTATCTCAAGTCGAAATCTCCTGATGATGCTGCGGTGTCATTAGAGAGACATGATGAGGAGACACCCATACATTTCGTGTAAATGACCTACGTAAATTTGCATTTAAACATGCAAATTTTCTTGTAAGATACGTAATATAAAATACTTAATATTTAAGAGTAAGAAAACAGCATCAAAATAAATAGTAATGAGACTGCCCATCTCTTAATTTTTATCTCCCACTTCCGGACAATCCCCTTTCACCCATTCATTCCGGATTCATTTCTCTCGCACTTCCGGACCTCTAATAAGGGACTGCAGACGTGACATAGTAGGTATTTGCATTCTGCATCGTTGTTTGTTTTGTTATTTGAAATTACACTTTCAACTTCTTCCTAAATTCTTTAGTATTAACTTATATAAGTTTAATGACTAATTTTTAGGGTTCCATACCCAAAGGGTAAAAAAGGAACCCTATTACGGAGACTTCGCTATCCGTCCGTCCGTCCGTCTGTCACCAGGCTGTATCTCTTGAAGCGTGATAGCCTGCCAATACAATAAACGTACAATTAACGTGATTTTTGTGCTCGTTTTTGATGTAGTGGGCAGGGGTATTTAGTTTACTTTAATACTATAGAAATGTGAATATATATTCTTAATGGTATGGAACCTTAAGTGCGCGGGCCCGACTCGCACTTGACCAATTTTTTATAACTGACTTATTTTCAGCGGATCTTCATTGTTCTTCTGATTTTAGGTTTACGATAACGTAAATTTTAAACAAAAATAATTAAATTTAAAAATCTAATCGAGGAAAGCCCTTATTCGAGGAAAGCTGTATAAATTAAAAATAACGATTACTATCATATGCCAACACAGTGCTGACGTCCCAGTGTTCATAAAAACTCGCTCTACACCGAAATAATGCGTATAGTAAAATGGAAAAATTACGGCTATAAATTTACACAACATTGCCCATAAAAACAGAGCAGTGGACTTTAGGAAATAAGCCTACTATATTATTTTTACTCGTTATACTTCGTGTGTTATTTCAAAGGTTTAGGACTTTCTATGGAACCGTATTGTTGCCTGCTATTTAAATTTTAGATAAGTTTAAAATCACAAATCTTGTTTGGCCTATATTGCCTGACGGTGAACCTTTTTTGCCAGTATGGTGGCAACCAGTCACGCCCATTGCCTCGTACTTCGCGAGACCTTATAAACGTAAGAAATTACCCGTACCCGCTTAAAGGTAATAGGGTGTGCCAGAGAAGTTATCAAAGTACGGATATATTCGAGGATATTCAAGACCTGAGCCTAATAAGAAATTATAAACCTCAATGTGGCCCATGTTGAGAACACGAGTTATCAAACCCGAGACCACCCGCTTAAAGGTATATTTGAGGATATTCGAAGTACGAGTAGGTAGGTACTATTTCCGTATGTGCTGACCCGAATATAGTAATTATATTGGTGAGTAGTCCGTCGGCACTCTTGAGACGGAACATAAAAGATGACGAGTCCCTCGCGTGTCGTCCGCCTGTCCGTTGTATCCCGTGCCGCTGTCAATGAGGCGTTATTGGGAACTGGAAGGACCAATCAATTTCCTGTCAGCGCTAAATATTTGATAGCGCTCCTTTAGAATTTATCTCTGACAGGGTGACACGAAGTAAGCCTTTCTTTAGAGAATGTTCTGTATATATGTTTTTTTTTTTTTTTTTATTGAAATGAAACACGTTTTAAACCTAGTTTCACTTACTTCATATATGTAGTTTTGATAGCCTATTATACTGGTTGCATAACACGAAACAGGACGCGGGTGCCGGTTGCCAGGCATGCCTGCCATATAATGTACAAGGACGACAGAAGGAGCAGGCGATCCGTTAGCTCTTTTTACTGCCTCACGTGTAGCGAGATATTGCAAAAGAATTAATTATAGTCGGTCGTCTATAATAAGCTGCATTGTCTAATCCTGTGGTTTGAGAGTCAGTTACGTCCACGTCGTGGAAAACATCGTGAGGAATGTCGCATGCCTGATTCTAGCTCTACACGTTGGCCGAGGCGAGGCTAGTTGCTGTGAGTGCGCGGCCAACGTGTAGAGCTAGCATGAGAGTTCGTTAAAAAAGAGTCATAAAGGTTTGTTTCAAAAATATATTACACGTACTTTGGCTTCTTTATGCATTATGTGGTTTGCTATAAATATTCGCAGTTATGAGTTTTTTAAGTTTTTTAAGTTTTTTATAATAGTGGCTGTGAGTATAGAGTGCACAAACGACATTTAGTATGGGTAAATCTGTGGTAAATAACGAGAACAAATGATAACTACAAAACACCTAAATAATGAGTCGGGGATCCTGCTATTTATAATTTATAATAATACTAGCTGACCTGGCAAACGTTGTTTTGCCCTTAGGGGTAATAAAAAATAGATAAATTGAGATTTAAACTATCCTATCTCTCAAGTTGGATCGAACTGCACATGGTGTGCGAATTTTATTATGATCGGTTAAGTGGTTTAGAGTCCATTGAGGACAAACATTGTGACACGAGATTTATATATGACCTGGCTAACGTTGTTTTGCCCTTGGGGATTTAAAAAATAGTTGAATTGAGATTTAAACTATCCTATCTCTCAAGTTGGATCGAACTGCACATGGTGTGCGAATTTTATTATAATCGGTTAAGTGGTTTAGGAGTCCATTGAGGACAAACATTGTGACACGAGATTTATATATATTAAGATTATATCGCGAAAGTTTGTAAGTATGGATGGATCTTTATTCCTCTTTTACGCCATCACTACTGAAGCGATTTGGCTTAAATTTGGAACATAGATCGCTTATATTCCCGGAAAAATTCATCGTTTCCACGGGATTAGCGAAAAACCGAAATTCATGCGGGCGGAGTTGCAATAATAGGTTAAATAAGTGCAACCAAATGTTTGTTTTCCTAGTGAAATGCTGATTCAATATCATCATTAAATTGACGTTACACAGTAGTGGAGCTCGTTTCTATCCGGCTCGCCATTGTTAGCAACTTTTATATTAAACTCCTATTCTACTCGTGTTCGGTGCGACACTAAGATGAAAGGAATTCTAGGAATTTTAGTTAAAATGCTCCAGTATAATTCTACTTTATTGGTTTTTTTAAGTAACCCAGTGTCCTGCGTGAACGTGACGTCACTGAATACTGATGACGTCAACCGCGATGACGATAACGCGGTCACCAACCTACCTACCTGCCAACCTGCTCTCTAGCTATTTGACTTCGAATTGGTGTAGGTACCTACATTAAAAATTATTTCACTCTTTGTAATGGCATTTGAAGTTGGTTTTTTGGAAAGCATTTCCCATTTTTATTAATATTTATAATGTAATATCGGTAATAACGAGTACAATAAATAAAGATAATAAATTATCTCACAACAAAATTAAAAATAAATTTTGGCGCAATTTATTAAATAAATATCACATTCATTTTGCTAGATTTTTGATATTGTAAAGTACAATATCTCATGAATTTGTGGCGCAGACGGTAGTGGTCAATACTGAGGTGGTGGGTTCGATTCCTCTTCGATTCCCACCGCATAAGTAATCAAACCCTATAAAAGGGTATTCCTATTTTTAGGACTAAAATAGGGAAACCCTTTTACAGGTGACCTTTTACGGTTTTTTGCTCTAAAAATGCCAGTGTGGACACCATCCTTATAATGTCATCTTCACAACGATAATGCGTCCTTCCCACTCGACGGGTCCTAAAGGGCCGTAATAAAAATAAAACATAATACTCATAATTCTTATTAATGAAAATGAATCGCAAAAAAAAAACGCCTGGACCTATTTGGCCATTTTTTTTTAATCTTCGTTGAAGTTCAAGGGTTGACACTGGACACGTCGAGAAAAATTCGAATAATTGCCGGAAAACACCTAAAATAGCCCTTTTCTTTATTCCACACAAACGTTTTCTAACTGAAACGTAAAATCAATTTGAGCTTTATTGCTATTGCATAAAGTTCATATTCAATTACAAGCACTCACTGTTCTCTAAGCATTGTAGTTGTGTTCCTAACGTCAGAGTCAATTTGCACTTTATTAGAGCTTTTTGCCCCGACTATAAAATAGGTAGGAGCAAAAAACTGCCACAGTAAAAATCTTTTTGACAGGACGATGTCTGTCGGGTCCGCTAGTACTCAATAAACATATAAATACTAAGGAGTTGTAGTATATCGGTGAGCGTAACGCGCGGTGTTGTTGCAGGCGCGCTGGAGGGCGGTGCGCTGGGCGGCGGAGGCGGCGGCGCGCTGGGCGCGCTGCGGTCGGGCTCGCCGCCCGCGCCCAGCCTCGGCGCCAGTCGACACAGCCTCATAGGTACCGTACTTGAACACACACTTTGATGAAGCGTCCCTACCCTCTGCGTCGGAGGTCGTGGGTCGATTCCCACAACTGGAACATGAAATTTGTATTAAAAATGGTCATTTTTCAGAGTCTGGGTATTTTTCTATATCCTATACCTTTAAACGAGCAATTCTTGTATATATGTATATTTCTATATAATCTGGATCTCGGAAACGGCTGCACCGATTTTCATGAAATTTAGTATACAAGGGGTTTTGGGGGCGATAAATCGATCTAGCTAGGATTCATTTTTTTTAAATGTCGTATTTACCAATAAAAAAAATGTTACTCTATTCCTGACATCTATTGGCAAAAAGTTAAACTATTACAGTAATTTTCTGCTGCCATCTATTGGTGAGTGGCTGTGATATTACCAAGCAAAGCTTGATCAACCAAGTATAATCATTTACTTCATATTTTTTCCCGATGGCTTGAAATCTGGGAAACTACATGACATCTATTAGCGAATAGTGAAACGAATTTTAATGACCGCGGCTGGCATTTGTTTTAACGAGAATAATATTATAATGCTAAAGGTAAAATATGACTTCTCCCGACATCTATTGGCGAGAAGTTATATTTTTTTTTTTATGGAGTCAACGAACTGGGCGCGAAAATTCAAATTTTATTTAGTTTTCTGGTTTAGTGGGCTTATACATCCTAAGTTTATATAGTTTATACACAACATTTATGCATCTCATATTTGTAATCAAAACTCTGCTCAACAATACTCATTTACCTCATATTGTTTCTCGATATATTGAAAACTAGGAAACAACGTGACATCTATTGGCCAATAGCAATACTATTATAATGGCACAGGCATCCAACTGTTTTAACGACACAATAAATATGACTCTTTCTGCTGACATCTATTGACGAGAAGTACTTAATACTAATTTTTTATGGAGTCAACGAATTGGGCGCGAAAATTCAAATTTTATTTAGTTTTTGCTAATAGTGGGCATAGCTGGGCATTAACTCGTTAATCCGTTAATCGTTAATTTACGAAGTTAACATTTTGATTAACGGTTTAACTTTTAACTAACTTCAACAGGTTTTAATAATTCAGTAACGCAACGATATAAAAAGGCAATTTTACATAGGTAGGTATATTAACGGATTAACGATTAACGTTAACTTGCGTTAATTCTTCCGCAAAGTAACGCTTTAACGTTTAACGAAGCTTACTTATTTTGTAACGGATTAACGATTAACGAAGTTAAGTATTTGATTAACGGTGCCCAGCTATGATAGTGGGCTAATAATTATACATCGTAAGTTTATGGCAATGAGTTTTGCGGGCACAACATTAAAAGGGGCAAGGTGGTATTCTCTCGTTCAAAGCTAGCTCCATTCGAAATAATGGGCCTTTGAAATTGGTTTTTAATCGTAGTTTCCCAATATCAAAATTATCGTGCCATCCACAGAGCAAGATAATCCATGGCACAATTGGCAGGGCACTCAGCTGTGATAGCTAGGGGGTACGGGTTCAATTCCCGTTGGCAGCGATAATTTTAAACACTCGAAATAAAATAACTTACGTAATTGGTTGATGTAATGTAAAAAACCGGCCAAGTGCGAGTCGGACTCGCGCACCGAGGGTTCCATACCATAAAAGAAGTAAAACATTGAAAGAATCACTTTTATTCATGAATTTACGAGTAAAATTTACATGTAAAACTTTTGTTGGCAAACCGCAAACGTAACTTTGTTTTTGGCGGATTATTGTTATTATCAAAAAAAGTATATTAGTCAGTGAGTTGATTTTATTTTTCCTGTAAAATATACATTAACTTCTTTTGATCATAATTATTTCAGATTTTTCGATTGGTAAATTTCGGAGATAAGGGGGGGGGGAACGGTATTTTTTTCAACAGTTTGCTCAATAAATTAAAAACTATCGGATATAAAAATAAATAAAAATCGGTTTAAGACTACACAAGTAACGCCCTTTCATATGATACCCCACTCAATATTGTTATCTCATTTTGAAAAATCGAAGGTCCGGTTTTCCCCCCTTTTTATATAAAAATAAAAATAATTTTCAAATTTTTACGATTGTTATGACGTCGCGTCACTATTACCTATAACTATTCCAAATTTCAAGTCGATAGCTTTGATAGTTACTGAAATAATCGAGTGTGACAGACGGACGGACGGACGGACGGACGGACGGACGGACGGACGGACGGAGAAAGTCTCACCATAAGGGTTCCATTTTTACCAAATTGGTATGGAACCCTAAAAATAAAGTATTAGTATAATATATAAATATTAAACTAATTACACTCGTGATTTTTATTTAAGGAGCACACCACGGGTGTGCTCGCGAAATTCAATTTTTTTGTGGTTTTTCGCGATTTTTAACCTAATAAGACATAATAGGCTTATGGCAGTCAAATTGTGATAATCCCAATATCTTCTTTACGTATTTATATAAAAATCTCTGCTCGAAAGTGTCGAGTTAAAGAAATTAGTCCGAGATTTGCGAGTTACTCACATAAAACTCGATACTCGGACTAATTTCCTAGAACATTTTTATGCAAAGATTTTGATATAATCATGCAAAGACGTTACTGCCATTCTCACAAATGCGTAATTAGCGAACAAATTGCAAAAAAACAATGAAAATTTTGAATTTCGCGGGCAGAGTCGTTGATTTCCCCTTAACCATACTTACGAGTTCATATTTTTTTTTATTATTATGTCGATAAGATCGAAAAATATTTTTTCATATTTCATCATTACATTAGTACCTATGTAATTCATATTTAAATATAGTTTCTACTCCAAATTACAATTTACAAAAAAAACCGAGCGAAGCTCGGTCATCCAGGTACTATTATTTTATTAAAGTATTTAAAAAATAAAATATGTCTATCAGTAGTCTAGTGCCCATAACACAAGCTTTCGCTTCTTTTGGGCTAGATTGCGCTGAAATAAACAATAACACATTCATTTTTGCTGAAATTTTACAGTAAATATTCTAATTATAGTTTACCTGCCTTAATACTTAATAATTACAGTATTTTGTAATTTCTTTTTCAGTTCTCAATTGCGTTGTTTTTGCTATATCGAATGTGCAAGCGAACTAAAATAGAATTGTTATCTTATCTGACTCTCCGATTCCAGGTTCTAGTCCTTTTAACGTATGAATTTATTTGTTGCAGTTAATTATCCATTTTTGTCATATACAGGCTCAACTTAAAGATCAGTATTATTTTCAAAAACCTAGGTGTTACCTAAACAGAAAAACTAAACAAGATAGTGAATAGATACGGTCGAGGCAGAAACGGTCAAAATAATTAGACTTGTGAACCAGCAAAACGCCTTTTGGATTATTCATATAACTTGAAATTTATTAGCGGGATTTGATCTCCGCGGAAGGTTGCTTTTTATACTTTTACTACAAAATACAGACTAAGTTACTGAAGTAACTCTCAAATAGGCTTAGGAATTAGAATAGGAGTTTGTGTTTAATAACGCTTAATTCAGTTTTCTCCCTCGTTCTTTCTTTCGGCTTTGCCGGCGAAGGCTTAAGATTTATGAAAATTAAGTAATCCACGGGAATTCTCCCAAAATTTTAATCCTTCAGTCTATGCTGTGAAAGACCCTTTAAAATTGTTAAGATTTGGCTTATAATATGCAGCGATCTGCGTAGCACGGCTACGAAATTCGTAGACTTTCTACAATTTACGTACTTTGTTGACAGTATACTTAAAAGTTTCTACGCCAACAACAAATAATTGGAAAAGAGGCGGAAAACCGTGACACTTTACTGACATGTCAGGGTGTAACTAAGGAGGAAACACATCATATTATTGCTAATGGAAATGATTCTGTTTTAGCGTTTCTAAATTAAACGCAGCAGAAAATCTACTGTCCACTTCACAAGTACCCACAATCTTTAGAAATGTTATATTCCTTTCCAAAACACAAACAAAAATGCATTTATTTACCCCCAAAAAACCTAGACGTCTGTAAACATTCATAAAAGGAGAAACGTGACTGACTGACTGACTGACTGACTGACTGATCTATTAAGGTATAGATTGGGTCAAAATTTGACATGCAGATATCTCTGAAAAATAGCTGTTATGATTTTATGAAGTAAAGTCATCAGTTAAAAAAGAATATTTTAAATTTCGACCCCCCAAGGGGATAAAATAAAGGCCCACGCGAGCACAAACACAAGAGTCCTCTTGTACTATAGTATAAGTAATAAAGCTTGTCCTAATTAAACTTTAAGGATGCATATAATACGAGAGTTCTCTTAGATAAATTAATCAGTAGGAGCGAGGCGCGTAACGTAGATTTACGATTAACCTTGTCACAGTGTTCCCCGACGCCGACCACGCAACTCATCAACTTGCTCAGTAGGGAGTTCGGGGCACGAGGCTTGGAATCCTGTTAATTAAACTATGCCGCAGCTTAAGCAATACGCATTACTATCTGGCACACGTGTAACTTTTTTTCTTTAGATTCCGTTCCTCGATACAAAAACGAATCTATCTTCTCTTACTTTGTCCATCTATCCGCTGATGTCTTGATGATAATAATTGAAATAGATTACACATAAGAAGTGATAGCTCAGTGATTCTAACCTCTGCCTCTCATAAGGAGGTCGCGGGTTCGAATCATGTTCGAGTTATGTGCGTTTTAAGGAAACTAAATATAACTTGCTTAGCGGTGAAGGAAAACATCGTGAGGAAACCTGCATGCCTGCAGAGTTCACAAAAATGTTCTCAAAGGTGTGTGAAGCCCACCACCAACCCGCACTTGGCCAGCGTGATGGGCTATGACCAAACCCCTCTCAGACTGAGAGGAGACCCGTGCCCAGCAGTGGGACATAAAAAGGGGTTGAGATGATGATGAGAGATGAGATGAGACACATAAGGAATCATACTTCATGTTGTGAAAAATTCAAACCTTTAAGTAATTTTGCGGCTGGAAAATTCAATATTAATAGGTGTAATATTTGAATCATGAATGTTGGTAAGAAGCAAGGTTTCCTAGCACAAATAAAGGAATATCACGATTCACGAAGGTATAGCACAAAAAAGATTTGTATCTAGGCACAATTTTCACAGAATAGACTGTTGTAGCATATAGTCGATACATTGACAAATTGGTACTGACTTTTATTATGAAGACGTGGACTATTGAACGAGCGTTAAAGTTTTTCTTCATAACTTGTTTTCAAAGAAATTAATATTAAATTAACTTCATCCCCTGTTTTCTGGGTCACTATACAGCGATCACGGTATTATTCATTAAGAATACTTCCGGAATATGAGCGGGAAACAATTCAAATAAATACTGGATGGATTAACTAACTTCATTTACAATCATAATGTATGTATACGGTGACATGAATGAAATTAACGGAAGACGGAAATGAGTTCCCCCAACCCTCAATTTGGAAATTGTTGTTAACAAGGTTATTGTGCCAGGTATTGGCAGGTTAGATTGTTATTTGTTAGGTGAATGAACTAACTTTGATTAGTTTGCCATAAGTTTCATTATACCTACAAAACACTGGAGGAAACCTCTGAAAAATTCTGCCAGTTATTATCATAACGAGGTATTATTTTGTATTATGTGTTTGTGTGTGTGTTTTGTGTGTTTGTATTGTGTGTTTTAGCTATTAATGCAATTTCATTTGTTTTTTTTTTTTTATGGAAAGGAAGTCTTGTTTCAATGAAATGCTCTATCTACAATAGTTAAGGTAGGTATACTTTCCCTCTATTTGGCATCGGCGTGGGACGCCCTGTACGTTTTTCGAGTAGGTATTAATCCAGGATATACCTACGAATGTTCCGCCTTACCTCCCACGCGTATCCGTTAAAGGTTAAGGCGTTTTGGTAAAAATACTAAAATTAAGAGTAGGTAGAGGGGCTGATTCACAAAAAATGTTATTGACATTTACGCTTATTTAAGGAAAGGTATTGATGCGAGTCTGTGTAGGGTTGTTGCTCAAACACCACCTATATGAACCTGAAGATGTGCCCTTTGAAAAATTTTACGTCTACTTTCTTCATAAAAAAAAGTAGCACTACTCGTATTTAACAATATTTCCGTTATTACTCCGCAAAATTGCGCAAATAATCCCTGTGGAAACTCACGTGCGGACTACTAAAAATTATTGTCTATAATCTGTGTCGTGGACAGCTGTCCAAAGACAATACTGCGGTCGGCTCACAACTGACGCTGTTGGTGTGAAAACAAACACTTTTTTATTAAAGTGCCTGTCTGTATATATTGTAGATCAATGGTAATATTCTTGAGCCTTGTTTTGAACTATAGCTGACAACGAACGAAAAGCGATACAAGCTTTATTTTACAATTCTTATCTGCCTCAAAGGCATTAGTACTCTTTTTGTGATGTCTAAACCATAGATAGAGGAATATGCAAGCAGTTTTTTTTGCATATTTTTTATTACGGGAAAATTTGTAACTGTTTACTAAGTGCATTAACTTGGTATTGGCCAACGTACTGGACAACCTCCAATCAGATGGCCAAGTACTGGTAGCCGCTGGACCCAAGTGGTGCAAAACCATGCAGGTTGGAGATCCCTTCAAGACCTATACCAATTGCCAGCAGTGGTCTGTATCCTTCAATGGACGTCCATCAGCTGAAACGAACTAAGCGGCAAATCAATCGGCAATATGTAAATACATAGAGACGGAATAATCTTATGGACGGATTATCTTCGGAACCTGCCCGTGATTTTAGTCAAAATCGATTCAGGCAATCGATTTTGACTAAAATCACGGCTAGGAACGTATAACGGGGGTGAAAGGTTCATCGGGAATTTGAAAAACTTTAATTCACACGACTGAAGCCGCGGGCGTAAAATCGACATTTCCCTGACTTCGACAAACTTATTTTTGGTAACACAATTTTTCCATCCATACAACTCGCTAATCAAAGGCCTTTTGTACAAAATCTCGTTCCCGGAACGCGATTACGGTACAGTAATTTCCCTGTCAAAGCTCACGGTTGACGGTGGGATAAAGCGAGGCTTTGGGATAAATAGACACAGTGTTACGATTGATATATGCGATATACGTGATTAACATTACCGATTAACAACAATCTATGTTAAGTACCTAATCGTAAGCGACCATAAATCTTCGATTCGAAAGCACGTTGGCAAAGTTCTATAAAGAAAACTTGGTTTAATGGTATTTTGACAATGAGCTTTGATATAATAATTTAATTGGTAATATCTGGAAAAAATCACCCCTTTGTTAGTCAATGTTCACGCGAGATATCATAACGATTGCTTGCTTCGTTGTCAGAAGAGTGAAGTTCTTGACTATTTATGTACTTTTGAGAGATATTTTAATATTATTTCAGTATTATTGAGAAACGAGTAAGTTCTTGATATAAGTTTGCAGAGTCATCTTTATCGTTTTCTTAGATATTTATTTTTATCTACGCTCATTGCTTAAAGTTCGAATTATGAAATCAAAATGTGTCACATATTGACCTACTTTATTCACAGACTTCTATAATTATTAAAAAGTTATTCATTTTAACATCGCTGTACTATGGAAATATCTCTAGATTGTTGGATATTTTCTATTACGATACTCGGCTCTGGGTTCCTGTATTTTTATGTGTCGTCATCACAGACCAGGGAATAACTTTCTTTTCTCTGTGGTCGTCATAGCCAAAAGAGAGTGTAGAGCCAATCCTCAATTTTGTTTTTTTTGTATACCATATGGAGTCCACCTTTGTCCACAGACAACATTTAGTTGGTAGGGATGGGCCATGATCGACCATAGACAACAATTAATTCACGGAAACAATAATTTTTCCCTGCCTTATATGACTGATTAAAAAGTGTGTTTATACAGTATATTGAAAATAATTACGTATAATTTTTGATTATTTAATTATCCACTAAAAATATATTTTATCTGACTTGTATAAATATTTTTCTACTCTTTTTTGTTTCATGTCTTTTTTAACAGACTATACGCAGTTTACAAGTGAATTTTGGCGCCATACCTAACTTTTAACATTTCAATGTGTTATTTTTGTTACTTAGTCAAAACTTAGCGCGGAAAAATGTCTGGCAGTGAAACCTACTAAAGAAAATTTAACTCCACCTGACATTTTAGTAATTGCAACAAAAATGACCCACAATCTTTTTCCAACAAAGTGAAGGATTTACGACAAACGTTAGCAAGATTTTATGGTTTGGATTTATGATAATTTGAGCGTAGATAAAGTAGTGTATGAAACTCTACATAATAAGGTATTAAAACACTCGTGTGATACTATTAAAAAACTCGCCTGCGGCTCGTTTTTTAAACTCACACTCATGTTTTAATACCCCCCATTATGCATCCGTTTCATAATAGTAGTTTTGGCTATGACGACCACAGAGAAAAGAAGTTATTACCTGGTCTGTGATGACGACACATAAAAATACAGGAACCCAGAGCCGAGTATCGTAATGGAAATTATTCAATTATCTAGAGATATTTCCATAGTACAGTAATGTTATAATGAATAACTTTTTAATAATTATAAGAGTCTGTGAATAAAGGAGGTCAATATGTGACACATTTTGATTTCATAATTCGAACTTTAAGCAATGAGCGTAGATAAACTACTATTAAAGTGTATTTTGAAAGTCATTATTGCTTAAGAATGCGCCGAACGCGCGAACGAACTCGACGCGCACGTGGGTGGGTTGTTTGCTGTTTCACCTTACTTGTGTGAGAAAGAGACAGGGTCATTGATGAGCGGTCTAGAGGATGCACCTACCTTCTTCCGTACTACTATTATTCCGTATTAGGTATTATTATATTTTTTAGACCTCAATCTTTTCTGAGTCGTTTAGTATGCAATTAGGGTACCTACCCTGTTATTGTTTACAGTGAGTTGTATTATTATTTTTGTTTTGTTGTGTAGTACCTATTATCTACAATTAATAATACCTAAACTTTGGCCAAACCCCTCTTATTTTGAGAGTACACCTGTGGGATATAGAAAAAGGTATGCTCATAGGTACGTGTGTGAAGCCTGCAAACCCTAATTTGTTTAAAACCCTTTTATTTTCAGAGGAGACCCGTGCCCAGCTGTGGGACGCAAAAGAGGGTTGAGATTAGCAGGAAGATTTTGTTTTGCTATAATCCGCTACTTGAAAATATTCTGTATGATGGTACAAAATGCAGGAACAATGCCGACATGGAACACAATTTTCCAACACTTTCTTCGACGCACGTTTCGTCCCGACATCGGGACATCCTCAGGAGATGTTGAGTTCACAATGCGAAATCGTAGAGTCTACGATGTTGACTTCACTATGCGAAATCGTAGACTCTACGATTCATCTCCTGAGGATGTCCCGGTGTCGGGACGAAACGTGCGTCGAAGAAAGTGTTGGAAAATTGTGTGTGGTGTTCCATGTGGGCATTGTTCCTGCATTTTATACCATACAGAATATTTTCAAGTAGCGGATTATAGCAAAACAAATTAATCTTCCTGCTAATTATGCAGGATTGCCGCAAAATAACTTCTGCTTCCATTCAATAGGGTTGAGATTTTTTCATAGACACCTAGTGATGAAAAATGTAGGTAGGTATGTGTCATTTGGGGACAAAAAAAAACTAGTTACTTTGCAAAGTAATATTTTTATTAATTGTCTAGTTTTTTAAGCAAATGAGCGGGCGAGATATTTGGATGACATTTCGAGTGGCATTTTGTCGAGCACCCTCCAGCTATCTCCAATACCCTGGCTGTGCTCTTCACCTGTCTCCAAAATCCTCAATCATCAGCTAACTTTGCATTTTTCATCCGAATGAATTTTTTTCTTCTATACGACCCCATCCGCGAAAAAAAAATTTTTATACAAAATTTTTCAGGAGAGGTGATCAATGAGTCAGTGAGTGAATCAGCACAAGCAGCTATATATATATTATTAAATTCTTAACTAGTAGGGCGCGTGGAGGCGCGGGCCACATGTTACTGTGCTGATTCTGTTGAACAAAATTTCTAAACTAAACTAATTTAAAAAAGTCCTATCCTTTTCAAACTGCTCCGTATGGAAAAGGATAACAGAATCGACCACATTTTCTATGGAAAAATACACCTTCGGGTCCTGATCACCCCTTGTCAAGAAAATGTTCTTCCATCTTTTATACTTTCCGAGATAAGAACGATATTCCTACGGCGGCCAAATGAATAAATGAATCCGCCATTTTGGATTTTTTTTCAGATAACTGTCAATTGGATGACGTTTGGAGTGACATTTGGTCAGTGACTGATTTTTAGGGTTCCATACCAATTTGGTAAAAATGGAACCCTTATGGTGAGACTTTCTCCGTCCGTCCGTCCGTCCGTCCGTCTGTCACACTCGATTATTTCAGTAACTATCAAAGCTATCGACTTGAAATTTGGAATAGTTTAAGGTAATAGTGACCCAACGCCATTGCACTCATAAAATATTGAAAATTGTTTTTATTTATATTTAAAAAGGGGGGAAAACCGGGACTTCGAATTTTCAAAATGAGATAACAATATTGAGTAGGGTATCATATGAAAGAGCGTTACTTGTGTATTCTAAAACCGATTTTTATTTATTTTTATGCCTGATAGTTTTGGATTTATTGAGCAAACTGTCGAAAAAAATACAGTTCCCCCCCCCTTATCTCCGAAGTTTATCAATCGAAAAATCTGAAATAATTATGATCGATAGAAGTTAACGTATATTTTACAGGAAAAATAAAATCAACTCGCTGACTAATATACTTTTTTTGATAATAACAATAATCCGCCGAAAACAAAGTTACGTTTGGGGGGGGGGGAACGGTATTTTTTTCGACAGTTTGCCCAATAAATCAAAAACTATCAGGCATAAAAATAAATAAAAATTAGTTTTAGTATACACAAGTAACGCCCTTTCATATGATACCCCACTCAATATTGTTATCTCATTTTGAAAATTTGTCGACCCGGTTTTCCCCCCTTTTTAAATAAAAATAAAAACAATTTTCAAATTTTTACGATTGTTATGATGTCGCGTCACTATTACCTATAACTATTCTAAATTTCAAGTCGATAGCTTGAACAGTTACTGAAATAATCGAGTGTGACAGACGGACGGACGGACGAACGGACGGAGAAAGTCTCACCATAAGGGTTCCATTTTTACCAAATTGGTATGGAACCCTAAAAACACAAAATACAATAAATAACACCAGTCACTACAGTACGATATACTTACTACAACACTTACAAGTAACTATAAAAGACGCGATTTGTTGTAAATTGCAATGTATAATAGGAATAGGTATCTACAGCTGTAGACTGAAATTATGTTGAAATGTTTTGGCGCGCGCCGGGTTACTGTCCCCCCCCTCGCCACTAGCCACCCTCCCGCGCAGAGTCGAATGCGACTTGAGAGGCAAGATAAACTTTACCGAATCAAGCGCGCGAAAAAGGTTGAACAGTCGTTTGGGAAAAGTATTTTTGAGAAAGAACGACTAAAAATATGCTTACAAAGTAAACTTATTTCAGATGATTAATAAGTAAACTATGTCGGAAGATATGATTTTTTACTTTTTTCTCACTCCTAATCTTATTGATTTACGCCCAAAGTTAACACTAATTTAGGGTTAAAATATGAGTATTTCGAGGCTCGTAAGTTGGAAATCATTATTTTTTTTAATTATTAATGTATCAATAAACCTAGATAATGACGAGACACAACGATTTAATGCTTAGCTTTGGGTCTGTCATATCAAATAATGTAGTAATCGCCCTTTTACATTTGTATGAAGCAAGTACCGTTCGGAGTCCCCTTAACTGCCGCTTTCGTTCTACTCAGTTTAAATCTAGTTTCCATTCAAGCAGATAAGTTTTTGTTTTTAATAAGTACCTGATAAGTTAGAAGTATATTTGAAAAATCAAGATATTCATTTTTACATAGTGAAAGATTAGTTACAGTAACTTTTTAACAGGTAGCAATATTTTATCTAAAAAATTGAAAGCTGAAGTCGATTTATATGGCTGCTGGAAATTTAGCTTTTGTGTTTTAGCTGAACAATGGTCAGTATATATTTTTTAAATATAAACGTGACAGACGACTGCGGGACACTGGGGACCTTTTATACGTAAAATTTGACTTTGTATAGTAGGTTGAAACTAAATTTATTACACTGTCTCCGCATTTAACCCGACCAGATTTCCGCTATACTTCATTAAACTAAAAATGTTGAGCTATAAAAGTATACAATCAATTCCGTATTTCGAAATTTCAAGTATTTCATGTCGATAGCTTTAATAGATAGAGTTACTAAAATAATAATCATTTGTGGCAGAATCAGGAACGGACGGAGAAAGTCAAACTATAATTGTTTCATTTTACCATTTTCATACGAAACCGAGAATTTGCCAAAAATATCGACAGCAAACTGTGATTTTATGCCATATTTATTGAGAGAGGTGGTCGGGAACGCGTATAAAATCAAATCGTATGCACTTCTATCGTGGTCGTACCTCGTACGGTGTTCGTTGAGCGTACGTGTTTCTTATATTGGCTCGGGGATCAGCATAATAGTGCCACGGATCGCTGACGTGCGACTACGTGACGGAGCTCCCAAACTCGCAATTGGGGCCAGTTTCCTCGCAGTCTCCTCTGTACATTCTGTGTTGACTTAATTGGATATGCCTGCAAATCCGTTTAGTTTTGTATGCAATAATATGCATATTAAATTACACAGTGGAAAAATCGAACGTGAGATGAAAAAACTAACATTATAATTATTACTGTTATCTAGTCACATACAAAAGAAAATAAAAAATATTTGCTTCAAATTATAAATACCTAATTCGGGAAACAATCAATTTAACTGAAAATCAATCGCTGTTTTTAGTTTTATTGAACCAACCGATAGAGCCTATCCTGGAGTTATAATGTCTAACAAGTAAAGAATAAGTGACAGGTGACAGTTTTCACCTACACTGTCACCTTAGGGCTAAGCATTCGATTTAGGCGTTTCCTAGGTTTAGTGAAAACGGCTGTGCGTTATCTAGGTAATACGTTATGTATCACATGTGAACCGATATAAATTCGCTATCAGTCACCACCCATCTTT
Organism: Coenonympha glycerion; assembly: GCA_963855885.1. NCBI lineage: Eukaryota > Metazoa > Arthropoda > Insecta > Lepidoptera > Nymphalidae > Coenonympha > Coenonympha glycerion. The sequence continues at coordinate 10,904,040 of OY979630.1, read as the reverse complement.
GTTGTATGGAAAATTTTAAGATCATCTATAATTGTAAGATAAGTACAATGTTTATTGGAATGATTTTCAGTCGACCCTTTTGATTGAATCAATAAAAAGGGATCGTTTTGATAAGGTATATTCTAAAATTTTCCGTCGAGTTTGCTGTTTCATTATTAAAAAAATAACTTTTATAAGTATACAACTTTATGAAAAGTTCTCAAGGGCTATAACTTATTATATTAGTGTCCTGTTATTAATTTATTCTTCCGTAACATAAATACCGTAGTGGCAGTTGTCATCGAATGGCGTACCCATACAAATTTTGTGTACAAATACAAATATATTAGTCGTACAATCGGCGGCGGTCTCAACACTCATCAGATAGCGAGCGATCTCTTCCGAGAAAGCCTGACGGGGATTCATACAAAATAGAAATACGAAATAGTTACTCTCGCAGGAAATACAGGTACATTAAACGGATTCAATCGGTATCAAATTACATTGATCACTTCAATGAATAGTACCTACCCCGAACAGATTTATCTAAGTTTCATGAACGTAATATCTGTTTGGTATGTAATATTTGAAGCATTAATTTTGCACAAATATAGATTCTATCAAGGTATGAGGTATCCATTACACCCGAGCCACCCGGCCGGCTAACTAGCTATTCGTAATATCGTTTCTACGTAGGTATGATTCTATAAAGGAGATGGTCCATTTTTGTGTATCCTATACCGTGAAAAGCAAAAAATACAGAAGGTATTTAAACGTTAAAAATCAGAAACACAACATGAACTTCCTAAAATAATAAAATAATTTCAAGTTTTTTGGAAAGAACCCCTTATAACACTTTCAAGCCATACTTAGAAACGTCTTTCAAGCCATAGTTTCATGTAGTAGATGAGATTTTTATCAAATATCATTTCGAAAGATTTTGTTATTTGTTTAGGATTTTTTTGTTAATTCGAGTTATGCGTTTCTTGTAAATTCTCTCTGGCGATTTGACATTTTCATTTTGGATTTTAATCCACGATGATATAATGAAATAATATCACGTAAACGTGACTAATTGATGTGACCACAGACCAGCGAAAGAGTTTTTATATTGGTGGATGTGACAATGTCAGGGAACATAAATTGCTGATTTCATAATATATTCAGAAGCACAAGCGTTGGGCTTTGGTTACTAAGTTTGAAATACGCGAATTTCGTAAAAACCTCGCTGTAATTTAAAATACGTAGGTAGTAACCGTGTACTGAGTTTTTGTTTTCGCCGGGCTTTCAAATTTGTAATATTCGGAGCACGTTGCTATCATGCTTTGTGAATATCATCTCAATTTTTATTTTAATCAACACAATTCTTGCAATGACGTATAAGTTGTGTTTTTGATAAATGATAGATAAATGATATCCACAAGTGCAATCGTGATTTTTTTTAAGTGTCACAATTTTCATCTTTAAATGCTTTACAATTTTATGATAGCTGTAAGACGTATAGTACAGGAGCATGTTGGTACATGTGGGGTTAAGGTTTGAACCTCTCCTCGATATAGCACGACAATATCATATTATTTGAAAACCAAAACAAAAAATAATTCTTTGATGCCTGTAAGATTCCGCTGACCTAAATGGGTTAATCGATATTATCTAATAATATTTTAGTAATAGATTAATATCTTTAAAATAGTTGGACCGATGTTGTCGCGTTATATTTTAAGTAGGTAATTAATTGGTATTGTTTGAGCACTGACAAATAGAGATTTTATCTTGACAAGTGCGTGGAGAGCAATGACGGGAACTATGTCATGTATTTTGAAACCAAAAATTTCTCAAATATGGCGTCGCGTGTCATACATTTCGGTACCGCTGACAGCACATACCGCTGTTGGTCGCATACATTAGCGGCATTTTACTTTGACAACTTAAAAATCCGGCTTCAGGACGGAGCCTAAAAATATATGCGTGACGTCACTAAGGGCTCATCCTTTATGTTACATCCATGGTGGAGAGCTATATTCGTATTTGTGATACGAGTCGTTTGATCGCAGATCTTTCCTCACAAATTTCAGAAAAAAAAAACAGTTTTTTTTTTGTGTAAAATATTTACGAAAAAGGACAATGCTCATAATGTATAGGGAAAAAACACGGGCCCGGAGGCCGGCGCAAAATTTTATATATTTTGAGAACATTTCCTTAGCGCCGGGTCTGGTTTATTTTTGAACATTATTCTCAGATACAATAAAACCGCAATTCATGTAATTGTTGTATTTTCTTATAATATTGTATTCCCAAAAATGTTCTAATGAACTCCATGTACCTTAATGTGGAGTTAAATAGCGGTAATTTGTTTCATTAAGTAATTGCTAATTTAAGACTCTGACGATAGTTGTGGTTGTAAAATGGTTGTAGAATAATATAGTGCCATATAATTGAAGATTACTATTACTGTAACTAAATAATTTAAGGAGGATTTCCAGCGAACATTTCCGACGTTTTGAAATATTGCCCGGCGTAACAGGTGTATAGTTACGGGCTAACTAGTTCGACTTTTTATGCCCTTTCATTTGTCATCATAAGACTCAATATAATTCTAACCTTTGTCCCTCCTTTCAAGTAAGAATAAAGAATTTATACAAACAAGTCAAACAAATTTTTAGAAATTCTTTTAATTTTTACAAGAAAGTAGGCTTCTCTAGCCTTTTTTTATTTTATTCATTATTCTATCATTCCCTGAAATTTTGCTGGCTAATCTTTTTTTTTTAAATCCCAATAGATTTCAATTTTTATTTGCAAAATTAGGAAAATTTTTGTCATTCTGAGTTGCTATTAAACTATGACTTTGATCACGTCGATTTGCTAAAAATTTGATTTGAAAAGCTGACAAAGTATAGCTGAAGAAAGATATAATTAAACACATTCAATATTAGATTTCTTTGTGATCATGTTTATGAATTAAACTGTTCCCCTTATATTGAGAATTTATTCCATCGTTCTTTACATAAATCCTATACCTACCTTTAATCGAGCAATATAATACGAATCTCGGAAACGGCTCGAACGATATTCATAAAATTTAGTATACAGGGGGTTTGGGGGCGATAAATCGATCTAACTAGGATTCATTTTTAGAAAATGTCGAATTTACAAAAAAAAATATTACCCATGCTGCCATCTATTGGTGGGTAGATAAACTACCGAGCAAAGCTCGGTCACCCAGATATTAAATAATATTCGTGAACAATATGCGCACAATAATTAAAAATCTCCAGCGGATTACGGTACGCAAACTAAAACGATTTGCTTTACTTTGTATGTTCACGCTCTTAGCGCGGGTAACACGCCGAGCTATTTTGCTGAACTAAAGCAAGATAACGATTTACAAACACAACGTGTTTCGTGATTTATTCCCAACATCCTGACCTGCTCTTGTTTGTGCGGAAACAAGGGCCGGCCCATAGTTGTATCTCTTTTGATCTTCATCAGATATTTGCGATTGTATGTACATTGCTTTACCTTTACTTTGTTTTCTTTGTGATTTGCTAGGAAATATAAGTATATGGGATATTCTTCTGTAGAAGACAGGGAAATAGACCCTCCTTGCTACTTCCTTGTTAATGTCGACATCTATCTATAAACTCCAATTTGTTGTTCTTACTCTTAAGTACTACTTTATACATATGACCAGCTGACCGGACAAACGTTGCATTGTCATTCAGAAGTATAAACCATACTTTACGATTACGACCTCGGGCCTACCGAATGCAGAGTTTCAGAGGAGCTTGGTTACAAACACTGTGTGATGTCTGATGTGATTTTATATATTAGTACCCGGCAAACGTTGGTCTGCCATTAGGGGTATAAAAAATAGCTTAGCGATAGAAAAACACTCAGTCACTGGAAAAACATGCTCATCACTCAAACATTTTTCAGTTGCATGAATCGAACCCACGACCTCAAACGCCCTCTAAGAGCAGTACAACTACCACTGCGCCATTAGGTCGTCAAAATTATTCTGGGTGATGATGAGTTTTTTAATAGTTTTCTCTATATTAAATAATAAGTTAATATAAAGCATAAGAAAAAATATTAATATGATCTTAAAGAATTGAAAAACCGACTAATTTATTTCCGAGTGTACACCAAGTCTGGCACTGTTCCAAACCACAGCTTCTGTTCGTAATGCTTACATGATGATAATACCCTGACTTCAAATTGGGGCGAGTAAAAACGAAATTTAATAGGTATGCATTTTTTTTTGTACATAATTCAGTTTCAACTTTTTCGTTTACTGATTAGCTTAACTTTTATTTCAGTAGATACATACACTTTTTTTTATTAAAGCTAAATTACTACTCTCATTCACTTTCTACAAAAAATAAGTTACTTTTTTACTGCCAGGTTTGATTTATGAGAACCGTTTTTTCATTTGATTACTGATTGACTTTACTTTTTTATTTAAGTAGATACTAACAGATTTATATTAAAGCTAATTTTTTTCAAAATTATTATATTTCACTTTCAATAACTTAATTAAAAAGAGCAAAATCTCATTCACTTTCTATAAAAAATTAGGTACCTACCTTTACACTCTTAGATTCGATTTATGAAAACCGATAAAACCTCAATAATATCTCCAATCATCGCCGGCATAATCATACTGACTTCATTTATTGCAGAGAGAGAGAGAGAGAGAGATATAGAAGTTTGCAATCTGTGCAGTTTAATTCTAATTAACATGCTAGCTCAAGTTTGAACTAGACTTTGATATTTTGATATTTTGATTAAAAGAAGTTCATTTCAAATAGCGGATTATTATCGGCAAATTAAAATCTTTATTATTTCACACAGCTAAATCTCTACCACTTAGTTTGCAAAGCAGGTATGCGCCGAAAAGAACAGGCAAGAATTTCGACAGTGAAGGTTTTTGAGACACCAAAACACGTTGAAAACTCGTACGAAGGTGAATTTTCCATAATAATGACAGAACCATTTTGAAAATAATGGTTATCCGATAGCTTTCAGTCACTCACTAATCTTACGGCTGATCCTCTGATACCTAAGTACATGTAAGTTTTTCGTATTGTAAAGGGTCTTATTTGTGTTTTAAAGTAGAATCCACAACCTATCTGCAAGCCGACAGTTTTCCGTCCGAGGCGCTGACATTTCGTAAGTGTCTGCAAGTTAGGTCTATGTGAATGAATGTGTTAGAATGTGTCATTTTGATTGGATTTGATAGGACACCAAAAACAAAACAATACAAATACGTAATATAAACCGATAAATGTGGATGCTGCCGATCGGAATAATACGAGAAGTATCTGATCCTCGCAGGGCCGGTAATGGGCGCCTTGTGGGAAATAACTGAACATGACATGAGTACATAAGCTATCGGTGCGCTATTTCAGGTAGCAGGGAAATTATTATTCGTCGAATACAACATGGAATATGTATTGTTCTCCATATTTATTAAAATAATATTATGGCTAGACTTACGTTGTAGTTTTTTTACCTTGTGTAAAACGATTAATATTATTAATAGGTACAGATCGTAAAAGTTTAAAACATTTAAAAATTTACTTATTGTATACTAACCGTTACCTAGAAGATGTTTTTGACAGATTGTTTAAACCTATGTAAGGGCACTAAAGGTAAGTCCAAAGTGGCAAAATAAGGAATCACTCACAAAGGGTTTCACTAATACATTAAGATCTTCTTCATAAGGCTTCTTTATATCGTTTTCTGATAGTATACATCGTAAACGTAAACTGTAAAACTTTATTGGATTTGCTATAAGTTTTCAAGATAAAGAAGTTTACAAGATACGGTAACAGCACAGACTTGTATACTAAAGACAGGGCAAACAGCGCGAAAACATGTTGCCAGTTTCTGGGTGTCATTAGTACCAACAGTATAAGGCCACGCGGTAGTTCGGTCAGCGGCAGCGGCGGCGGTTATTTTGACAGATGACGCTACTGTTTGCTTGTATGAAGAAGGTTTACGTTAAATGTTCGGATCGGCCTATCTTTACTATTTTTATCTATTAACAGGTTAAACACTTCAGAAGTACATGACGTTATCAAGATATTAGCAAAAGGTGCGGTTTGTTAAACTCTTTTTGCCAATCAATATTGTTGTAGCTGAAAATTGTTAAATTTTCGTTAAATGTCAATGGCATGATTTAAAGATTTATTACTTCAACTGAATTTCGATTTAAAACTGGTGCCTGACGGACTGATAAAAGGTCTGCATTAAAATAAATAACTGTAGCCCAAAAATAAGTTACTTTAATTAAGATGTTAAATCAAATGAAAATAATACAAAAATGCTTCAAGAATTATTTTTGTACTATTTACATTAAGTTGGCTGTTGACAGAATTGCGACTTTTTTCTTTTATATTTGTGTTGTTCTTTTGTTTGGAGATAAATGCACTGCTTTGTTTGCAGACATTTAGAAAAATAGAAATGGAAAAGAAAAAATAGTGAAATAGAAAATTGCGTACAGCTTATTTAAGATTCCTCTCACTTAAATATGCAATTATTTGAGTGAGAGGAATCTAAATCTAAAATAAGCTGACCAGACACTGCTATACCAGATTTAATCTAAAATCCGCCAAGTGCGAGACAGACTCGCGCACCGAAGGTTTTGTACTACAGAAGAAGTAAAATGATGAAATAATTTTTTTGGTAGAGGTTTATTGTTCAGCTTGGTAGAGGTTTGGTTGAGGTTGGTTTTGTTATTTACTTATTTAATGCCATGGTCTTTTCGTAATATGATACACCCTCTCGTTACAGTTATCTTGAAACCCCCATTTTCCGAACAATTTTATTAAAAAATACAATTTTCAATCTTTTTTTAATGCCAATAAAGGCGGGCAAAATTATTGGTAAATATTCATGTCGACAAGTTAAGATTGATAAATAATAATCCACTGTCACAGACAGACATACCGTCTGACGGAGAAGGATCCAGGAATCCATTGTTAACATTTCAATACTGAATCCCAAAGAGCGGCTTGACAATTGCTCATTCAATAGCTTAGTTCTAAAGTTTTTGCAATTCCAATAAGAATCAATAAACGACCGCCGAACCCCGATATAGGCGGTAACTCACACGTATTCTATTAAAGTTTTCCAGCGACCCCGTTCCGTTGGCACCGATGCTATTTTTAACGCGGCTGCAGGCGCCTGCGGGTAATTAATACATTCACTCGACACTTATATGGCTATTACGCCATTTAAAAATGATAATGTGCCTACTTTATCTATATTACAACTGCGAGCGTTAATTGTTTCTTAATTCCCTGTTTCAATACTAATTGTAGTTACCGACTAAACTAGATACAAAGATAAGCGTGTTTTATGAATTGAGGGGTCGAATTAAATGGTTACCGTGCAGTATTTTTGTAGAATTCACCAATTTTCGCCCGCGGCTCCACTCGTGTGAAAGTAAGTTTTTCACGAATTCTATGGAAATCATTAAATTTCAACATATTTTTATTTTGTAATATAATTTTGTCTTAACACACAGTCGATCGCGATTATTATTATTTAACGAACGCTATCTTAACATTCATTAATTAAATATTATCATATGGAATATTTACACGGAATAAAAAAACCACACAACACTTATGAATTCCTTTTCTTTCTTTAGAACATTCTCTAATAAATTGATTCTATTTAAGTTCGGTTACAACGGTGTAAAATTGAAGTTAAAAACTGTTTCGTTAAAATCCCATTAAATAGATATTTTTAGGATAGTTAATTTATCTCGCGATGTAGCCAAGTTTTCAAATACGATACTGAAAAGCTAAAAATTGTAAACTATTTAATATTTCGACGTGCGACGACGTGAGAGAAAATTGAAGGAAAATTAAAATATGATTGCATGCAGTGTCGTTGTATCGAATATTGGTTTTGTATCGTAAAATTGAGTTTTTCTTTGTGAAGAAATTGTGTTTAACGTTAAAATTTTCTGTTTACAATTCATTTCTTATTCTCTACCACACAGGCGCAAAATCGTATTAAATCACCTTACTTATTCGTGGGCAATGACTTTCACAATTTTTACATCAATCTTCCATTTTTAAAATTAGCCAATCATTCGTCAACGATACAAAAAGAGTGTTCAGAATTTTCTTCCAGAATAACAGTGCTTAAATTTCACTCAAGACTTTATTGAGAGCAACGAAATAATTTTGTTTCGCTCGTGATAAGGGTAGTTAAAGTCATTTAACCAATCACGAAGTTGCTTTACCAATTCAATTATTCAATAGGCACACTCTGGTTTACCTAAGCTACATCTCTGACATGATCTACTGTGATAATGCGGTTCAAAGACATCGTGTATGATACAAGGAATACGGAGAAGCGGGCGAGGCGGGCTACGGCGTATCTGCTAATTGAATCTGATAACTCTACGAGAACTTTTGCAGACGTCTTGTGAGAAATTCGATTAACTCCCCATATTTCTTCGACTGATAACTTTTAATAGTCATAACATCGCCCATAGGCTTAAAAGAAGATATCAAACAAGAAAATAATTTAAAATTAAAAAACACGACTGCTCTGTGATACTTTTTCCAAACTTAACTTACGACTTTTTCCAAAAAAATAAAGCCTATGTTACTCGGAATGATGTATAAGGATTCTAACGATAGTGCATATATGTCCAAATCTATTCAGCCGTTCAGAAGTTATGGTGGAATAAAGAAACTCACATACATACATACATACATACATACATGAACCCTACAACATTACACTCCTTTTTTTGGGCAGTCGTGTAAAAACACTTTATATCAACTGAGAAAAAATTGTTATTTTTTTACACTATACAAGTTAGTACTTGACTGCGATCTCACCTGATGGTAAGTGATGATGCAGCCGAAGATGTTAACGTACTAACTTGGAAGGGGTAGGTCATTCCAACGGTTTCTACACAGCATCGCACCGGAACGCTAAATCGCCGGTGCGTCTCTGCTTAGTTAATTAGCGTTTAACTCATTCAATCGCTAGAATTCTAGTCATGCAGTGAACTTGTGCCGAAGAATAATGATGAGCTTTCGTTACGGGAAGCGAGAAGCCAAGACACGTACGAACCAAAACTGAACTTTGCACGTAAATCACTTTAACTACAAAGACATTATTGCGTCTCGGTAATAACCACTAGACTTGCTATTTTACTCGTAATTAATTATCTTGTAACTTCTCTTGCAACTTAGAATGCGGCAATTAATGATGTTGTGTGCGCTCTTCCTGCTCATACAAACTTTTATAGAGTTCGAAGTTGTTTATAATTATGTAGTATAAATGAATGTCTGTATGAATTTATTTTTAATAAAACAAACCAAAAGCTTCGATATTAACAATTTTACAAGTAAAAACAGCTATGTGGATGTAATTTATTTATTAGGCAGCCAACGTGTATACATAAAGAATCTTTATAACAAGCCACATTTAAATACTCTTTTGCAATGTTGCACACTCACTCACTGGTTAAGTCAACATGCACTGTATAGTGTGTAAGACGACATTGTTTGTTAGTATATAACTTAAAGCTAACGTTTGTTAATGTAGAAAAGAATGATAATTAAAACAATCAAAATCAATTAGGAACAATACCTAATAACCATAAGGAATATAATAGTAACTAAGCTGTAAAATTCTGAATAAATTAGTGGTCGCGAGCAGTCAATTCGACCTTCATTCTTTTTTATAATAGCTTCTTGAGTTTGAATTCTTAATACTTAATTACGTATGAAGAAGTAAAAAAAATACACACTGCTCCTAAATTAAAGCGATTAATTTTGTAAAGCATCGTACAAGCCATTTGTATACAATAATTTCTGCCTTTCGCATCTACTACAGACTATAATATCTACGAGTAGATATTACGTCTCTGGTTATATAAGAATATGACTCCCCCGAAGTAACTGTGTTCTGTATTATAGGAGTGAAGTATTTATTATGCGAGAAAAGCTAAATGTCTTTTAGCCTCGAGGTAAAGGGTGAAGGGCAAACGCGTGTTAAAAAGCTCTTTTCGGCCTGTTTCTCTTGGTCATTAAATTTCCGTTCATTTTAAACAGAGCACGTTTGAATGTTAGAGTCGATTATTTGTTTCCATTCCGTTGTTTGGCGGCGCTAACTGGCAGAACTAATTAAAAACAGGATCACTCGCTTTATGAACTGCCATGGACGAGTGTATGTCATTGTTTCTTTTAAGCAATTTTAATTTCTAACTAGGTAATTGTAATTTTAATATTATTTAGACGTGTAATAAATCTAAAATCAAAAGGATTCCAATGGTTATACACATCACAACAATGCAGCCGATAATTCTTTTTTGTTGTAATTAATTATAAATTATCATTATTTTATTATTAAATGTCTACGATGCAATACGAGTCGGAGGTAACAGTGTCACATAACGCGACATACATACGAGGTATGTATGCAAATCACTTAAGGGGGATGGGTACCATCCGTACGCGATGCGTAAATATTATGCCCGCAAAACTCATTGCCATAAATCTACAATGTGTAGCTAGTCTTATATGTATGAACTAAATTAAATTTAATTTCGCGGGCTGGTAGGGCCGAAACACCTTAACAAGGTCATCTGTGGAAGCGGTCACGACCATCAGTAATGAGGAAACAGACGCGCAGAGAACCTAATAAGATAATTAGGTACGAAATAACAACAAACTTTTGTTTTTGGGGTTCCATACCAAAATGGTAAAAATGGACCCTTATGGTGAGACTTTCTCCGTCCGTCCGTCCGTCCGTACATCTGTCACACTCGATTATTATATTACTTCAAATTTAATAAAATGTCTTTAATTATTATTACTTCAAATTTACCCCTAACAAAACGGTATTCTGTATGTTTCCTCGGGAAATTCTTTTCACAAATTTCGAAAGCAGAGCACGTTTAGATGTTACTGTCGATTATTATTGTATTCATCTCGCTATTTTCCAGCGCGAAAGGTTCGAAATTAATTAATCTCCATCCCTTGCTACAACAGTGCTTACTAATTAGAATACGTTTTTAAAACATTTTTTGTAATCACCCTCTCTAAGTTACAAAATTAAATAGAATGTTAGCACAATCTACTTTAGTTGCAATCGGTGCAATTTTATGTGACATTACCCTCCATGTAATAAGGGATGTTATGAGTTTAAGACAATGACGAAATACGCTACGCTAAGAGGACGGGAACTATGTGACGTATGTTGAAACCAAAAATTTCTCAAATATGGCGTCGCGCGTCATACATTTCGGTACCGCTGACAGCACATATATCGCTGTTGGTCGCATACACTAGCGCCATTTTACAGATTTGACAACTTAAAAATCCGACTTCAGGGCGGAGCCTAAAAATATATGCGTGACGTCACTAAGGGCTCATCCTTTATGTTACATCCATGGTTTAAGGCAATGTACCTTTCCAAGTGTGTAGCGCCAAAGCTCCCAAACGCATGTGTGTATTTTGATGTAGTTTATTATGTTTGAAAGTGCACTTATTGAACAGTTTTGATAGTAGAGGTATATAATTCTACCGTTTTAGGGTTATAAATTATGAGTTTTTGCATACTAATCAGTATTTACTGAACGAAGCGATTGAACACACCAATGAAGTAGAAAATTTACATTCAAGGGATAAAACAAATTATTTCATGCTTTAGCAACAGAATAAAGAAAACAAGCATTTCAATTAAGAAGCCGGCGATGAAAGCCTATTCTATACCTAATAGCGTAATACTAAAACCATTATTGATTCAACTGTATTTCCATCTTAATATTATTGTTCCCGTATAATACGAATTGAATTCACTTTTATTTTTTTCCCCTATTAATTTTATTAACTTACAAAAACTCGCAGACCTAAATGAAAACGAGTCGAATTTTTACGTGTAAAACTGTAATTCGCTTATATTTTATTCTAGACTAGCTGTTGCCCGCGGCTCCGCCCGCGTGAATTACGATTTTTTTACATAATATACCTTCCTACTGGAATTCCTTGATTTTTCGCGGGATCCTGGTGTGATGTTGTACAGAAACCTGTTCTTACTTTGCACGGGTTATCTTGTGGTGATTTTGAAAACTCCTTTTTCTTAATAAAAATATAAAGTTTCATTAATACGTAGTTGAAAGATCAAAAGGACGATTTTAACTGTCGATATTTCGACCCAGTGGCACAGGTCACGTAGTGACCACGACTTGTACCAATGTATCGAAATATCGACAGTTAAAATCGTCCTTTTCATTGTGATTTTTATTCTGAAACCACGAAATATGTCAAAAATTATTAAACCATGTGAAAAGTTGTACTGGTGGTAGAACTCTTCTTTCAGAGTTCGGCCGGGTAGGTACCACTGGGATAAATTACTCTACTAACAATATTCCCCAGCCCAACATAATATAAGAGTCTTTTAAAAATCTTTGCTTCATCTCAATACAATCCAAAACATCAGAATGGAAAATGGCTATATATTTCCTTACGTATAAAAAGACCTTAGATGACAGTCAGTCGGTTAGGATCGATAAGACCTAAGAGTTAAAAATATTTGTGAACCATTATCATACCCTTTTCATATTGCGGATGATAAAGTTTAAATCTGTTCATGTCTGTCTTAACAGTGCCATCTTAATATAAAGTCAGGAAACAGTAAATAACATGACAGTTAATTTTTATTTAAAAAAATTCGGTAGTACCTATCTCAGAGTTTTACATTCAAGTTCCACATAAATTGTAGAGATGGCGCTATACGGTATAACGTAGCGATAACGCCAGTTACATGATTTTTGTTCACCCTAAAAGTGAAAAATTTTAAACCATACAAAATCTCCTGCTAAGCCTATTTATTTACGGCTGTAAGGGTACTCCAGTCTTACTTGAGCCCTACGTCCTAGCTCTGGGTTCTTTGTGCATTCCGAGTTTCAAGTCACCTACCTACTTGATCTTAAAGGTTCTGATGTCTGTAATTTCTGAACTACAAAAGTGATGATGATAAGATTCGTATTGGAATAATCTTTAAAGAACCTCCTTTCTAACAAAAAAAGAATGAATGGAATCGGACAACGCGTTAATGAATTATAACTAAAAAACGTTTGGACTTTGATGCCGTCTTCCAGGGAAACCATGATGAATTTCGGGACAAAAAGTATCCTATGTCCAACCTCGGGGTATGAACTATAATCATGTCAAGTTTCATTTAAATCCATCCAGCGGATTAGCCGTGATGCCCGGTCGTGAAACAGACAGACAGACAGACAGACAGACAGACAAAAATTAAACAAATTACAGTTTTGGCTTCAGTATCGACTAAATAGTGTCCTCCAACAAAAATTTTCAAAATATCTTCAATGTACAGAATTCGACCCTTTACAGTTTTATTATAAGTATAGATATAGATAAGTATTTTTGGTAATACTAATTATCATTATTTAGATATTATTTTTATTGATTATCGATATTATTTTTCGTAAATTATTATTATTTTTGGTAATAATAATAATATAGTATCGAGTATCGACTGCAAAAGATTTTTGTATAACTTTTGGAATGTCTTAAATAACTGCGCAGATAAAAAAAGGTTCATCTAATGGGCCTACAGATCCTGAATGATGTCAAATGACTCGATCAAATACAAGTTATATCGACTGTAGTTGAATAATGCCCACTAACTAGAATACATGAAAAACCATTGTGAGAAAGAATGATAATACCTAATAATTAATTAAAAAGGACGAGAATTTCCCTATATGGCTATTCCCTATATTTCCCTATATAAGTTTAATTTCAGGATTAATTGATTTATAGATAGATACGTCCCTTCCAGCCATGGTAGCGATGAAGAAGATAGATGATGATGAAATAGATAAGAAAGATGCATCCCGTACCAAGCTGATTCAAATGATGACATTGAATGTTGATGTTGAATGTCCTGATTAAAAAAAAGTCAAGATTCTAAATATTACGGAACCTGCAACATCGAAACATGAGTTCACAGTTTAGTACCGAGAAAAGATACTTGTACCAGAGACATTGTATACCGGAAAAAGTAGTTTTCCTGACGTCCCTACCTCCCGTCGGGAGAAGCATGGTTAATGCGTCATCGGTTACAAAGCGAGATGGTGAGTTTGCCCCACTGCCATTATCACTCGCGTCACGTAAAAGGAACAGTTGTACATAAAACGCCCGTTTAGGAGGGAGAATATGCAGGGTAAAGCGGTTGATAGAAAAAATCTTTAATATCAATTTTGTTACAAAGATTACAACTTGAGCATTTGACCGAACTTTTAAGTAAGCGCCAGTTTATACACTATTGAAAATAAACTGAGCAAAAGCTTGAATAGCCACTAACTACGAGTATAATGTTGTAGAAATACTCGTAATAGAACGCTGCATCTACGAGTAACTGCGCTTTTTAAGACGGTGTGTAGCACATACCAACAGTATTTACCTTGGCAAGTGAGTAGTGTTGAAGAAAAGCTTTGAGAAAGGAGCCATGTGCCTTATATGAATTTTCCATTGCAAATATCAACAACCAGCCCTTGTTAATCTGGTATGATATCGATTGATTCACGAGTATATAATTAAAAAAAAAATCCCCAGAGACCTCGTCGATACAAACGACACATAATTGGCGGCTTGATACAATTAACCGGGCGTGATATGTGCAGAACGTTTTCTGAATAGCTCACAAATGGCATATTTATTGACTGTTAATTTGCACCGATTTTAATTACACTTTTTACGGCAGTTTATTTTCAATGTTGTAAATATTTCGGAGTGCGCTGTTTGTTGACTGGGCTCGGACGCAAAAAAGAGGAGGCTTTGAAATTTTATTTCTAAAGCTCAGCAGTGCATTTTTGTGGTTTCTTTGTTCTTAAGGCGAACTAAACAGGTCAGCCCGCGGAATTTAGTTTTTCGCAGATTATAAAGCTAGTAAGTCTTGATAGCTTAAGGGCCGATTTTTCAATCGTCAGATAATTAATAGTTAACTAAGGAATAAATATGACGTTTTGACAGGTTTTGTATGGCATATTATGTTTTTTTATTCCTCAGATAGTTTATCGAATCAGCCCCAAAACAGAGTAATGATGTTTATTCATTGTTTTGACTGAAAACTTGGTTTTAGTACCACGCAATATTGTATAAGGTTGTTTTATACCATACGACTTTGTGAAGACAAATACTCTCTGTCGCGTCAACATCTCCTGATGAAGTTCCGGAGTCTGCACATCCAATTTTAACCATTTCTATGACGGTCTTCACGCATTAAAGTATGATACTAAGTACTAAAATAAAAATAATTGATATAAGAAACAGGTAATTAATTAGTTTGCGGTTGCTGAGACACAAATCTTAACAAGGCGAAAGCACGGCCAAGTAATTAGCGAAAATGGGATAGACCACCGACATAAATCATCCCCAAGGCAGCATCTTCGCTAACAAGCCCCTAGTAAAATATATCTGCTGGGTGCTATAATGTATTACCGTTATTATTAAACATAATGTATGTACATTTTTAATTACTGGCTTCACTTACAATAGTTGTTTCTAAATTCCTACCTGCAGCTTATGATAATAAAGTTCTTGAATTTGTAAGTTCTAATATTGTTTTTCTTTGAGTTGCATCGTGGATAATATTAAGCCGGTTATTTCTTTTTCTTCTTTTACTAGTTTTTTTACCCGGGTAAGGAAAACAAAAAAAAGTGTATTCATTCGTAACTGTAATTGTCAGCAAATTATCTCCCTGATTGAATGAAAAAAATATCAACTGTGGACTTACCTAATCAGGGGCTTAATTTACCGTCGATTACAATTACGATGAATGGGGTTTTTTAACCGACTTCAAAAAAAGGAGGAGGTTCTCAATTCGTTGGAATCTTTTTTTTTATATAAATTGTCTGCAAGGAATACTGAGTAGTGATGGGCCGAACATGGGTTTCACCGAATACGAACATTCGGCCGAATATTCGGTAAAACTTTTACCGAATCGAATATTCGGCCGAATATTCGGTACATTTGATTCCGTTCCGTCGCACAAATGCAGGTCTAAACTTGTTTACGCTAAGCGCGCGGATTGCAGCCAGACCCACCCGCCGCCAGACACGTGCGTTTGTTTTGATTCATTTTTAAACAGTTTTTACTTTTTGCGTGATTTAGTTATCGTGAGCGTTAAAATGAGTGGCAGAAAAAGGTCAAATGTATGGACTTATTATCCGGAGAGTGAAGAAGACCGCAGCAAAGTGAAATGTACAATTTGTGGAAAAAATGATTTCACGGGGAGGCAGTGGCCGAAAGGGTTCGTCCTCAGCTTTGAGCAACAACTTGAAATTGAATATTTTCCTTCAATTAAGACTTGATTATAATATATTATTCTAAAGAGTTTACACAGCAGCCTAATCCCAAAACAGCTAGATACCTATATTTTGCATTAAGTTATTATCTTTTAGTTTTTACCAACCTACTTAATTGAAAATAAAGCTTCAGTGACGACAAGAACAGGAAGCTATACTCTAAAATACTTACCTCATTACACTGTACACTCAAATCATGATAATACACAAAGTTTTTACTGTTATTGACACGGGTCAATAACAGTAAAAACTTTGAGTATCACTTTGCCGAATATATTAGGTGATTCAGCCGAATATTCGGCCGAATATGAATATTCGGTAAAGCTGCCGAATATGCCGAATACCGAATATAAAACGAATATTCGGCCCATCTCTAATACTGAGAGTACTGAGAGGTGACTTACATTGGCTGTAAGTTTATAGGTGACTAGGGTTGCTGCCGTATTACTCGTACTAGAGTAAAACCGGGATAGATACTGTATTTCATAATTTTTAACCGACTTCAAAAAAAGAAGGAGGTTCTGTTTTCGACCCGTATGTTTGTATGTATGTATGTATGTATGTATGTATGTATGTGTATGTATGTATGTATGTATGTATGTATGTATGTATGTATGTATGTACGTACGTTTGTATGTATGTATGTGTGTATGTATGTTAATATGTATGTATGTTTGTTCGCGATTATTTGAATTTAGTTCTATTTCCATCTTTCTATCCGCATCATATATAAACGCGAAAGTTTGTAAGTATGGGCGGATGGAGCTCTTTCACGCTGCAACTACAGAACTAATAGATAGTTAACCCGGATTAAAACACTGGCTACTTTTTATCCCGGAAAAATCCATCGTTTCCACGGGAGCAATAGCTACTGTTCCTAACAGTTGACTTTAAACAATTTCATAATCTGATGATTATGATGCTTTATCAACTAGGTGCCGAAAATTGTTGAAAACGACGTAGAACCTACCCACACAATACACATAATATCTTACATCAATGTTTTTATGATTGACGAATAGACGGGCTATTCCCATTACTTAAGACGGGTTTTCACACGCTGAGTGATGTGAATCAAGAAATAAAATAAAAATGGACACTGTAAAATTAACTTTACGTGTATTGGTTTACACGGTAAAATTTAATGTACTTCAATACAGGAAATACAATAAAAAATAAAAACAAAAAAGGAAATATACGTATTCTTTCAACCTTATCACACAAAGAAAATTGAATTTCACGATTGTCGACCAAGTTGCGTTTTGAACTACATACAATTTTACGCTCTATGCCAATAGTAGTAAAATTAATTTTTCAGTATTCGCAAAAATGTTTTGATTTCATTATCGTCTGTTTAAATACGTAAATGTCATCACCTTTTTAAACATTTCACTTCACGAAATGTAGCTACGCGTTACGTGAATCGCCTACAAGACCACACAAAATTAAATCATCATCAATACATATAATAAATCTGTAGAGGTCGAATTTCTGTACAAATAAAAAAAATGCTATAAACGGAGTCAGGGGGATGTAAGAAGTGAAATAGAACTAATTTAAATTTTTTTCAAATTTTTTGTTTCTCTGTTTGTCTGTTTGTCTGTTTGTCTGTCTGTTTGTACGGGCTAATCTTTGGAACGGCTGGACCGATTCCAATGAAATTTTGTGTGGTGGTAGCTTATGTCCCTGGTCAACATATAGGATACTTTTCGTCCCGGTAAAATAAAGAGTTCCCGTGGGATAGTTAAAAAACTGCAATTAATTTAACAGCTTTGTAAACAACAACTAATGAACTTAATTTAGTAAAATTTGTTATGCTGATACCTTATGTTGCCTCTTTAACAATATATATATATATATATATATATATATATATATAGAGATCTCTTCCCGCTAAATGTTGATCATTCGCGACGTCACGCGAGTACTTTGTTGATCCGAAAACACATGTTGATCCGACGCCTTTTGTTGATCCAATATGCATCTCTGGTAACTAATGTGGCTCCAACCGGATCAACATCTACACTCATGGAACTTTTTACTAGCGTTCGCAGAAGTTGATCCGATATACAAATCCACCTTGCGATGGTTACGAAAAATGTTGATCCAATTCAAATGAGCCAATCAGAGCACGGCAAACGATCGGATTGGCTAAAAGCATCCGCGACGTTGCCGCTTCGTAGGTTTATACAAATATCTTTATTTGAAAGTATCCAGTTTAAGAAATTAGTTTGAGTATAGAGCTTGGTGAGTAACTTTGCGACTAATTCGCTAAGTTGGACTTTTTCGACTATGATTTTTATATAAACCTGTGAAGATACTACTGCCATTGTCGCAATTTGAATGTTGAAAGTAGGCGGCAGAGCGTTAGATGGAAATGCAGGTCACGCAGCCCTCTCGAAGGATACCCACTAGGTGACTAGGCGTTGCCGTGTGCCATCCATAAGTTGCCGGCCTGCGGATGACAGACGTTAGGAGCCGTCCGTCGTCAAAACCGGTGGGTTATGACCTGGCGGGAGCGTAGTGCATACAAAAGTGAATCCCGTACTCCCGCCAGCGGGTCCGTCGTGGACACAGACAGTTTTAGTGGTTGCAACTTAACCCATGTGTTTCCCCTTGCCGGAGTGGTATGCTTTAGGCATTTTCTGTCTATAAATAAAAAAAAACCGGCCAAATGCGAGTCGGACTCGCGCACCGAGGGTTCCATACTGCAAAAGAAGTAAATTTTTTTTAAAGAATTACTTTTGTTCATGAATTTACGAGTATAATTTACATGTAGGTACTTTTTTTGGCGAACCGCAAACATAACTTTGTTTTTGGCGGTTTATTGTTTTTATTAAAAAAAGTATAATAGTTAGAGAGTTAATTTTATTTTTCCTGTAAAATATACGTTAATTTCTGTTAATCATAATTATTTCAGATTTTTCGATTGAAATTTTGACGACCCGGTATTACCCCTTTTTAAATAAAAACAAAAATGATTTTCAATTTGATTTTTGAGTGTGACAGGCAGACGGACGGACGGACGGACGGACGGAGAAAGTCACACCATAAGGGTTCCATTTTTACCATTTTGGTATGGAACCCTAAAAAGGTCCTATCGATATTTGAAACGCATAGTTAGTTAAAACTTATTTTCGTGCGAAGTTAAAAACTGGTAGCCAAGTAAGTCCTTAGTCCTTGGTATCATAATATGAATACCCTATTTATTACCATACGTATCCATCACGGAAAAGGGAGTACCTACGTTTCCACTTTCCACTGAAGCGGTCTACTCCGCCCGCTCCTCTTCAATCGTTAACATAATACCTACATAATATCGAGTTTCTAAATAGATAATCTAATATGGATTACTAGCAGATACCCGCGGCTTCGCTCGCGTAAATTTTAGATTTCCTATTCTGACGGGAAGCCATGAATTTTACCGGAATAAAAAGTAGCCTTTGTGTTAGTTTAGAACGGACTCTATCTCCATTCCAACTTTCAGCAAAAAAAATTCTTAGTTGCAGTTTGAAGGAATGTTTTTCCACATTTCCGCGGAAACCATTGATTTTCCCGGAATAAAAAAAATAATAAAAACCCATCAAAATACACGATATTTCAAATTGTTTTTTAAAAAACGAGCCAAGCGCGAGTACGAGTCGCGCACCGAGGGTTCCATATTATAAAAGAAGAAAAACATTAAAAGAATCACTTTAGTTCATGAATTTACGAGTATAATATACATGTAGGTACTTTTGTTGCCAAACCGCAAACCTAACTTTGATTTTGGTGGTTTATTGTTATTATCAAAAAAAGTACAATAGTTAGAGAGTTGTTTTTTTTTTCAACTGTAAAATATACGTTTATTCCTATTGATAATAAATATTTCAGATTTTTCGATTGGTAAACTTCGGAGACAAGGGGGGGGGGGGACGGTATTTTTTTCGACAATTTGCCCAATAACTCAAAAAAACTATCAGGCAAACTAAATAAAAATTGTTTTTAGAATACACAAGTAACGCCCTTTCATATGATACTCCATTCAATATTGTTATTTCATTTTGAAATTTCGACGACCCCGTTTTCCCCCCTTTTTTAATAAAAATAAAATAGATTTTCAATTTGTTATGATTGCAATGGCGGCGCACCGCAATTACCTACAACTGTTCCAAATTTCAGGTCGATAGCTTTAATAGTTACTGAAACAATAAAGTGTGACAGACGGACGGATGGACGGACGGACGGACGCACGGACGGTCGGACGGAGAAAGTCTCACCATAAGGGTTCCATTTTTACCATTTTGGTATGGAACCCTAAAAAGGGAACCGCCTTCAAAAAAACCCACTGAAAAGCGCAAAATAATTTTCTAATAAATCTGGGTACACCTACTTAGTTTTCGATTAAATAAGTTCGATTCACAAAGGCAGTAGCTAACGCATCTTTCTTACCTTACCTTCATATACATAGTATATCCTTAGTCCTTGCTTATATATACATAGTATTTGTGTCTTTATTAAAAATAATGATGCCATTTTTGCACATATGAGCAATGTCAATATAAGAAATCATAATAGGTTAAATTTACGAGCTACACATAACCCTAGAACTGAGCACTTCATGAAAAATTGCATTGGAATGAGCGTTAAAATTTTTAATAAAATACCAAGCCACATAAGAGCCTTGCAACAAAAATCTTTTGGGGCAAAGTTATATGAATGGCTCAGTTCGAAGGCCTTTTATTCAGTTAAAGAGTTCCTAGAGTATACAGAGTAAGGATAGATTTAATTTTGACATAATGATAATTTAATGTAATAAATATACTAATTATATAATGAATAATAAGATACCTACTTTTATAATATTTGCATACCCATGTTAGGTCAAAACATTTTGGATACATTAATATTACTATAACATGTAACATCTACAAATACCATGTTTTATGGCAAATAAAGAATTACTTTACTTTACTTTACTTACTTCTTTGTCACTTTGTTGTTTGTTGTTGTTTTGTTGTGTTTGATCTATATATATATATATATATATATATATATATATATATATAGATCCGTTCACGGTAAATGTTGCTCCAGTGAGAAGCTAGAACAAATGTTGATCCACCTATTTCACGTGTTTACTCCGCTCTGCCTCGGGTAAACTGATATACTTTGATCCGCCCCTAATGCACGTGTGACGTCAGTGGATCTGCACGAACAGATTTTCGACATACTCGTCAGCGATTTAACCAATATTTGTTGATCCAAAAACGGCCGAAAAAATCATACTGAAAAAGCTTTCTTAGATCCAGAATATATTAAACTTATATGCGACATTTACTTAAAATAAGTGGATCCGGAGCCAAAACTGACGAATTGGCATCTTACACAGAGCGGCAACGTCGCGTTCTACGTGTGACAAAGATCCCACTAGACTACTTCGTTAGAGAAATAAGGTAAGAAAGATGAGTTAGCTACTGCGTTTGTGAATCGAACTTTGTTTACAAAAGCAACAATGCAAGCCTTCACTTGTTTGACAGATTTTATTGCGGGATAACGTTTGCGCAGGTTTTTTGTTTGTTATCGTGTGTGTGAATTTGTTCATTGACTATTTTGGACTATTTAAAAAAATCTTCAGCCGCAAGTACAAACCAATTTGGCTGAAATTTGGAATGGAGATAGATTATATCCTGAATAAATACATAGACTACTTTTATCACGGAAGAGTCCATGGTTTCTGCAGGAAAAGTTCACGCGGAAAAAATACTACTTCACGCTGTAATTACCGAACTGATATGGACGAAATTCGGAAAGGAGATAGATTTTATCCTGGATTAATATATAGGCTACTATTTATCCCGGGAAATTACATGGTTTTTATAATAATA
Source organism: Coenonympha glycerion (assembly GCA_963855885.1). Taxonomy (NCBI): domain Eukaryota; kingdom Metazoa; phylum Arthropoda; class Insecta; order Lepidoptera; family Nymphalidae; genus Coenonympha; species Coenonympha glycerion. The sequence goes on along the minus strand of OY979630.1, from coordinate 10,881,816 downwards.
GGGAAAAACAGATATCCACGCGGGAAAAATATTCCTCCATGCCGTAATTACTGAACTGATTTGGCTGAAATTTGGAATAGAGATAATTATATCCAGGAATAATAAATCAACTACTTTTCTCGGGAAAATCCATGTTTTCTATGATAATAGCAAAAAACAGATATTCATGCGGGAGAAATACTCCTTCACGCCGTAAAATACTGAACTAATTTGGCTGAAATTTAGTTTGAAGATAGGTTATATCCTGGATTAATATGTGAGCTACTTTTTATCCCGGGAAAATCCATGGTTTCTATGATAATAATGAAAAACGTTTGAAGTCGGTGCTATTAGCCATACAGTATAGTATTATATTATCTGTGGCCATACCAACATTTTAGTTTCGTTCGCAGAATTTGTAAACAGCATGCTTAAAATGATATGCGAATTTTGATTTGGCACCGACTTCAAAAACTAAGTAGGTGTACCCAGATTTAATAGAAAATTATTTTGTGCTTTTCAGTGGGTTGGTTTTTTGAAGGCGGTTCCCTTTTTTAAAAAAGAAATTGAAATATCGTGTATTTTGATGAGTTTTTTATTATTTTTTTATTTCGGGGAAAATCAATGGTTTCCGCGGAAATAGTGAAAAATGGTTATTCATGCGGAAAAACATTCCTTCAAACTGCAACTAAGAAAATTTTTTGCTGAAAGTCTGAATGGAGATAGGGTTCGTTCTAAATTAACACAAAGGCTACGTTTTATTCCAGGAAAATTCATGGCTTCCCGTGAGAATAGGAAAATCTAAAATTTACGCAATTAAGCCGCGGGTATCTACTAGAATCCATACTTGATTATCTATTTAGAAACTCAATACTATGTAGGTATTATGTTAACGATTTAATCCGGATGAAATGAAGAGGAGCGGGCGGAGTAGACCACTTCAGTGGAAAGTGGAAACGTCGGTATTCCCTTTTCCGTGAGGGCTACGTATGGTAATAAATAGGGTATTCATATTATGATACCAAGGACTTACTTCGCTACGAGTTTTTAACTTCGCACGAAAATAAGTTTTAACTAACTATGCGTTTTAAATATCAATAGGACTTTTTAGGGTTCCATATCAAAATGGTAACAATGGAACCCTTATGGTGAGACTTTCTCCGTCCGTCCGTCCGTCCATCCGTCCGTCTGTCACACTCGATTATTTCAGTAACTATTCAAGCTATCGACTTGAAATTTAGAATAATTATGGGTAATAGTGACCCGACATCATAACAATCGTAAAAATTTGAAAATTGTTTTTATTTTTATTTAAAAAGGGGGGAAAACCGGGTCGACAAATTTTCAAAATGAGTATCATATGAAAGGACGTTACTTTTGTATACTAAAACTAATTTTTATTTATTTTTATGCCTGATAGTTTATGATTTATTGGGCAAACTTTCGAAAAAAATACCGTTTCCCCCTTATCTCCGAAGTGTACCAATAGAAAAATCTGAAATAATTATGATAGATAGAAATAGTTAACGTATATATTTTACAGGAAAAATAAAATCAACTCGCTGACTTATATACTTCTTTTGATAAAAACAATAAACCGCCAAAAACAAAGTTACGTTTGCGGTTTGCCAACAAAAGTACCTACATGTAAATTATACTCGTAAATTCATGAACAAAAGTGATTCTTTCAATGTTTTACTTATAGTATGGTATGGAACCCTCGGTGCGCGAGTCCGACTCGCACTTGGCCGGTTTTTTTATTTATAGACAGAAAATGCCTAAAGCATACCACTCCCGAAAGATCTTTGTATAAACCTACGAAGCGGCAACGTCGCGGATGCTTTCAGCCAATCCGATCGTTTGCCGTGCTCTGATTGGCTCATTTGAATTGGATCAACACTTTCCGTAACCATCACAAGGTTGATTTGTATATCGGATCCACTTCTGCGAACGCTAGTATAAAGTTCCATGAGTGTAGATGTTGATCCGGTTGGAGCCACATTAGTTACCAGAGATGCATATTGGATCAACAAAAGGCGTCGGATCAACATGTGTTTTCGGATCAACAAAGTACTCGCGTGACGTCGCGAATGATCAACATTTAGCGGGAAGAGATCTCTATATATATATATATTTATTTATATATATATATATATAATATATATATATATATATATATATATATATATATATAGAGATCTCTTAGATATATATATATCTATATATATATATATATATATAGAGATCTCTTCCCGCTAAATGTTGATCATTCGCGACGTCACGCGAGTACTTTGTTGATCCGAAAACACATGTTGATCCGACGCCTTTTGTTGATCCAATATGCATCTCTGGTAACTAATGTGGCTCCAACCGGATCAACATCTACACTCATGGAACTTTATACTAGCGTTCGCAAAAGTTGATCCGATATACAAATCCACCTTGCGATGGTTACGGAAAATGTTGATCCAATTCAAATGAGCCAATCAGAGCACGGCAAACGATCGGATTGGCTAAAAGCATCCGCGACGTTGCCGCTTCGTAGGTTTATACAAATATCTTTATTTGAAAGTATCCAGTTTAAGAAATTAGTTTGAGTATAGAGCTTGGTGAGTAACTTTGCGACTAATTCGCTAAGTTGGACTTTTTCGACTATGATTTTTATATAAACCTGTGAAGATACTACTGCCATTGTCGCAATTTGAATGTTGAAAGTAGGCGGCAGAGCGTTAGATGGAAATGCAGGTCACGCAGCCCTCTCGAAGGATACCCACTAGGTGACTAGGCGTTGCCGTGTGCCATCCATAAGTTGCCGGCCTGCGGATGACAGACGTTAGGAGCCGTCCGTCGTCAAAACCGGTGGGTTATGACCTGGCGGGAGCGTAGTGCATACAAAAGTGAATCCCGTACTCCCGCCAGCGGGTCCGTCGTGGACACAGACAGTTTTAGTGGGTGCAACTTAACCCATATGTTTCCCCTTGCCGGAGTGGTATGCTTTAGGCCTTTTCTGTCTATAAATAAAAAAAAACCGGCCAAATGCGAGTCGGACTCGCGCACCGAGGGTTCCATACTGCAAAAGAAGTAAAATTTTTTAAAGAATTACTTTTGTTCATGAATTTACGAGTATAATTTACATGTAGGTACTTTTTTGGCGAACCGCAAACATAACTTTGTTTTTGGCGGTTTATTGTTTTTATTAAAAAAAAGTATAATAGTTAGAGAGTTAATTTTATTTTTCCTGTAAAATATACTTTAATTTCTATTAATCATAATTATTTCAGATTTTTCGATTGAAATTTTGACGACCCGGTATTCCCCCCTTTTTAAATAAAAACAAAACTGATTTTCAATTTGATTTTCGAGTGTGACAGGCAGACGGACGGACGGACGGACGGACGGAGAAAGTCACACCATAAGGGTTCCATTTTTACCATTTTGGTATGGAACCCTAAAAAGGTCCTATCGATATTTGAAACGCATAGTTAGTTAAAACTTATTTTCGTGCGAAGTTAAAAACTGGTAGCCAAGTAAGTCCTTAGTCCTTGGTATCATAATATGAATACCCTATTTATTACCATACGTATCCATCACGGAAAAGGGAGTACCTACGTTTCCACTTTCCACTGAAGCGGTCTACTCCGCCCGCTCCTCTTCAATCGTTAACATAATACCTACATAATATCGAGTTTCTAAATAGATAATCTAATATGGATTACTAGCAGATACCCGCGGCTTCGCTCGCGTAAATTTTAGATTTCCTATTCTGACGGGAAGCCATGAATTTTACCGGAATAAAAAGTAGCCTTTGTGTTAGTTTAGAACGAACTCTATCTCCATTCCAACTTTCAGCAAAAAAATTTCTTAGTTGCAGTTTGAAGGAATGTTTTTCCACATGAATAAACATTTTTCACGATTTCCGCGGAAAACATTGATTTTCCCGGAATAAAAAAATTAATAAAAACCCATCAAAATACACGATATTTCAAATTGTTTTTTAAAAAACGAGCCAAGCGCGAGTACGAGTCGCGCACCGAGGGTTCCATACTATAAAATAAGAAAAACATTAAAAGAATCACTTTAGTTCATGAATTTACGAGTATAATATACATGTAGGTACTTTTGTTGCCAAACCGCAAACCTAACTTTGATTTTGGTGGTTTATTGTTATTATCAAAAAAAGTACAATAGTTAGAGAGTTGTTTTTTTTCAACTGTAAAATATACGTTTATTCCTATTGATCATAATTATTTCAGATTTTTCGATTGGTAAACTTCGGAGACAAGGGGGGGACGGACGGTATTTTTTTCGACAATTTGCCCAATAACTCAAAAAAACTATCAGGCATAAAACTAAATAAAAATTGTTTTTAGAATACACAAGTAACGCCCTTTCATATGATACTCCATTCAATATTGTTATTTCATTTTGAAATTTCGACGACCCAGTTTTCCCCCCTTTTTTAATAAAAATAAAATAGATTTTCAATTTGTTATGATTGCAATGGCGGCGCACCGCAATTACCTACAACTATTCCAAATTTCAGGTCGATATCTTTAATAGTTACTGAAACAATAAAGTGTGACAGACGGACGGATGGACGGACGGACGGACGCACGGACGGTCGGACGGAGAAAGTCTCACCATAAGGGTTCCATTTTTACCATTTTGGTATGGAACCCTGAAAAGGGAACCGCCTTCAAAAAAACCCACTGAAAAGCACAAAATAATTTTCTAATAAATCTGGGTACACCTACTTAGTTTTCGATTAAATAAGTTCGATTCACAAAGGCAGTAGCTAACGCATCTTTCTTACCTTATTTCTCTAACGAAGTAGTCTAGTGGGTTCTTTGTCACACGTAGAACGCGACGTTGCCGCTCTGTGTAAGATGCCAATTCGTCAGTTTTGGCTCCGGATCCACTTATTTTAAGTAAATGTCGCATATAAGTTTAATATATTCTGGATCTAAGAAAGCTTTTTCAGTATGATTTTTTCGGCCGTTTTTGGATCAACAAATATTGGTTAAATCGCTGACGAGTATGTCGAAAATCTGTTCGTGCAGTTCCACTGACGTCACACGTGCATTAGGGGCGGATCAAAGTATATCAGTTGGCCCGAGGTAGAGCTGAGTAAACACGTGAAATAGGTGGATCAACATTTGTTCTAGCTTCTCACTGGAGCAACATTTACCGTGAACGGATCTATATATATATATATATATATATATAGATCCGTTCACGGTAAATGTTGCTCCAGTGCGAAGCTAGAACAAATGTTGATCCCCCTATTTCACGTGTTTACTCAGCTCTGCCTCGGGCCAACTGATATACTTTGATCCGCCCATAATGCACGTGTGACGTCAGTGGATCTGCACGAACAGATTTTCGACATACTCGTCAGCGATTTGACCAATATTTGTTGATCCAATAACGGCCGAAAAAATCATACTGAAAAAGCTTTCTTAGATCCAGAATATATTTAACTCATATGCGACATTTACTTAAAATAAGTGGATCCGGAGCCAAACCTGACGATTAGGCATCTTACACAGAGCGGCAACGTCGCGTTCTACGTGTGACAAAGAACCCACTAGACTACTTCGTTAGAGAAATAAGGTAAGAAAGATGCGTTAGCTACTGCGTTTGTGAATCGAACTTATTTAATCGAAAACTAAGTAGGTGTACCCAGATTTATTAGAAAATTATTAAAAAAGGGGTAAAAACGGGTGGTCGAAATTTCAAATTCCGACCAACTCCGACAATTCCGAGAAAATCAATTTTTTCCGCGGAAATAGTGAAAAATGTTTATTCATGCGGAAAAAAATTCCTTCAAACTGCAACTAAGAATTTTTTTTGTTGAAAGTTGGAATGGAGATAGAGTTCGTACTAAATTAACACAAAGGCTACTTTTTATTCCGGGAAAATTCATGGCTTCCCGTCAGAATAGGAAATCTAATATTTACGCGAGTGAAGCCGCGGGTATCTGCTAGTAATCCATGTTAGATTATTTATTTAGAAACTCGATATTATGTAGGTATTATGTTAACGATTGAAGAGGAGCGGGTGGAGTAGAGCGCTTCAGTGGAAAGTGGAAACGTAGGTACTCCCTTTTCCGTGATGGATACGTATGGTTTACCAGTTTTTAACTTCGCACGAATATAAGTTTTAACTAACTATGCGTTTCAAATATCAATAGGACCTTTTTAGGGTTCCATACCAAAATGGTTAAAATGGAACCCTTATGGTGTGACTTTCTCCGTCCGTCTGTCTGTCACACTAGATTATTTCAGTAACTATTAAAGCTATCGACCTGAAATTTGAAATAGTTGTAGGAAATAGCGGCGCGCCATCATTTCAATCATAAAAAATTGAAAATCATTTTTGATTTTATTTAAAAAAAGGGGAAAACCGGGTCGTCAAAATTTCAAAATGAGATAACAATATTAAGTGGGGTATCATCAATTTTTATTAATTTTTATGTCTGATAGTTTTTGATTTATTGGGCAAACTGTCGAAAAAAATACACCCAAAAATCTGAAATAATTATGATTAATAGAAATTAACGTATATTTTACAGGAAAAATAAAATTAACTCTAACTATTATACTTTTTTGATCAAAACAATAAACCGCCAAAAACAAAGTTATGTTTGCGGTTCGCCAAAAAAAGTACCTACATGTAAATTATACTCGTAAATTCATGAACAAAAGTGATTCTTTAAAAAAAATTACTTCTTTTGCAGTATGGAACCCTCGGTGCGCGAGTACGACTCGCACTTGGCCGGTTTTTTTATATTTTAAGACAGAAAATGCCTAAAGCATACCACTCCGGCAGGGGGAAACATATGGGTTAAGTTGCACCCACTAAAACTGTCTGTTTCCACGACGGACCCGCTGGCGGGAGTACGGGATTCACTTTTATATGCACTACGCTCCCGTCAGGTCATAACCCGTTTTTGACGACGGTCCAGGTTTTGACGACGGACGGCTCCTAACGTCTGTCATCCGCAGGCCGGCAACTTATGGATGGCACACGGCGTGACCTGCATTTCCATCTAACGCTCTGCCGCCTACTTTCAACATTCAAATTGCGACAATGGCAGTAGCATCTTCACAGGTTTATATAAAAATCATAGTCGAAAAAGTCTAACTTAGCGAATTAGTCGCAAAGTTACTCGCCAAGCTATATACTCAACTGGATACTTTCAAATAAAGATCTTTGTATAAACCTACGAAGCGGCAACGTCGCGGATGCTTTCAGCCAATCCGATCGTTTGCCGTGCTCTGATTGGCTCATTTGAATGAGATCAACATTTTCCGTAACCATCGCTAGGTGGATTTGTATATCGGATCAACTTTTGCGAACGCTAGTAAAAAGTTCCATGAGTGTAGATGTTGATCCGGTTGGAGCCACATTAGTTACCAGAGATGCATATTGGATCAACAAAAGGCGTCGGATCAACATGTGTTTTCGGATCAACAAAGTACTCGCGTGACGCCGCGAATGATCAACATTTAGCGGGAAGAGATCTCTATATATATATATATATATATATATATATATATATATATATATATATATATATATATATATAGATCCGTTCACGGTAAATGTTGCTCCAGTGGGATGTTGGAACAAATGTTGATCCCCCTATTTCACGTGTTTACTCAGCTCTGCATCAGGCAAACTGATATACTTTGATCCGCCCCTAATGCGCGTGTGACGTCAGTGGATCTGCACGAACAGATTTTCGACATACTCGTCAGCGATTTGACCAATATTTGTTGATCCAATAACGGCCGAAAAAATCATACTGAAAAGGATTTCTTAGATCCAGAATATATTTAACTCATATGCGAATAAGTGGATCCGGAGCCAAAACTGACGAATAGGCATCTTACGCAGATCGGCAACGTCGCGTTCTACGTGTGACAAAGAACCCACTAGACTACTTCGTTAGAGAAATAAGGAAAGAAAAATGCGTTAGCTACTGCGTTTGTGAATCGAACTTTGTTTACAAAAGCAACAACACAAGCTTTCAATTATTGCTTGACAGATTTTATTGCGAGAAGACGTTTGCGCAGGTTTTTTGTTTGTTACCGTGTGGGTGAATTTGTTCAATGACTATTTTTGACTATTTCAAAAAATCTTCAGCCGCAAGTACAAACCAATTTGGCTGAAATTTGGAATGGAGATAGGTTATATCCTGGATGAATACATAGACTACTTTTATCCCGGAAGAGTTAATGGTTTCTGCAGGAAAAGTGAAAAATAGATATTCACGTGGAAAAAATACTACTTCACGCTGTAATTACCGAACTGATATGGCCGAAATTCGGAAGGATTTTATCCTGGATTAATACATAGGCTACTTTTTATCCGGGAAAATTACATGGTTTCTATAATAATAGGGAAAAACAAAAAATTGATATTCACGCGAGAAAAATATTCCTTCACGCCGCAATTACTGAACTGTTTGGCTGAACTTCGCTATGGAAATAGACTATATCCTGGATTAATACATCGGCTACATTTTAACCTGCGGAAATCCATGGTTTCTATGATAATATTAACAATACGTAGTGTCCTATAATAATACATTGGCTACTTTTTAACCGACTTCAAAAAAAGAGGTTCTGTATTCGACCCGTATGTTTGTATGGATGTATGTATGTTTGTCCGCGATTATTTCGCGTTTGGCTGAACCGATTTTGATGTGGTTTTCGGGAAAGTGTTTGTTATATTTTGGGGAAGGTTTTAGTATATTAACCGACTTAAAATAACGACGATTCTTTTTTTGTTAGGTAGGCTATACATCTGAGATAGTCTCATTTCAAATTGGTCAAGATCTAATCAATGTCTTCTGCGATGGAGAGCGGAACTCCTTAACGGAAAAGAGTAAATCGCTTGCAATCAGTATAATAGTTTACAGTGTAGATTTTAACGGACTTCAAAAAAGAAGGAGATTCTCAAACTGATTATAATATGGTTTTATTTAACCCACTTCAAAAAAGGTTCTCAGTTTAATTTCTGCGTGGGTATTTTGGGTTTGTCCGCGATTAGCTCGCGTTTGGCTGAAGCGATCTATTTGATCCATCGCGAAAGAACATTTCTCATCCTCGTCATTAGGCATACAGAATAATAGTAGGTATGTTATAGTTATTTGTTATGCAGTTATTTATTATTTGTTATGCAACAAATAAATATATATGCAACAATAATAGGGTAAATAGAATCCTGAGCCTAGCGAGGCATTCAAAGACACGAGAACCAAAAAAAAATTGCGCCCGTAAATAACACAAAATTTTTCATCTCACCACAGCGACGAAAGTTACTAGAAGAACACTTTAGATCGGCATTGCGAGTCATACCAACATTTTAGTTTAGTTCGGAGAATTTGTAAACAGCATGCTTAAAATGATTTGCGAATTTTGATTTGGCGCCGACTTCAAAAACTAAGTAGGTGTCACATCATCATCATCATCACATCAACCTGCGGACGTCCACTGTTGAACATAGGACGTCTACTGTTCAACATAGGCCTTCCCAAGCGAGCGCCACTACACCCTGTCCTCAGCCTTCCTCATCCAGCCGCTTCGCGCCACCCGCTTAATGTCGTCGGTCCAACGAGCTGGAGGGCGCCCCACGCTACGTTTACTTGTACGCGGTCTCCACTCTAGGACTTTTCGGCTCCACCGGCCATCGCCCCTACGACACGCGTGACCTGCCCTCTGCCACTTCAGCTTGCTTATGGTTTGGCCTATGTCAGTGACCTTAGTTCTCCTGCGGATCTCCTCATTTCGGATTCTGTCCCTCAGGGAAACTCCTAACATAGCCCTCTCCATGGCCCGCTGCGTGACTTTAAATTTGTGGCCGTGTGTGAGTGTCCACGTTTCAGCACTATAGGTGAGGACGGGAAGGACGCACTGGTTAAAAACTTTTGTTTTCAGGCATTGAGGAATTAAGTAGGTGTACCCAAATTTAATAGAAAATTATTTTGTGCTTTTCAGTGGGTTGATTTTTTAAGGCGGTTCCCTTTTAAAAAAAACAAATTGAAATATCGTTATTTTGATGGCTTTTTATTATTTTTTATTCCGGGAAAATCAATGGTTTCCGCGGAAATAGTGAAAAATGGTTATTCACGCGGAAAAACATTACTTCAAACCTCAACTAAGAAAATTTATTGCTGAAAGTTGGAATGGAGATACGAGTAAATGAACACAAAGGCTACTTTTTATTCCGGGAAATTCATGGTTTCCCGTGAGAATAGGAAAATCTGAAATTTACGCGAGCGAAGCCGCGGGTATCTGCTAGTAATCCATATTTGATTATTTACCTATCTATTTAGAAACTCGATATTATTTAGGTATTATGTTAAAAGGTAAAATGGGTTGTTGAAATTTCAAAATGAGATAACAATATTAAGTGGGGTACATGAAAAGGCGTTACTTGTGTATTCGAAAACCGATTTTTATTTATTTTTGTTGCCGATAGTTTTTTTAATTGGGCAAACTGTCGAAAAAAATACCGCCCCCTTATTTATCGTTATCGTTATCGTTCCAGAAATCTGAAATAATTATGATCAATAGGAACATACGTATATTTTACGCTTCCTCTTCGAATTTATCTATACTTAATATTAAGTAATATAACATAAGTAGTAGTATAATATTAAGTATAGATAACAATAAACCACCAAAAACAAAGTTAGGTTTGCAGTTCGCCAGCAAAAGTACCTACTCGTAAATAATACTCCTAAATTCATTAACAAAAGTGACGTTTTACTTCTTTTATGGTATGGAACCCTCAGTGCGCGAGTCCGACTCGCACTTGGCCGGTTTTTTTATTTATAGACAGAAAATGCCTAAAGCATACCACTCCGGCAGGGGGAAACACATGGGTTAAGTTTTACCCACTAAAACTGTCTGTGTCCACAACGGACCCGCTGGCCGGAGTACGGGATTCACTTTTGTATGCACCGCGCTCCCGCCAGGTCATAACCCACCGGTTTTGACGGCGGACCGCTCCTATAGTCGAAAAAGTGCAACTTAGGGAATTAGTCGCAAAGTTACACCAAGCTCTATACTCAAACTAATTTTTTAAACTGGATACATGCTGGATACTTTCAAATAAAGATCTTTGTATAAACCTACGAAGCGGCAACGTCGCGGATGCTTTCAGCCAATCCGATCGTTTGCCGTGCTCTGATTGGCTCATTTGAATGGGATCAACATTTTCCGTAACCATCGCAAGGTGGATTTGTATATCGGATCAACTTTTGCGAACGCTAGTAAAAAGTTTCATGACTGTAGATGTTGATCTGGTTGGAGCCACATTAGTTACCAGAGATGCATATTGGATCAACAAAAGGCGTCGGATCAACATGTGTTTTCGGATCAACAAAGTACTCGCGTGACGTCGCGAAAGATCAACATTTAGCGGGAAGAGATCTCTATATATATATATTAATATATATATAGCTACTCGTGCTGATTCACTGACTGATTATCACCTCTCCTGAACAATTTTGTATGAAAATTTTTTTTTTCACGGATGGGGTCTTATAGAAGAAAAGAAATCAATCCGAGGAAAAATACGGAGAGAGCTGATGATTGAGGATTTCGAAGACTGGTGAAGAGCACGAGGAGGGTATTAAAGATAGGTGGGGGGTCCTCGACCAAATGTCATTCGAAATGTCATGCAATTGACAGTGAGCTGAAAAAAAGTTCAAAATGGCGGATTCAAGATGGCCCCCATACAAACTTCATCAGTGTCCATCTCGAAGAGTATAAAAGATGGAAGAGTGGTTTCTTGACAAGAAGTAATCAGGACCTGAAAATCTATCGATGAATAGAAAAAAAAATCCAATATGGCGGAATTTTTCCATAGTAAGGCGAATGTTGAAGGGTTTTTTTATAGGCAAGGGAATACAGCACGCGGGCCACATGGCCCGCGCCCTCACGCGACCTACTAGTATATATATATATATATATATAGTAAAACTTATTAATCCAATCGAGTTCCCGCGGGAAAGAAAACATTACAAAAACAGTTAGCAGGCGTATTTCAAGTAACGGATTTAAATGAAATTTTATGATCCTACTTTATATGTATATATATGTATATATGCCCGGTCAACATTTATTGTTGACCGGGCATATATACATATATATGCCCGGTCAACAATAAATTGGGATGGGATACAATATTGGGATGTTTAAAAAAACCTATAGCTACTTATCTACGTAGCACAATCAAAACGGGGTCGAAATATCGACAGTTTAAATCGTCCTTTTGATCGTGCAACTAGGTATAACTATACAAGATTAAAGATAACCCGTACGTAGCAGGAACAGGTTGCGACGTACACAGCAGCGCATCAGAATGCTTAATTACAATATCTGGGCGTTGGTATCATCTCAGAATAAGATAAGTTTGGTTAGTATAGATATTACAATCCACAATGACACGCCCCACTCTGTCTTACTCCATGCGAATTGAGTAACATAAGCAATTTCGACAGAGTGTATAAGTAGAGGAAGACCAAAGAAGATATAGGTAAATTGTGTGAAAGAAGATAGCACGTTGACAGGAGAGATTGGAAGAAGACTCCTTTACGGGTCCATCGAACCCAGGGACCACTCATTTATCTTGGGAAAAATTAAGAAGTTCCACGGGAAACATTTTTGTAAAAAAAACGAACTGCACGCGGGCGGAGCCGCGGGCAACAGCTAGTAAGATAATAAAATTCGTAAAACCGTATTTTCTTAGGATTTTCACATTATTTAATCCTTCAGACGGATCAACTATTCTAACAACAGTCGTATTCATAATTCATGATCTCGAATCTGTTCAAAGACGTCCACAAAAGGTTTGTGGTTTATTTATTAAAGAAACTAATATTGTAAATGGATAGACTTTTTGTGAGCTCGCCGAGAACAGTAGAGACTGATTCTTCTTAGAGCTCCTTGTATTTCAAATGTTCGTCTGTGTTTTGTTACTTAACGGTAGCAACATTAAAGTTACTTTACATTATATATCGTCATAATGTTTTGGGATAATAATGTTTACCCAAGCCATTGTTACCTTAATTACGATGTTACGTAACTTTATTCCTTTTTTAAAATCATAGAAAGTGAAAATTAAAAATATAAAACAGTTACGGTCACAATGTAGTGTATAAGTGTCGGTTACGTTACGATATAAACGAGTTCAATTGTTTTCATGCATCTTAAAAAAATCCTAACACGCCTAAGTCTGTAGCTATCACGGTTCAAGAAATACAGCGTGACTTGCGGACGGATGGACGGATGGACGGACGGACGGCGAAGTCTTAGTAATATGGTCTAGTTTTTATCCCTTTGGATACGGAACCTTAAAAACCGTCCCTGTGGAAACGCGCATGTGGACTAATAACATATTGAAGTGGATGCGCATTGCGGCGGTCGGCTTACTACTGACGCCGTTGGTGCAAAAACCAACTTTTGACACCAATAAACTGGCGACATTATTTCGCGCGGTCCGCCGGGTCCTGGATATATGTCTATTACTGCAGCATTACTGTTTTAAGAGATGGTGGTACGGCCCCTGAACGATGTTTTTAATTACGAATTGTAATTTTCTTGTTTCAATAAAAGTCCGTACAAAGTAAATCCAGTAGTCCCGCGGGTGTGGTATTGTAGAATGGGCTCCCGAAATTCGAGTCTATAATTTTTACTTCCATTTTTTGTATCGATTCAGTAACGCGTCGGCGAGCGCTCAGAGGTTTTACCAGTAACAGGCTCTGTTCGGTCTTTATTATTTTCACTGTGTAAGCTTTGGCTTTGGGAAAGCCACTATTTACGCATAGAAAGTATTGCCTATCGCATATTGTTGCCTTTACAAGTTGATTACTTTGTTAATATTAAATATTGTTTAAGTCTATACTAATATTCAACGGGAGTTTGTTCCTGATATACGCACTGCAAACGTCTGGAATACCCTACCAGTCATTATCTTTCAACCTTCTTGGGCGCCTTCAAGTCAAGAGTGAGTAGGCGTCTCCTAGACAAGGCGCTCCACCTTAGAATATTATGTCATCACTTTTCATCAGGTGTGATCACAGTCAAGCGCTAGCCTATAGTTAAAAAAACCACGCCATAAATGAGTACGTATGACGGTATGGCGTATACGTATGAGTGATGTACGTTGAGTGATATATTCTACTTTATATCCCGAAAAAATCAATACCTATAGGGTTTGTGAAAAATCAAAATACAAGCGCGTAGAGCAGCGAGTAACGGCTAGTAGTACTGTCAATCTCATGAATCTCTTCCTAAATCTCATAAATCTTTTTCTAAAGGCTATCAAATCGAGAAGATATAGGTACCTAGTAGATTGAGTGCTATCCAAATTATTCTCAAAAGAGTAAGAAATGAGAAATTTTCTTCGAGAATCTGCACTTGGACTTCTTACAGGGCTAACATGGTCAACTTTTGAAGGCTTTACATATTATGGTAAAAAATGATTTTTTATTATTTTTAAATTTTTATTTATTTTTATATCTGATAGAGTAGGTATTTGTTTTCTTGGGCAAACTTTACCACCCAAAGAATCTGAAATAATTATATATTATAATAACTGATAGGGATTTATGAATATTGTACAGGAAAAATAAAATGAACTCTCTATCTAGTATAGTTTTAAACCTCAAAAACATTTGGCAGGTTTTTATATTATGTGAATGATAAAAGCACCCTGCTGAGTGGTAAGAATGAAGAGAATGACGGACCAGTAAAATGGGCTGAAATGATATTTTTTTTAATCTACTGAATTTGTGAATAAAAATAGTTTCTCCTAGAAACTTAATTAAAATTCGTCAGATATATATAGCTTTGGTTGAATCTTTGTGCACACTTGTTTTAATGATATGTTGCTACGCAGTGCGGCTGCCTAGCTGCTAGATATGCTATCTGTAGGTACTGGGTCTGTACGAATTGTATCTAGCGTGCAGTGCGGGGGTCAGTACTCAATATTATTTGAAGGAACATTGAAATTTGGATCAAAATTGATTGAATTTCCAACAATAGGGTTTTTTATTCAAATAAAAATATTTATAAGAACAATAATGATTAAATTAAAAAATGAAACAAATGAATTCGTGCAAATAACGTTTTTCGTTACTTGTATGGTTTCTGTTTTTGTACCTATATAATCCTGATTAGACAAATTTTCTCTTTGGGAGATAGAGACAGAAGAAAAATTCAATTGCTTACGTAACTATTAATTTCCTTGTCGCATATGGATATCATTAATTCTGACCTAGTTTACAATAAAGCCATAAAAAAAATTGTAGGTAGGTACCATATTCTTTCTAGGACGCATACTTTAAAAAAACTAAACATGACAAACTACTTTTTGCTTCTTTACAAGCAGTGGCTAGTCATACGTTGATATATCAGTTAGTTATGCACCTTTTACTTATTACCTATAAAATAATAATAATAATAATAATAAATTTCTTTATTCATGGCAACAGAGGCCCAAATTGGTTAGTAACAAATTAACTTAAAAACTATGTTAGTAAAATTCACTTGGATTATTATTTTATTTCATTAATTGGAAAATATGTATTTCATTTAACGAGAACCTTCACGGTATGTGCTACGAACGGAGAGTCGAACTTCATCGCCAACATTTTCAGGACACTATTGGAGCTCGAACGCAGTCTTGCCAGGATGGATGAGGTCTTTTTCCGTATTACTGCATAAAAGTCATCAACTCGCTCTTGCGCGAACATGCCTGACGCTGAGCAAAACCGCGGCAAGCCCAACAGTATCCTGAAACCATTGTTATATTGGACCCTCAACGTGTCCATAGCCTTCTGGGTGTAGTTGGTCCACAGGCCACCCGTGTAGAAGGTCTGACAATATGCCTTAAAGAGCGTTATTTTTGCTTGCTTACTACACCGGGCGAACCTGCGGGCCAACATGTTGCACCTTACCGCTAAGGCTCTACGTTCCCTTTCAATGTCTATCTGATCCTTAAGGTCCTCCGTTACATAGTGCCCTAGATATTTAAACTCTGACACTCGTTTAAGTGCCATCCCGTTCAGTGTTATACTCGGCTCGTATTCTACTTGTTTACGTGGAGCCTTAAAGATCAGATATTCACTTTTGGCCACATTATATATAAGTCCATGCCTGTCCGCGTATTTTTCACAGATGCTGAGCAGCTCTCTGATAGAACCCGCCGTGGGGCCCAGCAACACCATGTCGTCAGCATAGCTTAAATTATTGACACTGACACCGTCGATCCAGCATCCGACTGGCTGCTTGCTGAGCTCCACGATCAAGTCATTTACGTACAGGTTGAAGAGCTTTGGTGATGTCAATCCTCCCTGCCGCACACCGCACTCCAACCTGTACGCTTCAGAGAGCTCCTTACCCCATCTAACATAGTTTAATTGGTTCGCGTACCAAAAGCGCAATACACTGAGCAACTCCGGTGGCACACCCGTTCTCCCCAACTTCTCCCACAGCACATCATACGACACTAAGTCGAATGCTTTGGAAAGATCGAGAAAACAGGCGTACACCGGCGTTTTCCGACTTGTATAATATTGGACAGTCTGCTTCATGCCTAAAATTGCAGTTTCCGTTGAAAGTCCCGGGCGGAACCCAAACTGCGCATCATGAAACTGAAGCTTCTCACCAAGCTTACTGTCAAGCAGACTGTCCAATACTTTAGCAATTACGGTTGCTAACGATATTGGCCTATAATTTGCTAAGTCAGAGATATTACCAGTTTTGTTTTTAACAATAGGGACCACTATAGTTTTCATCATGTCAGTAGGGATATGCGAATGGCTTATACAGAGCGAGTAGAACATTGACAGCACCCTGAGTAAGTGAAAACCTGCATATTTGAGATGTTCGATGCTGAGACTGTCATGTCCAGGTGATTTTCCTCTGGTCATTTTGTTTATTACCTCTGAAACTTGTTTAGTTGAAAAACTAAGCAGCTCATTGCCACAACATATCTCAGCATCACCCACCTCCGACGATGGTCCCAGTGGCGATGAGACCCTAAAATGATCCTTAAACATATTCGCAATTACACTTTGTGTGGTACTGCCTGCGACACTCACCGGTAAGCTCGGCCGAACATTCAGCTTATTGGTTTCTTTCCAAAATTTTGAAAAATTGTTTTTTGTCCTGTGGGAAGCTATAATGTTCATTTTGATCTCGTCTTGGTGATTTTGACACCACTTTAAACGACTCTTAAAAATTTTTCGGCTTTCACACATTTCCTTCCAAACTCTTCCAGACTTTGGTTTATTATAAAGTAACCAAGTTTGATACCTCAGCCGAGCCTCACAATGAGCATCCCGGACATACTTATTCCACCCGACTACTACACGATTCTTTTTGCGTCCATTGAAACCCACGTAAGCCACAGTTGCGGCATGAGAAAGGATTTTGACTATTTCATCATACATATTATCCAATTCCTGTCTGTGACTCGGATCGGTGCACATTTTTCCCCCACACGAAATAAAAAGCTCAGGGTAGCATATTTCCCTAAGTTTGCTATTGCATTCGCAATGATACCTATGAATTTGGTCATTTGTTCTATGGCCCCAAAGAATCTTATTTTGTAAAACATCCTCCACGGCTATCTTTGGGATGACCAAGCTGAGATTACACCTTATAATTAGCGGGAAGTGGTCTGACCAATAGGTATCATGACGTACGCTAACATTAATCACAGTCTGCCGGGCTGACTTCGTAACTACGCAGTGATCCAACCAGCGCAAACTGTGATTAATTTCACTTCTAAACGTAAAAGTATCTGAGCCTACTCCTAGTATTTCCGCATCTACACATGACCAAGACTGGTCTGTGGAGAAGGTACCAAGCTCCGCCCAAAAGGGCTGCCCCGGATGAGCATTATAATCTCCTAACATGTATACGGATTCAACATCATTATTCTCAATTATGGCCTTAATTTCACTAAGACATTCCGTAAACTCAACCAAGTTTTCAAAAATTATCGGTAGGCATATAAATACTGAACACCATAATAGCTTGATCGTTACTTAGGATGGCTTTAATAGCGCATAACCTGGTATTATCACACTGTATCACCTCCACAGACCTAAAGACGCCCTTACGCCACAAGAGAGCCACCCCTCCATATGGTCTGCCCCGCAAAATACCTACCGACGGATCAACGGCAGACTTACCACTATACTCGAAATCCATGCTAACAGTGCCAAGCACGGGCAGGTCATACGGAAGAAGCCACGTTTCCTGCAGAGCAACGATATCCGCATACAAACATATGTCTTTGACACCCTCTATTGATCGCTTAAGCGATTTGCAATTAAAACTTACCATTGTACAGGCTCGTTTATCCATTTTTAAGTGTTACTGCTTAAAGACCTACTTAACTTGAGAGAGTTTATTACTCGACTCAGAACTCTGTCTGTCTATGTTACTATTAAACAAAACAAAACGTCTAAAACTAATTCCTTCTGGCCATACAGCACTATTCATAAATATAGGTAATTTATTTCGCGATACGAACAGTTTAAACGAGTTATAATCTCTCTCCCTTTTACAGCTTATTTTCTCTAAAACTACCGATTCACTCGTCTTTCTTAAGATGTACTCCGCAATGTCACTTTCCGTGGTTGATTTACAGACATTCGATATGTATAATGGAACCTTAGGTACCGGCGCAGCTTTAAACTTTAAATCACCACTCGCGCGACCAGTCTCGCTCATAAATCTATTTCTCAATACCGACTTTTTTCTCATAATCGTTGTCCATCCATCATCCGACTTTTCTGATTGTTTACATTCAGCACTAGTTACGGATTCTTTAAGAACGTCAGCAATTGTTTTCGTGCCTACCCGCATATTTACATTTGTCGGGGCGGTCGATACCGCGGTTTCATTTGATACACGCGTGGCCGGCCTCTCAACCGGCTTACGATGCACCTCACCGCGGTGGGCCTCCACGTGCGGGGGTAGTGTCGTCTCGTTTCCACTTGCGCCCGCGCATGCGTTGGTGACATCGATTTCGCCAACCTGTGCCGCAGGTGCACACGCACCGCGTACATCACCGATGCTGCCCCCACTCGGCTGCGATCCTGTTGTCTCACTCCTGCGCAGCACGGCTGATACGGGGTCCGTTGCGGGTAGACAGGTTGTCTCGCTCGTTGTCTCGCTACTGCCACTGTTCCATACGCCCGGTGTCACGTTCTTATCCACGTGCATTGGTCGCTCCGTTGCCTCCGTGAGCGGGGTCACTGAACTCTTAGAACAACCGAGGTTATCATTACTTCTATCGCATTCAGTGATTAAATCCAAAGATTCACAGGTTAAGTTGCTTAATCCCATCGGGCCACTATCGCCGATATAACTTTTCGCCATGAAAGCCCCTCGTTTAATATTCACGTACTCAGTTGGTTTTTCACGTGCCAAATTGAATGTTTCTTGCAGTTGTTTTTGCGTAACATATTCAGTCTTAATCTCACGTAAGTCTTGCCTGAGTAAGTTCAAATCCATCAACAGTCGGGTAACGTCGATGTGATCAAACGTTACCGGGGGAAGTCTATGTAGATCTTTTGCAACAAAAATGGGTAATCGCTCAGGATCTGTTGCATCAGTATGCTTCAGTAACTCGATAATGTCTTCCAAGTCTTTCACTGACCTTTCTTCATTTTTACGGATCCTCAATCTTTTCGTGGGTACAGCTTCGAAGAGAAGTTTTTTCGCCGCTTGTATTTCATCAGGTTCAAACGCTGTATTGCATATTCTAATCATGCTTTCCTCATCCATTACTTTCATTTTATTTGTGAGAAAAGCTAGAACTTCATTTATCACAATGTTGCACACGGCACATTTCACTACGTTGGAGGTCATTGCCCTCCACCGCGTGTCAGCGGCCTCACTGTAGCGCGGTCAGCTGACGACTCAATATAACAAAATAAATCATTACATGTAATTGTAACTTATTCATGTTGATTTATAGAATAGCAGCATTAATTATCCTATACCTTTAAACGAGCAATTCTTGTATATATATTTCTATATAATCTGGATCTCGGCAACGGGCCCAACGATTTTCATGAAATTTAGTATACAGGGGGTTTTGGGGGCGATAAATCGATCTAGCTAGGATTCATTTTTAGAAAATGTCGAATTTACCAAAAAAAAAAATAATTAAAATATGACTTCTGCTGCCATCTATTAGCCAGTAGTTAAACTACCGAGCGAAGCACATCTGCTGCCATCTATTAGCCAGTAGTTCAACTACCGAGCGAAGCTCGGTCACCCGGATATTATCTATTTATTTGCCGTAGAAATTTCGGGCGGTTGGGTAGGTACGCTCGCATTTAATTAGCTATGGATTAAGATTTAAGTAAAGGGGAAGATTGTTATTCATTTTAATGTAAGTTTATTGTTATACGAATGTTGATTTATAATATAAACAGTAAAAACATGAAACTATTGAGTATACTAAAAGGGCTCCACTTATACCTATAGGTTAGCAGGCTTGAATAAAAATAATTTCTACACATTGGGAAAACAAATATATAAAAAATAAATACAACTAGACTTAGTTTTCTATGTATTTCCTATTAGGTATTCTATTGAACATTCGACCTTTAATGGTAGGCATAATATTTCACTTTAAGTTAGTAACACCAGCCTCATTTTTGGAATGAAGTTATAGTAGTGTTTCTCACAGCGGTTCTATACAAAGTGTCACATAATATCACAAAGACAGTTACTAAGGGCCCGAGTCACGTTGTCTTCGATTCAACAGTTGACTAACTCGATATTTCCACTCCATATCACATACATTTCCTTGGGGGTGGAAGTAACACAATACCTACTCCCCCTATAGCCCAAACACCTTGAAATTGCTTTTGATATTGTACCTACTAAATGTTTTCCAAAGAACAACTTCAGTTCACTATTATTAATTTTAAAACTACTGTAAAAGGTTGTACAAAGTAAAATAATACCTAGTTCATTGGTTCAGACCTCTGGCTTTCATCACGGGGTCGGAGGTTTGAATCTCTTTTCGAAATTATGTGCGTTTGTAGGAATTAGGAACTAAGTATCATATTCTTAGAGATAAAGGAAAACATCATGAGAAAACCTAGATGGCTGATAGTACACCTTAATGTTTTAGAAGATGTGTGAGGCCCACAAATCCGCACTTGAACATCGGTGGGCTATGGTTTCCCGATTCTGAGAAGAGATCCCTGCCCAACGGAGGGAAATACAAAGGAATTGATGATGATGAAAGCAAATTGTCCGAATGTTCCAATGAATTTTTTCGCCTCTCCGTTTTTCCCTTTAATTCTGAAAACTGAAAATACGTTAGATTTGATTAAATTATAAGGCATTGCCAAGACCGTGTAATATGATATAGGGCTGATTTTACAATCGCTAGATAATAAATATGACGTTTTGAGAGATTTTGTTTGAAAAATGTTTCCAATTTTATCCTCGGATAGTTTATCTGACGATTGAAAAATCGGCCGTAAGTTAAAAACTAGGTTTGTGAATTTCGATTTTCACGTATCCCCCGGGATCCGTATATTTTCCAAAGAAACAGAAGTACCCGGTTCTGTTTCCGCTCATTTTTCCAACCTAGCCTAAAATAGTATAAAGGAGTCTAAGTAACAATATATGTCTTTGAGTATAAAGGATTAAAAGATAAAGATTGAGTAAATTTATTCTCAAAAGAAACACTTTTTAGTCCTGGTTTTATTTGAAAACTAACGATTTTAGTCTTTATATAATTTAAATATTTCAAGCGCAATTGGTTGATCGAAGCGTATTGTTATACGCAACTGTGGAGTTTCTTTCGAGCTTATTATTTGGACCGGAACTTTGGGGGAGTGAACGCCCCAATGAAAAAAAATGTGAACGACAGTTTACAAAAAGAGCTGAGCCAAGAATAGGCTTTACTCGATTTATTCATTTTATTTGCATCGCAAGACTGTCGCTGGATTTCATTGTCTCCACTGTTTTCCATTTACTTGACCTTCATCCTTACGGGACGTGAGAAGATAGTAATTTTTTTTGTTTGTGTTATATCGCGTATCGACGCTACGCGTGACGTTTAGGATATTTACTTTAATTGAAGTGAATCCTTTCATTTCATAGGTACGACCACAGAATGCCAAATTGCCTTTCTTGTAATCCTTCACAGATGCAAAAAATTCACTCAGTAACATTTAAGTAAAAACTATCTTTGGACTTACTTTGGCGTCCAGTTAATTCAGTTCGTCAAGTTCCGTTGGCGCAGAAACGTAAATGGTTTGACGATATTAAGGGGTGGACCGGACTAACTTACCCAGGTTTAAAGAAAGCAGCACTTAATAGGAAGGCTTTTCGATTGTTGACCGCCAAACTTCAATTTAAGGAAGAGGGCACGCGATGATGATGACTTATTTTCCCCTTGTAGATTTGTCCCTAAAAAGAGTACGCGTGTCATGATTGATAAACATTTCTTCCAATCACCAACCGTTGAACCGTCTATCTACAATAACGCGTCTGGTTGTTACAGAAATGATGACGTGTCGGCTGGGTTCGCGGCGGCTGGGCGGGTCGCGCGGCTCGCTGCAGGCTGGCACGGCGTGCTCCGCCGCCAGCGAGCTCGACCTCTCCACGCGCTCGAGACGCTCACACAAAGCCAGGTACGATTCTGACCATCACAGGCAGCGAGCTCGACCTCTCCACGCGTTTGATATGCTCACACAAACCCAGGCCTTTTCTGACTGTCACAGGCAGTGACCTCTCTAGGCGCTCCAGACGTTAACGCAAATTTTAATTTTCTGTTTAATCTCTTTTTTTCTATCCAATAATATTGTGAAGCGCACTTTCACGATTGCACGTTCTGGTAATCATAAAAATTTGCACGTGATTTGCATTTTCCTGGATGCTATTTACAGTTCCTTGTTTGTAACATCAATGATTTGTGAATTGGAAAGACTCGTTGAACTCAAGTTGCTCGCTACAGAAATAACGATGGCGGATAAGCGAAATAAAAGGAACATCGCGTTTTTCGCTCTCAGTATATTTGCAGACAACAAGAAGCCATATTTCTAAAGGCTTAGATGAAAGCGGGACGATATCTATCTCCTTAGCTGTGTAGTTTGTATGGATTTTCACACAAATAACTTAGGAATGCTTATTATCTATATTAATTTAATTCATTGTATGTTTTTTAATTGTTATTAATAAAATATATGTATAGGTTTATCAAGGTGCAAAATTTTACGTATTAAATAGAAAATAAATTACTATTCGTTGTAATGTTAAAATGAATCCACTAAACGTTCTCAAATTTTGGTAAAATATTAATATACTACTCCGCTAAATGCAAACTTTGGTGGCTAGTTGAGTTTTAGTTTGGAACTGAAAATAAACCCACTTCAGTTTTGTAAAATGAAGAGTTTACATATAAACTTTCGGGAAGTGAATTAAATACTGTTTTATATGTATGTAAAATAAGTGAAGAAATAATTTTACCTCACAGTACGTATATTGTGACTGATTAATTTAATGTAACTGTTGATATTTTCCATACTAACTTGATACAAAAATGCATCATTCACGTATTTAAAGCAATATTAAGTACTTCTAGTCATGGTGTTATATCTTAACAAAATGTGGGCAAATTTTATTGTAGGATAGATTCTGTATTTACTATATTTGGAACCATAATTGGATCTGTGAAATATCTATAGAAGCAACATTCAATCATTTTCACATATACGAGCACATTTCTTGTTCGTTAAGCAATTATTCAATTTAAGTGACTGATTTACCCCTCTTGGATATATATGATTACATTATGATGCTATATTTGTTACGTTAATATTTTGATTTGAATATTTGGATTTGGTTTATGGTATGTCTTTTGTTTTCATTTACAAGTCTAGTATCAAATCAAAAACAAAATGTTCAATATTTCACATAGGTCTAACTTAGAGACACTTAATTGAAATATTAAACTCTACCACCACGGTCGCTAAGCTGTTTTGTACCGAGAAGAACGAGCATGAAACTCAGTACTTCCTCGTTTAAAAAAAATCATATTTTAGAATTTTGTTTGCATAGACGGTAACTGATATGGATCTCTACCACAAGTTTCCATATTATTGAGAGTTATTTTCTGTGAAAGTTTGGATGTGTAATAGTTACGCTGTTTCTTATTGTTCAGAACCAAGATCTCATAAGGTATTATCCTTTTTGTCATTATTTCACTCATTACATGCATATCTTTCACAAAATCCACCTAAATACAATCAGATAATATCTGAATGAAAATTGGATCAGTCAGTAATATTTTGTTGATTAGGTATAAATTAATTATTATTAATTATTTTGCTATAGAAATCAGTTTCCCGTCAGAGTAATCGGGTTGATTTGATAAGCGTAATGTTACTGCAGGTAGCAATATTACGGCTTGCACACTAATTACCTAAGAGGATTTAAACCAACTTACCTGAAGTGAATGCAGGAAGACATGAAAGGTTTCTCGTGGATTAGTGCTTTATTTTTGTATGAGTAATCGAGGACCTGCAGTTTTAACCATAAAATGTTTCTTCGATTTATATAAGATTACTAACGTTGCGTTTCAACGTTTCATGCGGTTGAGGCCGGGTGCAGCAAGTAGTATTTTTTCAATTTCCTTCGAAAACGTTGCTTTAGTAATCTTGAACTGAAATATGTTCATTACAGAATTTATTACTCACAAATAAAGAATATATGTCCTCTATTTATATAGTTTCGGTATAAAGACATGCTAATTTCAAATTCTATATTTACGTAGGAACTAATTAACAAACTTACATTTAGCAATTTTACGAATATTTTTTTTATACCGAATTGTCAGTCGAATATGTAAGGACTTTTATAACTCTAAGAACCAAAACGTTAACCATATTCAGTGAATAAATAATTTCATTTCATTTCAAGGGAGAGTTGAGCCATATGGTTAATTAAAGGTGCTGAAGACACAGGTGGCTACTTTTTATCCCGGGATAAGTAAGCCTTTTCACGGGATTTTGATTCGAATTTGCACAAAAGAATGCAAAAAGTACCTATATGGGTTTTATATCCCTATCATCTCATAGCTTAATGCCCTGAAACTATTCTTTCGGAATATTTCCATAGAGCATGAGAACAACCTTGCCTAAAATCGATTAGGGGACATATTACCACAAAAAAAAAAATGGTTACTAAAAGTTTAAATTTTCAACTTTTTTGTATTTGTGGTTAAACACAAATTGTATGCGACTGCAACCACGGGAAACTGGTTGCATTAAATTCATGTAATGTAAAAGCTTTGGTAAAAGTGAAGCCAAGCCGGCTTTAACATGCGATGCGGTCGTGTAAGCTCCACTTAATGCCCCTCTGCAATCTGATGAGTGATAATCTCATTTACGTTGTCACCGCCATTTTAAATCAATTTTTTACACTATAAGTACAAGTTAGTACTTGACTGCGATCTCACCTGATAGTAAGTGATGATGCAGCTGAAGTTATTAACGTACTGACTTGGAAGGGGTTAGTAAAGCGACCCCAATGGTTTCTACACAGCATCGCACCGGAACGCTAAATCGCTTGGCGGTACGTCTTTTTATTTGCGGGATCTCCGAATTCTTGTGCATTTGGTTTTCTTTGACCTTTTTCAAATTATTAATTAGTTTACTGGATATACTCGTAAAGTTTGTAACTTAATGGAAATTTATATAAGGCTAAATTACGTTATAATCAACGGTTGTCGTAAGTCTGAGAAGTTTTTGTCAGATATTCATGTCTTAGTCAATTTTCGGATACATTTCTGAAATCCAAGTTCACCAAGTATTTGAACCCTATTATTTAAGCATTTTAATATTCATATTCATTTAATCCCTATTGAAATATTTTTAAGAAGCAGAGGTATGAAAAAAATCTAGTTTAACCATGATTATAATTGCTTGGTGAACTCGAGTCCAAATTAGACATTTTCAAGCAAAGATTTTATTGACACAAATATAAAGGTGATAATGCACCCGCAATTTTACCGTCACAAATCAAAAAAAAATTCGATATTTGAGAAAAATCAAACAAATTATTAACTGGATAATATGCTAATAATTTTTTCGTATAATATTTAGTAAGAGGTTCGAGAGTCTCGAGTCTTTTAGGGAAGCAAGGACTCTTCTCTCGAGAGCGTCCCAACTCCCAATACTCTTTGTCTTATCGAAATTAAAAAAATTAAATTAAGCTTACCGGTTTATTATTGAATAACTTGATAATTACTGAATAAATATCATTGGCACTTTCACAAATTAGAAATTAAAACGTAGTTTGGAATGTCTTATCAAAAATATACCTGTAAAGATAAAGTCTACGACTAAAACTATTGACAATTATCAAAAGATTGTTCATTCTACGTTTAAGCTTGTATTTAAGGAAATAAATATACTTTAATAGAATACAAAATAATATGTTATACTAAAGAGTTGAAAGGAATGATGAATTTTGGAGCATGACCAAACCAAACCAACGTGCAAAAACCCGCGGGGAAAAAACGCGTCCCAATTTGATTCTAGAGATTCGTGTTGTGCTATTAGTTGGTAATTGAACAATGGGCCAGTACAGACAAAGAAAGTGCTTCGCAGTTCGGGTTTTTGGCCTGCGGGCATGGTGTGGCAGTTCCTATAGAAAAACGAGCCAAAATATTTTGTTAGTGAACAAGTTATATTTATATAGGTATATCTTCTATGTTATCCCATCCCGTCTGTGATTATTACACACATAAAGGCGTTTATCAGGTGTGTGAGTGTGTCATTACTCTTCCACGGTAGGTATATTTACTGAAAGTATTTGACTGTTTGGAATAGAGATAGATTATTATAACCTGGATTAGCATATGAAATATAAGTTACCTTTTATTACGGAAAATTCACGAGTCAAAACCGTATGAATATGGCAGGCAAAAGCTAATTGTATAATATTATGTAAATTCGTCCTTTGATATATTAACTGATTCTTAAGCTATCGATTTTCTCAAGGTATCCAAGTGCGCCCTTTCATTAAGTCAGTTGAGAGCTTAAGTGTCGGTCTCCTGTTTGCGAAGGGCAAGGGCCCTCGCCTCGATCAGACCGTAATTAATATAATATTATCGTATTGAATCGATTTTTATCGTATTTTACTACGAATTCAAGATGAATAAATAAATAAAAAGCCTTTTTATTTTCCTCAGTCTCACATTATATTATTATTTTATTATTATTTTCCTCAGTCTCACATCTTATTTTTTTATTATTCTTATTATAACATTAAAATTAATATATATATATATATATATATATATAATATATTGTATCTGCAGTCAAACAATATCGTGCTGCGTTTTATATATGTTTACATGCATTTTTACATGAAGATGAGAAACCCTCTCGGGTGAAGGCCTCCTCCAAAACAGACCAGGTTTTCCTTGTGTTAGCTGACTCCTTCCAATTTTCTCCAGTAATAAATTTGATATCATCTGCCCATCTTGAGTTTGGTCTACCGCGCCTCCTTTTACCTTGGGGTCCAGCCCACATGGTAATCACAAGGACAACCGATAGACTTAAAAGTCTATCGGTTGTCCTGAAGGCTTGCTATATGTCCAGCCCATTTCCATATCAATGAAAGAGCGTGTTTTAGGAAATCTATCATACTTGTTTCCGCTCTACCGCCGCTATACCTATTTGAAGCTTTTTTTTTAATTTTCCTGATATTTAAGATACTCCGTTCACAAACACGAATTCAAGATGTTCGCATATTAAAAATAAATTTTAGGACTACTGACTAGTTTTAGGATACAAAAAATATTATGCGTAAGGGACCTAATAGTTATATAGTTAAAAATCAGGATCTGGGTACTTGCTAGAAATAGATGTTGTGGGCGTATAAAATACTTGAGAGTAAACATGATGGTACGAGTATTGATGTTCCAGCCGTTTGTAGATTCCAGGAATTCACGCGTCCATTATCACGATCGAAGATTCGTGAGTACGCCTTTTGTTTGTGGTTACACAAGGGCTCTTCTGGCGAGAGCGCCCTAATCATGAGTGTTGGCTCAATCGACCTTCACTTTTATCAATGAAAATGCTTCCCCTTTTAACTTGCCAAAACAAACTCGGTGAAAAAACAAGAGCCTTGAAGTGAAACCCTACGAAAAACCTTAGACAAATACTAGGTGAATATCAAAAATATTTCATTTATTTAATTCAGAATATGCAATATATAAACAATACAATAAAGACTCTACTTAAAAATATACTTAATTAAATTAAAATCAAAAACAGATTTTACATTCATTTAACACTTTACCTTCTTATAATCCTGTTTAAAGTATACAAGGTGTAAAGCAGTAGAATTATTGAACAAAACGAAATTATTCGCACTAGCGTAAACCTCAAAAATATACAGTAAAATTTATCTTGTCTGACATAAAATATGCACGTTTCCGTACGAAGATATTCACACCGCGAATGATTTAATAAATAACAAATGAGCACTTGGAGGTATTTCTGTACAATTTGTTTGGCTTTTATTGTATTACTTATGTATGTATTTACTTTAATGGAGTGATGTATGTATGTATAACTAAAAATATTGAGTGACCCGTATTTAGTGGATATAGAGGTCAGATTTGAAGCTGGATCGACCAGACATCCGGGTAAGTCGCTTTGTTAGTTTTTCAAGCAGAGGTTCCTTTAGACAAGCAGTGTTTTTTCGTCAGAGTCCATCGTGAAACTATCTACAACACTATTCTTAAAACTAGTATCAGCAGCGCGGCAGAAGCGTGTGTAGCGCTGCAGCCGCGCTTCCGCCGCGCTTCACTTTGCGGCTAATTTAAAGGCACCCAAGGAAGCATTTTTTAATTGCCACGAGATGACGCGTGAGCTAGTATAGTATAATAAGTTCAGTCGGATGTAGTCAGAAGGCTTAGAAATTGTTCATTCAGTCTATAAACTTGTCTATATAACCTTGAATAAAAGCATGCAGGAGTTGGTAGAGAAAAGACCAAACACAAAACTGAAATAGCGTTTTATATTAAAAAAATTAAAAAATTGGAATCGACTCAGATGCACATGATCTTTTAAACTGTTGTACTTTTACAAATTGGTTTTTTAAATTCTTCGGAGGAGCAAATGCTACAGAACACAGTTAAGGAACCTGACGATACGATCATAAGAACACTTTACGCTGCAAACCATCTTATGAATACAAGAAAATAGTAGCGCTGTCTCTCCCCACTAATAGGTGCGCCGCAATATGCTGGAAACTGTTTCTATGGAAACATGCCTGCAGACTATCGACAAGTGTAGTGATCTGTGGCGGGGACTGCGGTCGGCTTGCTACTGACGATGTCGGCGTCAAAACATACATTTTGGCACCGGTAAACTAGCGACACTTTTTCGCAATCCGTTGCGTCCAGGGTATAGAATTATTGTACATAACCTCATTCTCTCTGAACCGAGATTTATATACTTCTAAAAATGTCATGCCCTAGCCCCTATTCGGGGATGTAACTTGCTCATACTGCATTGCTGAAACCAATATTACCGGTTTAAACCTGCGGGATACGGCTCAATGTAGCCAGCACAAGATTTATTGGCGAATTGAAATGTTCCAGGAACGTAAAATATTTTTAGCAAACGGAATACCCGCCCGTAGTATTAGAATAGACCGTATGAAACATTTTCTTGCACATCGAAAATCTTGTAGGAAATCGTGCATCCATATTTCAGAGCAGTAGAATAGAAGCAGGTTAAAGATTTTCTGTTATTTCGAAAAACATTTGACTTAAATTTGGTTTTTTTATTTGTGCAATATGTGTTATCAATACATGATTGCACATTAATAAGCACTTGATCAGTGGTAATGCTCATCCTTGCTTATGCTAATGCTTATTAATGTGCAATCAATACATGATTGCACATTAATAAGCACTTGATCAGTGGTAATGCTCATCCTTCTAAAATTTGTATTGTATAGCTGAAACAAAAGTTTCAGGTAAATTAGAGAAAAACGCCTGAATGGTTATTTCAACAAAGTTAGGACGGTGAAGACTAATTATTTTAATATTTTATCTGACTGTGGAATAAACTAAGTACACAAATCTCCAATCTATTACCTCCTTCACCTTTCTACCACAGAACTGCAAGGCGCCTAGAGAAGTCGCATCCTCATGTTGTTGATGTCCAGCGGAGTCGAACAAAACATTTTCTTCCACGTTTCTGATACGTATCGCTAAGGTGTGGAACACCCTTTCAGCTTCTGTGTTCCCAGCCAAGTACAATCTGGATGTCTTCAAGAGAAGAGTGAATAGGCATTTTATAGGCAGGCGCGCTCTATCCTAGACCTCATCATTTCTGTCCATCAGACATGATTGTAGTCAAGCGCAAGTCTAGCAAAAAAGTAAAAAAAAACATTTACATGGAATAAATTACACTACATTACAAAAACAACTTTTTTCAAAAACTTCATGCTTGTGAAATGCGTTAAAGTTGCCGTGAAATTCAAAATATAATTTCAAATCCAATCTAATTCCAATACCTACTCCCGGCGAATGCATATGCATGAGAACATTTCACTACTGGGTGTATAATAAAAATTGCAAATCTGTTTTCTGACTTTCATCCCTGTGATGGCATATGAATTTTTAAATGAAAATTAAAAAAAACCGGCCAAGTGCGAGTCGGACTCGCGCACCGAGGGTTCCATACCATAAAAGAAGTAAAACATTCAAAGAATCACTTTTGTTCATGAATTTACGAGTATAATTTACATGTACGTACTTTTGTTGGCAAACCGCAAACGTAACTTTGTTTTTGGCGGATTATTGTTATTATCAAAAAAAAATATATCAGTCAGCGAGTTGATTTTATTTTTCCTGTAAAATATACGTTAACTTCTATTGATCATAATTATTTCAGATTTTTCGATTGGTAAACTTCGGAGATAAGGGGAGGGGGGGAACGGTAATTTTTTCGACAGTTTGCCTAATAAATCAAAAACTATCAGGCATAAAAATAAATAAAAATTAGTATTAGAATACACAAGTAACGCCCTTTCATATGATACCCCATTCAATATTGTTATCTCATTTTGAAATTTTGTCGAACCGGTTTTCCCCCCTTTAAAATAAAAATAAAAATAATTTTCAAATTTTTACGATTGTTATGACGTCGGGTCACTAATACCTATATCTATTCTAAGTTTCAAGTCGATAGCTTGAATAGTTAGTGAAATAATCGAGTGTGACAGACGGACGGACGGACGGACGGACGGACGGACGGACGGAGAAAGTCTCACCATAAGGGTTCCATTTTTACCATTTTGGTATGGAACCCTAAAAAGAGCAACATAAAAAAAAGATTCCGACGAAAGAGAACCTCCTCCTTTTTTTGAAGTCGGTTAAAAAGTGGTTAGTAGTGGACAACAAAGTGAGGAAACCATAATGTTCTCAAAGATCGATAGATAAAAGTTATGTGACCCTGCTTAACCACACTTGACTTATTGGATTACTTTGTTGTCCGTCTGTCTGTCTGTCTGTTTGTCACGACCCTTTATTTCAGTAACTATAAAAGATGTCGACATCAAAAGAGAATGACCAAAGGTGGTATCAAGTTTTCTCACGAACCAAAACCAAAATAGTCTAGGAACATAAAATAGGGTTTTTTGAGAACCATCGGCACTAATTTTTATGACCGTCAATTTTTGATTTATTGAGCAAACTGTCGAAACGGAGAGATGTCGAAATGACGAAATCTGATTGGTTAGTCAAACACAGCTCTGCTCCGCTTTGGTGGCAACCGGGCCTTATGGTTTAACATTTTCTAATATAGTACGGAACCCTCAGTGCGCGAGCCCGACTCGTTCCTGACCAATTATTGTTTATGGCCTCGTTCGTAAAAGAGACTATCAACTCTAGCTTTACTAGCACCAGCGCTTCATTCTCGGACGAGGCGCTCAGGCGTGACGCCGAGGCGAGCGGTACACGCTTGTATACCTTAGTTCCCGAAACCTGTCGAGGATGGAGGTTGACAGAGAAAAATGGCTTTGGTTCCCATATTATAACTTCACATTGGTCACTCTTAAAAATACATCGGAGTTTCGTCACATTTACTTTTACTCTCGCTGAAGACACGTGTGTGTGGAAGAGCCGCCCGCGCTCGCCACTCGTGACTTTGATCTTTGCCGAAATACCGACAACATGCGAGCGGTGACGAGGAGTGGCGAGAGTGCCGAAGGCGATCCGTGGACACTCTTCACACACGCATTCGCCACCATTCGCCTTCACTCGGCCAACGTGTAGAGCCAGCCTCAAATGATATTATTGTTCCCAGATTAAAATTGCTGGGTGCCAGCGGAGAGGCGCCTCTCCTGAGTGGGTGGCGCAGCACGCCGCACACGCCCGCCACGCCCGCGCCACATCACTCCCACAATCACCTCGCCACACCTCACTGCAACGGCACCGATAGGTAATTGACTGTTCTCATCTCAACCCCTTTTTACGTCCCACTGCTGGGCACGGGTCTCCTCTCAGACTGAGAGGGGTTTGGCCATAGCCCACCACGCTGGCCAAGTGCGAGTTGGCGGGCTTCACACGCCTTCGAGAAAATTTTGTGAACTTTCAGGCATGCAGATTTCCTCACGATGTTTTCCTTCACCGTTAAGCAAGTGATATTTAGTTTCCTAAAACGCACATAACTCGGAAAAGTCAGAGGTGTGCGCCCAGGATTCGAACCTGCGACCTCCTTATGAGAGGCAGAGGTCAGAACCACTTAGCTATCACTGCTTATTATATTATTACTATCGACTGTTCTAGAACATACTTTTTCCTTGTCTTGACTCGTAGAGGAACACTACCTTGTCTAGGTACGAACCGCATTTAGGTGGATGCCGGATGGGTATCATCCAGGCGCGAAAATTCAAAATAGGTATTATTTAGTTTTTCGCAAATAGTGGACTATTATAAGAGTACATCGTAGGCTTATCGCGATCAATTTTGCGAGCATAATGTTTTTCATAAAAACTTTGATCAAAAATACTCATTTACTTTCTATTGGTTCCCGATAACTCCAAATCTTGGAAACTGTAGAAAATAACCTTTCGGGAACCAATATTAGGAGCATGGGAATCTTTGAGCAATGTTTTTACTAATAACATGTAGATTGTAGATGCCTGAACGTTATGCTAGCAAAATTGATTATGAAAATTGCTATGAGCCTACGATGTATTATTATTTACCAGCCCAAACCCCAGACCAACGTGTCGCATACACGCATTGGCCCGGCCTACCTATACTTACGAGTAAATAACAATGATGTAAAGAATAAAATAGTCACATTTATTAGAAATTATGCGAATATGTGGTGACGGCACGCGTTGTGAGAAGTATCGATTGTTCAATGGGGAGTGTTCTGAGTTTTTCAATCAAAAATATAAAAAGGGATTAAATATAGTTTTAAATTCGTCAGGTCTACAATTTCAACATAGCTAGTAGCTGCTTGTCCTCAGGGACTGGTGTGATAAATTACAAACTTTTCTTAGTTTTATATACCTAACTGTTTCTGGTTTGTATTTGTTATTTTGTATTTAATTTATATCTAACTTTCACAATCGGAATTTCACTCTTCAGAGTTCAGATGCATTCAATTTACAGCAATTGGTAAGTCTTGTGTGAAAGTTCTTAGTTCTTACCGCAACATACTAGTATTCGTATTGTCTGCAGACTTCATTTCAAACCAATAAATACGAGTACATACAGTTCATCAAGCATAAACCTTTGGAATACAAGAGTTTAATTCCATCTGAATTACCTTAACGTAGACAATACATAGTTTCAAATTAATTAGTGTGCTATAATAATGTAAATTTTATTCGTAAATACATTTCGAAATACCACGGTCTAAAAGCAGATTTATCTTTTGACACACATTATTATTAATTGCGTAGGTATATTTGTAATAATGTGTTACAATATATATTATTTTATTAAATGTGACTTATTTCATATTCAACCCACGTCACAATCTATTTATAATTATAAACGCAGTTGTGGCATTTTCCTATAAAAGCCACGCGGGACGCGAGTTTTTTTTTGAGCTACTGTTTTAACTTGTTATAATTATAACTTTATCTTCTAATAAGATTTATTACGTGCTATTTGTTGGGTGACTATAGTCAGCCGATATACATGTACCTAATATACTTACTTTATATTAACTCTATCAATCATTTGAACAATAGTTATTTCATACAAGTCGTACAAGAATAATTTATAACCATACTAGTTGACCGGGTAAACGTTGTTTTATCATTAGGGATATAAAAAATAACGCCCTACTCTCAGACCTACCGAGTATACACGGAAAAATTTCATTACAATGGGTCGAGCCGTTTCGGAGGAGTTAGTTAACAAATACGAGAATTTTATATATTGGACTAGCTGAGCGGACAAACGTTGTTTTGCCCTTAGGGATAAAATAGCTCCTCAGCCCTACCAAATATACACGGAACATTTCTTAAAATTCACCAAGAGTTTGGTTACAAACATTGAGACGAGAAATTTATATACTAGATACTAGCTGTTGCCCGCGTCTCCGCCCGAGTGAAAATTTTGGTTTTTAAAAATCCCGTGAGAATCTTGGGTTTCTCCGGGATTAAAAGTGTTCCCGTTCCCTTTTCTAACCGTTATACCTACTTTCAAAGAAATTTGCTATAATAATCTCAGGCTATATATTGCAATAGCGAGTTAAGATTTTTCGGAATTCTATACGGGAACCATGGTACTTTTCGGGATAAAAAGTAGCCGGTGTCCTTTTCCATGCTCTAATCTATCTATGTTTCAAATTTCATCAAGATTGGTTCAGTGGTTTAGGCGTGTAAGCGTAACAGAGAGACAGACAGACAGACAGACTTACAGACAGACAAACAGACAGACAGATTTGATGATAGAGGCAGCGGCTGGCACTGAACAAAGAGCTTCGAGCAATAAGATATATTTACCTCAGCTATTGAAATTATTATGTCAGTCAATGTTAACTAATGAATACGCTATTACGCTATAACGGCGCCGCAATTCAGGTTAGGCTTTCCGGCGCCCAACCCTGATTAATTGGAAACACTCCCGATATCCTTGCGGCCCTCTCCCAGGTGGTAGGCGTGAGTGATATTCAATTATACAGAACCGGGAAACCGTAACGAGTCCGTACGTCCAATTAACTATAACTAACAAACCGTTAATGTAAATATTAGTAGCAAGTAACAGTTGTTTCATACTCGGGCTGCGATCATCTAAATTCTAAGTACATATTATATACGGACTAAAATATTCATATTTATATTTTCTACTAGATTCCCGCGGCTCCGCCCGGGTGAATTACGATTTTCGCTAATCCCGGACGGACGGATTTTCCGGGATAAAAAGTAGCCTATAAGTTAATCCGGATTAATATATGTTTCAAATTTCAGCCAAGTCAGTCCTGAAGTTGCAGCGTGAAAGAGTAACTAAGATCCATCCATTCATACTTACAAACTTTCGCAGTATTAGGATAGCTCCAAAGTGCCTAACATTATTTATTGTTCCGAAAGCGTGTAATCGTGTTAAATCGTGGATTGTCAAGATTCTTCACTCTTGTTCGTCTTCGGTGAAGTCATTAACCTTACTGAACTATACGATAGAGCGATGGAAAAATACTCGTATTCTTTGGGGATACGTAGGTATCTAAGTGATACATTACGTTGGGAGTATATACTGAATTTATTTTTGTCCTTCTCAGCCTTACTGATACGTTGGTGGGTGCGACATGCAGTGCTGAGGAAAAATATAACAGAAAAAAGACGTTTTACCTAATTATTAAAAAAACTAAGCCGGTTATCAAAAATCCATTTTGAGCGTTTTTGGACATTTTTATTAATGTCACACTGAAATACAAATTGCAGTTACATTCATTGTAGTTACCGATAAAAATTAGAAAAAATGGAGAATTTGGAGCAACTTTTGTGAGAAAATTCTATGGAGATTTAATTGAATCGTGTTTCTGCTCCACAGCGAAATTTAATAAAGTTCGAAAATACATGACGTTGAAAGCATTGTCTTCATAGTATATAAATTTCAGGTCACTTAAGACTATAGGTAAAGGAGAAATTTCTCAAGACAACTTTTGTCTGTGACACTGTTATCGTTGTTCGAAAAAACGATTTACCATCAAAAATGAATTAGGTTAACAGTGCTTTAGTATCGCCTCATCTTGCGCATGTTTCGCTTCTTATCAACCCGAGAATTACCCTTGAAATAAAAAATGAAAATGGAAATCTTTATTTTTCACATATAAAACTCTACCGTCAAGTTCGGAAAGCAGATTTGCGCCGAGAAGAACTGGCAAGAAACTTGGTACTTGAACTTTTAAAAAAGTCATAAAATACGAGTTTTATTATATAGTATGAAGAAATATTTTTAAGATATCTCGTGAAGAGATGGAAGCAAAATTCTTCAATGGTATAGTAGAAATGAATGGTATTATTACCTCAGTTACAATTAACTATAAGGTATTTATTTCCGTAATAATGTACTTGGCTTGACAC
This sequence comes from Coenonympha glycerion, assembly GCA_963855885.1. Classification (NCBI taxonomy): domain Eukaryota; kingdom Metazoa; phylum Arthropoda; class Insecta; order Lepidoptera; family Nymphalidae; genus Coenonympha; species Coenonympha glycerion. The sequence continues at coordinate 10,845,187 of OY979630.1, read as the reverse complement.
GCTGCCGCGTGTCTAGATCTCTAACGCTTCGAATTACTACACTGTTTGCACTAACGGCGCCCTTGATTGATGTTGATATCCAGTATCAAATGTAATACAATCCAATTGGCATAATTTTGGCTGTATTATCAATTGCGTATCGTGTGTTGTCCTAACTGTTGTATCAATAACAGCGGTTAGGAATGAGGTTAGTGTTTGTAATTGGTATACCTACACTTTTATGGAATTTCTATCGATATGAGTATTTCACATTCCTCTAGCACTTTTGCTTTATAAGTACCTACTGTTGTACACGACATTCTGAGATAAATATCCACTCACTAAGTCCATTGTTTATTGTTTTATTTATATTACAAATATCTAGGAGGACTGAGGAGTAATGTAGTTTTAAACACTAGGCTAAAAACATACAGTTGCAATTTTTACGGTTTAAAATCTATAGGATAATTGCTTTTAAATTAAATTATGCAAACAATAATATCGTCTTTATGAAACCAAATAAATTACTAACCGTTCACAGAAGCTTTGCCCATGTGAACGTCCCGCGCTCCCGCATCTCGCGCTCGTCTCATAAGTATAATAAGCGAGACGAACGCGGGCCGCGGTCATGTGAGGGGATAAAATTATAGTACAGATTTTTTACGAATTTCGAGTCGACTCGCATCGCACAAACGAACGAATTTCTCCATACATTTACAGCCAGCACCATCTAATGATAGCCGAATCATTCCATTCATTTTCAGCAGTGAAAGGGGAAACTCATCGGAAAAGCTTCTGCAAACGGGTTACAACAATTTTTTCAAACATATTCTTGTTTCCAGTGGAAGCAGAGGAGGTCTCCGCCGGCGGTCGACGTACACAAGCGGGCGGTTACGCTCGGGCCCACACTGGTCTTTTGTGTTCGACCCCGCGGGCCGCCTGTGCTACTACTGGTCCATGGTCGTCTCCCTCGCCTTCCTCTACAACCTCTGGGTCATCGTATATAGGTTCGCTTTCCAAGAGATAAACGGTGAGTAGTCAAAATTGTTTGCATTTTAAGTAAGAGCCAATGAACTTGCAGCGTTGCAGCGCTGCTACGTAATGCGGTAAATATGTATAATGCTGGACTATGCTGCTAAATGTATAATGCTGCTATACAAATCCCGTTATATAGCTAAATTGTAAAATGAAACGCATCTACTTATCGAAATTTGTGCCACGCTTCAATGATGCAATGCTCTACTCTCTAATTTACTATTTGGTATATTTTATGTTAGACTTAAATTAAACTACTTAATTGACACACTCTGTCAAACTCTATACGAATCGAATGAAACCTAAGCGATTTTGATAGAGTCTCTTTATGGTTTTAAATTGCATTTAAATATCTATAACTTAAACACTTTGTACAAAGCTATATATGTCTTGCCCGAATAGAACAGTCCTAAAATACTGAATGTAAACTAATTCTTCATAAATGAGCTAGTCCCTCTCACACGAGGCAAATAACTACGCTGAAATGTCTCATAAAAATATTTTGGCTTTTCATTTGATGTTTGAAATTGTTAAAAGAATTTCCTCTTGTTAGTCAGTTTTTTGTTTCGGAAACAACAAATTGCCCAGTGTATTTCAATTAACCCGATTTTAAAAATTCAAAAAGCATTTTTATCGTTATTTACTATATCTGAGTTAAATCTAGCTACAACAGAGCGGCAACGCGGACGGCACAAAATATTAGCAATGTGCATGACCAAACAAGACGAGTGAATTCGTTGTGCAGTCCGATAGCTTTTGTTGTAATTTATTGTTATAACAAAGTAGAATGTTTAAATTGGTGGTAAATTGGTACGTATTTGTCGTTTAATTGTTTAATAGTAGACTCATTTTAATAATTAGGTGTACTACGTACTTTTAACTCAATGTGTATGTATCTATCTATCTATACTTATAATAAAACTGTAAAGGGTCGAATTCTGTACATTGAAGATATTTTGAAAATGTTTGTTGGAGGAAACTCTTTCGTCGATACTGAAGCCAAAACTGTAATTTGTTTCATTTTTGTCTGTCTGTCTGCAGTCTGTTTCAAGGCCGCGCATCACGGCTAATCCGCTGGATGGATATAAATGAAACTTGACATGATTATAGTTCATACTCCGAGGTAGGACACATACTTTTTGTCCCGAAATTCATCATGGTTTCCCTGGATTAATGAAACTCAAGCCAGATTAACGTATGATCTTGGATGCAAACGTAAGCGTATAGTTTTGCACGACTAGTTTCAAGGAGAAATTAAATTACTTGCCTAAATAGCTTTTCCGAGTTAAATGTCTTGCGCTCAAGACAATGTGATACTTTGAAAGGTACGTCCTGATGTTTCGCTCGGAGTTTTCCATTGTTTTATTACATTGCTACTGCGATGAGTTCTCTCGTGACGAAGTTCCTTCCTATTGTGATAACGGGAAAATTCATTCATTAAACTCAAATGAACAACTTCTCATCTCAAGTTTATCTATCCATCTTTACATGACTATCTCTTTGCCGCGTTTTGTGACAGATGTTATAGTTTTTCTCTGATAGTTAACATGTACATAAATTCTTGGTTTTCATAATAAATTTTAAACTGACACTCATGTCTTAGTAGTTATCCACCTCATAATGTAACAGTTTTATGAAGTTAAATAATATTATAAGAGGAAGATTTAATTTTCCGAGAGCGTAGCTTATTTAAGCTAATGTAAAAATACAGAGGAGTTAGTACAGGTTTTTGAACGAATTTCGAGTGGACTCGCATTGCACAAAGAATCGAATGCCTCCATACGAGTACATTTACAGCCAGCGCTATCTATTGACAGCTGCGTGTTAGTGCAGTCTTTAGATAGCGTTGGCTTTAAATGTATGAAGGAATTCGCTTCGCTTGTGAGATGTGAGTCGACTCGAAATTTGTACAAAAACCTGTACTAACCCCAATGATCCTAATATAATGTAACGCAAAGTTATGCATAATTTAGTACTTTTCATAACTTTGAGTTTGGAATCGTTCACTACGTAGTATGAACATTAACCTTTCTTTGTTTCAGGAGAGACGCTCATAGTGTGGTTCTGTTTGGATTACTTCTCGGACTTCCTTTATTTGGCGGACATTTTGTTTCACTTTCGGACGGGGTACTTAGAAGACGGGGTGCTGCAGACGGACGCGGCGAAGCTGCGCGCGCACTACATGAACTCCACGACGTTCTACATAGACTGCCTGTGCCTGCTGCCGCTGGACTTCCTATACCTGTCCATCGGGTTCAACTCCATCTTACGCTCGTTCAGACTCGTGAAAATATACCGCTTCTGGGCGTTCATGGACCGCACCGAACGGCACACGAACTATCCTAATTTGTTTAGATCTACGAGTTTAATACATTATTTGTTAGTGATATTCCATTGGAACGGGTGCTTGTACCATATAATATATAAGAACAATTGGTTCGGTAGTAAAAACTGGGTGTATCAAGACACGGAGACGGCGGACGTTGTGAAACTCTATCTACAGAGTTATTATTGGTGCACGCTGGCGCTCACGACGATAGGTGAGTTTTATTTGATATTTTTTAAACGCACGCAGTTTTCAGTTTTTTCGTAACCGCTGAAAATGTTTTCCATTTTCATACATTTTTGTTGAGCTTGCAATAACTAACTTGTCTCTACAGGAATAATAAACACTCCACCTTTATCTAACGTCTAGTTTTGTCAATTTAAGCAACATTTCTATTTATTTTAAAGATTTTTTATACATAATATTTTACCTTGTTTTTAGGGTTCCATACCAAAATGGTAAAAATGGAACCAATGGTAAGAATGGACTTTCTCCGTCCGTCCGTCCGTCTGTCACATTCGATTATTTCGGTAACTATCGAAGCTATCGACTTGAAATTTGGAATAGTTTTAGGTAATAGTGACGCAACGTCATTGCAATCATAAAAATTTGAAAATAATTTGTATTTTTATTTTAAAAGGGGGGTAAACCGGGTTGTTGAAATTTCAAAATAAGATAACAATATTGAGTGGGGTATCACAACAAAAAAAATTGGTTGCCTGTAAAGTCGGTATACGGGCGAAAGTTTTACGTGACAACGTATGTCACCCCGCACCACCAACCGCGTATCCAGTTTCAAATATCTTTGACATTATTGGTTGCCTGGTAGAAATCGCTATGTAGCGATAAGGCCGCCAAATTGTACTCCTAAGTTTGTTTGTATTTAATTTATTTCTTTCTTTTCTATATTTTTATTCTGTGGTGTGCAATAAAGTGTTTATCTATCTATCTATCTATCTATGTCTGTCTCTCTCGCTCTTAGGCGGGCTAACCATGCCCGAGTGGAAGGGACGCGTGCCTCTCACTCGCTCTCATTGTGAGCGCATAACGTGAGCGGAGCGTAACGCAGTTTCTTGAAGTGTCACCCGGCAAACCAATTTATAAGACGTTGTCACGTCAAAAAGTGAACAAAAGTGATTCTTTTAATGTTTTACTACTTTTATAGTATGGGACCCTCGGTACGCGAGTCCGACTCGTACTTGCCCGGTTTTTTTATTTACTATAGATAGGCTTACGCTTGCTACAGTCATGTCTGATGGACGGAACTGATGAGGTCTAGGATAGAGCGCGCTTGCCTAGTAAATGCCTATTCACTCTTCTCTTGAAGGTTGTACTTGGCTGGGAACACAGAAGTTCTTAACTATATGACGCTAATAAGTTATTATAAGCATGTAATTCGGAAAGACGCGAAGTCACGTCAAAATCCACTTAACGATGATAGCAAGTGTGGGTTCCTCGTTAATTGTAATCCGCACTAAGCCTTCAGAACCCTTATTTACCCTTTCACGTATCACTATCCCGGTTTACTCACGAGCATCGCTACGCAACGTCTCGAATATTTAAGAAGGGTTCTTAATTTGGGACCAGTAAGGCGCGGGTGTAGGTATCCATCTTTCGTATAGTTACACCTTTGTGAAACGCCTTTAATCACACTTATTACAAACTAACATTATATATACGAGAGTATATTGCATGTGTGTTACTATATAAGTGTGTATGTGTGTATGTTTTACTCTTTCATGCCGCAACTACTAAACCGATTTGGCTGAAATGTGGTGTAGATATAGATTATACCATGGAGTACATAACTATATATATAGGCTACTTTTTATCCCGGAAAAATCCATGGTCCGGAATAGCGGAATAACTATCTATTAAAACATTGAAAAATGAACGAAAAAATAAAAGAAAAGACATTTTCTCATGCAAAATATTCGTGGGTTTTATAATTCTGGCAAAATAATATAAATTAAGGCAGAGATTCTCAAACTTATTTCTTTTACCGCCCCCTTTGAAAATCAATTGTTTTTCAGCGCCCCCTGAACACACAAAATCCCCTGAAAAGCACAATTTCATTACTTTAATTAATTTAGTCATGGTGTGCTATAGGTATAAGTCGTTAGTTTTTAAACTTACATTCTAAACTAGACATTATCACCAGTGAGAGATGAATTAGATGATTTTTAACAAGTTTGTTGATATCATGTATGATTATACTCAAAAACAGTCTTAAGTCGCCGCGTTCGGTAACATGCAAACGATTTCTGTTATTAGTAAGCAGCGTAGCCACAACGCTTAGTAAACGTTCACATAAATATGACGATGGTAATGCTGTCAAAAATTGTTGAATCCAGGGTACAACTGCGGGATTGACATTTGCAGCCAAAATTCTTGGTAGCCATTTTTAAATTTCAATTTTATTTCCCCGTTCGTTGTCAGTTCTAAACTTCTTCTTCCAATTGGCAATTGGGGTGATACTGCTCGCCATCGCCCCCCTAAACTGCGCCAATGTCCCCCCATTTTTTTCTGGGCTCCTTAACGCCCCCTTCTAGGTGTCCAACGCACACAAGGGGGCGTTATCGCCCACTTTGAGAAAGATTGAATTAAGGATTAAAATAATAGGGAACGGGAACACTTTTAATATCGGGAAAATTTACGATTCCCGCGAGATTTGTAGAATCGAAAATTCGTTGGCGGAGCCGAGGGAAACAGTTAGTTAGGGAAGTACAATAAATTACGATAGGCCACTTTTAGATATATGTATTACTACTACCAATGTCGATAGCTTCAATAGTTATGTAAAAAATCAACTGTGACAGACAAACTGATAGACCGAAGGTAGGAGAAAGTCGCACGCACAATCTTACAACAAGTGTTCCATTTTACCATTTTCGTATGTAAACCCAAAAAACCCTAAAACTCTAGTAGTAACCCTAAAAACGGGAAACTATGTTTTTTATGAGTCGCACGTCTGAATTCTAACTAGTTACATAAAACTCAAATGAAAGAAAATGGCTTTTTAAAATTTTAAAACTTGTAGCACGTTTGCAGCTATAAAATCGTCTGAGCACCAGAATAGATACCTATTTATATAGAAGCGTTTATTTTTTCTTCATTTGAACCGTTTAGTATTCAAAACGATATTAATTAAGCTATGAATATTTAATATTGCTAGTGAACAGTTCTGTATACAGCCTTCTCAAAATTGTCGTCGCTAAGTCGAATCTATTAGATATTCCGTTTGTTCAAACATAAACAAGTAGGTAGGCTACTGATAAACTGGAGAGGGTCTGTAGAAGATTTGCATTTATTAAAGAAAAGGTGTTCGCCTTTTAAATCTTAATATATATAAATCTCGTGTCACAATGTTTGTCCTCAATGGACTCCTAAACCACTTAACCGATTATAATAAAATTCGCACACCATGTGCAGTTCGATCCAACTTGAGAGATAGGATAGTTCAAATCTCAATTCAACTATTTTTTAAATCCCCAAGGGCAAAACAACGTTTGCCAGGTCAGCTAGTATTAATATATAGGTATATGTGATTTTCTATAGTACCATGTATAAATAAATAATAATAAATAATAATCTTTATTAAAAGGTATATACCCAATTGCACATCATAATAAAATTAAATACAATAATATATTAAAATAAAATAAAATAAATAATACCTCTTTTAAAATAATAACCTAAAATAAATTAAAATCTATATTTAGGTCTATTTCCTATTAGCCTCCCGATGCACCGAACGCCAATGTTTGAAAATTGAGCAATCCAGACACCCGGCCAGCGTGCTCAGGATCTCATTTTTGGAGTCTCGCAACCGGCTCCAGAATGTTGCGATTCGCGATCTCATGATCGCAAAGAAATCCGGTACTCTGGCCTTGGCGAACATGTCTGACGCGCTGCAGTACCGAGGCAACTTCATCAGGATGCGATAAGCATCATTGTATTGCACCCTGATGTTGTTGATGGCACGCCTGGTGTACTTCGCCCAAAGTTGACATGTATAGAAGCATAAACAGTATGCTCTAAACAATGTCACCTTCACTGGGTCAGTACACCTGGCAAAGCGACGCGACAGCATGTTACACCTCACGGACAGAGCACGTCTTTCCCGTTCAATGTCCTCGTCGTCTTTGAGATCCTCGGTCACAATGTGACCGAGATATCTGAACCGCTCAACCCTCTCAAGTTTCTCCCCGTCCAGGAAAACATCGGGGATAGAATCCGGACCTTTGCCTGAACGGAACACCATCGCAACTGTCTTCTTAACGTTATCTATACTTATAATAAAACTGTAAAGGGTCGAATTCTGTACATTGAAGATATTTTGAAAATTTTTGTTGGAGGACACTATTTAGTCGATACTGAAGCCAAAACTGTAATTTGTTTAATTTTTGTCTGTCTGTCTGTCTGTCTGTCTGTCTGTCTGTCTGTCTGTCTGTTTCACGACCGCGCATCACGGCTAATCCGCTGGATGGATTTAAATGAAACTTGACATGATTATAGTTCATACCCCGAGGTAGGACATAGGATACTTTTTGTCCAGAAATTCATCATGGTTTCCCTGGAAGACGGCATCAAAGTCAAAACGTTTTTTAGTTATAATTCAATAACGCGTTGTCCGATTCCATTCATTATTTTTTTGTTAGAAAGGAGGTTCTTTAAAGATTATCCAATACAAATTTTATCATCATCACTTTTGTAGTTCAGAAATAACAGACATCAGAACCTTTAGCGCTAAGTTCAAGTAGGTAGGTGACTTGAAACTCGGAATGCACAAAGAACCTAGGGCTAGGACGTATGGCTCAAGTAAGACTGGGGTACCCTTACAGCCGTAAATAAATAGGCTTAGCAGGAGATTTTGTATGGTTTAAAATTTTTCACTTTTAGGGTGAACAAAAATCATGTAACTGGCGCTATCGCTGCGTTATACCGTATATCGCCATCTCTACAATTTATGTGGAACTTGAATGTAAAACTCTGAGATATGTACTACCGAATTTTTTTAAATAATAATTAACTGTCATGTTATTTACTGTTTCCTGACTTTATATTAAGATGGCACTGTTAAAGTTTTCACATCTGTCAATGTAGTCTGAGCTGTCGACATTCCCGGAGTGCCGCGTCTTTTTTATCATCCGCAATATGGAAAGGGTAAAATAATGGTTCACAAATATTTTAAACTCTTAGGTCTTATCGATCCTAACCGACTGACTGTCATCTAAGGTCTTTTTATACGTAAAGAAATATAATAGTCTTATATTACGTTGGGCTGGGGAATATTGTTAGTAGAGTATCTTATCCCAGTGGTACCTACCCGGCCGAACTCTGAAAGAAGAGTTCTACCACCAGTACAACTTTTCACATGGTTTAATGATTTTTGACCTATTTCGTGGTTTCAGAATAAAAATCACAATGAAAAGGACGATTTTAACTGTCGATATTTCGATACATTGGTACAAGTCATGGTCACGTAGTGACCACGACCTTTGCCACTGGGTCGAAATATCGACAGTTAAAATCGTCCTTTTGATCTTTCAACTACGTGTTAATGAAACTTTATATTATTATTAAGAAAAAGGAGTTTTCAAAATCACCACAAGATAACCCGTGCAAAGTAAGAACAAGTTTCTGTACATCACCAACAAGGAATTCCAGTAGGAAGGTATAATATGTAAAAAAATCGTAATTCACGCGGGCGGAGCCGCGGGCAACAGCTAGTACTTTATAAATATTATAAAGCTCTTAAGTTTTGTTACATACGAAGATTCGTTTCGAAATGCAACAAATGCCCGAAAAATTTAAATGTATCCCAACCCCCCCCCTTTTACTTTACTTTGGATGTTCCCCTTGTTTGTTACCCCTATAACTTTTACTTTGGATGTTCGGGTTTGGTCGTTTTTTGAGCTAAATGCACCGGACTCCGCGAGGCCGATTCACATTTGGCTGGTTCTTTTTAAAATCCTCTCGTACAATCCAGCATTAGCAGGGTCATTGGTTTAAGTGAGTATTGTCAATTCTCTCCGGAGCAGTGCGCTGCGAGCTAGAGATGACGTCATTAAGCTCGAGGGCTGGAGATGACATTATGTGCGCGACACGATTTTATTGTATCGCAGAAATGTGCTATTCGTTGATTCTCAGGGTTCCGTTGCTGAAGACAGAACGAGAAAGGGTTCAATTTTAATAAAAAAACTGGCCATCCAACCTTTCGCTGTCCATCCGTCAATCTGTCCTTCACAACTCACAATTGATTATTTCAGTAACTATATTACTAAAGCTAAAAAGTTGCACATGTAGATAATAGTAAAAATAGTTGAAAATTATTTTTTTATTTATTTCAAAAAGAAGAAAAATGGAAGGGGGTTGAGGATAATACTCCTAATCTTCTATCTCCGAAGCCAACCTAAAAAAGTAAAATGATATCACTGGAAATATAAAACCATCGCTAATTTTGACAATATGTGATTCTTACCATATTTTTACCTCTTCTGTAGTAAAAACGCAAAAAAACCGCGGTTGTGCAATTCAGACTCGCACTTGGCCAGTTTTATTTATAACGCAACAAAGTTGAGGTTTGGTTGCGAAATACAGTTATGTAGGTACTTAATTATTATTATGAGCACTTTACCTATAACACAAGATTATTAATTTTCAGGCAAATATCCAATCTTACGTAACATGATGTAGTAGCAAATAATATTAAAACAGGTCAACTTATGTCTATTAGTGTTAATGTTTTCGTAAAAAGTTACTTGTAAAAGGATTTTCACAGTTCTCTTTAAATTCTAAGGCAATATCTCGTGAGTTTGAGATATTTGGCTCCCATTTTATTCCCTAAACTTAGCGTAGGACGACCTTTAAAAAGTCCTAAAGGAACAGTTTATCTCGCGGAGCTCGTTTCATTTTATTGCCTTAGATCAAATCAAGACGAAGACTATATTCTTCACCAATTCTGTATTTATCTCAATAATAGCCTCAAGTTTATCGATCCTAGAATATCCTGCAGAGTTTAGACTGACATAATACAATAGTTTGAAACGATGGTCCCCGCAAAGCGACATGCGGAGACGGCAATCTCCGGATAACATTATCTATCTCACGAAAGAAATAGGACAATAACATACAACATTCTCTCGCTCTTACACACACAGACACACACACAGACACACACACACACACACACACACACACACACACATGCACACACTCACACACACGCACATGTACCCCGTCATCACATACCAGGATTCAGTTGTGAATTTTTAACTTTATAGTCTTTTATAAATACCTACAATAATATTTCATAATGCATTTTGTTTACATTTTTATTTTTTTATTTTTTGCACTTATAAATGTATACAATTTCCTTTAACTACATGTATTGTTACTGCACTTGTTATACTTTTATTTATAATCAGTATTGTAATCTTTTTTGGCCTTATTTTGAAGATTGTAAATTATTGTATACAAGCATTTTTTGTGAACGCTGTTTGATTACAAATAAATAATAAAATAAAAATAAATAAATAAATATGAACTTACCTAAAAATGAAATGTATTGGTATTTTAAAATAGCGATATCTAAATACGAGATATTCGTAAAAAAGAGTGTGGCTTTTCTGTTGTTCCACCCTTTCCGCTAAAATTATAAATCGTAGAGATCTGTTTGGTACCTAGGTGGAGGTTAGGTCATGTATTCGTACTGATAAGGGGTTTTTCGATTGAAAATACATCCTAGTGATATTTCGGTATTGGAGAGAAACATACATTTTTTTTAATGATTAGTGTGGTGCTGTTCTGGTGTCAAACTCTTGTCGTTTCCGGTATTGCTATGCATAGCAAAGTAATTTTTTATCTCTATCGATATAATGAGGTCGTAAATTAATATAAAGCCACGTGATAAATTTGTTGTAGCAATCATTCATGTATGTATAATTGACATTGTTCTTTGTAGTGGCCACTGATTTCACGTTACCATCAGTCGGTCGGTAATGTCGAATAATAATGTAATAATGTCTGTGTGTTTAACGACGTAAGCACTTAGCGCCACAGGTTGTTCCGGTGAGAATTAACATCGAATTTACATTATAGGTACATGACTATTATAACACTTATAATAACATATCAAGGTAATAGCAGATAGCATGCAGGGACTAGATTACCTTTTAAAACTACTTGTGATGTGAGGTTATACAGAATGCTCTGAAAAACTTTCATATCAAATTGAATCAAAATCCACGCAGACATCAGCGACTGTCGTCACCTGCAGCTGCAGACAAATAACATACCTACAATCTACATGCACCGATAAGAGACTTGAGGATATGGTCATCAGAACATTTTACGCAAACCTTCATCAAGTAATGTCTGTTCGGTCTGTCAAAATTTCCCACGCCACAATTTGAAACCGTCTGCATGGAAAAGTGCGTTTAGATTATTGAGAAAATATTAGTGATCGGTAGCATGGACCGCGTCTATAGACAATACCACTGTCGACTTACTACTGACGCTATGGGTGTCAAAACATACATGTTTGACACCGGTAAATTGGCGATACGTCCAGGGTATAGGTCTATTCCTACGTATGCGATATTTTTTGAATTCGTTCCATCTGAGGATCGACAGATTCCTGTAGATAGGTATTTTATATCCCCTCAGTACTTGCAAATTATGATCCATCTGTCAAACATTTCGTTACTATAATAAATCGGAAAGTAATTCTTTTATATCTTTTAAAAAATAATTAAGTAATTTGGAAACCAGCAATGTAATTTTTATATTAGCCTTTATTAATTTTCAAGGACCGTTTTTCTCTTTTTAAGCCGGGACATTAAATTCTTAACATAATATTAATATAGCGGGCTCAACGAAGGCTCAAATGGTTCTTTGAAGTCCAAAATATATCAAGGTTCACATAAATATTAGTAGCTATTTTGCTAAACGTATAATAAGTGCTTTCCTTCAGATGTTTTTCTATGATTCTCCGTTTTCCAAGATTACGTTAGCGATAAATTAAATATGCTTACCGCATACTAAAATAGAATCTCATCCAGCTGGTAAGACTTATTTAAATCTCGAAATAAAACATGTAAGTATAATATTTCAAATTGGATGAGTTTGTTATTTGGAAGCAATTCATTTTGATAAAGAAAGCGTAGCCTTTTACTCTTGTCGTGTGTCTGTCTGTTCTCTACGGAATGGATACTTACACTCTTGTTGATCATAAACTGTATACCATTGCAATTTTTTTTTGGCTGAAATCTCAACGTGTAGATTAATTGCCCTAATTAGCCGAAAGTCTAAAGAAGGGACCGATGTATAAATGCATGAAAAAATATCCAAGAAGTGTAGCTCTTATCCTGAGGGAACTATAGGGAGTTCAAAAATGTATTATAAATTTTAAGTGACATCCCTAAAAACAGCTGGTTCAATATCAATGAATTTGGAATAATGAAAATGATATAAGGTTTGTCGATATTACAGTTAGAGTTGCTAAATTTTATTATTCTAAATGAAATACCTAATATTTTTTGTACATATTGAAAATAAAATAAAATAATTGGTAAATCCAGGCATGCGTAAGTTGAATTCACACTTGCGCGATTCCGTACCTGTTTTTCTTAATGTGCCTCATTAAAATCATTTGAATTTTGAATCTTTCGTCACATATTTTCTATTACATGAAATTTCCATGAGTACATTATACTAATTTGCTGTTACAAAATCGGGTGTTGGGAGACACTTTATACTTTAAGGCCCGGTTGCTTGACTTGACTTTAACAAAAACTTTATAAGTACTTAAATATAGCGGCCTGACCCTTATTTCGATGGACGTAAAGGTGGGTTTACGCTAGGCGAATCGAGCACGAACCGAGCACGAGCGGAGCCGTTTCGCTTCGTCGTTCGCGGCATCAAGTGTGGACGTACAACGAACCTACAACGATCACTGTCCTCCAATCCCTTTGTGGTCGTCAAAAAACGCAGGCGAGCATGAACGAAATGCTCTTAGCGCGCTTGTTCGAGGCTTGTAAGTCGGTCCACACAACACGAATTGTGTTCGGCTCGTGCTCGATCGCCTAGCGTAGACCCACCTTTAGAGTCAGGCCGCCATATTTAACTGTAACGTTTCGGTTAAAGTCAAGTCAAGCAACCGGGCCTTATTGCTTGAGTGATCGATGTATCGTCTTTACGAATCTGAAATGAGATCCAAAAGTGGCTTGTTCTTGTAAAAAAATAACGGAAAGTAAAATATTGTAAGTAGCTCCCTCGAGTCGAGTGCCATCGACTTGAAGTGTCACCTTGTTTATTGACATCTGCAACAGTTCTTTTGTTCGCACCGTCTACCATACGTAGTTGATATTGATTCTTCACTTTAAATTCTACAGCCGAAGTCTTTTCATGGTTTACCAGGTTGGGTACGGCATCTCCCACCAATGACAAAATAAGCTGCTTTGGTGGAAACCGACCTTTTCGAAATTTGACGTGGTGTGAAGGAATAAAGAACATCCAAACTTTGCATAATTTTTATAAATAAACTAAACCTAAAATTATTCCTTTTAATATTTACTAGCTTTTGCCCGCGGCTCCGCCCGCGTTGAATTCGTTTTTTCACTAATCCCGAGAAAAACTTGAATTTCCTTAATGGTCTTTACACCTACTTTTAAGAAAGATTATTATTTATTATCAAAGTAATCTACCTATATCTGTAGCTAAAGATTGCCTTAGAAAATTTAGGTTATTTTAAAATCTATGTTTCAAGGAATGTACCTATGTGTGAAGGAGTATTTTCCCGCGTGAATTTTGTTTTCACAAATCCCTCAGAAACCATGGCTTTTCCGAGATAAAAAGTAGCCTATGTAGTAATTCCAGGATATCGTCTATCTTAATTCCAAATTTCAGCCAAATCGTTTCAGCAGTTGCGGCAATGCGGTAATCTGGTAATTCCCGGATATTGTTTATCTCTACTGTTCCATTAGTATTTTAGTATTAGTGTGATTAGCAATCCATATCCCATTCCTCAACTAAAACACAAACAGTGATACAGAACCAACAAAATGCCCATTTTCACATTTTATGTTAACAATCATTAGCTTACGCCCGCGGCCCCGCTCGCGTTAAGGTGTTGCGGCCCTACCAGCCCGCGAAATTCAAATTTTATTTAGTTTTTCGCAAATATTAGACTAACTAAATATTGTTGGTTTATGGCAATGCATTTTGCGGGCCTACTTTTTATGCATCTACATGTTTTTAATGGAAACTTTGCTCGAAAGTTCCCACTCATCTCATATTGGTTCCCGAAAGATAATTTTTTGCAGTTTCCCAGATTTCGAGCTATCGGGAACCAATATGAAGTAAATGAGTATAGTTGAGCAGAGTTTTTATTAAAAACATGTAGATGCATAAATTCTGTACCCGCAAAACACATTGCCATTAACCTTCGATGTATAATTAGCCCACTATGAGCAAAAAACTATATAAAATTTGAATTTTCGCGCCCGGATGTTACCCATTGCCCTTAAATTCGACTTTAGACAAACCCCGAGGGAAACGTGATATATTCTCGTTCCCATTCCCATAACCTACCTACCTGCTTACCTAATACCTACTTTCACGGAAGTCTTCTAAAGCAATTTACCTATAGATGCAGCTATAGATTTCGGTAGAAATTTTGGGTTTTTTCAATATCCCACGGGAACTGTGAAATTTTCCGGGATAAAAAGTAGCCTATGTTTTAATCCAGGTTATTAGCTATCTATGTTCCAAATTTCAGCTAAATCGGTTCAGTAGTTGAGGCGTGAAGGAGTAACAAACATACACACAAACTTTCGCCTTTATAATATTATTAGGATAGGATTTCTTAAGATCTCTGAAGAGTTGCATGAATGTTTGGATATACGATTCAAAGAAATGGAGTCCACGGTAAAACTGCGCATTGATATTAAATATTTATTTTATTTTATTTTATAAATTAAAAAATTAACACGTTGTCCGGAAATCCAGTTGAGCAAATTAAATTGTTAATTTGTCCCTTTGGGCGTAATTTCCCGAATTTTATTTAAAATCATTCATTTAAGGGCGATGGGTACCATCCGGGCGCGAAAATTCAAATTTTATTTAGTTTTTCGCTCATAGTGGGCTAATTATACATCGAAGGCTAATGAATATATATTATTGGAACTTAAATAAAAACTAAAAAATGATTTATATTTTTACATTCTTCAGAAAAATATATCGTACGGTAAAAATAATTCATTGGTCTTATATTAAACAGTGTATCGGGTGCGGTAGAAAACGATTCCGCCGGAGGTCGACATTTTCCTCTCATAAATACGGAGATAATTGCAGGAAAGATAGCGCTTATTTATATCGCTTATAACGTGCTAATAGAAAATATCTCGAGTAGAAGACGACCTTTTTAGCCGGCATTGCAGTTTTATGAAGTGGAATATTATGTTGCTTTGAAGTTCATTATAACAAACGGTTGTTCTATAGGTACGGAAAATGTTTATGACAAAATCTTCCCACCAAAAATAAATTCATGTAACATTGGTTTGCCGAGATTTACTGACAAAAACTTCATCAGATTAAGGCCCACTAGCATCAACTCAGATGTTAACTCTGTTTTAAATATGTAAATATTTAACCCGCTGTTTGGCGCCAGTGGGCTTTTATTTTCAATCCAAGATGGCCTCTACAAAAACTTACTACAAATTACAAATTCAATCTTGCTGTATAAACTCATTAAACCCTTTAATACAACATGAAACATTCATACTAGCTGACTGGCCAAATGTTTTGCCATTAGGGACATAAAAATAGATGACAGACAACCTGCTCTCAGACCTAGTGATCACACACTGAAAATTTAATAACAATCGGTCGAGCCGTTTCGGAGAAGTTTGGTAACAAAGATTGACGAGAGAATTTTATATATTCGACTAGCTGACCCGGCATACGTTGTTTTGTCATTAGGGATATAAAAATAGCTTACGACCTACTCTCAGACCCACCGAACATATAACAAGAAATTTCATAACAAACTGTCGAGCCGTTTCAAAGGAGTTTGGTTACAAAAATTCAAACAAGGCAGAGCCAAACTTATGTTAACTATTGTTAGCGCTGGGTGCTGAAAATAATAACCTTGTTTCTAATATTTGCAGAGTCTACAGATTTAATACGGGCTCAGCAACCATATCAGTGGCCAAGATAATGGCGCCGGAAAATGGCGGAGGTGTTTGAATGTCTAGCGCCATTTCATTTAATGGCCGTCATTTGAATTCCGCGTTCGCGCACATACTTATTGTCGTCGAGGCTACATGGCGAGTAACAATGACTGTAATGTCAAAGGTCGTAATATTAGCAGGCTTTTTACTACGACTCGATTATAGTTAAATATTATGTCGGCCTGACTCTTATGTCTTTCGAAATAAGAGTCAGGCCGCCATATTTAACTATAAAGTTTCGTTTAAAGTCAAGTCAAGCAACCGGTCCTAAAGTATTTTATGAATTTGAGCTTTTGTCCGCGATTAAGATTAAAAGTTGTCTCATGTGTGAAAAATGTTTGAAAATTGGTACAAAAGTTCCACACTCTCTAATATTTACCGAATATTATTTATAGACCAGCAGACTTGTCTTTTCGTATAGCCTTTCTGTGTAGATTCAATATATTTAAAACGTACATTTAAAAAAACGAAAATTGTAGAAAAGTAAACGTTTTGAGAAATTGAAGTTCCACAATATAGGGAAACCGTTGAAAATCGATCACGTCCGTTACCCGACAGTCCGATATAATGCGACCACAACGGAACACTATCTCCCAACGAGATTTCTTTTACTCAATTCGCAACCATAATTTAACGTCAACGAATTGGATACACTGAAAACAAAATTCCTTCAGCAGATTTTCTTACCTTAAAAGATACAATATTTTTATTACCATTGATTTCACATTTTATTTGTGAAAATTATATAACTTTGAAGATGAAAATATTCTCAAAGTTCTACCTTTGCATAAAGACGTTGGGACGAAGTTTGTATAAGTACGTACTTTACCTAAGAAGTTTTGTGATGAAACCTTTTAATAAAATTTCACAATCGTAATGCCGTGGACGTTTTTAAGTGAATAGGTAGTTATTTTTGGTACATTAAATTAAATTTAACATTAAAAAAAAAACAAGTAGCAACCGATCACATTGGAGATAAGCCAACTTCGCAAAAATAATATTATGCAGAGTGGATAAGCTACTGCATCGGGAATCTTTTATTGAATTTTTAAAAATAAAAATTAAGTTTCTGACTTAATGACTCATGATCACTCAGCCTTTAACCTGAATGTAAATAATAAGGATAAGGAAAAGAGAAGGCGGCGAATTAGCTAGTTATGTATTTTAATCATATACCTAAGTGAACATAATTATTAAACAGAGTCTGACTAAATCTTTGTCTTTGATTAATTCTAATTACTTATTATCAGACCCGGGATTTGAAAGCGAAGTCTTTTAACCAGACTTCGCTAACTTTCTTGGATTTCATTCCAAAAGCGCACCAAAAGCAGTCGTAGAAATAAAATAGACAAGTCATGGCTAAGGATGCAGGAGCAAGGTATAAATAAATAAATCTAACATTAAAATTTTCATGTCTCGTGTTTGTTACTCCGAAACGGCTCGACCACACCATACGAAATGTTCTACGTAGTATGTATAATATATGTATTCTATGGTCCGAGAGTAGGTCGTGAGCTAGGTATTTTATGTATCCCTAATGGCAAAACAATGCTTGCCCGGTCAGATAATCTAATAGGTATATGAAATTCTCGTGTTTGTTAGCTGCAACGATTGCTATGAAATTTTCTGTTTACGTTCAGTAGGAAAAATTTCATAGCAATCGTTGAGAATAGGTCGTAAGCAATTTTTTATACCCATAAAGGGCAAAACAACGTTTTCCCGGTTAGCTAGTAGTAATTATAACATTGTACGTACATTAAATTATGTTCGCGGATTAATATTAATAAAACTGCACTGCATTATCATGCTTAAGTGAAATGAAGTGAGCATAAAGGGCGAGGTTTCTGTATTTAATTTCATGCAGCTATTGTTGCAAAGAGTCTTTTGCAGGCTTGCACTTCAGCTCTCTTATGAATTTCAATTTTCTTTATTCATAAGAATTAAGAATAAAATCCGGTTACGTTTTTATTAAAATCTTCTGAAGTTACCTGAAAATCGAGTTAGTCTGGCTCTCTGAATCTACAGTCGGTTTGATCTTTTACGATTATCTTATGTACAATGTTATACTAGACATGTAGCGTTTAGATCGGACGGGGTATTGAGTTTCTAACTTTATATAACATTTATATTTTACGCCCAACCTTTGCTGAATAAATGCTTCAACTGAGTACTATAAAAGAAAGTAGGACAATAGGAAATAATATACTATAAGTGCGGATTTTCAGGCTTCCCACAATTAGAATACTCTATGAACAACGCCTAAATATGCAGGTTTCCTTCATTGAATTACCTAAAGCTGCCCAATTCGCTTCGAACGCTCAATAATTACGAAACTTAGAGTTGTTTATCAAAGGCTTGAATACCATATCTACAAATAGGAGACCGAAGAGTTACCACTGTGTGCCCTCACGGCTTATTTTTATGTGTGATTGTGTGGCTTTATGATACTACCACGGTAAAAGTGAAACTTTTGTGGCCTTGGCTGCTCTGACGAGCGCCTTTTACTTTATCCCGACTCCGCGGCCAACCGTCACGCGACATGCAACACAGACGAAAAAGTTTGAGACGATGTAATAATAGTTCCACTTTAAAATTCTCGTGTCAAATTTGTTTGTAAACAAATTCCTCCGAAGCTTGACCGATTTTACTGAAGTTTTGTCTACATCGGTAAGTCGGAGAATAGGTCGTAAACATATGGCAAAACAACGGTTGTCGGATCAGCTAGGAAGTATACTTAAAAATGCATTTGCTGTTCGTTTAGTCGCTAATGGCTGGACGCTCGAGAACGGCTGGACAGATTTGGCTTATTTTGATCTAGAAATATTTGAGGAAGTTCAGGGAAGGTTTAAGCAGTGAGAAACAAATTATAATTAATAAATAAGTAGTTGCAGGAAAAAACTAAAAAACGACAATTTAATTTTCCGATACAAACTGCGCATTCAATGTACCTGTACATGTATTAAGATTTAACCGCATTTTACAGAAATAAGAAAGTATAAATAAATTATGTAGTTGATAGGGAGTTCACCGGGTCATAATATAGTAAATTCATTCCCGTACCTTTTTTATGGTGAATATTCTATGGTATAAAGAACAGGTGATATAACTGTCATAAAAAGATGCTTTACAGCATTTTCATATGACTCTTATCTTTGCATAACGTTGACACATAATGCACTTTATGCGTGCCATAAAAACCTCTTAAAACTCCGCTTTTGCAAAATATACCTTCCACAGGTGCGAGAATCTTTAGAAATGGATTCAAAACTCTATTGTTATAAAATTGAATAGAAAATCTTATACAAGTAAACGTACGATAGACAAAAGTAGTATTTTGAGGCAAGATACCTCATCGTACCTTAAAATATGATATGCTCAGGAAGTACATTAATTTCACTTAACCAATCCTACCTTTATTATTTACTAGCGGACCCGACAGACCTCGTCCTGTCAAAAAGATTTTGATTGTGGCAATTTTTTGTTTCTACCTTTTTTATAGCCGGGGCATAACTGAGGTGTTTTGAAGCAACTTTTTATACCGGAAAAATAAAATAATAGCGAAAACCCGAAATTCACGCGGGTGGAGCCGCGGGCAGTAATCAATCAATGCATATAATAAATCTGTAGAGGTCGAATTTCTGTACAATGAAAAAAAATGCTAAAAACCGAGTCAGGGCGATGTAAGAAGTGAAATAGAACCGATTTGGATTTTTTTCAAATTTTTTGTTTCTCTGTTGGTCAGTTTGTCTGTTTATGAATTTTGTGAAAGACAGGAGAGATTGGAAGAAGACTCCTTTACGGGTTCATCGAACCCAGGGCCTTTCACTCATTTATCTTGGGAAAATAAGGAAATTTCACGGGAAACATTTTTGTAAAAAAAACGAACTTCACTTTAAAGAACTCTTTACTGGTCACATTTCATCTGCTCTCATCTTATTTCATCTCGTGTGGTTTCATAGCGTTATCTAAATCTGTATGTACGTAATAAAAATGTATTGATTGGACTTCTAACTTCGAACTG
The DNA here is from genome assembly GCA_963855885.1 of Coenonympha glycerion. NCBI lineage: Eukaryota > Metazoa > Arthropoda > Insecta > Lepidoptera > Nymphalidae > Coenonympha > Coenonympha glycerion. Next base: position 10,824,591 of record OY979630.1, on the reverse strand, counting down.
TCCCATCAGCTCTGGAAATGAATAGTCTCTGTTATATCCGTTGGGAGTTCGCCGCAGCGCTTCTGTTGGTTTTTCCAACGAGCTACGCCCGTAATAATGGAATTTATAACACAACACGCCAATCGTTCCGCTATTATTTACGGAACCGTCTATTTCACTCACGTAGCAAAAGTGAAGAGGGTTCGTGTTTGCAGGGCATAATGGCAATTAATATTAAGTGCGCGGGAAATGATGGGGCCTCTCAAAACAATATTTATTTTATCAATTATTTGCAATTCCATCCGGATTTTTATCAAAGTCCACTTTGATTTCAATTATAAACGTGTTATAGATATTTAAATCCATGAAGACGTGCCCCACTCTGTTAAAATCGCTTATGTTTCATTCGATTGGTATGGAGAGTGTTTGACAATGTGGGGCGCATCATTATGGATTTAAAAATCTAATCTAACTCTTGACATCTTCAGTATTATTCATAAAAGAAACTTCATTTTCCGTAGTTCTTTTACTGCGTTACTGAAGCAAGAGTAGACCAACTAACCAGCTTATCATTGACTTTTATTAATAACTGAAATTAAATAATGAAAAATTACTTTGTTACGTTAAAATTACGTTTTCACGTCAAAATTATTATCGGTCGAGATAGCTTTTAACCTGGATTAACAGGCTACTTTCCACAAACATCCCCAATTCATGATTTGGAATTTAAATTGAATAACTGAAAACCACGTAAGCAAGCTTAATTTAATAATAGTGGGCAATAGTGTGTTAATTTAATTATTGTTGTTGATTTTATAGCTTTTTTAGGGTTCCGTACCTGAAAATAAAAAAACAGAAACCTTATAAGATCACTTTGTTGTCCGTCTATCTGTCTGTCTGTCACGACTCTTTATTTCAGTAACTATCAAAGATATTGAATGGGATATCACGTGAAAGGGCTTTACCTGTGTATTCTTAAACAAAAGTTTGCGGTTCATTAAAAAAGTGATTCTTATAGTTTTACTTTTTCTAATAGTACCTACGGAATCCTCGGTGCGCAAGTCGACTCGCACTTGGCTGATTTTATTGTTCATTAAAATGCTTTATTTATTGATAGATTGTTGCTAACTGAGTCCTTAACCTTGACCTTGAGTAACCTTGTCGGTGTCACTCCTGGAAACGGTTTACGCTATTCAAACTTTAATACCCTTTTGGCTCTTATCCATAAGGTAAATTAATTATTACTTTAGCTAAACCGTAATAAATTAATTATTTGCGAAATCAATTCGTAGTACAAAAGCTAAGACTTGTCAGACTTATTAAAGAGTTACGAGTAGATTGTATAAAATAGATTCACAGTAATAAGGTACCGCACACGGTGCAGCTTAGGCCCTTCGCACACGGCTCGTAAGCGTAAGCGTATCGTTATGAAGCTACGCTTAACAGTATGACAGTTACGCCTCCTACGATTCGCTGCAACACCGCTTCGTCTGCGGACACGTTAGATTAGAAAATGTTCGTGCTCGTACTGCTTCGTCGTACGCGAGGACTACGCTATGCTTACGAGCCGTGTGCGAAGGGGCTTAATCTAATGATGGAGGTAGGTACTATTTACTAAGTAATACGCATAAAGTAGGTAGGTACTTGTAACCCTTAAGGTTAAATTTTTTTTCTATTCTTCAAATTGACCATATATACAGTACCATTTATTTGAAAACAAATATTTCACCTGCCACCCTTACGCTCTCAGAAAACACCTTGCAACCTTATTAGCTTTAACAAATTGAAAAGGGATTTAAGGAAAATTGGTACTGGGATGGCAGTTGTATTCAAGTATAAATACCTACTATAAGGAAAACTTTTAGAGTTCTGTATGCCAAAAGGTAAAAACGGTACTCTTAGGTAGGTATATAGGTTTACTATGTTGTTGTCCGCCAAGATCCTTTTACTTCCGTAAGTTCCTTGAACGAGTTTAAAATTTAAGTTTCTAGTTGGAATCAATCATAAAACACAGGGTATGACCCGTCGACCTAGAAACTTTGCAAGGCTTGCCTTCGTTAGCTCGGGTATAGGAAAATCACAAAAACAGGTATCTAAATTGGGGATTTTATGAAACCAATTTTAATATTGCAGGTGAGATTGGGATTTATAAATATTATATGAGAAAACACTCGTATAATGGTGGAAAATATATGTCTCTACTGGTAAATAGATATTTATTATACTTAGCGTAATTTAAACTCACACTTGGCCGGGTTTTTTCCTATTAAGTAATTGTCCATACATTTTATGATAATGTTCAATGTTCGCTCTTATATTGACGGATGGCTGAAAGTGGCCCTCCGTCGACCTCGTCGTGTCACTCTTGAGAACCGATCTGTCTTCTAGCTCTCGACCCATTGTGTCGGTTTATACCCGCAATATCCTCTTATCGTTTGGCGATGAATTACATCAGTATCGCAGACGCTCCTAAGTCCTACGGGTTGGCCGTATCATTTTATACTCTACGGTAATTTAAGGTGTTTTCAAAAATGCTACATCTATGTCCATATAGAGACAGTTGCAAGTCCAGAGGTAGGCCTACATTTCTTGAAATATTGCTTTGGGTGATTATGTTTTTACCAAATTGGACAATTTTGGTCTCATTACATTCAGTACAACTATTTTTTTTTAGTATTTTAGTTTATTTAAATAAATCAAAAATACTTGAGCAAGTTATACTCGTATAAGCAAATTTATGAAAATCGGACTACATTTAAATTTTAAGGGTAGGAAAACGTTATCGCTTTTTGTATGAAAACTATCCCTGCGCCATTCGATCGTCATTATGGTGCGTATATAACTCGTTTATTCATAAACGTGAACTAGCGGTCGAATAGTTATACCATAGATTTATAAACGTCGTCGCTGATGAGTTATACTCTGTTTTGTCCTTTTTTGTCAACATTAATTTGACATTCGAAGGAAAGAGATGAACCAGATTATAATTATTCCACCGCTTTTTCACGTTTGTGAATAAGTGGGTAAGTATAGGTATACGGACAACACTCGGTTATGCCGTATTTCGTGTTTAAAAATGGTCAAAAATATAAGTAAATGTGGATTTAGCATAGATTGTGCGTGTCTCAATAACAAATATTGTGATCCAGACACGTACAAATAGGCAGGTAGATTGTATGGGCCTTAACCCTCGCTTGATCTGACATTGATCCGAGCGACACAGGGGGATAAAAGAGTATCGAAACATACGTTTCTATTTCTCCATATAAGTAGGTGCTTGTATGTTGGTACAGACAATTATTAATTCCACCAAAAACATTTTCATGTAGGTAAAATGTTGTCAAGAAGTTATCAGATCTCATGTAGAGCAAGACTTCTAACATTACGCGCCCTAACTCTACAAGCCCTAACTTCACAAAATCTTCACTTTCTTAGATCTACCGAGGTGGATCTACTCAGGCCGATAGTCACTTTACGCCTATGTGAAGTAGAGACGCATTGGATAAAATTCTCGATAGAACATTCTCCCAAAAGTTGCTCAAAAATCTTGATTTTTCTAATATTTATCGGAAACTACAATGGATCTTATTGTCATTTTTGTTCTAATGTGTGGGTTATAATAATATCCAAAAACGCTTTGAATGGATTTTTGATAATAACTGGCTTAGTTTTTTAGTAGTTAGGTAAAACGACGTTTTTGTGTTCAATTCCTTCGCAACGCTGCATGTCGTACCCCTAACGAATTCGTATAAGAGCGAGAAGGACACAAATAAGTTCAGTGAATCCTCTTAAACGCTATAGTAGTTTTCATTTCATTTCATTTTTTTATTTTCATTTATTCATTTATTTGTATTGAACACAATTACAATGCATCCAGCCATCTCTGGCGTACAAATTTAACATTACAACTAGCAAGTTATTACCTACAATTTTTTTAATTTTGCAACTAAATAAAACAAAGTGGTCATACATAATAACAAAAAAGTACATTAACATTATCTTTTGTGATTAAGGAAATCTTTGATGGAGTAAAAGACATGACTGAGGAGCCATTTTTTCAATGCAGGCTTAAACCGCTTAATTGGCATACATTGGATATCGGCAGGCAAATTATTAAATATTTTTATACACATGGGATGACAACTCTTCAAATAGGTAGAAGTTCTAGGAAATTTGTCCAGAATCAACCGTTTCTCACTGTTCTCGGATACTTATCAGACGCTTTTCTAAATAGCTGCCAATTTTTTTTCACAAAAACCGCTACTTGAAATATATACATGCATGGCAGAGTCAGAACTTCTAGAGTTTTAAATAATGGCATTTCATTTGTAGTGATTTAATATGATGTATTTACGAGCAGAAAAAACAAGCTTAGTTCCCATATGACCCATGGTTATAGTGACTGGCAAGTAACAAGTAACGTGTGAGTATATCACAGTCGACACTTAGCGTGAAATGCAATTTGTTACGGTCGTACAATGACTTCTCGGTCTCTATTTTTCTCGCAATTTATAAACCTGAGCAGAGAGCATTTGGATTGACTAAAGCAACCTTGAACAAGAATAACCAATATTTTGATTTAGTCACCTAAAGAGGTAATGTTTGAGCTTTTGTGTGTCCGTGAGTTTGTAAGTTCGTGACGTTGTAAGGGGTAATTTCTGCATTTACTGAACCGATTTTTAAAATTATGTCACCAATAGGAAGCTACGTTATTAAACTGCGATCTCACCTTATGATAAGTGATGAAACAGCCGAAGACGTTAAATTACTAACTTGGATGGGGTAAGTAAAGTCACCCCAACGGTTTCTATACACAGCATCGCAACGGAACGCTAAATCGCTTGGCGGTACGTCTTTGCTGATAGGGTCGTAATTACTGAAATTATAAAATTTTATAGTGGCCCGTTGCGGGGATTGAACCCGCGACCTCCTACTCGAACGTGTTCATAAAACGGGTACCTAATATATTTCAAATATATGTGAAGTCTGCCAATCCACGCTTGTATTAAAGTTTTATTCTGAAAAATTAACGCTTCCCGCGAGATTCGTGAAAACCCAAAATTCTTGCGGGTGCGTGCGCGAACTACCGCAGTTAATTATTTATTTAACCTAGTATACAAAACGTAAAGGTTTCCCTTTTAAAATTATTACTTTGGAAATGAGGGTCTTCGTCATTTGGAGCCGTCACAAACACGCAGCGATGGCTGGACCTGCTTAATATTCCGATAATGATCCGAGTTTTTTGGAAGGTCCTAGCGGTAATAAGTCACGTTTATACACAAAATATATCTTGGGATGCCCAGACGCCCCAAAACTTTTTCTTTAAAATATAACACGTTCTCTTACATTGACTTATAATCAATATATTTTTAGTAGTACTTAGTAAATTTAAAGTAGTTCTACTTAAATGGAAAAAATCGGCCAAGTGCGCAGAGGGTTTGTAGTCTATCAATACTTGAATTTTTTTTTAAATACCTTAAGAAATTTGCTTTTTTTTTAATACCATTACCATTACACATTTTAAACTGACTTCAAAAAAAGAAGGAGGTTCTGTATTCGACCCGTATGTATGTATGTGTGTATGTATGTATGTGTGTATGTATGTATGTGTGTATGTATGTATGTATGTTTGTCCGCGATTATTTCACGTTTGGCTGAACCGATTTCGATGCGGTTTTCAGGAAAGTATTTGTTACATTCTGGAGAAGGTTTTAGTATATTAACCGACTTAAAAAAATAAGAGGTTCTTAGTTTGATCGACATATTTGTATTTAAGTTTGTTCGCGATTATCTTGAGTTCGGCAAAACGGATTTAGATGATTCTTTTTTTGTTAGATAGGCCATACATCACAGGTAGACTCGTTTTAATTTCGTCGAGATTTAATGAATATCTTCGGAGATGGAGAGCGGAACTCCTCAACGGAAAATAGTAAATCGCTTGCGATCGGTATAATAGTGTACAGTGTAGATTTTATCGGACTTCAAAAGAGAAGGAGATTCTCAAGTTGACTGAAATATATGTTTTAATTGACCGACGTCAAAAAAAGAGGTTCTCTGTTTAATCCCTATATCGGTATTTAGGATTTTCCGTGATTATTGTACATGCATTTTATTGTGATAGTCCGTTTTAAATTTGGTTAAAACGTGGCCACTAGATCATAAAAGCTTGTCTTTAAAAACTTTTTTGCACTAAAAAGGGTAAAATAAATTATTTTTAAAAAAAAATTGAACCGAGTTCAAGACCACAAATAGGCACTCAAAAGCGAAAAATAAATTAATATAATTATTATAACCGCTACTACCCGCACTCATCTATTTTGAAGTCGGTGCCAGCGAAGCTTACTACTACTACATACTATAGATGTAGTTTTGCACTATTATAAAGATTTACTTATCTATTTGAATTGGCTGGCACCGACTTCAAAATAGATGAGTGGGTAGTAGCGGTTATAATAATTATATTAATTTATTTTTCGCTTTTGAGTGCCTATTTGTGGTTTTGAAGTCGGTTCAATATTTTTAAAAAATAATTTATATGTGTAGAGTATTGTTACGATACGTTAAAAATTCGCCATTATCCCATATACTCCTTGAGTTTAAGGCTGGCAAGGATGGTATCATATCGAGAGACGCATATTGATATTGGTGTTTGGCTTACTTTGAGCAATAAATAAAAAAAAATTGTCTATAACATAGAGACAGGACAAATTCCTAACAATTTTAGTATGGACATCTAAATGTCTTGTTAGTAACCAAAATTGACACTTTTTCGCCTTTCGACTCATGTTTCCGGAATCTCGCTTCCGGTGGGGTTCGACCGTTTCGTTGTTACCGCCGCGTCGTCTAACGACATTTAGGAAAAGGTCGTCAAAATGTTTATCATTCTTTAGTACGGTCCGACAAAACTCTCTTTGCACTTGAATGACATTGTCAGGAGGGCGTTGTTCTAAAACAAAGGCAGCCAGAAAACGAAATCTCCTCAATTTTACTTCAATTTTAGTTGTAAGTATTTCAGTTAATATTAAGGGGATTTATTGAATTTATTTTTGTCTTTGTCACTCTCACGAATACGTTGATGGGTGCGACATGCAGCGTGGCGGAAGAATATAACACAAAAACGACCTTTTACCTAATTTCTCTAAAACTAACTATTAAAAATCTGTTTCTCAACTTATTAAGATATTACTATTACCTACACATTAAAACAAAAATTACAATTACATCCATTGTAGTTTCGGAAAAAAAGAAGAAAAACTGAGATTTTGGAGCAACTTTTGGGAGAACTTTCTATCGAGAAAATTTTATCTAATCGTGTTTCTGCTTCTTAACGATTTTAGATTAAAGACCCAAAATACATGACGTATAAGTTTAAAAGTAATTGTCTTTATAGTTTTTAAACTAAACTTCACTAAAGGTCGCTAAAATACGGCTTCCACGCCGTTAAGCAAAAACAACACAACATACAATAACGATATACCGACATAGCGAATTATCAAGCATTAGCACAGGATAGTTCCGATTTTGGCCACGCGCCAAGATAGCCTTGTCGCGGTGTACCGTTCGTACCGCGAAAGACTTATTGAATCAGTCTGTCAAAGGAATTTCCCCGGGCGCTGATAAAGAAAGTTGAAATTTCGTATTTGAAGGACGCGAGAAAGGTTCGAGGGGGAAGTGAAGCGTACAAAATGATGTTATCTTTGGTTTAAATTAATTATTTAAGGCATTTTTTTTTGTTTCATTCGTTCCTTTGATTACCGTAGGTATAAGCAGGTATTAAATATTAATGCATTTTATTGGTAAATGTCTAATTAGGAAATATTTTAAAGTATTAATTAAAAATATTAGAAGGACAAATAGACGTGCCTTATCGAACAATTTTTTTTTTAAATTTCAAATGGTACACCGTACACCCATTATCTAATAACAGATTATCTTCACTGGAATATTCCAAAATCAAAATCTAAATTAGGGGTTTCGACCCCTTACTCAACATTTTTGAAATTTAATAAAATTTGAATTTTCGCGCTCGGATTTTTGTACCTAACATTAATCAACAATAATATGATTTAGGGTTTAAAGTGAAGACCAAACCCAAGAAAATTGAGATGTAAAAGCAGAAAAAAATGTGTTTCCGGCATTATATCTGTAACATGCTTTGGTTTGTCCATAAACGGTCGTGACGGGGAAACTGACGGGACGCGCTTACGTCACGACGTCGTTACCGTGCTCGGCGCATGGTTTTTCGAACATAAAATACGTGAAACGGCCATTTGTATGCTGGAAACGTGCTCGTATCGCAGGTTAAATAGTTATGCGTACACCGTACACGGCCTCTAGCGGTGGAAACACCGACAAGTGTACCGACCATTGATTTATAAACTAAGGATTTTAAGGGTCAGCGCAAAAAAGTGTCTGAACCAAATGAAATCCAAAACTCGAAAAGAGTTCCAATCGCACTTAAGCAAAATTAGGCTGTATTGACAATGGTTTAAGACATAAATTACAATGTTTTAGTTTGTTTATAAAAATACACATGTACTCTCGTTTATATAGGTTTTTCTAGGGACACTTTTTTCGTGAATTTTGTTTTACACCCGCGGTCCATAGATTTATATGCCAGTGGTGCCGACAGTCGGGATCACGATTTCGAGTTCAATGGACAATTATTTATTTACGTACAATACAGGTATTGTAGCTTTGTTATTGAGCTTCTTGTAATGCTATTGGTAATTGATAATTTTCCACGTTTTGAACTTAATTGAGTAAATTATGTAAATTATTGTGTTTAAAGTAAATTGAGTATACAACAAAAGTCACACTTCTTTTTTTGATAGACTTTCTCATGTCAAAAAACACAACGAGCCACGATGCTAAATCGGTACTTATTCGAGCGATTGCATTGCATATATTAGTTGCTAAAATGAAAAAGAGGCTATTTGAAGTTTGCTATTTCAATAGTCAGCATAGATTATATTATAACCTGATTTTTTTACCATCTAATATTGGAAATCCAATAGATCCCCACGACGCTCGAGTAACTACCAACATATCCTCTCTTGGGCTTACCTTCTATAACAATATTATAATCGACGTACGACCGAAATAGGTAAATTATAGGTAATTGAGTTATAATTGAGATGTAATTGTCATAGCAGACTTGAGGCCTGTCGTAACATTGGGTCGTAACGGCGACATTTTTCATTCATCGTGTGAGCGTTAACACGTAGAGGTGCGTTCATTTTTATCTATCTATACTCATAGGTCCAACGCTCGTATTCGTTTTGAAGAATTTGGAAGGGATAAAATCTCAGTCATATGCTAATTGATACACAGCATCGTAACGGAACTCTAACTCCCACAGTCAATGAATAAGTTTTCACAGATAGGGAGGAGTTTTCAAAGGTAGGAAGAAGTTTAGGTAACAAGAGGTTATATCAAGAGGGGTTTTTTTTACCATAAACTGGCGTACAAGCTATTTATATCGCCGTGAAGATGATCTATAGTAGGTTTCCTATAAAATGTATTGATAACACTCGTGACTCGAAGCACGAAAGATGTCAACGAAAAAAAATATACTGATTGCATTGATAATAATAGTCAAGATAGGCCCATCCGAACATTTTACGTAAACCTTCTTCATACAAGAAAATGTAGAGCTATGTGTCGAAACTATTGCGAAATACTGCGTAGGCTTACAGCTTATTACTGACGCCGGAGGGGGTTTTGCTCCCATAAACTGGCGACATTTTTTCGCGCGGTCCGCCCCGTCTTCTAGAGTATAAGTCAATGACTGATTGACATATTGAAAGTTAAAAATCAAAGCTCCTTCAGATAGGTGGTCTTGTTTTGGCCAATTATATTTTTTATCGTCAAACAATCGATAAATAATTTCACTTAGAAAAATTACGGAAACCTGCTTTACCTATACAATTATACATAATATTATACGAAATAATGTACTATCGCAATAAAAATATTTTCCGGAACAAAGGAAATGCATTTCGTAGAAAACCCTATTGTAGTTAGTACCTACCGTTATTTATTATTTATACAACATCAGTTACGATTCTTGAAAAAGTCTTTGACTAAGAAACAAATAGGTACGTTTCTATTGTACTACTCTCCGCCCTACCTTGATTTTAAAATAATGGGAAAAGAAATTATTTTATTTTTTACTCTGAGAAAAATTCAATATCGAAGGATGTTCGTCTAGTATCTTGAATAGTTCAATTTCTTACGACTTTTATTTAACTTTCAATATGACTAAAAATAATTGAATTTGTCAAACTGGTTGAAGACTACCCTTGTCAATGTAATCGTTATACGTCTACGCGGCGATCCGTTTTTGGAAGGCCCTTCGCACATGACTCGTAAGCGTAGCTTAGCGTAATCCTCACGTACGACGAGAGCAGTACGAGCACGAACATTTTCAAAGTTGCAGCGAATCGTAGGAGGAGTGATTGTCATATTGTTATGCAAAGCGTCATAACAATACGCTTACACTTACGAGCCGTGTGTGAACTGGCGAACACTACAGGCCTTATATACGCGAAGAATTGTAACGATACGCTTATGATACGACTACGCTTACGAGCCGTGTGCGATGGGGCGAACACCACAGGCCTTATATACGCGAAGCATTGTAACTATAGGCTTATGATACGACTACGCTTACGAGTCGTGTACGAAGGGGCTATCGGTCCTCTGTGAACCCCCCTAACATAAGTGATTCAACTAAACATAAGTTGTGTGTGTGACAGGTGACCTGCCTCGGCCGCGCAGTAAAGGGGAGTACGTGTTCGTGATAACTCAGCTGCTGTTCGGGCTGCTGCTGTTCGCGACCGTGCTGGGCCACGTCGCGAACATCGTCACTTCTGTCAGTAGTGCCAGGAAAGAGTTTCAGGGTAAGACTCTATTTAAACAATAATCGCCATTATACTTAAGATTGTAGAGTTCATTTCTTCCTATCAAGTATCACGTCTTAATATGTCTTAGGTACTCGTACGTTGAACGAATGTGAACTCTATATACCTAATAGCAAAGGAGTTAGGATGGGTCCGAAGTGTTCACATAGTTAAACGTACCCGTAGCTATACATATATAGCAACTATAATAATAAATGAAAAATCATCTCTTGTCATTTTGTTCTTAGCTTGAAAATTGTTGTAATTGAAAACAGGGGTTCCCCGATCACGTTTTTCTATTCTTATTATTGAAAACTCAAGTTCGGAAGGTGTTTGCCTGATTTTTATAAATGCCTTTTCTTTTTGACACTGCTTCAGAAAAGTTTTTCTCTATAGATCGGTCCCTTGACCCTTCAGATATTATCTATACTTATAATAAAACTGTAAAGGGTCGAATTCTGTACATTGAAGATATTTTGAAAATTTTTGTTGGAGGACACTATTCAGTCGATACTGAAGCCAAAACTGTAATTTTTTTAATTTTTGTCTGTCTGTCTGTCTGTCTGTCTGTCTATCTGTCTGTCTGTCTGTTTCACGACCGCGCATCACGGCTAATCCGCTGGATGGATTTAAATGAAACTTGACATGATTATAGTTCATACCCCGAGGTAGGACATAGGATACTTTTTGTCTTGAAATTCATCATGGTTTCCCTGGAAGACGGCATCAAAGTCCGAACGTTTTTAAGTTATAATTCATTAACGCGTTGTCCGATTCCATTCATTCTTTTTTTGTTAGAAAGGAGGTTCCTTAAAGATTATTCCATACAAATCTTATCATCATCACTTTTGTAGTTCAGAAATTACAGACATCAAAACCTTTAGCGCTAAGTTCAAGTAGGTAGGTGACTTGAAACTCGGAATGCACAAAGAACCTAGGGCTAGGACGTAGGGCTCAAGTAAGACTGGAGTACCCTTATAGCCGTAAATAAATAGGCTTAGCAGGAGATTTTGTATGGTTTAAAATTTTTCACTTTTAGGGTGAACAAAAATCATGTAACTGGCGTTATCCCTACGTTATACCGTATAGCGCCATCTCTACAATTTATGTGGAACTTGAATGTAAAACTCAGAGATAGGTGCTACCGAATTTTTTTAAATAATAATTAACTGTCATGTTATTTACTGTTTCCTGACTTTATATTAAGATGGCACTGTTAAAAGTTTTCACTTCTGTCGACATTCCCGGAGTGCCGTGTCTTTTTTTATCATCCGCAATATGGAAAGGGTAAAATAATAGTTCAAAAATATTTTTAACTCTTAGGTCTTATCGATCCTAACCGACTGACTGTCATCTAAGGTCTTTTTATACGTAAAGAAATATATAGCCATTGCCCATTCTGATGTTTTGGATTGTATTGAGATGAAGCAAAGATTTTTAAAAGACTCTTATATTATGTTGGGCTGGGGAATATTGTTAGTAGAGTATTTTATCCCAGTGGTACTTATCCGGCCGAACTCTGAAAGAAGAGTTCTACCACCAGTACAACTTTCGTGGTTTCAAAATAAAAATCACAATGAAAAGGACGATTTTAACTGTCGATATTAAAATCGTCCTTTTGATCTTTCAACTACGTATTAATGAAACTTTATATTATCATTAAGATATTAAGAAAAAGGAGTTTTCCAAATAACCACAAGATAACCCGTGCAAAGTAAGAACAGGTTTCTGTACCTACAACATCACACGGAATCCCGCGAAAAATCAAGGAATTCCAGTAGGAAGACGCGGGCGGAGCCGCGGGCAACAGCTAGTATTCAATAAGAGTCAATTAGTTATTATGCAAAACGATAGCAAAAACAAAGAAATCTTGCAAAGATGCATAAGCGAAGGGATATAACATTTTCCGGCGCTATTGCTGTGTCACCATTAGGGGTTACCGTGAGACGTGAGATCGCAGTCAAGTAATAACTTATAAAGTGTAAAAAAGAAGCTTTTCTTTACCTTTGTTGGTAGGTACTTTATTGGATTCATGGAGTTATTTATTTTCTCTCAAATGGCAATCAATTGAATTATACAAGCCACAAATATCACGGTTCTAATGTACGGGAACATTTTATGACGGTTGTAAACGACCTTTATTTTGGGAACAATATTTCACCCTATGCCGGGGTTCAACGCTTTCAATTATGAGCGTGATTTGGTATCGCATTTATCGAATCTTACCGTATGTATTGGTCTTTGATATTTGCGCAATTCAATAGAATCAAATCTCTTGTAAGCAAAACTATAAATAAACGAACAAGTGCCTACATACATTTGAAAATACGAGTTCTAATGTAATCTTATTTTGGACTAAATAAATAATAAGTACCTATCACCCTCTATTGCGTTTAATTGTCTGTTCTGATTCATCTGATTGGAAATTTTATAAGCTTTGGACCTTTATGACGGAATAGCTGTTGCCTGCGGTCCCGCCCGCTTTAATTTTGGGTTTTTACAGTCAATAAAAAACATGGACTTTATCGGGATCAAAAGTAGATTAGCGGTAAAAGTGTTAATACATGGCATAATCTATCTTCGATGCATATTTCAGCTAAATCGGTTCAGCAGTTATGGCGTGAAGGAGTAACAAACATACACACTTACATACAAACATTATTTGATAAATATTAGCATGAGTGTGACGTGCTGATAAAATAATTAACACAAAACGTTAGTTTGAGCTTTATTCGTGTTTATTTTATTTTCAACTTCGTCATACACCACAACAATGCTACATTTCAATAGGGTATTTGACTCCAATTTTTTTATTACTTTATTATAAAGTAGAATTAAAATAATGACGTGCACTGAAAGAACTAATTAAATCGATCAAATAACAAAAAAGTTATAAGCATTTAAAGATTTGTGATTAGACAGAGATAGCAACATGACATTGTGACGTCACACCTTACCAATGCCATAGTAGCTTCGTGCGGCTTCATACAAATTTTCGTTTTGCGAGAAAGGGATAGAAGATCCCCCCACTCCAAAGTTTAAACGCCTGTAACTTTGTAAATCTTCGTTGGATTTTAATATTTCTTTCACTGCACGTTATTATTTTTATCCTAGTTTATAATAAAGTAATATTTTTTATCAAATTCAAAAGTAGTGTAAGACCCCATTCCTATTATATTTTACGTAAATTATGTCAGATTTCTGCTTTGCTATATTATCAATGCACGCGAGCCATAAATTGCGGATCAAGCTAACCTTGCTGGCTTACTTTAATTCGGCGCTGGTCGCTCTTTGTTATTTCCTAAAGCCTTGGTAAGATTCGCTTCTCTGTAGAGATTATTTAACCATTGTTACAACAGATAAAAACAGAAGTTGTTAGTACCTTTTAAGATTTCAGGCAGACCAAAATGGAACTGATTTGGCTGTTTTGAATGTTAATAGATTCACACATATCCACTTTTATTTTCCAAAAAAAAAGTTCCCGGAAAAATCTGGAAATTCTAAATTATAGAGAAGAAAAAGGTCGATCTAATGTTGCTTTGTATTTAGCTTTATGCAAAAATGCGTATTAGGTAGAAGGTACGTATAGTGTATTAAGTGATATTGGGCTTAAAGCTTTCCTATGTTTCCCTATGGGTAAACTGTGTCGTGTCGGTTGGCAACAACCGATTTAACGTCTCGGTAGGTACATAACACTGTAGAAGTCAATTAGTGACAAATAGGAGTGCATAAATCTGTATATTAGTAAAGTTAATGTAGGTATAATATGAAGGAATTCTTAAGCCTTGCTTATGTTATTTTCATTCCTAAGATCTTTTTAGTAAAATCTTTTCTGGGTCTAAACTTAATTATAGGTAAAAATTTGGTCAGAGCACATGCTTCAATATCCTCCTAATAAATCCCGTTTTAACATTATTTTATGACCATTGCTAAGAAACGAAAAAAGTTTTAAGTCGGCAATTAGTTATTTATCGCTTTGACCTAAATAATAAATACTTTAATAAAGTAACAACTCACTTATATAACAATAAGTATATAACCAAAGTTTTAAATGTTTTTATTACGTTAAAGATCGTAGATAAATGCAGCACTTTCAGCCATCAAAAATTTTCTGTACAAGTATTAATACTGCGTTCAAGTTTAACCTGTAATCTCCGTGGAGGAGGACACAGACGATTCTGGAACATCAATATACCCAATGCGCTAAAAAGTCCCCTAACATTATCCAAACCTTTTCTGGATCCCGAAATTCAATTGTCGCTCGGATTTTATTAGGTGGTTGCTTAGTTACTCGAAGCTTGCGATTTACTTACTTACTGTTTTCTTTCTTTATTCGGACTCTTATATATTATATTATAATAGATTTGCATTGTAATCTAAAATACTTAAGTGAGTTCAAGTAATGGTATTCGCTTAGATCTTATTTTTATTCAATAAACCCCTTTAAATATAAAACACTTCAAAAATTTAGGAACTCCTAGGATTCGAATCCGCACCTCTCTGCAAAACATGTCCAGAGTACGATAGTAAATATTATATTAATTGGTGCCCAGAGAGCTTCCCAATAGCTACGGAACCCGGTGTCTTTTTATAAAGTCTCAAAATATCTAAGAAACTTTATTTTTCCACTGTTTTCTGTTGAAAATTTTCGACTGCTTCCAGAATAAATAATTTAATTTTATACTTAGTATCGCTACTAACGATTATAAACGATTGCAATCGTTCGAGTCGTCGACCAGAGACTTTTAGGGCATGCATCAAACATGCGTATCTGTAGTGCGCCGATAATTCCAATGACAGACGATTATGCACCTGATAATAATCATCTTCGCTATAGTCACGAGGAATCATCAAACAAGCACTTCTACATATAAATATCGTGGTCAGCTGACTATTTAAAGACTGCTTGGACGAGTCTAGACTCCAATGTACACAGTGTTTAATGTATCAGAACAGCGCCAACTACTTACACCGTAGCATCACACGTAAATCTTATTAAATACCAAGTTAAATGAGAAAGTACAGAAAGGATACGGGTAATTTGTCAAAACTTCGGAACAAGGATGTACCTATCTGTAAGTCCATTTCTCGGCATTAGCGCGCTAAGCAGGTAGACGTGGCCACACGGGTGGCTACGTGCCGCGGCTGGAGTTCCTCGACCCCTCCCGAGCCCGACACCCGGCAAAACAATCTCCTCCGCCGCATGCACTATTGCCAAACCTTACCCCAACCTTCGAATACAATTTTACCTCCATTTTTTAACACGTTCAAATCAAAGGCCAAAAATGTTTACTTCAAAAAAAATACTTACTATAGTATACTTACTAGTAGGGCGCGTGGTTGCGCGGGCCACATGTGGCCCGCGGGCTGTCTTCGCGCCTATAAAGGTATCGCAACCCTCAGTCATCTTTTCCCATACATTTTCTATGGAAAAAAAAATCCACCATATTGGATTTTTTTTTATGTTCATCACGTAGACCTTCGAGTCCTGATTAACTCTTGTCAAGAAACCGTTCTTCCATCTTTTATACTTTCCGAGATATCGACGAAATTCGAATGGCGGCCATTTTGAATCCGCCATTTTGAATTTTTTTTCAGCTCACTGCCAATTGCATGACGTTTCAAATGACATTTGGTCGAGCACCCACCACCTATCTTCAATACTTTCGCTGTGCTCTTTACCCGTCTTCGAAATCCTCAATCATCAGCTCTCTCCGTATTTTTCCTCCGAATGAATTTTTCCCTTATATACGAAATGGCCATTGAAAAAAAAATTTTTCATACAAAAATGTTCAGGAGAGGTGATCAATCAGTGAGTCAGTGAATCAGCACAAGCAGCTATATATATATTAACTAGTAGGGCGCGTGAGTGCGCGGGCCACATGTGGCCCGCGTGCAGTCTTCCCGCCCATAAAGGTATCGCCGTCATCTCCATCGCCCATTGGAATCCGATTGGCAGTGAGCTGAAAACATGACCAAGGCAGTGGGAGTGAACTGAAAAAATTACCTCGGAGCACGGTCATGGTTTTAAAGATAGTTAGGGCTGTTTGAACAAAAAATACGCTGAACCTCATCGGATGAGGTTCAGCGTATTTTTTTGTTCGAACAGCCCTTAACTATCTTTAAAACCATGACAGTGCTCCTCAATCATCATCCAAATCTTAGATCATTGTCTCTTCTCATAGTATGTACATTTTCCATGGAAAGATAAATTCCGCCCCAGTGAATTATTTTCCATGCATCCCGTAGAACTTGAGATGCTGATCACCTCTTGCTAAGAAACCACTCTCTTATCTTTTATACTTTCCGAGATAGAACAACACGAAATTTGTATGGCGGCCATTTTGAATCCGCCATTTTGGTTTTTTTCAGGTCACTGCCAATTGCCTGAAGTTCCGAGTATTTTTTGTTTCAGCAGTCCCCACCTAACTATAATACCTTGCTCATGCTCCTTGACTGTCTTTAAAATCCTCAATCATCACCTCATTCCATATTTTTCTCTGGTAGTCTTCCAAAAAACCGCATCAAAGCACTTCATGTTTTACAACTCGTGGTCTCTTCAATATTCCTCATACATTTTCTATGGAAAAATAAATTTCGCCATTTTGATTTTTTTTTCTATCCATCGAATAGACCTTCGGGTCCTGATTACTTCTTGTCAAGAAACCACTCTTCCATCTTTTATACTCTTTGATATGGACGCCGATGAAGTTTGTATGGCGGCCATCTTGAATCCGCCATTTTGAACTTTTTTTCAGCTCACTGCCAATTGCATGACGTTTCGAATGACATTTGGTCGAGCACCCCCCACCTATCTTAGATACCCTGGCCGTGCTCTTCACCCGTCTTCGAAATCCTCAGTCATCAGCTCTCTCCGTATTTTTCCTCCGAATGAATTTTTTCCTTGTATACGAAATGGTTGTTGAAAAAAAAATTTTCCATACAAAATTGTTCAGGAGAGGTGATCAATGAGTCAGTCAGTCAGTGAATCAGCACAAGTAGCTATATATATATTAATGTAACATTTTATGACAGATTTCGGCACGCACGAAAAGAGATCCTTCGTGACACGGGGGTAACACATTAATTTTATTTTAACTTACGAGCCACCACCAGTTTTTAATAAAAATAATTTTTTAACCTAATTGGAATCTTGGACCTTGTGATTTTCTGTCAAACTGCGCTAATTATAAAAGATCAATAAAAAGTTCCCCTTGGTTCTCGGACCTCGGTGTGCTTAATTGGCTGAAAGTGTTATATAAATAGTAGTTAAAAATAAAATAGAACAGCGCCACAAATAAGTTGTTTCGCGATCAATGCGAAGCAAGGATAGGTTGAGCATTTTATTCACAGAAAGCGGCAAAGTGTCAACAACTTTAATTAGCACTGCAGCTCGGTTGAAAAGACAATGGCGCCGCGACGACAGAGAGCAGGCTGAATCCGTGACCTTCCTCGGTGGCGCTGCAGCGAAATAGGTCAGCGGCTTGAATGTTATAAATAGCTCGGCGAAAGTCGGGCGCCGCGCCCCATCCCAGAGGGCCGGAGCGTCCCGCGCGCGTCCGCCTGCAATCGATCCGCACGCCGCTCTGTGCGCTCGGTCCCTGAAGGCCGCGTGCGATGCGGCGAGCGGCAGCCACGCCGCCGAAGCCTACCAGCTCGACACTAATTGATCTTTGCTGGACCGCAGGAGCCAGCCCAACTCTCTCCAGTCTATGCAGTATCCGCACGGAGAGATATGTCTCTCTACTCTTGTCGTACTCTTTGTCGCTGATGTCGCTAGTCCAGGTTGCCGAAGATTCTTGAAAAGTAGCTGAGAAGTTAAGGTGTTATCGGCGTTGGTCCGATACATCTGTTAACAGATTTCCGTTGTGCGTAGGCTCCCTGCTGGATCAGGAAAGCCAACGCAGCTCCCTTCAGAAGTTTAGCCAGCCAATCAGCTCTGAAAATTTTTAATTTGGAGTGTACACTTAGACGAGGAGGTAAGATGCAGTTCGGCTTTGCATTTAAGCAGTGCAGTACTGCAAGCAGTAGGCATTGTAGATTATTCCTGTCCGCGATGGAGAAATGGGCCAGTCATCATTACTACAGCTATCAGTGCTATAATGATACCAAAACTGCTATAGGTTTGAGATGCCGAAAGGTTATTCTAAAGCATAGGTTCCGTAAATCCTATACCACTTTTCAGATTAGGAGTAAGTCAAAATCGTCATTTTATATATTAATCTCAGGAGAAAATTGAAATTGAACGAAATACCTTTTCCTTCGAAAGTAAAATGTCCTTAAGGCCTTTATTAATTACTTAATTAAGTTGGTACGTAGGCGCAAAAAGATAATAATACGCATTTTTCGCATTTTCCTTATATTTTAGACGTAAGAACTCGTAGATAAAACGCTAGAAATTTTTAATATTAAATTGTTGACCGTGACTTTATCTTCCCATGATAAAAAATCAAGTTCACGGTAGCATTTCAAAGTATAGTTAGAAACTTAGAATAATCTTGTAAAACACTCTTTTATCTCAAAACTCTCTTAAGTGTTCTAAAATAAGAGTAGGGTTTACATAATATACCATCCATTCGGATTGTTAGCGAAGGCACATCTGTTTGCTCTTTATTATTTATACATATTCCTTCTTATATCAGAGTTACATAATGCTAAAGCAGCAGTTTCAATTAAATGCTTTAGCAATAATAACAAGTATGACCCTTATTATGTTCTAAATGGGTATCAGCCTTTTTTTTTTAAAAGCATAGCACTAGCAGCTGTTGACCGTCATTTCGTCTCTTCGTATTTTTGTTTATTTCTCCCGGAATCTAAAACTCTTCCTTATTTCAAAACTCTAGCGGTTCTGACTAGTTGCAGGCTTAACGTAATGTGCTTTCGGTACTTATATTCTTGAATCTACTTCAAGTTCGAAGTGGCATTTCAATACTAAACAGTTAAAATAATCAATGTAAAGTGAAACCTCTCTCATCTCGGAACTGTGAGGTTTGAATAAGGAAATAGGATATCTCATATACATGTGGGGTTTGAATAGTGATAGGATATATGATATTATACGAGTAGGTACAAGTACGTTCAACACTAATTGATCTCATGGCTCCATCGCCATAACGAACAACGTCAACAATGTTATTGAAATGGCAATCCGATCGCGAAATGTTATTCGCGTCGACGGAATCGATGTGAGGTATTCGATAAATGAATTATTGCGCTTGAACGAATCTTTTGGATTTCTGTCGCTTGTCTAGAAGTTCTTGAACTGTGAATTCCTGAGTTCAGAGTTGTTTTATAGAACTAAATAACTTATATGGTCTAAAAATATAACTTCCAAAAATAAAGCTTTGATATGCCGACTGCCGAGTCTTCCCATTGGCTTTTATTTATTCATTAGGCTATAAAGATTTTAGTAGGCTACTCATATTAACGAATAATTGAAAATATAAGAGATAGGTACCTTACCTTAGACTTCATATACGCTTAACGAACATAATGTACGCTTTTAGAGGGTTAGGTTTTCTTCTTACGGATAATATACTGAGATGCATAGTTATTTAATTTCTTATAAGAATTGCATCATTGGGACTTCGAAAAGAATTTACATCATACAGGGAAAAATAAATGCGTTCGTACGTTGGTAGCAGGTCGAATTTCATGGATACCTACCGAACTTTTCTCATACCTACAATTGCAGTGTCTTACTGTGTTTATCTTATATGCGATGAGTATAAATAACATACAACTTTGACTGAAAATCACCGTGTGCAACAAGTCCTAAAATAACTACCAACCCTCAAAACAATGTATTGGCTCAAACACAGTCTGAGCTTTGAATAGTTGAAGCAGGTTGACTGCCTACTTGTTTCAACAGAACATGTAAACAGTGTTTCCCGTATGGCCGTACTGACATGCTGTGTTTAACTCGTAGAGTTAAACAAAGTTAAACACAGTTTACCGACTACGTCTGTGGATGTCTGTGTCACCGAATACATTTCTAATAGTAGCTAACGGTACAAAAGGCTCACTCTGCAAGATGATATTTGAAAGAAATAGCGACTCTAGCGCTGACACAAAACAATTCAGTTCACAATAGCGCGTGATTCCGCCTCCGCAAACAAAGAGCAACGTAGCCAGCGCGCGGCGGTCGTCTGAAATTAGTACGTCGAGACGGCTACCTGTAGTTTCTTCGATCACGTGAAAAGTGAACCTGGTCTGTCTGTGTGCGAAATGTCGTAGCGCGGTCCTATAATAACTACGATTCCATTTGAGTCTTTATGTCAAAACACAGTAAGTGAGTATCCTCTATTTGGAGGCCATTGCCTGTTGTCTAGGACAGAATAGTTAGAGTGCAGTCACTCCCGCAATAAGTACCTAGTTTATATTCCAATTGGTGAACCAGTCCCGATGTTAGATCTACGCAACTATCGCTCGGTATTTTGAAGTACAAACATTTGTATTGTACTTTATTTGTATGTTCGGAGGTCTAGATTTAAATATCGACCTTAAAATGACATTTATAATACAAATACTAGCTGACCCAGCAAACGTTGTTATGCCATTAGAAGTATAAGATAGAAGTGGGCTAATTATACATCGAAGGCTAATGGCAATGTGTTTTACGGGCACAACGTTTATGCATCTACATGTTTTTAACAAAAACTCTGCTCAACAATACTCATTTACTTCATATTGGTTCCCGATAGCTCAAAATCTGGAA
Source organism: Coenonympha glycerion (assembly GCA_963855885.1). Taxonomy (NCBI): domain Eukaryota; kingdom Metazoa; phylum Arthropoda; class Insecta; order Lepidoptera; family Nymphalidae; genus Coenonympha; species Coenonympha glycerion. Next base: position 10,802,991 of record OY979630.1, on the reverse strand, counting down.
AACAGCAAAAAATTATCTTTCGGGAACCAATATGAGATGAGTGGGAACTTTCGAGCAAAGTTTCTATTAAAAACATGTAGATGCATAAATAGTAGGCCCGCAAAATGCATTGCCATAAATCTACAATGTGTTGTTAGTCTAATATTTGCGAAAAACTAAATAAAATTTGAATTTCGCGGGCTGGTAGGGCCGCAACACCTTAAGACGAGTTCACAGGGATCCAAACAAAAACGCATCTTAAGCGAGAAAGCGTATTAAGCGGGTTCTACTGTAAAAGGTGCAATGATTAGAATTCTCGATTTTGGTAGAACAATTTAGTCGTATAATGTTTGCAAAAAATACATATATTAAAAAAAGCATTGTTATTTTCATTCAGCATTTTCTGTTTCCAAAAGTACGAGTAATAAGGCAAACTGGAGATAGTAATTATTTCTTTGAAAGTCAAACTTCGTGTCCGATACACGAAACCCAGTTTAACTAAGCTAACTTTCCAAACGTTAACTGATTACAATCCGGAAATTCGAAACGCTACAATTTAACTTCAGACCAAGTTGGAGAGTACAATGATTTGTCTTAGAATTTATACAAATGAGAGTGTTGTGTTAGAGTAGTTAGTTTGCCTAAATAATGGACAAAAGGTCAGCTGCGCTTTGAAATTTACGATACAAAAAAAACCTCGTTTCGTCAGTAACTTTAATTGCTAATCTAAGTTTTTGGTTATCCGTTGAATGAATCGGAGAGGGTCGAAAGCTATTACCGATTCGGATCAGTTATAAAGTTATCAGAGTAGGGTATTGTATTGAGGTGTCTTCTACTTTATGTCAGTGGCACGGTAATTGAGCTGTATTCAAATCTTTAAAGTGTAAACCCTTGTATAGTAGCAAAATAAAAGAGAAAATTAACTATTCCTCTTGCTATGTAGGTATGTATGTATTGTCCTAGACAACAGGCAATGGCCTGCAGTCACTCCCGCAATAAGTACCTAGTTTATATTCCAATTGGTGAACCAGTCCCGATGTTAGATCTACGCAACTATCGCTCGGTATTTTGAAGTACAAACATTTGTATTGTACTTTATTTGTATGTTCGGAGGTTTAGATTTAAATATCGACCTTAAAATGACATTTATAATACAAATACTAGCTGACCCAGCAAACGTTGTTATGCCATTAGAAGTATAAGATAGAAGTGGGCTAATTATACATCGAAGGCTAATGGCAATGTGTTTTACGGGCACAACGTTTATGCATCTACATGTTTTTAACAAAAACTCTGCTCAACAATACTCATTTACTTCATATTGGTTCCCGATAGCTCAAAATCTGGAAAACAGCAAAAAATTATCTTTCGGGAACCAATATGAGATGAGTGGGAACTTTCGAGCAAAGTTTCTATTAAAAACATGTAGATGCATAAATAGTAGGCCCGCAAAATGCATTGCCATAAATCTACAATGTGTTGTTAGTCTAATATTTGCGAAAAACTAAATAAAATTTGAATTTCGCGGGCTGGTAGGGCCGCAACACCTTAAGACGAGTTCACAGGGATCCAAACAAAAACGCATCTTAAGCGAGAAAGCGTATTAAGCGGGTTCTACTGTAAAAGGTGCAATGATTAGAATTCTCGATTTTGGTAGAACAATTTAGTCGTATAATGTTTGCAAAAAATACATATATTAAAAAAAGCATTGTTATTTTCATTCAGCATTTTCTGTTTCCAAAAGTACGAGTAATAAGGCAAACTGGAGATAGTAATTATTTCTTTGAAAGTCAAACTTCGTGTCCGATACACGAAACCCAGTTTAACTAAGCTAACTTTCCAAACGTTAACTGATTACAATCCGGAAATTCGAAACGCTACAATTTAACTTCAGACCAAGTTGGAGAGTACAATGATTTGTCTTAGAATTTATACAAATGAGAGTGTTGTGTTAGGGGTAGTTAGTTTGCCTAAATAATGGACAAAAGGTCAGCTGCGCTTAGAAATTTACGATACAAAAAAAACCTCGTTTCGTCAGTAACTTTAATTGCTAATCTAAGTTTTTGGTTATCCGTTGAATGAATCGGAGAGGGTCGAAAGCTATTACCGATTCGGATCAGTTATAAAGTTATCAGAGTAGGGTATTGTATTGAGGTGTCTTCTACTTTATGTCAGTGGCACGGTAATTGAGCTGTATTCAAATCTTTAAAGTGTAAACCCTTGTATAGTAGCAAAATAAAAGAGAAAATTAACTATTCCTCTTGCTATGTAGGTATGTATGTATGTATATATGTATGTATGGGTGTATGTATTCTTTAGTAAATAAATCAATTTTATTTATCTTCTCTAAATATTATGTATATGAAATTCTCGTGTCTCGTGTTTGTTACTAACCTCTTCCGAAACAAGGGCGGATCCAGCTTTGGTGCCAGGGGGGGGTCACAGTTGTGGTCAAGTCATAAGAAGTTATCTAAATATATAAAAGAAGAAACTGACTCACTGACATATCAACGCACAGCCCAAACCGCTGGGTCTAGAGACTCCAAATTTGGCACACATGTTCCTTGTGAGGTCTAGGAGAGCACTAAGAAAGGATTATTCAAAATTCACCCTCTAAGGGGGTGAAACGGGGGTCCGAAGTTTGGATTTTATCAAGTTAAAATACGTCTTTACGCCGCAACTACTGTAGTGATTTGGCTCAAATTTGGAATGGAGGTATATTATATCTTGCATTATTACATAGGCTACTTTTCATCCCGAAAAAATTCATGGTTCCCGTGGGATAAGTTAAAAACCGAAATTCACGCGGAAAAAAAATCTCACGCCGCAAGTACACAACCGATTTGGATGAAATTTGGAATGGAGATAGATTATATCCTGGATTAATAAATAGGGTACTTTTTATCCCAAAAAAATCCATGAGTTTTGGAGGAGAAGGGAAAAACATATTCACGCGGAAAAAATACTACTTCCCGCCGTAATTACTGAATTGATATGGCTGAAATTATGAATAAAGATAGATTATATATTGGATTAATACGAATGCTACTTTTCATCGCGAAAAAATTCATGGTTCCCGTGGGATTAGTAAAAAACCGAAATTAACGCGGAAAAAAATCTTCATGCCGCAAGTGCATAACCGATTTGGCTGGAATTTGGAACGGAGACAGATTATATCCTGAGTTAATATATCGGCTACTTTTTATCCCGGAAAAATTCATGGTTATTGCGGGAAAAGTGAAAAACAGATATTCAAGCGGGAAAAATACTACTTCGCGCCGTAATTACGGAACTGATATGGCTGAAATTCGGAATAAAGATAGATCATATCCTGGATTAATACGAAGGCTACTTTTCACCCCGGAAAAATCCATGGTTTCCGCGGGAAAACTGAAAAATTGATGTTCACGCTGTAATTACTGAATTGATATGACTGAAATTCGGAAAGGAGATACATTTTACCCCGGATTATTACATAGGCTACTTTTCATGCCGGAAAATTCCATGGTTTCTATGATAATAGTGAAAAACAGAAATCCACGCGGGAAAAATATTCCTTCATGTCGTAATTACTGAACTGGTTTGGCTGAAATTTGGAATCGAGATAGATTATATCAAGGATTAATACGAAGGCTATTTTTTCTCCCGGAGAAATCCATGGTTTCCGCGGGAGAACTGAAAAATTGCTTTTCACGCACGAAAAACACTACTTTACGCTGTAATTACTGAACTGATATGACTACTTGGAAAGGAGATAGACTTTATCCCGGATTATTTACATAGGTTATTTTTCATGCCGGAAAATTCGATGATTTCTATAATAATAGTGGAAAAACTGATATCCACGTTGAAAAATATTTCTTCATGCCATAATTTCTGAACTGATTTTGTTGAAATTTGGAATAGAGATCCTATCCTGGATTAATACATTGACTACATTTATCCCGGGAAAATCCATGGTTTCTATGATAATCATGAAAAATAGATATTCACGCGGGAAAAATATTCCTTCACGCCGTAATTACTGAATAGATTTGCTTGAAATTTGGAATGGAGATAGATTATATCCTAGATTAACTGCGGGAATAGTGAAAAAAATTAATACGGTATATACACCTACTCCTTCACGGCGCAACTGCTGAAATTTTTTGGCTGAAAATCGGAATTCGTCCTAAATTAGCATAAAGGCTACTTTTTATTCCGGAAAATAGATGGTTCCCGTGTGTAAGGAAAACTAAATTTTCGCGGGCAAAGCCGCGGGTTTCTGCTAGTAACTTATAATTAAATTTTGATACTAATTGATACAGGTAAAAAGTAGGTAGGTATTTTATTAATGTGTATAAGTAGGTACTGTACTTAAAAAGACGTATTTTTAAATAAAAGAGCCAATTTTTCTTTTACGTCTTCTTCCGAAACGCATTATCACTTCATCTATTTCCATGGGTACGTTTTTCGGACGTGGAGACGCCTTAACCAGTCTTAGCCACGATTTGATTTTTCATAACAGAGAATGAACGCGAGCGAAGCGAGCTCAAAATTTTTACATTTCACTATAAATCATATGAAATAATATACTATATATCAATAAAATAATATACTATATATCAATAAAATAATATAAAGTTGAAATCACTATTTATTCCAGTCTTGAATTTAACATGGTATGATAGTGAGATCCATGTTTAATAAAAAAAATATAATAATTTTTAGGCGGAATAACGTCTTGAAATCGCAAGTAGTCCTGAATGAAGCGAACACGAATTTTATATATCCTGACAACTGGATATGCGAGCGAAGCGAGCGCGAAATTTTCAGTTTTTTTTTTGAAAAAGTCACAACATAACAAAGATCCTGGGCGCATACATATTTTGATAACTGGATATGCGAGCGAAGCGAGCTCAAATTTTTTGGGTTTTTTTTTCTTTCTTAGATCTTTAATCTTTAATTTAAATAATATAATCATTTTTAGGCGGAATAACGTCTTGAAATCGCATATAGTCCTGAATAAAGCGAACACGAACTTAATATATTCTGATAACTGCATATGCGAGCGAAGCGAGCGCGAAATTTTGTTTCTTTTTTAATGAAAAAGTCACAACATAAAAAAGATATGCGGGCGAAGCGAGCTCAAATTTTTTACATTTTTGCATGATAAATCACTAATTATTCCTTAACCTGAAATGACATTGCATACATCCGAGCAATCAAGGTCATTTCGTGAAAATCCGCCGTGGAGGACACTTAGATATCTAAATCATTTTTTACATGAATATAATCTCAAAATCCAAATATATAGGAGATTAATTAATAAAATCAGTAAATAAGGAGTATTGTTGATAAATCAGGAAAACTCCTGGGAAATCAAGAGGTCATCAGATAAAAAGGTCGCGGTGGCGAGGTAAAATTGAAATTTTCGATACTTTCGATCCCTATTAACACGTTTGTCAAAAATACCATATAAAACATTATATTTAACAATTTTAACTATTGGGACATCTCGGTTTTGGAAGGCCCAGGGGGGGGTCATGACCCCCATGACCCCCCCCCTGGATCCGCCGATGTTCCGAAATGGCCGGGCTGATTGTTATAAAATTTTGGGTGTATGTTCGTTAGGTCTGAGAATAGGTCGTAAGGTATTTTTTATATCCCTAATGGTAAAACAACGTTTGTCGGTACAGCTTATCTATTATAGCTAAATGTTTATTCGACAATTTACGGATTTCCTGGCGCAGTGGCGGGCCCTCGGAGGTCGAGGTTCGATTCCCACCACGGGAAATCTACCACGCCACTAACTAGCCACGGTCTAAGCCTCTTGTCAGTGCAGAAATGAGCTTAAATAGAAATTATAAACTTCTAAAGTAGACTACTTTAGAAGTTTATAATTTCTATTTATTAGGCCTTGGCTAGTTATATATAGTACCACCCTATCAGCAAAGACCCAAGGAGCAGAAGAAGCTTTTGGGATGCTTACTCCATCTAAGTTAGTACAATACTATCCTCGGATATATCGTCATTCACCCTCAGGTGAGATTTAAATATGTTATGTGTAAAAAAACTTTCAGTAAAACACCTCAATATTATAATATTATGAGTATATAATAATATTATGAGTAATGTTAGAAAGAGGTTTTATTGTTATTGCAGATAGGCTTGCGCTTGACGACAATCATGCCTGATGGAAAGCAATAATGAGGTTCTAGATTGCCTAGAAAATGCCCATTCACTCTTTTCTTGAAGGCACCCAGATTGTACTTGACTGGGAACACGGAGGCTGCAAGGGCGTTCCACACCTTAACGATTCATATCAGAAACGTGGAAGAAAAACTTTTCGGTTTTAGTAGTGCTGCTCTACATATCTTCATTTCTTTTTATAGCAAAACTGGACGGAGTGAAGACCTACATGAGGATGCGGCGGGTACCGAACCACCTGCAGGTGAAGGTGATCAAGTGGTTCGACTACTTGTGGCTCACTCAGAAGTGCTCTGACGAGGAGAAGGCGGTGTCGTGCCTACCCGATAAACTCAAGGCGGAAATTGCCATCAACGTCCATCTTGACACGCTAAAGAGGTACCGTAATGTGTGCTTGTTTTCTTTCTCCATAAAAGATAAAATCCATAATTAGCACGACAGAATTTTTAATTATAATTCGTTACTTGAAAAGAATCTGTATCTAGTCCAATATGCAGGAACACCGCCCACATGAAACACTACATAATTTTTCCAACACTTTATTCGACGCACGTTTCGTCCCGACACCGGGAAATCCTCAGGAGATGTTCACTTCACAATTATTCGAAACCTTAGAGCATTGTGAATCGGGGAGCTCTACAAATTAATCTGTCCTGTTCCTGATTAAATTAATCATACTTAAATTGTTTCCTTACCTGTCTATCCATTTTATTGCCTATTCCGAATTAAATCTTGAATCTTCAATTTTTGTTTTGTCGTGAATATCCTATCACGTCAGTAATGATATTTCAAAGTAGACCAATTTACGGAAGCTGAAATGTTAAAAGCCTGAAATTTCCTTTTCTGTTGCTGTCAACAAAACAAAAATGGTAAACATTATTTCCACTAATCCATGCAAAACAAGTCGCGAGGAAGAGCTTTTTATGAAAATGTAATAGTATTAAGTCCGGAGAAGCAGTCAGTGTTTAATATTCCGTAACGTATAATTAAAAAACAGAAATATTCGCTTTTACGTCCATGAATAATTCAAGAGTGTTCCTTCATACGATCCGTAAATTTTTGTCGCCAAATACCTCTTAAGAGAAGTTTTTTTTGTTTTCCTGTAAACACAGTCCGTCCATTATTTTTCAACTGAACTTTTCACCCAGTATTATTATTTTTCTTCAATTGATACCTACGTATTACTACGCTTAAGCTTGTATACTTGTCAATTTTAGGGTTCCGTAGTAAACAATAGTGTTTCGCAAAATCGCCATCTCCGTCCGTCCACGCTTTAACCCAGAGAGTATTAATTTTAGAAAGTTGTTATTTGGCATGATTATAAATATTAATCGCGCCAAAAAATTGGTAAAATTGCTACCCTTCATGTGAAATGAGGATGAGTTTTTCTTCTCGTCAATCCCATGGGCTTTGCAAGCTAACGAATTATAAAATATACTTGGAAAACAAGACAGATTAAATTGTTGAAAGTGTTGGAAAATTGTGTGTGGTGTTTTATATGGGTAGTGTTTCTGCATATTGTACCATACAGAATCTTTTCAAGTAGCGGATTATAGCAGAACAAATTAATCTGTCCTGCTAATTATGGATTTCCGCAAAATAACAATAATAATAATAAAAATAATAGCTTTCATTCAATACTTGGAAAAATAAAAATGTCACAATAATTCCATATAAAATTAATTCTATAGCGTTTATCGAATAGATTCATTATAACTTTTTAATGCATATATTAAAAAGTTATAATGAATCTGTTATAATTATTTCTGTGACGGTCAACTACGGAATCCTATACTACGCGTAACCCGACATTAACTTGGCCGGTTTTTGCTGTCTCATTATACATTAATGTGTACCAATTCATTAATTTAGTATAATTCAACCAGGGTGGAGATTTTCCAAAATACTGAAGCCGGCTTTCTGTGCGAGCTGGTATTGAGACTTCGACCTGTTTTGTTTTCCCCTGGCGACTACATCTGTAGGAAAGGTGAGTAATTATAATTAACGAGGTTTTTCACTTTTTGATATAGTTGGCTAATTGGAGCATTATTTTTAGGTGAAGTCGGCAAGGAGATGTACATAGTGAACCGAGGAAAACTGCAGGTAGTCGGCGACAACGGAAAGACAGTGTTAGCAACACTCAAGGCGGGTTCTTATTTTGGCGAAATTTCCATTCTGAACATGGGCACGGCAGGTAAACAACTTGGTAAATATCGCCACGGCCCGAGACGCCACGCCATTATTCTATTCTTATTATTCTTTTGAAAAGTTTTAAAAGCAAAAAGCAAACGTATCGAGGAGACGCTGCAATCAGGCCGAGGGAGCGGCCGCCAGTTACTAAGCTACTCGTACCAACAGGTTTTGGGACATCATTCACGAACGCATATTACCGTGGTTCGAGCACTATTTTTCTAAGCAATACCAAAACTAACGTAATAATAGGTATCGAACAGCGCTAATATCGTTCGTTGACAATCTGTTAATAGAAAAAGCTTTATTTACTACATAATTTTATACTTTACAATTTTCTTTATCACATTTTTATGCATTTTTAATTAACCAATTCAAAGCATTCAAGTGCAAAATGCAAGAAGTTTTTAATTTTTTTTACATTTTCTACAATAAAGCCATTAATTTGTATGCAGGCCAGAGCTATTCTTATGTTTATTTTGTTGTGTTGCTTCTGATGATGCTTTTCACACTGATGGTTCGCAGGCACCGAGCGTCATGTGGATTGTTTGCTTCTAGTTTCATCTCCTTTGGTTGTATTGAAGGCAGTGTCCCCGACGCTTTGCATCCTCCCTGGTTACTTCATATACTTGGCGTGACTTCTTGGTGCATGAAACCCCAACGGTATTTTAACATTTGATATATATTTTACCAAAGACATTTTCGTAATTTTGTCCGGCTACGTAAGTGATTTATTTAATTTTAAAACTTATCATTGCCGTAAATAGGAGTTATGAAATCCGTAGTATTGCTTACTTCGTTTACTAATGAATATTCATTCTTATTTACTTCTTATTTATCGATTTTTAAACCCTAAACGCTTTGTCTTGAAACACAATTCAACATCGATAGACAGCTTCTTACAGTTATTTTTGAATTGTTATGAATCCTAAAATAACATCTCTATTGCGAGTTTTTAACTCGTTCGAATGAAAGGGATTTCTGTTCGAGTCTTGTATTTCTTTTTTTAAATTGACTTTAGCTTCTCCAGTTTTCCTTATCTTTTATGTTTTCTGGGTTTTTCTTGTCCCTGAACTCTCTTGGCTTTGAGTTGAGCACGCGTAACGGAGCCGAAAGAGTTCATTCTTGCGGCGAGCGAGCACCTTTTGGCACGGAGTGTGTGGATGACACGTCGACAGGCAACCGGCGGACAGCGTCTGTGCGATCCGTCGGCTACTCGGACCTGTTCGTGCTGAGCAAGAAGGACATGTGGGACGTGCTGAAAGAGTACCCTGCCGCCAGGGTCCGCCTCGAAGCCATAGCAGTCAAGAGACTTGAGAAATATAAGAAAGCACCTCTCGAAAAAGGTAACTCAACAAGTATGTAACAAAGAATAATTTATGCATTTTTTAGGCAAACGCGCACCAGCTTATGCAGCATGCGCACGCAGTGATATGTCACTCTACTTTTGTCGCTCTCTTTTCACTGTCTATCGAAATGGACCAGAAAGAGATTAGAGAGCGACAAAAGTAGAGAGACATAATATCTCTACGCGCGCATGCTAGCTCCCCTGATAACACCTCATCATTGCATTCTATCAGGCGTGAATGTCGTCAAGCGCACGCTAGCAAAAAAGTTTGAAAAACAGGGTTCACATTAGCAGCTCTATTAGTGCTATGAAACGATATATCGTGGGTGTATGTTAGATTTTGTTTGATGATCAGCGTCACTAGCAGTACTCTCTCTCTTCGGTTGGTCCCTCATGACTGAGGATCGTGACTATCAATCACGGCGAGTAATCCTGCGGTGAATTATCTCCTTCCACCTTGTAATGTCTGCAGCCATGTGGACTGCTTCGTAAAATGAACTGGCGCCAGCTTCCTTGAGTTGGTCTGAACTCTGACCACCGGGTTGGAGATCTGCCTCTTGGCCTTTTTACTTTCACGTTGCCAACCAGGATTAATCTTTCGATGCTGTTATCGCTGCGTCATGAAATGTGGCCGAAATAGCTAAGAATGCGCTGAAGACAGTTGGTGGAAAGTCGCGTATTTATTTTCAGTTGAGAAAGAAAAGACACATTTGTGCCTTTGGCAGTCCACGGAATACGCAACATTCGCCTCCAGCACCACATTTCGAATGCATCGATTCTTTGTCTCTCTCTGGCGAGGATCGTCCATGTTTCCACCCCATACAAGAAGATTGGGAAAATCAGGGCTTGTACCAGGCGTTGTTTGGTTACAATGGTTATACCTCTGTTCTTCCAGATGTTCGTCAGCCTCGTCATTGCATCCTTAGCTATTGCTATTCGCCGTTTTATTTCGGGAAAGCAATACTATATAGAGACAGTTGTAATTATGTTTAGTTGTTAAACTGATTAATTCTTCTTTCTTCTTCTGAAATCCGTACGTCGAGAGACGTCTACCTGTTGCTTGGTCGATCACGTGTTAAGTGAACATGGCCTGGTTTAGCTTAATATCCTTAAGAGGATACACTGAATTTATTTTTGTCCTTTTCACTCTTACGGATACTTTGGTCGGTGCGACATGCAGCGCTGCGGAAGAAAAACGACATTTTACCAAACAACTAAGCCAACTGGCTTCCATTTTTGAGCGTTTTTGGATATTATTATTATCGACACACCGACAATAAAAATTACAACTAATTCGTCCATTGTAGTTTCCGATGAAAATAAGAAAAATGGAGATTTTGGAGCAACCTTTGGGACAACTTTCTATCGAGAAATTTTTATCCAGTCGTTCCTGCTTTAGAGTGAATTTAGATTTAATTTAAGTGAATTTAAAGTTTTTAAACCGCAGGTCACTCAAAATTGCTTAAAACGATCGTATACGGCGTTAAGTGAAAAGTCCTATAGAGCTCCTCATTGTTGTCGGTGTGTGTCCAGTGGCGATGGGTCGGTGCCAGTCCACGCCGGGGCTGGTGGAGACGAGCGGGCGCGTGCCCATTGAGGAGATGCAGCTCGCGCCCGCGCCGATCCCTCCGCCGGCGCTCTCCTCACACCCGCCTTCTTACCGGGACCAGCTATTTAGGTAAGCTTCACCGACATGAACCAAAGCATGAGTCCATAGGCACATTTTACGTCAACTTTCTTCATACAAGAAAAAGTAACGCCATTTGTTAAAATATCCGCAACATGGTAGAAATCGTCCCAATAACAAGTATACTGATCTGTAGCATGTCCACTGTCCAAACTGTTGAAATGTTTGTCTTGACACCAACGGCGTTGGTAGCAAGCCGACCGCACCCGCGCTATTCTGCAAAACAGTGACGAGTGTACATCTCTGCATCTATGAATGTCAGTTGTAATAGAGTACAATTTTGCATGCCATATTCGGGTTGGCAGCTGTCTGGCAGCTATTTCATTTTGTAGATTAGTACAGCAGTATGTTTATGGACCGCAGTTCACGCCACAGATCACTGCTTGTTACTTACTGTGTATAGTTAATCACTGGGACGGTTTTCGCCATTTTGTCGCATAACATCAGCGGGAAATTTGACAGATGGCGCTACTTTTTCTTCTTGTATGAAGAAAGTTTACGTAAAATTTTCAGATAGGATGGGCTCCTCTTATCGGTGAATAAAATACCATATTGTAACATCGCGATAGTAACCCAAGCGTCACGTCGGTTGTTGCAGTTCTTCTGTAAGCCCTCTTCGTGTAGCATCGCCAGTAGCGTCGTGCGCGTCCAGTGCGCGCAGCAGCGCGGCCGGCGGCGGCAGCGCGGCGACCGGCAGCGCGGCGCCGCGCGTCGTGCTGGACTCGCACGAAGCTCTCGAGTGCGAGATCAAGCGGCTGCGGGAACGCCTCTACACAGTGGAGACGGAGAACGCCGCGATGTCAGCCGAGTTGAACCAGCAGCGGTGGGAAGTAAACCATAGGTAGGTACATCATTTATTTTAACCGACTACAGCAACACAATAATGTATTATTTGGCTAAAACTGTAAAGGCCACGTTCAGTATAAGGTTCCATAGTTGCCCATCACATAAATACGTAGAAATGAATTTCAAACTTAAAAGCATGTATTTGATAAACATGATCTAAGTAGTTTTCTATGGAATTGTCACTGTATTATTTCAAGAAGTTTTTGTCAAGCTATATAAAACAGTAATTTTCATTCATATCACATGCAGCAGCAGCGCAGAAGAATTTTTTATGAATACTCGAAAAAATTACTACTTTCCGTCAAGCACACAAGGTTATATTGCTAAACAAAATTTTAAATTGCTTTTGCTTACGTTTGTCATCCATCTGTACGACCTTTGGTCGTGTTTTATTTACTTAACTCTATCGACAAACCAAATGAGATCAATTCTCAGCTGTAAAAGCTGTTTTTTTTTTACGCTATACAAGTCAGTACTTGACTGCGATCTCACCTGATGGTAAGTGATGATGCAATCGAAGATGTTAGCGTACTAACTTGGAAGGGGTAAGTTATGTCACCCCAACGGTTACTACACAGCATCGTACAGGAACGCTGAATCGCTTGGCAGTACGTCTTTGCTGGTAGGGTGGTAACTAGCCACGGCCAAAGCCTCCCACCAGACCAGACCTGAGCCAATTTAGAAACTATAAAATTCCAACGTGGCCCGTGGCGGGAATCGAACCCGCGACCTCCCTCGAATCCGAGCGTGCGTCCTCTGCGCCACGGAGGTCGTCAAATGTTGTGAGGTGATGTTGTTAAAGCTTCAGTTTTGGTTGTAGGTTGCAAGAAATCGAGATGCATATCTGCGGAGGCAGCTCGATGAGCTCGCAGGAGGACAACGAGCGGAACCGCGAGAGCATCATTTAACGGCGCGCCTCCCCCGTGCGCGTGCACGTGCCGCCCCGGCCGCGCCTCCCCGTCTGCTAGCCGCCCCGAACCGCTTCCCCGTCGAACTGCGAACTATACGTGGACTTTATCCAAGTGTTTTTATGGTAATTAATATTTAAATACGAATTAACTTTATCAAATTTATATACATATACTTAGTATATACGACTCGCTGTAAATGACGAGTGTTCGTGGAGTGAGATTTTGCCAAGACAATATTATCTTTAATGTTGTTTAAGTATGTGGGAATGTGAAGTGGAAGCGAGCGGCAGCCGACGCGCGCAGGGCCAGCGCTCGCCTCGAGAGACGTCGCGTCAGCCCTATAGGGCCACCGTCTTTAAATTTTTAACAATAATTGTATGTTGTACATACTACGTACGTACATTACGTATTGTCTACGTTAATGAATATAATTATGTGTTTTCACGTAAAAGTGTAAGGTGAATCGTATTATTTACAATTATTTCTCAATTACAAATATTATATTATTGAAAAATTGGTTCTTTTTAAAATCTGAATGAAAAAGAAGTAGGTAAATATTTAGTCTACAGCCAATATCTTGTGCCAAAGCAACTGAATTTTTAATGTATTACTAACGGTTGGAACTATATCATAATTTGTAAATTGGAGCTTTAATTATTATAGAAACATGGAAGATATGATACACGATTTATTTATTTCAAGGATTGTTTGTCTTTCTTTGAGGATTTGATTGATGTTAATCGAAATTTAAAACAAATGTATGACCTCTGTAAATTCTGAAAAGAAAACAAATACTTATTATAATTGCAGTCTAAAAAATTGGTCCGGTGAATAATTTACAATAGAATATTGTAATTTGTTATATAAAAGTATATATGTTAAGATACGTAGCTAAAAAATTTAGTGCATACAATCGGGTTATATGATAAATTAAAATCACAACTGCCAAATAATATAAGTAGTTAAAATTAAAATGTTTTAATGTAAAAATATGAATCAAGTGACGAAGTTTTGTACTTAAACTCTTTAGGTATTCCCGAAATTCATTTATAATAACATGTTACGATCATTAATTATTATTCATCTATATTGTATATGTATAATTATGAAGTTTTAATTGTTGGATCATAAATGTAAATTATTTATTTTAAGTCTGATTTTCATTGACTAGATATTAAAAATATGGTCGTAATTAATTTCAAAACGTACCAAAAATTTATTAACATAAGTAAATGTAATGTTAAGGGAACGTGTAAATACTTACCTACAGTGCGTATTTGTAAGAGCTGTTTTTCAAATGGGAAAGGTTTTTTTAGCCACGAGCTGTGAAATGTGAATTCGGAGGAATGTAGAGGTTCTATGTTGTAGAAACCATTTTTGTTTAAGGATATAAGTTCGTTCGAAACTATTAAAAGAAATGACCATACTTAAGTTTATAATTATTTAACATTATAAATATTGTGTCTCGATTAAGTTCATATTTAATCGAATGTTGCCGACAATAGGTTTTTTGTCAGCAATACAACTAAATATTTTTTTATAACCCAAGAGAATACTACAACCTCAATGTTTTACAACTCTATCAGACTGTTCTTCCAGGCTGTCCACCACTTACTTACGAGTATATTATGATTAAATAATAAAAAAAACACAAAAGTGTTCTATGAAAAGTGGATGGGATGTATATAGAACGGGGTAAGGAAAATGGTTATACATTTTTTTCCTTACCTCGTAACTTTAGAGCTTCCATCTAACGTCATCACTTGGGTGATTTTGAACATTTGCCTTGAGTTTACGGGATCTATTCGCATACATTTAATTTTAACTCGCATAAATAATAAGAGACGGACAGCAACTATTTGTCCATGGGGTCAGGGTAATTTTCTTTCGTTTTCCATAGATACAACTCTCTGAGCATTGGCGAATGGGTTGGTATCTCGTGAATAAAATGACTTGAATGACAAAAAGACTTCTTCTTCAAAGAATCCTCAAAGACGCGCTTCACTCTTTCACAATCACTTATGTTTTATGTGACTCGTCAGGAGTTAGAAAGAGTTAGATGCGTCGTAGTGGATTAAACTACCTATGTCCTATACTGTGCTTTAGCCGGTGGAGGAAACAATTTTATCCTGTGTTAGGGGTTATGATTGGGAGATAAGATTTTTATCCCCTGCCTATGCTTGGAGGGCCGGATGGTTGTTATTGATACTAATTGTTTTAAGACACAATTTAGAATTGCGCGGTTCATTGTTTTTTTAAATCTTCAAATCTGAATTGTATAGATTTGATTGTTTTGTAATTGTGATTAGTTAATATTGTCGGTAACATAGATGTTTGTATATTTATAATTATTAAAATAAAAATAAAAAACATCAAAACGACGATAACATCAGCGAAGTTACGTATGAAGTATTTAATGAAATCATAGTTTAATCAAGGGCTTCATTTCCTAACCGTGAATATAATACATAGATAGGATACAATTTTTAAATGTAAATAGAAAATTTATTTATTGTTATTATATTCCATAAAAAATTTCTTCTTATATTTCTCGATTATAAATTGGTAAGCGCATTATGCGATTGAAAATGAGGAGTGCTTTTTATCACGTAATGTAAGTCATATAATGGTTGCGCGTGTCAGGAAACATTTTATATA
This sequence comes from Coenonympha glycerion, assembly GCA_963855885.1. Taxonomy (NCBI): domain Eukaryota; kingdom Metazoa; phylum Arthropoda; class Insecta; order Lepidoptera; family Nymphalidae; genus Coenonympha; species Coenonympha glycerion. The sequence goes on along the minus strand of OY979630.1, from coordinate 10,787,183 downwards.
ATGCGTTGAAAATATCTGTGAATGATCATTAACCAATGTGCATCTAACCGCCCCACTACTATAAAGTTCCTCATTGGTAAAAATTTATTGAGTACTTGTGGTTATTGTAATCAAAATCACGTTTTCTTCCCCATCGCTTCTCCGTATTATATACAAATTAATTCGATAGAAAGCAAACCAAAGTAACATAAATCTTGAAGACAAATACTACCGATATTAGCTTATAATTATTGATGAGCAGTTATTTCACAGATATTTCGGCGAAAGTTTGAAAAACCAATTTGGGATTTTTTAATGAAATGCAACCGTTACGTTATTTGCTTACTCTCACGATGAAAACATTATGTTTGTAATAAGCGGCGAAGTTTAAAGGCGGCGGGAATGTGATTCAGTAGTATTTCGCAGTAATCAGGCTTGTGGAATTAAAATTGGGAATTAAATTATGTATGCACTCGATTCATTTTATTGTTAATAAAAAGATTACGATAACGCTTTGTTTGTTTTATTTTTTCATTACATAAAGTTTGATTTTTTAAATTCAATGTCTACAAGACAAAAGAGTCAAAGTAAGGGTCAATTTACACCTCGGCGGAATGGAATCTAAGCAACTTTTATTTACATAGCATAATCAAATCAAATCAAAATGTTTATTTTTTCACATAGGCCTAACTTACAGTCACTTGCGAAATGTCAGACTCGACCGCCACGTTCGGAATGCAGATAACTAAAAGTTTAATTTTTTTTGGAAATTTATTTCGAATTTGAGGCTTGATTTATTTAAACGTTTTACATTATTATTAGCTATCCAAAGTTGGAGACTCCGACTGAGTACAATATTCTCCATCTTTGGATGAGATGAATGAGAACATGTGAAGCAACAAACTTTCAAGTTATTACTGATTTTGTGTGCACATACCCAAAAAATGCAACCAAAATTGAAATGGCTCTACCGGGCAGCTATAGAACACTCCCTTAAAATTATCGCTAGTTCGATCCCAGACACACATATTATACTAAATATACATAAATATAATATTATATTGGCCAACACCCAGACGCTGGAAAACATTCATGCTCATCACACAAACATCATCATCATCGCGTGCCCTCTTCCTTAAATTGAAGTTTGGCGGTCAACAATCGAAAAGCTTTCCTAAGTGCCGCTTTCTTTAAACCAACACGAAGAAAAACCTTTACTGCTCGGAATCAAAACGTCGACCTCCGACGCAGACACTACCGCTACGCCATTCGGTCGTCAATCGACATAAAGTGTATCCATTCTATGTAAAAAAGTCACTTTTTTAGTAAGCTTAAATAATTGATACGATTGCGCTTGACTACAATCATGTCTAATGAACAGTAATTATAATGAGGTCTAGGAATGAAGCGCGCTTGCATAGAAAATGCCTATTCACTCTTCTCTTGAAGACACTCAAATTATACTTGGTTGGGAACACGAAAGCTGGAACGGCGTTCCACATCTTAGCGATTCGTATCAGAAACGTGGAAGAAAAACGATTCGTTCGAGTATACGCTGGACATCAACCACATAAGGATGGCATTTCTCTCGGCGTCTTGTGACTCTGTAGCAGAAACACCGATATGGAACCCAAGGATATGGGTATCCAAACGATTGACGTAAACCGTTTTCATTCAAGCTATCTGTCAAAATTCTAAAGGCGGCTGTTGAACTACTTACATAGTGTCCTTACACTCAAATTATACTTGGTTGGGAACATGGAAACTGGAACGGCGTTTCACACCTTAGCGGTTCGTATCAGAAACGTGAAAGAAAAACGATTCGTTCGAGTATACGCTGGACATCAACCACATAAGGATGGCATTTCTCTCGGCGTCTTGTGACTCTGTAGCAGAAACACCGATATGGAACCTAAGGATATGGGTATCCAAACGATTGACGTAAACCGTTTTCGTTCAAGCTATCTGTCAAAATTCTAAAGGCGGCTGTTGAACTGCATAGTGTCCTTACGGCTGCATTTTTGGCACCGATAATCTTTTCGACATTTTTCGTTTCATCCTGTCTAGGATATATTATATAAAGAAGGAGGTACTAAGGTTGTGAAGTTCCTGAGCAAACTCTCCAAAAAGTCATCTATCTCTTTAGTCATATTATATGACTCATCTCTTCGTTGTCCAAGATTACTAATAATGATAACGCAAAAAAATGAAGAAATTACAAAAATTAATAATTAAAAAAATTCAAAAACACGACTTCCCTGTTATAGAACGAACTAAAAAGTGAAAACAAGTTATTTTAGTTGATCTGTATTTTGACAAGTGAAAAGTTTTAAGTTTCTCATTGATTAAAACGGATAAATTAATTATAAAAATTATTACAGATATTTATAAAAATTAATAGCTAATAATAAAAATTGCCTGTGCTTCGGTAAATGTTTATACATCTCCATAGGAGAGGTATTTCTGGTATGATTACAAAACCCAAGAAGCGAGCATATAAGTGCTGTATACAAGTAAATTTTGTTGGTAAAATACCCTCAAGCATTTAGATATGCAGCTGCAGATCTTGTGAGAGGTCCTATCTCTACTTGATATAACTCGTCTTAATTCCGCTATTCGTACGTTGCATCCTGGAATGCATTGCGTCTGCATTCCTAGTGCTTCGTGCACACGAGTCTGTGCTTCACAAAAGCACCCTTCATTGTTTTCGAGAAAATCTCAGCTTCATTTTGAGATTGGAGTTATCATATAAAAAAAGTAACAATATAGTTAGATTTTTATGATAACCTTTTGTCAATTACTATCAACTGAATAAATATTTAAAATGACACCATCGATTTATCTTGCTCAATGCTACGTCGCTCGCGTCGTTGCGCCTACGACGTAGCATGTTACAACAAGCTACGCCGTAGATGATACTATATCGAACATAACAAGATCATGAGAGCTGATTTTTACTCGAAAATTTTAATAAACATACCTAAATTAAAATGGAAAAAGTAGTAGTGTTTGTTCATTCAGTATACTTACTATTCCTCCATTCCATACAGCCAAATCGTTTCGATAGTTTATCTACTTTCGTGTAATCTTCCAAATATGTACATATAGATTTTATACATTTGCTAAGATTTTTGTACACAACAGGGACCGCCATGAGAAACAGCTATGTATCGTCTTTCGGCTTCCTGCCAAGAAAGTAATCTATCAAGGAAAGTTATGAAATTTCTAACGGATTCTAACAAGAGAGTGAACATTGCATTTCTCTGACGTTTCCATAATATATCGCAGTGCTTGTAACTTCATTTTAGGACAGAAAAGTAACATAACCCGACTGTAATGGTAATTTGTTTGCAGTGACAAATTAAATTAATTGCCTCTTTTTAGGAGATCTCACCACGCTGACGGCGGGCAATATCGGCATTTTTAGACTGTTTACATTTAAGGACATGGAGAATTATTTTCAAAGATTTGAGCTTGAGGTCCGTGAGGCCGCTCGCGGCTTCAAAAGTGCGGCAATAAATAGTCTGTCAAAGTTCGCATACCCGAGCCGTCGCTACGCAATTTTTCACGCACACTAGCATATGCGCACCATACTTTCAAATTGACATACACTACAGGAAAATGATGCCGAACTCACGGAGCTGTCGTTGTTAGGAAGGGATCTAGTCAGCTGATTATTCACTTCCGCAAAAGCACATAGTTTCGAAAACTGTTTGTGATTCTTAGGTCTGCATTTTAATAGACCCCTGAATCACTTAAGGTCTTTTTAAAATGCTCTAAAATTCCTCCAGTCTCTCCAACATGACAAAGGTTTAATATTTAGCCAAACAGGTGAACTTACTCGTATATTAGCTAACTGGCGAAAATTAAGTTTATGGCGACAAAAACTATGTTAACCAGTGATGGGTTGAGCATCATAGAGTAAATAGATTCTAGATGAGTTGTTTCCAAAATTCAAATATTTGCTTACCCGTACCTACGAGTTTGTGGGTTAAACAATCGGTTCCTACTCGTATATTGTAATGTTCTATCGGTTATAATCATGAATGACTAACCGTAATTTTCTATTCAGATTTATGGTGAAAATATGTTTTATTTGCACTACAATTTCATCTGAAGGTAAAAGAAGATATTATCGTTTTAATTGAAAGAGTTGAATCGGTTGCTACACAGCACCACATCGGGACGCAAAACCGCATGACGTTACATAGGTACTTGTCAATTTGACTGTAGCTGGCAAAGAAAACTGGACAATGCCAGGAATAGGAACCGGGATTTTCTGCTTACATTACCAGCGCGCGATCTGAGTAAGGGAGGATATTAATTCCTAACCTTTATCTATTTACAATTTATGTTTACGTTATATAAACTAAGAAACTAGTGAAACATTTCACGTTTGATTAAAGTAAGGGAAATGGTCTATGTATTTGCGTCATTAGGGTGAAGTTTGGACCGTGGGTGGCTGTGGATAAATCGGCGACATTTACATGGGGCTCGGCAGTTCGCGGCCCGTGGGTAATGGGGCGCTTTGCAGCAAATTGACGGACTGAATTCGCTTGCAAATATATCACCATCTAAAATAACGCCTGGCACTATTTTTCAGATCTTTCGACAGCCTCGGTTCGGTTTCTACCAAAGCGGAACGAAGACAAGAGGTGATGCGTTACCAAGCGGTCTGGTTATATTCACTAATGCGGTAAGGAGGTATGAGCTGTGCGTAGCGGAGATGTGAGCTAGATATGCCTAACGTCAATAGAATGACGTTTTCGGTGTAGAACGAAGGGCGCGAGTGCCAGCCGATCGTAGGCGGTGCAGCTCGATCATCGGATAACTTCTCTGTCTTCTCCCCCTCTGCTGCGCCACTTGCACGCTCGCGGCACAAAATTCCATAGAAAAACTAGCTGACCCAGGAAACGTTTCTTTGCAGTAAAAATAGCTTACGACCTACTCTTAGACCTACTGAACATTTTATGACAATCGCTCGAGCCGTTTGGAGGAGTTTGGTAACAAAAAAATTTGGCACGATCGGTATCGGTGGTTGCTGCAGTGAAAAACAGCTTTGCTCGTAGCCATACTTAGAGTAGAAGAAGGTATTTTAAAACTTACAAACTCATAACGTATATATCACGTCAAAGCAATTCTTTTCCCGTCTCAGATCACAACTCCACATAGCTTTCGAGTTCAGCAAACTCAGTCGGGACTACTAGACGCCTTTTTACTTTTTTGATGAAGATAGCGTCTTGTGCAAGGGAATTAGCGATAACAGAAACGTTCGTAAAGTGTTGCGAAATTGTATTACTTTGGTGGAATGCCAAGAAGTTGTCACTCTTCCACGTCCTGAGTCGTGACTCACCGACGAGGAACATCAGGATACGGCGATCAAATCATTTTACGCAAACCTTCCTCACACAAGGAAATTTACCTTCACCTCTCAAATTTTCCACTGATATGGCTCAATATGGTGGAAACCGTTACCATGAAAAAACGGCGTTAAGATCTGTGGCGGGGACCGCGGTTTAAAATCAATACTTCAGTCGGCTTTGTCCTGACGCTGTCGGTGTCAAACCATACATTTTTGGCACCGGTTAACTGGCGACACTTTTTCCCACGGTCTAGAGGTCCAGGGTATAGGGGTCTATAATACTGTGATGGTAATTTGAAAATAAAAACAAATATTTTTTAATTTGTATAGTTTTACTAAACAGTATTTCTCACATATTTTGCAATATTTTTTTACACTTTAGTTTTATATTGAAATAAACAATCTGTAAAAACTTTAAAAGCGCAATTTTTTTGATTATATTGATAGGTTCATAATTGTGTTATCCTAAAAGAATTACACGAGTTATTTAATAATAATAATACTAATAAAATTTATTTATTCATAAAAAGTTACACAAAACATCGATACAGAAATAAAAACTGAAAGAAAGCACAATTTTACATTTATTTGATTAACAATTAATGTGTCTCTTATAGCGATCTTAGTATAGAAATATCGATATTTGCTTCTTAATTAATATATTCTGTGGACCCCACACTAGGAAACCTGTATCGTGGGGTCCAGTTTAAACGGTTACGGCTCGTTGATTTGAAAGCAATCAACGAGTGTGCCAAATTACTTTAAATCCATCCCAATTATACCACTGCAAAATTAAAAGTTTGGTGTTCGCACCAGCAGTAAATGTGACTAAACTTTGTGTTTCGCAATTAAAAATATTTGCCCCGTTGGATTTTACTTCAAAAGTTTATATTGCCCTGCCAATACTGCTTTTCTATGTGAGCTTAAATTAATATTATTTCCAGCAAACTTAATGAAACCTTTTGGTTTGTTTTCTAAATAGTAAGCTATTCTAAATAGTAAGTTATAGTTTGTTTTCTAAATAGTAAGTTTGTTTTCTAAATAGTATAGTAAGCTATAAGTTTCATATTATATGTTTCAGATCGACTAGTAAAAAATAAATGCATAATCGAACTTCACGTGGTTTGAGCCACGGGCAACAGCTTTTAATATGTAAACGAAGTACTTTCTACACTAATTAGTTTACTGGTTGATTTTCACTCATAATACTCGGCTTCGTTGGTAACTTTGCAAACTTATTATATGAGTTGAATTATTCACGTTATCAGGCCCTACCTGCCTGCGCTTATAGATATTCGTATAACGGATAAAACAAATAAGTTGTGCTAATACTATTTTCTGTTGTTTGCGAAGGACTGTGATTCTTACGCGATTAGAAGGGCTAAAAGGGCGGGCACGTAACAAATTGATACTATTTGTTTCCTTTGTACCGCAATACGTCGTGCCTTTTCTATCGGATTGCTTTTAGGACCTGATTTTATTTCCTCCTTGTGTGTGAGCTGGACTTGCACACTGAGGTTTACGGTCCGCAAAATCGCTTGATTTTTTTATGATAATATAAGCCTACAAATTAACAAAGTGCCTTAGTGCCTTAATGCCTCAATGCGGTATAAAAAATGCTGAAACAAAAAAGTATAAAATAAATCAAAGCTTTGTTGTCTCGTAGATACAAGCTGCGCAGGTCGCCATTTTTAAATCTTTTATAGCGATGTACGAAGATTGACCGGCTATTTCTTCCTTCTTATTACTACGTATCATTTTTCAGCGTCTCGACAATCTCATTTCTCTTAAACTTGAAGCAGACTGAAAAATATTTCTTTGGTGTTATATCTCAAAAGATATTTACTTTTTCAATGTGATTTTCCTTGCTCCAAATATTGTGTTGCTATTTAGTATTTATTACCCGACTGCAGGAATGTAAAAATAGACGGGTTAAATGTGTTCGCGCGTATCTTGTAGATTTAAATCTTTGTTGTATACCTATTTGTTTGTGTTTTTATTATCTCGTATCTTTCAAACGGCTGAATGGATTTTGAAAAACAGGATATCGTTAGATTCGTCACACAAACCCAAGTGTTCTTTACTAAGTTTTTTTAAAGATCAAAATGGCGGAATTTTGGTGCCGAAAATGTCATGTTAAATGTAAGTCGTCATAAAAAAAATTAACCAAATCTAGCGAGTAGGTAATCTTGTTTATTGGAAGTTTTAGTTAGGGAATTAGCGATCGCCAGGTTTCAATGACAGTCGTGGATAAGTCACATTGCTAGGGCACTGGTCTTTCAAGCCAAGATCAGCGCGTAGCCTTCATAGAATGGCCATGAGACGAAATGGCAATACCGAGTTCATTTCTATTTTTAGAGCTCAGCTGAAATCGCAGCTTGTTTGTCTCAGCGTTAAGCTATGTAACGGGCTATGATTATAGCATCAATATGAGCCCATCCGAACATTTTACGTAAACCTTCTTCATACAAGAAAATGTAGTGCCATCTGTCGAAACTCCTGCGAAATACTGCGTAGGCTTACAGCTTACTACTGACGCCGGGGGGGTTTTGCTCCCATAAACTAGCGACATTTTTTCGCGCGGTCTAACGGATAACCTTGTGCCCGTGACACAACGGTGGTTTTCCCAACTGTGGGACGTTACGTTATTGCTCTTTCACATGGCTAGGGCACAGGTCTTTCAAGCCAAGATCAGCAGGTAACCTTCATAGAATGGCCATGAAACGAAAAGGCAATACCGAGTTCATTTCTATTTTTAGAGCTGAGCTGAAGTCGCAGCTTTTTCTCTCAGTGTCAAGCTATATAACGAATAACCTTGTGCCCACAACGGTGGCTTTCCCAGCTGTGGGATGTTACTTTATTGCTCTTCGTGTAATATAAGCTAAGTTGTAAACATTTTTGTGACTTCCGTTTTATTCCGTTTCAAATGATCGCCGATTTTTGAATATGAATAAGTTATTATTCATGTTCTAGGGATGTAAAACGATATAAATTAAATATTAACTTGTTTGTTAGATATTGGAATAGATTAATTCCTAAAATTAAACATTATTGACAAAGGAGTAAGAGTTTAATTGAAATGCCACACTTTCAGAATCAAAGATCGACTTTGACTGATAAATTGTCTATATTAAAGTAGAGACAGAACTAATATAATTGTAGCGAAATAGAAGAAACCAAATAAAATAAGTCATTAATATAAATGGAAATTGTCATTAAAAAAATATCCCCAAGAAATGAAAGCATCTCCAAGCGATATAGAGATATTTCAATCCTCGAAGACGCGCCCCACTCTGTCAAAATCGCTGATGTATTTCGTAAGGAGTTTCATAGAGTGGGGCGCATCATCGTGGATTGAAATATCTATACTTGCGTATAACTTTCGAGTGCGTTTGTGTATAGCAACTGTGATGGCGATTATACCCTACTAGCTTTTGCCCACGGCTTCGCCCGCGTGAATTTCGGGGTTTTACAAATCCCGTGGGAGTCCTGGATTTTCTGAGGAAAAAACAGCATAATATGTGTTAACCTAACTTCAGAAACACGATTGGATAAAAAATTCTCGCCAAAAAGTTCTCCCAAAAATTGCTCCAAAATCTCTATTTTTCTAATTTCCATCGAAAACTACGATGGACATAATTGTAATTTTTGTTTAAATGTATCGGTAAAAAATAATTCCCAAAAACGCTCAGAATGACATTTAAATAACTGGCTTAGTTTTTGAAGTAATTAGGTAAAACAACGTTTTTCTGTTATATTCTTCCGCAACGCTGCATACTAACCTAACCTAACCTAACCCACCAACGTATTCATAAGAGTGAGAAGGACGAAAATAAAATCAACGTATCCGCTTAAGAGTGAAATAATTTCAGAACCTTTACCTTATAGGTATCCATTTTCGCATTTATAGCATAATTAGTATCACATATTCTATTGCTCAACTAAAACACATATTTTTAATAGCGAAACAGTTCTAATATCAGAAACTATACAGGAACACCTTTTTAGCATTATTAACCTGTATCCCATTGCTTAACCAAAATACACATTATAAATAGCGAAACAATTGTACTTTCAGAACCTTTATGGGTAGGTTCCCATTTCCACATCTATAGCATTACTAATTACAATACCATATCCCATAGCTCAACTAAAACATACATTGTCAGTAACGAAACAGATGTTAGTTCAGAACTTATATCATATAGGTACCCGTTTTCATAGTTAAAATATTGTTAACCTGTATCTCATTGCTCAACTAAAACACAAAATTCTAATAGCGAAACAGTTGTAATGTCGGAACCTATAATACAGGTACCCATTTTCACATTTATAGCATTATGCATTATTTATAGCATTATAGCATTATTATTTATAGCATTATTATCCCATATCCCCTTGTTCAACTAAAACACACTTGTTAAATGCGTACAGTGCTATGTTAAGAACCTAAATAGTGGCCATTTTCACATTTATAGTGATAATATCAACAGTTTTTGCCCGCGGCCCCGCCCGCGTCAAATTCGCTTTTTCATGAATCCTAAGGGAAACGTCATTTTGCCGTTATCGTTCCCTATTCTAACCTTTAAACATGCTTTCAAGCAAGTTCGCTTGAACAATCTATCTATAGATGTAGCTATAGATTGCTCTAGAAAAGTTGGTATTTTGAGTATCCCACGGGAACTACGGATTTTTCCGGGACAAAAAGTAGCCTATGTTTTAATCCGGGTTATAAGCTGCCTATGTTCCAAATTTCAGCTAAATCGGTTCAGTAGTTGAGCCGTGAAGGAGTAACAAACATGCACACAAACTTTCGCCTTTATAATATTATTATTAGGATTAGGATATAGGATTAGGATTAGGATATTAGGATTAGGATTAGGATTAGGATTAGGATAGGATTAGGATTAGGATATCATCAGTTTTTGCCCGCGGCCCCGCCCGCGTCAAATTCGCTTTTTCATGAATCCTAAGGGAAACGTCATTTTCCCGTTATCGTTCCCTATTCCAACCTTTAAACATGCTTTCAAGCAAGTTTGCTTGAACAATCTATCTATAGATGTAGCTTTAGATTGCTCTAGAAAATTTGGTAATTTGAGTATCCCACGGGAACTACGGATTTTTCCGGGATAAAAAGTAGCCTATGTTTTAATCCGGGTTATAAGCTACCTATGTTCCAAATTTCAGCTAAATCGGTTCAGTAATTGAGCCGTGAAGGAGTAACAAACATACACACAAACTTTCGCCTTTATAATATTATTAGGATTATTAGGAATTAGGATTAGGATTACTATCACATATTCTATTGCTCAACTAAAACACCTATTTTTAATAGCGAAACAGTTCTAATATCAGAAACTATACAGGAACACCTTTTTAGCATTATTAATCTGTGTCCCATTGCTAAGCAGTGATAGCTCAGTGGTTCTGACCTCTGCCTCTCATAAGGAGGTCGCGGGTTCGAATCCTGGGCATGCACCTCTGACCTTTCCGAGTTATGTGCAGTTTAGGAAATTAAATATCACTTGCTTAGCGGTGAAGGAAAACATCGTGAGGAAACCTGCATGCCTGAGAGTTCACAAAAATGTTCTCGATGGTGTGTGAAGCCCGCCAACCCGCACTTGGCCAGCATGGTGGACTATGGCCAAACCCCTCTCAGTCTGAGAGGAGACCCGTGCCCAGTGGGACGTAAAAAGGGGTTGAGATGATCCCATTGCTTAACCAAAACACACATTATAAATAGCGAAACAATTGTACTTTCAGAACCTTTATGGATAGGTACCCATTTCCACATTTACAGCATTACTAATTACTATACCATATCCCATAGCTCAACAAAAACATACATTGTCAGTAACGAAACAGATGTTAGTTCAAAACCTATATCATATAGGTACCCGTTTTCATAGTTATAATATTATTAACCTGTATCTCATTGCTCAACTAAAACACAAAATGCTTATAGCGAAACAGTTGTAATGTCGGAACCTATTATACAGGTACCCATTTTCACATTTATAGCATTATGCATTAATATCTGGGTGACCGAGCTTCACTCGGTGGCCAATAGATGGCAGCAGTATTCATATTTTTATTTTTTTGGTAAATTCGACATTTTCTAAAAATGAATCCTAGCTAGATCGATTTAGCGCCTCCAAAACCCCATGTATACTAAATTTCATGAAAATCGTACGAGCCGTTTCCGAGATCCAGATTATATAGAAATATATATACATGAATTGCTCGTTTAAAGGTATAGGATTTATTTATAGCATTATTATTTATAGCATTATTATCCCATATCCCCTTGTTCAACTAAAACACACTTGTTAAATGCGTACAGTGCTATATTCAGTGAAGGAGTAACAAACATACACACACACAAACTTTCGCCTTTATAATATTATTAGGATTCTAGTTAGTTATACCCTATTCTAGTTAGTTCACTGGCCTGCAAAAGTAAGTATCACACTTTTAAAAAATTTAATTTGAAAAGTGTGATACTTACTTTTGCAGGCCAGTTTAGTCAGTGTATTCGAATTAAAAAAGATTTTGAAGAATTTATAGCGATTTGATGGACTAGATTATTCACGTAGCATAAATGGAATTTAAGAAGATAAGCACACGTGGCAACATAACTACGTTTTACATTTATTCTACGACAGTATACGTTGGAATAGTTAATAAACCTACGTCAGAGTTACGTAGGTTTCTCTTAGTAGGAGAAACTTGGCAAGAAACAGGGCTCTTCATTAACTTTTCTCAGAGTACAAAATGTACAACGCATTTGCATGAAAACAGGTACAATATATAGTAAAATACTTACCGATAATATTTCTCCAAAAACCCCGACATATGAATTTCATGGAATCATTATTTCTACACCATAGCTGTTAATATCACAAAGCATAGGTACCCACATAAAAAATAATAGTAGATTGTTACACAAGGGACGTAAGTAAGCTATTACAGAACAAGATCCAATTTGGCGCCAGTGCGAGCGCAGCTCGCAAAGGGCGCTAATGGATCGCGTGCACCCGAGATATTTAGTCACACGAGCGAGCGCAGCGAGCGAGGGTGAATATAGTTCGAGGGTGTAATAGCTACTTGCAACCGAGGTAAGCATTCTACTTTATATCATTCTTGCGAGGTAAATAAAACATTGGTAATGCAAAATGAAATTTTAATTAGAATAATTAGCAAATTTAGAGAAAAAAAATAATAATAAAAAAAAAAATAAAAAAATAATAATAAAAAAATAATAAAAAAAGTAATAAAAAAAATAAAAAAATATAAAAAAATAATAAGAAAAAAAAATAAAAAAAATAATTAAAAAAAATAATAAAAAATTTAAAAAAAATTAAAAAGAAATTAAAAAAAATAAAAAAATAAAAAATAATAATAATAATAAAAAATAAAAATAATAATAAAAAAATAATAAAAAAAAATAAAAAAAATGAAAAAAAAAATAAAAAAATAATCATCACATCAGCCTGCGGACGTCCACTGTTGAACATAGGCCTTCCCAAGCGCGCGCCACCACACCCTGTCCTCAGCCTTCCTCATCCAGCCGCTTCCCGCCACCCGCTTAATGTCGTCGGTCCAACGAGCTGGAGGGCGCCCCACACTACGTTTACTTGTACGCGGTCTCCACTCAAGGACTTTTCGGCTCCATCGGCCATCGCCCCTACGACACGCGTGACCTGCCCACTGCCACTTCAGCTTGCTTATGGTTTGGGCTATGTCAGTAACCTTGGTTCTCCTGCGGATCTCCTCATTTCGGATTCTGTCCCTCAGGGAAACTCCTAACATAGCCCTCTCCATGGCCCGCTGCGTGACTTTAAATTTGTGGATCAGGCCGTGTGTGAGTGTCCACGTTTCAGCACCATAGGTGAGGACGGGAAGGACGCACTGGTTAAAAACTTTTGTTTTCAGGCATTGAGGAATTGACGAGGAGAAGACTTGACTCAATTTGCCAAATGCTGCCCAGCCCAGCCGTATTCTTCTGTTGGCTTCTTCATCGAAATTAAAAAAAAATTAAAAAAATAATAAAAAAAGTAATAAAAAAATAATAAAAAATAAAAAAATAATATAATATAAAAAATTTTAATAAAAAATAATAATAAAAAAATAATAAAAAAAAAAAAAACAGAAGAGAAAATAAAAAAAAAATAAAAAAAATCAAGCATAGTGCTACCTAATGTTGCCCTTGAACTGTAATGTGAACATTACAATTCAAGCATAGTGCGATGTAATGTTGCCTTGAATTGCAAACACCAACTTACAAGGAGACTTTCCACCATAGTAATCCATACTTACTGAGCAAGTATGATATAAAGGGACATTTATCTATTTATAACCAATGCCCAAAAGGCAGCATTATCATTTATTATAAGTAAAGAAACTTCCATGCAACCCAGGAAAGAGCTAACAAAGTAGGAAGGGAGAAAAGCAGTAGGTGTTTTTTCTGATGATCTTTTTCTCATATTCATTTCTTAGTTAAACTTATCATATTCAACTTCTTGTTTTCTGTGATTTTTTAATCAGAATTGGCTTCTTCGAAAGGAAGAAAGATTTTTGAAGAAAGAATGCCGTAGCGTATCTCTTTAAATTTTATTAACTTTGCGGCTTTTGTATGAGAAATCTCACAGTATTTTATATTGCCTATGAACAATAAAATTAAGAAAACTTAAATAAAGAGTTTCTAATATTCGTAGAGAAATTCTTATACGTAGGTAAGTCCTGTAGTTTATCAACATATTGGTATTATTCTGCAACGTAGTTATCCGCATTAATGTAATATGCATAACTTAAGCACCGTTGGTCTCCTCTTTATATTCCATGCTGGATGATTAATGGCCGTCAGTTCCCACTCCTGCGGTCTGATTAATTACTTTGCCCGTGAGAAAACTATCACCGTTCACCTAGCCTCTGCGGCTCAGTTTGTAAACCGTTTATCGATGTTGTATTAATCATTGTTACTGAGTAGAGTATGCAGATGCAGCTGGACAGCTACAATCTATTAGTTTACGGCTTATTATTTTGCATGTGACTAATAACTTAAAAGGCGACTAAGTGTTTGACATCCGTATGGAAACATCGATAACTTTAAAAGGCTTTGTCCTGAGTGACTGGCTGACAGGCAAGCTACAGCTCCCAAATGGATGAACTGAAGAACTTGAAAGTTTCAGAGAGTCTTTGTGAACCCTAACCGCATGCAAAGAAAAGATTTTTCTAAATTCTACTCCTATCTCATCATCATCATCTCAACCCCTTTTTATGTCCCACTGCTGGGCACGGGTCTCCACTCAGACTGAGAGGGGTTTGGCCATGGCCCTCCACGCTGGCCAAGTGCGGGTTGGCGGGCTTCACACACCCTCAAGAACATTTTTGTGAACTCTCAGGCATATAGGTTTCCTCGCGATGTTTTCCTTCACCGTTAAGCAAGTGATATTTAGTTTCCTAAAAGCGCACATAACTCGGAAAAGTCGTGCGTGCCCAGAATTCGAACCCGCGACCTCGTTATGAGAGGCAGAGGTCAGAACCACTGAGCTATCACTGCTTTTACACAAGAACAGGTAACTGTCATTTCATTGTCCACGCAATCAGGTATGATCCATAGATTCATCGCTTGTCGCTCGCGCTCCGACTACAGAGTTCTGTAGAGCCCTTCCTAACAACTACAGCTCCGTGAATGTGGCAACTTTTTCTTGTAGGGTGAGTGTGTCAATTTGAAATTTGTATGGTGCGCGGATGCGTGAAATATTGTATAGCGACTGCTCGGGTTTGCCAATTTAGGCAAAGTGTTTATTGCCGCACTTTTGAAGCCGAGGGCGGCCTCTTGAACCTCTATGGTCTGATCCAATCTATCTATAAACTCAAAAGTGGATATTTATTAAGTAGGGTATAAAGGATTACAAAAGTGAATAATTAATTACTTAGATTAATGTGAAGGATAATTTAGAATTGTGAAAGGATTTTGAAATGTTTTTGTTCAAAACTTTTATCAAACTTAATTAAGTAGATTGAAGAACCAATGTGAGCAAAATGGGACAATTTAGATGGTCTGAACTTTAAACTAAAGAAAATTCTTTAAGCGAATGGACGGAAATTTCCCCGCAAATAGGGGTTGAGTTGGAAACATTTAAGTTATGGACTACACTTACTTACATAGCTAAACTATTACGAGTCACATCACTTTGGTGATTACTTGTCTAAATAGGCATCTCGTAGGCCGAATTTATGTTCGCTTTGTTGTAGTAGATAATATATTTAGTTGAAATTATTCTTGAATTTTGAGTTAGATTAACCTAATCTAACTATTTTAATAAAAACATCGAAGATTTTTCATACAAAGTCAAATATCCATTTTTAAATTAATCTTTACGTGGCCCTTATGCTAGGTTATGTGAAATGTAAATTTTCATAATTGTTCGGAAGATATCCAACGAATGATGAAGATCGATTGAAGATACTTACGTACTACGCCTGTTTATACAATTAAAATCATATTAAATACCAGCGACTAGCACAGATGTCTCATATTGTCAGGCGGTGGTTTCCATGTTTTATTCAAATTGTTTAATGATAGCTCGTTACCACGAGCGAGGGAGCGCTTTTCCAAAATTTTTTTCAAAGGCAGTATTAGTCGAGATCGCAAACAAGCTGAATGTTTCTGTTGTGTATATGTCACCGGAAATGTGTGAAATCAGGAAATATATACATTTCCTAGGAAATCTATAGAAATCCTTAACGGCGTTAGGAAATGTATAAAAGACAAGAGCATGGGAGTGCAGTGCCCAAATCAGATCTATGACAGCTCTAAAATATCGACCAATTCTGATCTGTGACGTCCTCGCCGCTGCGGGAAGTGCAGCCCTTCACTCTTACGTAGCAAAGATTGCACCCAGGCGAGCCGAAGTGGGCAAGGCTTGTCGCCGAAGGCGATCAGCATTTCGAGGCTGCGGATGTGAGACAGTCGGATCTGTGACGTCTCCGTCTTCGTGTAGGAAACATCAAGTAATAAACTTGATGTTAAAATTCTCCTTTCACACATTTCCTAAATAAGCCAGGAAATGTATATGTTACGGCTAAATCCCGAAGCACGGCTGCACCTAGTTTTAGCCGGTTAGAACTAGGTGTAGCCACTTACACTTGGTTAAACCTAGTACGAGCCGATTGTTTTCGGGTAAAACTAGGTCTAGCCTTCATCATGCCGGCTACAACTAGGTCCGGCCATTCCCTGTTGGATAAAACTAGGTCTAGCTGATATAATTCCAACTAGAACTAGGTCCAGACAATCCCTGTTGGATAAAACTAGATGCAAACAACTTTAAACAAGTAACAGGCGCCTGGCTCACGCGAATCGTGCGCCCCTGCCGCCCGCCACCCGTACACATGCGTTTGCCCTTGCGCTTTGAGAGAATGAGCCATCAAAAGAGTCATCAAAACAATCGAAATTACATATTGCGGGCTCTTTGACCAGAATGAGGAGAAACAATGTAAGCTGTGTGAAAAGAAACTAAAAATTGACACTAATAGGAAAGGCGCACAGGAAGGTTTGGTAAAACAAGCTATGAAAATGACGGCTTCATTAAATGAAAAGTTTCCCCCATAAATATTATAAAAATATTAATAAAAGTATTGTAATAAAAAAAAAAGATAAAGTATTGTATAAAAATAATTATAAATACTTTATAAAGTCGGTGATACAGTTCGAGTAAAAATTCCTGACGTGGACAGAGGTAGAGGCGACTTTCCCAATGTGTTAATGGTTGTACTTGAATGTAACGACAAGGGGTTATACAAATTAGGAAACAAATACGGTACTATAACAGAACTATTTTCAATAAATCAGTTCACTGTGTGTGAGTCAACATTTTTAGATATTAACATTGTTCCACCAGAAAAGAAAACACTGCGCCAAATAACCAATGCACAATCGACCTCTGGTGGGCAAGGCTATAAAAGATGCAACTGCAAAACCAATTGAGGCAACAAAAAGTGCCTCTACAAAGCTGCTGGTATTTTGTGCAACTCAAAATGGCACCCAAGGTTAGATTCTTCTAATAAATAGTTTAAGTTACTTTATAAAAGTGTGATTTATAATTATACCAATATTCTTTAAATTATAATATGCAACTATTGTCTGTTGTTAAAAAATGTTCCTGATTGTTCCTATTATATTAAAAATTGTACTCCTAATAATTTGTGCCAATTATAACAATGTGATTTATAAGAATAAAAAAACTCTACGTTTCTTATTACTAGGTGTTTTTTTTTAATATCAAAACTAAGACACGCGCAGCTGCTGCAGACGCTGTGAGTCACACTCGCTAGTAGACCTGCAGTAGATCAGCAGCACCTGGCGCTCACAACCTGCAGAGCCACGTGCCTTACTACGCTCTCCACCCCGCGCCGCTGATGCAGATACTGTGAGTCATGAGTGTGACGCGGGGTGGAAGGCGTGGCGGGGCACGCATCTAAGTTTTATCCAACAGGGATTGTCTGGACCTAGTTCTAGCCGGAATGATATCGGCCAGACCTAGTTTTATCCAACAGGGAATGGCTGTACCTAGTTGTAGCCGGCATGATGATGGCTAGACCTAGTTTTACCCGAAAACCATCGGCTCGTACTAGGTTTAACCAAGAGTAAGTGGCAACACCTAGTTCTAACCGGCTAAAACTAGGTGCAGCCGCGCTTCTGGTTTTAGCCGTAACATATACAATACAATTGTATAGATTTCCTGGCTTATTTTCACACATTTCCAGTAACATATATAAATACTAGCTGACCCGGTAAACGTTGTTTTGCCATTAGGAACATAAAAAAAAATAGGTCATAAACCTACTCTGAGATCTCTACGAATAAAAATGAAATATGAAATGCAAACTGCCATTTGGGGCCAGCCCCCTGATTGCGTAAGAAAAAGGTATTCATCGTTGTCGGTATCACTAGAGATTTCTGGCCCGCGATTGGCTGACGCAAATCAGGAACCCAATCAGCGGGCAGAATTAGTGAACGATTACGATAACGATGATCTAGATAGTTGCTTAAAAATTTTTGCTCGTCCAAAAAATTCGGAAGCCAAGGGACAAAGAAAAATTAAAAATATATGTACCTATGTATTTATTATATAACAAGCGTATAGTGCGGTAGCATAGTTTAGGTATACAAAAAATATGCAACATTAGACATTATAATGAAAGAGCTGAATCTTTGAGAGCAATTCATCTTACGTCTCTTCCATCAACTCCGCTGTTCGTTTCAACTGCAGACAAAATGACGGCACATATTTCCAGCTTTGTCGATACCCATCGAAGTGTATCAGCCCACCGTGTGGTTTTGAGTTCACTGACGATTCCGTATTATATTCCATTTTACGGGAATATGGCTTTGTTATACCATTATATGAGTAGCTATTTTGAAATGCTGATAAAAACAGGATTGGTGGAAATATAAAAGCTTAAATAAACTCAGATTAAATGTTGTCTTGTAAAATAATTCATTAATTTTTTTCTCACTTAGGTAACGACGTATAAATTACATTCAATTCTTACCGAATGTCCAAAAAAAAAACTAAAAAAAAAACGGTCAAGCCGTTTCGAATAAACGTTAATATAGCGGGGTATTTTCTTGTATAGCTGGTTCTAGTCCCGGTTCAACCAGGCAAATATATTTAGTAAAAATTAAAAACTATGAATTTGAAGTAAAGTCTTCTTTCAGTAAAATGCTCTACAACATTTAGGGCACTACTATCGATGAGCCATCGCCGTGGGACGCCATGTACAGCACTATTTTAATTTTCATGACGATAGCTCTAATAGTTACTGAAATAATCGAGTGTGACGGCATGACGGAGAAAGTTTCACCATAAGGGTACCATTTTGGTATTGGACCCTAAAAATACTGTTCATACAGTCAAGTGCCATTGCCTGTGTGAACACATGCGATTTATATATTTGCTTAAATAAATGCTTTTTTGACAACGTTATTATCTGAATCGAGCTGTTTGATGGTGATTTGAAAATTTAAAATTTCAGCAAAACCCCTGAAAAGGAAAACACAAACAAAGAGCCACCCTAGTGTTACGCAAAGAGAGCGTCTGTAACCCGGCATGAGCTTACCATAAAATTCAATTAAACGTAAGCGTGTTAAGCATCCCCCTGATGAATAAAAGGTTTCATTGGACTTTAAAAACGGAAATGTTTTTTTTTTCGTGTAATTTCCCCATAGACATAATACTCGTGAGTCGCGGCCATAAGTGTAAACCACTATCATAAAGACTGTTGAACACTTCAACAGAAATACTTCGCAGTAGTTACATCTTTGGTGCTGATTGATTAATGCTTGCATCGATCAATATACGAGTACCTACAGGTTTAAATAAAAAATACCAAAACACTCTCGGCCTATAATTCCGGTTAAATTTCGGTGTATAAACGGTGCAGTGATTGCGGCGTGAAGGCGTAACAAACATACGTTTTATGATATTAGTGTGCAGATTTCAGTCTAATAGACTCATTTTTTCTAATAGACTAATTTCTAGATTTCCTATCTACCGTATTACCTAGATAGGTACTTTCGTACAGGAAACAATGAGAAGAGGTTATTTACTATTAAACCAAAAGTATACATGTTTTCAATTAACAATGTGAGTTTCAAAAGAATGCGATAAACAAAGAATATAACAAAAACGTAACACGAATTTTCCATTCAAATTCAATTAAACATGAGTGGTGTCAGTGCCCTTCATTTTATGGCGCACGATGTGCCCCCATGGCCAGAAGTTTCATCCAACTTTGACAAGCGAAATCATTTTTGCGTTTATGCGAATTTCCCTACAGACAATCCACGGCACAGAGACAATTTATATTTCCAATGTATTGTGGACGAAATCTTCCGTACTGCCGTTTTTTTTTGAAGTTACAGGTAAGCACATTCAAAGCAGCCTCCTGCCAGATAAGATATGAGCTTATTTAGAATTTTTTATGGGGTATAAAATATCGGCCCAACACGACTCGGACTGGGTGCACGAAGGGTTATGTACCATTTTATCTATAAAAACACAAATAAATTACGTTTGTCGTAGAGCCGACCTTAAATATTTGTTTTATTTTACTGAGTCTTTGTTGAATTACCTATGTTACAAGAACTATGACAAAGATAACAAACCCAGTAACAGTACAGACAGTAACCCGAAAATCTCAGTCGAAATTTCATCCAGAATATCTACGTTTTGTACAGTTATTATATTTGGATTTGTAAAATTAATTAGAGGTACTGGTTAAAACTGGCATTTCATTTACTTTATGAAATCCAAAATACTTATGCAAATCAACAATGGCATTTGAAACATTCCCGTTATTACGATTTATGATATGAAGTTAATTAAAGTTCGTTTCAATAAACCCTATTATTAATGCTTGGATATTTGTAACACTTTTACGATACATTTGGATACTTAGGCCCGGTTGCTCGACTTGATTTTAACCGAAACGTTATTGTTAAATATGGCTGTCTGACCCTTAATTTCGAAAGACATAAGAGTCAGGCCGCCATATTTGACTATAAAGTTTCGGTTAAACTCAAGTCAAGCAACTAAGCAACAAAATCTACTTGATTCTTTGTGCTTGATTCACAAGGAAAACAATAAAATGAAATCCGATTGACAACATACAAGGAACACCGAAATCAGCTAAAAATCGACAACTCGGGTACTACATCTCCGAAGATCTTCGTGTCACAAAATTTAAATGAGACCAAATAAATATTAATCTTAAAACAAAGGCAATCTAAATAAGTTTAGAAATCAAGAAGTTTTGCTTAATGCGTTCATCTTTCTATCTCCGTAAAATCCGTAGACCTGCTGCCTGCATCATAATATAATGTCTTCACCAAAAGTAAATGAGACGAACTAGATGTTTTTTTTTTAACACTATACAAGTTAGTACTTGACTGCAATCTCACCTGATGGTAAGTGATGCAGCCGAAGATCGTTAATAATAATGAATAACTTCTAAAAGCGATTATCAAAAACAAGAGTTTACGAATTTATTGACGGACACCCTAGAGATATTTATAAAACACAGATTAGAATAAAGTAGATAACCTGCTTCTTTGATTCGTTTAAAAATTGTATAATAGCTTCATACGAAATCTTAACATGAAAGGGTAAATACACATTTCTACAGAAACGAAGCTACGCGATGCTCGTTAGAGCCCTGTTTGAATGATTTATAGCCTCAGAAGCACCTTCCCTCCTTTTGATTAATTACATTGCCCGTGAGAGAACTATCGTTTCGTGTTTGCCCTGTCACGTTTAGGTACATTGTTTTGATCCTGGAGATACAAAGGGACATAACCTCTTCTAAACTTTCCACGGCCTTTATATCAGTTCGTTTGTTAAATTGTTGGGTGGTTTAAATTCGCCTTGTTAAGTTATGGTGCTAAAATATTTGCTTTATAAAATAGTGTTATGAGAAAATTGATAGACGAGATTCATCATCCTTTTGATATTTGTATACTTCCAATATTTAAAAGAGGTTATATAGAGCTTAGTTGTTTCAATCGACAGCGGTTAAAGCCTTATAGGACCGCCAAACTTTCTTTTACAAACGCCTTTCTTTGTTTTTTTTTTTATGAATATTACTTTTTTTTAATTCGTTGTTATCAAGTCGATATTAATTTAAGTAGAATCACGTACAAACACGCTACGCCATGCATTAATGGTGTAGTCGATCGTTTTAAGCAATTGTTGGTGACCTGTAAAAACTATAGAGACAATTACTTTTAAATATAAACGCAATGTAATTTGGGTCTTAGATTAAAGACCCAAAATTCGCTGTGATGCAGAAATACGTTTGGATAAAATTTAAACTCGATACAAATTTTTACCAAAACTTAGTCCAAAATCTCAATTTTGTCTAATTTTTATCTGAAAGTACAAAGGATATAATGAAAAGTAATTTTACGATATTAAAACTTCAGTGATTTAACTCTTAATATTCGAAACTATAATGCATTTTTAACCAAACATGATTTATGTGTGATAAATGTACAACGTAGGTTTTCGCAAGTATTGCATTCTTTTTACTAAAATATGTTACGTAAATCAAAAGAGATAAAATTTGTGGAGGAGCCTTTCCAGAAAATTGCTATTTAAATATGCGCTAAGTTCTAAACGATCTTTGGGATAGGCACTTAAAAGTTATTGTATTGCAAATTTCCTAGCATTTCCGAGCATACTTGTATCGCGATGTAGGCGTTTATTGTGTGAAATTAAACTTCAACTGAAGTATAAGGAAGGTATTTTCAGTAGCGGGTAAGGGCTTTCACAATTACGTTGCAAATCTAGTCAATTTATGTACTGGTTTTACCGTAAAAATTGATAATTATATTTTTAATTCTTCTTAATATAGACGTCCACTGCAGGACAAAGGCCTTTCCGAGAGCGCGCCACCACACACGGTCTTCCACCTTCCTCATCTACCCTCTACCAGCGACCTTTTTCAGGTCGCCGGGCAGGAGGTCGTCCTACGCTGCGCTTACAGGTACGCGGTCTCTACTCCAGAACACGTCTGCCCCAATGGCCGTCGGTTATGCGAGAGATATGACCCGTCCACTGCCATCTTCAGCTTGCTAATCCGATGGGCGTTGTCGGTTACTTTGGTTCTCTTACGGATGTCTTCGGTGCGAACTCTATCCCTCAGAGCAACACCCAGCATAGCCCTCTCTATAGCATGCGGAACGACTTTGAACTTTTGAACAAGGCCTACTGTGAGAGGCAGACGTTGAAGACTTTTGAAAACAAGAGACCCAGGAGTATAAATAAAAATATTATATAAATAAATTTCTTTATTCAGACAACTTAGAGTTTAGACCCAAAGTCAGTATAAGCTACTTTTGCGCCTCGCATTAGTGGACTCCAAAAAATAGCCATCTACTCCATCGAAACCTGGGCGGTTTTGGACTCACTACAGCGATGCCAGGTCAATTGGCGATAATATCCAAGTGTTATATTCAGTTCCTCCAATAAAAAAGACTTAAATAAACATAGAATATGGTACTTTTAACTTCAAATGAAATAAAAATAAACAACAGGTAAATGGAGAACCTAATTTCAATCAAGTGTAATCTGTAAATTGTAAAATTTAACATTACGTTTGTAATTTGTAGCACTGCACCGATTGTAAACTGGAACATAACTTGGAAGAGCGTCATTAAAAATAAACGCTCCGTTGGATTCAACTTTGAAAGTTATTGTTGCCCGACCAATATTGTTTTGTGACGTCAGTAAATTAATATAAACCGGTCCCCTTCTTGCGGATCTCTTCTGGACACGGTTTGGTTTGAGAAGGATTTGGCTCTAAGCCACCACTTTGGATAATGTGGGTTTGTAGGCTTATCAGACCTTTGAGAATATTATGAAGAATTCGCAGCTATATGCAGGTTTCACAGCAGCTAAGTAATCGATATTTAGTTGCCACTAAGGTATGTGCATTGTATATAGTTCCAAAAAGTGTGTGTGGACGCGAACTCCCTGACCCCCGATTTGGAGACGGTATACAAATCAAAATGTTGGTTTATTTACTTGTAACTCATTTTGAAACAAGACAAAATTTTCAAAAACAAATGAAATAGAGTAAATAATAATCTATCGAAGCAATATCCTGATTAAAAAGAGGTAGCTATATTGGATAGTGACGTCTCTATCACTCAAGCCATAGAACACAGACAGGAACAGAAGAAAAATTCTAATGCTTGTAACTTTTGATTTCCTTGTTGGATAAGAATTTTATTTTCACCGGGTGTCATTGTTTCTAACCTAGTTTACAATAAAGCAATAAAAAGAGTATTATACCGTATCGTGAGATAATTAAAGTTCTAGATATTTTTAATTCCACGATGACGCGCTCCACTAACTCGATACGAATCGAACGAAACATATTATGCGATTTAGACAGAGTGGGGTGCGTCTTCGTGGATTGAAATATCTCTATGATTTACACTGTACACATACACACTGTACATATTTATAGATATTTTTTTATATTACATACAACTTATTGATAATAAGCATAATAATAGGCTGTGAGACATGAGAGAAGTCAACGCAATGTATTATTATACACAATACAAACTTCTTAATAAATTATACCTGCTACTAATCTAATTCGCTTAGTCTTCTTCTACTTGAACTCAACTAAGTATAGTAAGGTAAGGTACCAGTTTTTATTACACAAGATAGCTGCTGAAGTGATTGGATTCGAAGTCAGGTCGATTGGGGGCGCTGACTATGCAATTTTCTCTTTCATTATAGTACCTAATGAATACCCGCACTTTCTTGGATTTCAACTCGCCTTTCCACTAATGAAAAACTATTTCGTGTGTGCTTATTACGAAGTGCAAAAGTTAGAAATAAATTGCCTACCTAAGGTACCAATTAATACATGAAGATTTTATTTTTACCGCGTAATTCAATTTATCTATGCTTTTTCCACCGATATGAACCTGACGATAAGCCCATTGGAACATTTTACGTCAATTTTCTTCATACAAGAAAGAAGAAACGTCATTTGACACCGCTAATACACCGCAACATGGCGGAAATCGTCCCTGTGGAAACTCACGTGCAGACTTATAACAAGTATAGTGAACTGTGGCGTGGACCGCGGTCCATAGACAAAACTGACGCTGTTGGTGTCAAAATATTTATTTTTACACAGTATACGGCGAAAATTTTTCGCGTAGTCCTGAGTATACTTCTATTGCTTTTACACAATTTGTAAAGTAATAATAATAAGCCATTATATAAGCAGTCAAATTGCGGAATAGCACACCTTCACATGATTTTTTGTTGATTTGTTTTTTAAAAATCTCCATTTTATAATTCCAGTTGAACCAAGAAATTTAAGAGTCCTGTGAACTACGATGTCTCAATTCATTCCAAATACCAAATCATTTGTAATTCGTACATATTTCGATAATGCTGTGGTGTTATTCTTTTAATTTAATAGTCTATGCTCCTGGCCATATTTAGTTCGGAAATACTTTAATAAAACGAAATTTTAAACGAATTTAGTTTTACTTATTTTTATGTCAAAGAGGACATGTTTTCTGCTTATTTGTTTTGTAATAAAAACAACATTATCTCACGTCGCATTAGTTCAGGAGCACAGTTTACTCCTCGTAACAAAAGAAATTATTAGTGTCAGCTAAAAAAGGTTTCCAACTACCATGTACGAGTAACACGAAGACTTCCATCCCTTTTATTTCATTAAAATTTCAATATGACAAATTCAAAAGTTATGAGTAAGTTGCAAACGTTTTTGCTGCCAGTAAATTTACTAAAGCCCATCCGTGGCAGGCAGCCAACGTGCCAACGTCAGTATTATACCCTTAAATCTACTGGTGCAGAGTGACAACCAAAATCTCTGTGGAAGAATAATCTAAGAGAGGATCTTTTAATAGCAAGTTTCCTAAGTTTCAGGCTTTCAAAAATCTCGCAGGAAACATGTTTTTTTGGACAAAACTTAGCCTATGTGTAGCCAAGGTATAATCTATCTCCATTCCAAATTTCAGTCAAATCCACCGATAAACAAACCTGAAAATATGGACATCCGAACTATTTACGTATACTACGGCTGCTGAGCGAACTATATCGTTCATCGTAAGGTTTGTGTGCTTCCAGCCTCCGTGTTTCCAGCCAAGTACAATCTGGGTGCCTTCAAGAGAGGAGTGAATATAGGCATTTTCTAGGCAAGCGCGCTCCAACCTAGACCTCATCATTGCTTTCCATCAAGCATGATTGTCGTCAACTATTAACAACAAAAAATTCCTCGCCTTACTTTTAGTGAAAAACGGGCATTTTTGGTAGGACCGATAAACTGGCGATATATTATCGTGCCATTTCAAATCGGTAGATCGGTAGTTGTGGCGTGAAGGAGTAACATTACATACAAACTTTCGCTTTTATAATCAGTGTGATAACTGTCATGATTATGTAGCCGGCACAGTTGCTGATGGGGAGACGATTAAACACTAAACTTCCCATTAGCAACGATAAGTTGCTACCGGAAAGGGATATTACTCCAGATTTCGTTGCTATAAGTCGAAATCGTAATCGCGCTAAACACTATTACGATAGAACGTCCCGCGATTTGCCAGAACTCAAGGCCGGCGATAAAGTAATAGTGGACGACGGGAACGTTAGGCGTCGTATGACGGTGCACGCGAGCGCACCACAGCCTCGATCGTATTTTGTTGTAGACGGTTCAGGTAGAAAATATAGACGCAATCGGCGTCATCTCCTCCGAGCTGAATCTGCTCCGGCGGCTAGCCAGTCACCTCCTGCTTCTTCGAGTGAGAAGGAGGAAGGTGATGATGACGCGGATCGCATGAGCGTGTACGGGGACGCGGAGGAGCACGTCACGGACAACGAGGCGGTCGGTGCTGAGGGTGATAGCGAGGGTAGCAGCTCTAGGTCCGCGAGCGCCTCGCCTGCTCCACCGGGGGAGAAACAGGCTCGAACGGCTGCGAATAGGGCTCGTAAACAAATAACTTCATTTTTCAGGAAAAAATAAAGTGTATTGTATTGTTAGTTGGTAAGTTTTATACTTATACTTTAGAAGTAGGTATAGTATGTAAGTAATTTTGTTTGTATAATTTTGGTGGTGGTTTTGCTTTTTTTTATTTTTTGTTTATGGGGAAGATGTCATGATTATGTAGCTTTATGCAGGTAGTAAAATAATAAATCAGTTTTTACAATGGCAGCTGTCGTTTCATTACAATAACTTATATAATATATCTAAGGAGCAGAATATTTGACGTATGTAGGTACTCGTATCATTTAAAATGTTCAATGATCGGAAACGGTGCGGCTGGGAGGCGCGGTGGAATCGGAAGGGGTCTGCTACGCATTCGCCTGCCCTAATGATATCATTTGCCAAAATCGTGCCAAGATTTGTGAGGTGTTCAATACATAACTACGCGTCCTGCTATTACCTTTATAGATGTTAGAACTACGGAATAAAAAAGAAGCTTATCGATCGCCTACATTCTTTAATCAGAACTTGAATTTTCTTTTTGTTTTAGTATAAGCTACCTAAACAGTGCTGAAAAGTGCAATCACCATGCATTCACAATGCATCCTCAAGATCCATCATAATATATTATGAACGTTTTATGAAAGATTTTATTTTACATCTCTCTCTAATCTTAATATATATAAATCTCGTGTCACAATGTTTGTCCTCAATGGACTCCTAAACTACTGAACCGATTTAGTTCAAACTTCGTGAATATCTGTCATTTGGTCCAACTTAAAAGATAGAATAGTTTTTATCCCACGTGGACGAAGTCGCGGGCATCAGCTAGTATATTATATAAAAAAATCTCTCTATTGGACACAATAACTCCTCCGAAATAGTTCGACCGGTTGTCATGTCTGTGTATGTTCGATAGGTCTGATAAGTCGTAAGGAAATTTTATATCCCTAAAAGGCAAAACAATGCCGGGTCAGCTAGTCTAATATTATATCAAATTTTCGTGATAATTTTTCTTACCAAACTCAAGGCTAATGGTGTTAAAATTAAATGAGTAAGATTGTGACATCGCAGGATATGAGTTCGTCGAATAAATACTAGGTAGTACCGTCTAGACGTACCTACGAACACATAAAACCGCTCTTATTGGTTTAATACATAACAATATCTTACAGAGACCTACCGTCGTAGCAGGAGCAAAGCTGGAAAAGTGCAGCAAAAAGTACACAAAAACCCGCGCGGCCACCGGCGAGGTATTTCCGGATGATTTAAACTCCGCCGTGGACCAGTAGTCTTCATTAATTACTGCACTCGCGAGGAAAGAAAATTAAAGTATGCGAAACCGTAATATGCAGTTTTTATTACACGTTGGAAACTAGTTACTTTACCTACCTAACTATAAGAAAGACAAAATGTAACCCATTAAAAGAATTCTGCATTATTTACTAAAGAATATTTTTAAAAGGCAAAATTGTTCAACTGGTTGACCATAAGTAGAGATCATCGTAGCTCCACTAACTAATAACAAAAATTAATTGAAGCTTAGGTATAAAGCTAAGGACCTACCTGTTGTTTTTATAGAAATTTACGCAGAAATCAGCGTCACTTACTCGAAGAGCTTTAAGGAGGATGAATGAGGACGAAAAAGCCAAATTTTACTTAGTTTTTCGCTAATAGTGGGTAAATCGTAGATATATGGAAATGAGTTTTACGGGCAAAACATTTAACATTGATTCTACATGTTTTTAATGATAATTTTGCTTAAAATACGCACTCGGTTCATATTGGTTCCCGATAGCTCAAAATCGGGGAAACTGCTATGATAATATCCCAGCGCAGTTTTTATTAAAAACATAGATGCATAAATATTATGCTCGCAAAACTCATTGTCATAAACCTACAAAGTGTAGTTAGTCTAATATTGGC
Source organism: Coenonympha glycerion (assembly GCA_963855885.1). Classification (NCBI taxonomy): domain Eukaryota; kingdom Metazoa; phylum Arthropoda; class Insecta; order Lepidoptera; family Nymphalidae; genus Coenonympha; species Coenonympha glycerion. The sequence goes on along the minus strand of OY979630.1, from coordinate 10,758,370 downwards.
GAAAAACTAATTAAAATTTGAATTTCGCGGGCTAGTAGGGTTGAAACACCTTAACGTAGGTAAGTACAAATTTATATATTTCCAATTTTATTCCTGTTCTTTTTTATTTACGATTTTCTTGAACGAACTAACGTTTTTCTTCCTGAAATAACTCCTTCATTCTAAGGATTATAGTCGAATACAACTCAAAGTACTCGTTAAGACGCCATGCTAGCCGTAAAGCGCTACTCATCATCCACGTGAGTGAACTTGTATGGGAACTCCATTTCGTATTTGATGTTATCACGAGAACACACTTCAATAAAAATTAATTAATAAAATTTTCCACAACAAAAAGTTCATTTAGTCTATATTTTAATTGTTATCACTGTACTCTTGATTTTATATAGTCTACCGTTCCTCGATTTTACATTGTTTAGACATAGCTTCTATTTTTTACAGTACTTAACTTAACTTGACATTTAATATTTTACCTATCTCTAATTGATCGATTACGATGATAAGAGGACGGGAAAGATGTGACGTATGTTGAAGCCAAAAAATGACAAAAAAATGTTTAGAAGATTATGCATTTACGTGCATAAGCAGGCGATAAAGAAATCAAAACATTTTTTGCGAACACTGAAAAATTAATTTTACCACTATTCATAGAGCGTAAAATTGAATGTATAGTTGAAAACACAACATGGTCGACAATCGTGAAATTAAATTTACTTTCCAAGAAAGTTACTTTTTAGTAATTGAATGTATTTCAAAATAGGAAATACAATCTTTCAATATTGTCTTTCCTATGTTGAAATACATTTAATTTTTAACTCTTAACCAATCGACGTAAAGTTAACCTGTTAATGTTATTTTATTTTATTTCTTGATTCACATCACTCAATTTTAGCTTTATAAATAGGCGGTCGTAAATATTACATAACAGCCGAATAGAGTTTACAAATATACAAAACTTCAGTCAAATTTTCGACTACCGGTCTACTACTTGCAAATAGTAAGCAAGCAACAGTAAGCTCGCTAAAGTACCAACTTGTTCATGAATAAAACAGTTACCCAGAACTGGTAATCATCAAGAAAAGCTTACTTGTAGAGATAAACGCACTGTGAAACAAGCGAAATTTCCCGATAGATTTATTATTTATAGACTACCAGAATGTTACCTACTTATTTCACTTTCCACGTTATCGCTAGCAAGTCCTACGGGAATATAAAGCATTTTTGAGGGAAGTAAACTTTCTTACTTACATACTTATGGAAGCTTATCCATTACGAAGCGCCCAAAATATATTGTTTATGTTTTACATGTTCTTATGTGGTACCACAGCGATTATAAAAGAGAAACAAGTCATTTTTTAAACTTTATTATTTTAGTTCTTTATTTTTAAAGAATATAAAATAGTTTATTACAAAGGCTTATTTAAATGCTAAATGAATACGCTGCAAATTTACAAAAATTTAAATAAAGTAGACTTCAACAAAAACTTATGCTAAAGCCTCATCGAAGCCGAGGCAGCGAGGCATAGTACCCAAAATTCTGACACCGTTCCTTTTCTTCCCTTTCTCCATTTGGATGGCCAAACGTCTTATCTTTCGGCCAATGTAGCTTCCAGCTCTTGGATTATCGGTGGACTCGATTACCCTTTTCGGATATTTCAGCGAAAAGGGTAGGGTCAGGGTCTCAACTCCAAAAGACACAAACATGAAGCTTCCATCAAGTGCTTCCTATTTGCGCCTCTTGGTCTGTTCAGCGGTGGAAGCCGCCGCACCCGCCATTGAAGAGGACGCCTGAATGGGGGATGCAGCCAATGTAGTAGCACAAGTTGCATCCCAGACAAGCGACCTGCCCAGCTTCCAATAAACGAGCGTCATTCCGTCAGGTCTTTTACCATCGCTGCGGTTCAAGCCGTTCGGCTCCAAGACAGCTGGTATTTTGGCAGAAGCGAGGGACCTCCGGATGACGTAGTTGATGGACTGTGGCGGGAGAAGTGACCAGCACTCTTGGAACAACTGAGACCGTGGTGATCGTAGATGTCTTCGCCATCGCCGCAATGGCAACGGTGAGGCTGATTTATTTAGTCAATTTCCAAACAAAATCATCAATCAAAATCATACTCAAATACTAGAAGTAGATATTAGCTCCAGATATGCTTCACTGCTACCTACTCTTTTGAGAATAAATGTCTTTAAATCTAGACAAATCATCATCTCATTTGATGAACGACCACTGTAGGATATAAAAAAGTAAAAAATAATAATATTATTGAAGTTTTCATTCATAACACCCTCAGTATTTTCCATAGCATAATCATACATTTAGGTTTATTTTATGACCAGAATAAAATATTTTATTTCACGCATGCCAAAAAACCTAATTAACGAGAGTACAAGAAATCATTCCCAAAGTTTAAGAACGCAAAAATATCATTTTATATTTTTACGAGTATTATTTTTTAATTTAAAGCGAAATGTTAAGGTACACAACTCGAGATAAACTCTGTGTTTTATCAATAAGATTAAAAGAAAATAAGCTCACAAATCGATTTCATGGAAAAAGCAATTAAGTACAACAAAAGATCGCCATTTATATCACTTTGCATTTATGAGAAACGTTTTAATTTTACTTAGCTGTACACTAATTAGCTACAGACTACAGTTTCGATCTATCTTCTTCGACCTACAAGTATTCTTACACTAGTACTGCAAGATTCTATAATGTCAAGATACCAAAACGAATCTGTTTGAAAATTGACGAACCTTTTCGTTCCCTTACTGAACTGTTAATACTGTACACATATTCTTAATATTCTCTCAAAAAGTACCTATTCAGTATCTGTTAGTATTTCAAAAACTACAAGTAAATAATTATTAAAAATAATAAATTATTAGTAACCATGGCTTTGCCATAGGAACCTATTATTTCAGCCAAGCGAGATACATTTAACCATTTTCCGGAACTCCAATAATAACCACGTGAATATGGATCTGATAACTGATTTTTACACACGTCATAATTAGGAAATTTATTACATTAAGATCTTGTCATTGCCCCAATGAGCTTTGGTGCACCCGATGCGGTCAATTCTTAAAACAAATCTGAGACTTTATTTGAAAAAAATGCGAAGAAAACACCACGGATCCTCAATAACCAGAGATATTTACTATCTCTGCTGGTTTCACTCTATACTCGTGTCGGCTAACTGAATCGCAATTTATAGCGTCTTTCTGGTTGTTTTTCATAATTTATGTGATAATCGGAGTCGACGTCGCGTCGCCCGCCGCGACTCCTTTATAAATTTCGAAAAAGCTTGATTTATTGTAGACGTTAAGAGAATACACTGAATTTATTTTTGTCCATCTCACTCTACGAATACGTTGGTGGGTTGCAGCTTCACGAAATAACATAAGAGATAACGACGTTTTACCTAATTACTAATTAATATAACTAATCTAGTTATCAAAAATCCGTTTCTGAGCTTTTTGGTTATTATTACCGACACATTAAATTAAATATTTCAATCACATTAATTGCTTACGTAACAGCGACAACGGCATCCTAAAAGTACTTGCTGCCAGATATGACTGCCCCATACTCTATGATAATAACATCAAGATGAGCCCATCCGAACATTTTACGTAATTTATTGATCTTACTTATAATAAGTAATTGAGATCAATAAATAATTATTCGTTATAATTCCTATTTTTTTTACCTTGAAAAATTAACAATACCAACATATGAATAAAGAAAGATTGTTACTAACATGCCTACTAACAACATATGGATAGAAACGTCTGAAATAAATGTTTATTTATTTATTTATTTATTGTAGTTTCTGATAAAAAGACGTCTGGCACTCTGAGACTGCCGCGGTAAAGCTATTGCATAGCATTTTTTATCAACTCCTAACTACGGTACGGAATTTCTGGATTCGGTCTCCACGCTCAAGGCCCTCGATAGAAGCTATGCAATAGCTTAAAAATTTAATAAAATCGGCCATCTTGTTTAGATGATGAATTATCTAGCTGCCGTCCTCATGTAATATGTATAAAATTTTTAAAAAATTAATAGCAAAGTTACATATTTAAATGTATATTGACTTGAAAAAGTTACAGGTGATTTTCAAATACTAAATAATTTTTTAATATTGTATTATTTAATTGATTAAATTTTTATTCATATGTGTGATCGGCATGACGCTGCCGATAGGACGATAGAATGGATGGTGTATGCCTGGCATTGGCATAAGAGACAAGACTCTAAGGAGTTGAATGTGACGTGTATGGCAATTTCAACTTTTACAAAGTTTGTGTATAGGTACCCTAAAATTACCTCTTATGTACAGAAATTGGGTATTTAACTCCAATTTTTTTAAAACTATGATAAAAAAGGGCGTAAACTGCAAAAACTAATTAAATCGATCAAATAACAGAAAGTTAAGCATTTAGCATTTCTAATTAGATGGAGACAACGATATTGAATTGTGACGTCACATCTTACAAATGCCATAGCCTAGCCCATAGTAGCTTCGTGCGGCTTCATACAAATTTTCGTTTTACGAGAAAGGGATAGAAGTCCTGCACACTACAAAATAAAAATGCCTGTAACATTGTTTTTTTTTTCAGTTTACGAAATAATTTTTAAAATAGTTTATAATTTTTTATGAAATTCAAAAATAGTGTAATACCCAATTGCAGGAGCGCCGCCGTGCCGAGCTACGCGGTAATCTATTTTGTAAATTCGTCGGACTCACTGCCACTTGAATTAGCGGTTCTTCGGGACTTGGAAGTGGATAAGAAAAATATTATGACGTAATTTTAATTTCATATTTTTATCCAACCCGGAGCACTGACGTAAAAAGAATGAGATTGAAAAAGTTTGGCGCATTTAAAGATCGCTTTTAGTTTTCGACTGTAATTATGAAAATCATTTCTGAAATGCGCTTTTTATGTTCAGTTTGTATAAAATTGATGCTCCGATGAGAGCACATAATATATCGCGCTGTGCGTTAAAGAATATATCACGTGTTTACTTATTTCATTTAACTCAGAGATTTGCCTGCGTGGAGATCACAGGATTTTTGGTCCTCGATGAATTTATGATTATATCAAACAAACATGTCATATATTATTATAGATTTTTTGCGCGATGATTGCTCAATGGCGGTATTCAAATTGACTGAGCTGTATCAAACGGTAAACCAACATCCGCATAGCAAAATAAATTTCATCTTTCAACTTTGTACCTCATGTTTTCCATTAGGTAAATATTTTTCTCGATTACACTTTCAGCGTACCTTTTTGAAGGATAAACACATCTTCAGAGGGATGGTTCTCCCTATTAAAAAATTAGGTATTATTGAAAAGCTAAAAGAAGAGATTGCGATAAGCTCTGAACAATAAAGTTTTTAAATATTATGCCTATGAGAGAATATTTGCGCATTAGGTCCTTTATCAATTTTATTATTTCGTCACTAGATATTATCTAAGAAGTAGGTGCAGTAACAGCTATCTCCAACAGTTAATAATGTTAATTCACTTTCGAAAATTTTTTTTGCTCTACGAAGGCTTTGCCCATAGAATTCCTAGAGGCCGACCTAGACTTCAAAAGTGCGGCATAAAATACACTACTACGAGCATCTGCGTACAATACAAAGGAGACGTTTCATCAATGTATGAGCCTTGGGTCAGGTCTATGTACGGTATACTATGGGTATAGCCCAGATCACAAGAAAGAGTTTTTACCTATACATTTTCTTTAAAAAAGTTTTTTTTTTTCGGTGTACAAAACAAGTAGTTATATTTCTGCTTATAATTACAATACTTTACAAAGATTCATCATAGCGGTAACATGTCTTTTAGAGTGAATTGACTTTTGACTTTGACAGAAAGAACATGGCAGAAATGTACGCTAATAAAGTTTAGCGTCTAGATGTAATATTTATTACAAGACGATTCTAATAAATAACAGAATTTTTTCAAGGTATCACCAGTTATTGTAAAGGACGGGTCAAAAAATAAAATATTCAAAGAAATATAATTGATTACTGATAGGTTCCGTTTCCACATTCCTGACAGCTAGTGTTGCCGGATGCCAAACTTTTCCACTTTTATGCTCCATCTTTTTGACGATCCACTTTTGTACGAGAACAACGTGTAACAGACTATACTAAAGAAAAACCTATTTTCAATTACTACGTTAATTCTTAGATCAGAATGTAGAATACAAGACAATAACTGTGTCGATTTCAATCGTTCTTTTTTTGCATTTTATTTTACTCGAACATATTTACATAAAAAGATTAAATTAGTTTAGGGTTTTCCATTGCGTTGGAGTAAAACTGAATATTATTTTTCCGTTTGAGCCAGTCTAACTTAAGCAAACTGTTTGAATATTTGTGATTATTTGTCAGAAAACTACACCTATTAATAATACTGAAATCTATTACAACCGATTATTTTGAGCATAGATTATTTTGTCTTGGTAGTTTAACGTTTCCGAAATACCCTTGTAATTCGATATTAATTTATTAACTTAATTAGATTTTTCTTTCAGTCGATTGGGGTTTTTTAATTCCGGCATCTCGCAACATTGTCCGACAACTACATGGCTACTATTAAGTCTCAACTGTCAACAGTGACAAATTCTGGGACAAGTGACAAGTATTTATCAAAGAGTATATAATATGCTCTCAGATGCTTCATGGCGGAGGTCGCAGTTGTTATAATACTCAGATACAATATTTTGAAAATAAATATTAATTTTTCTCCACTTTTTTGGAAGAAAATTCTTTTAGCATTGAGTTCAGGCTTGCAGGCCCAACCAAAAAAATATTTTTTCATTTATAGTTGCAATAGCGTAACGTGAGCGAAAGCGATGTATGGGCCCGCACCATTGTTCTTTCAACTATTAACAGATTGTGCTGTGTGTGGTTTACGTCAAATCGTAAGACGCCAGCGATGCCATATTGAAAATCGATCATAAAAATAATGAAAATAAAATTTTTCTTGTACACCGAAAGTATTCGTTTTAACTAAATAATTTTATTTTACCTGCAAACAAAAGATTTTTCTTAATTTTTTAAGAAAACGTACAAAGCCTAGCACAATTTGAAATATTATCTCCTTTCAAAATGTAGCACTTGTCCGATGCGGCAAATTTTTTTGTAGTGTACAAAAAAAAAAAGGTGCCGCACTCACGGAGCTGTCGTTGTTAGAAAAGACTCTATCTAGTCGGAGCGCGAACGACCTATTATAAATCTATGGGTTTGCCAGATTTTCGTAAGTTTTATACTTAAGAGTGCTCTGAACTACGATGTCTCCTTTCATTCAAAATACCAAATCATTTGTAATTCGTGCATATTTCGATCATAATGTGGTGTTATTCGGATCCATATAGTAATAATCTATGCTCCTGGCCATATTTGGTTCGGAAACGGGAAATACTTCTTTAAAACGAAATAATAATCAATTTTGATCAAATTTTTATAACTTTGGTCGAGTTCCGTAACACTAAAAATTATGAATGAAAACTTGTAATTTACTTTATAAACTGGTGTTTTTCTTTAGCTAGACAATAAAAACTAATGCGACGTGAGATAGTGTTGTTTTTATTACAAAACAAATTAGCAGAAAACATGTCCTCCTTGACATAAAAATGAGCAAAACTAAATTCGTTTATAATTTCGTTTACCAAAAATATTTCGGAACCAAATATGGCCAGGAGCATAGATTATTATTATATGAACCCGAATAACACCACAACATGATCGAAATTTGCACGAATTACAAATGATTTGGGTATTACGTATGTATGGGAGACATCGTAGGTTAGTGGACTCTTAACATACATTTTTTTGAATTATAGACTATAGATTTTTATGAGCAAAGTGTATTTAGTTACGTTTTGCCTAAAACCTGTGTTGGCAATAGAGCAAAAAATAGTATGTTTCATTACAAGTGCGGAACGGCTGTTATTGCAAAGAGTTCCGACAAATGTCTACCCGAGCCGAGGCGCAGCCGAAAGCGAGGGTTGACAGTCGGAACAAGTTGCAATGACGGTTCCGCACGTGTACTGAACGATTATTTTTAATACAGTTGCGAAAAAATGAAGCAATTTAATAAAATAATAAAAACACAATAAACTCAACTAACTTAACATTTTCTGAAAAACTATTTGCTTTTTTCTCTTCTCTCCACGCAATAAATGCGTCGTATGTAGATATGTAGCGACTTTTTGACTTTTCCGGTAAAATGTTCTCCGAAGCATTTTGTGCAACAAACAACTAAACTCGCAAAGATAATTTCTGAAAAATGGCGCCAACCGTAGAATATAAGCAGTTTTTTTTTCTTCACCCATTCTGGTGATTTAAAAAGAAAATAAAAAAAAAATTTGGTCATAGACTAAATAATATTCTGGTACGCAAAGGGAACTATGCCCATACAGCCAAGTCTTCAGTAGAATTTTTTTTATTGATATGAAATGAAAATGAAATTTAATGAGATGAAATGAAACCTAACCAAACTCATTCAATCAAATCTGATATTGAAAAAAATTAGTAGCTTCTTTTTAGAAATATACGTATTTGCATGAATCATAAAAACTTCTATGAATTTTTTTAGTAAAAACTTCATGGTTGGTTTTTCTTTTTAATAGACATTATTTTGACAGTTGGGAAAGATAACGCACGAGTTCGGGAAAGGTAAAAAAAAAGCACGAGTATGTAATAGCCCACATCCCGAACGCTATACGTCCCTGCAATACGCCACTTTTTGAGCAACTGTATTAAAAAACATTTTCTGAAATGATTTTAGCATCCAGTTTCAGACTCTAAATATATCGTGAAGGGAAGCCCCTTCGCCACTTTGTGTCCGGGATAAGCTGTCGCGGCATTTTAGAATTTCTTGTCCACTCTTTCTGTCTAGATACGAGCATCATATATTTTGTCGTGACATCAAGTAAATTCTAAAGTACTTGCCAAGTTCATTTTATTTAATGTCCAAGTAAAGCTGATGCTACACCGCCGCAAGGGACCGTCATAATCAATTAAGGAATCATAGATGGCGCACGTATTATAACTACCAGTGTTTAACCGAAACTTTATAGTTAAATATGGCGCTCTGAGCCTTATATCGAAAGACATAGAGTCAGGCCGCCCTGTTTAACTATAAATAACGCTACAGTTTAAGTCAAGTCAAGCAACCGAACCTAAGTCAATCTTCTTAATTTTATTTCGGTAATCACCTCCGTCAACTGGTTTGCCAGTTCGTTCACTATCCGAACTTGGCTCGGTTTCCACCAAAACGAAGAGGAAACGAGACGAGAGGAAGATTTGTTTTCAATAACCAACCAGATTTCATTATTTCTCCGTTCAACATTGATGGAAGTGGATCAAGTTGAGAAGAGAGGAACATGTCTATTTTTCTATAGATTTATGTGGCGTGGCGCGGTAGAGCTGAGACGTAACCAAACAGCTTCGTAGCACATGTCCCTGTTACCTGTCGTGTCCGCTATGCTGGAAACCAGGCCTAAGATCTTGCTCGCATCCTATATACGGGAACAATACTACATTTCAGGAATGTAAGTATTTTTGTCTTAGTCACAAGTAAAACATTTCCATGAAGTCACCGGTGAATATTGTCTTCTACTTTTAGAATATTTTGGTGCAGGGACATGGTATCTTTTTGTTGTTATGCATACTTACGTCATCAATTAATCATAATAATTATACCTAATATCCTCAAGGTTTCTAGAAGTATCTAATTGCAATACAGATTTTTGTTGGAATTTTTTCCTAATTTTATTAGACATTAGGTACAATTACGAGTAAGATTATTAATAATACCAGTAGATATGCTCGCGTCAGGTTAATGTAGGTTTACAAAAATGTCAACCGGGAGCTCTTAGCCCCTTAGCTCCACCTCAATTCGAATGGCGACGAGTTCCGACGATCTTATACAAAATCCATTAGCCGCAAACGGTGTTGAGATTTTCGCATACTAAACTAGCGCTAGTTTGTTTTCAACTTGAAAATACCTTATAAACTCATTATCGCTCATGGAGAGACATCTAACTTTGTCTGCAATTAAACTGTAATTAAGTAACACTTGTTTGCTAAATTGATCATCACGTGATTTATCGGAGACGACTGTCATTCTTTTTTTAATTTTTTTTAATTTTGTGCCATTTGCGTGATCGCTCGTCAGTCATGTGAGTCGAAATCTTGACAATATCTCTATCTAGTTTGTGGTCAAAACCCCATAAAAAAGACGTGGTTGCTGAGGTGGTAGCAAACTCCGTTCGGGGTAACAAACACTATTAAATAGTGTTTGTTACCATTAAAAAATAAAATTTTTATAGTTTAATGGGTTATTTCCCCTATCGCTCGACAGATGGCGCTGTGTTCAGTTCAATACCAAATCTTACATGTGATTGTATGTGCCAATTCTTTTGACTAGTAAGAAAAATTTCCATTCTTGACTATCGTAGATATTCGTAGATTTTCTTTGTCGTGATCAGCGATAAAAAACCTCAGGATATGGACATCCGAACGATTTACGTAAACCTTTTTCGAACAAACAAACAGTAGCGCCATCTGTCAAAATTCTATAGGTGCTAAGCGAACTACAGCCTGGCCTTACTGTTGTTGGCAGAACCTTTTTTCGCATCGATAAACCGTACGCCCTGTCCAGAGTAGGTACTTACATATTATCTAATGTCTATAATTGTTGTGATATAGGATTTTCGTCAACCAAAAAATAAATTTTCTTTCGCCTAGCCACCTGTGCGGTACCTACTCTGTGTAACGAAACTGTTTCAAAAATTCCTTACAATTAGCTTTTTTACTCGATAGTTTGAGAAACATCAAATGTTCAATATTTTACAGAGATACTCTACGTGTTCCTACTCTGTAATGTGACATCGGCAAATGGCAAAGACGGCGCGCGAACTCGCGGCGTGAAACCGCAACAGTGTAATGTCACTTTACAGAAATAACATTTTTTTATGAAATAAATTTTAATGGATTTTAAAAAGTCGTATAGAACTAAAGTTGTTAGTGTTAAGTAATGTAAACAACTACAGGCAGAGAGCGATTTGGTATTTTTTTTATAACCCTGTATAATATACCTATGTGGCTTTTTTTCCTTGAAATTCACAGCAGGGTCGAAGATTTGATTCAATCTCAGGAAATGTTACCATTAGGAAAATGCGTGGCAGCGCCGCCGGTGGCGCGGGGCCGGGCTCGAGGCGACCCCGAATCATTGAGCAATTTGAATAATACATGAAACCCTTGCCGGCACGACAAGATTTAGCATCGGTTTCAGTGCGGTGCCTTGCGTAAGAGAAAAACAAATGGAATATGAATTAATTAACATATTCACGTTGCAAATAGGCCTGAAATACAATATTTAAATTCAAATATAGGCATTGTTTATCTTTTATTTATTTAATTGTAGAGAACATTATGTCCATTTACTTATAATTTAAAAATATTTAACAACGTTCTATAGGTACTATACAAATGAACTACCGAACTATCGGACCTCCGATATTATTTTACCGAATGGCTAATATACGTCGGAGATCGTGGGTTCGATTCCCGCAACTGGAAAATGTTGAGTATGATGACCATATCATATGAATAAAATAAATTAACTCTTAATTTCAAAACTACTGTGTCTGATTGAGTTCATGATAAACACATTTTTGAAATAGGATCCGCATCACATGCGCTAGGTACGAACGAGACGTTCAGTAATGATCTGTGGTAATGATTGTGCCGCACTTTAGGAGATGTTATCATTGTTAGTTGATACCATTATTTGACGCAGCCGATGCCTTTGTACCTACAGCAACACTTTATCGACAGGGTCTCAGCGAATCACGTACCCATCGAGACGACGAAATCGTGTCCCCAAAACATCTAACAAGTCAAAGAAAAGGCATCCTACTACGTGAGCCACTCTGGTAAGGATGAACTACTAAGGCCCCTGCAGCCTTAGGATGAATTATTTAGTATCTTTGGTAGTGGTATGAGTAGGTATATGTAAGTAAACAATTCCCTATACAGCCTACATTGTTATTAAACTGATAATTATTATCTGTCTATCTTTCTAATGTACTTATTAAATTCAGTGTTTGTAACAAAACCTCTCCGAAACGGCATGACCGATTAAAAAAAAATTATATTCGATATGTCTGAGAATAGGCCGTACGCTATTTTTCATGCCCCTAAATGGCATATCAACATTTGCCAGGTCACCTTGTCTAATATATAAAATTCTCGTGCCCATTTTTGTTACCAAATTACTCCAAAACGGCTGAATGCCATAACATGAAAACCATAACAATTGTGGTATGTCAGACCTACCGATGTGAGTAGTAGGTCGTAAGATGTTGGCAGCCGTAAGCTATTTACATATGCCTAAATGGCAAAACACACAGCAAAACAACGTTTGCACGGTCAGATAGTACTACTATAAAAATACCGTCTATTCCATTATTCTTACAGGACATTAAGAACTTTGATTTAAATCTACTCTTTATTCCTCTGCTACAAAATTCGAAAGCTATCTACATATATGTAAAAAAAGCTGTGATAGCTCAGTGGTTCTGACCTCTGCCTCTCATAAGGAGGTCGCGGGTTCGAATCCTAAAGACGCACCTCTGACTTTTCCGAGTTATGTGCGTTTTTAGGAAATATCACTTGCTTAACGGTGAAGCCGTGAAGGAAAACATCGTGAGAAAACCTGCATGCTCAGGCATGCAGGTTTTCTCACGATGTTTTCCTTCGAGTTCACAAAAATGTTCTCGAAGGTGTGTGAAGCCCGCCAACCCGCACTTGGCCAGCGTGGTGGGCTATGGCCAAACCCCTTTCAGTCTGAAAAGAGACCCGTGCCCAACAGTGGGACATAAAAGGAGGTTGAGATGATGATGATGATGATGTAAATTACGTATGTATATTATTTATGAACATACCTATCAAATATCCTCGGATACCTGCATGACGAGATCGCTTGAGACAAACCAATTTGTCATGCTATGCGGAAGTTTTTACGCGCTACAGAACAGACTTAGCAGTGAAGACGTAAAGTGCAGAGCATTCGTTCCGTGTACCTGACGCTAAGGAATTCTATTTGTCAGGCACCGAACAGATTTCCTTTAAATGTATCACAAATTCAATTTTGTTTACAACCGCAGTTTCACATTTTCTTTTCAAAGTTTGGACATCCCAGTTTGTATTTAATGTGTATTTAATATTATTCTTGTTTTCAAGCAGCCAATATTCCTTGCACCATTTTAGGGCAAGACAAGTACAGTAATTAGAATAAGTTAGCGATAAGTTTTACTGTAAAATATGTACGTATTAAAATTTGAATTCGTATTAACTTTAAAATTTTAATACGTGTCGTTGTATTGTCAATAAGTAAGTTAACTGTGTGAATTCGTGTGTTAGGAAAACACTTATGAAAAAGTATTAAAATTAATTTATAGATAATGCTTAATGAAACCTTTATATGATTTATCGAACGAAAATATATAAAATAATGATGATAAACAGGGGTAAAAGTCATCAGTCTTGGATGGCAATGGTAATAGAGTCCCAAAAACGAACTTTCGACTGTGAACTCTCATTGTAAAATGAGAACCTATTTTATGTAAGGAGTCGTGTGTGCTGGGTGAATACAACTGACCTCTCTAAATTATTCTCCATTTTATGAATTATGTTGTCAGAGATCACGAAAATTTTCCGGTCAAACAAATTTTTCGTCCCTTACGAACTGGCACCTGTGACCGGAGGGCAAACGTTGTCGTCCTCTGCTCACCAATTCAAATTTATTCACGAGTTACGTGATTTTCTAGCGAAGGAGGGTCCGTTGCCTAGAGGTCGCTCGACTGGAATCACGTTACCCATGTATAATTTTATTGCAGTGGTATTTTTTGGTTATTCAGGTTATTCAAAAGCACATGAGTATTTTTATTAAGCAAACAGGAGACCGGCAAACTCCCATACATTTCCTGGCCCAGACTAAAATCCAGTCCAATCCACGTTCAGTTATAAAACTTCTGATACTTGTAGTACTTTACTGCAGATTAACTGAAAAAGCCAGAAAAATCCATTCTCATTCTGAAAGACCCGCGTCTATAGTAGTGGGTCGGTGATAAGTTTACTTTTTGTTGCCATTTTTGAAAAAATATTGCCATTCGACTGCTTTTTTAATTGTATTTTGTTTTTGATTCCCACTTCTTAAAATATGGTATTTACACAAAAAAAATCTATGGAAAAATAGCAATCCAAAATAAATCATTCCAGAATCTGAACGGTCTCTGGGTTATTTTTTTAGAGCTAGGCCAATTTTCGCCATTCTCCTTTCAGCCATCTCAATACATGGACCATGTTTTTTTTATTCTCGTCCTATTTTAGGGGCTAAATTGCGATGTCGTTTCAGCCGATGGACGTCCACTGCTGGTCAAAGGCCTCCTGCAATGATTTCCAGCCCACACGGTCCTGTGCTAACTGTATCGTCTTCCCGCGACTCTTTTAATAGATTGCGATGTGTAATGTCTTTATATATTTATTTATTTCCTGCAAAATATAAATTAACTAGTAGGTCGCGTCGAGCACCCCCCACCTATCTCCAATACCCTTGGCTGTGCTCTTCATCCGTCTCCGAAATCCTCAATCATCAGCTCTCTCCGTATTTTTCCTCCGAATGAATTTTTCTCTTCTATACGAAATGGTAATTGAAAAAAAAATTTTTCATACAAAATTGTTCAGGAGAGGTGATCAATCAGTCAGTGAATCAGCACAAGCAGCTATATATATATTAACTAGTAGGGCGCGTGTGTGCGCGGGCCACATGTGGCCCGCGTGCAGTCTTCCCGCCCATAAAGGTATCGCCGTCATCTCCATCGCCCATTGAAATCCGATTGGAAGTGAGCTGATAAAATTACCAAGGAGCACTGTCATGGTTTTAAAGATAGTTAAGGTCAGTTCGAACAAAAAAATACGCTGAACCTCATCGGATGAGGTTCAGCCTATTTTTTGTTCGAACAGCCCTTAACTATCTTTAAAACCATGACAGTGCTCCTCAATCATTATCTAAATCCTAGATCATTGTCTCTTCTCATAGTATGTACATTTTCCATGGAAAGATAAATTCCGCCACAGTGAATTAGTTTCCATTGCATCCCGTAGAACTTGAGATCCTGATCACCTCTTGGTAAGAAACCACTCTCTTATATTTTATACTTTCCGAGATAGAACAACACGAAATTTGTATGGCAGCCATCTTGAAGCCGCTATTTTGGTATTTTTTCAGCTCACTGCCAATTGCGTGAAGTTCCGAGTATTTTTTGTTTCAGCAGTCCCCACCTAATTATAATACCTTGCCCATGCTCCTTGACTATCTTTAAAATCCTCAATCATCATCTCTTTCCATATTTTTCCCTAGTGATTCTCCGAAAAACCACATCAAAACCTTGGTAACTATACCAACTTTTAGTCTCTTCAATATTCCCCATACATTTTCTATGGAAAAATAAATTCCGCCATTTTGAATTTTTTTCTATCCATCAAATAGACCTTCGGGTCCTGATCACTTCTTGTCAAGAAACCATTCTTCCATCTTTTATACTTTCCGAGATATCGGCGAAATTCGTATGGCGGCCATTTTGAATCCGCCATTTTGAATTTTTTTTCAGCTCACTGGCAGTTGGTTGACATTTTGAATGACATTTGGTCGAGCACCCCCCACCTATCTGCAATACCCTTGGCTGTGCTCTTCACCCGTCTTCGAAATCCTCAATCATCAGCTCTCTCCGTATTTTTCCTCCGAATGAATTTTTCTCTTCTATACGAAATGGTCATTGAAAAAAAATTTTTTCATACAAAATTGTTCAGGAGAGGTGATCAATGAGTCAGTGAGTGAATCAGCACGAGTAGCTATATATATAGTAACTAGTAGGGCGCGTGGGTGCGCGGGCCACATGTGGCCCGCGTGCAGTCTTCCTGCCCATAAGGTTATCGCCGTCATCTCCATCGCCCATTGGAATCTGATTGGCAGTGAGCTGAAAAAGTTACCAAGGAGCACTGTCATGGTTTTAAAGATAGTTAAGGGCAGTTCGAACAAAAAAATACGCTGAACATCATCCGATGAGGTTCAGCGTATTTTTTGTACGAACAGCCCTTAACTATCTTTAAAACCATGACCGTGCTCCTCAATCATCATCCAAATCCTAGATCATTGTCTCTTTTCATAGTATGTACCTACATTTTCCATGGATAAATAAATTCCGCCACAGTGAATTATCTTCCATGCATCCCGTAGAACTTGAGCTCCTGATCACCTCTTGCTAAGAAACCTCTCTCTTATCTTTTATACTTTCCGAGATAGAACAACACGAAATTTTTATGGCGGCCATCTTGAATCCGCCATTTTGTTTTTTTTTCAGCTCACTGCCAATTGCGTGAAGTTCCGAGTATTTTTTGTTTCAGCAGTCCCCACCTAACTATAATACCTTGCCCATGCTCCTGACTGTCTTTAAAATCCTCAATCATCACCTCATTCCATATTTTTCTCTTGTAATCTTCCAAAAAACCGCATCAAAGCACTTCATGTTTTACAACTCGTAGTCCCTTCAATATTCCTCATACATTTTCTATGAAAAAAAAAATTCCACCATATTGGATTTTTTTTCTATCTGTCAAATAGACCTTCGGGTGCTGATCACTTCTTGTCAAGAAACTACTCTTCCATCCTTTATACTTTCCGAGATAGACACCGAAGAAGTTTGTATGGCGGCCATCTTGAATCCGCCATTTTGAACTTTTTTTCAGCTGACTGCCAATTGCATGACGTTTCGAATGACATTTGGTCGAGCACCCCCCACCTATCTTTAATACCCACGCCGTGCTCTTCACCCGTCTCCTTAATCCTCAATCATCAGCTCTCTCCGTATTTTTCCTCCTCATGAATTTTTCCCCTCTATACGACATTATCCTTGAAAAAAATATTTTTCATACAAAATTGTTCAGGAGAGGTGATCAATCAGTCAGTCAGTGGCCAATCAGCACAAGCAGCTATATATATATTACTAGTAGGGCGCGTGGGGGCGCGGGCCACATGTGGCCCGCGTGCTGTCTTCCCTCCTATAAAGGTATCGCAACCCTCAGTCATCTTTTCCCATACATTTTCTATGGGAAAATATATTCCGCCATTTTGATTTTTTTTTCTATCCATCAAATAGACCTTCGGGTCCTGATCACTTCTTGTCAAGAAACCATTCTTCCATCTTTTATACTTTCTGAGATATCGGCGAAATTCGTATGGCGGCCATTTTGAATCCGCCATTTTGAATTTTTTTACAGCTCACTGGCAATTGGATGACATTTCAAATGACATTTGGTCGAACACCCTCCACCTATCTGCAATACCCTTGGCTGTGCTCTTCACCCGTCTTCGAAATCCTCAATCATCAGCTCTCTCCGTATTTTTCCTCCGAATGAATTTTTCTCTTATATACGAAGTGATCATTTAAAAAAAATTTTTTCATACAAAATTGTTCAGGAGAGGTGATCAATGAGTCAGTCAGTGAATCAGCACGAGTAGCTATATATATATTAACTAGTTTTTCGCGTGGGGGCGCGGCCCGCTAAAGCGGACCGCGTAACTGCTTGGAGCAATTTCCGTGGTCGCTTATGCTCGGATTTTGCAAAAAGTCCGTATTTTGATTTTCCCGAAAAATGGGGTAATTTTTTTTCATCAATTTACACCCCGAGTCTATCAACACGATCACCCCATACACATGCAAATGTTCTGATCTTGCCAACTGTGACAAATTTGAATTAAACGGTCCCAGTTTGAGGTAGAACACTGAAAATTTTAAAACACCACAGCTCGGCCGCCATCTTGTTTTTCCAAATTTTTCTTCTTTTTCTAAAAACCATTTACTCATTTCCTTGAGTACCGCGAGTTTGAACGAAATCGTTTGGAAAACAAAAGAGTTACGAAAGTCATGCCGGCCGCCATCTTGTTTTTCTGAAATGTCATAATTTTTTCCTACTCTACTCCCGCACTTAAACACGTCGCCCATACATCATTGTATCGTTTTCGATTTGTTTCCAGGAGAACAATGTCAATATTCTTATAGCTCCTAATCGCCATACAATTTAGTATGAAAAAAAAAATTCGCCATTTTGAAATTTTTTTTCTTTCAATAAATATAACTCTTCGTTCTGGTCATCTTTTGCTAAGAAATCACTTTTCTATCTTTCATACTTTTTGAGATAGACACTGGCGAAATTTGTATGGCGGCCATCTTTTTTCGCAATTTCGAAATTTTTTTCATTTCAGTGGCAATTGCACGAGGTTTCGAATGACATTTGGTCGAGCACCCCCCACCTATCTTCAATACCCTGGCTGTGTTCTTCACCCGTCTCCGAAATCCTCAATCGTCAGCTCTCTCCATATTTTTCGCCGAGTCATTTTTTGACTTCTATACGAAGCCATAAGTGAAAAAAAATTGTTTATACAAAATTTTACAGGAGGACATTTTGGGGAAAATCTCGAAAACTACCCCAAATATGGCAACACAGCTTATATATCTCGATATTGCCGGTCGAGTTACACAATCGGTTCATACATGTCGACTTTTCGAAATGTAGCCAAGTGCCCCAAAAACACGATCAAAATATTCAAAAAAATTAAATAAAAACAAAATGGCCGCCACCCCATTCCACATAAATATTTTACATAGTTTCGTATTCTTCCCAGTAACTACAGGATAAACCGCTCCTGATGACGTTTCAATTTTTCATCTCGCTCGTACCCAGGCGACATGATGGCCCCTGAAATGTGACCATGTCGAAAATCACTTTTTCTTTGATAGATTCCAGTGTTGCCAGTCCTCGGCGACAAAAATACTCAAATGTCATTTGTATGAGTAAGACATGTGATCGCTCATACTCGAATTTCGTAAAAAGTCCGTATTTCGATTTTTTACTTTTTGGGGAAAATCTCGAAATTTCCCGAGAAATGGGGTAACTTTTTTTCCCCACTCAAAACTTCTAGTCTTTACACACAATCGCCCCATAAAAGTCGAAACGCTCCGATGTTGCCAACTGTGAGAAATTCGAATTTCAAAATCGCGTTTTTTCGTACTTCATACTGATTGGCCGCCAAAACAGCCGCCATCTTGGATTTTGAAAAATTACTCCCGGTTTGTCAAAATTCAGGATAATTGTGGGCGAATCAAGCAAAAATTGACATCTTCAACCACCCCGTTTAGGATCTATGGCGCCGCGGTTTGGGGTCGAAAAATGAAAAATTTTAAAACGCCACAGCTCGGCCGCCATCTTGTTTTTCCAAATTTTTCCAATTTTTCTAGAAATCATTTACTCATTTCCTCGAGTGCTGCGACTTTGACCAAAATCGGTTGGAAAACAAAAGAGTTACGAAAATCACGTCGGCCGCCATCTTGTTTTTCTGAAATGTCATAATTTTTCCCTAGTCATCTCCCGCACCCAAACACATCTCCCATACATCATTATATCATTTTCCGTCTCCTTCTGGGAGAACAATTATGTCAATGAGTCAGTCAGTCAGTCAGTGGTAATCGAGCTATATATATTATAATAATAACAAGGTGACCTCGCGAAGATTCGACGGGTGACCTATTGCAAGCCTAGCAATGGGAACTGGTTTTCTTCCAAAATGAAATTAAAAGATTCCTTACGCTGCAGCACGGAATACTTAATAGTACCTAACGGTACAGATAACTAGTAGGGCGCGTGAGTGCGCGGGCCACATGTGGCCCGCGTGCGGTCTTCCCGCCTATAAAGGTATCGCCGTCATCTCCATCGGCAATTGGAATCCGATTGGCAGTGGGCTTAAAAAATGACCAAGGAGCACGGTCATGGTTTTAAAGATAGTTAAGGACTGTTCAAGCAAAAAAATACGCTGAACCTCATCTGATGAGGTTCAGCGTATTTTTTTGTTTGAACAGCCCTTAACTATCTTTAAAACCATGACCGTGCTCCTCAACCATCATCCAAATCCTAGATCATCATCACTTCTCATACTTTCCTCTGGCAGTTCTCTGAAGAACTGCGTCAATGCCTTGGATAGTTCCCCACTTATTGTAACCATGTACATTTTCCATGGAGAAATAATTTTAGTTTTTTATTCATCCCGTTGAACTTGAGATCCTCATCACCTCTTGCTGAGAAACCACTCACTTATCTTTTATACTTTCCGAGATAGAACAACACGAAATCTGTATGGCGGCCATCTTGAATCCGCCATTTTAATTTTTTTTCAGCTCACTGCCAATTGCATGACGTTTCGAGTATTTTTTGTTTCAGCAGTCCCCACCTAACTATAATACCTTGCCCATGCTCCACGACTGTCTTCAAAACCCTCAATCATCATCTCATTCCATATTATTCCTCCGAAAAACGGCATCTAAACCTTGAAGAGGCTAAAAGTTGGTAACTATACCAACTTTTAGTCTCTTCAACATTCCCCATACATTTTCTATGGAAAAATAAATTCCGCCATTTTTAATTTTTTTTTCTATCCATCGAATAGACCTTCAAGTCCTGATCAGCTCTTGTCAAGAAACCATTCTTCCATCTCTTATACTCTCTGAGATATTGGCGATATTCGTTTGGCCGCCATTTTGAATCCGCCATTTTGAATTTTTTTTCAGCTCACTGCCAATTGGATGACATTTCGAATGACATTTGGTCGAGCACCCCCCACCTATCTACAATACCCTTGGCTGTGCTCTTCATCCGTCTTCGATATCCTCAATCATCAGCTCTCTCCGTATTTTTCCTCCGAATGAATTTTTTTTTCTATACGACCCCACCCGTGAAAAAAAAATTTTTCATACAAAATTGTTCAGGAGAGGTGATCAATCAGTGAGTCAGTCAGTGAATCAGCACGAGTAGCACTATATATATACTAGTAGGGCGCGTGAGTGCGCGGGCCACATGTGGCCCGCGTGCAGTCTTCCCGCCTATAAAGGTATCGCCGTCATCTCCATCGCCCATTGGAATCCGATTGGCAGTGAGCTGAAAAAATCACCAAGGAGCACGGTCATGGTTTTAAAGATATTTAAGGGCAGTTCGAACAAAAGAATACGCTGAACCTCATCGGATGAGGTTCAGCGTGTTTTTGGTTCGAACAGCCCTTAACTATCTTTAAAACCATGACAGTGCTCCTCAATCGTCATCCAAATCCTAGATCATTGTCTCTTCTCATAGTATGTACATTTTCCATGGAAAGATAAATACCACCACAGTGAATTATTTTCCATGCATCCCGTAGATCCTGATCACCTCTTGCTAAGAAATCACTCTTTTATCTTTTATACTTTCCGAGATAGAACAACACGTCACAACATTCAAGATGGCCACCATACAAATGTATGGTGGCCATCTTTAATCCGCCATTTTGGTTTTTTTCAGCTCACTGCTAATTGCGTGAAGTTCCGAGTATCTTTTGTTTCCGCGGTTCCCACCTAACTATAATACCTTGCTCATGCTCCTCGTCTGTCTTCAAAACCCTCAATCATCACCTCATTCCATATTTTTCTCTGGTAGTCTTCCAAAAAACCGTATCAAAGCACTTCACGATTTACAACTCGTAGTCTCTTCAATATTCCTCATACATTTTCTATGGAAAAATAAATTCCGCCATTTTGATTTTTTTTCTATCCATGGAATAGACAATGGGGTCCTGATCACTTCTTGTCAAGAAACCACTCTTCCATCTATTATACTCTTCGAGATGGACACCAATAAAGTTTGTATGGCGGCCATCTTGAATCCGCCATTTTGAACTTTTTTTCAGCTCACTGCCAATTGCATGACATTTCGAATGACATTTGGTCGAGCACCCCCCACCTATCTTCAATACCCTCCCCGTGCTCTTTACCCGTCTTCGAAATCCTCAATCATCAGCTCTCTCCGTATTTTTCCTCCGAATGAATTTTTCTCTTCTATACGAAACGGTCATTGAAAAAAAATTTTTTCATACAAAATTGTTCAGGAGAGGTGATCAATCAGTGAGTGAGTGAGTGAGTGAATCAGCACAAGTAGCTATTTATATAGTAACTAGTAGGGCGCGTGGGTGCGCGGGCCACATGTGGCCCGCGTGCAGTCTTCCCGCCCATAAAGGTATCGCCGTCATATTCATCGCCCATTGTAATCCGATTGGCAGTGGGCTTAAAAAATGACCAAGGAGCACTGTCATGGTTTTAAAGATAGTTAAGGGCTGTTCGAACAAAAAATACGCTGAACCTCATGTGAATATCTTTTATAGTTTCCGAGATAGAATAACACGAAATCTGTAAGTATGGCGGCCATCTTTAATCCGCCATTTTAATTTTTTTTCAGCTTACTGGCAATTGCATGACGTTCTAACTAATTTTTGTTTCAGCAGTCACCACCTAACTATAATACCTTGCCCATGCTCCTCGACTGTCTTCAAAACCCTCAATCATCATCTCATTACATATATTGCTCTGGCAGTTCTCTAAAAAAAATCTTGCATAGTTACCAACTTTTAGTCTCTTCAATATTCCCCATACATTTTCTATGGAAAAATAAATTCCGCCATTTTGAACTTTTTTTTCATTCATCGAGTAGACCTTTGGATCCTGATTATCTCTTGTCAAGAAACCATTCTTCCATCTTTTATACTTTCCGAGATGGACGCCGATGAAGTTTGTATGGCGGCCATTTTGAATCCGCCATTTTGAATTTTTTTTCAGCTCACTGGCAATTGGATGACATTTCAAATGACATTTGGTCGAGCACCCCCCACCTATCTCCGATACTCTTGGCTGTGCTCTTCATCCGTCTCCGCAATCCTCAATCATCAGCTCTCTCCGTATTTTTCCTCCGAATGAATTTTTCTCTTCTATACGAAATGGTAATTGAAAAAAAATTTTTTCATACAAAATTGTTCAGGAGAGGTGATCAATCAGTCAGTCAGTGAATCAGCACAAGCAGCTATATATATATTAACTTGTTTTTTGCGTGAGGGCGCGGCCCGCTAAAGCGGACCGCGTAACTGCTGGGAGCCATTTACTTGGTCGCTCATACTCGGATTTTGCAAAAACTCCATATTTCTATTTTTCCCGAAAAATGGGGTAATTTTTTTACTAATTTATACCCCGAGTTTGTACGTACGATCACTCTGATGTTGCCAACTGTGACAAATTTGAATGAAACCATCCCGGTTTGAGGTAGAACAATGAAAATTTCAAAATACTACAGCTCAGCCGCCATATTGTTTTTACAAGATTTTCCAATTTTTCTATAAACAATTTACTCATTTCTTCAAGTATTGCGAGTTTGAACGAAATCGGTTGGAAAACAAAAGAGTTACGTAAGTCACGTCAGCCGCCATCTTGTTTTTCTGAAATGTCATAATTTTTTCCTATTCTACTCCCGCACTTAAACACGTCTCCCATACATCATTTTATAGTTTTATGTCTGTTTCTAGGAGAACAATGACAATTTTCTTATAGCTGCCAATCGCCATACAATTTAGTATGAAAAAAAAAATTTCCGCCATTTTGAATTTTTTTTCTTCCAATAGATAAACTTACTCGTCCTGATCATCTTTTGCAAAGAAACCACTTTTCTATCATTCATACTTTCAGAGATAGACGCCGACAAAATTTGTATGGCGGCCATCTTTTTTTCGCAATTTTGAAAATTTTTTCAGCTCTCTGGTAACTGCACGAGGTTTCGAATGACATTTGGTCGAGCACCCCCCACCTCTCTTTAATACTCTGGCTGTGCTCCTCACCCGTCTCCGAAATCCTCAATTATCAGCTCTCTCCATATTTTTCGCCGAGTCATTTCTTGACTTCTATACGAAGCCACAAGTGGAAAAAAAATTGTTCATACAAAATTTTACAGGAGGACATTTAGGGGAAAATCTCGAAAACTACCCCAAATGTGGCAACACTGCTTATATATCTCGATACTGCCGGTCGAGTTACACAATCGGTTAATACATGTCGACTTTCCGAAATGTTGCCAAGTGCCCCAAAAACACGATCAAAATATTCAAAAAAATTAAATAAAAACAAAATGGCCGCCACCCCATTCCACATAAATATTTTACATAGTTTCGTATTCTTCCTAGTAACTACAGGATTAACCGCTCCTGATGACGTTACAATTTTTCATCTCGCTCGCACCCAGGCGACATGATGGCCCCTGAAAAGTGACCATGTCGAAAATCACTTTTACTTTGATAGATTCCAGTGTTGCCAGACCTTGGCGACAAAAATACCCAAATGTTATTTGTAACAGTAGGATGCGTGGTTGCTCATACTTGGATTTTGCAAAAAGTCCGTATTTAGATTTTTTACGTTTTGGGGAAAATCTCGAAATTTCCCGAGAAATGGGGTAATTTTTTTTCCCCACTCAATACTTCGAGTCGAAACGCACAATCATCCCATAGAAGTCGAAACGCTCCGATGCTGCCAACTATGACAAATTTGAATTTCAAAATCGTGTTTTTTCGTACATCAGACTGATTGACCGCCAGAACAGCCGCCATCTTGGATTTTAAAAAATTACTCCCATTTCGTCAAAATTCAGGATAATTGTGGGCGAATCAAGCAAAAATTGACATCTTCAACCACCCCGTTTAGGATCTGTGGCGCCGCGGTTTGGGGTCGAAAAATGAAAAAATTTAAAACACCACAGCTCGGCCGCCATCTTGTTTTTCCAAAATTTTCCAATTTTTCTAGAAATCATTTACTCATTTCCTCGAGTACTGCGACTTTGACCGAAATCGGTTGGAAAACAAAAGAGTTACGAAAATCACGTCGGCCGCCATCTTGTTTTTCTGAAATGTCATAATTTTTCCCTAGTCATCTCCCGCACCCAAACACATCTCCCATACATAATTATATCATTTTCCGTCTCCTTCTGGGAGAACAATTATGTCAATGAGTGAGTCAGTGAGTGGTAATCGAGCTATATATATTATAACTAGTAGGGCGCGTGAGTGCGCGGGCCACATGTGGCCCGCGTGCGGTCTTCCCGCCTATAAAGGTACCGCCGTCATCTCCATCGACAATTGGAATCCGATTGGCAGTGGGCTTAAGAAATGACCAAGGAGCACTGTCATGGTTTTAAAGATAGGTTAAGGCTGTTCGAACAAAAAAATACGCTGAACCTCATCAAAATGAGGTTCAGCGTATTTTTTGTTCGAACAGCCCTTAACTATCTTTAAAACCATGACCGTGCTCCTCAATCATCATCCAAATCCTAGATCACTTCTCATACTTTCCTCTGGCAGTTCTCTGAAGAACTGCGTCAATGCCTTGGATAGTTCCCTACATATTGTAGCATGTACATTTTCCATGGAGAAATAAATTCCTCCATTTAGTTTTTTATTCATCCCGTTGAACTTGAGATCCTGAACACCTCTTG
The DNA here is from genome assembly GCA_963855885.1 of Coenonympha glycerion. Lineage (NCBI taxonomy): Eukaryota > Metazoa > Arthropoda > Insecta > Lepidoptera > Nymphalidae > Coenonympha > Coenonympha glycerion. The sequence continues at coordinate 10,732,898 of OY979630.1, read as the reverse complement.
CTAAGAAACCACTCTCTTATCTTTCATACTTTCCGAGATAGAACAACATGAAATCTGTATGGTGGCCATCTTGAATCCGCCATTTTAATTTTTTTTTCAGCTCACTGCCAATTGCATGACGTTCCGAGTATTTTTTGTTTCAGCAGTCCCCACCTAACTATAATACCTTGCCCATGCTCCTCGACTGTCTTCAAAACCCTCAATCATCATCTCATTCCATATTATTCCTCCGAAAAACGGCATCTAAACCTTGTATAACCAACTTTTAGTCTCTTCAACATTCCCCATACATTTTCTATGGTAAAAAAATTTTCGCTATATTAGATTTTTTTCTATTCATCGTGTAGACCTTCGGGTCCTGATCAACTCTTGTCAAGAAACCACTCTTCCATCTTTTATACTTTTCGAGATGGACACCGATGAAGTTTGTATGGCGGCCATCTTGAATCCGCCATTTTGAAAATTTTTTCAGCTGACTGCCAATTGGATGTCATTTCGAGTGACATTTGGTCGAGCACCCCCCACCTATCTTCAATACCCTCCCCGTGCTCTTCACCCGTCTCCAAAATCCTCAATCATCAGCTCTCTCCGTATTTTTCCTCCGAATGAATTTTTCCCCTCTATACGACCCCATCCTTGAAAAAAAAATTTTTCTCACAAAATTGTTCAGGAGAGGTGATCAATCAGTGAGTCAGTCAGTCAATCAGTGAATCAGCACGAGTAGCTATATATATATTAACTAGTTTTTCGCGTGGGGGCGCGGCCCGCTAAAGCGGACCGCGTAACTGCTTGGAGCAGTTTCCGTGGTCGCTCATACTCGGATTTTGCAAAAAGTGCGTATTTCGATTTTTCCCGAAAAATGGGGTAATTTTTTCCCCAATCTACAACCGAGTCTAGATGTACGATCATCCCATAGAAGTGAAAACGTTCCAATGTTGTCAACTGTGACAAATTTGAATTAAATGGTCCCGGTTTAAGGTAGAACAATGAAAACTTTGAAAACACTATAACTCAGCCGCCATCTTGTTTTTCCAATTTTTTGCATTTTTTCTATAAACAAATTTACTCATTTCCTCGAGAACCGCGAGTTTGAACGAAATCGGTTGGAAAACAAAAGAGTTACGAAAGTCACGTCGGCCGCCATCTTGTTTTTCTGAAATGTCATAATTTTTCCCTTTTCCTATTTTGCCCTCAAACACATTTGCTATACATCATTGTATCGTTTTATGTCTCTTTACAGGACCAAAATCTCAATTTTCTTATAGCTCCTAATCGCCATACAATTTAGTATGAAAATAAAATATTCCGCCATTTTAATTTTTTTTCTTTTCAATAAATAAACCTCTTCGTCCTGATCATCTTTTGCAAAGAAACCACTTTTCTATCATTCATACTTTCTGAGATAGACACCGACGGAATTTGTATGGCGGCCATCTTTTTTTCGCTTTTTTGAAATTTTTTTTAGCTCACTGGCAATTGCACGAGGTTTCGAATGACATTTGGTCGAGCACCCCCCACCTATCTTCAATACCTTGGCTGTGCTCTTCACCCGTCTCCGAAATCTTCAATCATCAGCTCTCTCCATATTTTCACTGAGTCATTTTTTTGACTTCTATACAAAGCCTTAAGTGAGAAAAAAATGTTCATACAAAATTTTACAGGAGGACATTTTGGGGAACAACTCGAAAATTACCCCAAATCTGGCAATACTCCCTTTATATTTCGATACTGCCCGTCGAGTTACACAATCGGTCCATACATGTCGACTTTCCGAAATGTTGCCAAGTGCCTCAAAACACGATCAAAATTTTCAAAAAACAGAAAAAAATACTAAATGGCCGCCACCTGAGTTCACAGAAATATTTTACATAGTTACGTATTTTTCCCAGTAACTGCAGCATATACCGCTCCTGATGACGTTTCAATTTTTTATCTCGCTCGCACCCAGGCGACACGATAGCCCCTGAAATGTGACCATGTCGAAAATCACTTTTACTTTGATAGATTCCAGTGTTGCCAGTCCTCGGCAACAAAAATACTCAAATGTCATTTGTACGAGTAAGACACGTGGTCGCTCATACTCGGATTTCGCAAAAAGTGCGTATTTCGATTTTTAACCGACTTCAAAAAAAGGAGGAGGTTCTCAATTCGTCGGAATCTTTTTTTTTTTTTTTCTATGTATGTTCCCCGATTACTCGAAGACGCGTGGACCGATTTGAAAAATTATTTTTTTGTTAAAGAGGGTTTTGTTTCCAGATGGTCCCATTTTAATCAGGTCAGGATCTGATGATGGGATCCTGGAGAAATCGAGGGAACTCTTCAAATTTTATATGGACACATGAAACTATTTGAGTATTATTAGAAAGAGTAATATTTTCCAAGTTGTCCTATGGTCATCAGGTCAGGATCTGATCATGGGATCTTGGTGAAATCGAGGGAACTCTTCAAATTTTGCTAGTATACTTAAAGCGAGTTGGATATTTTTTATAGTTACTGGTGCATATGCTAGCAGATACGGATTTGATGACTAAAGTCATCAAGTCAGGGTCTGATGATGGGATCTTGGTGAAATCGAGGGAACTCTTTAAATTTTGCTAGTATACTTGAAGCGAGTTGGGTATTTTTTATAGTTACTGGTGCATTTGCTAGCAGATACTGATTTGATGTCAGGTCATCAAGTCAGGGTCTGATGATGGGATCTTGGTAAAATTGAGGGATCTCTTCAGATTTTATGAACACACCTCAAGCGATTTGGGTATTTTTACAACGCCTTGTGCATTTTATTGTTTTCCACTAAAAAGTAAAAAATAAAAATGGGAAATGCTTTCCAAAAAACCACTTTAAATGCCACTACAAAGAGTGAAATAATTTTTATTTAAATTTTAGGTACCTACACCAATTCGAAGTCGGGCGATTGTCTATGACTTCGTCATTTCTTCGCACATGAAGTAAGTAAGAAGGACTATATTAGGGATTGTATGAAACATTGCCCGTCATAGAAGTCATAGACAATCGCCCGACTTCGAATTGGTGTAGGTACCTAAAATTGAAATAAAAATTATTTCACTCTTTGTAGTGGCATTTGAAGTTGGTTTTTTGGAAAGCATTTCCCATTTTTATTTACTTTTTGGGAAAAATCTCGAAATTTCCCGAGAAATGGGGTAATTTTTTTTCCCCCACTCAAAACTTCTAGTCTATACAAACAATCGCACCATAGAAGTCGAAACGCTCAGATGTTGCAAAGTGTGTGAAAATTGAATTTTAAAATTGCGTTTTTTCGTACCCCACACTGATTGGCCGCCAGAACAGCCGCCATCTTGGATTTTGAAAAAATTTTCCGTTTTGTCAAAATTCAGGATAATTGTGGGCGAAACAATAAAAAATTATCATCCTCGAGTACCCCGTTTAGGATCAGTGGCGCCGCGGTTTGGGGTCCAAAAATGAAAAATTTTAAAACGCCACAGCTCGGCCGCCATCTTGTTTTTCTAAATTTTTCCAATTTTCTTAAAAACCATTTGCTCATTTCCTCGAGGACTGGAACTTTGAACAAAATCGGTTGGAAAACAAAAGATTTACGAAAGTCACGTTGGCCGCCATCTTGTTTTTCTGAAATGTCATAATTTTCCCCTACTCTACTCCTGCCCATAAACACATCTCCCTTACATCATTTTATCGTTTTATGTCTGTTTCTAGGAGAACAATGTCAATTTTCTTATAGCTCCCAATCGCCATACAATTTAGTATGAAAAAAAAAATCCGCCATTTTGAATATTTTTTTCTTTCAATAGATATACCTCCTCTTCCTGATCATATTTCGCAAAGAAACTACTTTTCCATCTTTTATACTTTCGGAGATAGACACCGACGAAGTTTGTATGGCGGCCATCTTTTTTTCGCCATTTTGAATTTTTTTTCTGCTCATTGGCAACTGCACGAGGTTTTGAATGACATTTGGTCCAGCACCCCCTACCTATCTTCAATACCCTGGCTGAGCCCTTCACCCGTCTCCGAAATCCTCAATCATCAGCTCTCTCCATATTTTTCACCGAGTCATTTTTTGACTTCTATACGAAGCCATAAGTGAAATAAAAATAGTTCATACAAAATTTTACAGGAGGACATTTTGGGGAAAATCTCGAAAACTACCCCAAATGTGGCAACACTGCTTATATATCTCGATACTGCCAGTCGAGTTACACAATCGGTTAATACATGTCGACTTTCCGAAATGTTGCCAAGTCCCTCAAAAACACGATCAAAATTTTCAAAAACAGAAAAAAATACAAAATGGCCGCCAACTCAGTTCACAGAAATATTTTACATCGTTTCGTATTTTTCCTAGTAACTACAGGATATACCGCTCCCGATGACGTTTCAATTTTTCATCTCGCTCGCACCCAGGCGACACGATAGCCCCTGAAAAGTGACCATGTCGAAAATCACTTTTACTTTGATAGATTCCAGTGTTGCCAGTCCTCGGCGACAAAAATACCAAAATGTCATTTCTACGAGTAAGACACGTGATCGCTTATACTCGGATTTTGCAAAAAGTCCGTATTTCGATTTTTTACTTTTTGGGGAAAATCTAGAAATTTCCCGAGAAATGGGGTAATTTTTTCTTCCCCAATCAATACTTCGAGTCCATACGTACAATCGCCCGATAGAAGTCGAAACGCTCCGATGTTGCCAAGTGTGTGAAAATTTAATTTTAAAATTGCGTTTTTTCGTACCTCACACTGATTGGCCTCCAGAACAGCCGCCATCTTGGATTTTTAAAAATTACTCCCGTTTTGTCAAAATTCAGGATAATTGTGGGCGAAACAAGCAAAAATTGACATTCTCAACCATCCCGTTTAGGATCGGTGGCGCCGCGGTTTGGGGTCGAAAAATGAAAAATTTTAAAACACCGCAGCTCGGCCGCCATCTTGTTTTTCAAAATTTTTCAAATTTTTCTAAAAACCATTTACTCATTGCCTCAAGAAACTGCAATTTTGAATGAAATCGGTTGGAAAACAAAAGGGTTACGAAAGTCACGTCGGCCGCCATCTTGTTTTTCTGAAATGTCATAATTTTTCCCTAGTCGACTCCCGCACCCGAACACATCTCCCGTACATCATCATATCGTTTTCTGTCTCTTTCTGGGAGAACAATTATGTCAATCAGTCAGTCAGTGGTAATTGAGCTATATATAGTATAACTAGTTTTTTGCGTGGAGGCGCGGCCCGCTAAAGCGGACCGCGTAACTGTTGGGAGCCATTTACTTGGTCGCTCATACTCGGATTTTGCAAAAACTCCATATTTAAAATTTTCCCGAAAAATGGGGTAATTTTTTTTCACCAATTTACACTCCGAGTTTTAACGTACGATCACCCCATAAACGTTCAAATATTCTGATGTTGCCAACTGTGATAAATTTGAATTAAACCATCCCGGTTTGAGGCAGAACAATGAAAATTTCAAAATACTACAGCTCAGCCGCCATCTTGTTTTTACAAAATTTTTCCATTTTTCTATAAACAATTTAATCATTTCCTCAAGTACTGCGAGTTAAAACGAAATTGGTTGGAAAACAAAAGAGTTACGAAAGTCACGTAGGCCGCCATCTTGTTTTTCTGAAAAATGATAATTTTTCCCTACTCCAATCCCGCACTCAAACATCATTCTATCCTTTCCTATCTGTTTGCAGGAGAACAATGACAATTTTCTTATAGTTCATAATCGCCATACATATAAGTATGAAAAAAAAAAATTCGCCATTTTGATTTTTTTTTCTTTCTGTAAAAATAAACCCTCTCATCTTGATCATCTTTTGCTAAGAAACCACTTTTCTACCATTCATACTTTCTGAGATAGACTCCGACGAAATTTGTATGGCGGCCATCTTTTGTTATGCCATTTTGAAATTTTTTTCAGCTCATTGGCATTTGCACGAGATTTCGAATGACATTTGGTCGAGCATCCCCCACCTATATTCAAGACCCTGGCTGTGCTCTTCAACCGTCTCCGAAATTCTCAATCATGAGCTCTCCCCATATTTTTCGCCGAGTCATTTCTTGACTTCTATACTAAGCCATAATTGAAACAAAAATTGTTCCTACAAAATTTTACAAGGACATTTTGGGGAAATTTCTCGAAAACTACCCCAAATGTGGCAACATTGCTTTTATATTTATTTACTGCCTGTCAAGTTCCACAGTCGGTTCATACATGTCATCTTTCCGAAATGTTTTCAAGTGCCTCAAAAACACGATCAAAATTCTCAAAAACGAAAAAATTACAAAATGGCCACCACCTCAGTTCCCCACTCTATACTTTGAGTCTATACACACAATCACCCCATAAAAGTCGAAACGCTACGATGTTGACATGTTGACAAGTGTGAGAAATTTGAATTTCTAAATCGCGTTTTTTCGTTCATCACACTGATTGGCCGCCAGAACAGCCGCCATCTTGGATTTTAAAAAATTACTTCCGTTTTGTCAAAATTCAGGATAATTGTAGGCGAATCAAGCAAAAATTGACATCTTCCACCACCCCGTTTAGGATCTGTAAAAAAATGAAAAAATTTAAAACGCTACAGCTCGGCCGCCATCTTGTTTTTCCAAATGTTTCCAATTTTTCTAAAAACCGTTTACTCATTTCCTCGAATACTGCGACTTTGAACGAAATCGGTTGAAAAACAAAAGAGTTACGAAAGTCACGTCGGCCGTCATCTTGTTTTTACGAAATGTCATAATTTTTCTTCTTTCCACTTCCGCACCCAAACACATCTCCCATACATCATTGTATCGTTTTATGTCTGTTTCTAGGAGAACAATGTCAATTTTCATATAGCTCCTAATCACCATACAATTTAGTATGAAAAAAAAATCCGCCATTTTGATTTTTTTTCTTCCAATAAGTAAACCTACTTAGCCTGATCATCTCTTGCTACGAAACCACTTTTCTATCTTTCAGACTTTCTGAGATAGACACCGCCGAAATTTGTATGGCGGCCATCTTTCTTTCGCCATTTTAATTTTTTTTTCAGCTCACTGGTAATTGCACGAGGTTTACAGTGACATTTGGTCGAGCACCCCCCACCTATCTTCAATACACTGGCTGTGCTCTTCACCCGTCTCCGAAATCCTCAATCATCAGCTCTCTCCATATTTTTCGCTGAGTCATTTCTTGACTTCTATACTAAGCCATTAGTGGAAAAAAATTGCTCATACAAAATTTTACAGGAGGATATTTTGGGGAAAATCTCGAAAACCACCCCAAACGTGGCAACACAACTTATATATCTCGATACTGCCGGTCGAGTTACACAATCGGTTCATACATGTCAACCTTCCGAAATGTGGCACTTGGCAGCCTCAAAAACACGATCAAAATTTTCAAAAACAGAAAAAATACAAAATGGCCGCCACTTTCGTTCACAGAAATATTTTACACAGTTTCGTATTTTTCCCAGTAACTAAAGGATATACCGCTCCTGATGACATTTCAAATTTTCATCTTGCTCACACCCAGGCGACATGATTGCCCCTGAAAAGTGACCATGTCGAAAATCACTTTTACTTTGATAGATTCCAGTGTTGCCAGTGCTCGATCACAAAAATACCCAAATGTCATTTGTACGAGTAAGACACGTGGTCGCTCATACTCGGATTTCGCAAAAAGTCCGTATTTATATTTTTTACTTTTTGGGGAAAATCTCGAAATTTCCCGAAAAATGGGGTCCTTTTTTTTCCCCCACTCAATACTTCGAGTCCACACACAATCGCCCCATAGAAGTCGAAACGCTCCGATGTTGCCAACTGTGAGGAATTCGAATTTTAAAATCGCGTTTTTCGTACTTCACACTGATTGGCCGCCAGATCAGCCGCCATCTTGGATTTTGAAAAATTACTCTCGTTTTGTAAAAATTCAGGATAATTGTGGGCGAAAAAGAAAAAATTGACATCTTCAACCACCCTGTGTAGGATCTGTGGCGCCGCGGTTTGGGGTCGAAAAATGAAAAATTTTAAAACGCCACAGCTCGGCCGCCATCTTGTTTTTCAAAATTTTTCCAATTTATATAATAACCATTTACTTATTTCCTCGAGTGCTGCGACTTTGAACGAAATCGGTTGGAAAACAAAAGAGATACGAAAGTCACGTCGGCCGCCATCTTGTTTTTCTGAAAAATGATAATTTTTCCCTACTCAAATCCCTCACACAAATACATCTCCCATACATCATTCTATGGTTTCCTATCTGTTTGCAGGAGAACAATGACCATTTTCTTATAGTTCATAATCGCCATACAAATTAGTATGAAAAAAAAATTCGCCATTTTGATTTTTTTTTCTTTCTGTAAATAAACCCTCTCATTTTGATCATCTTTTGCTAAGAAAGCACTTTTCTATCTTTCATACTTTCTGAGGTAGACACCGACGAAATTTGTATGGGGGTTTTTTTTTTCGCCATTTTGAAATTTTTTTCAACCCACTGGCAATGACACAAGGTTTCGAATGACATTTGGTCAAGCACCCCCTACCTATCCTCAATACCCTGGCTGTGCTCTTCACCCGACTCCGAAATCCTCAATCATCAGCTCTCTCCATATTATTCACCGAGGCATTTCTTGACATCTATACAAAGCCATAAGTGAAAAAAAAATTATTCATACAAAATTTTACTGGAGGAAATTTTGGAGAAAATCTCGAAAACTACCCCAAATGTGGCAACACAGCTTATATATCTCAATACTACCTGTCGAGTTACACAATCGGTTCATACATGTCAATTTTCCGAAATGTTGCCAAGTGCCTCAAACGATCAAAATTTTCAAAAACGAAAAAAATACAAAATGGCTGCCACCTTATTTCCCAGAAATATTTTACACAGTTTCGTATTTTTCCTAGTAACTACAGGGTACACCACTCCCAATGACGTTTCAATTTGTCATCGCGCTCGCACCCAGACGACATGATTGCCCCTGAAAAGTGACCATGTCGAAAATCACTTTTACTCTGATAGATTCCGGTGTTGCCAGCGCCGGGCGGTAAAACTACCTAAATGTCATTTGTATGAGTAAGGCACGTGATCGCTCATACTCGGATTTCGCAAAAAGTCCGTATTTAGATTTTATACTTTTTGGGGAAAATCTCGAAATTCCCCTAGAAATGGGGTAATTTTTTCCCCCACTCTATACTTCGAGTCTATACACACAATCGCCCCATAAAAGTGGAAATGCTCCGATGTTGACAAGTGTGAGAAATTTGAATTTCAAAATCGCGTTTTTTCGTTCATCACACTGATTGGCCGCCAGAACAGCCGCCATCTTGGATTTTGAAAAATTTTTCCCGTTTTTTCAAAATTCAGGATTATTGTAGCTGAATCAAGCAAAAATTGACATCTTCAACCACACCGTTTAGGATCTGTGGCGCCGCGGTTTGGGGTCGAAAAATGAAAAATTTTAAAATACTACAGCTCGGCCGCCATCTTGTTTTTCCAAATGTTTCCAATTTTTCTAAAAACCATTTATTCATTTCCTCGAGTGCTGTGACTTTGAACGAAATCAGTTGGAAAACATAAGAGTTATGAAAGTCACGTCAGCCGCCATCTTGTTTTTCTGAAATGTCATAATTTTTCCTTACTCGACTCCCGCACTTAAACACGTCTCCCATACATCATTTTATCGTTTTATGTCTGTTTCTAGGAGAACAATGTCAATTTTCTTATAGCTCCCAATCGCCATACAGTTTAGTATGAAAAAAAAATTTTCGCCATTTTGAATTTTTTTTTCTTCCAATAGATAAACTTACTCGTCCTGATCTTCTATTGCTATGAAACCACTTTTCTATCTTTCATACTTTCTGAGATAGACACCGACGAAATTTGTATGGTGGCCATCTTTTTTTCGCCATTTTGAAAATTTTTTCAGCTCATTGGCAATTGCACGAGGTTTCGAATGACATTTGGTCGAGCACCCCCCACCTATCTTCAATACCCTGGCTGTGCTCTTCACCCGTCTCCGAAATCCTCAATCATCAGCTCTCTCCATATTTTTCGCCGAGTCATTTCTTGACTTCTATACGAAGCCATAAGTGAAAAAAAAATTGTTCATACAAAATTTTACAGGAGGACATTTTGGGGAAAATCTCGAAAACTACCCCAAATGTGGCAACACTTTCTATATATTTCGATACTGCCCGTCGAGTTACACAATCGGTTCATACATGTCGACTTTCCGAAATGTTGCCAAGTGCCTCAAAAACACGATCAAAATTTTCAAAAACAGAAAAAAATACAAAATGGCCGCCACCTCATTTGCGGTAAATATTTTACACAGTTTCGTATTTTTCCCAGTAACTACAGGATATACCGCCCCTGATGACGTTTCAAGTTTTCATCTCGCTCGCACCCAAGCGCCACAATAGCCCCTGAAAAGTGACCATGTCGAAAATCACTTTTACTTTGATAGATTCCAGTGTTGCCAGTCCTCGGCGACAAAAATACTCAAATGTCATTTGTATGAGTAAGACACGTGATCGCTTATACTCGGATTTTGCAAAAAGTCCGTATTTCGATTTTTTACTTTTTGGGGAAAATCTCGTAATTTCCCGAAAAATGGGGTAATTTTTTCTTCCCCAATCAATACTTCGAGTCTTTACACACAATCGCCCCATAGAAGTCGAAACGCTCCGATGCTGCCAACTGCGAGAAATTTGACTTTCAAAATTGCGATTTTTCATACCTCACACTGATTGGCCGCCAGAACAGCCGCCATCTTGGATTTTGAAAAATTACTCCCGTTTCATCAAAATTCAGGATAATTGTGGGCGAAACAAGCAAAAACTGTCATCTTCAACCACCCCGTTTAGGATCTGTGGCGCCGCGGTTTGGGGTCGAAAAATGAAAAATTTTAAAACGCCACAGTTCGGCCGCCATCTTGTTTTTTCAATTTTTTCCAATTTTTCTAGAAACCATTTACTCATTTCCTCAAGTGCTGCGACTTAGAACGAAATCGGTTGGAAAACAACAGAGTTACGAAAGTCACGTCGGCCGCCATCTTGTTTTTCTGAAATGTCATAATTTTTCCCTAGTCGACTCCCGCACCCGAACACATCTCCCGTACATCATCATATCGTTTTCTGTCTCTTTCTGGGAGAACAATTATGTCAATCAGTCAGTCAGTGGTAATTGAGCTATATATAGTATAATAATTAACTAGTAGGGCGCGTGGGAGCGCGGGCCACATGTGGCCCGCGGGCTGTCTTCTCACCTATTTAAGAATCGCCGTCATCTCCATCGCCAATTGGAATCCGATTGGCAATGGGCTAAAAGAATTACCTCGGAGCACGGTCATGGGTTTAAAGATAGTTAAGGGCTGTTTGAATAAAAAATACACTGAACCTCACCGGGTGAGGTTCAGTGTATTTTTATTCAAACAGCCCTTAACTATCTTTAAATCCATGACCGTGCTCCTCAATCATCATCCAAATCGTAGACCATCATCTCTTCTCATACTTTTTCATAGGCCTTGTTTATTGTAGCATTCACATTTTCCATGGAAAAATAAATTCAACCACTTTGATTTTTTTTTTCATTCATCCCGTAGACCTTGAGATTCTAATTACGTCTTGCAAAAAAATCACTCTCTTGTCTTTTATACTTTCCGAGATAGAACAACACGAACTTTGTATGGCGGCCATCTTGAATCCGCCATTTTGAATTTTTTTTTCAGCTAACTGCCAATTGGATGACGTTTCGAGTTACATTTGGTCGAGCACCCCCACCTATCTTCGATACCCTGGCTGTGCTCTTCACCCGTCTCCGAAATCCTCAATCATCAGCTCACTCCATATTTTTCTCTAGTAACTCTCCGAAAAACTGCATCACAACCTTGCATAATTACCAACTGTTAGTCACTTCAACATTCTCCATACATTTTCTATAGAAAAATAAATTCCGCCATTTTGATTTTTTTTTTCTATCCATCGAATAGACCTTGGGGTCCTGATCACTTCTTGTCAAGAAACCGTTCTTCCATCTTTTATACTTTTCGAGATGGACACCGATGAAGTTTGTATGGCGGCCATCTTGAATCCGCCATTTTGAACTTTTTTCAGCTAACTGCCAATTGGATGATGTTTCGAGTGACATTTGGTCGAGCACCTCCCACCTATCTTCAATACCCTCGCCGTGCTCTTCACCCGTCTTCGAAATCCTCAATCATCAGCTCTCTCCGTATTTTTCCTCCGAATGAATTTTTCCCTTGTATACGAAATGGTTGTTGAAAAAAAAATTTTCCATACAAAATTGTTCAGGAGAGGTGATCAATGAGTCAGTGGCCAATCAGCACGAGTAGCTATATATATATTAACTAGTAGGGCGCGTGTGTGCGCGGGCCACATGTGGCCCGCGTGCTGTCTTCCCGCCCATAAAGGTATCGCCGTCATCTCCATCGCCCATTGGAATCTGATTGGCAGTGAGCTGAAAAATGACCAAGGAGCACGGTCATGGTTTTAAAGATAGTTAAGGGCAGCTCGAAGAAAAAAATACGCTGAACCTCATCGGATGAGGTTCAGCGTATTTTTTGTTCGAACAGCCCTTAACTATCTTTAAAACCATGACAGTGCTCCTCAATCATCATCCAAATCCTAGATCATTGCCTCTTCTCAAAGTATGTACATTTTCCATGGAAAGATTAATTCCGCCACTGTGAATTATTTTCCATGCATCCCGTAGAACTTGAGATCCTGATCACCTCTTGCTAAGAAACCACTCTTCCATCTTTACTGCTTTCGAAGTAGACAAACACGATTTGTATGGCGGCCATCTTGAATCCGCCATTTTGAATTTTTTTCAGCTCACTGCCAATTGCGTGAAGTTCCGAGTATTTTTTGTTTCAGCAGTCCCCACCTAACTATAATACCTTGCCCATGCTCCTCGACTGTCTTTAAAATCCTCAATCATCACCTCATTCCATATTTTCTCTGGTAGTCTTCCAAAAAACCGCATCAAAGCACTTCATGTTTTACAACTCTTGGTCTCTTCAATATTCCCCATACATTTTCTATGAAAAAATAAATTCCGTCATTTTAATTTTTTTTTCTATCCATCGCGTAGAGCTACGGGTCCTGATCACTTCTTGTCAAGAAACCGTTCTTCCATCTTTTATACTTTCCGAGATATTGGCAAAATTCGTTTGGCCGCCATTTTGAATCCGCCATTTTGAATTTTTTTTCAGCTCACTGCCAATTGGATGACGTTTCGAGAGACATTTGGTCGAGCACCCCCCACCTATCTTCAATACTTTCGCTGTGCTCTTTACCCGTCTTCGAAATCCTCAATCATCAGCTCTCTCCGTATTTTTCCTCCGAATGAATTTTTTTCTTCTATACGACCCCATCCATGAAAAAAAATTTTTTCATACAAAATTGTTCAGGAGAGGTGATCAATCAGTCAGTCAGTCAGTGAATCAGCACAAGCAGCTATATATATATTAATAACTAGTAGGGCGCGTGGGAGCGCGGGCCACATGTGGCCCGCGGGCTGTCTTCTCACCTATAAAAGAATCGCCGTCATCTCCATCGCCAATTGGAATCCGATTGGCAATGGGCTAAAAGAATTACATGAGGTTCAGTGTATTTTTTATTCAAACAGCCCTTAACTATCTTTAAATCCATGACCGTGCTCCTCAATCATCATCCAAATCGTAGACCATCATCTCTTCTCATACTTTTCATAGTTTTTCATAGGCCTTGTTTGTTGTAGAGTTCACATTTTCCATGGAAAAATAAATTCAACCACTTTGATTTTTTTTCATTCATCCCGTAGACCTTGAGATTCTAATTACGTCTTGCAAAGAAATCACTCTCTTATCTTTTATACTTTCCGAGATAGAACAACACGAAATTTATATGGCGGCCATCTTGAATCCGCCATTTTGATTTTTTTTTCAGCTAACTGCCAATTGGATGACGTTTCGAGTTACATTTGGTCGAGCACCCCCCACCTATCTTCGATACCCTGGCTGTGCTCTTCACCCGTCTCCGAAATCCTCAATCATCTCTCTCCATATGGAGCTCTCTCCATATTTTTCTCTAGTAACTCTCCGAAAAACCGCATCACAACCTTGCATAATTACCAACTGTTAGTCTCTTCAACATTCCCCATACATTTTTTTATGGAAAAATAAATTCCGCCATTTTGATTTATTTTTTCTAGCCATCAAATAGACCTTTTTGTCCTGATCAACTCTTGTCAAAAAACCGTTCTTTCATCTTTTATACTTTCCGAGAAATCGACGAAATTCGTATGGCGGCCATTTTGAATCCGCCATTTTGAATTTTTTTTCAGCTAACTGCCAATTGGACGACATTTCAAATGACATTTGGTCGAGCACCCCCCACCTATCTTCAATACCCTTGGCTGTGCTCTTTACCCGTCTTCGAAATCCTCAATCATCAGCTCTCTCCGTATTTTTCCTCCGAATGAATTTTTCCCTTGTATACGAAATGGTTGTTGAAAAAATAATTTTCCATACAAAATTGTTCAGGAGAGGTGATCAATGAGTCAGTCAGTGAATCAGCACGAGTAGCTATATATATATTAACTAGTAGGGCGCGTGGGAGCGCGGGCCACATGTGGCCCGCGGGCTGTCTTCTCTCCTATAAAAGAATCGCCGTCATCTCCATCGCCAATTGGAATCCGATTGGCAGTGGGCTAAAAGAATTACCTCGGAGCACGGTCATGGATTTAAAGATAGGTAAGGGCTGTTTGAATAAAAAAATACACTGAACCTCATCCGATGAGGTTCAGTGTATTTTTATTGAAACAGCCCTTAACTATCTTTAAATCCATGACCGTGCTCCTCAATCATCATCCAAATGTAGACCATCATCTCTTCTCATACTTTTCATAGTTTTTCATAGGCCTTGTTTATTGTAGCATTCACATTTTCCATGGAAAAATAAACTCAACCACTTTGAATTTTTTTCATTCATCCCGTAGACCTTGAGATTCTAATCACGTCTTGCAAAGAAACCACTCTCTTATCTTTTATACTTTCCGAGACAGAAAAACAGGAAATTTGTATGGCGGCCATCTTGAATCCGCCATTTTGAATTTTTTTTCAGCTAACTGCCAATTGGATGACGTTTCGAGTTACATTTGGTCGAGCACCCCCCACCTATCTTCGATACCCTGGCTGTGCTCTTCACCCGTCTCCGAAATCCTCAATCATCAGCTCTCTCCATATTTTTATCTAGAAAATCTCCGAAAAACCGCATCACAACCTTGCATAATTACCAACTGTTAGTCTCTTCAACATTCCCCATACATTTTCTATGGAAAAATATATTCCGCCATTTTGATTTTTTTTTTCTATCCATCAAATAGACCTTCGGGTCCTGATCACTTCTTGTCAAGAAACCATTCTTCCATCTTTTATACTTTCCGAGATATCGGCGAAATTCGTATGGCGGCCATTTTGAATCCGCCATTTTGAATTTTTTTTCAGCTCACTGGCAGTTGGATGACATTTCAAATGACATTTGGTCGAACACCCCCCACCTATCTGCAATACCCTTGGCTGTGCTCTTCACCCGTCTTCGAAATCCTCAATCATCAGCTCTCTCCGTATTTTTCCTCCGAATGAATTTTTCTCTTATATACGAAGTGATCATTAAAAAAAATTTTTTTCATACAAAATTGTTCAGGAGAGGTGATCAATGAGTCAGTCAGTGAATCAGCACGAGTAGCTATATATATATATGAAAAACTAGTAGGGCGCGTGGGAGCGCGGGCCACATGTGGCCCGCGGGCTGTCTTCTCTCCTATAAAAGAATCGCCGTCATCTCCATCGCCAATTGGAATCCGATTGGCAGTGGGCTAAAAGAATTACCTCGGAGCACGGTCATGGATTTAAAGATAGGTAAGGGCTGTTTGAATAAAAAAATACACTGAACCTCATCGGATGAGGTTCAGTGTATTTTTATTGAAACAGCCCATAACTATCTTTAAATCCATGACCGTGCTCCTCAATCATCATCCAAATGTAGACCATCATCTCTTCTCATACTTTTCATAGTTTTTCATAGGCCTTGTTTATTGTAGCATTCACATTTTCCATGGAAAAATAAACTCAACCACTTTGAATTTTTTTCATTCATCCCGTAGACCTTGAGATTCTAATCACGTCTTGCAAAGAAACCACTCTCTTATCTTTTATACTTTCCGAGACAGAAAAACAGGAAATTTGTATGGCGGCCATCTTGAATCCGCCATTTTGAATTTTTTTTCAGCTAACTGCCAATTGGATGACGTTTCGAGTTACATTTGGTCGAGCACCCCCCACCTATCTTCGATACCCTGGCTGTGCTCTTCACCCGTCTCCGAAATCCTCAATCATCAGCTCTCTCCATATTTTTATCTAGAAAATCTCCGAAAAACCGCATCACAACCTTGCATAATTACCAACTGTTAGTCTCTTCAACATTCCCCATACATTTTCTATGGAAAAATATATTCCGCCATTTTGATTTTTTTTTCTATCCATCAAATAGACCTTCGGGTCCTGATCACTTCTTGTCAAGAAACCATTCTTCCATCTTTTATACTTTCCGAGATATCGGCGAAATTCGTATGGCGGCCATTTTGAATCCGCCATTTTGAATTTTTTTTCAGCTCACTGGCAGTTGGATGACATTTCAAATGACATTTGGTCGAACACCCCCCACCTATCTGCAATACCCTTGGCTGTGCTCTTCACCCGTCTTCGAAATCCTCAATCATCAGCTCTCTCCGTATTTTTCCTCCGAATGAATTTTTCTCTTATATACGAAGTGATCATTAAAAAAAAAATTTTTCATACAAAATTGTTCAGGAGAGGTGATCAATGAGTCAGTCAGTGAATCAGCACGAGTAGCTATATAATATACTAGTAGGTCGCGTGAGGGCGCGGGCCACATGTGGCCCGCGTGCCGTCTTCCCCCTACTTGCCTTCCAACTTTTAGTCCCTTATCAACATTCCCCATACATTTTCTATGGATTTTTTTTTTCCGCCATTTTGGATTTTTTTTCTAGCCATCAAATAGAGCTTTTTTTCCTGATCAACTCTTGTCAAGAAACCGTTCTTCCATCTTTTATACTTTCCGAGATATCGACGAAATTCGAATGGCCGCCATTTTGAATCCGCCATTTTGAATTTTTTTTCAGCTCACTGCCAATTGGATGACATTTCAAATGACATTTGGTCGAGCACCCCCCACCTATCTCCAATACCCTTGGCTGTGCTCTTCATCTGTCTTCGATATCCTCAATCATCAGCTCTCTCCGTATTTTTCCTCCGAATGAATTTTTCCCTTCTATACGAAATGGTAATTGGAAAAAAATTTTTTCATACAAAATTGTTCAGGAGAGGTGATCAATGAGTGAATGAATGAATCAGCACAAGCAGCTATATATATAGTAATATTAATTAATAACGCCTGCTTCTATTCCATAGCCATTTAGTAACGTTTCGATATTTAATGCCAGGCCATAATCTGTTAAACCACTGAATTGAACGTACGCCCCGTTGAATTATCGTATATGTCGCTATCTTTAAGTACAGTATATTAATTGATGTCAACAGAAATTACTCCCGAAAAGCTAGTCCCGGCTCGTGGAGGAAAACTCCTCGAACAAACAACAACAAACTCAAGGTAAGTTTAATGTAAACAGGAATTGATATAATAGATCAAAGGTTTTATTAAATGAATAAATAGGAAAAACATAAACACGACTTAAATGTAACAACTGAAACATAAATTCTTTTGTTATTTTATCCAAGATCTATCTATTTTAATCTTAAGAAAAGGTAAATTGTTGACATAATAGACGTAAACAGTTTTTTCTATCTATCCCTTCCCTCTTTCGAAATGTTTGTCAATAAAAGTTTGTTTTGCCCCCTTAAAAGGATAATGCCGATTCTTGTATGAAAATTGGGCTATACCTTGAGTCTTAACCAAATCATTGGTAAAACATTAGAAATATTCTCAATATTACGTAAAAAAAAAGACTATTAAGATATTAACAGGGAATTTCTAATACTATACTGCGTATAAACCGTAAGGTGTCACTTCTAAGTTAGTATTATAACATCTTCGACTGCATCGCAACTTAGGTATCATCGGTGAGATTGCAGTCAAGTACTAACTTTATAATGCATACAAATGAATGAATTTGAAATTGCCGATGCTGGATAAAACTTTAGGAAACTATAATATTATTTCACCCTATAAGATTCGGCAATCTTATAGGGTGAAATAATATTATAGTTTCTTTACCGGACAACAGTTGTAGCGGGCTGCGGGTGCAAGCAGCGCTAACGGAGGGCATTTGAAAATTTTGAACATTGCAAAATAGGGAAGTAGTTACAGTCGTAGGCTCGTAGCACTGCGCCGGACTCAGCTTGGGGATGCGGTTATTAGTTCCGAATGAATTTAAAACTAAAATTTATTTATTTATCGCTAATTTCGGGATAGGGATTCATACTTAAAAATAGTTTTTCTCCGACACTTTCGCACAACTTCTTTCAAACGACTCTCGGCTTACCTTCTATGCGAGTACAAATCCGGGAAAACACCCGGAAGCATTCATCTCGAGCAGCTCTACCCCTATTGATATTGAAGTTTTTAACAGTTTTCAATGAAGGTTTTTTGGTAACATTTATTTCATTTTGAGTTAGTTCAAACGCTGGTTCTTCCAAACGTCTAGTGTTGAACCGTTTTACAAAAGATCTCTGTTAGCATCAACAAACTACCGGTATGTACTTAACTGTAAAAGGCAAACCTTCAGTGAATACGTACTCCAAATTACCACTGGATACCGTCTGACAGGCTAATCCACCATTATTATCCCACACCTTGAAGCAATTTACCAGCATTACAGAGCCCCATTGAAAAAGATAATCGGCTGGAAGCAATGGAAGACACCATATGGCCGCTGTGGCCGTCAACCATGTCCAAAGACATAAATGGGCAGGTTGTCGTCACAGATGGAATGCCATTGCGTCGGGGCAGCCTTGCCGCGCGGGAGGGCGGGGAGGGGAGACCTCCCGCGCAACCTGCGCCTGCGCTGCGCCTCCGTCACACCTCGCATAGTGCCTCGCCCGTGCACGCCGAGCGACCATACGCGACCAACTGTTATTTGAACATAAACTCTCGATTCCGATACAAGCAAAAGTGTAAACAGACAGAGTGACAGAAAAATTCTAGTGACCTATCTTAGACTACGTTAATATAATCAGTGAATTTACTTTGGTTTTCTTTGCGAGTACATACCCCTACAAGGGCATTTACGAGTCAGTGCAATTTATAATAGTTATCATAAGTACTCGGCCGTGTCTATAGTTTTTCTGAGTGGACAATGCTGTGTTTATCACCACTTGCAGCTTCATGAATGGATCGTAAGTACGAACCGGTCGGACGCATTGCTTGCATAACAATACCAAAATAGAGCAGTGTGTCAATAGAACCTTCGTACAATAGAGCCTTTTCGAGTAAAGGGTGACAAAGATAGTGAAGTGGCGAGTTAATGACATCATCCTGTGATATGTTCACACTCCGCCCACATCACACGTGTCTTAAGGTTGCAGCCACTGTGTGAAAATTACGTATATATATTGTATATACGTAATGTTTCGTAGGTACCAATGCCTACTATAATTTCAGTGCCTGTGCAGTGTATTAATAACATGTTATATACCTACCTACTTTAATGCGTAAGGCACGTAAAGCAGTTTTATTTAACAGTAAAACATATTTAGATAAAAAACAAATATATCTTCGCAATCATATTAACACCAGTAGCTCAATCATAAAGCTAGTAGGTATATATAAATGGGCCAATTAAGGGTCTTTGTAGGTACTCTACACAACATGATAGGCATTATTTGGAAAAAAAAGTTGATAAAGTGTTATTTAGAAGTTCTAAAAGATTGAGTTTTTCCTAAATTTTCCACCACTTATAAATCCAGCCGTTATTAAACCGTTGTACGTGATATAGGTAGATTATAATCATAATATAATAAAATATAATAAAATAATATAATAAAATAATATAATATAATAAATAATATAATAATATAATAAAATAATATAATAAAAAAAGAAAAGTCTAACTGAAATTTATTTATGAATGTTTAAGTTAAACGATAATAATAAAACGAAGGTCGATGGATAACATTTATCTAAACAGCTCTATCTTTTCCACCCCGACTTCGCAATTGATAAAACTTACATTTACAGAAATACGTGACGAACATAACAAACATAGTGGTACATAAATACTCAAACTTATAAAAATTGGTCAAGTGCGAGTCGAGCTAGCGCACTGAGGGTTCCGTACTATCAACGAATATATGTACTATCAAGGATATATTCCCTTTCTCTATAGTATTAAAGTAAACTAAACATTCCTGCCCACTAAATCAAAAACCGTGCATAAAAATAACGTTTATTGTATGAGAGCCCCTTATTTTTTATTTTTTTTATTTAACTATTTATTTCTACAGCTTCTGACTCTACACGTCCTAACTCTACAAGCCCTGATTCACTCACTACCTATACAACTTAGTCAAAGTCAAAATTATGTGGTTGGGCCGTTTCACTAATGTCACTATATGGGCGTAAGGTAAATAATTTTTCACTTTTTATTAAGTATTTTCTGTTAAACAATACTTACTTCTTGTAGCAAGGAAACGTCGAAGCCATATAATATTTTGACTAATGAGTCGACTTTGTGAAGTATTGTAAGAGCTTGTAGAGTCAGGGCGTGTATATAGAGATCTGATAACTTTTTGAGAGTTCGATATTATGTTCTCGTCTTGGCAACATTTTACATGAAAATATTTTTGTTGGGATTACCCTTTCTTCCGTAGTTGAGTGACAAAAAAGCTATTTCTCCTCCATAAAATACACGTCAAGTTTATCACGTTTAATAGTTTCGTTACTCGAAAAACGGTGAACCTTACTCATCTACGACAAAGGCCCCTAGAGATTGGGGAATGCCAATAAATTATAACCTCCTTTCACCCCGATACTCTGGTTCAAGATAAATTGCATTAAAAATAAGATAGATGCTCTATACGGAATTTAATTAATATTATTCATTTATTGTTTAACATCATATTTGTTAACTAGCTGTTGCCCGCGGCTCCGCCCGCGTGAATTACGATTTTTTACATATACCGGAGATGGAATTCCTTGATTTTTCGCGGGATTCTGGTGTGGTGTTATAAAGAAACCTGTTCTTACTTCGCACGGGTTATCTTGTGGTGATTTTGAAAACTCTTTTTTCTTAATCATAATATAAAGTTTCATTAATACGTAGTTGAAAGATCAAGAGGACGATTTTAACTGTCGATATTTCGATACATTGGTACAAGTCGTGGTCACGTAGTGACCACGACCTGTGCCACTGGGTTTTCAATGTGATTTTTATTCTGAAACCACAAAATATGTTAAAAATCATTAAATCGTGTGAAAATTTGTACTGGTGGTAGAGCTCTTCTTTCAGGATTCGGCCGGGTATGTACCACTGGGATAAAATACTCTACTAACAATATTCCCCGGCCCAACATAAGAGTCATTTAAAAATCTTTGCTTCATCTCAATACAATCCAAAATATCCGAATGGGCAATGGCTATGTATTTGTTTACGTATAAAAAGACCTATGACATTCAGTCAGTTAGGATTTGTGAACCATTATTTTACCCTTTCCATATTGCGGATGATAAAAAAAGACGCGGCACTCCGGGAATGTCGACAGAAGTGAAAACTTTAATCTGTTCATGTAATGGTTAATGTCTTAACAGTGCCATCTTAATATTTATAAAGTCATGAAACAGTAAATTACATGACAGTTAATTATTATTTAAAAAAAATCGGTAGTACGTACCTATCTCCGAGTTTTACATTCAAGTTCCACATAAATTGTAGAGATGGCGCTATACGGTATAACGTAGCGAGTTTCATGATTTTTATTCACTCTAAAAGTGAAAATCTTAAACCATACAAAATCTTCTGCTAAGACTATTTATTTACGGCTGTAAGGATAGTCCAGTCTAACTTTAGCTCTACGTCTTAGCCCTAGGTTCTTTATCCATTCCGAGTTTAGAGTCACCTACTTGAACTTATCGCTAAAGGTTCTGATGCCTGTAATTTCTGAACTACAAAAGTGATGATGATAAAATTTGTATGGAATAATCTTTGAAAAACCTCCTTTCTAACAAAGAAAGAATGAATTAAATCGAACAACGCGTTAATGAATTATAAGTAAATACACATTTTGACTTTGATGCCGTCTTCCAGGGAAACCATGATGAATTTCGGGACAAATTGTATCCTATGTCCTACCTCGGGGTATGAGCTATAATCACGTCAAGTTTCATTTAAATCCATCCAGCGGATTAGCCGTGATGCGCGGTCGTGAAACAGACAGACAGACAGACAGACAGACAGACAGACAGACAGACAGACAAAAATTAAAAAAATTACAGTTTTGGCTTCAGTATCAACTAAATAGTGTCCTCCAACAAAAATTTTCAAAATATCTTCAATGTACAGAATTCGATCCTTTACAGTTTTATTATAAGTATAGATAGATACTTCACTTGACAGAACAAGTGACGCTGAAAGTTCGCAGATCCGGGGTCCCTCGCGAGTTTCGGTTTTTTTACGAATCCCGCGAGAATTTTGGGGTTTTCTGGTAAAAATTTGACTTTGTGTGCCAGCAATGTTTTATTTACACTTTACATGTAAGTATTTGACTGCAATCTCACCTGATGGTAAGTGATGATGCAGCCGACGATGTTATCGTACTAACTTGGAAGGGGTAAGTAAACTTATCCCTTCCTGCATTCTTTTCTATTTCTATTTCAAATTCAGCCACATCAGTTCAGTAGCCGTCGCGTCTTGGATTCACACTTCCTATTTCACACATAGATAAATATTTTAATGAATATTTATAAGTGCTCTATAAGTATCTTAATAAGTTTCAATTATTTCTTTTTCTCAATCTTTAGGTACTTACATAGAAAGAAATAATTAAAATTATTAATTGAACAAGATTACAAGCGTAATTATTTCAATAGCTACATACCCATAAACATAGTTTAATGTCATAGATAAGACAATTTATAATCACGAAGTGGATGGCGGAAACTTTTTTATTAGTTTTGAACTAGGTAGTATCCATTGTTTTATGTAACGCTTTATGATTTTGTACAAATTGTTGCACACGAGGAATAGCGCATCATTCAAGTCAAGTCATTTACGAGATGATTCATTACTCTTCAAAGTATAAATTATGAATTATTCCTTTGGAGGTAGCTTTTATGTTTTCCCGCTAAGTTATACCTACGTAACTGCGTTTTTCACGATGTACTCGTAATTATTCATCTCTGTTTATTTAAATTCGGAAATCGTCTCTGCGTCATA
This sequence comes from Coenonympha glycerion, assembly GCA_963855885.1. Taxonomy (NCBI): domain Eukaryota; kingdom Metazoa; phylum Arthropoda; class Insecta; order Lepidoptera; family Nymphalidae; genus Coenonympha; species Coenonympha glycerion. The sequence continues at coordinate 10,709,438 of OY979630.1, read as the reverse complement.
GGATGCTGTATGTTTCCTAAGTCCAATCCAAACATCAAATTAAAATAAAGTACATAATCAAAAGTCAGCAATAAAGTTCAAAATGCTCGTTAAAGCACAGGGCTGCGATTCACGTAACGTTTTCGCACACTGAGTGAAGTGAATTAAGAAATAAATAAAAAAATTTACACTGAGAAATTAACTTTACTTCTATTGTTTTAGAGTGTAAAATTGAATGTAAAACAATTACCTATGGATCAACAACATGGTTGCCGCAATCAAAGCGACTAGCGCTGTGCAAGTTGACTGTTGCACTTTTTTTTTACTTGGTTTCGAAAAAACATGCATAATCAATTAAACGATGGTACCTATATGAATGGCAGATATGAAACTTAGGAAAGTGCCGACATCTTTATACTTGGACGGTTGCACACATTACTGTCACAGATTACTGTACGCAGCGGAGCACGGAGCTCGTGACTAGGGTTGTCAAACGATCCAGATTTTTTGGGATGACCCCCTTTTAATGAAAAATTAAGCTGACCTACACAAAGATCTTTCATGGGATGGTATGCCTAGTGCCCTAGAAATGTATTGGATTTAGTATTCCATTTTGAAACTTCTAAATAAATTTTTGACATCATTCTTTTAAAAATATTACGGTAATAATTATAAACAAAAATCGCCCCTACCAAAAACACAACGGCTAAAGAAAAGTTCTTTACAATAAAATTAATCATTCTGAGATAGGATATTTAAATAATGACTATTGTTAATGCGATAAATTCGCATTCAAACCGTTTATTTAACATGAATGTAAGCAAACGACGTGTTTTGCATGCGCTTGAGTAGTTGAGTACGTAATTATTGGCATACAATAATATACACGAAGAGGGAAGCCAGATCACTTCCTTCCCGCTAAGGTGGCGATGCATATCTTCTTGAGCTACATTAAATCCAGAAGAAACGATGATTTTAGCATTGCATATCGCTCTGAACAAATACAGCTTTTCTTCTATATTATTATTAACCTAGTTGCAGTGACAAATCACTACAGTTCTTCTCAGTTTACGGCAAAGGCGCCCCCTAGTCTCTTCCAAGTTTTGAAATCGTCAATGCTTCTGTGCCACAAAGGACCTGCGAACTATATCGTGTCTCCATCTGTAGATGATTTTCTTCTCTTATTAGGTATAGTTGGGGCACCAAACAGTTATTTCTGTTGTTTTTATATATTTTTCTCATAATATGAACAGCCCAGTTACATTCGTTATCGTTCCTGCGTACTTTGATTGAATTGTTTTAAATATTTTCCAATCAAACGTATGTTTCGTAACTTTTATCCTAAATGCAGCTTTCTTTTGCTAATAATACAAAACAATTTTGTAGAGATATTGTCCGTTTTTTGATAATCTCGTAGACTTTACAAGTGGAACATTCATTAAATAAATAAAATAAAAAATAAAAAAGCCTTTTATTTTTCCGATACATAATTACATAACTTACAATCTTTTAAATTATAATGTGATATTAATAACTACATACTTTAATTTATCCGATATCGTTTACTTTTTAAAAGAAATTATAACGTATACTTATTTGAATATTTTAATCCTCGGAAAACCCCTCGCGGGTCAAGGCCTCCCCCAGAGACTGCCACTGGTGTCTGTCTTTTGCTATCGCTAACCAATTTATTCCTGCTCCTTTCTTTATGTCGTCCTCCTGGAACATTCATTGCATGCATTTAAACATGCATGTGTATTGCTTGCTTAGCTTGTGTAGTGTTAATTATATACGGAGTGTAAAATGACCTAGTACGTCGTCGGTCGTCAGTCTTCATTACTGAAGGTCGTGTCCGCACTGCAGTTCCTTTGTCATGATCTTAACTATGTCCCTCCATCCATTTCTGTCTTCAGCTTTTCTAATGGCTGTTGCGAGAGAAAGCCCCGTGAGCGACTTCACTTGGTCAGACCAGCGGCTAGGCGATCGGCCGCGTGGTCTTTTCCCCTCCACCTTACCCACAACTATAAGCTTATCTAAGTTATCTGGAAGGCGACGGGCAATATGACCAAAATAACTTAGTATCCTCTGGTAACATATTGTTGAAAGTCTGGTACTGACGCGAAGTTGCTTGAGGATCGAGCTGTTTGTCCGTTTAGCTGTCCACGGTATGCGAAGCATCCTCCTCCAACACCACATCTCAAAGGCATCTATCCTTTTCCTGTCAGCTGCCCGGATTGTCCACGCTTCGGAGCCATAGAGGAAGATAGAGAAGACCAAGGTTCTGACCAGCCTCATCTTGGTATTGTTAGATACCTTTCGGCTTTGCCAGATTTTTATCAGCTTGGTCATTGCACCCTTAGATATTTGTATACGTCTTCTGATTTCCTGTTCACTTCCCCCCTGATCCGACAGCAATGACCCGAGATAGACGAACTCCTTCACAAATTCCAGGTCTGAGAGTTCTCCGGATCTTGACAGTTGGCCCGTCCTATCGATTAGCATGACTTTTGTCTTTGACCTGTTTATGCTAAGTCCAACCAACTCACTCTCAGCCTCCAGTCTTCGGAACAGTTGTGCAAGCTCTTTTTCTGATGATGCAAAGAGCGTGGTGTCATCGGCATAACGCAAGTTGCTGATCTTCACGCCTCCGATGGAAATTCCTCCCTCCCATGCTTCCAGGGTTTTTCTCATGATGTATTCCCCATAAATATTAAAGAGAATAGGAGAGAGGATACATCCTTGCCTCACGCCTCTTGCCGGTTTAAACGGCCCAGAGATCACATCATTGATTCGCACCACGGATTCGCCTTCTGAGTATAGGTTCTTGATCAACTTAATGAGGTGCTGAGGGACGCCCATTTCCCGTAATATATTCCACAGACAGTGCCATCTTACGCAATCAAATGCTTTTGAGTAGTCAATGAAGCACATGAACATTGGAACATTGAACTCCCGGCTCTTTTCTATTATTTGCTTTTTATTTATTAGTAGGTATTAGTAATAGCACCATAGTCGACCAAATCGTATAGTGATCGTATAAAACTGCCATTAGGCCAGCGTAGTACCAAATAAACTCAAAGATCTTTCTCTATGTAACCTGCGTCAGAGGTATTCGCGTACGAAAGATGCATGTACAGTATCTCATTACTTTAGAGGTTTGACTATTTGGTTAATGTTTCAGTATTTTCAGAATTCTACGGATTTATTTATACCCACACCAGTTGACACTGACTTTGTCTTCGTGATTTTTGGATTTTAAAACCACACCGGTACCGTACTAAGTATGAATAAAATAGTATCGGATTATCTTATGTCGCGTTGGTCTCCCGGGTGGACTCTACCTATATTGTTTTGAGCAAAATCTTGCCGTTGTAGTACCTAAACTTAAAATTTTGCTTACAGAAATGGTACACTCTCGTACGGATAGTTAGTTACAATCATTATGAGATAAAACAATCAGCTGTCCAGTTGGAGGTACCTAGTTTGCTGAGTACGTTAGTTTCGACTTTAGCGTCTTTCACGATATTATTATATATATTTCAAATAATAAAAAATTGAATAAAAGTTGATAAATAAAAGACAAGTACATAATTCCAATGCAATATCCACGTATTATTATAATACTTGATATACCGGCGGCGAACATTGCCACTGTAATGCTCGGAAACTTTTCCCTATGGATTGCACCTTCCATACATTCGGCTTCCAATACTGCGGTCTGTAATTGGTACGTTATGTTTTTCTCTACCTGGGCTTGTTTACAACAGGTTTCGGGGAACTGGAAAAATAAGAAATACAAGGGTCAGCATCGTACAGTCGACGAAAAAGAACAATAACCTCTTTCGCCTTAGGTCGCTGTGCAGACTGCGTTGCACTGATGACGCATCGATGTTTTTGATGCTGAGAAGTACTGCATTACCAAATGCATATGCCTATAATAATCAGTATCTATAATGTTCCTACATAATTATTAAACAAATACAGTAAAAGCTGTTAATAGTCGTGTAGAGATCAACATGTAAGAGCTTGTAACAATGGAAATGAAAATAACTCATTATAGGTGTAAATATTATATACTCATAGATATCGAAGATGGATTTTCACGGTCGGAGTATCTTGCAAACAAAATTAAGATTATTCGTTCGTTTAACCTACTTATATTTTCATTGGTAGAAACATATCTCACCAATCATAGTGGTGAGTATATTATAAAGCTTAGATAATTCACGCAGCCCACGCAAATGCATAACGTTGAGATAAAATATTAAAAATATGCTTCAATAATAATAAATCGCGCAAAACCTCTATTACGTAACAGCGGACATAGTTAATTGTACCCAGTCCGTACTTGAACACGTGAGTGAGCCAATAATCTTATTTTCATACTGAACGGTTCACCGGGAAATCTCAAATCACGATCTTGCGTCTTCTGTGGGTAAACTTCAGGCCTTCATACTTCGTAGTCTGTGGTTCAATCCAACTCCTTCGGGCTTCAACGTTTATCAGTTCTAGTTGTTTATTATCATTTTGTTACGAATAACGACGCAGGTCCAAGAGGCCGCCGGCTCTTCGAATGTGCGGCAATAAATACTTTGTCTAATTTGACAAATCCGAGATGTCGCTACCTTTGATAATATAGATACTTAATCTAAGGTCGCTACACAATTTTCCACGCACCATACAAATTTCAAATTGACACACTCACACTAAAATAAAAAAATTGCCGCACACACGGAGCTGTTACTGTTAGGATTGGTTGTGCTTAATTCGGAGCTCGAGCGACGACCTTATTATAAATCTATGGACTCATTATACTCAGCAGTTCTTCTGGATGAGTATTCATACCTAGTTAATCTCTAAATCAAAATGCTTCTATATTCGAATGCTATAGCATTAACATTATTCTGTATTGATTTATGTGATATTGAATAGTAATTAGCAGTTTGTAATACCTACTTGGCCATAATAGATTCTCGAGTGGGTGGCCTGATATAAACCCAATAGCAATCAGCTAACAAAAACTATGATTAGCACTTGTTACTGGACGCAATCAATCATATTGTATTCAAGCGATCTAATCCTAATAAAAGATAACTTTTATTTCAGAAGCCATAACCATATTACAGTCGAATCTGAGTAATCGAGAAAACTCGTATTTGCCAGGTCCCGCCCCCATACTCGTAACTCTAAAACTCGGGTATTTACCTCTATAAGATAAAAAGAGATCTAGGTCCCTTATAATGAAAAATATGTATCAAGAATTATATTAGGCTAGGTCTTTGAGTAACTATGTACTAACGTAGGTATAGTTTTACCATTTACGACGTTTTGTGATGAGTTACCTGGAACCTAAACTTTATATTTCACGCTGTTTAAAGTCTACTAAACTGCTCTTTAAAGAAAGCTTCGAGTACATAATTACAGGATACTTTACTGAAAAAACTCGTTTTGTACTCGTACTTGTTATGTAGGTAACAGGTAAAAATTCATACATAAGATTTTCATCCTGTTAAATATAACCTGCAAAAGAATTCTCGTTAATTTTTTACTCACGTTGAGGGAGTGAACAACGTCAGGGGAACAAAGAAAAGTGTGAAAAAATGCAATATAGTAGGCGAGGGAAATTGTTTTACTACACTATAAATTCTTAAACAAGAAACAGTGGTAACTCACAGCGAAAAAAGGCTGACATTGCGGAAATTTGTAGGTACAAGTATTGAGTATGTGTAGCATTTGAAGAGAATAGCTGAAGTTATCAATAAGGGTTCCTAATAGTTAGGCAGTTTTTTCCGTTTTATCATTACCACAGTTTGGCTTGTTTAGTAATATTATTTATCCAATGACGGAATGAATACGGTAGATGGGTAACATCCGGGCGCGAATATTCTCCTTCTATTCTATCTACGCTCATTGCTTAAAGTTCGAATTATGAAATCAAAATGTGTCACATATTGACCTACTTTATTCACAGACTTCTATAATTATTAAAAAGTTATTCATTATAACATCGCTGTACTATGGAAATATCTCTAGATAGTTGAATAATTTCTATTACGATACTCGGCTCTGGGTTCCTGTATTTTTATGTGGCGTCATCACAGACCAGGGAATAACTTTCTTTTCTCTGTGGTCGTCATAGCCAAAAGAGAGTGTAGAGCCAATCCTCAATTTTGTTTTTTATATATGGAGTCCACAGACAACATTTAGTTGGTAGTCATGGGATCGACCATAGACAACAATTAATTCACGGAAACAATAATTTATCCCTGCCTTATTGACTGATTAAAAAGTGTGTTCATACAGAATATTGAGAAGAATTATGTATAATTTTTGATTATTTAACTATCCACTAAAAATATAGTTTATCTGACTTGTATAAATATTATTCTACTCTTTTTTGTTTCATTACTTTTTTAACAGACTAAACGCAGTTTACAACTGAATTTTGGCGCCATAGTTAAGTAACTCACTTTTAACATTTCAATGTGTTATTTTTGTTACAGTCAAAACTTAGCGCGGAAAAATGTCTAGCAGTGAAACCTACTAAAGTTTAACTCCACCTGACATTTTAGTAATTGCAACAAAAATGACCCACAATCTTTCACCAACAAAGTGAAGGATTTACGACAAACGTTAGCATGATTTTATGGTTTGGATTTATGATAATTTGAGCGTAGATAAAGTAGTGTATGAAACTCTACATAATTAGGTATTAAAACACTCGTGTGATACTATTAAAAAACTCACACTCATGTTTTAATACCCCTCATTATGCATCCGTTTCATAAACTACTATTATTTAGCTTTTCGCAAATATAGAACCAATATGAAGTAAATGAGTATTCATTTTGATTACGGAATGATGATAATGCTGCCTCTTTGACAGGCACTTATAATCAAATAGGTACCCTAATCATGAATGTAGAGCATAATTTAATTAATGCGTTAAATGCTAAACAGTTACGAGTAGTTTATAAGTTCTGAATCTGTGCAAAGACAAGGAACCTTATGCACCTACATGATTACATAAATAATTAACAACTACACCTTCAACCATTAATATATAATTCTAAGGATTTCGGGTCGACGCTAAAAAGTGAACCTAATGAAAGCTAAAACGCGAAAAGAGTTCCAATCGCACTTAAGCAAATTAGACTATATAATAATGGTTTAAGGCATAAATTACAATGTTTTAGTTTGTTTATAAAATACACATGTACCCTCGTTTATATAGGTTTCCTCGAGAAACTTTTTCGTGAATTTTGTATTACACCCGGGGTCCATATATTTATATGCCAATGCCTCCAACACATAATGTAAACAGGGCCCGGGGTCTTTAAACAGTGAGCCGCGTCTCGAAGTACGCTTAAGTACATAATAATTATATATTCAGTAGTTACTTTAGCTTTTGACGAGTTTGCAGATTCCCCGCACAGGTCGATTTGGAACTGTAAAATTTTTAAATTGATTTTCACCCACGGCTGACATTTTTCGTTACGTAGTGATGTGGCTAGAATCAACTGGACTCCACAGTCCACGCCCTTGCAAAATGGAAAAGATGACGAAGTTGTAGCTTGTCTTCTTAATTTAATGCTCATATTTGGATGAAGTGTGTAATCTCGCCTTATAGATTCTACGTTTTCCTAATATACAGTAGGTACTATTTTAGGTAGGTATGTATTACGTCTCAACTGTTTATACATTTTACTCTAACATGTTTGCAATACTCATAATTTCAATTGCGTAGTTAGCAGCGATTGATTAAACTATGCTCGTTAAAGTTACACATACATCTATGTACGTGGTTTTCATTGACTTGTACATGATACTTATTTCACCTGTCAGTAAGTGACGATTCAACTAAAAATGTTATGGTACTAACTTGAAAGATAAGATAGATTACCGCTAATGGTAGCTATCTTGTTACACTGACTCGTATAAACCGTCAAGGCATTATAGGTCTCCTCTCAGATACAAAATGAGAAAAATTTGCACTCCTAGTTACTACCAAGCACCAATGTGCCAGAGTGCCAGGGTTCATCTTTGAGAATATTCTAAAATCTTTCTGAATGCAACCCCTGGATTAACATTGGCCCACCATCAACGGTAACCATTTGCCATCAGTAGCCAATTGTCGCCTTGTTGTCGCCAACTGACGCAAGCATTAACCAATCGGCGCATAGATGGTAGCTCTTCGCTGCTATTAGATTTTTTGCAGAATCAAAGGGCTGCCTGCATTCTTATGATGTTTTAAAAGCGAAAGTAATTGAATGACGTTGACGACTATATTCACGTTACTTTAAAAAATCAGAAAGAGCTTTAGGATTTGAAAGATCAGCTTAGGAGGCTGATGACTGAGAAACGCTGGTCTCTCACTATTTCTTGGGTTACGTAGGTATGTACCAACATGATAAGAATGGAGCCCTTAGGTGAGTGCGACTATTTTCGTCCATCTGTCCGTCACAGTCGATTTTTAGGGTTAGTTTACCCAAAGGGTAAAACAAAACTCTATTTACTAAAACACCGCCATCCGTATGTCGGTTTGTCTGTCTGTCACCAAACTGTATATTTTGAACCGTAATACCTTGTTAAACATATTTTGTCATAGATGATGTAAGATATAACTTGATATAACAGACTGTAAAATGGTCATCGCTCTTTGGTTTTCAAGACTTCTTTCTATTCTTTTATGTGAGGGTCAAACCTCACCCCAAATTAGCTCTACGGATCCTTCCTCGTCATCAAAATTACGACTTGGCTTATTAATTATCATTCACCAAACTTAAATTTTCTAAGCTAACTAAAACGATAGGTCCTGCCTCCGGACAATTAGGTTAGGAATAGGTCGTGGGTTCGATTCCCATAACTGTAAAATGTTCGTGTGATAACATGAATGTTTCTGGGTGTTTTTCTATGTATTAAAATATTTAGTTAGAATATTTATCACTTATCTAGTATCCCCATAACACAAGTTATCGCTTACTTTGGGACTAGATTGCAATGTGTGTAATGTGTTGATATTATATTTACCTATACATATTATAGCTAAGATTTTCTACGATTTCCTATTCTATTTCTGATATCACAAAGCAAAGTTAATGAATAAACATCTCGAATTAAGATGCATGTGCTGTCGCATGACTCAACGTTTACTGATGCGTGGACACTAGTTAGCCATATATGATGAGGAATTACTATTTTTTCGCATAAATTCCTGTGTTTTAACGTTCCTTCCTCATAAGGCAACATCATACAATACCGTGCGTAGAATTCATTCATCATCGATGTGGTTTTTTTAGAGTAAAAGATAAGAGGTACGGTTTTGTTAGCAGTAAATGTTTTAAAGCACGTCACATATAATCCTGGAAAACTAATATAGCTATTTATTGTTCATGCTAAGTATTGTAAAATCACAACAACGAGAGTATGATTTTTGTGAATTTAGAATGGGGAATATAATCGGAGAATATTTCATCAACTAAAAGGTTCTAAATGGAAATGGGTTGTTTATTCTGGCTATATTATAACTATGTATTTATAATGTGCCAATTGGAAAGAAAACGAAGGAAATGGTGGCTCATCAAAATTTCTACAGGTTAGCCGCATAAATGGTATAAAAATAATAGTAAGAGATGTCTTAGTTACCCAGGCCACGGAATACATAATATTAAGTTGCCCAGGCATGGATGAATTTTACCTCTACATTTTTTTAAGTAATGATTACCCGTAACAGTTTTGTTAAAAAATCTTCAACCTATTTAGGTATAACATTAAGTACGACAATATGACAAGTAATGATCGTGACCAACAAAAATAGAGATGACGCCGGCACCTGAGGTCGTCGCCGCAGCCCGCAGCTAGTACTCTGCCCACAGTGGTTTTTGATACAATATTAATATTTATCGACGACATGCGATAGTCCAATTTAAACGTAGTATCTCATCAAGTCGTCACCCACGCGGACATAATATTATTAATAATTAATATTAGGAATGTAAAAAAAAAAACGAATATTAAATTTTCTTAGAGGTAAGTAGGTTACATAACAAAAAAAGCAGAATAGGGAAATCTGAAAGAAAATGATAATAATTTTGTTAAATTTGATCACGAGGATCAACTTTATGTGAATACATAGAGTTACCTTACTCTATATTTACTTATCTTATACTTGTTCCAAAATATATATAAATATATTATTGAGTAGGAATTGATCATGTTTGTTATTGCACATTGATGAGCTCATGGATTGTTTTGTCAACCAAATATTATCCTTTATTAGCAAATATAATCCTTTAGTAGAGACTGTTGTCGTATCGCAGAAGATTCCACTACTGTTAATGCATTTTCAATCTTCTCCCATTCCAGGACTTTACAATTACCGAAACTTGAAGGAGTGATATTGATTTCGGCAAGAAGTCCTAAAAAAGAGGCAATTCAAAGAGTACGGGCCCACCTGTTTTAAGTCTATGGGGGTTTTATGTCACATTTTATGTCCTTTACTTTATTTAACAGTCAACAACACAATTGATTGCACAGCTTTCCCCCTGCCTTGCCGGTCGTTAGGGGAGGTGGCAAAGTTTTGCTTTCAAAGCGACCAATAACAATCAAATACATAAAAACTCAGCAAAATTAGACAAAGACCCGAAAAAAAATTACAGCGATCTTATAATAATGCCCTCCTCAATTTTACGAATACGTTGATTGGCAAGACAGCATTCGAGAGTTGGGCTCGCACACTGAGGGTTCTGTACTTTCAAGACCAATTGTCAATAGCAATAAAGTAAACTAAACAGTTAAACACTCCTACCCGCAAAATTCAAAAAAAAGGGGGGTGCTCGCTAAATTATTTATTTGTTGTTATTGCGGCAACACATCATATTCTGTGAAAATTTCAAGACTGTAGCTATAACGGTTCAAGAAATACAGCCTGGTGACAGACGGACGAACGGACAGCGAAGTCTTAGTAATAGGGTCCCGTTTGTACTCTTTGGGTACAAAACCCTAAAAAGACTCAAAATACGTGTCGTTTAAATCTTTACAGTTTTTAACCTGTAAGTCACTAAAAATCGCTTAAATAACCATTTAAACTCATGATCTATTTCTTCTTAATTGAATCGAAATAGTTAAACTTAATTTATTTTTTATCTAGTTATTGTTTATTCAGATCAACATTTCGTGATGTCGTTGTTTTGAAATAATTAGATTAATAGTTGTCTATATTAAATACTAGTTAAGAAATAAATTGTTTCAGCGATCATTTTATCACACGAGAGTCTCCTAACTACGTAATATATCATCCAAGCTCCATTCATAATCCGTGGAACAAGTTGCAAACTCACTCCATGACATATATCTGCCGCAACAGCCTGGCCCTGAGCACCTACGTTGCACTTGGCACTTAAATGTTTAATATTCTATCACACTAATATTTTGACGACCGAATGGCGTAGCGGTAAACGATCCTGCCGTCTTCGTCGGAAGAGGGTTCGATTCCCCACAACTGGAAAATGTTTGTGAAATGAGCATGAATGTTTTCTATACTTCGACTTCTATTTTGATTCGTAAAATTACGCTTCTAAATGTCATTTAGTTACTTAAATAAGATAAATAAAATATATAATTCAAGTATTTTTACATAAAATAACTTAGAAAGCCTCGTGTCTTATTTTGTAACATTAAAAGCTGTTAAAGTGAAATGTAGCGAAATATTGGAGTTTAGAAAAATACGAAACGTCATTTTACGAATCAAATTAAAAGTCCGGAGTATAGTGTCTGGGTGTTTTTGAATACCTACATTATATTCATGTATATTATCAGTTATCTTGTACCCATAACACAAGCTTACTTTGGGGCTAGATCGCGATGTGTGTAATGTCCTGATATATTTATTTATTTATACTAGAGGCACGGGTTTGTGTGTAAATGTGTACTTTGATATAAGGAGCGGGAACGGGAAAGGAAAATTTACATTTCCCTCGGGATTTGTGAAAAAGCGAATCATCCTAATATTTTAAAGGCGTAAGTTTGTGTGTATGTTTGTGACTCGTTTACGCCGCAACTACTAAACCGATGAGGCTGAAGTTTGAAACATAGATAGCTTATAACGTGAACTAAAAGACACTAAATTTTTATCCCGAAAAATCCATTGTTCCCTAGGATTTTTAAAAAACTCAAATTTTCTTTAGCAAACCATGGCCACAGCTATGGGTACATTACTTCCTTCCAGCAAACTTCCTTGAAACTGATTGCTGGGACAAGAAAGGGAAATTCACAAATAGTCTGTGAATTATTTCAAGTGTCTACCCATAGCCATTATCAATATCAAGCAAAAACGAGCAAAAAATCACGTTTGTTGTATGCCCATATATTTTATTCTGTTTTTTAGTATTAATTGTTGTTAAAGTAGCAATCATCTGTAAAAATTTCAGCTGTCTAACTATCACGGTTCTAGAGATACAGCAGACGGACGGACGGACAATAAAGTCTTATTAATAGGGAACCGTTTTTACCCTTTGTACGGAACCCTAAAAAGCTCAGGGGGTGCCATCAATCACGGCAAAGTAGCACGTGATCAATCTGTACCAACTCTAGCGCAGCGACATTGGCGCACCTCACGATTCACACATTAACGTGGAAGGTCGAATTTAGTGCCATATTTGTTAAACTAGAACGTCGGCTTATTCATATTGTTCCTTTGACAATAATGCTATAGGTGCAAGGAGTATTGGACCTTATAATTGCGTAATAAACACATAGTACAAGTTGCAAACTATAATATCTTTGCACACGCAATGTGTTAGCTAATCTCACCATAAGTGACAATGCAATGCACACAGCATCGCACGAGGGTCCAGGGTTTTGGGCGATAAACCATGATGCTCTTTTGGTAGATTGATTTTATCTTTTTGCTATCAGCAAGGCAAACCGTCTGAAAAGTTTTTTTTTTCATCTCTTTCAGAAGATGAAGACTTCTAAAGTTACGAGTGTGACAAAAGTCACGGCGAGCACGGCGTATTCATTCAAGAATAACTGACGAACAGCGAATCATGGAGGGCGTTAGAGTAACGCATCAGGGGCTGAAGGCGCACACCCCCGAGGGATCGGCAGGTAGAATCACCCAGGCTGGACTGGCAGCGCGTAGTGCAGAAGGGACCGCGGCCAAAGGTATGGCCATCAAGGGCCACGAAGATCTGTGGGTGGAGATTCAAGCCAACACATTCAGAAATTGGGTCAACGAAACCCTAAAACCCGCGAATATAAAGGTAAGTAAGGATTTTAAGTACCTATACCTTAACACCAGCGCCCATGGTAGCGGTATGGTATGGTATGGTATGGTATGGCGCCTATTAGATAAAGGGTAGGTATACATGGAAGGCCATTTTAGGATTGCCCATTTTTTTATTCATGTTTCTATTTTGTCTGACTGTGCTATGTGCAAAAATAAAGGCTTTATTTCTGCTTTCTAAGGTTTGCCTCAAAATACTTTATTAGCATTATAATATTAAATTTAAAAACCGGACTTTGCAGTACAGTGAATAGTCAACCTCCAAATACTAACACTTTCCCTAGCAGAAACTTAAAATATTTAGCAATTCATAAAAACAACACAAGAAATAAATGTTTACAGACAACTGGTCGTTACAATAGCGTGACTAAAATTAGAGATCTACAGTACATTAGGCAATCCTTGGTATCATTGTATTTATGAATACTTATCTAAAAATACTATTATAATACGCGTTATACAAAACTTTCTACTAACCTAACTTATAGGTACAGAAAAAGCCCAACGTGTTACCAAAACAATAACTAGACTAGCAACTTAGCGAGACCCCCCGCGCATTAACATGCGCAACGTACAAACTGTAAGGAATTTGCATTGCAATATCGTACAATGTACCTCTCTGTACTGTCCTGTCGTCCTGAGACGTCACTTCTTAAGTTCTATTATTATGTTCTTCAAACTAAACTAAACGGTAAAACTGAAATAGTACCACCTTGGCCAGAATCTGCATGATGTATGTCCCTTCGTATTTATAATACTAACAGGATAAGTATTATTGTTGACTCTAGGTAGTGGATCTAGTTGAAGACCTGCGCGATGGAACGGTTCTCTGCGCGCTGGTTGAAGCACTGCAGGGTCGCAGACTGAAAGGATGGAGTCCCAATCCCACGAACCAGCATCACAAGCTGGAAAACGTTACGACCGCGCTGCAGGCCATCGAAGACGATGGGGTCAAACTTGTTAATATTGGTATGCTTTAATTTGTCGTATGTTATTGATAGACTAGCTTTTACACGTGATTCAGTTTTCACAAACCCCAATGGAAATGGGAATTTTCCATTCTCGTTCCTGCTTGCTATTCTGTAGAAAATTCGGGTATTTTCGGGAAATGTGGATTTTAACGGGATAATAAGTAGCCTATGTCCTTTCCCAAGCTCGAGTATCTCTGTGCCTTTCATCAAAATTTGTTCCGAAGTTTAGTCGTGAAAGCTACAAACAAACATTCACGTTTAAATATTAGTAGAGAACATGTACATTTATAATACTAGTAGGTATTTTATTCCCTAGAGTTCTTTTTATATATACACCGATGAAAGATATATTTGCATTATCGTAGATCGAATAACTGTAAGTACACAATTACGTGTACATTGTGCAGAAAATGTTGTAGTGAATAAGGGACTAAGGAACTAACTTCATTATTTAATTTCAGGAAACGTGGATATAGTGAATGGAAATTTGAAACTAATACTTGGATTAATCTGGTCCCTTATCGTTCGTTACCAGATTGGCAAGAGCAAATTCCCGCCCAGGTAATAAACTCTACCTTTTTCTAACAATAACATAAATTCTCATGTTTCAAGTTTCTAAAATCAAGTTTTTAAATGCCTGTTTGGTAAATTGACTTTAACCGAAGCACTGTTATTCAACTTTATGAATGTATGTATTTTATTTACCGCTTGTGAATACTTGTTACACTATCTCTCGTAATTATCACAATCAGATACGATCGCTGGTACCTACAAATTATAATAAAATGATAACTGTATTTTAGCTGCACCATCACAATTCACAACATACCTAATATGGAATTTCATTTTGAATTTTTGACTCAATAATCACAATTTGAAGAAAGTTTTGTAAAGTTTTCTTTCCTAAATATTTTATTATTTGTTATCATCCATACAAAAGTTATATTAAACTTTAACTAAACTAAGATCTGAGTGATTGAATTTGTGCTTCATAAACTTTTATTTTTGATCACCAATCCATAAATAAAATGTTTTCGATTAAAATTTTATTTTTCCGCCGTCAAAGCAGCGTTAACCAAGCAATTAGCACTACTCGTTGAAACGCCTATTGCGTTACATCCTAGTAGGGTACACCTTATTTGTTCACTTTCATCACATTTTTACCATTACAAAATGCCGATAGCGTTGGCGCACTAATTCTATGTCGTAATGTCGATTTTGCTTGATATGATGTATTAGTGGAGTGGGTCGATACCTTTAAGGCCCGGTTTCCACCAAAGCGGAGCTTGACATCTCCGAAACTGAGGGTAAATGAGATATCGAAACGACGCAATCTGATTGGTTACTCTTTCTCTCCGCTCTGCTCCGCTTTAGTGGAAACCGGGCCTAACGCCATGCGAATTTTTTCGCGAGAAAAGAGATATGCGAGAACAATTTTGAGCAACAAATTTGTATTATGGTATCGGCACTAGTATTTAACTACCGATATCATTGAAATCATGCTGGTTAGTAATTTTATAATTAAACTAACTGAATCGGCAAACGTTGTCTTGCCATACGTAGTGTTGATGTAGGTAAACATAGACAGCTCTACGATATTGTAATCCATATATTCTGTGACTGTACTAATTTCAGTGATTGTTATAGGAAGTTGATGCTATCTTGGCTTCAAGCGGCGCTGCCTGAGTGTCGCGTAGGCAACCTCACCACGGACTGGAATAGCGGAGTTCTACTATCCGCTTTGCTTGACTACTGCAAGCCGGGAATATTCCCCCACTGGAAAGAATTAAGTAAGACTGTATTCATAAACTTAAATTCTAACCTTTCTAGTGTTCCGTACCTCAAAAGAAAAAAAACGCAACCTAAGATTACTTTTTTGTCCGTCTGTCTGTCACGACCCTTTATTTCAGTAACTATTAAAGACATCTACATGAAATTTGCAATAGTTGTAGGTAATATAATGGTCCTACATCATTGCAATCATAAAAAAATTAAAGTTGTTTTATTTTATTTAAAAAAGGGGGAAACCCGATTTTTCCAATTAAAAAAATTAAGTGTATGTATTCTGACGTCGCATCGTTCTATTTAAACCTAGATATTTCTACTTTATAAGATTAAAGGATTTCTTAAAAAGGTATTTCCTGATAAAGAGGCTTTGTCTGAATTTATATCCCCAGATAGGGACTTAAGTACTTCTCGCCGCTTTTATATTAATTATTCCCTACATAAATGCTTTTCAACCTCCTGTCAAAGGAAGATTGATTATTAATCGATAGGTATAGCATTATTATTGTACGCCTTCCCTATTCTATTTCGCGCTTCGATCATGCTTAATTTATTATTGAATATTTGTACGTGTAATGTTTAGAGCATTAGTGTATTCCTGATAATATTTATACTCTCATTAGACACTTCCTCGCACAACTTATGAAGTATGAACGTTTAATATGTAGTAGTAGAAAATTCTTTCAAATGTTTAAATTTCTTCAAAATCTCCATTTTATCGGAAACTGCAATGAATGCTATTGTAATTTTGGCTTTACCTTGTCAGTAATAATAATTTCCAAAAACTCTCCGAACGGATTTTTGATAACTGGCTTTGTTTTTTAGTAATAAGGTAAAAGGAGGTTTTTTTTTGTTATATTCTTCCGCAACGCTGCATGTCGCACCCACCAATATATTCATAAGAGTGAGAAGGACATAAATAAATTCAGTGTATCGTCTTGACATTATTTTAATATTTTTACATCATTTACCGTAGAGACGTCAGCTCTCTATGTATGTTTTATCGGTTTTTCTAAGTGGATTGCTCTGAAGAGCTGTTTGAAGTGATTCCTCCTTCTACTTTCTCTATGCAAACACTCCAACGTAGAAACATGTTCCATCTATTTCAATTTTCACCTAGATGACTAGCAATCCATGACCACCCAGTATGCCAGATCTTTCTTTCCAGCCTCATGCAAATTCTCGTATGTAACCAGCTACCAGCAACTGTGTTCTCTCAAAACTATAACATGGGGTTATTCAAAGGGCGGATAAACCAATTTCTGGAGAGCCGGCAACGCATTTTCAGTTCCTCTGGTGCTGCAAATGTGCATGGGTGGCAGTGATCGCTTACCATCAGGTGAACCGCCCGCTAGTTTGCTCGCGTTGACTATAAAAAAATCCTTTTCAGATCGTCACGAAGCTATAGAAAATTGTCGGCGAGCTATGAAACTGGCTCACAGAGAGCTCGACGTGCCCATGGTACTGGAGCCGGAGTATCTAGCTTCACCCTGGCTGGATGAACTGTCTGGCATGACCTACCTTTCCTACTTCATGAAACCGGATGCGACGGGAGTCAAGTCCACGCTAGACTGGGTTAATTCTCGCTTAGAGAGACCTATTTCTAATTTCACGGTAAGAATAAGATATCGAGTACCTAATACGTATCTCACTTCTTAGATTCTGAAAAAAAACTTGAACGAAAAAGGAATAGCGACATTTATTACTCCATCACTACAATTAACAAATTAATTTATTTTAAGAGTATACCTGCGTTGTGATGTAAAAGACTAAAAGCACGGAATATATAATAGTATCTAACAGGTAAAAGCGAAACAAGAAACAGAGAAAATCTGTAGTTACTAAAATATGGGAAAGTGAGTAATGAATAGGTTACTTACTAAAATAAATTTGAATTAAGGTTCTGTTTTCTCCAACTTAGATTTTGCAAGCGCACTACTCGCTTGTAAAATACCTAATGTGTGGCACTGAGGGAAAATTGTAACCCTTAAATTTCCTACCCACAGAAAAATGTATAAATTGCTTGTTCTTACTAATGGAAAAATGGCTTGCAAAGCTATTAAAAATTCTTTATTATTTTAGGATTGTTTTCTCCGAATTCTTGGCAAACTCATTCACGAAAAAAGGTTGTAGAAGTACTACATTAGCGAAATATATCCAAAATTATTATTTTTTGACGCTTATTATTACACGACTGTCCAAAGAAAGGAGTGTAATATTTTTTAGGGTTTATGATGTATTTGAGTTTCTTTATACCACCATAACTTCTGAACATCTGAAGAGTAGATTTGGTCGTAATATGGGGTATCTTTAGAATCCTTACAGGACTCCGAGTAATTCATTTTATTAATTTGTATTCATTTATTTGGTTAAATTTCCATTAATTTTACTAATAAGGCAGTCGTGTTTTTTTAATTTTTTATTTAATTTTTTACTTGTATTTTGTTTTAGACCGATTGGAACGACGGTCGCGTGGCAAATGAATTGGTAAGGTCCATGGGAGGCCCAGCACCACATCCGAGCAAGTTGCGACGGGATCCCGCGCGGTGGGAAGAAAACTGTCAGATGGCTATTGATGCTGGGAAAAAACTAGGTACATACACATACATACTTTATTTTACTTACTTCAAAGGTACTTCTGCCTCGAGACATCAGTAAAAAGAAAGGTGATGGAAAACACAAGTAGGTAAATAACTCCTTGCCAATATCGAAGAAAAATAGTTTAACTTCGCGCAGGACTTTAAGAAAAACAATAAAACCGACACAGTTAGAATCTTTCTTTTTTCGAAATCAAGGGCCTCCACAAGTTTCATTACAAAAAACCAAGTATCCATTAAGAATTTCGTCCATCTAGGCATGGGTTGGCACAGCGATGGTATCATCATATCGTTAACATTCCACAGCTGATGTCGACTCTCATTGGAAAGAATATAGAAAGTACCTAGAGTTCAGAATTTAGATCCTGCATGCTGCTCCAAAAATCATAACTACTAATTTCTAGTTTAAGTTATAACCCGATAGACGTTCTGCCTTGCCGATGGTGAAAAAATATATTACTAGCTGACCTGGCAAACGTTGTTTTGCCCTTAGGGGTAATAAAAAATAGATAAATTGAGATTTAAACTATCCTATCTCTCAAGTTGGATCGAACTGCACATAGTTTGCGAATTTTATTATAATCGGTTAAGTGGTTTAGGAGTCCATTGAGGACAAACATTGTGACACGAGATTTATATATATTAAGATGTGGCCCGCTAACACGATCACTAATATCGAGTATCGACCTACCCACGGAGATTTATTTTAAGTATAATAGGTACAGCCGACAGCGATGTCCTGCCAATTGACAAAATGTCTCTATGTGTGTGTGCAAGTTTGTATCTCCTTCACGCTAAAATTACTGAATCGATTTATCTGAAAATTTGGAAGGAGATAGATTACATCTTGGATTAAAACGTAGTCTAGTTTTTATCTTGAAAAATCCATGTTTCCCACCGGATTTTTGCAGTAACGATATTCACGCAGTTTGCTATGAGGAACACCTAGCATAAATTTGTACTTAACTATAAATCTACACACATCTCTAAACAAAGGTAAATATAAATTATGCTAATTGGATTGTAGTTGAGCAATTTGCAGTAAAATTATTTCTGAATTTCACACTAAACACTTAGCATTTTCATTAGGTACAGAGAAATTTTAGTATTTCAAATTATGCAACAAAATGTTTATCTAAAAGGTACGGTAATCCACACTGCAGTAGCAATGTAACTTCGCCCCTAATACAAACTGTTCACCTGGGAAAATGTGTCTGAGTATTCGGACATAACATATTTGCATATGGTATTAATTCTAATTTTGTGCGAAATAATTCCGGGAAAAGCAGAATTATTGTAAATATTGAAAATGCGATCGTACCTATAGGTAACTAACTACTCGTACGTAATAAAAGTTTTCTCTATTTATTAGCAATCAATAAATGTATCGAATGAGTTATGTTTATTCATCGAAAATTAATTAATTGAAAATTAATTAAAACATAAATAAAGAAATAGATTTCCTTGCATTATAAAAGGCGGACAAATTCTAAAAAAAGTAAAACACATTATAATAAATCGAGAGGTACCGCACACATTTCTTTTTCTTTTTTAACCGACTGCGAAAAAAAAGAAGTAGAAGATTCTTTTATTGAGTGCAAATGATCGCGTCTTACTCATTCACCCTTAATTTTTCTCTAATTTCCCTAAAAACTGTGAATTTCCCTTCTTATGAGTATAGTATGCTACGAGTAGAGGAGACGTTAGACGGAAGTTAATAACTTAAGCATGCACTGACCTACGTTTTCTCCATACATTCAAAATACCAAATCATTTGTAATTCGTGCATATTTGGGCCATGTTGTGGTTTTATTCGTATAAATATAGTAATAATCTATGCTCTTGGCCATATTTGGTTCAGAAATACTTCTTTAAAACAAAATAATAATCAATTTTGATCAAATTTTTTATAACTTTGGTCGAGTTCCGTAAGACCAAAAATTATGAATGAAAACTTGTAACTTTGTTTTTCTTTATCTGGACAGTAAAAACTGTGCTAATAACACCAAAACATGATCGAAATTTGCACGAATTACAAATGATTTTGGTATTACGTTTGTATGGGAGACATCGTGGCTTAGTGGACTCTTAAGTGAATTGCTTTTTTCGTACGTAGGTACGTAAATTGCATACGTCATTATGTTTAACGTAACAACAAATGACGCTACGCTATTACGCCCTATTTCAAATCTATTTTTGGAAACGTACATGTTTTGGTTTTACTCTATTGTAATACAGATGCAAATAATAATCGTATTTCGACAAAGGGGCACGACCGCCACGACCACTAGTTTAAAAAAATCAGTAGCGGGCACTTTCTGCATTTTTATGAGCGCTCCACAAACAAAAGTCAGCCAGTGTGGGATGAGGTATCCGCGGTCAGGCTTAATATTCCACAGTTTCAAACAGACACTATGTCGGAGGATTTATGCTCCTATAAATTTTAAAGCGTTACAGAGAGCCGCCGACACGAACACTACCCGCGCTAACTTCACTGCGCTGTTCGATTTTATAGGTTGTAGAGTAGACATTTACCCTGGACAAGGTGGATGGCGCGAAAAAAATGCGCCAGTTTCTCGGTGCCAAAAATGGTTGTTTTGTCACCAACAGTAAGATTACGCCGCAGCCTAAGGGCCTAAGGGTACGGGCTGGGCCTCCTCGCCCGGGAATAGGCGCAGGAAAGATTTCTTCATCGGTGATGTTCTTAAAGCCGTACATGGCTAAGCCTGCCGCCGAAGCTTAGGGCCTCAGGTTCTTGTTGAGATTTACGATCTGCAGGATCCCCCATACATCGGCGGCGTCGGCTCATCACCGAGTGTAGGGGTGTTATAAATACCGGTCATGTCCTCCTCCTCACTGTCTTCGCCTTCGGGTTGCCGTGGTGGCGAAGGCTATCGCAGGAGCTCACGAGGTAGTGGACGCCCTTTCGGTGGTCGAGTGATGATCGGTGCACTTCCGTGGAGGTGTGTACGTACCGTAGTGTGTGTACCGTAGTGTCACGGTTGATGACGTCGTTTCTGACGTACCTCGGAGCTTCTACAATAAGAAGCAGGCACTTGTTCTGCTGAACCTGGAGCTGGTGCTTTTGGTGGTCTGAGCAGAGGGCGTACCATGCAGCAGCCGCTACGTCAAGTAGGAGCGGACATAGGCTTCGTAGATTCGGAGCTTGGTCTTATTGTCAACATAATAAAAATGAAGACACTTTATTTTCGTCATTTTGGCGCTGATTGTTGCGTAACCTGGCGTGAGCGTCGATAGAACTAAAATAAAAGGTCATTCGAAAAGACGGTCACTACCAACAAATGTCAATTTAGTACCATGGAACCTCGCGGAGGGCGCTTCCAATCGGCACAAAAAATAATTTGTCAATTGTATATAGAATGTTTAATCCATAGAATAGAGGTCAGTGGCTAGCCCCGATGAAGGAAACTAGGATAAAAGAAACGTGAGATTGAAATCGTAAACTCAAATAAATATTGAAACAAGAAACAAATTTAACTTCAAAATATAACGCTACTTTAGAAACATTTCTCTCAGTATCTAGTGTTTGAGGACGCTAGTGTTTGATAAAGTTTGGAGTAAATTCATGAAACTATTTCCATCTACATTTGTTTGACAAACATAACTTATTGTTGACTGTTGCCGTTTCTGTTGATCACTGTAAATTTTGAATGGCAACGCTATATTTCAGTGAATTTCAGGAATATTATACTTAAATAGATTCGATCAGGAAAACCTAGCTATTTAGAATTTATATACGTTAGACTAGCTGATCCGGCGAATGTTCATTTGCCATTAGGGATTTAAGTAAAAAATAGCTTACGACCTACTTTTAGTCTATTAGTTAGAACAGAAATTTTCATAACAATCGGTCCAGCTGTCTCTGAGGAGTTTGGTTACAAAAGTTGGCACGAGAATTTGGTAGTAATCAGTAAATTTTAGATTAAACGAAACAAAAGAAATCTCAATTAAACGTTTTTCTCAAGCCTCTTGGTTTTAGTGTCACGCTTGACTGCCTCGTACTTTTAAGGTATTTTTTTAATTCTTAAAATCCCTAAATGAGAGAGGAACAGATCTGTCCCCAGCTCCTAATTATTACCTACGCTTGCCTGTGTTGCAGGGGTCCAACCAGTTCTATCAGCAAGGGATATGAGTCAAAGTGACGTGGAACACCTGGGGGTAATGGCCTGGGCTGCGCAATTCAGAAACGTCCCCCCTCGGCCGCCTGTACACGACATGCTTCGAGTTGCTCTCGACTCTACTTCAGGAAGAGTCGGAGAGCCAGTAAGTAATCAATAGCCCAATCTACCTGCCGTATAACAATAAGACTATTTAATGCATGAGACGAGAGTGCCCGCGAAATTTTCGTAGTTTTTCGCAATTTGTAAGCTAGTAAGGCATAAAAGCCTGGAATGCCAGTATCATCTTCCAGTTTCATAATATAAAAATCTTTGCTTGCATGTGTCCAGTCAAAGAAATTAGTCCTAGATTTGCGAGTTACTCTCTTCAACCTAGATACCTACTCGGATTAATTTCTTGGTGGTGGACATTTTTAAGTAAAGATTTTGATATGAACATCATGTAAAGATGATACTGCAGTCATTCCCGCAATTTGACTGCCATAAGAATAATACTTTTAATGGCTTAAAAATTGAAAAATCAAGGATAAATTTGAATATCACGGCAGATTCGTTGATTTCGCCTTAAGCAATGCATTATTAACTTACTCCATTTATTCCATCGCAATTCTTACCTCATGAAATTGTTACCGGAATCTTTCTGTATATGATGTAAATTCAATTTGCACCGAAGGCGAAAACTTGAGCGAAGCTTTGACTTTCACACTTAGTAGGTACTACCGTGGTACGAATCAATTGAACCTTGACAATGATCTATTCTTCAAAAACTTCAAGACATCATCCATCATAGAGCATTTATGCAAAAGCCTAGAATTAATTCAAATTTAATCTTCTTGCCTTTTTAACTATTTGGTTTCTGTTTATTTTCAGACTTATATAAGAGTGGAGAGTATATCGAACGAGTTATCGATGTCCGATGTTAAAGTTTCAATAGTTAACCCATTGGAGCAAGAGTCTAGATTAAAGTTAGACGCACGAGGTGCTGGTGAATATGTACCGGAGCACGCCGGGATGCATGAGATAGTCCTCACAGTGGAAGACATCAGGTAAATACCCCTCGGTTTGCCTGATCCTTCTTTTCTTACACGTGCAATCTATGCAATCAGCTACCAGCAGCAAAGTTCCCTCTAAGCTATAACATGGGGGTATATTCGAGGGGCGGGTAAACAAACTCCTAAAGAGCCAGCAACGCGTTTGCGATTCTCCTGGTTCTGATGATTCTGATGATGTCAATGGGCGTTTGCGTTTGTTAGAAAAAAATGATTTTATATGGACACTATGGTCTAAGGATCTACCAGCAAAGCCAAAGACCTGAAGCCTGAGTTGTACATTAGGCATATAGGCTATGTGAAATAAAGATATTTTGATTATTAATATTAATAATAATTAATAAATATATATAAAAATAACATCTTAAGTATGTAAAATTCTAGATGGCAAAAAGATAATAAGGAAAGTTGTAACGTTTATTATTCTAGGGTAGATGGAAGGTACTTCTTCAGGGTGCTGCCTCGGTTGGTGTCAGTCCCGCCGCCAGGCATGGCGCCGTGTGCAGCGGGAAGCATCGTTGAAGTACTAGTCAGCGCCACAGGTATCTCTCTCATATACGTTGACACTTAGTCACTAGTAAAAATATTGAAAGGTGGTAATAGACAAATATGCAGGACCCGGCAACCAGCGCAAAACAATTTCATCGGTTTACTGGTGTCAATTTTTTTTGTTTGGCAACAACAGTGTCAATGGTAAGCCAACCGCAGTATTATTTATGCTCTGCGGTCCACGCCACAGATCAGTACTTATTATTAGTCTGAACGGAAGTTTCTACAGGGACAATTTCTGCTATGTTGCGCCGTACAAATTTTGACAAATGGCGCTTCTTTTGTCTTGTATTAAGAAGGTTGACGTAAAATGTTCCGACGGGCTCTCATAATCAGGTTCATATCAGTGAAATTGGTTTAGAATTTTTCTTTCAAGTAAAATTAACGTATTGAAATAATACGTTAATTTTACTAATATAATAATCCGGTAGCAAAGTACATAATGCAAGGACACCCTGCACCTATATGGCGAGTTTGGCTGTTCCTAACTGAATAGCTCTCGTTTGAGGGCTAGGTTTACCGCACGTTAGGGTTTTAAAACTTTCTCTTAGGGCCTTTAAATAAACGTCAGAATAGTTATGTAGTGGTTTAACACGATCTAACATAGTTTTGTTTGTTGAAGTGTGACGAAATGTATTACCGGCCAATCCTGACATCAAGACAAACTATAGGCTATTATTAAGCTAATTCCGATTTCAGGACAAATTAGTTTTGCCTACGCTAACTTATAACAAGTATATCGATCTGTGGCGTGGACCGCGGTCCATAGACAATACTAGGGTCGGAGGAAAACTGACGCTGTTGGTGTCAAAACTAACATTTTTGACACCAGCGACGAACTGTTGACATTCTTTCGCGCGGTTGGCCGGGTCCTGTGTATACGTCTATTGCAAGAACTAATATTATAAAAAAATTAAAACTTATACTTCTATGACCACAAGGTGCACCGAGACGCGAGGATATAGACGTGACTGCGCACTCGCCTAGCGGTCGAGCCGTGCCCTTGGAGCCTCGACACCCCCCGCCCTCGGCGCCCGGCACCACCGCCTCCAGCGCTACCTTCCAGCCGGACGAAGCTGGCGTATGGACCATCGCTATCACGTACAAAGGAGAGCACATACAGGTATCGCTGCTAGTCAAAGACACTATACTCTAGATGGGGCGGACCGCGCGAAAAAATGTCGCCAGTTTAATATGGGAGCAAAACCCCTTCCGGCGTCAGTAGTAAGCTGTAAGCCGACGCAGTATTTCGCAGGAGTTTCGACACATGGCTCTACATTTTCTTGTATGAAGAAGGTTGACGTAAAATGTTCGGATGGGCTCATCTTGATGTTATTATCGTAGCTGCTAGTATAGATATTTTAATCCACGATGACGTACCCCACTCTGTCAAACTCTATACGAATCGAATGAAACATAAGCGATTTTGACAGAGTGGGGCGCATCTTCGTGGATTGAATTAATGTCTATATCAAACTCAAACTCAACTCAAATGATTTATTACAGATTGGCCTAACTTACTTATACCTATTAGTCAGTAAAATATGATATTTATTTATTATTTTTGTTAACTATTTTACGACTTAAACCTAAATTTACGAATTCTAACGCGCCCTGAACTGTGAAGAAGCTTGCAATAAACTCAGCCGGGTATTTTTTTGCTATCACCAGCTACAAAAAGTTAGAACAATTTACTATTACTCCCAAGGGTTATTATTATAACTTCAGTCAGTCTTACATTCTGACTACCACACTGTCGGAAAGACATACCTGACTGCATGTCTGTTGGTATGTCCAGCAACCATCGAATTGACGGTGACAAATAATCGTTGGTTAATATTCGCCTTTCCCGCCTTACCCTGTAATTTCTAAATGAATATAAAGTCACAGGCAAACAGAAAATGTACCTACATATTAAAAATACGGAACCCTTAAAAACCAAAGCATTAGGTACTCAATCCAGAGAGTTCCTCATCTTATTATGGATTTCTTTACCTTATTTAAACGATTTTAAATTGATTGCAATTCACGAGTGCACTTGCTTCATTCATTGCAATAATTTAGTTCAAATAGGAACGTGAGATATTATTCGAGACATCTAAGAATTAAAATTTCGTTCGATAAAATTCCACGGTACAGACTCTTTTAGCGCAGAAATACATAGATCAATCATTATTATTGGATGACGTTCTATTTCTGCACGTCCCCGTTTCCGTTGCAGCGAAAACTCGTCTAATTGGTGCACATCAACACAAGCATAGTGAATATCCAACTTTATACTCGTGTGTCCTTAAACCTCGCGCAAATTGATAATATATTTCAAACTATGTACTCGTAGTTTAACTAACTAATGAACTGTACCCACAGAGTACATGTAAATAGCTAGTAGCTACCGGTGTACTGTGGCAAATTCGCTCCCTTAACAACAGGAATGTTTAGCGTAATTCGTCAGGCAACGATGTGCTTACTCGTGATAGTTGGGATAGTGCTAACATTATCTTAGCTATCACGTTTTGACATAGTTTGAATGTCACCGCGAAGTATTGACGATCTTACTAAACTCAGAAACTCAACAATCTTGTACCTCTTTCCCCATTCTATCATAGAACAGCAAAATACCGAAAACAATAGTCTATAATTTGTCATTCAGCCGACTAACATGAAACTTTTTCGATAAGCTGATACGAACCGTACCAACCGTACTGATATATGCTTAGATACCCGTGAAAGGTACGTCCACGTTAGATACAGACCCCGGGGAATAATTGCCAAAACCAGGATTTTGTGTCACCTGAAGACAAAATTTCTTACCACTCCCTGATGTTGTTCATGCACATTGTGGAGGATCTGCCAGCACTGCATATAACAGTTTGCATCATCTTGGGACCCACTCCTAATGTCCCCACACTTTGAGCTATGTCGGCCACATTGAATTTCTCAAATATTTTAAACCCCCATTATTTTAGGTAATACCACTAGTACCTATTTCAGGGTGGTCCATTTACGTGCGAAGTGTTTGACCCAGCCGGAGTGCGTCTCAGTCAGGGGGCACTCGAAGGTGCTGAGCCTCTTAAGCCCCACTCTTTCGAGTTGGACACGAGTGGATGCGGCGTTAAAGGCGACCTGCAACTAGACATCGTGCACGACAAGAGAAGTGTTATGTGCGCCTTAGAAAAATTATCTTCGACCAAATATCGGGCTACGTTCATGCCCAAAGCACCAGGAAAGCATAGGGTAAGTAGAAGTGCCTACAATTTTGTTGAAGTGCAAATGTTCCGTTAGGAGGAACGGAATCCGTATATACTCGTATAGAGCAACTTTACGTTGTCATTCATTTAAAACTTCCAGAAAGGACAGAAAAGAAATAAATAAGATAATGGTCCCCTAGAACCTCCTTAAATTAAAAAATCTAATTTAAGATTCCACAAGATCTAGACAGTTAGATACCATGTTAGATACCAGTACCACAGAGATGACAAAACTATGGAGGTGCCCAAGTCATTCTAGCCAAACCTTACGTGACATGCGGCGCCATGATGAGCGCCAAGATTTGTTGTCAAAGGTTCATGTACTGAGTTACTACCCTAGATCACGCCATCTTATGCATGTATGCACCACTTGGCACATTAAAAATAATAATCACGCTAATTTTGTAGACGGGGCCAGTCCATATTGTTTCCTGGGTCTGTGATGAGTACAAACCAATTATACCAAAACCCTAAACACTCGTAAACTTATAATGAAAGACCAGAAGTTAGCGACGTCATTGTATCGTTTAAGCACAATTATAAAGAGACATTCAAACTTTTATTGCTCAACGTAATAAGTTTTATTTTTCCACTTTTACTACCACCCAATTAATGCAGGCAGCTAACGTCGTAGGTACAGACAAGTGCCCATATAACCTTCCCGTTTAATACAATCCCATTTAATTGTACTAATTTTCTCGTAATTTACAGCTGTACATTTATTTTAACGGTTATGACGTTCATGGGTCGCCGCTCGTGTTCAGGGTGGGGTCACGCTCCAAAAAGCCCCGAGACAGTTCGAGTCCCTCACCTGCGTTCGCAAGAATATCTAGTCCAGGTACGTCTTCTTTTAGTGTAATTAAAAGCGATCTCATTTAATGATATCAACGACGATGTACCTATTCAAATATGTAAGCGCACTATTGAAGCTTTCATATTTTTTTCTGATCTTTACTTTACTCATATTACAAGTAACGCATTTGCTATGTGCCTTTTTACGCTTTGACTTAATATGCGTCTTTTGTACACCTTCTTACCGGCACGCAAAATCCTGAAATCACCAAGCTATGATTTAGTGAAACTTATTTGTATCTCTCGTTTTTGAAAATCACATAATAAATGTTTTCTACCAAAAGTTAGAGCATTTCATGATTGAACTAAGCAACCGAATGCATAGTATTATCACACGAAACCGAAATTAAGTACTTAGTCTGAGTAATTTTAAAAATTCCTTCTTAAAACAATCTGCTAGGGCGTCAAGCAAACAACGCCTGGGTGTTGAAAAATTATTTTTATATTATGAAAAAACACCTTCACTTGAACGTATTCATCATCTTTATCGATTTCCTTTCAGTCACAAGATTGAGATCGGAAAGTCCCCACAACAACTACAATTTATACGAGTCAAACACAAAGCACACGAGTTCAATGGACAGACGTGAGGATCTACGGAACTCGAGCGACTATTACAAGTCATCATTCAGCCCCGACATCAAAGAGAAGACCTACGACGTCACTGACTCATACTCAAAAGTTAACAAACGTGAGAACTACACATACGACGACAGTCCCAGAAATAGGACAGCGAGTCCAATCACATCAAAACATCTCGGAAACGGGTCGAGGCTCGATTTCGGCCGATCAAGTAGCCCATATAGAGCCGGCAGCCCGTACAGAGCGACGAGTCCTATCGGGCGCACGAGTCCGTTAACGAGAAAAGACAGTCCTTTGAATAGAACGGCTAGTCCAATTAATCGGTACGTGAACGCCTACGAGTTTGTCTGAATTTTGGAAAGCCAGGCTTTTGTTTACTATTGCGTTTCTTTGAACATTTTAACTATCAGCAGACAATGTCTACTTACAGCATAGGGCTCCATAGCTTGGACGATTTAACCTAAGGACGCGCCTCGCATGATTATTCCCCTCTGTCAATAGTAATGGATTTTTAATCCACTGCGTTTATAAAAACTGTTTGCGGAATCGATTTTGTCATTGTCAGAATCGTTTTCGATGTGTGACGACGTCTTACACGCTGGGTGAAAAATGCCTGTTCGTGCCGTTAGTGAGTGCAAGAACAAATCAAACACATCAAATTTACAAAAAGATGGAATTTAATTTCATAAGGAAGTATTTTTGGTGTAATAAACGCTTTCTATAAATTAAATTACATAAATTAATATAATAAAATAACAATCGAGAACTTTACTGATTCAGTAATCGAGTACGTAATAATTCGGTAGAAACGAGTCACACTCCTCACGAGACTATATTTTGTTTTTTCTAAACAATTGCAACCCTCATTGTATACAAATTAGGTTAAAATTTGAATACGCGTGAACAGCATGAAATATAGTCTCGTGGGGAGTGCGGTGCGGAGAGCCAGCGCCCAAAAAACTGTTTGAATTTACTAAGGCTAATTTTTTGCGCATACTGACCAGCTCTGTCCCCATATTCTGCTGACTAACCATTACAACTTTTATTTATATGCAATATACAAGTTATATAATAATTTTCAGCCTTAGTAAATTTATTTTATTACCTCGCAGGTACGACACCTTTGATAGCGCACCTGAGTCACTGTTTTCAGGTTCACTTGACTGACCGCAGTATGTTTGTGTACGCAACCATTCTAATGAACCATAAAAAAATTAGCCTTAGTAAATTCAAACAGTATTTTGGGCCCTGGCTCTCCGTCTATAGTATACCGCACTCCCCACGAGACTATAGTGTTATTTTTACAAAATTTTTCAGTATTAGATTTAATTGCATAGGACATAAGGTTCGATTTTTAAGAATCATTTGATAGTGCGGTTCGATTATAGATATCGATGAAAACATTTTCTTTATTATTAACGACTAAATTACCGTCTTCAAGTCAAGTAATACTGTAAATCATAAAATTGAGCTGGCAAAAGCCGTGATGAATAAATATGCTGATACAAGGATTTCATACCTAGCCCGAAAAATTAACTCTGAGAAATGTATTAGGCATATTTACCTACACAAAATTAATTCATTTTAAAAATCAATAAATAAAATAAAGATATGTCGTTGGTTAGCCGCAATAAAAATTTATGTATTAAATCGCCAAGAATATACATAACATTAACCTAATAGTAAATAATGTCGTGTTAAAAATAGAAGAGGCCACCGTGTGTGTTTACTAATTTATTTTCATAGTATCATATCTGTCTTATGGAATTTTGCTGTGGGGTAAAAGCGGCAGGTATTGAGAAAGTTTTTGCATTGCTAATTTGTAAGGGCAATACGTGTAATATTTAATAACTTACATTTAATTTTTTTGGACAAAGAGTACACCATATTGGAATTACCATGTAAACCCAATGTCAATAAATAAATGATTGATTGGAAAGAAAAAAACATTTTATTGATTGATATACCTACTAATTATGTTTGGTAGGCTTTTGAGCGGTCAGGTTTATTTTGTATTATGTAATAATATAAGTCATTAATAAGCACATTTTCAGTATCAAAATTTTAAATGAAAATTTCGTTATATAAAAAAATACAAAAGATTAAAAATGATATAAAATAAGTAAAAAAGTATGTGCATATTTTTTAAATAAATATTTTTCTTATTTTTACGTTGCATTATTAGTTTTTGGGATAATTACCTATTAAGTGAGGTGAATGTATGCAAGAATACGCTACGCTGACCAAACACTGGTTTTAAGTAATTAAATACGAGTAAGTAATAAATTCTTACTCCTACTTTTGTTTCTGAAAAACTATCGATATATTTTAAAATATCGATACGGTAGCATCGCAAATCAATTTGACTGTCTTACACTCGTAAAGTCTTTGTATGTTGATGTATAAAACTTATTAGTGTGCGTAAAATGTAGTAGTGTTGAAGATTTAGATATGTGTGTGTTAATGACACAAAACTTTGTTGAATGAGTGTGTCAAGTTGTCTATGTAGTGTTTCCTCGTCCCGCACCAAAAGTGACAGAAATTTTTATTCGTAATATTAGGCGCGTTACAAGTCCATAGGTTAAATCGTCCAAGCTCCATAGTCAATGATTCCTCGCCATTATCGCAAAGTGTTATGACCACACTGCTGGAATCAATTTAGAGATAAGTCAATTACAGATGACAGACCACAATTTTGAGAACATTAAGGGAAATTTGTTAAAAGATGCTGTAGGTTTCCTTAAGGTGTTAAAAGTCCTAAGCTTAAACGACAGAAACCACGTGTAATGGGTTCTGAACCTCAGACCTTCGTATATGAGACGCATTCTTAACCTCTAAAGTTTAGGTTAACACTAGACAGTTACAGACGCTTTATTATAATGACTATCTGTTTACTTAGAAAAGGTGTTCTAATAAGCATGAACCATTGCCAACTTGCCTATTTTACTTTTACTGCAATTATTGCGGATTAACAAACCTTTTTTATTTGTTCAAAACAGAGTCAGCAGCCCCACCGATAGGTATAGTCCCGTGACAACGACGAAGCGGGTGGTGGAAAAACGCTCCAACTACAAGATGTACAGCTCATACAGCGGCTCCCAGGACAACCTCGATCAAAGCAGCCCATTATCCTCATTAGAAACGGATCGCATCAAACGTTACGGCAGTCCGAGTAAGCGAACCAAATTAATGATCAACAAAATTGTATAAATGATTGCTTCTGATATTTCCATACAATTTCGTCATAATTAATTGAAAAATATTGATAACTAGCAGTGCCCGCGGACTCCGTTCCGCGTTAGAAATATTTTTGTTTTTAATCCACAATTTTAACAGTAAAAGCAGTTATTGTGAGTTACCCGGAGGAGATAGGCATATGCTATCTCGGACTTTTTGCAGATTTTTATACGTTCTTTAATATTGTAGAACATTGTTTTGTTCTATCTTCAATAGTTTCCGCAGCGTATGCGATGAAAGCGATTTTTTTTACGACTTGGATTACATTATTCAAGTTTAAGTAAAGATACGTGGAAATTATTATAGCCTATGACACTCCACAATAACGTAGCTTTCTATTGGTGAAAGAATTTTGAAAATCGGTTCAGTAGATCCAGAGATTACCCCTTACAACGTCACAAACTCACAAACATCGTTACGCTACCTCTTTATAATATTAGTATAGAATATGTACGTTCTTTCCGAGGAGTTGTATGTTATAGATATTGGATACTGATTTTTGTTTTAAAGGGAGCTTCGTACCTATTTGTAATTGTTATTACATTTCGACAGGTATGGTAGATACAGGCGACCCAGGGGGAAAACCTGGTGGATATAGAGCGAAAAATGATTCCTGGGATACTGTCGAAAAGACTAGACAGATGTTCAGTAACAACAGGTGAGTCTCATGCCATCATCGTATTTGTTTGAGAGTCAATACTTTCAAGTTCTTTTGAAAATACCTTGAAAGTGTACTATTGATAATAATTTTTACTCTCATTTAATTGAGGAACCTCGTTTATCAGGTGGTAGGAATCCTTTGAAGATTGGGAAGTGTAGTTCTACCACATTGTAAGATATTATGCCAAGCAAATTGTGAGACACTACGGCACTGTGTTTCGGTTTTTAGATTACTGTAGCAGACAGATTTTCGTACTGTTACTCATGAAATAAAATGAAAAATTGTCACTGGGAAATGACTTTGATTTAAAAATTAAAAATATAGTGTAAAACTTGTGTGAAATTAATGTACTTCAACTAGGAAATACAATGCATGACGTTTTTATACCTACACACTATCCATTTTACAACCGATGCGTTTTGTGAATCGCTACGCATTGCAACGACTTGCTCATTAGGTACGTCAGTTTTGTTGTATACAAAGCACTGATCTTTATTCCATGGATCGCTGACTGTCAACGTAAAAATGAAGATATTTGATTTTCACCATTTTGGCGCTGATTATTGCGTAACCTGGCGTGAACGTCCCTGGAACTAAACAACAAATATTAATTTAGTACCGTGGACGTTCGAGAATGGCGCTTCAATTCGGCACAAAAATGAACTGGCAATTGTATAAAATGATTAATCCATAGAATAGAGATCAGTGATACAAAAGTATTATGAGTGCTCAGCAAAACGTAACCTTTGCAGTTTGGATTCGCCTGGTCCGCCAGGTTTGGACCGCTACGGGCAAAACACGCTGGACCGCGAAACTCAACGCAACACACAGCTCAACAAGTTTAGCGACTTCTCGCGGGACTCCTTCAACAGACACCTCGACCGGTTGGTCGACGAGCACGACTCTGATACTTATACAAGCCGGGTAAGCGCAACCCTCAACCCTTCTTTATAATGCAGAAC
Source organism: Coenonympha glycerion (assembly GCA_963855885.1). Taxonomy (NCBI): domain Eukaryota; kingdom Metazoa; phylum Arthropoda; class Insecta; order Lepidoptera; family Nymphalidae; genus Coenonympha; species Coenonympha glycerion. The sequence goes on along the minus strand of OY979630.1, from coordinate 10,675,542 downwards.
ACATAATAGTACAGCATTGTAACTGGGTTGCCATATCGTCCAATCGGCATTATGTAGATTGGATCAGTTAGAATCTCTGACCACTAAAACAAGGTTATAACTGACCATGTGTGGGCATGATTGGCAAGACAGTTAGCCCCTTCACACACGGCTCGTAAACGTAAGCAAAACGTAAGCAAAGCGTAAGCGTATCGTGATGACGCTACGCATAACAATGAGACAATTACGCCTCCTACGATTTGCTGTAACACCGCTTCGTCTGTGGACATGTTTGAAAATCTTCGCGCTTGTACTGCTCTCTCGTCATACGCGAGGATTACGCTACGCTTACGCTTACGATCCGTGTGCGAAGGGGCTTATGCTTGATGGCACAATTGAATTTCCATTTGTTTTGGCTTTATCCATGCCAATTGGACCATGTGTGGCAGTCGACGATAGTCAGTTGGTCAGTTCAGTACTCAAGACTTTTATCGGTGGTAGACGTAGGTGGTAGGTGATGGTTCCATCGAGTTTCGGCTCGTTTGATCCATCTTGATGAGTACTTTAGTGCAAGATGGTTTCAGTACTCAAGACTTTTATGGGTGGTAGACGTAGGTGGTAGGTAGGTGATGGTTCCATCGAGTTTCGGCTCGTTTGATTCATCTTGATGAGTACTTTGGTGCAAGATGGTTTCAGTACTCAAGACTTTTATCGGTGGTCGACGTAGGTGGTAGGTAGGTGATCGTTCCATCGAGTTTCGGCTCGTTTGATCCATCTTGATGAGTACTTTGGTGCAAGATGGTAACCAGCGTATAAAAAAAACGTAATACGGTAAAAACGTATAAAGGCTGGTTTTTAAAAACATCTCTTTAATTAAGTATAACTGGTTCCTGGTCACGCTGTACTAAACATATCGAGAGACTTATCGCTCGACGTGACCGCTAAACGCCATTATATCTAGGCTTCATGTGAGTAGGTAAACTCGGCTTTTTAATGAAGTTGTCCTGTGTAAAGGGAAATGTGGTCAGACATAAATTAGTTTGCTCGCTAACGTCATGTTGGTGTACAGTGTGCTGACACAATTCTATTGGTTTTCCATGTAAATACTAAAATAATATTAGATATTTACTCACTTTTGATAATGTTAAATCTTTAAAAGTAAAACATGTAGGTACCTATCTACCTACGTAAAATTCACTTCTCATAGGCGGCAGATTGGCTCAGGGTCATACCACCACCTCTGTATTGCTTTGACATGCGAATTTAGTATGAAAATATTAACGGCGTAAACAAAAAACGCTCAAAAACGGATTTTTGATAACTGGCTTAGCGTTGACGACATGCAGCGTTGCGGAAGAATAGAACATATTCTTGCAAGATGCATAACATATTCTTGCAAGTACTAACTGTGTATTAAACAAAACGCCTTGTTCACAGCAAGAGTTGAAAGAGATCACCAAGCGCGAAGTGCGCGAGAGCTCGTACGTGGTGCGCGACTCCTCGTACAGCAGCGTGGAGGAGAAGCACCAACAACAGCAGCAGTCTTTTTTATCCAATAGGCCCCCCCGCGACCCTGCCGGGGGGGCCCGCTCTGAGACGGACGCTGCACATGCCCGTTTCAGGTAAAACTAAAATGTTGATGCTTTTTTTTAAATTAACATGAAAACCCCTTTTTTCTTTAGACAGAAAATGCCTAACGCAGACCCCTGCAACCGGGGAACCATCCTGCCCGGCAAACGATTGCACGGTGCGCAACGGGCAGGATGGGAATTTTTTGTGCCAGCCTGCCCGGTACCGGGCAGACGCACCGGGCGAAATGGGAGCAACCCGAAACGAAGGGGTTATAATGGGCTAATGATATAGGTATACCCCACGGTATAGATATTTTCTATTTAAAATTATTAATAGGTATCTATACAAATGCAAGTCGATACTTTTAATTAATTAACTAACTGAAATAATCGAGTGTGACGGACGGAAAGACGGACGGAATTTTTTTTTACCATTTTGCTACGACATCCTAAAAATCACAGCTGTTTCAAAAGAATATATACTGAGTTCCAACCAAACCGTAATGTTATTTGTGTTGTCTTTACAAATAAATTGGTACTGATGCAAGATTGAAACTACGGTCTGAAATAAAATAAGTAGTCCATAAAGAAAATATAAAGCTCCCGAACGAAACTCGATCCCGATGTTATAAATTCTCTACAATCCGACCTGATGTTGGGGCTTAAGATCTTCCATTGGTCTGCTTTCAAATCGATGTTATTTATGCCTTTCTTTCATTCGATTTATCATTTAAATTGAGTTCTTAAAATATTATATTTTTAAATAATTAAATACGATACGATAGATCCTTACTAATATTATAAATGGGAAAGTGAGTTTGTTTGTTTTTTCCGCTTTCACGCTGTAACTACTGAACCGATTTAGCTGAAATTTGGAACATAGGTAGCTTATAACCCGGATTAAAAAATAGGCTACTTTTTATCCCGGAAAAATCCGTAGTTCCCGTGGGATACTCAAAATACCAAATTTTCTAGAGCAATCTATAGCTACATCGATAGATACATTGTTCAAGCGAACTTGCTTGAAAGCATGTTTAAAGGTTGGAATAGGGAACGATAACGGGAAAATGACGTTTCCCTTAGGATTCATTTAAAAGCGAATTTGACGCGGGCGGGGCCACGGGCAAAAACTGAATCTATTATCACTATAAATGTGAAAATGGCCACTATGTAGGTTCTGAACATAGCACTGTACGCATTTAACAAGTGTGTTTTAGTTGAACAAGGGGATATGGGATAATAATGCTATAAATATTAATGCTATAATGTTATAAATAATGCATAATGCTATAAATGTGAAAATGGGTACCTGTATTATAGGTTCCGACATTACAACTGTTTCGCTATTAGCATTTTATGTTTTAGTTGAGCAATGAGATACAGGTTAATAATATTACAGGTTAACTATGAAAACGGGTACCTATATGATATAGGTTCTGAACTAACATCTGTTTCGTTACTGACAATGTATGTTTTAGTTGAGCTATGGGATATGGTATAATAATTAGTAATGCTATAAATATGGAAATGGGTACCTACCCATAAAGGTTCTGAAAGTACAATTGTTTCGCTATTTATAATGTGTGTTTTGGTTGAGCAATGGGATACAGGTTAATAATGCTAAAAAGGTGTTCCTGTATAGTTTAGGATACTTTTTATCCCAGAAAAATCCATAGTTCCCGTGGGTTACTCAAAATACCAAATTTTCAAGATCAATCTATAGCTACATCTATAGACAGATTGTTCAAGCAAACTTGCTTGAAAGCATGTATAAACGTTGGAGTAGGGAACAATAACGGGAAACTTACGTTTCCCTTAAGATTTGTGAAAAAAGCTAATTTGTCGCGGGCGGGGCCGCGGGCAAAAACTAATGATATTATCACTATAAATGTGAAAATGGGCACTATGTAGGTTCTGAACTTTAGCACTGCACGCATTTAACAAGTGTGTTTTAGTTGAACAATGGAATATGTGATAGTAATTATGCTATAAATGCGAAAATGGATACCTACAACTACAAATTTTTCGCTATTTACCTATAATGTGTGTTTTAGTCAAACAATGGGATACAGGTTAATCATACTAAAAATGTGTTCCTGTATAGTTTCTGAAATTAGAACTGTTTCGCCATTAAAAATATGTGTTTTAGTTGAACAATAGAATATGTGATAGTATATATGCTATAAATGCTTATATATGCTATAAATGCTTTTATACTTATTTTGTTAAATGGTGATAACATAAAAAAAAAATACCCGGCTGAGTTTGTTGTGGGCTTCTTCTCAGCGGCAGGGCGCGTTTGGAACCCTCGTAAACTTAGTTTTAAGTCGACTTGTAGTTATCACCATTATTATGCAAGAAATGTCATGCCGACGTTCGCAAGTGCCTGTATGCTAGGCCTATGTGAAATAAAGACTTTGACTATTGACTATTGACTATTGACTATTGAAATGCGAAAATGGATACCTATAAGGTAAAGGTTCTGAAATTATTTCGCTCTAAAGCGGATACGTTCATTTTATTTTCGTCCTTCTCACTCTTATGAATACGTTGGTGGGTTAGGTTAGGTTAGGTTAGTATGCAGCGTTGCGGAAGAATATAATAGAAAAACAATGTTTTACCTAATTACTTCAAAAACTAAGCCAGTTATTAAAATGTCATTCTGACCGTTTTTGGGAATTATTTTTTACCGATACATTAAAACAAAAATTACAATTATGTCCATCGTAGTTTTCGATGGAAATTAGAAAAATGGAGATTTTGGAGCTATTTTTGGGAGAACTTTTTGGCGAGAAATTTTTATCCGATTGTGTTTCTGAAGTTAGGTAAACACATATGCTGTTTTTTCCCAGAAAATCCATGACTCCCACGGGATTTGTTAAACCCCGAAGTTCACGCGGGCGAAGCCGCGGGCAAAAGCTAGTGTTGCAATAAAACAAGAATGCGTCATAAAACAAAGAGTATCGTGGAGTGGAACACTCGCTTGGAACAAAGTTGTTTTCGTATCATGTAAATATGAGTGACACGTGCTATTATATGAAAATACCTAAGCAAAATACGTAGCTTCGTATCTTTATAGTCTTAGTTCAAACCTCACCACGGAACTAAATATCTTTTTTTATAAAATTTTAATTTCTTTAAATTGAAAAATAAAATGTCATGGTTACACAGAAAATATTAAAATACATATGTGATAATAAATAATGGTTTAATAAATTTTCGTAGATTTTATTCGTGTCGGGATTTTCATGACGGAAAAAAATATTTTTCTTTTCCCTAACCCCCTGCAGCGTACCGTCTGCAGAGGAACTTTGTTCCATACCTTCAGCATAATTATAATAGTTAAGTACGAATTAACCAAAAAAATACATTTTTCAAAAACTAATATCATAAATCTGTAGTTGGGATAAAACTAATCTTCTGTTCACATCTTGATATACATAAACAACCAACATTCCGACTCTGCTCAAAGAATTTTATATTTCTAAAGTCAAAGGTAAAAATATTCTCCATAACGTACCTACTTAGAAATATCAACTCTTGATCAACTCCTATAAAAACTTCCAAAGACAAGTTCGTTCGTTAAAAGTTCGGCTTTTATAGTAACTTTAAATATCTCGTTGCCTATTTCAACTCTGCCAATAAACATCTTATCACGCGGGAAATATTTCTCACTTTAGGTACCAGAATAAAGGCCTATTCAGATTCATTCATCAAGTATGACGTCTGGAGTTTTTGGTTTAAGAGTCCACTAACTCACGATGTCTCCCATAAAAACGTAATACCAAAATCATTTATAATTCGTCCAAATTTCAATCATGTTGTTGTGTTATTCGGGTTCATATAGTAATAATCTATGCTCCTGGCCATATCTGGTTCCGAAATACTTTTGTTAAACGAAATTGTAAACGAATTGACCAGCTAAAGAAAAGAAAAATACCAGTTAATAAAGAAAGTTACAAGTTCTCATTCATAATTTTTGGTAAGTATTACGGAACTCGACCATAGTTATAAAAATTTTGATCAAAATTGATTATTATTTCGTTTTAAAGCAGTATTTCGGAACCAAATATGGCCAGGAGCATAGATTATTACTATATGAATCCGAATAACAACACAACATAATCGAAACATGCACGAATTACAAATGATTTGGTATTTTGAATGTATGGAGAAAACGTAGGTCAGTCCATTTTTAAGTACCTAGGTTGTAAAAGTTTCCCATACCCATCGCCTGACTATATTATAGTGAAGACATTGTCCAAATTCCAATAGGAAAATAAAAAGTCAGTGTACGATATAATTGTTATTCGAATTTTGAATAATCAAAGCATACCTATTTAAAGGCCCATTTCGGACAAAATGGTCGATCGTTTAGGCTTCATTCAGATGATGAAAATCGATAACGATTAATGGAATTTCGTATAGAGCGATTTTGGTTAACTCAACGTTGATTAATCGCTCAAAAGCTCAGCACAAATTGATTCTCTAAGCGCCGGGTTTGATTGAACTGGTTCTATCAACTGTGTGGGCTAATTGCGAACATGGCTCTAAGTTCTAACGCACGTTCGCATCAGTTTGTCTGAATGCAGCCTTATTATCTCGCCATCTTAGTAATTTCAGTTATGTTTATGAATGTTTTACTTGTTGCAGACCAATTCAAAGGGATAACAATAGAGGTGCAAAAGGAATAGTCATTAAACCGACCTACAAAGGAGTGGTAGGACAGCCTGTAGAGTTTATAGGTTCGTATAGTGTACAACTTTTTGATTTAGAGTCTATAAATAATACAGTAGATAAGCACCACTCTCCTTCAAAAGAGCTGCTAAATATAAGTACGTAGTTAAGGTATAACATGTTTTATTTTACTCGAGCTTTTGTTTAGTTTCACCTGCCCCGATGTTTATTTTTTGTATGATTGTCTTTAATCAAATCTTGATCCACATCCCGGGTACCGATTGAGCTGAAATTTTGCATGCATGTGTAAATCGGATGACACTCGTAATTGCAAAATTATTATGACATGGAGCTCATCTGATGATGGAACCGTCATTTAATTTTGGTTCCGTCGACTCTCACGCCAGGTAACGCAACAATCAGCGCCAAAATGGCGAAAATCAAGTGTCTTCATTGTTACGTTGACAGTCTGAGGTCCAGCATATTATAGCTAGACCGCTACATATAAACTTGGCCCTCCCATGGTCTGCGGGACGCGGGGCGGGTATGCGATTGCCTATACGCGATACGATGTAATGACTCGCATCTTGAGAATTCGCCTATGGTATTTTCTTGAGTATGTATCATTATCCAAGTCGCAAGATTAATATTATCGTGTGTAGCGTAATTCACGTCAGTCACTGACAGCTGATTAGTTGAGCGCACTGATCCCTATTCTATGGATCCACAGTGAACGTAGCTTGAATTGTATAGAATGTTTAATCCATAGAATAGAGATCAGTGTTTGAGTAGCTCCCGCCCCGCGTCCCGCAGACCATGGGAGGGCCAAGTTTATAGCGGTCTAGCTATAGTATAGAAGAAAGTGCTCATGAAAACTTCCCCGTGCAGTGGACGCGAGCGCAGCTGGCCCCGGCCAGTTGGAGCTGGAAGTGTCGGGCGGGAATGGCACGCTGGTGGCCAGCTCGGTGCGGCCACTCGGCGGGAACAAGTACGTGGCCGCCTTCACGCCGCGAGCGCTCAGCCCGCACTCGGTGCGGGTCACGTTTAACGATGAACACGTTCCCGGTAAGTACTTTACTTAATTTAAACTTCATACCACGCTATACAAGTTGGCAACTACGATATCTACTAAAGCTCAATTCATTGAAAATTGCTTAATAAAATCAACTATATAAAAATAAGTCGGGTTTTCCTTCCTGACGCTATAACTCCAGAACGCACGAACCGATTTCCACGGTTTTGCATTCGTTGGAAAGGTCTCAGGCTCCGTGAGGTTTATAGCAAAGAAAATTCAGAAAAAATTTCAACAGAAAAGCGGAAAAATCTTTTTAGCGGGAAAGCCATCTGGTGGCGAAACGGAGTTCGCCGGGTTTTCTAGTTTTATTTATAAACATTAAATACTTCTATTTTGTTGATAGCTCATATTCACAATTTAAACAAAAACTCAAAATATTACATAATATTATTTTTAACTAAAGTTTGTCATCTCAGCTTGTGGCAACGTATACGGTTCAGTGAACACAAATTCAATTCAACGTTCGAGAAAACGGTTGTTTCGCTTTTACTTTATTTTCCCGTAAATATAATATTTTCAACAGGAATTATTTTCACACCGTGTCGAGCAGTGGAAAAAGAAAGAATAAGTAATTTTACTATTTTAAATGAGGAAATGACAATATAGCAATTTTTATTGATATTTGAGAGATAGTATTTTCATTTATTAAACTTAAACTAAAATTAATACACGAAATTCTGTCACTAATGGTCGATGTTTACGTAGTGTATTAGGATTGTTTAACAAAAAAAAGATTCCGACGAATTGAGAATCTCCTCCTTTTTTTGAAGTCGGTTAAATATCAAAAACAATTATGACAATCGCAGATTTCGTCGTATTTGCATGTTCTACGCAACGCTACGTCACACGTGAAACTTTTATATGAAAGAAAGTATAAAAAGTAGTTTTGTTACGTCAGTCACTTCAAAGTGTTATAATTTGTGTCATTGCACGCATTACAAACGAAAGCGACTATTTCTCTGTACATAGAGATATTTAAATACTTAATTGTACGCCACACTCGAAATCTTTATATTCTCTTCATATATTATATTTAGGAAAAAGGTTGGAGACCCGTTAGAGAATTAGTCAAGGTTGATTTCTCGTAGAATCAGCCTCTAGATTGTGTAAGAAAAACGTATTCGTCGTTATCGTAATCGTGATACAAATTCTGCCCGCTGATTGGTTCCCTGATTTACGTCACTCAATCGATGGGAAGAATTTGCGAACGATCACGATAACGATGAATAAGTGTTTCTTACGTATTCAGACCCGAGCTTGTGTTATCTCACTAAGCGGCATGTGCTAACAAAGATTTATGCTCATATGACATATCTTTACAAATATATTATTTAGTTTCTTTACATTTGTTTTGACTGTAGTTACAGCGAATAAAAAATTTACCTAACTGGCCACAGAACAAAGTTATTCCTTGGTCTGTGTAACTAGCCTACAACGACACCAGTAATTACAACTTGCTAAAAGTAAAAAGACACATATAAACAAACTTTCTACGATGAGTTATACCTACTTATCTTATGTAATGTAATAGATATTTGATAATATCTATCTATTGTAAGTGTTGACAATGTTATTTCTTCCAAGTGAGTTAATCTGCGAGTTAATTAAAGGTACTTAGCTGCTAAGCAACCATTACGCAAGACCAAATTATTTAAATAGTAATCGGCAATTAACCTTAACACTACAGTACACGCGCCTCTTTTCTTTACTTGAGTACACGCGTGGCCTACTATAGTAGCCCATTTTAAAAAGTCAATAAATTGTATATTTATAACTATTTGATTAAAATAACAAATGGAATGGAAAAAATATTTATTTAAGTTAACATTACAACAAAACAATTTAAATACAATATTTAAAATAGTGAACAATTAGCAATTTATTAAATATCTGCGAAAAAGTAACAAAAATGGCAATACTGAGTTCACCGTTTTTTTGTTTTTATTAAAACCACTCTTCATTACTATTTTCTTCATTTTCCTAGCATTCAGGATATACTAATGCTTAGTGATTGTGAAAAATATTCTAGTAGCAAGTCTTTCACCACTTTTTTGTCGACCGATTCCGGGCTCTCGCGCAGAGTGCACATCGACCATCTCGTGCTGTCTTTGGTGTCAAATCATGATTTAGATACTTGGGAATCCTGAATTGTGCTGCCGAAAAGTGCCCCAATCCTCAATTTAAGTTGTCGGGTTCGGATTGTTTGAAACTGGATAATGGATCCTTAGCATTTCTAGCTCTATCTCCTTTTGGGCTTGCTTATCTAATACTTAGGTTTTGGGTTCGAGTTCGCGTTGCCGATGGTATATTTTTGTGCCAAATGGTTCCGTTTGTCAATTTGTAGATTAGACTGCACCTTCCAGATAGAGTGGAGTGTTATCCGAATCTGATGTTTCGTCAGACCTTTCAGTTAACATTTCCTCTTCGTTTTCCTGAAGCTCTGACTCATGCAGAACTAGGGCCTGTTGTTAACCTGGTTCTGGCTCAACTTTATCATCTTCACTCTCTGTCACATCTTCATCATCAGTGTCTAGCTTAAGTAGCAACAAAGATTCACAAGTGGAAACACTTGTGAATCACTCATGACGTTAATGTTATAAATCTGTAAAAAAATAAAAAAATTACATTTTCCAATTTTAAAATAACAATAATAAAACAAAGGTATAAGTATACATACATAACATAGCTGGAGAATATTATTTTAGTGTTATAATTCGATAAAACACGAAAAGTTACTTACCTGATTTTGGTACATCAATACACGCGCGGACTACTTTAGTAGGCCTGCGCTTTTGGCGCCAAATATCTCGCACATTGGGTTTCCGCAGGAATTGTGTTGGGTACTAAGGTTGCGAAGAATCTACCAGATGAGGCTTATCTGGAATCGCAAGCTTCTAGCATGCAAAAATAAAAAGTTACGACAAAAAAACTAACCCTGGTCTACTATAGTAGGCCGCGCGTGTACTCTAGTGTTAAAGTAGTTGCTCTGGCAGCCTTTGAGTTATTCGTGGGTTCAAGGTTCTATTTTCGGATTTTTTTGAGTATGCGCTTTTGTTTGTTTAGCGGAGAAGGAAGCCTGAATGTAGAAACAGGCATTCCTAAGACGTGTGAAGCCTGGTGAACTCACTCAGAAACGACACTTATCTAAACAATGATGAAATCTAATGCTATAACCTTGTTTTGGGAATTGTTAACCAGGGGTTAACAATGCTCTGACGGCCTCGTCTCTGAGTGCTGCAGGTAGATTCCGTAGTTACCTTGTTAGCAACATACCTAATGAAAATTACGAGAAGTAACTAATCTTTTTTTACGCTGGGAATGCGTTTACCCATCTCACTCGAGAGATGTTATCGAGAGGGTATGTGGGACTCGCTGGCCGGCCAGAATACCCACTAAACCCAAAGGTACAGTCCGACAAGGCTCTCTTGGCACTTGAAGGAGGGCGCTGTTGCAAAACAAAGGCAGCCATAAAATAAAATCTCCTCAATTTTACTTCAATTTTAGTTTAAAATAGTTAATAGTAAGCAAAAACAACATAACATATAATAGTGATATACTGACAGAGCGAACTATCAAACAGTAGCACAAGATAGCGGTGTTAGTTCAGACTTTGGCCACGCGCCAAAATAGCCTTGTCGCACTGTACACTCTACGCCAATATGAGACGCCACAGGATCGCTATGCGCACGCTACTGTGGCGTACCGGCGTTAAGAAGAACTAACTAACCTTACCTTTAACCTACTACTTACCCACGCATGAAGTATTGAGAAAAAGAGAGAGGAAGAGTGGAATTGACTAGGGGGAAAAAACATCAAAATTTAAATCGTACAGACCGTACATAATATCACATCAAACTCTGTGAAGCTTAGGGAATTAAGGAAAAATTTACAAGTGGTACAATCAATCGACGTTTATTTGCGATTTTTTATCTATACACAATACTAGCTGAACCGGCAAACGTTATTTTGCATAAGGGATATTAAAAAAACTTACTAACGACCTACTGAACATACAAATAAAATTTCATAAAAAACGCTCGAGCCGTTTGGGGGGAGTTTGGTAACAAAATGTGGTACGAGAATTAAGACCTAAGACTTAGATAGGCAAGTAAGATACTTTCAACATCTTGTAAAGATACATTAGATATCTAGCATTGTCTTGCCTGTTGTGTGGTCTTCTCCAAAGGGAGCCGCGAATCAGTCGCGGGGACACATCGTCCCTTATCGGAGTTCTCTCCCGGTAAGGGTCATCTTGAGCTCAGGGATGCTGATTGCTGGCGTCCAGTTTCTTCGTCGTCTGTCCGTTGGAAATTGGAATGGTCTGCAGCAATTTCAATGGTGGCGCTGCAAATTGCAGTAGGGTTTCACTAGTTTGTAGGTATATGTATTGGTGAGCATTGCGTGAAAAACGTACCTAACTTGCCATTATCATGTCTATTGTGTGATAATTGGCATGTTTATTTATATGATGATCTCTCATCATATAAATAAACATGCCAATTCTTCGATCTTTATCAGTTGGCTCTCGCTAACTGATAAAGATCGAATTTCGTGTAAATACTCGTAGTATGCCTACAAATTAAAACATAGGCGTTGGAGGTTGGTCTGACTTCATTATATGAGCATAATAATAATACACTGCATATTCATTGTTATTCATACGTCTCTATTTTTAAATTACATAGGTACTCGTAAGTATAGGTATGCATTGATAGTTGATACTTGATACATTGTATGCCTCGGCCTTGCCGAGTAGGTATCGCCTCTTAGATTTCGCCAACAATATATATGAAGTACCTAGATCCATATAAAGGTAGATTTGTATGCCTACGCCACTACCCACGCTCAGATATATATTAAATTAATTATAGTGCCTACATAGCTATGTAAATTATGCCAGCATTTTCATTTAATTTAAAGCTCGCTCAACTATAGATGGATTCGCCAAATACAAATAAACAAATACCTTGAACGTTTTATTGTTGGTTTTTCTTTGAAATATCAATTGTACCTATAAGTGTACCAAGTGAAATTATAAAATTAAAATTAAATTCACAGTTTATATTCTCCTAAATAATTCTCCGATTTTTTCCTTAAATGTTTACTTACTGACTGACTTATTGACCCTGTTAAAACTAAAACGGCTCGAGTGATATTTAACTTTTAATTATTTTCATTTAATTTTTTTACCTATAAGGTATTTGAGTCATGCGGCAGGTCTTGTTGGATCAGCTAGTATGCAATATGTACGACAATCTCAGTGAAAGGACCACATCAAGTAACCAAAATAAGTACTAGAAATCATTTAAAGACCGCCCGGTTCTCATGAGAATATTCTAGGGTAAAAGTTGGTAGACACATTCAACTTAACTTCGAAGGTTGTCCACATGCTTGTCGTTTGTCCCTCTCTGTTACGAACCATTCATTCATAGGAATGAACGCACATCAGACTATTTCATTCGTGTCAGTAAAAGGGGCATTGTAGTGGCAGCATCAAAATTGCAACAAACTTCGGACAGGGGAGCGATTCACGTAAAGTTTTCACACACTGATAGCAAGAAATAAAATAAAAAATAATTGGTCAGGTGAGAGTCGGGCGAGCCCGAGCCGAGCCCGAGCACTAATTACTTATTTCCCACTTATTTCCGTACTATATTAGAAAAAGTTAAACCATAAGGCCCGGTTGCCACCGAAACAGAGCGGAACAGAGCTGTGTTTGAATAACTGATCAGATTTCGTCATTTTGACATCTCTGAAACAGGCTTTGACATCTCCGAAGATTTTTAATTTTTTATGACTGCACTAACGGCGGGCCATCATTATTCATGTCGATGTCTTTAATGGTTAAGTACTGAAATAAAGGTTCGTGACACACAGACAGACAGACAGACAGACAGACAACAAAGTGATCTTATAAGGGTTCCGTTTTTTTTTCTTTGAGGTACGGAACTCTAAAAATAGCCATGAAAAATTGATTTTACGTCTAAAAAAATTGTAAAATTATGTAGTTACGTAAATACTACATGCCATGACCTTTTCAAACATTTCACTTCAGAAAATATCGCCGGGTAACGTGAATCGCTTACCAGAGTCGTATTCTCTTGCGTAAAAATAATAAAGATGAATCTAGTATAACTTGATATCTTTTAACAGGTTTAAAAAAAATGAAATAGGTGCATTACTGGATCATATTGTACCTACATCATAAGTGCACTCTTGTATAGAAGTGCATAGTAGGTTATACTCAATCAATAGGGTACCTATTTCAAGTCTGCTCAAGTAATGGCTCAAATGAATTATGATGAATTAAAGCATCGAAAGCTATAAATGGAAGGTGATTTAGCACTGTTTTCAAGATCAGAATACAAATCGATCATCACATCTACCCGTTTTTGGTTGGTACGCAGCAGTTAGCTCAAGTTAGCGGTAAGTTCTAAAATGCTGACGGTACGCAGGTTCTCGGATTCCACGCCGCCATTTTAAATACCTGAGTGACGTCACGAGGCTGGGCGCGGGCCGCGGGCAAGTCGGCGCCCGCGCACCGTCTGCTGACATTCGGGCCCGCAGTCGCATTCGAACGGGGCGAAGCCTCTCACCGTACAAAATGCAGTTTCGCCGTTTATTTCTCCGTGCGCGAGATAAAACGTACTAACATTTGCATTGTTACCTCACAGTGTCTCTCTGATCTTTATATCAAGAAACAAGAACAGTTGAGCGTGTTTATAAACTAGTGCTACTTTAGTGATACCCAAGTGAGTGTACGAAAGTGTTTGTTGTGATTTCTTTCCCGCATACGTCATTACGTTGCCCTAGATAGCCGTCGTCGGGGGAGCGTTTCCGTGTTTCGAAGGTCTAAAGTAAGTCTATTTGCATATACCTAGTTAGCTCTCGCATCCGTCTGACTCTTTACGCCGCTCGTATGTGGGCAGAGACACGTCATTCAGTGTCAGTGCCTTTTATGTATTCTTTTCCTACATACTGCGATTGTTATGTAGCTATACTTACACCAACCTTCTATATGGCTATGTAAAGGAGAGATTAATAAACACTACGCATTTAGAATTATTCAAAACTAACTTGCTTCTTTAGTAGGTAACTACCACTAAATCCTTTCGCTGTAAATTCTAAATCCGTAGGAAGCGATTAAATATTACATTTGAAAACATTAACATAACAATTATATAGACCCAAATGAAACAAATAAAGTTCATTGAACAGCTTTACTATTGCGGCAAATGAAGCTTAATCTGACAAAAGCTCAGTAATTAATAAATTAATTTTAATGAATGAAATTATCGGTAAAGCAATTTGTGCTCTGATTGTGCAACTGACAATAATTTACAAAAAAATAAAACTGCCCAAAAATGTTGAAATAATGAAGTATGATTTGAGAATTATTATTTGCCGACCTACTTTTAACAAGTTTAGTAGAAAACCGGTACACAATCGTGTGACATTCGTTGTTGCGAGGTTAGTGCTATCTATTCTATTTAAATGACGGCTGTTATATAAGATTTAATCGCAGGAACTTACTTCACCCTGCTTTGTGTACCAATTTTATTGTGCAAGCAATTAAAATGACGGCGACCAAAGGATATCCTGGCTTCGCTTGAATGCGCGAAGACAATACGGAAACGAGCGTTGAACTCTTTTGTAGGGACGTCTCACGCACCCTTGTCTTGTTGTCACAAATAAAATAATCCTTTATTAGTATGGAACTTAGTGGTCAGAATTGATTGGGGTCGATTTATTATCCTATGTAACTTAACGCCCGATCTCTAGGTTCAATGTTGCGTGACCAGAATATAGGGGTGTGTACACAGAGAAAATAAAATAAATAATTTAAAAAAACACTACTGCGAAAATGTCAAGTAAAAATTATAATTAATGTATTAAAATCTGAAATGAAATTAAATGGATAAGAAATAGAAATCAAATTATAACAAGTAACAAAGTTAATTACTTTGCTCTAACAGAGTACGTTTTATTATTTAAAAATATTTTGAAAGTTAAATTGGTGTGTAGTTTATAGGTATAGTAATTATGTAGACACTCAATTTGATTATTTTTTTTAATACCTAATTTATAATTTGCAAATGGAATGTTAATAATTATAAATGCAATGTTAATTTATTATTTATTGATTGTGTAATGTTCCATACCTAATATTTTTGGATGATTTGCATTAGTCATTTTTAAGGCGGAAGCACATCTATGTAATGCAAATGTTAACGAGTAGCTATACCTAAATATGATTTTACTTGCATCAGAATATTTAAATAGATTCCACGAAAACTTTAAAAATCATCACTTTCTTTTTACATAAGAGAGTTTGACCAAAAATAATACTTATAACATTAATTCTACTAGAAATAAATTTAATATCAATAATTATAACAATTTGACGATTAGATGGTGTAGCGGTGCGAACCTGCCGTTTGCGTCGGAGGTCGTGGGTTCGATTCCCACTACTAGAAAATGTTTGTGTGATGAATGTTTTCTAGTGTCTGGGTGTTTTCCAATAGGTACATTACATTTACAGTTATTTGGTACCCATAACACAAGCTATTGATTACTTTGGGGATAAAAATATTAGTGAAGCAAATATAAACTGCATTATCTGAAAAATGAAACAACATAGGTAATCTTACATAATCTTTCCCTAAATTCTAAGCAATGCTATGTATGTAATAAGTAAATAGATGCATACCTATTGCTAAATAGACAGTCACACATAACAAGATGGCATGTAAAAGTTACACAGCCACGGAAACTAGTCAAGAGCTAACTGCATTGCGTCCGCTTTCGAAACAGCAATGGAAAAACTAGTTTGGAAACTACCATTTATTGCCGTCTTTAATTTGTCCCCGCATACACGAGCATTAATCACTCGTTTAAATGCATTGCGCATAATCCATTCAAAAGATACCATATTTCATGCAAAGGACAGGCAATTTATAATATAATCTACGATAGGTAACTACAGCAGGTCCTAACAAAGACCACTTATACCTAGTTAGAGAGGCTACGTACTATTTAATTCTTCTCGTTACTCTTCGCACATCACACAATATATACCGCTGGGAATATTGAGAGATAAAGTCACACCACCACAGATAATATTTTTCCAAAATATATTTCCAAAATGGCAAATATTAATTTACCTATTACCTACCTGTGTAGTTCGAATAGGACTTTCATTTCATGAATTTGCAAGGGCGATTCGGAAAATTGGGAAACTGATTTGCTTTTATTATGCCGACACTGTAGAAAATGATATACCTATTAACAATTAACACTATATTCCACAAAGGCATAGTCGCAGGTATAAAGCGTGTATTAAGTCTCGTAATAATTTCACGTTTGTCTTTTCAGGTGTCCCATAGAGATAAATGAAATAATACATGTCCTGTCTAAGTGGTACCTACCTGCTAAAATTTCTATTTTTCTCGTTATGTATTTTTTGTCATTATAAATACATCAAGAGAAATACAAATTATAATACTTAATGGATATATAATACCCTCTCAGTACTATCGCAAACCGTCGTAGTTTACCCATTCGATTGTTTATCTTGTTTGGTATTGTGTCCTTGTGGTAATTATACTTGTTTTGCCTGTTCGCGCCGTACACCTGTACAGCGGAAACCACAATGAAAGTCTTTTATTTTTCCATCATCATGCTTCCTTTATTTTTACTAGTTATTGCTTGCAGCTTCGAGTTTTCACAATCTTATGGATTATTTTCGGCGTAAAAAGTAAAATATAAATCCATAATCTCCATTCTTTCGCCCCATCAGTCAAGTAGTTGCGGAAGCAATAACAAACATACTTACACACGTAATGCCGTTTTAATATTAGTGTGGTATAATATTAGTGCGATGTGATGTAATTAATGTAAACTAGTGGAGTTTCTAGTCTAGAAAGAAGTTCATCTAATATGATCGCCTGCCATAGATTTAGTAACTATCGCCTACCAATATCAAGCACCTTAAATAGCCTTTTAAAACTGAAATAAGTACTTACGTGGTAATGCTTTCAGGGTAACACTACTATGTTACCGTCCGAAGTCCGAATACCCTGCAGATAGAGTCCATACAACCTTTTACTTATTTCTACGAATATAACGAATCACGTTCTGATTCAGCCGAAACTTAGGCTAGGATTACCTAGACGTTTAGTGAATCGAGAGTATGTATTATGTAGTAGATACTCAGATACGGTCGAGAATTAAGGCCTAAATAGAGGCTGTAATAAGACTACAGGGGCTGTGGTAATACTACTGTAGCGAGGCAGGGTATACCTAAAATGCTGGCTGCGGCGGTACATCTTTGTATGTCGCGATATATTGGCCAAGCATCTGCCAATGCCCTAATCACCTGTGACGGACGGTTTTTTGAAAAAGCTCTAGCATTTGCGCCATTTTTCCTATCAAGAATTGTATATTTATGCAACTTTTAACACGCTTTCTTCACTATTTCTGTTGTTTAGATGCCTACAATTTTATAGAATGCAACAGGCAAAATATGTTCTCGTGTAAATCAGTCTTTACAATGGATTTGGGAACACTGCGTACAGAGTATGTCCGTACACAAGAAGCAAATAAGCAGCAAAGACCCAAGGCTTTGCTGCCTGTTTGCAAAGTCAGTTTTGCATAACAAGTGTCATCCACACTTGTACCACATGCTGATAGGTACTCGTAAGGCGTAGGTACGCAGAACCGTTGCGTAGAAGGAGGTCAAACGCCGCTCACTCCACTAAGCCGAGACGATTTTGCGAATGCGAAGGTTAACCTTATAGAACACAAAAAAAAACCGTTACTAACCGTGTAGCCAATAGTATTCATTCAAGGGCATAATTTTAGTATAAAAGGGCCGTGCGGCGGATTACACACCACAGTTCAACCAACACCGTGTGGTGATGAATAATCAACAAATACTATTCGCATTCCATATTATCTCCAACGCCGCGAACCTCGAGTCGTATCTTGAAGACCAACATGGACAAGGATCAGGTAACTCTGAGCGACGAGGAACTGCTCACAATGGAAACGGAAATGGTGGAGAACGAAAGCGATAACGACGATATGCCATACAGTCAGCTGCAAAAACAACCGATACTAATGGAGATGACAACGCCGAAACGGAAGACAACGCCACCATCACAAATAGATACCCCCAAGAAGAAGAAGCCCATGGAAACAGGGGAGACATCCCAAGCACCAGCGAAGATGAATTCATTGACCCAACCCCAATTCTCACATGCACAATATCTGAAAAAAGAAAATATCGACTATGCCCAACTAACAGATCACCTTGAAAGTCACCGTCAGTAAGCATACGGGAACAAGGAGGGACCATTATCATATCATCTACATATCCACAACAAAAGCCTGGGGACACAACAGTAGACTTGGTCAAACAATTAGGGAACAGCAGCATTCGGCTACAAAAATTGCATGTATTGCTTGTCTACTGGAGTATTTCGCTTCCAACAATGATCGTGTTACACTTAGAAACATTCTCACCGAAGAGGATAAAAGACATTTCAGGTGCGTCAAGCATTTGCTGGGAAATAACGGCCAAACAGTCCCGCAACAAGCAAACAACAATCAGCTTCAATATCCCCAAGGGCGCAATCCAATACTTCGCCAACAAGGCACAGCATCATGTGAAACTATCACCAGAATGGTTGAAATCGATAGTGAGACCGATGAAATATTATCTGATGTGGAACAACACGGACGAATGGAGTCTGAACAAATACAACCAGAAGCTAACATACAACCGGGAACCTCTAACCAGTACGGAGTCCCTAAAAGCGGACGATTTAGAGAATATTGTAAAATTAATAACGAATTGGTCCTACAGTTATGTAAACACAGAGCTTTCGACGAAGCCGAAGCTCAAAGAGTGTTGTGTGCAACGCCTGAGGGGATTGCCGACCAATTTACCAAAAAGTTCGGAGAACGAATCAGGACCGCCATTTCAATATCCAGAATTTTGGTATTTTCGGAAAGACCCGAACAGAGAATCGAACGCTGCAAATACTTGCAACTAAAAACTGACCCAGAATGCGGCACACAAGAGAACATAATGAAAATACTACACAAATTTTAGTCATTTCTGTTCCACAATGGATTCTACTTAAAGGAATTCGCAACCATAACCCAAAAACACTTCTTTGGACTGACAAATAAGAAGAACAATCTATTCTTCCTAGGCCCACCCAGTACCGGCAAAACAGTGATAATGGAATCATTGGTACAGATGCACTGCAACTACGAAAGATTGACAGGATTAACACCGGTCTCGTCTTTCAACTTTTGTTCACTAGTGCACACAAATGCATGTTTCATGGATGAATGCAAATTAACAGAAAATCAATTTAAACAATGGAAATTACTAGCTGCGGGACAGCCAATGGCAACAGACATTAAATACAAAAACAGACATACAATCACAAATTGTCGACTCTATACGGCCGGTCTAGTCGAACATGCATTTGTGTGCACTAGTGAACAAAAGTTGAAAGACGAGACCGGTGTTAATCCTGTCAATCTTTCGTAGTTGTAGTGCATCTGTACCAATGATTCCATTATCATTGTTTTGCCGGTACTGGGTGGGCCTAGGAAGAATAGATTGTTCTTCTTATTTTTCAGTCCAAAGAAGTGTTTTTGGGTTTTGGTTGCGAATTCCTTTAAGTAGAATCCATTGTGGAACAGAAATGACTCAAATTTGTGTAGTATTTTCATTATGTTCTCTTGTGTGCCGCATTCTGGGTCAGTTTTTAGTTGCAAGTATTTGCAGCGTTCGATTCTCTGTTCGGGTCTTTCCGAAAATACCAAAATTCTGGATATTGAAATGGCGGTCCTGATTCGTTCTCCGAACTTTTTGGTAAATTGGTCGGCAATCCCCTCAGGCGTTGCACACAACACTCTTTGAGCTTCGGCTTCGTCGAAAGCTCTGTGTTCACATAACTGTAGGACCAATTCGTTATTAATTTTACAATATTCTCTAAATTGTCCGCTTTTAGGGACTCCGTACTGGTTAGAGGTTCTCGGTTGTATGTTAGCTTCTGGTTGTATTTGTTCAGACTCCATTCGTCCGTGTTGTTCCACATCAGATAATATTTTATCGGTCTCACTATCGATTTCAACCTTTCTGGTGATAGTTTCACATGATTCGGTGCCTTGTTGGCGAAGTATTGGATTTCGCCCTTGGGGATATTGAAGCTGATTGTTGTTTGCTTGTTGCGGGACTGTTTGGCCATTATTTCCCAGCGAATGCTTGACGCACCTGAAATGTCTTTTATCATCTTCGGTGAGAATGTTTCTAAGTGTAACAGGGTCATTGTTGGGAGCCAAATACTCCAGTAGACAAGCAATACATGCAATTTTTGTAGCCGAATGCTGCTATTCCCTAATTGTTTGACCAAGTCTACTGTTGTGTCCCCAGGCTTTTGTTGTGGATATGTAGATGATATGATAATGGTCCCTCCTTGTTCCCGTATGCTTACTGACGACTTTTCAAGGTGATCTGTTAGTTGGGCATAGTCGATATTTTCTTTTTTCAGATATTGTGCATGTGAGAATTGGGGTTGTGTCAATGAATTCATCTTCGCTGGTGCTTGGGATGTCTCCCCTATTTCCATGGGCTTCTTCTTCTTGGGGGTATCTATTTGTGATGGTGGCGTTGTCTTCCGTTTCGGCGTTGTCATCTCCATTAGTATCGGTTGTTTTTGCAGCTGATTGTATGGCATATCGTCGTTATCGCTTTCGTTCTCCACCATTTCCGTTTCCACTGTGAGCAGTTCCTCGTCGCTCAGAGTTAGCTGATCCTTGTCCATGTTGGTCTTCAAGATACGACTCGAGGTTCGCGGCGTTGGAGATAATACGGAATGCGAATAGTATTTGTTGATTATTCATCACCACACGGTGTTGGTTGAACTGTGGTGTGTAATCCGCCGCACGGCCCTTTTATACTAAAATTATGCCCTTGAATGAATACTATTGGCTACACGGTTAGTAACGGTTTTTTGTGTTCTATAAGGTTCTTTTTCCTTCGTTTCTCGTGGAAAGTCTGACCTTTAAAGGTAGGCAGGTGTTCGGTCGTTATTAGGTCATGGTTTTATACTGTGGCCTAATTGTGCAATTTTTTTAATTATTGCGTCATGCTTTATTTGCCATAAGTATTTATATTTTAATACTTTATTAAATTTGTCATGCTCTATTGGGCGTGATGAATAATTTAGTAGTAGCAGTAGGTGATTAACCTAACCTTTTTTTTTTTTTTTACGCTGGGAAAATGCCTTTACGCATCCCTCCCGGAAGCAGGGCAGCTATAGCAACGCCACTTCCGGAAGGGTATGTGGGACTCACCAGTGAACGGAATACCCACTAAAAAACCAGCGATGTTCCTTCGAATCGCCTGGCGGCTGGGTCACGGGAACACTTGCGCAATCTTCCGCGACCCAGTCGGCGGCGTCCGCTGAGGCAGACCCACCACATTGGGGACCCAACTTCGTGGTCCCCTTACCTCCATCCGGCGTACCAGGAACATGTGGTACGCCTTCCGGCACAAGGACTCGGCTCCACGGGCGACGGGCATCTCATGGCCGTGGCCCGGAGCTCCTCACTAGGGGGGCAGGCGACGTTCCTCAGCACGTCGCCTGCGACACGCCCTGCGGCGCCGAAGAGGGTCCGCGTCAGCGTCGTGATTAACCTAACCTTTTTTTTTTTTTTTTTTTATCGTGGGGAATCCTCATGGATACCCAGTCGCCCGGGGGAGCGGCTGGGTTATGCCGGACTCTTACCGGCTAAACCCCACGGTGTTTCCTCCTCGCACCGTATGGCGGGAACACGGGAACGCTTGCGCAAACCTCCGCGATCCCGCCGGTGCCCGGCCGCTTGCGCAGCCCCTCCACGAGGTGGAGCATGGAGCTCCCCTCCAACAGCAAGGCCGGCCAGAAACACCTAAGCCGGCCTTACCTTCTCGGCGCCCATCCGTAAGGCGGCGGACCCCCCCGGGACCGCCACCCAGGGGCCGTGGGCACGGGTAAGCCGATACCTGCGAAGCTTGCTCCTGCACTTCGCAGGCATCGACCTCCCATACCCCGCGGCGGATCTGATCTTTGGCTCCGCCGCAAACCACCAAACGGCCGCAGAGGACAGGGAGAACGGCAACGACACACCGACACTCCTCTTCCCCTGCGGCCCCGCCGCCGACGCATCTAACGGTGCGCCACCGTTTGGTCGCGGGAGATAGGGCGAGCGGCAACGACACACCGACACGCCTCCCCTCCCGCGACCCCTCCTGGCTGCAGGAGACATAACACTCTGTCCCCCGCACCCCTCTTGGACGCATCCAGAGCGGGCCCATCTCCAGGCCCACTCCGAGCGTCCCCTCCTGGATTCCTTTTGGCTTCACCGTGGGGCCCAACCACGGCTACTGAGCCCCCCCATCGCGACAAGATTGGAATCCATCGGGGGGGATGATTAACCTAACCTAACCTAACCTAACCTAACCTAAGTCAACCTAACTTAACCAAAATTGACCTAACTTTGCCAAACCTAACCTAACCTATTTTGTCTAGGATTGTCTAGCCTAGACCAACCTACTCTATGTTGCCTAACCTAACTCAAGGTGACCTAACTTTTTCAAACACAACGTTTTTCAACTTTCCTAGACCAACCTAGCCTAGACGAGGCTTGTCTAGGACGTCCTAGACCTGACCAAACTGTGCCATGGTTATCTATGACCATTTTGCAGTTTGTCCCATCTTTTAATTGTGCATAGTTTGGCTGCTATGAATTTTCAAATGATTTTTGTCTTCTGGGTACTTATATACCCAAGATCGACTAAGTGGTTATCCCCTCAACTGCTACTAAATCTAGACTTTTGGTCCAAACTTTAAAAATTCATATCTCCGAAGTTATCCGTCCGATTTTGTTGAAACTTTCGTAGTTGAGCTCATAAACATCCACATCTATGGGAGACATGGTAGTTCACAGGACTCTTAAGCGTTTAAGATCCTCGTCTGTACCTAATAAATACGAAAAACATACCTATTATGCTTATTTGTAAAAAATATTAGAGGTTGAGCTTAACCTACTTATACCTATTTTACATTTTGCAAATGTACGTACTCGGTACTCATAAAATTATCTGATATCAATTTAACGATACAATAGGTATGTAGTAATTGATTTTGTCGAGATAATTAATTATTATGGAATTATGGAGGTGAAAAGTGGCTTCTTCTCCATAAGGCCCTTAAGAGGCTCTTTTAGCGATTAAATTTAGTTAAGGTGATTAATATTTTATGACTTCAATTTCTGCCTGCAGAATTAATAAATTCATCATCTTTAAGAACGAATATATTTTATAGCATAGCTTTTAAATGGTTTTTGGACCAATAGTTTTGTGATTTATCAATATAGATAAACGTCTTGCACCTCGTTAATTTACTACTTATGAAAAAAGTGGTTGGTGTGATATGTTAATAGGTACCTACGTTAAAATTAAAATAATCAAATATTTTTCACCTTTCTGAGGCATCATGCATTTACATTTGACACAGCCTTAAATTGTACCAGTGCATAATGGTGACGATAACTTTATTCGACTAAAGTTCAAAGGCTTTGGCGACGCAAGTTAGTGTTGTCTTTGATTTATCATTTAACAATAATATCAGATTATGGTAAGGTGTTCACCTTGAAAACAGAAAGGTAAAACGTCAGAGCCTTAATTTTTCACTCAGAAAATTAATATCTTGCATATTGCTATCCTTTTCAAAATAGTTATCATGGAAAAGGATAGCAATAATCAGACCCATAAATTTAAATATGCATCAAAATTTCACTCAAGTTTTCACAATAGATGGCGTTAGCTCTGCCCAAGAACGAAAAACAATATGCATCCGAATTTTGTCGTGGTGAGACAGTCTCGCGTAGCTCAGTTGGTTGAGCACCCAGCCGCGATAGCTGGGGGACGTGGGTTCGAGTCCCACCGCGAGTAAAATTTTGATGCATATTTAAATTTATAGGAATTATTTCTAAGTGTGTAAAAACACTATAAATATAAAATATAATTAGTAAATAATCAGACCCGTTTAATTAGTTTTAATATAGTGCACAATTAGTACCTACCAGACCAGTATCACAGTGTTAAGAATAGAATATCTTTGAACTGCACCAGTAAGTATATATAACAGCTGCGGTAGGAAGGTATCTTTGCATGTCAAGAAGGAGGATATAATATTATTAAGCCTCCAACGTTTACAACCTACGATAATCGTATAAGTCAGTATAATACATTTATATCCACAGGTACAATATATGTCGGTGTTTATATCGCTCTACTCTGTTTCTCATTTGAAGGTCGGCTAGCAATTAGGTACGAGTATAATGTGTTGTTCTATAAATCATTTGGATGATCTAACGATTCATAAACCTGTATAGATTACTTTAGTTCGAATATTTATTTTATCACGCTTAATTTTTGAATATTTCATTCAATTGGGAATCACAGAAAAGTATTATAAATGGATTTATTGTTGCTAAAAACTAGGTAGGAATTGTAGTATCCAAATAAACGTAGCATTAGTTGAGAGTACTCGTATATTTTGAAAATGGTAGAATTATAAAACATATGATAATATTATTAGGGTACTAGTTTGTCCACTAAAGATGTGCTATGTAATATGTGCTAATATATATTCATATCTTTTGAAAATCCTTCGAAATCGAAAAGGCTTCCACCCATACATAGTCGACGTACCAAAGACGCGTACGAAGTGGTTTGATTCTTCGTCCATGATACGCACTGCAAAGGCCTGGAATACCCTCCCAGGCACTGTCTTTCCTGCCACTCACAACCCCTGGGTGCCTTCAAATCAAGAGTGAATAGGCATCTTCTAGGCAAGCGCGTTCAACCTTAGACTGTATCATCACTTTCCATCAGGTTCAGGTATGATCACAGTCAGATCAGATGGTTAGTTAAAAAAAAACAAGTACCTTATAGTACATAATACGTAAGTCTTTAGGTAGGTACTCCTAATCCTAAAAGTATTTAGGAGTACCTATTTAAGTCTTGAGCTCTCACATACTCCTCATACTCTGAGCTCTACAAACTTGCATTTCGTTTTGTTCTAGTAGTTCTAAACGTGTTTTCTTGACTCAAACAATAAACAATCGCTCTTTCAGAAAGTGAACGTTCTACTCGTAACTCTCTAAGTTCAAAAATGCGGAACCGCCGGTTCTTGAAACTTACGATTCTTACAGTAAGTACTTATACGATATTAAATTCTTTCGAGCATGAAGATTACCTACATTCGGCTTACGAGTTACGAGGAGGTGTTATCCAGAGCTTATAAACAAGTACCTAGGATTTAGAAGTACATTTTTGCAAAAGTGTTTCTGATTCTTTGACCAGGAAAGTACTTTCGTTCACCAAAGCTTTCAATCTTTAGCAAACCGTACTTTTCTATACAATACATAATCGAATGTACAAAGATTGGGCTACCCTGATGAGTTAGTCAGCTCGTACTTATTCATAAAATTTTTACCTACTTAATTACATTACCTCGCTTTATACACGCTTTTGAAACATAGGATGTCTTCAACATACTTACTCTTGGTTTACTATCACGCCTAGGATCAAATTAAATGATCAAATGTTACGTTGTGCCGTAAAATGACTGGTCTTTAGGCGAAATCAACGAGTCTACTCGCTTTGCTTAAAAAAGTCTATCCTAGGAAATTAGTCCGCGTAACGAACTTGAAGTGAGTATAACTCGCAAATCTAAACGTGAAGAGTGATACTGGAATTCTCGCAATTTGACTTTCATAAGCCTAATATGTCTTATTAGCTCACAAAACGCGAAAAACCACAAAAAATTGAATTTCGCGGATACACCCATGGCATACCCTTTAAACAAGAAACATTAAAGAAATGTTATCAGCCAAATAGCCATGCTGGCGAGAGCAGACTAATGTTTTGAGTGACTTGCTATTTCTCATATTGCCGTAATGGAGTTTAAAATTGAATGAATATTGCTCATGTAAATTATGACGATTGCTGCGTAATCGAAGAAATCGAAATTTAACACGTCTGCTGGCGTTTCCAGTTTTGCATTTAGATTTCATATTACAATCTATTAGGTAATAATTAAAATTAATATAAAACATACTGAATAAGAATTGAAATCTAGAAATTAGTAGTAGACTTTAAATTAAAACAGTTTGAATATCTCGTTGAACATGCTAAGAAATTAATGTAATAATTGGCCTTATAATAATTTGTTGTGGCTCATTGAATTCGTATAAGTGTGTTAATCAACGTTAAATTTATTTGAGTTTTTATCAGATATTATGTACCTTATGTAATACTTAATACACGATGCGGTAATAATTTCAAGATAATGTCCATAATTTAAATGACACTAGCTGTTGCCCGCAGCTCCGCCCGCGTGCAGTTCGTTTTTTTTACAAAAATGTTTCCCGTGGAATTTCTTAATTTTTCCCAAGATAAATGAGTGGTCCCTGGGTTCGATGGACCCGTAAAGGAGTCTTCTTCCAATCTCTCCTGTCAACGTGCTATCTTCTTTCACACAATTTACCTATATCTTCTTTGGTTTTCCTCTACTTATAACACTCTGTCGAAATCGCTTATGTTACTCAATTCGCATGGAGTAAGACAGAGTGGGGCGTGTCATCGTGGATTGTAATATCTATACTTACCAAACTTATCTTATTCTGAGATGATACCAACGCCCAGATATTGTAATTAAGCATTCTGATGCGCTGCTGTGTACGTAGCAACCAGTTCCTGCTACGTACGGGTTATCTTGTATAGTTATACCTAGTTGCACGATCAAAAGGACGATTTAAACTGTCGATATTTCAACCCCGTTTTGATTGTGCTACGTAGATAAGTAGCTATAGGTTTTTTTAAACATCCCACTGGTGCTCTCAAATTTTTCAGGATGAAAAGTATCTTAAATGTTGACCGGGCATATATATAAAGTAGGATCATAAAATTTCATTTAAATCCGTTACTTGAAAGACGCCTGCTTTTCCTGTTTTTGTAATGTTTTCTTTCCCGCGGGAACTCGATTGGATTAATAAGTTTTACTATATATATATTTTGTTAAAGAGGCAACATAAGGTATCAGCATGACAAATTTTATTACTAAATTAAGTTCATTAGTTGTTGTTTACAAAGCTGTTAAATTAATTGCAGTTTTTTAACTATCCCACGGGAACTCTTTATTTTACCGGGATGAAAAGTATCCTCTATGTTGACCAGGGACATAAGCTACCACCACACAAAATTTCATTGGAATCGGTCCAGCCGTTCCAAAGATTAGCCCGTACAAACAGACAGACAAACAGACAAACAGACAAACAGAGAAACAAAAAATTTGAAAAAAATTTAAATTAGTTCTATTTCACTTCTTACATCCCCCTGACACCGTTTCTAGCATTTTTTTTATTTGTACAGAAATTCGACCTCTACAGATTTATTATATGTATTGATTACATAAAATTTTCTTCATTACGAATCGAGTAAGTAGTTTGTATATGATTTTTTTGGAGTATCTTCTCCAAGGTTTTGTTGCAAACACAGTGGCAAGAGAATTTTATATATTAGAATTGTTTTAGTATCTATGTGAGAAGTAAATGTAGTATACATAATAAAATTTAATATACATAAATGCAATACAATGAAAACAACCTGACACTTGAAAACATGCTCAGCACACAAAAAATTTCCAGTAGCGGGAATCGAATCCACGATCTCAGTATCGCTACCGCTACGCCATTCGGTCGTCACTTCTGAGTAATTCGGAGTTGGGACTAAGTATGTAGGGAAATAGTCTTTGGAAGACAAGTTCTGTGAGGTATATAGACGTATCAATACAGGGCCCGGCGCAATGTCGACAGTTTACTATAAGTTGTATTGGTGTCAAAAATGTTTGTTTTGACATCAACACCGTCAGTTGTATGCCGACTGTAGTATTGTCTATGGATAATGGATGGACCGGAGCGCGCGGTGCACAGAGTGGAGTGGAGTGTATGGTTAAATTATGAACGTATGGCATCACGGTGTACTTCTATCCATCGATGACTTCACCTTACGTATGCGTTTCCAAATACAAAATGTAGGAACGTACAAGTACTACGTTGGTTTAATAAAAAATGCACGTACGCGCAGGAATTGAATAGTCAACTCGAAATTCCAGCAAAAGAGAATCATTATGCTTTGAGCACTAATTAGCCCCGATGGTGCATTGAATAACGTGCACCGTTATCAAGAGAAACGTCAGTTAGCAACTTAGTATTTAAGTTAGTACTTATAGGGCTGAAGTTGTAACGGGAAACTGGAATGGATTTAGGTCCCACCTGCCTTAATTTTATTCTTTGAAGGCTGCACAAGTGCACACCCCATAATAATTATTTTTGGGGTTCTTATATATATGTATAACGCGTTTTAAATATTGAACGAATGAGAAACGTATTTTAGGTTGACCTTACGCATAATTTACATAAATGGATTTGCCAACCGTAAGGTAGGTACTATTATGGTATTCTGTGCTATGTGTATGCCCCTAATCTGTACCAGCAAAATACGCTGAGAGAAACTACAATAGAATTAATTATAATCACTGATGGAATCAAGCTATTACCGATATTACGTTGGCTGATTGTAAGGATCAATACATTATGTAGTAAATGTGTCTAAGATATAAATCAATAATAATAAACAAGATCTTAATAACTATAGACCAATTTCAATCTTACCAACACTTAGCAAGATATTTGAAAAAATCATACTGGACCAACTCCTAAGTCATTTTAACTCAAATAAAATTCTTCATTCCGAGCAGTATGGTTTTACTAAAGGCAGGAACACCACTGATGCCGGTGCCAAGTTATTAAGTCATATCTATGATGCCTGGGGACAGTCTCAGAATTGCTATCGGAGTCTTCTGTGACCTGTCCAAGGCTTTTGATTGCGTTGAACATCAAACGCTACTATGTAAACTAAGCCATTACGGTATCAAAGACAGAGCTCTTGATTTCGTTGCCTCTTATTTAAGTGATCGAACACAAAGGGTATGCATAAATGACACAAAATCACAGGGTTGTTCCTCCATTATGGGTGTGCCACAAGGTTCAATATTAGGCCCTTTTCTATTTTTAGTGTATATAAATGATTTGCCACACCATGTAAATGGTATTTGCGAGATAGTATTGTTTGCTGATGACACTTCCCTAGTTTTTAAAATAGATAAAAGTAAAGAAAATTATGACGATGTAAATTGTGCTATCGCGCACATATCACACTGGTTCACAGTTAACAATTTGGTTTTAAATTCAAAAAAGACTAAGTGCATTGAGTTCGCACTTCCAAACGTAAAAAAATTAGTTAGCAACAAAAAGGTGATTGTGAATGGAGAAACACTAAAAATGGAGAACTCTACAGTATTTCTGGGGGTAACCTTAGATAATAAACTACAATGGGGCGCAGACTCTGGCAGGTAAGCTTAGTTCAGCTGCCTATGCTGTGAGAAAAATTAGACAATTTACAGACATTGATACAGCCAAGCTTGTTTACTACGCCTACTTCCACAGTGTTATATCCTATGGTATTCTATTATGGGGCAAAGCTGCTGATATTCAAACTATATTTGTATTGCAAAAGAGAGCTATTAGATCCATATACAAAATGAAGCCACGCGAATCTCTTCGCCAAAAATTTAAAGAAATAGGCATTCTTACAGTGGCGTGTCAATACATTTATAATTGTCTACTGTTTGTACGTTAAAATATTAATAATTACAATAAACGGATAGATATAAGTAACCGTCCAATTAAAATTGGAGCACATAAGTTAGTTGTAGTGCCACACCGTTTGCGTAAGGTACAGAAATCATTTGTGGGGTTGAGTGTACGCTTCTACAATATGATCCCAAAGTCTGTCTTGGACTTACCTTTGCACCGGTTTAAAGATACTGTCAAAAAACATCTAATAAATCAGGGTTACTACACCATTGAAGAATTTTTAAATAACAAAGATTCTTGGAACGATAGTGATAATATGCTTCCATCTCCACACAAGATATCTTAAAAATATTGTTTCATATTAAGTACTAAAAATTGTATATTAAGACATTTTTTGAAAAGAGCAAGTACAGAGTTTCTTGCCAATTCTTCTCGGTGCAAACCTGCTTTCCGAACCGGGCGGTAGAGTCTCGACATTTCATGAGAGCTTATATCTAAGCCTATGTGAAATAAAGAATTTCATTTCATTTCATTTCATTTATGATCAAGTTAAGCAAGCGCTCTTCTACCTATCTAGAAAGGTAGAAGGTTACCTAGGTAGGTACTTAGTTTTTTAATACTGGTTCAATGAATAGTTTTGTAACATTCATTACTTTACGTTTAAAATTTTGCACGCCAATCCAATCTGCCAGTAATTTTCAAGCTAAATTATTTAGGTACGTATTACGTAAAGTTACATATTTTTTGAATGTTTATCTCTTTATACAGCACGAAAATAAGAATCATTATTCATTATTTTTATTTATTTCGACACAAAGACAATGCCGAAAAATTCACAACAATTATCATCAAAGAAGCAAATTAAAATAATTGGTGCTTGGAGTTGAACCGGATACTTAGTCGTCGTACATTTTACATTTTGGTACTTTATTTTTTTAATATTCTGACTCCCTATTCGGCTCTGACTCTCTCTGACTGACTCTGACTGAATCTGACTGGCTCTGACTGACTCTGACTGACTCTGATTGGCTCTGACTGACTCTGACTGAATCTGACTGGCTCTGATTGGCTCTGACTGGCTTTGACTTGCTCGTACTGGTTCTTAATGACTCTGGCTGGCTCTAACTGGCTCTGACTGGCTGACTCGCTCACTCAATAAGAATGTGGCTGTGTCACGGCTTACCAAAATAGTACTTAACGGTAGAGCTGTGTGTTGAGTAAATCCTTTGCGCAGAAAGAATCGAAGAATAAAGATGGTTATATTGAAATTCAGTAAAACGTTCATTTCGATGCTATATTCGTTAAAATATTGTTTTAATGTTGGCAATAAGAAATAAATATTTCAGAGTTTAAAACATGGGTGAAGATAAAATGGTTTTTTGTATGACTCAAGCACGTATACCTAACTCTTAATTATGTCGTCGGTTTTCATCTCACATATTTTGGGAGTCATTTAAAATTATTCATGTAATCATGGTTTCCATCGAGTTCTCACTTCGCGCCGCCTTCCCGATGATGGAGTCTGGAGAGGAGTGAGATTGAAAAACGAAAATTACATCGCGAAACTCATTCGGACGTGTTTTGACTGCTACAGCGGCGTTGTGGTTGAGCAATATTTTTGGAATAAATCTCAAAAATTTTGGTTGAAATAACAAAAAAAATAGTTGGGTTTATTAGATCAGGCTTATAATACGCATAAGCTATAAAATGTACCTATCTTAGGAATTTTGGTTGATATTCAATTTTTTATTCATTACTAGCTGACCCGGCAATCGTTTTTTGCCATTAAGAATTAAAAAAAGCTTACGACTCTCTGGTCAGTCACACCTAGTGAACTTACACAGAAAATTTGATAACAATCGGTCGAGCTGTTTCGGAGAAGTTTGGGAACAAACACGAGACCCGAGAATTTTATATATTAGAGAATATTCTCAATTTCCTAAGCTATCACCCCTCCCATATAAAACATGTTTCGAGGTACCAAAATGTAAAAGCTGAGGTAGAGACCTCATTAAAAATCAATTCAATTAACTCAATTATGAAATAGGCTTATTATCATATTCATATTATCTAATTCTATTATTTGGTCGTGCCATATTGTTAAATTAGGTCATGAAACCATGTTATAAAATTAGATTTGATCGTTTAATTTAATTGGGCCATGTCGATAAATCAAGCGTATAATAGTGGTATTTAAAGTCATAATTTGTGCAATCCCGGTTGTGAAACACTAAAAATAAAATAGTTTGATCGTACCAGATAATATTTTGTTTTAATAGTGATAACAAAAAAGAGGAGTTTGTTGTGGGCTAATTCTCAGTTCAGAACGAGCTATAAACTCTCGTTAAGGAGCACACCACGGGTGCGCCCGCGAAATTCAAATTTTTCGTGGTTTTTCGCGATTTTTAAGCTAATAAGACATAATAGGCTTATGGCCGTCAAATTGCGATAATCCCAATATCTTCTTCACGTGTTTATATAAAAATCTCTGCTCGAAAGTGTCGAGTTAAAGAAATTAGTCCAAGATTTGCGAGTTACTCACATAAAACTCGATACTCGGATTAATTTCATAGGATACACATTTTTATGCAAAGATTTTGATATAATCATGTAAAGATGATACTGCCATCCTCGCAAATTGATTGCCATAAGCCTATCATGTCTAATTAGCGTACAAATTGCAAAAAAACACGAAAATTTTGAATTTCGCGGGCAGAGCCGTTGATTTCACGTTAACATGATTTTAAACCGTGAAATACAAGTCATTATTATTACATAAGTAGGTATAATTATTTACTGACGCTTCATAAGTGCCTGAAGGTTAGGCCTACAAGTAAATTAAATAAATCATTTTGAGTTTGAGTTGGAAACTTCGATCGCAGAATTATAAGTAGCGTTATTACTTATGTATTTATTTTAGGGCATCATAAACCAACACAATATGCAAATACCTAAATGAGTTTAATAATAAATTGGTCAAAAACACCAAAAGTCAAAACTCGCGAAAAGCACAGTATCTTTGAACGTTGGAAACAGTTTATTGCGGAGCAATTTGCTAAGTTCATTTTCATAAAATATTCGCACTTCAAACTCAAAACAATTTGACAAAATGATGGATATCAGCCCGTTATATTATTATTTATTTATTATTAAACTATCCTTTTAGGGTCTTCCAAACTAAATTACGAGTAACTTACATCACAAAGCAGGACGAAAACACGCGAAGTCTCAGTAATAATGGTCCTACCCCTTCTGGGTGCGGAACCCTAGCAACGTTTTTCCGGTCAGCCGGTAGATCTTTATGTTCAAGCTCGGTTGTGTTTGTGTTCCAGGATCCCCGTGGAAGGTAGAGGTGATGGCCGGGCCGGCCGGCGGCGGCGGGGGCGAGCCCACCAGGCTCATTCCCGCGCGGGTGCCTGCCGTCTTTGAGATCTCCACCTCGCCAGGCGCACCCGCCTTCAGCAAAAATGAGGTAGGTACCTTACCTCTCTACCATAAACCGGCAAGACGCCAAGAGCGGTGACATCTTTTTCTGGTAAACTTCTAATAAACTCGAAATCCGACCACCTGGTTCACCCGGTATGCCAGATCCTTTTTTCCTCCGATATCCGGCTTTGCGTATCTTGTACTAGGGCACTTTTGTAGCGACGGTCACGTATGCTGCGGCGTGCTGGGCCGAGAGGGCGACGCTCTACGTCGTACGGACTGGTCTGATTAGAATGCAGAGGCCTGCCTTGGTCCTTCTGGCCAAGGCGTATAGATCAAATAGTGCTGCCTACCCGCCGTGCTGGCGGGAGTGTTGCCGGCCGACCTAGAAGTAATCCGTGCTGCCAGGATTGATGCGGCGCGTAAGACCGCGGCCAAAGGAGAGTTGAGCAGACGCAAGCGGGAAATCGGGGCAGACATCGTCGCGGAATGGCAATCGAGATGGGCCAGCGAAACGAAGGGCGGTGAGCTTCGTCGATTCTTTCCAGACGTGGCCGGGCGACTCGAGGCGACTTGGGTCGTCCCGGATTATCAGACCTCGCAGATGCTGACGGGGCACGGTCGCTTTCGGAAGCGCCTGCATGACATGTGTCTGGTCGAGACTGGCGAGTGCTTCTGCGGACTGGCGGAGGAGAACCTCCACCATGTCTTGTGGGAGTGCCCCTTATACGAGGACCTCCGGTTCGTACTGCTGGACGGGTTCGTATGCGAAGTTTCTGGCCCAGTTTATTATCAGGATCTCGTGGGTTCGGCGGCCAACTTCGGAAAGCTACGAGAGTTCGCGCACGCATGGCATAAGAGGCGGAGCGGCTTGGAGTGACACAGAGACTTATTTGCTACGGACAGCGAGGGCGCGAGGCGAGTCCGTTTTTTGTATCGTCCTGCCCCAGAATGGGGAGAGTGAGCACATAGGGACAAGGAGCGAGAGGAAACAACTTGTAGGGAGTCAAGAAGGCGCCCCGGGAACACGCCAAGAGCAATTACCGAACGGGCGCCCTCCTGCGATTCGGCCCCCATAACCGCGAGGTTGATTGGGCCATGGGTGGTGGTGGGTTGTCCTCATTTCTGATTCGATCACGCAAAGATACTTCGAGCATAGCTCTCTCCATCGCTCGCTGAGTGTCCCTGAGCCCTCTTATGAGGCCCATAGTCAGCGACCATGTGTCGGTTCGGACAAACTCCCAAGAGCCGTCAACGCATTGGCAGTGCCTCTAGTGCTGTAAATCGTGGATGGACAGCGGTGATCGCTGACTATAAAAATAAAGTTTTTCTTTCACGTTTCTGAGTACGAACCTTAGCGGTTCAATATTATTGCATCAATATCTACAAATAAGTATCAATTTTCGTTTCGACGAAGGTAGGTAGTAATACTAATATGTAAACAGTCTCTGTAATTAAACACGGTAGGTAATTACGATTTGTGTATGTACCCACCTCACATCTTAAATACTTATTTACTCACATACTCTGTTCCACTTTCTAAGCAAATAAAGCTATAATAATTGCTTATACAACTGTGTAAATAGTGCTAGCTTCAAACAGCTGGCGGTTTCTTGTTTTTAAAAGTTAGGGTAGTGTAGGTCTGCCACGCGTCCGTAGTTCCCCAGCTTTGTCCTATAGGTTAGAGAGCCGCAGAACGTCTATCCAGGGCATCTAGGGGTTTTTAAAGGAGTTTACAATTTTTGTGTCCCAATTAATTGAAAGATAAGCGGAACAACCCTCAGTCGAATATCATTCTAAGGTAATTGTGCGCTCCAAAATAGCCGATTACGGGCGTGCATTATCTGTGCCTCTTTAGGCCTATTTAGATTTTTCATCTTACCAGTCCATCTGTCGATTGAATTGAGCTGAGTTTTGATAAATTAGACAACCAGTCAGTCAGTCACCTTATCACTTCCAATCAAAATACCAATCTTTCACATTCGCCTAACTTCAGGCACTGAAATGTCAGTTAAAATGTCTAGTAAAGGTTTTTGTACAAAGTCCGAGTCCTATCTTCGGACTATCATCTTGATGATCATCGGACTAACATGATTCGGCTTATCGTCGAAGGCTTAAGTAGTTCACAATTTGTCTGCATAGGGCACTGGTTAGGTATGGATAAATCCGATCCGTGTAGTCGAAGCGAGTAGACTCGAAATTTGTGCAAAAACCTGTACCAAACCCTACTACTCTCGACTCTCCACATTTGTTTTTTAAAAAATTTACTTACTTTTTTAATCAATCTATATACAAGTACCTACAGTTTATATTTACTGTGATTACAGGTTGGAGTAACAGTGACTGCTCCATCTCGGAGGCCGGTCACAGCGCGAGTACTCGACGTGTCGGAGAGGCCCGGCGTGTACCGCATCGAGTTCACGCCCGAGGAGGTCGGCACACACTTGATTGATGTGAGTACTGATTATATGACTAACGTAGGTACCATATTGCTACACCTAGGGCTAAAAAGTTCCATTTTAAAGACCGCCTCAGCGACATAATATAGAGATACGATAAAAAGATGGAAATGAAATGAAATTGAAAAAAAAAGTTAAAATGAAATAGACGTGTATGCACCCTGGAAAGGGCGGACGGCGCGAAAAAATGTCTTCAGTTTACCGGTGCCAAAAGTGCTTGTTATGTCACCATCAGTAAGGCCACGCTGTAGTCCACTCAGCAGCCACCTATAGAATTTAGGCAGATGGTGCTACTGTTTGCTCCTCGCTTTCTTATACATTTTTTTTAATTTCGTTCAAAGATCCAAAAGAAATCTTTAAAAAACGCATGGATGAGACATAGGATGGCTAGAGCTCCAGATAACTGTCGACTGTCGAGTGTCCGTTTCTCATTTTAGCAATTTTTTTTTATTTTTTTTCCAAATGGGACGAAATTCAAGAAGTCTCAGTAACAGGGTTCCTTTTTTGCCCTTCGGGTACGGAACCCTAAAAACGGTATGTGTATGACACATTGTATCGCTGAATTGATCACGTGACTTATTGAAGACAACTGTTATTCTTATACTTTTTTTCCATGACATTATGGCTGCTGAGCAATCACTTAGATGCAAATCATAAAATTCTTAATTGACGCTGTCGAAATTGTGAATTACACAGCAAGCCAGAAAGGAAACGTGAAAAATATAAGGAATATCTTTTTACATAATTACAAAAAAATACTCTTTTTTTCTAACTTCTACTGTAGCACAATGAATTTACTTAGGTATAAGAGCCGGGAAATAATTGTAAATTACCTTTTGAAACAGGAAGCTTACCTTTTCTTTCCACCTTACATCATTTCTATTCATAGTCTCCGTGAAACTGTCGGCAATATAAATAACCCGGCATTATCATGGAGTATAAATTAAATAAACGACAACAACAAACTGAATTTATCTCCAGTTATTTAATGTAGAGAGTATCCAAAGGGGAATCATAATGCTGGAACACGCCCCGTATTTACATAGATAGGTATTGAAGTTAATAATAGCCACCTTTATCTGTATAGATGGCCATCTGTGAACTAAATGGTCCATTTATTTTAATACACATAAAGGTATTACGCGATGGGAAATGAAGAATAGGGGGACTTAACTTCATGTCTCTTCATATCTACATGTCTATAAGTTAGGCCCATAGGAGGATATTTGATTTGTCTGTGCGTGGCCCAAATCGGACCTAATGCTATTTAGTTTTAACTGTAACCTTAGCTTACATGCCGTGAGTCTAAAAAGATCGTAATTATAATTTAAGATATTTAAATGTATACACCGAAAATAGTTTCACAGAATTAAGAAAATTGTAGATCGCGACGATGGATACACTATCCATCTTTTTTTTTTGTTATTTTTACTACTTATCCATCTTGAAATCGAAAATTTACAGTAGCTACTTTATAAAATTGGATCGTTTTCAAGCAAAATTAAAAAATGTATTAGAATGCGCGGAAATCACGTGATGAATTTAGCATTGCTTTAGCGATAGTTTTCATAAATATTTAAATTTCGTTCCATTTTTTATCTTTTTTACCATAATATAGCAAAATACTAGAGTTGCTGATATGGGGGGTATCGGTGGTATCGGGGGGCAAATTCGGGAATGGTGTAACCCCATCATTGCAACCAGTCCATCCTTTGCAGGTCTCCATCGGCGAAGACAAATTGGCCGCTGGACCGCTAGTCGCCAAGGTGTACGACGCAAGCTTAATCAAAGTCACGGACGTCGGGAATGCTGTTGTAGGACAACAATGCCAGTTCAGAGGTCTGTGTTCTGTGTACTTTATGTAATGTGCAGGTGTACCTGAGCCAAGCACGAGTTTCGGCCCTACTAGACCGCGAAATTTAAATTTTATTTAGTTTTTTTGCAAATATTAAATTAACTACAACATTGTAGGTGTATGGAAGTGATTTTTGCGAGCATTCACATTTTTTTAAATAAAAACTATGCTCAAAAATTCTATGAATTCTATGAAAAAAATTCCCATTCACTTCATATTGGTTCCGAACCAATATGGCCTAAATGCGTAGACACAAAAAAAAAGACGTTTACCTAGTTAAATTTCCCAGGTGCATATTATCGTATTTACTATGGAAGTTAAATAACCTACCTAGGTAAATTTCCAAAAAAGCAGTTTCCAGTAATAATTTTTTGAACGGGATCTGATCAGCATATTGAATACCATAATAAAATGTTACATAGATCTTATATCTGTTTTAATCAGGTTTGAAAACGTCGGGCATTTCCATGGAAATAATGCGTCTATTGAAATTTAATTTGAACCGGTACCATTATTCGAGAAATTCTGTCGCATTTGCATAATGATTGTTCGATTTACAACAATGCACTATAGAAGCGATTCGGATACAATCGGAAATATTTGGCGGGCGACGAATACTTATTTTATTGTTGGAAGGATTTATAGATTACGAACCACATTTTCGATATTATAATAGGATCAAATCACATTATTATAAAGGCGAAAGTTTGTAGGTATGTAGAAAGTGTGTTGTATGAGAATAAATGTCTGTTTGTTGCTCCTTCACGCCGCAACCGATAAAACGATTTGGCTTGGAACGGACATAGATTACACCTACTTTTTTCGGGAAAATCCAAGGTTCTAACAGGATTTATGGAAACCCAAAATTCATGCAGCGAGGCTGAAGGCAATAGATGCTAAGTATTCAAAAACTATTAAGAAATTCGTAATTTTCTAGTATAATAATGAGTACATAAGGGTAAATAAAGGTAAAGTTTTGCGTATCAGAATACTACAAATTAATTAATTTCGGTATTACACCGCTCGGGTAGCACACTGTAATGGTCCACTATTTTAAGTTAATGTAACAATTTATTACAAACTGATTTAAACATAGTTACGATCACCACTAAATAGAATTTTCAATGCACAAAGCCCGGATTATAAAGCAAAAAATGTCGGACAAAGCCTATCCATTTCGAATCTCGATTTCCAGTTATTCACATTTCCGCTTAACGCGATTCTGTTGTTCCCTGCAAACGGCTTCAAATTAAAAATGAAAACCTATTTTATTTTAAATTAAAAATTAAAAAAATGAAATTCTTTATCCAAACTAATATGTATTACCTACATGAACGCGAGAAAGACTATATTTTAGGAGTGAAAACAAAAATGACGTATCACGTAGGCTACTTATAGCTGCGATAGTAAACCTTAAAGGGGTAGATATAGGGGATAAGAAAATAAGAACCAATGTAACGAAAGTAGGTAGGTAAGGCTATATAACCATTGCGCGTCGTTAAAGGAGAAAACAACGTATATTTCTCACGATGGCGTGGATAATAATTTCCTTGTAACTAAATGTGTAAAATTGAGCTTTTACAGGATGCTAAAAATAGAGCAAACAGCGTTAATAGGTAACAACTCGGAAATTGAAAACCATGTTTCTTTTTACAGTGGATGCAAGCTCTGCGGGCGAAGGCCAATTAGAAATTTCAATCAATGAAGGCGAGGTTCCCAATAATGTACAAGTAAGTTTCAAGTACCTACAGGCTACACTATAGTTACACCGCTGACCTACGTCTCGTAACTTCCGCTAAACCGAGTACTCACTAGCGGCCTATACATGCTCGTTTTCACCAACATTTTAAGAGACACCTATGCCCTTAGATGAAAGTTGTTGTAAGTGAAAACTGTCACCTATCGGCTTAGGCATTTCTTGAAGCGTTGGTGAAAACGAGCAATAATGTCTAAAATCTTACAAGCATGATTAAGGCTCAGTTCAGTAGGCAACATTAACGGTCATGTAAACGTTAAATATGGCGATCTGTCTTTCTACTGTCATAATATTTAATAGTTAGGTACGTGTCTGTTAAATTTAGTTGAAGCACGGAGTCTGTGCTGTCTAAGGGTCACGTTTTCAAAAGTATGGCAATCTTCGTAAAATACATATTGGATTTCTTGTAAATATAAGTCTCTATTATGAGTCTATTATGAGTCCTAATTATGAGTCTCTATTTAAGGGTTGTAATACTAATTTAAAACGATATTGTAATGCTTCTCTATTTTCTATTCTATTAAATTATTCTTCTATAGCTATGTTTGTTCAATATTTATCTTTTAGCTATCCCGCCCCTGTTTCACTTGAGTGTTCCCGTGGGAATTCCGAAAAAATCTTTTCTAGTTCCAAAGTTTTGGACTTGGCGATAATGAGTCAGTAACTAAGTGAATAGCTTACTTAATGAATGGGACTCATTCATTGATGTAAAATGAATATCATAGAATACAATAAGTAACCATAAAATATCGAGTTATGTTATGAAAAAAATTTACTATTGGCCTCATTTTTAACATGAAATGCATAATTATAGAATGAACAAATTCTATTACGCATTTAAAACGGGATCCTACACTCTTCTTACGTCAATCGTTTTAAAACTTAAGCTAACTTCCGCTAAGTACCTAAACCCTACAAGTCACTGCTATTGACTGTGCCTAGACTTGCCTTAATAATAAGCTATTGACTGGAGCAAGTTAAATACCTCGAAGGGATTCTTGGATAGATAGCTAATAGCCATTACAAAGTTCTTATAAGTTTATGGAGATTTATTACTACCAGCACTGTAATTTGTATGGCTAGTTGGAAGAGAAGAGAAGAGAAGAAATAGTACTTATTTGTTTTTTCTACACAATAATTTGTTGTTTGGATTGTACCTACCTATCATTACGTTAGTAATATTATATATTCGTTTGTATCATAGTACTTACTTATGATTTAAAAACTGCAGTGCAGAGTGGAAAGTATCTACCAAAGTGTAACAAATAACGTATCTACTATTTTTATTCTAAGGTGGTTGGGGGCGGTCGCTGTCTTGTATTCTGGAGGCCAGAGACACCGACTCCTCATCGAGTGGACATAAAATTCAATGGGGAACCTGTGCCTTCTTCCCCGTTCATCTTCCACGTAGCGCCTGCACAGCGAGTTACAATAGACACTTCGCAAGTTGGTTAGTTTTTTTTTTAATATTTGCCCCTGTGATTTGCCCCTTATGCTCAGACGTTCATCAGTTGCTTACCCATCCCTAACCCAACTAGCAGTACAGCGGTCTTCTCTAAAGGAGTAAAGCTCTTCAGAGGCACGAACCTCGAGGCAACCGCTAATGAATTAACCAAGGATAAACCATCCTTTCCATATAAAACAGTCCTTTAATAAATGAACATTTTACATTTTTATCTTTTTTTTTATATCCATGGGTTTTCCTCATGGATGACGGCTGTCCCAAACCAAAACCTAATAAGAGCCATTTTTTTTCAAAAACCTTTTTTTGCGACATTCCTTCCTAGAATTGAGAGCCGCGTTTTTTGCAAAAACACCTGTATTTCTATCTCATTAAATACCAAAGTTACATGACCCATCAATCCTAGTAACTCCACTTAGTACACTGCGAAACCAAAATCAAAACCCTAGCATGCAACATTTCCAAATTCAAATACCTCGTAAGTGGTGCTCATACTAGGTATTTGAGTTTTGAATTTCGACTTACTATGATTTTGAATTTGTAATATGCACTTAATAGGTTTTTGAATTTGGAATTGGCTTTCAGTAGGTTTTTAAATTGGAAAACGATGTAGTGAATAATGTAAAAACCTAAAGATTCCCTTTTTAAACACAGCAAGTCCTTGCGAAGTGGGCGTGGTTAGAGAGCGGGGTGCGGGACGGAACGCGCTTGGTCGACCGTTGCAACCGTCGTTGACGCACTGAGATCGCGTCGAAGTGTTATGTTTTGTTTAACTTGGTGTAATTAATTTATGGTGTTAAATGAATATTTATTAAAGTAGAAGTAAATGAATGGTAGCAGCATTTTATCCTGGATTAAATAATATACATACGCTACTTTTTATCCCCGAAAATTCCATGGTTTCTATAATAATATTGAAAAACAGATATGCACGGGGGAAAATATTCCTTCATGCCGTAATTACTGTACAGATTTAGCTGAAATTTGGTGTTTGCGCTTTACGCTAGCACTCTCCGGTTTATGCTAGACCGTATCGCGTCGATCGGCTATCACTGCACGCCCCTCTCCCGCGAGCGGTTTGCGTCCAGCGCCCGCGCGCGCCCCGGCGGCGTTCGCTCGCGCAGTTCGGTGCTAAATCCCGACGGAGTCGATTGACTGTGCGTGCCGCGTTCGCCCGCGTGAAGTCGCCCGCCACGCCGCATCTCGCCTTCTTACGAGCCCGATTTCTTGTGCTACTTCGTTTGCTGTGTTGTCCGCCGCGTCATTCTAACGCCGCGGGCCCCTTTGGCTATCCGGAATACTGTTTTTTGTGCTCCCGCGCCACCTGGAAATCACGCCGCCGCGGAGCCGCTTCGCTACCCGCGAATTCGTACCGCCGCCGCGAAAGATCCCTCAAGGAGGGCGAGTGTGTTCCTATTTGCATTTAACACAGCAGGCACCACACACCACATTTCATCCTACACGAACACACTCCCCGGATTCCACGTGCTGGCTGTCTCCATGCGCCGGTAAGTACCTAGTAGTAAGTCACTCTGTGCCGCGGGATAAACCCAGTGCAAAACGCCTAATAAAATTTTTTGGCGGGCCTTTTTCGACCCGCCACCGCCGCTGCCTGTGAGAATCCGCTGGACTGCTCTGATGGGCCCGGCAGTTGCCCGCTGATTCATCGTGCACAGGCGCGGTGCGTAATCATTATTGGTAGCAACGAGCGCGGTTTGTCTACACCTCGCTTTGCGTTTTGCGCTGGTTTGGCCCGCCGCGCCGTTCATTTTCTGCGCCGCTGGCATAAATCCCGCTTTCCGCCACGCGCCGCGTCGTTCGCCGCGCTGTTAGCGGAAATTCCGCAATCGCCGCCAGTTCCGCTGCGTCAACGCCGCGTTTCGGCCGCGTTCCGATTATTATAATTATAAGTTTAATCTTTATTTTAAGTTTTGCTTGCGTGCCGGTACCGCCCGCTCGCCGTAATTTAACACGCGTAACTACTACGGTCGCGCCGCTTTGTTCATTGCGACTACGGTACGACCGCGACCGCGATACGACTTGTTTACTATTGCTTTAATTTTATTATTGCTTGCACTCGCGCCGCCCGCCGACTTGCCGGCCGCCTTTTCAATTTATTATTGTTGCTTTATTTTTACATTTTGTTTACATTTAATTTGTTAGAATGTCCGCGAACATAAAAAAGCTAGCTGTACAGATACAGTCTGAGCTTCGCTGGGCGACGTCCGCCGCGGGTTTGATAGGCCGCGAAGATAGAACCGCCGCCCTATTACACCGAGCGGACCAGGTGCGGACTCGGCAGGCCTCCGTGGAGCAGGCCTTTCAAGACCTGCTCACCCTCGGTCCCGAACAGGAGGTACTGAGGACGGCTCAGGCCGATTACGACCAGTTCTTCGAACTGATGGACTCGGTGG
This sequence comes from Coenonympha glycerion, assembly GCA_963855885.1. Lineage (NCBI taxonomy): Eukaryota > Metazoa > Arthropoda > Insecta > Lepidoptera > Nymphalidae > Coenonympha > Coenonympha glycerion. The sequence goes on along the minus strand of OY979630.1, from coordinate 10,632,080 downwards.
TGGAGGCCGCCCATGGGATCCGGACCGCCGCTGATGAAAGGCGTCGAAGTGGCGCTTTTAGAGACTCCCCCAGCCGACCGCCCACACAGCCGGCATTACTCGGGAAACTGCCCACGATCGAGCTGCCCAAATTCGGTGGGCAGCTTCAAGAGTGGATGGGCTTCCTGGCGTTATTCGACAGTCTTGTCCACGCCAGGAAGGACCTGTCCCCCACCCAGAAGCTGACATACTTACTGTCCTCGCTACAGGGCGAGGCCCTGGACGTGGTGCGGCACCTCGACCTCTCGGAGGAGAGCTACCACACGGCCCGGGAATTGCTGGCCAGGCGCTATGAAAATGTGCGCCGGTTGGCCGACGCACATGTAGCCCAGCTACTCGCCTTGCCCGCCGTCACCGGGGTGGCCGGCCTCAGAGAGGCCTTGCTAAACCCTTGCATTGTGGCCACCAATGCTCTCCGTCGATTGGATCTCCCCGTCGACCAGTGGTCCTTCTTGTTGTTGCACATAGTGCTCTCCCGCCTGCCGTCGGAGCTTAAGCTCCGCTTCGAGCAGCGCTTCGGAGGGGACGGTGCAACCTACCTGCCCCCTTTCTCCGACCTCCTGAAGTTTTTGGAGCAGGAGTGCCTCCAGGCCGATAACTCTGGAGTTACCGGCCCTCGAGTGGCCCCTGGGAGGTCCGAGCATGTCCGAGGGGGTGGGGCAAGGACTGGCCCTTCGGCGGGGACCGGCCCCAACCGGCGAGGCCGTGGAGCCGACGCCAGAGAAGGTCGCCGGGTGTCACAGTACAGCGGGGCCGTGGCAACGAAGCTCCCCCCCTGTGCCTATTGTCGGCACCCCGGCCACCAGGTCTCCTCGTGTCCGCACTTCCTGGCCAAACCGGTTGCGGCCCGGAGAGAATACGTGTCGACACGCCAGTGGTGCTTCTCGTGCCTGGGCCAGCATCTCGTAAGAGACTGCCCGCGCCAGCGGCCCTGCCCACATTGCGGCGGTGCCCATTCGGCCCTCTTGTGCGCTAACCGGAGTGGTTCCGGTCGCCGGGACGTTGGGTCGCGCACCCCCCCCATGGGCGGGGGCGCTCGATCGCGCACCCCCCCCATGGGCGGGGGCGCTAGTCCTGGCCACCCGGCCAGTCCCGTTAGGCGTTCTCCGGTGGACCACCAACCTCCTAGTGGAGGTAGGGGTTCCGCCCCCCGGAGGAGGGCTTCACCCCCCCGGGGGAGGGTCACACCCCCCTCGCATTTTTATGACGGGGGTCTGACGGCCGCTCAAATGAGCGTCGACCCGTCTAGGTTTTTGCCTCCCCTCCATGTGTGGACGCAACTGGAGCGCCATCCACCCGTGCTAGGTCGAGGCGCTCCCTACCACGCCCCGGATGCTAGCCGCATGGTGCGACCCCGGGTTGGTTATGCCGGATGGTCCCCACGTTGGGTACCCTCCCCCTCTCTAGCAGCGCCCCAGCCGGAGTACCCCCGTCAGTGGGCTCCCGCTGGTGAAGGCGCGTCGCACTAGGTGTCCGCCACCCTAGCTGCCACCTAGCCACCTCCCCTGAGCCTTTGGATCTACAGCAGTCAGTATGCCAGACCATACTTTTGTCGACTGCCTCAGGGAGGTTAGGGTCTCAGGCTACAGGAGTGGCTCTCCCTTGTGGCCTCACTTCCGAATGTTAATCGGATTTCGATGCCTCGTTGCTTCCTACCGCCCGGAAGGTGCCACGCCAGTCTCCACGGCTTTTGTGATGCGTCCGAAAAAGGGTACGCAGCCGTGGTCTATTTGCGGACTGTCAGTGACACCGGCGAGGTCGCAACCCACCTTGTCTTGGCGAAAAGTAAAGTGGCCCCAATTCGGTCACGCTTGACGATACCCAAATTGGAGTTGTCTGGAGCCGCTCTTTTGGTGCGCCTTCTCAACCATGTGCGTACGTCCCTCCTATCGATTGTTGACCTGACGGACGTGTACGCCTGGTCGGACAGCGAAATTGTCCTTTGTTGGTTGCGAGCCGCTCCCCACAACTTGGAAGTCTTTGTTGCCAACCGGGTTTCCCAAATCCAGAATTCGGAAACCCCGTTGACCTGGAGACATGTGCCAGGGGACCTGAACCCTGCAGATTGTGCTTCCCGCGGATGTGAAGCTTCCGACCTTGTCAACCACTCTCTTTGGTGGGGCCCTGACTGGCTGACTCGGAATGAGTCCGCCTGGCCTCAGAGTAGGTTCTCCGAGCCCGATGTGTTACCTGGCTTGCGAGTCGGAGTTGTGGAAGATAAGCCAGCCAATTCGCTGAGCTATCTTCAGGAACGCTACAGTTCCCTTGATAAATTGATTGGGGTGACGGCTTGGATTCAGCGCTTCACCCACAACGCTCGGAACCCACGCGACAAAATGTCGAACCCGGTTTTGTCGCCCCTGGAGAGACAGGAGGCCCGGACCTTTTGGATACGTTTGGTTCAACTGGAGCATTTTGAGTCCGCTATTGAGACACTGAAGCGAGGTTTACCTTTGAAAGGCTCGCTCGCCCGCTTAAACCTCTTCCTGGATGACGCCGGATTGATACGCGTCGGTGGACGCCTCCGGAATTCTGATTTACCCTATGGGGCACGTCATCCCTTGTTGCTTCCGAACAATAGCGCTTTTGTAAAATTGTTGGTGACGCATTACCACGTCAAAAATGCCCACGCTGGCTGCAACGCCCTTTCGGCCATATTGCAGCGCGAATTTTGGATTTTATCGGGACGACGCTCCATCCGAAGCGTCATTTTTAAGTGCATTCCGTGCTACCGCCTGAAGGCCAGCACCATGCAGCCCATTATGGGGGACCTCCCCACCGACCGTGTCGTGGCCTCGCGCCCTTTTTCGGCGGTCGGGACGGATTTTGCGGGGCCGTTCTTCGTCAAGAGCTCCAGCCTCCGCAATGCTCGTTCCCTCAAGGCCTACCTTTGCGTTTTTGTTTGCCTGGCTACCAAGGCCGTACACTTAGAACTGGTGAGTGCCCTCAGCACCGAAGCCTTTGTAGCCACGCTAGGCCGCTTCGTTTCACGCCGAGGTTATCCGCACCTGATCCGATCGGATTGTGGGACCAACTATAAAGGTGCCGATAGACATTTGAAGGAAGTCGTCCAATTTTTGAATGAAAATAAGATAGGCCTCGGCACGGCAATGTCCAAGATGGGGATAACTTGGACCTTTGACCCGCCAGCTTGTCCCCACTGGGGCGGGATCTTTGAAGCCGTCGTCAAGGTCTCAAAGACGCATCTCCGACGCGTGATAGGTGAAACCATTTTGACTTTTGAAGAGCTCGCTACCGTGTTTTGTAAGATTGAGGCTGTCCTCAATTCTCGGCCACTCTGCCCCTTATCGTCCGATCCCAATGACCTGGAAGTTTTAACCCCCGGTCATTTCCTAATTGGTGAACCCCTTAACGCCCTGCCCGAGTACCCCTTCAGGGACGTGAAGGTCTCACGGTTGTCTCGCTTCGAATTGCTACAGCAGATGACCCAAAATTTCTGGCATCGTTGGTATTTAGAATATTTGCATCTCTTGCAGCAGCGCGTTAAGTGGTCCGACAAGACCGACCCACCTAAGGTTGGTGATCTTGTCCTAGTTAAGGAGTCTAATTTGTTGCCTTTGTGCTGGCGTCGTGGACGCATTCTTAAATTGATATATGGATCCGATGGGGTTCCCAGAGTTGCCGAGGTAATGGTCGGAGATTCGGTTTTGCAGCGAGCCGTCTCTTCCTTATCCCGCTTGCCCATTGGTTAGTGGACCCCAAATCCTTGGGTCCACTGGCGGGGGTGTTTGCGCTTTACGCTAGCACTCTCCGGTTTATGCTAGACCGTATCGCGTCGATCGGCTATCACTGCACGCCCCTCTCCCGCGAGCGGTTTGCGTCCAGCGCCCGCGCGCGCCCCGGCGGCGTTCGCTCGCGCAGTTCGGTGCTAAATCCCGACGGAGTCGATTGACTGTGCGTGCCGCGTTCGCCCGCGTGAAGTCGCCCGCCACGCCGCATCTCGCCTTCTTACGAGCCCGATTTCTTGTGCTACTTCGTTTGCTGTGTTGTCCGCCGCGTCATTCTAACGCCGCGGGCCCCTTTGGCTATCCGGAATACTGTTTTTTGTGCTCCCGCGCCACCTGGAAATCACGCCGCCGCGGAGCCGCTTCGCTACCCGCGAATTCGTACCGCCGCCGCGAAAGATCCCTCAAGGAGGGCGAGTGTGTTCCTATTTGCATTTAACACAGCAGGCACCACACACCACATTTCATCCTACACGAACACACTCCCCGGATTCCACGTGCTGGCTGTCTCCATGCGCCGGTAAGTACCTAGTAGTAAGTCACTCTGTGCCGCGGGATAAACCCAGTGCAAAACGCCTAATAAAATTTTTTGGCGGGCCTTTTTCGACCCGCCACCGCCGCTGCCTGTGAGAATCCGCTGGACTGCTCTGATGGGCCCGGCAGTTGCCCGCTGATTCATCGTGCACAGGCGCGGTGCGTAATCATTATTGAACGCATAAATAATAAGACGGCGAGATGCGGCGTGGCGGGCGACTTTACGCGGGCGAACGCGGCACACACACCGACCGACTCCGTCGGGATTTAGCACCGAACTGCGCGAGCGAACGCCGCCGGGGCGCGCGCGGGCGCTGGACGCAAACCGCTCGCGGGAGAGGGGCGTGCAGTGATAGCCGATCGACGCGATACGGTCTAGCATAAACCGGAGAGTGCTAGCGTAAAGCGCGTGAAGTGCGGACACGAGGAGACCTGGTGGCCGGGGTGCCGACAATAGGCACAGGGGGGGAGCTTCGTTGCCACGGCCCCGCTGTACTGTGACACCCGGCGACCTTCTCTGGCGTCGGCTCCACGGCCTCGCCGGTTGGGGCCGGTCCCCGCCGAAGGGCCAGTCCTTGCCCCACCCCCTCGGACATGCTCGGACCTCCCAGGGGCCACTCGAGGGCCGGTAACTCCAGAGTTATCGGCCTGGAGGCACTCCTGCTCCAAAAACTTCAGGAGGTCGGAGAAAGGGGGCAGGTAGGTTGCACCGTCCCCTCCGAAGCGCTGCTCGAAGCGGAGCTTAAGCTCCGACGGCAGGCGGGAGAGCACTATGTGCAACAACAAGAAGGACCACTGGTCGACGGGGAGATCCAATCGACGGAGAGCATTGGTGGCCACAATGCAAGGGTTTAGCAAGGCCTCTCTGAGGCCGGCCACCCCGGTGACGGCGGGCAAGGCGAGTAGCTGGGCTACATGTGCGTCGGCCAACCGGCGCACATTTTCATAGCGCCTGGCCAGCAATTCCCGGGCCGTGTGGTAGCTCTCCTCCGAGAGGTCGAGGTGCCGCACCACGTCCAGGGCCTCGCCCTGTAGCGAGGACAGTAAGTATGTCAGCTTCTGGGTGGGGGACAGGTCCTTCCTGGCGTGGACAAGACTGTCGAATAACGCCAGGAAGCCCATCCACTCTTGAAGCTGCCCACCGAATTTGGGCAGCTCGATCGTGGGCAGTTTCCCGAGTAATGCCGGCTGTGTGGGCGGTCGGCTGGGGGAGTCTCTAAAAGCGCCACTTCGACGCCTTTCATCAGCGGCGGTCCGGATCCCATGGGCGGCCTCCACCACCGAGTCCATCAGTTCGAAGAACTGGTCGTAATCGGCCTGAGCCGTCCTCAGTACCTCCTGTTCGGGACCGAGGGTGAGCAGGTCTTGAAAGGCCTGCTCCACGGAGGCCTGCCGAGTCCGCACCTGGTCCGCTCGGTGTAATAGGGCGGCGGTTCTATCTTCGCGGCCTATCAAACCCGCGGCGGACGTCGCCCAGCGAAGCTCAGACTGTATCTGTACAGCTAGCTTTTTTATGTTCGCGGACATTCTAACAAATTAAATGTAAACAAAATGTAAAAATAAAGCAACAATAATAAATTGAAAAGGCGGCCGGCAAGTCGGCGGGCGGCGCGAGTGCAAGCAATAATAAAATTAAAGCAATAGTAAACAAGTCGTATCGCGGTCGCGGTCGTACCGTAGTCGCAATGAACAAAGCGGCGCGACCGTAGTAGTTACGCGTGTTAAATTACGGCGAGCGGGCGGTACCGGCACGCAAGCAAAACTTAAAATAAAGATTAAACTTATAATTATAATAATCGGAACGCGGCCGAAACGCGGCGTTGACGCAGCGGAACTGGCGGCGATTGCGGAATTTCCGCTAACAGCGCGGCGAACGACGCGGCGCGTGGCGGAAAGCGGGATTAAACCCAGTGCAAAACGCCTAACAAAATTTTTTGGCGGGCCTTTTTCGACCCGCCACCGCCGCTGCCTGTGAGAATCCGCTGGACTGCTCTGATGGGCCCGGCAGTTGCCCGCTGATTCATCGTGCACAGGCGCGGTGCGTAATCATTTGGAATTGAGATTATTTCCTGGACAAATACAAAGGCTACTTTTTCCCCGGAAAAATCCATGGTTTTCCAGGGAAAACTGATATACATATAGTATTTCAATTGACGCGGGGAAAATACTACTTCACGCTGTAATTACTGAACTGATATATACTGAAATTTGGAAAGGAGATAGATTTTATCCTGGATTAATACAAAAGCTACTTTTCATCCCGGAAAATTTCATGGTTTCTATGATAATAGTGAAAAACAGAAATCCACACGAGAAAAATATTCGTTCACGCCGGAATTACTAAATTGATTTGCCTGAAATTTTAACTGGAGATGGATTGTAGCCTGGAATCTATCTATCTACTTTTTATCCCGGAAAATGCAAGGTTTCTAAGAAAATGATGATAATCAAATATTCATGCGGGAGAAAATATACTTTAAACCACTGAAAACTACTGAAAATTTTTTGGTGAAAGTTGGAATGAAGATAGATTTCGTCTATTTTAACATAAAGGCTACATTTTACTCCGGAAAAATCGATGGTTCCCGTGGGAATAGGGAAAACTGAAGCTTACGCGTGCAAAGCCGCGGGTATCTTCTAGTAGGTACTCAATACAGCAACTCAGAACACGAAACAGAAATTGATTATTTGTATGATAGTGATGACGATTTACCTAGTTGCAGATCCAAATTATGTCCCATCTGATACTCGAACGAACTCAATCATGATACTGATTTGTTTACTTTTTGTGATGAAATTTTAGAAGAGCAATAACTTTACCTCATCAGCTCAAAAAAGTTCATTAATTGGTTGCTATGCTCGTGATTAAATTAAAGGATCATTAGCTAGCACTGGATTCAATTATGGCACTTGAAACAAAAATAAACATTGCTGTCTTGTTGCACATATAACTATAATTGTCTTTTATTATTATTAAATATTTTTTTTTCAGATAATTTCGTATTATTTACTAATCATATTTTCATCTCAGATTGGAGAAGCTGGTGTCAGTCAAACTTCTACTAGGTTTTTAATGGCGAATACTAGTTCGATTATTGCAATCGTCCAATTTAAATTCCTAGTAAGTGACGTTGCTAGGTTTTTGATTTTGGCTCATAGATAACGATAAAAATAAAATTGTTTAGTATGTCACATTAAACGGGTATGGGTTGCAGTTTTTAGCATTTTATATTCTCAGTAAGTAAAGAATAATTTATCAACTATTAATCACGAATGTATAGTTCATCAAAGTTCATAATACTTGGTAGGCACATAAAAAAGTTTGTTTTGCTTCTCCTGTAAAATTTTTAGAATGGTTCTTACTAGGTTTTGGTTTGGGACAGCCGATGATGGATGTAACATAAAGGATGAGCCCTTAGTGACGTCACGCATATATTTTTAGGCTCCGCCCTGAAGCCAGATTTATAAGTTGTCAAATCTGTAAAATGGCGCTAATGTATGAGACCAACAGCGGTATGTGCTGTCAGCGGTACCGAAATGTATGACGTGTGACGCCTTATTTGAGAAATTTTTGGTTTCAACATACGTCACATACTTCCCGTCCTCTTAGCGTAGCGTATTTCGGTTTGGTTTTCCTGGTTTTTCTCCTTTTTTCTCTGATTTCTGAACAACACAAAGGAACAACATGACAACTGACAATAATTTGACATAAAAATAATGACGTCTGACAAGACATTTGAGTTTGACGTTTCAAAAGTCAAAACAAAAAACAAAACAAATAAAACTTGAGTCTTGATGCAAATTCTGATTTCTGCTGCAGAATTTATCCTAATGAGAACCAAGGTTTTTAATGTAATGTACAATATTCTTAGAACTGATACCTGTGGGCGAGGTAGCGTCATGCTCGGTGCGAGTGGACGGCCCGGGCGGAGGCGAGCTGACTGTGACGGTGCGCGGGCCCCGTGCCGAGGTCCCCGTGCGCCTCACCGGTGACGCGCTCACAGGCCTCGTGGCGAGCTTCACGCCGAAAACTGTCGGACCACACACCCTCACTGCGCACTACAACAACCAACCCGTGCCTGTGAGTACAGAGCTGGAAACTGCTAAAATAACAAAACAGCCCTATCATATTTACTTCCAATACATCTTAGCTGTCGCCAAGAATGACCCGTACCCAGCCGTGGGAAGGAGGAGTTCCTTGATTTTTTAGCACCTGACCAATATCGTATTTTTTGCCACTTATAGTTTCATGAATGTTTTTTATGTAAATTATCCATTGATATAAAAAATTATCGTCTTCTTTAATAAATCACTATAATTAGAGTAATAATAAAAAAAGGACGTCATAAAACCGAACTGCCTTACCCCAACACCATGCAATGTTGTTTGTCATACCCCTAGAGTGTTTTTCGTTAAGCCAGAGACAAGAAGGTAGAGCAGCCCCCACTCACTGTGGCAAAGCACAGGCACCCGTGCCAAGGCTGGTCACCAAAGGCGGACACACATATCTTTCCCTCGTAAATATAGCAATGATCAGTAGCTAACTGTGTCTTGTTGGGCAACAGATACTAAAGAATATTCATAAGCAAAGTCTTATGTGGCAAAATAGTGCTCAAACTGCACCGCAAGGTAGTTTACTTTTGGGTCATAATAGGTAATCCTGTACTGAACCAGGGGGGCCTGAACCACAGCAAACATGTTAATAACCAATAGTCAGTTTTTCATTTTAAACTCGATATTTTTAGCTATACTACTATTACTATACCAAATCTTTATTCCAGGGCACCCCATTTGTCTGCAAAGCGTATGACAGTAAACTAGTCAGTGTAACGGGTGGAGCGTCGGCCCGCATCGGAGTGCCAGTTCAGCTGGCAGTGGACGCAGCACAGGCTGGGGAGGGAAACCTAGAAATCACAGTGGCTGCAAGAGGCCTCAATATACCCACACAAGTTCATCCACAAGTGAGAGAAATTGAATTTTTTTTAGCCATAAATCATAAGCATCTACATCTAAATTCTTTAACTGACTTTAATCTCACCATAAATTATAGTAATAATTAATAGATTTAGTAAAGTTGAGAAGAATTTTAGGCAATCACTTTATTAATCTTGAGCAAATAATTAATTCAGTACCCTATAACATAATAGTATTTGTGTTTTAGAAAATCCTATTACCATCAACAAACCATGTGCCGTGCTAAGCGAGTGATGCTAAGAAAATTCTGAATTTAAGTTAACTATTATTTATTTATTACTATTATCTGTGTTTTTAATGTTACAGGGAAATGCCCGGTTCACAGTATCATTTACACCAACAGAAGCTTGTGAACACATAGTCAATGTATCTTTTAACAAGGTAAGTTCCTGTCTTTACTAGCTAATTTTATGCTTATCTGATTTGTAAACAGAATTAAGTCAGTTATGACTTAACAGATTTGGTTGAAATTTTGAAAAATATGCTACTTTTTATTATGGAAAAATTCACGTTTTCTGCTAAAAAACTAAATTTGCTTAAGCAATTTATGGCTATAACTTGGGGTAGATTGAAAAGGGTTGGATAACAGAGCAGCAACAGAAACGGAACTCCCAGGTTTATCATCACATCAGCCTGCCGACGTACTCTTTAGGGCATAGGCTTTTCCAAGTGAGCGCCACCACTCCTTACCCTCAGCCTTCCTCTACCAGCAACTCCTGGCCACCCCCTTTAAGTCGTCATTCCAGCGAGTTGGAAAGTGTCCCATGCTACGTTTGCCTGTACGCGGCCTCCACTCCAGGACCTTTCGGCCCCAGTGGCAATTCCCCTTACGACTAACCTGCCCACACAGATCTTACCTGCCCACTGCCATTCCAGGTTTATAACAAGACCTAGTTGAACAAATAATAGAGATTGCTTAAGTTAGGATAATTAATAAATATGACACTTTTTTACAGATGCGTGTACCGGGATGTCCCCTAATAATAGATGTATCAGAAGGTGGTGGTATTGGTGCCAGAGTAACCCTGCCCGGACCTGTCCCACTGCACCAGCCCGCCTCGCTCACGCTACACCACTCCGCTGCCACTCTCGACCAGATTGAAGTTAATGTTGAAGGTAAAACCACTAAGCATATCCAGAGCAAGTGTAACTCAGCTTTAAAACTTCTTTCAAATACCTAGCTCCAATATAATCTACGAGTATGAAAATGGGGACCTATTTTTTTTTTCTTTTTTGTCTATTTAAATTTTTACAGAACTAATTTTGTTATTATTCTTCAATTGCTAATACAGCCAGATAGTTTGTTTTTTTTTTTTTTTCTCTAAGGAGGGGAAAAATCCTCATGGACGCTGTGCCGGACTCTTACCGACTAAAAAACCACCTCCTATCTCCAAGCAATGATGTGCCTGCCGAATGAGCCTACCATCACTGCCACTTGTCTTCCCTACCCTGTGTTTTCTCTACTATCTATTTCTTTTATTTTTATAATATCCTCCATAAAGTTTTTTACACTATCCCAGCTCTTCTGGCTTTGTATCATAAGGGAAACAAGGTTTCCCACAGAAATGTCTCTATCTAAATCTTTGGCAACCTTCTCTCTTTCCAAAGCAAAACGTGGACAGTGGAAGACTGTATGTTCCGCGTTATCGTTGGGGTCCATGCAATGCACGCACTCACAGCTGTCCTTCCTCTTTATTCGTGCTAGGTATTGCATGAACACACCGTGCCCTGTAAAGCATTGAGTCATCCGGTACGTCATATCCCCGTATTTCCTGTTGTTCCAAGTCTTTATGTCTCCAATTAGTTGATGTAGATAGTTTGTTTTGATTGTATAGCTTATGGGGATTTAATCTCTTCACTTTAATTCCAATAATAATAAGAGTGAAATGGGATAACTGGTTAACATGCTATTGGAGTATTGTGTTCTTACTTTTTCAAGCCTTTATAAGAGCGAAATGAGTAACTAACACGTTATTAAATCATCCTGTATTATGATGTCATGTGTTGGTGTTTTGCTTGCTTTGTTAAAATTTTTGAAGCTGTGGTCATTTTTTCATACATAATCTGGTTCTTTTACAGGCTGGCATAAAATGCAGAATAGATAATAATTTTCAACAATGACAGTATCATGATCAAAGACACAAAATGCCCATCCCTAAATAAAAGGGAAGAAGTTTTGAAGAAATGACTGAATAGTAGAAGATGTAGTTAGGATATAAAAAAAAAAAACAAAAAGAACAAAAAATGCTTTGCTAGCTAACCACCCCATAACTCATGCTTTATATCTTTTTTTTTTAATTTTTTATGAATATTTTACTAACACAGGCTAAGATATCGCTCACAATACCAAAAGAGAATACTAACATGATCCTAGATGTGTATATGGTAAAATTTGAAATAAAGTAAGTATAGTTATTAAGGCATCTTTAACATACATTTTTACTCGATTATAAAGCTCATTCGCTTCGCCCTAACTCCTAACAAAGAAAATAAAAAAAAAAGAACTTCCACTAGAAAGAACTGCCGTAAAACAAGATAATATACCGCAATAAGAGAAAAAGAGAAAATAAAAATATTGATATAAACAAAAAGTTAGAGTAAAGAGTCGGAGTAAGGGCGAAGCGGAGAGTTCAGAGGACATGGGGCGTAGGTCCCAATGGAGCGTCGGTGCCGGCGGCAGTAGCGGCCGCGGGGGCGGGCACGTTCCGAGCGGAGTTCGTGCCGCGAGCCGTAGGCGAGCATCGACTCAACGTGCTTGTGGACTCCGTGCCTATACCTGCCAGCCCCTTCCATTTGAAAGTAAGTAGTAACTAGTAAGTCCATAAATGAATCCTTGGGAAGGCTATTGTGTTCTTAAGCCACTGTCTCGCATTTTTTAATGCAACACTATAAAAAGTTTTTGACATTGTTTTTCATAAGATGGTTTTTGTAATGGGTGGTCAAACTTGCCTACTGCATTGTCATGAGAACAAAGCATTTTCTACCTGCTTGGGATACAAACATTTTCCATTTCCACAGGTATACGACGTTACTGCTATTCGAGTCAAAGATGTCGCTCACGGCACCGTCGGAAAACCTGTAACATTTCTCGGTAAGGCTATTTTTCATGAATTATCTTTTTATGACGCTAGGCGAAAAAAAAATGTTTTTTTTGCGTTACACAAATCCCATCACGAACAAAAGCTTCGAAAGAGATATGGTACTATGAACTCGTTAGCGCGAGCTAATTGAAGACAGCGCCATAAATCGAGAGATGGGTGAAATCACACATGAAAATATAAAATGGACTTTTGTTTGAGCCGTTATCGCAAACTTTGTTTCTGTCAAGTGTTCCACGTTCCACTCACGTCTTATTTTATTGTCTTGTTTCATGGTATAGTGGAAACCATGGCGGCGGGTCCTGGCAATCTGGAAGTGACAGTGAACGGAGGCCGCGTGCCCACGGCCGCAGCGGCGCAAGGCGCCCACACGTACGCCATCAGTTTCACGCCCCGGGACCCCCGACCGCATACCGTTGAGTTGCGTTTCAACGGCGATCACGTACCCGGTAATCTATACTTATCTATACAACTGCCTTTTTCTCATCCAATGCAGAGAAGAAAGCAGATCAAGGCTCAATCCCAAAATTTTTCTGTCAAATAAATCTTAATACCAGCCTGGAGTACGGAAAATAGCGGCGATCCAGCCCTGTGCCGCAAGAATACACATATGGCGGTTCCAAATAAACATCATACAAATGATATCAACATTATATCTCAAGTTAAAGGCAAACCATGGATAGGATAGATAGATAGGATATTGGCTTTATTGCCGTTAGTGCAGCTTTAGCCACAATAAATATGTCATCCATGAGTTTTTCTAATTGCTATTGCATCAAATGAAATGAATAGAGAGTGAACCTGTTTGACACACACACTACTTGTGCGCTATAATATGGCTGAAACTTCTTGAAACCGGCTTAGGGAACATTATAAATAATAGTAAAATAGTTTCTCCTCACAGACTATATCGGACGCATAGTTCGAATTACCAAACAGATTGGGCTGAGGCTTGCAGATGCCTTTGTGAATGAAAATCTAAGCTATCACTATGTAGAATCATGTTTGGCCTGGCCTGTCATTATGTAGAATTGCTTCAGGGAAATCATCTTTCAGGCAGTCCATTTATATGTCACGTGTCTGCGCCGGCGCGAGTGATCGGCGCTGGTTCGGGGGAGTCCCCGGACAAAGTGTCCGTGGGCGACGAGTACACCTTCAGCGTGGATTCACCCACATCCCCACACGTCGAGGTTTTGGGACCAGCTAGGAGACCTGTTCCCGTACAGGTAAATTTCAAAATGTATCCCAAATTATTTAAAAATTTGCTGGGATTGGAATGGATCTGCTCTGATTCTGAGATATTAGATCCTTGTCTACATAATAAGTGATAATACAAGTCGCGGTACATAAGTCCAGCGCTGAACGAAACGTAGAGAGGATATTACCCATAGGTAATATCGCGTTGGAGGAGCCTCAATAAAAGATTTTCAAAATGTCTTTTTCAGGTATCAGCCGAAGAGACCGTCGGTGAAAATGAACCAAGCAAGAGATATACGATCTCCTTTGTTCCGGTGGATGTAGGAGATCACAGCATTGAGGTAAATACCGTTCGCCTTGTAAATTCAAATATCAACATGTTTATTGTTTCACAAATGCCTAACTTACGAAATATGAGAACCTACCACCAAATAATTTCCGCCGTTTGGAAAGCTGTTTTCCACCAAAGAGAATGGTCTAGAAGCCCGCCCGTCACTTTTTTTCAAAAATGATTGTGTTTATAATACATCAGATTATAATTTAGCATCTTGTAAGCAGAAGGAATATAAGCACTTACTTCTAAAAGGTTTTGTAATTAAAAATTCATTCATCAATTGTATTGCAACCCTGACTAAATTGCAAGGACAATGCCAATATTTATTTTGTAGGTGCGAGCTGGAGCCATGGGCGGGCACGTAGAAGGCAGTCCTTTCCTGGTGAAAGCCTACAGTGCATCTCGAGTCTCCGTTACCGACATCTCTCCCGGAGTGGTCGGCAGACCTGTGGCCTTCACCATCAACGCTTCTCATGCTGGTAATTTGTGAACATTATATATAACTAACTCGACGAAACGTTTTTTTTCCACGTTTTTTATACGAACTGCTAAAGTGTGGAACACCCTTCCAGCCTCCGTGTTCCCAGTCAAGTACAATCAGGTTGTCTTCAAGACAAGAGTGTGATCATCAAGCGCTATCCTATCTATTAAAAAAACCCTTGACGCAAAAACGGCAGATGGATGGTTTATGCCCAGTATTACACAATCAGGTTTAGTTTAGACATGTAAAAGCGTCACAATGCTCTTTATAATGGTCGATAATGTAAGCATTTGTTTTAGGTGCTGGAAACTTGGAAATCATCGTAGCAGTGAATGGCAGAAATGTACCAAATTATGTGCAGAGTGAAGGGAACGCTCGATTTAAGGTTTTTTTTTAATTTGCATTGCATTTTATTTCATCTGTTTCGTTACTAATGAATATTATTCAAAAATTTGTTTCACGACCGAAAATCGCAGCGGTAGTCCTGGTCCTGCCCTCTGCGTTGGAGGTCGTGGGTTCGATTCCCACAACTGGTGTAAAAATGTTTTTCAGTGTCTTGGTGTCTTTCTATTTATAACATTTATGTATATAAAATGAAATATTATGCACATATATCAGTTATTTAGTACCCATAACACAAGCTTCCGCTAACTTTGGGGCTAGATTGCGATGTGTGTAATGTCCGTTTATACAAGGTGTTGGGTAATTCGTATAGTGTGTCCGCAGGTAACCTTTTTACTTGATCCTAGAAACAACTTGATGAGATAAGAAGAACCAATTATTTTGTTTTATTTTCAATACAGAACTTATTATTTAATTTAGAAAAATTGTTCTTAGCAACTCTAAATGTGATGACAACAAAGCGACCCAGTGGCACAGGTCGTAGTCACACGTGACCACGACTTGTACCAATGTATCGAAATATCGACAGTTAAAATCGTCCTTTTCATTGTGATTTTTATTCTGAAACCACGAAATATGTCAAATATTATTAAACCATGTGAAAAGTTGTACTGGTGGTAGAACTCTTCTTTCAGAGTTCGGCCGGGTAGGTACCACTGGGATTATTCATTATTTCCAGTTCATTCATATTGAATAAGCCGTTTTTAGGGATGTCACTTAAAATTTATGGTACATTTTTGAACTCCCTATAGTTCCCTCAGGAGATTTGTTGTGATATTTTTTCAGGCCTCTATACATCGTCCCCTACTTAAGTCTCTCGGCTAGTTATGGCAAGTAATCAACAAGTTGTGTATACACATTTTCTTTTCCACCCTAGGTGAACTTCAAGCCAACGGAAGCAGCCCCCCACACGCTGTCAGTCCGCTTCAACGGTCACGCGGTGCCGGGCTCCCCGTTCACGTGCAACGTGTCCGCCCCGGCGGCCGCCGCGGACGCGAGGGCCACCGGGCCCGGCCTCAGTTCAGCTCCTCGCGGCGAACCGGCTGAGATCCACCTCACTGGCTTCCATAGTAAGTTGCGATTTCTTTTTTTTTTGTTTGTATGTTTCTGCACACAATTTTCACTCTATTAGCAGATTCGTTAAGTAGTTAGCAAGTTGTGGTTACCTTTAAATGGGTTTATATGGGGTGTAGTGGCTACCTTTATATAGGAGCTCGCTAACCCTCACTTAGTGAGGTGGGCTTGGAGGATTAATGGCAAAACTCTCTTATCTGAGATTAAGCCCGCATTCTGAAATGTGCTATGGAAGTGGGACATTAATAAATAAGAACTTTTCTTGTGGAATAAAATGATTTAGAATTTATTGAGAGTTTAATAATAGCGTGTGTCTTTGAAGCAGAATACAAAACTACGAGTATTTTTTTTTATTCTAACTCAAAAATTTAGTACCGTTTTAGTACCGGGTAGCTTATGAGGTCCTAGGCCAACCACTAATTTTGTTAGAACAAGTTTGATATTTTTATAATATCTTCCATCATTAATAGCTGGCGAACCCACAATCTACGTCACTGGGCCGGGAGGCAGCAGCGTGCGCACGCGCGTCACTCCGACGGGCGACGGCCGGTACACGGGCTCGTACACGCCCGAAGCAGTAGGAAGACACAGCGTGCAAGTGCAGTGTGCTGGGAGGCCGGTACCGGGCTCGCCGTTCACCTGCAACGTGTATGACGTGCGGAAAGTACGGGTCACGGGACTCGGAGCTGGCGGTAAGTGCTTGTACGACAATACGCGTCTCTGGACCCTGCGGTAGTTCAGGAGGTCGGTACTCGGGTTCGTACATACTCAAAGCAGTGGGAATAATATATAAATTATGTTTGTTTGGGTGGAATCTTGCAACTGAATTTTTAAAGTAGATTTCTTCAGCTGAATGAGGTAAAGTTTTGTATATATACACGTTTAGTTTGGATGACAATAACTTGTATGACGTCATTCTAAATCCAACATGGCGGAGCACCCATGATGGCGGACTAGTTATTTCAATTCACACCTTCAGTATGGGTATCAAATGAAAAGATTTGCTGAGACGAATACGTATAGAAGCTTGCATTCAAAGTATTTTTAAATACTTACTTATTTCCATAGAACTGGAAGGCACTCTGGATGGTCTAAGCCTGGATGAGAACGGCGATGAGGAGCGCGGAGTGGAAGTGGGCAAGCCTGTCACGTTCAGCGTGGACGCGGCGGGCGCTGGCGAAGGCACCCTCGAGCTGGTTGTGTCTACGCCCTCAACTACTGTCAAAGCTGAGGCAAGTACCTAAAGTTCATTTTATATTACAGTTAAAAATAGCTAATTTTCCGTACAGCTTATTTTATTGATTCGTATTATTTCACGTAAACTTATCGCGTGATGTAGCTAAGACACACTTTTCTGTCCCCTTAGGTAGTGGCAGTCGCCCGGGGTCTATACGACGTGACGTTCGTGCTTGTTTCGCGCGAACCGCACCGCGTGCCCGTCATCTTCAACGAGCAGTTCGTGCCCGGCAGCCCCTTTGTGTGTCGAGTTAGTGAGCCGCACACTTACGTACAAATAGGTAAATTAATTTCAAAGGCAGCGGCAGTCGCCCCGGGTTTATACGACGTGACGTTCGTGCCGGTATCGCGCGAACCGCATTAACGTGTCCATAACCTTCAACGAGCAGCCCGTTATTTATTTAAAGTAAAGGACAGGACACAAGATTTAAAGGATTCCAATGCCTTGACCCATTGTCTTCGGAAAATCTTGCAGGCACTAAATAAACTTTTATGAAATCTATATATATAAAAGAATGAGGCATTTTGGTTGTTCCACGGATTCCGCCTAAACTATAGGTCGTAGAGATCTGAAATTTGGTGCCTAGGTAGATATTAGGTCATGAATTCGTACTAAGACGGGGATTCCAGAAATTCAAATATTAAGGGGTAAAAATCTTACATTAAAAGGATTTTCCCATACAAAAGTGTTTTTTTTTCATTGTTCCAGGAATTCCCGAAAAACTAAAAGTCCTAGAGATCTGAAATTTGGTGCCTAGGTAGATATTAGGTCACGAATTCGTACTAAGACGGGGATTCTAGAAATTCAAATTTTAAGGAGTAAAAATCGTACATTAAAGGGTTTTTCCCATACAAAAGTGAATTTTTATCATTGTTCCAGGAATCCCCAAAGAACTAAAAGTCGTAGAGATCTGAAATTTGGTACCTAGGTTGATATTAGGTCATGAATTCGTACTAAGACGGGGATTCCAGAAATTCAAATTTTAAGGGGTAAAAATCGTACATTTAATGTATTTTCCCATACAAAAGTAATTTTTTTTTCGTTGTTCCAGGAATTCCCGAAGAACTAAAAGTCGTAGAGATCTGAAATTTGGTACCTAGGTTGATTGATATTAGGAGATGAATTCGTACTAAGACGGGGATTCCAGAAATTCAAATTTTAAGGGGTAAAAATCGTACATTTAAGGGATTTTCCCATAAAAAAGTGATTTTTTTTCGTTGTTCCAGGAATTCCCGAAAAACTAAAAGTCATAGAGATTTGAAATTCGGTACCTAGGTTGATATGAGGTCATAAATTCGTACTAAGACGGGGATTTCAGAAATTCTAATTTTAAGGGGTAAAACATTTAAGGGATTTTCCCATACAAAAATTACGAACTTTTTGTTACTGGGCCGATTGCTCTGAAAATCGATATTTGAGTATCGCAACAATCATGGAGAAGGAATTTGTGGTCAAAATTAAAAAAAAGTGGCCGCCATTTTGAACTTTTTTGTTACTGGGCCGATTGTTCTGAAAATCGATATTTGCGTATCGCTACAAGCATGGAGAAGGAATTTGTGGTCAAAATTTAAAAAAGTGGCCGCTATTTTGAACTTTTTTGTTACTGGGCCGATTGCTCTGAAAATCGATATTTGAGTATCGCAACAAGCATGGAGAAGGAATTTGTGGTCAAAATTTTAAAACGTGTCCGCCATTTTGAACTTTTTTGTTACTGGGCCGATTGCTCTGAAAATTGATATTTGAGTATCGCAACAAGCATAGAGAACGAATTTATCGTCAAAATTTAAAAAAGTGGCCGCCATTTTGAACTTTTTTGTTACTGGGCCGATTGCTTTGAAAATCGATATCTTACTATGACAGCAACCATAGAGAAAGAATTTAAAGAAAGGAAGGAAAAAGTGGTTGCCATTTTTTACTTTTTTAAGAAAGGAAGGAAAAAGTGGTTGCCATTTTTTACTTTTTTGTTAATGGGCCGAATGCTTTCAAAACCGATATCGGATCATAGTAGCAAGCAAGCACGAACGGACGGATGTACGGGCAGACAGCGTAGTTTTAGTAATAGGGTTCCCGTGTTTTACCCTTTAGGTACGGAATCCTAATTGAACTAAACTGGCCTGCAAAAGTAAGTATCACACTTTTCAAATTAAATTGATACAAAGTGTCTTTTGCAGGCCAGTGTATATTAAACTTTTTGTACGACCTCATATTTTCAAAATCGATGTGACTATAGCAGCAAGAACAAAGAAAGAAATTGTCGTAAAAATTAAAATAAATAGCAGTTACGATAGGAATTTTGTAAATTAAACGCCTGAGGTTGTAAAGCAGAGGTGCAACGTGAGCGAAGCCGCGGGCGTCCGCTAGTACATAATATAATTAAATTGTAAATGTAATGATAAATTATTTACCTGGCAATGAACTTATCGGTTATTTTCTATCTCAAGGGGGCGTGGCAGCAATAGAAGTAGACGAAAATCTATCCGACGTGGAAGTGATATCGCCCACCGGCAGTCGTATATCCGAAGCAAACTTGGAGGACACCGGTCTACTGACGTTCCCCGCTACCCGAGTGGGGAGGTACCTCGTGAGGAGTCCTAGAGGACCTATCGCTGAAGTCGAAGCTCTTGATGCCGCGGCTGTCAAAATACTGTCAATCGGAGATGCGGTGGCTCATAGGCCAGCTATACTGACTGGTAAGTTTACCAAAACCTTTACTTTTTGTAAAACATGAGTATAGTTAACCGCCCAGTTTAATTAACTTAAAAAAGCTTATGAAGCTAATAAAAATCAATTCATTGATCATGGTTCCGTTTCTTTACACATTGTCAATATGTCATGGTTCCATTCCTTTACAAATTGTCAATATATCATGGTTCCATTCCTTTACACATCGTCAATATATCATGGTTCCATTTCTTTACACATTGTCAATATATCATGGTTATATTCCTTTACACATTGTCAATATATCATGGTTCCATTACTTTACACATTGTCAATATAATATCATGGTTCCGATCCTTTACAAATTGTCAATATATCATGGTTCCATTCCTTTACACATTGTCAATATATCATGGTTCCATTCCTTTACACATTGTCAATTTATCATGGTTCCGTTCCTTTACACATTGTCAATATATCATGGTTCCATTCCTTTACACATTGTCAATATATCATGATTCCGTTCCTTTTCACATTGTCGATATATTATCATGGTTCCATTCCTTTACACATTGTCAATTTATCATGGTTCCATTCCTTTACATATTGTCAATATATTATGATGGTTCCATTCCTTTACACATTGTCAATATATCATGGTTCCATTCCTTTACACATTGTCAATTTATCATGGTTCCATTCCTTTACATATTAACAATATACTCGTATCATGGTTTCGATTCTTTATACATTCCAGTTAAGTTTATTGTGATTTTTTTAAGTAAAATTGTTTAAAAACACGAAAAAAACACGAAAAAAAGGTTTTTAACAGAGATGTTTCAATGACATTTTTTGCGCAGTGAGCACGGCGGGGGCGGGCGCCGGTAGACTATCGGCGCGAGTGTGGTGCGGCGGCGCAGCGGTCGCGCACTCGGTGCGGCGGCGCGGCGGGGCTAGGATGGAGCTGGTGTGGCACCCCTCCCGCGCCGCCTCGCACCGCCTCGCTCTCCTGTGGAGCGGCGTGCCCGTTTCCAAGGAGCCTTTAGTTGTTGATGTACTGCCCGCACATCATGGACAAGAGGCAAGGACAATTCAGTTAACGCAATGACAATTCCCATATTTTGTTCTATGAAACAAGACGTCATCAAACAGAATGTTCCATGGAAAAAAACGTTATGAAACAGAATGTTCCACGGAACAAAACATCGTCAAACAGGAACATTCTGTTTGACGAACAAAACGTCATCAAACAGAGTTTTCCATGGAACAAAATGAGGCTTAAAACGTTAAATACAGTTTATTATTAAATGGAAGCAGGCTTTATTAATTAAAAGCGGAAATTCGTTATTAGCCGAACATATTAAATTGTTTCGCTATAATCCTCTACTTGAAAAGAATGTGTATGGTCCAATATGCAGGAACACTGCCCACATGAATCACCACACACAATTCTCCAAAAAATTTCTTCGGCGCACGTTTTCTCCCGACACCGAGACATCCTGAGAAGATGTTGACTTCACAATGCGAAAGAGACGCTTTTCAAGAAGTAGTTTCATAGTAGCAAAACAATTTAATTTGTCCTATAACCGTTTATTATTATCTTTTTTTTAGGTAGCAGCATCAGGTCTTGGTCTATACCAGGCTCAGGTTGGCAAAGTGGCGTCGTTCAGCATTGACACATTGGGTCGACCGGCCGGGGAATTTGACGTTGTCGTATCTGGGCCGGGCGCGCGAGCTCTACCGGTTCGGTGTTACCAGACCAAATCTGGGCTCTTGCAGGCCGAATTCTCTATCAATGAAGTCGGACAAAGCACAATAGGTAAAATTTTCTTTACAGCATGTTATGTAGATTTTAGATACAAGAACCTGAGTTACCGTGCATCGCTTGATATTAATTGCGTTTTGGTAAAATAAAAATTTTATAGTATAGCGCCATCTCGCAATATTTTGTGGTAAGGACTATAAACAGTTTAAGTGATTAGAAATTATTTTATAGATATTAATTTTATTTATTTATCAAAATTCTGTATTTAGAGTATATAAATTAGGTAAACTATAAAAATTAAAAAAAATTAAAAAAAAAAAATCATCAAAATCATTAGAGCCATCTCCGAGATGCGAGAAGTTCTTTATTTATATTTAAGCTGATAATATTGTTTTCTTTTCATGTATTTTGTTTTTCATGTAATAATAATTTTTAACTTTTGTATTCTTTGCAGAAGTACTACACCTTTCAAAGCCCGTCACTGGAAGTCCGTTTACGTGCGAATCGTTTGACCCTCACAAGGTCGTACTATCGGGTCTACCGACTGGAAATATTATCACGCAAACGCCTATCAATTTCACAGGCAAGTACCGACCATAATTCATCTATGTTACTAAAATATAGAAAAGTTTTAACTCATTAATTCATTACTCATTTACTGAGGCTGGGCTTTAATAAATGTTAAATCAGCACTATAAAATGTAGACTTAAAATTAGTTCAATAGTAATATTAGTTACCAAGTTTTATTTTATTTATGAAAAAAGTAATATAATTTATTGGTAGATGGCAACACTAAGTACATTGTTGCAGTATCTTCTCGAATATCACTAACAGCTCTGTTAGTTAGTATAGATTGTCTCAAATAACGTTGATATAGACTGAATCAAATTTTATACTGTTAATAATATTCAGGAGCAAAGCAAAAAAAGCCACTAAATAAAAAAAATGTGTAGGTATATTATTCTATAAGACATATTTTTGGATATATTCTATTCACAAGTATTTAAAATCATCTTGCTTTTTTTACAGTCGATACCAAAGATGCTGGGCTTGGAGAGTTGGAAGTGGTCTGTGAAGCGCTCGGTGACAGGCGAGTGCGGCTGCCTATCGACATAAGGGAAGACGGGCACACGCATAAAGTCAGACTGCGGCCCTCGGTGCCGGCGCATTACCGCATTTACATTACATACGGGGGTGAGTCAACTGAGTGATTCTGCAAAAAACACTTATAGCATAGACGAGGTTACGTCATCTATGCAGCTGAATGGATAATGATTGCATCGTTCGAGTCGCGTAGGCACTGATTGGTTAATATCTGCAACGATTATACAGCCAAGGCGCCTCAATTGGTTGGCTATGGTTGTTGAAGTTATATATGATGAAAGTTTTATCCCACAAAAAACATTTCCTTTTAAAATGTTGCCAAGACGAGAGCATATTGCTCACTGTCAAAAAATTGTAGAGCAGCATGAGAGCTGATATAAAATAATATAGCTAAATTCCTAAGAAATACCTACTACCTTAACTACCTACTTTAAGAAGGCGTAAAGCTCGAGCTTTATGCCTTCTTATAGAAGTCATGTGTAAAATGAATACTGTTTAAGTGTAACAATGTAAATTTTACTTTATTCACTGCCCAGGTGCGCCGGTGGTGGGGAGCCCGGTGTCGCTGGGCGTGCTGAGTGGCAGAGCGAGCAACGCAGCCAAGTGCGCGGGCACGGGGCTCGCGCACGCGCACGTCGGCAAGGAGGCCGCCTTCACCATCAACTGCGTCGAGGACACGGCGCCCACCGTTCAGGTACCATTTTTAAAATAAAAGTTTTATTGTATCGTCCCAAGCATGTCGAATGTCACATGGCATCAAGCCTATACAGTCTTCGGTCGGATGTCATGACTTACCACCTACATATTATGTGGTACCCAAATCACAAGTGGTACAAAATTAAGCCCGCGGAATTTCGCAAGTAGGCTAATATTACATTTTTTTCATAGAGAATTGCTCAAAAATTCCCATCCACACGAAATTCGAATTTTCCCGAAAGATAATTTTCTGTAGTTTGCCAGATTATCCTATCATATAGTATCCTATGTGAAGCAATATGAAGACAAACCCCTTTTAAACAAAGAATTTTTAAAATCGGTCCACGCGTCTTCGAGTAATCGGTGAACATACATAGATAAAAAAAATAAAGATTCCGACTAATTGAGAACCTCCTCCTTTTTTTGAAGTCGGTTAAAAATAGTATTTTTGAGCATATTTTTTTAAAAACACGAAAATACATAAATGTTATGCTCGCACGGAAGTATTTGCCATAAACCTGCGATGTAAAATTTGCCCAGTGTTTGCGAAAAACCTAAATAAAATTCGCACCCATCCACCCTAACATACCTACATTATTTTTGTATAGGTTGAGAAGCTGACAAATCATAAGGAGGACTCGACGGACTCCGGCCTTCTCGAATGCCGAGTGACGGCGGGAGCGCCGCGCGAGTGGCTGTGCGCGTACATCCCGCTCGTGGTGGGCTTGTACGAAGTCCGGATATTCACTACTTCGGGCCCGCTGCCGGGCAGCCCCTTCTCTGTTAAAGTGAGTAATATCTGGGTGACCGAGCTTTGCTCGGTAGTATTACAGCTACTCACCAATAGATGGCAGCAAGAGTTTACTGTAATAGTTTCACTTTTTGCCAATAGATGTCAGGTATAAGGTTTTATTTGTTTTGGTAAATACGACATTTTCTAAAAATGAATCCTAGCTAGATCAATTTATCGCCCCCAAAACCCCTTGTATACTAAATTTCATGAAAATCATTCGAGCCGTTTCTGAGATTCAGATTATATAGAAATATATATATATATATATACAAGAATTGCTCGTTTAAAGGTATAGGATATCATGTAAGAAATCAGGGTTACTATACAATACCATTAAAGAATTTTTAAATGATAGAGATATGCTTCCTATTTACGATATCTCCTCACGAGGTATTGAAAAATTAAAAAGCAGGAAAATATGACATTTTTGAAAAGAGCAAGTGTCGAGTTTCTTTCCCGTTCTTCTTGGTGCGAGCTTGCTATCCGAACTTGGCGGTAGAGTTTTGACTTTTCATGAGAGCTTGTAAATCAGGCCTATGTGAGTCTTTCTCTGTGTGTTATATCGGCTCTATTGAACTGAAGTGCTCTAAGGAGATGTAAGAAGTACAATTCCACCGCTCCACTTTCTCTGCGCATACAATTCGGTGTAGAAACATGTCCCATCCCTACTGCCTATATGGCGGGCAATCCACGACCAGTGACCACCCGTTAAGCCAGGTTCTTCTTTCGGCGCACGTACAAACTATGGAACCAGCCACCAGCAACACAGTGTTCCCTCAAAGCTATAACATGGGGTTATTCAAGGGCGGATAAACATCCAGAGCTGGCAACGCATTTGCAGTCGCAACTCAAGTGCTGTAAATGTCCTTGGGCGGCGGTAAACGCTTAACATTAGGTTATCCGACCGTTTTTTGCTAACGTGTACCTACTATAAAAAATGCCTTTTAAACTCGAAAAGTTGTGGCAATCGTGTCTTCTTCCCTATTCTTTAAAATTTAAAAGAGTTGAGACCCTTGATTACAAGTGTCTTCAAGAGATCTTCTTAAAAAAGACTCACTACCGATTTAATTTAGATTTTCAAAAGAATACAGATAGATTAAAGTTTATTTTCAGGTCATAGACACGTCAGCCATCACACCGGTGGGCGGTTGGGGCACGGACAGCTCCGGCAGAGTGCGAGCGCCCTCCAAGATGGTTTTGGACACGAGCAACGCTGGTCCCGGGACTCTCGAGTGTCTTCTAGCAGGGAGGCATCAACGTCAGTACTGCATCTTTCCTGTTACTATCGTTCTATGATCTATCTGAACCTCTCTGCAAAGATCGTACTAAACTGCAGTTAGTGTATTGAAGGTGTTGACTTCTTTTGAAAAATATGAGGTGCACTCAGCTGCAGATTCTCTGATATCCTCACAATGCTTGCCTTCACTGTTGATCAAATTAAATTTTAAATGAAAGAATTATTTTATGTACATGAATGAAGAGAGTTTGGTTATGTACATGATTAATGATTATTATCTTTTGATCTCACTGAGTGGACTTTGAAATTCATATGATAGTTTAAAGGGTTAACCTAATGAGCTGCCTACATGATTTTTCGGTTTATTCCGAACCATAATTTAGAGTTTAGACCTTTGTGGAATACTTAATTAATGTTATATTTTTGTTTTTTGGGCATTTTTGAGATGGGAAAAAACCCTTGAGCTCGCGACACCGTAACCGACACCACCAACAAATACCTCTGTATAGCTTTTTCTCTCACTAGCTATAAGCTAAAACACCATGTTTTACAACCAGGTGTGGAGACGGTAGCCGGCCGAGCTGTGGTCACGCTGACAGCGCCTGAGGGAGTGAGCGGGGAGCAGGAGCTGGAGCTGACGTACAACGGGGCGCTGGTGGCGGGCGCGCCGCGGAGGGCGCTCGTGGCGTCGGGGAACACCGCCGACCGAGTGACGCTCGCCGGGCGCGGCCTGGCGCACGCGGCGCCGCACACGCCCGCCGTCTTCACTATCGGTGAGTGACGTTACTCGGCACGCAACTTCGGTGACGTTACTCGGCACGCAACTTCGGTGACGTTACTCGGCACGTAACTTCGGTGACGTTACTCGGCACGCAACTTCGGTGACGTTACTCGGCACGTAACTTCGGTGACGTTACTCGGCACGCAACTTCGGTGACGTTACTCGGCACGTAACTTTGGTGACGTTACTCGGTACGTAACTTCGGTGACGTTACTCGGCACGTAACTTCGGTGACGTTACTCGGCACGCAACTTCGGTGACGTTACTCGGCACGTAACTTCGGTGACGTTACTCGGCACGCAACTTCGGTGACGTTACTCGGCACGTAACTTCGGTGACGTTACTCGGCACGCAACTTCGGTGACGTTACTCGGCACGCAACTTCGGTGACGTTACTCGGCACGTAACTTCGGTGACGTTACTCGGCACGCAACTTCGGTGACGTTACTCGGCACGCAACTTCGGTGACGTTACTCGTCACGTAACTTCGGTGACGTTACTCGGCACGTAACTTCGGTGACGTTACTCGGCACGTAACTTCGGTGACGTTACTCGGCACGTAACTTCGGTGACGTTACTCGGCACGCAACTTCGGTGACGTTACTCGGCACGTAACTTCGGTGACGTTACTCGGCACGCAACTTCGGTGACGTTACTCGTCTTTAAATGCGCAGAAGACGCTTTTAGATCCCTTTGGTTACCTAGCGGGGAGGTCAGTTGACTGCTGTTACTCTCGCATCTTGTTGCACGAAGTGTACAATGTGCTTACTTTCCCCCGCCTTTCCAACACCTTGCCAAGTTTCATGGCGGTAATAGTACAGTGACAAATGTCATGACCAAGAGCATAGATAATAAAATACAGTGTATGTTTAATCCATTTCCCAAATTCTTATACATATTATGTTGTATTTTAAACATACAATTTTTTTGTTTTTATTTTTTACTGAAAATCGATAAGAATTTAATCGCGTCAAATCATATCTATTAAAATATTAATTTATGAATGAAAAAATAATATAAATTATCTTTAGAATATATATATCATAACATACCTAATCTCTCTAATTAAACCAAAAAAAAAAACTGCAATTTCTAATTAGAACACGATTGTATACACAGACGGGAGTGCAGCCGGCCCAGGAGCTCCCGAAGCGTCGCTGTCGTCGCCTGAAGGAGAGTTGGTGGCGGTGGCGCTGACGGCCGCGGGGCCGGGCCTGTGGCGCGCCACCTACACGCCGCGCAGGCCCGGCGACCACCAGCTGCGGGTCACGTGGGCCGGAAGACTTGTTAAAGGTACCTGAATCCTTCGGCGGTCATACTGAAATAATCTCGAGGAAAAATACTTGTTTAAGCGATACGCCACAACTTTGCAATTAGAATTTTATACACTGCACTATAATATGCTTAATATCTGGAGAGAATCATAACATTATGGTCGATGGCAGGTTGCCCGCTGACGGTAAAGGTGATGGCGGGGTCGGAGAGCGGCGACGCGTCGCGCGTGGTGTGCTCGGGCGCGGGGCTGGCGGGCGGCGTGCTCGGCCGCGAGATGCGCTCGTGGATAGACACCCGGCGCGCGGGCCCCGGCGAGCTGACCGCGCACTGCACGGGACCTAACAAGGTATGCAGTGAAGGTGATGGCGGGGTCGGAGAGCGGCGACGCGTCGCGCGTGGTGTGCTCGGGCGCGGGGCTGGCGGGCGGCGTGCTCGGCCGCGAGATGCGCTCGTGGATAGACACCCGGCGCGCGGGCCCCGGTGAGCTGACCGCGCACTGCACGGGACCTAACAAGGTATGCAAAAATAAGATTCGTATTTGAGGCACTAAGCATTAAAATTATGAATTGTGTTTGAATTTTTTTCATCGTCCCAGGTGGCGTACTGCGAGCTGTACGAGCACGGCGACGGCACGTTTACGCTCAACGTGAAGCCCGCGGAAGCCGGCCGCCACGTGCTGAGCGTGCAGTTCGCCGGGGAGCACGTGCCCGGCTCGCCGTTCGTGCTCAAGGTCGCCGGCGCGCCCGACCCTTCTAAAGTGAGTCTTGTTCTCTCTCCGTCTTGCATTGCGAGCTCGGCGACGGCTCAACGTGTTCTGTCAGTTTCATTGGAGGCACAGAACTCGAAATTAAGTTTCTTGCTAGATAACGAAGGCGTTCTTTTTTTTTTGCAAGAAATCTTTTCTTTAAAAAAGTTCATGATTCATTAGTGAAAATCATTGCCGTCAAACCTCACTTTTGTAATATCATATACCTAATGGGTTCCAATATGAAGTGACGTTTGACAGCATCGATTGCGTGTTTTACGTTTGTCGCAAACGTGTTGCGAGATGCGTAATAGGGGTGCCGCTCAGTTGTAACGACATGACAGAGTATAACGAACATACAAACGCACACATAGTCACACACAAAGTGCCCCGCAGGTGAGAGTGTACGGGCCGGGCGTGGAGCCGGGCGTGCTGGCCACGTTCCAGTCGCGCTTCCTGTGCGACACGCGCGGCGCGGGCGCGGGGCAGCTCACGGTGCGCGTGCGCGGGCCCAAGGGCGCCTTCCGAGTCGAGATGCAACGCGAGAACCAGAAGGACCGCACCATACTGTGCAAGGTACATATTTTATTACACGACTGCCCTAAAAAGGAGTGTAATGTTTTTAGGATGTATGTATGTGAGATTCTTTATTCCACCATAACTTCTGAACGGCTGAATGGATTTGTATAAATGGGGTATCGTTAGAATCCTTACATAATTCCGAGTAACATAGGCTATATTTTTTTGGAAAAAGTCGTTTTACCACATGGCAATCGTGTTTTATTTTAAATTTATTTACTTGTTTTGATTCGAGTTTGAACATTAGCGCTAATCCTTAATTAGCGAGTATATGCGACACGCCAAGCGTCAGATAACAGTATGAAGAAGTAGGGTAGGAAGAGGTAGGGTAATAGGGGTGAAACACAAAAATCTGTTTCAGCTGGTCTCGGACATGGTCATTTTACCCCATATAGGGACAACCTTCCTCCACCCATGGCCCAATCAACCTCGTGGTTAAATCGTGGTTAGGGGCCGACGGGAGAGCACTCGATCGGTACATATTATGCTCTTGGCGTGGCGTGTAACCCCATATATTGGAGAGCGGGAAATAAAGAGGTTTGTTGTTACAGTTCTCGCCCACGGAGCCGGGCGACTACCGCGTGGAGGTGCGCTGGGCGGGCCGCCACGTGCCCGGCTCGCCATTCCCCGTCATGATCTTCGACACGCAGGAGGAGCTGCGCCGCTACCTGCAGGCCGCCGCCGCGTGATGCGCCGCACGACAGTAGCAACAACAGCAACAACAACAACAACAACAACAACAATAACAACAACAACAACAACAACAACAATAAATAAGCACCTTGTAGGCACTATTAGTCGTCACTGTAGGTACTAACAGAGAGGCGTCACCGCAATACACCGCCACCGATACCACAAACACTAATTGTGTATAATACGCACTGACCTTTATAATACAAGAACGCTGTACTAAATACTCTATTCAATTCTCTTCTATTTTTTTTTGTCTATTGGAAGCGCCCCTCTCGGTATTAAAATTAACATTTCATGACAAGTATCAGACTTCAGTCCAGCGTACCTGTATTATAGACTCATAGAGGTTAGTGATAGTACGGTATTTTATTCATTTTTTTTTATTTCTGTATTTGTATTTCCTTGTCGGATTAAAATTCTATTTTCACTGTACGTCATTATTTTTATCCTAGTTCATAATAAAATTTAAAAAAAATGAGTCAAATACCCTACCTAATGTATTACGAAATCCATCATCGACTTACTACATTCCAAATTTTCGTATACGTTTTATTTCATGAGTATCTATTTTCTATACTAAGGTTTTGTAATCTGTGTTTTTATAATCTTTAATTATAGTACCCCACTGAAAAATAGGAGAATCTCTAAGAACTTTGGATATGAGTCATTTATAGACCTTATTGGTAAGGTAGTTAGTACTAAATTAGGAAAGAGGATTAAATGTAACTTTTTAATCTAGTATCAATTAATTATCTGCCATAATAATAACATTGCACTGAACCATGTTATAACAAAATAAATGGAGTCATAACATTTATTGTTTACTTTACGTAGAAATATATTATTTCAAAGAATATTAATTAATAATTTCATTTTTATTATAATGCGACATTTTTGATGTATTTTTAATATTAGTATTTATTTATTTATAATTAAATATGTTTATTATTTGGCAACACTTATGTTAATTTATACTTTATTGGTAAATAAAATGTATGAACCTGTGCCGTCCAAATCAGATATACGATTGAAAATGACATTAATAAAGTAGTAAAAGCATAATAAAATTCTTTATTTTGTTAATATTATATTAATAACTAGATATTTAGTTGTAAGCATCATGTATACCTACTAACTTAATTCTTGTTAATACGGTCCTAGCATTAAGTGTTTGTAAGGTGTAAACTAAACTTTAAATGCTTTACCATCTAAAGTATTTTTTCTTTATAATAAAAATCGATAAGGTACCGAATAAATTTATTCTTACTCTGTGATCGGTTATAAACCTCGTTTTATTTCCTTTGCAACTTACAAGTTTAGTTTACACATCGTTTTACAAACTGACTTTGTAAATGCTGACAATCGGTTACTAATTGTTAATAAATTGAACATTATTACTTGTTTGTTTTTATTTTATTACCCATATAAAGGTACGAATATCTGGGTGACCTAGCTTCGCTCGGTATTATGACTACTGGCCAATAGATGGCAGCAGGAGTCATATTTTTATTTTTTTGGTAAATTCGCCATTTTCTAAAAATATATCCTAGTTAGATCGATTTATCGCCCCCAAAACCCCCTGTATACTCATGAAAATACTTCGAGCCGTTTCCGAGATTTATTATAATATAGAAATATAATATATACAAGAATTGCGCTTTTAAAGGTATAGGATATGTACTGCCGATGTACCCATTTAACGTGAAATCAACGGGTCTGCCCGCGAAATTCAAAATTTTCGGGGGTTTTTGCAATTAGACATGATAAGCTTATGGCAATCAATTTGCGAGACTGGCAGTATCATCTTTACATGATTATATCAAAATCTTTGCATAAAAATGTGTATCCTAGGAAATTAGTCCGAGTATCGAGTTTTATGTGAGTAACTCGCAAATCTCGGACTAATTTCTTTAACTCGACACTTTCGAGCAGGGATTTTCATATAAACACGTGAAGAAGATATTGGGATTATCGCAATTTGAAGGCCATAAGCCTATTATGTCTTATTAGCTTAAAAATCGCGAAAAACCACGAAAAATTTGAATTTCGCGGGCACACCCGTGGTGTGCTCCTTAAGGTACCAATACATGGAGGAGAAATAAGGTGCCAACATAGAGGTAACAAAGGTACAAAAAAAACATGGCTGGCTTAGGGAATGATTAAATAAAATAATCGATATTGTTAAGAAGAAAAACTTGAATGCACTCACTTTAATCATTTTATATTTTTGCCTTCTTACAATGACAAAATCAAAAAACTTTATTGAGAGAAATTACTAGAATATTATCCGTAATTTCGCCTGCTTTTATACCTACTCATTATTTTTATTGCTCACCCTGCATTGATATTTCAATCCACGGTTACGCGCCCCACTCTGAACTCCATACGAATCTGCCGTACCTATTAAACAGTCAGATGTGTTTTGACACTCATAATGCATTGGGTTTATATCTAAAGGAGATACTGCGTCGATCAGGATATGATACTCGAGAAGTGCCTGCTATCTGAGTGCGTAGAGCGTCCAGGCTCTGCCACAGCTGCTGCATCTGCCCGTAGATGATCACTTCCAGCCGCGCTATCGACGAATGGAGTTCTCCTGGAAACATACAACCGGTAGGTTATTAGGTAGATCGGTATTATATTCAAGAAAGTTGAAGAAGTTTATTTTCGGACGGTAGTGCGGAGTGGGCTAGGCAAAAAGGTCCACGAGGCCGCCGGTGACTTTGAAATTGCGGCAATAAATACTGTTTATATTGACAAACCCGAGCCGTCGCTACACAATTTTTCATGCACACGGCACAGTAAGTAGCATCCGCGCACCATAAAAAATTGACACACTCACACTACAAACTACGTTAGTAATTCTTAATATATATATATATATATATATATATATATATATATATATATATAATGTGGCTCCAACCGGATCAACATCTACACTCATGGAACTTTTTACTAGCGTTCGCAGAAGTTGATCCGATATACAAATCCACCTTGCGATGGTTACGGAAAATGTTGATCCCATTCAAATGAGCCAATCAGAGCACGGCAAACGATCGGATTGGCTGAAAGCATCCGCGACGTTGCCGCTTCGTAGGTTTATACAAAGATCTTTATTTGAAAGTATCCAGCATGTATCCAGTTTAAAAAATTAGTTTGAGTATAGAGCTTGGTGTAACTTTGCGACTAATTCCCTAAGTTGCACTTTTTCGACTATAGGAGCGGTCCGCCGTCAAAACCTGTTATGACCTGGCGGGAGCGCGGTGCATACAAAAGTGAATCCCGTACTCCCGCCAGCGGGTCCGTTGTGGACACAGACAGTTTTAGTGGGTAAAACTTAACCCATGTGTTTCCCCCTGCCGGAGTGGTATGCTTTAGGCATTTTCTGTCTATAAATAAAAAAACCGGCCAAGTGCGAGTCGGACTCGCGCACTGAGGGTTCCATACCATAAAAGAAGTAAAACGTCACTTTTGTTAATGAATTTAGGAGTATTATTTACGAGTAGGTACTTTTGCTGGCGAACTGCAAACCTAACTTTGTTTTTGGTGGTTTATTGTTATCTATACTTAATATTATACTACTACTTATGTTATATTACTTAATATTAAGTATAGATAAATTCGAAGAGGAAGCGTAAAATATACGTATGTTCCTATTGATCATAATTATTTCAGATTTCTGGAACGATAAACTTCGGAGATAAGGGGCGGTATTTTTTTCGACAGTTTGCCCAATTAAAAAAACTATCGGCTACAAAAATAAATAAAAATCGGTTTTCGAATACACAAGTAACGCCTTTGCATGTGATACCCCACTTAATATTGTTATCTCATTTTGAAATTTCAACAACCCATTTTACCTTTTAACATAATACCTAAATAATATCGAGTTTCTAAATAGATAGGTAAATAATCAAATATGGATTACTAGCAGATACCCGCGGCTTCGCTCGCGTAAATTTCAGATTTTCCTATTCTCACGGGAAACCATGAATTTCCCGGAATAAAAAGTAGCCTTTGTGTTCATTTACTCGTATCTCCATTCCAACTTTCAGCAATAAATTTTCTTAGTTGAGGTTTGAAGTAATGTTTTTCCGCGTGAATAACCATTTTTCACTATTTCCGCGGAAACCATTGATTTTCCCGGAATAAAAAATGATAAAAAGCCATCAAAATAACGATATTTCAATTTGTTTTTTTAAAAAGGGAACCGCCTTAAAAAATCAACCCACTGAAAAGCACAAAATAATTTTCTATTAAATTTGGGTACACCTACTTAATTCCTCAATGCCTGAAAACAAAAGTTTTTAACCAGTGCGTCCTTCCTGTCCTCACCTATAGTGCTGAAACGTGGACACTCACACACGGCCTGATCCACAAATTTAAAGTCACGCAGCGGGCCATGGAGAGGGCTATGTTAGGAGTTTCCCTGAGGGACAGAATCCGAAATGAGGAGATCCGCAGGAGAACTAAGGTCACTGACATAGGCCAAACCATAAGCAAGCTGAAGTGGCAGAGGGCAGGTCACGCGTGTCGTAGGGGCGATGGCCGGTGGAGCCGAAAAGTCCTAGAGTGGAGACCGCGTACAAGTAAACGTAGCGTGGGGCGCCCTCCAGCTCGTTGGACCGACGACATTAAGCGGGTGGCGCGAAGCGGCTGGATGAGGAAGGCTGAGGACAGGGTGTAGTGGCGCTCGCTTGGGAAGGCCTATGTTGAACAGTGGACGTCCTATGTTCAACAGTGGACGTCCGCAGGTTGATGTGATGATGATGATGATGTGACACCTACTTAGTTTTTGAAGTCGGCGCCAAATCAAAATTCGCAAATCATTTTAAGCATGCTGTTTACAAATTCTCCGAACTAAACTAAAATGTTGGTATGACTCGCAATGCCGATCTAAAGTGTTCTTCTAGTAACTTTCGTCGCTGTGGTGAGATGAAAAATTTTGTGTTATTTACGGGCGCAATTTTTTTTTTGGTTCTCGTGTCTTTGAATGCCTCGCTAGGCTCAGGATTCTATTTACCCTATTATTGTTGCATATATATTTATTTGTTGCATAACAAATAATAAATAACTGCATAACAAAAAACTATAACATACCTACTATTATTCTGTATGCCTAATGACGAGGATGAGAAATGTTCTTTCGCGATGGATCAAATAGATCGCTTCAGCCAAACGCGAGCTAATCGCGGACAAACCCAAAATACCCACGCAGAAATTAAACTGAGAACCTTTTTGAAGTGGGTTAAATAAAACCATATTATAATCAGTTTGAGAATCTCCTTCTTTTTTGAAGTCCGTTAAAATCTACACTGTAAACTATTATACTGATTGCAAGCGATTTACTCTTTTCCGTTAAGGAGTTCCGCTCTCCATCGCCGAAGACATTGATTAGATCTTGACCAATTTGAAATGAGACTATCTCAGATGTATGGCCTACCTAACAAAAAAAGAATCGTCGTTATTTTAAGTCGGTTAATATACTAAAACCTTTCCCGAAAACCACATCAAAATCGGTTCAGCCAAACGCGAAATAATCGCGGACAAACATACATACATCCATACAAACATACAAACATACGGGTCGAATACAGAACCTCTTTTTTTGAAGTCGGTTAAAAAGTAGCCAATGTATTATTATAGGACACTACGTATTGTTAATATTATCATAGAAACCATGGATTTCCGCAGGTTAAAATGTAGCCGATGTATTAATCCAGGATATAGTCTATCTCCATAGCGAAATTCAGCCAAACAGTTCAGTAATTGCGGCGTGAAGGAATATTTTTCTCGCGTGAATATCAATTTTTTGTTTTTCCCTATTATTATAGAAACCATGTAATTTTCCCGGATAAAAAGTAGCCTATGTATTAATCCAGGATAAAATCTATCTCATTTCCGAATTTCGGCCATATCAGTTCGGTAATTACAGCGTGAAGTAGTATTTTTTCCACGTGAATATCTATTTTTCACTTTTCCTGCAGAAACCATTAACTCTTCCGGGATAAAAGTAGTCTATGTATTCATCCAGGATATAACCTATCTCCATTCCAAATTTCAGCCAAATTGGTTTGTACTTGCGGCTGAAGGTTTTTTGAAATAGTCAAAAATAGTCATTGAACAAATTCACCCACACGGTAACAAACAAAAAACCTGC
Organism: Coenonympha glycerion; assembly: GCA_963855885.1. Lineage (NCBI taxonomy): Eukaryota > Metazoa > Arthropoda > Insecta > Lepidoptera > Nymphalidae > Coenonympha > Coenonympha glycerion. The sequence continues at coordinate 10,596,471 of OY979630.1, read as the reverse complement.
GCAAACGTCTTCTCGCAATAAAATCTGTCAAGCAATAATTGAAAGCTTGTGTTGTTGCTTTTGTAAACAAAGTTCGATTCACAAACGCAGTAGCTAACGCATTTTTCTTTCCTTATTTCTCTAACGAAGTAGTCTAGTGGGTTCTTTGTCACACGTAGAACGCGACGTTGCCGCTCTGCGTAAGATGCCTATTCGTCAGTTTTGGCTCCGGATCCACTTATTTTAAGTAAATGTCGCATATGAGTTAAATATATTCTGGATCTAAGAAATCCTTTTCAGTATGATTTTTTCGGCCGTTTTTGGATCAACAAATATTGGTCAAATCGCTGACGAGTATGTCGAAAATCTGTTCGTGCAGATCCACTGACGTCACACGCGCATTAGGGGCGGATCAAAGTATATCAGTTTGCCTGATGCAGAGCTGAGTAAACACGTGAAATAGGGGGATCAACATTTGTTCCAACATCCCACTGGAGCAACATTTACCGTGAACGGATCTATATATATATATATATATATATATATATCACAATATATATGATATAATCTTAATATATATATAATCTCGTGTCACAATGTTTGTCCTCAATGGACTCCTAAACCACTTAACCGATTATAATAAAATTCGCACACCATGTGCAGTTCGATCCAACTTGAGAGATAGGATAGTTTAAATCTCAATTTATCTATTTTTTATTACCCCTAAGGGCAAAACAACGTTTGCCAGGTCAGCTAGTATTCAGTTATATTATATATTCGTTGCTACAAGGAAAAGTTGCCGCACTCACGGAGCTGTCGTTGTTAGGTAGGACTCTATCTAGTTGTAGCGCGAGCGACCTATTATAAATCTATGAGGATAAGTATATTATGTGTGTTTAGAAGAAGATCACAAAGGCATCAGTATACTGGCCACCAGACAAGTGGCCACGCATGGAAAGGGATTTCAAGTATTTACCAATTGACAAACGTGTTGTCATAGTATTGCAGTAGGCCTGTATCTATGGCCTGTATGACTACCGTAAACGCAATTGTTGTATGACATTGTCACTGCACTTTTGACTGCAACCGTACAATACCTACCTACTTACTTGAACTAACAACTCCGTTGAGTCTCCTGGTGATGGTAGCGTTGGCTGTAGCGTTGACCTCCTGCGTCCTGACTGCACTTTTGACTGAAACCGTTCCTGCTTACTTGAACTAACAACTCCGTGGAGTCTCCTGGTGATCGTAGCGCTGACCTCCTGCGTCCTAAGGGAGCACTTTCGACTGAAACCGTTCATACTTACTTGAACTAACAACCCCGTGGAGTCTCCTGGTGATCGTAGCGTTGGCTGTAGCGTTGACCTCCTGCGTTTTGACAGAGCACATGGCGCGCGCTTCCTCTCTGGGGCCGCTGCCGTGGTACGTCGCGTTTTTCACCTCGATGTACGGCTGCTTGCTCTTATCAGGTGATGGATTTATTGTGTAAATCGGCCCGCGAGCTGAAAATACATAGAAAGCTATATTTTTTAAACCCACGTCGTAAGAATATAAATAGAGCTTTTTAGGCATTTTAAGAGCATTGGTTTAAATTTTCCTGTAAAATATATATTTTCTATTAATTAATTATAATTAATATTACAAATAATTTTGCATTGATACCTAAATTACACATTAATACAGTTACTAATGACACCTAAATATCAAAGATAAGGGGGGACAGCATTTTATTCTACATTTTTCTTGATAAATCAAAAACAAAAAGTACATATAAATATATACAAATCTTTTAAGAATGTGTAGGTACCTACCTACCAAATAAAACCCTTTCTTGTGATACCCTACTATGAATTTGTGAATATCATAAAGAAGATCTGAGTACAATTATGAGGTCTTGGCTGAAGAACGCAAGAAAGGCTGAAGAGACAAGTGACACAAATTGATATATTGAAATTTATGTACTTATCTCAGAAATCATAAAAAAAATTAGCACATCCATTCATCTAGACAAGAGTGATAAATAGACTCCATTGTGTATGTCAATTAAGAGATACTAATAGGTAGGAACGTAGCAGCTAGTATCGGGATAATTTAAAATCTTAGTTACATTGAACGAAATGTTAACATTTTAGACCCTTCACCCTTCAATAATTTTTTTAAGGGTTTTTCGAATTCATACATATCTACGTACCTACACTTTCAATAATTACCCTGTGTTGTACCTATGCAAGAAAGACCTTTCTAAATGTCCAGCTGCAGGCTAAGTAACATGTCTCAAAGATAACATGTCCCTATTTCGCTCTAATAGTTTTTAGGGCTTGGTTAGCTGCATAACATAATAACAAACTAGACTAGAAAAGTAAGATAAATTATACTTAAATGATTATTATTCTACAAAACGATTTAGTATACTACAATTTTAATTTAAAAATTTGGTATAGGCACTAATTGTGCCACTAATTAGGAACCTATGTTCCTATAAGGTATCGGTTGCTACAAAGTATCGCACCGGCATACTAAATCGCTCGGCAGTAGGACGATAATTCCAGCGGCTGCGATCGGAACTTCCCATCAAAACTTAATTAATCCCACACTCCTTCTCAAATCAAATCAAAATGTCAATTCTTCCACATATGCCTAATTTACAGTCACATCTGAAATGTCAGACTCTACCGGAACGTTCGGAAACCTGTTTTGCACAAAGAAGAACGCAGACAAAACTCAGCACTTGCTGTTTAAAAAACACATCGACTGCTAGTAAGAAAGAAGCATTAGCAATGTAACTAAAGAATCATTCCCTAAAACTATTATTTATATTTCACTCGAAGGAAGATCTTGCTACTTAACAAACCTACTTTTTTAGATGAACCTAGGTTCCTATACGATAACATGCCTATTGCTTGAACAGTGAACAGTCGGCCACTCAGAAACAATATAGATATTCGAGAGCTACGTACTATAAGCAGGAGCAGTCACAACCAACACCATCACATAAAATATAATCCCAAAAAACAGTACATTTCGATATGATTTTTCCATTTCACAAAAGTTAAAACGAGTAACTAAAAACTTATTTATCGTACAATGTTTCTAACGACATATGTTTTTTACGAGTAGAATAATTTCATGAGATTCAGTGCGCTCCCGTCTAAATCTGTGCCAAAACTAATCTACCTGCGTTCTGCGGGTCCGGGTCTACGAGCTACGAGTTTTAAATCTCGCAATAAGTAGGTGCAGCCGTAGCTTCCTGCTACATCGTAACTTTAGAGTAAAATTCTAAAGAAACTTAGAAATCGAGTTTAAAACGTAACCTTACCTATTGATTGATTTATTGACTGGCCTGACCGAATGGTGTAGAGGTAGCGATCCTGCCGTCTGCGTCAGATATCGTTGGTTCGATTCCCACAATTTGAAAATGTTTTTGTGATGAGCATGATTTTTTTCAAGTGTCTGGGTGTTACTCGATGTATTGTACCTATCTATGTTTATTATGTAGGTATATTCTATTTATCTATAGTTATCTATAGTACCCGTATCACAAGCTGTCGCTTACTATGGACAACTTTGGGGCTACGAGTAGATCGCGATGTGTGGAATGCCTTAAAAAATAACTTTTACACTCCTCCAAATCTCTGAAGTATAAGTAGGTAGGTAACTATGGCAAATTCCAGACTCCTTGATTATTGCAATGCGTGCTGGCGAGCGATGGAGATAGCAAGATGTATAGAGGTGGGTATCAAAAGTTCATGAACCTGATAGAAATAGTTTTTCGATTGATACTGATGTAAAACAGGCATGGCGTGAACGATTAATGAATAGTGAAAATTTTATTAGGTGCTTTCCTAGTAAGTAAATCGCGCTTTAGCGCTAGATCACTACATTTTAGTGTCGGACACGCCTGCGTAATTTACGTACGTCAGGCAATATTCGTGGCCCGCTATCCTTAATCTTCGGCAGCGTAATTGTGTCCCGTACTTAGATGCAACTAGACGAAAGAACGAACTTAATGAAAATACCAACTGTATATTAAGTGTTATGTACCGCTTACTCACTCTTCAGTAGGTAGGTACCTATCTAGAGGAAGTCACCGAAGAAGATAAAGATATATAGGCGCCTTGAATTGGTTCCAATAAGATTAAGTGCCGTAAAAAATTTGATATACTTATCGTAGCAGTTGTAGTTGAATATCAGAATTCAGAAGTCATTTAATTACATATTCTTTGTGGCTTCCTTTTGTCATGCTCTACTTATATGATCAGGCGGTGGCCTATTTATGACTGTTTGTTGTGTAGGTACTAAATACAATACACTCACAAACTGTAGGCCAGTTCTATAGGCCATATCTGTGAAATACGATTATATCGATGTCTCACAGACAAGCTTATTTTATTCTGTTAAGTGCTTCTTGTCTTTATGATTAGCCAAGCTAAGCCAAGACTGGGGTACCTACCTTAGTAATATTATGTATGATCGATGCTGTGCGCCTCTTTTATTTACAAGTTTAGATACTATTTTTATTAGATACGCACATGCCGCCTTTGGCTATTTTACTAGTGAGAGATTTAACTATAAGTAAACTATGAAAAGTAAACATTTAAAAACAAGGCCAATTAAACAAAGAAATCGTCTAACATCAGCTCGTAAAAGTCTGAACGCGGGCCTTGTTAGGCCTTTGCTGTCAGTGGTAACCTTGTTTTTTAAATACACCATAGCTGGCAACGTTAAAGTTAGGCGGTAGATAGATACAGTGGTCGAATTGAACTTTTTCACGAACCGGAACGCTGTACCTTCAGTGCTTCTATTATTTTGTTGGACTTTTTTACGAACCGGAACGCTATGCCTTCACAGTACCTACTCATATGAACAATTCTGAGGGTACAGATACATTTTAGTAGTGTTCCTGCCAAGAAGATTCAATTATTTAAAAACCAGAGTTTGGAACGCTCTGAGAATAATTTTCACGAAACGGAACGCTGATTTCACGAACCGGAACGGTGATTTCACGAACCGGAACGCCGTTCCGGTGCGTTCCGGTCCAATTCGAGCACTGGATAGATAGATACCTACTATAAAGTTGCTATCAATTTAGTATTTTTAGGTTATTTCCGTGAATTAATCACGGGAATTGTTCGATGGAACGAAGTCTGTATTTGGATGAGTAAGTAAAGATGAGTGATATACTGCTCGTAACTAACTATAGTAGCTGTATGTATAGGTACTACATAATATTTTAACGTTTAGTACCCGAACCGACTGACGTTAGGGACCCAAAGTGCTGAAATGGCGACGCCGCACGGGAAAATGTTGGCAGACCTCCAACCACTGACTGACGGACTGACTGTCTGACTGATGGACTGACGACATTAAAAGAGTCGTGGGAAGCCGCTGGATACAAGTGGCACAGGACCATGTGGACTGGAAATCATTCCAGGAGGAGGCTTTTGACCTGCAGTAGACGTACCTACGTTGGGAGAAATGTATCTACCTACATTCTTAAGTTAGGCCCTTCATGACCCAGCAATTTCCTTCCTTCATGCCTTTTGGCCAAAATGACATCCTTCATCCTTGTTTTCCACCAAATAATCAGAGCCTTTTGAGTGTTTACCAAAATCGTAAGATGTTAGCGTCTATTCATTGCTCACGACTTAGTTCCATACGAGTACCTACCTACGTTGTTCTGCAAAATTGTGTCAAGGATTTAAATACCACAGTCATTCATATAGAGCATGATTCATTGTTGTTCCGCTTCTTTTATCATCATGGGAAATTAATTCAATTAAAGTGCACTTCACAATCAACGTTATACTTATATGGGGTTCAGTAGAAGTATTTGTTGACTTTTGGCAGAATCTATTTAGTATCCATTCATCGAATGACCGCTGCAATTTGTCAGATGCAACAATTATATTGTAACATCGCAGATTAAATTAATTCAATACAGGTCTAAATTCCTATCTGTTTGTGAACTTTTAGCAGAGATACCTGCCTACTCAAATATCCAGACGGTCAGACCAGTAACCATCCTTTATTATTTCTACTACTATCTATTTTAAAATCTGTAAGCTGGCATGTATCGCGTCAACATACCAATGGATGTCAGGGACCCTACTTGCTGGAGTAACGATCCTACATCAGGGAAAGCAGGTTGGACTGGAAGACGCGTCACTTCACAGATGGACAGACGGCAGATCTACACCCTTGGAATTGTCTGAGATTGTCACAGAAACCTGTAGATCACTCAAATGGATCTACCGCGACATTCAAAAAATATACAGGTAAGAATAATAAGTAGTTCTCTGCAATAAGTCACATGATCAATTGAGTGATCATTGATCTATAATATATATGAGTGATCGACAGGTTTTCTGTGACGATCGCAGATAAGGCTGCTGATCGATTCGATAGACTTTTGGTCCATCAGCGTCAACCTCGGGGTGACTCGACAGATCCATGTAGGTACACTGTACAGTCAGAGTCAAAACGCATACAAAGCGGTATGCTAGTAATCGCACAGAACCGTAACAACACTATCAACCTTAAGACAACAGAGTTAGGTTCAAAATATTAAGTGTAATGTACCGGATTTTCTTTACAAATTCTAAATGCACTTTTGATCTGATCTGACTGTACAAATAATATATTAAATTGCTGGTACTGACGTTGTAGCACCTTAATTAATCAACTACTGGAGCAACGACATGAAACAGATTGCTGGTAGTGGGTCGATGAGACAAGCGTTAGTAGGTACACCTTTGTAGGTGCACTCTAGAAAAGAACAAAGCCAAAGTCCAGCTGTGAATGTCAATAGGCTGACGAAAGGATATTAGTTTTAATAAACATTAACTGTACATAATAAAATAAGAGGATTAAGTCTAGATAAGAATATCCCAATTTCGAAACCGCAAAAAGATAACACCGAACGGCGGTTAATCAATTCATTCACGGCCAATACTTGATATAATCCGGAGAAGCTAGATGGGAATATAGAGCACACAGTTGATAGCCTACAGCCATGAAAATTATTGTGTTTTTCTTTCTCACGCTACTTGCCGTTGGCAGTGCCGAAGGTAAGATTCTGTTTAGTGTTCCAGGATGCTTATCGTCATTTTAGTCTTCAAACTACCTTAAGAGGTCTGGTCTGCCTCAACATAGGTCACAATACACATAGGCCTTTTGCAAACACACGCTGCCACAACGGTCCTTACTCCTTAGTAATTCTGATAAAACGGTAGATGAAGTCATCTTCTCATCTACCTATACAAGTAGATGAAATTCTTTTTGAGCAACGGTATCTGTAGTTTTTTTGCGATTCGAATAGGTTCTAGTATTATTCAAAAGAAAACCCCTTGTAGAAATATAAATTCTTGGCTAGAAAAATGGCTAATCATTTCTCCGAACAGTACTAGGTATTCAGAAAGTCCCGATGTCGAGAAGTGTAACTAAATTTACATTAACAGATAGGTACATATTATTGTATTTATTTTTTAGATGTTCAAAATTATCGTCAATTCAATAGCAATGCAATAATACGGCAGCTCTTCGAAATGTTGAGATATTATGTAAAGAATGGTTATCCTGAAAAAGATATGAATGCGTTGGACCCGACGTTTTTCGAAAATTCCGAAATAGAATTTTACTCGCCTGGAAATATAATGAGGTGGGTGCAGGAGCTATCATTAACTTTTAATTCCTTAAGTTTTCTGGCATTGAAAAAAAAGCCCTGAAAAAAAATTAGGTACCTACCTATTTAGTATGTAGATCTATTTGGACTTAGAGTTAGGTAGGTATATATTTGTCCAGTTGGCCGTGAAAACTTCAAGCCATGAATTTTTGAAAAACTTGAAGACATTTTGACGACCGAATGGCGTAGTGGTAGCGATGCTGACGTCTACATCGGAGGTCGTGGGTTCGATTCCCACTGGAAAATGTTTGTGATGAGCATTAATGATTCTGGTGTTTTTCAGTATATTTTATCTATGTATGTTTTTTTTAATTATTTATTTTAATTTAATTTTGCGGTTAATTTCCTTATTACGAAAGAGGGTTGGGCTCATATTTTGTGCGCAAGATATTAATACATTTCTCACAATTTTTATTTTTCAGCTTATACGCTCGCTTCGCTAATGGAGTTGTAAGTGAGTTTAGCGATTACCAACTGCTTAAAACAGAATTTGTAAAGGAAGAAGTTGCCATAGAATTATCCATAAATTTTCCAACCATCTCATTTAAATCCGGTAAGTTTTGCCTACTAATTATTCGGAAATTACCACAAAAAATAGTTAAATGTACCTAATAATTAAAAAATATTTACCTAAATACTTACTCGTGTTCATTTATTTCACAGAAGATTATCAAATGGAAGGCGATATCTATCATTTTATACCCATAGCTGGAAATGGAAGATTTGAGTAAGAATTCAGCATTTAACTAACCGACCAAAATTTGTTTTGTTATACCTTCCTTTACTACTTCCTTTACTGAGTCCTCAAATTTTTGTTATTTCTAATATTTCTTAATCTTCTTTTACAGGTTCAAAATACATAATTTCTCATTTAGTGGAAAAACTTTCTTAATGCAGTCAGAAGACCAAAAATCCATTCTGATAAAAAATATAACCAATCCTAGTTTCAGCGTAGACCAAATTGAAGTAAGTAGATACAGTTATGTAATAGGTTTTTATATTGCTGTCGGTCCAACGAGTTGAAGGATGCCCCACACTACCCTAAAATAGTTACCTACAATAGACGTAGGTATATAGGTACAGGAACCGGCGGACCGCGAATAATGTCGCCAGTATACCTACTGGTGTCAAAAATGTTTCTATTGACACCAACAGCGCCAGTTGTAAGACGAGAGCAGTATTGTCTATGGACCGCAGTCCACGCCATAGATACTTGTTATTAGTCCGCAGTCCGAGTTTCCACAGGGATGATTTCCACCACGTTGCGGCGTTTTAGCGGGATTTTTTACAAATGCCACCCCTTTTCCTTTCTTTAAATAGGTATGGAAAAGGTTGACGTTAAATGTTCCGATGGCTCATCCTTTGGTTCCAATCGTTGTTATTATTTTTCATACAAATAATTAATTTTATTTTCTTCCCGCTTTAAAATATCAGCAGTGCTATTCTACAAAATGTCCATCTCTGAAACAGCTGCCAGACTGCTGCCACGCCGAAGATGGCATGCAAAATTGTACTCTATTACAACTGACAAATTCATAGATGCAGAGATGTACGCTCGTCGCTGTTTTGCAGAATAGCACGGCAGTACTTGCCTATTACTTTAATACTATCTGCATCGAACAGAATAAGATTGTATCAAGATTCGAGGTGCATTGTTCACGCTCTGTCTGCTGCAGTTTATTAGCCACAGATAGCCACAGCATACCGCACACGGGCCTGTCGCCTAATTTATAGTCTTATTGTATTTATTTACATGTAAAATTACTCGCCATTACATAATTCTGTGACGACCGTCTACTTATTTTATAAAACAAACCATATTTGACTAGGTCTAGGAGTTGCGCACACTGGCTGGTTTCGATTACCTATTTATTATAGCTGTAAGATGGCTGTAAGTCAATTTCTTGATGCACGTACCAGAAAACCCAAATTATACATCTAGCTGTGATCTAGGTACTCTCAAAATCACTCAGAGCGACAAGAGAGCTACCTACTCGTATGCTCAGAATATCCATCTTATCTTTCGAATATACACGCGTCACGTTGCTTGTCTGTGATGAACTTCTAAACTATTGTTTAATCTGACTTAAAAGATAGGATAGCTTTAAGTAATTTCAATTTATCTATTCTTTATATCCCTAATGGCAATACAATGATTGCTGGGTCAGCTAGTATGTGATAAAATCCACTAGAAGAAGTACCTAACGACTTATAAGTATAACTCAACGTGTCACGAAGCTTATTTGAAGCTAACGTCTCAACCTCTCCACCGGATCCTCTCAGAATGAGACGGTCTGGTCCTCCACGCGCCGGCCAAAGTACGTATTGGCGGGCTTCCCTCACCTTTACGCAAATAGCAAAGTGTCGCACCGCCGAGCAATTTAGCGTTCCGGTGCGATGCTGTGTAGAAACCGTTGGGGTGAGTTTATTTACCCATTCCGAGTTAGTACGATAACATCTTCTGCTGCATCATCACTTACCATCAGATGAGATTGGAGTCAAGTACTAACTTGTGTAGTGAAAAAAACTTAGAGAACATTATAGTGAACCTTCCGGCACCATGTTTTCCATATCCGCTAAGCATGACGTGATTTTAATTATACTTACCAAAAAAACACAAAACTTCGAAAAGTCAGAAGGTCTGTAGGTAATTTCTGACCTACAGAACTGTTGACCCTTAAATATTTCTAGGACAATCAAAGTACCTTCTTTCTAACAAATAAAACCGGCCAAGTGCGAGTTGGACTCGCGCATCGAGGGTTCCGTAACACAATAGAAAAAGTAAAACGAAAGGCTATATATAAATGGTATTATTTTTTATTTCAGTCACGAATAGAGTTCGACGGCAACATTGATGACATAGTCAACGCCATTATAACGGATCATCTGGCCAACTACCTCACCCGCTTCAATGGATTTATTGCCAAGAGTTATATCGGTACAGTTGTTGAAAAAATTAACCTTTTTCTCAACAATTTTGAATCGTGGCGAATATTAGCAACTCTCCTGTGACACCGGCACTAAGTATACTGAGAAGCTGAAGCTATATTTTGAAATATTTGAATTTTGAATATTGAATTTTATATCTATAAAGATGCCAATAAATTATTGTTAACCTGGAATTTTTGTTTTATTTTGCTTTTATTATAGGTAAGTATCAGATAAGACTTTCCAAATTCCAAATTCCACACGCACTGAGCCCATAAGGAACTCAGCTGGGTTTTCTTTATTTTTATCCTGCCCACCGAAAAGAAAACTCAGGATATGGGTATCCAAACGATTTGCGTGAGTAAATCTTTTTCGTACAAGCTAACAGTATGTTGTGTGTATATTACCACAACATACTGTTCAGGTTGTGTGTATATTACCACACATTAGGTGAACTACAGCGTGGCCTTAGTGTTGGTGATAAAGCAAGCATTTTTGGCACCGATAAAGTGGCGTTTCGCACCGTCGCCCTATCCAGGGTATACGTCTATGGACCTGCCTATCCTATTTACCTTTATCCTATAACCATTGGTATCAATTAATTGTTGAAAAAAAAGAAGAACCGTTATGTCAAAGATTACCTATTATTAATATTGGTAAGTTATGTCTTCACTTTGTTGTCTGTCTGTCTGCGACTTCAGCAAATAAGTTAGTGTCATACTAATACCTAATAATTATTATCTAAGCAGGTCTTATGGTCTCTTGGAGGTATAAAAATTTCACACACTTCTGTCAACTTGTAAATTGCCATTCATGTCGTTTGTTACCGTTCGAAAACTCTAATCTTTAAGGAATTAAATGAATAATGGCAAGCGCAATTTCCGACTCGACCGATTTTGATGAAATTCTGTATGTTCCAGTGTTGGTTTACAGAAGACAAGATAACGTCTGTTGGGTTAAGTAATCTATATTGGTTTGATATTGGTATATGGTTAGTTATGGGTTAGTTACATTAAATATAACATTCCTATGGCCATAATATTAAAACAACTGATAATACCGAAATAATTAGATATTATTGCCTCATTAGAAACAAAATTGATCAATAAAAATAAGTAGTATCAGTTTATATTATATAAATAATCGAATTTATCAACGCAATAATCCGCGATCTGCCGTTGGTTATCTAAAAATCACTTATTAATTATAATAATAATAATAACGTGCAAGATAACGAAAATTTTGATATTACTTAAGACCTATTTATATTTTATTCATCGACCATCAAATAAGAAGGTGTCAGTGTTATTTAATACAAGTGAACTTTAAAAGTAAATAGGTAAGAAAGTATAGATAGTAAGTTTTTATCCCCATAACTAGGTATGTACATGAATGCCTAACTGGGACTCAGAAGTCAAGACAGTACCTTCTTGATACAAACCTAAAACGGTGATAAATACTTTAATAATTGATATATCATTATATGCTTTGGGTTTATCACCCAAAGCTAAGTAATTACGTCTCAGTAATTCAAAATGTTATACTGAGTTTTCGTAAGTGCCTGTATCATGTATGTGTGGGGCGTGGGCCTATGTGAAATAAATAACTTATAAGTTTAAATCCCGTATCTCGTTCGTCCATTCCGACGCGCCACAGCCATGGACTTATAAATCTATGGACGACGAGTATAATACAAAATAATTCACGAAAAAAGTATCCCGAGAAAACCTATATTTAATTCTTAAACCATTACTATAGAGCCTAATTTTCAAACACGAGACTGAGTTGCGATTGTATGTATTTTCTGCGTTTTGTATGTCATTCGGTTCGGATACTTTTTAGCGCTGACCCCAAATCCTTTGTTTACAAATCTATGGCCACAGCTATTAATTTGTATATCTAGATCACATCGCTAAATTACATTTTCAGGATGCGATTGTTATTGATGCTTGTGTCGTGCGGCATTTTAGCGGCCGCAGCCAATGTTGACAAACGTGACGTGACTATTGTGGGTATGGATATACTTTGTGTTAATGTATTTAATTTTAATTTATGTATTTAGTATTGATGAAACAATTTTTAAGCTATTGCATAGCTTCTATCGCGGGCTTTGACGGTGCAGACCGAATCCAGAAATTCCGTAACGAAAATAACCTGGCACTCCTAAAGTAGAGCTTTTGGTACTAGGCTACCATGAAAGAAGGGAGCGCAACTCCACAAACTTTTTAGTTTTTAGTTTGCCATCTATCGAAAAATAGCAGAAGTTTTAATGACTTTTTGAAATATCACGCACGATTGATGGCAAAACTAAAAATAACTTTAAATTCTATACAATAGCTTTACCGCGGCAGTCTCCGATTGCCACACGCCTTTCTTTTTATATATATTTCATTTAAATATTTCTGATTAGTGCGAGATAGCGATATTGAAATTGAATTGTGACGTCACAACTCACACCTTATCTACTAATGTCATAGTTGGTTAATTATGTACGCTACGGCTTCATACAATTTTCGTTAGAAAGAAACGTTAGTTTGTTAGAAAGTGATAGAAAAGACCCTCCCTGGGAAGAGACTCCAAAATTAAAATCACTGTAAAGTTAATCTTCGTTGGATTTTTTTTTTGTTGGTACGTCATAATTTTTATCCTACGTTATAATAAAGCTATAATTTTTATCAAATTTAAAAGTAGTGTCATAAATACCCTCTTTTCCTTTACCAAGACTCTAATGGTTGTTATGTTTATTTTTAGCGTCTCCAAAAGATTTTCCAGTTGAAAATCGCAACATCCTCGTCAACATACTGATTCGTCAATTGTTTAATTTTATTCGCAATGTCATTAACAATGGATTGGATGCCCTCGGGATCCCTCCATTGGATCCGTTGATACTGGATCATTTGCACTTGGTAATACCAGCTGGACTTATAAAGTGAGTAACACCAACTTCTGCGTACTTTTAAGGCGCGGTTCCTTACCATTTTCGAACCTATTGTATCTATACGTAGTATAAGTACCTAGTACCTAGTATAAGATTAGTTGAAGCTTATCGCAAATCAAACTAAAACTAAGCAAATCTACCACTGATCTCCATTCTATGGGTTAATCATTTTATACAATTGACAGTTCATTTTCTGTGCCGATTTGAAGCGCCCCCCTCGAACGTCGACGGTACTAAATTGATATTTGTTGATAGAGACCGTCGTTTTGAATGTCATTTTATTTTAGTTTCATGGACGCTCACGTCAGGTTACGCAACAATCAGCGTCAAAATGGCGAAAATCAAGTGTCTTCATTTTTACGTTGACATTCAGCTATCCATAGAATGGAGATCAGTATCTAATTAGGACGTTTTAGTAGTTCCCTAGGTATGTACTAGGTTCCCTTAGTTAGATTAGCTTTAACTTCTGTGAGTAAGATAAAGGCTTCACTCTGACACTGCGGCTGACAAAGGGTGGAGTATCGACTATGGTTATCGATATGAAATATCGGCAAACTCTACGCACACTATATTTTACTTATGGCTTTTTGTAAAGAGAAAAACTTTACACCACGATGCTGTGTAGAAACCGTTAGGAAGTTAGTTATTCCTTCTAAGTCAGTACAATAACATCTTCGATGAGATCACAGTCAAGTGTTATGTTGTAGTGTGTTAAAAAGACTAAGGAGATATTAAAGTAGAGGTATGGATATTATTTAGAAACTTATACTACCGTTTTAAATCGCAGATTACCTACTATTAGGATACTGACGCCGTTACAATGCTTCCGCATATACATAACCGCACCTACGTAACCAATCTGTACATAGATAGGTTTGTAATTATGTACCTACTTACAATAATGGCATTTTGATGATATAATATATATATGTATGTAGGTACCTACCTCTAATGGATGTTTTTTTTTTATTGTACACATAGCCTGAATTTGGAGTTGAAGGACGCTTCAGTTGCTGGCATTGGTGGGTTTGTCGTTCACAAGAGCGACCTGCAATTATCAGATCTGTCATTCGATGTCGACATCTCTGTGCCTCAACTAGACATTGGCTCTGGTAATTACGGAATTCCGGTATTATTTTAACTTTTAATTAATAAGGCATGTAATGAGTATGTAAAGTACATAGCTAAGTCATAGATTAACTTATAGTTATTTACATAGTAGTTGCTAAGGCTCGATATTTTTTTAGAAAAGCCGAAGATTCATCACACCCTTCGTAACGTAGATCTTATTCACCGATGAGAAATCTCAGAATAGGGGTATCCGAACGTTTTACGTAAACCTTTTTCGTACAAGCTAACAGTAGCGCCATCTGTCAAAATTCTCTATAGGTGGCTGCTAAGCGAACTGCAGCGTGGCCTTTACAAAAAAAACCGGCCAAGTGCGAGTCGGACTCGCACACCGAGGGTTCCATACCATAAAAGAAGTAAAACATTGAAAGAATTTTACGAGTATGATTTACATGTAGGTACTTTTGTTGGCGAACCGCTAACGTAACTTTGTTTTTGGCGGATTATTGTTATTATCAGAAAAAGTATAAAAGTTAGGGAGTTGATTTTATTTTTCCTGTAAAATATACCTTAATGCCAATTGATCATAATTATTCCAGATTTTTCGATCGATAAACTTCGGAGATAAGGGGGGGAAACGGTATTTTTTTCGACAGTTTGCTCAATAAATCAAAAAGTATCGGGCATAAAAATAAATAAAAATCGGTTTTAGAATACACAAGTAACGCCCTTTTATATGATACCCCACTCAATATTGTTATCTCATTTTGAAAAACCGAAGCCCCGGTTTGCCCCCTTTTTAAATAAAACTAGCTGTTGCCCGCGGCTCCGCCCGCGTGAATTACGATTTTTTTTACATAATATACCTTCCTACTGGAATTCCTTGATTTTTCGCGGGATTCTGGTGTGATGTTGTACAGAAACCTGTTCTTACTTTGCACGGGTTATCTTGTGGTGATTTTGAAAACTCCTTTTTCTTAATAATAATATAAAGTTGCATTAATACGTAGTTGAAAGATCAAAAGGACGATTTTAACTGTCGATATTTCGACCCAGTGGCACAGGTCGTGGTCACTACGTGACCACGACTTGTACCAATGTATCGAAATATCGACAGTTACAATCGTCCTTTTCATTGTGATTTTTATTCTAAAACCACGAAATATGTCAAAAATTATTAAACCATGTGAAAAGTTGTACTGGTGGTAGAACTCTTCTTTCAGAGTTCGGCCGGGAAGGTACCACTGGGATAAATTATTCTAGTAACAATATTCACCAGCCCAACATAATATAAGAGTCTTTTAAAAATCTTTGCTTCATCTCAATACAATCCAAAACATCAGAATGGACAATGGCTATATATTTCTTTACGTATAAAAAGACCTTAGATGACAGTCAGTCGGTTAAGATCGATAAGACCTAAGAGTTAAAAATATTTGTGAACCATTATCTTACCCTTTCCATATTGCGGATGAGAAAGTTTAAATCTGTTCATGTGTTAACAGTGCCATCTTAATATAAAGTCAGGAAACAGTAAATAACATGACAGTTAATTTTTATTTAAAAAAATTCGGTAGTACCTACCTATTTCAGAGTTTTACATTCAAGTTCCACATAAATTGTAGAGATGGCGCTATACGGTATAACGTAGCGATAACGCCAGTTACATGATTTTTGTTCACCCTAAAAGTGAAAAATTTTAAACCATACAAAATCTCCTGCTAAGCCTATTTATTTACGGCTGTAAGGGTACTCCAGTCTTACTGGAGCCCTACGTCCTAGCCCTAGGTTCTTTGTGCATTCCGAGTTTCAAGTCACCTACCTACTTGAACTTAAAGGTTCTGATGTCTGTAATTTCTGAACTACAAAAGTGATGATGATAAGATTTGTATGGAATAATCTTTAAGGAACCCCCTTTCTAACAAAAATAGAATGAATGGAATCGGACAACGCGTTAATGAATTATAACTAAAAAACGTTTGGACTTTGATGCCGTCTTCCAGGGAAACCATGATGAATTTCGGGACAAAAAGTATCCTATGTCCTACCTCGGGGTATGAACTATAATCATGTCAAGTTTCATTTAAATCCATCCAGCGGATTAGCCGTGATGCCCGGTCGTGAAACAGACCGACAGACAGACAGACAGACAGACAAAAATTAAACAAATTACAGTTTTGGCTTCATTATCGACTAAATAGTGTCCTCCAACAAAAATTTTCAAAATATCTTCAATGTACAGAATTCGACCCTTTACAGTTTTATTATAAGTATATATAGATTTGCCCCCTTTTTAAATAAAATTAAAAACAATTTTCAATGTTTTATGATTGCAATGGCGTTGGGTCACTATTACCTAAAATTGTTCCAAATTTCAAGTCGATAGCTTTGATAGTTACTGAAATAATCGAGTGTGACAGACGGACGGACGGACGGACGGAGAAAGTCTCATCCTAGGGGTTCCATTTTTATCTACCAAATTGGTATGGAACCCTAACAAGCATAGGCACTGATACGAAACCTGCTGAAACACAAGCGTTTTGAGTACCTACAAAAATTATAGGCAAACGTGAAGTATGAAGTTAACGAATTTCTTTTGCCCTGTTTACAGACTTCTATGACCTTACTGGCGATATTCTCACTGCTATACCTATATTCGGAAACGGAAAAGCAGAGTTAGTATTCAGTTTAATATTAGATTTTAGTGACCTAATTAAATAATAAAATATTAAATTACTGGATTTCCTGCTTCTTGACAGGTTTATCGTCGAAGGTTTCAGATTTAAAGCAAAACTATTCTTGAAGCAATCGGATAATGAAAAATCTGTGATCATCGACAGGATAGAAGGTGCTACATTTGACCTCCCGTTTGTTAAGGTACGGTTTTACGTAAGGTTTTAGCTTTGATTGCCATTAAGTATTCACTTGTATCTACGTACAACTTTAAAACGTAACTAAGTATAATCTCTTGCTGCTAGCAACATAATAATAGCAGCCTATTAAAAATTATAAAGTCCCACTGGTCTAATTAGCCCAAATAAAATTAGTCCGAAACACTAAATCGGTTGTAGGTACGTCTTTGCTGGTAGTCGAGTGGTAACTGGTAACTAGCCCTACCAGCAAAGACGTACCGCCAAGCGATTTAGCGTTCCATGTGCGATGCTGTGTAGAAACCGTTGAAGTGACTTTACTTACCCCTTCCAAGTTACTTAGTACATCTTCGGCTGCATCATCACTTACCATCAGGTGAGATCGCAGTCAACTTGTATACCTATTACCTAGTGTAAAAATAAGCATAAGCAAGGCGTAAGTTGTAAACTTCTGTTTCCAGTCCAACATTAGCGGCGTGATAGGGGGAGGAGACATCGACGCGATCGTGAACTCTGTCGTGGAGGAAGTGCTGGTGGACTACGCTCTGCGGTTCCGCGGCGCCATCTCCAAGCTCGCCGCTCGCGCAGTCATCGCTGTGGGAAACCCTGTGCTGGAGCAACTTGACACTTGGCGATTCATCGAACCTTTGCTGCCCAGTTAAATGGAGCCTTTGATTTCAGAATGACAGACCTGTAAATATAACCTAGATACCATAAATTTCTTGTTTATTTTCTTCGAAGAATTTCCAGTTTTGCCTTATGGTCCTACTAATAATTTAAACAAAAAGGCGACCTATTGAGGAAAGTTAAGTTCCACAGCATGAGACTGAAGGCTTTTAATCCATATTCCTCACTCAATGAGTAGTAACTAACAACTTATCTAACACGTAAAGAAATAAAATACCTTCTTATCTATGTTACTATTATACTAAGGTCTCAACCGCTTGATTCTGTGTCTTTTCGGCAGGTCTGAGTAGGTCGTAAGCTTATTACATCCCTAATGGCAAAACAAAGTTTGCCGGGTCAGCTAGTAAAGTAATAAAATGCAATCAATAACTGCATATATTAGGTACGTACAAACTTCATAACACATAACCTGGGTAGGAAGTTGGAAATCAATCACATTGCACATTCACCACACTTCTCGGCATCTTCCCCATTTGTCAAGTTTCAGTCCTTCCATACAGCGTATTTCGTGAACAGGAGAATCTTCGAACACTAAATCCCTCACAATGAAGTCGTATTCTTGCACGGAATCATCGTATGTGTCTCGGATTATTGTCGCGAGGACGCCGTGGAGAAGCAGAGTTAGTAACAAAGTCGTGATCAATGTTTTTTGCCACATTATGCTGTTAAGATTCGTAACAGTTTATACTGGACACTGGTCAAATGGAACAGTGATATGTTAAGGTCAATCGTATATTTTAAACCGTTTGCGTTTCCGTTGCACCCACGCAGTACCTACGCGAATTATGATAAGAAATACCTAAATGCCTACATGCATAAATAAATAATTGTCTAAACATCCAAATAGGTAACAATGTATGGAATCTGGTACCAAGCTATATATGAATCCAAACTTTTTATTGACTAAGTATCCACAGGGTTCCAGCACCCGTAGGTACGGGGATCTTGCCAGGGCAAAAGGCATCACCCTTACTGGAATATAGGTACATACCCTTAATGCGCTCTTTTCTGCAACATACGCGTTCGCAATCTCAAAGCAAAAGGCATCACTCGTAAAGGGATCTAAGGCAGAGCAAAAGGCATCACCCGTACTGGAATATGTCCATATTGCGTTCATTATTGCGACATGCGCGTTCGCGATCTCAAATCAAAAGGCATCACTCGTACAGGGATCTTACGCAGAGCAAAAGGCATCACTCGTACAGGGATCTTAAACGCAGAGCAAAAGGCATCACCCGTACTGCAAATTGCAATATGTCCTTATTGCGCTCGTTATAGCGACATACGTCCATATCTGTGGACATACGCGTTCGCGATCACAAAGCAAAAGGCATCACTCGTACAGGGATATTACGCAGAGCAAAAAAAACATTACTAGTACTGCATAATAATACTATGTCCTTGTTGTGCTCGTTATCGCGACATGCAAGTTCGCGATCACAAAGCAAAAGGCATCACTCGTACAGGAATCTAGGCAGCGCAAAAGGCATCACCGTACTGCAATATATCCTTACTAGAAGATATCCGCGGCTTCGCTCGCGTAAATTTTAGTTTGCCCTATTCACTCGGGAACCATCGATTTATGCATCTACATGTTTCTGACCCGGCCTCCACACTGCTCGCGAAGTTGCGGACTGGCGGAGGAGAACCTCCACCATGTCTTGTGGGAGTGCCCCTTATACAAGGACCTCTGGTGCGTACTGCTGGACGGGATCGTATGCGAAGTTTCTGGTCCAGTTTAATATCAGGATCTAGTGGGTTCGGCGGCCAACTTCGGAAAGCTACGGGAGTTCGCGCACGCATGGCATAAGTAAGAGGCGGAGCGGCTTGGAGTGACACAGAGATTTATTTGCTACGGACAGCGACGGCGCGAGGCGAGTCCGTTTTTGTATCGTCCTGCCCCAGAATGGGGATAGTGAGCACATAGGGACAAGGAGCGAGAGGAAACAATTTGTAGGGAGTCAAGAAGGCGCCCCGGGAACACGCCAAGAGCAAGTACCGCACGGGCGCCCTCCCGCGATTCGGCCCCCATAACCGCGAGGTTGATTGGGCCATGGGTGGTGGAGGGTTGTCCCTACTTGCTCGCGAAGTTGACCGAAGTTGGACCGAAGTTGAACGAAGCGAACAGTGTGGAGAGGCACTTCGTCTTATTTCGCCCAACTTCGACTCACTTCGACTTACTTCGGGCAACTTCCATTTGTTGTCGGTTTTTGCGCCAGACGTCAGAAGTCAGACGTGCGAGACAGACGTATCGTACGTACTTAGAGCATTAGAGTATTAAAGCGCGAAATATTGGCTACACTATAGATCAATGTGGCAACATACCTCATCAACATACCGATAGACGAGCCAATAGATAAGCCAACGACGAGCGAAGAGCGAAGATACAATATCTCGAAAATTCAAATTTTATTTAGTTTTTCGCTCATAGTGGGCTAATTATACATCGAAGGCTAATGGCAATGAGTTTTGCGGGCACAACATTTATGCATCTACATGTTTTTAATAAAATTTCTGTTCAACAATACTCATTTACTTCATATTGGTTCCCGATAGCTCGAAAACTGCAAAAAATTATCTTTCGGGAACCAATATGAGATGAGTGGGAACTTACGAGCAAAGTTTCTATTAAAAACATGTAGATGCATAAAAGGTAGGCCCGCAAAATGCATTTCCATAAACCTACAATGTATAGTTAGTCTAATATTTGGGAAAAACTAAATAAAATTTGAATTTCGCGGGCTGGTAGGGCCGCAACACCATGGCATGTGCACACACACCTTACACAGTACACACCTTAATCTGTGGATATTCAATATACCTTAAAATATGTGTGGAGCGAACCTTTCAGTGATATAGAGTAATCTGTGGAACCTTTGATAAAAAGGAGCGAACATAGACTACTAGCACTAAGAATTAGGGGCTCCAAAAAAATTTTTGTATTTTATATATCTCCATCAATATTGTAGGATTAATGACGAATTTATTTTATCAAAAAATATAGAATTTCTTATAAAATAAAATATCATAAATTTTAAAATTATATCACATGGTTTCAAAACGCCCCAAATGTAAACGGCCATATGTGCGACGTCACAGCTCGTTTCGTCGTATGTCAAAGTATGGCGCCAACAGAAATTTTTAACTTTTTATTATTTATTTGCACATAAGTTATTCAGATAATAATAAGTGATAATAAGTTACATTTATTGATTATTTGCATATTTCTTAATATGCCTGTAATCATTAAATTATTAGTGTAAAGACAATGTTTTATGAAAATTATTGATAAAAATATGTTTCTATTAGAATGTGCGACAAAGG
The DNA here is from genome assembly GCA_963855885.1 of Coenonympha glycerion. Lineage (NCBI taxonomy): Eukaryota > Metazoa > Arthropoda > Insecta > Lepidoptera > Nymphalidae > Coenonympha > Coenonympha glycerion. The sequence goes on along the minus strand of OY979630.1, from coordinate 10,574,996 downwards.
ATATTGTCGATTCGTTGGATAAAGCGAATCCATCTAATTTGCCAAGTGTAGATATTTTTATGGTCACGGAGTTTTTAAGAAATGACGTTAGATTCAATGCAGCCGAACTCAGAGGTGCTAAAGTATCCAAGTACCTAAGTTATTTTTATTTTCTACTAGCGGACACGACAGACTTCGTCCTGGCAAAAAGATTTTTATTGTGCAGTTTTTCGTTTTTCGAACTATTTTATAGTTTTAGCAAAAAATTATCCTGAACAGAACCGTCGCCCCGCTGATGACGTTAAATCCTCCAACGATGTATTGTGTAGTCTTAAAATAGCGAATAAAAAAAATACAAAAATTTTTTTGGAACCCCTAACTCTCCGTTTTTGCCACAGACTCAAAAACATTTTATTTGATTGATAATAACTTAAAAATTATAACTCTAAAAAATAAAATAGTGCCACTTTGTCAGAGAATATAGACATTATCTTTCTATTTACACAAAAAAGTAAAGTTCCGATTTTTGCCACGCGCCAAGTACCCTTGTCTTTGGCCTTGTCGCACTCTGTCTCATTGTCGCACTCCATGGTTGCACTATATTGAATGATCTAGAATGGTTAGAATGAATGACAAATTCAGTCTCGAGAAACTCCGGAACAAGGTTCCTTGTATGAAATTCCTAACCTTTTTTAGCCAACATTCAGAAATTATGCCAGAAATTACATTTGACCAACTTTGCACAAGCATGAATTCAATATGTCTGCCGCCCGCCATTTTTCAGCTGCCATTTGTGACGAGATTTTTGAGTTTATTGCTGTTTGTTTACGTAAAATGTAAAATATGTTGTATTTACGTTCGACATTCCATCATAATTAAATGTGTGTGACTCGCTGTCGAACTGAGCCATTGCTCCTCCGATTCCTCACACATTGTGCACGAGAGTTGACTCTTTAGTGATTTAGTTAAAACCAAAGATTTTCGTTGGTTAAAACGAGATATTGGACTCCCATTAGTTAGTGTTTTTTACGTATTACAAGATATTGGACTCCATTTGTTAGTTTAAATAATAATTAGTGTATATAATAATTAGTGTAAATAGATAGTTAGGTACTTTATTATGATGAAACCAGTAAAGGGTAAAGGTAACAGATAAAGGTGAGATCAAAGAGATCAAATGCGGGATCAAAGAGAGACATGATGAAAGCCGCTGGTTTTTTTCATCATTTCCACTAGAACCAAACCGGTGAGTGATACTGTCATTACAGTAAATATGATCTATCCTTTGTTTTTAGTATTTAAGTCAATGTGAAGTGAATAATCTGCACTGTACTGTATGTCCTAGCTGTTCCAGATGAATATTGAAATATCGTCACAGAATATTTACAGAGGATTTCCTATTGCTCTCATTATTAATAATGATAAAAACTTTTTATTGCAACAATCATTTTTTGTGACTCTTCTTAATAATAATGAACAGCAGTCATGACAATGTGCACCAACAGGTTATTGTGCAGCCTGGTGCTTAGCCTTCCACTATATTGTTTGCATCTCATAATTTTTACTTTCCAGGTGTCGGGAATGGGTAAACGTAGTAAAGAAGATCTAGTATATCTACCAATAGAAAAACTTAACAAGACGCGAAATGTGTGTGCTTTGAAACCAATTTTTTTAACAAAAAGAGAAACAGGCTGAAAAAAGAAGATGCAATACCAACTTTAAATGTAGCTGCCTTACCTCTAACTGACAGACAATCGAAGGAATTGCCCTTACAACTGTATCAGCCTACAGAGCCTAAAGGTAAGAAAAGGAAAGGTCAAATAAAATAAAATTTGAGCCAACAAATTTTTCCAATACTATTTATATTCATATATAGTTAGTTCAGTCCACGAAGACACCTACTTGTATTTCATGCGTTTTAAAAGGAGTTAGGTAGGCTGACTCCTTTCAAATTTGCTTGAAATACAAGCGATTTTCAAGGAGTGGGGTGCGTCCTCATGAATTGCAACCACTATATGTATATATAGATTAAGATATAAGATACTGGGTTTTTTCCCTTTGCTTTGCGCAATTGTATTTCAGTTTTCACTGATCATGCAGGATACAGAGATAAAATCTGTCTACATAATTATATAATGTGATGTGCATGTAGAGATAATTTTGTCATTAATCTGTTTTCTGTTTCTCATCCATATAGATAGACAGAGAAAAGATATTGACATAAGTAGACAAAATTATCTCTACGTGCACATGCTGCATACTTGCATTGGCTGGTTGCTAAATGTAAGAAAGTCTTCACAATAGTGTTGTTGAAGAATAAGTGTCTTTTATGAAGTTATTCTATAGTAACAATATTATTCTCTCAGATATTTCAAAGTAATATACATTAAATAATATTATTAATATATTATATTGTGTTCATTATTTTAGAACTCCTCCCAGAAGCAGTGCCATCTACAAGCCAACAAAAAAGTATCCCTGGGGAGCTGCCTCAAATTGGTGTGTATTTTATACATTTGTCTAATTAAAGGTTTAGAAAGTAGATTTAGCAGAAATTGTCCTGCTCTGTGATCCCAACCACACCTAACAGGTCCAAATTTATCATATTATCTTTAAAATTGCACCAAGTTTTAAGTATTTGAATGGATGATGATAAATACTGTACCAGTCTATCCTCTTCCAAAGCTGACATGTGATGTGTGCGTGGGATTGCACATGAGTGTGGGTTCGATTCCCACTACTGGAAAATGTTTGTGTGATGTAATGTAATCTGAATCTTGGAAACGGCTACAAAGGTTTTCATGAAACTTAGTGTACAGAGGGTTTTGGGGGCAATAAATTCAGGTAGCTAGGATTCATTTTTAGAAAATGTATTTAAAACAAATATCTGAAAATGTGAAGCTGAGTCATCCAACAAGTTAGGTATATTTATCAGTTATCTTGCACCCGATGTGTGTTATGTCCTGATATATTATGTTATTTATAATTTACATTTTATTCTTTCAGAAAGGACACCTGCGAGACCTGTAAAGAGATCTGGTGAAGTTCTTTCAAATAAAGAAAAAGCAATAAAATTATCACAAGACAACATCAGTATTTTTTTGTAATAATATGAACTTAGCAGGTATGGGCGTAAATTTAAAAGATTAATAAAGATTAATCAACTGATAATTTTGTTTAATTTTCCTATTTCATCTTCGTGCAATTCTGAAGATAATATGTAGACAAGTAGGTACGAATAATTTATCGATATCGATAAAACCCTAAATATCGATAAGTGTCACATCCCTTGATACGTTGCACATCCCTATTTGACAGCTCTTCATTGACATTGTTGACCAAAGACAACTTAGTTAGTCTTTAGTCTATGCTACTCAGGGAAGTTCATAGGTTGGTAGCAATGTTGTTTTAAAAGGTTGGCTAAAGAAGGTTAGGAATTGGTGAAAAAAACTTATTGTTCTAAGTTCCGCCTCTTAAAACGTAGTGATTATATACTCTTTGGACAAATTCATAGACAAATTCGTCCATGAAGAACAGTGATGAGTGAACAAAAAGCTGACAAAAAGTCAAAAACTGCGAATGAAAAGTGATTTCGGGGAGAAAAATTGGAGCCTTTTCATGTGATTTTGTGAATTTGTGATTGTGAAAAATTCATTGTAGACTGTTTATTTAGTATTTTTGGAGCAAAGTTCCCAAAAAAACGTACCGCTTGGTAGTAATATGAGTAATGTTACCAACCAAAATGGAACAGGTCTAGAGCAGCAGGTCAGTGCCTCATGTCCATAGATAGTACTTCTTATTGATTTTTACCCGAATAAATGGATATTATGTTTTATTCGGTGTAAACTTCATTATTTATCTTAACTTTACATTATTTTTTAGCCCAGATAAGTATATTACGCATGGAATAGTGGCAGAAAGATCTCGCTTTACGTGTCTTGGAATAACCAACATGGCGACCTGACTCTCCTAGGGTCTGATTGATTTTCTAGGTTCGTCTCAGTTGTGAAATAAATTTAATAAGCATGAAAGATTAGCTTAGCCAAACGAAAACGAGGATAATACTCATACAGCTGTTGCTTCAGATTTTTTAAATATAATATAATGTTCAGTGATTTTCCAGGTGAATCATACCTAATAATAATTAGATTAAAAACTTATTGTAAGATAGAAGAGATGTTTCTTTTCTATTATACCGTTGAAATAAAGTATGATAATTGATAATCGCTAAAGAAAAGGATTGTTTTATGACATCATGAAAATACTGTTGTTCTCCAAAGGAAAAATATATTTTTATTTCTCTTTCTAAAAAATGACTAAGTGAAGAGGGTAATCTAATTATATACAGGTACTCTACAAAAAATTCAATTGTAATATTCTAATTGATGTATAGTAAAATACATAACCTCAAAACTAATCTCATCTGTGACAAAACTAGACATTAACCTAAACATCAAAACTTGCGATGTTGGGTGAATAAGTATGTCACCTCAAAGTAAAATACAATTCTTCCAAAAACTTGCTATATATTAGCTGACCCAGAAAACGTACTTTTGTCATATTTATCACTTTGGGGTATGAAAATAATTTACATCCTATTCTCAGACCTCAGACCTCTCAGATGTACTGTTTTGATCTGACACTCAAGCATCAGCAGCTGATGTTGATTACACAATGTTTTGAAAGCTGCAGCACCATGTGGCAAGTCAAAAATAATAATACTGTTGTAACTAAATGATACACATCAATTTGGTGTAAATATATCATTCTAGGGATATGTTACAGTCTAAATAAGTACTCCCAAATTTTAATTCAAGGCAGTAAAATGATATTTTGTATTTTATTTACTAAATCCAATAAATAAGCTTAAAATCTTAACTTAAAATATTATAACATGGGAGAAATACTGTTAAGATGAACACATTCCGGAACTAAAACTATACAGGTTGAGGGAGCAGAGTTTACTGAAAGATGTAATATGTGACACATCAAAGAAATTTAACAAAAGTTAAAAAGCATTGTTTTAATATTTAACCTGTTTACCTTAAGTTTTCATTGTTAAGTGTCTCATTATGTGAAATTTATATTTTTCTTCTGAGAATAAACCTAGAAATGACTTTCTAGCAATGTTATATTTATGAGAAATACTTTGATTAGGTATATATGTTACAGTCATAGTGATTAAACAGCTATTATTAATAATGACTGGTTACTATGGATAATAGCCAAATTGACTAGACAATTTGATAAATTAATCACTTTATCTGGATATTATTCATAGGCGCTGGTCACAGTTGGCGAAAGTGATAATACGGTCTATTTGGCTTGTAAAACCCCCCCGTTCTTCATCCCGCTGCCGCGTGGCGTGATCCGTGGCTGACTAAATTGTTGTTACGTTGATTCTTAAAATAATTAAAATTCTTAAAATACTAATTAAAGTAAAAGTTTTCGTAAAATAATTTTTTTAAGTTTTAAAATTTTAAGGTTAATAATTTAGTTTCCCTTACACTTTTCAAGGCTCGTTCGACGGAGCCCCGCTTCGCGGGGCTCCTATTTCTGGGTGGTCATAAAAGAAAATAACCACTCAGAAGGATCCTCTTCGTCACCTAACCCAACCGAGTCGGGGTGCCCTCAAGTCCCGAGCTCGCTTCGCTCGCTCCTAGACTCTGTATTAGCAAACTGGCAAAGAAATACGTTAATTAATGTCGTCTGAAATAACCTAACAAATTATGATTTTAAATAATAATTTTTCTTATTACTTCTCGTTAATCTTATACCTTTAAACGAGCAATTCTTGTATATAATTATGTATATTTCTATATAATCTGGATCTCGAAAACGGCTCTAACGATTTTCATGAAATTTAGTATACAGGGGGTTTTGGGGGCGATAAATCCATCTAGCTAGGATTCATTTTAAAATCCAAAAAAAAAAAAAAATATGACTACTGGTGCCATCTATTTGCCACCGAGCGAAGCTCGGTCACCCAGATATTTGAGTTATTTACGAAAGCTAGTGACATTGTGAAGGGAATTACATAAATAAGTTAGTAAACAGGTAAATAATCTTTATCCATACTTGTTTTATTACATTATCCAAGTCTTCGAAGATAGTATAAAAAATAGCTGGTTAATGTGATTAATTCTATGTCAATTATCACTTTAACCAAATTGAGTTGATATTATTAATAATGGCCAGATGATATGTATAATATCCGGATTAATCGCTTTGGCTGTGACATATATATTTTTGTTTATTTAATTTACAAATAACACCTGCTGCAGTTGATGATTATCTATGTAAGTAATTTGTTTACAGCTTGCTGGTCTGGACTTGCAGCCTCAGGCTACTAAGAGTACCGGCCGCTACATCCCTCCACACCTGCGCAGGCAGTTGGAGTCTAAAGGTAAAATAAGCTTCAGACTTGTGAAAATATCTCCATTTATGTCTTTGACTCAATGTTTCCGCCCTACTAGCCAGCAAAACTCAAATTTTATAAGAAAATTGATAGAAGTTATAAAAATGCTGATACTATATGAAAAATCTGTTAATATTATTTTAGTTGGGCTATGTCCAATTTACTTCTTTTGGTTAATGGATCATTTTTAATTAGCTAAATATTATTACTTAAACCAGGTCAAGTGTGTATAGAGGAAATAAAGTTTTAATGATTGCCAGGTTTATAAATTTGAAGCCTGAATATAGCGGGCATGTAGTGGAAATTAAGAAAGTATCCAGTATTCTAACATGATCAGCATGAAGGGATGGTGTGATATTTGTTCACAGGTGAAGAACCTAAGCGCTCTAGCTTAGATTCTCGTCCAGCGGACACACGCGATAACCGTTCATCATACGGAGGCAGCTCTAGAGGATACGACCGTGGTGGTCGGCGCGACGACCGCGACCGTGACCGCGAACGTGACAACGATCGCGGCTACGACTCGCGATACCCGCGTAGAGACCGCGGTGAGTTCCGTAGTGACCACGTGCACTTCATACATACTCACAGCATAGCACCGCACGCGAGTCGTGTGTTATATGATCTCCTATTCACTAAGCCTTACCTTACTTATATTGTGATTCACCAGTGAATATATCATAGTTAAAACTGGTACGAATGAAAGCCCGGTTGGAAGCAAACTGAACGTTTATTATTTGAGTACCCTGCATACCTCCCCAACAAGTACAAGGTATAGTGCGTAAATACATAATTAATAACTTATCTACTAGATTATGATAAAAAGACAGAATCTTACAAGCTATTTATTTATTAGTATTAGCCGACCGATTATACGCTCTCCAAGCGCGTGCCGAAGCACCTGGTGGTGGAGGGGCCGGTTTTACCATTACTGCAGTCTCCTGAGCATCTTCGTAATCGGAATGTTCCGAATTCTCCGCGATTGGAGACGGCTGACCACCCCCAGGTGTCTCGGGTTCACCGTCGACGTCGGCACCGCTAGCCACATCGGTCTCAGCCTCGGGTTGACCGGTGCTCGCGCGCGATAAGGAATATCTATTACTCTTGAGAGGGGCAAGTTGGTCTACATGTCTGCGCCATTCAGTATCATTCCCAATTTTTACTTTATAAGAAACTGGGCCCGTTTGTTCGGAGATTACGCCCTTAGACCATTTTCCCCCCTTCTGATTGTAATCGCGCGCCAGTACGGGTTCGTCGACCTTAAGTTCTTGGTTTTTCCCCGTGCTTTTTGCTCGTTGTTTCTCCTGCGCCTCGCGAACCGTTACAGCGACGTCTGGCCGAATCGCATCCAGTCTACTTCGAAGTCTATGCCCTAATAAAGCGACGGCGGGTGAAACCCCTGTTGTCGCGTGTTCACAATTCCGGTATTGGAAAAGAAATCTATTTAATGCAGTTGAGATATCCTCGTTTTCAAATTTAGCCCGTTTTAAGACTTTTTTGACCGTTTTTACCGCGTTTTCGGCTTCTCCGTTTCCTTGAGGCCTATACGGTGCCGAGGTCGTGTGTTTGATACAGTTCTTTAAACAGTACGTCTGGAACTCATCCGACAAAAAAGGTGGACCGTTATCCGTCACGAGGGTCATTGGCAGGCCAAATCTAGCATATATAGACCTAAATACTTTAATAGTTGCGCTGGCAGTAGTGCTTGACATTTCGCACACCTCAATCCACTTAGAATGAGCGTCAACTACAATGAGAAATTTTTTCCCACCAAAATCAGCAAAATCCGCGTGTAAACGCAGCCACGGGTGCTGAGGAAACTCCCAAGGATGCAAAGGTGCGCTAGCGGGCGCATCCCTTACGTTCAAGCAGGCGGGGCACGAGCGACAAAGCTCTTCGATGTCCCTATCAATGTTAGGCCAATAAACATAACTGCGCGAGATACTTTTCATCTTATTCATGCCCACGTGTCCCTCATGAAGTTCTCTCAGCACCGCTTTTCTTAATTCTAACGGGATAATTACCCGGTACTTATACATCAGACAACCTGCATCCATACTAATATCATTTCTACGAGCAAAATATGCTTTTTCTTCATCATCTCCTGTGACAGATGACGGCCAACCGAACATTACATTTTTCATAACTTTACATAATACTAAGTCTTTTTTTGTAACTCTGGCGATCTGTTTAAAACCAATAGGTAACGTCTCCTCTAGTAAATGTATGAAGCTTGCCTGGTAGGAAATACGTTCAGGAGATCGCTCTCGCTGTATCGGTAGACGCGATAGTGCATCCGCTGGCCCGTTTTGATCCGATCGTACAAATTCGATAGAAAAGTCATAACCAGCAAGACGCGCGGCCCACCGCTGCAACCTACTCGCCGCGGTTTGCGGAATACCGTTCTTATCACCGAATATAAAAGTAAGAGGTTTATGATCAGTTCTTAAGACGAAATGTCTTCCAAATAAGAACTGATGGTGTTTCGTTATACCAAAGTATATAGCTAATGCCTCTTTATCTAATTGGCTAAAATTTTTTTCACTATCGCTAAGTGTGCGAGATGCACAACTAACTGGTCGTTCCTCTCCGTTCTCGTAGCGATGAGCTAAAATAGCTCCGATACCGTAAGAGCTACTGTCCACCGAAAGCACGAGCGATCTCCCTTCCTCATAGTGTGCCAGCACCCGTTTACTCAGTAACGCTTTTTTAGCGGTTTGGAAAGCTGAGTCACATTGTGGATCCCAGTACCATGGAGTATTCTTTTTTAAAAGCGCATGTAATGGATGCAAGATAGTACTTAGGTTCGGTATAAATCGACCGTAGTAGTTAATTAGTCCTAAGAAACTTTTAAGTTGTGTAACATCCCTCGGTACTGGAATTGCAGTGATTGCTTCGAGTTTGTCTGGGTCGGGGTGAAGGCCTTCTTTATCAATTACAAAACCTAAATACTTTACATTCTTTTGTAAAAAGGTACATTTATTCAGTTTCACGGTGAGGCCCGCCCGCTTTAAACGCTCCAATACAGCTCGCAGATTGTTCAAATGTGCCTGCCTATTTTCTCCCGTTACGCATATATCGTCTAAAAAAACTACCGTACCCGGTATCCCCCGTAGGGTCTCTTCCATTATTTTTTGAAATTTTTCTGGTACGCACGATAGCCCATACGGCGTCCGGCGGTATACAAAAGTTCCGACGTGCGTCGTGATCGCGGTGTACTTTTGAGAATTCTCATCGAGCAAAACCTGTTCATACGCGTGACGGAGGTCGATTTTACTATATTCCTCGCCATTACTTAAATTGGTAAACAATTCTTCGATGCGGGGCAGCGGGTAAAAATCTCTCTTTAATTTAGGATTTATTGTTATTTTATAATCCCCGCAAATGCGGATATCGCCATTTGATTTAATCACGGGAACTATCGGTGTACCGAAATCGGAATGATCGACGCGGTAGATTGTGCCGTCGCGCTCGAGCCGCTCGAGTTCCCGCTCGACTCGCTCGCGCAGCGCCAGTGGCACGGGCCGCGCGCGCACGTACACACCCGACTCGTCTGTGAGCTGTAATTGTAGCTTCCTATTGCACGTTCCTAGCTCTTCACTGAACACTTCGGGGAACTCCTTTCGTAAACTACTCACAAACCGATCCTCCTCGATTAATTCGTTGATGTTTATTTGCGATATTTCTAAAGCGCGGAGCCAATCTCTGCCGAGTAATGGTCTATTACCACCTGGAATAATGTATAGTCTCAAATTATCCACGACCATCGACTGTAGTTGCACTCGAACCGATATAGTATAACCGAGAGAATCGATTTGTGCCCCCGAATAGCTGCGCAAAATTAGGTTATCTTTACAGATTTCTTTGTTTTTAAACAATTTATCGTAACAATCCTTATTAATAGCCGAGATCCGACTGCCCGTATCAATTTCGAGTTCTAGCCAGGTGTCGTCCACCTTCACTTTAATATAATATGGCTTGTTACCTTGAGTGACGATATCTATGTTGAAAAAATCCTCGTCAGAACTCTCACTGATGAAACTTTGGCACTTCACTGCACTTGCACTCTTACGCTGATTTTAACACATGGACTGGATGTGCCCCCGCTGATGGCATCCATCACAGACAAAATTGGCATATCTGCAACGCCCCCGGTGATTCCGGCCACAGCGCCAGCAAGCTGCCGCCGCAGCCGCCGCGCCCACACCGCTAGCTGCGCCCGCGCCGCTGCCGCTTGCGCCACCGCCTCGCGCGCCCGCGCTGCCGCCGCCTGTGCTGCCGCCGCCCGCGCGGGAGGCTCGCGCGCGCTGGCTCCGCGCCGCATGTAGGCCTTCGCCCGCCTCCCCGCTCGCGCCACCGGCCGGCCGCGCGGCCCCGTCGCCGCCGCTCACCACCGCGTGTCTATCGGCCGCTTCCAAACCGAGTGCCAATTCGACGGCTTTTTTGTAATCTAAACTTTTCTCGGCGAATAGTCGAGATCTCATGACGTCACTGGCTAGGCCGGAGACGAACTGATCTCGTAGATTTTCTTCTAGTTTCGTGCCGAAATTGCAGGTGACCGCTAAGTGCTTAAGTTGTTGTAAATATTCTGTTAGGTTTTCGTCTTGCCGCTGCCGCCTCTGTCTAAAAATGTGCCTTTCGGCTATTTCCGACCGTTGCGGCTCCAGGTGGTTACTGACGAGTTCAGTGAGTGTGTCAAAACTCTTATCCTCCGGGTGGTCGGGAGCGCACAGGTCACACATTAACGCGTACGTCGCTTCACCTACGACAGTGATTAACATAGGCACCTGAAGTTCATCTTTAATTTCGTTGAGACGAATGAACTGTTTAACACGGCGTACGTACGCCGGCCATTGTTTCGACGTCAGGTCGAAAGGCTCAATTTTGCCGATTGGCATGATTAGGTACACTAAAACTTAAACACACTGACCTAACGCAAACATTGAACTAAGATATACTTCGATATTCTTTGTTTTTACTATTTAAATTATGATAATTTTATCGACTCGTCGCCAGTGGTACGAATGAAAGCCCGGTTGGAAGCAAACTGAACGTTTATTATTTGAGTACCCTGCAAAAACAACATCACAAGTATTACATTCCTAGACGTTATGAAATTGCTAAATGTTTTTCATGCCAAAATTGCCATGACAGCCATGAATTGCAATACATCAGCTTATTGGCGTGTAGCAGCACAAGTGAGTAGCGATTAGAGTGCTCCTGTGTCAGAGGTTAAAGTTAAGCCCTATTTTTCGTTGTCGAGCTAGTATTGTCTGACAACACAAATGGCAGCAAAAATCTTTTTTTTTACGCTATACAAGTTAGTACTTGACTGCAATCTTCCCTTGCGCTACGGAGGTCGTCATATAGGTCTTTGCTCGCTCAACTACCTAACGCTACATTAACACAGCCCAAGAATTCAGGATTGGTGATATATTTAGTTTGTTTTTGAAGGTCGTGATACCGGATATCAGAATGGTGATTCGGATCGCTGGCCAGAGCCGGGCGGGGAGCGCTGGAGCAGCGGTGCGAGCGGTGGCGGCGGCTCCGCAGCCGGCGCCGGCGGCGGCAGCGGGGGCGGAGGCGGGCGCGCGTCGATGCCCTCGCGCGACATCCGACGCGACGAGGACTACAACGAGCCTCCGCCACCGCGCAACGATCGCTGGAAGGAGCCGGAGCCGCGCGCCGACGACCGCCCACAGTCGCGCTGGGCGTCCGACGACGTGCGACGCACCTCGTCTCGCCGGGACGAGGTAAAGCCATTTTCAGTGTTCGTTACCACTGGGTAAAAACGGGGCCCTATTACCTACTGAGACTTCGCCGTCCGTTCGTCATTCCTGTAACTGTCACCTTGAACTGTGATAGTTACACACTTCAAATTTTCACAGATGATGTAATTCATCAAATGATTGATGAATGAATGAATCATAAGTCAAAAATAAAATTTTGAAACTGGCAGATTAAAATATAAACTCCTCGAAATAATAATTGTCACATTATGGGGTCAGAATGACAAGCATATCAAGATGAAGCATCTGTACAAAAATTTAACGCAGTCAAGTGTACTTTCAAGGACAGGATTTTTTTGAAAACCTGTACAAACTTCCCCCACCACTGACATAGCAAACATCACTTAACGTTTTTTTTTTTAGTTTAGCGCATTTTCACCTTTACAATACAATAGATCTTCATGACGCTCGAGTAACTACCAATTTAGCATCGTGATCTCCCCTACTATTTGTTTTGTATTTCAGAACGACTGGACAGTCCCGCTACCTCGCGACGAGCGGCAGGAGTTGGAGCTGTTTGGCACTGGCAACACGGGCATCAATTTCTCCAAATACGAGGATATACCGGTTGAGGCCAGCGGCGAAAACGTACCGGACTACATTACTAGCGTGAGTACACCGCTCAACTGTATCCCATTCACTTCAAGGTTTCTGTGTTCTCTACATAGTAGAACTTTTTACACAACTGCCCAAAAAAGGAGTGTAATGTTTTGAGTGTGATGTATCTATGTATGCATGCGAGTTTCTTTATTCCACCATAACTTTTGAACGGCTGAATAGATCTGACTGTATCTTTTCCATACATCGTTCTGAGTAACATTGGCTATTTTATGGAAAAAGTCATTTTACCAATTGTATTTTATTTTAATTCTTAAATTATTTACTTTTTACTCAGTGCAGAACATTTGACACTAGTGGTACCCGGGAAAACACTAAAAAAAGTAAATAATTTAAGAATTAAAAAAAAACACGACTGATAAAGCATTGTTTGTTTTGGGATTACTGTGTTTACATTTGAAGGGCACTGTAGCTGGAGTAAGGGGCTGTAGAAAGTACTGGCTACTTGATGTACAGCAAGTCACAACGCATGTACCTTAAAAAGCCAGAGTTGTTTGGCTAGGGCTTGAATTGATTGAAGACTTAGACTCTTCGCACACCGGTCGTAAGCGTAGTCGAATCACAAACGTTTTGTTACAAAGCTCCACGTATGTGGCCTTTAGTGTTGCACAAACTAATCGTCGCGTAGACGTATGATGATTATAATATAGACAAGGGTAGTAGTCAATCAATTTCACTAATTTAGTTATTTTTTCAGTTATATTGAAAGGTAAAAGACATAGGAATTGACATTGAGTTAAATTCAGGTGTTTTTAAAGAAAATAATGAAAAGATAACTTTTTTACGCCTGTGTGTTTACGCCAGTAAGCTACAACTATCGTAATTACAATAAACACATAAGATTCGCTGCAACACCGCTTTGTTTGCGGACTTGTTAGAACATGTTCGTGTTTGTATCACTCTTGTCGTACATGCGGTTTACGATACGCTTAAGATTACTTGAATACGATTACTTGAATACGATTGTTTGAATAAAATTTTTTTTTTGGACAGTTTGAGGACGTTAACCTGACGGAGATAATGCGCTCGAACATATCGATGGCCCGCTACGACAAGCCGACGCCGGTGCAGAAGTACGCGATCCCGATAGTGCTGGGCCGGAGGGACGTGATGGCGTGCGCGCAGACTGGCTCGGGCAAGACGGCCGCCTTCCTCGTGCCCATCCTCAACCAGATGTACGAAGCGGGGCCTGTCAAACAGTGAGTAATCTTCTTATTCATCTTGACTTCAGCTTCAGGTCTCCATGGTCCCTGGTGAAACGCCGTCTACAGTTCCCAGCCAATGCTTGTTGCCGCTAGGAACAGCAGCAACTTCTTGGCTTAAAAAAGTTTAGGTTTTTCCCCGGAAAGTTGCTACGCTTGTGCATCAGTGCTAAGATAGGTACACAACTTAAAAGTTACATCGAATTTAGTACAACCTTACAATATTATCATATTGAAAGAAGAAATTGTTGAAAATTTTCGCATGAGAACGTGTAGTGCAATCTGATACACTTTGTTATTACAATGGAATCGCTGACATCGCAATTAAGAGATAGGTTGCACCTGGTGTATTGAATTACAATTTAAGTATAATACAGACCAAATACGATTTGAGTTGCGAAACGTGACTTAACTGGATAAATAATGAATGTAATGTATAAGTAGGTAAAATATTTAGGCTTTACAAACGATATAAATACGTTAATTAAGTAACAAAAAATCAACTGCAACTCACATTGAACTACGAATACATTGAAATGGAACCACACAGAAAGCGTCAGCTTTCTAATAAAAAAAGATTCATCAAAATCGATTCACCCAGCCAAAAGTTATGAGGTAACAAACAAAAAAAATTCAGTCGAATTGAGAACCCCTTCCTTTTTTGAAGTCTGTTGAAAATTAAATGAAACAAACTAAAAAGTTTTTCTTAGATTATAAAGGTGAATCAGGTAGCTATTTTCCTTTATGTCATATATCTTTTTGATGATGTGGCTATGCAGGGCTTCTCCGTTCCCAGTAGCACTTTGACCGTCGCGCCGCTTCCTAGATCTCCCCTCCAAGTCCAGTTGCCGCGAGGAAGAGCAGCACGTCCTTTTCAGGGGTGTATTTGACCTATGAGCAGAGAATATACCGTCATGAGACGGCTACGCGTAAATATCAGGGCTGGGCAATTGAGTGTTGCTCCACTGCATGTTTGTCTTCAGACCGCTACAGGTTGTCAGGGTAGCCTAGCCAGGCTCAAAGGTATGTACCACAGATCGGCTCCGGCCCATTTATGGCATTATAGGTAAACGGTGAAAAGTCTATTCAAGAAGAATGAGACGAGCGAACTTTGAAACGTGTACAGTTTTCACGTTTGTCCACAGAGGTTACACTAACAACCGCCGCAAGCAGTACCCCCTGGGCCTGGTGCTGGCGCCGACGCGCGAGCTCGCCACGCAGATCTACGACGAGGCCAGGAAGTTCGCCTACCGCTCGCGCGTGCGACCTTGCGTCGTGTAAGTGCAGTACATGCATTCATTTACTCTGTACCTGACTGAAGTTGATGGTAAAAGGGGTAATGCTGCTGCATCATCGAACGCGGAAATCGCTTGTTGGTTTTTGCTCGTAGATTGGTAACTAGTCACGGCCGAAGCATCCCACCAGACCAGACTTGAGCCAATTTATCAATTACTAGCGGCCCATCCCGACTTCGCAGAAAAGTAATCTACATGAATTTAATCAGTCTTGAAAACGATGTGATTTATTTGGAAAAGGATTTAAACAGACGTATGAATAACATGGTGTTATTTTGATCGGTATTTCTATCAATTTTTTAAATTGAAACATGGTTATGGTGACGAACATCATAAGGAAGGATTCCTCATCTGTTCCTAGCAATAAATATGTTTTTTGAATGTTTTTCTAATGGTGAAAAATTTTTGAAACAGGCACAGTAGTTTTTGAATTTGACACACACAAAAATACAAATCTTTCCTCTTTATAATAGTAGTGTAGATAAAATTCTAAAGTCTGAAGTCCTCTCGAGTCCGAAGTCACCACTGCGTCAAAGCCAAGTCCCTACTAATAACATCAAAATGAATAAATGAGTCGATGCGCAGATACGGCGGCTCCCCCATCCAAGACCAGTTCCGCGAGCTGGAACGCGGCTGCCACCTGCTCGTGGCCACGCCGGGCCGCCTGGTGGACATGCTGGCGCGCGGCCGCGTGGCGCTGGACCACTGCCGCCACCTGGTGCTGGACGAGGCCGACCGCATGCTGGACATGGGCTTCGAGCCGCAGATCCGCAAGATCGTCGAGTGCCACACCATGCCCAAGACCGGCGAGCGCCAGACGCTCATGTTCTCCGCGACCTTCCCCAAGCAGATACAGGTGCTCGCGCAGGACTTCCTCTACAACTACGTGTTCCTCGCCGTCGGCCGCGTCGGCTCCACCTCCGAGAATATCACCCAGAAGGTAACAACCATTCACTAATGACACGTAATACAATGATAGTACCTAACGGTACGGAAGGTTCACTCCGCAGGATGATTTAAAGTCCCTAGCGCTGAAAAAAAATTGCAATTCAGTTCGCAATAGCGCCAGGCACCGCCTCCGCTATGCACTTAAAGTTGTGCTCTATTTTTATCGCGTAACTTTATCTTTTTGACGTACAAGGGCTATCTCGTAATCGGCGCACGCAGCGCGTGAAATAGACCGTACAAGAACTAATGCGTGCAACCTAGCTGGCGTGTGACAGCCGTCTGAAATCAGTGCTAATGAGTAGATAATTACCTCATCTCCTTAAACATAGTGGAAATTTTTAAGAAGGGAGAAAACTATTCACTGTCTGAGCTTTAACGTGAAATCAACGGGTCTGCCCGCGAAATTCAAAATTTTCGTGGTTTTTTGCAATTTGTACGCTAATTAGACATGATAGGCTTATGGCAATCATTTTGCGAGCATGGCAGTATCATCTTTACATGATTATATCAAAATCTTTGCATAAAAATGTGTATCCTAGGAAATTAGTCCGAGTATCGAGCTTTATGTGAGTAACTCGCAAATCTCGGACTAATTTCTTTAACTCGACACTTTCGAGCAGAGATTTTTTTAAAAACACGTGAAGAAGATATTGAGATTATCGCAATTTGACGGCCATAAGCCTATTTTGTCTTATTAGGTTAAAAATAGCGAAAAACCACGAAAAATTTGAATTTCGCGGGCACAGCCGTGGTGTGCTCCTTAAATCTGGTTAACGTAGGTGGCGTCTGTAAAAAAAATAACGTGGGCAAAAGCTAGCATTTATAATGTAAGACTAACAGTGCTTCGACTTGCAGTTTTCAACTTCTCGCTCATTATGTTCACATTATTAGTGTATTAATCGTCAATAGCACATATTTAATTTGTTAGGTGTTTGTGAGTTTTACAAAGCATCGAGTTGCAGGTGGTGTGGGTAGAGGAGCAAGACAAGCGATCGTTCCTGCTGGATCTGCTGAACGCGTCCAACCTGCTGCAGCGCTCGCGGCCCGAGACCGAGGACCAGCTCACTCTGGTGTTCGTGGAAACTAAGAAGGGTACTTTATATTATTGAATGAAGGCAAAACGCAAAAAGTCAGGTTTTTATTTTAAAAACAAAAATCATAAATAAAATTAAAACCGTTTGAAACTGTAGCCAAGTAAAGATCAGAGAGAATAGTTTTAGTAAATAAAATTAACGAAGCAGACGGAAAAAATGAGACTACACGCGCGTTATCATTACATTTTTGAAGCGCGAAAGAAA
Organism: Coenonympha glycerion; assembly: GCA_963855885.1. Taxonomy (NCBI): domain Eukaryota; kingdom Metazoa; phylum Arthropoda; class Insecta; order Lepidoptera; family Nymphalidae; genus Coenonympha; species Coenonympha glycerion. The sequence continues at coordinate 10,557,449 of OY979630.1, read as the reverse complement.
AGTATCGTTGAATCGGCCATAAAATATATAATATATTATTATACTATTTAATATTCATATTTTAGTATAATTACCTAGTCTTGTTTATTTTTATCTTTCACTATCCCGCGCTTGAATCAACAAATCCTCTTTCCAAAGGTTGCTCGTAAGAGATTGCTCTAGCAATAAGGCCGCCTTTGCGGCTATATACACGCCTATATAAAAAACATTGCTGATATCAATTTTTCGAGAAAGAGAGGTTTGTAGAGGTGTAAAGTGTCGGGGTAATGACGGGCACGCGTGTGCGCAGGCGCCGACCAGCTGGAGGAGTTCCTGGACGCGGACGGGTACCCGGTGACGTCGATCCACGGCGACCGCTCGCAGCGCGAGCGCGAGGAGGCGCTGCGCCGCTTCCGCACCGGGCAGACGCCCATCCTGGTCGCCACCGCCGTCGCCGCCAGAGGTCGCTTCATCTTACATTGCTCTATACTCTGACTTTTAATTCTATGCAGAAATATGACGTTTTTAACTGTCATTTGTAATGGAAATAAACAAAAAAAATCATAGTATTTCAAAAACTTGCAATAATTGTGTGTGGTGTTTCATGTGGGTCATGGGTGGTGTTCCTGCATATTGTACTCTACAGTTGTATTCTTTTCATGTAGCAAGTTATGACAATAAGAATAATAATTTTTCCTGCTTATCAGACTATTTGCATTTATTATGTAAACCTATGACTAAAATATTGACATTTGTCTAGGCTTGGATATACCCCATGTTCGTCACGTGATTAACTTTGACCTGCCGTCGGACGTGGAGGAGTACGTGCACCGCATCGGTCGTACAGGCCGTATGGGCAACCTCGGCGTCGCCACGTCTTTCTTCAACGACTGCAACCGCGGCCTGGCGCGCGACCTGGTGGAGCTGCTCGTTGAAGCCAAACAGGATGTCCCCAAGTGAGTACATTGTCAGAATTAAAGTAATATTTGCCTTACTGTCGGAAATGGGGAGTACCGTCACTTTGGTCTATGGGCTGTATGGGCAACCTCGGTATCACCACATCTGTCTTCAACGATTGGCGCGCGACCTGGTGGAGCTGCGCGTTGAAGCCAAACAGGATGTCCCCAAGTGAGTACATTGCCAGAATTATAAAGGTAACCTTTGCCGTATGGTTGGACATGGAGAAGTTCGCTAAATTAGTCATACTGGATGATCGAGTATGCCACTTTGGTTTGGGTATGCACAGCCACAGCAATGTACCTACTGTCGTCTTGAACTATTTAGCTGGAGCTGCTTGTTGAAACCAAATGGGATATCCCCAAGATCCTCATTGTCAGCATTTAAAGTAATCTTCCTCATATTGTCGGATGTTATAGAAGATTGTGTACGTTGCTGGAATTCCAATTTACATTTTTTAAGTCTACACAAGAAATTTTCTTATAATGTGCAAAAGGCGTAATTTATGTCGGTTCTGCTGCAGCTGGCTGACGAGCGCGGCAGTGGACGGGCGCTCCGGCGGCGGCGGGCGGCGCACGGGCGGCAGTCGCTCGGGCGGCGGCGGGCGCTTCGGCTCGGGCAGCGGCTTCGGCGCGCGGGACTTCCGCACGCAGTCGCGACAGGCGCCGCGCTCCGCCGGACCCTCCACCATCGGCGGAGGTGAGTCACTCCTACCATTTGCTACTCGGCATTATGAATCTTTTGACTTTTACTCCCTTGCAGGTACACGTCAAATAGAGGTGGAATGTCTTTTGTCTCTTGTCTTTTTCCCGCAAACGTCAAATTATTTATGACAGACAAGATCAAAACAGGAAGACGCTTAGAAATTATCTACGTTTGATTGTTGAATATCAATAAATTCGGATTAGCTTATGCGTCTCACAGTGTCAAAAACTACGCACGTTTCGCCCCGACAAAGTTTTATTGATCCTGTGGTGCTACAGCCCTTACAATATTTTTGAGTCTGAATTGACAAATACAAGCATGAATCAACAACAATGGTTCAGCAATCCAGAAACGACGATGATCATTAACTAAATTTGTAATTAAAAAAGACTTACTTAACCTTACTTACACGCAGGCTTCGGATACGGCGGCGGGTCGTACGGCGGCAACTACGGCAGCTCGTACAGCGGCGGCGGCGGCGGCAACAGCGGCGGCGGCACCGACTGGTGGGACTCGTAAGCGCGCCCCGCACCGCTCCGCACCGCCCCCGTCACCCGCCCGCGATCTAACCAGACACCAACCACTGAACCGTGCCCACTGACCTCTATTATACGAGCACGCTGGATCTCAGACTGTCAACGCAAAAATGAAGACACTTGATTTTCGCCATTTTGGTGCTGTTCGTTGCGTGAGCGTCCATGGTACTAAAATAAAATGACATTCAAAACTACGGTCAATGACAGATGTCTATTTTAGTGCCCTGTACCTTCAACGGGGGCGCTTCAAATCGGAACAAATTGTCAGTTGTATAGAACAGTTAGTCCAGCGTACTAGTATAGAGGTCAGTGACCGTGTCCCATAAATAGGATGGAAAGTAAACAATCTTCAGGTGTAAACTAACCAGTGGTACCCATGCTGGCTGCAGGTGATGATACACCAGAGATGTCAAACGTACAAATAGCATCACTCGATTTTATAAGCTATGAAATCAAATGAAAACCAAGCAATTCCTATTGGTGTCATTTGACACAAAATTTAGTAAAATAACATAGCACATCTAGGTATTGAACAGGTCGTATAAACCGTTCTTGTCCCATTCCTTTGTGAATTTGATGATTTTTAGACTTTTCCAATTTAGTCCAGATCAATAAAGACCTCAAAGTTAGACTTACACGGAAAATAATTATAATTGGCCAATTCAATCTTTACACCTGAAGAATTTTTATAATGAGGGCTAATTGGCGTCAATGTGCAGAAGGTATCATTCTTGTATGCTCACTGCATCTAAAGAAATACTCCCTGGAGCCTACCCTTTGGCTCTTGATTTTTGTGGCTGTTTATTTTTCATTTTTTTTCACTGCAGACCAAAGAGATTGTTTTTTTTAACCTTTTCCACCTTAAAAAAGTTAGCCTGCATTGCAATTTAAAATAATATGGTAATAAAGGTCAGACATACTTTATAACAAGTGTTAGTGAATTTTTTTCTGTCCCTGGACTCCCTGATAATTAGGAAGGAATGGATATGTCTGGTTAGATCTGTACAAAACCACTTGTCAGCTCTTCACATGAGTTAACGCAAAACTCGCAGTATTGTTACATTAGAAACACTTTATTAAATCTTGGTTTCTGTTGGAGTGACTGACCGACTGACCGACTGACTGACTGACTGACTGACTGACTGACTGACTGATTTATCTATTAACACACTACTCAAGCCAATGGATAGTTCAGGCTGAAATTTGGCATACAGATGTATTGGGTAGGCATCCACTTAGAAAGGATTTTTAGATTTCAGGTATCTAAGTACGTTCAATATTCCTTTACCAACCTAAAAGCTGTGTTAAGTATAACATCATATTAGCTATGTCATATTAAATCACGACCCTAGTTTTTCTATAGTTCTGACGGGATAAGCAAAATATTGTTCTCGTTAACTCTTGTGAAGGTCTGACATACAAGTTCATTTAATAAATTAACCCAAGTCACAATGCGTACTCTCAAAATTATGTATGTGATTACCCAGAGCGTTATCTCAAGGGCTATGAACTTAAATATCGTCCCATAAATTGTGCCACATTTGTGTCTACTCATGTTGCTCTAAATTCTGACTGCATCCTATGTACCTACTCTAATATATCGACAACATTCGCGGATATAGATATTTCAATCCACGATGACGCGCCCGACTCTGACAAACATCATGGGAATCTAATGAAACATAAGCGATTTTAACAGAGTGGGGCGCGTCTTCGTGGATCGAAACATCTATATACCTTTGTACTTTTACTATTTGTGCCCACAGATGTAGTAACATAAGTTCGAATTGCTCCTGTCCAGCCCTCGAACGTACCTCTTGTATTAAGTACCTTGGTGTTCTAGTAGATTGCTCCTTGTCTTGGAAACAACATATTGAATCTGTTGCTTCACGAACTAGAAAGTTAATGTTTGTTTTTAGGAACATAAGGAATGTTGTTGACCTACAGTGTCTAAAGACAGTATACTATGCCCTTGCACAGTCAGTCTTATCTTATTGTATAACTGTTTGGGGTGGATCTCAGAAAACGCTCATGCTAAGAGTTGAAAGAGCCCAAAGGGCAGTTCTTAAAATTATTCTCAAAAAACCCATTCTCTTTCCTACTGTTGAATTGTATTCGATATGTCAGCTGCTCACTGTCCGCCAACTATTTATATTACAAACAATTCTACGCAAACACTCTGAACTATCCTACAACCCTCAAGGAAACTTAAAAAGGAGATCTGATATGGTGTGTACCTACAGACCTCGTCGAACTGCTATTGAGAGTCGCCATTATTATCACATCAGTTCTTCATTGTACAACCGAATCAACAAAATTCTACACATATATCCCTTGACAGCGGCAAGAGCTAAAAAGATATGTACTCAATGGCTTTTAACTCTGTCCTATGATGAATCGGAGCAGCTTGTAAAGTCTTGGTCTTAAAATAAAGGTAAATAGAACACACACTCACACGCAAACACACACACTCACACACACACACACACACACCACACACACACACACTCAAACACACACACACACACACACACACAAACAAACACACACACACACACACACGCACACACAATAACCACAAATCTTACAGCATGCATTTGTAATAATATTTTGTAACTAGTTACAATTGTTTGTCACTTGAGACATTGTGATATTGTATGAGGAGGGCGTTGATCACTGCAACACAGTTCATACTTATGCAGGATCATCGTTCCCATTTGTTACTGTATCTAAATCATAAGTTTCAAATAAAGCAATTATTTATTTAAAAAAAAAAAAACCTTTTAGAAGTTATAACGATTTAATGATACCAGTACAACATACATCAGAATCATTTTATACAAACTATAAAATGAAACGCCGTACGTTGGACTCAAAAAAGGGAACATGGAAATGGAATTGCTACTGCCAACATACATAGTTGATTGGACATTTTAACATAAATATTATATTTATTTAAATAAATAAATGACGCAATAAGTTAATAATACTGTTACTGAGCATAGAAACAACAGTTATTTAATGCAACTTCTTCCAGGTTAGCCATAAAAAGCACGTTATTTTAATTTACAACAAATTAATATCTGCGAAAAAACAGTAGACAATCAAATCAGTTCACTTGTATTCTGTAAACCGATGCACATTCTCCATTCGGAATCCAGGGCTTATTATCTTTTAGGATAATTCCTATTAGGATAACCGTTTTTCATAAAATACCTTTAACAATTCCGATATTATTTTATTATTAAGGAGACATAGGAGTGCAAACGAAAATATGGCAATGGTCACTATAAAAATATATAAATTTTCTCATAATTAAAAAACTTATTAAAAGTAAATGAAAACTGATTGTAATTTTCACATAAATACTCTGTGGTGCTGTTATTTTATTCCTGAACTTCGGACCATATTTTGTTCGGATAACATTAAGTTTAAATCAACACCTTTCTGAAATATTCTGAGTAGTACATACAGTTTAGGGTTTAAAGCAACATGAAAATTTTAGAATAGTATTAAATTATTCGTACTCTTGAGAATTGTGCTGAATACTGACGTTATTGTAAAGGAGGTTCGGCCCAAGTAGCCCGCGAATTTCAAATTATATTTAGTCTTTCGCAAATAGTAGGTTAATTACACATCTTAGGGTTTGGTAATGAAATAATGAATCTACATGTTTTTCATAAAAGCGTTTCTCAAAAATTCCCAATCACCTCATATTGGTACCCGGAAGATCATTTTTTTGCAGTTTACCAGATTTGAAGCTATCGGAAACCAATATGAAGTAGGTGAATATTATTGACCAAAGTTTTATAAAAAAAAACATGTAAATGCGTAAATGTTTGCTTGCAAAACTCATTGCCATGAGCCTGCGATGTATAATTAGGTTACTATTTGCGAAAAACTAACCTACTACTGGGCTACCACGACCCATTACCCTTATGTGGAGAGAGCGGTGCGGTACACGTGAAGCGACGCGACGCAAGCCTTGAATCTCAGGCGCGCGGCCTGCGGACGCGTCCTTACAGTTTACATACAACATGCATACGGCAGTTGGAGCCACCATACCACCAAAATTATCATGAGATTGTACTATATCTATATTCTATATTCTATATTGTTTACTCACATTGTAGGCTAGGAAACATCAAACGAGCAGAAAAACTTAGTAAAAAATCACCAAGATATGTGGTTTTCTGAAATAGCAATGCAAGTGAAACTTTTTGATCGTTTTTGTAGTGAATAATAACAACGCATGTGGATGACAACCAACGCCATCTCTTAACGCAACAGTTTATCATTTGATGGCAGTACAAGTATGTTGTTTATTTTTACTTTCTCTTGTTTTATCTTGCTATCTGCGAGCAGCCTTTTAACCATAATCAGATTTGAGGTCTATAATTTTGTGTTTTTACTGTCACAACTAATCCTACAACATTGATCTATAATATATAGCTGTAATGCGACATTCGACATGCTTGGGACTCTTGGGAGTCTTGGGACGATACAATAAAAGTTTCACTTTAAAAAAGTTAGTTTAAAATACTCGGTTAGAACTTGGCTTGATGAAGGGTGTGCAAAATAAAAATACACTAGAACCGTCAACTGTTACTAGGCTAGTCTAAGTGTTATGTAAAACATTTGTGGATTTACCATAAATAACATACACGTATTATACGTTTCTGAATAAAGTTGCTTCGGTGATGAAATGGATAAATAAATTGGAATAAACAAGTTAATGAAATTATTAACATTGCTGTGAGGTGCACATGTCGGCGATGAAACTTAAATAAAGCCAAAAAAGAAGGAGTTGCAACCCTTTTTAAACAAACTCGCACTTAACTTATAATAATTATTATTTATGAAATAATGTCACAGGTTTCAATTCTTAATGGGGTTTTAAAAGACCAAAGAAACAATTGGCGTAGTTGTTATTTTCTTGTTTGTGTTATGTTTGCTTGGCTTGTTTCTTGTAGGACAGTCGCTCTCCTCCATCGACGAACTAGTTACTAGGCTTAGAACTTATTTCTATAAAACTACATGGCAATGACTAAAAACTACAATGGACTTGTTAACATGTATTTTTTTTAATAATTTAGTTTAAATCATTGAACATAAAGTTACTGCTAAAATCTAACCCCCTTATTCATAAACGTGATGGAATAGCTGTTATTTTGTTTTGTCCTTTTACTGCGAATGTCAAATACTGTTGACAAACAAAGATAAATCAGAGTATTTAAACTATTATACCATTATTGCATGTTTAAGAATAAGGTGGTTAGACAAAAAAAAATCAACATCAAATATGTATTTTCAGTGTATAATATAAAAGACTTCTTTATCTAGTACTTCTTTACAATTCGAAATTGGTTGACATAGGCAAAATTGCCAATAACGGATAAAATAAAACTTGTAGAGTTAGCTAACAATAAAGAGTGAAATCGAAAATAATTGTGGCATCAACTGGCAATATAAAATGGTGGCTCCAATTAGCCTATAAATTAGAGCGCGACAAGTTAAAGTGAATTATCACAGTGATTTCTATAGAGAATTTGAGAAAGAATATAATATGTAATGACAATTTGAAACAACTTTGATAAAATCAAAATCATTATTATTATTCGATTCCCGTGTTGCGTTCATAACCCAGTGTTGTTAATAACTCTTAGATTTTATATTGCATTTATGTTACGTAGATAGATTGTGATTGAATTAGTAATACTTTTTTATTATTTAAATAGTATTTGTTTAAAAAATATTAGTTATTTTAATGTTATAGCTTATCCAATATTCACACAAGGTTTCGAATGTCGGATGCTGTGATATCGACAAAATTTTGTCGTCAGATAAAGTGTCGATTCTTAACATTAACGTTATAAACGTGTATAGATTAGATGCTGTGATTAATTCACTTTAAAAATTATATTAGCATAAATTTTATGGAGCGGCGTGTGAATGCACGACAACACTCGTTTTATCATTTCTCAGTAACTATGATGTTAGTTGCTTATAATATTATTATAGAAATATTTTTGATGTTCGATCTGTATCGTAATTTGTTCGAGGCGTAATGCTAGCTCTTCACGTTGGCCGAGGCGAGGCGAGTGGTTACGAGTGGGAGTTAGAGGTAAGTACTAATCTCCTCGCATTCGCAGCTACTCGCCTTACCTCGGCCAACGTGTAGAGCTAGAGTGAAAGGTTTTCGATTTTTTTCTATTTTACGACTGTCTCGCTACTGATTCACTCACTCCCGATGTAATAAAGTTTTGAAGCATTTGTGCACCCTAAAATCGATGTAGCCTATATAATGCATTAGTGCGGAAAATACCGATACAGTATCATAGTTATGTACTAAATTTTGTCTGTAGAAATCCCGTATCTGTAACATCTGTCACCATCAGCTGTGGTCTATTATTTGAATGTGAATTACCAATAAAAAATAAGAAACAGGATTGCTCGATGTTTTATTTCACACTTAAATCTTACCTCTTTATTTCTAGTTCCTTTCCCTTGGGCTGCTTGCATCGTCACTTCAGCATCAAATGATTTTGAGATTGCAGTGAACTACTTACTTTTAGCACCGAGTATTTAATAGTAGATTGTTACACAAGGGACGTAAGTAAGCTATTACAGAACAAGATCCAATTTAGCGCCAGTGCGAGCGCAGCTCGCATAGGGCGCTAATGGATCGCGTGCACCCGAGATATTTAGTCACACGAGCGAGCGCAGCGAGCGAGGGTGAATATAGTTCGAGGGTGTAATAGCTACTTGCAACCGAGGTAAGCATTCTACTTTATATCATTCTTGCGAGGTAAATAAAACATTGGTAATGCAAAATGAAATTTTAATTAGAATAATTAGCAAATTTAGAGAAAAAAAAAAAAAAAATAAAAAAATGATAAAATAAATGAAAAAGAAAAAAAAAAATGAAAAAAAAAAAAAAAAAAATAAAAGAAAAAAATAAAGAGAAAAAAAAAATAAAAAAAAAAATCAAGCATAGTGCGACCTAATGTTGCCCTTGAACTGTAATGTGAACATTACAATTCAAGCATAGTGCGATGTAATGTTGCCTTGAATTGCAAACACCAACTTACAAGGAGACTTTCCACCATAGGAATCCATACTTACTGAGCAAGTATGATATAAATATGTAATATAATATTACTAACGCTTGTAGTGAGTAAAAAAGCTGTCTGGATGATAGAATGGAAGGCCCATTTCTTGCAATTTACAGAAATTACGGGTAGAATAAATCAAGCTGAGTGAAAATTAGGCCCGGTTTCCACCAGAGCGGAGCGGAGAAGGTTTCCATCAGAGCGGAGCGGAGAAGACCAATTAAGTAGATTTCGTCACATTGAGATCTCCGAAACTGAGGGGAGAGATGTCGAAATGACCAAATCTGATTGGTTACTCAAACACAGCTTCGCTTTGGTGGAAACCGGGCCTAAAGTTGTGTCGCTTTTGAACTCTAGGCAGGTTGAGGACGAAAAAAGGTAAGCGTGTCACAGCCTGCGGGCCGCGCCCACGTCTGATAGCAGACGAGCGCAGTTGCGGTCGTATAAAAGAGGACAAGTATAATCGGCAAAGCTTCTGCGAACGGGTTATAAGTTAGGTTGATGACCGGCTGTAGAGAGTGGCGACCATAGACAATAAGGAGGTCATGGTCGACGCTAGCCATACATGATACACTCACTTCAGGCATTCAGGCTATTTCCAGCTATTTCTCGTGCCATCGCACAGGTTTGAATTGCGAACCGGAAAATTATTATTCCTGATCTCCTAAATTCTTTATTGTTGGAACTAGGAACTTTATCATAATAATTAATTGCTTATCTGCAGTCTGCGCCGGGCCCTGTCTCATTTATACAGGTTTATGTTATGCGTTTAAATTTGTTTGTAGTTATGTACCTGATTAGGCCATAGTTGCCGCAAATAAATGTATTGTATTGTACTTAGTAAACATCCTACAATATAGGCACCTAGTAAAACCGTCGCTGCGTCGCACCAAAATAATCGTTGCACGGAGTTTCATTTATATGGGCGCTCTACTGGTCAGGCTTTGGCCCGTGATAGCAAAGTAGGACCTGTCCAGAGATAGTCGGAAGGTAGGTACCTAGGAATTAGGTAGATAACCAATAGGTACTAACGTAATGTGTACCCACAGATTTTATGTGTACCTACCTACGCCTACGTAACTAAAATATAAATAAGTGGATAGGTAGGTATACAAACCTAATGTACGTATCTAAGCATGTCTTCAAACTTTGATATTAATTTATCTCATCGATTACATCCGTAATGGCCAATGGCTTATTGAATGCGTCTTTTTGTGGCGCCTTTTTATTTGGAGATCGCGACCAAGCGGCCGGGACCCCGCCGCGAAGGCATCCACGGAATGCCTAAAAGGTGACTCGTGGATAAATTACGGACATTTCTTCTATTTTAACGATTCCCTTTATTATTTAATTTATTTTTATTGTATGTTACACATTTGCCCTGTAACAATGTTTGTTTTTGGACTTCATTAGCATAAGGCTCACGCTGCGGTAGAAAAATGGGCAATGGCTGATGCCGCCATCTTGATTTCTCGAGTCCAATCTCAACGGCTGCGAGCATTTCATGCGTCCAATAAAAGAGATAGCGGGATGTCTCAATTGTATAGTAATTTGTAGGTTTTTTACCGCGTCTAGCTTGTGACATAATAAAACAATTAATTTATTATGGCCGGGTGAGATGCTGTCGATTAGTTTATCGGCGGCGCTCGCTGTAGGACGTTAATAGTTTTATACAAGAGGTACTTAATTTTATTAATTGCCCGTTGATGGAGTGCATGGATGGATCGTTTAACTGACTCTCATGCGGGAGACATCGATACCCAGACTGAATACCTATAGGAAGTTAGGTCGGTAGGTAGCTAATTTTAACAGACGGTCCTGCCTACGATTAGGTACTCATTTCGCTCCTTTAGAATTACTCAAGTATATCGCAAGTAGGTAGGTATAGGTAGACCTAATTCGAGGATTTGTCATGTGATAAATTGAATCTGAATGGCATAGGTTTCCGTTGAAACTAATCATAGATAGAGACACACTAATCAAAGCGTAAAAGAAGAGACTATTTTGGTAGATGGAATGGTCCTATAAATACTCGTACCTAATATCTAGTTATTTGTTATGCAAGGCCGCAAAGTGGGTTTTTGGGTCGAGTGTCAAATTTGAATGCTGAGCGGCGAAGGATTCTAGGGTTGAACCCTGACTGAGTATGATTATGCAGCAAATCCAAATTAATGCTAGGTTGTAAACATACCTAGCATTAATTTAACATACCTAGTGGCAGGCATAGGCAAATGCAGACATTAGTATAGAACGAGCTTTCAAAATGTGCATGACATTAGATCTAAGAGATACCAACACGTAAGCTGTACATGATTATACAAAGAAAATTAACTCTTAATCCATTTTGATGTCGCCGTAGACCGTGGTGATAACTGATAAGGCCAAGATTAATAATTAAAAAGTAATCTTACACTTCAATTAAATCTAACTAAATCGTCTCTACGATTATTAAAGTGGTTTGTAAGATGACCTGAGCTATTTCTCGAGAGGGTTTAATCGTCTGCGATTAGAGACGAGATAAGATCAAGAGTTGATTTATGACTTGAGAGGAGCCGAGCGCCGACCGCGGCCCTGAGACCTGCGTGTGCGCCGTCACCACTGATCTCTATTCTCAGTCTCTGGATTGCTGACTGTTAACGTAAAAATGAAGACACTTGATGTTTGCCATTTTGGCGCTGATTGTTGCGTAACCCGGCGTGAGCGTCTATGGAACTAAAATAAAATGTCTGTAAAAAAAAAATCTTAGCTGATGGTAAGTGATGATGCAGCCGAAGATGTTATCGTACTAATTTGGAAAGGGTAAGTAAACTCACCCCAACGGTTTCTACACAGCATCGCACCGGAACGCTAAATCGCTTGGCCGTGCATCTTTGCTGGTATAGGGTGGTAATTAGCCACGGCCGAAGCCTCCCACCAGACCAGACATGAGCCAACCTGGAAATTATAATTCAAAAGTGGCCCGCGGCGGGAATCGAACCCACGACCTCCCACTCGTAACTCGAGTACACGCCACGCCAATAAATCAGTTTTTTAAATAACGAATATATGCATTTGACAGCAAGCACGTACTTACATGGTACTTTAGAATAGATAGAATAGAAAATTCGTTATTTCACATAGGCCTAGCATACAGAGGCTCTTATTGACGAGTCATTTCATTTTACACGGTCTATTTAATGGTAATAACCATTTCACGACTTATAACTTGGTTTACGAGGGTTCACAAACCACCCTGTCGCTGAGGAGAAGCTCTATGGTTACCACACGCTCTAAGGTCCGGGCTATCAGGGGGTCCTAAGGTCCGTAGCGGGTTTAGATCCCCTAAAAAAGAGTTCACGCTTAGGTACGCTATATTAATAGCTACCTATCTGTACAGTCTTTCAGGCTTCAGCCAGATTTTGTCAGTGATTCGAGCTCGCTGCTATGCGTTGATAGTTCAGCCAGTCTTTTTCCCTTAGATAAGTAATCATTTACGGATAAAGATTATAATTACTTAATACCTACTACATTTTATGTGATAAAAATCTAAGTAACTATAGTTAATGGAACTCGGTATCAAAACGTAAGACCAATGCTTGCATTGGTGTGCTTAATAATTAGTATAGGTTGGTTCTAATGGTCCAAGGTTGTTAGAAAAATTTACAATGGGCAGCATACTTCTATTCACAAAATCACAATTGTTTTAAATTGGTCAGTAAGTTCATAAATCAACTGAAATATGTAGAATACGTTTAGCACCTGTTAAATTTATTGCACCGTTGTAAATTGCACAGTTAAAAGTTATGCCAGAACCAGACTTCGTTATGCAGCTGCGCTGTAGGTATTTGTCCAAATATGTGTTTATGTGAGCAAACAACAAACATCCACACTTGGTGCTATGTGCCAAATATTGCCAATCAATCCTTTGAAGTGTGCTAAAAACTGACAAGGGGACGGATAGCGGAAGCGTTATTCGTGCAAATAAAGCAAATATAGACGAACTAGTAGGGCGCGTGGGTGCGCGGGCCACATGTGGCCCGCGGGCTGTCTTCCCGCCTATAAAGGTATCGCAACCCTCAATCATCTTTTCCCATACATTTTCTATGGAAAAAAAAATCCGCCATATTGTTTTTTTTTATCTAGCCATCTAACAGACCTTTTTGTCCTTATCATTACTTGTCAAGAAACTTTTCTCCCATCTTCTATACTTTCCGAGATATCGACGAATTTCGTATGGCGGCCATTTTGAATCCGCCATTTTGAATTTTTTTTCAGCTAACTGCCAACTGGATGACGTTTCAAATGACATTTGGTCGAGCACCCCCCACCTATCTTCAATACCCTTCCCGTGCTCTTCACCCGTCTTCGAATTCCTCAATCATCAGCTCTCTCCATATTTTTGTTCTTAATGAATTTTTTCCTTGTATACGAAATGGTTAATGAAAAAAAATTTTTTCATACAAAATTGTTCAGGAGAGGTGATCAATCAGTGAGTCAGTCAGCACAAGCAGCTATATATATTGTAATGAACCGCCCACACTTGGTCGTATGCGGCCGAATAAGACAAATATAACGAAGTGTGGTGCCACCATTAGGTACCTATACGAATTTAAGTAGTTTAGGAACAACTAGATATTGATTTATCACATCGGAATGATAACTTGTTAGTATTTACCGAGTAAGCCTTGTCACACTTGAACCTCCATATCATTACCTTTGAATTTTCAAAAATTCTTAGCGGATGCCTAGGTAGGCCGTCTACGATCTAGGATGTATACGTCTAGCCTGCATCTATAGGCTTATGCGTGAAGTGGTTTGAGATAGCGTTGATAGGTTGATATTGTCATACCTATTGAGTAGTTACCTTACCTCTGTGTAAAAGGAAGGGCAACTACCTACTATCGAATCGGTATATAATATCTAAGGTAGTATAGTACCTAATATTATACTCCCTTTTCCTTTTATACATGAAGGTACACGTACTTAGTTAGTCAATATTATTTCGAATTAAAAATAAATTTATGGATCGCCTTGAATTATAAGGCTTTGTAATCTATACCCAGGTATACCACGTCGAGTATAACGAAAATAGCGACTTTGAATGAAAATCGTAAATTTTTGGATAAAAATAAGTAGATCTTAATAGAGAAACGCAGTATAATGTATCCTGAATGTTTCAAAAATAATATATAAAAGGTGATGAAAAAAAATATATTTACACGTAACAATAAAAACAAACAAATCATTTGGCTCAGCTCTTAATAAGCATCACGGTGGTCACTTTGTCATGCTCGACTTTGTTATTCTAGTAATGGCCAGTGATTTATGGCAGCATTCTTCGACCAGCGCTGGCCCATAGAGCCGTCGCGTCCCGTCGCGGTGGGCATGTGATTTCACTCCGCATTATTTCAAATAAAGAATGTTTCCTAAACAAGACGTTGGGAGCTGCAATTGTTAAGTCAGAGCATTGTGCGCGTACCCTGAGTAGGTTCACCATAATCTTTTGCATAGAGACGGATATTTTCTCGCTGTGAAAAGACTTAAACTATAATTACTAAAAAAATATTAATTTAAATAAGTAGTAAATATATAGTAATAGTGGACAACATCACATACATGGCTCCGATCCCTTAGTAAGAAGCTTATGCACTTGTGTTAAGGAAATCAGAAACAACGAAGGTACCACAACACCCAGACCTGAGACAATGTAGAAAAATTTCTACATTGCCCCGACCAGGGATCCAACCCGGAACCTCAGAGATGGCGGCGCCTTGAAAACCGGCAGGCTAACCACTCAACAAAGACTAAACCACTCAACAAGAACTAAGATAAAAAATTGCTTGGTCGTGTTTATTAAAACTGCATTGAATATTATGTAAATAAAACAATATTGCTGATGAATGTGATAACAATATAATGCGTGATAGAAGATAGGTATAATAAGGATCAAAAGCCAATAATCTAAACTAAATATCTCAAACGATGAAGCAAAACTTAGTGAGTTGATCACGATAATGTTAATCTCAAAAGTATGCGAAGCAGCTGCGCCATCCCTCACTTGGCCGGCTTGGTCTATGGCCAAACATTTCTCACTTGAGAGGAACCCCTGTGCCCAGCAGTAGGCCACATTTGAAACAAGCCACTAAAAAAAGAACTTTTGCGTTATATTTTGTAGTATTTTGTTTAGTGAACATTCTACTCGTATCTCAGGCCTAGGGTAGGTACCCACAGCCAGGCTTATAAACTCTTGATGGTAGTTTTAAACGAATTACCATTCACGAATAAACCTGCATCTCTAAGGTCTTCATCTTTTTACTTTTATTTAAGTGTCTCGAAATTAAGATTTAATTTATGGCGCCCCTAACCACAGGCTCGATTTGTTCAGCACACATTATAAAACATCGATATATTTTTGTTATTTATTTAAAGTGACAGATTCGTTGAATTTCTAGTAAGTAATAGAATGAATGTTTGTCTGTTCTTTGTTTACTCTGTAACACCATATCCGTTATTGTTCGTAAAGCTATTGTTTTGTTGGTGTAAGGAACATAAATTATGTTTTGTCTCTGTAATTTACACTACTTTTATTCATACAAATATATGTATTAGTGGCCATAGGTAGAAATATGATGAACCTTGGATTTACCTACTTACTGAGATAAGGTACCTAACTAATAATATTATAGGCATAGTGCATATACCTACCTACTAGATCGGCCCACTTATACCTACCTAAATACTTAATGATAATTAAGTATAGGCGGTACCTATTGGGTTATAGGTAAAAGGGTAGATAGAACTATGGCACAGAATAGGTACCACCTTACATTCATTTCACATTATACCCTGTTAGTAAATCCAAGGAAAATCTAAGTATCTTTCGATGAAAATATGGCTAAGGCTATTTAACCAAGATAAAGGCGTTTTCCAGCAGAGATCTACGTTTTGAGTCCAACGATTGACTTTTATAAGCCACGACTTCTCTGATGCAGCGGTGCGTGCTCAGATTCGAGTGCAGGAGGTCGCTGGTTCGATTCCTGCAACGGGCCACTTTAGAATACTATAATTTTTAATTTGACTCAAGTCTGGCCTGTAGGGAGGCTTCAGCCCTGGCTAGAAAACTACTACCACCCTTCTAGAAAAAACCGAAGATGCTGTGTAGAAATCTAGAGTTACTTCCACCTTCCCAGTTGGCACAGAAACATCTTCGTCTACATCGTAGCTTACCATCAGGTAAGATCGCAGTCAAGTACCTACTAAAACGTACTTATAGTGAGTAAAAAAGCTAAGATTGTTATTTAAGGTCGTTTAGGCTTCGCACACGGCTCGTAAGCGTAATTGTAGCGTAATTTTCGCGAACGACGAAAGCACTACGAGCACGAACATTTTCAAACATGTCCGCAGACGAAACGGTGTTGCAGCGAATCGTAGGAGACAATCGTAATTGTCATAATGTTATTTGAAGCGTCATAACGATACGCTTATGCTTTCGAGCCGTGCGCGAAGGGGATACCTAATAGCCTAAACGACCTATGCCAATCTGGTGAAGTTCGTCGATATTTAAGCGGTTAACAGTTAGCCACGGCTCCGGGTCACCGCGTCGGTATTACGGCGTTGAGTCATGCTGAGCGCTGCTGAGCGGCCATTCATGAGCGGCAGCTGCGCACAGTGTGAGCGCGAATCTGGAGGATCGTTGATCTCCGCGGTGGCCTCAACTCTGAACTGCGGTCGCCGCACGCGCCGCCGTCAGGACTCGCCTACTTGAGGATTGAGAGCATATACGACGAATGCACATTGGACTATGCATATTGCATTCTACAATAATGTGATTTAAGTAGTTTCTTTGTTTCTGAATAATGTTCTGAATATTATTTTCGAACGACTCCAAAAAAAGGAGGTTCTCAATTCGGTGGTCTTTTAAGGTTCCGTACCCAAAGGGTAAAAAAGGAACCCTATTACTGAGACTTCGCATGTCCGTCCGTCCGTCTGTCCGTCCGTCTGCCACCAGGCTGTATCTCTAGAAATTTTCACAGATGATGTATTTCTGTTGCCGCTATAACAACACACACTAAAAAGTAGAATAAAATAAACATTTAAGGGGGCTCCCATTCAACAAACGTGATTTTTGGCTCGTTTTTTAATTTGGTGGGCGTGTTTAATTTACTATTGAGAATTGGTCTTGATAGTACGGAACCCTCAGTGCTCGAGCCCAACTTGCACTTAACCAATTTTTTTATGATTATGAGTTATGACCTCAGAACTTTCGACTGTGAGAGCCGATTTTGATGATTCTTTTTTATTTAAAAGCTAGTGCTTCCTGTGTGATCCCGTTTCAATTTGGTCTAGTTCTGACAGTTGGCATACATAAGAAAACCATATTATATGTACCTACCTAAGTACCTACCATGTATTTTTCTGAAGTAGGGGGTGAAAAGGTAGTGGGCCTACCTTTTCACCTCGTACTTCAGAAAAATAGACTCGTAAGTAGACTCTTTAATTCTATTATACCTAGGTATTATTATTATATTCTATATTTCGTCTGGGTAATAACCTGCATTGCAATGGGTAATATTTGGGGTCTAGACACACGGTAGCGTGTCAAGCCAAGTTCAAAAACAGATTTTTGTTTTCAGAATATTAGACAGATATAGGTATTATATCGATGTTTATGAAAAAAAAACAATAATTTTAGTGTGCCCTTTGTAATAT
The DNA here is from genome assembly GCA_963855885.1 of Coenonympha glycerion. Classification (NCBI taxonomy): domain Eukaryota; kingdom Metazoa; phylum Arthropoda; class Insecta; order Lepidoptera; family Nymphalidae; genus Coenonympha; species Coenonympha glycerion. The sequence goes on along the minus strand of OY979630.1, from coordinate 10,539,472 downwards.
TTTTTCCAGTGTCATAATCACAATAAATAATACTTTTTAGCCCAACGCATTACCATAAACCCACACCTGTCCTCTGCTTTGCATATTTTCGACGATATTTTTATAAACACACGACTTTATAATCAGCCTATAAAACATATTACATGTCAAACCTAAATCAGTTGCGTATAAAAAAAAACAATAATCACACATATACACACATACATTTATCGCGAACCAGTTTGAGGCGGGAGCTTTAGTGGGAGGGGTGGAGTCACGCCCAGCGCGCCGCCCAGTGCGGTGAGTACCTACCTATGTATGAAATACATACTAAATAGTGTTATAGATATGTATGTACTGTTCCTATGTAGTTAAGACTTAATAAACATGTGAAAGTTCCCGAGCGTTCGTGACTATCCTTATTATAGCGATGATGGTATTTGTTACATCCCTACTAAAATAACTTCAACATGGAACCTACTCTTACCTTGGTTCTGATAAGATAAGTCTCCAACGATAGAGATGGTTATCTTCTCCACCTTAAACTTTAAAGGTGAATGGGTATCATCCGAGCGCGAAAATTCAAATTTTTTTTAATTCTTCGCAAGTACATATCTACTGGACAGTCACCGGACCACTGAACTAAACTTAGCATAACTAAAAAATTGAAATAATTTTTCATAAAAACTTTGCTCAACAATAGGTACTCATTTACCTTATAGGTAAGTATTTGTTTTCGATAGCTCGTGGGTAACTACAGAAAATAATGTTTTCATCTCACCCGTTCGGAAATCCTAACTCCTAACTCCTGAGTGGTTTATTGGTCGTGGTTATATATGGTTATGAATGACTGAGAAGAGAAGACTCCAAAGTCCAACATCATAGGCGTAATGTGCATCGAGTGCCGAAGTTTTGTGAAAGGCGGCGTTTTCATATTTTGTTCCTCTCGCGATAGATGGCTAGATATACAATACAGGTGGAAGTCTCCCGCTTCTCCCACTCCCAAAGTTTTATGGTGAATAATGTGTAAGCCGTAATAGAATACCGACAGCCCTAATGGATCGCCCTGGCGGATTATTAATGGCCAGGATGCGATATTTATGATTGCAATTACCTATCTACTGCTCTCGCCTGTCTTAATAGCTTCCTATTTACTCAATACATACAGACCTAAGTTTGTAGGTAGGTACGAGGAATTTTATTCATTTAAGTATTTTAGCAGGTACTTAATCTATACTTATAATAAAACTGTAAAGGGTCGAATTCTGTACATTGAAGATATTTTGAAAATTTTTGTTGGAGGACACTATTTAGTCGATACTGAAGCCAAAACTGTAATTTTCTTATTTTTTGTCTGTCTGTCTGTCTGTTTCACGACCGCGCATCACGGCTAATCCGCTGGATGGATTTAAATGAAACTTGACATGATTATAGCTCATACCCCGAGGTAGGACATAGGATACTTTTTGTCCCGAAATTCATCATGGTTTCCCTGGAAGACGGCATCAAAGTCAAAATGTGTATTTACTTATAATTCATTAACGCGTTGTCCGATTTGATTCATTCTTTCTTTGTTAGAAAGGAGGTTCTTTAAACATTATTCCATACAAATTTTATCATCATATTTTTGTAGTTCACAAATTACAGGCATCAGAACCTTAGCGATAAGTTCAAGTAGGTGACTTGAAACTCGGAATGGATAAAGAACCTAGGGCTAAGACGTAGAGCTAAAGTTAGACTGGACTATCCTTACAGTCGTAAATAAATAGTCTTAGCAGAAGATTTTGTATGGTTTAAGATTTTCACTTTTAGAGTGAACAAAAATCATGAAACTCGCTACGTTATACCGTATAGCGCCATCTCTACAATTTATGTGGAACTTGAATGTAAAACTCTGAGATAGGTACGTACTACCGAATTTTTTTTAAATAATAATTAACTGTCATGTAATTTACTGTTTCATGACTTTATATTCAGATGGCACTGTTTTATCATCCGCAATATGGAAAGGGTAAAATAATGGTTCACAAATCCTAACTGACTGAATGTCATAGGTCTTTTTATACGTAAACAAGTATATAGACATTGCCCATTCGGATATTTTGGATTGTATTGAGATGAAGCAAAGATTATTAAATGACTCTTATGTTGGGCCGGGGAATATTGTAAGTAGAGTATTTTATCCCAGTGGTACATACCCAGCCGAACCATGAAAGAAGAGCTCTACCACCAGTACAAATTTTCACATGATTTAATGATTTTTGACATATTTCGTGGTTTCAGAATAAAAATCACATTGAAAAGGACGATTTTAACTGTCGATATTTCGATACATTGGTACGACCTGTGCCACTGGGTCGAAATATAGACAGTTAAAATCGTCCTCTTGATCTTTCAACTACGTATTAATGAAACTTTATATTATGAATAAGAAAAAGGAGTTTTCAAAATCACCACAAGATAACCCGTGCGAAGTAAGAACAGGTTTCTGTATAACATCACACCAGAATCCCGCGAAAAATCAAGGAATTCCATATCCGGTATATGCAAAAAATCGTAATTCACGTGGGCGGAGCCGCGGGCAACAGCTAGTACAATAATAAAAATATTTATAAACAAAATTAACCTCTTGATAAACGTAGCGATTACATAGGAGTGAATACAGCATGCAAAACAATCACTAAGTACAGGAAAATAATACTATAATCTAAACACATAAACCAAATGAAAGAACATATTTACTCAAAGGAACTTATACAATTAGATTTCATAGTACGAGTGTCATCTCAAAAAGTAGGGAATTATACGTAGAAACAAAACCTCTAGAAGAAACTCGTAGGTGCCCAAAGATACCTAGTAGATAGGTATCTACTAAGTATCTATGTTAGGTAGGTACCTATAACCTACCTCCAACATCACTCCAACATACTATACCTAAAATTTTTATCACGGGTCATCACGATTTTTCGGTTTTCAACTTTTTACTCTGCTGCCATTCCTTTGAGTTAAAATTTCGTAGACTCGTAGACCCGTAGTTCTACGATCTACGAGGCTACAAAACTTTTGAACGCCACTCGGGTGTATGATATTATAATAATTAAGCCGTATTCCTTGTTTAATGCCATATTCGTAATACATGATCATACATGATTTAGATAATAGAAAGTAGTATTTAGTAGAAGGTTTCGATATTATAGAAAACTAGCTGTTGCCCGCCCACGTGAATTTTGGTTTTTCGCAAATCCCGTGGAAATGATGGATTTTTTCGGGATAAAAAGTAACCTATGTATTAATCCGGGTTCAGTAGTTGCAGCGTGAAAGAGCAACAAAGATCCATCCATACCTATATACAAACTTTCGTATTTTACAAAATATAAAACATGTGTTATAGTGGGACTATTCCTTTCGACATGCATTCTAGGTAGATATAGTTATTCAAATATTATACCAATAGGTATAGAGATAGGTGCCATTGTAGATTGTAGTTGGCGTCGCATTAAACTCGTCCTTAATCGTTACAAACACATTACAAGGCGAATGTGTTTTCGAAGTGCCTCAAGACTGTATTCAAGATAATAACACTAGATTAATAGTTCACTTTGTCTTCGCGTATGTCGGCCATAACGGAAACTTGAACATTACTTCGGTCATAAATTACATACAAGTCGTTGATAAAAGTCGAAGAAAGTTATATTTATTGGAATGTTCTTTTTCTATTGGTACTTATATTCTGTGAACCGATTAAAACCTATGTAGGTACCTACCTACCTAATTGCCCCAGTGTTGAGTGAAGGCTGCGGGGCCTGGGACCTAACAGAATGTTGGTACCTACCTAAGGCCTTTCCAGGATACCGATAAGCTTATTTTAATGTTTACTTTTTAGAAATTCCCATTCAACTCATTTTTCAAAAAATGTATTCTTTCACATAGGTCTAAATTGTAGGCACTTAGCAAATGTCAAACTCTACCGCCACGTTCGAAAAGCAGTATTGCACCCAGTACCGAGAAGAACGGCACTTGTAGGCTAAATATATATTCAACTAGTTTGTAAACGGTAGTAAAATTATTTAGGTACCTGTATATCTATACCAAGTTTTAGTTATGAACTTTAAAAAAATGTAATTAATATTATTTTAAACCCTTATTAAGTATAGGAATATTTTAATATAAAAGTCTTCATAAAGTACGTGACAAAACCATTAACATCGAAACGAACACAGTATATTTAATATTCACGTGTATTTCATGGGCGCTTTTAAACAAAAAATATGTTTTGATAATTATTGTATTTATGCAACGGCCGGGGACCGCGCGACGCCCCGCTGGCGCTGCGCTCGCGCCGCGCGCCGTCGGCACCACTTTATACCACAGTCAACTTGTAAAACATACAAAAACTATTTTAGATAAATTAAATAAACTACAATGTTTAGATAGTATCAATAATGCCTTTGAATTTATACCTATCAGTGGGTAAGGTAGGTCTTATACAAAACCTACCTTCGGGTCATGGTTATAGGTAGGTACCACTGAAGTAAAAATGCAAATAATGTACTTATACTTTATGTTTTTAAAACTTTGTCACTAGTCCGCACGCGTGCTTCCACAGGGACGGTATTTCCCATTTTGTGGCGTACTAACGGGAATTTTGTTAGATAGCGCTACTTTTTTTGTATGAAGGAACTTAACGATAAAATGCTCAGATCGGCACATCCTTAGGTTCATATCAGTGCTACCCTCTCAGCCCCATCTTCCCCAACACCTTCTTCAATTTAGATGTCTAATGCCTTCAAATCAAGAGTGAACAGTCAAGCTCGTTCCATCTTAAACTGTATCATAATTTTCCATCAGGTGTTAGCTAAAATCTGTGGTGTTAGCCTTGAATAAAGAAAACTTTAATGATTTATAGACTTTAGAGAGCAGATAACAAAAGCACGTGCGGTACAGGTGCCGCCAAACTTCTTGAGGATGAAGTGACGTACTTATAGTGGCCAGTGGGGGCAAGATAGCGCACGCGACTCTCCGCTGACGCGCCCCGCACTTACCACCAAAAGGATCTAAAATTCGCTCGAGCGCAGTCAAGGTCATATTATACCCAAGAAGTACTTATGCAATGTTTTTTTACACTATTTAAGTTAGTATTTGACTGCGATCTCACCTGATGGTAATAAGCGATCCTGCAGCCGAAGATGTTAAAGTACTCACTTGGAAGAGGTAAGTAAAGTCACCGCAACGGTTTCTACACTGCAGCATCGCACCGGAACGCTAAATCGCTTGGCGGTACGTCTTTGCTGGTAGGGTGGTAACTAGCACGGCCGAAGCCTCCCACCAGACCAGACCTGAGCCAATGTAAAAATAGCAAAGTGGCCCATGGCGGGAATCGAACCCCTGGCCTCCCACTCGAAACCGAGCGCGGGTCCCCTGCGCCAGGGAGGTCGGTCGGTGTATACCTACTGTATACCTAGTGCGCACGTGCTTTTGTTATCTGCTCAAATTAAATCGGTAGCATTTGGTAGAACGCTAATGTTCCACCGTCCACGGCTCCAGCGCTTGCGCAAGTGGTGGTAACTGGTAACCGCAGTTGTTGTGCACGCGGCGCGCGTCTGTTCACTTCACAGCTGTCTCTGCGGGATCCGTTTTGAAAACGCGCTATTTTTTAAAAATGGAACCCGCAGAGACACTTCTAAAGCGATTAGTTACGATGTCGTACCGATAATTTGTTTTCAACTACATAGCTTTTCTTGTTTCGTTGCGTGATGCTAACGCGTAGAAGAATATCACGGAACTAATAGTCATATTAACGGGTAGCTAAGTAAATAGTTTCATTAAATACAAACTGATTTTTCATTGGTTTTAGCAAAGTCGCATTTGACTTATTGCGTTCAGACGTTAAATAACGTGTTAGGTACCCTAAATACCTATTTAGGCAGTAAGGTAGAGACTGTTTATGCTTAGATACCTAGGTACGTAGGTCCGCCAGAATACAGATATGAGTAAGGTTGTGTTATAGGTTTAGGCGCTGAAGGCCGTATCGGTGATTATAATAAATTAACAGAAGTAGGTAGATATTTACACCTAATTACCTGCGGATTGGATATCAATAAAATATCATCTATTAGCTAAGTACTCGTTATAGAGAGATTGCAATACCAAATAACGACATTACGTTATTTTGAAATTGGGTCTGTAAGGGCAGACACGGATAAATATATGGATTTTTTTTTCAAACAGACTGCAGTTTTTTTTACAACCGTTTTACTAACGCAATTTACACATTTCGACGGCAAAGAAAGGCTGCAAACAATACAGCGGAGCACACTAGAGGCGGCATTGACATTACGAGCACATTTGGTGACTTCTAAATTAACATTGTCGGTCTTTAGCGGAACCCTGTAGGGAAAATGGCAGGGTCCCTGGGTCTCCCGCGAAGACCAAACAATGATCACGCCGCGACGCACAGACCGACTGCGGACCATTCAATCTTTACAAATCAAACAAATTATATTCTGTTGAAAAAATGTTCAGTCTCATTCATATCGCTTCGTGATTGCAGGGTTACGTGCGAGACAATGCAATAAAATATTTGTATTGTTATAAAAAAAATACCAGAACTTTGGTGCATTATTTTCCATCCCATTCAAGGCTTAGTACTACGTATAGGTAGGACGTAAAGTATTTAAAATAATTATTCATGACATAAAAAATACCAACGAAATTCCCAAAATATTCCTGCCTAATTTTTTTTCGAAAATAGATACTTCCTGGTAACTGTCAGGAATTTATAGGTGGCCCTAGTCAGCCCCATGTGAAAAAATAAACATTATCAATTTTCAGATACTCTCAATTTAATCTACCTTCTCGTATAAATGACAACACTCCTCGAGTTTGAGTAAATCCAATTAAAGACCTTATTCTAAAGGCATCTATGAACTACTAATATGTATACTTATCTCGCTATAAATACTCTACAATAAAAGAGTCTGTCTTACGAACGAGTAGATATAGAGCCACACAAAAAATTTAAAAGCATTTTGCTCTTATTTTTGACCTGATACCCGACAGTCGGATCTTCAATCTGAAAGTTGTGACTTGACAAAGTTTCTCATGTGAGGATTTAACATATTACACATAATCTATACCTCGTTGAAACATTAAATAAGTCGAGTATTTCTGTTAAATGTCATGTGTCTACATGTATGTCTATGTGTATTTAATATATAGTACTAAGCACCCGTTTAAATCATCAAAATGAGGCAATAATCAAGTAGGTAAATCGTAAGAGTACCTATTGGGCACGTGACAAAAGCAGTTAACATCAAGAGTCTTCCAAGTGTCACTTGAAAATGCAACCAAAGCATCGATCTGGAACTATGAAATAAGAATGCGATCTGAAAGCACTCGGCCGCACGTGACGGCATTCAAAAGGAAATGGGGTTGAAAGTGCTTGAATGTTCTTAAAGTTCAGCATATGGCTTTGGCCTTTTGTTCGTGAATGAAAATATTCAATTGCGTATGTTAAGGCAGTTAGAGAGACTATATACTTTAAGGGAACCTTCAGGTCTATGCATGTAAATTGCAAAGTCCAAGTGCGTACTGTTTCCATTTTAAGAAAGCTCGCTGCTCTGGAAACTGTTTATAAGATAATTAGGTAGACTACCTAGTACCTACCACAAATTAAGATAATGGCTGGAGAAGAGAGGAAAAGGTGGCGTAGAGAGGGTGCAGGTGATATATTTATATGATATACTAGCTTTTGCCCGCGGCTTCGCCCGCGTGAATTTCGAGATTTTTAAAAATCCTTTTTAGTGGATGTTATGTCATCAGAGCTATATATCTATCTTTAGGCTATATTGCCGCGCCGCGGTTTCAAAAAATGATGATGGTGATGGAAAATTGTAATAATGATGGTACTTAGTAAGTATTTTTTTTCGCGCACTCATAAATGCCGCTTCCCCGTCCCGCCCGCAGTCGCCCGGCCGCGCCGGAACGCCTAGTATCGGGCACTCGGGGTTCACTATTTTGGCGATAATGGCTTACACTAAGAGTTGGATATATGCTATCGCGGGCTTTTTTGTAGAACTATTTAAGATAAACATTTCCATCATACATTATATTATACGTGTAACTCCAACGGTTTTCGCGGCGTACGTCAGTAAAGGTCGCATATTGCAATTTTTTCCTATTTACGTGACACTCATCGTTATATATTTTGGATAATTCACACTATATCTTTACAAATAATAGCCTATGTGTTATTCTGATGTGTATGTTTTTTCGTGAAAGAGTAACAAACATACATCCACACATTATTACAAACTTTCGCGTTTATAATATTAGTAGGATATGAATAAGGTAAGAATGCTAAGTCGACGAGAGCTTAAAAGAAGAAGGACAGTACGTGATATATCAAGTAATGTAGCAAGGTTAGACGGTTTTGTCTAATCATCAGCTTGCAAGGTGAGATTAGACCTACAAATGACCATCATCTAAATTCTAACCTAATCATCGGGACTAAACTACGAACTAGCGAACAATACAGAGCTTTTTAGGCACCTAATATTGAATACTCAATAGCTCGTGAGAAGATTTAACCGTCCTCCATTGAGCGCGCTCAATACGGTCCAAGTCAAAAATCAGGGGAAAATGAACACAACATATTCTTTGATTTTATGCGCTACAATAAAGAATCGGATAATTATACGCTCGAACAATACGCGTCGCGAAGTTGACTTCTATAAAATAACGAGGCATTTAGCCCTCTTATGAGTGAGTTTAAAGAAAATCGCCGCATCCAGGGGGTCTCCACTTCCGTTCGGTGTAGAGTTTCGTTGGATGCACGCTTTGTTTCCGAGTCCAAGGGTGGTGGCGCCGCGCTGCGCTGGCGCGATCAAGTTGTCGCGAGCGCATTGTTGGGCCTTCTTTGCTATATAGGTACTGATTGAACTTTCAAGTGCGACTTTTTAAATATGCTCTTAAATCACACTTCACACTTGATAAAACACCTACGCTACATGCAATTTGAATGTGAGTGCCTATAGCCTTTTATATTTAATTTAGATTTTCATGGAATCATGTTTTTCAAAGAGACCTCTTTTAAATGTAATAAATGAAAATAATTTTATTAGAATATGCAAGTGAAATTAAAATCGACTACAAAATATACGGAAATCATAAAAAACATAGTTTCTTTCTCCTTTCTTCCATTCTTATCAATGTCACATTAATTAGGTAGGTATAAGTAGTCATTACGTAGATAATATTTATTGATCTTTGCCATAAGATACCAAAATTAAGAAGCAAATATCTAAGTGCTTATTAGTTTTATGAAAAGTTACAAATAAGTATAATTTAAAGTAGAATCGACGTCTTTTAACGGTTGTCGCTGTTGAGATTGAGAGCCCTTGTTCGCGAGTTCCATTGTTAGCATAATAACTGTGATTTGGGAATAATCGCCATTCTCTTAGCGCGAGGGGACGAAAACACATGTGTTTAACACGATACCTGTGAGAAAAGACGTTTGACGACTTGTTTGCTGCGCACTTGTTCTTTTATACTAATGGTACATCTAATTGACCCTACTGCAAGTGGACTTATTGCAACTGTATAGGAAGCGGAAGAGACTTTGAAGTATGGTTTAAGAGTTTTGAGTACCTACAAGTTAATAAGGACTATTCATGCTTATACATTTGTGAAAAAGAGATATCCCTTCAACCATATCGATATTCTTATTCTTACCTATACATATTAGATAACATGTTCATTGATCTATCAAAAATTCAAAATTAAAAAAAAAAAATATTTTTTCATTTTTGATTTTCCGCTCATTCACAACCAAAGGCTTCTTTATGCGTCTGGTTCTGTTTGGTAAAAGTTTGGTATCAAATATTATTTTTTAAAATAAGAAATTTGAATTAATATTAAGTATTTTTTTCCACAACAGCAAATTTTTTAAGATAAGCGAATATTTGGTTGATTAGTGATGATCAATGTCACTCCATTCCACAAGTCTTCAGGAACCATATGAACTTATGAGTGGCACATACTCTACTCGTACCTATACGGTATACCACAAGACGCTAAAAAGGTCTATAACTGCACGCTTCTAAAGCACGTAGTACTTTCACATAAATTATGAGCAAGGTTAGGTGTGAAGTGTTTGATTTGAATTTTGATCATGTCTTTGTCTATAATATTAATCTATGCCGTGGGTTCAGCTGCTGTTCGGTTATTATGGTTATGCATAGGTCATAGTATAAAGGGCTGATACTATACAACCTATTGCGTAGTTTACCTCAATCTGTTTACTCCCATTTTCAAAATTCATCGCCCCATTGTGCGCTTCACGCGGGAGTTTTATTAAATTACAGCTTTCACAAATTATGTATAAATAATAATAGGAGCGGGCGCGAGGAGGCGGCGCCGTGGGGGGCTGCACTTTTAATTAAACCCTAAATTATTGTTCACCTTCATTAATTCTTGCGCTCCTGGTCCGCCCGTACTAATGAGTTTATGCTTTTTGTACTGTCTCTGTCGGCAGCGGGATTTCAAGCCCTTGAATATGACGACCATCCAAACGGAGATAGGTGCTCGTAGTTCTTACTTACGTCTGTGAATGTCCATGGACTCTTACCTGCACATCTGGGTGATCCTGAATACAAGGAACTTGTATGGAAGGAAGGCGAGTGATGGTCGAAAGAAAGCTCTGCTGCTATATTTTGCTCGAAGATTATCTACGTGATCACATCAGAAATGGGGAGATCCGTAGACGAATAAAAGTCACTGACATGGCACAACGTATCACGAAGCTGAAGTGGCAATGGGCTGGGTACATAGCTCGTAGAACCGACGGACGTTGGGGACTCCAAAATGCTGGAATGGAGACCCCGCACGAGAAAGCGCAGCATTGGCAGACCTCCGACCACATGGACTGACGACATTAAAAAAGTCGCGAGAAGGCGCTGCGACGACGACGACGATTTATTTTATTGTTTGGTAAGTAGGTATAATAAATTGTACTTATTGTATATTGCGTGCTTTAGTTTGACGTAATATTTTCCAAAGTTCTATTACGTTAACGAGAAAATCCCGTTACACAGAGCGGTAGTATTTCATCGAATTTTCCTTGGTTATTTATTTATTTATTAAAGGTTCTTGCAATAAATTGCTTTAAGTGGGGGCGGCTGGAGCCCCGCCGAGCGCGGTAGGGGCGCCCATAACGTCGGGAAAAACGCGCGCGACCCGTAAGTGCCTTTCTATACCGACCGAACTAATATTGCGCCTTGTCCGGGGTTAAGGCGATACAGGCGTAATTCACGTCAACGAGCTCGATTGTGCTCGCGCTCGCTGTTTTACACGGGAATTTCATTACACGTCTAGCTATACGATACTGCAGCCTTAGCCATATGACTTATTTACAATCGTCTTAGAAACTTGTCGATCGCTCATTCTGTAACTTTATGGAACAAAATTAAAAAAATGGACAAAGTTCAACTCTGTGAATTTAACGCTCTACGTGGATTGGCTGGCTGCGGTGGACAAACTTCAATTTCACTAGAATTTTCATTTTCTTAGCAGATGCCTATATGACATGCCTACGGTCTAATAGCTGTCTATCTGTCTAATTTGAGCTATAGGTACGTCAATAGGGTCCACAAAGGTGCGTGGCTAGGATTTGAACCCCCGACTCTTGATAGGAGGTAGAACCACTGGGCTGCCACAGGTTTATCAATGATAACACTTCAATAAATTATTGATGGTCAACAATCGACTCATGTGGGCGGCAGAGGGCGGGTACGGGCGTGGTTATTTGTACCCACCATGGCAACCTAATTAATGTTTGAAGTTTGATCCTTTTTTAAAACAAACACTTGTTCCTACTTCTTATATTAAGATATCCTCGTGGTGAGAGCGTGATAATTGTTAATTGTCAGTCCCCTATTATCAGCCAAGTGCCAATCAGACTCGCACACGAAGTGTTCCGTAGGTACCATTATCTACATAACGTAGCGAGTCGATGATACAGAAGCCAGAACTCAATACCCTACTACCGTTAGTAATATCAAAGATTATTAATATATGTAATATTATATACTCGTTGCTACTACTACTATTAGGTATACCACTCATACAAGTAGAGTATTATTGGGAGTTCAGCATTATCGACCTTTATTTATTCAGTTTTTATGGCAAATTTGTGATTGTAGCGGCAACGGAAATACGTCATCATATTTTGAAAATTTCAAGTGTGTAATAATGCAAGAGATACAGCCTGGTGACAGACGGACAGCGAAGGTCCGTCTGTAACCACTAACCAGGTCCCTTTTTTACCCTTAAAACCCTACTGAAACCTTAAAACCAAATTAAATATATGGATGCAGGAAATAAGCGTGGTTTACAAAAACAAACGAGTGCAGAAAGCTTATCATAGCTTTAAACATTGTGTGTCGTCTTTTTGCATGTACCTAAATATTATTTTTGATAATTTTATGAATTGAGTGTAGGGACTTTGGGAGGTACTTAATAGGTATTATATTATTTGCTTCAGATTATTTGCATTTTGCGAATTTCCTTCACGAATAATAAATAATTATTGTGTTCAATAGAAATCCTTGACATTTTGATGAATAGTATTAATAACGTGCAATGTTTGATATCATCATCTGCCATTAGTTCAATTGAACATGGTGAGTCAATCAATGGAGCTGATTGGCTAAATCTTGATAACGCTCCCCTCGGGCCCTCTGTAGCTGTACCATCGGCCCTAGCACGAGTTTGCACATTTCGAAAACATTGAATATTCATGAGGTATTCATGAGTTTCCGATTTATACCTTTCCAAGAACTTTCTTCTTTATATCCAAGATTATTGTGTAGCATCGAGAACAGTATAGGTACACCTTTATAGGCACTTATTGTATGTCTTGGGTCCCTTATATGTAGAGTAACTTTCGTCGTGTATTGACTATATGCGCGTGCATACATTGTTGTGAATAGGTTCATTTCTAGCTAATACTAATAATTAATTTATACTTGACACATACAGTTTTTATCCAACATGTTTTTCGGTTTTCAACGTACGATATTTCCTAATGGAAAAATAAATTCTTACTAAGGGGCATAGAAATTATCGTTAGGAATACGGAATAGGTACCTATTGATTACCTTTCTTGTTTTCTGTATAATGTCTCGATCCCGATTAATGTCTCCCTCATGTATCGATCAAAAAAAGTCGCTGAATTATTATTATCTTAGCTGGCAGGTAGACAAGTAATTCGTAATTCATGATCAAAATTAAAATGACATTAAGTTTGAAATGGATGTTGACTTTATTTTAATTAGGAGAAGCTATAAAAAATCATCTTTTAACTGCTTGAAAAAGTATTTTTTTCGAGTAGAAAATGTATTCGATTCGTTCTTAGCTATATTGTTTTCAGGCCATTTTTAGGGGTAATATCTACCAAAATGGTAAAAATGAAACCAGCATAGATAAATAAACGTCGTCGCTGGCGCTCCTCATGGTAAGACTTTCTCTCGTCTGTCACACTCGTTTAGAAAGGAGAAAAAAACCTTCGTTACAGCCAAAACCCAAACGTTAAAATAGTCTTGTCTTATAATTTTACAAGCTTTGGGTTCTACAGGTGTTTGAATATTTATGTAGATGTAAACAGTAGGCAGTCTGATTTGATAACCGTAAATAATAACGGACAATATTGTAAAAGTGTTCTTTTACACTATGGTTTTCTTTATATTTTTCAACATTAACTTAAGAGTATTTATTAAATTAATAGGCATACCTATGTCTACATACTTAGGTAGAAAAAGTTAAGAAAGCTGCATGCTTCACACGCAGCATTTCTTTTCACTATATTTTACTTAAAAACAAAGTACACAGGATATTTTTGATTGACTTCGGGATCTAAGTATACATGTTGTGCAAATTTTAGTTTTCTTGCGATTTTGTAAATAAAAAATTGGGATGTGGTTGTGTCTACATATAACCTCGTGCTTATTGGCACATTTAAGGGATTATTACTTATTTAACGCTTTAACTAGCAACTTACTAAGTATGGAAACCCTGAGTTCATTCGCGTCAACAATGTAGCTTGCAATATAGCCCTAATAAACTTCTCATTTTAATGTTGTTAATGGGTATAGGTACTTTAGAATTAATTCCTCTGCTCATACAAAACATGGCGAATCGAAGACTATCCTATACCTTCTTCGTACTGGGGAATTGTGAAATTTTTCACGTATGGCTTCCAATTTCCATACTAAATAAACGAAGGCATTTTAAGAAACATCTCCTTCTTTTGCTTTCTCAGTCCAATGATTTGATGACATTAAATCCCGCTAAGACGCGCGCAAAAAATTCAAAGATGCTGCCCTTTCGTCTCAGTACGACGCACCAACCTACCAAACGATTAGTCGTGAGTACCGATTTCGATTCGTTTTTCAATCGATTGTACGATTTTTCAAATAGAAGCAATTCGTCGCGTCGTCGCCGCGGCGGTATAGCGGTATTCAATGCTTTGATGTGTTTTTGTGGGCGGCCGCGGCGGCGGTGCGATTGGCCGCGACTCGCGACCCACTAGTTGAATTACTTGCTATTGTACTCCACGATGGAGTTAACCACTACGCGTTCTGTACCATTTAAACTATCCGTTTGAAATGATAATACGCGGTAAATGTAACTGGATTGTATAGGCACTTCGCTATTGTGCAATAAACGTTAATTATTAGGGCTTAGGGACATAAATATTGTACAAAGGTGCCTAAGGAAATACTCAAGGCTCAAAAGTCTAGTTTATCCGGAGGCGAAAATTTCAACAGTCTGCGGAAAATCAATCGGATTTAATTTCAGTTACAGTACTTACAGTAGAAAAAAAGCAGTGATAGCTCAGTGGTTCTGACCTTTGCCTTTCATAAGGAGGTCGCGGTTCGAATCCTGGGCACGCACTTACCTGGGCAGATTATTACTATATGAACCTTAATAACACCACAACATGATCGAAATTTGCACGAATTACAAATGATTTTGGTATTACGAATGTAAGGGAGACACCGTGGGTCAGCAGACTCTTAACGGTGAAGGAAAACATCGTGAGGAAACTTGCATGGCCTGAGAGTTCTCAAAAATGTTCTTGAAGGTGTGTGAAGTCCGCCAACCCGCACTTGGCCAGTGGTGGTCTATGGCCAAACCTCTCTCAGTTTAAGACGAGACCTGTGCCCAGCAGTGGGACATAAAAAGGGGTTGAGATGAGATGATGAGTAGTTACAGTAGATCTACGAATAGAATGTACGGATAACGTGTAGAATCTACTTATCTGCCGAAGCCAGTTATTAGAATTGTCGTGGACATATAGGTAGCTATATTTTATAAGTAATTTGTATTGAGAATTCATTAATTGAGGAAACAGAATCAGTTCGAAGTTCGCTGTTGCTTGAATATTCCCGAAAGTAGCCTGAACATAGGCGCCCCACTTACTTCCTATAAACTTTTAAAAATCTCAAACACTCCCAGGCACTGTCCAATATCCATTACGTAATTTCCGATTTATACGCGACCAGTTTCACACTCTTGGCTTCTGGCCTTGTACAGAACGGAAATACTCGGCACTGTTTTTCCCACCACCTATACAACTTGGGTGCTTTCAAATTAAAAGTGAATAGACATTTCCTAGGCAAGCGCATTCATCAAGTGTGGCCAGTCAAGCGCTATAGCCTATATTGTTTAAAAAAATATATAGGCAAGCAAAAAAAAGCCTATTGGCGATGGATCAAAGCTTTGTACATATTTTGATAACTTTGATAAGATGAATCTCTCGTATAATTGATACTGCAAATCATCGAAAATTCGGTTCGAATTTAGAAGCAAAAAGGGCTGAGCCGGCGGAATCGTCATCGTTTTATCGAGTCCGTTTCGAATCGCTCCGTTTCCATTCGGTTTTTGCTGCGACATGTGGCAACAGCGGCTCGCTCTGTCAATCTCTTATTATTAATTACCTTCCTTTATGCCTACACACTTGTATCGATCGCGTTGATTAAAATATTCGAATAATAGACCGGTATAATGACTTTACTATTCTTACAAAAAAAGAACGTATAAGAAAGATACAAGCCGGCATCAATTAATCGTACAACCGTTTAATGATACATAAAATTATCACTCTAGCTTTATTGTTACACAGTCGAGGAATTAATAGCTAGTAGTATAAATAATATAGGTAATACTAGTAGACACTCTAGGACCTAGAAAAAATAAATTCAATATGTCCTAGAGTCTAGGACATATTGAATTTATTTTTGTCTTTCTCACTCTCACGAATACGTTGGTGGGTGCGACATGCAGCGTCGCAGTATAACAGAAAAACGACATTTTACCTAATTACAAAAAAAACTAAGCCAGTTATCAAAAATCTGTTTCTGAATATTATTATTACCAACATATTAAAAAAATTACAATTAGTACATCAACTATAGTTTCCGATATAGGTAAGATATATTAGAAAAATAGCCATTTTGGAGTAACTTTTGGTAGAACTTTATATATCGATAAAATTTTATCTAATCTTAATTAAAAGTGTTTCTGCTTCACAGTGAACAGTAATTCTTGATTTAAGACGTAAAATACCTATATGACGTTTAAATTTGAAAGTAGGTGATTGTGGTTATAGTTTTTAACTGCAAGTTACCCTACCCGAGATGAGTTCTGTCAGGATGTGCTCGAGAAGCACTGGTGTGTTCGTCAGAGATCCCGGGTCCTTTCGAAATATGCAGGTCAAAAATATTACGTCAAAATGCATAGAGGGGGTTTAGTGGGTAAAAATCCCACGTATAACTCATGCCTTCCATAGCAGGCCGGGTATCTTTCCCCCCCTTAAAAAAAGGTACGTAGGTATACCAAATTCAGCACGAAAAATATTATAAAGAGTTTCCTGGCATGTGTCTTATACGATGATCTTTTTTATACGTAATCAATTTTGATCTCTTTCCACTAACGCAGTATACACACACTGCAGTGATATTAATTGCCTGTGCTGAATCAGTAACTGAATAATACGAGGTTATTATATTGCGCACGCACCGCGTCCGGTGCAAGGATGTGCGGGCGCCGAAAGACGTGTATAAATTGCTCAATTTGATTCCGAGCAAATGGCATATTAAATTATTATTGCTTATCATGGTAGGCTTGTATGGAGCTTCTTGAGTACGCGTTCCTCGGATCCCGGCGGGGGTTGCCGTGGCTCACCACATTCGCTTATGCAATTAATACCGCTCATCCCGCACGATTATTTGATTCTATTAATATTGTTGATACGTGAACGTAATATTGTTTGTATTTTAATTAAAACGCAGAGGGCAACATGTCCTAATTTAGTGTTATATTTCAAAAATACGCCTGGGAAATTATTTACGCTTGGCTTCATCATGGTTCCATGTCTCTTACGCTACTTACTAAGTCGGTATACTAACGTTAGATTCATATACAATCACTTTAAAAGAAGCTAGTTAATCTACTTGTACTCTAATAGTTGAAAAATCTGTAATTAATCTTAATTTGTTTTCCTATAGCTGGCCTTAGCTTTCCTCTCACAATACTCTTGTATTTTCCGAGGTGGATCCCAACCTGAAAAAAGCTTGTGGACAAAGTCACCCGAAAATTGGCTAAATGCGAGTCGAAGATTGCTGCATTCCGAATCACAAAAGTTGGTGTTATTTATTTATTTTATAAATACCGAACTCAAATCTAAACCACCTCTGTAAGTGTAACGTGTATATTTGGGTTCATATAGGGTTATAGGAATAATGCCCATAATGCCCGCAAAGGTGGATCCGCCTTTGAGAGTGTCTAAAAGTGGTTTGGCACTACTGCACTAGCTAGCCCACCAAGCGAACCAATTTGAGTACATCAAAGTGGCATAAGCTTGTCTCACGATGTTTTCCTTCAGCTTTACAAATTGCAGGACACCTACTTACCTAGCTATGCTTAAAATAATAATATCCACTTGTAGTGTACTACAGCTTTGCCAGAAACGAAATCTTTGAAAGGTTAATACCGTGAAAATTTTCGTGAAACCGATGCTAAGTTAGTGGATTAAAGATTTCTTGCACTTTCGTTGGTTTCATTTAAAACGGTGTTGCAATTTGAAAACCTATTATTTTGTTTTTTTTTATTAGGTTTTGCCCGCAGTTTGTAACACAAAATGACAACGTTACGCATCGAAATCTATCGAATAATATCAGTTGAAAGGTGGCGATAAAAAGTCGATCAGATGGATAAAGTAGGCGGCGAGCTCTGAGAACCGAATCCATGAATCCATGAGTCATGGCGCGGACAGGACGCGCTGGAATTAATTACGGGAAACAGTTACAAAGGGCAAGAGGTGAACACCGAAGAAGTATCTAAGGTTTGTGGGAGACAGGAAATGGGTAGGAGTCGTACCTATTTTCATAAATCGCCAGTTCTCGATTAAGTAAATAAAAGGTAGGTAGGTATATCATCAATGAAGCACGAAGTTATTTGATGCAACGAAAATCAGGCTGTGTTAATATCGTAAACATGTAACAAAACGTACACGTCAGTGAACAGTTAACAAAATATACACGTAATACGTAATAGACTAGTAAAAAACATTAAATTTAATAAAATAATCATATTAAATATAATTAAAAAAACCTAATAATTTATCTTGAACTCAAAAGTCAGTGCCATATATTAGACATCAACGAGCTACACAGAATTTTGATACTTAAAATTTTGTCGTATTCTAAAAATTACAATTACCTACAACTAAAACAAGTAGCATTGCTTAAGTTTCTTAAAAAGGCAGCAAAAAGTGTAATCCGGGTCAATGGTCGAGGTTTCATCTAGGTAGTTCTAATCCAAATAAATTAGAGCTCTAACACTTCACTGAGCACAATTTGATGCGTTCTGTTTTGTTTGAAAGTTAAACTTTTGACATCGTTTTTAGTATCTTTTGACAAAACTGTTACATTTTCTTGTCGATTTAAATTTAGTTAGGCATATTTTTCTACCTATGTACCTAACTATGTATATTTTTTTTTGTGATAATTACATTTAAAGTACCAGTTTTAATTATTTTAAAATCCTATATTTATTATTTTTCCTTTTTCTAAAGTCGTCATGATTTTAGTTAAGTAGTCCTTTTTATTTTACTTCTAAAATACTCGTAATAAAACTAGAATGTAATTTTTTTGCTAAAATTCGTTTCAACTTCGATAATTGTTGACCAATTTCGATGATTCTTCGTATCTACCTACTTTTGAAAGAGTTTGGCATAAAGGTTGCCCCATTTAAATCCTTATCAATTAAAAGCGAGAATATTTGAATTTATTACGAAGAGCTTCGGAGGTAGGTACTATTCGAAGGAACTACTCTGTGTTTGTCTAAAAATTGTCTACCTACTCAATTCTTAACTACTTTTTACCTTATATAGGTTTAAAGGTTTTATTTTATATAATTTTGGAATGATCTTTATTTTCTATAATACCTAAATTTCCTACATTTCTTTCTCGTTTAATTATTTCCTGTCTCATACAACAATGATTTCTTAAAAATTCCTAATAATATAATTCTGGCGAATTAATGGAATGCTTCTTAAATATAAAATGCATTTACCAGGGTGGCACCACAAGCGCAACCCCATGGTATATTTCATTAAAATAAATAACGTTATTATTTTGGGTGTTTTCGAGTGATGCCTAGCTACAAATTACGAGGACAATGCCTCCGCGGGACACCGCCCTTATTGCGAGCAGCCCACCAGATGGTCTGTGCCGAATAAAAATGATTGTAATTCGCCTAAATTACAAGGGTTTTATGTACACAAGTATGTTTTATATTGCGTTTGCTTTGTTCTGTGCTCCATTCCTGTAAATTTTGTTGACGACAAAAAAAATAAGTTCCTTCATATATTATGCATAATACCTATAGTGTACCTAATACTCATTGCAATAGTATACCTATCTAAAATTAGGTACATAAGTATTAGCCAGTCATAAAAATTAAGAGCTACTCTATGCTAAAAATGTTCCTACCGTGACTTGAAAGTATTTCTTTAGCGAACACATTTACACATGCCTGGATTTTTATTCTTGACAGCATTCCTTAATCGGTTACTCGGCGTGAAATCTTTTTACTTACATAATCGGAGACCACATATGTCTCTAATTGATAGCAAACATTCAAACCGAGAGCCAGTCGTTATTCCATTCAAGAGAATTTCTTACATTAAACGTCTGCCGAGTTTTAACAATGAGGCAGCCATCACGGACGAGATCGGAACCCGTTCTAATAAAAAGGATCCAGTAAAACCCGCGAAGTAAAAACTGTAAACCGATCACGTTACTTATAAGGCAATCGCAAAAAACAAATCGCGTGACAAGCTACCTACTCGGCTAAAAACACAGAAAATTAATCACGATTCAGACCCGAACGGCTCTGAACTTTCAGCCTGAAGATATAGATAGGTACGAATTTATTGTAAGGGCTGTGGAATTGAATTCTTATATTATTTTTGTAATAAGGGTGCAATAAGGGTGCAATACAAAAGTGCAATTTTAATTTATGTATTCCTATGCGTCAATTTCGTTTAATTTTATTGTATGTACGAGTGCCTTCCATCAATGAAGGTATCTCCCCGAAGTTATTACTTACAATTAGTATTCAAGTGGGACCTAGGAGGAAAATTTTCAATCAATTCGTGTGCTAAAAATTAAGTTTGTGTTAAGTGTTTTAAGTTTAAGTTTAACTTCACGTACACCACAATATATGAACCTCAGTCACGTTTTCTCCTAAACAGGACAACGCATGGGTATTCCTTTAATACAATTAGTAAATACAATGTGTTCCTTTGATGCTGCGGTCAAAAGTTTAAGAATGAACGTAGCTCACGCCGCCCCGGGTTACGCGTTGCAACAACCAATCCCGCAGCGCGCACCGGAAGGCGTGCCGGGTGCGGAATGCACGTTTTTACGCGTTTCTTACAAAATAATTAATGTTTCAGGCACGATACGGAATATCGAATTAATTGCAGTTACTTGCGGCCGGCCGGTGCGACATGCGGCTTCCTAATTGGATGGAGTCTGGCAAAACAAATGGCGCTGCATAACAACATGGTATAATTTTGGTTAACATAGATTTTATCGTCGTCTGTAGACAACTTTTTTCATAGTGTTTTTATGTGCATTGTCGGTATTTGTACCAAATCTTCTCTAATTTATGAAATTCTCGTGTCGCGTGTTTGTTACCAAACTCCTCCGAAACGGCGCGACCGATTGTTATGAAATTTTCTTCGTATGTTTGGTAGTTCTGAGAGTAGGTCGCAAGCTATTTTTTATATCCCTTATGGAAAAACAACATTTGCCGGGTCAGCTAGTTTACTTTAAAAAAGAGTGTTCCGTGGGTAGGTCTAGGTACCCCAAAAGAGAAAAATGGAAGGCAGTTTATCCACTTCGACCGTCACCTTGTGTCCACAATACGCCCGTCAGTTCATGCTAATCTCGGACAGAAATATTTTCGTTCTCGATAACAACAAAAGTTGTTATAGTTTTCATGTAAACAAATACAGGCCGAGAGCGATTTGGTATTTTTTATATGACTCTGTAGACCGTATAGGTCGAAGCTCTACCTATAAGCTCTTTTAAGTTTCCTACCTACCTACCTAAGCCTCAAAAGTGAGCCAGCCTCAATTTTGGCCTTGACTGGGTTTTTTAATCGTAAACGATGCTATAACGATCCGTATAATAAATTAAAACTTTAGAGGAAAAATAATACTAAGGTATATGTGTAGAAAATAGATACTAACGACAGAAAAAATAGTATGTGTTGTAGAGACGTAAAATAGAAGTTACAGTTTGAATTTACTTTATATTACATGTACTGTTATTTGCTATAATATAAAACTCTACAAGGGTTCACCTAACTAAAATTCTCCAAATAAAATACTTAGCTCTAAAACTTTCTGTCTCAAATATAATAAGCAATGGACATCGAGGCTGAGCGCTACACGAAAACGCAGCATGGAGCGTATTAAATTAAAAGCGACGACATGTGTTTTCCTTCCCACAGGAAAATACATTAGTTCAAACATTTCCCGCCCCCGTCCGTCCCTGTCTCGCTCGCACAGAACGCGCTCGGCGGAAAAGAATACCCCGACATAGCGCCCTCGTAGCGAACAGCGAGGCTTTCAACGTAAATCTGATAAAGAAAACACTTTACGACACTGACACTAAAGAAATTTTCTTTGTACAAATACATCGGTAAACTTTGCGCTCTTTCTAACGTTCGATTGTGGAATGTACAAGTGCGAACGAGACAGCGATAGTACGCTGCTTGCGTTCGGAGGCCGGCACTATTGGGCGAAAAAGCTCTCGTCGGCCCGCCCTATCGAAGCTGCGTTCGCGCCTTCGCTCGCGGTGCGTTTACGAGATATTTTCTAAGAAGCATGTCGGCTGCTGCGAGGGGCGGCGTCGCGGGAGCCCGCAGTCATGCTGAGAGCCTCAGCGGAGTCGGTGGACTCACGTCGCGAAGCTTTTCAACGTCACGACAAAAAATCGACGTGTGACAATTCGATCGCAAAGCCGATGTCGCCGAGGACACAGGCGCGACCTGAGACCGGCTGCAAACCTGAAACTAGGTTATAACGACGCGCCACCCCCTGTGATATCGATCGTAGCTAGTTTCATGAGGATACTGAAAATTATTTTCCCGTAGATAATACGTTCAGTGAAGTGCTTTCATCCTCCTCTGTGTTGCATAGAACTTCCTTCAAATTACTGTGTTTACACTTTTTGATATGTTAAGTTGGACTGGATTTATTTTGTTTTTAAACAGGTGCGTATTTCTTTTAAATGTTTATCCCGTGAAAGCCTACAGAGCTATCATTTCGTACCTGCCTATATTCTGTTTACTACTTATTATGCATTTATTATGACTAAATACTTAGTCGCGTCCATTAATCTTAATTCTAGCGTAGGTACTTAGATCATTCATTTCACCATCCTGCTCTCCTTTCTCATATAGACTTTTTCATATTCTCATTCTTATTTATGAATCTTCCTTGCACGCAAAAACACAAACACACACACAAAGTTTCCCTTTAGAAAGAAGGATTGCAAATTGCCAATCGTGCAAAACATCTGTACAGTGGTAGGTATAGTTACCAAATCATCGTGGTATAATTTCATTTTTGCTAAATTCTGTATATATAGGTAAATAATGTTACTACTTAGGTAAAAAGAATACATAAAATAGAGTTTCCAATGATCATTTAGAGACTTAATGTGAGCATCTAAAAAATAAAAGTTATTGTCATTTCTAAAGTAAGTAGGCACCTACTAACTTATTGAAATAAAGTTGCATGGATGAAACAGTTTAAGAAAACAAATAATATAATCAGAACAATAAGTATATTCTGATGACTTATCTAATTGCGTTCCATAAGCATACCAAAAGCAATTTTAGAAATGGAACAGATAAGTCGTAATATGGCTACAGCAGCCCTACGAGCGACGGCTCTACGATCTACGCGGGTCTACGCGATGTGGAAAGCGGAAACATTTGAATAGGTACAGTGTACCTACCTACTTCTTACCTCTATAAATATTATGTAGTGTCTCAATATATAAACACAAAACTAGGGACATTATTAAATTGTTACTTATATGTTTAAGCCCTTAGTACGAATATGTAATATGCTATATATTCGTTGTTAGTAGGCTAGGCACCATTTTACTAAATACTTAGGTAACTAATTACTTACCTTTTATTAAAATTTTTAATAAAAGGTAAGTAAGTAAGTTTTTCAAACTTTTAAACTTTAAGTAAGTTTAAGTAAGTTTTTTAAACTTTTTAAAGATTATACCCAATCGGTGCTTTCGAACTTATAAAAGTGAGATGATATCTCAAGAATTGTTAGGTACAAAATAATATGCTTTAAGAAATTAATATCAAGTACTTATCGTACTTTATACCTACTAAAATTTTATAACAAGGAATTATTATCAGCCTGTGAAACAGCCCAAGTAACTTAATTAGCCCTGCGCCGCCGGCTTATGCGAGACCATCTAATAATGTAGTTCAATCCAAGTTTTACAAGTAGGGTTCTTAAAACTTATTTATTTTTATTCACAAGCTCTTATCCGTGATTCTGTCTGGATTCCATGGATACTGTTTCACGCATAAGTACTTAGACATTTAATTCAGATTTCCATACAAAAATGCCGTCCAAATTCCTGATTTTTCCCTTGGATTTACTAAAATATTTAGACACTTGTCTAACGTATAAATAGAATTTACCTAGATACTATCTTGACAATTATTACGTGCAAGGGTAAAACAATAGACCTATAATAATATTATTCTATAAGTACTCTACTGCAGTTTCGGAAGAAAGTGTAATTAAACGTAAGGAAGTTACCTAAATAAAAGTTAGCAAATAGTTTTTTTTTTTCAAGTAAATTATGACTGTAAATGTAAATTACTTTAAGTAAATTTATTTAGTTTTCCACTAGGAAAGTAGGAAATACTGGTTAGGTTAGACTAAGTACCTAGCTATAGGCTAAATAATAAGCATCTTATCATTAATTTTTATCCATTCAAAACATTAGTCAGTTTAAAGTGTTATACTTAAATCTGTTAAAAAACTAACTAAGTTAGTAATACGTAGGTACTTAATGGTTGTAAAACACTAAATAGAGAAATATTTACTTATACATTTAGTTTTACAGTTTTAATAGATAATAGAGATAGGTCGACTAATAGTTACCTATTAGGTATTTAAATACATTTAATCTGTCTATAATGTAGGTAGGTAGGTACGTAATATATGAACCTCATTAAAAATATACAGTTTACTAAACCATAATTGTATTTTAAATAGGTACTAGACAGCAGTCTAGAAATTTTAGTATTTAAGTTGAATAAAATTTTGGTATGGGCTTATTAATTAGGTATACGTGGTTAATAACGAGTATAAAAACCTTCGGACTCGTACAGTGTCGGAAAATAAATAGTTAAGTACTTATCCACTATACGTACTTAGTACTTACATAAGTTAAAACTGTAGTTACTTTTTCTACAAACCATACATGGTTGTTATAATTAACAGTTCAGGTGGTACGGTACGTATTTTCAATAAAGCCTTGAAAATACTGTATTTGAAAATACATAATTATGTATTTATTACTTAGTCATTGAGACACATGTTTAATTAAAGCATTTAGATAACATCTACTTATGTTTGTAGGGTGTAGGCACTGGTTTTCCCATTTTTTTGATTGTGGGTCACTATTACCTACAACTCCCCAATTCTCATGTCGATAGCTTTAATAGTTACTGAAATAAATGGTGGTGACATACAGACAGACAACAAAGTGATCTTATATTGGTTCCATTTTTTTCGTTTGAGGTACGGAACCTGAAACATAGCGTGGTGTTCTGGGATAATTCTTAGCTATGTTAATGGAGTCTGAGGTTAGCCTTTTAAGGGTTATCAGCTATTTTCCAAGATGGAGCTGAGATATCTATCTGCAATGATATTTTTTATTACTCGGACTCAGTAGTAGTTACAAGAAACAATATAGTGATCATGGTCTGATTGCTGATGGAAGTACAAAAATGGCCGCAGCAAGTCAGCTCTATTAAAAGGCCGGCGGAGAGTGACTTAAGAAATGGACGATGCCATTTTTCTCGCATTTCAAGTAAGTAGGTAGGTACTATAATATTATTCGGATATTCTAAGTAGGTAATTTATGGTATCCTGAAAATAATATACGAGTACTTATTTTCCAAAATACTTTAAGGATGCATATTTTATTTACCCATAAAAAAAAGTTAGGATGATACTTTGGCATTTAATACTACAGGTATATAATTATAGTCACTAGAAAATACGCCGTATACGCCGTTAAGTTGACAAACTATATTTTGTACAATCATATTAGGTATTTAATTGATCAATCAAAGACCTCTTCTATGAAGTAACACCTACTTCAATCCAATATGTGCCAATATGAGGTTTAGGTACTGTTTAGGTATAACTACACAGTTCCCTTTTTCAGATGCAGATAAATACTTGATAGAGTTTTTAATTTTCGCACTTAAAAAAAACGTGAAACACCCACGACAGGCGTCATAAAAGCCGTTACGTTGACAAAAAATCTATATACACCGGTACACAGATCATAAATCACGCATTTTAATCCATAACAGTTTTAGTCCCGGATAATCGCATTACATTTAATATGGTTGTTTGTGCATTGTTCGAGGCACTTCATCGTTTGGCGAGCTCGTCTCGGAGCCTGCCTCCTACCTGGCTGTTAAACAATGTCGTTCCTCCAGATATCATCTAATCTGTAATATCTGAAGCTCCCCGCTGCGGACCGCTTCATCACAAAGCAACGGGTTGACAGATCTTCTCTCACAGACGACCAATAGGATTACTAAAATTCTGACATTTTGTTAAACAACCTTCAAACAGGGCTGCCAGTCTGGGATTGGACTGGGTTTTGTAGAATCCTATTTATAAAGATGAATTACCAAAGGAGGTGTCGAACTTTCCCATGAACCAAAACCAAGATATCCTAGGAAAATAAAATACTTACAGCCGTTTTCACTAAACCCAGGAAACGCCTAAATCGAATGCGTAAGCCGATAGGTGACAGTTTTCACCTACAACAACTGTCACCTTAGGGCATAGGTGACTCTTAAAATGTTGGTGAAAACGAGCATGAGTGTTTTTTAAGAACCATTGGTACTAGGAATTTGTTTTTCATATCCGGAATTTTACTTTGCATACAAAAAATCTTGCTTTTCAATTCACATTTCGTGTAATAAATTTTATTGAAAAGTACAACTTGTTTATTTGCTTATAACTTTGGAACCCGGATATTAATTAAATAAATAATAATAATTATGAATTAAAAGAATAATGATTGCAGAAATTATTTCATATGTACCTTAACATTGAAAGAGCTAAAAGTAGTAAAATCCAAAAACTGAACACCCATATCACCCATATCTCACAAGTGTAATTTTTCTAAATAGACTTAAAAGCTAAGTTCAGGGCTGTCGAAATACGTAAAATTGACCTTACAATGGGATTTCTTTAGACCGCTGGTTCCGTACGGTAAATTCACCTCTATAGCTTTGTATTTTTTTCAGCTTTACCAATTATAATATTTAATGTTGACAACCCTGTGTGCAAAGAATTACGCCTTGTCCCATGCTTGAAGGTCTAATTCCTTCCACATGAATCTGAACCTTTAATGAGATTTGAGCTTTTGGCAGCTGTTTAACGTTCGCTATAGTTTCACGGATTTTAATTTAATCACATTACTTGAACAATGGTGCTTTAATACGACACTGTGTGAATTTTTTGCGTACACGGAGTACAGTGCAGTCGACTTGTAAAGGTTTAAATGTAACCAAGTAGACTAAATTGCTAAAGCTCCGGTACTAACAGAAAATCAAACAGGAAAAAGTTTTTCAGGTCTCACACTAAAATGTTAAAACTTACCCCTTTCCCCTTTCAAGTTAGTAAGATAACAACTCCGGCTGCATCATCACTTAACATCCGGTGAGATCGCAGTCAAGTAGTAAAAAAATGGTGCTAATACTTGTAAGTATATAGTAAAACTAGTAGGTCGCGTGAGGGCGCGGGCCACATGTGGCCCGCGTGCTGTCTTCCCCCCTTTTTGCCTTCCAACTTTTAGTCTCTTCAATATCCGTCATACATTTTCTATGGAATTTTTTTTTTCCGCCATATTGGATTTGTTTTTTTAGCCATCGCGTAGACCTTCGGATCCTGATCAATTCTTGTCAAGAAACCATTCTTTCATCTTTTTTACTTTCCGAGATATCGACAAAATTCAAATGGCGGCCATCTTGAATCCGCCATTTTGAGTTTTTCAGGTAACTGCCAATTGGACGACATTTCGAGTGACATTTGGTTGAGCACCCCCCACCTATCTCCAATACCCTTGGCTGTGCTCTTCATCCGTCTTCGATATCCTCAATCATCAGCTCTCTCCATATTTTTGTTCTTAATGAATTTTTCCCCTCTATACGAAACAATCAGTAAAAAAAAAAATTTTCGTACAAAATTGTTCAGGAGAGGTGATCAATGAGTGAGTCAGTCAGCACGAGCAGCTATATATATATTAAAAAAAGTAAAAAAGTAAACCTTATGGTGCCAACTTCATACGTCCGTCTGTCTGTTTGTTTTATTCACGATTACGACTGATTTATGCTTGCTGATGCATATTAGGTACCTATACTTACCTTATGACTTATGAAGCATGTGTAAACTTTACTTTGTATAACTTAAAAGATTCAAATCATAAAGTATTTCCCTGGTATATGGGTACCTACATGCCATTCCTCATGGAACAGGTTTGGTCATTCATAAAACTATTTTAAAAGCCATCGATGCTAAACCACGGTTATAAAAGAGATTGGAGCCTGTCTAACAAATAAACTAAAATTAAATATACACGATCACAATTGGAATTTTTGTCTCAGGCGTATAAAAGTGTCCTATAAATTTACCCACAGTTTAATTTAATGTCCAAAAGTACCTGGCTCACATTTTTTTTTATAAATAAACGTTCGATGCCGCTTATGGGTGCTCGAATGTGTATTATTATTTTGAGAAATGGCTTTAAATTTGTCCCGGGAGGTTACGAGCACAGCGACTCGGTTCAGGATTGGATTCATATTATTTTTGTCTGCTATTACGGGGAATACTAAAGCGAATCTAATTTTGTCATAGTATCGTTATTGAAATTATCCTAATCGTATTTTATTTCTTTATAACAGGACAAGAAGATAGTAAAGAATGTAAGAACGAAAGCGTCGGCAGTAGAAAAGTGGCTCACTACCAGAGTTCAAGGTCTCGGAGACCGTAAGTTCGAGAAGATAGTCATCAGCGGGCCGGTCCCGCCGCGTGGATGGTGGCGGGCGAATGGGGCTATGCGCCGGTGTCGGCCACACCCGCCATGAACGCGTTCCTGGAGACCAACCACGCGCACCTCGCATCCTACGGGCTGAAGATGTCGCCGCAGCCGGCGTGCGGCGTGGGCGCGCAGCACCGCGCGGCCGCGCCGCACGCGCCGCACCACCCGCCGCACTACCAGCCCTACCCGCTGCACTCCTACCAGCCGGGCTACCTGCGCGACTACGGCGGCTGCGGCGAGCTGTTCCCGCAGCAGCCGCTGGAGCAGGGCTGGGACTGGCGCGGCGACGTGCACTACCAGGGCGCCGCGCCGCCGCTCGTGCCGCACGCGCCGCACGCGCCGCACGCCTTCCTGCGCTACGTGCGCGCGCCGCCGCGCCGCGACATGCGCTGCCAGTGGCTGGACCCCGAGCAGCCGCCGCCGCGGAAGCTGTGCAACAAACTGTTCTCCAGCATGCACGAGATCGTGACGCACCTCACGGTGGAGCATGTGGGCGGGCCCGAGTGCACGACGCACGCGTGCTTCTGGCAGGGCTGCTCGAGGAACGGCCGACCCTTCAAGGCGAAATACAAACTAGTGAACCACATCCGCGTGCACACGGGAGAGAAGCCCTTCCCCTGCCCCTTCCCCGGCTGCGGCAAGGTGTTCGCCAGATCTGAAAACTTGAAGATACATAAAAGAACCCACACAGGTAAGAAACATTTTTTTCTATAACTTGAGTATCGTGAAACTGTCTCGCCTAATAGGATAGCCAATATTTTGTACAATGTAAGTAGGATCGTTGGTCCGTGTTAAATAGGATCAAAGTCGCCGAACTCTTGATCTGATTATTTATGATTCTGATTATTTGATTAAGAAGAATTATTAAAAAAGTAATCAGAATCGAATATAGTAAGATGTCGTCGCTATTCATTCAAGCGTGTGGTGATCTGGCAAAATATTTCGTTTCTCATTAATTCATAATGAACCGCCCCCCGCGGCTACTGCTCAGTGTCGCTCGCCAGTCGTCGAGGCCTCACAGATGTTCTCTGTTGCGATATATTAGTCACGCCTCGACAATAAACTGGACCAACACAATGACGATGCCATTGAACGCAAACTATCCGTCAAGAATCTTTGTCACACACTCGGACCTCAACGCTCAAACAAAGTGTCCAACGGGCGCCTAATAACAACCTCTGTCTCCTTGTGGAGTCTATTTCTCGGTACGGTTCGTCCACAAAAGTCGTTCGAGACAGAACTCCATTTTCAATTTATTATTAGTGGAAAGATTCATCGGTATTGTGTGCTGTGGAATAAAAAAATGCGCCATAAATTAAAATGTCCAGTTCCGCTGACTCGCTTCCTCTCGACGGTCTCCCTCGCACACTTTACACGCAAGTTATTGAATAGATGAGCAACGTATTGATACTTCAACTTCCAATATCGACTTTTAAGGATTGGTCTTTGGCATGACGACTACGGAGTATGGACATCTGCTATTATGTTTTTTTACTGTTTCTGTCTAGTGTTGCGTTAAAACTTTTGTCCTGTTCATGCTTCCGCTATTATCTCATACGGGCTTGTGAATAGTCTGCTTTTTGTGGTGAATTTTGAAGAATTGTTTTAATGGGTGCCTATAAATTACTGGGAGTTGGAAGGGCAGTGTTATAATAACATTAATTAGTTGCGTGCAAATATCAGGGTTACCGGTTACGGGAATTGGCTATAAAATAGATAATTTATGTTATCCGAGGCCACCCAACTTCTATGTTAAAGGTAATATTATATATTCGTTGGTTAAAGTAAGTAGGTACTTACTTACATAAGTACGTAGTACTTATAACTTACTTACTTAATGAATAACTTAAAATAACTTCGCATTTTCTCATTAAAATTTCATATGTATCTATCTAATTACTTATGATGTAGATAGGTACGTTACTGTTATTAATTTGCTCCCATATTGTAGTAGGTATGTACCAAAACATTACTATTTTTTTTCTATTTTAGCTATTACATTAGTAGGTTCCTGGTCCTACATGCATTTGCCAAAAGCTTTTTTTAATGGTATATTCCAGTAAATCCAATTACATAAGTACCTGAATACGGTACCTATTATGTTGAAGCTTAGCCATCTATCTCGTCGACCACCTTTTGATTTTGTACCCGGACCTTTCTTAGTAGATTTACAAAAATTTATTTTGGCTAAAACATAGTAGCATGCTTTACCCAAAAGCTTTTTTCAATGGAAATCCATAGATTTTGTGAACTGTCGTATTCCGATAGTATCTCTTGGTGATGAAGCTTGCCCATCTACCGTGGAAACCGATATTTTTATAAACACGTTCGGATGAAACGCGACACCACCGTCGGGTAGTCAGTAGCAGAATTTATTTGCTATAGCCCCTCCGTAACATATCAATTTATTTAACCGATTCACATCTGAATACAAAAGCAATTTATTAAAAAAAATCTATAATATTTTTCATCTCACCCGCTCGGAAAAGCGTTTTTTAATGCCCGAAATTCGGGCGGAAAATGCTATTATATTCCCTAGCCCGCCAAAGCATTTTCATTTTTCCCAAGGGAGACAAAGTAGTATGAAAATCCCTTCCGGCCCTTGGGCCGAAAAGCATTTCCAACGTCAAACTCGAATTACGTGTCATGTCAATGTCAAAGCTGAAGACTTCTTTTTTTTCTAATAACACATACGTTCAGTAAAAAAGTTCGACCTTAGAGTTTGTATAGGTACATTAGTTTTTTTATTTTTACTTTTTCTTAGAATATCAATAAATATAATAACTCCTATTTAGTTTTATTAATTATAAAAGAAATCTAATTAAATCCATGATTTTTCCTCGTTGTTTATGTAATTATTGTTAAAATATTTATAAAATTTTATATTATCTCTGGTTCTTAGAAATTCCTATTTCAGAACGCATTCAAAAAAAAAAGTAAAGAAAAAGTTTCTCAATTTTTTTTTCTGGTCTAGTGATAGTTGTCTATGTTTCCAATCGTGATTAAATGAAAATACCTGATATTTTTATTTTATAACTTTGAAATAAGGTGAGTGATGATTGAAGGTGGTTTCAGTTAGTGAAATTATTCAGAGTTACCAAAAACAACATTTAACATAAATCGCAATGCCGATCTAAAGTGTTCTTCTGGTGATTTTCCTCGCTGTGGTGATTTGAAAAATTTTGTGTTATAAACGGGCGCAAATTTTTTTGGGTCTCGTGTCTTTGAATGCCTCGCTATGCTCAGCATTCAAATTTGACACTCGGCCCAAAAATCCACTTTGCGCCCTTGCATAACAAATAACTATTGCTTGAATATGGTAGGGTAATTGCTAATACAATAGGTGATAGCTATAAAATTAAGGTATCCGCATATCCTAATAACCAAAAATAGTGTTATCTGTAGTGGCGGGCTATAATTATTGTCCCTAAAATTTTCTTGAGATGGCCCATTTCGATACAAGCAAAGGTCACTGGTCACCCAGGTCTTATTTTACAAGCTTTTATTTAGTTTTACCTGTCCCGATGTTTGTTTGTTTGTTCACTTGTTTGTTCGTTTGTCTGTAATCAAATCTTGCAAGATAAGGATTCACCTCCGGTTCCCGATTGAGCTGTAATTTTGCATACATTTGTAAATCGGATGACAATGCAAAATTATTATGATATGGAGCTATCTGTGAAGGGGAAGGTGGCCTTATGAGCTCGATAGTTAAACGAAACCACCCTATACAAACCCCATACCTATATGTACTCGTTTTATCCGTCTTGACGAGTGTTTTATTGCTAGATGGTAATTACTAGAGTCGGTTGCTAAGAAGAATAAGTATAAAGAGGTATAATTGATTGTTTTTTTTTTTTATATAGTTTTTAAATGATTTCGTCATGTACTAAACATTTGATACAGGCTAGGTACCTATAGATATCGTAAGTAGGTACCTAACACTTATTATGTAGTCGGTCATCGGTGCCTATGTAACATATTCATACTACGAATAAAATTTCAAAGATATTTGTAAAATATCGAATTGAATTTTGAATTGAATTTTTAAACTACTTAAATTATGATTTGCGTTCTAAATCCAGAATAAGACTACTACTAAGACCGATACAACTTATTTTATAAGTATAAGATGGTAGGTGATAAGGATAACATTAATAATCGCCAAATAGTATAAGACGTGTGACTAATCATACAGCCTCAGGGCTGGCCCGCTCGCGTCAGACCGCCGCCGGCGCCGGCGCGGCGCAGCATTCCGCCCACGCCGCGCAGATTGCTCTGTTCCGTTCATCGCGTTTAAAAGTCTCTTGGGACCTTTTATACCTGTACACATTTTAAGGTAATTAACTAATTAGTAATTACTACAAGTAAACAATTAATTAATCAAGAGTAACTGGATAATTTTCTTGTCAACCATACCATCGGAGTTGGTATGGTTAAAATGTAAACTTGGTTAGGTATTTTAAGTATAACAACGCGACAATTACTTATTTTTACTTTATTCCGTCAATTAAAAGTCACAACTAACAGATGGCATAAAATCATAAATACTTTAGTAATGTGTACCTACTCGACGATAAAACCGTGAGAATCTGTCGGTTATCTTTATAACATTCTCTGAATATCTAACGTTAGACGAGCGCCAGCGACTACGTTTATTAATCTAGGTATGCGTTAGCCCTAAAAAACCTATTTAGGTACATAAAGTCATAAACATGATCGTCGTTAATGGCCATTATTCGCGTTAACGCTGATAGTTACACTCAACTAGTTAGTGTTATCATAACGCTTCGCAATTCCCTGCCGAGCACATTTTCTTTTCAGTAATTTTTCAATGTCGATAGTCTCGGAAAGAAGGTCTCCTCTTTGTAGATTGTCAAAGAAGTTTAAGTAACACTTTTCTAAAACAAACTTCACAGAAACAATAGTAGATACCTACTTATTGATAAAATCTCGTTGTGATGCACATACATATATCTACTTATTGTAACATATTCACCAAACCAGCAGACTTGAGGGGTGTTCACACAATAGCGTAATGATGATATGATTCGAAGACGACCCCCGATCATACGCAGCGCGGCTAATACGGCGTATAAAATGACGCTTTCAAAATATTTTGCAAACAATACGGAACCCTTGCCGGTCCGCCCCTGTGCGCTGCGGTCGACATTGTGCGTCGAGTGCAGCGCTTCCACACTCTGCACATGTGCAGTGAATGTGTAATGAACGATATTCAAATAGATTACCATTATACACTTCCAAAAGATTCTCAGTGCGCTACGTGTTTCACTTTAGGTTCGAGTTTTGCACACAATTTTTATTCGTAGAAGGTAGAGCTATAAAATGTAGCGTATGGTTAGCAATAGCTCTTAAATATCTACTCGTACCTAAATGTAATCAATAAGAAAAAAAATTAGAAAGCACTTGTCTCTATTTTCCATAACTGCGTGCCTGATGGGCACGCAAAAACACTTAATTGAATTTATTTTTGTCTGTCTCAGTCTACATTTGCGAGATGCCGCGTTGCGGAAGAGTAATAACAGAAAAACGTCATTTTTCGTCTGTCTTTTTTTAATTTAACAATTGCATCCATTGTAGTTTCCGATAAAAATTATGAACATTGGGATTATGGAGCGAGTTTTGGGGGATCTTTTACATCGAGAAAATTTTATCTAGTTGTGTTTCTGTTTTTCAGCGAATTCAGATTAAAGACCCAAAATATGTACATGACATTTAAATTTTAAAGTAATAATAAGTATACAAGTAAGTCTTTACAGGTTTTAAACTGCATGTCACTAAAAATCGCTTAAAACGACTGTTTACTCCGTTTATAGTATTTTACAACATTAAAGACGAGGTATCCTGGTATAATATATGTAGGCATTTCAGTAGTTAGGTACCTACTTGGGAGGCCTTTTATTGGTGGCGTTTATTGAGAAAATTTTAAATTTTTTTTGTATTGTAGGTATTGTAAATCATGTGAATATTAAATAAGTATGAAATATCATCATATACATATAATGATATACATGACATTATGACAAAAACTAATGAGTTTTTGACATAATATGTTGAATGAAACGCAGCGTCTGTTGCTGTTGCACGGTGTTGCTAACACATACACTACAATAAGTTACCTTGAAGGTACCTACTTGACTGCGATCTCGCCTGATGGTGAGTGACGGTGCAGCTGAAGCTGAAGTTGTATTTTGTACCATTCGTTATTCGAATGTTTTCAACAGATTCCCAATCTCAACACAATGTTAAAACGAGCGGCCATTTTATCCGTATATGATAATGTTGTAGTCGCGTACCCTCTAATAGTCGGGTGAATTTTAAAAGGTGTTTATGTGTGCCGCCATCTGCCCCGGATTGATAAATTGTATAAAAAATATAGCAAACAAAATGAAACACGAGTGTGTGCGTCATTCATACGCACACAAACACAAATGCGGATTAAGTCCAGCAGCCAGCTCTTCCAAAAGTTTGCATAGTATCTAGTCACTGTCAATTTAGAAGACAAAATAAGTGCGTAGAGTAGATGTTTTTTTAGCGGAGTTTATTGAAGCATACCAAATAAAAAATACTTCTGGATATTAACCAAACATATAGCTAAGAGCCAACGCAAGGATTAGGCTTTGAAATTAAAAAACAGCTTCGAAATCGGTCCATCCGCTTAAGAGTGGCCTTGCCGGTAGATTTTCCATAAAAATGCTCGTACGCGATTATGGCGTTTTAACAAAATTTGCACACTATATCTAGGTTGGTACAGAATCAAAAATAAAAATTTATTAGCAACGTATTCAGTACCAGCCTCCAAAAATCTGCATTCTTGCAGAACTTTAACATTAACTTTGGTCGTTCATTATTAACACATACTTGTATAAGGCTTTTTCAAAATCGCGTATTTCCTGGAACAAGTCTCATGAAATTTTTCCGCTGTTTTCTTTTTTCCGAACGCCTGACCGACGACACGGGCGTTATATATTTTTTTCGTGGCACATTTTTTACTAGGATTGCGTCAGACTATACTGCAAGCCTGTAGACTACGCCTTCGTTGAACTTGGATCGTCCTGGAAGGGGCCACTTAGACACAGAGACATCTATGATCTTCGTCAACAACTTACTTATCACACCCCTTTGTTTGCGTCGGAAGTTAAAATTAATAAAATTTAAAAAATGTGCAACACTAACGTAAACCATGTTTGGGTTGAAATGCTAAGACAAAATAGCTAACAAGGCACTCCTAATAAAAAGTAGTTATGGTATAAATTGTAATAAATTCCATAGACTGACGTTACTATGGGGGCGTGGCTATCTACGATCAGCCGTTATTACCCCACGTGCAAAGATAGCTTACGCACATCGCACACACAGACAGACCAAGTTCACAGACACATCACACATTCACAAACCAATCATTCCGCACCCCCGTGCAAGTATCACGTGACATTGTCTCGCACGTAGAAAATAAAAGCGCTAAGCGGTTTACGTTTTTATCACCTTTGTGATTATAGCCCCTCATTGTGCGTACATTTTGACAAGTGACGACAAAACGCACGTTGCGTACGTACCTACCTACCCGTTCGTAAATACCCGTCCCTCGAATTTAAATAACAAAGGCGGCGAATCAGGGCATGTCTGCGTCTACGATTTAAAAGATGCCCTCGGCTCTGATTTTGGCACCTGATTGAAGAAGCATCCGAACTCCTCGCTGACAAAAACGCGTTGGGATCATTCCAGCGAATTGTAATTTTGCTAAACGCGGACGCGACCGACGGCGCGAACAGGCCGGCGGCGTGCGTGCAAAAACCGCGTCGTCGCCATGGAACGAATGCGTAACTTGGGATTTTAACCATGCCGCCGTGCCACCATCCAGCCGTCATTTTTAGACCACATAAACCTAAATTCCCTATTTTTTGACCAATCGTATATCAAGGCTCAAGTGGAAACTAAGAATAAGTTTATATGTATAATTTCAAGCTATTTGTTTCCATAAAGAGGGAAAAAAAGGTAAGCCAGTTTCACTTATCACGTAATCGAAGAAACTACAGGTAGCCGTCTCGACGTTCTACTTTCAGACGGCCGCCGCGCGCCAGCTACTTTGCTCGCGTTAATTCTTATACGGTCTATTTCACACGCTGCGTGTGCCCCTATTGCGAGACAACCTTAGTACCTACCTACGTCGAATTAGATAAAGTTACGCGACAGAAAGAGACCACAACTTTGCGTTTGTTGCGTGTTGTTTACGGAGGTGGAGCCATGCGCTATTGCGAACTTAATTGCACTTTTTAAATCAGCGGTAGAGTCGCTATTTCTTTAAATCATCTTGCAGAGTCAGTCTTCTGTGCCGTACCAAAGTCTACGTCAGATGAATTTACTCTTGTACGTTTAAGGCACCTTCCACGGAGCTCAACGCGGAACGCAATGCCACTCTACGTTCCGTATATACATGGAAACGGCATATCACTATCAAAGCTTACGTATCAAAGCCTAAACTTACGTATGAAGTAAAAAACTTATCAATAAAATAAAATAATCATTCTCAAAAAATCTTGAAAAGTAAGTAAATTGGTATAAGTCTTGGTAAGTTGGTATAAGTTGTCTGTAACGTCTTTAGGTATAAATAGCATAGCGGCGTACATTTCCGATAACTTATTTATCAAATACTTTTCTGTTAGTTCATTAGATTTTACAAATATTTATGATTATGAGAGTACTCAATACTCATCAATTAATCTCGGAACTCTATAGAAACATTGAAAGCGAAATTCAAATGATAACAATATTTATGATTAATTTCGTTACCTTATTTCAAAGTGATTAATGCGGCTCCTAAAGATCGGCATCATGAAAAATACATCTGGTACTGTCGTCTATATGTGGGTAAATCGGGTTGTGTGTATTTTTTGCTAACCCGTAATGTCCGTATATCTACCACCCGCATCGATCTTCCCTTAATGAATAATGAATTAAATAGAGTCAGATAAGAAAATTTTTACCTCAATGAATTTTTCTCGATGCTTTTTATATGTATAACTTTGGTTAACGAGCTTTCGGTCTGCAGTTTTTCGTAAAGTAAGTAACGTCTGTTGAAATAAGAGCATAGATTAAAGACAAGCTACAGACAAACATGGAGCTGTGTAGGTACCTACTGTGCAGTTTATATTTATATTGACTGATTGAATTGTTTTAATAAAATCGTTGATTTACTTGTAACGTTCAATTGTGCCTACCAATAATCTTCTTTTTCTAATATATAATTACCTACTTACTCAGGCATACCTAGACAGGACGAAATATTGCCCTTTACTTCTTAATGATGACGTACATAATACATATAAGCATATACGCCAGAATAGCATAAGTTGCTTTTACAACAAAGCAAAAGGAAAGCTTGTACCGAAGCAATTGCGGTGTTACAACAATAGTTTCGAAGGCAGTCACTGCCTACGCTTCATACGCTTCTATCTTATACAGTCTTCCCTTGTGACATT
Organism: Coenonympha glycerion; assembly: GCA_963855885.1. Lineage (NCBI taxonomy): Eukaryota > Metazoa > Arthropoda > Insecta > Lepidoptera > Nymphalidae > Coenonympha > Coenonympha glycerion. Next base: position 10,501,023 of record OY979630.1, on the reverse strand, counting down.
TTATTGCCTTCGTTCAGATTTTATGAACACACGTTTGCATGTTAACATAGGACCTAACCCCTAGGTTCTAAATAATAAATAGCCACGCTTCTACCGTAATTTAATTAAATTTTTTAGGACGCACTGTAATTTAAAAGGAATTAATTTACGTACTGACAATAATTGATAGAGTATAAAAATAACCTTTCCTTTCCATAGGTATTCTTTATTACGTACTAGCTGTGACCCGTGGCTCCGCCCTCGTGAATTTCGATTTTTCGCTAATCCTGTGGGAACGATGGATTTTTCCGGGATAAAAAGTATAGCCTAGGTATAGATTAAGAAAGATACGTTACGTTCGTACTGCATGCACAAAATATTTGTTCCGCGACACACAAATGCATATTTATTAACATTGTATACAACACTCACACTTTAACACACGCTGAAAGTGTGACAGGAAGTACGCAAAGCGTAAGAGTGAAAGAAACAGCTATTTGTATCACGAACAGTTTGCTCCGCCATAGAAACGCTGACGACAGCTTGACGGCTGAGCTCGTACAATTGACTTAGTTTTAAAGCCTCACTTTCGGTCCGCGTATCGTATACCTATCTCCACTTTTTCTCTTGTTATGTGTATGAGCCTATGTGTTAATCCAGGTTATGAGCTATACATAAGTATAAACACATAGTTAAATCGAATACAGTATCGTTTATTTGTTTGTTGGTTAACAAATAGAGCTTATTAAACGAAATGAGCTATCAGCCGCTTTAAATGTGTGAAGAAAAAGAGTTTTCTCTTTGTGGCGGTAGTCCGCGAAATTCCTTCGCGATGTAGAGCGACTGAGGAGGTCTCGCTGAATCATTCATTGGTTTTTTAGCGATACCTTGTTTACTATCTGTATATGTTGTGTTTATGGAACATTTGGAAGCATTGTCCTTTAAATTATAGCTTTAAACGCTGCTAAAAGGAGTGGATTGTAAATATCATCTGGATTGGTAGGGATGTCTGTTTTTGTTACACCATGTTTTAAAGTGCATGGTTGTTTTAGAGAAAATACATTCTTCCAAACATAACGTATATTGTACCTACATTTCATAGGAGTGTGTATGCGTTATATCTAGGTGGGTACCTATAGTATAATATCTGTCAGCGCATTTCTTTGAAACTATCAATCGGACTTTGTAGGATATTTCATTTTAGGGAACAGTGCAAGTTTCATAAGAATCGGTAGTGTAAGTTGAGTGAAGTTGGCTACTTATGACTTTACCTGCAATCTTTTAGTTAATCCTTGTGTATGCTGCTATTTTAATTTATTGGAATTCTTGGTAGGTAAAGGACTATGTGAGTTTCTTCGACAAGTGTCTTTTCTTTAGGAAAGGGCGCAACAAAGGTATTAGGTTTAAATCCAATTAAATAGTGCTCTTCCATATGAGAACAAGTCTTATATCAAAGCTTATACCTAATTAAGTTAACGCAGCAAAAAATTCTCGCCATTTTCATTTTAGCGTTTAAAAACAGAAATATGTAGTACGTAGAGGTGCATTAAACGATAATTGATTGCTCATTCTGGCATATTCGCATAGCAACCATGGCCAATCCTTTTTCGGTAATGTCGGTTTACCACGAGCCGTATGCCTACATAATGTTTCATAACAAGCTTACAATGTGTGATCATTGAATCATTTTTACGAAACCATTTTATAAAACTCGCTTTTCCTAAGGCTGCTTATCCACCAGAGATGAGCTATGCTACGTTGCTATGGATGCATTTGATATCCACCAATCATATTCATTGGTGCACATGGCTTGGCACTGGGTGAAAACGGATTCAACTAAGATACGTTTTTTATGAGGAAGGATGCGTGCTATGGATGCATGCTATGGATGCCTGCTATGGGCCGTCGCGCGTGGTGTAGCTATGTGCAGAGCAGAGTATCTGCAGTATGTCCCTACTATCGATACATCGCATAGCACTAGCTACGCATCTTTCTCGCGCAGCTACTTTGCGGCGGCGCATCTTCATAGCGCATCTTCCTCGCATAGCTTCATAGCTTGGTATTGGTGGAAACGGTCACATATTTTCGTAGCGTAGATTTCTTACATAGCTGCAGCACATCTCTGGTGGAAAGGCACCCTAAGACACCCAAAAGCGCGCGGCGCAAAAACCCTCACAAGTGTCCATTGTTCTGTTGTTATTGTCGTGTTAACATTTCGATTGTTATCCGCGGCTTGTCTGCGAGCCATCAACACTTTTTGGCGCTGTAACATGCCGGGAATTTGTCTCAAAAACGTCATCGACGCGGAGCGTGTGTTAGTGCTCTTTTTCATACAATACCTACCTACACGAATAGGACTAGAAAGATACTCAGGATTTATTTTTGCAGCTGAAGCAATTTAGAATTCTGCAATTATTGCAGTATACGCGAAAATATGCTACGGCCCTGCTTGCTTGGTACCACAATATAACCAGCGCTGCTTGGTACCACAATAATATAGTAGACCAGAAGCATCATGCTGAGTCGGGGCCGTTTTAGGGTTGTTTACACACAGGCGCATAATTATCAATAATTGTTCCGTATACATATATTTTGTTTCATTATATTAGTGTGTGTTTGTGTGTCTTTCTCCACTAAATAATTCCACTATAAAAAATTATAGTGCTTCCCAAACTCATTTAAGAATGTTAAATATCAACGTAATAATTTAAGTATCACACTCGGCGGGATTTGAACCCGTGTCCCCAAATACCGTGGCAGAGTGCTCTACCAATATTTATGAACGATGAGTGAGATGAGTTCGAAAGTTCTTACATGTATCATAATTCATACATATTGTCAACTTTGCAATTTTCGAGATACTTTCCATGGGTCCATCATTTCAAATAGGTAGAGCTAATTTTGAACTAAAGGACACACTTTACACTTTTCTTTTTACTTTTCCTAGACTAAGGAGGTATATTATTCCTATTATGAATTATGATTATATGTTTTCAGAGTTCTATACCATAATTAATGCTTACTTACTTTGCTTGTGTGAATCGTTAATTGAGCAGGGTCTTCATTTAGATGATGTAGGTATGTGTGGAAATTAAAGAAATTGGAAACGTAGGTAAGTAGGTATAGGTACATTATATGTGAATATAATATTGCAGTATGTAGGTACCTATTAGGTATGTAAGTAGGTCGACTTGGAGTTATCGCCATACAAATGTGACAAATATCATACTGACCTATTACAAGTGTCTGATGTGAAATATAGATATTTTGAATTTTGAATTTGAATTTTGAATACTGATAATAAAACTGAGTCAAATCGATAACCTCCGTTTGGAAATCGGTTAAAAATACCAAATAAACAAACGAATGTGATATCTACTTAGGTATATAAACTTTGAAATACATTACTCTTCCATTTCAAATCGGGTGCTAAACTCGTAAGAATGCTAAGAATGTGGGCGCGCCGGGGCCTGGTAATAATGTTACAGAATTGGACATTAAAAATAAGAACAAAATGCATTATTAATATTCGTTAGAAATATTAGTTTGTCCCAAAAATGCGCCGGGGGCTGCAACCTGACCCCACGTGGGTGTTGAGTGGACACCGCTCACCGATACATTGACCACGAGATTTGTCCACAAATCGGGACTTTTTTATAAACAGAAAATGCCTAAAGCAAATCCGACAGGGCAAACGAAGGGGATAAGGACCAGCTGGTCCTTAATTGTTCTGCGATATCTTTCGTTGATATGTTTTGGTGTTCTTAATAAACACAAAATTATTTACCACAAATCTACAAAACCCGCTTCACATATTCGATTATCCGAATTATCGATTATATATCTAACAACAACTATAAAACCAAATTTAAAATACTCCGGTAAATCGAGTTTCTGTACTGTACTCCGTGGTTTTTGAAAGCGTGGGAAAATTGCCTCTGTTTCTATCTACTCTTATCTTACACTTTTCGATTCTTACAATTGCTATCGTTTTCAAATGTAAAATGAATGAGAATAAGTAATTATGGATAAGTGTGATATTTCATTAATTGTGATTTTCAATTTTGACGACCTCCGTGGCACAGGGGACGCACGCTCGTATTCGAGTGGGAGGTCGCGGGTTCGATTCCACGGGCCACTTTGGAATTTTATAATTTCTAAATTGGCTTAGGTCGGTCTGGTGGGAGGCTTTGGCCGTGGCTAGTTACCACCCTACCAGCAAAGACGTACCGCCAAGCGATTTAGTGTCCCGGTACGATGCTGTGTAGAAACCGTTGGGGTGACATAACTTACCCCTTCCAAGTAAGTACGCTAACATCTTCGGCTGCATCATCACTTACCATCAGGTGAGATCGCAGTCAAGTACTAACTTGTATAGCGTAAAAAAAAGGATTTACTATAGTGACTTTTTTGATAAAAGTTTATCAGTTAAAAATAACTTAAAAAGAGTGATATTCCTAAATCGAAGTTACTTATGGTTAACCTATTAAGTTAAAAGCGATACAGATTCATAATTCATCCGATTTATTGGACAACCGATGTTACACCGCAGAATTATATTATTATAATTTTTTTTTTTTTTTTTAACTTTTTTTTGTGACTTAATGATTTTTAGTTTTCATAGGTACTATTGCAGTGAGAGCCTTCGACCCTCAAACAACTTATATCGCTTCTTTTAACGTATTGAAAACATGGAGGTAGACTGCCTGCCAGAGTTCTCTTTATTCTTCTCAAAAGTGTGTAAAACCTGCAAAACAGTTTTCGGCCGGCATGGCTATATATATTTTTCAACACACTTGCTCATAAAGTGGCTTTAATTTTACCACAATTAGGCACATAATGACACCTATAATCGCAAACTGACTTTTTCATTACTATTATTCACTAGTGAGTTAGACAGTTTTTTCAACACACTTACTCATCGCAAACTGTGACTTTTTTGTTACTATTATTCACTAGTGAATTAGACAGTTTTTTTTTTAACTTTATCTACTAAATAAAATTATTTTAAGTAGTATTATCACAAGTGTGTTGAAAAACGTCGTATGATAGGTACACGTGAGTATTGATGATTACCTTCCTCGGCTATCTTATGGGAAAGGCTTCGCAGTTCTAACAATGCTATACTCTCAGATCACTCACTGTGTTTGAGTGATCTGAGGCTATACTCAAGGTCGTGTGCGAGGGGATGCCCAGTCAGATCTTTGACTATTGGCTGTCTGTTCATCAGGCCAAAAATAGAAGGTAGTTTCAACCCGTATCCCTTGACATCTGATATGAGTCTTTTGACCATTTCAGTTAGATGTAAGTATATTCACCAGATGAGATTATTGTTTTAAATATTTAATTGTAGACTCTTTTATTAGTGTACCTACTCGTAAGACCGTATTTAGTTTCTATGATTATTTATTTTCAACATATTGTACAATTGGGTGCTTTACCTTTAATAAAGAATTATTATATTATTAAGACCCTTATACCTAACGGCTTTACTGACTTGTACCATATAAACTACTTACTATTCTAAACTTTGCAACCTTCTTTTGTGACAAGCTTTGCTGTCTGGCCTGTTGAACTCTTGAGGAGTTCTCACGTTAGGACTTAGGAGCCATTTTAAGCGCAGTGGCCATGATGTCAATAGTGAAATTTAGAATTACGCTTCATACAGTTTATCTAAGCTTTTCAATGCGCTTTTTAAACCTTGACTATTTTGTGTCTGGCCTGTTGAACTCTTGAGAAGCTCTCACGTTAGGAGCCATCTTAAAGCACAGTGACCATGTCGATGGTGAAATTTAGAATGAATTATCATATAAATTGGAGCCAACGATATGGATGCTATTAACTATTGAGGGGTTCCCTTGTTAACGAGTAGTAGTTGTGTACTAGTTTCCCTACCTGAGAGCCCTATCATTTAATTTCATCAACTATGGCATTATGAGTGAAAAACTGAAGACAGATGGCTTTTGTCACGGGTGTCGTGTCACATGTTGAATATTTACCTACTAATTGTTAAAATTAGCTAGTAACTCAATCGGGCCTTTGACACAAAAGTTGGGTTGGCTTTAGGTATGGAGACTAGAGGATCGTCTCCAAAAGTATTTTCCTCAAATAAAATGTTGTTTATGGATTTATGATGTACCTATTTCTGGTTATTTTTTATCGCCGCGTCCCAGCCATGATGCCGGTTAGGGCTGTCAAAACTCTTGACGGACGGATTGACGAGCGAGCCCGCGCTCGTTTTGTACTTGTTCGGTTGCGCGCAGGTGTATGGCACCGCGCTCGTTGTCTGGGAACTGAATATGATAAGTTCCGATAACTTGAAATTGGCTTCGGGACGGACACCTACAATGTTGGTCCGCTGCTTGTTGCTTATTTGGAACTCTTGATGTACCTAAGTTTTCTTTTTTTTATTTCGTTGCTGGTCTCTATAGTTTGCATTTGGCTTAGTTACGATATTTTCTTTTTATTTTATGATTGTGCCATGTTCAAAACTCGTTATTGATAGAAAATTATTCCATCAACATAGTCGTCCTCACTTACCATTCTTACCCTACTCCATAGTTAGCTTATAAATCAATGGACGACGGGTGTAATACAAAATCCGCAAAAGAACTGTCCCGAGAATGTTGGTACTTTCACGAAACTTTTAAATCTATCAACCTTCAGAAACATTGTGTGAAGAATGAATATTAAGTAATTTATTATTAAGGACTTGTATCGGTTCTTAACTTGTTTTAAAAGAAACAGCAAAATATTGTTGAACATTTGAAAACAAGACAGTTATTCCTGCAGGATCGTCTCATATAAACATAGCAGCACTCTGAGAGTTTTACATTTTATGTATCTGCTAGAAATATCTTTGGCGCGCTCTGCACAGATAGTATCAGAGCAAGACGGATGGTGTTTTCAGTGTTTCAACGGAACAATGGCCGGCAGTTCAATTTACTCCTAGTATTGCAAGACGCGCAAATGTGATACTTTATCATTCTGATTTCTGTTTCAAAAGGCGAACGTATGAATGTACTTACCGGCAGATACAATAATCAGAAAAGTATAGTTAACACAAACCCATATAAAATAGCTTACCCGTGTGTACTTATTGCTACTAATAAATACCGTTAATTTGATAGTAACATTTTAAAAGCATTCTAAAATGTTATTTTTAATAAACATCATCATCATCGGCAGGTCTATCATAAACTTTTGGGATACAAATTATTATATCTATTACATAATTACATCTATACTTTGGCCATGAAGATCCTTCTGTCATCAACCTGAAAATATTGTGGAACGCTTTTTATTTTGCCTTTATCTGTTGGTTTTTATTCTTCACTTATATACTGCCATAATAATAAATTATTCACATTTTTATTCTCAATATTTTCTATTGTCGTTCACCCGTTAACGCGTTGTAATTAAAACCTGTTTCTATAGAGATGTTTAAACATTGATCACATTTAATTTGCGTTCGTTTAACAACCGTCCTATCCGTACCTACGTTTTCATTTAATTTTTATTTACCGGCGCGATATGACTTTGCAGTTTGTGGCCCGTGTTGTTGCTACATTTACTATTATACTTTTATTGGGATGCTTTTGTATGAGTTGGCAGATATTTATCGGGTATCGGAACATTATTCGGTCCGCTCATAATCGTCCGCATAAAGCACCTTGTCACACGCTCGTTGGGCGCCGAATGTGCTCCGTGCTCGACCCCGTATTCTTTTTGTGTTCACGGGACAAGGGCCCGTATTCTCTGGGAAGTGGAAAAAATGAAGATATTAATATATCTTTCTAATTCGAAATACGTTTCGGATAAAGGGAGGTCGTAAATCATTTTACAGTGTACGAAATGTATTTTTAAATGTGCGCGTGAACGTATCTGCTTTCGGGGAATTTGTCGATGTCGAATTTGTTTGTGTGTTTGAATTGATTGACAAGGTACGTACCTAACTACCTAGGTACCTTCCTAGTTCCTGAGGTTATTTGGCATCTGTAGGTAGCAATCTCTACAATCTACATCCGTATAATATTAATCTCTGTCGTTACAACTCAATAACTTAGCACAGAGAAAAGATCTGAAATACTCACTGAATGTCTGAAATTTTAAAGCAGAAGATATATTTTGTAGGTACATAGAGTTATCCTTCTGTTCATTCTTTATTACGTGTAAGTCTACTTACCTATTATAATTATTTAATCTATTTCCCACAACATGTGCACATTCAATGTATTCAGTTTTTGAATAGAACCTACCTAATCTACGAGAACTACAGCTTTCTTAATTCTCCATATCGTCAAGTTTTGGTACTTTATTAAGTACTTATCTATAATCTCGGTTTCGAGTCTTCCAGTTCTTTCGAGTAGCGGGTTCGAGTGGAAGGGCGATTCCTACACCTATATTTTACAATATCTATATCTATTCTTATCTAGCTAGTTATGTAGATACGACCCCATCGGCACACACCATCAAAGGATTTGCGATGTGCAATGCGATGCTGTGTAGAATCCGTTTGGGGTGTTTAATACAACTCTCTTCCAAGCTAATACGACACTAGGGTAGGTACTTATATTCACCAGCATCGTCACTTACATCATCATCGTCATGTTTCTCACCTGGTGGTGAGTGATAGCCAAATACTCGTAGTGTATAAAAAAGCTAGGTAAGGAAGGTATACCTACCATCAACTCAAACACTGGGTTTGCTTGCAAGCGTTCGTTACCTTTCAAAGCAGTGATAGCTCAGTGGTTCTGACCTCTGCCTCTCATAAGGAGGTCGCGGGTGCGAATCCTGGGCCCACCTCTGACTTTTCTGAGTTAGGTATGTGCGTTTTTAGGAAACTAAATATCACTTGCTTAGCGGTGAAGGAAAACATCGTGAGGAAACCTGCATGCCAAAATGTTCACAAAAATGTTCTCGAAGGTGTGTGAAGCCCGCCAATCGGCACTTGGCCAGCGTAGTGGGCTTTGGCCAAACCCCTCTCTGTCTGAGAGGAGACCCGTGCCCAACATAAAAAGGGGTTGAGACGGTGATGATGATGATGATGATGATGATGATTTCGTTACCTTTCACCTGTGGCCTACGAAACAATTGAGCTCAGATATCCATTATTGAATGCCGCGATTAGTTTTGTGGGTCAGTCAAAACATGTTGTGCGTCCATGTTGAAAAGACGATTGTGTGCGCGCGCGCAAAGCGCCAGTCATCGCCCACTCATTAGCCGCCTGTCTAGTGGAGATTGAATTAGCCCGGATATGCCGCGGCGGTAATAGCTATTAACCGATTAAACAATGCCTATTACGCCTATAAATAATATAAACTCATATTATCTTAGATATGTAATAGCTATGATTAAATAAAAACAAGGATCTAGTGCTCCGCTTGATAGGCATGCAAATGGCAATAGGAATTTACAGCTTTTTTTATTAAAAGTTATTAACCTACCTATCTAATTGAATAGTATTTCACCTGCAGGGCTATCTCTCTCTCCAGTCGCTTCTTCATTCCTGAAGATCGTGGTCGTGGGGTTGCAACCTCGCGCGGATTAAAGTTTTCCATCGGGTTCTGTCGGAGGCTAGCCGTGCAATAGTGTAAAACTTGCATTTGGAATCTTTTAGTTGGTCTGACCATATTCTGGTTAGTGAGCGGCCTCTCGCTCTTTTTCCTTCGGTGTTGCCAGTCACAATGAGCTTTTCCAAACTATCGTTTCCACGTCGCATGATGTGTCCGAAGTAGGAGAGCAGGCGTTGGTAACATATATGGAGGAAAGTCGCGTTTTGATCCCTAGCTTCGACAGAATAGACGCGTTTGTGCGCTTGGCTGTCCAAGGAATCCTTAACATGCGTCTCCCAGCACCACATTTCGAACGCATCTATTATTTGCCGTTCTCTCGCCTTTATAGTCCATACTCCATGTCTCCACTCCGTACATGAATATTGGGAATATCAAAGCACGGACCAGACGACTCTTAGTGGTGTTGCTTATACCACGATTCCTCCATATTCCAATTAAACGTGTCATGGCAGATTTCGCCATAGTAATGCGTCTCTTTATTTCTGGGACACAGCTCCCGTCACTGGATATTTGTGAGCCTAAATAGATATACTCCTTCACTATTAGATGGAATAGTGCAAGATCATGCTAGTTTCTCAGCGCGGTCTTCTATCATGAGCTTGGTTTGCTTTTGTTGATAGTCAAGCCTAACTCCAAGTTCTCCGCTTCCAGTCTTCGCAAAAGTTCTTGCATGTCTTCCATTGAAGTAGCGACAATTACAGCGTCATCTGCATACCTTAGGTTGCATATCCGTTTTCCACCTAACGGGAATCCTCTGTCCCAATTCTCCAAAGCTTTGCGGATTATGTATTCTCCGTATATGTTAAATAGCATTGGAGAAAGGATGCAGCCCTAACGTACGCAGGGCTATAGGATGCGCGATATAATGTCTTTCTACTTTTGTCGCTCTCTTTTCTCTTGCTGATCCATATTGATAGACATATCTCTATGTGCGCATGCTGCATAGGCTGGTTGTAGGTATTCATTGTTTAATACCTAAATTACTGTGATTGACCTAGATTTAAACAAACTAACTTGGTACTGCAGCCGTAGCCATACTATGGCATATTTTCAATACTTATAGTTGCAGAAACCACTCGAACGCTGAAATAGAAGGAAATCCATAAAATGTGCGAAGAATGACATATCCGATCGCTAAATTAATCATGTGACTTCCGTGCAGACAACTGTCATTCTCATACAATTATTTTAAATTTCGTTTAGATCCAGTGCCTCGATCACGAATACGGGTGACGCGGACGCCCAAACTCCTGCGCAACTCGACACCTCGCAACGATGTTAGCCGATACCTTAGTAATTGTTTTTTCTCAAAACTCACCTAATGCCATTTACACAATTCGGGAGTAAAGGCCGAGGTTCGGGTTACGACTTATATGCGTCAGCAGCGCTATTTCTAAAAAGCTTGTTTTCTCAGCAGAGCGCACTTAAGCAAAGTAATTCAATACTGCAGCAATTCTTGCTAGGCGTTGTGCCAACTGAAAACATACCAGCTTTTATCACACAAAAATGAATCCGGCGATCTCCAAGCTATTATATTATCTAGATGTTTCTTACGTCATCTAGATTTACGGCAGTTCCAATTACTAAGTAATTACAATATATAACACCAGCATAACCTCGTAATGGCCTAACATCGGCAAAGATCTTCTAATCAAGATTCGCCTTGTAGGTATTAAAACGCTTAAAAATTTTCAACCAAATGATCTAATCTCATATTATTACGGTCTATACCTACCCTTTGAAAATAATTTAAGATGTTTAACATCCCACGGAAAATAAGGCGAAGATAAAACTCCACATCGATAATAACGTTACAAAAAAGTGTCTTTGGTGGGTGATACAGGCGTTTAAGATAAACATCTGACCCTAGCCCGTGCGCCCTGCGCCCGCGCCGCGCCCGGCGTGGCATGCAACGAATTCACGACGCGCATTCCCAACTCATGTTGTTTTCTGTGTTTTTTTTCACTTTATCATTAAAAATATACATTTAGGTATCACATGGTGATGCATCAAAATGTTAAACGCGTATTTAAAGCCTGACCAATTGCATAATAATTTAACAAATCATTATCACCATTAATTTTATCTTGGTTCATAATGTAGACACAGTGTACATTAATATTTTACTAGAAGTTAATCGATAAGTGTAATTTTTTTATTATTATTTATATAGGTATAAATAAAAAAGTCCTGAGTAATACAAATACTTAAAATAAGTAAAAGTTGATAAACTCTTACTAAATCTCAATCGCATTGCTCAGCCCAAATAGGTACTCGTATTTCTTAACCTCTATAAAGCCGAGACTTTCCACTGATGTTCCCTCCATTATGTTGTTAAAAAGGAAAAGAGAAGTGAGGTGGGTGGACCATGGAAGGCCACGCTAACAAATGAACAGTTATTATTCGTTTATTTACTGAATAAATGATACGAACAAATAATAAAGTAATACTTTGTTTTATTACGTAACATATAAAACACTTTTTTAAATTTCAGATTTGATCAATATTGATTAAACTTAAGTTTCATTGAACGCTTCCAAATGGCGTTGCTAGGAACAAGGCTCCTTAGAAGGCCATTATAATAAAGCAGTCATTTAACACTAAAAGTTAATAAATAGTGATTAAATCTACAATAAAAAGAATTGGTTTATAATATGTTACGTAATAAAACAAAGTATTACTTAAATATTTGTTAGTTTCATTTATCCAGTAAATAGATGAATAATAACTATTTATTTGTTAGAGTGGCCTTCTATGGTACACCCACCTTATTTTAACGTCGTCGATTTCCGATATCAATGAAGCGAGGGACCGTACTGCCAAAATAGTGGCGCGAGCGATTTGCCGCCGCGTCTGTGATTTCTAGTTCGATGGATGTTTATGTAGATAGAAGGAATTTGTCATCACATGGCAATAACTACGAAATTTTAATAGTTGGCCTTCGAAGGAGCATGGCCTTCCATGGTCCACCCACCTTGTTTAGAGATTTACAGAATTGCCCAGTTTAATCACAAGCGGGTCGACAAATCTACAAGTCAATTAATCTTTCAAGTAAATTATATCTTATTTAAAAGGGTTTTTGAAAAATCTGCGAAATCGCATTAATAGTTTTAGTATGCATTCATTGAATTCGAATTAGCTGTTTGACAGGTAAAAACGTTCGATCAACACGTCAAACAAATACGCTTAAATATGAACTAAAAAATTTATTCCTTACGCAATCGCACTAAAAGACATTCGCTTAGAATATATCGCATATTATATGATTATCATAAAAAGTAAAAAAAAAGGTTAAGAGAAAAAGTGCCTACGGATTTTCTTATCAAGCTAAAAAAACCTGACTCCCGTACCTGACTAATTCCTAAAACAAAACGCACATCGTTATCCACATATCATAGCGACTACTGCATGTTGTCCTACTGTCAAGACAAGAGGACACCACATCAGCGGCGCGTGCGCAGAGATAACATATCAAACACTAATAGAATTTGTCGTCGATCCGTCCCCACGAGATGAGACGCTCGATTAGTATAATTAGATGGGCGACACATGTTTTGCCCTCCTTTATCTTACAGCCTCATTAGAGCTCGGGACCGACGGATTTTTTATTGAAAATCAAAATGAGACCAACGGCTTTTTTTTTCATTTTGGAGGATCGGATAACTTTACACGATACGTTTAATTTAAAACGGGGTTTGATGTTTTCGTATTAAAATCTGTACATTATAAGCAACACACTACATGTATGTAAGTATACTCAGGTTAATTATTATTTTGATTTTGATTTTTAAAGGTGTTTATTATGAAAAATAATTTACAATATATTAAGCAACAGTTTACAAACGTACCTATTGCTGACAACTATAATTAATTAATTTTACTCAGGTTTACTCATCTTTATAAACATACCTATAACTTACATTCATTATCAAATGAAAACAATAATTAATATCATAAAGTACCTACCTAATCGATTTTTTTATATATTCCCGGATTCACCAGGCGGTTATTTAAAAATGTAAGAATGAAGTTTAATTTTTTTCAATAAAAAGGAAATCGCCTTTCGGTAAAATGTTCCCATCTGCAATATTTAAAAGATAGGTACCTACTTATACCCTCCATGAGGTATAGCCGAGGAATGCCCTCTATTATGACTTATCTTTTAATTTCACGTCGAAGCTCCTAAGCATCAAACCTTCTGAGTGCTGACGATTCAAATTTTAATTTTTTTACGTGTTACAAAATGTTGTTAATTGTATTAATAAGAAATCACAATGATATGGTGATGTATGGTATAAGATTTTTTGGCCTAGAATTAGAATAGGTAGTTAGTTTTTGAATCAGGCACTCAAGCGATGTTTGTGGCTTGACAAAGTAATATTTATACAACAATACTTGTATGTATTATATTGTTGTACCAAAAAAGATCGAACAAGCAAAAGGGAAGTATCAATATTCAAAGCCGCAGAATGTGATGCCTTCATTCATAAGTATCCGAACAGTAACAAAAATTGTGATGGAGGCACTAAAAAGCTCTATTATTGCTGTGTTAACAGACACTTGAGATTAGCATCTGTGGGCTTTGAGGCTCTCCAACGATCTTCGAGTTTCAAATACAATAAGGGGGATTACCGAAGAGGTTTATTTGTAAACACGACAAAGAAAGGCGTATATTGTTGGGCCGTACAGAGTAGCACACTACACTGACACTCCAGCGACTGAGAATTGTGATATTATTGAATGGTCTCGCATCACACACGATTCGGTGAACTCGAGAGGAATTTGCTACAATAAAAGAGCTTAGAGCTGTCGATATTATAAAATTGGTCGTTTTTTGCATACGATATCTCACAATGTTTATAAGTAGGTAGGCGTTCGGTTACTAATGCTTGGTATTCAATAAAAAAAATCTAACAATTTTTCCTGAGAACTCGAATGTTTAGCCACAGATTAATACTATAATAGTTACTTATGTACGATGAGCATCTACTTAATTAATAGTGTACGTATACGCATATTTCCAAACTAAACTGCGAATTACGGCCTGTTTCACAATCACCAGATAAACTTTATCTAGTGAATGTATTTGATGTTGTGACAATTTTTGTACTGGGATTTTGTCAAAATGTCAAATTTATACGTTAAATAAAGTTTATCGGTGATTGTGAAACAGGCCCTTAGAAAAATTTGCACAAAAATATTCAATTATCCCTATTTAGTCCTACGTTGTTTATTTTTAGTAGATGAACCGCTTTTTTGCGGTACAAGCCTCCTCCCGGCTACCTATATGAAAAGCTTTTTAGAGGGTTTATACCCATTAGGAAGTCGTAGTGAAACAAAACTACGATTTCCTAAAGCCGTTTTATGTCAAGTTCGTTTCTGATAGCTGCCTACCGGAAAAAGATTCAGTATCTATGTAGGTACCTACTTGCTACAACAGAATAAGTAACGAATCATCAATGGCTAGGGTGGAAACTCGTATCTGCTCCTGACGTCTCATTTTAACTAAATAAAGTTGCTCGGTAAGTATAGGTTAGGGTAGGTAAAACTTACTCGGTTCACCATAATCATCACGTCATAAGGAGGGTTAAAGGAGCCGCTATTGTCAAACGTGTCACAATTCAGTGGCAGGTAAAACATAAAATATATCCTACTTGTTGATGTTAGAGTTCAAAATACTAAATCAGACGTGACAGAGCTTTGTACGGCAGTGTGACAAAGTCCGCTTATAAAGATGATTTATTACCGTGTTAAGTATCCCGTGCAATTGTTCGGAATATTTATTTATACTCGTAAACTATAAACAACGAGCAAATCTGGTTATTTATTGCGTGATTGGGCATTCGCGTTCGCTTCCATCGATGTTTTTATTTCAATTGGAATGGGAACATCTACATGCGAGCTTTTGTGTACGTATGCTCCAAGTAGCTTACTAGAAGAAATGTCTTATGATATTTATTTAGGTGCTTATTTTATTTGTAAAAATCAATCCTGAGATCGATTAAAGGATAATATAGGATGGAATCGATATTTTGATTTAGGTATAAATATGTCATGTGACATGAGTGATGGTTGAGCATGGGTAGGTATTGGGTATGTCAGGTACCCATATTGGCATACCTATATTACCATAAAAATATTATGAAGGGTGTCTATACATATATATGGTAGCACATGACCACTGACCAGCAGCCCTAGCCATTTGAGACATAAGTATTTGCGTCATAGAAAGCTGTCGGTTGCTGAAATCGAATGAAGTAAAAAATCTGTGAAAATGACAGATGTTTGCGTGGAAGTCATTCTCATACATTTTCGATGACGATCGAGTGGATTCTGTGACGATCGCAAATAAATAGGTACCTTCCTATGTCACTAAAATTATGGCTACGGCTGCCAGTCTGACTCGTCTTGATAAAAACTTGTAACCATAAATAATAGAGACAATTGTCTTTTCAGGTGAAAAGCCGTTCAAGTGCGAGTACGCAGGCTGCGACCGCCGGTTCGCCAACTCGTCGGACCGGAAGAAGCACTCCCACGTGCACACGTCGGACAAGCCCTACAACTGCCGCGTGCACGGCTGCGACAAGTCCTACACCCACCCGTCCTCGCTCAGGAAGCACATGAAGGTGCACGGAGCGGCCGGTGACGGGTCTCCGAGGTACGACAGCGACGGAGACGACTCTTCCTCGGCGGGCAGCGTAAGCGTGACGGCAGGAGCGGCCAGCCCTCCGGCGCCCGTACCTCCCCAGCCGCAAACGACGACCCTACACCCGCACCACCATCCGACGATAACCGACAAACTAGAAAGCCTCAACGACAAATACCTCAATCCGCACGACCAGAAAAGCTACGAGCGTCCCCCGGCGCCGCCGCACCACAACCAGCCTCACTTGACCAACATAGGCGGTAACACTATGATGGATAACAAATTAGGGTTCGGCGGGCACTGGAGTCAGTTCCAGCAGCCCGCGCCCGCCGTGCCGCACGCGGTGCCGGAGTGGTGGTGCCCCACGCAGGAGTCGTACCACCACCACCACCTCATGCACCACTCCGGCGCCGCCGCCGCCTACTGACCGCACCGCGCTTAGTGAACTCTTCATTTGACGCGGAGGGAGCGATACGAATCATGTGCCTGACGCCCTATTAACTGTAGTTTGAGGTAAAGATGAAGATATTTATATAAAAGTCATGTCTTTCTTTATCTTCGTTTTTTTAACATGAGTTAAAAATGCTTCACGTACAAAATGCTGTTATGCACTTCACGCAGTATTTATAATAAACATCTATTTTCTGTTTCACGTTTAGCATCTATAAACCGATAGGAAAAAAGTAGCACAAGAGTCACATAATATTCGTACCTTAATGAGATTGCAGCCAGGTTCAGTCATAACAAAACTTTAATTTTCTAATACGTACATAAATAAAATTCTCTTGTCGCAGTATTTGAAACTCCACGAAACGCTTGATCGATACTTATTTAAAATTTGTTTCTACTTTTGGTAGGTCTGAATAGTCTTAAGCCATTTTTAATACCCTTTAATGACAAAACAAGGTTTGCCCGATCAGCTGATATAACTACATGAATATTATTAACTTTTTGAAAATGCGAGCCTCTATTGTCATTGTCTACCTGTGTACTCTACCTCTCATACCGCCTCTCATACAATCCGCCTGAAACTTAAAGTCATAACGTTCAAGTTTTAGATGTAAAGTACCTACGTGAAATGAAAAGTTCACTAAAGCGCTCTCAATTTAGCTTATTATAAGAATGCGATACGCTTATTAACAAAATAGTTGATAAAATAATGATAATGTTAGTCTGACACCGTTTTGAAAAGGTTTTTATTCTATGCCAGAATTACAGCCGTCCTATATGTGTATTGTATAGTTTAACATACAAATTATATTTACTGTGGAAGCAGAATGTTCTGAGGAAATAGAAACAATATGAAAATAACAATGTTTTTATAATAATACACCGAATCAGTTCCGTAGTTAAACAACTGAGTTGTAAACAATGGTTGTCGAACTTCACAATTTACAGCATGTTGTATTTTTTTCGTAAACACAGTGTTGGTGTGGCAAAGAAGTGTCTTATTATGTGACGAGATAGTCCTGGGTAAAGTATTGTTAAATATAGGGACTTTTGTAATGTTTGAGACGCGTATAGATTTTGTCGACTGCATTGTTGACAATGATTTATTACAGTCGTGTCTTACAGTATTCAAAGTCAGCAACTGCCAACTATTCGTAAAAAACCACGCAAAAACGTTTTTTTTTCTTTGTTAAATTAAAAATTTGTACGATTGCAATTATTTTCACATTTTTAAAATTTTATGATAAACAAAGTCCTCTATTTGTCGCTTCTTATGAATAAATATTCTCTGACATGTTTTATATTGCGAACAAACTGGTTTCAATTTTTAATTTAACATTAAAATAAAACGTTGATTTTATGGCCAAAGTACTGAAGTCCAATAAAGTTCGATTTATAGGTTGTATAATTATTGTAAATTTGTAGTTTCTAAATGATATGTTAATATTTAATAATTTACCTTGTATAAAGAAATCAAGAATGTAAATTAAGGAATACCCAGTGATAATAGAATTAAGTGTTTGTAAATGTACCTACTTACATACTAAACTATCTTACGTCATTGCTATGGACTCTTGCTGTCTATGTTCTTCAGAAATATATTATGCCTGTGTACCTATGTGTTACATACATAAATTTATATATAAAAATATTTTTTCACGGACACTCGCTATATTTACCTAGATAGAAAATTTGTACCTATATAAAATTAATTGACTGAAAATGAACGATCTATTTTAAGTTACTTTTTAAGATGAATCTGATAATTGTCTTTTCTACGCCCATTGTAAATAGCAAAGATAAAATAAAAGCATATTTCAATTTAAAAGGAATTTGCATCTCATTTCGGATCTTACGAGTAGTCAGTAGGTACATAACTTGTTAGCAATATACGTACCTACTGGTAGGAAGCTCTCTTCCTACCAGTAGGTACGTATATTGCTAATGGTAATGGTATGGTAATGGTAGGAAGCTCATCATGCAAAATATAGAAGAGGTGAGTGTTAACTAATAAATGTCTATTTTCTTACAATGATAAACCTACCAACATTTCATAAAAAGTTAAAAGAAAAACTAGACTAAGAGCCTGTTTCACAATCGCCAGATAAACGTTAGTAGGTATCTATCGAATAAACTTGTCATTTTGACAGATTCCTTAAAAAAATTGTCATAACATCAAATATATTCGCTAGATAAAGTTTATCTGGTGATTGTGAAATAGGCCCTCTATACAATGTAGAGAATTAATCTCCAGATAAACTATCTGAGGAATAAAGAAACATACCTATGCCATTATTCGACAGATAATCGTTAGTATCTATCGAATAAACTTGTCATTTTGACAGATTCCTTAAAAAAATTATCACAACATCAAATATATTCGCTAGATAAAGTTTATCTGGTGATTGTGAAACAGGCCCTCTATACAGTGTGAAGAATCAATCGCCAGATAAACTATCTGAGCATACCTATGCCATACAAAATCTGTCAAAACTTCATATTTATTTCTCAGTTAACGTTATCTGGCGATAGAAAAATCAGTATGAAATATTTCATATGCTGAAATTGTAAACGTCAACGAAAACTTTCTAAAATTCTTGCAAGAGCTGACCACAATATTATGTGTGAACAAAATAGATGTGGGATTTAGACAAGATTTTAGAGAAATTAAAATAAGGTATTTTATTCCTAATTTAAAGCACCTAAATTTAATGAAATTATGGGTTTGTAAAGCAGAAGTTAAATAAGTAGGTACCATTTTGCTTGCATTTTAAATCGTAAACAAGGCTGGGGGCCTGCATGCGAAACCTCAAAAGATTGATCACTCGTGGCACGAAATCTAAAATGGAAATCCAATTCTCGCGATCATTTCGATCGGATTCCGATCAAAAAAGCTAACTCCGTGACGGTACCACAATAAAACACAATAACAAAACGAGGAACAATCATATTCGAAAAAGAGAATTGAATTTATCATTGAGAAGGAGCGAGAGAAAGAAATGATAAATGATGTATTACGGGCCAGCGGCCGCGAGTGCGAGCGAGACGGTGTCCGTTCAATAGTGTTCTGTGGTTCAAATCGATCGAACGGACCGCGCTGATGATTTATAGTTTCTCAACAGGGATTGGCCGATGCAGTACTTAAAAGATTTATAGATCCTTATGCCTCATGCGCGGTAGGAGCGTTTTCTTATTATAAATCTCACTCCTGCGCGTGCACTCGCCGATGCTTCGGCCGGAGGAGAAATTAAAAAATATAATATGTTAACATATTGCGCTTGTAGCTCCGTCCCGAGTCTCAGCATAATCGTAGTACACGAAGGATAATTGGCTCACAAGTTAATGGGCTTGATCACGTATCCTTCGTCATAACCATAACTCCAGCCATACTTAAGGTGGGTAGGTACTTGGACCGCGACACGACGCGAGCAATTGATTGCACTACCTATTCGTTATGATTATTATCGTCAGTGTAGGGTTATTTTAATAAAAAGTATGTCAACCTAATAATCTCTGCACATAAAACAAAATATATATGGACCACGACAAAACTAACTATAGGTACTTATCAGTACTTACCTAATGTACTATTTAAATAAACCTAAAATCTGTGTTTACAGCAATCTCACCCGAAGTTAAGTGTCAATTCAGCTGAAGATGTTATCGTAATCCTTAGGTACTATACCTATACATATAACTTGGAAGGTACCCTTGAAAGGGGTTAGACCACGGCATCGCACCAGAATGTAGTCGGTGCGTCTTTGCCGGTAGAGTGGTAACGAGCCTCGACCCAAAGCCTCCTACCAGCACACGTATCATACGAGTACGATATCATAACTCGGTGCCTACATAGGGTGCCTATCATGAAATAAACTAGGATAAACACACCTAATACAATAAAGTAATATTTATTTATCAAATTCAAAAGTAGTACTTATACCCAATAATTGTACGAGTGTAAACTTTCGCCCTTGTATAGTTGTAGGAGCCCATAATAGTAGTGGTAGTAGTTAGTAGCTAGGCATCGAAGGGTGCCTCCACGGACCGCGCCTCGCCCGGCGGCGGCCGGCCTGTGCCCGCGACCCCTTCGCAGATAAGATCTCTGCAACGGACACCTGGCCCCGCCCTTCACAACCCCGGCTATTACCTTTTTTGTTTGCGCACCCATGTGTATTAAACAGAAAAATCATAGCCCGTCACAACGATCATGCCTAGCTCAAGTTTGCTTGCTCGAGAATGAAATGTCAATCAGCGAAACCCATTTCGGATAGGTAGGTGTTATGGGTAAATACTGTAATTATAAAATTCCTTACATAGTTATGTCTTGAATTCCATTCCAAGGTGGAACAAAAAGGCGTAAGTAACTCTATCTAATCGTACTGGTTCAGTTTACACAATATCTATGGAAAAGTTGGTCTTGTGTATGTACGAGTATAGGCTAGCGCTTGACTGCGATCACACCTAAAGGAAAGTGATGATACATTCTAAGGTAGAGCTAACTTGCATAGAAAATATTTGCCTATTCAGTCTTGATTTGAAGGTACCTACCTAAGTTATTGGGGGTGGCAAAGACAGTGCCTAAGTATTCCTGATCTTTGCAGTGCGTATCAGTGCTTTTTTTACACTATACAAGTTTACAGTACTTGACTGCGATCCTCCTCCTACCATATGCCTCCTACCAGACCAGACCTGAGCCTAATTAGAAATTATAAAATTCCAAAGCGGCCGTGGCGGGAATCGAACCCGCGACCTCCCACTCGAATCCGAGCGCGCGTCCCCTGCGCCAAGGAGGTCGTAAAATCAAGTGCTAATCTAACCATTTTGAATGTGTCTTTGGTACCTACGTCAACGATTAGGTACGCCTTGGTAAAAAGGTGACGGAGGAACTAAATTAAATATTTCCTAAGCTCACTCTTTGAAATATTTACTGTATTATAGAGTACCGACAAACTTATTGACAGGTTTATTCAATCTATCCATGGTTTATCTTACTAGGGATAGAAATTTGACATAACTTATACTTAACTATTGTTAGATGGTGTTTGCCCTCTTAACACATTTTCTTTATCCAGTTTGTTAAAACCGCGCAGGTAAACCTAAGTAGGTATAACGTCTCGTATAACGTATCCTAATTTATAATTTCTACAGTATCGGTTGAGCGACAATGACAGAATTTATTGATAGAAGGTGTTCCACAGAACGACTCCCCGACTAAAATATTTTGAATTTATCTATTTTTCGATGAGAAATTTTAACAATTTTCACTTTGTCAATATACAGACCAACTAAAATAGGTAACTTGTTTTTTACTTTTTAGCTCATTATATATCAGTGCATCGTGTTTTTAAATAGGTATTTATTTTTATTAAAAGTTTGTGATGTTACGATAAAATAAAAGTAGTTAGGTACCTACATTGTTCTGAAAAGTGTATTGTGATTTGTGTCGTATCCGACCTAATTTCTACTAACTGTCATGTTTTTATCGTACTTTCCTTTACATACCTACACGGCGAACATAAAACACTTGGCTTTTAATAATTTGCCGATTCTAATAAATAAAGATTTCAGTCTTTACAGAGCGGGCGCTCTAAAAACGACCGCCCGGGTTGCATGCATTAGAATTCATCTCTATTGTATTTTATCATACATTCTTTTTTGCACCTCGCCGGAATACATTTGCAATTTTAGTTGACAGGATTCATGAGTTATCAGGAGGCTTTTTGCGTTACGCTGATTGTGTTTCGGACGGGAGCGTTTCTTTTGCTGTCGATCCTCACGATAAACGTCCGATTATCCCGAGTCCAGACTCCAGACGACGCTTCCTAGCTGCGCAATCCCAAATCCCGATAAGGCGGGCTCCGATTGAAATTAGATGTATAATGTATTAAATACTAGCTGTTGCTGTTTGCCGATGCTTCGCCCGCTTCTCCTCGCTTGGGTTTTAATTGCGACTGTTTTTTAAAAACCCGCAGTTAAAAATACCCAAAAAAAACGAGGAAATCCAGGCTAATTATAATAAAATGTAAGGAAGATTTTGAAGCACAAAATTTGTATAAATTAAGAGAAGCTTGAAGTATAATATGGGCATAAGCTAAAGCACAATTTTACAATAAAGAAGACGTGTGTCGCGGGAAACTTTGGATTGGAATAAGATCTAGAAACCAAAACTGCATTTTATATTTTCATGTGTGATTTAACCCATCGCTCGACTGTCTTCAGTTAATTCGCGCTATCAAGTTTGTCATACCAAATCTTTATACGTGATAGCATGCTTACCTATTATGTAGACTTTATCTTTACTAACTGCTGGTTGTTTGTCTCAACGCCTTTTTATGTCCCACTTCTGGATAGGTCTTCTTCTGGATGGGTTTGGTACGTGTCTTCTCTCAGATGGAGACGGAGCAGAAGCAGAACCCACCCACCACAGTGTCCAAGTATGGGTTGGCGGGCTTCGCATTCCTTTGCGAACACTGTTGTTAATTTTTCAGGAATGCATACGTACATTATTTAAGTTTCATAAAATACTCTTAACTCCGAAAAGGCAGAGGCGCGTGCTCAGGAATCAAACCCCCGACTCCCTAATGAGATAGAGCTCTTAACCCATGGGCTATTATTGCTATAGACTTTATATATTTAGTTTTTATATCAACATAAAGTTAGGTAGGTGATTCTTATAAGGTATCTACGTAGTTATAGACTACTAGCAGAAACCCGCGGCTTCGCACGCGTAAATTTTAGTTTTAACTTAAAAAACATTAGTTTCAACTTAAAAAATTTTAGTTCTCTACGGGAACCATCCATTTTCCGGAATAAAAAGTACCCTTTGTGTTAATTTACATGAAATCTATCTTCATTTCAACTTTAAACCAAAAATTTTCAGTAATTGCGGTGTGAACAAAAAAATCTCTCCCGCATGAATTTTGAATCTCTTTTTCCCTATTATCACGAAAACAATGGAATTTCCCGAGAAAAAGTAGTTGATTCTAGGATATAATCTATCTCCATTCCAAATTTCAGCCCAATCGATCCAGTAGTTGCGGCGTGGATAATTTTTTGCGCGTGAATTTCGGTTTTTAACTAATCCCACGGGAACCTTGAATTTTTTCGGGATAAAATGTAGCTTATGAGTTAATCCAGGATATAATTTATCTCCATTTCAAATTTGAGCTAAATCGGTTCAGTAGTTGCGGCGTGAACGAATATTTTTCCCGAGTGGATTTCTGTTTTTCACTATGATCATACTCGTAGAAGTCATGAAATTTTTCGAGATGAAAAGTAGCCTACGTATTATTCAGGATAAAATCTATCCTTTTTCCGAATTTCAGTCATATCAGTAATTACAGCGTGAAGTAGTATTTTTACCGCGTGAATATCAGTGTTTCAGTTTTCCCGCGGACACCATAGATTTTTCCGGGATGAAAAGTAGCTTTTGTATTAATCCAGGATATAATCTATCTCGATTCCAAATTACAGCCAAATCAGTTCAGTAATTACAGCATGAAGGAATATTTTTCACGCGTGGATTTCTGTTTTTCACTTTTATCATAGAAACCACGGAATTTTCCTGGATGAAAAGTAAGCTTTGTAATAACCCGGGATAAAATCTATCTCGTTTCCGATTTTCAGTCATATCAATTCTGTAATTACAGTGTAAAGTAGTATTTCTCGCGTGTGAACATCAATTTTTCCGGATTGAAAAGTAGCCTTTATATTAATCCAGGATACAATTAATCTTTATTCCGAATTTCAGCCAAATCAGTTCGGTAATTACGGCGTGAAGTAGTATTTTTCGCGTATAAATATCTATTTTTCATTTTTCCTGCAAAAACCGTGGATTTTACCGGGATGAAAATTAGCCTATTTATTGACTCAGGATAAAATCTCCGTTCCAAATTCCAGCCAAATCGGCTGTGCACTTGCGCCATGAAGATTTTATTTCCGCGTTAATTTCCGTTTTTTACTAATCCCACGGGAACTATGAATTTTTTCGCGATGAAAAGTAGCCTTCGTATTAATCCAATATATAATCTATCTTTATTCATAATTTCAGCCATATCAGTTCAGGAATTACGGCGGGAAGTAGTATTTTTCCCGCGTGAAAATCCTGTTTTTCCCTTCTCCTGCAAAACCCATGGATTTTGCCGGGATAAAAAGTATCCTATTTATTAACCCAGGATATAATCTATCTTCATTCAAAATTTCATCCAAATCGGTTGTGTACTTGCGGCGTGAGATTTTTTTTCCGCGTGAATTTCGGTTTTTAACTTATTCCACGGGAACCATGAATTTTTTCGGGATGAAAAGTAGCCTATGTGGTAATGCAAGATATAATATACCTCCATTCCAAATTTTAGCCAAATCGGTACAGTAGTTGCGGCGTGAAGACGTATTTTAACTTGATAAAATCCAAACTTCGCACCCCCGTTTCACCCCCTTAGAGGGTGAATTTTGAAAAATCCTTTCTTAGTGCTCCCCTAGACCTCATAAAGTATCTGTGTGCCAAATTTGGAGTCTCTAGACCCAGCGGGTTTGGGCTGTGCGTTGATATGTCAGTGAGTCAGTCAGTCAGTCAGTCAGTCAGTCAGTTTCTTCTTTTATATATATAGATAAAGACATCGAAAAAATATCACGTTTTTAAATTTTTTAAATAAAACCTTCGTTCATCAGTTAATAGTCGTAGTTAGTTGTTGTAATGATTTCACAACAGCTACGCTCGAAACTTTTGCGTGTCATTATGACATAATTATTTATAAAGAATAAGAAAGGCCGTAGGTAGATATTAACGGGGGAAATGAAAAATAAATTCTCAATATTATTGTTAGTTTACAACTTTGCATTGTAAATACAAATTGCACTATTTAAGTAGGTCAGTGTACGGTAAATAAAAAGGAACTTAATTTATGTTTTAAAACACTTAACCTTCGTATTAACAACACTGTAGAGCATGTGAAAGTTGAGTGGTGATATCTTCATCGGAAACTGTTTCACACCTGCCAGTGACAAGGTAATGTCTTTAACTGATAATTTCAAAATAGGAACATCTCAGACGCATTCTGAATACAAATGAAAGGTCTGCGGAACATGTCATGTGAACGACAACGTTAACAACGATATTTAGCCGACAACTCCCTACTTAAACTTTACTTCACGTTAGCTAGTTAGTGTTCCACACATTACAGTACCTATTATTATTATCGCTTCTTCAACTACCGTATACTTTTTAGAATTTTGGGGCGTTCACCAATTCAACTAGTTTGACAAAAATAATATTATTACCTATTATTATAATGTCCCCATATTTCGAAAGGAGCTATTGCACCCTTGCCCGTCATATGTGTTATCTATGAAAAATACGAGTTTCGTTGTTTCTATGATTGGGAATTATTCTAGTTATAGTTGCAGTTCCGTAGGCTCAAAAGGAATAAACGGAACCCTTATAAGATCACTTTGTTTTCCATCTGTCCGTCCGTCTGTCACGATTCTCTATTTATATAATATATATTTTACGCGTTTGCGTTTAATATCCGTAGGTGGTTTAGTTATATTTGATTACGATGATTTGTACTCTGTTTGATCTATCACACACTATCATTGATTTATCACACCTACAGCTAAGGATCGCAGAGCTTATTATTTCATAAATATTAACCTCTGTCCTCTGCCTATACTCCTGAGAAAATGGGCTCTAGCACCACTTGGCACACCAATATAGAATAGAGTGATCCTAAAACAGTTCCGTTTTTTTTTGTACTGAGGAAGCGACCCTAGAAATGTCAGCAAAAGCTCGATTGGTATCGGATATGGGGCGGGAGGGCCTGTAGAGGCGCGGAGGGCGACTTCCGAGTTCCGGCCCACGGCCCACTCCTCATAACTCATCATCAGCACGCACCGGGAGGCCTGCCCCGCACCCTCGCGCGAACAAAGAAAAATAAAGATTTGTGTGAATTATATCCCTCTGTGTAAGCAAAGGGGAAACATAAGTTATAAAAAATAAATCCGCAGAATAGATTCTGTTTTTGTGCATTTCGCGTTTAGAAACAGTGTTTGAGTATGATCAGCAAAAACGTATCAGCTTATCTAACTGCCACATGGATCCCCTATTGATTAGGTACAGTCAACTTTTGCTTTGAAACTCGTATTATGTAAGTATTTAAATGCAATCCAAATTATTTAGAAGGCAAAGGAATTAATCAAAATAGCATTTGTCTTAGGCCTTAGCACATTTTCTGAGGCAAGTCAAGCTTTAAAAGAACATCGTTAACCTATAAAAACGTTGTCTGCACTTACCAGGAGGTCTACACCAAGTGGACATAATATTATTACCGACGTACCTACTTAGAGCTTACAAGTTACAAGTTACAAGTAATTTACTGTCAAGATATCCATTATCCGTATTCTATTTGTGAAAAATTTTGATTGGTCACCTGTTCATTTGGCGATCATTTTTTACGTTCTAGCCTGTTAACCTTTTGGTCCATCGAGTGTCCTCTAACCTGCATACATGTACACATATAACCTACGTTGTATATATCTAAATCATGACACCTACACTGTAGGTACAGTGTACACAGTCAAAACTGCATCACCCGTCATCCCCGGCTCATTGACTGGCCCAATGTTAAAACCACGTTAAAACCATAGCTTACATCGCTCATAAGAGCGTGTGCACATCGCCGGGGCCGGCCGCGTGGCGACGATATTCGGCGCAACAATATTCATAAATAACAGGAGACAACAATGTGGAGGAGACGAGGCCGAGGAAGCGGCCACGCGCCGACGCCGCGACGCGTGCCGAGCGACCCGCGTAATTATTTGCACTTACTTGCTCATTCAGTGTACGGTATTGTAGCGGCAGTGTGCAAGTGCACTTGTGTTTACTGCTTTGAATATTGTTATCTGATTTAATAGATATTCCAAATTGAAGTCAACGATGACTGACGTCAAGTTAGAGGTCAATGGGCTAAAACCGTCACGCATATTACATTTTTAGGCTCCACCCTGAAGCCAGATTTTTAAGTTGTCAAATCTGTAAAATGGCGCTAATGTATGCGACCAACAGCGGTATGTGCTGTGCGATACCGAAATGTACAGTGCGACAAGGCTATCTTGGCGCGTGGCCAAAAATCTGTACTAACACCGCTGTCTTGTGATACTGTTTGATAGTCCGCTCTGTCAGGATATCGTTATTGTATGTTGTGTTGTTTTTGCTTACTATCAACTATTTTAAACTAAAATTGAAGTACAATTGAGGAGATTTTATTTTCTGGATGCCTTTGTTCTATAACAGCGCCCTCATTCAAGTGCCAAGAAAGCCTTGTCGGACTGTAGGTATGACGCGCGACGCCATATTTGAGAAATTTTTGGTTTCAACATACGTCACATAGTTTCCGTCTTCTAAGCGTAGCATATTTCGTCATTGGCTAAAACGGATTTTTGAATAATAAAATTTTCCAAAAACGCTTTGAAATTATTTTGTTGACAAATAGCTTAGTTTTTTTATTAGTAATTGCTTTTCTGAAATATTTTTTTCGCAGTGCTGCCTGCGACGTTGGTGAGTGAGATTCACCAACATTTTCGTAAGAGAGTATTCGAAAAGAAGATACAAATTAAATCCTTGGGCTTTCCCAAGGATTTAATTTGTGTGTGGCCTTGAGGATATTTTGGAAAAATGTGTTGTTCATTTAATATTTTGTAATTCGTAAAAAATAAGTAATTTTTTCTACGTTTAAATGTCCTTATTACATTTGGATAGGTCTTAGGATAGACAGTAGCGCCTCCATTTTTTCGTTTTTTTTGTCAAACTAAAAGTTTATACACACGGCATTTTGTGTACAATTAATAAGTTTGTACTTAGCGGTTTTTTTCACCATTTAATGAAAAATAACGCCAATTATTTGTTCTTCAGACTCTGCAGTAACTGGTTTAGGTAAGTTATGTAAACCGTGTGTGTTTACTATCAGTAAGTTAGTGAAAGTTACTCATGTAAATAGTATCATGAATTAAGGGGGCAAGCAAAAAACCAATCGACGAGGATGGGATTCGAACCCACGCGTGCAGAGCACATTGGATTAGCAGTCCAACGCCTTAACCACTCGGCCACCTCGTCCTGCGACATCGAGTTGAAAAGCATTAATTGATTAATGCATTCCATTTGATAAGGATCTACCTTCCTTTGCCTATCTTCTTATTAGGAATTGTTTTGTTTTTCTTTCATCTCTAATCTATATATATATAAAAGAATGAGGCATTTTGGTTGTTCCACGGATTCCGCCTAAACTATAGGTCGTAGAGATCTGAAATTTGGTGCCTAGGTAGATATTAGGTCATGAATTCG
This sequence comes from Coenonympha glycerion, assembly GCA_963855885.1. Taxonomy (NCBI): domain Eukaryota; kingdom Metazoa; phylum Arthropoda; class Insecta; order Lepidoptera; family Nymphalidae; genus Coenonympha; species Coenonympha glycerion. The sequence continues at coordinate 10,472,039 of OY979630.1, read as the reverse complement.
TACTAAGACGGGGATTCCAGAAATTCAAATTGTAAGGGGTAAAAATCGTACATTAAAGGGATTTTCCCATACAAAAGTGAATGTTTTTCGTTGTTCCAGGAATTCCCGGAAAACTTAAAGTCGTAGAGATCTGAAATTTGGTGCCTAGGTAGATATTAGGTCATGAATTCGTACTAAGACGGGGATTCCAGAAATTCAAATTTTAAGGGGTAAAAATCGTACTTTTAAGGGATTTTCCCATACAAAAGTGATTTTTTTTTTCGTTGTTCCAGGAATTCCCGAAGAACTAAAAGTCGTAGAGATCTGAAATTTGGTGCCTATGTAGATATTATTATTGTTCATGAATTCGTACTAAGACGGGGATTCCAGAAATTCAAATTTTAAGGGGTAAAAATCGTACATTTAAGGGATTTTCCCATACAAAAGTGATTTTTTTTTCGTTGTTCCAGGAATTCCCGAAGAACTAAAAGTCGTAGAGATCTGAAATTTGGTAGCTAGGTTTTTATTAGGTAACAAAATCGATTCGTACTCAGATTTCTCGGGGATTTTTGAAATCCAAATTTTGAAGTGGAAAAATTTCGAACTTTTTGTTATTGGGCCGAATGCTTTGAAAATCGACATGTGACTATGGTAGCAAGCATGGAGTAAGAATTTGTGGTCAAAATTTAAAAAAAGTGGTCGCCATTTTGAACTTTTTTGTTACTGGGCCGATTGCTCTGAAAATCGATATTTGAGTATCGCAACAAGCATGGAGAAGGAATTTGTGGTCAAAATTTAGAAAAGTGGCCACCATTTTGGACTTTTTTGTTACTGGGCCGATTACTTTGAAAATCGATATTTGAGTATCGCAGCAAGCATAGAGAACGAATTTATGGTCAGAATTAAAAAAAGTGGCCGCCATTTTGAACTTTTTTGTTACTGGGCCGATTGCTCTGAAAATAGATATTTGAGTATCGCAACAAGCATGGAGAAGGAATTTGTGGTCAAAATTTAGAAAAGTGGCCGCCATTTTGAACTTTTTTGTTACTGGGCCGATTACTTTGAAAATCGATATTTGAGTATCGCAGCAAGCATAGAGAACGAATTTATGGTCAGAATTAAGAAAAGTGGCCGCCATTTTGAACTTTTTTGTTATAGGGCCGAATGCTTTGAAAATTGACATGTGACTATCGCAGCAAGCATGGAGAACGAATTTATGGTCAGAATTAAGAAAAGTGGCCGTCATTTTGAACTTTTTTGTTATAGGGCCGATTGCTTTGAAAATCGATATTTGAGTATCGCATTTAGCATGAAGTAGGAATTTGTGGTCAAAATTAAAAAAAAGTAGCCGCCATTTTGAACTTTTTTGTTACTGGGACGATTGTTTTGAAAATCGATATTTGAATATCGCAGCAAGCATGGAGAAGGAAATTGTGGTCAGAAAAAAAGTGTCTGCCATTTTGAACTTTTTTGTTACTGGGCCGATTGTTCCGAAAATCGATATTTGACAATCGCAACAAGAATGGAGTACAAATTTGTGGTCAAAATTTAAAAAGTGGCCGCCATTTTGAAGTTTTTTGTTACTGGGCCGATTGTTCTGAAAATCGATATTTGACAATCGCAACCAGAATGGAGTACGAATTTCTGGTCAAAATTTTATAAAAAGTGGCCGCCATTTTGAACTTTTTTGTTACTGGGCCGATTGCTTTGAAAATCGATATTTGAATATAGCAGCAAGCATGTAGAAGGAATTTCTGGTCAGAAAAAAAGTGTCTGCCATTTTGAACTTTTTTGTTACTGGGCCGATTGTTCCGAAAATCGATATTTGACAATCGCAACAAGAATGGAGTACAAATTTGTGGTCAAAATTTAAAAAGTGGCCGCCATTTTGAACTTTTTTGTTACTGGGCCGATTGTTCTGAAAATCGATATTTGACAATCGCAACCAGAATGGAGTACGAATTTGTGGTCAAAATTTAAAAAGTGGCTGCCATTTTGAACTTTTTTGTTACTGAGCTGATTGCTTTGAAAATCGATATTTGAATATAGCAGCAAGCATGTAGAAGGAATTTCTGGTCAAAAAAATAAAAGTGGCCGCCATTTTGAAATTTTTTGTTACTGGGCCGATTGCTCTGAAAATCGATATTTGACTATCGCAACAAGAATGGAGTACGAATGTTATTTCTTATCTATATAAATAGCATAAATGAAATAGGTTTAAATGGAAACGTAACTTTGTATGCTGATGATACATGTCTATTTTACTATGGCAATTCAATACAATCTATTATTACAGACGCACAAAATGACTTAATTCTACTCAATAAATGGTTTCAATATAATCTACTTACAATAAATACCTCAAAAACAAATTACATTATATTCAAAGCTAAAAATAAAAAAATTCCAAATTATGAACCGCTTAAGATAAACGATGTAAAAATAAATAGTACCGACAAGGAAAAATATTTAGGTCTCACTCTTGACTGTGATCTAACTTGGAAACCACATATCGAAAAGGTTAAAAATAAGCTTGCTTCTCTCACTGGACTCTTACGAAGTATATCACGATGTCTTCCACAAAAAGTGCGTTACCTTATTTATAACGCACTTGTTAAACCACATATTGATTATTTAGTGGAGATTTGGGGCTCAGCTGCAAAAACAAATCTAAATCAAATACAAAGAGCGCAAAATAAATTGATCAAGGCACTATTTAATTATAATTACTTAACACCAACAGAAGAACTATACAAAAAAACCAAACTATTAAATATCACTCAAATATACATATATAATACATGTTTATTGATAAGAAAAATTTTAACGAAAAATATAAATACACAATTAGTTTTTACTAAAAAAGTGCAAGTACAAAAAATGGTTTTAAGAAATGCAAATAATTTAGTATGTCGAGCACCAAGAACTAACTACGGTAAGAAAAATATTTTGTTCGAAGGCGTGTCATTATATAATAAGCTCCCCAGTGACATAAAGAACACGCAGTCCTTACAAACCTATAAAAAACTCTTAAAATATTATATACTGAACAATTATTTTGGAACAAAATGATAGATTACATTAACAAAAACAACTTAAAAAAAATATCACATATTGACATACAAATATAATTAAAATATTATTTATATTTATAATACTCAGTTCACGTACACGAATATCAATATATATAAAAGTATATTCAAATATGCATATTATATGTGTACAATTACATACTATAAACCCTATACCTACTATTCACATGCTATAAAATACATGGGTACAGAAAATACTACCTGAACTTACCCTGAAGTGCCAAGCCGTATCTAGTCGTTTGTGATCCATGTTATGTTCGCGCCATCGGCGCACACTGTTTACTCGTTCACTCTTGTAAATTTTATTTCTACCCACTTTGTTTTTGTATAAAATCGCAGTACTTTAAGGATAAGTTACTTAATATTTATATTGTTATAGTTCTCATGTAAGTGAATTGTTAATTCTTAATGAGAATAAAGTTTCTTTAACCGTAATTTGTGGTCAAAATTTAGATAAGTGGCCGCCATTTTGAACTTTTTGTTTATTGGGCCGACTGCTTTGAAAATCGATATCCAACTATGACAGCAAACATAGAGAAAGAATTTAAAGAAAGAAAGAAAAATAGTGGCCGCCGTTTTTAACTTTTTTGTTTCTGGGCCGAATGCTTTCAAAATCTGTATCTGACCATAGTAGCAAGTAAGCACGAACGGACGGACATACGGGCAGACAGCGTAGTCTTAGTAATAGGGTTCCCGCGTTTTACCCTTCAGGTACGGAACCCTAATTGAACTATATTAATCTTTTTGTAGCGACCTCATATTTTCAAAATCGATAAAGCAGCAAGCACACAGAAAGAATTTGTCGTCAAAATTGTTAAAATAAATGGCAGTTAAGACAGGAATTTTGGTAATTAATAGCGTGAGGTTGTAAAGCAGAGGTTAAACGTGAGCGAAGCCGCGGGCGTCCGCTAGTTAATGTATAAAATTCTCGTATCCACACTGTCAGTATCCAAACTCCACTAAAACGGCTCGACAGTTTGTTATGAAATTTTGACTACATTCAGTTCAGTATGAGAATAGGTCGTACACCATTTTTCATACCCTGTTCCATAACCAGAAGCGTGCCAAAAGCAATCTTGGAAATGGCTCAGATAAATCATACTGCGACAGCTGAAGTTCCGAAAAATATCCGATTCTTAAGAAAAGATTAGCATATAACCGGAATCCGGATACGATAATATGGTTGTGCTCATTAACCGATAATTAAAATAATAATCAAGTCAAATCAAAATGTTTAAAGTTCATTCGATTAGATAACTAAAATAAATAATGGACTGCGCACCAAGCTACCTATCATTGTTTTCATTTGGTAGTTTCAAGTCTATCAGTTATAGTAGATGTGAGGTCTACAATAACAATTGTGTCTCAATTGCCCAATGATGGCGCCATTATTACCGTTTCTTTTTCAGTACTGATACAGTTATTCAGTAAGTACTGATTTCAATTCAGCAAACCTAGAAAGGTTCCTATTGTTTCACTCAAGTGAACTCTGTCTTGTCGAGAGGTTTCGGCCCAAGTAGCCCGCGAAATTCAAATAAATTTACCTATATAGTTTTCGCAAATATCTTAGTAATTTTTATAATACATCGTAGGCAATGAGTCCATAAAGAATTTGTAAACTCTCCCTTACTTGGTCGGTGTGTAATATAATCATGTAAATTGTAATATAATTTATTAAGTAATATGAATTATAATTGTTTATATTTCTTGCAAATTACAACAGTAGACTCAAGTAGATACATAATTGTACTCTACTCAGATAGTACAATAATTGTGGTTTATGATGTTGTTACATCATAACAGAAATCGGGAAACTGGTGGAGAAATACCGCAGACCGCGAAAGAATTTCGTTTATGGTCAAGGACATGCCTCGAGACAGTATCGAACTAGTAATACTAGTAGAATTGGCTTCGGGATATCATCTCAGGAGTAAACAAAACTCTATACCTATATGCTTGAAACTACAGACAGGAGGGAAAACAGAACAAGGCGCCAGTGACGCGTTGCACCGTCGCCTGCGCTTAAATATGACAAATAACATCACAAATGAAACTACACGAGTACCAACATAAAATAAAAATGTCAGAAATTTAAATTAAGGATTAAAATATTTAAATTTAGTACGCGCGTCCCGAGCGTGCGGCGACGCCAGCCCGCAGCCCCGTCCGACGCACGTCCAGCCCTGGACGAGCCGCCACTGTGGCAGCGCACTTACAATAAATTAGGTACAGGTAATAAAAATAAGCAGAAAAATCCAAAAAGCCTCAAATGACGCGAATAACTTTTGTAGCACACATATTATGATCGATGGGGATTTTTGAAACTTTATTTGTAAGGGAAACCTTTTGGACGAAAAAGTGTATAAGAATGCGCAGATTCACGTAACCATATAGCGATAATTTTCATACATTTTTGAATTTTATTCCATCTTTTTAGCGTATCGCAAATTGCCAGAGGAATGCAGAGGTTCATACTATCTTAGGATGTGTGTTACTGTATTATACAACACACGGCATTGTGTGTTGTATAATACAGTAGAACCCGCTTAATACGATTTCTCGCAAAATACGCCATTTCACGCTATTCCCTGCAACTTGAAACATGTTTTCATACAGGTGCCGGCACGTAACTTGGCAAGGGTTTATCGTGGTGGGGGAAAGTTTCCGCATCGTACACTTCGTGCAACGAAATGCGAGAGAGACGACATCAAATGACCAACCAATAGCGCACTTCGATCCCGCTACCTCGTTCCCCCCGCCCCCCACTGTAGCCAAAGAGACCCAAAAGCATCCTCTGCGCATCTTGCGACTCTTGCCAAGTTACGTGCCGGCAACTGTACATTGCGGGTTGAGGCACACACACAGGCAACTATATTATTTAAAAAATATATTATGGAGGGCTATATTCAAAGGAAATGCAGGGATAAATATATTATCACGTCCGATATAAATAATTATTCTTGAATACAAGTAAAGGTACACTTTTTTATAAAATACAAAAAAGCCTCTTCCATGGTTGCTTAACACGTCCCAATACTATAAATTAATGGATTGTACTCTGCCAGAAATTTTTAATATTTGAAAGCATTATACAGGTTAGAAAAAAATTGAAAGTCTCCAACACAACATAATATATTACATAAAATAAATAATACAATCATAAAGTAGTTATAAATGTAGTGTTTATAAAACGTAATTTTGGTTTTATGGTCCATATATTTTCGGGATGGATCACGCATCAGTCGGGATCGAACATTGGGATCCTGGAGGACTATGGGCTCCGCTATTTGTTTTAATTAGGGAGGAGACGGGATGCTGCGCCCATTCGTACTATGTAAACAAACGATTGTTTTTTGTTTGGTGTCTAAAATTAAATGGGTTTTAATTTAATGTCTTTCGCTAAAACTCATAGTCGTTCTATTACCAATCTAGAGTTGCCTAACGTGAATAGTTTATTGTACTATTAGGAACAGTCGTTGCCCGCAGGGCAGTAAAATGGGTAAACAGACTGCCTGTTGCGCTTTCTGTCGCACTTAAAAGGGATTTACGATTTCGGTCACGGTAGCCAATCTTTATGGATTAGCCAGGTAGGTCGGTTTTAGGCACTAACTAGGTCGGGAGAAATATTCTACTTAGTGCAAAGATTTATGGACGTTTTCGATGTGCGCAATGTATGCTAAGGGCGTATCCCGATTTATATCGATGACTTAATGCACAATTAATTGTACACGAATACAGGTCAACCCTTATTTTCTTAATCCGATGGGATTTGGCCTTTAACATGCTCTCCGGGGCACGGGGGTGTATCAACACCGATTTCCATATTCCAGGGTGGTGCTAAGTATTTCTTGACCAAAATTCAATACTACAGGTCTGAATTCCAGGACTCGGTCTGTCTGCTCGAGTGCAAATCATAAAATCACTACGATAGGTGAACAACTGTATTCTCGTAAAAAGTTCTTTCTCCTTCCGCGGAATATTACATCATAGTACTTAATTAAAACAGCACCCCTAAGTAAAAAATTACGATTTGCGGTAAAACATAGAAATTGAACGTTAAAATTGTATGAAAATGGTCGTTAAATAATCGCTAATTTGGTCACGTGAAGTCCGCTAAATTTTTAATTTCGTTCGATAGCGATGCATTCGCGATTCTAAGTAAAGGGTCGTGAGTTCGTGACATACGGACGGCTGACGGGCAACAAGTGGCTTTCGTTTTTCCTTTTGAGGTACAGAACCCTAAAAACTCAGGATGGGATAATATTATGTCATGGGTTGCTGGACACATTTTATAATTTGTTCGATCTAGATAATTAAGAGCCCACATCGTGCTCATCCGTGACTCCTCATCAACGTACAAATCCAAACGATTATTAAATCCATATCTCACCGGCATGAGGCATGACGTGGGAAATGTCCAATGACGAAATACGCTACGCTAAGAGGACGGGAAAGATGTGACGTATATTGAAGCCAAAAATTGCTCAAATATGGCGTCACACTTCATACATTTCGGTACATCTGACAGGAAATACCACTGTCTGTTGCATACATTAGCGCCGTTTTACAGTTTTGACAACTTAAAAATTCGGTATCAGGGCGGAGCCTAAAATTTTATGCGTGACGTAAGTAAGTATAATAAATAATAAATAATAAAAGCCTTTATTCACGGACCTTTTAACTTTACATGCTATTCTTATAAAAATAATAGTATTCTTAAATCTAATTTCCATAGCAAAAAATAATATTAGTAACTATAGATATACAACCTGACCAGGCTCTGGTCAGGTTGCTTATCGACATAGGCCTCCTCCAATTGTTTCCACATCTCTCTATCCTTAGAAGTTCTCCATACTTTTAGTAAATCGTCCTCCCATCTTTTGATTTGACCTCCTCTTTGTCTTTTCCGGGTCCTCGGATACCACTCTGTTACATCCTTATAGACCATTTTTCTTTGTTAGTCCTCACTATGTCCAGTCCAGCTCCATTTCAGCTTTCTTATTTTTGTAACACGTCACTGACCTTTGTTCTATTTCTTATTTTTGAAGTTGTCCATCGATCCCATAGTAGGTAAGTGCAGATCCTTTAATATGTTTAATCAATGGAAACGTCTGAATTAGTCGCAACTCGCCATCAACTCGCAGGTACGGCACGTTGCCGGTGACAGCTCATAACTCCCCCTCGACGTGCGCCCGACACCAATCTTTGTGCACTAATCATAGCGGAGCAGCCACAATATCAACGCGGAGTACCTGGCTTTGACACACCCAAACAAGGAGCAATTTCTTTTTGATGACGATGTGCCCACGAGATTAAAGACTTGACGAAGTTAATCGATTTTGTACAAAGAAAATAAGCTGAACTGATTCAAGTTACACGGTAGGTACCTCAAATTGGGCTGACTAAACATGTCCTACCTACCATTGATTAAACATATAAAGCATCAGCACTTAGTGACGTCACGGATGTATTTTAAGGCTCCGCCCTGAAGCATCATTTTTAATTTGTCAAAACTGTAAAATGGCGTAAATGTAGGCGATAATATTTATATATAGCCCCAAAGTAAGCGATAGTTTATGTTATGGGTAATAGATGACTGATAAATATATATACATATTAATATACATAAATTATATTGAAAAACGCCCAGACACTGGAAAACATTCATGCTCGTGAACACAAACATTTACCAATAGTGGGAATAGAACCCACGAACTGCGACGCAGACGGCAGGTTCGCTACCGCTACCCCAATTCGATCGTCATATTATGTGCTGTCAGCGTTACCGTACTGTTGTGGGCGGTAACGACGTCATTTTTTGAAAAATTTTTGGCTTCAACATACGTCATATATTTCTAGTCCTCTTAACGTACTTCGTTATTGGTATTTACATTGATATCTACGTACCCATAATATTCAAATCTCGATTCTGTTTCGTCATACACTCTAGGTAGGTACATACTTATTTATACAAATTAGTAGGTACGTTATTTTTTTTTTGAAAATAAATAAAAAAAAAAAAACAAAAATATATGGCGTACTAATTTACCGAAAACGCATAACCCTATCGAATTCTTATTTCCTAGCATACATGTATCATCTTACTTTCTTTATTCATAAAATTGCATCATTCTATGACTTTTAAGTCAAGGATCAAAATCCATTTATTCAAGTAGAAATCGTCTTATTTAAAAATGTACGCCCCTCCACTATATTTTTCTTTCAACGTATGAGCAAATTATCATTCTTAGATAGAGCGTTCACTTTAGATTAGACGATAGATACCCATGTTACAAACCTTGCTTATTTCTAAACAATACTTACGAGTACTTTGTTATATTTATTTGTCTTTGTTTATCATTGAAAATAATTTATTTTAATGTCGTTGTTAATCATTGAAAATAATTTCCAGGCTTCCAAACTTGTTTACCTGTTCGCAGAGGCTCGCAATTATCAGGCTCGAGAGTGAAAGGAGCCAGGTTGTCAGGGTGAAGGTGACTGGGGTGCTATCGATTGCCACGCCCACCCGCCGCGCGTTGCTAGGCGACCAGCGACGCCCGCCTAGCGCCAGGGCGGAAAATGTCTTCAGATGCAAGTCTCCATGTGAATCGCGGGTTTTGCCTTCTTGTGATAGTGACTTTATATTTGTACTGTGATATTTTTTAAGGAATTACGTATATTATTTAAAAAAAACTCAGAAATGCGAATTTAGGTTAGTAAGTAGGTACTAGGTAAGTGTAGGAAAACTTTACTTGGAAGGAAGTTATGTTTCAGCACGTAATAATTTCAATGGATATGAACTTCTTACAATATGTTTATTCTATAGTTCATAGCTAAGTGGGTTAGTCTTAGTTACTAAACAGTCACATATTTAAAAAAAATACAATATTAATTGTATTTTTAATACTTACGTATAGATGACGTATAGTGTATAGGATAGGTACTATGGTAGTACTTTCTTTAGTTCTGGAATGTTTAATGCCTGTGTTATTTCGTGTTTATATTGTGTTGTGTGATAAAAGTTTAAATCTTTGATTTAAATCACTAGATGAGCCCTAAACATTCAAACACGACACGTGCGGCACGTTGTCACTCTGTCTGTCATAAGTAAAACTACAGCATGCTGAAAGAACTCACTTTTTTGATGTGCGCAATGTAGACTTAGGGCCCGAGAAAAACTGCCTTTTTATCGTGGAAAGCTTTAAAATTTTAATACAATATGCTCCCGTACAATACTCACCCTCGACTCCACAACGAAAAACTTTTCCCATAACGTTTGTCTTTAAGCGATTCTGTTCATCGAACTGAAAAGTGAAAGTGCCAACTTATATACTTCTTTGTACTCGTAGCTATAAATTATAATGGAAAACCGCGGTTTCACTTTCTTTCGAAGGTAACGCCCTAAACTTTTTAATTTTCTTTTAGTAAAATCTAAAATATGTTTATTTCAATTATTTAACAAATTTAATTTTATTGAAAACTAGCAGTGCCTGCGGACTCCGTTCCGCGTTAAAAATAGTTTTATCCCGGCTCGTTTATCCCGCATAAGGCCCGGTTTCCACCAAAGCGGAGTGGAGTGGAGCTGTGTTACCAACCAGATTTCATCATGTCGACATCACCTCTCCCCTCAGTTTCGGAGATGTTAAAATGACGAAATCTGATTGGTTACTCAAACACAACTCCGCTCCGTTTCGCTTTGGTGGAAACCGGGCCTTATTCTTGCTTATAACCACAGCCACGAAATACCTAATAGTATGCCACAGCCCACAGCGCTGAACGTGAGCGAGGCATTCGCATAGATACTGCGGACTGCCTCCTATCGCCACGCAACGGCCGGGGCGGCGCGTTTTTATTTTGCTAATATCTTTGAAGATGTTTATTTAAACTGTATAGCGTAAAGGGCACAAATATTCTACATAAAATTTCCGTTCTGAAAAACATATTTACAAAGATATAAATGAATACCATATGGGCTAAATACGCTTCACAAACATTATTTATTTTTTAACCACATTTTTAACACTAAAAGCTGTTACTGTGAGTTACCCGTAGGAGATAGGCATATGCCATCGCGGACTTTTTTATAGATTTTGATACGTTCTTTAATATTGTAGAACATTGTTTTGTTCTATCTTCAGTAGTTTCCGCAGCGTACGCGGTGAAAGCAATTTTTTTACGACTTGGATTACATTATTCAAGTTTAAGTAAAGATGCGTAATTAATTTTGGAAATTATTATAGCCTATGACACTCCAAGATAACGTAGCTTTCTATTGGTGAAAGAATTTTGAAAATCGGTTCAGTAGATCCAGAGATTACCCCTTACAACGTCACAAACATCGTTACGCTTCCTCTTTATAATATTAGTATACTTAGATAAAGTTATCAATATCTTTGTAGTAATTATTTCATTATTATTACTATTATTTTCCTTATTTAAAAAGTTAAAATAAAACGAAAAAATAAAACGAAAAATCATTGAAGATGACGAAGCCGCGGGCATCCGCTAGTATACATCCCTACTAATATATAAATGTGAAAGAATTAATTAAAATAATTCTTATAAAATATCTTAAATAAAAATATACAATTAAAAACTAAAATAATAAAACTACATAAACTATAAAATACGTTAAAACTAAATCCTAAAAAATACATGAAAGGGACCTAATCAAAAAGGCAACCCCTGGTTGCACCTGAGCCAAAGGTACCCATCAAGCTTGCAGCGTTGCCACGCTGAATGGCGATGGATAACCTTTGGACCAGGTAGGCTCCAGAGCGTGGATCGTAGCCCCTCTCTCTTAAACGACGGCCGATTTCTCTTATAAAGGTTAGGTTAGTTATTATAGTTATTATTATATATATATTAGTTATTATATATATTATATATTATTATATATATTATATATTATTATATATATATTAGTTATTATTAGTTCTTCCCTTCCCTACTAATATATAAATGTGAAAGTGAGTTTGTTGGTTTCTTGGTTTCTTGGTTTGTTTGTCCGTCAATCACGCTGCAGCCACGCAACGGATCGACCTGATTTTTTGCACAGATATAGTGCAAGACCCGGAGAGTGACATAGGCTACCTTTTATCCCGGAAAAATAAACCCATTCCTGTGGGATTGCATTAGAAGTGTAAATTCTCACTGTTTCACAACATAATATGAATACGTAACTTTACTCACAATATATGTTGAACCCTAGACTCCATACACTCGAAACCGACAATCCCTTCCCTACTAATATATAAATGTGAAAGTGAGTTTGTTGGTTTGTTGGTTTTTTGGTTTGTTTGTCCGTCAATCACGCCGCAGCCACGCAACGAATCTACCTGTATTTTTTGCACAGATATAGTGCAAGACCCGAAGAGTGACATAGGCTACCTTTATCCCGGAAAAATAAACCTATTCCTGTGGGATTGCATTAGAAGTGTTAATTCTCACTGTTTCACAACATAGTAACTTTACTCACAATATATGTTGAACCCTAGACTCCATACACTCGAAACCGATAATCTACTAATATATAAATATGTATCCCTATCCCTACTAATATTAAAATGTGAAAGTGAGTTTGTTGGTTTGTTGGTTTGTTTGTCCGTCAATCACGCCGCAGCCACGCAACTAATATATAAATGTGAAAGTGGGTTTGTTGGTTTCTTGGTTTCTTGGTTTGTTTGTCCGTCAAATACGCTGCAGCCACGCAACGGATCGACCTGATTTTTTGCACAGATATAGTGCAAGACCCGGAGAGTGACATAGGCTACCTTTTATCCCGGATAAATAAACCTATTCCTGTGGGATTGTATTAGAAGTGTAAATTCTCACTGTTTCACAACATATGTATACGTAACTTTACTCACAATATATGTTGAACCCTAGACTCCATATACTCGAAACCGACAATAGTTTTTTGGTCAGTTTGCCCAATAAATCGACAACTATCAAGCATAAAAATAAAATATCTGGGTGACCGAGCTTTGCTCGGTATTTTCTCGCAGGAGTCATATTTTTTTGGTAAATTCGACATTTTCTAAAAATAAATCCTAGCTAGATAGATTTATCGCCCCCAAAAACCCCCGTATACTAAATTTCATGAAAATCGTTCGAGCCGTTTCCGAGATTCAGATTATATAGAAATATACATCTGGGGACACGGTAGTGTCCCCGCCAAGACGAGCCAAGCGAAGCGCGAGGGCACTACCTATCTTTTCTCGAAGTGTTTCGCCGTATTTTTAAACCCATATAACTTAGGCCTGAATTATTTCAGATAATCAAAATTCTCGGAAAATGATGTCGCCAGTGAACTTATTAAACCTATAAAGTTTCAATTTTATAGGTCTTATACTTTAGATTTTATTGACGTCTAAAAAACCCAAATTTCGTCACTGACTGACTGACTGACTGACTGACTGACTGACTCACTGATGATCATCAGAAAATTAAGGAGGCGCCCCATTTGTAGCATAGCTTTACGTGACATACAGCGCCATGGTGAGCGCCAAGATTTGCTGTCAAATGTTCGTGGTACTTCCCTAGGTGACGCCATCTTATGCGCCACTTTACACATTAAAAATAGTCACGCTTATTTTGTAGACGGGGCCCATCCATATTGTTGTACCTAGGAACCTAGCGACAGATAACATTAGAATCGTTTCAATAATTATGAGCCAAAGGTTATGCTGGAAATAAAAGTATTATTCTTAATAATTTAAATACACTTATGAATAGGTTTTAAGCCACGTAGGATTTTGTCACGATCAAGATGGTGTGCTTACTTTTTGTTATAATTAGCTGCACATTACATGATCAAACAACACAATGAACGTGATGTTTGTTGTGGGCTTCTTCTCAGCGGCAGGGCGCGTTTGGAACCCTCGTAAACTTAGTTTTAAGTCGACTTGTAGTTATCATCATTATTATGCAACAAATGTCATACCGACGTTCGCAAGAGCCTGTATGTTAGGCCTATGTGAAATAAAGATATTTTGATTTTGATTTGATTTTGATTTTGATGTACTCTGTGGTGTTGCAAGTGCTTTTGTTTACCGCAATTAAAATGTTCAGTGAAGCATTTCTTGCTTTTCAATAAACAGCTATAAAAATAATTTGAACAGAAGGTGCAAATCTAATCTGTATAGATGCGGTAGAGATATATGTACAGTCCAACAAGGCTCTCTTGGTACTTGAATGACATTGTCAGGAGGGAGTTGCTAGTCAATAAAGATTTTTTTTCATTGAAAAAAATCTTTTGACAATTTCAATTAAATGTAAGCAATACCGTACAGGGTGCTTGGCTTTATTATTTAGGTATTTAATTATAGTTTCTTTATTATGTTTTACATATCTACAATTGTAATTGGGTTTTCATTTGATTTATTTCCTATAATAGTTATCCTACTTTTTCCCTAAAAAAGTGAGTTTATAAAAAACTGGTATCATTTGCCAAGTGGTAGTGGGAGTGACGTTTCCAGTGCCTATACGGCAGTTCCGCTTTTATCGAGACGTTTAATTACTTTTATTTTCATAAAACTTTTAAACCCCTGTACGCACATCATTGAGAAAAATATATGTGATATTATAATTTGAAATAAGATTTTTCATGCATACGTGCTTCAGACGCAGTGTGGACGCAAAATAGCCCATTTTGAGGCAAACTCCTTTAACCCCCCAACCCCTTAAAATAGGGGATGGAAGTTTGTATGAAATTACCGCAAATATTGATGCTAGAGGTCTCAAAATTGATATAGAGACTCTTTGTAATAAACAATTAAATACGTGTTTCAGGATTTTTAGTTAATCACCCCACATCCATAAAATTAGGGGGTTGGAAGTTCGTATGGGATTTCCCATAAGTATATAGGTATAATAAAAACTTAATTTATGAAACTTGGTATATAAGCTAGTATTAGCACACAACCAACAAAAAAATTCCAAAAGTTGGAAATTTAACCCCCCAACCCCTTAAAATAGGGGATGGAAGTTTGTATGAAATTACCGCAAATATTGATGCTAGAGGTCTCAAAATTGATATAGGGACTCTTTGTAATAAACAATTAAATACGTGTTTCTGGATTTTTAGTTAATCACCCCACATCCATAAAATTAGGGGGTTGGAAGTTCGTATGGGGTTTCCCATAAGTATATAGGTATAATAAAAACTTAATTTCTGAAATTTGGTATATAAGCTAGTATTAGCACACAACCAACAAAAAAATTCCAAATGTTGGAAATTTAACCCCCCAACC
Organism: Coenonympha glycerion; assembly: GCA_963855885.1. Lineage (NCBI taxonomy): Eukaryota > Metazoa > Arthropoda > Insecta > Lepidoptera > Nymphalidae > Coenonympha > Coenonympha glycerion. The sequence goes on along the minus strand of OY979630.1, from coordinate 10,456,714 downwards.
CCTTAAAATAGGGGATGGAAGTTTGTATGAAATTACCGCAAATATTGATGCTAGAGGTCTCAAAATTGATATAGGGACTCTTTGTAATAAACTACAAATAAGGAAAAAAATAAACTAGGTGAACCAAGGAGGGTTCCCTCATTTAAATGATAGAGGGGGGGGATACTTGATTCGGACAAATATCCACCTTGCAATGATATTCAAGAAATACACCAAAGAAAAGGAAATTAACCAAATAAAAAATATAGTCGTAAACAACTTACAAAAAGAAGTGAAATCCCAGCAAAAACATTTTCATGTAAAATGTTGCCAAGACGAGAACATGTGGCTTACACTATCAAAAAGTTATCAGATCTCATGTAGAGTAAGACTTCTAACTCTACACGCCCTAACTCTATAAATCCTAACTTTATAAACTCTACACTTTAGTCAAAATATATTATATCTTGGCTGTTTCGTTACTGTCACATGGGTGTAAAGTAAAAATATTATTCACTGACTTTGTACTTTTCTGATATACAATACCTAGTTCCTGTAGTAACGATTATTTATTAGATAGGTATTGAGTCTCCTCAGAAACTGCACTTAGGTTTTACTAACTGCGTTGGTTTCAAATACTTCATCACACTTTGCAAAAGTGTGTTCCTTTGCTTTAGAGGATATATTTAATAAATGGAAGTTTTTTCCCATAACAATGGTGATACCATTTAATTTTAATGTGAAATTTCTTGAATTTTGCATGGTCCATTATGCCACTTGCAAAACTCTATTAGAAAAGTACTGAACAGTGAATAAATTCTTCACTTTACGCCCATGTGACGGTACCGAAACAGCCAAGACATAATATATTTTGACTAAAGTGTAGAGTTTATAAAGTTAGGATTTATAGAGTTAGGGCGTGTAGAGTTAGAAGTCTTACTCTACATGAGATCTGATAACTTTTTGATAGTGTAAGCCACATGTTCTCGTCTTGGCAACATTTTACATGAAAATGTTTTTGCTGGGATAATATATACAAGAATTGCTCGTTTAAAGGTATAGGATAAAATCTGGGAGGACAGATTAATTTGTTTTGCTATAATCCGCTATACTTGAGTACTAGGTAGAGTCATCGTACTATCGTAGTCTCTACGATTTCGCATTGTGAAGTCAACATCTCGAGATCTATACGTGAGTTACACGACATTATTACTACGGCAAATGATGCAACACATCAAATGCGCATGGAATCACTTTCCTCTACCAGTCTCAAATTATTCTTCGTGGAAAGAATCCAAAAACGTCACAAGGCCTGTTATCCCAAAGCCACCCATAAAAGTTCCTGGTGGCAATTCTTGGGCGAGGACTCAACAGGAAAAAGCGAATATTTTTGCATCGAACTTAGCAAAAATATTCACGCCGAATACCGCACTACCAAATATGGACGAAAAAGAAATTGGTGAGATCTTGAATCGTGACTTTAAGTTAGATCTTCCACTTAAATGTGTCACTCCCAAAGAGGTCATAAGAACAATAAAGACGCTAAAAATTAAAAAAGCTCCAGGTTTTGATTTAATAGATAAAAAAATAGACAGAACTCCTTAAAAAAGGAATTATGTTTCTTACAATACTCTTCAACAGCATCTTCAGACTAGGATATTTCCCATTGTTTTGGAAAGTTTCCCAAATAATCATGATCTGCAAACCAGGCAAACCCAGTAATGAGGTTACATCTTACAGACCTATAAGCCTGCTGCCAATAATATCTAAACTGTTTGAGAAGATCCTGCTGACAAGATTGCTAGAGGTAATGTCGAAAAAGAACATTCTTCCTGATCACCAATTTGGATTTAGAAGGGATCATGCCACTATAGAACAAGTCCACCGAGTATGTCAAGTCATTAGAAGAACTCTGGAATAAAAGAATACTGTTCCTCCGTATTCTTAGATATACAGCAAGCATTTGGTAAAGTTTGGCACAGAGGTTTGTTTTGCAAAATCAAAACGCTCTTGCCACATCCATACTTCTCTGTTATAAAATCCTACTTGACTGACAGATGTTTTCAAGTGAGAGAAGGGGAATGCACTTCAGCATTCCACGATATCAGGGCAGGAGTACCTCAACGCTCAGTCTTGGGACCAGTTCTATACACGCTATTTAAGGTTGACCTACCTCAAACTTCTGGAGTAACAGTAGCGACTTTTGCTGATGATACTGCAATTCTTGCTTCAAATAAAAATCCAGTAACTGCGTCTGAAAACCTTCAAAAGGGCCTTGATGAAATTCAAAGTTGGATGGACAAATGGAAAATAACGGCTAGCGCGTCAAAGTCAATGCACTGTATAACTTTCGCTCTAAGAACGGGGTGACTGCCCACCAGCCAAACTAGGTCACAATGAGCTGTCACACACCAATTGTGTAAAATACCTAGGTATGCTCCTAGATCGAAAGCTTACCTGGAAGCAACACATACAAACCAAAAAAGAGGAACTGAATCTTAAATATCGTGGACTGTACTGGTTACTGTCCAGAAACTCCAAGCTATCAATCGATAACAAACTCCTCATATACAAAGCAGCACTAAAACCTATTTGGACATATGGTCTACAACTCTGGGGCGCAGCCTGTGACTCCAACATTAAAATAATACAAAGAGCTGAAGACTATATTCTGAAACAAATAACAAATGCCCCATGGTTTATAAAAAACAGTGAGATTCATGAACATCTTGGAAACAAAAACTGTAAAAGAAGAAATACAGCAATGCAGTGCCAAATATAAATCCCGGCTGGAACACCACCCTAATCAGCGGGCGTTACAACTCACGGTCCCAGACTGCCTAAATCGTCTGAAAGGAAAAAGATCCTAGATCTAGACAGATCATAGATGAGCTGAACAATATATTACATTTCGATGGGAAAAAATATACAGAATAAAGAAAATCACCAAACATCTGCTCATAGTCTTAGGACTGATCGCATGATATAAACGGAAAAAAGGAAACTATGCAAGTTATTAATGCAGTTTTTTGGAGAATTGCTAGAGAAAAATGTGGGAAGTGATGATGATCTAGGATTTGGATGATAAAGATTAAAGATAGTTAAGGGCTGTTCGAACAAAAATACGCTGAACCTCATCCGATGAGTTTCAGTGTATTTTTTTTGTTTGAACTGTAAAACCTGTGCTCTTTGGTAATTTTTTCAGCTCACTGCCAATCGGATTCCAATGGGCGATGGAGATGACGGCGATACCTTTATGAGCGGGAAGACTGCACGCGCACTACTAGTATTATCTATACCTACTTGTATTTAAAATTTTAATGTAAAAAAAATTGTAGTCCTTTTTAGTCAAAACCCTAATACAAGTGTTATTTATTGCCTTTTTATCTCAAATATCGTCTTTTGTCGCAGCGGTTGTTTTAAGAAAAAAAAGGAAGATAGAAAAAAGGATCATCGATTTCACAGGCGGCATCAAAATCTTTGCCGATTTCTGTAGAGATAGTAATCTTTATGGCTTGTCTTATGTTTATCTACATGTCGATTTCTGAGATACGTAGGTACTATCTTTTCCAAAATTAGTAGTCAAAAGTCAAATGATTTCTTTCATTTAGGCTCATTTTACAAGCACTTATGAATAGTCACAATATTATATAGTTAGTAGGTAGGTACTAGGTATAATGAGCATCTACTCGTATCTACGCAGATACCTACATCTAAACTTTATATTTGATGCTAGTCGGTGATTCCTCCCGCATGCATTTTGGGTTTTAGCAAATCCCGTGGGAACTGGAAAGTATGGAGTTTCCGGAATGAAATAAAATTCCGGGAGGATTGTATATTCTTATATGTTCACAAAGTAAAATTTGTGGAATATTTGAAATGGTACGTAGTAACGAGTAGGTTATAAATAGTGGACAACATCAGATACATTGCTCCGATCCCGTAGTAAGTAGCTTATGCACTTGTGTTATGGAAATCAGAAACAACGAAAGTACCACAAAACCCAGGCCCGAGACAATGTAGAAAACTTATTTTTCTTCATTGCCCCGACCGGGGATCGAACCCGGAACCTAAGAGATGGCGGCGCCTTGAAAACCGGCACGCTAACCATTCAACCACGGAGGTTGTCTATTACTTATCTTAATATATATAAATCTCGTGTCACAATGTTTGTCCTCAATGGACTCATAAACCACTTAACCGATTTTAATAAAATTCGCACACAGGGTGCAGTTTGCTCTAACTTAAAAGATAGGATAGCTTAAATCTCAATTTATCTATTTTTTTATATCCTTAAGGGCAAAACAACGTTTGCCAGGTCAGCTAGTACCCTATAGAGTTATTTATAGAAGGAGCACGCCGATGTCATGCGATAGAACCGATCCGCCGAGTTTCATTATAAATGTAAACATTTAACGATAAAATCTCTCATCGCATATAAATAAAATATATTATACACCTATCATATTAAAATTATAACCTATAATTTAATTTTCATAACTGCATAGGTACAAAAAACACTGAATTTGGACCGCTGCGCGCTGTCAGGTGTAAAAAAATCTGGTCGCACATCCATTTGTTTTTTTTTAGATTAGTGGAGTTTATAGTTTAGTGGTCCGGAATAGATAAATGAATTCCGAGAAACTAAACTATAATTTATAGTAACTACTACAGTTATAGAAGTAGCGAGGGGATTTACTATTTTCTCATGGTAACATCAAAGTCATATGAATGTGATGTTGTACAGTTAAGTTTAATTTATTGCAGTTATAAAGTAAGCATTCATTAGTGTAAAACACCATCTCTATGTATTGATAGTTATTTATTTACCTTGTGAGTTGTGCATTGTAAGTACCTAGCTTTGGTAATGCCAACAAAGATACTAACTAGGTATACTAAGTTCTTAAAAATGCTGAAAATCTGAACTTTATAAAATACTTTTGACTCTAAGGACGTATATTTTTTTCCTTTACAAATGTTGTGAAATGCAAAAAAAAAGTGTGTCTGTGTATAGAAAAGCCAAAAAAAGAAATTATATAACCAATTTTTTTTTGGGTGTTTTACCCTCTCTGTATATTTTTAAGATCTTCGTAAATTATAACTTTATATTAATTTAAAGTAGTATTAAGGACACAATCAATATTTCAAAATTCAAAATAGTTTATTATGTACACTTTCAAGAATCTTATTGGACGGGATGCAGTTTATTCCCACGGGCCAAGTTGCAATGACGGATGACTCCTATGACAGGACCTTGCTCGTCTCTTCGCAGGTAAAGTCAAGGATAATAATAGCTTTCGCCAGACTGTCTCCATCCGCGTGGATTGTAAGGAGAATCCCGCGAAAATCACGCAAAAATCTTTTTTATGGGTTATGTTTTAATCTTAGGAGAAATATTTTTTTTCGAACCTTCTAAAGTACCCTTAAATCAAGAAGTCTTAAATCAAAGTTTTGCGAAAATACGCTTGAAAATGTAAAAAAAACATATGTAATGTTAGAGACGGGATGGGATGGACCATGGACCATGGGATCTGTTTGACACTTAAGTATCTATAGATTAGAGCAACATTTATTCATCCCTTATACCCGTCAGAAAATTCCAAGGCATCTTACCAAATGGTGCTTGAAAGAGAAACTTTGCCAATCTATAATGGAGTTATCACGCGCCTGCGTCTATTGAAGATTTTCTCCAATCTGCGTTATCTAATTTAAAAAAAAAAACAGTCATTTTAATCTACTTTGTTGCTCTATTAAATTCAATCAGAACCGTTATTTCCATTAACAGGTGGTGATGTTTTGAACTCGACAAAGGCGCAGAGGTCCATCCTCAACAAAAGCCCACTCGATCTACAAGTCGGCGCAACAGATGCAACAATAAAAGCCTCGGATGATTAATTGTATGAAACTACAAACGTTTTACATGTAAAAATAAAGAAAAAATACAATATTATACCTCAAAATGAAACAAAACATTTTTGCCCTTTGTTTATGGCGACGACGCCAACTTGTCTGCACCGGAGCGATTCGAATTTCGAACGAATCATTAATTATATTTTGTCTTACTCACGCATTCCATTTTCAAAGTCGATATGATCTATAGATCCGATCTATGAGTCTATCGATCACGTGCTTTGGAATCCAAAATTCATTTAGTCGCATGTTTTTGCAGACGGTCTTTGTTGTTGCCCATCAGGCACTTCAAAATTAATGGCTTATTTTGGTTCAATAGTAATTGTTATTGTTTTGTGTAGTTAAATTGTCTATTAATTGCGTGAAATTTTTTAGGCATCAGTCATCACAACATACGAGTAGGTAGAGATACGAGTATCTCTAGTTAGAGAAATTAATATCATTACCTATTCATATTTATTGATGGTATTATGGTAATGATCAAACGTAGTATAAAAATTATAAACGCGAAAGTTTGTACCTACGAATTTGTATTTTCTTATATTTAGGTACATTTGTTTATTTTATTATTATAAAGATGATAGGCAAGAAGCATTTTTTAATTTTACCTTCCTTCACATAGAAAAAAGTCTTTATTAAAGGTAAGTTTGTACCTAATTATCTGTAAACAATATTTCATCTTCCAAGATGATACGGTGCGAGACAAAAAACGAAAGGTCGAAACGACCGCGCCAAAACCAAAACGCTCTGTCCAAAACAAATAAGAGCTAAACAAAAAATGAAGTCTGTAATAAGCTGGATGACATTTGGGAATTTAAAAAATGTACCCTAAACATTATTAATAGCGCTCTCAGAATGGGCTCTACATGTTATAAGATTATTAAAATGAGAAGACAACAATTATTACCTACTCTAAGACTAAAATCCATCAATTAACCCTACAACCCATTCCGGGGAGGCTGCAGGTACATTATATTATATTTTATTGTTTTATTGCTCGGACATGACGTTTTATAAACGTTATTTGAGAGAGGCTTGTTTTATACAGTGATTGCTTCTTCGTAACAACTAACAAGCCCCGGATGGCGTGATAGCAAATAATTTTATAAGGTCCTTTAACAATATGTCAAGCCCGTTCGTATTCACTTTTTTCTCGCTTACAATAAATAATACGTTCGGTCATAAGTTTACATTGTTCGATCTCGGGCCGGTCGCGGCTCCGAGACGATATTTCTCAAAAACTTTATTTTCATACGAAAAAAAAAACAAAGCCGATTCTTTATGCATTTGGTGGATGCATTTGTTATTATGGGAGAATGATAATGTGATTATTGTTTTGCGAGCTTAGGATGATTGATTGTCGATTGTCACGGGTAATGAAGTATTTTGAGGTCTTTAAATTTTATGCCTGCGGGCTGAACAAGATGAAGGATCGATTAATTTATATTTTATATTGATTGATAGTTTTCTGGGCGATCCATTCTCATTTCTGGAGTTATCCCACTAAGATTCTTAAAATCCTAGATTTTCGATAAATTAGGTAGATACTTAAAAAAACTTGCCACACTTGACCGTATTTTTGAAAACTAAGTTCTGACTGAGAAAATTACCTAGATCCTTCTTCCATGCATAGACGGATCCAAGACATGGTCGTTTACTATGGCCTTCATAAAAAGGCACAGAGTCACTCGGCGGGTGATAGAGAGAGTTAGGTAATAAATAGGTATGCTCGGGGTTCCTCTACGTGACCAAATCAGAAATGAGGAAATCCGTAGACGAACCAGAGTCGCTGACATAACTCAACGTATCGCGAAGCTGAGTTGGCAATGGATGGAGCACATAGCTCGTAGAACCGACGGACGTTGGGGACCCAAAGTGCTGGAATCCGGAATTGGCAAACCTCCGACTGGACCGGACTGACGACATTAAAAGAGTCGCAGTAAGGCGCTGGATAGCAGTGGCGCAGGACTTGTGGGCTGGAAATCATTGCCTTTGTACAGCAATGGACGTCCGTCGGCTGTGACGCCTGAACGAACGATTTTGCTAAGGTCAGGGGCCTTACCACCATCTCTAATAGCAGTAACAATACTGCAGCAGTATTGTTTTAACAGTTTCATACAAACAGAGTATGAAAATGTTAAAATGTCATAAGAGATGGCGGTAGGGCCCCTGGTCTGGTGAAAAGACGCATCGCTGTCCACCAAGCGATTAGCGTTCGGATGCGATGTTGCGTAGGAACCGTGGGATAAGTAACTTGCCCCTTTTAAGCGAGTGAGGGCCATCAAGTGAAATCGCAGTCAAGTAGTTCAAGTACTAATTTGAACAGTGTTAAAAAACCTATTGCAATTTTAGTTGTCACAATATTGTGTCACAAACATCGGCACAATCTACGAAGCGTGATACCGCTATGTAACCTTAGCTAGGGTTGCCAGGTTGCCAAACCTAATAGCCAGGATAGACCAGCAAGTTTAGCCGGACATACCTACCTATGGTTAAAAAGGTCGAACACCCTACATTATTGAGGATTTTCAGTATTAATCTTATTAGATACCATAAATATAATTTAATTAGAATCGAATGCCAAATAAGTCAAAGTATTTATGGCAAACGTTGTTTTGCCGCATAAATTATTTCTAACTTAGGTGTATTAAAACAGCTTAGGACTTTTAGACCTACCGAACCTACATAGAAAATTTCATAACAATCGGTCGAGCCTTTTCGGAGGAGTTTGTTGTACGAGAATTTTATGTAATAAAAAAAGATTTACGAACATTTTAAAATTTTTTCTCAATTCTGAATGGAAAAGCCTAAAAAAGCCAGACAAGTCGTTTATTTTGGCCGGACACGCAATCACAAAAACCTAGCTATGTCCGGCTTTACCCGGACGCCTGGCAACGCTAACGTTAGCGAAGACCACACCGATATTAGGCCGATAGCATCTCGTCTAGTGATTATGTTCTATAGACACCGCTATCGGGACAATGCCGGACAAATTAATAATCCACGCCTGTAATGCTACACGTAAGTTTAATTTGGTGTATTGGTGCGTTCGTCACGCTCTCTCTACAGAATGCCGATTTTTTCTGTTTATAGCAACTCGGAATATCATTGTTATTGCTCGTATCGATCTGTGTCTATGATTGTGGCCAGAGGCGATCGTGCGATAGTTAAACTTGATTAAGTTCAAAGATACTATGACCGTCAGAGTTACGGTAAGTAGTAGGAAGGTGTAGTGTTAGGAGGCTAGATCTATTTAATTTTTGTTCCCCTCACTTTCATGTGTGGGTGAGCCGTTAGACAGACAGCATCGCGCATTGAATATCACAAAAAAACGTTTTTCCAAATTACTAAAAAAAACTAAGCCAGTTTAAAAATAATGGTTTTTTGGAAACTTATGGAAAAACTCTCTATTTCAATTTTTTTTTCCAATCGTGATTCGAATATTGATTAAAAACGAACCAGATGTCTAAATGATGTTTAAAAGGAAGAGGCGAGCTCGGGACATACCTATACAGTACTCTAACTCGGAGTGAACTTGTTAAGACTAGGTTATACCTACCAATTGAACCTATCGCGTATAGAAAGAACTAGTTTAGTCTAAAACTAGTTTAATTTGAAATCGGGTTTAGCCGGTAACAACTTAGGCGAATTAGTTCGTCTTGAAATCGTGTTTGGCTGGTAGGTAAACAGTTTAGGCGAACTATAGTTAGGTCTGAAGTCAGGTTTGGGTGATAACAGATAATACGTAATAGTGTATGACATAGGTATAGGTAGATACCAGAGTTTTACATTTTATCCTGACCAAAGGGTAAGTACATTTATAACCTCTATCTACACAGTGCGAGTCTGGTGTCCGTGGATTCTCCGTCTTTTATTATTATTTGTTACAATAACATTTATGGACGCGGAACTACACATTCGACACCATAACAATTATAAGTTAGCGTTAAACTTGCCTAACTTAGATTCTTTTATGAACAATATTTTTTTTGTTTTTAAATCAAGTCAGCATTTTAAGTGGGTTAATATTTGACCTTCGACCCGTTTAATTAATTTTATTGACTCCACTATTTATACGTAGTAGGTAGGTATTGTTGTCAACCCAGATAATATTATGTATTAATAATTACCTAACCGGAAAATTATTATACTATTAGATACTAAGTCATAAATAAATATTTATGAGGAAAACTCGAACCTCTAGTATTTCTCTACCTACCAACTATGGAAAAGATAATTATTATACTGCGATTCTTAATAATATGTAATACCTACATGTAATTTTGTATTGAAATAATTTATTAGTTTTCGCGTATTTGTTTCAGATATTCTCTAAAAATTTATAAACTGTTAAAAACTAAATAAATATTACCATATTCATTTGCAATTTGCACTTCTTTATATTTTTTTGATGGCTTTAACAAGCATTTCGTACTAACAATTTTTATTTCAAAGAATATTCCAAAGGTTTTCTATTGTAGGTACTTATCAGCTATACCTAATTATTTGTGATAATTATCACAGATAATATGCTGTCTCCGTAGGTCCCTATTGGCATTTCGCTGTTGGAATGTTTGTTCAAAATAATAAAAACGGTCCTTTTTTGAAAAAATAAAATGACTCCAATATTAGTAGGCGTGCCTGCCCCTCCCAGGACGACCAACCCGCCTATTATCCACTTAACCGAATCACTTCTGTATCAAATAATTTATTTGAAATGGCCTAAAGCGGAGATATTTTTTACAAAACCCCTATTAAATTAAATTAACAAACATTCATGATTTCATAATTTATTGCGAACATATTTTATTAAAAAAAAACGTGGCACCGGGAGTTGCCTACACAAGTGAAATCATGAACATATTTACGTGAACATTTCCCATTAAAAAAATATTCTACGCTCACAAAAAAATATTGTAGTGATTACTTACTTATACATAGGTACCTAGATTTTTTAAATGTCACTCCATTTCTTTTTTTTATCGGATTGCAATGTGTGCCATTTATTATGGCTAGAACTCCCGAATTCGAAACCCCAACCCGCTGAATAAATATGGTCTAAACCACTGCATACGTATTCTGTAACTTGGTGTCTATCAAAGAATGCCAGCCAGTGGCATGAATTTTTTATTCATTGAAGGTTTGTTATGTACTAAAAGTAACATTTTCGTAGCAAACATTCAATGGATAAACAATATGTGCCATTTGCTATAATTTTTTGATAGGCACCAAATTATAAAATAAGGCTGCTGGACTTATATAGGTACCATCCCTCCTCTGCAATATTTTTTGACCGAACGCGTATTGTTAAAGTTTAAATAAACACCAAACACAAGATATCTCTAAATTGTAATTAAATTGATTATGTTTTGTGTTGGGTTAGAGGCAATGAAATTACAACCCCATAGAAGGGTAGATTACGCGTTAAGAGAATCCTCGGGGAGATGTACAATTTCATTAGGGATGTTATTGAATGTTCAACCACTTACATATCGTATTGTGGGAACTAGGAATAACTAAATTACAGTCAAGGTACTTACAGACTTTTTTTTGTCCTTTACAAGCTAGTATAGTTTCTCACCTGATGGTAAGTAACCTGATGCTACTGGCCTACTGCCGAAAATATTTTCGTTCTAACTTTAAAGAAGTACCTTCCTAAGTAAGGCACGGCTCACCCGTAAAGGTTAATACATAAACACGAACGCTAAATAGCTTGACGGGGCGTCTTTGCTGGTAGGCCTAAGCCTCCCGTCAGATTGTGTAAGACAAACGTATTCATTATTATCGTAATCACTTACAAATTCTGCCCGTTGGTTGGTTTCCTGATTTACCACAGCCAATCAGCGGGCAGAATTTACTAAAGATTACGATAACGATGAATACCTACGTCTTTCTTACGCAATCAGACCCCAGTAGGGCTACCTGTCCAATCAAAGGAGCCAATTAAGAAATTATTGAATTGTGAAATAGACCGTGGCGGAAATCGAACCCGCGACACCTCCCACTCAAATCCGAGCTCCCTCCTAAGTCTGGTTTCAGGTAAATAATAAAATCGCTTTTGCCATGTGATTACGATTTATACGATCAACATAGAAACCAGTCAATCGCTGATTCCAAATATACTTACTTATTTAATCGGAGAATTAAAAAAAAAATGTATCGGAATGACATTATGGATGGAGAAATTGAACATGTGACTTATTGATGATAGCTGTATACCGTGTTTATAGGAAAGCTGAAAGGAATCTAGGTGCACCTTATTATTACTAGCTGACGTAGCAAACGTTGTTTTCCATTTAGAGGTATGAAAAATAGCTTACGACTTATTCTAGTTAGACCTTCCGAACGTCGACTAAAAAACATAAAAATCGGTCCAGCCGATTTTTTGAGGAGTTTGGTTACAAAAACTGCGACACTAGAATTTTATATATTAGACCAGCTGACCTTGCAAGCGTTGTTTTGCCATCATAGATATTTAAAAAATAGCATACGATCTAATCTCAGACCTACCGAACACACCATTGGCATAGTTTACCTATATATCAATGGAACATACACAGAAAATTTTATAACAATCGGTCGAGCCTTTTCCGAGGAGTTTGGTTACAAAAATTGGCACGAGATTCTATATTAGAGAAGAAAGAAGAGATACCTGTAGGTACGTAATCATTCTTCCAAAATTAATAATTATACCTAACTACTCGCAAAAGGGACGCACTGTTTACAGTTAACACTAGCTAGGGGTCACGTTATTGGATGCTACCGTTGCTCTAACTCCTAAGCCGCTAAATCAGAAAATAATCAACTTTTTTATTCAACAGTAAATCTTCTAGCTAATAAAGTCACCCGTTCACCCCGCTGCTGCAGTAATCAATGTCTAATTCTGTATTCGCAGCTTACGATAATGATAAACGACAAACTTTATTAATTCGATCTACTAGGATTAGACAATGTTGCGGAGGGTAGGTGGAAAAAACAAACGAATTTCGCAGGGGATCCGGCGTCGGGGGACCTTAAAACCCCTTTTAGGGTTAGCAAGTGTGAGAAACGGTGAGATGGCATTCTTGCATCAAATAAAAACTTTTATCATTTTATTACAGACAGATGCCAGTTTTCCAACACTGTACACTAATTACGATCTAATGATTGATTAGAAAAAAATTGATCAATGATACGGACATTATATTCATTATATTCGGTAAGTAAGATAAAAAATGATAATATTACGTTTATTGAACAAACCAACGAACCAACAGCCATAGTCAATTATCGACTCCATCTCGAATGACATATCCGATCACTAAAATACCACGTGATTTCCGCACAGATGGCCAGATAGACTATCCTTTATTAACCATTTATTTGTGTATGTGTAGAGCAACAGCACACTGTGTAGAGCAAGAATTAAAAATTAAAAATTAAAAAAAAATAGGTATAGACAAATTGATATACCTATTTTAATAAGTACAAGTCAATTGATAATTGATTTTATCATAAGTTTACGTAGGTCGAAAAGTTTAATGGAGACAACCCTAGCGTACCAAATCTCTGTGTCAACATCAACTGCAATACTCCGGGGCATTGTTATGCATCTAGGGACGTTAGCTGCACTGGTGTAGATTCAATAAATGTAATGTAGTATTTAAGTAAAGTTCCGATACATTATTCTTTTAACACGACTGCCCAAAAAAGGAGTGCAATGTTTTTAGGGTTCATGTATGTATGTATGTGAGTTTCGTTATTCCACTATAACTTCTGAACGGTTGAATAGATTTGGACATATGCGGTATCGTTAGAATTCTTTCGTCATTCCGAGTAACATATCGTCGGTTTACGGGTAAAACATTATAAATGCACTTTTTGGCTGAATTGACTTAAAAATGCAGTTATACTTATTTTTTTCCGCTCTATCGATAGGTAAAACCGAATAAATGCTATGACCGATAGTTTCGGAGATAGCCAGTTTGAATAAGTTACAAATGCCCTAAAAAAAAATAATCTATACTAGTAATTGAGCATAATCATCTTTAATGCATTAACCCAATCAAGATTATTCGAGTAAAATAGTATAAATATGATTATGCCTTTTTACATGTAATAAGTCTCTTAGAAAGCAATGGAATAATCGTCAGATATAAAGCATTAAAGGCATTTAAAAGCATAAATCCAAATTCCTAATTCTCACTTGTACAGTTAAAACATTATAAAGGCATTCATCTTATTTTACTCCTTGTATTTTTACTTGTGATGTTATTTTAAATTATAAAATTGTACAGCAAAAACGTAATAAATGCATTCAAGCGATTTGAACGGCAGGGCGATCGCGTAAAAAATTTATCAATCACGAGTAATTTACAATTAAGGGATTTATTATAGTGCATGAAGCTTTATTTAGTATAACTTTTAAAAAGATTAGCAAACAAAATAGTTGATGAAAAAACCTAAAACTTGAACGTATTTACCTGATGACCAGCCCTAGCTTAGATCTTAATCTAACGTATACGTTCAAGTTTAACCGATCGGCTTCAAAATAAGTTGGCAGAAACGAGTAGCAGCCATGGTATTTCTTCAGGAATAATTAATTTGTTACATCTTCTCTGATGGCTGATAGTTTATTATAAGGAATGGAAAAGAGGCAGTTCTGAAATCGGAAGCATTCTGTATCACTGTCTATCCACATATGAGCCTCACCACATGACGAAAGTTTCTCTGTATTCAGATACGTGCAGAAAACAGAACAGAAACCAATATGTGGCTGCATTATTACTGTTTACAGTTCATAACATTGCTCACTAAATAAAAATCTAACACAACTTTCTTGAGTCAAAAGAACGTTCAAAGAATTACAATTATGACATGTCGGACAACGTAAAACCTCGAAGACCCTCAAGAGGTTCAGTACCTCAGTCAAGCCCTATTTTACAATGAAAACGACTTTATAATAAACCTTTACCCATCAATGAAATCAAAACAAGATCTTCTCAGTTTATGTAACAAAAAATTATTCCTAAAGAATAACATGGCTGGTACTCGTATCGGCCAACTAGTTCTGGAGCCGATTGGTTATCCAGCCCTAGCGTAGACAAACAGTCATAAGCTGAAGACCTTCAAGATAAAGTTCTTTCACCTACTATTTTGTTTTTCATTCTTTCTTAAAAGTCATACTAAATAAAGCTTAATGCACTTAAATAAATTCCTTCATGCCCAATAACTCGTAATTCGTATTATTTACTAACAGTTTTTTTTTATTATTTTTTTTTTTTATTTAGTCCACAGAACTGACTACAATTAATGTATCAAGCAAGTTAGTATCTTTAAAAAATATAGTTGTTAATTGAGTCTACTGGATGTGGACATAGCATGCGCAATTAAATAGTACAGTAACTAAGTACAGTGTAACATACACGCTTATCAAACAAAACAAAAACTAATACAAACAGCTATTAAAAAACTAAAAGAAGGAAGAATAACTTATACTTATTAACTTATCTGGGTACTTAATTTACTTTTTATTCTAGGTATACTGTCACAGAAGATATCTATAACATCTCTGTGACAATTTGCAAGAAATTGCATTCTATACAGCGGACTATGTTGTCCGAGATTGGTTTTCGCTTGAGGCAAACAGAAAGTCTTACGATTGTGTAAGCGGCTGCAGTCACGAGGCACTACGAACTTCAAGCGTTCAAGTAACTCAGGCGCATCAATGAGACCCTTTATTAGCTTTGCCAGAAAAATGACATCTGTAATCTTTCTACGGTCTTTAAGTGATTTCATTTTATAGTAAGAGAGACGAGCTTCATACGAGAACAATTTATTACATTTGAAGTCCTTGTAAGTTAGATGGTATAGAAAACGTTTTTGAATTCGTTCTATTCTATCAGACATAACAGTTAAATAGATTACACCCAAATTTAACTTTATTTTAATTCATGCATAATTTTGTATTGTAATTATTGTAATAAATGTCTTTAATTTTTTAAAAAGCCTTCAGTTAAAACCAGATAAATAAAAAAAAACAGGGGTTCTTGAAGTCAATTTCCAAAAAATACAATTTCTGAGATTAACGTTAACAGAAAAAACATAAAACAATACAAACATACAGAAAACAATTACCTGGGTACTACAATTAGCATTCTAGGGTGGGTTAAACTGAATATGGGGTACATTTGCAAGTTACAGGTAAAACCAAATAAATGCATGACCCTCTGAATTATAATGAAGATTTTATAGTATTTCTTTATCAATATAAAACAATATCAATATATATCAATAAGATGGATAGTTATTGCATCATTTGAACTTACTTATTTCTAGCTTATTAAGTTTTAAGTATCCCAAATCTTACCTCAAACTTTAAAATGCGATTTACTCGGAATGATGTAAACTGCATTTATTATGTTTTACCCGTAAACCGACGATATAGGCTATATTTTTTGGAAAAAGTCGTTTTACTACAGGGCAGGCGTGTTTTTTAATTTTTAAATTATTAACTTGTTAAGATATTAGATATACCTACATTAGGGCCGGTTTCCACCAGTGCGGAGCGGAGCGGAGCTGTGTTTGAGTAACCAATCAGATTTTGTCATTATGACGTCTCCGAAACTGAGGGGAGAAGAGATGTCAAAATGACGAAATCTGATTGGTTACTCAAACACAGCTCCGCTCCGCTCCGCACTGGTGGAAACCGGCCCTTAGGTAGGTATGTGCAATTAACGCAGATAGATTATATTACATTGGATTGAAACTTTTTATCGTGATAATATGTTCACAGTTTTCCCGGACTTTGTGCAAAATTGAAAAAAACACGAGATAATTCTCGGGCGTCTACTTACTAGTTACCCGTATCGCATACTTATTACATACTTACATAATAGGTACAGAATGTCACGTAAAACAATCGTGCAATCATCTTATCAATAGACGTAGATATACGCACGTGCTTAAGCACAGTTTTCAATGCGAGTATCTTATCTATGTAACAGTTTAACAGACAGAATATTGAATATGAGAAAAGGCAAGCACGTATCATTCATACGGAAAACACATGCTGCGAGTAGGTACAATAGTGTTAAAAAAATAGATTAAAGGTTTGGCCGGCGTAAAATTAAATTTTTGGCCGGCGTAATTTTTTTTTTAATTAACCCCCAATTTACATCTAGAGGTGGGTACCTAAACTCGAAAAAAATAGTTTTTAATACAGTTGCTCAAAAAGTGGCGTATTGCAGGGACGTATAGCGTTCGGGATGTGGGCTATTACATACTCGTGCTTTTTTTTACCTTTCCCGAACTCGTGCGTTATCTTTCCCAACTGTCAAAATAATGTCTATTAAAAAGAAAAATCAACCATGAAGTTTTTACTAAAAAAATTCATAGAAGTTTTCATTATTCATGCAAATACGTATATTTCTAAAAAGAAGCTACTAATTTGTTTCAATATCAGATTTGATTGAATGAGTTTGGTTAGGTTTCATTTCATCTCATTAAATTTCATTTTCATTTCATATCAATAAAAAAAATTCTACTGAAGACTTGGTTGTATGGGCATAGTTCCCTTTGCGTACCAGAATATTATTTAGTCTATGACCAAATTTTTTTTTTTTTTTAATCACCATAATGGGTGAAGAAAAAAAACTGCTTATATTCTACGGTTGGCGCCATTTTTCAGAAATTTTCTTTGCGAGTTTAGTTGTTTGTTGCACAAAATCCTTCGGAGAACATTTTACCGGAGTCAAAAAGTCGCTACATATCTACATACGACGAATTTATTGCGTGGAGAGAAGAGAAAAAAGCAAATAGTTTTTCAGAAACTGTTAAGTTAGTTGAGTTTATTGTGTTTTAATTATTTTATTAAATTGCTTCATTTTTTCGCAACTGTATTAAAAATAATCGTTCAGTACACGTGCGGAACCGTCATTGCAACTTGTTCCGACTGTCAACCCTCGCTTTCGGCTGCGCCTCGGCTCGGGTAGACATTTGTCGGAACTCTTTGCAATAACATCCTTTCCGCACTTGTAATGAAACATACTATTTCAGAATTTTTTATTTTACCACTTCGTTGGCATAATTTGTATTTAAACGCATATCAAATTACAGATAGATTTCTTAGCTAAACTGCGGACGAACGGACAGACGGAAATACAAACAGACGGGCGGACATGGCCAAAATATAAGGTTTCCTTGTTTACGTAGAGAAGAACCATAAAATATCCAGATTCTCTCACTGACTCATGATGGATTCATCGCCCTGCCAAAAAGCTGAAATTAAAATCTATTTTACACTTAATAATAATAATAATTAGGGCCTAAATACAATTAGGTACCTAATCACTTTCTAGGCCACAAAATTAAATGTAAAAATAATAATTTTCAGCCGAATTTAATGTATCGTTCTACAACTTCATCCATACAATTACTATATATATAGCTGTTCGTGCTGATTGGCCACTGACTGACTGACTGACTCATTGATCACCTCTCCTGAACAATTTTGTATGAAAAAATTTTTTTTCACGTATGACTTCGTATAGAAGAAAAAAATTCATTCGGAGGAAAAATACGGAGAGAGCTGATGATTGAGGATTTCGGAGACTGGTGAAGAGCACAGCCAGGGTATTGAAGATAGGTGGGGGGTGTTCGACCAAATGTCACTCGAAATGTCATCCAATTGGCAGTTAGCTGAAAAAAAATTCAAAATGGCGGATTCAAGATGGCCGCCATACAAACTTCATCGGCGTTCATCTCGAAAAGTATAAAAGTTGGAAGAGTGGTTTCTTGGCAAGAAATGATCAGGATCCGAAGGTCTATTCGATGGACAGAAAAAAAAATCAAAATGGCGGAATTTAGTTTTCCATAGAAAATGTATGGGAAATATTGAAGAGACCACGAGTTGTAAAACATAAAGTGCTTTGATGCGGTTTTTTGGAAGACTACCAGAAAAAAATATGGAATGAGGTGATGATTGAGGATTTTAAAGACAGTCAAAGAGCATGGGCAAGGTATTATAGTTAGGTGGGGACTGCTGAAACAAAAAATACTCGGAACTTCACACAAGTGGCAGTGAGCTGAAAAAAAATCAAAATGGCGGATTCAAGATGGCCGCCATACAAATTTCATGTTGTTCCATCTCGGAAAGTATAAAAGATAAGAGAGAGGTTTCTTAGCAAGAGGTGATCAGGAGCTCAAGTTCTACGGGATGCATGGAAAATAATTCACTGTGGCGGAATTTATTTTTTCCATGGAAAATGTACATTTGAATGATGATTGAGGAGCACGGTCATGGTTTTAATGATAGTTAAGGGCTGTTCGTACAAAAAATACGCTGAACCTCATCCAATGAGGTTCAGCGTATTTTTTTTCGAACTGACCTTAACTATCTTTAAAACCATGACAGTGCTCCTTGGTAATTTTTTCAGCTCACTGCCAATCGGATTTCAATGGGCGATGGAGATGATGGCGATACCTTTATGGGCGGGAAGACTGCACGCGGGCCACATGTGGCCCGCGCACACACGCGCCCTACTAGTAGTAATATATACCTATCTCTTCAATGGATTACCATTGAAGAGATAGGTATATATTACTATTTAAATAAATATATTAAAGGTAAGTAGGTTTATACTTCGTAAAATTGATAAAAAGTCGGTTATTTAAATAATGAACATGTCTTTGTTTTTATAATCATCCGTTTATTTAGTTAACTACGCTCTAATTACAAAAGAAAAACACTTAACTGCTCCATGAAAATAAAGAAAACTGGAAACATTAAAATAGGTCCTACCTATTCAATAAACTCCGTCATTTTCTGATGATCAGAGATGCTTGCAAAAATCATAGGGACACGAAAAAGAAAATATAGTTGTTTTTTATTATTTTATTTTTTATCTTACGTAACTACCTATGTACAAAAAATAACGATTTCTTCTCAGAGGTGAGTCGATTTATAAATTATAGGTATAAAAAAAATATAATTCCACGTACCTACTTGGCGGTAAGGATAAAATAACAATTGGCTCGCAAAAATTTGGAACTAATAACTATGTTTTGCGTTAAAAAAAACATTTTTTATTCTGAAATAATACCTATGTCCAGAAGATTGAATTTAAACCATATATACTTACTCGTAGTACCAATAATTACTCAATGATTGAAACACTACACGTTAGGTTAGGTTAGGTTAGGTTCCCCCCCGCTGGATTCCAATCTTGTCGCGATGGGGGGACTCAGTAGCCGTGGTTAGGCCCCACGGTGAAGCCAAAAGGAATCCAGGAGGGGAGGCTCGGAGTGGGCCTGAAGATGGGCCCGCTCTGGATGCGTCCAAAAGGGGTGCGGGGGACAGAGTTTTCTGTCTCCTGCAGCCAGGAGGGGTCGCGGGAGGAGAGGCGTGTCGGTGTGTCGTTGCCGCTCGCCCTATCTCCCGCGACCAAACGGTGGCGCACCGTTAGATGCGTCGGCGGCGGGGCCGCAGGGGAAGAGGAGTGTCGGTGTGTCGTTGCCGTTCTCCCTGTCCTCTGCGGCCGTTTGGTGGTTTACGGCGGAGCCAAAGATCAGATCCGCCGCGGGGTATGGGAGGTCGATGCATGCGAAGTGCAGGAGCAAGCTTCGCAGGTATCGGCTTACCCGTGCCCACGGCCCCTGGGTGGCGGTCCCGGGGGGGTCCGTCGCCTTACGGATGGGCGCCGAGGAGGTAAGGCCGGCTTAGGTGTTTCTGGCGGGCCTTGCTGTTGGAGGGGAGCTCCATGCTCCACCTCGTGGAGGGGCTGCGCAAGCGGCCGGGCACCGGCGGGTTCGCGGAGGTTTGCGCAAGCGTTCCCATGTTCCCGTCATACGGTGCGAGGAGGAAACACCGTGGGGTTTAGCCGGTAAGAGTCCGACATAACCCAGCCGCTCCCCCGGGCGACTGGGTATCCATGAGGATTCCCCACGATAAAAAAAAAATTAAAAAAAAAAGGTTAGGTTAGGTTAGGTTCCCCCCCGATGGATTCCCATCTTGTCGCGATGGGGGGGCTCAGTAGCCGTGGTAGGGCCCCACGGTGAAGCCAAAAGGAATCCAGGAGGGGACGCTCGGAGTGGGCCTGGAGATGGGCCCGCTCTGGATGCGTCCAAGAGGGGTGCGGGGGACAGAGTTTTCTGTCTCCTGCAGCCAGGAGGGGTTGCGAGAGGAGAGGCGTGTCGGTGTGTCGTTGCCGCTCGCCCTATCTCCCGCGACCAAACGGTGGCGCACCGTTAGATGCGTCGGCGGCGGGGCCGCAGGGGAAGAGGAGTGTCGGTGTGTCGTTGCCGTTCTCCCTGTCCTCTGCGGCCGTTTGGTGGTTTGCGGCGGAGCCAAAGATCAGATCCGCCGCGGGGTATGGGAGGTCGATGCCTGCGAAGTGCAGGAGCAAGCTTCGCAGGTATCGGCTTACCCGTGCCCACGGCCCCTGGGTGGCGGTCCCGGGGGGGTCCGTCGCCTTACGGATGGGCGCCGAGGAGGTAAGGCCGGCTTAGGTGTTTCTGGCGGGCCTTGCTGTTGGAGGGGAGCTCCATGCTCCACCTCGTGGAGGGGCTGTGCAAGCGGCCGGGCACCGGCGGGTTCGCGGAGGTTTGCGCAAGCGTTCCCGTGTTCCCGTCATACGGTGCGAGGAGGAAACACCGTGGGGTTTACCCGGTAAGAGTCCGGCATAACCCAGCCGCTCCCCCGGGCGACTGGGTAGGTATCCATGAGGATTCCCCACGATAAAAAAAAAGGTTAGGTAGGTAGGTATACGAGTAATTTGCAACTGCTAATAGTCTGCAAAAAACGTGTTAGACGTCTGTGAAAACCACATATAAAATTCCTATGGTCAGTGAAAACCACCATGGGTAACGGACAAATCGAATATAGTCAAGTTAATATAATCCCAGCAAAAACATTTTCATGTAAAATGTTGCCAAGACGAGAACATGTGGCTCACACTATCAAAAAGTTATCAGATCTCATGTAGAGCAAGACTTGTAACTCTACACGCCCTAACTCTATAAATCCTAACTTTATAAACTCTACACTTTAGTCAAAATATATTATGACTTGGCTGTTTCGGTACCGTCACATGGGCGTAAAGTGAAGAATTTATTCACTGTTCAGTACTTTTCTAATAGAGTTTTGCAAGTGGCATAATGGACCATGCAAAATTCAAGAAATTTCATATTAAAATTAAATGGTATCACCATTGTTATGGAAAAAAACTTCCATTTATTAAAAATATCCTCTAAAGCAAAGGAACACACTTTTGCAAAGTGTGATGAAGTATTTGAAACCAATGCAGTTAGTAAAACCTAAGTGCAGTTTCTGAGGAGACTCAATACCTATCTAATAAATAATCGTTACTACAGAAAATAGGTATTGTATATCAGAAAAGTACAAAGTCAGTGAATAATATATTTACTTTACACCCATGTGACAGTAACGAAACAGCCAAGACATAATATATTTTGACTAAAGTGTAGAGTTTATAAAGTTAGGATTTATAGAGTTAGGGCGTGTAGAGTTACAAGTCTTGCTCTACATGAGATCTGATAACTTTTTGATAGTGTGAGCCACATGTTCTCGTCTTGGCAACATTTTACATGAAAATGTTTTTGCTGGGATTTCACTTCTTTTTGTAAGTTGTTTACGACTATATTTTTTATTTGGTTAATTTCCTTTTCTTTGGTGTATTTCTTGAATATCATTGCAAGGTGGATATTTGTCCGAATCAAGTATCCCCCCCCTCTATCATTTAAATGAGGGAACCCTCCTTGGTTCACCTAGTTTATTTTTTTCCTTATTTGTAGTTTATTACAAAGAGTCCCTATATCAATTTTGAGACCTCTAGCATCATAATTTCATACAAACTTCCATCCCCTATTTTAAGGGGTTGGGAGGTTAAATTTCCAACTTTTGGAATTTTTTTGTTGGTTGTGTGGTAATACTAGCTTATATACCAAATTTCAGAAATTAAGTTTTTATTATACCTATATACTTATGGGAAACCCCATACGAACTTCCAACCCCCTAATTTTAAGGATGTGGGGTGATTAACTAAAAATCCTAAAACACGTATTTAATTGTTTATTACAAAGAGTCCCTATATCAATTTTGAGACCTCTAGCATCAATATTTGCGGTAATTTCATACAAACTTCCATCCCCTATTTTAAGGGGTTGGGGGGTTAAATTTCCAACTTTTGGAATTTTTTTGTTGGTTGTGTGCTAATACTAGCTTATATACCAAATTTCAGCTTTCTAGGTCTTCAGGAAGTACCTAGGAATTTTGATGATCATCAGTGAGTCAGTCAGTCAGTCAGTGACGAAATTTGGGTTTTTTAGACGTCAATAAAATCTAAAGTATAAGACCTATAAAATTGAAACTTTATAGGTTTAATAAGTTCACTGGCGACATCATTTTCCGAGAATTTTGATTATCTGAAATAATTCAGGCCTAAGTTATAAGGGTTTAAAAATACGGCGAAACACTTCGAGAAAAGATAGGTAGTGCCCTCGCGCTTCGCTTGGCTCGTCTTGGCGGGGACACTACCGTGTCCCCAGATACCTCACCTCAAGTATTATTAAATTAATGTAGGAACATGTCGTGAGTTATTTGTTTTGGAATTGATTTTCTTCACTATACCGATTATATAACTACTTACCTTTTTCCTGTTTTCAACTCAGTTTTTGACATACGTACTTACGTAGGTAAGTTCTAAGACATCGTTTGGTCATAGAGTAAGTAACTTTTGGTTTAGTAAGTACGAGTAAGTAGGTATAATTGGGTAGATACGGTGGTACGTTCAAACTTCGAATTTACCGATTATCCCTCCATGAACTTGTTCATTTACGTAGACACTTATAATCCCTATACCTTTAAACCACAGCTTTTAACGAGCAATTCTTGTATATATATATTTTATATATATATATATATATATATATATATATATATATATAGATTATATAGATATATATATAACTGGATCTCGGAAACGACTCGAACGATTTTCATGAAATTTAGTATGCAGGGGGTTTTGGGGGCGATAAATCGATCTAGCTAGGATTCATTTTTAGGAAATGTCGAATTTACCAAAATAAAATTAAAATATGACTCCTCTTGCCATCTACAAGTATATAGGCCAGTAGTTAAACTACCGAGCGAAGCTCGGTCACCCAGGTATTAAAGTATATAATAGAAAAAAATATATATAATATGTAGGTATAACAGTAGGTATTTACCTACATTAAACACTGTAAAGATGTTCTAAATGAAAAACAGGAAAATATTGTACCTTATAACCTTAGTATAATCAATTTCAATGTTAGCAATGAAACAATATCCTCTAATGTACTTGAATTTAAAGTGGTTCATTTTGTCACAGATATTGTTCTCTTGCAGATGTTCTTGACTAGAAGTATACCGCCTATTCATAAAATAAGACAGTATCAAACTGATTAGGTACAAACCACAATATTGGCCCAATAATATTCTATATCAGTGAATATTTTATTTTTATTATTTTAAACAATTTGTTGTACTTGTCTCTTCCTATGTAAATACAGGTTTTTAAATGTCAGAAGTTCGATAATCTTTGTATTTTATCTCAAGTGACAGTACTTGCCTACATAATATCGCCTGTGTTCATTGGTAAGTGACGAGTATTTTTTTATTTAATATTTTTTAATAATTTAAATCCAGTATGACAAGAGCATCGTTTGCATGTGCTTTCACTATAAGAACAGAAGTTATCATAATAAGTGTCTTTATAAATCTCAAATTGTATTTTGTTATCTATTTCTACTTTTCATTATAATTACTTTATCTTTATGATGAAAGGTAGGTACTCGTAAGCAGTTAGAAATCGTGACCGTAACACATGGTCCGTAACATCTACAAGGTTTTCTATTATAAAATTACCTAGTGAATAGTGATCTGTGCACAGAATACTAATTACCTTAATACTTTAACTACTAATATGAATTTAATTATTATATAACTCCTGTGACCTGAGTGAGACTATACCATAATTAATTAAAATATCTAGAAATGAATATTAAGGTAATTGTGTGTGATATTTTGTAATCTACAAAGAAGTAGCTAGATTACTTAGTCTATGTTAAAACTTACCTATACTTGATTAAATTTAAATTATCTAAGTGCTTATTTATCTTTTGGACAATAATGTAATACACTAATAGTCTCTTTTTCTCTATTCTAGAAAAACAAGAAAATGTTAAGTTTCGCTGGTATGTTGGTGCTTGTGGCGGTGGTAATAGTGACAGTAGTTGTTGCAACTCCCGTACCATCTATAACGAGGAAGGCTCGACCACACAACCGGGGGCCCGATTCTTGTACACCCGTCATTATAGCGCACCGAGGCGCGAGCGGGTACGCACCTGAGCACACACTCGGCTCATACGCACTCGCGATCACCATGGGCGCTGATTACGTTGAACCCGACCTTGTAATGACTAAAGATGGCATGCTGATATCGAGACACGATAACGAATTGGGAATGACAACGGACGTCGCCAATCGCACCGAGTTCGCTGACCGTTATCGAACACAAACGATCGACGGCAACGAAGTCTCCGGGTGGTTCACTGAAGATTTCACATTAGCAGAAATCAAAACTCTTAGAGCTAAAGAACGAATCCCAGACATAAGACCCGGCAACGCCAGAATGGACGGCGCCTTCCAAGTGCTCACCTTTCAAGAAATTATCGATCTGGTTAAAAGCTTGCAAATAAGTCAACGCCGAACCATCGGAATCTATCCGGAGATCAAACATAGTAGTCATTTCAAAAAACTAGGTTTGCCAATGGAGGAACTGGTTGTGAACACTTTTCACCGAAACGGTTACAGGGGTTGCGATTCCCCTGTTTATATTCAATCGTTTGAAATAAGTAATTTAAAAGAACTGAAGCGACTTACGAATCTTAGACTGTTACAGCTCTATGACAGCAAATCCCTTCAGCCAGCTGACCAAGTTTTGTTGGGAACTGATATTACTTATGGTAAAATGGCTACACCGGAGGGATTAGCGGAAGTTGCTAAATATGCATCTGCGGTTGGACCTGACAAGAGTTATATCATTCCCCGCAACGCTGATGATACTTTAGGAGAACCGACGACTTTTGTTGCTGATGCTCATGCTGTGAGGCTGAAAGTACACCCATATACATTCCGGGCAGAAAATTCATTCCTGCCTAAAGAATATAGAAGCGATAATCCATCCAGAAGTGCGAGAGGAGATTTGACTGCAGAGCTGCAAAAGTACATTGACGCTGGCATTGACGGGCTTTTCTCCGACCAACCTGATATACCCATCCGTCTTCGTGGGCCGTGCCTGTGATTACGCTCGATAATAAAAATACTGTGACGAAGGGTAACTACTTACATGAGAGAAACTAAACGTGCTAAATAGGCGTTGTAGGCTAAGATACTATAATGTAAATAATATGTTATTTCCACAACTTGTAAAAACGTACATACAAAGCTCACTTTTTGTGAAATAAGTAGCTATAGGTTGACTTATTAGATTATTATTAAACTGAAACAATAATAAATTAGTATAGTATTTTATCAGAAGTGAGATAAGTTTTAATTAAGATAGCTGGTACAAATCATGGAGAAACAATTTGTAATTAGGATTTGAAAATGATTAATTAAACATGGATTATTTGATAACAAATATTCTTTTTATTGTTAAGGAAAAATGTGGATGAACGGACGTGGATATCGTGTGAAATTATGTGTGTGTTTTCTCCTAAGTTTAACTAAAGTTTCGGATACCCAACAACGCAGAAATGAAATTAGACGGGGAGCAGATGACTGCAAGCCTACTGTGGTCGCTCATCGAGGCGCCAGTGGATATGTTTCAGAACACACGCTCGGGTCTTACGCCTTAGCCATCACGATGGGCTCGGACTATGTCGAACCAGACCTAGTCATAACGCGTGATGGACATCTCATCGCACGACACGAAAACAATCTAGGAGTCTCCACTGATGTAGTTCGACGGCCGGAGTTCGCGTCGCGACGACGCACGCAAAGAGTCGCCGGAAATCTTGTCAACGGATGGTTCTCAGAAGACTTTACACTTGCTGAAATAAAAACTTTAAAGAGTATAGAACCCATGCAAATCACGAGGAAGGCCAACACACGAATGGATAGATCCTTAGACGTACCCACTTTCCAAGAGATAATCGACCTCGTCAAGGCAATGGAGATAAGTGAAAACCGCACTATCGGTATCTATCCAGAATTAAAATACAGCACCCATTTTCAACGTCTGGGTTTGCCGATGGAGAAGAAATTGGTCGACATTTTTCATAGAAATGGATATATGGGAAAGGCCGCACCTGCTTACATTCAATCGTTCGAAGTCAACAATTTGAGACAGTTGAAAAATATCACCGATATTAGATTAGTTCAATTGTATGACTCGAAATCAAAAATACCATACGATCTATTTGAAGTTGGAAAAACTCTCACATACGGTGAGATGGCGACCCCGGCTGGGCTTGCTGAAGTAGCTAAGTATGCGTCTGCTGTAGGGCCTGCGAAAGGCTATATAATTCCGCGAGATGTTTTCAATAACTTGGGACAACCCACGAGCTTCGTGAAGGACGCTCACGCGGTAGGCTTGGAGGTAACGCCCTGGACATTCCGCGCTGAAAATGTGTTTTTACCACGAGAATTTCAAATAGGTAACGACATTTACGATTTCGGGAATTTAGAAAGAGAATTGAAGGCCTTCATGGATGCTGGTGTGGATGGTGTGTTTATCGACCAGCCCGAAATTCTAGTTCGTGTAAGAGGACCTTGTAAATTTTTGTAATAAATCTGTGATGACTGAAGATACTTCCGCACTTTTATGATTTTTTCTATAAAGTATTATTTCACAATTATTCAAAGTGTAGGTACCTAACGGTTTATACACAACGTGTATATAACAGCATCGCATGCAGGCAGTGAGTTGCCAGTAGATCACGACATAGCCCGAAAACACAAACACATTTTAATTTTAATTTATAATAGTTTATTTGTTATTACGATTTACGTTTATTCATTATTCAAATAGGTACTCAGTGATAAAAATCTTTGACGAATGACGGACCATATTGTAATAAGACCACAGAATACGATAATAGATAATAGTACCTTAGACAAAATAGGAGATTCTAAAGTACCGCAATAGGTATGCTAGCAATTCAGGTTCATACAGTTCTTTGTAACGATGGGGTCCTTCAGCAGTTCCATTTTTTAAATCGTTAAACTGGCTTATATTTTTACAAGTTTATTGAGAATGTACTAAAATTATTTATTTAGGGCCTACTTTTATTAAATGTTGGTTATGCTCGATTTCACCAACATTTTAACAGCCACCTAAGACCTAAGGTGACCGTTGTTGTAGGTGAAAACTGTCACCTATCGGGCGTTCGATTTAGCCGTTTCCTAGGTTTAGTGAAAACGGCTGTATGTCCATTTCTTCATCTCCACGAATGAAGACTGCGAATAAAGTAGGTATACCGGCTATGCACCGACGCGACGACGTTCATAATTATTATTATAATAGACATGATTATGATATTGTTATAATATAGGACTACTCTTTAACATACCGCATGCGGTATGCTAAATTGACAGATTTTTTATTATCATCTGTCATCCAAATTTCAACTGTCAAATGTCTTATGTCAATTGTCAACATAGGTCCAAAGAAGAAGTAAATAAAAGGACAGGAAATTGTCAGTCTTTTTGGGTGGGCATATCCGCCATCTTGTGTCGCATTGAAATGGCCAATCACAGCCATCGGCCAATCACAGATAGGCACCAGACAGCTGATCAGAAGGGCTGCTCTAACTATCTATCGATATGGAAATATTATCGATGTAGTAAGTAGTTCCTTGTTAGTCATTAAAGATTTGAGAAAGCAAAAATGAATGAACATAACCTACCGTTAAAAACCTACTGATAAAAATTAATGGCTAACGGTTTTGAAATCGTTCGCCTTGATGCAAAGTAACGATTATCTTAAGAACATACAGTATTACGAGTCGTATACATTTTTCTCCGGAGATGCAAAATTATTTTTTGTGGAGTTAATACCTACCTACGTTAAAAATAAAAAAATCTTGCTATCCACATGTCACCAACACATACACATTACAGATTAAATATACTGGATCTGACGTATAATTCAAATAACATACTATCTAAAATAATATTGTAGTAAAAAACAAATTAGTTACTTACAGTAGTGTCAGATAATTTACATGTAATAGTAGTATTATGATTAACACACGACGTGATGTATTAGGCTCTTCGTTAGTTATCGAGAAATATTCTTTGTTTTGAAATCTTGAGGTTACAACTCCTCTTTAATCCTCAGTTTCTCTCACCCATTTCAAAGCTCGGTCAACGGAGTTTTGCGGGACTCCTATTTCTGGGTGGTCATGATAATAACTACCAATAAAGATCCTATTCGTCAACTAATTTGTCGGGGTTCTCCAAGTCCCGAGCTCGCATCGGTCGCTTCCGGATCCTAATATTTGTAACAAACATCTAATCTGCAAATAGCGTAGACCTGTAGTAGCTGAGACTTCCAGTTCAAATGTTCAAAGTTCAATATGGCAGCCATTTTTTTAATTTTGACCACAAATTACATGTCTTTGCTTGCTGCAATGGTTTTTGTAATTTATTCATTTCGAGATATGAACAATTATTTTCTTAAAATACAGTCCCGCCAACCAAACTGACTTACAGTTGTTACTTAAAAGTTGTCAGACATCGATTTTAAAGAAATTCATCATTCATGAAAAAACTTTAGAAATTTTCACTCCTTACAATTTGAGTTGTTACTTAAAAGTTGTCAGACATCGATTTTAAAGAAATTCATCATTCATGAAAAAACTTTAGGAATTTTCACTCCTTACAATTTGAATTTCGAAAATTCCCGGCTTTGTACAGAATATACAAATATTCTGTAGATTCATGACCTAATAATATGAACCTGAGTACTAAATTTTACATCTCTACGACTTTTAGTTTTACCGGAATCCGTGGAACAACGAAAATGCCTCACTCCTTTATTTATATTATTATATAGAATTTACGGAACCCTTCATGCATGAGTCCGACTCGTACTTGTTTGTCTTTGGCCTACTCTCTGTTTTTTTTTATAACTTTAATCTATATTATTGTCTATTGCGTATGTCAGTTATTAGGTTTTGTGGGTTGTGGTCAGCAATATTATTATAATATTTACGTGATGTGCTGAAAATTTTATTTAATTCATACAAAATAAATTCACATCTCCGGGAAAAAATAAGTATGCGTGGGTCTTCTCGTTCTACTGAATCTCCCTTAATTCATCGTAACTTCAAACTAAGGCGACCGGATTTAAACCAACAGCCAATACTTTAACAAATCCCGCGAGACCAAACTATATCTATTCCTGAAGCCTTTATTATAAAAGTTTGCAATAGATAATAGCTATAGAAAAGCTTTAGTTTCTGTATAACCCCGAGATTTTTTCCTATCTACTCAGCTATCACAAGCATCGTATGAAATTTATCGATAACGGTATGATAGTAGTCACATCATTAGTACTTTGACATGAAGAAATGCGCATGTCAAAGTGCGACACTTTATGGCGGTTTTTGCCACTCCGACACATATTGTGTTAAGCAAACTATGGCATCTCTATATAAGTTTAGATTCTCTAAGCATAGGTCAGAGACATAAAAATAATTGTCAATTATGAATTAACTCAGTTTATGCAACAACATCAATCGACATATTTTGTGCTCCGCTAAACAATTTAATGAAAATTTACGTTAAGATTACCTGCTAATTGTTGACAGTGAAATATATAAGTCGAGTTTTGTTATCTGAATGCTATAAACGGAAATATGAACCCACTTAACACGTAAATTACACGCTCCAGAGATGATAAGGCAATCATTAAAATTCCGAAAGACTGTTACCATTGTTTCTGTTTTATCACTTAGTAAGTACTTAATTAAACTTGTTTAATGCATTGTAGCTATAAAAGACAATAACAGCAAAGTTTAGTTAACTGTGTGCTTAGCAGCTTTTGCAAGTTAAGGTTTACTGTGCACTTATTATTGTTGTTGTTATTTTGCAGTTATCTTTATATTTGTTATCCTTAGGCAAAACAAATTAAATAAAAACGATGTAAAGGGATCCCACCAAACAATAGATATTGATAGACAGGACTTAAGGTACAGAGACTTTCTTAAAATGCCAAAGATGGATGAGCAGGATATTCATCAGAGAAACCCAGATGTGGAGGAAAATCGAGAGGAAAGTGACGAGAAACGAGAGCTACGAGAAGCAAAGGCTAGGCTTGCTCAGTTGGAGAAAAAAATTGCCATTCTAGAGGGAAGAATCCCACAGAAGTATCCTGACGTTAAATATCTTGGACATAAAGAAAGAAAGAGGATATTGGTAAGATATCTATTGTGAGTTTGTAACTCCTCATGTAGGACCATAAATTGAATTTTTATATTATTGTTGCGTCACCTGCATGAATTTCAGGTTTTACATATCCTATTACATTGACTCAACCTTAAAAGATAGACATATGGTGGTGTTTGAGACTTTAACCATTAGAGCAACACACAACAAAAGATCTACAAAGGGAACGATTTTTCTTGTTTTCCAACATTTTCCATTGATGCTTTACTCTTATTGGTCATAGCATGAGAAGCCTATAGCGTTCCTCCACAAATGGACTATACAACACAAAAATATTTTTTCAGTTCAGACCTGTAGTTTCAGAGATTTGTGCGTTCAATACAACAAACAAACAAACTCTTTATAATATTAGTGTTAATATGAAGATTATATTTAAAAACCTTATTATTTGCAGGTGACGGGAGGTGCAGGATTTGTTGGTTCACACCTCATAGATGTTCTAATGACGCAAGGCCATGAAGTGATTGTAGTTGACAATTTCTTTACAGGCCGAAAAAGAAATGTTGAGCATTGGTTCGGGCACAGGAACTTTGAACTGATACACCATGATATTGTGAATCCGTTATATGTAGAGGTAAAACATATCCTCATGTTATATTTTAGGTAATAGAAGATTATATATTGTAAAAAATTTTTTTTTTTTATTCTCAAAGTGCAAATTTTACTAACCAAGTCACAGGCGAAGTTCGCAATTTCTGTATTACGCAGATGCATTTTCAAATGAAATAAAGTTAGTACAATATCTCATACTATCTTTCTGTTATCAAATATCTTAAAATGCAAGACATCTAAAATTATTATTGTAATTTACTAAATATCTTCTAGAATTTTAAAGTGTTATCTATTATTGTATCTATGATTATTGATTATTGTAATGTGCAAAATCAATAAAGTGGTCAGTGCTACTTTACGATTACATAAGATAAACATTTTAAAGTAATAGTTTTTTATCAATGTTTGCTTCCAAGTGTGACTAAATATAGATTAGGTACAATAAGTGGTATAACCTGTTAATCAGTTTTGTAAAAGAAAATTAAAACCAGCTATACAGCATAATTTACTATGCAAATTATTCTTATCTATAGTGTAACTGAAGTTTTTCTGTCAATTATGTTATAATTTAACTACTTTTCATTTATTACAACAATGAAGTAAATAGAGAAATAACGCAGCAATGTCTCAGTGGTTCGCAAAAAGAAGCAAGACCTCTGCCACCCAGCAGAGGGTTTTGGTCGTTTTGGGTTTGAATCCCAGACACTCACCTCCAATTTTTGGTACTTTGTGATAACTAGTATCACGCAATTAACAGTGAGACCCTTATACACAAGGCTTTGTCTCAAATTTTGTGTCTAAATGATTCCATAATACAAATTCAAAGATTCGTACACACAGCAATACATACACCTTTTCTTTCTCTCTTCATTCTGGACGTTTTCCACACTCGACGTCCTCTTGTGTGTAGGAGCTCTCATATACAAGGTTATATAAAAAATACCAAATCGCTCTCAGCTTGAATTTGTTTACATTAGAACTCACAACTTTTGTTCTACGACTCTTTTAAATTGATATTTTGAGAAATATCAAATATTCAATATTTTACAGTATATTCTACTAGTTATTTTATTTTATTTTATTTATTTTAACTTACAACTGTGTACATGAATTTGTGTTGTGTTAGTCGCTTAGTGACCAAAATCGTCTATATCGAAGGTTTGCATAGCCTTATGAACAAATTGCCTGAAAGGAACCTGCATGTCCGAGAGGTTGCCATAATCTTGAGAGTTCTGCACATCTGTATGCCATTCCCTTAACCTTTGCATGTGTATAAATTTCAGGCAGATGAGATATACCACTTGGCTAGCCCGGCCAGCCCTCCGCACTACATGCAGAACCCTGTGAAAACAGTCAAAACAAACACGTTGGGGACTATCAACATGCTTGGTAAGAGGGATTTTTTATCAATAATCTATTGGCTTATTTATTCAGTTTGTCAATTGAAATAAAACCATAAAACTGGCCCTAGATTATGTAAGAAAAATGTATTCATCAATATCGCAATTGTATACAAATTCTACCCGGTGATTGGTTCCCTGATTTACATCAGCCAATCAGGGAGGTAGAATTTACTAACGACTATGGTAATGGTAAACTTTTTATTTATTTATTTATTTAAATTGATAGATTGAACTATAAACTGAGATTGTGTTGGAAAGAAGTAGGCATTCCTTTTTTTATGTCCATAAACAAGAAAAAATTGTTGTTTATTAGCATTCAATACGTAACCATAAAGCAGTAGAAAACAGAAAGCTGGCTCAGAACAAATACTACTTTTGAATATTTTAATATTTTTCCATTTCCAGCAGAATATAATTAGAAAACGGAACGCTGGGCCAAAAGAAATATTAATTTTAAATATTTTAATGATTTTCCCTTTCCAGGTCTAGCAAGAAGAGTTGGAGCAAAGATTTTGATAGCGAGCACCTCAGAGGTTTATGGGGATCCTATGGTGCATCCACAGCCTGAGTCTTATTGGGGACATGTCAACCCTATAGGTAAAAATAAAAGTTTGAGAGTACAAGTTATTATAGAATTGGATTTTGGAATATTATGATTTCCATTATCAAATTCTCGAGTTGGTCTCGCGCACTAAGGGTTCTGTACCATTATTTATGAAATCGGCAAAATATCACGTTTCTTGTATGGGCCCCCTTGAATCTTTATTTTATTTTACTTTTCAGTATCTTATACCTTTAAACGAGCAATTCTTGTATAATAAATAAAAATATGACTACTGCTGCCATCTATTGGCCACCGAGCGAAGCTCGGTCACCCAGATAATGTGGTTGATTCTGTTGTGCAAAATCTCTAAACTAAACTAATTTAAAATAGTTCTATCCTTTTCAAACTGTTCCTGATGGAAAATGATAGCAATATTTTAAATTAGTTTAGTTTAGAGATTTTGCACATCAGAATCGACCACATTGTATTGTTATAGCAGCAACGGAAATACATCATCTGTGAAAGTTTCAAGTGTGTAACTATCACGGTTCAAGATACAGCCTGGTGACAGACGGACGCGAAATTTCAGTAATAGGGACACGTTTTTACGCTTTGTGTACCCTAAAAACGTATTTATCGCTATCACAATCGTTAACAAATTCTGCCACCCGAGTGCCTGACGTAAATCAGGGAACCAATCAGCAGGCAGAACTTGTAAACGATTAGGATAACGATGAATAAGTTTTCCTTACACAATTTAGGGGCTGAACCCTGAAAATGTTTTCACTTGGTATCAGACAAGGTTTTTAATTTGGGTCTCCTGAAATGTCTTCAGTTGTCTATTGTCTATTGGTCTATACCAGGCCCGCGTGCTTGTTACGACGAAGGCAAGCGAGTGGCGGAAACGTTGGCGTACTCCTACGCCAAGCAGGAGAAGGTCGACGTGAGGGTGGCGAGGATATTCAACACGTACGGGCCCCGGATGCACGTGTCGGACGGACGGGTCGTGTCCAACTTTATCATGCAGGCGTTACAAAATATGACCATTACCGTGAGTATGATGTACTCTTATTTTGACCATAGAGGTCCAAGAGGCCGCCAAAAGGTCAAAAGTGCGGCAAAAAATACGTTACCTAATTTAACAAACCCGAGCCGTCGCTACACAATTTTTCACGCACACTAGCATCCGCGCACCATACAAATTTCAAATTCACACTATAAAAAAAGTTGCCGCACTCACGGAGCTGTCGTTGAAGATGGGCTCTATCTAGTCAGCGCGCGAGCTTAAGTATCTTGTGTACGGTCAGAAGTTGATATAGAATTTGCGAACAAAATTCCTTGCATGCCTGTCAATATACATTAGTGAAATATTACATAGAAGTATTTTGAACGCTGATGTCTAGTCTGTTTACGGTAATAAGCGGTTACTTGCATACCGTTTTAGCCTTTTTTAGCTATGTAGATATGCATTTTCGGATGTGACTATACACAAAATCTAGCATAAGGGCAATGGGTAACATCCGGGCGCGAAAATTCAAATTTTATTTAGTTTTTTGCTCATAGTGGGCTAACTATACATCGAAGGTTAATGGCAATGTGTTTTGCGGGTACAGAATTTATGCATCTACATATTTTTAATAAAAACTCTGCTCAACAATACTCATTTACTTCATATTGGTTCCCGATAGCTCGAAATCTGGGAAACTGCAAAAATTTATCTTTCGGGAACCAATATGAGATGAGTGGGAACTTTCGAGCAAAGTTTCTATTAAAAACATGTAGATGCATAAAAATTAGGCCCGCAAAATGCATTGCCATAAATCTACAATGTTTAGTTGGTTTAATATTAGCGAAAAACTAAATAAAATTTGAATTTCGCGGGCTGGTAGGGCCGCAACACCTTAATGTTGCGTTAAAACGGATTTTTTTTATCCTGATTCCTTGTATGTGTCTGTATATTTTGTAACTTCTTGACGCTGAAACTACTCAATAGATTTCGCGGGAATTTGGAATGGAGATACATTATAATATTATATCCTAGATTAACGTATTTGCTTGTATTTTATCCCAGAAAAATCCATATTCGCCACGGTATATTGTGAAAACTGAAATTAACGCGTAGCCGAGATGTCCGATACTTTTTTTTTAAATATTTAATTATATGTTCCAGGTGTATGGCAATGGGAAACAAACGCGGTCCTTTTGCTACGTGTCAGATCTGGTGGACGGTCTGCTGGCTCTGATGGCGTCGAGCTACACATTACCCGTCAATATTGGCAACCCTGTCGAACATACAATAGAAGGTAAACTACCACAAGTGTTTCATACTAAAAAATACCGGCCAAGTGCGAGTCGGACTCGCGCACCGAGGGTTCCATACCATAAAAGAAGTAAAAAATTGAAAGAATCACTTTTGTTCATGAATTTACGAGTATAATTTACATGTAGGTACTTTTGTTGGCAAACGGCAAACGTAACTTTGTTTTTGGTGGTTTATTGTTATTATCAAAAAAGTATAATAGTTAGGGAGTTGATTTTATTTTTCCTGCAAAATATACATTAATGTCTATGGATCATAATTATTTCAGATTTTTCGATTGATAAACTTCTGAGATAAACGGTAATTTTTTCGACAGTTTGCTCAATAAATCAAAAACTATCGAGCATAAAAATAAATAAAAATCGGTTTTAGAATACAGAAGTAACGTCCTTTCATATGATACCCCACTCAATATTGTTATTTCATTTTGAAAATTCGAAGCCCCGGTTTTCCCCCCTTTTTAAATAAAAATAAAGACAATTTTCAATGTTTTATGATTGCAATGGCGTTGGGTCACTATTACCTAAAACTATTCTAAATTTCAAGTCGATAGCTTCGATAGTTACGACGTGAAATAATCGAGTGTGACAGACGGACGGACTGACGGAGAAAGTCTCACCATATGGGTTCCATTTTTGCCAAATTAGTATGGAACCCTA
The DNA here is from genome assembly GCA_963855885.1 of Coenonympha glycerion. Lineage (NCBI taxonomy): Eukaryota > Metazoa > Arthropoda > Insecta > Lepidoptera > Nymphalidae > Coenonympha > Coenonympha glycerion. The sequence goes on along the minus strand of OY979630.1, from coordinate 10,419,852 downwards.
AAAACGTATTAATATTGGCTCAAGTTAATTTCTTGTCGGAGGTCCTATATTATGGTATACTGCGAGCAGGAGATTTCTTGTTATTTTTTTTTAACAATATAGGCTAGCGCTTGACTGTGATCACAACTGATGGAAAGTGATGATACAGTCTAAGGTGGAGCGCGCTTGCCTAGGAGATGCCTATTCAATCTTGATTATTTGTCCGATTCTCTTAGCCTATATTGGAATTTGGAATCTACTAGTCAGTTGTAACAAATTGTCGACGCATTATTTCAGAGTTTGCGGTAATAATAAAGAATCTAGTCCCCGGGTGCCGCAGCACGGTGGCGACGGGCGCGGCGGTGGAGGACGACCCGCAGCGCCGCCGCCCCGACATCACGCTCGCTCGCACCCACCTGCGCTGGCAGCCGCAGGTTGTACTTCACCCATTAATAAGTGCCGCGCCACACCTGCGGAACGTACCGGCGCTGATGCCGGAACCAGACTGCGTTATTGGGTATTCGTTATGCGGCTACGCTGTATTTGTCCAAATGAAATGAAATGAAATCCTATACCTTTAAACGAGCAATTCTTGTATATATATTTCTATATAATCTGGATCTCGGCAACGGCTCCAACGATTTTCATGAAATTTTGTGTACAGGGGGTTTTGGGGGCGATAAATCGATCTAGCTAGGATTCATTTTTAGTAAATGTCGAATTTACCAAAAAAAAATAATAAAAATATGACTTCTGCTGCCACCTATTAGCTAGTAGTTAAACTACCGAGCGAAGCAATTCTGCTGCCATCTATTATCCAGTAGTTAAACTACCAAGCGAAGCTCGGTCAACCAGATATTATGTGTTTATGTGAGCAAATAACAAACATGCTATCCACACTTGGTGCTATGTGCCAAATATTGCCAATACATGTCCTTTGAAGTGTGCTAAAAACCGACAAGAGGACGGATACGCATATTTGCTATTCGCGCTTATACGTTATTCGTGCAAATAAAGCACATATAGACGAATGAACCGCTCACACTTGATCGTATGCGGCCGAATAAGGCGCGTAACGAATAACAAATAACGCAATGTAGTTCCGGCATGAAAGTTCTACGCGAATGTACGAATGACGCCGAACTTAACGTGTAGTAGATGTGTCATAGGTAACAAAACATTGTGAGCGTATTGAACTGAACTTTCGGCGGCGGAAAGTTCGGTTGGTATGTCGCTAGGCTTTGTAGCATCTTTGAAACTGGCAAGATTACGGCGAACCGCGGAACGGCGGTGTAATGTACTTTATAGAGATAACATTTTTTGTATGAAATAAATTAAAATTGAATTTTGAAAAGTCATGAAACAAAACTTATTAGTATTAATGTTAACAACTACAGGCCGAGAGCGATTCGGTATTTTTTTATATATCCCTGTATACACTTGAACTGGTTTTGATTTTTAGCTTCCCGACCTAATTCTTCTGATTTTATTTTTTTAAGTTATACTTAGTTCCTAATCTATTATTTCCATCCAGGTATCTTTGCAAGATGGTCTTCAAAGAACGATCGACTATTTCAAAGAAGAGTTATCGAGAACAACGTTTTACAACAACCAGACGTACATGGATGTGAAGGTGAAAACTCCGCATTGAATGTAATGCAAATAAGTATCTGAATCCTCTATGAATGTGATATTAGCATTTAGGACGCTAAATGAATAACTGTTTTAAATTATTAGTGCATATTCCGTTATGTAAAACTCTAAATAAATATAAATAAATGCCATGCAAGTTTGTCCTTTCCTTGTCAGTTGACAGAAGAGTTTTTGCGATAAATTCGACAGCTTAAATTGATCCATCCAAAATGATTTCCGTGATATATTTTAATCCAATCAGTGATAACTATATGAACTCTATTTAGAAAATTTCAAGAAACCAGGTGTTTAGAGTTTTAGTTATAATGAGAATGTATTTTTGGTTTAGGTACGTTAGTAATATTATATATTCGTTGGTTTAGGTATGGGTCATAAATAGTAGCCTAATTAAAAACAATAGAATATAGGGACCACATCTAGGGTTGCTATTATAGAGTTTACACTATTTTCACCAACAGTTTGGAATAATGCAGATCTGTTAACCTTAAACCATTAGAGTCTTTGGGTTTGGCATTACATACAAAAATATCACCTCAGAGAAATAAATGTTTACAGTAAATAACCCATCAGGATATTGCAGCAGTCTTTATTTTAAAAATTAGTTCTGTGAATCTTTTTGTTTTAACGTAAAAAATTTTAAACATAAAAATAAGTTGTAATAATTACATTTTCAACTAAATTTATTCATAGGATTTTGTTAAAAGACGTTTTATATTTGTTTTGATTAATATTACCTTTTTCTGGTTTATAGAATAGTTACAGGGTTTTAGGACAATAATTTCAGAGATCTGAACCACTTTATTCGTGGTTATAGATTGAAACTATCAGACTAGTTTAATACATATTACACACGCGAGACTGACAGAAAAAAGAAGACCTACAACCCTGTATAATTGTTGTTTATAAACATCGTACAAATATCTTTTAAAATAGTTACGTTCATACCATTTTCATGGATAATTTTCATCTATTTTTATAAATATTACATTACTTTTGTTCCATTTTCCTTTGCTTAAATTACCAAATAATAATTGTTATACTTTCTTCACTGATTAATGTCTCTATTTGGTATTTATGAACAGTTGAATTTTTATTATTTCCACGAATACCAGTGTATATGGTAACTATGTTCATTATCAAGGCAATATCCGAACCTCCTAATTGTTAGTATGGTTGACTTATGTATATATGTGTATTTCATTGAATTATGTATATTATTTAATTTCTACTTTACAATTATTTAGTTTCATTTTGTTTATAAGATATTTTTAAGTTTTTTTTTAATATTGGTGTAAGAGTTGTGTTCAGTTTGCTTAATAAAAAGTCAGTTTTTGTTGTTATAAATATGTATTTTAAATATTTTACCTTACCATAACAGTATAATTACTCTTAAAAAGTCTTTTTCCATTAAACTGAACTAGATCACAAGAAGCAACAGCCTCATGCCCGTGGTGACAACTGGTAGTAATAAAATTATCCTTATGCCTATCTACCTGGGTCTACTACTCCAGACTCAGGAATAGTCTTTTTACAACATGAACTAGGTAAACCGTTCCAGTTGTAATTATAAAAGTTTCTAACAGTATAATTAGTCTTACAAAGTCTTGTCCATGAGACTGGACTAGATCACAAGAAGCAAGAATCTCATGCCAGTGGCGACAACTGGCGGTAGTAAAATTATCCTTATGCTTATCTAACACCTGGGTTTACTACTCTAGTTTCAGGAGTAGTCTTTTTACAGCATGAACTAGGTAAACCGTTCCAGTTGTAATTATAGAAGTTTCTAACAGTATAATTAGTCTTACAAAGTCTTGTTCCATGCGACTGGACTAGAGTTGTGTACATTTGGAACATGTCGCTTGGAGTCTGTTTGTGTCGCACCAGCATGGTGTCGTCACAGCCGCGCGATGTCCACTCTGTGTCGAATCTCGTGTCGTGGACTCTGTTGATGGAGTCCAGTGCAGCCGTCCATACGCCCATTGAAACATCCTCCGAGTTGTAAGTGCTGGAAAATTTCATTCATGACTTTTTTATTATGGCCTTTTTGTTGCTGTTATCAAAATTAAATATTCAAAAAGCTTTAAGAAGGATGAATTAATACACTATGGAGCAAAATTAAACCCTGCTTTGAAACAAACATCTCGTATGAAACTACTTTCAGTTATAAACAAGTGGAAAATTAAAAAAATTTTAAACACCCACGACTCTTATAGACTTGAAATTGAAAAAGGATTAAATAAAAATTTTAAAACTCCCCGACTAAAGGAAAGTAAGAACTAAGAACCTATCCAGTATAATTACAAATCCAAGAAAATCCGCCGGAGCTGCTATGTTCTGCCTGTGCCGGTGTTGATGGTGCAAGATGTTGCTGTTTACCAGTGTTTGTGTTTACTTTATTCATTTGGTAACTAATTCAATTTCTTGATACTTCTTATAATAAGCTACCGGTAAGCTTACCTATAGGTACTAACTGCATTAATTGATATTGGTAACAGAAATGTCAATGGCAGCTCCGACGGATTTTCTTGGATTTGTAATTATACTGGATAGGTTCTTAGTTCTTACTTTCCTTTAGTCGGGGAGTTTTAAAATTTTTATTTAATCCTTTTTCAATTTCAAGTCTATAAGAGTCGTGGGTGTTTAAAATTTTTTTAATTTTCCACTTGTTTTATACTTTTTTAATTATTATACCTATTATATTATTACAAAATAAAAATTAATTGTTAAACTACCTACTATCTCCTCTATGCAGCGTCGGAAGGCATCATGGACCCTCGTCATCAGATCAAATGTGTTGTAATGAATAGTTAAACAAAACCAAATGGGTTTTCGAAGTATTTTAATAGTTACGATTGTTGAGTAACACTCAATCCCAAGTCGCATCATCAGATATAATGTCCTCGTCACCAATTATAATGTGTGAGCCTCGTTAGAACATATCAAACAATCACATTGGGACATTAGAAAATTTCGCTACCAAATGATAAAGAAACGTTTATTGCGGCGCCCCCTGGTGAGTGATTTCCGTAACAACTAATCGATTCAGTCGTTTTTATTCCAAAAGCTTAAATTGGGAACATTCGTTTGCATTCTAAATGTATTTATGGCGCCCCTGGTGATCTATGTTCGTAACTACTATCTACGAACCATCGCCAATAAGTCACTAATATTTTATTAAAAACTGTATCGAAATCAGTTGAGCCATTTTTGAAATAAATGGGAACATTCGTTTTCATTATAAATGTTTTTTATGGCGCCCCCTGGTGATCGATGTTCGTAACAACTATCTACGAACCATCGCCAATGAATACCAAACATTATACAGAAAACTGAATCTAAATCGGTTCAGCCGTTGTGGAAATAAATGGGAACATTGGATGTGCACAAACAAACAAACAAACAAACAAACAAACATTTTTTTTATTGGATATTCGTTTTATGTGAACAATTTAACACACAAACAATCAAAAAATTTCATCAACCAACTAATGTACAAACGGTCTCTCACCCTAAACGCATATACCCGTACTCCGTTCCGTCGTGGGTAAAAAAGTACTGAACCAATTTTGATAAAAATTTTAATTTAAACTGGACCTTTTCAAGACTATTGCCTGTTTATGAAAATTAGAATGATAAAAATCTATTCTGTATCATAGGAGAAATTCATAAAAAACCAACCAAGCAACTTTCTTCTTTTTTCAGCCTTTATAGGCTGAAATGAGAACCAAAGTTGGTTAAAAAATAAGGGAATCAAATTTGCAAAATTATGTGAATTCAAAAATTGCATTATTAAAAATAAAATACTGGAAAAATGTACACACCTTAAAACCTCTGAGTTTCTTGCAACATAATCCACAATGCTACGAGATATCACATATCCACCACCCAATGCATAAGGTAGATATGTGTTGCACAGGAACCATGCTTTCTCCTCCCACTTGCCTTTCTTGAACACAGGAGCTCGTCCATCAAAGTAACCCCAATATAATCCCTTATAATCAGGTAATGTTTCCTACAATCAATTTTTATTGTAGGTTAATTTCACGAGTTATTGCTCTGTGCATGTGTGCACAATTGTTACATACATAAACAGACATGCATAAAAAATAATATTATATACACAAGTAATAAAACAAATATAATTAATGTGCAGATTATGTTATTATTTCTGCATTAGACCCACTGATAAGAAGACTCAGGATATGGGCATCCAAACAATTTATGTGAACCTTTTTCGTACAAGCAAACCGCAGCGCCATCTGTCAAAATTCTATAGGTGGCTGCTGAGCGAACTACAGTGTTGTTGTACTGTTGGTGGCAAAACAAGCATTTTTGGCACCGATAAACTGGCAACATTTTTTTGCGCTGTCCAGGGTACATGACTATTACTAAAACAAATGATTTCATTTGAAAATTCACTATCTTGGTCTCTGCACCTTAAGCCTCATGCAAGGGTCTACCCATAAAGTTTAAATATTTGGCTTTTTGCAGTTTGTAAACAATTCATTTGAATTTTGCTGGCAGACCCCATTTTCCTTATCATCAAAAAAGGTTCAAAAGCTAATTAGTGTTTTAAATAGAATTTACCTTTTGAGAGATAAATTTTTTAATAGCTAATCCATCCATTCCAGGAGCATAAGCGTCAAGATCTCTCACAATCAGATCAACTCTCACAAAAGAGTCATCATCACATTTTATAACATACTTCAACTCCTTCAAGTTATTACTCAACCACTTCAAGGAGTGGATCATTTTGGAAGCTAATTTGTTATACGCATCTTCAAAGTTGTCTAGTAGTAACATATCATTGCTCCGACTATACTCAGACTGCAATTTACCCACCTTCAATTTGTCTAAATTTTGGGTTCCAGTAACAAAATAAATCTTTATGATTCCAAGGTTGGAACTTTTGCCTGCATGGGTGTAATTCCATTTATATAACATCTCACCATTCTCCACAAATATATTGTTTATAAAACCAGCCCAGGTTGCACGTATTGTGTTTCTTTTCATTTCATTGCCAGGACTGCTAAGAATAAGCACTACATATTCAATTTTGTTCAAAGTGTTGTCAAAGGATTGTACCAATGAAGCTGAATTAGAGGCACAATCTGTTTTCACCAAACTCAAGGTAATTACACTACATAAATAAAGGAAGAATATACCAAATAGCATCATGCTTTGATATTGTCTTAGTAAAACTACTAATTTCATTCTAACCTTTTATATAATCTTATTAATCCATTACAAAATTAAATATTTTTTCATGTTTACGGCTGCCTGTACGAATTTCTCAATTTCACACCACTGAGACGTTAGACGTACCAAATAACCAATATGAAATACTGAAATTCATTTTTCTTTATTCATAGTGATATGATTTCAATTCACTTTACAAATCACAATTCACAAGCAAAGAGTAATGAACTAATGAGTGAATAATCACTACCTACATTTTACACAATGAAATGAATGTACAAATTATATAAATAAACAAGCATTTTCCACAGGAAATTTCAAGTTTTCCCTTGTTTTCCAACATACCATAGACCATAGACAACTTGACGTTGACAAGGTGTTGACTGTTGACAATGTGGTTGACAAGTGACCAAAGAGTATATAATCACTACGTTTTACAAGTGACCACAGAACACTATTTACCAGACCTAGTTAGTATGGTATCTCCATGATTTTAGGTGCCTGGCCACTCCTGGCGGAGCAGAATTCTAAGCAGAACTACGTTAGTAATATTATATGAGTTATAGAAGGGTCAAAAGTGGCACCAAGTGCCAGCTGCCGCGTGTCTAGATATTCGTTGGCAGAACTCACAGACTATAAAATGACAAAACACAAAAGGAACCTTAGATCGATATAATCAAAGAAAGGAACTAATCCATAGAAATAACAGAACTATGGAGGCACCCTATTCATTCATAATATTATGTCCATGCTAAGGTGTGGACCGGCATGACTTTGGGACATAAAAATGGGACAGGCCATGGACAGGCCTTAGAATATTATATCCCAGCAAAAACATTTTCATGTAAAATGTTGCCAAGACGAGAACATGAGGCTCACACTATCAAAAAGTTATCAGATCTCATGTAGAGCAAGACTTCTAACTCTACACGCCCTAACTCTATAAATCCTAACTTTATAAACTCTACACTTTAGTCAAAATATATTATGTCTTGGCTGTTTCGGTACCGTCACATGGGCGTAAAGTGAAAAATTTATTCACTGTTTTGATGATCATCAGTGAGTCAGTCAGTCAGTCAGTCAGTGACGAAATTTGGGTCTTTTAGACGTCAATAAAATCTAAAGTATAAGGACCTATAAAATTGAAACTTTATAGGTTTAATAAGTTCACTGGCGACATCATTTTCCGAGAATTTGCTATTCATGCTAAGGTGTGGACCGGCATGTGACTTTGGGACATAAAAACTGGACAGGCCATGGACAGGCCTTAGATTATTATATAATCAAAGGGACAGGCCGCGTCTCCAAAATCAGCGTGACTATTTTTAATCTGTAAAGTGGCAAAGATGGAGTCACATTTTTCATGGATGTAACATAAAGGATAAGCCCTTAGTGACGTCACGCATATATTTTTAGGCTCCGCCCTGAAGCCCGATTTTTAAGTTGTCAAATCTGTAAAATGGCACTAATGTATGCGACCAACATGTATGTGCTGTCAGCGGTACCGAAATGTATGACGCGCGACGCCATATTTGAGAATTTTTTGGGTTTCAACCTTTGATAATATAGATAATTGTTGTTGTTGTTGATTTCGTCTATGGCTTTTGTTTGTGCCAAAGCAGCACTGAGCACTTCGCAATATAGATAATTATCAAAGGTTTCAACATACGTCACATACACAGAGTACAGTGCGACAAGGCTATTTTGGCGCGTGGACAAGATCGGTACTAACGCTGCTATCTTGTGATACTGAAATGAAATGAAATGAAATGAAAATTTATTCACCATATATGTATCATTTAACAATGGTTTTTGGGGATCCTGGAGTAAGTTTATTATATAAAACCTGTGTCCCAGGATCCCTGATACTGTTTCATAGTTCGCTCTGTCGGTATATCGCTATTGTACGTTGTGTTGCTTTTGCTTACTATTAACTATTTTAAACTAAAATTGAAGTAAAATTGAGGAGATTTTATGTTCTGGATGCCTTTGTTTCATAACAGCGCCCTCCTGTCAATGTCATTCAAGTGCCAAGAGAGCCTTGTCGGACTGTACTTTTGTATATACGGGCATAGAGTGCTATCTCGCAACTTAGCAAGGACTACTGTTCAGTGGCGCCAGCTGGTAGTGCCGAACGGAACTAAAACATATACCTACCGCATATAGGTACATACAAGGTACATACGTACTAGGTATACTAGCTTCATTTTTCAAAGTTCAAATAGAAATACGGGAAATACGAATATGTATTCACATAGTTCCCGTCCTCTTGGCGTAGCGTATTTCGTCATTAAATTTTTTACAATTTTTTTAGATACACCTATGAGGCATGCTAGAATATGAGGTGTATCTATGTATACTATGAGGTGTATCTATTGTATGTTCGTGTATCAATGAGATACACTTGGTCATTTCCTTTGTCATTTCAACTATGGTTACAAAAAACTAGAAACCATAAAATCACGCTCGCAAATAAATTCATGGCTCCGTCTAAAACCTAGAATATTTAAATAGTTATTGTTCATTTTTTTATTCAGTAGTGTTATTTCCGAACGTATCTTTACGTTCTAGTTTCTTTGTGGCAAATTTCCTTTCAGTGTTACAATATCAACTTAGCTCCAAGCTATATCTACCTATTTTCGTAAGTCTAGCAAATTTTAGCTAGCAGTGTATCAACACTTATAATCATGTAGATTTTTTTATTTTATTATGAGTTGGTTTTCGATGGCTGTATTTCGATGGCTGTATTTCGTTGATATCAATCATTATGTACTTGTGGTTTTTTATTAAAAATTACTGACAAAATAACGTACTAAGTACATTAAATTATGCCGACATGCGCTAAAACTACGATTAACTTAACGCCCGATTAATCGAGTTCTTATGTACAAGGATACAAGAAGGAACTGCTGATGCAGCAGTATCTACTGGCAGATGAAAGTGAAGATGACTGAATGTAGACTGAAATTTAAAATAATTAATTTTTAATGTAAATAAGTTTTATGTTCCAAGTTTAGATTTGTTTGAAAAGTCTGTTAAATAAGTCAGTGTACCTGGGTAAATTTAAAGGTAGTTGAAAAGCAGTATACAGCAACACTGTAAAACCGATCATCGCCGGATCGACTAATTTTTATACTTTAAATAAAAAAATATTTGCTAATTTATGTTCTAAAGTATACCCAATATTAGAATTTCTTTTTTTTCCCTGTTTATATTATTTTCTTCAAATATTCCTTATCTTTAGACTCCAAATTAGATTGTGGCGCACATGGCTCGCAAAGTTTCACTTGTTTCGTTGTTTCATAAAACCATACAATCTTGGTTTTATTTCTATTGTTTTTGTTTCTCTGTTTGTCTGTTTATCTGTTTGTCTGTTTGTCTGTTTGTCTGTCTGTTTGTACGGGCTAATCTTTGGAACGGCTGGACCGATTCCAATGAAATTTTGTGTGGTGGTAGCTTATGTCCCTGATCAACATATAGGATACTTTTCATCCCGGTAAAATAAAGAGTTCCCGTGGGATAGTTAAAAAACTGAAATTAATTTAACAGCTTTGTAAACAACAACTAATGAACTTAATTTATTAAAATTTGTTATGCTGATACCTTATGTTGCCTCTTTAACAAAATATATATATAGTAAAACTTATTAATCCAATCGAGTTCTTGCGGGAAAGAAAACATTACAAAAACAGTTAGCAGGCGTCTTTCAAGTAACGGATTTAAATGAAATTTTATGATCCTATATAATATATGCCCGGTCAACATTTAAGATACTTTTCATCCTGAAAAATTTGAGAGCACCCGTGGGATGTTTAAAAAAACCTATAGCTACTTATCTACGTAGCACAATCAAAACGGGGTCGAAATATCGACAGTTTAAATCGTCCTTTTGATCGTGCAACTAGGTATAACTATACAAGATAACCCGTACGTAGCAGGAATGGGTTGCTACGTACACAGCAGCGCATCAGAATTCAGAATGCTTAATTACAATATCTGGGCGTTGGTATCATCTCAGAATAAGATAAGTTTGGTTAGTATAGATATTACAATCCACGATGACACGCCCCACTCTGTCTTACTCCATGCGAATTGAGTAACATAAGCGATTTCGACAGAGTGTATAAGTAGAGGAAGACCATAGAAGATAAAGGTAAATTGTGTGAAAGAAGATAACACGTTGACAGGAGAGACTGGAAGAAGACTCCTTTACGGGTCCATCGAACCCAGGGACCACTCATTTATCTTGGGAAAAAAAGAAATTCCACGGGAAACATTTTTGTAAAAAAAACGAACTGCACGCGGGCGGAGCCGCGGGCAACAGCTAGTTATAAATATGTACTGACAATAACAACTAAGTTAAATAATAATTACAAGTATCAAACAAGGTTTGTCGTTCTACAAAAATAAGAAGTAAGGTATTGCCCGATTGCGATTTTCAGTTTACCCTAAAATTATCAAGAATTATTTATATAGTTTTAGAATAAAATAATTCAATTATATTTAAAACTATGCGCTTTACAAAAAACATGTATTTTATTTAATTTTCACTGCAATTATTTATACAGCAATATTTTTGAAAAATATTAACATGTGAGATGATTTGAGATGTCAAAGCATATTATTTCGTTATTGCAAACTGCAAAGCACAAAGCACCCATCTGTGATTTCGAGTTGGCAACTCAGTTTCCCTTTCCAATTTCCATAGACCCATCATATTTCAGTTGAAATTTTGCTAGCATAGGTTATTCACGGAACTGTGGTCATTAATTATTAAATTTTATTTCATTTAACATTTTTCAAAACAATAATTTATAAAATTAAAAATCACAATATTGGAATTTAATGTTTTGTGTTTTAATAAGTCCGTTTTTGTTTAAAATCTGAAAATAGAGGTCCGACAATTTGAGAGGTAGAAATAAAATTAAGTGGCACTGAATTGTTTTACCGTAAAACGATTCCTTTACCTCACTCCCGAGTCTATTTAATTGAAGAATGCCATGTGTTTATAAATTTCAAGTGGATTAATACGTAACAATAGGTTTGTGGACATTTTTAAATTTTGCTCATATTTTTTTTATAGAAATCGAGTTACATTGTTTATATTATACCTACTTTGTTTTCGATATTGTGTATTTGAATACCTACCTTTAATATAAGTATTTTTATATTTTCAGGTAAAATAAAGCATGGAGTCAGCAAAAAGAAAAGGTCGGCCAGTTCACCCCCGGGCTAAGGCCAATCCTTTATCTGCTTTAACATTTGGGTAAGGTTTTTAATTACTGATTTACACTATGTTATATGTGATCTTCATCTTCATACCGATATACATAGATTAAGATAGATACGTTTCTTTGTACTGCATGCACAAAATTGTATACAAAACTCGCACTTTAACACACGCTGAAAGTGCCACAGGAAATACGCAAAGCGTAAGAGTGAAAGGGACAGCTATTTGTATCACGAATAGTTCACTCTGCCCTAGAACACGCTGAAGCCTGGAGGTGCAACTGAGCCTGTATTGGAAAATTGTCTTAGTTTTAAAGCTTCACTTTCGGTCTGTGTATACCCGATCCACCTCTTTTTTCCTCTTGTTATATCACAGCCCATATACAAAAACAGATATACAGGCTCATAGGAAAGTGATCCTATAAATGCATCAATAAAATTGTTTGATTTTCATTAGCTATTAAATCAAATGGAAATCATGTGATAGGTTGGTCGGTTTTACACAATAATATGTAGCATAGCCCATACACAAAAACAGATATACAGGCTGATAGGAAAGTGATCCTATAAATGCATCAATAAAATTGTTTGAGATTTTCATTAGCTATTTAATGAAATGAAAATTATGTGATAGGTTGGACGGATTTACACAATAATATGTAGCATAGTAATCTGGTGGTCAAGCACCCTTAAGCTGGGGTCCCACGGCCTGTTATCACAGGCCAGGCCAGATCATAAAGCCCCTGTGGCGCCTGATCGCGTCTCGAGCCGAGCCATTCCCACAGTGTGTGTCTGTTGTGGCTGTGAATTTCGGTTTTTTGCTAATCCCATGGGATAGATCTTTTTACCTTAAAAATGTGAAGAGCTCTAAGAGGATGTTTTACCATGTATAAGCTTATTTAAAACCTTCTTTTTAGATGGACCCTACCAATATTTTGGGGCGGTTTAAAGAAGGAAATGGAGGAGCATGAATTATACGAGCCACTTGAGGAACATGCTTCAGGTCAGTTGTTTAGATGTTTAGAAGATTTATACAGGGTTATGTAAACAACTACAGGCTGAGAGCGATTTATTCTGAAATAAACCAAATTTCTTCAGCCTTTCAGAAGTTATGGTGGAATAAAGAAACTCGCGTAGATACATACATACATGAAGCCTAAAAACATTACATTCCTTTTTTTGACAGTCGTGTAAAAAAGCCTGTAACATTCCTGTTTCAGACTTTGGTACTATTATTATTGAGTATCAACTTATTATTTTTAACGTATTATCCTGTAGAATTTTCTAAACCTTAAAAATTTATTATATATTTTTTTCAATTTGTTTTTTGCCATACAATCTGCTAAGTGAATTAATGATATTCTTCAACTTTTGAGAAGAATTATTTATAGCATAAATCATGTGATATTCATATTTACTTGCCTCAGGTAGTTCTGACTGAATATTCAGAGTTACTTGTGAGACAAAATGATACTAAATAAGTAACCTTTGCTGTTTGGCTTTTTAATTATAATAAATTGTTTTTTTCCTCAACAACCAGAAATCCATATGCAGGTTTGGTATATTATGAAAAATCATAATACATAATGTTAGGTACATCTCATATTTTTCACAGTTGGCTAACCACAATTTTTCTTGTTTCCTTCAAAACAAGGCTGCATTTCCTTCAATCTAATTCACTATTGTGAATATACAATAAGATAAAATATTATAACAAATATTATTGTAATTATAGCAGTAAACATTACTTTTTTTGAATTCATAGTATAAGACCTAAACTATAAATTAAAAAACAAATGTAATATAAATAAAACAAAAAAAATAATAATAGGTAAATCCTTACTGTACGCATTTGCACAAATTACTATAATTGCCGCTTTCGAGCGCGAAAATTCAAATTTCATTTAGTTCTTCGCTCATAGTGGACTAATTATACATCGAAGGCATAATAAAAACTCTGCTCAACAATATTCATTTACTTCATATTGGTTCCCGATAGGTCGAAATCTGAGAAACTGCAAAAAATGATCTTTCGGGAACCAATATGAGATGAGTGGGACGTTTTGAGCAAAGTTTCTATTAAAAACATGTAGATGCATAAAAAGTAGGCCCGCAAAACGCATTGCCATAAATCTACAATGTGTAGCTAGTCTAATATTTGCGAAAAAGTAAATAAAATTTGAATTTCGCGGGCTGGTAGGGCCGCAACACCTTAAGGTGTTATAAAATATTAGACTAACTACACATTGTAGATTTATGGCAATGCATTTTGCGGGCCTACTTTTTATGCATCTACATGTTTTTAATAGAAACTTTGCTCGAAAGTTCCTACTCATCTCATATTGGTTCCCGAAAGATAATTTTTTGCAGTTTCCCAGATTTCGAGCTATCGGGAACCAATATGAAGTGAATGAGTATTGTTGAGCAGAGTTTTTATTAAAAACATGTAGATGCATAAATGCTGTGCCCGCAAAACTCATTGCCATTAGCCTTCGATGTATAATTAGCCCACTACGAGCGAAAAACTAAATTAAATTTGAATTTTCGCGCCCGGATGGTACCCATCGCCCTTAAAGGATCAGCACTTACTGACGTCACGCATACATTTTTAGGCTCCGCCCTGAAGAACGGATTTTTAATTTGTCGAACCTGTAAAATGGCGCTAATGTATGCGACCGACAGCGGTATGTGCTGTAGTAAGCGGTAGATACCGAAATGTACGACGCGCGAGGCCATATTTGAGTTGCTTCAACATACGTCACATCTTTCCCGTCCTCATAGCGTAGCGTATTTCGTCATTGGTATATTATAATTGCAATTTATTGTCAAAAATCTGTATGCGAAACTCTAATGATGATTTCTCGTGTCATGTCGTAACGTATAGATTACTCACGTTCTGAATTGGAGTACAGCCAATTTCCGTTACGTACCGCTTAACTCTGACGCGCCTAACCGTGCACGATTCCATGAAGGAAAATTAAATATCGGTCAAATAAACATAGTTTTACGATTTTTCTTTTTATAAAACAAATTAATAAATTGAATTTTGCTAATTATTTATAATCAATAATTTAAATAATAATGTAGGTATGCCAAATCTGATTTTAATATATTTGCACACTGTTGTTGATTCAAAGTAGAAACGTTTTGGAAAAATTTTGGTTTTCTTGGTGATGAATAATAATTATTTTCGTGTGCTAGTTACCCCAACTAGATAGATAGGTATCCCAACGATGGTATAGTACCTACCTACTTCAACTTCAGTTATTTGAATAGTTTTTTGTAACTTTAATACCATATTTGTATTAATGAGGATTGTGATTGTAGTATGGAAAAATATATGAACAGCTTTATTTTACGCTTTGTTATATAAATTACCTGCATTTTACATAATGTTACTTTTTTGGTACCTACCTATAAGAAATACCTTACTGCTTCTAAGATACAGTGTATCTTTTGCATCATTGTGACGTGAGCCCTGCTCATAAAAGTAAAGAACCTTAGAAATATTTTATTTTACTGAAGACCTTGACTGGATATTCAGAAAAAAATAGAAAAATACGCGGATGAAGCGGGGTTATGTCATAAAACAACTAAATGCCGCTTTTTATACTTATTTACTTCCGTTATCGCTGTCCTGTATTCATAAATGTCTATAACACATCTCCAGTTAGAGGTCATCAGGATTTCATTGTTAGTTATTGCACATAGGTCCGCTGGGCGACAAATTTGCCCGCCTGTGGGAAGAAGAGGTAGCCCGAGCACAAGGCAAGCGTACGCCGAGCCTTCTGCGAGTTATCCTGAGGGCGTATGCTGCCCGGTGCATGCTCTACGGATTCGTCTTATTGTTTATGGAATGCGGCATTCGGTAAGTACCCTCATGAGTAAAGATAATAACAAAATTAATTTATAAATACTAAAAAAGTTGTATTGCGTGATACTAACAAAATTCAAGGGATCGTATTTAACCCATTGCATATTTCCATCAACCTACTTCAAAAAGAGGACGTTCTCAATTCGACTACTGTTGAAGTACCAACAGTAGTTTAATGTTTTTTTTGTTAGATTTATGTTCTAGCCATTATATCATACCGGATTTTGGCAAGAAACATTTCGGATTAAGAAAAAGACCGTGTATGACATAAATCAATAGTATTAATGGCAGCAAGAGCTATTATGTTCCAGCCGATAAGATTAGTGTTATTTGTAATATTATGTATTGTTTGGTGGTCGATATTAAGGGTTATTGGCTGCAGTGGACCCAAAGGTGACAGTTAAAATACGTCGTACTCGTAATACCCACTCTAGATATTATATTTCTCTCGTAATAACAAATATTTTGTTATAATTACTTAATATATTGGAGCCAAAACAATTAATCAATTGAACAGTTCATTAGCTGGCTTTAGCTGACCTTTATTCTTTATTAGGTATTTATCTTTGTAATGTTTTATTAGGTACTAGCTGTTGCCCGCGGCTCCGCCCGCGTGCAGTTCGTTTTTTTTACAAAAATGTTTCCCGTGGAATTTCTTAATTTTTCCCAAGATAAATGAGTGGTTCCTGGGTTCGATGGACCCGTAAAGGAGTTTTCTTCCAATCTCTCCTGTCAACGTGCTATCTTCTTTCACACAATTTACCTATATCTTCTTTGGTCTTCCTCTACTACTCTGTCGAAATCGCTTTTGTTACTCAATTCGCATGGAGTAAGACAGAGTGGGGCGTGTCATCGTGGATTGTAATATCTATACTAACCAAACTTATCTTATTCTGAGATGATACCAACGCCCAGATATTGTAATTAAGCATTCTGATGCGCTGCTGTGTACGTAGCAACCCGTTCCTGCTACGTACGGGTTATCTTGTATAGTTATACCTAGTTGCACGATCAAAAGGACGATTTAAACTGTCGATATTTCGACCCCGTTTTGATTGTGCTACATAGATAAGTAGCTATAGGTTTTCTTAAACATCCCACGGGTGCTCTCAAATTTTCAGGATGAAAAGTATCTTAAATGTTGACCGGGCATATATATAAAGTAGGATCATAAAATTTCATTTAAATCCGTTACTTAAAAGACGCCTGCTAACTGTTTTTGTAATGTTTTCTTTCCCGCGGGAACTCGATTGGATTAATAAGTTTTACTAAGTATATATATATTTTGTTAAAGAGGCAACATAAGGTATCAGCATAACAAATTTTACTATATTAAGTTCATTAGTTGTTGTTTACAAAGCTGTTAAATTAATTACAGTTTTTTGACTATCCCACGGGAACTCTTTATTTTACCGGGATGAAAAGTATCCTATATGTTGACCAGGGACATAAGCTACCACCACACAAAATTTCATTGGAATCGGTCCAGCCGTTCCAAAGATTAGCCCGTACAAACAGACAGACAAACAGACAAACAGACAAACAGAGAAACAAAAAATTTGAAAAAAATTTAAATTAGTTCTATTTCACTTCTTACATCCCCCTGACTCCGTTTTTAGCATTTTTTTTATTTGTACAGAAATTCGACCTCTACAGATTTATTATATGTATTGATATTGATTGATTGATGATGATTTGAATAACCTAAGAATATAATATTATCTAATACCTGTGAAATGCAATTTTCTGGATAATTTATGTTTTTAAAAACTGAGATACCAAATGTAATTTGAAGTAATTTCTGTAATTTTGAAATATGTGCCTCTAACTATTGCCTCCGTTAATTGTTTAAAATATCTGGGTGATCCTAGCTAGATCGATTTATCGCCCAAATATCCCCCTGTAAACTAAATTTCATGAAAATCGTTCAGAGCCGTTTCCGAGATCCAGATTATATAGAAATATATATATATACTAGCTGATGCCCGCGACTTCGTCCACGTGGGATAAAAACTATTCTATCTTTTAAGTTGGACCAAATGACAGATATTCACGAAGTTTGAACTAAATCGGTTCAGTAGTTTAGGAGTCCATTGAGGACAAACATTGTGACACGAGATAATATATTAAGAATATATATTATATATATTAAGAATATACACAAGAATTGCTCGTTTAAAGGTATAGGATTTAAATCCATCCAGCGGATTAGTCCTGATGCGCGGCCTTGAAACAGACAGACAAAAATGAAACAAATTACAGTGGGGTTAGTAGGTACAGGTTTTTGTACGAATTTCGAGTCGACTCGCATCGCACAAACTAATCGAATTCCTCCATACATTTACAGCTAACGCCATCTATGGACACTGACATGCGGCTGTCAATAGATGGGGCTGGCTGTAAATGTATGGAGGCATTCGATTCGATTGTGCGATGCGAGTCGACTCGAAATTCGTAAAAAAAACCTGTACTAACCCCTCAGTTATGACTTCAGTATCGACTAGTGTCCGCCAACAAAAATTTTCAAAATATCTTCAATGTACAGAATTCGACCCTTTACAGTTTTTAACCGACTTCAAAAAAGGAGGAGGTTCTCAATTCGTCGGAATCTTTTTTTTTTATGTACACCGACTACTCCCTAGATGGTATATACTTCCCAGATGGTCCCATTTTTTTTTTGATCAGGATCTGATGATGGGATCCTGGAGAAGTCGAGGGAACTCTTCAAATTTTATATGGATACTTGAAACAATTTGGGTACTGTTTGAAAGAGTAATATTTTCCAGGTTTTCCTATGGTCATCAGGTCAGGATCTGATCATGGGATCTTGGTGAAATCGAGGGAACTCTTCAAATTTTGCTAATATACTTGAAGCGATTTGGGTATTTTTAATAGTTGCTAGTGCATTTCCTTGCAGATGCTAACTTAATGACTACGGTCATCAAGTCGGGTTCTGATGATAGGATCTCGGAAAAACTGAGGGAACTCTTCAGATTTTATAAGCACACTTCATGCGATTTGGGCATTATTTTCAATGCCCTGTGCATTTGTTGTTTTCCACTAAAAAGTAAAAAATAAAATGGAAAATTCTTTTCAAAAAACCGACTTCAAATGCCACTACAAAGAGTGAAATAATTTTTCAATGTAGGTACACCAATTCGAAGTCGGGCAATTCGTACAATCATAGTCCTTCGTATTAATCGCCCGACTTCGAATTGGTGTACCTACATTGAAAAATTATTTCACTCTTTGTAGTGGCATTTGAAGTCGGTTTTTTGAAAAGAATTTTCCATTTTATATTATAAGTATAAGTATACTATAGAATCTATAGTATAGATGTAATCATGTAACTATATAACTATGTTACTGTAGTCTGTAACTATAATAACTATATATAACTTATAATAACTATAACTATATATAACTTATCTTCTTCTTCTATATATATAAAAGAATGAGGCATTTTGGTTGTTCCACGGATTGCGCCTAAACTATAGGTCGTAGAGATCTGAAATTTGGTGCCTAGGTAGATATTAGGTCATGAATTCGTACTAAGACGGGGATTCCAGAAATTCAAATGTTAAGGGGTAAAAATCGTACATTAAAAGGATTTTCCCATACAAAAGTTATTTTTTTTCGTTGTTCCAGGAATTCCCGAAAAACTAAAAGTCCTAGAGATCTGACATTTGGTGCCTAGGTAGATATTAGGTCATGAATTCGTACTAAGACGGGGATTCCAGAAATTCAAATGCTAAGGGGTAAACATCGTACATTAAAGGGTTTTTCCCATACAAAAGTGAATTTTGTTCGTTGTTCCAGGAATTCCCGGAAAACTTAAAGTTGTAGAGATCTGAAATTTGGTGCCTAGGTAGATATTAGGTCATGAATTCGTACTAAGACGGGGATTCCAGAAATTCAAATTCTAAGGGGTAAAAATCGTACATTCAAGGGATTTTCCCATACAAAAAAGAATTTTTTTCATTGTTACAGGAATCCCCGAAGAACTAAAAGTCGTACAGATCTGAAATTTGGTACCTAGGTTGATATTAGGTCATGAATTCGTACTAAGACGGGGATTCCAGAAATTCAAATTTTAAAGGGTAAAAATCGTACATTTAAGGAATTTTCCCATACAAAAGTGATTTTTTTTTCGTTGTTCCAGGAATTCCCAAAGAACTAAAAGTCGTAGAGATCTGAAATTTTGTACCTAGGTTGATATTAGGTCATAAATTCGTACTAAGACGGGGATTCCAGAAATTCAAATTTTAAGGGGTAAAAATCGTACATTTAAGGAATTTTCCCATACAAAAGTGATTTTTTTTCGTTGTTCCAGGAATTCCCGAAAAACTAAAAGTCGTAGAGATTTAAAATTCGGTACCTAGGTTGATATGAGGTCGTAAATTCGTACTAAGACGGGGATTTCAGAAATTCTATTTTTAAGGGGTAAAACATTTATGGGATTTTCCCATACAAAAATTACGAACTTTTTGTTACTGGGCCGATTGCTCTAAAAATCGATATTTGAGTATCGCAACAAGCATGGAGAAGGAATTTGTGGTCAAAATTAAAAAAAGTGGCCGCCATTTTGAATTTTTTTGTTACTGGGCCGATTGCTTTGAAAATCGATATTTGAGTATCGGAGCAAGATAGAGAACGAATTTATGGTTAGAATTAAAAAAAGTGGCCGCCATTTTGTACTTTTTTGTTACAAAGCCGATTGCTCTAAAAATCGATATTTGAGTATCGCAACAAGCATGGAGAAGGAATTTGTGGTCAAAATTAAAAAAAAGTGGCCGCCATTTTGAATTTTTTTGTTACTGGGCCGATTGCTTTGAAAATCGATATTTGAGTATCGGAGCAAGATAGAGAATGAATTTATGGTTAGAATTAAAAAAAGTGGCCGCCATTTTGTACTTTTTTGTTACAAAGCCGATTGCTCTGAAAATCGATATTTGAGTATCGCAACAAGCATGGAGAAGGAATTTGTGGTCAAAATTTTAAAAAAGTGGCCGCCATTTTTAACTTTTTTGTTACTGGGCCGAATGCTTTGGAAATCGATATTTGAGTTTTGCAGTAGGCATAGAGAACGAATTTATCGTCAAAATTTAAAAAAGTGGTCGCCATTTTGAACTTTTTTGTTACTGGGCCGATTGCTTTGAAAATCGATACTTGAGTATCGCAACAAGCTTGGAGAAGGAATTTGTGGACAAAATGTAAAACGTCACGTGTTACTGGGCCGATTGCTCTGAAAATCGATATTTGAGTATCGCAACAAGCTTGGAGAAGGAATTTGTGGTCAAAATTTAAAAAAATGGCCGCCATTTTGAACTTTTTTGTAACTGGGCCGATTGCTCTGAAAATTGATATTTGAGTATCGCAGCGAGCTTGGAGAAAGAATTTGTGGTCAAAATTTAAAAAAAATGGCCGCCATTTTGAACTTTTTTTTTACTGGGCCGATTGCTCTGAAAATCGATATTTGAGTATCGCAGCGAGCATAGAGAACGAATTTATGGTCAGAATTAAAAAAAAGTGGCCGCCATTTTGAACTTTTTTGTTAATGGGCCGAATGCTTTCAAAACCGATATCGGACCATAGTAGCAAGCAAGCACGCACGGACGGACGTACGGGCAGACAGCGTAGTCTTAGTAATAGGGTTCTAGCGTTTTACCCTTTAGGTACGAAACCCTAATTGAACTATGTTAAACTTTTTGTACGACCTCATATTTTCAAAATCAATAAGTGACTATAGCAGCAAGAACAAAGAAAGAATTTGACGTAAAAATTAAAATAAATAGCAGTTACGATAGGAATTTCGGAAATTAAACGCCTGAGGTTGTATAGCAGAGGTTCAACGTGAGCGAAGCCGCGGGCGTCCGCTAGTATAACTATAAAGTAATAAAGTAATATAGAACATATTACTCTCCCAAAAATTGAAGGCGGAAACCTTCATTAAACTCTAAAGTAAGCAGTGATTAACGTGCCGTTGGCTCGTTTAGTGTTACGCAGGTTGCAAAACGGAAGCGCCGGCTAAGCTAGCACTTACGCCATCTATATTTGCATCGTGGTATTAAATCGTTTTGTCGGCTCAACAGCCCGCGGAATTCAAATATTATGTGGTTTTTCCAATGACGAAGTACGCTACGCTAAGAGGACGAGAAATATGTGACGTATGTTGAAGCCAAAAAATTTTCAAATATGGCGTCGTTACCGCCCGTAACATTTCGGTCCCGCTGACAGCACATTGTCGCATCATTGATTAAGGATCAGCACTCCGTGACGTCACGCATACAATTTAAGGCTCCGCCCTGAAGCCGGATTTTTAATTTGTCAAAACTAAAATGCGCTAATGTATGCAACCGACAGCGATCTATGCTGTCAGCGATACCGAAATGTACGACGCGCGACGTCATATTGGAAATTTTTGGCTTTAATCTTTCCCGCCTTCTTAATATTATTAATGGCGTAGCGTAGTATTTCGTCATTGTGTCGCTTAAATTAGCGTCTTTTTACAGTTTTGATAAATTAAAAAGGATGCTTCAGGGCGGCCGGCGGAGCCTAAAATACATGCGTGACCAATTATTATACAATAAATAATACATGCCCATTGCCCACCAAATTCAAATAAAAGCAAAAAATCACGTTAGTTGTGTGGGGTAAAATATTTAAAATATTTTATTTTATTTTAATTTAAGTATTTATTTTTAAAGTGAATATTTACTTAATTAAATTGAAATTCTGTGAACATATGAAGCGTCTACCTTTTATTAATATCGAGCAAAAACAAGCAAAAAAATCACGTTTATTTTTGACAGATGGTGCTACTGTTTGCTTATACAGCAAGTGGAAAATTAAAATAATTTTAAACACCCACGACTCTTATAGACTTGAAATTGAAAAAGGATTAAATAATATTTTTAAAACTCCCCGACTAAAGGAAAGTAAGAACTAAGAACCTATCAGTATAATTACAAATCCAAGAAAATCCGCCGGAGCTGCTATGTTCTGCCTGTGCCGGTGTTGATGGTGCAAGATGTTGCTGTTTATCAGTGTGTGTGTGTTTACTTTATTCATTTGGTAACTAATTCAATTTCTCGATACTTCTTATAATAACCTACCGGTAAGCTTACCAATAGGTACTAACTGCATTAATTGATATTGGAAACAGAAATGGCAATGGCAGCTCCGACGGATTTTCTTGGATTTGTATAATTATACTGATAGCTTCTTAGTTCTTCCTTTAGTCGGGGAGTTTTAAAATATTATTTAATCCTTTTTCAATTTCAAGTCTATAAGAGTCGTGGGTGTTTAATTTTTTTTTTTTTAATTTTCCACTTGTTTTATACTTTTTCAAAATATTATACCTATTACATTATTACAAAATAAAAATTAATTTTTAAACTAGCCACTATCTCTATGCAGTGTCGGAAGGCATCATTGACCCTTGTCATCAGATCAAATGTGTTAGAATAGTTAAACGAAACCAAATGGGTCTAAGCTCGAAGTATTTTAATAGTTACGATTGTTGAGTAACACTCAATCCCAAGTTGCATCATCAGATATAATGTCCTCGTCACAAAATATAATGTGTGAGCCTCGTTAGAACATATCAAACAATCTCTAACACTAGGAAGAAACATTACCAGACACATTAGAAAATTTCGCTACCAAATGATAAAGAAACGTTTATTGTGGCGCCCCCTGCTGTGCAATCACCGTAACAACTACCTACGAACCATTACCAATAATTCACTCATATTGTACAGAAAACTGTATCCAAATCGGTTCAGTCGTTTTAGAAATGATTGGAAACATTAGTTTGCAATATTAATGTTTATTATCGCGCCCCCTGGTGAGTGGTTTCCGTAACAACTATCTATTAATGTATCCAAATCGAGTCAGCCGTTTTTATTCCAAAAGCTTAAATTGGGAACATTCGTTTGCATTCTAAATGCATTTATGGCGCCCCCTGGTGAGCGATGTTCGTAACTACTATCTACAAACCATCGCCAAGAACTCACCAATATTTTATTAAAAACTGTATCGAAATCGGTTAAGCCGTTTTTGAAATAAATGAGAACATTCGTTTGTACTTGTTTTTTGTGGCGCCTCCTGGTGAATGGTGATCTATGTTCGTAACAACTATCTACAAACCATCGCCAATGAATACCAAACATTATACAGAAAACGGTTTGTACTTGTTTTTGTGGCGCCTCCTAGTGAATGGTGATCTATGTTCGTAACAACTATCTACAAACCATCGCCAATGAATACCAAACATTATACAGAAAACGGATCTAAATCGGTTCAGCCGTTTTGGAAATAAATGGGAACATTCGATATGCACAAACAAACGAACAAACAAACGAACACACAAACAAACAAACATTTTTTTTATTCCATATTCGTTTTGTGTGAACAATTTAACACACAAACAAGCAAAAAAATTCATCAACAAATTAATGAACAAACGGTCTCTCACCCTAAACTCATATACCCGTACTCCGTTCCGTCGTGGGTAAAAAAAAAGGTTTACG
Organism: Coenonympha glycerion; assembly: GCA_963855885.1. Lineage (NCBI taxonomy): Eukaryota > Metazoa > Arthropoda > Insecta > Lepidoptera > Nymphalidae > Coenonympha > Coenonympha glycerion. The sequence continues at coordinate 10,395,384 of OY979630.1, read as the reverse complement.
TAAATCGTTCGGGTGCCCATATTATTCTGAGGTTTCTTATCGGTGCTTGTGATACAAAACAAATAAAATTCTAATTTTTAACACATTTGCTCAAAAAGTAGACATTTCCATGTGTGTTTTGCGCGCGGAAAGTTTATTTTCCGCACTAGTATTTTTCGGTTTACCTCCTGCGCGGAGAGCAGGCGCATCTGCACCTCTTAAGGCGAACTCAACAGGTCTGCCCGCGAAATTCAAAATTTTCATAGTTTTTTGCAATTTGTACGCTAATTACACATAATAGGCTTATGGCAGTCATTTTGCGAAAATGGCAATTACTTCTTTACATGTTTATATCGAAATTTTTGCATAAAAATGTCTATCCTAGGAAATTAGTACGAGTATAGAGTTTTAAGTGAGCAACTCGCAAATCTCGGATTAATTTCTTTAGCTCGACACTTTCAAGCAGAGATTTTTATATAAATACGTGAAGATGATATTGGGATTATCGCAATTTGACTGCCATAAGCCTATTACGTCTTATCAGCTTAAAAATCGCGAAAAACCACAAAAAATTTGAATTTTGCGGGCACACCTGTGGTGTGCTCCTTAAGAACTCTTGAGATGGCTATAATCTTATTTTTTTTTCATAGTATTTGTTAATTAATAATAAGTAGTAAAATAAAATGTATGTATATATAGTAGTAAGTAATAAGTATAGTAGCAGTAGTAATAGGTCCATAAATAATCTAGGTAATAATAATTGTTACTTAGGTACATATTAATTAGACGCATAATACTTATTCATGTAAAAAGAGCGCGTTCTCGCCAACAAACTGGTAGCCCAGTTTAGCGAGATTTTGTAAATGTAATTTTTGCTTGTATTTTTTGACTATAATAAATTAAAAAAAAACGCGTACGACGATAAATACGACCACGACAAACACGTAAAACCAATATTTTTTTCGCAAATGTAATTAAAAAACTTCGGAATTGACATTTCTACTCATCCCTACAGTTGACCCGCGCCTTCGGCTTAGGCTTCAACAAGCCGGGACTCGAATCAAATCAAATCAAATTTACTTATTTGTGTTATAGTGCTTCACACACTAGGTATAATTGTAAATTAAAAGTGTATCAAAATTATCGCTGCCAACGGGATTCGAACCCGTGACCACCACCTGTCGCAAGTGGACGTACCGCTGGCACGATAATTTTGATACACATTGTTTTTCCAGTCATAGGTCGACCGCGGAGCCATCTATTGGGAACTATATGGCTCCGCGGTCGGCCTATGACTGGAAAAACAATGTGTATCAAAATTATCTTCATGCGCGAATAAGGACGCCTCACCTGTTTCGAACTACGAAAAAAGAAGAGATCTCTTCTTTTATAAAAGAGATCTCTTCTTTTATAGAAGAGATCTTATATAGGAGTAAACCTTACAAAGAAATCACAATTCACAGGAGTATTAAGGCGCAACAAATAGAAAGGCCGAGCAGGTAAATATTTGCACGTGGCCGTTTTAAATTGGCTACAGTTGTGCAGATTTATTTAGATAGCACAGTTTATTATAAAGATAACGTGCTATCTACGGGCCGGGATTATGAAAGTTTTGTATTTGTTTTATGTATCTCAGTTTGTTTAACGAGTCCTTGACCCAGGAGTTAATTTTAACAGACATCTCTAATATCAATTAACTAACCTACTCTGTTGATATAATTTAAAATATAAATACTTAAACTTAACTTTCACAAATCCCTCTTGAACCGTGTAGTTTTCCGGGATATAAAGCCTATGTTTTAATTCGGGTATAATCTATCTACATTCTAAATTTCAGCCAAATCGGTTTAAACTTTCGCCTTTAAAATATTTGTGTGATGTGATTATTGAAAACTGAAACTAAAAGCTGCATTTGATTTAGAATTAGAGAGTAAATACAGTTAACTATAATTCAAAGACAATAAATTTAATAATAACGAAACCTAACCTACACACAAAAATAAGAATAATGATCATACATATAATGATAGCGATTCTGTTTGAGAGTCTCTAAATTAAACGCGTCTAAAATTCCACTACATATTCCTTTAACAATGTCACGGTTAGAAAGGAACAGCACTATTTCTTAAGACCACTCCACAGGACGTTTGAAACGGATAGAAGATTTATAGAAGCGCTTAATTTAAGGTTTTAAAACAGAATCGTACACATACCAATGTTAGTGTATTTTACTGAATAAATAAACTATAACTTAATAGTAGATTGTTACACAAGGGACGTAAGTAAGCTATTACAGAACAAGATCCAATTTGGCGCCAGTGCGAGCGCAGCTCGCATAGGGCGCTAACGGATCGCGTGCACCCGAGATATTTAGTCACACGAGCGAGCGCAGCGAGCGAGGGTGAATATAGTTCGAGGGTGTAATAGCTACTTGCAACCGAGGTAAGCATTCTACTTTATATCATTCTTGCGAGGTAAATAAAACATTGGTAATGCAAAATGAAATTTTAATTAGAATAATTAGCAAATTTAGAGAAAAAAAAAATAAAAAAAAAATAAAAAAATAAAATAAAAAAATAATAAAAATTATTTAAAAAAAAATTAAAAAAAAAATAATAAAAAATAATTAAGAAAAAATAAAAAATAAAAAAAAAATAAAAAAAATTAAAAAAAAATAATAAATAATACAAAAAAATAAAAAAAAATTAAAAAAAATTTAAATAAAAATAAAAAAAGAATAAATAAAAAAAATAAAAATAAAAAACAATAATAAAAAAATTAAAAAGAAATAAAAAAAAAAATAAAAAAAAATAAAAAAATTAAAAAAAAATAAAAAAAAATAAAAAAGAATAAATAAAAATAAATAAAAATAAAAAAACAATAATAAAAAAATTAAAAAAAAAAAAATTAAAAAAAAATAATAAAAAAGTAAAAAATAAAAAATAATAAAAAATAATAATAAAAAAATAATAAAAAAAATAAAAAAAAATAAGGAGAATAAAAAAATAAAAAATAAAAAAAAATCAAGCGTAGTGCGACCATGTTGCCCTTGAACTGTAATGTGAACATTACAATTCAAGCATAGTGCGATGTAATGTTGCCTTGAATTGCAAACACCAACTTACAAGGAGACTTTCCACCATAGTAATCCATACTTACTGAGCAAGTATGATATAAAGGTATTTTTACCTAAAGAATGCTATCAGTGTAGTTACAATTCAAACAGCCAAGGGCGTGCCGTCATTGTTAACTTTTCCTGACGTGCTCGTATGAGGAAGATTAAAATAAATCCAAATGTCGTCAGTCGCGTCATACTCACTCTGTCCTCGAAAACGACTCTAAACTTGAAGCGTATTATATTTCAGGTCAGGTTCATGTTTTGTCTTCATCTGATAATGATAGCGGTTTGTCTTTAGAATCTTTAAAGCGCGTTTAAAGAAGTACTATACTATCCCTGGGAATTGTAGATCTATAGACGGGCTAAAAGTTGAGACTAAAGCCGAATCGCTATACTACTGTGTAGATATTTCAATCCACAATGACGCCCCACTCAGTCAAACTCCATACCAATCGAATGAAACGCAAGCAATTTTGACAGAGTGGGGCGCGTCTTCGTGGATTGAAATATCTATACAATGTTTGATGCCACCACGCCATGAATTTACATGACTTTATTTAGTTGTTCGCAATTAATTAACTATGCAGGTGTACGCTAAATTGCGGAAAAAGTGCCATAATTACGTTTTAACGAGAAAGTTTAATGAGAAATTCTCTTTTATCTTATATTGGTTTCATATCTGAAAATACGATGCACGATTTGAGCTGATGATTATATTGAAACAAATCATACATAGTGTCCTAATTGGGGATTTTACTGCTGTCACAATAGCTACTTTACGAGAAAATGTATTGAAAATGTACACATTGGTTGCATGTTCAAGGAAACAATCGTTGTAAATAGGTCATCATACCTACGCGTGTTCAGCAGGGCGACAGACCTAGGGATGGGACGAGGTATGGTGACGTAAAATGTGCTTTTTACAAATTCTTGCGCAACTGTCGAGCTCTATCTGATGTTTGTTATTGCTAATACGAATAACACAGCTATAAAAATAGGCTGATGTGGAACATGTTAAGGTTCATGGGAATTCAAATTCTTTTTGGTTGATTCGTAATTTGTATCTAAGGAAATTATTGCGAGAATCGTTTATTTTGTAAGTTACTAACGACATATTCGATATTTGAAGGATTTTTAATGAACTCTAGGAAATGGTTTTAATACAAATATGTGAAGATGATACTGCCATTCCCGCAATTTAACTGTCATAATCCAACAAAAAATTGGCAGTTAGACCCCGAAAGAAAAGTAAAGCAATGTAAGAAGCTAAAAATATAAGTTTTAGAAAGAACCTATTAAAGTAAACGTTTTCTGAATCAGTAGCGTATAAGATTTAGGTTGGGTTTATATTTATGTTGGCCTAGTAATAAAAAAAACAAGTACCTAATGAAACCCTGTTAATGTTAGATCCTAATTTGATAGCCAAGTTCATCAACCCCAAACGCTTATATCCAAATCAATAAGGGAAACAAGGGTATCCAAGCGTCACCATTTCTGTTGTTATGACTAGGCTTAAGAGTCCACTAACCCACGATGTCTCCCATACAAACGTAATACCAAAATCATTTGTAATTCGTGCAAATTTCGATCATGTTGTGGTGTTAAACGAAAATTGTTAAACGAGAGTTGTTAAACGAAATTGTAAACGAATTTAGTTTTGCTTATTTTTATGTCAAAGAGGACATGTTTTCTGCTTATTTGTTTTGTAATAAAAACAACACTATCTCACGTCGCATTAGTTCAGGAGCACAGTTTTTATTGTCCAGATAAAGAAAAACACCAGTTAATAAAGAAAGTTACAAGTTTTCATTCATAATTTTTGGTATTACGGAACTCGACCAAAGTTATAAAAATTTTGGTCAAAAATTTTTATAACTTTGTTCAAAAATTTTTATTACTTTGGTCGAGTATTTCCGTTTTAAAGAGCATAGATTATTACTATATGAATCCGAATAACACCACAACATGATCGAAATATGCACGAATTTCAAATGATTTGGTATTTTGAATGTATGGAGAAAACGTAGGTCAGTGCATTCTTAAATCTATTTCTTCTTAGTATCCAGCAGCCGCGAATGCTAGGCTTTTTCATCGGTTACTTCGGCCAAGAAGGACAGCTGTTAATGCGTAGTCGGCTATTGGAGCTTCGGGGCAAAGTGTTGCGAGAAATGAGAAACAGTACAACGGACAAGTGAGCGAAAATATGATTGAGAACGTAGGAATTAAACGTAGATGTACTCGTACCTAAATACTAGACACTATCAGATACTATTTATATTTGGATATTTTGACTGGAAATCATATTATAGCGTACATTCACACTTGAGGCAGTTTTTGAATAAAATACAGATTTAAGATTACTTGTTTATACCTGCATCTATCTTACATCTGCACTTTATTGCGATTAACGATTAGGTACGATATCTAGAAAATCAGTAATCCCTTATTAGGTACTATAGAGTATTTAAGTTTGTAATTATATAGTAGTTAATCTTCTAAATCACAAGTACTTAGATAGGTACTAGATTAGATAACAAGAGTTTCTATACTGCTCGTATAACTATCCTTCTTGATTAAATATTCTTCTACCTCGCGATGGTGGACGAGCTTTCCTTGCAGTTTGTGATGAGTTTAGCTGTTAAGCTGTTTGTCCACCGCAGCCGGAACGATAGTATTGCTGTATGAGTTCAAGATGACGAGACTGGCGGTGGACACGTTACAGTCATAGTGATTAAACAGCTATTATTAATAATGACTGGTTACTATGGATAATAGCCAAATTGACTAGACAATTTGATAAATTAATCACTTTATCTGGATATTATTCATAGGCGCTGGTCACAGTTGGCGAAAGTGATAATACGGTCTATTTGGCTTGTAAAACCCCCCCCCGTTCTCCATCCCGCTGCCGCGTGGCGTGATCCGTGGCTGACTAAATTGTTGTTACGTTGATTCTTAAAATAATTAAAATTCTTTAAATTCTAATTAAAGTAATAGTTTTCGTGAAATAATTTTTTTAAGTTTTAAAATTTTAAGGTTAATAATTTAGTTTTCCCTTACACTTTTCAAGGCTCGTTCGACGGAGCCCCGCGAAGCGGGGCTCCTATTTCTGGGTGGTCATAAAAGAAAATAACCACTCAGAAGGATGGCGGGGCCTTGCAGGCCCCGCCATCCTCTTCGTCACCTTACCCAACCGAGTCGGGGTGCCCTCAAGTCCCGAGCTCGCTTCGCTCGCTCCTGGACCCTGTATTAATACTATTATTTCATTAAAATATTAGCAAACTGGCAAAGAAATACGTTAAATGTCGTCTGAAATAACCTAACAAATTATGATTTTTAATAAAAAATTTTTTTATTACTCCTCGTTAATTTGAGTTATTTACGAAAGCTAGTGACATTGTGAAGGGAATTACATAAAAACATTCATAAATAAGTTAGTAAACAGGTAAATAATCTTTATCCATACTTGTTTTATTACATTATCCAAGTCTTCGAAGATGGTATAAAAAATAGCTGGTTAATGTGATTAATTCTATGTCAATTATCACTTTATCCAAATTGAGTTGACATTATTAATAATGACCAGATGATATGTATAATATCCGGATTGATCGCTTTGGCTGTGACAGACACAATAAATGTCCGACCGCTATTTCGCGCTTTCTGTTCGTTCCGTCGTTCCGGTAAAGCCAGCCTTAGACACGGAATACATAATAGTACCTAACGGTACAGAAGGTTCACTCCGCAAGATGATTTATAGAAATAGCGACCCTAGCGCAGACACAACAAAGTGCAATTCAGTTCGCCAAAGCGCCCGGCCCTGCCTCCCATATCCACCTAAACCACTATTCCAATCGGGCGCACGCAGCGCGTCACGCGTGAAACTGGCCGTACAAGAACTAACGCGTGCAAACTAGCCGACGCGCGGCGGCCTTCTGAAATCAGTACGTCGAGACGCCTACATGTAGCTTGTCGATCACGTGATAAGTGAAAATGGCCTGACATAGACCATCCATTCTATTGTCCAATCGACATGACCCTGCCGATTGGATCACTTAAACTGACCGTGTCTGAGCGTGGACTGGATTGTCATGACAGTATACTTGACGGCTCAATCGAATCCAATTATTTTGGCTTGATCATGCCGATTGGATGAAAACATCTTCGTCTGTGATTGGATCCTTACTAAAGCAGACGTTTCATTTCTCAGTATAGCACAGCCGGTTTTCCTCGGAAAACTAGTGGAGTACTACAGCCCTGATCAGACCACAGTGAAGCCCCGTGAGGCGTATCTGTACGCGGGCGGCGTGGTGCTGTGCTCCGCGCTCAACGTGTTCTTCGTGCACCCGTACATGATGGCCATTCTACACATGGGCATGAAGTTCAGGGTCGCTTGCTGCTCGCTTATCTACAGAAAGGTATGTACGCGCGAGTGCGGTTGGTGTGAATGTGTGTGTCGCACCAAAAACAAATCAACTATAGAATGTGTCCCTCTCTGTAAACTCCATACGAATCGAATGAAATATAAACGAATTTGACAGAGTGAAGTGTGAAGATAGTGCTATCCTTTTCCATGGGGAACATTTTAAAACGGATATCAATATTTTTAGACGCTTCAAGTTATTTTAGCTAAGAGATTTTACACATCAGAATTGGCAGTATTGTGAGAAAAATCTGTTTTAAAAATACTACTACGAGTATGTACATAGATCACGCTAACTTGTCCGTAAACAATAAAAATTAACAAGTATTTTTGGCCAGATGTTATAAGCAAATAAAATTGTGTTCTAGGTTGAATTATAGTACAGTGCGAGATCGATTTCTCAAATTAAATGCCCACATAGTTTAGACATCTCAATCCACGATGTCAAACTCCATAAGAATCGAATAAAACATTATGAATTTTGACAGCGTGGAGCGCTCCATCTATAAGTATTCACTCAATGGCTATTGATAAAATTATGCTAAAACACACCAAGCCTGCTACTATATCAATGCTACAAAGTGCAACGCTATACATGTGGCAGTCTGCGGATTGTATTTGCGACAGGAATGCTTGCAGAGTATCGGGATCACGAATATGGTTTTCGGTTATCTTTGGAATCATATCAACTAGCAAGCGGATGGACCGATTGAAATCGAGATATTCCCAATCGTTTTGAGTATTTAATGAAAATCTAAGTAGTTAAAACCATTTTAAAAATCCTATAGCTATCTCAGACTTTCTAAAGCCTACAAAGTACTTTGAAACGTGAGCTAAATTGCGGAGCAATTTCCTTCGAAAACGCGGACGGTGTGATGTTTGCGCGTAAGCGTAGGTAAGCTATGTCAATTTGGGTGAAGGTTACATGGATTTTGTATGTATTATCCTAACATACGCCCGAGAGTGTGTGCGTGAGCTTGTTTGAACAAACTGCTATGTATGTGTGTGTGACGTGATAAGCGTCTGTCGAGTACACCTTGACACGTGCTTCTATGAAATCTCTGTCTGGTCGAGTAACTCGTCGATTCACATGATGTATTACGTGACCAACTGGGTCTTTCTATGCCTTGTGATTCTGCACTATCACATAATGCCGTTGTTATCGATAGTAATTGTCATATCTGTATATTAGTTTAGCTATTTCTACTCAAACCACCCACGGCCGTGAGTATTGGGTGTCAAGTCAAACGTGCCTGATTACAAATCGGTATATACTTAACGTACTTTAGCTTTCGTATGTTTGGGCATGGCAAAAATCTAGATCCTAGGTTAAAAGCAAGTAGCGACGATGTTGGTATTAAATGTGTCTAAGAATTGCAAAATCCGGATTACGCGTCAGTCGCCCGTGATACAGCTTATAAGACTTAAAATGCAAGAGCTACTTTAAATATTACATTCATGTAGAGGTAAAAAATCTGTGTATTTGGGGGTAACATCTGGTTTCATTTCAAAAATTCTCCTATAGAAAGTGCTTGGTTATATATCTAAAAAATACCATATAATATTCCGATGGTTTGCGGGATACTTCTTACGGTATCCCGCCTACAGTAGGAAGTACTGATATTTTTTTCAAAAACGCAAGCAACAGTTGGTAACATTTAATTAGGCAATCGGAAATGTATGATATTATTATGATCGCACAACATGATTTACATGTACTTAAATTAATAGCCATTAGATGCGTTGCGTGGGTACAGACAGAGGAAACTTTCGTGCAAGTCATAGTTGTGCGAGCTATACATACTCGTACCTGTGTCATTGTTTGCACTACTCATAACTCAATAGCCGATACCTTGAGAAAACCCCGTGTTATGTAACTCGACAAACAAAAGACGCTAATTGATTTCCACGTTGGACTGTTTTTTCCTGATAATTGACGTACTTAAATGTTGAATCGACTATGAAATCAAAAAAAATCTGTACGGTCTATGCTACTACCCATTACTGAATTAGTAAAGGGTTGTTTTAGGTATATGTTTGATGTCTATTGTATTGTTTGAAGTAATATAGTTTCTAGTTGTTACCTGCATATACCTAATAGATAGATAGATAGACAGATAGATAAACTCTATATTGCACACCACACCACATAATAATTAACTCGTCATCAAATTGTAAAATTAACACACACATTTTACTTACCAAAAAATAATCAATACAAACCTTATAGGTACGAGTGCTGTAGTTAGCTGCGAGCTTGCAGCTGGCGGTACGTGACGATAGAGTCAAGAATGTCCTGCCTACTGCTCAGTTGAAAAAAAAATATTAAGCCTCTAATCGACTGCTCCATCTTATCTATATATATTACGTATATAAACGCGTAGGTAATTGCTTGACAAATGTCTCGGCAGGGTGGTACGCAGGTACTTTCTACATTATCAGATTATACATGACCTAGTTCAGAAAAAATTTAATCCCGTCAAAACAAAACGTCGGAGTTTCTACTAACCTTATGTAATGCTTCGCCAACTCTGCGCCCGCCCCCTCTGCGCAATCACGCAAGTCACAAAAGGTCTAGAAATTCGCTAGAAACAGCGACAGTCAGTTAATCTTGTTATAACATAATCTGTAATGATATTAATATTGTCCACAGTCTCTGCGACTATCGAAAACAGCGCTCGGCGAAACCACAGTGGGGCAAGTGGTGAACCTGCTGTCGAACGACGTGAACCGGTTCGACGTGGCGATCATCTTCCTCCACTACCTGTGGATCGGGCCGCTGGCCACGGTCATCGTCACGTACTTCATGTGGCTCGAGATCAGCTGGGCGGCGGTCGTCGGAGTCGGCTTCATGTTGGCGTTTATACCCTTACAAGGTGAGTACACACGTAGGACAAGTGGTGAACCTGCTGTCGAACGACGTGAACCGGTTCGACGTGGCGATCATCTTCCTGCACTACCTGTGGATCGGGCCGCTGGCCACGGTCATCGTCACGTACTTCGTGTGGCTCGAGATCAGCTGGGCGGCGGTCGTCGGAGTCGGGTTCATGTTGGCGTTTATACCCTTACAAGGTGAGTACACACGTAGGACAAGTGGTGAACCTGCTGTCGAACGACGTGAACCGGTTCGACGTGGCGATCATCTTCCTGCACTACCTGTGGATCGGGCCGCTGGCCTCGGTCATCGCGGCTCGAGATCAGCTGGGCGGCCGGTCGTCGGAGTTCGCTTCATGTTGGCTTTTATACCCTTACAAGGTGACTATAGGAAATGTAGGACTTATTTAAGGAAATACAAACGAGGTTATTAGTCTGAGAATGTAATCATAAAATCAGCCCCTAGATTGTGTAAAAAAAAACGTTATCGTAATCGTTTACAAATTGTGACCACTGATTGGGTCCCTAATATACGTCACCCAATCGAGTGGCAGAATTCGTCAACGATTACGATAACGATGAATACATTTTCTAACGCAATCAAACCCCTGGTCATGTTATTTTAGCTAAGGGTGTGGTGAAGACAGTTTTCCATTCTTGTAGTGGATTAAACTAATTAGACTGATTGGCTCATCAATCATCCACTTATCAAAGAAAAAGGTACTCGTATAGGAATGTTTGTACAGCAACAACATACCTATGGAGTGGGAGCTTTAAAGCTAAATAAATTATTAATAAAACCTTGTTGATACGAGAACCAGTTTGACATGATATGAATTATCCTTATAATTATAAATGCACAATATATTATGCAGTGTGTACTGTTTTTTAAATAGGTACATTCAGGCTAGATTTACGGTTTGATGTAGTTGAAACTAGGTATACCTGTACTAGGTAGATCCAATTTCGAGTAAATCACAGAATCCAGCTTGGATGGGCAGCTTCTGATGGTTTTTCTTCCAATATTTGAAGACTAATGCTCATTTTCACCAACATTTTAAGAGACACCTAAGCCTTTAGGTGACAGTTGTTTTAAGTGAAAACTGTCACCTATCGGCTTAGGCTATTCAAAATATAACCGGTTTAAAGACGGATTAACGTTATAACCACTTCTCTATTTCGGAAGACAAAACCTATTTAATTTTATAATATGTAGTTGGTTAAGTTACATATTACAACACAGTATTGATAAATTTTACATAAGTGTTTATTTAACTGATTAATAAAAATAAAACTTAAACTTAATTGCTTAATTGCAGTGCGCAACTGTGATAATAGTCGGAGCATTGATCTATCTCGAAAATACACTTTGATAATAATGAACAAGGGCGCCCTTTTAACGAACATCAATTGCTGCGCGTAGTCTAAAACATGGCGGTTGTTGACTTGAATTGTTTGTTGTGGCATGCGGGCTAAACTTTTCGATAATATATTGTCCAGAAATCTTTTGCATATTATACAGGAAAATCTATGCATTTGTATTTTGTGTCTTAACATTTCCTATAACAGACCACTAATGAACAGGGGTCTCGCAAATTTTTTTTGTATAGATATAGTTTTTTTTGGTATTGTTGATTGGCCTGCGCTTGACTGCAATCGTGTCTGATGGACAGCAATAATGGGGTCTAGGATGGAGCGTGCTTGCCTTGAAAATGCCTATTCACTCATCTTTTGAAGTCACTAAGATTATACTTGGCTGGGAACACGGAAGCTGAAAGGTTTCCCTTAGCGATTTGCATCAGAAACGTGGAAAAAAACGTTTTCGTTCAGGTACGCTGGACATCAACCACATAAGGATGCCAGTTCTCTCGGCGTCTTGCGGTTCTGTCTTTCTTCCACAGAACCGCAGCAAGTAAGGTTGTGGAGTTCTTGAGCAACTGCAAAATATATCTTGCAGGTTGCACAATGCATAGAAATGTGAAAAGAACATTAGTCGGAATTCTCAGGCGTGCTGTTTACTTTACGATCTTCAATTAAATTGTATATAGTATGTACCATTTGTACCCCGGACCGTTGTTTCCGTCACTTTAATATACCAATCACTCGAACTCACGTGATTGCGTTACTTTACAACATGTCACGTCACGCGACGTCGAGTGATTGATCGTCGTCAATGAATTATTTGTCCTCAGCATATTTGGGCAAGCGAACATCGGTGTTGCGGTTGAAAACGGCGCTGCGGACGGACGAGCGCGTCCGGCTCATGAATGAGATCCTGTCCGGGATACAGGTCATCAAGATGTACACCTGGGAGAAACCCTTTGCGGATCTAGTCGCCAAGGCGAGGAAGTAAGTTGTACACTACGAGTATCTTCCTACTTTTAGAGGTTTAATGACTGATGCAAGCAATGATTAGTTCGAAACTGTAGTTGTGGTAACCATAAATATGGCGTGTCACCTCTTTTAAGCACCTAATTCAAGAGGTCAAATGCCAGAGGAGTATTTCACAATAAACCACATTGAAGGCCAGCACCATGAAAATGCTATCCTTTTCAGTTTTAGTAGGTATATAAAGTTGCCAACATGAAACATCCTCGTTCGCGTATAACGAACATTTGGATTTCTAATCTTGAAATGTACAGTTACAATAATAGTTAATTGTTTTTTTAAGGATAGTTCCTTACTCCAAAGTAAAATGTATTTATTAAGAGCTTTCTTTGTATCAATGATTATAACGTGATATTGTTGGACTCATTTTGAGAAGTTGGGAGAGATTCCCAAACATGCCCCTAGAGTAAGAAAAAATAAAGCGTAATAGTTAACAAATTCTGCCCGCTGAATGGTTCCTAGATTTATGTCAGGGAATAGAGGGATAGAAGTTGCTAACGATTACGATAGCGATGAATACGTTTTTCTTACGCAATCAGACCCAGGTACTCTAGTTGACTCGAGTAGACATCATTCATCACATTCAGATCTTAAAAATATTTCATGAAGCATCTGACAATGATTTTTTTTCTATTTGTAGGCAAGAAATCAAGCAAATCCGTGCCACTTCGTACATCCGCGGTGTTCTCACGTCGTTCATCATGTTCACGACGCGGATCTGCCTGTTCTTCTCCATCCTGGCGTTCGTTTTGGAGAACCACGTCATCAGCGCCAAGCAAGTGTTCGTCGTCACCAGCTTCTATAACATCTTGAGGCAGACGATGACCGTGTTTTTCCCGCAAGGTATGATTATATTTATTAGTTCTTTTGAATTTTTTTTGCAGGACTGGAGTTTTAGTTTTCGCGGTTAGCGGTATACTGTGTGCGCGTCCTTCTTAAGGTGTTTTGGCCCGCGAAATTCAAATTTTATTTAGTATTTGCAAATGTTAGGCAAACTACACATTGTAGTTCTATGGCAAGAAACAAATATTATGACGTTTTGACATGTTTTTGTATGGCATATGTTTCAAATTTATTTATGAGATACATTATCTGGTGACTGAAAAATCAGCCCTAAAATAAATATGGTTATCATTATTGTAGGTATAGCTCAAGTGGCTGAAGCTACGATCTCAATAAAGCGTCTGCAAAGCTTCATGCTGTACGAAGACACCAGCAAGCCGGTGCCAGGCCTCGCAGAGATACAGACCTCTACCAAAAAGGGCAAAGAGTTCAGAGATGAACCCCGGGAGTCGGTTTTATCAAATGAAGTCGCCGATGCAAAGGATGGCACAGAACCTATCCTGAAACCTGAAATTGATTTGAAGCCGGATGAAAATGCTAAAGGAAACGGTAAATTATTATCTTTTATTTTTATAGATGCAAAAGTTTGTATGTTATATGAACAAAAAGTTTGGACGACCTCTCCGGCACAATGTAGCGCGGTTGGAGTCTTCGGTTCGAGTGGAACGTCGTGGGTTCGATTCCAGTAAAAATCTTCGTAATCGTAAAATGCCTGTGGCATTTAGGCCATTTTACGATTTCCAAGGCCTGAGTCCAAGGCTACCTTCCGCCCTACCAGCAGCAAAAACGCATTGCCAAGCGAGTCCGGCATGCAGCTGTAGAACCTTTTATCTGGGTTATTTCCATTTACTCGTTCCAATTAATACGATAATACCTTTGGCTGCAGCATCACTTACCATCAGGTGGGATCGCGGTCAAGTATAAGTAGTTTAATCCACGAAGACGCGCCTCTCTTTTAACTCTTTACGAATCTGACGACTGCCACAACTTAGACGGCTGCCATAACTCTACTAAAGGTGAGTGAGTAAATGTCGGTTATCGGGTTTCTCACAATTTAAACATATTCCCCATTACCGAATAAACGTGGAATAAAGGTGGAATACTCTGTTTCGTCTATTTCCTTCAAATGCCAAATGATTGATGTCAGAGAGGGATAAAGCAGAACTGTTTTCAACCGATATTTCACGTTTATTTGTTAGGCAGTATGTGTTTAACTCTCTGGCATACAGGTTTCTTCACAATTATATCCTTCACGGGTAAGCAAGTAGATATCTATATTTTCCTAAGACATTCAATAGGGTAATCTAACCCCCAATCTCTAACACTTTAATTCTTAACTCAATAAATGTAAACAGGAAAATCCAGTGCACCACTAGAGTCGGGGGAAGAAGACGACGAAGAGTTGGCGACAAAAGTGGAAGAGGACGCGCGCGGAGTCCGGCTCAAGCACGCAACGGCCAAGTGGATCCAGTCGCACTCCGAGAACACGCTCACCGACCTGTCGCTTACCATCAAACCTGGGAAGTAAGTTGCGCTTTAGCGCAAGACGTCGCTGCACGCTGGGCCATAAAAAAAGGAAACAGGACGGCGGCATCTTGTACGACCGGCCTGTTTCTTAAGTGTGACAGAGAGCGCAACAGTTGGTCAGTTTCCCCATCTTTATGACCCAGAGTGCAGCAGCATATTGCGTTGACTATAACTTAGCTAACTTAGCTTCTTGATAGCTGCTATTGACCCAAACTTTTATAATACGACAACACGCATTAAATACCTAGAAGACTCGAATAAAATAAAGTATATCTCAAAAATTATAATTGGACGCACATATTCTAATACTTACACTCAGTCTTAAAGCATTAAAGTTGAAAAATGCGACAAAATTCCTCTGGTGGAACGAAAGCACTGTGGCTTGTATCTACGTATATATGTATCATCCGTTTGCAGAAGTTTTGCAGGTGACTTCCCCTCCCACTTCATACTACCGCTTCCAGCGCTCGTCCGTTATCAGACAAATGCGTTACATCTACTATGATTTGTTCCACCGTAAATTGGTATATTAATTTGATAAATGATTCACCACCTACGGACATCCCGACCAGCCATTAGGAAGCATTCAAGAACCATTACTGTTACAGTTGTTTTTTTAAATTTCTGTATTATTAAGCTATTGCATAGCTTCTATCGCGGGCTTTGAGCGTGCAGGCCGAATCCAGAAATTCCGTAACGAAAATAACCTAATACCCCTAAAGTAGAACTTTTGGTAACAGGGTACCATTAATGCAGGAGAGCGCACCTTTACAAACTTTTTAGTTTTTAGTTTTACCACTATCGACAATTACAAGAACTTTTTAATGACTTATTGAAATAACACGCTTGTCTCTTCAGTTCTGCAAATCGCCATTGGCGATTCGATTAATGGCAAAACTAAAAACTAAAAATAGCTTAAAATGCTATGCAATAGCTTTACCGCGGCAGTCTCCGAGTGCCACACGTCTTTTTATTTGTTTGTAGGTTGATAGCGGTAATAGGTCCAGTGGGAGCGGGCAAGTCGTCGTTGCTGCACGTGCTGCTGAAGGAGCTCCCCCTGCTGGCGGGCAGCGTGCACATCGGCGGCACAGTCTCCTACGCGAGCCAGGAGCCTTGGCTGTTTGCAGGTATGTTCTTTTACTCAGCGTCTGGTGGGTTATTCTCATTAATTAAACAACTACTTCGATTTTCATTAAGTATTCAAAACGATTGGGAATATCTCGATTTAAATCGGTCCATCCGTTTGCTAGTAGATATGATTCCACAAATAACCCAAAACCATATCCGTGATCGCGATTTTTTCTTCAAGCAATCCTGTCGCAAATACAATACGCAGACTGCCACATGTAGGTGGCACTTGGCAGCATGATTTAGTGGCAGTTTTAGTGTGTTTTAGCAAAAATTAAACATATAAAAGATCAGCACTTAGTGACGTCACGCATGTATTTTTAAGCTCCGCCCTGAGGCTGGATTTTTAATTTGTTCAAACTAAAATAGCGCTATAATGTACGCGACCGACAGCGGTATGTGCAGTCAGAAGTACTGAAATGTACGACGCGCGACGCCATACTTGAGAATTTTTTGGCTTCTAAATACGTCACATCTTTCGTGTCCTCTTAGCGCAGCGTATACCGTCATTGGCCTCTTAAATACGAATTAACATCGGTCGAACAGTGGAGGTTGCTATAACAACTAACGATGTTTAAATAATTTCCATTTAAGAAAATAACCCAACTGTTTAATATCGCTTAGAGGCATTGCCAGCCATCACAACCACTCGCGGCTTGAAGCCAGCTACTCCCTGTGTTTCTTTTTAGTTTTATATTTGTTAAGGCCTTATTACACCTTCACTTCTTAATTCAGAGCAGTGCAATTGGTGTGTGATTGGTGTTATACTGCTCTGAAGGTCACCAAAATCTGGTCAAAATATGGTCGTCTAAATTTATCAAGGTGTAATAACCCCATAAGCTTTCTATTTGACTAAACGAGTATATTAGATCCTATACTAGATCTCAAACTTTATTAGGTCCTTTTTCCAAATATATAGTACTATATTTATGACTA
This sequence comes from Coenonympha glycerion, assembly GCA_963855885.1. NCBI lineage: Eukaryota > Metazoa > Arthropoda > Insecta > Lepidoptera > Nymphalidae > Coenonympha > Coenonympha glycerion. Next base: position 10,378,168 of record OY979630.1, on the reverse strand, counting down.
TGTCCAAATTGTTGTTCTTAGGGAGCGTCCGGCAAAACATACTCTTCGGACAACCGATGGATCGGCCCAGATATAACGCCGTGGTGAGAAGATGTGCCCTCGACCGGGATTTCAGTTTATTCCCTCACGGAGACAAGACTGTTGTCGGCGAAAGGGGAGTCAGTCTTAGTGGAGGTACGTTATTATATTTTACAAATGTTCAGCACATAATTCCAGGCTGATTTCACCTGTCGTGTAAACAGAGTACGTCATCATCAGAATTAAAGTTTTGAACAACAGACTACAATTGATGGGATGTGTAATAATTCTATTGTAAGGAACATGATTCGGTAGCCACCATCAGACTCGACTCCACGTATACATTGATTTAAATAAAATAAAATTATAATAAAAAAAATTGACACTACAAAGAACAAACCCTTGAACCAGCTACAACTGACATGAGAAGCGTACTACAGGCAATATATTGTATTTCATATTTTGGTGATATTAAACGCGTGGATTTGCGTCTTGTTTGCCACAAACTGACCGCATTTTGGCCGAGTTTTTGTACGACTTGCAACTTTTAGAGTAGGTATAGGAGCTCACAAATTGTGTGTCAGTATGATTACGTACCACCTACGACATAATATCTTCTGCTATTACTCGTACATTGCGTAATTCCCGCAGGCCAACGCGCACGCATATCCCTCGCGCGCGCAGTGTACAAGCGCGCGGACATCTACCTGCTGGACGACCCGCTGTCGGCGGTGGACGCGCACGTGGGCAGGCACCTGTTCGAGTCGTGCGTGGTCGGCTACCTGCGCAACACCACGCGCGTGCTCGTCACCCACCAGCTGCAGTTCCTGCGAGACGTCGATCAGGTGCGTGTTATATTCCTCGTATCTTCGTCTTCCGAACATGTTTAGACATAATAATAGGACATGAGTCAAACATGCATTAGTTACTTAATTCCGTTTTCCCGGTCAGATAATAATATTGAAGAACGGCTCGATAGCCGCAGCGGGTGACTTCGAGACGCTGAGCGCGTCGGGTCTGGACTTCGCCACGCTGCTCGCGCGCGACGAGGCCGAGGAGGACAAGCCGGCCGCCGACGACAAGCCCGTCGCGGACAACGAGGAGTCCGTGCTGCAGGGGAGCTTCCGCAAGAGGCAGATGAGCATACATTCCGTACGTTATATTTATATGTATACTAGGTTTTCCTGTGGTAAAAAGCCTGCGCGTTATATCGTTAATCTCCATTAAAAATTAGCGTGAGGAAACACAAACATACAAAAACTTTTACATTTGTCACATTACTAAGATGCCTTAATATTCTAATACACAAGGCTTATCATCATCAAACACTTTAAAGAGCCTTGCACAGAGGTTTATGATGTAGACAAGTGATAATGAATATAGAGATAATTTTGTTCAGGTGAGTTCAGTGGACAACCTGACGGCGACGGCGCCGCCCGAGGGCGGGCGCGAGGAGGCGGAGATGCGGTCGGCGGGCGCGGTGTCGGGCAAGGTGTACGGCGCGTACCTGGGCGCGAGCGGACACCCGCTGCTGGTCGCGCTCATGGTGCTCGTGGCCGTGCTGGCGCAGCTGCTGGGATCCGGCTCCGACTGGTGGACCAGCTTCTGGTGAGACTTTTTTTTTACACTACTCAAGTTAGTACTTGTCTGCGATCTCACCTGAAGGTGAGTGATGATGGAAAGTAAACTCACCCTAACATTTTCTACACAGCATGGCACCGGAACGCTGAATCGCTTGGCGGTGCGTCTTTGCTGGTAGGGTGGTGACTAGCCATGGCCGAAACCTACCAGACCAGACCAGACCAGACCTCACTTGATTGTGACAGTCGTCTGAATGGGGCTTTGCACACTGTTGAGAATATAATGGTCGACTCTCCTCACGATGTTTTCCCCCACTGTTATGCAAGTGATGTTTAATTTTGACACCTCTTAACACCTTAACCCCTAAGTAGAGGCAAAGGTCTGAATGAATGGCCTATCCGCTACCTCATTACCTCAATGCATATGGGCATTCTTAGCATTAATGAGGTATTCTTAGCATTATCAAGCGTGTCTATTTTCATACATCGAAGTAGCACGATTTTACCTAGTAAAGGCGAGCCTTACAGTATAACTCCCTCAAAAAATATCCAGCATCCTAGACAAAAGATTACACATCAAAAACACTTTGTCAGCATTGATGTCGGTTTTTCGGACGCTATTTATTTGTGAACAGGGTGAATCAGGAGGAAGATCATCCGCGCTCGACAATGGACAGCCTACACAGCCAAAACAACATATCCAATCCGCTGATGTACGCAGATAACTTCACGGAAGCCCTTCTGGAAGACGCGCACTTCAAGTCTGGCTTAACTAGATACCAATGCATTTACATTTACACTGGTAAGCGCTTTTGATATCTATCCATAAAGATTTGAGTTTTTTAAATGCCTTTCAAATATAGTTCAATGTTAGGTTAGAAAAAAAAACGGTCGTGGCACCGAAGGTTGCCAAATAGCAGGTAATTTAAATTCGGTTGACTGAGTTTAGAATTTTATACCTCGCCTCATTTTCATAAGAATGCGTTTGCAAAGCTGTAATGTGCTGTTCTCCTAGCTTTTATTTACTTGTCAAAAGTTGTAAATAGCATTAATTTGTTAATCCAGGTATGGTCGTGGCTCTGGTCGCGATATCGCTGCTCCGTTCGTTCATGTTCTTCTCCATGGCGATGCGCGCGTCCACTCGTCTGCACAACAACATGTTCGCGTCCATCACTAGGGCGCCCATGAGGTTCTTCCACACTAACCCGTCTGGAAGAATCTTGAACAGGTTCTCCAAGGACATGGGGGCTGTGGATGAAGTATTGCCGTCTGCTCTACTTGATGTGTTGCAGGTTCGTAATTTTTTATTTTTAATTAATAACATGTTCGCGTCCTTTACTAGGGCGCCCAAGAGGTTCTTCCACACTAACCCATCTGGAAGGATCCAGAACAGGTTTTCCAAAGACGTGGGGGCTGTGGATGAAGAATTGCCGTCTGCTCTACTTGATGCGTTCCAGGTTTGTTATGTTTTATTTTTAACAACTTGTTCGTGTCAATCACTAGGGCGCCTATGTCCGCAATAATCCGTCTGGAAGAATCCTGAACAGGTTCTCCAAAGGATATGAAGGCTGTGAATGAAGTTTTGCCGTTTGCTCTACTTGATCTGTTGCAGGTCTGTTAGTTAGTTATATCATGTTATGTCATGTAGGTTATGTCATGTTGTTTAAACCATGTTCGCGTCCATCACTATTAGGGACTTCTTTCAGTCTAGAAGGATCAGTCATCACGAATCACGTAGAGTTTATGCGTTTCTTCCATACTGACACACATCTAGCATTATCAGGTAGGTCGTTAACAGGAGCATAATACCACAGTCTCATAACTGCTGATACAGAAAAAATGTTTCAATTGGTTTGACTGTCTGCCGTGTTTGGCCAACTCATGCTGCCAGTCAGACATATGGTTCACCCAACAAGAGGTCGCGTGCGGGACAGTTTATCCCATAATGTAGTAGAAGAAACCTTGGTGCGTGAATTCCACTTTGGGATCACACAACTCATACCCTTCTTATTTTATTTTATCACTGTCTATAAAACTAATGTAATTCCAAATAAACAGTTTTTTTCTTTCTTCTCATCTTTTCCTATCTTATCTGCGTTTATAATCTATCCTTATAATCTGTGCTTTTCCCCGTTCACTCGGTAAACTCTGTTCCGTTGTTCCAGATCGGTCTGTCCCTGATAGGTATAGTGGTGGTGGTGGCGGTGGTGAACTACTGGCTGCTGCTGCCCACGCTGGCCATCGGGCTGGTGTTCTACGGCCTGCGCATCTTCTACATCGCCTCCAGCCGCAGCATCAAGCGCCTCGAGGGTGTGAGTGAGTCATCTCTGAGGCTGAGTGCCTTTTAGTGCCCCTTGCTACTTACCGCCCAGCTACTGCAAGTTCGCACCTCGCGTTGACCACATTCGACTCACCATTTGAAGTGTTCTGCAGTTATGGTTACTTTATCGACTCTCTTTCTATTGTAAAAATAGAATCTTCAGTTTCATTTTAGGCGAGGTGCAAACTAACATGTATTTATAAAAGAAAAAAAATTAAGCATGCCAGTGATACTTCACTAGTTTTTTTTAATTTAAATATTTTGCCCATAAAAGAAATTACAATGCATCTTCGGCGATTTCATAAACATAAATTGTATTTAGAAGTTATTTATTTTGATTTTCTAATTTATTTAATTTTTATTTAACTTTCTGTATTTTTCGCTTTTTATTGTATTGCGTTGCGTATAAGAGTTGGTCCAAAATGGACAGTCTTCTTTGTGCAAAACTGCAAACATGTTTTTTCTCCAGTATAACATAAATACATTTTTATAACTCTCTTGATCTCCAAAATCCATACCACTACTGGAGTGGCGTTGATCCTTGCATCATTATCATTAGAATAAAGTTTGATATTATCATACCTTATTGATACAGTTCGTGGCAGTGCATTTCTTTGCTGCTTTGATTTTGCACCTTGACAACAATTATTTATAGTTGTTACATGGATTATGAGTGTTGTTTATGAGAGAACTCTCATTATAAAAGGAGATCCGTGCCCATAAGTACTAGTTCGTAATTGGATTGAATTTTGAATATCATACTGAAAACTACTAACTACTTTTTGTGGCAAACGTTGTTTTGCCACTAAAAAGTTATTGCAGAACAACATTTGCCTAGTTCGCTTTATTAAAATAAGGAAGATTTATGGATGCATTTGTTTGCCAGCGCGAAGTCCCGTGTTCTCCCACCTCAACGCGTCGCTGCAAGGCATCACCACGATACGCGCTTTCGGCGCTCAGGAGGCTCTTATAAGGGAATTCGATAACCATCAGGATTTGCACAGCTCTGCGTGGTGAGTGATTAATTTTTTTCGCAAAATATATTTTGACTGGATAAAGGATAATGATGATGTATGGAACCTCGTACTAAGCTGATTAAAATCCAAACTTTATTTTTTATAGACTTCGACGTCCACATCCTACATCTGCAATTATTATTATTTTTAGTTAACATCTTTATTCCAAAGGTAAAGGAAAATAAAAAAGTGGCTCTTCTCAATAAATTCTGTATGACAGGAAATATGCATTGAAAATAAAGTAACTTTTTTAACCCTAGATAACTAAACTATATTTGTAGATACATAGTAACTAAACTTTCGTCAGGTGGACTACGCAATAAAAAACGTGAAAATTATCGAAAGTATTTATTAAAAATAGGAACTGGTTACATGGCATTTAAGTTTGGTTTCTTTGGAATGAATATAAGATAATTTAAATAGTAATTAGTATTCCGAACAGATATTTCAAATATCAATATTGTGCGATCCACAAATGGCATTTTTGCATTTCATGCATCGATGTTTTTTCATCCTACGTGCCTTTGAGGGATATAAATAACAGATGTTGCACACATTAGACACAGAAGGAACAGGAGCTTCAGGCACCGAAGACTCACTAAAATAATCTTTTATCATGACCTTGATATCACGCCTCAAAGTTACCATTTGTAATCGCTCCCGTCCATCGATCGATCTCCCATCTTCATGAAAAAATCACGTTGTAGTGTTGGCCCCTTTTTATTTTTCATGTTGTTCTAGACGTAAATAGCATAAGCATTGATAGTAGCCAGGTTTAACATTTTATAAAAATGCATAATGGCCATCTTTTAGTTTTTCATTTGAGCACATTTGATCAACTGTGTCTACGGCACCCTTGGTACTATTATAAAAGTGAATCTTTGGTTTTCCTGTACTTTCTTCAATATTCGGTTGTTCATGAATTGTGTACAAAACAAAAACCTCAGACTCCAAAGATACGCAAGAGAATTAAGAATCAGAAGTGTTGATATGTATTTCTTCCTCCACATTATCCTCTGTCTCTAATGCCGATTTATTCAAACCCTCCTGAAACTCGTCCTCCATTTCTTTTTCGAGCCATTTACTTATCTGCTCTTCTTGTTTTCTCAAATCCATCTAAAAAATAAAAAGTGCAAGTCATATCAAACACTGATATGATCAGTTTCAACAAAGAGAGATCTCAAAAAATTTAACCTTTTTATAAAAAATTTAATTTATATAAAGTGTAATATATGATTTAAAGGTAAAATATATGATTTCAATTAAAATTAAGAATAAATATTTCTTGAAATTCTTTTATAAATAACAAAAATATATCAAAAAATAATAATACATACCCTTGCGATCAACCAACGTAGTTACAAAACTTTCGTCAACCGGACGACGATATAGCCGTAGCTCATGTCCTAATTAACGTGTAATCGCAATTGCATCACCCGATGAACTATTTGCACCTATCAGGAAGGTAAACAAAGCGTGGCACGTACGGGACACGGGGAAGTAAGTGCACTTGAAATTCTCGGACAGGTGCGTCGTCGCGTGGACGAATGTTTAGTTATCTAGGGTTAATGCAAAATTGAATTCCGATTAAAAACAAATTCCTAGTGTTCAATGGTTCTTAAAAAACACTATTTTATTTTCCTAGAATATTTTGGTTTTGGTTCATTAGTAAACTTGATATTTACCTTTAGACATTCTTCTTTCCTCGAAAGACATGCGTAAGCCTACAACCCCACACGTGGCCAGCAGCGTGAAGGGCTATGACCATCCCCCCTACATTCTGAGATTAGACCCGAGCCCAGTGTTGGACACAGAAAGGGGTGGATGACCCCATATCAAAGGAGTTCTTACTAATAATGTTTGTTTTTATTCTTTCTCACAAATGACATGGCCAGATTCTGCCCTCGAAAAAAAATAAAGCTTATAATTATGTCTTTACAATCGTTTAATTTTTATGATCTGAAAACTTGCGAGAGACATAATATCAGCATAACAACTTGCAACAAAATGCGCCTAAATAATTTTAATAGCAATGATTTTTTATTAAAAAATGATGCGTATTGTTTATGAACTCATTATTTTTTCATATCAAAAAGCTTTGAAAATGCGAGTAAACATTTTGAACAGCATTTATTTAATAAAAAAAATCATTGCTATTAAATTATTTAGGCGCATTTTGTTGCATGTTGTTATGCTGATATTATGTCTCTCGCAAGTTTTCTGATCATAAAAATTAAACGATTGTAAAGACATAATTATAAGCTTTAATATGACGTACTGTTTGTCGATGGCCATGAATATTTTTTTTCCAGGGCACAGACCCGTACAAGTTTCGGCCATGTCATTTATTACTTTTATTCTTCAAATTCAAGACCAATCATTTTAGTTATTAAATTCTTTAGATTCATTTGAAGTTTATTGTTTTTGTTTCAGGTACTTGTTCATAGCGAGCTCCCGAGCTTTCGGGTTCTGGTTAGACCTCGTGTGCGTGGTTTACATCGCTGTGGTGACGCTCAGCTTCCTCGTCTTTGGAAATGGTAAAATTTCGCCTCTAGGCAGCTTCCGACCAGTTTCAAATATCAGATTTTAAGCGAAGCTAAAGCCAACGATTTTAACACATAAACATGCGGAGATCATACGGCCATTGCCACAATTTAACTGGCATAAACTTAATCCGTTTTACCAATTTTGCTCTTTTTTTATTATGCCGAATGTTTGGACGGATAAAGAGAGTATTGCATTTCTAGTTTTTTCATGTTTTATGTATTTATTAATGTATGGTTTCAGAGGAGTACGGCGGTAACGTGGGTCTGGCCATCACGCAGGCGATGGGGCTGACCGGCATGTTCCAGTGGGGCATGCGGCAGTCCACCGAGCTGGAGAACCAGATGACGAGCGTTGAGAGGTATTATTATGAGATCACAACGTTATTTTATCCGCCCTTTGTATTTGTACTTGAAAAAACTACTAGGTTACGTAAAATTTGTAGAAATGTACGGCTTCCTATATTTTTGTAGGGCAATCATGAAAAATATATTTTCGAATAATTAACGATAACGTTTTTTGTACAATAAATAATATTTAGTTACAATTTAAGTTTTTTGGCTGAATACTTAAATACTATTTTATTTATTTATTTAACTGTAAATTCCTTATGGCAATTCTCAGTTTTTCATACATATTTAATTGTTAACGGTAACTATTCGAAATTTATTTTTCCTGATTGCCCTACCTACTATCGAACATCACCTAGTAAATCAGTAGGGTTTGAGTTTAGCGTTAATTGTCATACATTTTTTGAACTTTATTTCATTCTGTTCCAATATGGATATGCCGACGGCTGCTGATTATGCTAAACATTTCTCTCATTTGACACAGAATACAGGAATACTCCAACATCGAGTCGGAACCTCCACTGGAGTCGGAGCCCAAGAAGAAGCCCCCGCCGTCGTGGCCGGAGTGCGGGCGGCTGCAGTTCAAGCACGTGTACCTGTACTACACGCCCAGCGAGCCGCCCGTGCTCAAGGACCTCACGCTCGACATCCTGCCCAAGGAGAAAGTGGGCATCGTGGGCAGGACCGGCGCGGGGAAGTCCTCGCTAATAAACGCGCTCTTCAGGTAAGTTGCGTTCATAGTTCGGCCACAAAAGTATAAAATAAAATAATCGATTGAAACTCAAATAATGTGAACTATTTAACGCAGATACTAGACGCAACATTGGGTATAGACACATTTTTCTCAAGTTCAACTCTACCATATAAAACTCCAAGTATGGCAAAGAGCGGAATTCTCCAAGTTAATTTACTTCAAAGATTTTTGACGATACTGGCGGAATAATGAAATATATGTATTATATCTTAATTTATCGGTGATAGTCTGCCTTACTTTTGCGTCTCGTGAAGGAGTTGGGGGTATGTGCGTTTAAGGAAAGTAAATAACGCTTGTTTTAACATGTTTGTTTTAGATTAGCCACCATCGAAGGCGAGATCATAATCGACGGGCGCGAGACGTCCACGCTGGGGCTGCACGAGCTGCGCAGCCAGATCTCCATCATCCCGCAGGAGCCGGTGCTGTTCTCGGGCACCATGCGCCACAACCTCGACCCCTTCGACGAGTACCCCGACCAGGTGCTCTGGAGGGCGCTCGAAGAGGTAAATAATGCATTCAAAAATATCGTGTTACATAGAACATAAATGATAAATGTGGGCGTAACAAGATCGCAGAGTGTGTGCAGTTTTGTGACGATTTGTTAACCATCTCTTGCTGTACAGGTGGAGCTAAAGGAAGCAGTAATGGAGCTGCCGGCGGGGCTCAGCTCGCGCATGTCGGAGGGCGGCGGCAACTTCTCGGTGGGGCAGCGGCAGCTGGTGTGTCTCGCGCGCGCCATCGTGCGCCGCAACCGCCTGCTGGTGCTGGACGAGGCGACCGCTAACGTCGACCCGCAGTAAGTGCCAGCTGCAGCTAAAGGAAGCAGTAATGGAGCTGCCGGCGGGGCTCAGCTCGCGCATGTCGGACGGCGGCGGCAACTTCTCGGTGGGGCAGCGGCAGCTGGTGTGTCTCGCGCGCGCCATCGTGCGCCGCAACCGCCTGCTGGTGCTGGACGAGGCGACCGCTAACGTCGACCCGCAGTAAGTGCCAGCTGCAGCTAAAGGAAGCAGTAATGGAGCTGCTGGCGGGGCTCAGCTCGCGCATGTCGGAGGGCGGCGGCAACTTCTCGGTGGGGCAGCGGCAGCTGGTGTGTCTCGCGCGCGCCATCGTGCGCCGCAACCGCCTGCTGGTGCTGGACGAGGCGACCGCTAACGTCGACCCGCAGTAAGTGCCAGCTGCAGCTAAAGGAAGCAGTAATGGAGCTGCCGGCGAGGCTCAGCTCGCGCATGTCGGAGGGCGGCGGCAACTTCTCGGTGGGGCAGCGGCAGCTGGTGTGTCTCGCGCGCGCCATCGTGCGCCGCAACCGCCTGCTGGTGCTGGACGAGGCGACCGCTAACGTCGACCCGCAGTAAGTGCCAGCTGCAGCTAAAGGAAGCAGTAATGGAGCTGCCGGCGGGGCTCAGCTCGCGCATGTCGGACGGCGGCGGCAACTTCTCGGTGGGGCAGCGGCAGCTGGTGTGTCTCGCGCGCGCCATCGTGCGCCGCAACCGCCTGCTGGTGCTGGACGAGGCGACCGCTAACGTCGACCCGCAGTAAGTGCCAGCTGCAGCTAAAGGAAGCAGTAATGGAGCTGCCGGCGGGGCTAGACTCGCGCATGTCGGAGGGCGGCGGCAACTTCTCGGTGGGGCAGCGGCAGCTGGTGTGTCTCGCGCGCGCCATCGTGCGCCGCAACCGCCTGCTGGTGCTGGACGAGGCGACCGCTAACGTCGACCCGCAGTAAGTGCCAGCTGCAGCTAAAGGAAGCAGTAATGGAGCTGCCGGCGAGGCTCAGCTCGCGCATGTCGGAGGGCGGCGGCAACTTCTCGGTGGGGCAGCGGCAGCTGGTGTGTCTCGCGCGCGCCATCGTGCGCCGCAACCGCCTGCTGGTGCTGGACGAGGCGACCGCTAACGTCGACCCGCAGTAAGTGCCAGCTGCAGCTAAGGAAGCAGTAATGGAGCTGCTGGCGGGGCTCAGCTCGCGCATGTCGGAGGGCGGCGGCAACTTCTCGGTGGGGCAGCGGCAGCTGGTGTGTCTCGCGCGCGCCATCGTGCGCCGCAACCGCCTGCTGGTGCTGGACGAGGCGACCGCTAACGTCGACCCGCAGTAAGTGCCAGCTGCAGCTAAAGGAAGCAGTAATGGAGCTGCCGGCGGGGCTCAGCTCGCGCATGTCGGAGGGCGTCGGGCAGCGGCGGCGGGGTAATGCTGCTGACTTCGATACTATGTTTATGCTTCTGATGTTTTTAAAATAAGTCCAAGAGGATCTCTCAAAAATGTATTTATTAGTGGAATCATTGTTTCATTTTTAGGTGGCAAATCATAGTTTTATTTTCAAGGTTTGGTTTTAACTGTATATTCAATGCTCATTGCATACTAACCAATCTTGTGTCCTGTGTGATGTGTCCTATATAAATTACGATTCGTTTTCGTTGCAGAACCGATGCGTTGATCCAGACTACAATCAGGAATAAATTCGCCGATTGCACTGTACTTACCATCGCACACAGACTACATACAGTCATGGATTCTGATAAGGTAACAACCGTAACATTGTCTACGTTTTTTCCTCAAATAAGATTTTCCTGACCCAATCAGGCAATAATTTTGAAAACATGTTTGAAAATTCGAACATTATTATGGCAACCTTTTTCGAGACCCAACCGAATTTGCTGTACCGTCCGATCAGCTGCTGCTAAGGGTTGTAAGAAATTCCATTACTGTCGTGGTTAAGCGTTCGTATAAATTACATAACTCCTTGACGGAGGTAACTTATCTGAGGTTTTATTTAAATTTTGAACTGGCTTAAGCTGATTATTGAAAAAAAAAATGAACATAACTTGGAAAAAATTATTATTGTTCTTGATTGTTTTGAAAATTTCTTTCTACTTAGTTTCAATTTCCGCGCAATGTTTGAAAAAAGTCCTATGCAAGCCTTGGCCACAACTAGACATTGATGGACTCACGTGTCTCGGCGCTGCCTAGTCCCACATTTACATTCGTCCACCAATCGTCTTTTGCTGGCCGCTGCAGTAATGTACTTGTCCATAGGTATTAGTGATGGACGCGGGTCAGATGGTGGAGTTCGACCACCCGCACGCCCTGCTGCAGAAGGAGGGCGGCGTGCTGCGCGGCATGGTGGAGCAGACCGGCCGCGCCATGGCCGACACGCTGGCCAGGGTGGCCTTGCAGGTCAGCTCACAGCCCATCTCATGCATAAAAACAAAAAAAAACTCACTCATTTTTTTATAATTCTTAACGTGACGTTAAAAAGTTTTTCGTGAACTTTCATATACATTTGACTCCCCTGTGTTGCCACTGTGTGTGTGTGTGTGTATAATTTTGGCCGTCCACGGATCATGACGGCCAAAATTATAAGCACACTTTCACTCACACTATCGGCCAGTCCGTACTTGTAGGGAGCTCAAGAAGGTACCCGACTTGGGAAAAGCGCCGAGTGCAAGAACCGTCCAGCCCACTGAGCCAAGTGACAAATCGCGACGTATAGAAAAATGCAAGAAATATATGCGATTTGACGCTCAGTGATGCTCAGCCGAACGCGTCACCAAGTGTCAAAATAGCAAAAGTTCGCATACATATTATGTATTTTGTTCCATTTCTATACATCGTAACGTAACGCTATTTGTCGCATAGTTCAAGCAGCTGGTGTTCTCCCACGTTTCGGCCCAAGAGTCCGAGTAGGCGGTGGGGCCATGAGAAGGTGGAGGGTTGTCCGTATCGACCAGCCCAAATCCGTAATCCTAGAAAGCTGAAATTACCCAAGCTCACTCAACAAGGGATGAGGAAGAAGTTTCCGAAATTCGCACGGGAAGCATACAATAAACCTAACCGATTAAAAAACTAATCATCTTTGAGCAAAGTAAGCTGGGGCCTCGGTGTTTGCTTATTATAGAAATGACAGACGTTACAAAAGCTTAAGTAAACGTTAGTGTGACTCGCATTTAGCCATTATTGAAGTGATCTTTTGACCAAAAAATTAATTTTAAAAAGAGTTGACGAGTCCGGTCGAAGTGGGTGAAGTGGTGGAACAGTAGTGCGAGTTAGTAAAGTAGGTAAAAGTAAAGTAAAGTAGGTAAAGTAAGGCAAAGGTAATAAGAACCCGCCGCTGGCACGACAGCCGCTCTACGATTTCGCATTGTGAATTCATCATCTGCATAGTTCCTGCATATTTGACCATACAGATTCTTTTCAAGTAGCGGCTTATAGCAAAACAAATTTAGTCTGTCCTGCTGATTATGGATTTCCGCAAAATAAAGCCAGCCAGCTTACATTCAATATTCAGTAATGTCATTGTTTTCCTTTTCAGGCCTACAACAAAAAGTACTCAGGGGAAACCGAAACAACCGACTGAGGCCTTACCTGTTTGAAACGATCCGGGAGATCGTATCTGTAGTTACTATTTCGAATATCGAGTGATCTGAATCGTAGACGGAATCTGTGAGATTATTGTCGAGAAACGCTTTATTTATATTTTTACATATATTTAGATAAAAGTCCACCCAAAAATCAATCCTCAAGTTTAAGTAATTATAATTACTAATAAGTCTAATATATAATTGATTATTTTTATACCGAAGATTTAATTACTTTTTTGTTGTGTCTTAAATTAATGTTTCAGTACGTGTGAAATCTCCGATGAAAAATGATGATAGAATATGAATAAATTATTAGATCTGTTTGATAAGAATAATTCGAATTGAAGAATCCAAAGTTAATGTTTATTTTATAAACGACGAGTGATATATCTATAATCTTCTTTACTTATCTTGGATAAGTGATTGGTCTCCGCTGCACTACCATCTATGGTCTAAGATCCCGTTGCAGAGTTAGTGCGCTTATCGAGTTCAAGCTAAAACCTTTAGTTATTATTATCGAGTATGTGAATATCACACATTGGTAGCTTGGTGGGTGACTCGACTTGAGGCTGCCAATCTACCGGAGTGGAGCGAGGCAGTGGAGCTGAAAAACGAAGAAATATTAACCAATAGGATTGCTCCACTTAAGAGGAGCGGAGATTTTGTGCAATCCTATTAGTTAATATTTCTCCGTTTCTCAACTCTGCTGCCTCGCTCCGCTCCGGTGGATTGGCAGCTATTGTCGGTATTTTTTAGTGTTTATCGAGTATTTGAACATCACACATGGTAACAGATTACTCAGGACAGGTGACTGATTCGAGTAATACAGTTATTGTTATCGAGTATGTGGCGGACTCGACTAACATTGGTATTTAGTAGTGGTTATCGAGTATTTCAACATCACACACCGTAAAAGGTCTCTTAGGAGTGACTAGGTGACCGATTCGAGTAATGTAGTTATTGTTGTCGAGTATGTGAATATACTCAATAATGATATCTCATCGGTAGCTAGGTGGCTGACTTGAGTAATCGATTGGGAATTTCTAACTGGCTATTTAAACATGAAGTTAGTATCAATTAATAGTAGGACGTTTGTAACGAGGAGACTGACTGCAATTTGAGTCGAATATTTAATTAAACATCACAATATATAGTAACTAGGACATTAATTTCGGTGGGTGGTTATTGCCCAGCGGATACCAATCATTAATCTAAAGTAGGTATTAATTGCTTTATATTATGTGGTAAATTATTATCCAGGATAATGTTTGTAAACACAACCGCTGTGAATTGTGATCTGAGGCTTTGTAAATTGTACCGCTCAAAACGTTTTAAAAAAAAAGTTCCTAAAAATTTACAAATATACATACTAGGAATCTAAATGAAGGCTGATTTGGCGTTTGCAATTACTTAAATTGACTGGCAGTTTTGTTTTTTAATTTTTTTGGAGACAACTTTTGAGATTCCTTTACGAACTGGTACTGCAGCGGTGCGGACGCGTCGTTATGTACATCACAGTGTATTCGACATAATGTGTCCGCCCATGATATACATTCGATGACCGATTTTTGTCGGGATAAAAATAAATTATATACGTAATGCGCACGTCCTATAAAAAGGCGGGCAAAAACAAAAAGTTCAGCTTGTATTTTTGACTGACTTTTTATAGGCCCGATTATATCGAATGCACTAAAGCAGCTCCATGCGTTTTTTACATCGCTTTCGAACGGAATTCAAAAAATGTATGAGAATAATTCGCTGACATCACGTGACTAATTCAGCGATCATTTTCATACAATTTTGAATTTCATTCCACTTCTATCTTTTTAGCGTAAAATGCCATATCTAGAGCTGAACGCGCTGATGACCTACGCGCGATCATGAGCTACGCGCGATCATGAGTGGGGTAAAACTGCATCTGTAAAGGAATCAAATATATTATTTAGAATAGTAATATGTGAACGAGGGACCAGTGATTTCCATACGCCGTATGTATGGTATTTGCGCCAAGTGAGCGTTCATTTTTAATCTTCTAAGGTGCTAGTACAGAGTAGGTACTTAATTTTAAGTAGAGAAATTCATCTCGTAATTTTAATTTAATTTTCGATCTAACATACAATTATTTTTTATTTTATTTCAATATGATAATAATTATTGTACTTATTTATAGTGTTAAAAACGTCAAATTGTTTGTGATCATATTGGTTACCTATTTATGTAAGCGATTTGATAGTGAATTTGTAAGACTTTACATTTTGGTAAAGTGGTTTGATGATTCGCAATGACACTGAGTGGAAACTTGCTGATCTAATTGTACTTAGTGCCTGAATGCTTAATTAGTGAGAATTTGTTACTTATTACGATTAAATACAATTTTTATATTTGCATGGTGGTAGTTTTATTTTTCTTTTCGACCTTTTAAAACTACGAATATAAAGGGAGAAACGAAGATTTTTTTAATTAATTTCGTGTGAGCAGCACTCCACCGAACTTAAACCTAATTAAGTTCAATGACTAAATAAAGTTGCCGACACATAACTTGGCAAGATTCGTTAGATACGCTCATAGTAGATACGTAAAAGATGCTATTTCCCTCTCTATAGACCAGGATCCAAGCGCTCTATTGGTTGGTCGTTGACTGTTTGTTTCTCTCGCACTCGTTGCACGAATCCCCACCACGCCAAAACCTTGCCAAGTTACTTGCCAGCAACTGTACCTACGCTACGCTCAAAGAGGATATAATCACTACGTTCTAAGAGACGGAACTTCATACATTTCAATAATACGCTGATCGAGACAATTTTTCACCAACACTACGGTAAAAATCAAGGAACCAACCTAATAAAATTAAATGTCATCTATTGAGACATGATTAGGGTTGCCTGTAGTTCGATAAATACTAGGGATGTGCATTTAGTCATGATATCGATATCGATAAAAAATATAAAATCAAAAAATCCCCACCACGCCAAAACCTTGCCAAGTTACTTGCCAGCAACTGTACCTACGCTACGCTAAGAGGACGGGAAAGATGTGATGTATGTTGAAGCCCAAAATTTCTCTTATATGGCGTAGTACATTTCGGTACCGCTGTCAGTCGCTTACATTAGCGCCATTTTACAGTTTTAACAAATTAAAAACCAGTGTTCAGGGCAGAGTCTAAAAATACACGTTTTTCTCAAAAAGGCAAGTAAACAGAAATTTATTCTCTAGTCTGTGGCCCATAAACTCTACGATGACAACTGTAATTCTCATGCATTTTTAATTCTATCTCACAAGCGTTCAAGAAGCAATTTAGAACAAAATGCAAATTATAAAAATCCTAACTGGTTTGTGCCAAATGCGAATCGAATCCGGGACCTTACCGCTTAAATCCGAGAGCATCAACGTTTCGTCACAGTAATTCCTATAAAGAAATAAAACAACAATACATCTTTAATCACTTTTATTTTTCTCATCATATTTTTACATTAACTTTTTACCGACTTAGCGCTATCATCATAGAAAAAATAAATTTGGAATGTATTGAGTGTAATATTTACTACAAAAGAGAAAATAAACTTGTTCGAGTCGAACATCTATACAGTTACAAACACTAGTGAGGAGATTAACAATAATTACATCAATACCACGAACGTAGAAAATAAGGCGAATCATTACGTACGGCTACATTAGCGGGATTCGGCGAATATTCGCATTAATGCCACAAGAATTTCAATCCACGAAGATCTACACGCCCCACTCTGACAATATCGTTTATATGTTTCATTCGAATAAAGGTCTGTGAAGAAATACATACCTACAAGGTCTATTTTTTAAAATTAACGCGACAGGTTTAATATATTTAACCTTATCGTACGCTGTTTACCTCCTAAATTCAATGAAACGAAATTGGATTCAGAAGGTAACGCCATTATAAAATTAGTGAAGACCTCCACAGTTGCCTTGTAACATTAAAGACTTAAAACTAGGCAATCTAATTTAGAGAAAAAAATTAGTTAAATGATGTCGATTATCTGTTACTAATTAATTATTAAGTCATATTTAAAACAAGCAAGTTGACAGCTAATGTAGACAATGACAGTGTGTTTATAAAATACGATGGTTTTACGCGACAATGCAATACTAACATTCGTTCAATAATGTAGCCACACCATAACACTTATTTTTTAAATAAGTAGGTATTTATTTATCGTTATTCGGTCCATCCAATTTTCTACGTTCATGATCAACACTTTCCTTCTTATAAGTATCTATAACAAAATAGCAAAGGTAAGTAGTATGACAAGTTAATTCGGTATTTTTAGATTTTCAACGCTTGTCACATTACCGTCTATTCTACACTTCCCACGATTCAGATTTATCACAGACCTGCAACTGTCGCGTTTTGTTGTAATCCACAGTTTATAAAGTAAAGTACATAAGAATAAAAAGATAAAAGACTAAACAGAAAAAAAGGACAGAGAACACTAATCATAAATAATACTTTTAAATACTCATTTTTTACCTTGCGAAAGTTCACAATTTAGTTTATAATTAAATATAAATAAAATAAATAGAGGTACAACCAAAACTATTTAAATACTTAATAATTGTCATGCTCGTAATTTCCCTTAGCTTTGGCACAGGAAAGAGAAACGAAAAGAGTCCGTAAGTAGTTTAGTTTCAGTGAGAGAACTGAGATCTTCAGAAAACTGTATACAGATTTCGGGTGTGCCTACATCTATTACAACACCTTTGTAATGTGATCCAAAATACGTATTATTTCAATAAATTCTACTCACAGTCTTTATTATCGGTAGAGACTGGCAAATCGCGATCGCGAATTACGACTTATGATTTCGATTGCAAGCAATATCATCATCATCAAAACACTCACAATTGCCAATGGCGCAATAACAAAACCTTTTTCATTCAGTTCGCGTAGGTAATAAATTGCAATCGGAATCATAAATTCAATAGTACCCCTAACATATTGGCGATCATCACAGAAAGCTGACGATAGTTCAAATCATGTTCAAATGGAATGAATTTCTAGAAATGTATGAGAAATGACAGTTGTCTGCGAAGTCACGTGATAAATTTAGCGACAATCTACAACTTTGGAATTTCATACCATATGAGCGATCGACAGCTTTCTGCAATGTTCGTAAATATGTCAGACGGCTACGGCTGCGGGATATCTTTTTGCCGATCTCTGCTGAGCGGCGCCGTCCGCACGAGTCCCGCGCGGCGTCACTTCAGTCACACACTTTATACACAACATCTAATAACTGCCTCATTTTGTTCACTTGTGCGAGCGTCCCCGCCTCACACGAGCGCGGTCAAACTGCCCGACCGAGAGTTTTTGCTGTCCTCCGTCTCGATTGCGGTTAGTTTGTCCTGTAACAAATATTTAAAACATCAATTTGAATACGTCCTCCCGAACGAATCAACCGTGGTGGTAAAACTCTACAGAGACTGACTCGAATCTTTGGGCTGGTATTAGTAAAACCTACATCATTTATTGGCTGGCTCGAACCTTACGATCTGCACATGAACCTGCTCAGCGAGACACGAGACAATCAACAACATAATAGATAGATAGATAGATAGATAAACACTTTATTGCACACCACAGAATAAAAATATAAAAAAGAAAGAAATTAATTAAATACAAACAAACTTAGGAGTACAATTTGGCGGCCTTATCGCTACATAGCGATTTCTACCAGGCAACCAAAAATGTGAAGGAATATTTGAAACTGGATACGCGGTTGGTGGTGCCAGAATAAATAAATAAAATAAACTACTTACAATAATATTATATATACTTGTACATATCTACATAATACACTATATACACATATATATATATATATATATATATATATATATATATATACATATACATAAAATAATATATAAGTAATACAAATTCAATAAAAATAAAAATAAAAATAAAAATAATCCTCAAAACAATAGAACAAGTGAGGATATAATAAACATTAAAATGACAAACTTATAGGTGACAGTTAGTTATCAGCACTCAGGCAACTGAGATATAAAGTGATCTTTTACAAGTCTTTTAAACTGTCCTATAGTCTGGGCCTCTCTGATATCGAGAGGTAAGGCATTCCAAAGATTAATAGCCTGAATCGTAAAAGACTTATGAAAGAAGGAAGACTTATGCGCAGGCATCATCAAAATAAGTTTCCTCGAAGAACGGAGCAATTCTCCCGGTTGACCTACAAAATGGAATTTCTCTTTTAAGTAAGGGGGCGTAGAAGGATGAAACAGAACACAGTACAGAATGGAAAGGATGTGTAGATTCCGGCGAAGTCGGATAGGTAACCAATTAAGACGAGAACGAAATTGTGAGATATGGTCATATTTGCGTAAACCAAATATAAACCTGATAACGGAATTCTGAAGTCTCTCAAGCTTACTTAATTGGTTTTCATTTAAGTCGACAATGCTTGCGTCAGCGTAATCAAGAATAGGAAGGAGAAGAGTCTGTGCGAGCATAATTTTTGTAGGAATTGGAAGAATAGATCGAAGGCGACGCAAGGAGCCCAAGGATGCAAATAATTTCCTACTGACTTGTTTAACATGTTGAGCCCAGCTTAAGGTCCTATCAAGATACACTCCCAAATACTTTACGTTCTCACAGTACGGAATAACAACATTATTGAACGCAATAGGAGGAAGTGACCGCCAGTCAATTTTGGATATCTGCTTTTGGCTACCAATAACAATTGCCTGTGATTTACTCGGATTAACATTAAGTCCAAATGATTTGCTCCACTCAAGGACGGAGCAAAGGTCTGAGTTCATTCTGGCAATTGCATCTGGCAGGTTTTCAAACGAAGACTGGGTATAAAGCTGGACATCATCTGCATACATATGATAGAGAGAAGAAAGGTTATGACTGATTGAGTTAATGAAGATGGAAAAGAGCAATGGTGACAACACGCCGCCTTGGGGCACACCAGCAGAGATATCGCACCAAGAGGAATGAGTTTCCTCAAAGCGAATACGCTGCCGGCGACCACTAAGGTAACTCTGAAACCAGTCAATAACTGATGGAGATATGTTAAGAGAACGCAACTGACCCAGTAAGATATCAAAATCCACCGTGTTAAAAGCATTGCTGAAGTCCAGCAAAGCCATAACAGTGAGTTGCTTGTTGTCCATGCCCCAACGTATGTCGTCAGTAACTTTTATTAAAGCTGTAACCGTACTATGACCAGGACGAAAACCGGACTGGAAAGGATTAAACAGACAGTTTCTATTAAGGAATAAATTTAACTGTTGATAAATAAGCTTTTCTAAAACTTTGGAAAGGAAAGGAAGGATTGAAATAGGACGGAAATCAGAGAAGTTAACAGGAACATCCTTCTTCGGAAGAGGTATAACATGAGCGCTTTTCCAGGGTTCAGGAAATTTGGAGCAAGAAATGCATTCATTTAGGATATAAGCAATAACAGGAGCAACGATATCAAGGATAGGGATAATCATAGTACGGCTAATGTCATCACTGCCGACAGCATTCGAAGAAATAGACAACACGTTCTTCTTAACATCACATACAGTGAATTGACTAAACTCGAACGGAGGATAATTAGGAGTCGGAGCTTCAGCAAGTGAATGAAGAGTGCGTAATTTACATGAACTGTCAAAAGAGTTCGAAGCAGAAGAGAAATGTTGATTTAGAAGCTCCAAGTCAATACTTGGCGGAATCGAAATGTTATTGGATGGTTTGCCAACTCCGACCGTTTCAAGAAATTTCCAAACTCTGGACGAGTCGCCGTTCTCGACTGAAGAGTGAATATGGCGTCGTTGTGCATCCCTACATAATGTATTGCAGCGATTCCTGGCTTTATGATATTTTCTTCGATTTTCATCGGAGTTGTTCTTCTTAAATTTGGTTTTGGCAACATTTTTCTTTAAAATCATATTTTTTAAATCGTCAGTTAGCCAGGGGGCAGGCAAGTGCTTCATTTTTACTGGATGTATGGGCGCATGGACATCGTAAAGTTGAGTGAGCAGGGATACAAAAATTTCAACTTTTAGATCCACACTAGGAGCTGATTCTACGGCTGCCCAATCGATTTTACGAGCATCATCACACAGTCGATCAATATCAATTCCTGCAAAATTACGCCGCAGAAGTATTTTGGGTTTTAATTTACTTAGTACTAGACGTTTGTAGTCAGCCTCGCTTGCGCTTCAGCTGCGGCAGGTCCCGTGCACGAGTCGAGTTACCTCTCGGACGGGGTGCGGCGGCGGCAGCGGCAGCGCGAGCCGCAGCTCGGTCCAGAAGGCGCGCTCGTGCACGTGACGCCACGCCACCAGCCGCGTGCGCCGCAGCACCTCCACCAGCCGCGAGCCCGCGTCCTTCGCCTCGCGCTTCAGCTTCGGTAAGTCCTGCGGGAGACATCAAACGTGTTTATCAAATATCGTATCAACAGCACCAGACACCAGTGCCTCGACCCCGCGCGAGATACGCACCTGCAGCAAAACCACGACGGGCGGCACGGAGAGCGCGCTCAGCTGTCGCAGCGCGGTCAGCAGCTGCGGCGGCGTGTACTGCGCGGGCGACAGCACCGCCACCACGGAGCGGCAGCGCGACACCTCGCCCACCAGCTCGCTGTACCCTGCCACCGTAAGGTTCGCATTATTTTACCAGACAATATCATACTCGTAGGTACTATAAATACTGCATAGTATCGTGAGTGCACTCACAGCGGTCGGGCTGCTCGGAGAGCGTGGCGGTGTGCACGCGGTACTTGTACTTGAGCGCCAGCGTGGGCAGCAGCGCGCCGCGCACCAGCTCGCCGTCCACCGCCGTCCAGCACACCAGCACGTCGAACTCCTTCTCCAACACTGACAACAAACAATTTGATCATTACAATTTTTTCAAAACATAGAATACGTTTCTTGATACGAAAAATCGTACTCGACGGGATGTGGTGGTTTCCCAGTTTCCACATACACACCTAGCTGAGACTTACGCTCGGAGTTCCTTGTAATGTACATTATATTGTATAGCAGTAGATATCGTACCTCTCGCCCGGTGCGCGGCGGTGGCGGCGCGCGCGCGCGCGTGGCGGGCGGCCAGCAGCAGGCGCGGCGTGCAGCGCTTGTGGAACACGGCCAGCGACAGCAGCAGCATGGCGCCCACCGCGCCGCCCAGCAGCAGCGCGCGCCACGGCACCCCCGCGCAGTGCAGTGTGTATATTGTATAGCAGTAGATATCGTACCTCTCGCCCGGTGCGCGGCGGTGGCGGCGCGCGCGCGCGCGTGGCGGGCGGCCAGCAGCGCTTGTGGAACACGGCCAGCGACAGCAGCAGCATGGCGCCCGCCGCGCCGCCCAGCAGCAGCGCGCGCCACGGCACCCCCGCGCAGTGCAGTGTGTATATTGTATAGCAGTAGATATCGTACCTCTCGCCCGGTGCGCGGCGGTGGCGGCGCGCGCGCGCGCGTGGCGGGCGGCCAGCAGCAGGCGCGGCGTGCAGCGCTTGTGGAACACGGCCAGCGACAGCAGCAGCATGGCGCCCGCCGCGCCGCCCAGCAGCAGCGCGCGCCACGGCACCCCCGCGCAGTGCAGTGTGTATATTGTATAGCAGTAGATATCGTACCTCTCGCCCGGTGCGCGGCGGTGGCGGCGCGCGCGCGCGCGTGGCGGGCGGCCAGCAGCAGGCGCGGCGTGCAGCGCTTGTGGAACACGGCCAGCGACAGCAGCAGCATGGCGCCCGCCGCGCCGCCCAGCAGCAGCGCGCGCCACGGCACCCCCGCGCAGTGCAGTGTGTATATTGTATAGCAGTAGATATCGTACCTCTCGCCCGGTGCGCGGCGGTGGCGGCGCGCGCGCGCGCGTGGCGGGCGGCCAGCAGCAGGCGCGGCGTGCAGCGCTTGTGGAACACGGCCAGCGACAGCAGCAGCATGGCGCCCGCCGCGCCGCCCAGCAGCAGCGCGCGCCACGGCACCTCCGCGCCCGCGCACCACGCCGATCCGCCGCGGCTGGCAGCTGCGAAAAAATATGATATAAACATTATATAAAAAAAAATTGTTTTGTGCGACCAATGACCTTTTTTCCGGGCCGCTAAAATAAGGTAGTGTTCATAATTTCTCTAAACGTTTTTCCCACTAAATATAGGTATTGCAAATGCAGGGTGAAAATGATGGCAGCTCAGTGCTCACCCTTGTAGTGCACGGTGACGTAGTTCTTGGCGAGCACGTCGTTGCTGCGCACCACGCACGCGTACGCGCCGTAGTCCTGCGCCGACACGCTGCGTATGCGCAGGTACGACCCGATGATGTCCTCCACGTCATCCCTGCCGATACAAGAGGATGACGTTCAGTTCAAAAAAATGTTTGAATCACACTAATATTATAAGAGCCGAAAGTTTGTGTGTATGTGTGTGTATGTTTGTGACTACTTTACGTCGCAATCGTTGGACCGATTTGGCTAAAATTTGGAATGGAGATAGATGACAACCTGAATTAAAACATAGTCTAGACTACTTTTTATCCCGAAAAAAAAAACCATGGTTCCCACGGGAATTATGAAAAAATCGAACCTAAGCCCTATCTTTCCCCAAAGGAACCTTCAGTACAATTATTCAAGGCAAGTCTGGCATGCTTGTCTTTCAAATACATAGAGCTATTTATAAAAATTGACCACTAAAAAGAATGTACACATGTACATGTATATTATGTTGATACATAATATTGATTTCAAGTGTTTTGAACCTGGGCTTGTAGAACCGCCCTGAAACCTATCTCATCGTGACGATCATCTCTAAACGAGTCCACTACTAGAACATCCTGATAGAAAATACGTCAGATTCCGCTGGACACTTAGCAGCTAAGAGCTATTTAATGGGTTTTTTCCGAGAGCTGGTTTTACCGAGCAAGACATTAGGGAATGCAGACTTCAGAGCTTATGTACGCAACAATAAGTCAAAAGGTACAGATTTATTTATTTTAATCATTTAATAGATACACCAGCCATTACACATTTAATACATACGCCAGCATTAACAGTTTGTCCGGTTAAAATAAATAAATAAATCAACAGATCACAATAACGAACTTTTTATTGCTCTTTACTCGAAATAGTACTCGATTCGTAGTATTCGACTCTTTAGTCGAATAGAACCATGATAATAGACCATACTTTAGAAAACATAAAATAATCGAGCTTAGAATTAAAATGGCATAACAGCCTAATAGCTTGCTGAAAATATTATGTGCTCGTGTAGATCGTAACTCAACCCGACCTTTTGCCCACAACGCCAATACGTGGAATACCTAATTTCGACTTAGCCAGAAGTGAATTGAAGTAGGGGGCAATTTGGTTAATGGATACAAGCCATAATAACCTTTAATCAAGATGACATTATACACGAACTTCGCCGGAAATTTCGCTCGATCCATTAAAAAAAAGCGATTTAATTGCTTGCTTCCTACATGGAACTGATTTTCAAGGTTTGAATTGTCCTTCAAGCTTTTCCCGGTAGATTGGATACTGGGAAACGCCTCAAAGCTATAGTGATTGCAAAGTAATATTCTCTTCTACTAACAACAAGTTGCTCAGTCTTTTCTCGGATTGCTGAACTCAATAAGTACATGAAATCTCATAAAGTCAAACAAAATAAGATGAATACCATTCAATATTATCATCACTACAAATATAACTGGATACTCATGGCAAGGACACTCTTAAGATTTTTTCGCCACACCTATTATTTTTCATTTTTTAATATTTTATTGCACACAAAAAGGTACATGAAGCAACAACTTAATCCTAATTTTGGATTTTCTTCCAGCGTATAGCTAGTACTCTACCCTAGTTATGAGTCAGCATTTATGTGCGCGTGGATAGGGAGTACGGGATAAAAAGGACGAACATTTAACTGATATATAATACAAAAAAAAAAACAGTGCATGGAATATATGGCACAATGCCTATGATTATAATCTGGAGGATTATTCACGTCACACGTCGGCTACATTTCGTGAAGTGAAATGTTAGAAAAGGTGATGGCATTTACGTAAGTATACTTATAAGCAGACGATATTGAAATCGAAACATTTTTAGCAGACAATGAAAATTTTACAGCCATTGACATAGAGCGTAGAATTGATTGTATTTCGACACGCAACATGATCGACAATTATTGCGAGATTAAGTGCGTCAAAGTTGAGCATTGTATTTCCTATGATCAAATACATTCAATTTGCCTCTAAACCAATAGTAGTAAAATTAACATTTCAGTGTTATTTTTTTTCTTTTTGTTGTTTCACATCACTCAGTGTGTGAAAACGTTACTTGAATAGCCCCCCTGGTAAGAATAACTTACTTGCTGTCTGCTTGCTAAATATTTCCGAGTAATTTTATAAGACCCACTACAATTTTGCGTTTAATCTTATTCCTAACATTTAAAGACCTAAGAGTTAACAGACATAGATTTAAGAAATCCAGTCATTACGTAGATGAATGAGTTTTATGGAGTATATCATACTTAAGTATTACTAAATGACGTAGATTCACGCTTTGCTTCAATTTAGAACCATGATGCGGGGTACATTAATTGAGAATGTCAGGAAATGCTACGAGACGTTATTATTAGAACGTGAATACTGAGAATGTATAATGATATCATGATGACTGCAATAATTTTTCTTCGCAGTACAATATCTTTTATTCGTGTTCGAATTCTTCATCCTTATAATATTGTAAGAGCAACTTCCGGCGATTTCCCTTCTTTTTTTCTTAGAGTGCCGTCTCCTAACGAAGGTTGGCAACCATCATAGCGATTTGAATCTTGGATACCGCTGCTCTGAATAGACTACGGGTGCTCTTTCCAAACCAGTTTCGAAACCAAGATATTCTTCTGCAGCCAGAGGCCTTTACACACAGTATTATGATAAAAAAATATATGTAACTATATGTTATACTCGCAAAACTCACTGCCAAAAGCCTCCAACGTTATATTATAATATGTATTGCGAAAAAAAAATACTATTTTATTTTCGCGGGCTTGTAGAGCCGAGACATCTTCAGACTATCATCTAGTGACGAAGCGCGACGCGAGTAGGTATTATGATAAAAATATATCTCTGCACTATAGAGAGAGCTATTTCTGATGATAACATTTTTGCTTGATTAGATCAGTACACCTTAATCTAGGCTCGTACGTTTTATTGTTTAAGCATTTTATAAAAATTAAAATACTCGACGAAGTTTTTAGGTCAAGGACATGGATATTTAGGCGCTCATAACTTTTAAGATAAGCAATACGAGTAATTCTTAAAAATTAAAACGTACGAGTATAGTTCTCCATTTTATTTTCAAAATTTCAAAAAAATATGAAAATCGGACTACATTTACGGGTAGGAAAACGTCGCTTTTCGTATGAAAACTCGCAGCTAGACTATCTTAACTCACCTCGTGGTTTTGATCTCAATCTGTGACGGCAGCAGTTCGCCCTCGGTGCCGTTCGGCCACACCTTCCGCCACCGCAGGTCACTCCTAGCGTCTGCTAGGTACAGCCGACCTGGTGAAAAACAAAACAGAAGTAAGCAAAAATATCCCGTATTAAGAGTCCTATGAACTACAACGTCTCCATACATTTGAAATACCAAATCATTTGTAATTCGTACATATTTCGATCATGTTGTGGTGTTATTCGGATTCATATAGTAATAATCTATGCTCCTGGCCATATTTGGTTCGGAAATGCTTCTTTAAAACGAAATAATAATCAATTTTGATCAAAAATTTTATAACTTTGGTCGAGTTTCGTAATACCAAGAATTATGAATGAAAACTTGTAACTTTCGTTATTAACTGGTGTTTTTTTTAGCTGGACAGTAAAAACTGTGCTCCTGAACGAATGCGACGTGAGATAGAGTTGTTTTATTACAAAACAAATAAGCAGAAAACATATCCTCTTCGACATAACAATAAGCAAAACTAAATTCGTTTACAATTTCGTTTAACAAAAGTATTTCAGAACCAAATATGGCCAGGAGCATAAATTATTACTATATGAACCCGAACAACACCACAACATGATCGAAATTTGCACGAATTACAAATGATGTTGGTATTACGATTGTATAGGCGACATCGTGGCTAAGCGGACTCTTTAAGAAGAGGCAAGTTAATAATGTGTTTCTTCTCGTAAGACCTGACAGAGATTGGAAATAATGATTTTAAATTCGTACCAATAAACCCTTAGTATTCATAATAGTGAATACTGTGTTTTATCTTAGTTTGTCTAAAGTATTGGATATTTGAAGGAAAAAGACATATCAGGGAGTAACTATTCCAACGTTTTCTCACGTTTACGAATAAAGGGGGTAATGAAAAGGGGATAAGTGTGTACGCTGCTTTTTTATCGCTATTGATGATAAAATGTTTTTTTATATAGAGTTTGGTGTAAAACTAAATAGTACTTAAATACAAATAAATCCAACACTTTCCGAAAGTAATTAAATTGGTAGCTGCGAGCACTTTGTAGGTACATCAAAATCCACCCCACGCAAAAACACTCACCTAATTAAAAATATGACAAACTGCAACTAAAAATAATAACAGCAAATTTCTCAGAATATTCCTGGCAACATTCGAGCGACCAATTAATAGGGGACAGATGGGTTAGTACAGATTTTTGAACGAATTTCGAGTCGACTCGCATCGCACAAACGAATCCAATGCCTCTATACATTTACAGCCAGCGCCATCTTTTGACAGCTGCTATCAGTCTACAGATCATGTAAATAACCGCGCGGGGCATACCGGACATTCATCACCTACGGGCTTCCAGCCAAGAGGCGAGGCCTTAGCCCCTTACCGGGGCTAAAAGAGCAACACCGAGGGAGCAAGGCTCCCCTGCCACACATCGCCCGGGTAAGGAGACATGCCTCGAGGCCCGTACCTCCATGGGGACTAGTCCCCATGGAGAAGACCATGCGACGAGGACTGGAAATGTATGGAGGAATTCGATTCATATTTTGTGCGATGCGAGTCGACTCGAAATTCGTTTAAAAACCTGCACTAAACCCACAGATGCGATGGTAGGTACTCGTATAAATGATGGTAATATCAATATCGTATTTCGGTAATTGTGATTGGAAACGTGATAATATCTCACCGATGAGAGCTTCGCAGAAGAGTCGCAGCTCGCTGCCTTCCTCCACCCACTGGTCTTTAGAAATGAACATTGTTTTCGGCGCATCCGCGGGCTTTTCTGTGAAACGAAAATTCATATTATAAATTACAATGATATAAAATTCAAAAGCTTATCTAACATAAAGAAGTTACATTGCACACGACTTAGTTATGAGTTATGTCACATAAGAACATCAGAGTCAATAACTAAGTATAAATTAAAATAAAAAACCTACAACCATTGCTTCAAACGGCTGATTAGAAAATTTTAAAAGCCCCTGGGCCCTGGTTATGGTTACCTTACCATATACCTTCAATATATATCATTGATGTAACACGGTAACTTTCGATTCGTTCGGACATATCTCCTCATCAACTAGAAAAGAGCTAATGATTTTCAAACGCCAGAACAGATTTTCATGAAACGTGGCTAAGAACACTCGGGATAAAATTATATCTATAATACAACAAAAACTAAATGAAAATCGGTTCATCTAGTAGTGAGCATATTTTCCTGCAGAGTTCGAGGTTCGTATAGATTCGCTCCTCGGGGCGCCGGGTTTCGAATACTATTCGGTTTTTTTTTTTCAGGAAAATGAGACGCGCGCCGCGTGTACAGCGTCTGGTTGGTCGCCTCCGGGTACAGGATGAAGTTGGAGGTACCCACCTAAAATGTCAAGCCTGACAGTGTGCGTCTCGCTGTGCGTTTCGTTGCTGAGGCGGCAGGTGTAGTTGCCGGAGTCGGAGTGCGCCGCGCGCCGCGTGTACAGCGTCTGGTTGGCCGCCTCCGGGTACAGGATGAAGTTGGAGGTACCCACCTAAAATGTCAAGCCTGACAGTGTGCGTCTCGCTGTGCGTTTCGTTGCTGAGGCGGCAGGTGTAGTTGCCGGAGTCGGAGTGCGCCGCGCGCCGCGTGTACAGCGTCTGGTTGGCCGCCTCCGGGTACAGGATGAAGTTGGAGGTACCCACCTAAAATGTCAAGCCTGACAGTGTGCGTCTCGCTGTGCGTTTCGTTGCTGAGGCGGCAGGTGTAGTTGCCGGAGTCGGAGTGCGCCGCGCGCCGCGTGTACAGCGTCTGGTTGGCCGCCTCCGGGTACAGGATGAAGTTGGAGGTACCCACCTAAAATGTCAAGCCTGACAGTGTGCGTCTCGCTGTGCGTTTCGTTGCTGAGGCGGCAGGTGTAGTTGCCGGAGTCGGAGTGCGCCGCGCGCCGCGTGTACAGCGTCTGGTTGGCCGCCTCCGGGTACAGGATGAAGTTGGACACGCCCGCCGACCAGGGGTACGCCACGCCGTCTTTGAACCTGCACAAAATTGAAAACTCTTAGCTCTCTTGGTGAACTTGGTTAGGTTGGAGGCTGAAGTGTTGCATCCCTAATTTACGATAGACTCTCGCCAACATACCGTGTTTTATAGACAGAAAATGCCTAAGGCATACGCATACCCCTCCGTTAAAGAAAACGAAAGGGGCTTGCAACCACTCAAAACTGTCTGTTTTTCAAAAAAAATTAATATCGGCGATATGAATAGAATTTGTAGAAGATAGGTATTATAAAATTTAGGTATGAAGTAGGTTTGAAGCAAGTAAACAACCAATTGTGCAATAATGAATTGTGCAATAATACTTTGATGAAAGTAAAGTTATCTATACTTATAATAAAACTGTAAAGGGTCGAATTCTGTACATTGAAGATATTTTGAAAATTTTTGTTGGAGGACACTATTTAGTCGATACTGAAGCCAAAACTGTAATTTGTTTAATTTTTGTCTGTCTGTCTGTCTGTCTGTCTGTCTGTCTGTCTGTCTGTTTCACGACCGGGCATCACGGCTAATCCGCTGGATGGATTTAAATGAAACTTGACATGATTATACACTCGGCGTCAAAAAAATCGCACCTTTCAAAAAATCTACTTCAAACAACTTTAGACCTTATTTGACATCAATAATGAGGGTCATGTTGCATATCATTTGAAAGGTGATGAAATGGAGTGTACAAAAACAATTCAATTGATTATTTTTCTTTTACTGGAAGAGCACAAAAAAAGAAGAAGAAAACACTTACAATTTTGCTCCTTAAACAGCCGCTAGTTGCGCTACCTTTTGCAGGTATAAAAGGGTCAATACAGGTTCAATCGGGATCATTCGCTATCCAACCGTTGAAGTGGACACACGAGAAGCTCATTCCCAAGAAAAATACCCTTGAAGATGGATACCACTGTCGATGAGGCCGCCCAAGTGATTGCACTACTGCAATCAGGCATGCGGCAGTGCGATGTCGCTCGGCAACTCAACTTGAGCCGTTTTTCGGTTCGAAGAGTGTACCAGCGTTTCCTGGAGACCGGTGGCTACGTCCGAAGACATGGGTCTGGTAGACGTCGCTGCACCTCGGAGAGAGACGACCGATTCATCGTATCGACATCTTTGAGAAATCGCTTCTTAAATGCTGTTGAGTTGCGACAGCAGCTCCAGACAGCTAACAGAAGAACCGTGAGTGTGTCTACGGTTAGACGAAGGCTGGGGGAGAGAAAAATAGCGGCGCGAAGAGCTGCTACGGGTCCAAAATTGACCGCAGAGCATCGGCGAGCCCGCTTGCAATTCGCTCGCGAACACGTCAATTGGACCCTCGAACAATGGAAAGCTGTTCTCTTCTCAGACGAGACGAGAGTGTGCCTTTTCTGCAACGACAGACGCAAAAGAGTGTACAGAAGACAGGGTGAACGTTTCGCCCAAGCCTGCATCCAGGAGACGGTGGAATATGGAGGCGGTTCTTGTATGTTCTGGGGCGGCATGTCTGCCGACGGCAAAACCGACCTTGTTTGCGTCTCCCGGGCTCGAGGTGCTCGCGGGCAAGGGTCGCTGACTGCTCACCGGTACATCACAGAGATCCTGGAAGACCATGTGGTCCCCTATGCCAGTTTTGTTGGCGAGGGGTTCACGTTGATGCATGACAACGCTCGCGCTCACACTGCAATTATTGTGCGCGACTACCTTCAAGATGTTGGGATCTCTGTCATGCAGTGGCCAGCGAGAAGTCCAGACCTGAACCCGATTGAGCACCTATGGGACCATTTAAAACGCAAGATTCGGTCTCGTGATCCCGCTCCTACGACTCTCCAGGAACTCAAAGATGCCGTTATTGAGGAATGGGACACTATCCCTCAAGAAGAAATTTTAAAATTGGTAAGATCCATGAGGGATCGTATGGAAGCCGTCATCAGGGCAAGGGGGGGTAACACTAGATTTTAGATTAGTTTTAAGATCATTTTTGTGTTCTTTTTTGTGTAATTAATCTGTTTTAAATTAAGGCTTAATTAAGGATTTTTACTGTTTTATATACTTCTTTTTTTTTGTGCTTTTCCAATAAAAGAAAAATAATAAATTGAATTGTTTTTGTGCTCTCCATTTCATCGCCTTTCAAATGATATCCAACATGACCGTCATTATTGATGTCAAATAAGGTTTAAAGTTGTTTGAAGTAGATTTATTGAAAGGTACGATTTTTTTGACGCCGAGTGTAGTTCATACCCCGAGGTAGGACATAGGATACTTTTTGTCCCGAAATTCATCATGGTTTCCCTGGAAGACGGCATCAAAGTCAAAATGTGTATTTACTTATAATTCATTAACGCGTTGTCCGATTTCATTCATTCTTTCTTTGTTAGAAAGGAGGTTCTTTAACGATTATTCCATACAAATTTTATCATCATCACTTTTGTAGTTCAAAAATTACAGGCATCAGAACCTTTAGCGATAGTTCAGTGACTTGAAACTCGGAATGGACAAAGAACCTAGGGCTAAAAAAGACGTAGAGCTAAAGTTAGACGGGACTACCGTAAGGGTAGTCCTTAAATAAATAGGCTTAGCAGAAGATTTTGTATGGTTTAAGATTTTTCACTTTTAGGGTGAACAAAAATCATGAAACTTGATACGTTATACCGTATAGCGCCATCTCTACAATTTATGTGGAACATGAATGTAAACTTTTTTAAATAATAATCCGGAGTGCCGCGTCTTTTTTTATCATCTGCAATATGGAAATATTGG
The DNA here is from genome assembly GCA_963855885.1 of Coenonympha glycerion. Taxonomy (NCBI): domain Eukaryota; kingdom Metazoa; phylum Arthropoda; class Insecta; order Lepidoptera; family Nymphalidae; genus Coenonympha; species Coenonympha glycerion. The sequence goes on along the minus strand of OY979630.1, from coordinate 10,346,028 downwards.
TTCACAAATATTTTTAACTCTTAGGTCTTATCGATCCTAACCGACTGACTGTCATAAGTCTTTTTATACGTAAAGAAATATAAAGCCATTGCCCATTCGGATATTTTGGAACTTTGGATTGTTTTGAGATGAAGCAAAGGTTTTTTAAATGACTCTTATGTTGGGCTGGGGAATATTGTTAGTAGAGTATTTTATCCCAGTGGTACCTACCCGGCCGAACCCTGAAAGAAGAGCTCTACCAACAGTACAAATTTTTACACAATTTAATGATTTTTGACATATTTCGTGGTTTCAGAATAAAAATCACATTGCAAAGGACGATTTTAACTGTCGATATTTCGATACATTGGTACAAGTCGTGGTTGTGCCACTGGGTCGAAATATCGACAGTTATAATCGTCCTTTTGATCTTTCAACTACGTATTAATGAAACTTTATATTATGATTAAGAAAAAGGAGTTTTTAAAATCACCACAAGATAACCCGTGCGAAGTAAGAACAGGTTTCTGTATAACATCATACCAGAATCCCACGAAAAATCAAGGAATTCCACGGTACATGCAAAAAAAATCGTAATTCACGCGGGCGGAGCCGCGGGCAACAGCTAGTTATTTTAATAAATGTTATTGTTGACTAACTAACTTCAAGAACGATATCTACTAATAGATTAGTTTTCAGAAGAGTATAATTTACATTGAATCAGATAAAGATCGTAGAGATTTCTGATAACAATATGCAATAATCATTCAATGAAATGAGATAGCGTGCGTTCTTTTCTCAGACGTTTGCAATCGCGATAAGTACTGTTGTTTAGAAGCGAAGAATAACTCAAATGGAACCTTGGGTTTTTGTAGCTAAGGTTCGTTGTAATTTCTGCTAAATTATATGGTTACAATCACAAGCAACGATATAAACCTAAGGATGAGCCCATCTGCACACTAAAAAAAGATTCCGACGAATTGAGAACCTCCTCCTTTTTTTGAAGTCGGTTAAAAAAGTAGCACCATCTGTCAAATTTCCCACTTAATACGCCACAATATGGCGGAAATTGTCCCTGTGGAAACGCGTGAGTAGACTAATAACAAGTATAGTGATCTGTGGCGTGGACCGCGGTCCAAAAACAAAATTGTGGGCGGCTTACGACTGCCGCCGTTGGTGTCAAAACAAACATTTTTGGCACCAGTAAACTGGCGACATTTTTTGCCCGGTACGCCAAGTCCTGTGTATGTACCATGTCTATTTTTACAAGCGTCAATTACGTAGTACGCAGGAAATTTGTATGAAAAGCTTAATGGAGCATTATTCTCGGAGTCAGAGGTTACACAGACATACAGTGAGATCTGCGAAAGCGTTCCGCGGTGGCGCAACGCGCTCGCAGCTGCCGTTGACAAGGGTTCCGCGAAACGGGGTTAACGTTATTAAACTCTCACAAACGAGGAAATTGCATTTCTCGGAGGCTTCAATGACATTTGCACGACTATTAATGTTTCAACGCGACGCGGTAAAGGAAAGACGGCTAAATATTTAGATTCCCATAATTCGCTCGAGCCCACACCACTCCTGTAACAGCTGTAAATCGTTCAAGGAATAAAGCTTGCGCAAACAAAGCGTCACGACTCACGAGAAGCGCGCGATTCCCGCGAGCAGTAAAATTTTGCGGTAGCCGTTTTTGAATCGTTTGAAAGTTAAACAAACATTCGCGCGATGGTTCATCGCAAGGCCGCGTGGGGATTGTTTCCGAGAACCGGCGGCGGAGCGCGACCGGGGCCCCAAGTCTGCTAATTTAACATAATCTACGATAAAACTATCATGCAATTGTAATAGTTCCGAAATGACCTAGTCTGCAAACTTTTAAATTGGATCTCAATTTAATTAATTGATAACTTAATTGAACAATACTTGGATTGTAATCGGTATTGCCATTACCATAAAATGCGTTTCCCGAAATAAAATTTTACGTCCAACTTATGACAAGTTGGCACAACTAACGTCAAATAAGCGTCAAATAAACTATATTTCATCTGTAACATTTTACTTTGTCTTTGGAATTTTGACATTTCTACATATAAATTATAAAATAAACCACAGAAATAAACAAACTGCAACAGAAAGTTTGTGCTGGCGAATAATTCTATTTTGTGGATGGAATTAAAGAAGAGACCTTCCAAACAATTTTTAGTTACGATGGGCTTCTCGTTAGAGAGCTATGTGTTCTGTATTCTTGAGGAAGCTGGGCTGGCTAGAGTGATCTGAGTGTAAAATCAAATAACACTGGATAAAAGAGATTTGTAAACAAAGCCAGTGTATGGAGAAGGATTTAATTAGCTCGGTACGCAATAAAAGCAAAGGGTTGCAACAGTCACAAACATCACATCCACATCTGAAGCATCAAGTACCTACATGTCGCTAACAGAAGCAAAAAAGAAGCCTGACATCTAAAACAATTGTATTATGAAGAACCTAGCAAACCGCAGACATAATTTAAGTACAATGTTAATTTGGCTGTACAAAAGTCAGCAAACCTAAAAGAGGTCTAAAAATATAAGTATAAAGAACATCTCATCAGGGAATTCTAACACTCAAGAGTTAAGAATATTATTTAATACTAAAGGAGTTTAGAATATTATTAAAACACAAGGAGGCAGACCTCCTTAGTCCTAACAGAAGCTTTCTTCCGAGATTATTAATATTGCGGAAGATGAGATTGGATACTGCTCCATCTTTGGACGAATCCCAAGGTGAATAGTGAAGGGGAGTGATACAGATGATTAAATTAAAATCGCACTTTATTGATAGGTTGTATGTAATTGGTTGCTACAACAACTTGTAAGAAAAATAAAGGGCAGGATAAAAGTGAAACTTTGTTTTAATTATTTACTGCATATAGGTTGCACAGGTGTACTTGTGTGTCCTCTGTATCCATCTATTAGATATATTCTAACAACTCAATAATACCAACCCAGATCACAGCCTGTCTGTCAACATAATGGTTTGATAACAACTGGACAGACCATCCAGTTTGCCCGGACATTTAGAGGAAAAGGCAAGACACCCTATATTATTAAGGATTTTGTGCCAGCCATTATTACCTTAGGTTGGTAGGTAATTAAGGCAGGTAAGAAGTGATAGCTCAGTGGTTCTGACCTCTGCCTCTCATAAGGAGGTCCTGGGTTCGAAGCATGGGCACGCACCTCTGACTTTTCTAAAACTAAATGCTTAACGGTGAAGGAAAACATTGTGAGGAAACCTGCATGCCTGAGAGTTAACATAAATGTTCTTGAATGTGTGTGAAGCCCGCAAACCCACACTTGGCCAGTGTGGTGGGCTATGGCCAAACCCCTCTCAGCCTGAGAGGAGACTCGTGCCTACCAGTGGGACATAAAAAGGGGTTCAGAGAATAATAGGTATGGCAAAAAAAATGTATGTTAAATCAAGCTTTTTTTATTAGTATCATTAATATTGTTAAATCCTAATGAAATATAATTAAAATCAGTCTAAAAACGTAGTTACTCTATAAATTAATCAATCAAAATTAGATTTCAGATAACCATTTATCAATATTTTATACAAAATACAAAAATAGTAGTTGTTAATATAGTCTAATATTGTTATTAATACATAATTAGGAAAAATTATACTAGATTTGAGGTAGACTGTATATTTTATGAAGTCAAAATAAATAAAATAAATAAATAAGCCCTTTACTACTGAAACACCTTTTAAATTTTAACTTATATTATTACTTATTGCTATAAAAACTACAAAAATACAGATAAATATAGTAGGTACTGTATCTATTTTATAATTTTATTTGATAAGTTTGTATGTAATATTTTTTAATATAATTTTTTATCAAGATCTACAAAATAGGTATGTTTTAGGTATTTTACCAATGTTTGCATTAACTTTAATAAATCTATTCCATATCCATTCAAGTTATAGTTTCACCCTATACCTTACCTATTGAAATTTATAATTCTTTGCTATAAGTAGGTCCTATGTAAGAAGTACAATGATAGCTTAGTGAGTTCCAGAAACATTGTTAATTGATTAATATACAGTAATATTGATTTTTTACATGGAAATAGCCAAATAAGTTCTCTTTTCAGTTCTATATACTACCATGTTTACAAATTTATGGCTAAAATTTTAAGTATGAAGTTTTTCTTTGCTAATAGAATGCCTATTACACTAAAAATTATTTTAATTTTACAGATAGTTTCATATATTTATTTTCATAAATTCAATTGAAAGACTTTCAATACTCACTAACATACAATAGAATATAGCTTATTTCAACTACTTACTACAACTGATAATACCAAAATAACAGGAGAATTGATTATGCATAGGTATAAACCAAGATTTTTTTTACAGGATTTTTTATGCAAGATACCATAGTTACCTAGTTGTTTAATGTTACAAAACAATACCTACTATTAATTACAAAAAAGATTGGTGTTCAGTCCGCCTTATGGAGTACAGGCCTCTTTCAGTTGCTTGTCATTTCAGATTTAAATACTTTTAAATGAGGTTAATAACTGAAAACTGAAAGGTTTTGGTCATGACCCCCTTGCAGTGACCAACTGGACTGAGGGGGAGAGGCTATACTATATTATTTACATTAAGATGAATGTATGACATTTCATGCAACCAAAGCTGTATAATACAAAACTTTTCTAATGAAATTAGTATATTAAAAGAGTAACAATTATATATGAAGTTGGGTACTAATATACTATTCATTCATTTTCATGCATTTTTCCAGAGCCTATGGAGTAGAGACTCCTGCAGTGTTCTATTTTGAAGCAGACTTTGTTTCACTTGAAGACTTTGTAATAATGTAATTCCAGAGCATTTTCCAACTCTGCCCACGAAGTGTGTTCTTCACATCCTGAATTTGCAAACAAAACAAAATTTATGTATAACTTTTAAAAATTAAATAAATCAATGTATCCAAATGTTGCATTCTATTTAAATATGACCCATCTATACATGCATTTTCTAAAAGAATTAATAAACAAAAGGCTTTCTATGGTGTCAGTGGAGGGACAAGTGCATTTGCTAGGGTTCCGTACCCAAAGGGTTTAAGAGGACCCTACTATTAAAACTTCGCTGTGTATCTGTTTGTCACTGAATAGGCTGTATCTCATGAACTGTGATAGACAGTTGTAATTTACACAGATATAATATAATGTTGCTGCAATAACAATACTCTACTAACAAAACGAATAATAGAAAATAAAAAATATTGGGAGCTCCCATGCAACAGATGTGATTTTTTGCAGTTTTTTTAGGTAATGGTATGAAACTTTGTAAGTTTTACTTGTACTTGGCTGGCTTTCTTATATGCTTTAAATAAATAAATAAAAAATAAATGCTTTGTTAAAATACAAAAGACAACATCCATCAAAAATATTGTTTGCAGTGACAGGATTGTAGGATTGACTATTGCCACTAAAACTACTATAGGTACCTATACGTATTAGATCAGATTAACAGGATTTTGTTTACTTTGCCTGAAAACTCCTATACAATGTTCAACTGTATTCAGTTCAGTTGTGTGCTTCAAATAAAACACGAGCTGCAGCGTCTCCGTTGTGGTGTTAACAATTGAGGTCATCGTTCTCCAAAGAAGATAGCCACTGTCTTCTGAAAATCCATATACTGAATTGAACCCCTGGCAGTGTATGGACATTAAGTGTTAAATTGCTTTCATTAAATAATAATTGCAATACTTACCTAATAAAAACCCATGTTCTCCACCGCATGCCTCGCAGCTCTTGACACAGTCCTCGGTGTACCTAATTGTAGTTTGGTAAGATCCTGATAAGTAGAATGATAACGCTATCAGAATCTGCAACAGAAATGATGGCATTAGGCACATCAAACCATCATCATGAATTATTAATACTTTAGTAGGTACCTAATACTTAGACAAGAGTTTACCTTCATCTCCGCTGATATTCCGTCACTCCGACACAGTCTGGGAATTAACAGAGCTCCTCAACTAGACCCCTAATAGTTTCCTTCCCGAGGCGAAATGTTTTAACAAATTCAGCCTCGGAAATATCCTTAACGGCGGCGACGGCGGTTTCTATTCTCCAAACGCACAGAATTTATCCAAATGCTTGTTCCGTTCAATATTAACCCCGTTAGCTAGCTGGAGAATGTTCCACCTTGCTCTAATCATCAATAGATTAGAAAAAAAACACTAATAATCCACATGCAATGATAGAAATTCACTGATTTAGCTATTACTGCTTAATTATCTAAAATTGCAGGTCGATTGCCATTTCGAACTGTCAAAAAATTAGCAGACTAGGATATATTCGACAATTGAGATGTGATTGTGTTAACAGACTAGCAAAAGTTCATTGAGATGTATATTGTAGGTGAGTCGTGTAATTTTTACACAATTAGTAAACGATCGACCTAGCAGACTACCAAAATCGCAAAAATCGGTAATAATTGTGTAATTATTGGACGATCGAGATAAAATTGTCATAGCAGACTTGGGGCCCGGACCTGCCGATCCATCGGGTGTAGAGTCACCGGTAACTCTTGCAGAGATGTGCTCATAACTGTACCGGGTGTTGCGCATCCGAGCTAATGGAACTTTCGAATCGCGCGTATCTGACTCGCAGCGTATGTTCAATAGAGTAGTTCGATATGAATTTCTGAGAAGGAATATTTTTAAGTTATTTCGTATGTTTACTGTATTCGCGTCCCTGGGAGAGTGATGCTTATATTTTTATATGAGTATCCATCGAATTCGAGTGTCGATCCACCGGTGACTCTTGCAGAGAATGATGTGCTCATATAATATATGATATTATCTGTACCGAGTCTTACGCTTCCGAGCTAATGGAACTCGAATCGCGCGTATCTGACTCGCAGCGTATGTTCAATAGAGTAGTTCAATATAAATTTCTGAGAATGAATATTTTTAAGTTATTTCGTATGTTTACTGTATTCGCGTCCCTGGGAGAGTGATGCTTATATTTTTATATGAGTATCCATCGAATTCGAGTGTCGATCCACCGGTGACTCTTGCAGAGAATGATGTGCTCATATAATATATGATATTATCTGTACCGAGTCTTACGCTTCCGAGCTAATGGAACTTTCGAATCGCGCGTATCTGACTCGCAGCGTATGTTCAATAGAGTAGTTCGATATGAATTTCTGAGAAGGAATATTTTTAAGTTATTTCGTATGTTTGCTGTATTCGCGTCTCTGGGAGAGTAATGCTTATATTTTTATTCGATCCACCGGTAACTCTTGCAGAGAATGATGTGCTCATATATCTGTACCGAGTCTTGCGCTTCCGAGCTAATGGAACCTTCGCATCGCACGTATCTGACTCGCACATTATGTCCAATACTGAGTAGTTCGATATGAACTTTAGAGAAGGAATATTTTTAAAGTTATTTCGTAAATTTACGGTATACGCGTCTCTGGGAGAGCGATGCTTATATTTTTATATCTGTTACGAGGCTATGACTCACGTTCCATGCATAAACATGATCCTCGTGCACATTCAATTCACATTACAGGTTTTATAGACTACTTGAAGCGGTAGAATTGTAAAAATTTGAATACTACGCTACTGATGTTCCGTTTCCGCGATTTCCAAGAACATATTTTCCCGTGATCGATTTTATTTTATCGGAGACGTCGGAGGACTGTTCGACGCAACTAACTGTGTGTCATTGTTCATTATTTTTCCGCAACAATGAAGATTCAGAGAAAAGTTATTGAAACGAGTTGTGCGGTACACGCACGCGGTTGCGCTGACGGAAATCCATAGCATCATGGACGAGTAAAGGGGAAAAAGGTATAAAAAAGCCGAATGCAGACGCGGAGTGCGGTGCACTTTGTAGTCTCGGCGCAGTTTTTTGCCGCTCGGTGCAAATGTTCATGACGTGAGACGACTCCAAGCAACTCGGGGGCAATTATTTTGAGATTAGTCTGTCTCTGACAGCGTATTATTTTCTTTTAACTTTTGTGTGAAAGGAAGTATATTATAAAGGAGAGTTGTATGAAATTACAATGGAAAGAAACGTACTGAGCGCCCGCGGCTCTGTTCACTGGCGTCGTCATCATTGACATCTAAATTACACTCATAGGTACTTACTAAATTGATAGGTATGTTGGTAAGTATTGAAGTATCATTTGGTGGTTACAACCACAGATCAGAGGATAAGTATAATACACGTCTAGAGGGTATGTTTCCACTGAAGCGGATAGGACCGTGAATCGGCCAATCACAGTGCCCGAAATCTCCGCTGGCATCAGTAAGTATGAAAAACTGTAGAAATGCTTCCTTATTGAGTTTTTAAATGTTTCGCACTCAGTTGTTCCCTTACAAGTCGACAAATGGACATCAAACTTTATATCAGGTAAAGAGTTAACTTTTTATGATGGATACTATAATGAATATATTGTTAATAACGTGTCTTATCACCACTATTCATACAGCTGGATCAATTAAAGCACAGAATTTAAGCATGCCTTCTTTGAAGTTAAAAAAGAACAATAGCTAGAGTCAAGACGAGACGGTCCTTTTAGAAAATGTTAAGTTTTTATATAAATAAAAGTAAAACAAAACTCGAAGGCAGGACTACAACAAAAATAAACCCGCGATGAGGTCACTCCGCCCCGCCGCTGCGAGGCTCTGACGGACTCGTGCATCTTGCGAATTTCCGAAACGCGAACCGGTCTTTGACCCGCGCCGGCTGCAGCGGGTCCATCGCCGCCCGCCACAAATCATTGGCGTACATCCGACACCGCACAATGTGTATAATGAATATCATTTATACATATAAGACATTGAGGATCTCCAAAATTAAACACAAATTGTTTCCCTGAAATAACAAAGTTTTGTTTTATTACAAGTTTTGTTTTATTTTACAATTATCTAGTTATTATCAAGTTACGACAATTACACTTCTATCTCACCTGAAATAACAAAGAAACGACATTTAAAGTTCACTATATCTCGAGTCCTCAATCACATTCATTCTATGAGTTTTTATTACGATAACAATGCACAAAACAATTTCAGCGTCCCTCGCCATTTTAAATCCTCGACACAGATCACTAATCATACGTACAGACAGCTGATACGCGAAGCGCGGCAAATTCAAATGAATGAAATGTCACTCATTTCATTACATCTCCCCCCCTAAGAGCGAAAATTCTAAGCAATATATCTGTAAAATGTACTTATAAGTCATCTTCATATTCATTATCATCTCCTTCATCTTCTTCAGCCTCTGTTATGACAGGTTGCAATTTTGTTATATGAAATAATGTTGATTCTGTTTTTCTGTTGCCTGTATCAATCCTATAAATGGAATTCGATATTTTCTCTATTATCTTGAAAGGGCCTATTTTTAATTCGTCTAATTTCTTTCTATTCAGTCTATTTCCATTTTCTACGTATACACTGTCTCCTACATTAAATTCTTGCATTTTTCTATTTCTATCAAATATTTTCTTGTTATACTCATGAGATTTTATTGTATTCTCTAATGCCAATCTTCTATCAGCAATCCACTTGTCTTCCTTTTCCATCGTTTTGAATTCATTTGGTAGAATACTGACATTTGTACCATCCAGTAAATATTTTGGTGCAAAACCTGTAACGGAGTGTTCTGTTTCATTATATTTTTGTATACATTCTCTTGCCAGTGTTGTCCATGTTCTCTTATTATTTTTCTCATTCATTTTACACCTTATTTTATTTACTATTGTTTGGTTTAATCTTTCATTCAAGCCGTTCGAGAATGGTGTATTCACGGCTGTAAAAATTAGTTTAATATTATTTTCCTGCAAAAATTGTTTAAATTCTCTTGAATTTATGCCCGGATATTGATCTGTCAGGATAATTCCAATCTCATCTGTCTCTAGTACTTTCTTTGTTAAATTTATAAAGTCACATGCATTCTGGGTTTTCGAAGTCGCAATAAATGCATATCTTGTGTAGTGATCTACTAAAAGGTGTAGATATTTCTTTGTAGACCTAGATCCTCCAAATCCACCAATAGTATCCATTGACATTATTTCAAATGGTTTGGTAGCTGGTCCCAGTTGTGACATTAATCCAATTTTTTTTTGACATCTTGATTTATTTTTTATGCATATTTCACATGTTTTACAAATATTTATGATATTTTTTGTTAGGTTTATAGCCGTATATATTGAACTTATTTTTTTCTGCAGTTGTCTGATCCCAATATGGCATAAATCTTCATGCACCTTTTTTATAAGTTTTTTACTAAATTCTTCTGAGAGGATAATCTTTTCCTGTTTCTTTATTTTTTTATAATAGATATTATTTTTTAGTAATAAATTTTGTTTCTTTTCTCTTATTGTTTCATTTTTCTCTTGGTCTTCAACTATATCTTTTATTTGTATTAAATTAACTATTCTCAATGTTTCCTCTCTGTTATCTTCTGGTTCTAATACAGGGTTTCGGCTCAAACAGTCTGCTTCTACATTTTCTTTACCAGGTATATATTTTACGGTAAAGTCATACTGAGATAGGTAGTATGTGAGATCACCCAATTCTTCATCTGTCCTGCATTTAATGTTCATGTTCTCTAGAGGTTTGTGATCTGAGTAAATGGTGAATTGTTTTCCGATGAGCCAGTGCTGCCAATATTTAACAGCTTCTTTCATAGCAAGACATTCTAAATATATAGCCTTTTTCCGTTTTTGATGTTCATTCAATTTTTTTGAGAAATATGCCACCGGTTTGTCTTTACCATCTAGTTGTGTCTGTTTTAATATTGCTCCAATGCCCTCCAAAGATGCATCGGTAAAGATTTTGATTGGTAAGTCTTTGTCGAATATTTCCAAGACCGGTTGCGAACATAAATATCTTTTTATCAGATTGAATGCTTCTTCACATTTCTCTGACCATACAAATTTCTCGTTTTTTCGTAATAAATTGTGTAATGGATCTAAAATAATTGCACTTCTTGGTATATAGTCATGGTAGAAGTTTATTTTTCCCAAAAATTGTCTGATGTTCTTTTGCGTCTTAGGAGTTGGAAAGTTCCTTATTGAAATCAAATTGTCTTTTAGTGGTCTTACTGAATTGTTCTGAATTATATGGCCGAGGTATTTTACCGAGTCTGAAGCAAAGGTACATTTCTTAAACTTCAGTCTAAAGCCTTCTTTAATTATTGCCTCTAATACATTTCTAATGTGCCTTATATGTTCTTCAAAGGTAGACGAGTATATCAAAATATCATCGATATAGTTAACAGAGTATCCTGTGAGATTGTGTTTTCTTAGAATATTGCTTAAGATTCTCTGGAAAATTGCTGGTGATGTTTTCAAGCCAAAAGGGAGGCAGGTCCACTGGAAGTGGCCATCTTGTGTGACAAATCCTGTTTTACTTCTGTCTTCCACCCGTAATGGTATTGCCCAAAATGCTGAGTTTATATCTAGTGTAGTAAAATACTTGCAATTTCTAGTTTTAATAATTAGATCATCTATCAAAGGAAATGGTTGAGCTTGTGGTATAACTATTTTGTTTAACTCTCTGAAATCTACACATAAACGGGATTTTCTATTTTCACCTTTTTTAAACGCCAATGTCACTGGAGCAGCGAAAGGACTGTATGATTCTTCTATTAAATTGTTCTTTAGTAACATCGATATTTGCTCTTCAATTTCTAATCTATCTTGTATTGTACATCTGTATGGTCTTTTACTACAATATTTATTTACTTGTAAATCTATGCGAGCTTCATAATCTTTAACTGAACCTATATCATACTTGTCCTTAGCAAATATTGTTTTATATTCCTTTATAATTTTCTCTATCTCAATTTTCTTTTGATTATCTAAATGGTCTGTCATACTTATAAATTCCTCTGTTTCTATGTGTTCATTGAAATTTACTGTATATTTTTTTATATTATTATCTTCATTTCTGTTATCTTTAGACATCCTGTCTATTTTATTTGTTATTTTCTTTTGTTCTATCTGCAAGTTCTCATTTTGGGTTAATCTGAATTTCTTTATCATATCTAATCCGATTATGAAATCATCAAAATCTTCATTTTCTACTATGTATACATCCACCTCTTCTTCTAAATCAAATATTTTAATTTTTATTGTTATCAAGCCATCCATCTTCTTCACACCATTAACCGTTTTCATGTATGCTATGTTCACATCATCTTTTTTTTCTTTTACTTTTATTAATCTTGAATTTATTATAGAAATCTGTGAGCCTGAATCATAAATACCACTCACTTCTAGTTTATTTTCTAATAAAAGCTTGATTTTGATTAATGGTGTGCTTACTAGTTTTTTTCTCAGTATTTATGTCTACTTCAATTATGGAGTTATTGTTTACATTTTTAGTTTTAAGAACTTTTTCAGGTTCATTTTTATTTTTCTTGAACCAACATGACTCCTCCGGATGATATCTAATTCCTTTGTCCAAAGACTCACAAGTCTTACATGACTTCTTCTCATAAGTTTTATTTTTATTATAAAATGTACTGCTCTTTATGTTAGTTGAGTTTTTCTTATACATCGTGCCTTCATATTTTCTTATCTCGTTGAACAAGTCAGTAGTGTTGTTGAGTTCATCCCTGTTTAACTTATTTAAGATAAATCCAGGTAAACCAGTTGCAATAAGATCTATCATTGTTTTGGAATCTATAGATTTGTTTATATCTAATAAAAGCCGTTCTTTTTTTATGGCATAATCAATTAACTGTCCTTCTTTATACCTAAATGCGAGAGCATATGTGACTATGTCCCATCCTTGGTTTTTAAAAGTTTCTAAAAACTTGTCTTTCCATTCACTCCATTCAGAATTTATTGTTAGTTTTATGATCATCGAGCTATACCAATCCAAACAAGGTTTATCTAAAAATAACCTCAAAATATCTATTTTTGTCTCATCTTTTGTTATATTAAAGCGCGCACACTCTTTTTCAAAAATTTCTATCCATTGCATCGCATTAGGATTTTTGCTTGTGAATTTTTCAATAATAAATTTTTCTGAGATATGTTTTAAGTTATGTTGACTTTCTTTCTTAGTTGTAGTTTCTATTAATTGTTCCAAGATTTGTTGCAAAGTGTCATTTTTGTCCTTTGCTTGTGTTGTGCTCACTTCATCTAAATATTGATCTAAAAATTGCATATTACCTTCCTCATCTACATATGTCTTCTTTAGATTTTCATCCAACTTTATCCATACTTTTCTACTCTGGTGTCTTTTTTTAATGCTATTTTTTACTTTTGTGAAAGTGTTCGTTTTAACAATATATGTATGATGACTCACCGGCTTCAGTTCCTCGGGTAAAACATAACATTTTCCTTCTTCAGTAGATATTGAGGTTATAGCTAATACATTTGATTTGCCATCATTTGAGGCTATTATTGTAAACTCAAATTGAAGCCGGTCCATCTTCTTTTAGTTCACAAAAATGTCGTTTTATAAGACATTGAGGATCTCCAAAATTAAACACAAATTGTTTCCCTGAAATAACAAAGTTTTGTTTTATTACAAGTTTTGTTTTATTTTACAATTATCTAGTTATTATCAAGTTACGACAATTACACTTCTATCTCACCTGAAATAACAAAGAAACGACATTTAAAGTTCACTATATCTCGAGTCCTCAATCACATTCATTCTATGAGTTTTTATTACGATAACAATGCACAAAACAATTTCAGCGTCCCTCGCCATTTTAAATCCTCGACACAGATCACTAATCATACGTACAGACAGCTGATACGCGAAGCGCGGCAAATTCAAATGAATGAAATGTCACTCATTTCATTACATACATATATACATACACAGTGTTAGCCGATTGGTTTAGACCTCTGTCTCTCAAGAGAAAGGTCGGAGTTTCGAATCTTGAGTTCGGAAGCTTTGATATTTTGAAATGATGTGCGTTTTATAGGAAACTAATTATCTTTAGCAGCGAATGAAACATTGTGATTGGTGAAAACCTACATACACTGAGGTATTTCTGAATATAAAATCTAAATATATAAGATTCATGTGCTTGTTGCCAAACTCCATCGAAACTGTCTATATTCGGTAGGTCTGAGTCTGAGAATAGGTCGTAAACTATTTTTCATACCCTAAATGGCAATACAACTTTTGTCCCGTCATTAGTTAGCAACAGCAGACGACTGCGGAATCCATTATCCAACTTAAACAGGGCCAGTATGACTGTAGGTACTAATTGACATCAAAAGAATATCAAATTACAGACCCAATTGTAGAGCAAACAAAACATAAGCACATAAGTGACGTAAGCTTTAAAATAATAGGTATTAGGTATACGACATTGGTACGAAATTATATTATAACATGGATGCACGTTTCGCGCGAAACATGACACAACATTTGAGGCCCAGGCGTCATTCGGTAACTTCCCCAGTTTTATGATCCATGCCCGTATCCTAGGCCAGCCGCTTCAAGACTTAGGTCTAGTGTCAACTGAAAGAGCGTGATCTAGATTGACTGCATGAGCCGTAATGTGACCATGGAATGTAACTTTTTTACTTACAGGGCAGAACATCACGTATTTGCTTTTACATAACAGACATAACAGTAATGGGATTTACGTTTACGAAATATTGTTCACGCACACGTGTTCCCAGGAAGAAAAAAAATTTACGCATCCCAATAACTGAAACAAATTTTACTTTAATTTAACTACATCTTACGTGCATCTAATGCATATTATACTGGGAACCTGGGATTGATCATATATCACGGCAATATAAATAGTTTACGCAAATTTATGGCAAACATTATTTCGACTATATTTCTTTAGTCCGCTCTTGATACCTAAATTTTTACCACTTCCACTAACTTCTACCAATCTTCCATTAACTTCTACTTAATTTAACTACTTAAGATTTAGCTGTAAGTTTTCTTTTAAAAAACAAATTAAACATAAAAAACTGCATCGCTAAATCTAGGAGAATATCAACGATATATTTATATCGATCAACGGTATTCTCTCTATCTAGGTAATTATGATAGTACGATAATATAGTTGCTCCGTGTGTAAGGATAAGGAATACTGAGGATGCGCCAATATTAATTCAAGAAAAATTAATTGGCAAACAATCTATACTAATACTATTTAGGCTGAAGAGTTGTTTGTTTATACGCGCTAACCTTAGGAGTTACTGTTATGAAATGAAAAAATATTTTTTGTGTTGGATATAGTCCATTTATCGAAGCAGGTTATAATTTTAAGGCTATAACATCACGATTTGACCAATATTAGTAGGTATAGATCAATGACAAATGTTGCAAAAAAAAAACGGGAAAAACTATTCCATTCCGTAAACGGTAGGTTCAGTTACGCAAAAATCACGTATGACGTAATTACATTTAAAAGTTCTAAAAAAAGTCCGCGGACCGCGACAATATTAAAAGGTTGACTCACTACAATTTCTACTAATAATCGTCACAGCGTGGCAATGCAACGGATCAAGCACGGACATAATGAAGACCTGGAGAGTGATACAGGCTACTTTTCATCCCGGGAAAATCAATGAAAATCACAGAATTTGTGAGAAATCTACCGGGCTAAAGCTATAATATCTATATATACTTATAATAAAACTGTAAAGGGTCGAATTCTGTACATTGAAGATATTTTGAAAATTTTTGTTGGAGGACACTATTTAGTCGATACTGAAGCCAAAACTGTAATTTGTTTAATTTTTGTCTGTCTGTCTGTCTGCCTGCCTGCCTGTCTGTCTGTCTGTCTGTCTGTCTGTCTGTTTCACGACCGGGCATCACGGCTAATCCGCTGGATGGATTTAAATGAAACTTGACATGATTATAGTTCAGTCCCCGAGGTAGGACATAGGATACTTTTTGTCCCGAAATTCATCATGGTTTCCCTGGAAGACGGCATCAAAGTCCAAACGTTTTTTAGTTATAATTCTTTAACGCGTTGTCCGATTCCATTCATTCTTTTTTTGTTAGAAAGGAGGTTCTTTAAAGATTATTCCATACAAATCTTATCATCATCACTTTTGTAGTTCAGAAATTACAGACATCAGAACCTTTAAGTTCAAGTAGGTAGGTGACTTGAAACTCGGAATGCACAAAGAACCTAGGGCTAGGACGTAGGGCTCAAGTAAGACTGGAGTACCCTTACAGCCGTAAATAAATAGGCTTAGCAGGAGATTTTGTATGGTTTAAAATTTTTCACTTTTAGGGTGAACAAAAATCATGTAACTGGCGTTATCGCTACGTTATACCGTATAGCGCCATCTCTACAATTTATGTGGAACTTGAATGTAAAACTATGAGATAGGTACTACCGAATTTTTTTAAATAAAAATTAACTGTCATGTTATTTACTGTTTCCTGACTTTATATTAAGATGGCACTGTTAACACATGAACAGATTTAAACTTTATCATCCGCAATATGGAAAGGGTAAGATATATTTTTAACTATTAGGTCTTATCGACCCTAACCGACTGACTGTCATGTAAGGTCTTTTTATACGTAAAGAAATATATAGCCATTGTCCATTCTGATGTTTTGGATTGTATTGAGATGAAGCAAAGATTTTTAAAAGACTCTTATATTATGTTGGGCTGGGGAATATTGTTAGTAGAGTAATTTATCCCAGTGGTACCTACCCGGCCGAACTCTGTAAGAAGAGTTCTACCACCAGTACAACTTTTCACATGGTTTAATAATTTTTGACATATTTCGTGGTTTGAGAATAAAAATCACAATGAAAAGGACGATTTTAACTGTCGATATTTCGATACATTGGTACAAGTCGTGGTCACGTAGTCCTTTTGATCTTTCAACTACGTATTAATGAAACTTTATATTATTATTAAGAAAAAGGAGTTTTCAAAATCACCACAAGATAACCCGTGCAAAGTAAGAACAGGTTTCTGTACAACATCACACCAGAATCCCGCGAAAAATCAAGGAATTCCAGTAGGAAGGTATATTATGTAAAAAAATCGTAATTCACGCGGGCGGAGCCGCGGGCAACAGCTAGTTTTAACATAATTCTGATTTGCAGTTTAAGAGCTGTGAAGACAATTACTTTAAAATATAAACGTCATGTATTTTCGGTATCTATAAATATCTGTGAAGCAGAAAACAATGGGATAAAATTTTGCCGACAGAAAGTTGTCGCAAAAGTTGCTTTAAAATCCCCATTTTTCTAATTTTTATTGAAAACTACAATGGATGTAATGGATTAATAATATCCAAAAACGCTCAGAACGGATTTTTGATAACTGGCTTAGTTTTGTAGTAAATAGGTAAAACGTTGTTTTTCTGTTATATTCTTCCACAACGCTGCATGTCGCACCCATCCTAAGGACAAGTTTTAATTTAATTAAAATTGTGGCATTCAACTTTTCCTTAGTCAATAATGATGCTATATTCTTCCACAACGCTTCATGTCGCACCCATCCTAAGGAAAAGTTTTAATTTAATTAAAATTGTGGCATTCAACTTTTCCTTAGTCAATAATGATGCTATATATTCTTCCACAACGCTGCATGTCGCACCCATCCTAAGGAAAAGTTTTAATTTAATTAAAATTGTGGCATTCAACTTTTCCTTAGTCAATAATGATGCTATATTCTTCCACAACGCTGCATGTCGCACCCATCCTAAGGAAAAGTTTTAATTTAATTAAAATTGTGGCATTCAACTTTTCCTTAGTCAATAATGATGCTATATTCTTCCACAACGCTGCTATGTCGCACCCATCCTAAGGAAAAGTTTTAATTTAATTAAAATTGTGGCATTCAACTTTTCCTTAGTCAATGATGATGCTAAGCTAAAGCTAATTAGTCTATAATGTTAATAGTTACACTTCCCTACTTAATATAACATTTGTTGTAGTGATTAATAATGTTAAATTACCCATTATTCTATTTTTACCTAGCTTTTCCTCGAATTTAGCCTTATTTTTAGCATAAAAATCTCGACTATTGATAGACAACTTTTCTACTAGAATTCCGATTTATTGTGTTTTTTGTTGAAAGGAAAACTTACAGTTAAGCCTTACTGACTAGTATATCTCTTGAACTTCATTTTCTCATTAGGTAAGTGCCTTTTAGTCTTTCTAGTTTTTTATAATTTCAATCTCTTTACCTTGATCCGTAGTACATCATCTGGAAAAACGTGTATGAAACAAAGACTTCTATACCTACATAGAAGTCATGAAGTGGGTTATTCATAAAAGATCGAAAAACGTTACGAGTTCATAGTATGAGAATGGGTCCCCCTGTGGCGATCCAATTACATATTTATTAATTTAACATATTTTGTAAACAATGAAAACGGGAAAGTTCAGTAAAAGAGTCCGTCCTTTAAAATACGACACCTGAACCACTGATTTCCATTCATTAGACTCTTGAGAACAGAAATAAATCCAAAGACACCTATATATAGTATAGGTGTCTTTGGATTTATTTCTGTTCTGACCCGGCGGACCGCGCGAAAAAATGCGAAATCCCATTGCGAAATGTCACAAGCGTATTATAGAAATATCAGAGGGGCTAGTACAGGTTTTTGTGCGAATTTCGAGTCAACTCACATCGCACAAACGAATCAATTAATACCTTCACACATTTACAGCTAGCGCCATCTATTTACAGTCACATGTCAGTAACTGTCCATAGATGACATTGTCTGTAAATGTATGGAAGAATTCAAAAGTCAAAAGTCAAAGTCTTTATTTCACATAGGCCTATCATACAGGCACTTGCGAACGTCGGCATGACATTTCTTGCATAATAATGGTGATAACTACAAGTCGACTTAAAACTAAGTTTACGAGGGTTCCAAACGCGCCCTGCCGCTGAGAAGAAGCCCACAACAAACTCAGCCGGGTATTTTTTTTTATGTTATCACCATTTAACAAAATAAGTATAAATACTAAAAATAGGCTAGCAACGACAACAGAGCAATCTACCACTTATCGGTCAATTCCAAGGGTTTGTGTCGCTAATATAGTCCTTAATATTGTAATATGCCTTTTGATTCGATTCGATAGTGCGATTTGGTAGACTCGAAATTAGTGAAAAAACCTGTACTAACCCCACAGCGCTCACTTCATCAAAACTAAATTCCGAGAAATTATATATTATGCTTCGATACCTACGTGAACAAAAGAAACTAACATCCACAAGCGATTGCAAGAAGCGAAGAAACGGGGCATTGCAAACAATTTATATCAATATTCAATATGAATCAGCTTTTCGCGAAACTAATTTCTACCTTTTCCTATTGAGTAAATAGTGAGTGCAAATGGAATGGCATGAATTCTATCGCAGCGGTTCAAGAAGTATATACAGCTTGGTAACAGATGGACGGACGGACGGCGAAATCTTAGTAAGTAATAGGCAGGGTCCCGTTTTACGTTTTTGGTACGGAATCCTAAAATAATACAGTCGAATTAAGAATATCCTCATTTTTTGAAGTCTGTTGAAAGTACACTTTTCAATATTCTGTAAGTATTTCAATAAGTAATAACAAATAATTAGAGCTAACGGTCAAAAATTCAACCATTGACGGAAACCACAACTTCCCTTCATATTCATTATGTTGATAGTTTCTCCGAAAGTGAGGCACCTAATTAGGTGGTTCTTGCGAGCGATTGTCATACGCGGCCAATCGTGGAACATCGCCCTTCCATTACTCGTAATCACATGTTGGTCCGTCACGCATCGATGACAGTACGAACACCATCACTAAATTTAATATAAAAGGACATTCATGAAAAACTGCGAAATAACATAAAATTGTCTAGCATCAAATTAATTTAAAATTTTCGACTTGAAAGTTACAAACATTTACTAAAGCTTGCATTAGAAAACTTTTCAAGTTAGCTACTTATGAAATCTACAATCTTGCGCTAAATGTCTTCTGTCGGGGAAGCCGTCAGGCGTCAATGCTGTTCTTCTTAATATAATATGTGAATGAACGTTTGGTGAATTGGTCTCCTTTCGCAAATATGTTATGCTTATTTGGTTTAACATTTTAATCAAAATTTTCAAAATCTCAAATCTGCAATGAATTCATTTATATCCATTATATTCTTTTGATATTCGAGTACTGTAAAATTCAAAATATAATATATTATACTTTATTCATCTTGGAAACAAGCTTAACGCAAAAAACGTAGTTTACCGAGTTATCTTTTCAATCAATTTGGCAGTAGATTAGCGAGACATTTTACCATGGTTTGAAGAATAGGCATTGAAAATAACTTCTGTCCATACATACTCGTGGGATTAGTGAAAACCCGAATATTAGTAGAGCGAGGTCGCGGGAAAAAGCTAAATAAATAAATGCAATTCAATGTCCGTTCAATAAATAAAATCCTTAGAAGAAACAATTACAAGGACATATCCTGGAAGAACAGAAAAGCTGGTGACCCCAGGTGACAATAATAATACCACTATCAACAGAACAGTGGGAAATGGAAAATAAACAGCGTCAGTCGTTATGATATCTAGCAATGTTGGATATTATGATTGCTGTGAGGAAATGAATGAAAACCGGCCAAGTGCGAGGCAGACTCACGCACTGGGGCATCCATACAACAAAAGTAGTTAGTAAACGGCGAAATATCTTTGTTTATAGAGGTTTATTTCAAAAACCTCATTTTCTCAATTTTATTTATTCTCATGATGTTGGAACACTCTACTAATAACTAAATATGATGTAACTTAAATAAACGAGCGTGGCGGACGGGCTGGGTCCATTTTTACCATTTTGGTATAAAACTCTTAAAAAATACGACGATCAAAAAGTAGTATTAATAAAAGCCTAAGAAGATATAGAGAACACTACAAAAATGATATATCTGACCTAAGTGCCAAGTTGATCAATGTACCAAATACCAATTTGTTTAAAATTTTGAAACAGTACAGCAGATGTTACAAAGTTATGAAGTAGGAAGACTAGTTTGGCATAAAAAAATCTAAAAGTAGGTATGTTACGCTGCAACAAAGCTACAAAAATATATTATTATAATTGTATACCTATTCCTCTTATTGTTTTCGAAGCTTTACACTGCTATGCCAGACTAGGCAATTCAGAGGTGTTATTTCATTGAAATGAAATAAACGTGTAGGTACAAAAAAGTATAATTCAGGCGTCCACGTGCCAACAAAAGGAAATAGAAAACCGATTGCGCAAAGTGTCCGATTCCTAGAAAGCTAATTCGCTATCAAGGTAAAATAAACAGCACAATAACTCGACCCACGACCGCCTCCAGATGTAAGTCTATAATAAAACTACTTTATACTATAATTAATATGAACAGTGAACACCTTGAAATTTCCAGAAATGCGAAACGGGCAATGCCACTTTCTTTAACGGTGCGTTGTTTCGTCCTCATAATACATTATGATTACAAAGTTATCCTACTAATCTAATCTAATAACTTTAAACGAGCAATTCTTGTGTAAGTATATCTATACTATCTATACTAATATTATAAAGAGGAAGCGTATCGATGTTTGTGACGTTGTAATCTCTGGATCTACTGAACTGATTTTCAAAATTCTTTCACCAATAGAAAGCTACGTTATTGTGGAGTGTCATAGGCTAAAATAAATTCCAAAATTGAAAAAACGCATCTTTACTTAAACTTGAATAATGTAATCCAAGTCGTAAAAAAAAATTGCTTTCATCGCGTACGCCGCCGAAACTATTGAGGATAGAACAAAACAATGTTCTACAATATTCAAGAACGTATCAAAATCTGCAAAAAAGTCCGCGATGGCATATGCCTATCTCCTACGGGTAACTCACGATAACGGCTTTTAGTGTTAAAATTGTGGTTAAAAAATAAATAATTTTTGTGAAGCGTATTTAGCCCATATGGTATTAATTTATATCTTTATAATATGTTTTTCAGAACGGAAATTTTATGTAGAATATTTGTGCCTTTTACGCTATACAGTTTAAACAAATATCTTCAAAGATATTAGCAACATAAAAACGCGCCGCCCCGGCCGTTGCGTGGCGATAGGAGGCAGTCCGCAGTATCTATGCGAAATTACGAATGCCTCGCTCGCGTCCAGCGCTGTGGGCTGTGGCATACTATTAGGTGTTTCGTGGCTGTATACAAAGCAAGTATAAGGCCCGGTTTCCACCAAAGCGAAACGGAGCGGAGCTGTGTTTGAGTAACCAATCAGATTTCGTCATTTAAACATCTCCGAAACTGAGGGGAGAGGTGATGTCGAAATGATGAAATCTGGTTGGTTATTCAAACAGCTCCACTCCGCTCCGCTTTGGTGGAAACCGGGCCTTATGCGGGACAAACGGGCCGGGATTAAACTATTTTTAACGCGGAACGGAGTCCGCGGGCACTGCTAGTTTCTATATAATATGAATCTCGGAAACGGCTCGATTGATTTTCATGAAATTTATATACAGGGGGTTTTGGAAGTGATAAATCGATCGAGCTAGGATTCATTTTTAGAAAATGTCGTATTTAACAAAAAAAAAAATTACCGAGCAAAGCTCGATCACCCATATATTACGAGTATAAATGCGAAAGTTTTTAAGTATGGATGGATGGATGGATCTTTGCTCAGATCACTCATTTGAGTGATCTGAGGATCTTTGTTACTCTTTCACACCGCAACTACAGAACCGATTTGGCTGAAATTTGGAACGTAGATAGCTTATAACCCGTATTAACACAAATGCTACATTTTATCCTGGAAAAATCCATCGTTCCCACGGTATTAGCGAAAACCCGAAATTCACGCGGGTGGAGCCGCGGACAATAATCGGACGTACTAGTCGTAGTAGTAGGATGCTTGGACGCGTTACTCGATGCTATTATCCTAAAGCCATAATATTATGTACCGCAAATCATTTTAACTCCTTGATTTATTAAATTTAAATCCGGAAAGTGTAAATAAAGTCTCGGCATGACAACGTCCGGAAGAGCTTGGAATTGCCCATTACGTAAGTTATGCAATGTCGGTCTCTACTGTCCACATTTACCATGAACGACCGTCAAGTATTCTTCTTGTAGGTACATGGACTTATTATGTTTTTGTGTCAGTCCAACAATTAACACACAGTTAAAACTAAAGTACTCGTATCATAAGCGCCAAGCTGTCAGTGTCAGCGTAGGATGATAAAGGCGGCACAAGTAATTATAAAGGAGCCAAGAACGCGCAACTACATGAAGGCATTTCAATTTATGTAGTGTAGCAACAGATATAATATGAACAGTGTGCGGGTGAGGCAGAAGCGTTCCTTCAGTAACGAGTATAGCAATTTCTTACAGTTAGCTGAGGGATGGGCGCTGGCAATGGTAGACAGTCTGACAGAAATAATGGTCAAGTGCGAGTCGAGCTCGCGCACTTATGACCGTACTATCAAGACCCATTCTCAATAGTATTAAAGTAAACTAAACACCCTGCCCTGCCCAACAAATTCAAAAAGGAGCAAATAATCACGTTTGTTGTATGGGAGCCCCCTTAAATAGTTATTTCATTATATTATTTTTATAGCGGCAACAGAAATACATCATCTGTGAAAATTTTCAAGTCTGTAGCTATCACGGTTCAAGAGACACCGCCCGGTGACAGACGGACGGTGATTGGATCCTGTTTTTACCCTCTGGGTACAGAACCCTAAAAACTTCTAACAACTAGATGTGTAGTAAAAACCTGATACAAGCGAACGAGGAACTGTGAGCCGTACAATACCTACACATGTCTACAATATTGATCCAGACAGACATTTTCATGGCTATTAGAAGATACCAGTATGTGCGTTAGACTTGAAACTGGGTTTCATATTTTACAAACTCCGAATAAATTTACTTGTACCTACCTATCGGGAACATAATGTATATAACTATCAACGAAATTGAAGCGAGTTCTTCATTTGGGACGATCTTTTAATGATGAATTGCATGTTGCAATTTTTTAATCCAATTAATTGGGCTAAAAACATTTTAACAATAACAACTAAAGAACTGTATCTCACATTTACTCGTAAGTCTCGTACCTACCTTTAAACCTTGCAATAAATCGGTTTCGTGACGGCCTTACCCCAAATAGCTCTGATATTATTTAGGAAACGAATTAGATTTTTATATATCTGTATATTTTCTACTAAGTACTCATATTTTATAAATTATGAAATATAGTCCAGGTAAATCCTTCTATTGAACACTCAACCTTAAATTGAGTATTTAAACAAACTAGCTAAAAGTACAACTAATACTCTGGCCCACTTGCGTCGGCCTAGGTTAGTGTGTTAACTCAGAGTTAGCACGCTAACCCAGAGTAAGTTGTCAAAATTGTCCAATGAAAGACCGGACGTTGACTCCAGGGTTAAAAATGTAAATATTTAACTCCCATTTCGCGCAATCTCAATTTTGTACTAGTTACTTCATACTTGTCAGACCCGGTAAACACGTTTTGAGATGTGTCTATAAGTATGTGCAAAAAGGTAAAGGCGGGTTACATAAGCTGAACCGACGTAAACTAGAGCCCTGTTCGGCGGACGGAAGCTCGCAGGAAACGCGATGAAAAACCACGAAGAGGAAGAGAGCACTTTGTGATTACTGCGTTGGTGTCCAGGGAATGTATTCTAGAGGTACGTAATGACGCGTCCCGGAACAGACAGGTGGTTCACGCGGCTGCGTATGGGCAAAGAATGCCGCTGGGCCCCGCCTGGGAACACGACGCAGGCCAGCTCGCACTGATCGCTAATCTATAGATACATCTGTAAAACTCGATTCATGTACGTGATAACGGCTTTCTCGGTTCCATTAGTGTCATTGTTCAGATTACACCGCACTACCAGATGTAACTTGTAGGAGACAGATTTTGCTCTATCATCGAACCGAAGAAATAGGAAGAGTTTATCGATGGATCCATTTGGACGGACGCGACGCGGCTAGCCATAAATGTGCTGGAAAGCTACCGGTATTGGAACGAAGCCTTTGTATTTAAATGAGGTGAATGTAGTCGGAAACAGGAACCGTTCACCAATCGAGTTTCGGTGGTAAAGCTAGAATAATAAATGTTACAGGATGTAGGTACACCAACCTCCGACGGCAGCGAATTTTGCATTTACAAATGCACAGTGAATGAAATTGGAGAAATTACACATATAAACAAAATGAAAAAAAAAGAATAATGGATTACCGTTGAAAAATATATAAGGAAAACAGGAGGAAGTGGAGAAAAGAAGACCAAAGGATGGAAGGTTTTGAGAACATTATGTTTCCGTGTTTATAAGCTTAAAAGCTAGCACACGGCAACATTGTAGACGGAGGGATTTTAGACGGCCCTGTACTATCGATAACCAAGGGTCGGTGTCCATGAGGATGCCCTCTCAGAAGAAAAAAAAAACACAAATGTACGAGTTCTGAAAATATACGAGTAGGTATTAGATGCCTGTGGTTTGAAGATAAATATCGAACAATGGGACGTTTAACATTCGGTAGCCGATCGCGGTTTCTTGGCACTACGTGAAACTGCAAGTGCACAGGAATTTATTATTGCTATAAGTCACGCGACGAATGCTAAACAGGCAGGCACCCGGAGCGTCGTCCGCGCCCGCTGCTCGCGGAGTCCCGGCGACGGACACTCGATTGTGCAAAATATAAAATATTGAATTCCGCGAATCGGCCGGAAATGGCTGCTTCATTATGCACGGCCGGTGCGTGAAATGATCAATTTGGATGATGGGGCGGCGGCGGCGGCGATGTTCTTCAAATTCTTCGATAACATCGTTCTTAGATACCAACTGCTAAGGTCATAAGTATATATATTATACCTTTCATAATAGAACCTGCGTGACCGGGTTTAACTCTAGATAATTTATTGTCATTAAATATCCTAGAAAATTAGGTACCTGTGCGCCCAAAGTCAATTAAATTTTAGATCTATAAACAATCTTTCGGGCCTCATTTGAATGATGGAATCACTTCCTCAGAGACCATAATATTACCTGTGGGCTGAATCTGTATCGTTAGTTAGTAACCCTAACTTTTGTATTCTTTTTGCTCAAGTTATCATACCGACCTAGATTGGTAACTTGTGCAAAAAATGCAAAAATATGATTTTTTGCTTGTTTCCTGAAAATAGCCCACTAGTATATCTGCAACTAAAGGAAGAAAGTATTCGAATTCCAAAAATTGCAGATCACGTAAACGTATAACTTACTAGAAAAGTTACACATATTATTCCAAGTGTACTATAAACCGTACGTGCAGAGTAACGTATGGTGGCCACCGCAGTCGACGGCGACGGCCACGCGGTACACGGCGACAGCATAATAAAGGCACCACGACTTGATGTCAAGATGCGCTCGCGATAAGACGAGCTTCGTTAGAATTTTCAATTCACATGCCGGTCTGATGACACTATACGCGGTATTATTGATATAATGGAGGGGTTTGAATGACGAGAATCAAAATTATAATAGTTCAATAAATTATAGCGCATGTAATAATAATCATTTTCGAGTTCGGCCCGTTGGCGCACTGCCATCTGGGGAACAGGGTTATTAGGTTGTTCCTAAACCCATCTCTCATGTCCCTGGAGTTTAAATATTCATAAATCATATATAATATTTACGCTGTCTTAGACAGTATTTGATTTATAATATTTGTATGATGTTAAAAATTTCGACTTTATTACTTGTATTAACTTGTACTTAGTATAAATTGCATATTGGTTAAAGTTTTTGTACTCGAATAACTTTCCTAGTTCCTATGTTGCATAAGATTAAATTAATATACTTACGAGTAATACTCGACGAAAGTAGTGACTGTCTCTATTTCTAGATATCATTTAATTGATTAAATCTATAAAGTGTTATTTTGATCTCAAGGAATAAATTCAATTCACACGTTATAATAATATAATAATAGGGCCTTCATTATCATCAGAATCATTGAAATGCCCTCATATACTGGATGAAGCTGTAAATATCTAAGAACGATAATCTTGAATTAAGCAATTATTGGAAATGTAGCCACGTATTGAAATTAAACAACGATGCATTGGATAAGGTAACGCAGATAGATTTAATAATTCAGCTAGGAGTTTTGGATGGTAACAAATATTTGGAAACATGTTGGAGGTCAGTAATAGTAACTCATAAAAAATACAAACCGTAATATTCGGTTCGCTACAAAGAGCTCTTTAATAATAATGGTTCAAAGGAACTACATGTAAACTTATGCCGGGAATTGACTTTGGTAATGGTATTGAATGGAGGCAGGCGTTATTTTGCGGAAATCCATAATTAGCAGTACAGATTAATTAATTTGTTTTGCTATAATCCGCTACTTGAAAAGCGAAATCGTAGAGATTATTAGCATTGTGAAGTCAACATCTCCTGAAATTGTTCCGGTCTCGGGATTAAAAGTGCGTGGAAGAAAGTGTCGGAAGAATAATTGTGTGTGGTGTTTCATGTGGGCGGTGTTCCAGCATATTGGACCATACAGATTTGAGTATAGCGGATTATAACAAAACAAATGAATTTCTTTCAAGTAGCGGATTATAGCTAAACAAATGAAGGTGTCCTGTTGGGTAATGGTTTCGAGAGATTTTTTGTATGTTTGAGGAATTGACAAATGCCAAAAACCTTCAGTTTCCTCATGATCGCGTGTGTGGGTCGCGACTCGCAGCCGCAGGGCCGGCGGGCGGCGGATCTTAGGAACACGCAAGCATCTTCCAGCTAATCTCTCGAGGTATCGCCGGCCTCGACCAATTAGTCTTCTTGGTAGCAAACCATACCAATCACTGATCTCTATTCTATGGATCGCTGACTGTCAACGTCAAAATGAAGACACTTAATTTTCGCCATTTTGGCGCTGATTGTTGCAAAACTACGGTCACTAGCAAAAAATGTCAATTAAGTACTGTGGACGTTCGAGGGTGGCGCTTTAAATCGGCAAAAAAAGAAACTGTCATACGTATAGGAATAATCCATAGAATAGAGATCAGGGATACCAATGCATCAAAAGATGCTAAGAACACTTCGTTATTTGAGACATCTATTTGATTAAAATTTTCATTTGGTACGTTATGCTAACTCGTTCTACTTATATGCAGACATTAGCTTCTTGGTTGTTGGTATGTGAAAGCTTATTACCTCCAGCACTTTTATCCAGTATAATATAATTAACAAGTTTCAATTTTGATTAATGATCTCTCGTATTTGTTACTTTTCCGTTCAAGCTGAAGTAAATTTTGATGGGATTTTAAATAATGAAGGAAATGACCTCAAGTTATATAAGTAAATAATGAAGAAAAGGACAAAAAACTTTCAGGCGTGCAGTTAGTTATCCTTCTTTACTCGTAAGTGGCGAAAGATTACTGATTTCATCACAAAGACTTCTATTCATCAGCGCAGTATTGTATATTATAATATTCAATTGCACATAAGTTTGTAAATACGGACGTTGTTTGCAAATTACAACAATCAACACGTTAAGATTTGTTACTAGGCGGATTTACCAGTAGCAAAGAACTCAAGAGAAATGAAACATTGCATGTGGCCTTGAATTAGGATATTTCCCACGTAATAGGGGACTGGTTTGCGTACAGACTTATTACCGACACTGCCAGCAAAAAGCACAAGCATGCAAATTATAAGTAGGTAATACCACTGAGACTGAGAGCATTATAGGATCCAGATGAAGGCTATTTGGTTTGATAAGTAAATGTGTTAAATCGTCTTGGTTTGGTTTGTGTTTGATGGAATCATGGTATGTAAACGTTATAGTAGCATTGAAGCCAACCGTTTAGATACCGTTGAGGAATTAAAGCATGCTTTAAAATATCAGATAAAGACATACATTTTGCAGGACAGATGTTTAAAAAAAAACCGGCCAAGTAAGTGCGAGTCGGACTCGCGCACCGAGGGTTCCATACCATAAAAGAAGTTAAACATTAAAAGAGAATCACTTTGGTTCATGAATTTACGAGTGTAGGTACTTTTGTTGGCAAACCGCAAACGTAACTTTGTTTTTGCCGGTTTATTGTTATTATCAAAAAAAGTATCATAAATAGAGAGTTGATTTTATTTTTCCTGTAAAATATACGTTTACTTCTATTGATTAATGATCAAACGAACTTGCAAAGTGAAGTTCGATCATAATTATATGAATTCGCTTCATTTGAAGATAATTATCGACATAGTAGTACCTTCTATTGTACAGGCACTTTTCGCGCTTTTAGAATTAAGTCACTCAATTGATTTTTGTTTTCGTGTGGGTAGTCCCACCGATATTATATATTCTGTGGTCTCACCAGCCGTCGTCATTATTTTAGAGTAACACAAAATTTTCTGATTAGGGTTGGGAGGGAGGGTGTTTATATCTTCAAATGAAGCGAATTCATATAATTATGATCGAACTTCACTTTGCAAGTTCGTTTGATCATTAATTATATTTCATTTCGCTTCATTTTTCAGATAATTATCGACATGGTAGATGTTTAGAGACGAAAATTTTGTGAAGGTAAAAAACTGTAACTATGTTAGTGTGTTTATCATGGTAAATCAACGTTTATTTAAAGAATAAACCTTACACAACGTCTCTAAGGTACATAAGAAATAAGAATCTATTTCATTAATCAATTAATCATCAGTTCAGAAAATAACATTACCCTCTAATGTTTTATCAATCATACTCAGTTAACGGCTGCTAAATTAGTACACGAAGGACAATATTATTATGTTTGCGAACGTTTAGTCCAGTAAGCTGTTTTTCTAATAACATTTAACGATCAATATATCGGAGTCGTGTGCCGTAGATGTGGCGGTGGTGTGCCGCGTGCGGTGCGCGCCGAACGTCGACACATCCACTCCGCTTTCGCTCAACACTTTATTCATCTACTGATGGTTTGAGGAGTTGCCGGTCTGGGCGGCTTTTATGCGTTAAAATTAGCGAATTGACGTTGATGGCCTAATTTGCTCCGTGACAAATATGTAATCTTTTATGAAGATAGGATATTGATCTATTTTCTACAAAATAGGGTAAAGATATTTCTATTGTTGATACCTTAATTTCATCATCATCATTACGCCTGAGGGGCCGTTTACTATTAAATTCTCTAGTTTTATACGTGAGAAAGTTTGCAAGTGTGCTGTAAAGAGCGCAAGTAAAATAACTAACTAATTTTTTCCGTGATATTTTCTAACGTAAGGTCCCCATAGTCCTATTTGGCAAACAAATTTTATACGATCTCAAGTAAACAAATATTTTGGTTTTAATGGTTTTAACTTATAAGCGCTTTTAAGTAAGCGTTGTATTTGGTCGATACTAGATAGGTTATTCACTACCGAAAAATAGCGGTAACGCGGAGCGATGAGTATTTAATGATTCATACGCAGCTCCATTATTATACTGTTCTGTGAGAAAAATTACAATGGATGAAGCTGACAATTCTTAAAGGCTATGGTTATTGATACGATAGAACTGTCACCATAATTATAATGTATTTTTGGACAAGGATGCCATAATAAAGCCTTATGTCATCCCTGGGGTTCCGCTTGTTGTGAATTTCAGGGTAAGATTCTTCTCGGGACGGTGAGGTCCCGGAAGAGGACGAACTAATATTGAAATTAGGGATAACAAATATAGTTTCGTTTTGAACGATCCTCATTAACAAGGGAAACCAAGGTTCTGATGGCCAATAGGGCAATGCTAAGATATCCTCGGCTTGATCCATTAAATTTTTTGTTAACATTTTAAAGCCACTGAAACTGGTGGAAATGCGTAAAAAACAATCATTGATTTATAACATAATTTAAATGCATCTTCTGTCAGAGAATTAGGATCTTGTCTCCGAGATGCGTAATTTTTACATTCCCCATTAGTGCAAGGAACGAAAAGGTCAATTGTTGCTTCTCCGAATGCTGACGTCACTAGCTGATAATGATAGTTACCATTATAATGTATTAGGATTTTCTCGATGAGATTCCTGGTCAGCTTTTACATTGTCTTTTGTTTTTATATATTACGATAAAAAAAAAAAACCAAAATATATTTCGTTCCTCGCACCATTGCCGAATGGATCTTTTTAATTCACTAAGGTGAGGAGACTGAATTCCTCCCATCGTCAAAATTAAGAACTGCAAGGGTGTTTAATAAGGTAAGAGTGTCCGCCAACCACCACTGTAAGTTTGGAAGGATATCATTATTAGGTTTTTATTTTTTCGTCATAATTTTGGTGTAAATTGAGAGCCAGAAATTTTTGCCTCTCCAGTGTTTTGGTACATAACCGACCATATCTTACAGCTGGGCAGGCCGGCGTAAGAGTACCTATTAAATGGGCATTAAAATGGCCAAGTCTCTAATAGTGCAAACTGGCAGGCGAGAAAACTTTTCTTTTAAATTAAAATATTGTAACGTTTTTCTGATGGAAGTGAAATCCTCACGTCCTTAGAATTGTAAATAAAACCCAAAAACTAATGACTCTGCAGGGATTCTCATATTTAGTAATGGAACCTAAACCATGACGCAAGTGGGTAGTATTTTTTACATTTCTAAGGCATCCCTCGAAGGTGTGCCCTATACGTAAACTATCATAATAGATTTAAAACCACCGTATCCTAATAAGTAAACTACTTATTTTATTACTTTCTTGAAAGTTCGCAGAGCTGAGCTCAACGCGTAGGGTTATTGCATTAAACTTGTACCGCGTACGTATCATTTTGTGAGCTTTTTGAAGTTCAGAATAAATCTATAATCGCCGTTTGGTTTTCGAGCTAAAAGATATTCGAAATAAATAATTCTTTACGATGTTTTATCGAGACAGTATTGTGAGGAGTAACATTTTGTACCACTAATTGGCGGGTGAACGGCATGCGTTAACCGTTACGAATCCCATGTCCCATGTCCCAGAACACCAGGGATTTTTGCCGTACTAAGCCAACAGGAGTAATAGTGTTGTAGCCTATCGGCATGCTGTATTACTGCCGCGTTTGTTGGTGGTCGTCGTTTTCGAAGACGACCTGCGAATCGGTAGCGTTGACGCCGCTGTTCGTCAGTAGTGTGTGTAATGCACCCGATACGATCCAATCCGCCGCCCCCCCCCCCTGCCTTACGACTGGAGCAAGGAGGGCCGGACCGATTTCCCCGGTAACGAGGGCGAGAGGTTTCAGTGGATCTGTCCCTTTTAAGACTTTGTATTACATCCAGAAAAGACTTGTCCAGTATCGGAGTGATAAGTTTCGTTCTTACTTCCATATAGGAAAGATCTGTGAGTAAGTGGCAGCCATCCGACAAGATTTTCATTGCTTGTACTTTGTCATACTGGTCGGTTGCATAGTTATAGCTCTGTTTATAGCTGTGATTTCTAAACAAAGCTGCCGGGTCTAGAGCTCTTTATCATGAGCCCTTAGGGTATCCTCGATAGCAGCATATATTTCTGGATTAAATGCTGGAGCTTACATTTATCCGGGACAGCAAATTCCTTCAATAGCTTTTCCTTTGCTTTGTTTTGTAAACCTTTTTTATTTCGGTTTTTGTTCGGTACATACAATATGTTGTGACGGTGCCGGGTCTACGGGCACAGAAGTCGATGGCGGTGGCGTCTATTGCGGCCAGGATGAGCGCGATATCGAACGCAGTTTGTAATTTAATTATTGCGGCTCATTTTCTAATAAAAGAAAGCGATCGGGTTATCACCCAAAGGTTTTGATACCATAAAGAGGTCAATTGTGTAACGTTATACTAACCCATCGTGTTAACCCACAGTTAACTGCCAGGCAAGTATAAAAACACTAGGCCCGTGACATTATTCACAAGGGTTTTGTTCACTATTTTGATTATTAATTACTAAGCATCACTCAACGCCATCATGTTAACCCGCAGTTAACCGCCAGGAACGTACAGAGATGCTAGGCCCGTGACAATATTAAATAATGTTTGTTCACTACTTTGATTACCAATTACTGAGCATCACGCAAATCCATCGTGTTAACCCGCAGTTAACCGCCAGGAAAGCATAAAGATGCTGGGCCGTTGACAATATTCGCAGATTTTTGTTCACTTTTTTGATTATAATTACTATGCATCACGTAAATCCATCGTGTTAACCCGCAGTTAACCGCCAGGAAAGCATAAAGATGCTAGGCCCGTGACAATATTCACAAATGTATGTTCACTACTTTGATTACTAAATACTATGCATCACGTAAATCCATCGTGTTAACCCGCAGTTAACCGCCAGGAGTGCATTAAGATGCTGGGCCGTTGACAATATTCGCAGATTTTTGTTCACTATTTTGATTATTAATTACTATGCATCACGTAAATCCATCGTGTTAACCCGCAGTTAACTGCCAGGAAAGCATAAAGATGCTAGGCCCGTGACAATATTCGCAGATTTTTGTTCACTTTTTTGATTATAATTACTATGCATCACGTAAATCCATCGTGTTAACCCGCAGTTAACCGCCAGGAATGCATTAAGATGCTGGGCCCGTGACAGTATTCGCAAATTTTTGTTCACTTTTTTGATTATTAATTACTATGCATCACGTAAATCCATCGTGTTAACCCGCAGTTAACCGCCAGGAAAGTATTAAGATGCTAGGCCCGTGACAATATTCACAAATTTTTGTTCATAACTAATTACTATGCATCACGTAAATCCATCGTGTTAACCCGCAGTTAACCGCCAGGAAAGTCTAAAGACGCTAGGCCCGAGAAAATATACACAAGTCTTTGTTCACTATTTTGATTACTAATTGCTAAATATTACGCAATTCCAACGTGTTAACCCGCAGTTAACCGCGAGGAAAGCTTACTTTTGCTAGGTCCGTGAGTGTTTCAACTATATTATGTATTTTCACATCACATTTACTAAAAAGAGTTAATCCATCGTGGCAACCCGCAATTACCCGCTAGGAATTTGGTTAATTACAATATCACACTCACAGGGAACGTCACTATTACGTAAATAATAAAAATACATAGTAAGACTTACATGTATTCTCGTCCGATGAACACGACACTGTAATACGTCTATGCTTTACTAAGTTTTCTAAAATTTTTATTTTCTTTATAATAATTTATTTTAATGGCAGCCGGAGCGTGCGCGCGGTGCCTCGCACAATAAAAGAATGACGACGGCTGGTGAGACCACAGAATATATAATATCGGTGGGACTACCCACACGAAAACAAAAATCAATTGAGTGACTTAATTCTAAAAGCGCGAAAAGTGCCTGTACAATAGAAGGTACTACTATGTCGATAATTATCTGAAAAATGAAGCGAAATGAAATATAATCATAATTATTTCAGATTTTTCGATTGGTGAACTTTGGAGATAAGGGGGGGGAACGGTATTTTGTAACGGTTTGCCCAATAAATCGAAAACTATCAGGCATAAAAATAAATAAAAATTGGTTTTAGAATACACAAGTAACGCCCTTTCATATGATATCCTGCTCAATATTGTTATCTCATTTAGAAATTTTGACGACCCGGTTTTCCCCCCTTTTTAAATAAAAGTAAAAAAGATTTTAAATTTTTTATGATTGCAATAACGTCGTGTCGCAATTACCTACAACTATTCCAAATTTCAGGTCGATAGCTTTAATAGTTACTGAAATAATCGAGTGTGACAGACGGACGGACGGACGGACGGACGGACGGACGGAGAAAGTCTCACCATATCTTCCATTTTTACCTAATTGGTATGGAACCCTAAAAAACAATTATATACTGTCATGCGACCGCATTTCGTTTGGAAAGTGTCGAAACTGCTGCTTCTCAAAACGCGGAATCTCAACACGTAGGACAGGATTTTTATTCAATATTCCGTCATGAAATTATAGTAGCGTATTTAGTATTTTTTTTATAAAATCAAGATATATGTATATACTAATAACAGACCAAGGAAACTTCGCACGGAAAATAAACGTGTGTAAAAGTAAAGAATGTAAAAGCACCACCGATAAGGAACTTGAGGATATGGTCATCAGAACATTTTACACAAATCTCCATCATACAAGAAAAGCTTTGTGAGTGGAAAATTTTCATGTAAACGTGCATGCAGACTATTGACAAGGTAGGTAAGTAGTGACTAGTGATTAGTGGCGGGGACCTCGGTCTATAGACAATACTGCTGTCGGCTTACTACTGACGCTGTCGGTGTTAAAACAAACATCTTTGGCACCGGTAAACTGGCGACAATTTTTGACAACACCAGATGAGGGTTATATAGGTCTATATCTTCACGAAGTACTACGCGACATCAACTGAATAAACATCACAAAAAAAAATCCAGAGGTATATATGGAAGTTTTATAAGGTCTTTTTGCTGACTTACTTAGGTAATAGGTACATCTTCGAACCTTATTTACAAGCCAAATCCTTGATAAAATAAACCTTGATAAAGTTCCGGTTAGTGATTAGGATAGATTAGGTTTGTTTAGTGACAATCACAACAAGAGGTAGCCTGCCTTTTCAGTGTAAGTTAACGGATATGACTTTTCACGTATTTTGTGTAGGTTTTTATGTATATGACAGATATTTCAAGTCAACGAGTTAGCGAAACAATTGTGAATCACCGCGCCCATAATTTTAATGTCAACAAAATACTGCCCCGTTGGCTAAAATGGGTGGACTAACTGTAATTTGTCACGGAGACGATTATTACCGCCTCCGCGTCATTGCAATTCTTGGTTTCGTGACAATTAAATGATATCTCGTCGAAAGGTAGATAAGTTCTATAATATATTAAATGCAGACTTTTTGCGAGATTTGCTTTACAACTGAAATTAATTAAGGCTGTTCACGCGTTAGAATTGTGGTTTAGTCAAAATTTACGATTTCCGACGGCACATAAAACAGTAATGTGTTCAATTACTGATTTGATGATTGACATCACATTATTTGGAATTTCATAATCTAGTTTTTGTCTAGAAAAATGTGAATAATTGTCTTTGAAAATATGTGAATAATTTTCTCATTAGAACAGTTCTGGTACAGGGTGTTTGCTAAAATAGCGGTCGACGCTCTACGCAGACTCAAGATATTAGCCAAGTTTCATATCCCAAACTTATAAAATAGTCATATTTAGAAAATTCATAACATTTATGAGAAAGTGTCTAGGAAAAAATACGATTTACTTAAATTTTCATTCAAAAACAGTATAACTAAAAGTGACATTTTTAGTATTTTTTCGAGATATTGAACGGGTTATTTCAGGATGTAATCCGAGATTTTTTGTTACTTCTTAGGTCTAATCATTTAATTTAATTAATATTCAAAGTCACTGTACATTTACTTTTTTAATAAGTTCTGTATTTATTTTACTATAAAATATTTAATAATACTATAAATCGGCGCAAAATTGCGTCAGCGCTACAGAATACGTTAATAGTAGTAGTATGGGCCGAAACGCGATGCGCGCGAATTTGCGGTAACCCTCTTAAAGAAGGAAGTCTATAAAGTTCTATATTATTCGTATGCAGATTTTTTGCGAGATATGCTTTACAACTGAAATTATTAAAAGTAGTCTATAAAGTTAGTTCTATATAATTTGAATGCAGATTTTTTGCGATGGTGAAACTTAATTTTATTGTATGAAGAGGGATTACGTAAAATGTTCAGATGGGCTCCTTATTAGGTTCTTAAGGTGTTGCGGCCCTACCAGCCCGCGAAATTCAAATTTTATTTAGTTTTTCGCAAATATTAGACTAACTACACATTGTGGATTTATGGCAATGCATTTTGCGGGCCTACTTTTTATGCATCTACATGTTTTTAATATAAACTTTGCTCAAAAGTTCACACTCATCTCTTATTGGTTCCCGAAAGATAATTTTTTGCAGTTTCTTAGATTTCCAGCTATCGAGAACCAATATGAAGTCAATGAGTATTGTTGAGCAGAGTTTTCATTAAAACATGTAGATGCATAAATGTTGTGCTCGCAAAACTCATTGCCATTAGCCCTTCATGTATAATTAGCCCACTATGAGCGAAAAACTAAATAAAATTTGAATATTCGCGCCCGGATAGGCCCGGACCCATCGCCATTAAACGGTGTATTCGTAATCGTTTGAGCTATCTGCCCGTATAGTGAAAAAAGTAAATAGTTGACCTATCACTAGCCATTAGCCAATATACAAGCTCAGCGGAGGTCTACTGAGGCTCAATATTTATTTAAGAGGTGAACACGAGAGGGCCGTGTCGATATCGCGACGACGCGACGAGATGCTTCCCGAATGTTAATTTTCACGATGAAGCCATTTGCCGGACGTGCGCAGACAACTTAACGAGCTTCACAACATTTCTCGAAACCCATACGATACATGCAATGTCTATTGTTGCATGAATTATTATGCGATATTCGAGAATTAGTATTTTAGATACAGAGGTGAGAGGGGTTAGTACAGGTTTTTGTACGAATTTCGAGTCGACACGCATCGCACAATCGAATCGAATTTCTCCATACATTTACAGCCAGCATCAGTGGCGACGAACAGGACGACTTAGGGACAATTACCACGCCCGGACAAACAATCGTACTGTCTACGGAACTTCGCAAGGCACGCCTTATAGGCGAGACCTTGGTCACTTAGACCAAAACAGAAGGAACCAGGTAGCAAGGAGCTACCTGTGAAGACATGCCCGGCCAAAGAGGCCCAGCCTCGAGGCCCGTACCCTGACTGACCTCGGCCAGTCGAAAAGAGCCCTAGTCGTCGCACTGGCTGTAAATGTATGGAGGAATTCGATTCGTTTGTGCGGTGCAAGTCGACTCGAAATTCGTACAAAAAACTGTACTAACCCTACAGTGCTCGGCTTCGGAGGGCTCGCTATTGAACAGGTCAATGTGTATTGTGTAGGTAGTCAGTGTAGTAGTAGACAGTGGGAGTTTTCAATACGTGCCTCAGGTTGTATTGTTCTTCTACAGTAGCCAAGAATACAAATACATTCGTCAGCTCTTCATTGAAGTAGCAAAGTTTACGTAAGGAATGTTCCTGGGCGTCACAAGTTGAATTTTCGTTAAAGCCCGATGAATAAAATGGGTGGAACCAAAATATTCAACAAATATAGGGTGGCGTTTTGTTTTTTGTACGATTTTCAATTCGACAAATTATTATTAACACTGCAAGATCGTTGGTTTGACAAGATCAAGACCAAGATCAAGACAAAGAAAACTAAAAATCTTATTTGCATTTACAAAATTTACTTATATCAACGAATATATAATATTACTAACGTACTTATACTTAGTTATATTTTTACTTTTTGGTATTTTTCACTCTTACTGCTTACTTATGATAACACCTTTTGTTTTTTGTATTCTTTTCTAGGTAAACATTGTACTTGTGTAAGTAGTCTTATGGTTGAAAATTGTTGGTTGAAAAGGGTAGTCTGCAATCGTATTACGCGATAAACGTCAATCAAAATCAATGAAATTTTAATCTAATTAAGTGTTGCGATACCTAATCCGAGTATCACCTGATGATGAAGGTGTAAAATGACATGCGTGATTCCATTCATGGTTGTTTCGACCGGTGTCGAGTTTCCCGTACATTCCTCGCGGCCGACGAGCACGGGTGGTCCGGTCGAGATATCATTACAGATTTATGACAAAGCAGTATTTGCATCTCTATAATATTTTATTTAATGAAACGCTTGCCTTTGTTTACTGTCTTTGAGTGCCTCTCTTTTTTAGTCGTAAGGTTCACACTAAGCAAATGTTATCTGTTATCACTCTTTTGCAATAAGATACAATCAATGGTTTTTAAACATCCTATTAAATACTTCAAGCGCATACCTATACCTAAGTACATGTTTTCCGAAATATTTTAGAGAATTTAAGTCCAAGTTATAGAACAGTTAAGATTAGAACATTTGTAGAGCTGTGTGTCACCTACAATATTATCTAGAAATATCGAAGTAACTAAATCTATTTAGCTCGTTAGCCGTCAATACCTACAAATTATGCATGGAACTAATGATATGGTCAGGTATTCTCAGAAACAGAAGCGCTAGTTAGTATGTTAGTTTATTTACATCTAGTACCGGCATGTAGGTAGGTTGAAGGATAAAGTGCTCTACATAATACATTTACATAATATGTACCTACTAGTGTACAAGAAGTGTGGTCGCCGTGACCGCTAGGTGCTCGATCGCTATGTCAACATTGCCTTGTTTGTAGAGTGATGTGCACCACTAGCTACAATAGAGTCACCACACTACTTTTGACTTTTGTAATTGTATCGTCCTGCCCCAGAAACAGAATAGAAGAGTGAACAGTTAACACATAGGGACAAGGAGCGAGAGGAAACAACTTGTAGGGAGTCAAGGCGCCCCGGAAACGCCAAGAGCAAGTACCGAACGGGCGTCTTTTCACGACCCCCATAATTGCGAGTTTGATTAGGCCATGGAACCTATCTCTTAACAAGATTATTGAAGTGTAAACGTCTATAAATAAAAACGTTCATATTTTGAGATGGGAAAATATATCTGCGGTGCACTTGATCCAATAGGCAATTCCTACTTGCCATTTTAGTTCCATGTACCTACCTCTATCAAAGATTTACATATGAAATCATACGTACATATACTTTGAGCTAGAGGGATACATTTTAAAGCGCATGAAAGTTAAAGAAAAGCGAACAAATGAGAAACTCGTTTCAATATTATTCTTGGTTTGGGTAGGTTACCAAAACCATAATATTATATATTCGTTGCCAAAACTAACACACGATGCTTATACTTATATTGTCATCCTACACGAGTGCATGCAGGGAAAGGTTACCGTGTGAACCGGGCAGCGGCTGAGGCAGCGCAGAGCACAGCATACGATCTCGGCAAGCTGACATTTCCGCTTGAAATCATCGCCTCTTCACCTCCCATTAACTTTTCCAATGCATCGTTGTTGACTTTCGGTAAACAATACCACCGTTGTACCACCGTTCACAATAGACGATTACCCGCAATATTTCTTTAGAAAGTTTTGGGTAAGTTACTTTAAAAACGCCCAAGTATACAATATATTTTTCAATACAGTTGTATGGTATGGCGCACTTTCAGAAGCTGTCATTAGTATTCGAAAGTTAAATCTTACGCACAGGCATCTTACTTTTTCGTGGTCGTAACTTACTTTTACAAGCTCGATCATTACTTTTGCAAAACGTTTGATACCAAGAAGTTTTCATTGTACAATAAAATGGGATGAACATTGGGATGGGATGGACACAGAAGGAATTTTTTTTTAGTTTTCTTTTATCTTTTACCTTTTATCTTTAATCTTTAATCTTTAATCTTTAATCTTTAATCTTTAATCTTTAATCTTTTATCTTTAATCTTCAATCTTCAATCTTCAATCTTCAATCTTTTTATCTTTTTATCTTTT
This sequence comes from Coenonympha glycerion, assembly GCA_963855885.1. NCBI lineage: Eukaryota > Metazoa > Arthropoda > Insecta > Lepidoptera > Nymphalidae > Coenonympha > Coenonympha glycerion. The sequence continues at coordinate 10,305,619 of OY979630.1, read as the reverse complement.
TATCTTTTTATCTTTTTTATCTTTTTTATCTTTTTATCTTTTTATCTTTTTATCTTTTTATCTTTTTATCTTTTTATCTTTTTATCTTTTTATCTTTTTATCTTTTTATCTTTTTATCTTTTTATCTTTTTATCTTTTTATCTTTTTATCTTTTTATCTTTTTATCTTTTTATCTTTTTATCTTTTTATCTTTTTATCTTTTTATCTTTTTATCTTTTTATCTTTTTATCTTTTTATCTTTTTATCTTTTTATCTTTTTATCTTTTTATCTTTTAATCTTTTATCTTTTATCTTTTATCTTTTATCTTTTATCTTTTATCTTTTATCTTTTAGCTTTTATCTTTTATCTTTTATCTTTTATCTTTTATCTTTTATCTTTTATCTTTTATCTTTTATCTTTTATCTTTTATCTTTTATCTTTTATCTTTTATCTTTTATCTTTTATCTTTTATCTTTTATCTTTTATCTTTTATCTTTTATCTTTTATCTTTCTTTTATCTTTTATCTTTTATCTTTTATCTTTTATCTTTTATCTTTTATCTTTTATCTTTTATCTTTTATCTTTTATCTTTTATCTTTTATCTTTTATCTTTTATCTTTTATCTTTTATCTTTTATCTTTTATCTTTTATCTTTTATCTTTTATCTTTTATCTTTTATCTTTTATCTTTTATCTTTTATCTTTTATCTTTTATCTTTTATCTTTTATCTTTTATCTTTTATCTTTTATCTTTTATCTTTTATCTTTTATCTTTTATCTTTTATCTTTTATCTTTTATCTTTTATCTTTTATCTTTTATCTTTTATCTTTTATCTTTTATCTTTTATCTTTCATCTTTCATCTTTCATCTTTTATCTTTTATCTTCGAAGTCGCCTTCGATTTCGATCTTCGATATTTTATTTAAGGTAAAAACCAAACAAGATGGAAATTGGCCCTGGAATTGGAAACATATTATCCCTTTGATTTGTTTTTTTACTAATTCTCACAACTGTATTGAAAAACGTCGTGTGATACACGGGTGTATAGGTTTTTGCAAACTCGTGACATTAAAAACCCTCGCCTTCGGCTCGGGCTTGTTAATGACAGCTCGTTTGCAAAAACCTACTTTCCACCCTTGTATCACAATGTACTATACATAATATTAGCTTTTCCAATGACATCCCCTCTCATTTCATGCCACCGGATAACGGATGAGCGCGGGTCGGTTATGAAGTGGGAGGGGAAGTCATCGGCAATGCTTCTGCAAACGGGTAGTATTGCTCAATGCGACTCTGGGTTAAAAAGGTGAGTCTTTATTCGTGGTTATAAGTTATTATCAGATACAAAAGCCACTGAGACATAAAACCTTCATCAGAAACATAAAAGTATTTCTAGCCACTGAACACGTCGCTATCACTATGTCTTTATTGCTGCATATTTGGGGGACAAGTTAAGCAAAGTTAAGTGTCCTTCTAAAATCATTGAAGTTTTATTTATTACATTACAGCAAAAAATTGTATGATATTATGAGATATTTTCCCTTATATACTCAGTAAATACATATAAACGCCTGAGTAAAGTTAAAGATTTCTTGAGGTCAGGTAGAAAATATGCCTATTGCCTACCTAGACGTTTGATGATGATCCAATTTGTAAATTATTCAGAAAGGTGTCTCGGAATTCAAATAGACATGTGCCACAGGCAGCAGGCTTTACGAGTATCGGCCATGAATGGAAATAATTAAAGTACATTCGTATGTCGGTGCACGCAGGGACGGTGCATCATAGGCTCCTATATTAGCAAGGTTAAATTTTACTTCGTAAACGGAACAATATGTATATATTACATATATATTACACTCAGTCAAATGAACATAAAACGTATACAACAGCTATCCGGTAGGTACCTCTGTCTAATGTCACTAACCTTGTGTTTGGAAAATGAAAGCAATAGCTGGAAATTCATTATTGCTGATTCAATTTACCAGAACTCAGAAATATGATTCAGACTGGACTGGAGTGGCATTGGAAATTTGTCAGATAACAAATAGGTGTGTACCCACTTTACGATATTCTAGAGATATTTTAATATGGCTATGATTAACAAAACTACGATTTTGATTGAGTATTTCTAATCGATTCCAAAAAAGGCTTCTATTCGACGCGTTTAGGCTTTACCTATGTTAAGAGCCTCTGTATGCTAGGCCTATATGAAATAAAGAATTACGATCCCAGATCCCATAACTGTTCCATGATCCCAGATTCAAATCGCTATGATGGTTGCCAATCTTCGATACGAGACAGCACTCTAAGAAGATTCGACACGTTTATAATATATACCTACTCGTATTTAAAATTATTGGAACTGGCAGATCATCACAATAATTGGGGCTTCCCATTAAATATAAAAAATATATAATGTAACTGTGTACCTACCTGCATCTCTCCGAAACTTTTAATTAGATATTGACCATACTTCTTTGTTGGTTTACATTTAAGTACTTAATTTAGGTAACAGTGCAAATTTCATCAAAATCGGCAGAATAGATTTCTAGATATGGACGGTTAAGGTCCACTTCCGCAAAAGGGCAGGTTAAATATTTAAAATGTTCAACGGAGAGAAAGTTTGAGTTAACCCAGCAATGCATTTATAATGCGTTAAACGTACGAGTATCGTTATACGATTTTTTGTCAACTAAAATTATTTTCAATACAGTTGTATGGTATGGCGCACTTTCAGAGGCTGTCATTAGTATTCGAAAGTTAAATCTTACGCACAGGCATCTTTCTTTTTCGTGGTCGTAACTTACTTTTACAAGCTCGATCATTACTTTTGCAAAACGTTTGATACCAAGGAGTTTTCATTGTACAATAAAATGGGATGGACATTGGGATGGGGTTTTCTTTTATCTTTTTATCTTTTTATCTTTTTATTTTTATCTTTTATCTTTTCGATTGCGAATTCATCTTTTATCTTTTTATCTTTTTATCTTTTTATCTTTTTATATTTTATCTTTTATCTTTTATCTTTTATCTTTTATCTTTTTATCTTTTTATCTTTTATCTTTTATCTTTTATCTTTTATCTTTTATATTTTATCTTTTATCTTTTATCTTTTATCTTTTATCTTTTATCTTTTATCTTTTATCTTTTATCTTTTATCTTTTATCTTTTATCTTTTATCTTTTATCTTTTATCTTTTATCTTTTATCTTTTATCTTTTATCTTTTATCTTTTATCTTTTATCTTTTATCTTTTATCTTTTATCTTTTATCTTTTATCTTTTATCTTTTATCTTTTATCTTTTATCTTTTATCTTTTATCTTTTATCTTTTATCTTTTATCTTTTATCTTTTATCTTTTATCTTTATCTTTATCTTTTATCTTTTTATTTTTTATCTTTTCGATTGCGAATTCGAAGTCGCCTTCGATTTCGATCTTCGATATTTTATTTAAGGTAAAAACCAAACAAGATGGAAATTGGCCCCCAAAATCTTGAGCAAACATATTATCTCTTTGATTTGTTTTTTTACTAATTCTCACAACTGTATTGAAAAACGTCGTGTGATACACGGGTGTATAGGTTTTTGCAACCTCGTGACATTAAAAACCCTCGCCTTCGGCTCGGGCTTGTTAATGACAGCTCGTTTGCAAAAACCTACTTTCCACCCTTGTATCACAATGTACTATTAATTAACTGCCTATTAAAAAACAATTTATTATTGGGGTTATGTTCTTAAAAAATATTAACAATATGAATTCTTAGAATTCAGTAGGTATAAAGAATTGTCAGATTTTGTTAAAAATATGTATTGAAATACATTAAGAGTCCCACGATGTCTCCCATACAAACGTAATACCAAAATCATTTGTAATTCGTGCAAATTTCGATCATGTTGTGGTGTAATTTAGGTTCATATAGTAATAATCTATGTCCATGTCTGGTTCCAAAATACTTTTGTTAAACGAAATTGTAAACGAATTTAGTTTTGCTTATTTTTATGTCTAAGAGTACATGTTTTCTGCTTATTTGTTTTGTAATAAAAACAACACTATCTCACGTCGCATTAGTTCAGGAGCACACTTTTTACTGTCCAGATAAAGAAAAACACCAGTTAATAAAGAAAGTTACAAGTTTTCATTCATAAAATCATAATTTTTGGTATTACGGAACTCGACCAAAGTTATAAAAATTTTGATCAAAATTGATTATTATTTCGTTTTAAAGAAGTATTTCCGAACCAAATATGGCCAGGAGCATAGATTATTACTACATATATGAATCCGAATAACACGACAACATGATCGAAATATGCACAAATTACAAATGATTTGGTATTTTGAATGTATGGAGAAAACGTAGGTCAGTGCATTCTTAAGCTTGGTTCTAAGCTACCTCCCCACAAATTTTCAGCCTAATCGGTTAAGCTGTTCTTGAGTTATAAATAGTGTAACTAAGACGATTTTCTTTTATAATATATAATATATTTATGTAAATACAATATATTATACTAAGTAGCTGATATTTTGCCATTAGGGATATACTTACTCTCAGAGCAACCGAACATAAACAGAAAATTTCATAACAATCGGTCGAGCCGTTTCGGAGGAATTCGGTAATTAAAGTTGGCACGACGAATGTATATATTAGAGAAAGATAAAATGTATTGAAGACACTTAAATGTATTAAAAAAATAGACCGTTACATTGACACGCATCGGGAGTCGGGACGGGGCTTTGTTATAGCGCCTATAGTATAAAATTGAGTGTCCTTCAGTTCACACACTAACCGAATCCACCTTTTGTCCCGTGGCAACAATATTGAATTATGAACAAAAAATATTGAGTGCTATTGTGTTCAGAGTTCAAACTGAGAACATAATAGTAAGCTGGCAAAGATCATACAGGAGATAAGTGAGGGGGCAGTTATACGGCTATTGTGAAAGCTGCGACTAAATAATACTGTGTCATTCCATTCTCGATTTATACTAACGTGCAACGAGCCTATCTAAAAGCATTTAATACAAGCTGACCCAGCAAACGTTGTTTTGGTAATAGGGATATTAAAAAATAGATCTTCTCTCAGACCATACAACATACACAGAAAATTTCATAACAATCGGTCGAGCCGTTTCGAGGAGTTTGGTAAAAAATTGCACAAATTATACATAATTAAAGATAAACCCTCTAAAACGTATTCGTGGTCGAGTAGATAAATTAGTTATAATGACATCTACATTTAGTGTTCAAAGATAGTTTTTTTTAATGAAAAACCAATCAAATAGATAAGAAAAACAATGTGACTCAACCGTAACAAACGGGTAGGTAGCGGGCGCTTGTAAAGGCAGGCTTTAAAAATAATAGGTTCTACAAATCGAGTCGTTTTAAACATGTCGGGACAAGCTCTTGTTTTTTTGTGTGTTCGCGAGGACACAGTGGGACGCCTATTGGATGTTTTGTATATTTTATGGCCACTTCATTAGCTGCATTGAATTTAAAACGGCCACTTGAAACACCTTTATTGACACGTCGGAGTCTCAGAGATTAGCGGGAAGCCAAATGTTACTGATAAAATACCATTGTTTCATTCGCACTTTTCAGTCTCCATTTCTTTGAACCTTGTTATACGGTGTACGCCTTCTTTTTTCCCTTGTTATATCATAGGTCTACGCTATAACGGCCCCGTTATGAACATTGAGGACTCAGCCACATTTCCAGATTCATAAATTTGTTGCATTACCGAAAATTGTTAAGTGTATAGCAGATAGTAAGTAAGTACTACACAAAGTCGAACAAGATGCATACGATTGCATTAAAAGTTTAAAAGAAACGTGAAAAGAACTATATTAGAAATCAATCTAGATGACGACTGACGATGTTCCCGGCAGTAAATTTCCTTATGGGTAAAAATAAGAACAAATGCAAATACCTAAAGAGGTAATTAGAATAAAGGATCTATCAATAACATGAAGAGTTAATTATATAGGTTAGAATCTCCAGGTGGACAACAGAAATTGAAGTGTCAAAGATAACAATGTACATGTCCTTTCTATTGGAGTAGGTACAATAAAATAGGGGACGCAAAAATTTCATAGACCGCATCGCAACCATAGTTGCAAAGCAAGCTGCGAGTGGCCTATGCAGCATGCAGGCGGACCGGCGAGAGGAACAGAGAGGGTAGAGCGGGAGGGGGACGCGGCGCGCAACAAAGAGCCTTCCCGGAACCGCCACAATACAGGTTTGCGGCGACCGACGTGCGATACCTTCGCAGATACGAGCGGTCGGCCAGGTACTCGTCGAGCCCTTTTGTCAACCAAATAACGACACGACGAACGGTACACGACAAACGAGTTTTGTGCTTATTGGAAATTCAGCGAGCCAATTCGCTCCTCGATGGAGAGCAAGAACAGTTGTGATAGATAAGAGAATTGATAAGTCCGCGCAAAAAGTGTTTGCTGTGTAACATGTATGGGTTAGCAGCACCATATCTGTGGGTAAGCATGAAATGGGATAACATTATCGTCCGATCTCGAGGATGTTTCATTCAAATTAGAAGTCAAGGGTTATAGAATAGGAGTAGATCCTAGATAGGGATAGAGTCATCATCATCATCATCATCATCACATCAGCCTGCGGACGTCCCCTGTTGAACATAGGCCTTCCTCAGCCTTCCTCATCCAGCCGCTTCCCGCCACCCGCTTAATGTCGTCTACTTGTACGCGGTCTCCACTCTAGGACTTTTCAGCTCCACCGGCCATCGCCCCTACGACACGCGTGACCTGCCCACTGCCACTTCAGCTTGCTTATGGTTTGGGCTATGTCAGTGAGCTTGGTTCTCCTGCGGATCTCCTCATTTCGGATTCTGTCCCTCAGGGAAACTCCTAACATAGCCCTCTCCATGGCCCGCTGCGTGACTTTAAAGTGGATCAGGCCGTGTCCACGTTTCAGCACCATAGGTGAGGACGGGAAGGACGCATTGGTTAAAAACTTTTGTTTTCAGGCATTGAGGAATTGACGAGGAGAAGACTTAGGATAGGGATAGAGTAGAGAAGGACAATTCGGATATTTTTAACGTAAATATTGTAACAATAGCTATGGAAATTGGAATGTAGAAAAAGCTTTTGAAACTAGACATGAAATAACTAGTCAAACGCAAGACAGAGGTAGTATCTTTATTGAATTGAAAAGAGAACATTTAGAACAAGACGTTAAAAGCCAACAAGCTTAACAAGAAGCTAAACTTTCGGACTTAACAAGGAGCTAAGGTTTTGAAATTTACGGTCATGAAAAAAATGGTCAAACGCAAAACAGAGGTCAGTGAATTGAAAAGGGGACAATTAGAACAAGACATTAAAAGCTAAAAAGCTTTACAAAAATAAAATACTCGTAGTAAATCAGATAAAAAAGCCCCTTTCACGACTCAAACACCATGTTTTAATACTCATAACATGATAATCTTCGCTAACGATGCAGTGTCTACTTTATATTTTGTTTGACAGTAACATTTCAATTAGAATGCGTCACGAAAGTAAAAGTGGGGTAATAAAATGAATTCCTGGGTTGTGCGGCATCGGTAGGCGGCAGTCCGCTTAGCCGCGCGGCCAACTGCTCTTCAAGATTTATGAGGGCTGGCCACCGATATGAACCTGAGGATGAGCGCATCGGAACATTTTACGGCAACCTTCTTTTCAAGAAAAAAGTAGCGCCATTTGAAATATTTCTATTACGCCGCAACATGGCAGAAATTGTCCCTGCGGAAACTCGCGTGAGGAACAGCCGGACTAATAACAGGTAAATATTGTGATCTGTGGCGTGAACCGCGGTTTATAGACAATACTGCGATCGGCTTACAACCGACTGTTGGTGTCAAAACACAAAATTTTGATACCTCACTGGTGACATTTTTTTGCGCGGTCCGCCGAGTCCCGTGTATACCTATGTCTATTAACCTGGCGTATACGAACCCTCATTGAGGAACGATCAAGTTATTTTGAAGCTTGTGGCTTCTTGTAATTTATTATCTTCTACTATACGCAGTACCTACGCAAAGTCCGATTATGGCAATAAACAAATAAGCAACTATTTGTTTGTCTATCCCAATTAATGTTTCCATAGATCGAGCTTAGGTCAATGCATTTCAATCACATGCACAAACAGATCTACGAATTTAGTCAGGCTCTACTCCATAGGTACAACAAAGCAAGTTTGCGTTTTGAATAATGCCAGTTAAATGTCGATTACATTCTGAGTTTGTTATTCAAAATATTACTCATATAAATAGGTAAGTTTATATTGACAAGGGTCAGGGTGCCACCACCATACGGTTAGATATTTTGCCGTGTGCCTATAAGAAGCAAATGTCTCAGAATGATGGACCCAGATCAGTGTGTCGTATAACTTGGCAATGCATGGTCTTAGGAAGCACTGCATCTGTCACGTGCAGATTTTATTGACATCAGAGGCCGTATCATCATTTCTTACAGCAGTATTGCAGCATTACTGCTATGAGAGATGGTGGTAGGGCCCCAGGTCTTGAACGTTTCTTGTTAGATGCTGTAAGAAAAAAAATTAAACAAAATTGACATCGTTGAAGGCGTTAGTAAGATAATAGCACTTCTATTCGGGGGTCACTTCACATGTTAAATTCAGTGATAACTCGATGCAATGCCATACAGCAAAAAACTGCCGCGATCACAAAAAGGTGACCAGAATTATTATCAAATATTTTCGTGTCGGATTAGATAAGGGATTCGATTAAACAGAAACGTTTAACAAGACGTAGTATGTAGCAGCGTTTCTGGGAATCGCTGCCGGTAAATAAGCGGACACGTGCGTAAGCGAGAATGTGTATTGTGTTATGTGTATGATGACGTTAGTGCGACACTAGTTGATGTCCCATATAAAGCTAATTTTCTTTGTTCGTATAATTATAATTCTTAATAAACACGCTTATTTTTTAACTATCCTACTGCCAAGAGAATGCTGGTAGAGATATCTTGAAGATACATAAGATACTCGCAATTTAGTGTACACTTAGTTTCATTAGTGCGACTTTAGCTGATGCCCCATATAAAGCTAATTTTCTTTGTTCGTCGTAAAAAGACCTGAAGAATTATTCATACCCATCATCTCCTATACCTACCTTGAAATTTAGAACCCACATATTGTTAAAATCCAGCTATTGGTTAATATCCACAGTTGAAGATACTAAAGATAATTACAGATGTAAACGGTTAACTGAGTGTAAACTATCTCCTCTACCCTCTTAAGAAATTTCCTAATAAGTAAAACCAGTTAAGACTCAATCATTGACTGATAACAACCTATCTAAAGAATTTTAAATTGTAAATAGGTGCTTAATAAAGTAAGCTCCGGTTAAAACCTATTTCTCCGAGCCATCGACTTGTGTGCTGACGACCCCGGAACTAAATATAAATAAAAAACTCCCGGCCGCAGAACACTTGGTTCCAAGAAGTTTCTATTGTGCATGTTGATTTTATACATTGCAATTTAGTAGTGACGCGGCGAGTTTCCTAGAGACTATCTAGTATCTAACTATGATCAAAGATAAAAATTTTAATGGTGATTTTATTACGCGTGTATCAAAATAACATTTTCGAAAAGCAAGGGAATTTCAAGAATTATAAGAAAGATAATAACTACGAGTAAAAGCAGGACTTTAAAAAAAAAGACAAATTCAATGGCAACGACAACCTCTAGAACCATACTTTTTGATATTTCTATCTCATAAGGGATCGTAACTTACGCAGCGGCGGCCGCGGCGGCCGCGGCGTCGATATATTAAAAGTAAATAGTCTACTTGTCCATCACTTCAATTCAGCTGTTTGAAACAAGTGGATAATGACATAATCCACGGCCCCGCCGGCCTAGAGTTTCATTTATCACAAGCATTGTGAGTCACGCAAATGAATTTAATACATTGGAACTTAACATTATTAAATCGCTTTTATAAAAAGTTGGGCCTTATTATCTCTAATTCTAAAGGCTCTATAAATAGAAACTGATGAATCTCAAAATCCTTTATCTTTATAACGTACCTGTAGGTAATAGGTACTGAGAAGATTTTGCTCATTAAAATTTCTCACTTTTTAAGCTTTAACATTTCCATGATCACGAAATTGAGCAAGTTCGTTTAAGTCTTTTACACGTCATTTCGGTCTTTTAAGTTGGAATTTAGTATTTAATGTGTACAGGTGAGACATTCGTAATCACAAGTATAATATTAACATTGTTCGTCGCTAATATTATCTACTATACAAAGTAGTTGCAAGTACATAGAGGGCGTGGGCGACGAATCGAGCGTTGTCGAGTGGAGCAGCAATCAGCGCTTCTGGGAAGCTTGTTTGTTTTTGCACAGGTGCAATCAAATCATGTTTTATTATAACCAGTGATGACCGCTCGACGACGCGATTGTAAAAATGTTCTACGGTAGAAGTTAATAATATATTTTTTTGGAATTTCTTTTCTAATCACAGAAAGCATACGAAGCGGTTTGATTCCTTGTTCCTGATTAACCGGATTAATCCGGTGTCCCAGCAGTGTCTTTCCCAGCTTATACAACTTGAGCGCCTTCAAATCTAGAGTGAACAGGCATTTCTTAGGCATAAGCGCGTTCCACCTAAGACTGTATCATCACTTTTCATCAGCTGTGATCACAAACAAGCGCTAGCCTATAGAGTTAAAAAAATTGTAGCATGAGTGCTCTAATACTCCGGTAGTGAAGTAAAAAATAAATTTAAAAACGCTTTGAAATTTTCTCAAGATGAAGAATTATTCGTTGTCTAGGACGCAGGAGACAAATTACTCATACAATCACTACTCGTAGTCTCGTACCTATATCGTCCTAGAAAATCACCTAAGTTTATTATTGCCAAGGACAAAAGTAAGTGGAACTGCTTACTATATTAACGAGTGAATTTCATGTGGTGCAGACGTGTGGGCATGACAAAATTACCAGTCTATAGGTACATTCACGTACTTATTGGTAATAAACTACATAGATTTTAATAAGCGTGTAAAGCTTTTGCGTACATGCTGCATAATACATAAATTTACAATCAATAAACTTAATTATTTTAGAACCGGTTTGAGTTCATATACTTACACCAAGCCCAGACTCCAGGAAACAATTACCGACATCCTAGGCTCAATCAAAGAAGATAATGAAGCAGTCGCAATATGAAAACTATTGTTGTAACCCTTTGTGAGTTACAACAATAGTTTTCATATTGCGACTGCGACACTTGCTAAATAGTAAAACTATAAACGTACTGAAACCTAGATAAGAACCTAGATTCCTGAATGTAGAGGTCAAACTGCGTAAAAACTGTGGCCATTATAGGTGATGGCCGCAGTTATGGTATTTTTAAAAAAGTTTAGCAGATTAGTAAAACTGGCAGCAGATCTGATTGGACAGTTTTGAAAATAATAACGGAACCAGGGTTAAATCTTATCCAAGAAAATGTTAAGAAAGTAGGCTTCTACTTCTTCATTTTTGGCAAAAACAGACGTAACCGTTCTATACAGTTCTGAGAACTTTCATGTGAATTGAAAAGGAATCGTTGAAGGAAATAATTTGCTTTCTTGATAATGTAGCGGAAGCGCTAGCGAGAGTATGGAATTGCATGTAGGCAAGTTAGTAGAAAAACTTGCCGTAATAGTATGTTGTACATTTATAGCAAAGTAACTACAACGGAATGCTCGAAATTGCCCGTATCGTTGAAGCCTTTGATCTATTAGAATCGTAAGCTCGTATATGCCGTTATTGCAAATGGTAGATTTCCGTGAGTATATGTTCATGTACAATGTACATATACTTATACTCTAGCCTATGTGTTAATCCGGGTTATAACCTATAGCTATGTTCTAAATTTCAACCAAATCGGTTCAGTAGGTGCTTCGTGAAAGAGCAAAACAAATCCATCCATCCATACTTACAAACTTTCGCATTTAATTTAGTAGGATAGGATAGGAATTAGGATTTATATTTCAGAGAATTTTGGGGTGTGCTTAATAAAAATATTGGAAAATATGTTAATTCGTCAGAGATTGCTACATAATATATTCTAATTTACTTGGGAATCCATGATCACAAAAATAGGAGGGACTACTTTCGTACTACCCACCGACTAGAAACCTAATAGGATCTAGATGTTTGCGTAAGTTAAATACGCGATCAAGCTCGGTCTTATTTTTTGCGCTCGTTTAAGACAGGTACACAAAAAATTTGCACGTTTCATACTATGTAATTAAATAACTATACTTGGTAATGTCCACATCAGGACATGCTCGATGCTTTTAGAAAGGAATTTGAAAAATCATAAGACTAATAGCGTCGAAGAAGTGAATGCAGATTATAAATAATTTATTCGCGAAAACAATGGACAAAAATTTCTATGATGTTTTTTAATGCTGGACGGACAACACATGCCCAAGCATTGTTCATCGAAGATTATTTCCATGGCAATCACAAAGCCGTGAGCGAAATTACGATGAGTGGATTGTGGCATTGACCAGCGGTAGTGCCTACATACTAAGGTTTGTCAGACGACAACAGGATCTTGAATTTGGTAGGTATGTACTTAGTATGTACGTCGATAATTCTGTTAAATAAGTACAGAATTTAGAAATTAAGTTAGACAAGATATTCGTCCTTTACTATTCACAATTTGACTTGCAGGGCTCTCTGCCCTATTCTTCATTCCAACACAGAGTTACAATTGCAAAGGTAGCAAAAAAAGAAGACGAAATTCTGTTATACTCGTAGGTATTTTTCGATATTTTGAAAACTATCAATAGTTTCACTGAGTTGTCTTCTACAGTGTTAAATTGTTCAGGATTTATGAGCTTTCAGGATTTATTTAGTTTTCAATTCTTCAGGATTTAGTACTTTCCCTTCAGTATCTATTATTATTAGCTTGTTTTATACCTACATACTAAGGTTTGTCAGACGACAACAGGATCTTGAATTTGGTAGGTATGTACTTAGTATGTACGTCGATAATTCTGTTAAATAAGTACAGAATTTAGAAATTAAGTTAGACAAGATATTCGTCCTTTACTATTCACAATTTGACTTGCAGGGCTCTCTGCCCTATTCTTCATTCCAACACAGAGTTACAATTGCAAAGGTAGCAAAAAAAGAAGACGAAATTCTGTTATACTCGTAGGTATTTTTCGATATTTTGAAAACTATCAATAGTTTCACTGAGTTGTCTTCTACAGTGTTAAATTGTTCAGGATTTATGAGCTTTCAGGATTTATTTAGTTTTCAATTCTTCAGGATTTAGTACTTTCCCTTCAGTATCTATTATTATTAGCTTGTTTTATACCTACATACTAAGGTTTGTCAGACGACAACAGGATCTTGAATTTGGTAGGTATGTACTTAGTATGTACGTCGATAATTCTGTTAAATAAGTACAGAATTTAGAAATTAAGTTAGACAAGATATTCGTCCTTTACTATTCACAATTTGACTTGCAGGGCTCTCTGCCCTATTCTTCATTCCAACACAGAGTTACAATAGGGTATTTGACTCCAATTTTTTTATTACTTTATTATAAAGTAGAATTAAAATAATGACGTGCACTGAAAGAACTAATTAAATCGATCAAATAACAAAAAAGTTATAAGCATTTAAAGATTTGTGATTAGACAGAGATAGCAACAGAGACATTGTGACGTCACACCGTACCAATGCCATAGTAGCTTCATACAAATTTTCGTTTTGCGAGAAAGGGATAGAAGATCCCCCCACTCCAAAGTTTAAACGCCTGTAACTTTGTAAATCTTCGTTGGATTTTAATATTTCTTTCACTGCACGTTATTATTTTTATCCTAGTTTATAATAAAGTAATATTTTTTATCAAATTCAAAAGTAGTGTAAGACCCCATTGCAAAGGTAGCAAAAAAAGAAGACGAAATTCTGTTATACTCGTAGGTATTTTTCGATATTTTGAAAACTATCAATAGTTTCACTGAGTTGTCTTCTACAGTGTTAAATTGTTCAGGATTTATGAGCTTTCAGGATTTATTTAGTTTTCAATTCTTCAGGATTTAGTACTTTCCCTTCAGTATCTATTATTATTAGCTTGTTTTATATATTGCGAAAAAAATTACCTGCCTGTTCAATAATGATAAAAATTTATCTTCAAATTAAAATAATTAGGAATTAACGTATGTAGGTAAAACGTGTACTCCCGAAGGTAGTTCAGGGGTCCGATTGCGTAAAGAAAAACATATTCATTGTTATCGTAATCGTTAGCGAATTCAGCCTCCTGATTGGCTGACGTAAATCAGGGAGCCAATCAGCGGGCAGTATTTATAAACAACTAGCTGACCTGGCAAACGTTGTTTTGCCCTTAAGGATATATTAAAAAAATAGAAAAATTGAGATTTAAGCTATCCTATCTTTTAAGTTGGATCAAATGACAGATATTCACGAAGTTTGAACTAAATCGGTTCAGTAGTTTAGGAGTCCATTGAGGACAAACATTGTGACACGAGATTTATATATTAAGACTAGCTGACCTGGCAAACGTTGTTTTGCCCTTAAGGATATAAAAAAATAGATAAATTGAGATTTAAGCTATCCTATCTTTTAAGTTAGAGCAAACTGCACCCTGTGTGCGAATTTTATTAAAATCGGTTAAGTGGTTTAGGAGTCCATTGAGGACAAACATTGTGACACGAGATTTATATATATTACTAGCTGACCTGGCAAACGTTGTTTTGCCCTTAAGGATATTAAAAAATAGATAAATTGAGATTTAAGCTACCCTATCTTTTAAGTTAGAGCAAACTGCACCCTGTGTGCGAATTTTATTAAAATCGGTTAAGTGGTTTAGGAGTCCATTGAGGACAAACATTGTGACACGAGATTTATATATATTACTAGCTGACCTGGCAAACGTTGTTTTGCCCTTAAGGATATTAAAAAATAGATAAATTGAGATTTAAGCTATCCTATCTTTTAAGTTAGAGCAAACTGCACCCTGTGTGCGAATTTTATTAAAATCGGTTAAGTGGTTTAGGAGTCCATTGAGGACAAACATTGTGACACGAGATTTATATATATTAAGATTAAGACTAGTAAATAACTCACCATTCTATACTCCTATATCCCCTGACGCAGCAGTGTATGCTCTTGAACTTGTCCTGGAAGCCGTACTCGTAGGAGATGGGCTCCTTGGTGAAGTGCATCCACGAGGAGTTGGTGGGGAAGGTGTTGGTGGAGCAGTAGCTGGTGGCGAGCGCCCGCGCCGCGCCGGCGAGCACGCCCAACGCCACTGCCAACCACATGCTCGTGTCACATCCTGCAACAAAATTGTTACTCAATAATAGACATATTTACACAGGACCCGGCTGATCGCGCAAAAATATCGTCAGTTTGCTGTTGACAAAAATAGTCGTTTTGACACCGACGGCGCCAGTAGTAACCAGACCGCAGTGTTCATGGACCGCAGTCCACGCCACAACCATTATTTTGTTATTAGTCCTCACGTGCGTGTTTTTCCGGGATATTGTGGTGGTAAGGGATTAAGGATGCCCTAACCTACGATGTCTCATTAGTAATCATTTGTAAGTCGTGCAAATTTCGATCATGTTGTGGTGTTATTCGGGTTCATATAGTAATAATCTATGCTCCTGGCCATATTTGGTTAGGAAATATTTCTCTAAAACGAAATACTTTCAACTAAACAAACTTCACACAAGATTTCGCGGTAAAAGCTAGTTAGTTTTAAACGAAACATCAGCTAAAGTACGGGCGGCTATTGCAGCTGATCAAGTCCTAAGGGACAATCATAAATGTGTCACTTTTACCTAGAAACCCAAACCTGACAGACACGGAAAAACAATGGAGTCGGCGAACAACATCGCAGCTACTGATTATGATAATAACAGAAGCTAAGGTATGTCATAACAACCGTTTCTTAGAACAATACTTAAGGCATTCACTGACTGGTTCATTGACTACCTTTAACATGATACAGCCACGACTTACGAGTATGATCCGTGTTGTAATGTGAAAATTCCTTATGCGATAATGTATTGAGTTGCTGATGACCAGGAAAATGAAATAAATATTCACCATATCGCGGAAGAAGCTACTTACGTACCTGCCTAATTTTTGTTTTCTTTTCCTGGTTTTTGTAGTTAAAGTTGTAGAAAATACGTACTTTATTTCTGCACATACTCCTAGAGCCTGCGCCCTGCGACTATATACATATAGTGTAGTTATTTAAAACTAAATTGGTAGTTAGTGCGTATGGTTTCCTGTGTTTTAAACTCTATTTCAAATGAGTATTTTATTAGGTAGTTCTGTACTTAGTACTTACCTGCGAGTGCGCGGTGACCGTAATCCGCGAGAGTTTAAGTAGCTCTACTTACGGCTTACGCCATTCACACAAAAAATAAAGCGAAAACGACTAACTATATGATTACGCACCGCGCCTGTGCACGATGAATCAGCGGGCAACTGCCGGGCCCATCAGAGCAGTCCAGCGGATTCTCACAGGCAGCGGCGGTGGCGGGTCGAAAAAGGCCCGCCAAAAAATTTTATTAGGCGTTTTGCACTGGGTTTAATCCCGCGGCACAGAGTGACTTACTACTAGGTACTTACCGGCGCATGGAGACAGCCAGCACGTGGGATCCGGGGAGTGTGTTCGTGTAGGATGAAATGTGGTGTGTGGTGCCTGCTGTGTTAAATGCAAATAGGAACACACTCGCCCTCCTTGAGGGATCTTTCGCGGCGGCGGTACGAATTCGCGGGTAGCGAAGCGGCTCCGCGGCGGCGTGATTTCCAGGTGGCGCGGGAGCACAAAAAACAGTATTCCGGATAGCCAAAGGGGCCCGCGGCGTTAGAATGACGCGGCGGACAACACAGCAAACGAAGTAGCACAAGAAATCGGGCTCGTAAGAAGGCGAGATGCGGCGTGGCGGGCGACTTCACGCGGGCGAACGCGGCACGCACAGTCAATCGACTCCGTCGGGATTTTGCACCGGACTGCGTACAGCAAGTGGCGGCGTGGCCGGCAAACAACACGCGGGCGACGCGGCACAAAATGGTACGCGATAAATAGCTCCGCATAAATAATAAGACGGCGAGATGCGGCGTGGCGGGCGACTTTACGCGGGCGAACGCGGCACACACACCGACCGACTCCGTCGGGATTTTGCACCGGACTGGGCGAGCCAACGCGGCCGGGGCGCGCGCGGGCGCTGCTCGCAAACCGCTCGCGGGAGAGGGGCGTGCAGTGATAGCCGATCGACGCGATACGGTCTAGCATAAACCGGAGAGTGCTAGCGTAAAGCGCAAACACCCCCGCCAGTGGACCCAAGGATTTGGGGTCCACTAACCAATGGGCAAGCGGGATAAGGAAGAGACGGCTCGCTGCAAAACCGAATCTCCGACCATTACCTCGGCAACTCTGGGAACCCCATCGGATCCATATATCAATTTAAGAATGCGTCCACGACGCCAGCACAAAGGCAACAAATTAGACTCCTTAACTAGGACAAGATCACCAACCTTAGGTGGGTCGGTCCTGTCGGACCACTTAACGCGCTGCTGCAAGAGATGCAAATATTCTAAATACCAACGATGCCAGAAATTTTGGGTCATCTGCTGTAGCAATTCGAAACGAGACAACCGTGAGACCTTCACGTCCCTGAAGGGGTACTCGGGCAGGGCGTTAAGGGGTTCACCAATTAAGAAATGACCGGGGGTTAAAACTTCCAGGTCATTGGGATCGGACGATAAGGGGCAGAGTGGCCGAGAATTGAGTACAGCCTCAATCTTACAAAAAACGGTAGCGAGCTCTTCAAATGTCAAAATGGTTTCACCTATCACGCGTCGGAGATGCGTCTTTGAGACCTTGACGACGGCTTCAAAGATCCCGCCCCAGTGGGGACAAGCTGGCGGGTCAAAGGTCCAAGTTATCCCCATCTTGGACATTGCCGTGCCGAGGCCTATCTTATTTTCATTCAAAAACTGGACGACTTCCTTCAAATGTCTATCGGCACCCTTATAGTTGGTCCCACAATCCGATCGGATCAGGTGCGGATAACCTCGGCGTGAAACGAAGCGGCCTAGCGTGGCTACAAAGGCTTCGGTGCTGAGGGCACTCACCAGTTCTAAGTGTACGGCCTTGGTAGCCAGGCAAACAAAAACGCAAAGGTAGGCCTTGAGGGAACGAGCATTGCGGAGGCTGGAGCTCTTGACGAAGAACGGCCCCGCAAAATCCGTCCCGACCGCCGAAAAAGGGCGCGAGGCCACGACACGGTCGGTGGGGAGGTCCCCCATAATGGGCTGCATGGTGCTGGCCTTCAGGCGGTAGCACGGAATGCACTTGAAAATGACGCTTCGGATGGAGCGTCGTCCCGATAAAATCCAAAATTCGCGCTGCAATATGGCCGAAAGGGCGTTGCAGCCAGCGTGGGCATTTTTGACGTGGTAATGCGTCACCAACAATTTTACAAAAGCGCTATTGTTCGGAAGCAGCAGGGGATGACGTGCCCCATAGGGTAAGTCAGAATACCGGAGGCGTCCACCAACGCGTATCAATCCGGTGTCATCCAGAAAGAGGTTTAAGCGGGCGAGCGAGCCCTTCAAAGGTAAACCTCGCTTCAGTGTCTCAATAGCGGACTCAAAATGCTCCAGTTGAACCAAACGTATCCAAAAGGTCCGGGCCTCCTGTCTCTCCAGGGGCGACAAGACCGGATTCGACATTTTGTCGCGTGGGTTCCGAGCGTTGTGGGTGAAGCGCTGAATCCAAGCCGTCACCCCAATCAATTTATCAAGGGAACTGTAGCGTTCCTGAAGATAGCTCAGCGAATTGGCTGGCTTATCTTCAACAACTCCGACTCGCAAGCCAGGTAACACATCGGGCTCGGAGAACCTACTCTGAGGCCAGGCGGACTCATTCCGAGTCAGCCAGTCAGGGCCCCACCAAAGAGAGTGGTTGACAAGGTCGGAAGCTTCACATCCGCGGGAAGCACAATCTGCAGGGTTCAGGTCCCCTGGCACATGTCTCCAGGTCAACGGGGTTTCCGAATTCTGGATTTGGGAAACCCGGTTGGCAACAAAGACTTCCAAGTTGTGGGGAGCGGCTCGCAACCAACAAAGGACAATTTCGCTGTCCGACCAGGCGTACACGTCCGTCAGGTCAACGATCGATAGGAGGGACGTACGCACATGGTTGAGAAGGCGCACCAAAAGAGCGGCTCCAGACAACTCCAATTTGGGTATCGTCAAGCGTGACCTAATTGGGGCCACTTTACTTTTCGCCAAGACAAGGTGGGTTGCGACCTCGCCGGTGTCACTGACAGTCCGCAAATAGACCACGGCTGCGTACCCCTTTTCGGACGCATCACAAAAGCCGTGGAGACTGGCGTGGCACCTTCCGGGCGGTAGGAAGCAACGAGGCATCGAAATCCGATTAACATTCGGAAGTGGGGCCACAAGGGAGAGCCACTCCTGTAGCCTGAGACCCTAACCTCCCTGAGGCAGTCGACAAAAGTATGGTCTGGCATACTGACTGCTGTAGATCCAAAGTCTCAGGGGAGGTGGCTAGGTGGCAGCTAGGGTGGCGGACACCTAGCGCGACGTGCCTTCACCAGCGGGAGCCCACTGACGGGGGTACTCCGGCTGGGGCGCTGCTAGAGAGGGGGAGGGTACCCAACGTGGGGACCATCCGGCATAACCAACCCGGGGTCGCACCATGCGGCTAGCATCCGGGGCGTGGTAGGGAGCGCCTCGACCTAGCACGGGTGGATGGCGCTCCAGTTGCGTCCACACATGGAGGGGAGGCAAAAACCTAGACGGTTCGACGCTCATTTGAGCGGCCGTCAGACCCCCGTCATAAAAATGCGAGGGGGGTGTGACCCTCCCCCGGGGGGGTGTGACCCCCCCCTGGGGGGGTGAAGCCCCACCGCCCCTAGGGCGCTGGTAATCAGCAGGGGACCGTTCACCCATTTGGGGCCGCACCATGCGGCTAACGTCCGGCACCCGGTAGGGATCGCCTCGACCTATGGTGGGTGGATGGCGCTCCAGTCGCGGCCACTCGTGTAGTGGCGGCGAGAACCGACGCGGGACGACGCCCAATGGGGCAGCCGCGATATCCCCGTCGTAATGACGCGAGGGGGATATGACCGTGACGCGGGGGGGTGAAGCCCTCCTCCGGGGGGCGGAACCCCTACCTCCACTAGGAGGTTGGTGGTCCACCGGAGAACGCCTAACGGGACTGGCCGGGTGGCCAGGACTAGCGCCCCCGCCCATGGGGGGGGTGCGCGATCGAGCGCCCCCGCCCATGGGGGGGGTGCGCGACCCCACGTCCCGGCGACCGGAACCACTCCGGTTAGCGCACAAGATGGCCGAATGGGCACCGCCGCAATGTGGGCAGGGCCGCTGGCGCGGGCAGTCTCTTACGAGATGCTGGCCCAGGCACGAGAAGCACCACTGGCGTGTCGACACGTATTCTCTCCGGGCCGCAACCGGTTTGGCCAGGAAGTGCGGACACGAGGAGACCTGGTGGCCGGGGTGCCGACAATAGGCACAGGGGGGGAGCTTCGTTGCCACGGCCCCGCTGTACTGTGACACCCGGCGACCTTCTCTGGCGTCGGCTCCACGGCCTCGCCGGTTGGGGCCGGTCCCCGCCGAAGGGCCAGTCCTTGCCCCACCCCCTCGGACATGCTCGGACCTCCCAGGGGCCACTCGAGGGCCGGTAACTCCAGAGTTATCGGCCTGGAGGCACTCCTGCTCCAAAAACTTCAGGAGGTCGGAGAAAGGGGGCAGGTAGGTTGCACCGTCCCCTCCGAAGCGCTGCTCGAAGCGGAGCTTAAGCTCCGACGGCAGGCGGGAGAGCACTATGTGCAACAACAAGAAGGACCACTGGTCGACGGGGAGATCCAATCGACGGAGAGCATTGGTGGCCACAATGCAAGGGGTTTAGCAAGGCCTCTCTGAGGCCGGCCACCCCGGTGACGGCGGGCAAGGCGAGTAGCTGGGCTACATGTGCGTCGGCCAACCGGCGCACATTTTCGTAGCGCCTGGCCAGCAATTCCCGGGCCGTGGTGTAGCTCTCCTCCGAGAGGTCGAGGTGCCGCACCAAATCCAGGGCCTCGCCCTGTAGCGAGGACAGTAAGTATGTCAGCTTCTGGGTGGGGGACAGGTCCTTCCTGGCGTGGACCAGACTGTCAAATAACGCCAGGAAGCCCATCCACTCTTGAAGCTGCCCACCGAATTTGGGCAGCTCGATCGTGGGCAGTTTCCCGAGTAATGCCGGCTGTGTGGGCGGTCGGCTGGGGAGTCTCGAAAAGCGCCACTTCGACGCCTTTCATCAGCGGCGGTCCGGATCCCATGGGCGGCCTCCACCACCGAGTCCATCAGTTCGAAGAACTGGTCGTAATCGGCCTGAGCCGTCCTCAGTACCTCCTGTTCGGGACCGAGGGTGAGCAGGTCTTGAAAGGCCTGCTCCACAGAGGCCTGCCGAGTCCGCACCTGGTCCGCTCGGTGTAATAGGGCGGCGGTTCTATCTTCGCGGCCTATCAAACCCGCGGCGGACGTCGCCCAGCGAAGCTCAGACTGTATCTGTACAGCTAGCTTTTTTATGTTCGCGGACATTCTAACAAATTAAATGTAAACAAAAGCAAAAATAAAGTAATAATAAATTGAAAAGGCGGCCGGCAAGTCGGCGGGCGGCGCGAGTGCAAGCAATAATAAATTGAAAAGTAATAGCAAACAAGTCGTATCGCGGTCGCGGTCGTATCGTAGTCGCAATGAACAAAGCGGCGCGACCGTAGTAGATACGCGTGTTAAATTACGGCGAGCGGGCGGTACCGGCACGCAAGCAAAACTTAAAATAAAATTAAACTTATAATTATAATAAGCGGAACGCGGCCGAAACGCGGCGTTAACGCAGCGGAACTGGCGGCGATTGCGGAATTTCCGCTAACAGTGCGGCGAACGACGCGGCGCGTGGCGGAAAGCGGGATTTATGCCAGCGGCGCAGAAAATGAACGGCGCGGCGGGCAAAACCAGAGCAAAACGCAAAGCGAGGTGTAGACAAACCGCGCTCGTTGCTACCAAAAATGATTACGCACCGCGCCTGTGCACGATGAATCAGCGGGCAACTGCCGGGCCCATCAGAGCAGTCCAGCGGATTCTCACAGGCAGCGGCGGTGGCGGGTCGAAAAAGGCCCGCCAAAAAATTTTATTAGGCGTTTTGCACTGGGTTTAATCCCGCGGCACAGAGTGACTTACTACTAGGTACTTACCGGCGCATGGAGACAGCCAGCACGTGGGATCCGGGGAGTGTGTTCGTGTAGGATGAAATGTGGTGTGTGGTGCCTGCTGTGTTAAATGCAAATAGGAACACACTCGCCCTCCTTGAGGGATCTTTCGCGGCGGCGGTACGAATTCGCGGGTAGCGAAGCGGCTCCGCGGCGGCGTGATTTCCAGGTGGCGCGGGAGCACAAAAAACAGTATTCCGGATAGCCAAAGGGGCCCGCGGCGTTAGAATGACGCGGCGGACAACACAGCAAACGAAGTAGCACAAGAAATCGGGCTCGTAAGAAGGCGAGATGCGGCGTGGCGGGCGACTTCACGCGGGCGAACGCGGCACGCACAGTCAATCGACTCCGTCGGGATTTTGCACCGGACTGCGTACAGCAAGTGGCGGCGTGGCCGGCAAACAACACGCGGGCGACGCGGCACAAAATGGTACGCGATAAATAGCTCCGCATAAATAATAAGACGGCGAGATGCGGCGTGGCGGGCGACTTTACGCGGGCGAACGCGGCACACACACCGACCGACTCCGTCGGGATTTTGCACCGGACTGGGCGAGCCAACGCGGCCGGGGCGCGCGCGGGCGCTGCTCGCAAACCGCTCGCGGGAGAGGGGCGTGCAGTGATAGCCGATCGACGCGATACGGTCTAGCATAAACCGGAGAGTGCTAGCGTAAAGCGCAAACACTATAAATGGCCTAAAATGAACAGGATATTATAACCTAGATGCTTGTACAAAATACTTTTCGTAGCGAAACGAGTGACTTATTCGTTCCTGGAAGGCTTTAACTAAAGGCACACTTACCTACCTACTTGTTTTAGGGTTATGTATCATATTCTGCATAGGTAATATTCTGCATAGGTAGGTAGGTTTTAGTACTTAGTATAGGTTGGTATAGGTACGTGTATTGTTTTAATTATTATTAGGTATTTATTTCCCCATATTCCGTTAGCTTTGAATACTTTTTTAATTAGCGATCTGACTAATAAAAGATTAGACAACTACATTGATACCTACTGACCTAGTTAGTAGATACCTTTCTTTATTAACAATCTATCGGGCACCCGCACATCCACCTTTGTGATCTTCGGTTTTCAGAAATCCCGTTTTTTTATTACTCATAAATATTTTTAGTTTACATTAGGAAGCAAGATTAGTCATCTGTCAATCAACTTTTAACCGGCCAAGTGCGAGCCAGACTCGCACTTAAAGGTTCCGTACCATCGAGTAAGAGGAAACGTTTCTGATATGGAGATTACGACTTTTGATCTCTGATAGTTCGGTAAAACTAGCCCGCGAAATACTAATTTTATTTACCTAGTTTTTTTGCAAATATTTTGGACTAACTACACACGGTTAAAGTACGGCAATGAGATCAGCGTGCATAACATTTATAATCACGTTTTATTTGTTTTCGTAAAACCATTGCTCAAGAATTCCTATTCATTTATGAAGTGAATATGAATATTGGCCCCAAAAGGTCATTTTCTGCAGTTTCTCAGATTTGGAGCTATTGGCTAGGATTTATTTTTAGATAATGTCGAATTTACCAAAATAAAATAAAAAAATTGACTCCTGCTGCCATCTATTGGCAAAAAGAGAAAATACTGATCACCGAGATATTGCGTATTTTATTTGAGCAAAGTTTTTATTTCTTATGTAGATTGCATAAATGTTATCCTCGCAAAAGTCGATTTGCGTAAAACTAAACAAAATTTGAATTTTTGCTCCCGGATGTTACCCATCAACTTTTCCTCCATGTCCCGTTAATTACTCCAACTACCATCCAAAATAACAAAATTACCTACAAAGAATTTTCCCGTTGAACAAGTAGACAGGTACCTACGCCTACGCAGGGTAAGTCGGGAGCAGTCGCAGAGAGCTGTACCAACAACGTCGGCGGGCGACTCACGACTTGTAGTACAAGGAGGGGCGCCCAGCCAGGCTTGTTCGCCCGTGATTTCTGCAATTACCGACAGCGGCACCGGCACATATCTGCCGGCAATTTGCCCCCTCCGCAAGCTCTGCTGATCGCCTTCTCGGAAAAGCAGTTGCAGCGAGCGCGGCGATTAACGCACTAATTACCACGCACATTGTCGCTTCGCTGTATATCACGCATCGCAAAAAACATTGCTAGTTTCTCTCTGTAAGTAAATATGGGAGCCGGGCGCGGACCGCTCGTTTCTTTGGTTTGATGTACTACAACCAGATTACAACTTACTTACATGAAATGTATATAAAGTTGTTTTGAGTTTACTTTGTTACTATAGTTAGACAGACTCAGTTAATTACTTTATGCCTCCATACTTACTGCACTAACTCATTTTATACAAGGTATATGAGTTCGTTTGTCAAGAACGGACTGTGTAAGAATATACTTAACGTAACGATGTTTGCTCTAGACTAGACCCTAGAATCAAGACCAAAAGAAGCAGATATTGTTGTGAGTGTATCACACGGGGCACACTCAATAATCATAAGCCTAAGCTTGAGCTAACAACTCTTATATTCTTGAGCATAAAATATGAAATAAAATACTTATGACTTATCAAAGCACAAACCTTGTTAGGAAATGTTAGGAAATGGCCAAGACTGCTTTAATGTGTATAGGGCTGGAGGCTATCCTGTAGAATTTGAGAGTTATAAACAACAATTATGTTTGTTGCTGTTTCAAACTTTTGATAAGCTTTATGTTGTATAGTTCAGTTTGTTAGTTAGCAACCGTTACTAGCTTGTTAACTAGCAGAATGGAGACAAAAATTCTATTTTTGCATTCTTTTTGCACAAGTTACCAGCCTAGGTTGGTATGATTTCATGTCAACATGCTATGCCAATTGCTTGTGCAAAAAGAATGCAAAAATAGGATTTTGCCTCAGTTTTCTTGGTTAAGAATGCACTGACCTACGGTTTCTCAATACATTCAAAATACCAAATCATTTGTAATTCCTGCAAATTTCGATCATGTTGTGGTGTTATTCGGATACATATAGTAATAATCTATGCTTCTGGCCATATTTGGTTCGGAAATACTTCTTTTAAAATGAAATAATAATCAATTTTGATCAAAATTTTTATATCTTTGGTCAAGTTCCGTAATACCAAAAATTATGAATGAAAACTTATAACTTTCTTTATTTACTGGTGTTTTTCTTTATCTGGACAATAAAAACTGTGCACCTGAACTAATGCGACGTGAGATAGTGTTGTTTTTTATCACAAAACAAATAAGCAGAAAACATGTCCTCTTTGACATAAAAATAAGCAAAACTAAATTCATTTACAATTTCTTTTAACAAAAGTTTTTTGGAACCAGATATGGCCAGGAGCATAGATTATTACTATATGAACTCGAATAACACCACAACATGATCGAAATTTGCATGAATTACAAATTATTTTGGTATTACGAATGTATGGGAGACATCGTGAGTTAGTGGACTCTTAACTCACTAAACAATACAGAATCAAGCCACCGGACATCCTCTTGGGTTTCAGGAGGGAGCTGGCCTGGCTCAAATTATCCAGCGGAGAGTCTGAGCCCCCACGCACAACAGATGAAGAATGCAATTGTGGAAAAGGTCCAGAAAGCAGAAACAAAGATTGACTAAGTTAGATACAGAATTTCAGAATCATTTAAAAAGTTTAGAGACATAGAAGGGACAAACTAAGTAAAACATATTCTAATCTATTTTTTTTGGGGCACACGTGTCTCCCAGAAACATATGCAGGGTTAAATAATGAATAATTAGTAACTTTGCCTGGTTCACTGTCGCTTCAGTGTTCAGTTTGCATGACAGAACCAGAAACAAAGGTTTTTATTAACTTTAAACAGGTATGTAAGTTATTTTTTTCTTGATGCAAACGATTACTCGTTTATGAAATAAACTTTCAAGAATAACTTTGAAAGTATATAGAAGTTTTTAATTTGTACCTATGACAAAGTAAATACAGCTAAGCTCATCCTGTGTTCGCATGTCCTCGATACCACGAGGAAAGTTGGTGTTCCGATTTCTTGGTAATTACGGTAACTAAAAAAAAGACATTACAAGTACACGTTATAAAGAATTACTCACCAATAATTTAAAGATGATAAAATCCAAATTTCCCAGAACTCAAGCAAAAACTTATTCTAAAACAACCGCGACACAGTTTATCCACTACACATTTTTATGATATTGTTATAGCTTTTCATCCGAAAGTTGATAATTAGTTCGCACTTTCTACTAAAGAAACAAAATTGTCGATATATTTTTCAAAATTCCAGGCTTTTTAGCGTCATCCACACATTACCGGCTTCGGAGCTCGACTCGCTCGACTGCACGACTGCTAGTAGCAGGGTTGCCAGATGAAATTTTATGATTTCCCCAAAATCGATTTTGATTTTTCCCCAATATGATACGTTTTAAACCAGAAAACCCCCAATTTTGTCACCAATAAAAATAAATATAAATTAAAATGGATTTGTTTTACTGAGGAAAAAAAATTTAATCAAATACTTGATTAAGTTAGCATTGAATTATTTATTCTTCATTAAAAATAGCAAATACTTCATTTACTTTATCTTCATCTTCTGTTTGATAGACAATCTCGAACTTAAATAAACTTAAAATTCTAGAGCTTGGCCCAAATTTTGTGCACCCGCAGTGGTATAATATGGTGGTCATAATATAATCAGCAGTTTTCATATGCATTCTGTTTCGCAATTTATTTTTGAAGATGTTCATCATCGAAATCGCCCGTTCTACTGCAGCGTTACAAAATGGCAAACTTAAAATAGCCGTAGAAAGATTAGTTAAATTAAAAAAACCGCCTCTCCACAAGCATTTCTGTATGACAACACTTCTCCCCGAAACTCGTCAGCTGTTATGGTTTTTTGCCATATCTGAAGAGGTAGAATTCTCCACTCTTGCAGCGTCGCATAACGTTTTCCACTCCTCCAATCACACCCTTTAAAGCAACAACTATTTCTTCAATATTAGATCTTACTTGGCTTGTCACGATTTGTGGCGAGAAAAATGTTTTTTTTTTCTAATAATTTAATATTATTCGGTACATAATCGCTTTTGAATTTCTCCAACCGCAATCAACCACAGACTAGTCACTAGACATATAAATAATACAGACCATAGCATAGACAGTCCACAGACAGAGACTTTTTATATAGCTCTGGATTATTGCATTTCAACCATGATATATTAGCTGAACGAAACGTTCGTTTCATTGCACTTTATATTTTTAACATTTTTTAAAGTTTTAGCCCCAAAGTTCCCCATTATTTTTTTATTTTTCCCCAAATTTATCCCCAAAGATTCTAGTTCCCCAGTTTTTCCCCAAGAGTCATTTTTTTCCCCAAAATTGCGAAAAAACCCCCAATCTGGCAACCCTGTACTTTATGCTCGATTGTCATTTGCCACTGTCAGATGCCATTTGACAAACACGTTTTGTTTGACATTGACATTGACAACTATGGCGTACAGTACGTTCCGTTGTACGACGTTGTACATAATAGAAAGTAATGTAAATATTGTTATTCATAAAAACAAATGGTGTAAGGTGGACGTTTCTCGTGATTTGTAACATATTTATTTTTAAACCTTTGATTAGGTATATAGTGAATTGGCAAGGAATACATATTGGATAAATTATTTGATTTATCCCTAACTTTCATTAGCCCATACTTGCTAATCATCACTGTATTATCACCATTGATTAAACATTATTAAAGGATCAGCATTTACTGACGTCACGCATACAATTTTAGGCTCTGCCATGAGGCCGGATTTTTAATTTGTCAAAACTGTAAAATGGCGCTAAAGCTATTGAATATATGCGAAATAGTGTTTTATGTCTATGGTATGCGAATGCGACCGACAGGACAGCAGTATGTGCAGTCAGCGGCACAGAACATTATTACTGGTCAGCGGTACCGAAATGTACGACGCGTTGGCTTCAACATAATATACGTCACATCTTTCCAGTCCGTAGCGTATTTCGTAATTGCCTATCACGGATCACCATAACAATTAACATGCGCAAAGACAAAGAGGGGAAGAAATATCACAAATGCGTAAATTAAATTTTATTTTATTAAAATCATGGCCCTACTAGCCCGCGAAATTTAAATTTTATTTACTTTTTGCAAATATTAGACTAACTTCACCACAGAACTTCATGTAGGTTTATGGCAATAAGTTTTGGGAGCATAATTTTTTAACAATAGGTAATTCTTTGCATATCAGACCAGTGGCTTAACAATAATTCCCACTCACCTCATATTGGTCCCCGAAAGATTATTTTTCGGTTTCCCTGGCTTGGAGCTATAGGTAACCAATATGAACTAAATGCGTATTTTTGAGGAAAGTTTTTTGTTAAAAACGTAGATGCATAAATGTTATGCTCACAAAGCTATAAGCGAAAAACTAAACGAAATTTGAATTTTCGCGGCCGGATGGTCTCACCCCAATTAAATTCATTTCCATGTAATAACATTCAAAAGTAACGGTATTGCTTTTTACTTTTTCTTCGCCTTTGACCCAATCTTCTTCATATTCTTCAAATAACGAAAGCTTCCTAAGGCTCGGCGTACCATAACGCCACGCCACCAGGCTTGGATGCGCGTGGCAGCTTTGCGCAACCGCTCCTCACGTGCGAGCCGCGCCGCACGCTCTTTCTTGAAAGTTAACCAAGCGCGTATCTCGCCATCATGCAGTTTGTACTGTAATAAAAAAAATATTTCTATAAAAAATACTATACTTTATACAACCTCTAATACCAACCTAAAATTAAAACAGCATTGCCCACCAAATTCAAAACCAGCAAAAATTACATTTGTTGTATGGGAGCCCCCTTAAATGTTCATTTTAATCTATTTTAACAGAAATAGGTATACTTGCATCATTTGTGAAAAGTGTCTACCTATCACAGTTCAAGAGATAGGTAAAGCCTGATGGAAGGAGAGCGAAGTCTTAGTAATAGGGTCCCGTTTTAACCCTACGGAACTCTAAATTTAGGTATTTACTTTATTATGAAGCATAACATCAAATCTTAGCATTTTGAAAAGAACAAATGCCGAGTTAGGTTGTACCTATAGACTGTTTTCCTAGCTAAGTTATTATGTGAAAAAAAAAAACAGTTTTATAAATACTAACCAAGTTTTCCATTTCCGCGCGGCGGGCAGCAGTTACGCGAAGCTTTTCGCATTGCTCTTTCAGTTTCGCGTCAATGGCCGCCGTGTCTGATGTATACCGTGTTTCCCAATACTTGAGAAGATTTTCACGTTCCTAAAACATGAATTGGCTTAAAATCAGTTTAGATGATCTTATAACGAGAATAAAGTTGACTACTTTTTCAGTGATTCGGCTATAATTATACCTACCTATACTAGCAAACCCAGCGAACTCCGTTTCGCCACCAGATGGCTTCCTTTTATGTAAGGTGGCGAGGCTGACGGTTTTTTATAGGATATATTTCGGGGAGTGTGCTCAGGAGCTGTTTGATCTGGTTCTTCCCTCGCCATTTTTCCACCGCACCGCAAGACACCGGGTGAACTTTCATCAATATGTCGTCGCCATACCACCAGTACGCACGAAGCGATTCGCTTCTTCATCTTTAGTACGCATGGTTAAGGTTTGGAATTCTCTCCCGAAATCTGTTTTCCCCGCATGTTACGACCTGGGTGCTTTTAAAAAAAGAGTGAATAGGCATCTTCTAGGTACCTAAGCGCGCTCCATCTTCGACCACATCGACACTTTCCATCAGTGAGATTGTGGTCAAGCGTAAACCTATATAGTATAAATAAATAATATTTTTTTTAATTTTTTCTGAATTTTCTTTGGTATAAACCTCACGAAGCCCGAGACCTTACAAACGAATGCAAAACCGTGGAAATCGGTTCGTGCGTTCTGGAGTTATAGCGTCAGGAAAGAAAACCCGACTTATTTTTATATAGTAGAAAAAGAAAATATATATCTTATATTAGAAATAATGATATTCCACACTAGCTTAAGCCAGTAATCGAGCCCTGGATCTACCGCTCTAATCCAACTACGCCAGGGAGGTCGTTGAAATTTTTTCTACTAAGTTACTGTAGAGACGGTCTATAAAAATAGACTTTGAATCATCTTGGTACCTACAGCATTCCACTGTCCACACATCCATGGTCAATATCTTTTTACCAAATCGGTCTAGTAGGTAGTTATAGCGTGAAGAAGTAGGCAATAAACACAGAAAAACGTTCGATTTGGTAATAAGTATTATTATAGACTAGCTGTTGCCCGCGGCTCCGCCCGCGTGAATTACGATTTTTTTTACATGTACCGTAGAATTCCTTGATTTTTCGCGGGATTCTAGTGTGATGTTGTACAGAAACCTGTTCTTACTTCGCACGGGCTATCTTGTGGTGATTTTGAAAACTCCTTTTTTTAATAAAAAATATAAAGTTTCATTAATGCGTAGTTGAAAGAAGAAGAAGTTGAAGCGTCTTACCGGTAATGACATACGGAGCAGAAACGTGGACACTCACAGTAGGTCTTGTCCACAAGTTCAAAGTCGCTCAGCGTGCTATGGAGAAGGCTATGCTGGGTATCTCTCTAAGGGATAAAATCCGCAACGAGGACATCCGTAGGAGAACCAAAGTAACCGACATATGTCGGTTCCCAATATACGATCTATCCACGGTTTGCCTTACTAGAGATAGAAATTTGACATAACTTTTATGGACCTTATGTCAAATTTCTATCTCTGGTAAGGCAAACTATCGATAGATCGAATATTGGGAACCGCCAATAGTCCAACGGATTAGCAAGCTGAAGTGGCAGTGGGCGGGCCATATCTGTCGCAGAACCGATGGCCGTTGGGGCAGACGTGTTCTGGAGTGGAGACCGCGTACCGGTAAGCGCAGCGTGGGACGACCTCCTGCCCGCTGGACCGACGACCTGAAAAAGGTCGGTGGTAGCGGGTGGGTGAGGAAGGCGGAGGACCGTGTGTGGTGGCGCGCTCTCGGAAAGGCCTATGTCCAGCAGTGGACGTCCATAGGCTGATAGTGATAGTAGTAGTAGTTGAAAGATCAAAAGGACGATTTTAACTGTCGATATTTCGACCCAATGACACAGGTCGTACTTCGTACGTCGTACGTCGACTTGTACCAATGTATCGAAATATCGACAGTTAAAATCGTCCTTTTCATTGTGATTTTTATTCTGAAACCACGAAATATGTCAAAAATTATTAAATCATGTGGAAAGTTGTACTTACTGGTGGTAGAAATCTTCTTTCAGAGTTCGGCCGGGTAGGTACCACTGGGATAAAATACTCTACTAATACTGATACTACTACTAAATTCCCCAGCCCAACATAAGAGTCTGTTGAAAATCTTTGCTTCATCTCAATACAATCCCAAGTATCAGAATGGGCAATGGCTATAATTATATTTCTTTACGTATAAAAAGAGCTATGACGGTCAATCGGTTAGGACCTTAAGACCTGAGAGTTAAAAATATTTGTGAACCATTATTTTACTCTTTCCATGTTGCGGATGATAAAAAAAGACGTGGCACTCTGGGAATGTCCACAAAAGTGAAAACTTTAATCTGTTCATGTCTCAACAGTGCCATCTTAATATAAAGTCAAGGAACAGTACATTACATGACAATTAATTATCAATATCTGGGTGACCGAGCTTTGCTCGGTGGCCAATAGATGGCAGTAGTAGTCATATATTTTTTTGGTAAATTCGACATTTTCTAAAAATGAATCCTAGCTAGATCGATTTATCGCCCCCAAAACCCCCTGTATACTAAATTTCATGAAAATCGTTCGAGCCGTTTCCGAGATCCAGATTATATAGAAATATATATACAAGAATTGCTCGTTTAAAGGTATAGGATTAACAAAAATTCGGTAGTAGCTATCTCCAAGTTTTACATTCAAGTGCCACATAATTTGTAGAGATGGCGCGATACGGTATAACGTGGTGATAAATTCATGATTTTTGTTCACCCTAGTGAAAAATCTTTAACCATACAAAATCTTCTGCTAAGAATATATATTTACGGCTGTAAGGGTACTCCAGTCTGACTTGAGCCCTTACGTTCTAGCCCTAGATGCTTGTCCATTCCGAGTTTCAAGTCACCTACTTGAACTCATCGATAAAGGTTCTGATGTCTATAATTTCTGAACTACAAAAGTGATGATGATAAAATTTATACGGAATAATCTTTAAAGAACCTCCTTTCTAACAAAAAAAGAATGAATGAAATCGGACAACGGGTTAACGAATTATAACTAAATACACATTTTGACTTTGATGCCGTCTTCCAGGGAAACCATGATGAATTCCGGGACAAAAAGTATCCTATGTCCTACCTCGGGGTATGAACTATAATCATGTCAAGTTTCATTTTAATCCATCTAGCGGATTAGCCGTGATGCGCGGTCGTGAAACAGACAGACAGACAGACAAAAATGAAACAAATTACAGTTTTGGCTTCAGTATCGACTAAATAGTGTCCTCCAACAAAAATTTTCAAAATATCTTCAATGTACAGAATTCGACCCTTTACTGTTTTATTATAAGTATAGATATAGATATAGTGTAAGTTGTAACTAATAATAAAATCTTCAGGCTACCCAGACTCTAACAGAGCTACTTGGTGCTACATGTCCGCAGCGAATCGTAGGAGGCGTAATTGTTATGAGTGCGTCATAACATACGTTTACGATACGCTTACGTTTACGAGCCGTGTGC
Organism: Coenonympha glycerion; assembly: GCA_963855885.1. Classification (NCBI taxonomy): domain Eukaryota; kingdom Metazoa; phylum Arthropoda; class Insecta; order Lepidoptera; family Nymphalidae; genus Coenonympha; species Coenonympha glycerion. The sequence goes on along the minus strand of OY979630.1, from coordinate 10,272,584 downwards.
GAAAGGCCGTGGAAGAGGTCACGACCCGTAATGAAGAAGCCGATGAACAGAGGGAGATAGAGAATAACCTCTATTTGCAAGTTGTAAGCGCGTAGCAGCTCGTTGTGCACGCAGTTCTCGTGGTCGGGCTGCGGCGCCGGCGCAGCCTGCACTTGGAACTGCAGTTCCACCGCTTCGGCGCGAGCGCACAGCCATCTCTCTGCATAGTCGAACTGGATGCGCGCGTTGTAAATTGTATCCTTAGTTGGATAAACAAAACGTTAGATAAGTTTTTCTATGTAAGCTATTTCAGCCGACGGACGTCCACAGCTGGACAAAGGCCTTCTGAAATGATTTCCAGCCCGCACGCTTCTGCGCACTTGTATCCAGCGCCTTCCCGCGACTCTTTAATGTCGCAAGTCCATCCGGTCCGAGGTCTGCCAACACTGCGCTGTTAGCTATAGCTAAAAAAGAGGGTAGAAAAATGGGGCGCCACTGTCTCTACAAAAGCGATTTACATTCAAATGATTTGGATAATTTAACAATGAAATAATAGGTACTTACCTAATATTTACGAATGGCAAAATTTTGGGTAGGTGTACAATATAATCAATGCCAATTAATTTGTAATTTAGTAGATATAAGTACCTTTATACTATCGCGGAGTGACGCTACTCTGGAGTCACAGTTGCGTAGCTCTAGTGCTCGCTTTTGACGATTCTGTTGCAACTCCGAGTTGATTGCCTCCAGTGACCTAAAATGTATTGTACAATAACACAGGTATAATTTTAGAATCTACGAATTAATATGCAATCTTACTTGAAGGCAAGTGACGATCCGGTACGACGACAAGTGACTTGGCACAGGTAGGTACTTAAGTAGCCCCTGATGGTTTCTACACAACATTGCACCAGAACGCTAAATCACTTGGCGTCTTTGGAAGAGTGGTAACTAGCCACTGCCGCAGCTTTTCACCAGACCAGACTTGAGCCTAGCTCTAGAAATTCTACGGCCCGTGACAGGAATCGATTCCCAGGCCTGGGGCAGGCAGACTGCCTGTCGGATGCATCGTATCCACTAGTATCAGTAGGGTTAGTACAAGTTTTTTGTAGGTACCAAGCTTTTGGCGCGCTTGTAGATATTATATGGAGAATTTTGTTCCGTTTGTTCGAAGCGAGTCAATTCGAAATTTTTAAGCCCTTAGCACTTTGCAGTGATGGCGTAGAAAATTTAAACAATTAAAAAGATTTCGCAACGTTTAGGTACTAGGCACAGGTAAAAATATTACCTATCAATTTTACTAACACTTTTAGTTTCTGATTATGTGATCTCAGAGATGTGACGGAAACAGCGTTCTTCTCCAACACGTCGACTGCTTGCTTCAGCGTGCACCACTCCCCGCCTTCCGCTAGCTCCACGAGGGTTCTTATAATGACTTCCTTTAAAATGCGTCTGTAAACAATGGTAGGTTCACATTTTTAGAGACAGGCCCGTTTGCGCCAACCTTTTATTGTGTTAACTCCATTGATTGAAGACTTATAATTCCTTTATCAATGGTTTACTTAAAGCTATCACTCTAATCACGGTGAAGTTATAATCTTAAGTGACCAATGAGAGACACTGAATTGAAGATTTAAAAATTGAGGTTTAAAAATTCATACCTACCCATACATACGATAGGTACATACGATATTTAACCCGCCATTTCGCGCAAGTGGACACACAGTGGTGTACAGTACGCGCGGCGAAAGTTTGGCTTTGACCGTTATTGCGCAGAAATCAGAAATTGGGTATCAACGGGCAATTAGCGGGGTGTGGGGCGGGTGTGTAGGCGCACGCGGTGCTCTGATTGGCGCTGATTGATTGACGCGGTGATCTGATTGGCTGATGGCACGCGCGTGACAGTACCCATGCGCAGTAATCCCCTCCACCCGAAGGTCAAAGCCAAGCTCTCGCCGCGCGTACTGTACCTAAACAATCTTGAATGTTTTATCTTGACCACGAACAAGAGCCCTTCAAAGTGAATTTTTTCAAGAAGTCGTTGTAAGCGCCATCTCTGAGCACGGCTCGACAACCGATGACACAACAACTTACCGATCCCTCGAAAGTTTCTCTCGCACCAGTTTTTCCCTTTTGGTCCCCTGTGGGCTTTCTGGAAATCGTCGCTCGGCACTTATTTCTACAAATACACACATAAACAAACATAAGATGGCGTTAGTTAATTAATACCATATAGTATGGGATGGTAAATTGGGGAATAAGTAAGAAAATTATTAGTTCAGGAATCAGGATAGTAAGTTAGTAACTTCACATCGTATTGTGTATCAACTAGGGTTGAAAATAAATTAATATCTAGCCTTTTGATCAGACATCGAGTATCATCGCATTCCGAAATATTTCCATTAGGTATACCTACCTAATGAAATGGAAGAATAATTATTTTAGATAGAGATGCGGCATACCTAATTACTGTATTTAAATTTTAAAAGTTGATCGAGCTAAGCTTAATATATTTATTTTTGTCATTGCGTTTTTTAACTAAACCAAAACAAAAACCGAATCCTCTAAACATAAAATTTCATCTAAATCGGTAGAGCCGATTTAGGGATACCGAAATGGTAAAAAGAGGTTTATCTAAAAAATCTTAGACCTATAAAGGGTACAGTACCTAATAACCTACCAATTACCCTCATTTGAAGCAGCATCACTTCCAAATTGATGGCAAACAGCAGCGCGTCCAGGGCTCCAATACTGTACACAACAAACACACGAGTTATTTAAATATTATTTTGGTAACTGCTCGTACTTACCAATCCAAAAATTCAGAAGTGTAAGCAAAATAAATGAATGTTATGGAAAATAGTAGTTTATGAAACGGATGCATAATGGGGGGTATTAAAACATGAGTGTGAGTTTAAAAAACGAGCCGCAGGCGAGTTTTTTAATAGTATCACACGAGTGTTTTAATACCTAATTATGTAGAGTTTCATACACTACTTTATCTACGCTCAAATTATCATAAATCCAAACCATAAAATCTTGCTAACGTTTGTCGTAAATCCTTCACTTTGTTGGTAAAAGATTGTGGGTCATTTTTGTTGCAATTACTAAAATGTCAGGTGGAGTTAAATTTTCTTTAGTATGTTTCACTGCTAGACATTTTTCCGCGCTAAGTTTTGACTAAGTAACAAAAATAACACATTGAAATGTTAAAAGTTAGGTATGGCGCCAAAATTCAGTCGTAAACTGCGTATAGTCTGTTAAAAAGGTCATGAAACAAAAAAGAGTAGAAAAATATTTATACAAGTCAGATAAAGTATATTTTAGTGGATAATTAAATAATCAAAAATTATACATTATTCTTTTCAATATTCTGTATGAACACACTTTTTAATCAGTCATATAAGGCAGGGAAAAATTATTGTTTCCGCGAATAAATTGTTGTCTATGGTTGATCATGGCCCATCCCATGACTACCAACTAAATGTTGTCTGTGGACTCCATATAAAAAAACAAAATTGAGGATTGGCTCTACACTATCTTTTGGCTATGACGACCACAGAGAAAAGAAAGTTATTCCCTGGTCTGTGATAACGACACATAAAAATACAGGAACCCAGAGCCGAGTATCGTAATGGAAATTATTCAACTATCTAGAGATATTTCCATAGTACAGCGATGTTATAATGAATAACTTGTTAATAATTATAGAAGTCTGTGAATAAAGTAGGTCAATATGTGACACATTTTGATTTCATAATTCGAACTTTAAGCAATGAGCGTAGATAATAGTAGATTGTTACACAAGGGACGTAAGTAAGCTATTACAGAACAAGATCCAATTTGGCGCCAGTGCGAGCGCAGCTCGCATAGGGCGCTAATGGATCGCGTGCACCCGAGATATTTAGTCACACGAGCGAGCGCAGCGAGCGAGGGTGAATATAGTTCGAGGGTGTAATAGCTACTTGCAACCGAGGTAAGCATTCTACTTTATATCATTCTTGCGAGGTAAATAAAACATTGGTAATGCAAAATAAAATTTTAATTAGAATAATTAGCAAATTTAGAGAAAAAAAAAATTATAAATAAAAAAAATAAAAAAATAATAAGAAATAATAAAAAAATAATAAAAAAATAAAAAAAAATAATAAAAAATAAAAAAAATAATAAATAATAATAGTAATAAAATAATAAAAAAATAATAAAAAAGTAATAAAAAAAAATAATAAAAAAAATAAAATAAAAAAATAAAAAAAATAATAAATAATTTAAAAAAATAAAAAAAAAATAATAAAAATAAAAAAATAATAAAAAAAAATAATAATAAAAAAATGATAAAAAAAATAAATAAAAAATAATAAAAATAATAGTAAAAAAATAATAATAAAAAAAAATAAAAAAATTATAAAAAATAATAATAAAAAAATTATAAAAAAAAAAATAAAAAAAAATAAAGAGAAAATAAAAAAAATCAAGCATAGTGCGACCTAATGTTGCCCTTGAACTGTAATGTGAACATTACAATTCAAGCATAGTGCGATGTAATGTTGCCTTGAATTGCAAACACCAACTTACAAGGAGACTTTCCACTATAGTAATCCATACTTACTGAGCAAGTATGATATAAAATTAATTATTCAACGTGAGCAGGGTCGTAATGAAAAGGTTTGTAATAATGACTGTAGGAATGAACTGCGACAGGAGTACCTACCTATAAAGGAAACATTGTTAATGATAGAAGTTAGAACCATAGCCGATAATAAGATATCCGCGACATTATATTACGAACCTACATTTTAGATCGCTATAGGTAGGTACAGATTTATTATTAGAACCTGTAATTATTAGAATCTTTATACATATACTTAACCATCAAGTTCATAAACTATTCTTAAATCAACACTGGTGAAGTGAAATTTACAACACTTTGATGCGAGTCCGTCCGTCCATCTATCACCAGGCTGTATCTCTTGAACCGTGATATTTAGACACTTGAAAGGAGAATGCCGATTCTTGTATGAAAATTGGACCATACTTGCGTCTTAACCAAATCATCGGTAAAACATTACAAATATTCTCAATATTATGTAAAAAATACAAATATTCTCAAGATTAGTAAGATATTCACAGGGAATTTGTAATAATCTGATTTTCTAAGTTTTATAAGTGGCATGGCTGTTCCACGTGTTTCGAAACGTTTAACTACTTTTTTTATAATACTTTTAAATCCTTATTCACAATATTAAAATTTGAAAGAAGATTCTTCATGCATACGTGATTCAGACGCAGAGTGACGCAAATATAGCCCATTTTCTGGCATTCTCCTTTTCACGGATGATATTTCTGTTGTCTCTATATAACAACACATAATAAAAAGTTGAATAAAATAATTATTTAAGGGGCCTCGCATAAAACAAACGTGATTTTTTTACCTACACCCATGGGACCATCTAGAACGGGTGTACGTACCGTCTCGAGGGCCAATCACAATAAACCGATTGTTAAAGTATTTCGAATTACGTACACATCCTAAATGTGAACGAATTTGTTTGGATTACCATACAGGCAATTGAGAAAAGGAAAAAATAGCTTCACAATTTCTGTCCCGCATTATGAAAGGATTAAGTACGAGTAGGTAGATTTGATAATAGTTTGTACTTTTTAGGGTTCCGTAGCCAAATAGCAAAAAATGGATAGATTATAGATTCGTCATGTCTGTCTGTCTGTCTGTCCGTTCGTATGTCACAGCTACTTTTTTCACTTTGCAAGATATACCTACTCGTTAGTCGTAGCTTTACCACGGAAACCGTAATAAATAAATAGTACCTACCTAACTTTATTAAAGTAAAATAACGTAAGAGAAATTGTTCTAATTTAGGTGCAAGTATTTCTAATTACCAATAACTGAGTGGTTGTAAAAATAAATTAATATTAATAATTTCTGCGTTAAGTTCCTAAGTTCCTGACTACTTTTAGTTAACACTACTTACCTAATACCACACACACATACCTACAGGCTACAGCTAATTATCTACTCACCCTTTAGTTGCTTCCATATTCATGGTAATGTTCAAATTCACAGAAGCCTAAAAACTGTATAATATCGGGTAATCTTGGTATGTACAAGGTGCGGCCGCAGTAAGGGCTTTTCAGAGGCCATTGCTAAGCAACGTACCTTACTGATGGATCAATCATATCCATAGATTCTAACCTATTGAGTTTCATGTAACGATGCGTAAAGCGTAGCAATCTCTCCCTTATCTCAAGCTAACCCTTATTAATTGTGTACAAAATAAGTACATAAGTATTATGCTAGACCTTGGCTTGTCTTGTTAACGTTAGTTACGTCACATATTGGATAAAACCACGCTTCCTAGAAACATCAAATAAATATACTATAGATATAGGTACATATAGAAAAGTGCAAAGAAAACTGCTGATACAGGGTTATATAAAAATACCAAATCGCTCTCGGCCTGTATTTGTTTACATTAAAACTATAGCAACTTTTGTTCTACGACTTTTTTATTACTCAATATTTTGAGAAATATCAAATATTCAATATTTTATAGACATAGGTACTCTACTTGTTCCTACTCTGTAATGTAACATCGGCAAGACGTGGCAACGGCGCGCCGCGCGTTGCGTCAGCGCGCGAACATTCGGTGCGAAACCGCAACAGTGTAATGTCACTTACAGAAATAACATTTTTTTGTATGAAATAAATTAATACTCAATTTTGAAAAGTCGTAGAGCAAAAGTTGTTAGTGAGTGCGATTTCGTATTTTATATTATATCCCTGTATCGATTTATATGCAGCAAGTTTTCTGAATCATCTTAATTTAGCATTTAATATTTTGCAGACATCAGATGCCGCGCGCACGTGAAAAAAAATTTCTATAGGTGGTCGCTGAGTCAATTACATCGCGATACTTAGGTACTACGACGGATAAAACATGTACGAATACTATCCGTGCCAATCCGGAGCGGGTCGCTAGTAAAAACTTGATTAGTCCAAGATTAATCACATTGAAAGAAAATAAATAAAAGTATCATAAAATTACGTTACGTCCATTAGGCAGTATCTCCGTAAAGCTTATAATTATAATGAAACTTCCTGTAAGGAATTCAGTAGCAAAAAGTCGCCCTTTCGCATCAATGGGAAAAGTTTTACAAAGCGTTACCTAGCCTCTGGATGTTGTTGGAATGAAAAAAATTCTTTACAATTATTTAATTCAATTGTATAGAAAGTCTTTATTTGGAGGACTCGTAGGTGTGACTTGTTTTTTGTTTGTAAAATTAGGTATAACTAACTGTTTTGATTGATGAACAATTTTATATAATTTTTTAAATATATAATTTGTCAAATTTTTGTTAATAATAGTAATATTTCTTCTAATTTACGGGCCACGAATACATTTATATTTTATCATTGCAGTGAATATCACGTGGGCCCAAGGGGTGGCTCTAAGAGAGTCTTTATGTTATATGTTAATTAATCAAATTAAATTAAATTAAATTAAAGGTTAATTCATTAATTCACTCGTCTTGTTCCCGTTTTTGCTGTAGTACGAGGATTTCGACGATACTGCAAATAAGTGTATGAGTTAAAAAATATTAGTCAAGTGCTAGTTGATCCTACGCGCTGAGAGTTCCGTACTGTCATGACCAATTCTCAATAGTACCTACCTAATAGTTAACTAAACACTCCTGAGTCCTGCCTACCAAATTCAAAAACGAGCAAAAAATCACGTTTCTTGTATGGCTCCCATACAACAAACGTGATTTTTTGCCCTTAAATATTTATTTCTTTCTAATTTTTAATACCTATTTGTTGTTATAGCGGCAACAAAAATTTATCATCTGTAAAAATTTCAAGTCAGTAGCTATCACGGTTCAAGAGATACATGCCTGGTGACAGACGGACTACGAAGTCTTAGTAATAGGGTCCCGTAATTACCCTTAGGGTACGGAACGCTAAAAAGTAAGTTATCCTAAACAAACAGACAACCCTATAAATTACGAGTACACACGAATACTTTCATATTGAAATCGAATAGGTCAAGCACATGGGGTGGGTCTGTCACAAAATGTGATGTAGTGGACGTCTCTCAATTTTCATACTTTGGTGCTTAATAAACCTGATTCAACAATATTTAATTGTAATGAATAAGTGTTTGAGTAATTTCTGATTTTTCTAAGACTAAGTGCCTATATTTCCTACAGGTGGCAATTGGGATTTCCCTAATACGGGATTCACATAGATAGGCATAGTCTTACGTTATTAATTTTGGACGAAGCATAGATAAGTTTCTTGCAATTAAGAAATATGTGAGATATTAATTACACTATACCAATTAAAAGATTTTTATAGTTTAAAAACCTAATGTCTGGTCTGACTGGTCACACAAAACTCTTCTATCTCATACGAATGGCAAGAAAAAAATTCGCCATCCTCGTCACTTCTTACATAAATATTATATGTTTATGTTTAGTTATTCCTAAGTTTGTTTGTATTTAATTTATTTCTTTTTTTTTCTACATTTTTATTCTGTGGTGTGCAATAAAGAGTTTTATCTATCTATCTATCTATCTATATGTTATATCTATGTATGTAAGAGTAAGGAGATTTTAGTTGATGTTTAAACGTGTCGAGAAGTAGCTAATAATGAAATCATGTGGCTCTCGGCTCCCTCTTCAAATTAAATCACTCGTAATTATCGCCCCTAGAGGCGAAACGGGCCTTCCAGCGGAGCATTAGCAGCTCATATCTTGTTAGACGATACATTAATGTGTTCAACCAACCAGTACAATTAACACACCTCTTGAAACCTGAAATTGTCTGTAGGTTAGGAGTTGTTGCAATCATCTGAACCATCCAATCAAACATCTTTCTAAATATTGAATGGAAGCCGGCGTTATTTTGCGGAAATCCAAATTTAGGAGGACAGATTAATTTGTTTTACTATAATCCTCAACTTGAAAAAATTCTGTGTGGTACAATATGCAGGAACACTACTCACATGAAACATCACACACAATTCAAACACTTTCTTCGACGCATGTTTTGTCCCGACACCGGGACTTTCTCAGGAAATGTTGCCTTCCCAATGCGAAATCGTAGTCTCTACAATTGTCCTGCTAACCATCTTTCTCATCACTCAACTCGGCATGAGTTGAAAATATATCATGTACCTACCTCATATACATATCTCGTATCATAAATACCAACAGTAAATCCTTATCCAAGAAAGATTGCTGCAATATAGACATATTGTGAAGATTATATGTGAAATTGCTTTCCCTCTCAGTGCCATTTCGTTTATATTTTATCACATAAATGACACGGTGTTTCGAGTTCTACGAGAACAATACTTAAACAGTTACAATTGTGCTGCCTTTTAATGTCAGTAACAAGCTCAGTTCCCCTTTAGGTAAACACAAAATTTAAACATTAAATTAAGTAATGAAGTTTACTGTCGATACTTAAGAATTTAGCATCGCTTTACGGGAAATTTGAACTGCAAGTAAATACAAAAATAACTTTTACGATTGAATATTACAGAAGTCTGAGAACCTCATTTCTAGGTTCTTAACTGTCGATATCTAATTAAATTCACCTCCACAAAACTGCGAGTGAATAAAGCCAGTTTAAAATTCAACGAGTCCAGGCACAATGTGTCGAAGCTCCGAAAAAGCTAATTACACACCAACAAAGAGAATACTCGATTCGAAAGTTGATTGAGTTCTTTATTACAGCATCCCAGTTTGGTGATGACGTAGAACATTGTGGAGCCTCGTTTAATCGACGACTTGATCTCGACGTCTGATTGCGATGGAAATGGCAGTTGTACATTTTATTAAAATTCTCTTCAATACTTTGGTACCTTGGTACCTTGAAAGAAAAATGTCGTGTTTTAATAAGAAACAGTCTTTCAAATTGAAACACAAGTATCGAAATCAACCTATAGGTAAGATAAGATAATGCAAGTAAAAAGTAAAATTTGACTATGTTTAATAGCACAGTTTAAAGACAGAAGAAAATGTATGTTTCTAATATTCATACACGAAAATAATTTGATTTTATCTCACATATTGCCATTGCAGCAATTAACGTTATTTGTGTAAGCAAACTAACAGACGATATCTAAGACTTATACTTTCTTGTACTTAACATAATATACTAGCTCTTCACTCACCTATGAGCAAGTTATAATAATGTTAGCATATTTAACAATATATTGTTAAATATGCTAACCTATATCTAGTAATTTATATAGATCAAAGAATTTATGATAAAATCTATAAAAAATATTATAATAATCTAAAGCTTGGATTTTATTGAAATATAGTTTCTAAGGCAGGCACGTAGCGTAAAGCTACGATTCTCGTAGAAGTGTAGCGACAACTGTAGAGTTAGGTAAATCTACACGGTCAAAAAAGAAACACAAATTAATAGTTAACGTTTTTTATTGAACGTAATTAATATTTCAATAATATAGACTATTACGGTTGCCTACTTTAAAAGCTAATAGAGATCATTATTTAAACAGAAAACATTACATGTATCAGCTACTCTGTACATATCTATAAACAACAAAAACTGAACGTAGGTAGAGGATAGTGTGTTTATTTAGACCATTACATTGTTACTAAAATATAGGTTACACTATGTAAAATACAATAGAACTTTCTTAACGGTACTAGTTACAATTTGAGACATTTGGCACAGTAATATACTATACCTACATTAAAAACCACAGCGATCGTTGGACAAACAAATGAAGCAAACTGGAAAATGCTAGCGATAATAGTAGTGAATACTGAGCTGGAAGCATTCACATCTATAATGTATTTTTTGAAGGATACTTATAAAATGAAAAAAAATGATCATACGAAGTGGTACTATAATTATTATGAGTACATAAAAATAAGGACGGCGAATTCAATTAATTCTACAGCAGGTTTACATATTAAGTTCTTTCATTGTATTTCAAAAGCTGTTTTCAGTAAATATACCTACGTCATCGACATTCTTCCAGTATTCAAAACACGACGAAACTTTTAAACAGAATTCATTTTAGCGATTTATTAACAGTCCTTCTTTATTACATTTTAACGTTGAAAATACGAGACTCAAAATGAAAGCATATAATAAATAGTACCATAGTTTTTAAGTTGTTCATTTAAATTAGTTTGGTGAGGACTTAGATGGTCGCAAAGTCCTGCGGTTGCAGTGGAGACGGCTTGCGGTGATACAAAACAAAACTTTCTGCTTTTACTTTAGATGTCGTAGCGAGATGGAACCGTGTTTTCCCAATAACCTGCGAAAAATGTTAAAGCTACATTTAATGAAATCAAATCACAATATCTTTATTTAACATAGGCCTGACGCGATACAAGTCGACTTACAACTATGTTTACACACAACAAACTCAGCCGGTTTTTATTTATTTTAGCAATAAATATAAACCTTATACGAGACGTACTTATACGAAATTCCATAATACAAAAACAATAACAGTATAATAACAGTCTTAAATACCTACTAAATCTATTTAAATAAACTCTAGATTAGTAAACTATAGTACAAGAGTACGAATAAGTAATTATTCGTACTATCACATTTTTAACACAGCTAGTATATTTATAAGGAAAATTGATAAGCCAGAAGCATTTCCCGCCGCCACACATTAATTACTTCCTTGTTTTTTTATTCAACGAGCAAAGGACCGCTTAAACAAACTGTCAAACAGTTCCACACACCTCATTTGCCGACATTCTGCAGGAAGACTCTGTTGGCGGCCGCTTGCGCTGGTTCGCTTCACGCATCTGCTTACGAGCCACCTCCAGCAGCAGCCGTTGACGCAGCACCTCTATTGGGTTGTTGATGTTCCTTGGTTGTCGATTGAACAAGCAAAGGACCGCTTTAACTAACTGTCAAACAGTTCCACGTACCTCGTTTGCCAACATTCTGCAGGAAGACTCTGTTGGCGACCGCCTGCCGCTGGTTCGCCTCACGCATCTGCTTGCGAGCCACCTCCAGCAGCAGCCGTTGACGTAGCACCTCCATTGGGTTGTTGATGTTACTTGGTTGTCGATTGAACAAGCAAAGGACCGCTTTAACTAACTGTCAAACAGTTCCACATACCTCGTTTGCCAACATTCTGCAGGAAGACTCTGTTGGCGACCACCTGCCGCTGGTTCGCCTCACGCATCTGCTTGCGAGCCACCTCCAGCAGCAGCCGTTGACGTAGCACCTCCATTGGGTTGTTGATGTTCCTTGGTTGTAGATTGAGCAAGCAAAGGATCGCTTTAACTAACTGTCAAACAGTTCCACGTACCTCGTTTGCCAACATTCTGCAGGAAGACTCTGTTGGCGACCGCCTGCCGCTGGTTCGCCTCACGCATCTGCTTGCGAGCCACCTCCAGCAGCAGCCGTTGACGTAGCACCTCCATTGGGTTGTTGATGTTCCTTGGTTGTCGATTGAACAAGCAAAGGACCGCTTTAACTAACTGTCAAACAGTTCCACATACCTCGTTTGCCAACATTCTGCAGGAAGACTCTGTTGGCGACCACCTGCCGCTGGTTCGCCTCACGCATCTGCTTGCGAGCCACCTCCAGCAGCAGCCGTTGACGTAGCACCTCCATTGGGTTGTTGATGTTCCTTGGTTGTCGATTGAGCAAGCAAAGGACCGCTTTAACTAACTGTCAAACAGTTCCACGTACCTCGTTTGCCAACATTCTGCAGGAAGACTCTGTTGGCGACCGCCTGCCGCTGGTTCGCCTCACGCATCTGCTTGCGAGCCACCTCCAGCAGCAGCCGTTGACGTAGCACCTCCATTGGGTTGTTGATGTTCCTTGGTTGTCGATTGAACAAGCAAAGGACCGCTTTAACTAACTGTCAAACAGTTCCACATACCTCGTTTGCCAACATTCTGCAGGAAGACTCTGTTGGCGACCGCCTGCCGCTGGTTCGCTTCACGCATCTGCTTGCGAGCCACCTCCAGCAGCAGCCGTTGACGCAGCACCTCCATTGGGTTGTTGATGGACAGCGAAGGCATCTTGCGCTTCGGTCTTGTGCGCCCTTCGTGGATTTCCCCATACCTCTGCAAAAGAATGAAGAATCATTACATTCATTACGTACAAGATCAAACATGAGTTGATTCTTGTCCTGACGAATGCAATGATTAGTTGTAGGTAGGTCATAGCAGTACCAAATCAACCAATTTTATTAAAAGCGACCAGGGCAGGTACCGTGGACACCGCAAGGTAAAGTATCTCCTGGTTTGCATATGTACGATAGCTTTTCATATGGCGAATCTCCATCTCAAACTACAAAGCTAAATTAGGAACCTAACTACATTACATGTACGTACGTTAGCTAGTAGCTAAACAACCGATGCCTAGTTACTCATAGCTTGGCTACTCGTAAGCTAAATGTCGCATGGCAAAATCATGAAGATTAGTGTAGCTTCTGAATACATAATATTCTACTGTTTAGTGACCTTATCTCATAGTCATAAGATCATGTGAACTTAAAGCATCGAAGTAAGGTGCGCTTCGCCCGTATGCGGCCTATTTTTGGTTGCATTTAGCAATTGCCTGCATCCTAATAAACGGTTAAGCCTACTTATTCTTATTCCAAGTTTATTTAATCCTCGTTAAATAAAGGCTTTTGACGTGATTGTTGAAAATTAATAGTAATACTAATATTTCACGGAGCTGCATATACTTATACGGTACGGTAGGACTTTCGTCAGGCCGCTTGTTGTGGCATCAAAATGGACCTAAATCGACGTGAAAAAATTTACAAAATTTAAGCTCTTAGTGTTTACACTAACAGCTTAAATTTTTTCACGTTGAAACACTTTAGTGTAATCCCTAGTCCTACCACTAGTATCATAAAAAACAATAACTATTACGAAAGGAATGAAAAATCTAAACAAAATAGCAATTATTGTAAAAGTAGTTATGCTTATCCTTGGATAATCTCATTTAAATTTTAATATTCTACAGCATTCGGCACAAAGCCAGGTGCACTTGTTATTTGCATACTGCAACTGTCTCTAACGTTTGGTACACTGAATAATAATTAAAATTATGATATTTACTTAGTCACAATATTACCTGTGATACCACCTAATGTTGTTTGTCTCACACAGAGGGAAAATTTAAAATATTCAACGTAATTTTATGTTAAGCTTGATGCAAATTATACTAGCTAGAAAACACTGATAAAAATCAAAACAATCATCAACTAATTTAATCATTTGTGTTTTAATTAGCTTAAGAAATCAATATGGCTAATTAAGTGAAGATTGCGAAGTAAATACGTTTTATTTGTAAAAAATACACGTTAGTAGGTACCTACGTGAGAGATCGTAGAACCGCGACATATTGAGGTAGGTACTAGGTACATCGTCCAAAAAAAGAAAACTAACCATAGTCAGAATTCGAAATGCCCTCGCACTTGTATCCCAAAGACTTCTATTAATAATAATAATATTTACGAGTAAAGTTAGTTAATAGTAAACTAATGCATGTGGTGAGTAGGTACTATGATAGTTTATTATTCTTGTAAATTCGATAAAGAAATCCTAACTTTAGATAACTATTGCTAAAAGTACAAACTTAACTAATTAAAATAAAGTCTATTCCACTTTCTCGTTAAAGACCTCCAGTTAATTAATTCAAAGCGATATGTTTGTTTATCGCACATGACTAGATACTACCTCTACTTATATATCGAGTTTTAATTAATATTATTCTATAGTAGATATACCTACAGCTGTAATACTTTATATTGTATACATAGACCATAGTGAAAATTAGTTTGTTTGTTTGCAAGTTATACTATTATTTTTATTATTTCGTAGTTCGTACTTATGGTAGGAACAGGTACTTCACTTAAATGATGTTACCAAAGGTACCTAAGTAGATCCTTATTAAGATCGAAAACTGGACGAAGGTATTATTAGCAATAATATTCCAATGCGAAAACTGAAAGGACCTGATCACCAATTTAATCATTCCAATAATCAAAATGAAAACAGGCAGAGAGAGGCGCGATGTTATCTATTGAGAAGTTACCCAAATGAACTCTAGTAGATTAATTACTGAATAGTAAGGTAAGCCTTTGGAAAGCATTTCCCATTTTTATGAATTATTAGGTCCCTTAGTTCACATTAGGATGGGATTATTTTACTAGTGGGTGTTATAGATTTACGAAAAATAAAACTACTGTAACCTTTAACAATCTTTATTAAGGTAATCCAAAGACTTATAATCTAATTATAATAACAAGTAAATTAACACTAAAATGTTGGCGTAATTAACGACATAAAACAGATTATCATACATATTTTTAAGAAAAAAATTTGTACTCCATCTACAAACATCTTATAAATTATATCAAATCTGTAAACTGATACAAAGTATATAGTAAGTAAATTAGATAAGATTTATTACTACCCAAGTGCTACTTTAGCATACTAAATTAGGAGGTATGTTAACTTTTAGTTTACAACTAAGTATTATTTGAATACATTAAAACTATAATAGAGTTATTGAACAATATCATGACAATCACGATGTATATTCGATTTAAACATTAGCATTCACAAGACGTAGACTACAGTGAAGGTTCAATTTCTTCAGTATCGGACTGCCTCCACTCTTGGACTCCAGGCGGCTCCTGCAATATAAACGAGAAATACCGTTAAAAATATGAATGACCGATGCAGTTATATACCATCTAAAGTGGTATACTTTAAGAGTTTAATTATCATAATAAATAGACTAAAAGCCTGTTTCACAAACGCCAGATAAACTTTATAGATAAAGTATATTGGGAATCTGTCACAACATTAAACTCGCTAGATAAAGTTTATCTGGCAATTGTGAAATAGGCCCTTAGGAAATAGAATCTTAGCCTGCTATGATATGAAATATTAAAATGTTAAAACAATTATATTTTTTGTTTCTTGGATTTTTATACCATGAAAATAATAATAGAAAATATGATACAGTGTGTTTTGTAAGAAATTTGCTTCACAATGATAAAATTTATCACTTTTGTGGCCAGTTGATGGATTATCAACAGGTCAAGTTGATACTATTATTTCACTAGCCCGCATCTACTTTGAATGGACAAATTGTCCATCTTGATTAGCATAACAATATCTAAGATGTAGTCCACTGCATTACCACAAAGGCAGTTTCAGAATTGGTGATTTTGGTTAATTTTGATTTACATGGCCTATTTATTCGATTTTAAGCATCGCTCTTAACTCGAACCATGGGAAATGTTACATAAAGCTCCACGAATCAGAGAAACCAAAGTTTAACCACCTTTTTCTAAAAGCTGGCTTAAAAATTGTAATTTTGAAAACAATGAATTAATCTAATCTTGTCTAATACATAAACTTCTCGCGTCACAGTGTCTGTAACCAAACTCCTCAGAAACGACTTGACCGATTTTTATGAAATTTTTGTCCACGTTCGGTAGATCTGAAAATAGGTCGTTAGTCATTTTTCAACTGACTCCAAAAACGGAGGAGGTTCTCAATTCGACTGTTTGCTTTTTATGTTTGCTACCTCTAAAATTTTGACTGGGTGAATCGATTTTGATGATTCTTCTTTTATTAGAAAGCTGACGCATCCCTTGTGGTCCCATTTCAATTAAGTCCTGTCTGATAATGGTATCCGTGAGAAAACCATATAATTCTTAAATTTTTAATTGGAAAGGATAATTCCATAGTATTTTGATGAGAGTCGAAGTCGTTTGTTAGGGTTCCGTACCCAAAGGGTAAAAAAGGAACCCTATTACTGAGACTTCGCTATCCGTCCGTCCGTCCGTCCGTCTGTCACTAGGCTATATCTCTTGAACCATGATAGCTACAGACTTTAAATTTTCACAGATGATGTATTTCTATTAACAACAAATACTAATAAGTTGAATAACATAAATATTTAAGGGGGCTCACATACAACAAACGTGATTGTTTTGCGTGTCTTTGCTCGATATTGATAACGGCAACAGGTAGACGCTTCAAATTTTCACAGAACGTTCTGTTATATACTCACTGAAGAAACACATAGTTACATTAAAATAAAATAAAAAATTAAGGGGGGCTCCCATACAAAAAATGTAATTTTTATGCTCGTTTTTTATTTAGTAGGCAGGGGTGTTTAGTTTACTTTAATACTATAGGGAATAGGAATATACTCTTGATGGAGCGGAACCCTCAGTGCGCGAGCACGACTCGCACTTGACCATTTTTTTTTTGTTAATAAATTTACGTATCATACTGTAACGTTAACGTAACGTAACATAACGTTATTAATTACGTAATTATCATACCCTAAGATCAGCTGGGTCAGCTAGTGATATAATAAAAAGAAATACGCACCTCGTTTGCCAATGTCGTTGAGGTAGTTCCTGTTGGCTGCTGCGCGGAAGGCCTGGATCTTCCGCTCCTGTTCCAGGTTCAGCTTCTGGCGCAGAACCGACATCGGCATGTCGATGGAGAGGGAGGGCATGCGTCGCTTCAGGCGCTCTTCCGCCTTCATCCCATATTGGTTTATAAAGTGATTAATTTTCTATGACGTATTAGTAATATTTAATGTTTCCTTATAAATTGGTGATGGACCCTTGTGTAGGTAGGTACCCTGAGGTATCGTCAAATATCTTTGTTATCTTATGGCGGTTCCCAATATATTCGATCTATCCATGATTTGCCTTACTAGATATAGCACATTGATCTACAATATAGATATAGCATAACCTTATGTCAAATTTCTATCTCTAGTAAGGCAAATCATGGAAAGATCGAATATTGGGAACCGCCATTAGTTGGTGAGGTAAATTAAAATGCCAGTTTCGACGAGATATTTTTTTCTTAATCATCGCTAATTTTTTTATTTACTGAATTATGCCTGGCAGTGGCTTTCCGCAAATTGAATATCTACAAAGCAAATAATATTAAGTATTATTATTAACGAAGTCAAGCATCAACATTCAGAGAAATAAATAAAACGAAAATATATAATTTACAAACGTTTTATTGTTAATATTCAAAATTTCATTAAAATAGGTATATCTAATGGATAAATAAGTTTAACAGACATTAATAATTATAATAATCAGTAACAATAACAATAACACTGTCTGATATCAAATCAGCCGCAGGACGGTAAAACTTCGACTTTTCAAATATTATGATTAGCTCTTGAATACGCATTCTTCGCTACTCCAGGGATCTAGGAACAAAAGAAGAAGACGTTACTTTTTCATACAGTGTTACTTAAATTTATCGCAAAATATGGCAAAATCTAGGAAGAAACAAAAAATAGAGAAGAAAAAGATTAGAAGGAAGGTTGATGCATAGATTATTTATGTAAATAACTGCAACCCTTCTTTTGATGGACAGGTATTTAGAAGTTGTGGTTAAATGCACTGAAATAAAATCTTCGAACATGAATTATATTTTTGTTAGCGTCCATTTGATTGCAGTTATATAACAAAAATGCTACACTAGTAACTAGAATTGTATATAACAAATGTTGTTACAATGTACCTGCTCGGAAACACGTTTTTGTTAATAGAAAAAGTTAGATTTGTTCGCAACGTATTATGCATATTGTGTTTCAGTACAAATGTATTCAGATAAGTTGCATCGCACGTGAAATATTGAGATGAAGTTTTAGCACCAACTTTTTCCCCGTGCGACCGTGCATAAAATTTGCCCGCACCTACGTAATACTGGTACGAGTAGGTATATAAAAGCGGAATTGTTTCAGTTTTAAGCTCATTTTCCATCTGAAATTGCAATGGCGTCAGCGTGAAAAGTCGAGCGCTTCTAGATGCTTCCGGCAGTCTATGATAAAGTTAATCTATGTTTAAAGCCAGAAAATCTTTAATGTTTACATTAAATGGTG
Source organism: Coenonympha glycerion (assembly GCA_963855885.1). Taxonomy (NCBI): domain Eukaryota; kingdom Metazoa; phylum Arthropoda; class Insecta; order Lepidoptera; family Nymphalidae; genus Coenonympha; species Coenonympha glycerion. Next base: position 10,253,662 of record OY979630.1, on the reverse strand, counting down.
TTTGCTCATGGCTACTTTATTTATATCTTATATGGTGTTGTTTTAGCGTGGTTATATTACTACAAGTAGCTGTTGCTTATTAACTACTTAGCATTTATAGCAGGCGACAGAAACGATGCAGCATCGAGATATTTTATGGCTAGTGCATTATATATCGGGCTGAAGAAAGAGATTTCTAAATAGGTGATCCCACGAAATTCAAGCTTTTTTGGTTTCTCGCAATTCGTAATCTAATAAGACATACTAGGCAATAGGCATTGACGAAATGGCAGTATCTTCTTCACAGGTTTATAAAAAATGTGAAAGAAGAAATTAGTCGTGAGACAATTAGTATAACTTACAATTTAGTCGTTTCTCGGACTAATTTCCTTTAGTTTATTTCTTTTTACTTTTGTAAGCCATCAGTGTGTAAGTACCTTACAAACAACGTAAACCAAATTAAATTTAAATTTCGCGGGCACTACTTTGCGTTGAGCCAGAATCACAAAGAAGGGTATAATAACAACTCCATAATACTGTATCGTGACTGCACGGTCCCATAAAGTTGCCTTGAGCGATCGCTCCTAAATTATACAAATAATAGTTCCTGACCTCGTTTTCCGACGCAGTTGAGGAAGTCCCGGTTGGCGTGCGCTTGTCTCTCTAGAAAATGATTGTACGCATCGCGCTGGAGCACCTCCACCGCGGGGTTCACGGAAACGGTCATGGTGCGTCGCGATCGAACCATGTTCTTGTCATTCGAAACCTTTATACACATTTATACTGTATACACATACTTAACAACAACAATAACAAAACACATTGGAATCACTGATCCGTGGAGCTCTGAAGTTGTTCAGCGGGCCTAGACAAAGTGACCCGTCGACAGGCGTTGACGACAGTAGAAAAACCACGTGACCACCAGTACAAAACATATGAAAGCAGAATGTACTCAGCGTTGCTCACTGGCAGCTGCTACCGCTGCCGCTTGACACGCGCAGTACTCTAAAGTTATCTACAACGTCTGCGATAACGCCAGGGAGCGTTCAAATTGCCGTAGGTACTCGATTTTCAAAAACAGCGTGTATTCCTCTCTCAGATCACTTGAGTGATCTGAGATTCCTCTATTCGATGACGTGGTTTTTCTACAGTCATGTGGCATTTTTATCTACTGTCGTCAACGCTAAACGACTGTTACTTTGTCTAGCCCTCCAGTTGTACCTAATTATTATTATTTGAGTATTGATGACCTTCCACATAGAGTGTGCTATAGGCTTTGAGTAGGAGGTAGAAACATTCCATTCTATTCTAATTTTAAGTCTTTTTTATGATCATACACATAATACAATCATTAACATTTATGAAAAGGAAGCAGGAAACCTTCAATTGCCTACCCGAGACAAATAATGATATCCTGGTTGTGTTAACTTAGAAGATTAACCATGAACCGTTAGAAAATGGTGCATGGTTAATGCCAATTGATCAAATATTCATACACCCGAGCAATGTCTAATAAATAATTATGCTACCTGTTAATTTTACTTATAATGAAAAACAGTCACTCTTACTATGTAAAAAGTTTTATGTGATGCAAGTAAAATTCAAGGAAACTAGATTTAGTTTTCATCCAACGAAATATAATCATGATTCCTAATTTCAAAATCTTGATTAAAAAAATTTGTGTGTAAGAGTCGAATTAGACCCAAACGCTTCAGTGTCGGTTTGCACGATGCATAGGAAATGAAAGCCTTTGAAACAACATTTTTTTTTTCAAAAGGATTTGAAACAACATTTCTAGAGTGCTATATTTTCATCATTATCTCTGGTTTTGTGTTGCTTTGCTTTATGCTTTTGAAATAATATTCATGATTCTAATAATAATTTTGGGCTAGAGATAGACTGAATTCACGACCAATTTTCTGAAAAAGTTGACCTCTTATATCGAGATTTTTGGGTCCAATATGATAACGCTATATCTAAGAGGCACTTGCATCATGGCGTACTAATCTTTTTTTCTCACATAAAAAATTCAACAAAATTACACAATACAAATGCATATATACGTACAATTATTTTTAATGAAAATTTTGCAATAATACTTCGCGCTAACTTATTCAATATTTACAGTAAAGTCTTACCCGCGTGGGATGGTGCCAATAATACTGGCTGCATTAACGCTGAACAGCTTGGCTAATTCGTTGCACAAAAATCAGCCAGCCCTTCGTCACCAGGTGAGACTATACAATTATTAATTTAACTAATTTCCTACTACTAGTGCAATGGCACGCTTGGTCATGAGCCATCATTATGATCCAAGATTCTAGAAGTCATGACTAATTTTAAATCACCTGTCCCTGTCGTATGCAGTATCTGCGTTATGGTACTTGCTGGGTCGCCTCAGGCATTGGCACAGCCATTCAAAGGCGTTCACTATACGAGTAGTTGTCACGGAGAAACAAATTATTACTAGTTGTGAAAACAAACTTAAATAAAGCTTTGTCTCTCTCTCTTATTAGTTTGAACGAATGTAACCTCCTATCTAAGAGATAACAGGTGTAAAAATAATTACCTGAGATTCACGAGGAACTTCAGCCAGGAGATACATCCAAGGTGCGCTGCCGGCGTAGTTTCTGCCTCCCATTGGTGGAACAGCGGCGTAACCGAGGCTCTCCTGAAAATGTTCACTCAATATTACTACACACGGACCTTGCACTTGCTGAGTTTTTGCCTTAGTCATAGCATGTAAAATCTTTAAATTCTGCCCATATCTTATGATAGTGGAAGCGAAATTTTAAAAGACTGTTGATATTAAAATAATAAGGACTGTGATTAAAATATATCATGGATAATAAATAGTTTTAAAGTTACTACTTTGCGGGATCCATTCAAATACGTACAAAAAATTCAATAGACCCCTTCGAGTTTTAGCAAGACAAAAATGAATTAATAATGGTTTAGGGTCTTGCTAAAACACATATTTTGTATATTGCTCGAGACTTTAAATATTACAGTTCATCTAAAAAAGAAACTAAAAAGTTTCAAAATATTAGCTACGTAAAAGTAGAGTGGTGATTATGTGATTAGTCCTTAGGCTCCATAACCAGCAGATGCTTGGCACTAAGCCAATATGGAGTTAAAACTTCACCGGAGTCGGTTGAACTTGGGCAGACTTCTTAAAGCGTTTACACGTACAACTTTTCCGAACACTTTTCCTGCCAACTTTAGTATCTCAACGATAGTTAGGTTATCTCCGAGTTACATTGTTCCCGCAACACTGGAAATGTTTCTGACAAAAGCCTTTAAATCTTTCGCTAGAACGTGGATCCGACATGTAGCCTAGGCGGGCTTCAAAGTCGGGCGATTGTCTATGACTTCGTCATTTCTTCGAACATCAAGTAAGTAAGAAGGACTATTAGGGATTGTATAAAACATTGCCCGACTTCGAATTGGTGTAGGTACGAAGTACCTTAGATTAGTATAATATCTGGGTGACCGAGCTTCGCTCGGTGGCTAATAGATGGCAGCAGGAGTCATATTTTTATTTTTTTTGGTAAATTCGACATTTTCTAAAAGTGAATCCTAGCTAGATCGATTTATCGCCCCCAAAACCCCCTGTATACTAAATTTCATGAAAATCGTTCGAGCCGTTTCCGAGATCCAGATTATATAGAAATATATATAAATACAAGAATTGCTCGTTTAAAGGTATAAGATAAGATTAGTAGGTAGGTTTAAAATTTAATTAAAAATTATTTCACTCTTTGTAGTGGCATTTGAAGTTGGTTTTTTGGAAAGCATTTCCCATTTTTATTACCATTAATTATTCGTACATAAAAATATATTTACAGTCGTTTGAATCTCAGAAAATCGTTTAATATTTTAATAAATCAAATAATACTATAGCTAAATAATTAAAATATTTTTAACAGTTAAACACAACAAAAAACACGCTTTATCGAATTGTCAAAACAAGCAAATGGGTGCTTACTCTAGAGGTACTGATAAACGGCATTTCAGCCGATTTATATCGTTGATTTCAGCTAATAAGTTATGAACTGTCAGATATCTAGTGAATGTAAATTACAGCATGCCCCTAGTTATATAACACGATTCGCGATCTCTTTGTGAACAATTTGACACATGATTGCGGTCCTAACTGTGAAATAATCAGGAATAGAAAGTGAGGAGTACAGAATTACTAGTTAATGCCTAGTGTTCATACGGACACTAGAATCGATACGTGTATTTTTGTCAATATCTTGATTTAAGAATATTTATTTACATTCACAATTTTAATCATTCATAATCACACATAAAAAGAAAAATACGTTTAGAAAATGCAACTACAAAACCCAAGTTATAATATGTAACGAAGCCTCGGACAACCACAAGTACTCTATTTGCCTGAATTAATTTCTGTAAGGAAGCGGGTTTGAAAGTGGGAGCGATAATCAAGGTACGTGATTAGAAAAGAAAATTTAGAAAGAAAATAACGATATCTACGCAAGGATTTCTTTAAATTTTTAATTATACAGGTATTATTTTGGTTTAAAGCTTGGTTTAAGTCTTCAATCACTATAACAATTTATGCCAATTTAGGAAATTACAGGTTTTTATTTAATATATCAAAGAAATGCCGTCTGTTTTTCAGGTATAACGTAGCAGTGCTACGACGTGCTACGAACGGACATGCAAATCAATTTCCTTGGCCTTTAATCAAATTAAATTCCTGATTTGATTAAAAGGCATTAGAGCCTGTTAGCTAGGCCAATATAAAGAAGAAAATAAAATTTAATTTAGTATGTTTTGCGTTTTAAACAATATGCATATGTTACAAGAAATGTATGAAATCAGGAAATGTATACAATTTAAAATCGATGGGAAATGTGTGGAAAAATTGTATTTTACACATTTTCTCGGAAATACAATTCTATACAATTATACAATTCTAAACGGCAATAGGAAATCTGTTTTAAAAACGATCGTATTTTGTTTTAAATTAGGCTTATTTTGATTTAAAACTAACTTAGGTTGAAATAGTCCCGTTTAGGACCCGTATAGTTACAAAATCAAATTGGATAAACTTAGTTCAAAATAGTCATAGAATCGAACTGCCTGACTCCGACACCATGTTGCCTTGATTGTCCTACCCTAGAGTGATTTTTTCAGCCGGAGGCGCGGAGGGAGTGCAGCCCCCGCCCGCTGTAGTAATGCCCACCTCCGCAGCGTTTGCATGCTGGTCGCCTTCGTTTGTCAAAACAGGAACTTTAATGACTGACTTACATAGGGAATGGTATAAGTATAAGATTCTTACATCGTCGGGTGAAGAGGAGTCGAGTTGTTCCCAGTCGATGGCTGATGTTAGAGAGTTGGGAGCGGGCGCGGCGTCGGCGCACGCGCTGCCCGCCACCACCGCCGCACACCACAGCGCCCACCACATCTGTGACGAACGACATCATTACTATTTAAATCATTTATCACAATCCACCTTTGGCACTACCCCAGTAACGATTCTAAAACAATCATACATAACGTGATTACTGCGGTCATAAGACTCCAGAGCCTCTTCTACCAGGAACATTGCTCTCAGTTGCGACGGGACAGACAAAAATAACATTTTCCCCATTTACAGCAACAATTTAGACAAAAAAAAATTTACAGCATAAATAAAAAATATACAAAGACCTTCTGTTTAATTTTGCTGCTTCGTGTACAATTCATTCAGGATTTCGACATTTATAATTTTAGTAAGAATCTTGCTAAGCAAGCTGTGCCATTGCCAGGAATATGTCTCAAGATGATAAGTGCAAGGCAGTGCATCGTATGATGTGCAAATTGTGCATGGTCCTGGAACGCACCAAAACTGACTGACTGAATCACTTAATATCAGGTAGGTAAACTCTTCTCATCATTCTTTGGTTTGGTCTATTACTGACCCTAGCCCACTGATCTCTATTCTATGGATTAGTCTTTCTATACATCTGACGGTTCCTTTTTTGTGCCGATTTGAGACGCCACCCTCAAGCGTCCACGGTAATTGACAATTCAAAAAGATGGTAGTGACCTTCGTATTGAATGTTATTGTATTTTAGTTCCATGGATGCTAAAATACAATGACACGTATTGAATACAAATCACGCTAGGTTACGCGACAATCAGCGCCAAAATGGCGAAAATCAAGTGCATTCATCTTTACGTTGACAGCTGTCAGCGATCCATATAATAGAGATCAATGCCCTAGACCTATTAATAATTCTCCGTTTTCAAGGTCATATTCAAATTAAAAATCACAACCTGAACAAGGCTCACGGGCCATAATAAACCTGGCATAAAATTAACATCGTTACGCTCAGTTAAGTTCGCATTAAATTCACATCTTTGTACGTTAGGTACGAGTATTAGCATAAGGACAAAGGGGCAACTCATAAACAGTGGAACTGTGTTGAGTGTCGCTGGTAAATAGGATGGTGGAGAAGCTGAGTGAAGTATACCGCCGTAGTTTGCTCTTAGCCCTAATGGGGCAGTCATGAGAAAAAGGCATGTGGCAGGTGGCTGTTTGATTTAATTGTTTATTTGTCTGGACCCAAAATGCTTCTAAGATTTTTTTCTATTTTTGTCTAAACTTATTTTTTTTACACTATACAAGTTAGAACTAACTTTGAAGGGGTAAGTAAACTAACTTACCCCTAACGGTTTCTACACAGCATCCCGCTGGAACGCTAAATCGCTTGGCGGTTTGTCTTTGCTGCTAGGGTGGTAACTAGCCACGGCCGAAGCCTCCCAGACCAGACCAGACCAGAGCCAATTTAGAAATTATAAAATTTCAAAGTGTTCCACTCGAATCCGAGCGCGTGCCACTGCGCCAGGGAGGTTGTCGTCGTTATTTTGATAAAAAGCAGTACCTACTTATAATATAAACGATACCTACTTGCCTGTTTCCGTGCTAATTTTGAAATTAATTCAAATAAAACTTTTTATGAGAAAACATCTTCTCTTTGATCACTGAGAACGATAGCGTACACTTTACAGATTAAATTTATAAAGTTTTGGAAATGGTATTTGAGGAACTAAATAAGTCATTTATCTTCTCAATCTATTGAACGTCAAACTAACCCCAAACTGATCGCCTTGAGTTATAATAATTCATTCAGGCATTATTCCTTTCTTTCTGTGCCATTCCTCAAGATGCGACGATGTATCGTGGCTATACTGAACTCTACATACAACTAAGGCACAAACAAGCTCATAAATCATGTACTAATGGAATTAATTGTTATAATTTTTGGCTTTACCCCTAACCCTTAAAAAACGAAACTATGAGAAAGTTAAAAAATGTCATATATGAGAACGTTTCGTTCTCATCGAAGATCATTGTATCCACGAAGAAAAGTAGAACGTTACACTATACACTGTATACTGCATTTACGGTTATCGCTAACTAATCACAAACGAGTTTATGTTTTCCCTTTTAACTTCTCTCCGTGGATATAGTATAGTGCCTGCACTTTACCATCAAGGTACAAAGAACAAAACGGTGCGCCTTTAGTTCTTAGGAAGTTACTGTTAGGTATTACAGATACCTTTATGGCAGGGCAGATAAGAAACGAGATTGTCGTCTCTATTATAATAGGTCCATTTCAGATGTTACAAGTTAAAATCTTGTTTCTATTCAGGTGGCGTTCTTTTTCAAAAACGTCGTTGTTCCCAAATGAGATCGTTTGAGGGCAAACGGCTTAGCGTAAGCGCGGGATAATTTGTGGGAACAATGAGAAATCTTATTCATTTCGGACGCTTCACGAACTCAGTCTACTGTGTAAAAACCAAGCTTTTAGTGAACCGAGGGATGTGATTCGGCTTTATGTTATTGCTATACGTCATATGGAGTGTGATGTATGAGCAAATCAATGACACGACATTAACTGCGTAGCTTTAAGAATTGGCAGTGCAAGATGGTGCAAGCATACTTAAATTATACGATTGTTTTGTGGATTTTCAATGGTTTTTAGTGTTCATTTGGAGACATAAAACTCTCCATTCTGAATGACATACCAAAACAGTTTCTTATTGCAAAAATAATATCCTTCAGAAAGAAATTGATGAACCAGTTACTTATAACTTAAATAATTATAAATTTTAGGATAAGCGTAAGTGAGGGGTAAATATAACAGAGTAATCCGCCAATAAGAGATATTATCCTTTGTTCATTAATTACAGTAGGTACAACGAACGATATTATAATATACGAGTAGGTTATAATGAGAAACCTTTCTTTTATGCTTTGGTGCCTTTGTTGACCATTCTTTCTTAATGTTCCTACCAACATCATCGTATCGATCATTCTATTGTGTGTTGTTTCCTCTTAATTTCTATCCTATGCACACATTTTTTCATTGATCAACATTATGTTATTTTGGAGACCCGACACACGTGGATGTGGATATTAACATAAATTGATTGATTGAAAGTATTCCATTCAAAGAATATTATGATAAACTTGAGCCCGGTGAAAATACAATAGGCAGATTGATAACAATGATCGTTAATGCTTCTAGAGTTTTCATATATTACAACTTTAGTTCATTACCTTCATCGCTACTTATTTCACAATAAAAAAGCTAAGTGCGATCCATCTAAACTTTTGCAATAAATCTGTACCTACTCAAACTGCCCGTGGGTTCGTCAGTTCGCAGGTTAAATAGGTACAATAAATTGTAGCAGATAATCCTGCTAAAGCGAGTAAAGTTTGCCTCCTCGGGTCAGTTAAGAGCATCGAAACGAATAACGATGGAAATTGATGAGTTGAATCCTTGAAGATTTATGATAGGACATCACAACTTCCTATTACTCGAAGCCCGGAGGGTATATGATAAATATGGTACTCATCCAGAGCAAGTAAATAGTAATATAGGTGCACGTAGCGCAGTACTCTACGAGTGCTACGCGGTTACTTTACGAGTGTTTGCTACAAGATCATTCGATATTTTATAGGGTGAGTACAGGTTTTTTTTACGAATTTCTGGCTGTAAATGTATGAAGAGATTCCATTCGTCTATGCGATGCGAGTTGACTCGAAATTCGTACAAAAACCTGTACTAACCTCTCTAATGTTCTTTTATACAGATGGATGAGATATAAAGGCTCTCCTACTGCGCTGTGAGTAGGTATGTGGTAGAACTGTGGAAGCTCCTCAAGTTTCAGGATAAAACCATGTTTATGTGGTTATTAAAATGAAGTTCTTTAAATATAATCTAATTGGCATGCCAGCTAATTTTTAAGTTTTTTATTTTTTCAGATGTTTTTTTCCCTTTGAAAATCTCGCCTCAGCCGACCAATTTTTTTCTTACCTCATCAGGTGTTTTTCACCGCCCGAATCATATCGAGTTCTTATCAGTATTGTATTTTATATACTAGCCGCGCAGTTTGAAGACAGACAACTTTTTGAGTAGAAATAAAACTTCTAGTTTACAAATCAAATGTATTTCAATATCATCAAGTATATTACTTAAGTATTATCAAGTACATTACAAACAGAATTTAGTAAGTGGGTAGGTACCTAAAAAAATCTTTCACAATTTGGCCTTTTGAAGAAAAGCACATCAGAACATAAATACCACATGTGTGTCTTTACGTAAACTATAAAATCAGTTTCATAACATGGTGAAAACTAAAGGCCTCAGAAATCAAACTTAACGTATATAAAGGAAACTAACCTTTACTGTAATAACATTAAATATTTGTCATCAATCAGTGATAAAGAATTCAGAATATGACCTAGCTTGTTGGATACAAAGCGCAAATTCGCCTATAGGTTGCCTATAGTCACATGAGACAAGCGATAGGCTTCGGATATTGGCAAATACTGACATCGCTTTAGTACAGGAAGTCTGGGAGCTGGAACTTCCGCCGCTCTTTGACAAAGGGCTTTCACTTTCTACTAGTGTCAAGAGCTTCTATCGAGTGTTAATAATACAAAGCGCGCGTAAGTTCCCTTATACTACCCGTTGAGGTATACAGACTTAAAGGTTAACTAAGATTCCAATAAATATTTAACAAGTTTCAAGATATACCGATTTTACGAACAGGTTATACGTAATATCTGAAACGTGGTCTGTAACAACTTTCAGACGTTTACTTTTATATCTTCGTGAGTAGGATTGGAAATCTATCTATAAATAAGCTTTAACAAACTTTCTTGAAAATATAAGTGGGTATTAATGTAGATATCGCTTTATAATATTAGTGTGACTAATGACTATACTAATGACTATATATATTAGTCATTAGTGTGACTAATGACTAATATACAAAATTATATTTGGTCTTAATTATACTCACTTACCATTTTAACTAATATCAAAACAAGGACTTCTGAATTCCAACGATAATGGTTCTGAAACAAAGCAAAAGTTATATTAGAATTTATTATTTGTTAAGCACCAAGTTAGCATTGATATTTATTGAGATGTTTCTTTCGAACTGTTCATTCTATAATCTTCGTAATTAATTTAAGTATCTGTCAGAAGCTATTTACCTACTGTTCCGTTTAGCTCTACTAATTTTGTAATAAGTAGAGCTAAACGCGAGCTTTTTAATAATTTTTGAGAGATTTTTAACCTTTAAGCTTTATAGCTTACAGGATTAAAAGGAAGTGATAGATGACCTAATTTTTAGGTATCTGGAGCAGTGGAACGTTGAGAGCTTTCTGTACAGTATCATGTATTTTTATAATATGTCAATTTTGTGTTAAGTACCTGAATTATTTTCTTATTTACTACCTGTTGCCTGTAACTTTATCTGCGTTCTACTTGTGTGTTTCAACTTACACTGTTTTATTTCCCATAGATTTAATTCCGTTGCAAAGGATTCTTACATTGTCTTCATATTACAATAAAATATATTCTTCATAAAAGTCTTCATATACAATAAAATAGGTGCGCGTATAATCTATAATAGGTATATAATAAGTATTTGTGATCATATTTAATGTTTTTATGCAATGAAATTCAATTTAGTTATAGTTTAGACTTTAGGGTAAAGAATCTTTAAGCCAGATTCACAACAACAACAAATACAAATAAAAGAGATGAAAGTTGCAGAGAATGTCACCGCCAAAGTTCTGAAAATGCAAATTTTCACTAAAAATAAATCGTAACGTTTAACTTCTAATGATATAAGAATTTTGAATTAGTAGTAACAGAGACATGGACGTGCAATTAGCAATGGTTTCGATTACACGCAAATCTATTCATGATTGGCACTCAATAGCCATGGCCGACCGTCCAGTGAAGTGGCTTAGCAGGTGATCGAATCCAATCTGCCAATCGCCATCGCATCCAAGTCTCTCTGTCAACTAATTGAACCTGTCCAAGCTCCAATAACTAATTCAGCGTACCTAATGATATCCTCGCCTTATCAAACCTCAGCCAATGGGTCAACCTCGACCAAAATGACTACCCGGGTCAATAAATGAATTATTTCTCGTCTACCGATTAGCTAAGGCATCGGATCACCAGCTACCGCATACTTCCATGCATTCACCCATAAATAACCCTTACATGTTAATGCATTTTTAAAATGCTTGGAAATTTGAGCAATATTTTGATAACCTTCTTCGAAATTGCTGTATTGGCCAAGCAGCGGCCGGCAAAAGTAGTTTGCAAGTCCATATCTGTGGTGATTTGGCGGCCAAATAAATAACATGCGTAACTCATATCTGTCGTATAATTTAAACATGTGACGATCTTTTCACTCTTACACATGGCGATTGGCGACCAAGGAGGTACCTAATCAAAGGTGTTATTTAAATTTAGAACTGCAAATAGCTGTTTATTGAAAAAGGAAGTTCTAAGGTTAAAAAGGAAAATTATTATTGTTAAAAAATATCGAAAAATGGCTAGACCTAAGGTAGTAGTTATCTAAGTGCTGCTTGGTTTCCGCGCATTGTTTGAGAAAAGTACTAACCAAGCTTGAACCACAACTAGGCATTGATAGATATTCACGTAAGTACCTACGTGTGCCTCTGATCCGCCTCGGCCCCTCCATCAATGCCTCTATTGCTGGCCGCTGCAGTAATGAAGCTGCTGTGATAGTCTGTGACTAGTTGACTACTGTAGAGGTCCTGTGTTCGATCCCCAGCCAAGCACCTTTAAAGCGTTAGCAATTTTAGAAATGGCATCGACAAATCACTTAGCTAGGCCTGTTAAAGTTCAAAACCATGGCCATGGTATTTGCTAAATAAACTACACAATGAAGTTAGGCGAATTTTAAAGTCAAGTCAATCTCTATATGTCTAACATATGAGTTACCTAGTTACCGAAACTTTTACAAAGTTTTATTGTATGTAAATTGTATTTCTTAACGTTTACGAAGTGGATCAAAGTTGCTCACTCTAGCTATAGGTACTTGTTCACTTCGAAGACGAAGTTTAGTTAAACAAAATTGATTTATTATTGAACTCAATGTAAAGCTCCAAAATGTTATTAAAGCAAATTTAATACATGCCCTTAGTAATATTTTAGGAAAAGGTTTTTCCCGCAGTTTCGATTTTCAACAACCCCGTGGTGAGTTTGTATTTATTTTGGGTAAAAAATTGTCTATATCTTCACGCCTAACCAATTTGAGATATTTGTTTTGACAAAGAGAGAAAACATCCGACTTGCAAACTTTTAATCCCGATCAAATCTTAACCACAAGATCTTTTGCTATAGCTATATAATGTATGTTTGTATATGCTTTATTGTACACCCAAACAACAATTTACAAAATTAGAAGTACACAGAAGATAAAGAAATAGGCAAGTACAAAGAGGCGGACTTATCGCTAACGAGCGATCTCTTAAAGACATTCATATCGTAATGAATAATTTATAGTAAGTAATACCCAATTTTGTAGATTATAGATTAAATATTTATAGCTATCCGCAAATTAACTTTCCCATCACGCAGTTCTGTCCACATTGCCAATAGTGAGCGATTGTTAGCACATTATGGACTAAATCTGATTATCTATCAGATTAATAATATTATCATACAGCATTATATGTACCTACTGAATGCCGCACGTGTCCAGATTTTAACTAAAACACAACAAACATCTACTTATCCAAATCTACATATTGATAGGAAATGAGAGGATTATTATGAGATGTTGCAGTCGCAACTGTTACCGGTTTTAATACAGAGGTGCATCCTTCCTTTTTAACCGACTTCAAAAAAAGGAGGAGGTTCTCAATTCTTCAGAATCTTTTTTTTTATGTTTGTTCACCTACCTATTACTCGAAGACGCGTAAACCGATTTGGAAAATTCTTTTTTTGTTTGAAAGGGTATACTTCCCAGATGGTCCCATTTTTTTTTTAGATCAGGATCAAGTCGAGAGAACTCTTCAAATTTTATATGGATACTTGAAACAATTTGGGTACTGTTTGAAAGGGTTGTTTGAAATTTTCCAGGTTTTCCTATGGTCATCAGGTCAGGATCTGTTCATGGGATCTTAGTGAAATCGAGGGAACTCTTCAAATTTTGCTAGTATACTTGAAGCGAGTTGGGTGTTTTTTTATAGTTACTAGTGCATTTGCTTGCAGATGCTGACTTAATGACTATAGTCATCAAGTCATGTTTTGATGATAGGATCTCGGAAAAATTGAGGGAACTCTTTAGATTTTATAAGCACACTTCAAGCGATTTGGGCATTTTTTTCAATGCCCTGTGCATTTGCTGTTTTCCACTTAAAAGTAAAAAATAAAATGGAAAATTCTTTTAAAAAAACCGACTTCAAATGCCACTACAAAGAGTGAAATAATTTTTCAATGTAGGTACACCAATTCGAAGTCGGGCAATTCGTACAATCATAGTCCTTCGTATTAATCGCCCGACTTCGAATTGGTGTACCTACATTGAAAAATTATTTCACTCCTTGTAGTGGCATTTGAAGTCAGTTTTTTTAAAAAGAATTTTCCATTTTATCAATCAAACGGTTATGTACACAATTCAATTCACAATTCACATTGGCTTGAATAACAGAAACTGATGAAGATCAGTTAATAGTTGATTGAAGATCAGTTAAAATAGTGATAACAATTTCACGACTAAAATAAAGTTACGCGGGTTCCAAAGCGCCCTGACACTGAGAATAAACCCACAACAACTCAGTGCATCAGCGCGTACTGTCGTCACGCATTCAATTTTAAGCTTCGCCCTGAAGCCGGATTTTTGATTTATCAAATTTGTAAAATGGCGCTAATGTACCTATGCGATCGACAGCGGAATGTGCTGTCAGCGATACCGAACTGTACGACGCGCGACGCCATATTTGAGAAATTATTGGCTTCAACATACGTCACTTCTTTCCCGTCCTCTTAGCGTAGCGTATTTCGACATTGGTGGAGCCGGGCATAAAGTTTTAGCAAGGAGGTATTCGTATGAGCACACACTTTTTACAATACACCCAGTTACAATAGTAGAATTTGTCTTTATATTGTACAGAAAAACTGTTTATTTACTGTGACCATTTTACGGAAATGCATTTTTTATACAGTTACGAAGCTTTTATCGAGAAGTGGGTGTATTTTATAAGCTTTTATTTAGTATCACCTGTCCTAATGTTTGTTTGTTTTTTTGATCTATTATCAAATCTTGGAAGTTTAATTTGATCTACTCCCTGGTTACCGATTAAGCTTAAAATTTGCATTCCTGTGTTAATTGGATGACAACGCAAAGTTATTATGACATGAAGCTAATCTGGTGATGGAATCGGAAAGTAGCTATAAGAATTCGAGAGTTAATCGACACATCCAAGTTTGGACTTGTTTGATAAGTCTTGACGAGTACTCTGGTGCTACATGGTAAACAAGGTCTAGTGCTACTGCTGAGAAGAATACGGGTAAAATATAAAAGCTTGTTTTTTTAAATATTTTTTAATTGTTAATTTGGCTACTCGTATATCACTGTATATTCAGGTTTAACATCGGCGTAAGGTCGCGTTCGTGATTTTTTGAATTCATTAATATGCAAATGTAAAGATTACTTTTATGAACTTCAGGTCAGTTTAAATTTTAGCTTTAAACTTAAGGGCGTATGTGCAAAATTGCAGTTTTATATTAATTAAGCTATAACTACTGATCCATTTGGTTATTTGACGTGGAGATAAAAGAACAGGAGAAAATTGCTTGTTAGCTTTGTTGAAGAAGAAAATAAATAGTAGAGTGTTAGAAAAGCGCGTACACCTTAACAGGACAAAGATATACCTAGTTCTTCCTGCGATCCCGCAATCAAATTTTTTTTCAATAATAATCTTATCAATCAATCAATCAAAATGCTTATGATTTGAAACATGATAAATGATAAATGGTAGAGTCCCTAATAACGCAAAAACGTTCGCCCTGCTCTGGAAATTCGTTATTTCCGCATGCTTAATAAGTAAGTACCTACTACGTACCAAAAAATAAGTTTATATTGGTATTTGACACACACACACACACACACACGATACTTAATATTACGCCGTGCGCAGTTCTAAATGTCTACCCACGCTGTCCGGTGCCTTTTGTATTTTTTATTTTCAATGTTTCGTCTATACTTATAATAAAACTGTAAAGGGTCGAATTCTGTACATTTAAGATATTTTGAAAATTTTTGTTGGAGGACACTATTTAGTCGATACTGAAGCCAAAACTGTAATTTGTTTCATTTTTGTCTGTCTGTCTGTCTGTCTGTCTGTCTGTCTGTCTGTCTGTCTGTTTCACGACCGCGCATCACGGCTAATCCGCTGGATGGATTTAAATGAAACTTGACATGATTATAGTTCATACTCCGAGGTAGGACATAGGATACTTTTTGTCCCAGAATTCATCATGGTTTCCCTGGAAGACGGCATCAAAGTCAAAATGTGTATTTAGTTATAATTCATTAACCCGTTGTCCGATTTCATTCATTCTTTTTTAGTTAGAAAGGAGGTTCTTTAAAGATTATTCCGTATAAATTTTATCATCATCACTTTTGTAGTTCAGAAATTATAGACATCGATGAGTTCAAGTAGGTGACTTGAAACTCGGAATGGTCAAGCACCTAGGGCTAGGACGTAAGGGCTCAAGTCAGACTGAAGTACCCTTACAGCCGTAAATAAATATGCTTAGCAGAAGATTTTGTATGGTTTAAGATTTTTCACTTTTAGGGTGAACAAAAATCATGAATTTATCACCACGTTATACCGTATCGCGCCATCTCTACAAATTATGTGGAACTTGAATGTAAAACTTGGAGAGAGGTACTACCGAATTTTTGTTAATAATAATTAATTGTCATGTAATGTACTGTTCCTTGACTTTATATCAAGATGGCACTGTTGAGAGATGAACAGATTAAAGTTTTCACTTTTGTGGACATTCCTAGAGTGCCACGTTTTTTTTTATCAAAAACGACATGGAAAAATCAAAAACAACAAAAGCAACATAATGGTTATTATATAATATAACAACAAAAGTAAAATAATGGTTCACAAATATTTTTAACTCTCAGGTCTTAACTGGTCCTAACCGATTGACCGTCATAGGTCTTTTTATACGTAAATAAATATATAGCCATTGCCCATTCTGATATTTGGGATTGTATTGAGATGAAGCAAAGATTTTTAACAGACTCTTATGTTGGGCTGGGGAATATTGTTAGCAGAGTATTTTATCCCAGTGGTACCTACCCGGCCGAACTCTGAAAGAAGATTTCTACCACCAGTACAACTTTTCACATGATTTAATAATTTTTGACATATTTCGTGGTTTCAGAATAAAAATCACAATGAAAAGGACGATTTTAACTGTCGATATTTCGACCCAATGGCACAGGTCGTGGTCACGACGGCATCAAAGTCAAAATGTGTATTTAGTTATAATTCATTAACCCGTTGTCCGATTTCATTCATTCTTTTTTAGTTAGAAAGGAGGTTCTTTAAAGATTATTCCGTATAAATTTTATCATCATCACTTTTGTAGTTCAGAAATTATAGACATCGATGAGTTCAAGTAGGTGACTTGAAACTCGGAATGGTCAAGCACCTAGGGCTAGGACGTAAGGGCTCAAGTCAGACTGAAGTACCCTTACAGCCGTAAATAAATATGCTTAGCAGAAGATTTTGTATGGTTTAAGATTTTTCACTTTTAGGGTGAACAAAAATCATGAATTTATCACCACGTTATACCGTATCGCGCCATCTCTACAAATTATGTGGAACTTGAATGTAAAACTTGGAGAGAGGTACTACCGAATTTTTGTTAATAATAATTAATTGTCATGTAATGTACTGTTCCTTGACTTTATATCAAGATGGCACTGTTGAGAGATGAACAGATTAAAGTTTTCACTTTTGTGGACATTCCTAGAGTGCCACGTTTTTTTTTATCAAAAACGACATGGAAAAATCAAAAACAACAAAAGCAACATAATGGTTATTATATAATATAACAACAAAAGTAAAATAATGGTTCACAAATATTTTTAACTCTCAGGTCTTAACTGGTCCTAACCGATTGACCGTCATAGGTCTTTTTATACGTAAATAAATATATAGCCATTGCCCATTCTGATATTTGGGATTGTATTGAGATGAAGCAAAGATTTTTAACAGACTCTTATGTTGGGCTGGGGAATATTGTTAGCAGAGTATTTTATCCCAGTGGTACCTACCCGGCCGAACTCTGAAAGAAGATTTCTACCACCAGTACAACTTTTCACATGATTTAATAATTTTTGACATATTTCGTGGTTTCAGAATAAAAATCACAATGAAAAGGACGATTTTAACTGTCGATATTTCGATACATTGGTACAAGTCGTGGTCACGTAGTGACCACGACCTGTGCCATTGGGTCGAAATATCGACAGTTAAAATCGTCCTTTTGATCTTTCAACTACGTATTAATGAAACTTTATATTTTTTTATTAAAAAAAGGAGTTTTCAAAATCACCACAAGATAACCCGTGCGAAGTAAGAACAGATTTCTGTACAACATCACACCAGAATCCCGCGAAAATCAAGGAATTCTACGGTATATGTAAAAAAATCGTAATTCACGCGGGCGGAGCCGCGGGCAACAGCTAGTAATCTATACTTATAATAAAACTGTAAAGGGTCGAATTCTGTACATTTAAGATATTTTGAAAATTTTTGTTGGAGGACACTATTTAGTCGATACTGAAGCCAAAACTGTAATTTGTTTCATTTTTGTCTGTCTGTCTGTCTGTCTGTCTGTCTGTCTGTCTGTCTGTCTGTTTCACGACCGCGCATCACGGCTAATCCGCTGGATGGATTTAAATGAAACTTGACATGATTATAGTTCATACTCCGAGGTAGGACATAGGATACTTTTTGTCCCAGAATTCATCATGGTTTCCCTGGAAGACGGCATCAAAGTCAAAATGTGTATTTAGTTATAATTCATTAACCCGTTGTCCGATTTCATTCATTCTTTTTTAGTTAGAAAGGAGGTTCTTTAAAGATTATTCCGTATAAATTTTATCATCATCACTTTTGTAGTTCAGAAATTATAGACATCGATGAGTTCAAGTAGGTGACTTGAAACTCGGAATGGTCAAGCACCTAGGGCTAGGACGTAAGGGCTCAAGTCAGACTGAAGTACCCTTACAGCCGTAAATAAATATGCTTAGCAGAAGATTTTGTATGGTTTAAGATTTTTCACTTTTAGGGTGAACAAAAATCATGAATTTATCACCACGTTATACCGTATCGCGCCATCTCTACAAATTATGTGGAACTTGAATGTAAAACTTGGAGAGAGGTACTACCGAATTTTTGTTAATAATAATTAATTGTCATGTAATGTACTGTTCCTTGACTTTATATCAAGATGGCACTGTTGAGAGATGAACAGATTAAAGTTTTCACTTTTGTGGACATTCCTAGAGTGCCACGTTTTTTTTTATCAAAAACGACATGGAAAAATCAAAAACAACAAAAGCAACATAATGGTTATTATATAATATAACAACAAAAGTAAAATAATGGTTCACAAATATTTTTAACTCTCAGGTCTTAACTGGTCCTAACCGATTGACCGTCATAGGTCTTTTTATACGTAAATAAATATATAGCCATTGCCCATTCTGATATTTGGGATTGTATTGAGATGAAGCAAAGATTTTTAACAGACTCTTATGTTGGGCTGGGGAATATTGTTAGCAGAGTATTTTATCCCAGTGGTACCTACCCGGCCGAACTCTGAAAGAAGATTTCTACCACCAGTACAACTTTTCACATGATTTAATAATTTTTGACATATTTCGTGGTTTCAGAATAAAAATCACAATGAAAAGGACGATTTTAACTGTCGATATTTCGACCCAATGGCACAGGTCGTGGTCACGACGGCATCAAAGTCAAAATGTGTATTTAGTTATAATTCATTAACCCGTTGTCCGATTTCATTCATTCTTTTTTAGTTAGAAAGGAGGTTCTTTAAAGATTATTCCGTATAAATTTTATCATCATCACTTTTGTAGTTCAGAAATTATAGACATCGATGAGTTCAAGTAGGTGACTTGAAACTCGGAATGGTCAAGCACCTAGGGCTAGGACGTAAGGGCTCAAGTCAGACTGAAGTACCCTTACAGCCGTAAATAAATATGCTTAGCAGAAGATTTTGTATGGTTTAAGATTTTTCACTTTTAGGGTGAACAAAAATCATGAATTTATCACCACGTTATACCGTATCGCGCCATCTCTACAAATTATGTGGAACTTGAATGTAAAACTTGGAGAGAGGTACTACCGAATTTTTGTTAATAATAATTAATTGTCATGTAATGTACTGTTCCTTGACTTTATATCAAGATGGCACTGTTGAGAGATGAACAGATTAAAGTTTTCACTTTTGTGGACATTCCTAGAGTGCCACGTTTTTTTTTATCAAAAACGACATGGAAAAATCAAAAACAACAAAAGCAACATAATGGTTATTATATAATATAACAACAAAAGTAAAATAATGGTTCACAAATATTTTTAACTCTCAGGTCTTAACTGGTCCTAACCGATTGACCGTCATAGGTCTTTTTATACGTAAATAAATATATAGCCATTGCCCATTCTGATATTTGGGATTGTATTGAGATGAAGCAAAGATTTTTAACAGACTCTTATGTTGGGCTGGGGAATATTGTTAGCAGAGTATTTTATCCCAGTGGTACCTACCCGGCCGAACTCTGAAAGAAGATTTCTACCACCAGTACAACTTTTCACATGATTTAATAATTTTTGACATAT
This sequence comes from Coenonympha glycerion, assembly GCA_963855885.1. Taxonomy (NCBI): domain Eukaryota; kingdom Metazoa; phylum Arthropoda; class Insecta; order Lepidoptera; family Nymphalidae; genus Coenonympha; species Coenonympha glycerion. The sequence goes on along the minus strand of OY979630.1, from coordinate 10,233,414 downwards.
TTCGTGGTTTCAGAATAAAAATCACAATGAAAAGGACGATTTTAACTGTCGATATTTCGATACATTGGTACAAGTCGTGGTCACGTAGTGACCACGACCTGTGCCATTGGGTCGAAATATCGACAGTTAAAATCGTCCTTTTGATCTTTCAACTACGTATTAATGAAACTTTATATTTTTTTATTAAAAAAAGGAGTTTTCAAAATCACCACAAGATAACCCGTGCGAAGTAAGAACAGATTTCTGTACAACATCACACCAGAATCCCGCGAAAATCAAGGAATTCTACGGTATATGTAAAAAAATCGTAATTCACGCGGGCGGAGCCGCGGGCAACAGCTAGTAATCTATACTTATAATAAAACTGTAAAGGGTCGAATTCTGTACATTTAAGATATTTTGAAAATTTTTGTTGGAGGACACTATTTAGTCGATACTGAAGCCAAAACTGTAATTTGTTTCATTTTTGTCTGTCTGTCTGTCTGTCTGTCTGTCTGTCTGTCTGTCTGTCTGTTTCACGACCGCGCATCACGGCTAATCCGCTGGATGGATTTAAATGAAACTTGACATGATTATAGTTCATACTCCGAGGTAGGACATAGGATACTTTTTGTCCCAGAATTCATCATGGTTTCCCTGGAAGACGGCATCAAAGTCAAAATGTGTATTTAGTTATAATTCATTAACCCGTTGTCCGATTTCATTCATTCTTTTTTAGTTAGAAAGGAGGTTCTTTAAAGATTATTCCGTATAAATTTTATCATCATCACTTTTGTAGTTCAGAAATTATAGACATCGATGAGTTCAAGTAGGTGACTTGAAACTCGGAATGGTCAAGCACCTAGGGCTAGGACGTAAGGGCTCAAGTCAGACTGAAGTACCCTTACAGCCGTAAATAAATATGCTTAGCAGAAGATTTTGTATGGTTTAAGATTTTTCACTTTTAGGGTGAACAAAAATCATGAATTTATCACCACGTTATACCGTATCGCGCCATCTCTACAAATTATGTGGAACTTGAATGTAAAACTTGGAGAGAGGTACTACCGAATTTTTGTTAATAATAATTAATTGTCATGTAATGTACTGTTCCTTGACTTTATATCAAGATGGCACTGTTGAGAGATGAACAGATTAAAGTTTTCACTTTTGTGGACATTCCTAGAGTGCCACGTTTTTTTTTATCAAAAACGACATGGAAAAATCAAAAACAACAAAAGCAACATAATGGTTATTATATAATATAACAACAAAAGTAAAATAATGGTTCACAAATATTTTTAACTCTCAGGTCTTAACTGGTCCTAACCGATTGACCGTCATAGGTCTTTTTATACGTAAATAAATATATAGCCATTGCCCATTCTGATATTTGGGATTGTATTGAGATGAAGCAAAGATTTTTAACAGACTCTTATGTTGGGCTGGGGAATATTGTTAGCAGAGTATTTTATCCCAGTGGTACCTACCCGGCCGAACTCTGAAAGAAGATTTCTACCACCAGTACAACTTTTCACATGATTTAATAATTTTTGACATATTTCGTGGTTTCAGAATAAAAATCACAATGAAAAGGACGATTTTAACTGTCGATATTTCGACCCAATGGCACAGGTCGTGGTCACGACGGCATCAAAGTCAAAATGTGTATTTAGTTATAATTCATTAACCCGTTGTCCGATTTCATTCATTCTTTTTTAGTTAGAAAGGAGGTTCTTTAAAGATTATTCCGTATAAATTTTATCATCATCACTTTTGTAGTTCAGAAATTATAGACATCGATGAGTTCAAGTAGGTGACTTGAAACTCGGAATGGTCAAGCACCTAGGGCTAGGACGTAAGGGCTCAAGTCAGACTGAAGTACCCTTACAGCCGTAAATAAATATGCTTAGCAGAAGATTTTGTATGGTTTAAGATTTTTCACTTTTAGGGTGAACAAAAATCATGAATTTATCACCACGTTATACCGTATCGCGCCATCTCTACAAATTATGTGGAACTTGAATGTAAAACTTGGAGAGAGGTACTACCGAATTTTTGTTAATAATAATTAATTGTCATGTAATGTACTGTTCCTTGACTTTATATCAAGATGGCACTGTTGAGAGATGAACAGATTAAAGTTTTCACTTTTGTGGACATTCCTAGAGTGCCACGTTTTTTTTTATCAAAAACGACATGGAAAAATCAAAAACAACAAAAGCAACATAATGGTTATTATATAATATAACAACAAAAGTAAAATAATGGTTCACAAATATTTTTAACTCTCAGGTCTTAACTGGTCCTAACCGATTGACCGTCATAGGTCTTTTTATACGTAAATAAATATATAGCCATTGCCCATTCTGATATTTGGGATTGTATTGAGATGAAGCAAAGATTTTTAACAGACTCTTATGTTGGGCTGGGGAATATTGTTAGCAGAGTATTTTATCCCAGTGGTACCTACCCGGCCGAACTCTGAAAGAAGATTTCTACCACCAGTACAACTTTTCACATGATTTAATAATTTTTGACATATTTCGTGGTTTCAGAATAAAAATCACAATGAAAAGGACGATTTTAACTGTCGATATTTCGATACATTGGTACAAGTCGTGGTCACGTAGTGACCACGACCTGTGCCATTGGGTCGAAATATCGACAGTTAAAATCGTCCTTTTGATCTTTCAACTACGTATTAATGAAACTTTATATTTTTTTATTAAAAAAAGGAGTTTTCAAAATCACCACAAGATAACCCGTGCGAAGTAAGAACAGATTTCTGTACAACATCACACCAGAATCCCGCGAAAATCAAGGAATTCTACGGTATATGTAAAAAAATCGTAATTCACGCGGGCGGAGCCGCGGGCAACAGCTAGTAAATAAATAAAATAAAATAAAATAAAATTACATGACTCATCATTAGGTAGGTAAAATAAATAATTGGTCAAGTGGTCACTGAGGGTTCCGTCCTCCTCACTGCCTTGCCCAATGCCTACCCAATCAAACCTAATGCCTATTCAAAACGAGCAGAAATTCACGTTTGTAGTACGGGAGGCGCCTAAAATATTTATTTTATTCTATTTTTTAGTATTTGTTGATATAGCGGCAACAGAAATACATCATGTGAAAATTTCAAGTAAGTATCTATCACGGTTCAAGAAATACAGCCTAGTGACATACGGACGGACGGAAGAACAGCGAAGTCTTAATAATAGCGTCCCTTTATTTCGTGATTTTCATCAGCTCTTACGAGTATAATATGAACACAATATTACCGTAGTATACGATAGTTACAAGCAGTGATCAATAATTCATCGGTCGCATAATTAGCGTAGGTATTTCAAAGATGCACCAATTTCTCGCTCAAAGGGAAATGATAGGCATGACCTTATTTAAGGCTTTTAGGATGTAGATCAATGAAGCACGACACGTATGATGTAACCGTAAATACTGAAAACAGTTTATTTTGTTATTTGACATGTAACATTAAAAAATACCAGTTAAGTGCACAATAGAGCAAAACTGTTTATACATTTTATTTAAGAAAAAAAATTAAACAAAGTGATTTATTTCATATAGGCCTAGCTTACAAACAATTATGAATAGTCAGTTAAACATGATACATACCTACTTATTTATTAGTGAGAACTATTTCGCGCTTAAAAAGCTATAAAGTAAACGAGGATTCCATATAGTAGATATTATATTATGCGCCTGGCAAAATAAAAAAAGAAAAGCAAGTGCTCAATAATAGAATTACTTATTTGTTTACAAATTAGTAATTGTCTACAATTTTCAGGCCATCTATTAAAAATTACCGGTGAATTGTGAAATCTTAATGAATCCATAATTTGCAATCAAAATAATATTACGGCAAATTAATCTTTTTTTTTTCTTTCAATTTATTAAGATTTATTTGAATCTCCGAATAAGAACAAAGTATGTATAGGTACCTATTTTAAACGAGTAAAATAGAATGAAAGATTGATCAATACAAATTACATAGTTAAAAATCCCTACTAATAAGGCCCAAACGAGTAAAAATAGAATGAAAGATTCATCTAACACAAATTACATACTTAGTTGAAAATCCCTACTGATAACGCCTACTTCATGAAGGTTTGTAATAGTTTAACACTCTATTGTTTGATAGCAAAGTTTAAATTAATACTCGTAATTTCAATTTTGAACTCTATCTAAATACAAACACATCAAACCTTGGACTTTGTACCTATCTACACAGTTTAGTATTTGAGTGATAAGATAAACAGTTTACATCCCATTCAAAGTAATGTTACGTTTATCACCTAAATATCTTTATCGATGTAAAATCAAAACAAAAAGTAGTCAAGTATTCGTAGGTAGCAGCAGACAGTGTTGAGATGTTTTTCATAAGCTTGTATGGGTATTGTTAAAAAGATTTTTATAAATACAATACGATACATCACACAATACTACATTCGATCCTAAATACACTCGACTCTAACACGAGATAACAAAAATAAATAATAATCGGTTTTTTTTTCTCATCACGCAATCACTCAATCAGTATACGGATTTATAAGCGACTGTTATCAAAGTGTAGCCTGTGTTATCTGTGGTATGGAGAAATGATCTAATAAACTTTATGAGTTTGTATGTTTTTGTATGTTTGGTCTATGTTCTCAATCACGCGAGAACTACTAAGTACTAAGTGTGATATAAAATTTGAAGAGTTCCCTCGATTTCTCCAGGATGCCATCATCAGATCCTGACCTGATTAAAATGGGACCAACTGGAAACAAAACCCTTTTAAACTAAAAAAGAATTTTTCAAATCTGTCCACGCGTCTTCGAGTAATCGGTGAACATACATAGTTAAAAAAAAACGACGAATTGAGAACCTCCTCCTTTTTTTGAAGTCGGTTAAAAAGCAAATTATCACAGAATTCTTCTATAACTTGCATAGGACGACCTCACTGCGACAGTGGCTCCGTGCTCGGTTTTAACTGGGTGGTTGCGGGTTTGATTCCCGCCGCGGGATGTAGTGTTCTAATACGATGCGCGCGACAATTTCCCGCACGAATATGCATAATAGTACCCCATAAGTTTTATAAATAGAATAACGAATAAAACAAGACAGTAACAGAAGAAATCCAATCACAGCAACGATAACTAGGTTATTCTTTTCATTTAAATAGACGATACAAGCAACTCTAGAGAATAAACGTGCAAATTCAAAAGCAATACATTTTACTCGGAAAAAGCTTTAAAAAGAAAATACCAGCAACGTGTCTACGTGTTAGTGCTGTTTGTCGGATAATCCTGTGGCTTAACGTGTTCCATCGCCTCAGCTTCTTATGTCAGTTGCCACTTTCCACAGTCGAAATGAGCAACATTTGATTTTATATCCATAGTAAAGTGCGACTTTCTATTTGTATAAACAGAAAGGAAAAAATACATCAGATATTTTAATTTATCATTATTTACTTATTAATTTTCATTCATCTTTCGGTTCTGAAAGATAATTCAAAATCTCAACGTTTATTTGTTACAGCAGTGCGGTGGTGGTGGTACATGGTCAACGGAGATTTTTTTTTCCCCCTTGGAAAAAGACGAATTTTATCCCTTTCCGCGTTTTTATTTATCCCCCCTAGCATGGGCACAGAGGTGGAGAAAATACTCCCTTGAATAGTCTCGGGGGGGTTTATGTCTTGTGAAACGTCAAATAGTGATTTCTCCCTTTCCCCTGATTATTGTGTCTTTAGACAACATCGAGGACAACATCGGGGGAATATAATTTTATCCACTGCCCATGCTAGGAGGCAGCTGTAAATTATTTTTTGTGATATTGGTTGCTGCAGGCTGCTTAATAGCGTTAAATTAAACTTTTAGCGTTATATTAAGTTTTTGAAATTAAACTCTGGGTATAATAGTAGTAATTAATTTGTTTAAGGAATATTGTTCAAGTATTTAAATCCACCTGCAGTCGTGCGTATGAATTTGTAGGAGATGGATAAAACCAACAACAGCATTTTATAACAATAGAAACAAGCTATTTTAATTCATAAATTCTATATAGCTTACAGTATAGGTACTCTTGTAATTTTGACAAGAAAATAATCGCAATTAAGTATCTCGTCAAGCTAATGTAGAAGGATGGTTCAAAGAAGCGACAAGTACTTAACGTATACTTAAGTCTCTCATTCAGAATTAGTACTAAACGTTTTTGAATTTTATTCTCCAGTAAACTTTGAGGATCATACAATTTAGATTCCTCATACTGAACGTTTATCACTTTAAAAAAATCTTGTATGTATAAAGCATGTATTACCTACATTGTTAAAATTGTTCTACGTGGCAGCATGTCTAGGAAGTAGGTATCCCATATTTTAAATAATAAGTAATTACGTGCAAAAACGTAATTCAAAGCCATACCTATCAAAGAACTGGTCAGAGACGAACAAGAATATTCATTTTTTTATTCCGCGGCGTATTGTTCCGTTTCACAGAGCGACAGCTTTTTACCAGCCCGTTGAAGAAACCTGTTGAATACAACAGTTTAGTTGGTCTGTCAACGACAGATTTACTTATAGAACATAACTTATAGGGTAAAAAAGTACACCTATACTTTTATGACATTAGTTCATAGGTATTTAACTTATTTAAAACAGACGCTATAGAAAAATGGACTCGAATTTTACTAGCATAGCAGAAATGGCAGTTAAGTTTTAGTACCTGAGCTTTAATTTACGTAAGCTTGCTTCAATATCAGTGAATCAAGCCTATCTAGATTTTGATCACGTTCAACAGCAGAATTTTCTTCTTATCAAAAAACATCTAAAAATTAAATGCGTACTAAGTACCTATTTGGTTTTATTTGCTTTTAACTGACTTCGAAAAACAAAAGAAAAACTACACACCAAAGAATAACTATATATGGTGTTCTCAACTCTGCACGTACCTATGTTACTTGATTTTTAACCGACTTCAAAAAAAGGAGGAGGTTCTCAATTCGTCGGAATCTTTTTTATATTTTTTAAGAACGTGCGTAAGTTCAAATAAATGTTTAAAAGCATGCCTTAACAAAGCTTTACCTTAACAGTTAACATTAATTATTATTTTAGTATTAATAAATACCCAAAGATATTTCTTAGTTGTAACAATTACCTATTTATTTCAATTAGGACCTGCGTCCTGCAAATTTAGAAGAGAAACCATACGAAAAGATTTGAATCCAAGACTTTTTGTAATTCTTAGATTGGCAGATCAACAAGCCAGATTCATAAAAAATAATTATAAAACAGGTGCATGTTTGAACCTTGCTTAATTAATAAATGAAACGCAGGTACTAAGCGATCAAGTAATTATTTCTCAATTAATCACTCCGTTTTAATTTATTCAATAACTCTTAATGAGTAATGTTCACCGGACAATCTTGAACTCGCTTTATAATTAACTCATTTAAAAATAACCAATAGACGAGTAATAATCTCAAACATTATTAATTTATTAACTGTTGCCCGCGGCCGCGCCCGCGTGAATTTCGGATTTTCGCCGATCCTGTGGGAAAGATTTTTTTGGGATAAATAGCCTATGTGATTATTCGGATATTAAGCTATCTATGTTCCAAATTTCAGCCAAATCGGTTCAGTAGTTGCGGCGTGAAAGAGTAACAAAGATCCATCCAACCATGCATACATACAAACTTACACGTTATCAGGATAAAGAATTACACAGAAGTTACCAATATTTTTGTTGAAATCTTGAAACTTAACTGCAACGTAGAGCGATAAGTAATATTGTTACGTTTAAACACCTCACAGTACGGATTTGATTTTAAAAAAATATTGATAACTTTTTACGATGTATATTTGACGAAAGCTTACCTACTTAAGCTTACAGACACCACGATATCGCTGCAAATGTCTCCTAGCTAAACCAAACCCATCCATTTGGCACTAAGCATAGGCCTAAATATTCAGGAACAAAGTAATTTTGGTTTATTTCACTGAATGAGACAAAAGAGTCTTTGTTTTAAGCAGAACTAAGTATTATTGAGCAGATCTCACAGCTTAAGCTTTTATTAATTTGAAATGGTAACTAAAACTTAAATATCTGGGTTTTTTTTTGGTAAACATGTGAAGATGATACTTCTATTCCCGCAATTTTACTGTCGCAAGCCTACAATGTGTTATTAACTTACAAACTGCGAAAATCCCAATAAAATTTTAATTTCGCGGGCAGATCTTTACTACGAGCCTTTAAAATAGTATTACTATTCGCCAATAGATGACAGCAGGAGTCATTTTTTTTTTGGTGAATTCGACATTTCCCAAAAATTAAGCGTAGCTAGATCAATTTATCGCCCCCAAAACCCCATGTACACTAAATTTCATGAAAATCGTTCGAGCCGTTTCCGAGATTCAGATTATATAGTTATATTTATACATGAATTGCTCGTTTAAAGGTATAGGATTTTAAGCTTGCGCTAACCAATCATTGGGTATTTATTCAGGCTTTAAGCAGAGGCCTAAATGTTCACTGCTTAAGTATTCGGCTCATTGCTATAAATCAGCAGTCGACTGGGATTGATCGGACAAAGATGACTCTGCATCCCCGCGCCTTGCGAAATTTATGTAAACGTACAAACACTGAGTACCTTACGCACATTTTTTAGGAATTTACTTCTATGCAGCTTTTGTAAGATTTGATTTTAATGGACTTGAGCTGATAACCTAGTGTGTCTTCACGCCACAAGTAAACTGTTGATAGATGTTACATCGTGTAATGTAATTAGAGAACCAGGGGTTTGAGGTGCGATTGCGTAAAACTTGACTATGAAAATTGTATTTATTTGACAAACGACAATTTAAGCCTTACACAATCGCACCTCTGATTGTGTAAGGAAAACGTATTCACCGCTATCGTAATCGTAAGAAAATTCTATTCCCAATTGGTTGACGTAAATCAGGGAACCGATCAGGGAGCAGATTTTTTTACGATAACATTTACGATTACGATAACGATGAAAACGTTTTTCTTACATAATCGCCTAGCCGGACTGATAGCCTAGCTGGACTGAACTAACAAATAGACCAAGAATTAGCCACGATTACTGCGGAATTAGCAAAAACCCAAGTAAACACCGTTGCAGCCGCGTAATAATCTACTGTTGTTGTACCTATGTTATCAGTTATGACAGGAGATGGATAGTAGATACTTTATAAGTATACAAGAATAATATTATCCAGAAAAAATAACAATATGATTAAGCACAAAAATCTATTTTTATGTACATAGTTACTTGCCAAGTGACACATTTCTCCTTGGCCATTTGTTTTGCCATCTAACAAGCAGGTGTCCCATTTTGTGTGGACACAATAAGCCTCATAATATAACATTTCGCAGGAAAATGTCCAACTATCACTCTACCTAATCATAACTCAACTTTGCGGGGATGAACTTAAGTGAGATATTGTTAAATTAGTTTTTTGTTCTGTTTCACATACCTAATATTATGAATGTAATTTTCTAACGACTTTTCCTTGTCTTGTGTTGATGCATGAAAATAATACCTACATAAGACATAGATAGAGATAGGGATAAGAGATAGGGTTTGTATAATATTTAAAGAGGATTGTGTCATCGGGTGATTTTAGACACCTTTAAATTATATTTATATTCTATTGAGATGTATTTAATTACCTGCCTAAGTATTTGTATTTTGATATCTGCCTATGCAGCATGTGCATTTGTGCACATAAAGATAATTATTTTGTCTATTTTTGTCGATCTCTCTTTTCTCTGTCTATCTATATGGATTACAAAGAAGTCGAGTCAAATCATTTATTTCATATAGGCCTTACTTGTTAGCTCTTATGATAAAGAAAGGAAGAATTACCACTTCTTCTTATAAAGAAGATAGAAAAAAGAGAAAGTAAATCGACAAAATTGGACAAAGTATTCAGGATGCCCACATGCTAGCCCGGCTGGTGAAGTGAGTTTTACTGCTGTACTTCGATGAGATGGAAGTTAAAACGTATTTTTTTTCTCCAACTTTAAATTATCAAAATTCGAGATTATACTACACTAAACTTACATGCAGGTTGGGTTAGACTTTCGTATTACCTACTAAGAATAAGCCGTAGGAAGGAAGCCGTAATAGAAGCTAGAGTGAGAAATAAAATTATCACCACGGATAGGTACTACATTTTCGCTTCAATAAACGCAACCTCACCCCAATCGTAACAAGTGTCCGCGTAATAACGCCGAAACCTTTTGTCACGAACAACATCATTCGTATGATAATTTTATCGTAATCCGTATGAAAAGAGGACGTAAGTTCGAATTATCGGCACTAGGGTCGCAAACATCCTAACAGTATGTGTGATAACGCCTTAACCCAATTCATTTGTATAATTTTTCCATTTGCAAAGATCAAACGGGCTCGTTACCATAATCATTATGCGGAAACTAATACGCGAACAACTTGTTGGTTTCTCCATATGCATTTATTTATTTTAATCGTATAAGTGCTTCCAGAGATTTCATTTAGGGAAAACTGAAAACATTGAGTTGTTTAAACGATGTTTGTTTGTATAATTCAGATATCTGACCCGGCAATCGTTGTTTTGGCATTAGGGATATAAAATGTAGCTCAGGACCTACTCCCAGACCTACTGAACATACACTTCATAATTTTCTGTAAGCCGTTTCGGAGCAGTACCTATGGTAACAAGAACTTTATAAATTAGAAATCATAGTTTTCTAATAGGTCGTCTCTAACGCATGTTACAAAATTTTTAAATATTTAAACAAAGTAAAAATAGGTTTGATATTAATAAAAATTAAGGGACAATCCATAAAAAATAGTTAGGTAGGTAGGTACTTCAGTTTAAAACATATTGTAACTATTGTAATGTTATTATAAAGGCCCAAGATATTTGAAAAAGAAAAAATAATATGGGTTAAATATGAATACTGAAATGAATAAAGAGGAAACTTCTCAGTTTCTCTAATTTTCCGCATAAAAAATATTTGCCAAACAATCCAAAGTTCTCCATCTTTCAAGTCTTTCACAAAGAATGTTCAAAGCGATTTTAAATTTTTATTGCTCTTTTTTGTACGATTGTTATTAAAAAGACGCCTCGGCGTTTCCATTTATCCTTCTTTATTAAGAAACTTATTTTGTTTATTTTAAATTTGAAATAGATCTAAATTAATTTGTCTGAGTTAAATTAACCTGTAACATTATTTGGAGAAGAACGCTTCTGAATTGGCTAAACATGTGATATTTTAAAACGTGTTTATTCTTCTAGTGCTAATGTGCTTTCCTAATGTGGCGGTAGAAACCTACAGATTTTTTTTTACTAAAGTTTTGATATTTCGGAGCTTACAAGCAAGTATATATGGTAAAAATAAAGATTTTTTCTTACAAAAAGGACTGACTGAAAGAGCTTGACTGTTTGGACATGGCTACATTTACAATAAAAAATTACCTTTAGAATAATCGATTCACCCATCGCAAAGTTTACCCGCTGTTCCTGACATCGGGATCTAATACCTACTCGTATATAAATAGTTTCTAAATAGTTGTTTGGAGTAGCACTTCGCTCGCTCATACCAAACTTATGTAACGTGTGCCATGTAATTATTATGAGCCATTACACCAACGCGGCTTTGCTTCGACCCAATAAACGTGTTCACGAATGCCCGGATAGAAGGTTAATCCGAGCATAGTTTCTCAGTGTTAGATTAATTTATCAAAAGTCAAAATATCTTTATTTCACAAAGGCCTATCGTACAGGCTTTTGTAAAACGAAAAACTTATGGTAAATCCAACCCAAACTTATATTGTAGACAGTTATCCAAACCTATAAAACATACTTATAAATAAATAATAAATCATTATTAAATAATTTGGTCAACTGCGAGTCGGGCTCGCGCACTATCCGGGTCGGGTATCGGGTTCCGTACAATCAAGACCAATTGTCAATAGTATTAAAGTAAACTCTCCTTCTAAATCACTTAAAAACAATACTGAAAAAAAGGTAAAGTGAGTAAGAACTCTAAAAAAGTATGCAGGCATTAGTTATCGTTGGGGCATTTGGTAGTAATCATAGAAACTAAAAATATTTACCCGAAAAAGAACTTCCCTGAAATACCTATAGGTACTTTTACAGAGAGAGCGACAGCATTAAAACTCGTAGACGAGTCACAAAGAAAATACCAGCAATAAAGGCAAAAGGCGAGAACCTAGGAAGTGCACTCTACATGGCAAATCAAATGTAACTTGAATTTCAATTCGAGCAAGGTAAATAAAAGATCGTCATAGAATTGACACTCAACTTTAGCTTTAGTTGAAGTTTCACCTGTATTTAACTTTAATGAAGGTTTTATACATCCGAACTTCGTCAGTCAAGAGTATGTGGGAAAAAAATGTAAGTGTTCGTTTCGACACAAATAAAAAAAATACATATTTTCGTACTTTCATTTTCAGGTACATATTATATAAGATTTTGGAGTAACTTTTGGAAAAACTATTTTAGAAAACGCCGAAAGCTCTATACTTACGAGACTATTATTATTTCATTGAATTTTATTCGAAGTTTCTTTACAAATATTTTTTTTCAATGTACCTTGACGATGGATGAATTCTTAATTAAACTTCACAAATATCTCTAAATGCATTACGTCTTGGGTTCTTTGAAAATACTTTCTTTTATTAGCTAAAAGTTTTATTTGAGAATGAAATTCTTGTCATCCCGACTAAACTTCGCTTGCGTAAACAAGTGCACAAGTATAGGTGACCACACTTATCTTATAAATTCAGTAAGTAAAGATAGATAGATAAACATATTGGCCCTTGAATGAAATTGGTTACTTTTTCTCCAAGGAAAATCGATGTTTCCCACGGGAGTTGAAGAAAAAAACGGAACATTTGGTAATCGTTCAGACGCGCGATGATTCTAAATTCAAATTACAATTTAATAACCCTGTTATATAATGTAATGTAATTATTTACCTTTAGTCTGATGTGAAAAGCTCTTTCATTTTAGTTTCAGCTTTTACGCATAGGTAGGCATCGGTTTCCAAATTGCTGTTATTTTGTATCTTTCGTAATAAAACTTGTTGAATACTAAACGAAATGTTTCGCAAGTTCTTAGATTAAAAAGTTTGTTATCAACACTATTAATAACGGCATTGAAACTCTTAGTCGATCTTTTTGAAAAAAAATACTTATATTCATGAAGATAATATTTCGTTTAAAAGGAAAATCATAATATTCAAGATAGGCTTGACTTTTATATTAATTTCACGCCTTAGAAAACAATTAATTCATTAAAAACTAAAAACTAAACTTTTCTGAGTGTCTTTGAGATTGATAAATTGGCTTTTGGCTGAAGAGTAAAAATATTTTTCGACTGTATTAAACTTTAATTTACAACAGATATACCTTAAAGGGTTATCTGCTATCGCTTTACATTAGCCATTAACAATATTTTAAATAAAATATTCAGTGGGTAAAAAAAAGGTATTAAGATGAATGAATGAAAAATGAAATGAGTGATGGGTGAATTAGATTAACAAAGTGTATAATTATAAGCACTTTGATTTATTGAGTCATAGGGCGTGATTATTCAAATCGTATCAAAAAAACATTTCACGGATTTCTGACTGACCACCAAGACCTGATTATATCCCATCTCATTCCACCACAAAATTTTCATAATTAACATAAATCTATTGACATAGTTTTACTTTAATTTTGAGTTTACGTTAGATAATATAATAACATTTTTTAGACAAATCAAAAGGAGCAAATACTTTGGGAAACCAGCTTTAATTATTACGAGTTTTGTATATCTCTTTGATTTTATTAAAAGTTTTATTATTGTCTTTTTTTTTTCAAACACATTTGTAAATATCATTACAATTTAAAATACAATCTGTGGTTTCAATACGTAATTCCATAAACCCAAACGAACAGTCATCGAACCTCACGTTTGACAAATAAATTTAGCAAATAATATAAAAGTTAGACACCGCTACAAGCAGAAAAGCCACAGTCCCTCAACAATGTCCCGGTATTCAACAAGTAGCGTACCCCAATGTTGATAGATGTCCTATTGAATTAGCAACTTTATTTCTACCAGCGCCTAAATAAATAACAGAATGTATTGATACAGTGTTGTGCTCGACGCCAAGTTACATAAAGAGCCCCAAATGGCACGCGGCCCAACTTCCAAGAGATAGGGGTGAGCCAAATAAAACAGGAGCGGTTCCGAATTTGACTGCGCCCACACAAATGTTACATAAAACTCCAATAAAGAGCCAGGATTTATGGATACCTACTAAACGACACAAATTACGACGTAAAGTGTAGGTAAAGTCGGTGGGTAACTTCAAGAAGTAAGAACACTTTAACTTGCGTTAGTTGATCAACTTTTCAATTGGTCCGTTGGGAGACTTTAGTAAATGCTAGTTACTGCCCAACCAGTATAAAACTTATCCAGACACGGTGCATTATAGGTAAAAACTCAAAATTGCACTTCTTCAAATTGACATGTCCAGTTAAAGTTACTTACAAAAAGTCAGTAGATAGAGCATCTAAACAGCCAAAGAGTTTTTTTTACACTATACAAGTTAGTATTTGACTGCGATCTCATCTGATGGTAAGTGATGAGATGTTATCATACTAACTCGGAATAGGTAAGTCATCCACAATGGTTTCTACACTGCATCGCACCGGAACGCAAATCGCTTGGCGCCGCGGTGCGTCTTTGCTGGTGTGGGTGGTAACTAGCTTCGGCCGAAGCCTCCCACCATACCAGGGCCCCAAGTCTGCTATGACAATTGTATCTCGATCGTCCAATAATTACACCATTATTACCGATTTTTGCGATTTTGGTAGTCTGCTAGGTCGATCGTTTAATAATTGCGTAAAAATTACACGACTCACCTACAATTTACAGCTGAATTAACTTTTGCTAGTCTGTTAACACAATTACATCTCAATTGTCGAATATAACCTAGTCTCCTAATTTTTTGACAGTTCGAAATGACAATCGACCTGCAATTTTAGAATAATTGAGCAGTAATAGCTAAATCAGTGAATTTCGATCCAGATCTGAGCCAATTTAGAAATTATAAAATTCCAAAGTGGTCCCCGTGGCGGGAATCGAACCCGCGACCTTCCACTCGAATCCGAGCGCGCCCCTCAAAGTCGAATTAACTTAGGCCATACATATTAAGCTTTTTCTAAGCACATATAGAAATCTATTAGAAAGTATTGAATGTCATATTTAGGTTTTGCGAGTACCTACATTATCAGATGTGTTTTCTACTACTATTACGACTATTATCATATGATTTAATTTGCCACTTGATCAAGGAAAAATGTTTTCACACAAAATTTTACAGATGAGAGCTGATGATCAATGAGTTGCGAGTCAATCAGTCATTTCGGGCAGTTGATTAAAGGATGGATAATACCAATGGGACTTGGAGGAAAAGTACATTTGAAATTGAAGATATTATTAATAATTTTGAGTTATATTTATTATACTTACTATGAAATAATAACATAGTAATTCTTCGGAATCTGACTTGGCTCATGAATTCCAAGATACGACATGAATATTTCAGATTTGTATTAAAAACTCGATAAAACGTTATCTAAAAAATGTCTCAAAGCATTTCACCTGTAACAATAACAGCTGTCTCAGAGGTGGGCGGCCGGCGGCCTGCAGGAAACAGTTTTTTCTGCCTCAGATGAATTATACACCAGAAATATTTACCATGTTATATAGTAGGTACAGTTTGGCTGAATTAAAACGTATTACTTAAATTGTAGATTTTTTTTTGGTATCATCGTTTTGTTTCAGATTATGGGTGTCCACCGCTGGACATAAGTCACCTGTAGGGATCTCCAATCTGCACTTTACTAGGCCACCAGATTGGGGGTCTGCAACTTTGCGCTTTTCAGTACGGAGTTACCATTACAGTACCTAGGGTCTCCAACGTCCTTTGGTCCAATGCGCTAAGAGCCCTGCGAATGGCGTTTTCAGTTTCGCAACACTCTACTCATCAGCTTATTGCTAATTAAGTCATGAAGATGTACAGCCATAGCGGTTCTCTGAATCCCCTTGGAGTAGCACTGCGTCTTTTTTGAAACTCAGAGTCAATGAAGGATTTTACAATGAAAGAAGATGGCTCATTTGGAAAAGACTAATGGCGGTTCCCAAAATGCAACCTATCCATGGTTTGCCTTACTAGAGACAATGACTAGAGATATAAATTTGACATAACTTGTATGGAACTTATGTCACATACACATAGTAGGGCAAATGGAAGATAGATAGAATATTGGGAACCATTCAGATGATTAGCTTGATTTAACGCTATTATAATTATGTTTTGGCCATTAAAATGCAACGACCTAAAATACTCGTAGTGTACAACTATTTAAAATAAAATTCATATAACACAGTAATTTACAGTTCAAAAACTTTGAATACTCACATCTGGACATTAATGTGATAAACAGCAACAATAAAATAAATGCAGTCGTTAAGAGGCCTGTGAACTACGATGTCTCCATTAATGCAAAATACTAAATCATTTGTAATTCGTGTATATTTCGATCATTTTGTGGTATTATTCGGATTCATATAGTAATAATCTATGATCCTGGCCATATTTGGTTCGGAAATACTTCTTTAAAACGAAATAATAATCAATTTTGATCAAAATTTTTATAGCTTTGGTCGAATACCGTAATACCAAAAATTATGAATGAAAACTTGTAACTTTCTTTATTATTAACTGGTGTTTTTCTTTAGCTGAACAATAAAAACTGTGCTCCTGAACTAATGCGACGTGAGATAGTGTTGTTTTTATTACAAATCAAATAAGCAGAAAACATGTCCTCTTTGACATAAAAATAAGCAAAACTAAATTCGTTTACAATTTCGTTTAACAACAGTATTTCGGAACCAGATATGGCCAGGAGCATAGATTATTACTATACGAACCCGAATAACACCACAACATGATCGAAATATACACGAATTACAAATGATTTTGGTATTACGTTTGTATGGGAGACATCGTAGTTCACAGGCCTCTTAATGCATTACTATTTCCACTGACGTATATTGTGTGACTAATTCATAGTTTTTACATGGTAAAATTTCTTGTGTAAAAATTATGTTTAATATTCAGCTCATTAAAACAATACCTAATTTGTGCTTATATGAGTGAGAAATAGAAAGTATTGAAAGTAATAAAATTCTCTTTATATAATATAATACCTACCAGTAGGGCAGATTAGTTTGTTTTGCTATAATCCGCTAGAGACCGTAGAAACTCTACGATTCATTGCATTGTGGAGTTTATCTCGTTGCATTGTAGATTCATTACTCTCGCATTGATTTAATATCTCCTGAGGAATTCTCGGTGTCAGGACGAAACGTGGGTCGAAAAGAGTGTTGGAAGTTAAATTGTGTGTGGTGGCACTGTTCCTGCATATTGTACCATACAGAATCAGTGATTATTCAAGTAGCGGAGGTGTTTCATGGGGGCATTGTTCCTGCATATTGTACCATACAGAATTTTTTCAAGTAGCGGATTAAAATTTAAACAAATTAATCTGTCAAACTAATTATGGATTTCCGATAAATATCTCCTGCTTTCATTAAATAATACCTACCACTCAAACCGACATGAGACCCAAATGTGATGCGTAAGTAGAGAATTCAACAATTCCCTATCTCACGCATTCCAAATCAAACTTTCGGATTAGTTCAGGATTTCCATCAATCGGCTTTGTTCGGTAAATAAAATATATTTACCGTCCTTAAGAAGCAAAATTTATAAGCATAGCACGTAATAGTCACAAGATTTGTTATCAATGAAAGTTGTTTACTTAAGTCTTCTTTGTACATATTCTTTTATTCAATCGTGCATTTTGACCAAGAAGTGTAGGCTTTTAAAATTAAATTAATATTGTTATTTTACACTAACATAGAATTTATTAGCGTATTCGAACATAGTAGCAGTAGCGAATATTTGCCTTTGGTTCCGTTACTTTGACTAAATATTCAAAATATGCCTTTACGCGGTAAGCCTCAATAAACGGCAGTGTAGATAGAGTTTAAAGACTCGTTCACTAAAAGGTTCCTGGAAAACTACGACAAGAGCTAGATTCAGTCAATAAAACTGATTTATTATTGCTGACAAACAGCTATAAATCAAACCCGAGCGTGGCGTTGTTTCCCTGCACTTGCCTATGATATTGCAAATAAACTTGGATCGACGTCAATAATAATAATTCACGAATTACAAAAAATCTTCAAGTGCAATCTCACCT
The DNA here is from genome assembly GCA_963855885.1 of Coenonympha glycerion. Classification (NCBI taxonomy): domain Eukaryota; kingdom Metazoa; phylum Arthropoda; class Insecta; order Lepidoptera; family Nymphalidae; genus Coenonympha; species Coenonympha glycerion. Next base: position 10,215,069 of record OY979630.1, on the reverse strand, counting down.
AATGTAAAGTGAAGATGCAGATATTATCGTACTAAATAATTGAAAGGGGTTAGCAACCCCTGAAGAAATTGAAAATGCAACTCTATTTCACATAGGTCTAATTCAAAGGCTCGCATAAAAAGTCAAAACTCTACTTCGGAAAGCAGGTTTACACTGAGAAGCGGCCCGGTGCACTATGATTAAATACAAGGTGAAATGGATCTTTAATCAACTTTAATTCATTTTATTAGGGCATAATGTAAGGTGCTATTTGACTTCAATTTAAGTCTCTTAACCTCTAAATCAAGAAACGTGAATAGCTTATGACGTAAATCTTATACAACAGAAGACAAATAGGTACGAAATTCCATGAAGATGAAAAATATCTTTCTTCCATACGTGGTCTAAACTTCGGAATATAACAAAAGAAAAGCAGAGATGAATGCCTGCGATTAATTTCGACCCTTCTTATTGCCTAAAGGTTGCTTTACATAGCGATACAATTTGTAACCTACCTACGAGTGCATGCAACGATAGACATTTGTTATTCGTTTTCAATGGGAATACAGTAATACGAAACACGAAACAATAAAAGATGTTATTTCAGCAGCATTGAAATGTAATTTATTTCTATATTTTATATTTATCAAATATATATTTATCAGTAATCTAGTACTCGTAATACCTAACAAGCTATCGCTTACTTTAGGGCTAGATTGCGATGTGTGTCCGGTATACATATTATTATTAGTAAGATCCAGCTCTCAGTAAAATAACAGTTTTAAGATTGAAATCATTAAACTGTGGCGAGATCCTATCCAATATTAAGGAAGGTACTACTATCATAATAAAAAAATCAATGAAAGTATCCAAGTTAAGATACCAAGTGCGAATGAAACTCGCACACCGAAGCTTTCATACTACGAAAAAGTAAAACCGAATCCCTTTTTTATCATGAAGAAGTACTGCTGATAACGAACATCACACCTAAAGTTTTTAGGGGTTTACCAAAATGGTATGAAACTCAAAAGAAATTATTTAACTAGCTCGCCTCTAGTTTCGCAAAATTTATATTCATTATTCTCTATGCAAAATTTAAGCACAGGTGTAATGAATCAAAAGACGAGCGTAATTCTTGCAAAAATATGAAAACTAAAAAGTAACAACGAATACGAATAGGAAAAAAAAAACAAAAAACTTAAACATATTATATCGTATTGGTCGCAAAGCTTTTTGCTATCTTTCTCCATATACACTTGAACTGTGCCAAATCCTTAAATATCTATACCTTAGACCAATCTATACCTAATTTGGCAACTGTCTACATAAATATCACTAACCAGTACCTAACCACGTATAAATTGTAAAGTATTCGTAGTTAGTGTTGCAAAGTGTACTAAATTAAGCTCGCATTTAACGACGCAAAATCTTCAAAAATAAAATATGACGGCACTCATATTATATAGAGTTGAGATTAAAAACGTTTTACTTTTCATTTTAGTAAGTTCACCGAAGGGGATGAAACACGAAGGTACAGTAAAAAAAATACACTGCCTAAAGCGTCTTCACTAAGACCAAGCTTAGTTGTACAATAAAATCCTAAAATTATTTTTATACTAGCTAAATCTCTGGGGACGTACTGACCCACCAATTGAAACCGCTAGTAAAACCTACACAAAAATTTCATCAAAACTTGTTGAATAATAATAAATTAATAATAAAATAACTAGCTGACCTGGCAAACGTGGTTTTGCCCTTAAGGATATAAAAAAAATAGATAAATTGAGATTTAAGCTATCCTATCTCTCAAGTTGGATCGAACTGCACATGGTGTGCGAATTTTATTATAATCGGTTAAGTGGTTTAGGAGTCCATTGAGGACAAACATTGTGACACGAGATTTATATATATTAAGATTAAAGAAAAGGCAAAGGCCTCCTATACCCCCTTTTTTCATTCGTTTTTATTCTTCTTCGCCACTCTATTCCACATCACTCCTGCTCAATGACGAAATACGCTACGCTAGGAGGCCGGGAAAAATATGAAGTATGTTGAATCCGAAAATTTCTCAAATATGGCTTCGCTCGTCGTACCTACATTTCGGTACCGCTGACAGCACATACCGCTATCGGTCGAACACATTAGCGCCATTTTACTGTAGCGTACAACCAAAAAATCAAAATTTTGAAATAAGGACCTATTTTGTGTTATGTTTAATCGTGAGTCAATAATTTTTATTTATTTTTCCAGACCCGTGTAAGGTTTTATTGAATTTCCCGAGGTAAGAGTTGGCTAACTTCGTTGGGGTAATTTCATCCGTGCCGTGGGCATCGTCTGCGGTCTGTGGACATCTCGTACTCAGATAAACGGGTACGTTTACACGAAAAGTATAGGTGTATATTTTTACAGTGTCATACTTATTGATTTGCCATCAGCTGTTTCCGGCATCCCCAACATAGGTGATTTCACTTTGCGCCCTTGCACAACAAATAACTATTGCATCTTCATAAATAAGAGAATGTCGAGGGTCAAAATTATCAATTTTGGAGTGTTTTTATCTGTCTTAAACTCTTAACAAGATGTTGAACTTTGAATCACCAAGTAGAGAAAACGTTGATTCACCATTTAATTTAAAACTCGTACATAATACTCGTAGTACTCGTAATATTTATTTGACCGAAACAAACTTTATTTTGGTGGCATAAGTGCCACCAAAATAAAGTTTATTAGAATTAAATAAAGTAATAAATTGTAAAAGGGGTGCATACAAGCTTTAATGTTGAGTATAACAATTTAAGTAATAATTTTTCATAATAACGGCAAGGTGCAATACCTTGCCGTTATTCCGCGACAACGGTGCAATAGTGAAGACCCAAGGTGTGGCAGTCAAAATCGCACTCGGCCCAAGCCAGTCTGCGTGCATGAATGTTGTCAATAATAGCTTATGAAGATCATATGAATCAAGCTCTTCATCGCGCAAGTATGCTAATTTATTTGGAGTCCAAAGCGCCTCAGTTTTATGTCACACTGCTAATCCAGAATAAGGCGGGTTTGACCATAGCCCCGTACGCTGGCAAAGTGCGGTTTGGCAGGCTTTGAAGGCATACAGGTTTAAATAAGTTTTCCTGTCTTTGTACTTAGGTGCTTTTCATGCGTTTAACGTTTAAATAAACTCCAGTATGCACGGAAGCTGTGATAAGTTGTATGACAGATTTACGCAACGCAATCGCGCCGCGGCAGCTGCTCTTTGCATCATGCACTTCATGCGCGATTTCATCGCGGAACAATTGTACCGAATAATCCTAAAGTGTACGTAAAAATGAACATTTTAAACGCTTTACGAAGGTTCACTTCATATAACAAGTAAAATCGGACAATTACGGAACCCGACACAGAGCGTGAACAGAAATGCACTTAGCTGGTTTTTTCGTAGCTCTAATATAAAATGCAAAAATGCTTTCCAAAAAACCAACTTCAAATGCCACTACAAAGAGTGAAATAATTTTTATTTAAATTTTAGGTACCTACACCAATTCGAAGTCGGGCAATGTTTCATACAATCCCTAATAGTCCTTCTTACTTACTTGATGTGCGAAGAAATGACGAAGTCATAGACAATCGCCCGACTTCGAATTGGTGTAGGTACCTAAAATTTAAATAAAAATTATTTCACTCTTTGTAGTGGCATTTGAAGTTGGTTTTTTGGAAAGCATTTCCCATTTTTATTTTATACTTTTTAGTGGAAAACAATAAAATGCACAAGGCGTTGTAAAAATACCCAAATTGCTTGAGGTGTGTTCATAAAATCTGAAGAGATACCTCAAATTCACCAAGATCCCATCATCAGACCCTGACTTGATGACTTTAGTCATCAAATCAGTATCTCCTAGCAAATGCACCAGTAACTATAAAAAATACCCAACTCGCTTCAAGTACCTATACTAGCAAAATTTGAAGAGTTCCCTCGATTTCACCAAGATTCCATCATCAGACCCTGACTTGATGACTTTAGTCATCAAATCAGTATCTGCTAGCATATGCACCAGTAACTATAAAAAATACCCAACTCGCTTTAAGTATACTAGCAAAATTTGAAGAGTTCCCTCGATTTCACCAAGATCCTATGATCAGATCCTGACCTGATGACCATAGGACAGTTTGGAAAATATTATTCTTTCTAATAATACTCAAATAGTTTCATGTGTCCATATAAAATTTGAAGAGTTCCCTCGATTTCTCCAGGATCTCATCATCAGATCCTGACCTGATTAAAATGGGACCATCTGGAAACAAAACCCTCTTAAACAAAAAAAGAATTTTTCAAATCGGTCCACGCGTCTTCGAGTAATCGGTGAACATACATAGATAAAAAAAAAAAAAGATTCCGACGAATTGAGAACCTCCTCCTTTTTTTGAAGTCGGTTAAAAATACGAATGCAAGCTCACATTTCGGAATAAGTGTAAAACATGAAAATTAAAAATAAAACGTGATTTACATTTTCGTATTTGTGATAAAGTACCTAGGTATAAATGAGTTTGCGAATTAGATATTATGAACTCGATACTGTCACAAAGGAACATAAAACAGGCGCAAAAGCATTCCTAATTAGTTTTACTCTAATTTAAGATTAAAAGTAGCGTAGCAGTGGCCAGCCTGCCGACTACAGCAAAGGGGCGCGCCGCTGGGGTGGTGAGGCGAACTCCTGACGAGAGTGCGGCGGTGGTCACGCAAGTGAATCCCGTACTCCCACTAACGGTTCCGTCATGTCATGGCAATAGAGAAGTTTTAGTAGGTGCAAGCTGCGCATAACGCCCTTTTAACATTACAAACTTTTATTTAATTTCACCTGTCCCGATGTTTGTCTGTAATCAATTTTTGCCAGTAAAAGACACACTTCCCGGTTACCGACTGAGCTGCAATTTTGCATGCATGTGTAAATCGGATGACAGTGCAAAATTAGTATGTCCTGGAGCTGATCCAATTATGGAACCAGTAGGTGGCCATAGGAACTCTGTTGTTAACCGACGCAACCCCTTCGAATTTGAACTCGGTTGATCCGTCTTGATGAATTCTTTGGTGCTAGGTGGTTACTAGGGCCTGTAGGACTAGGATGCGCGCGTAGAGATATGTCTCTCTACTTTTGTCGCTCTCTTTTCTCTTTCTGCTCTGAAGGCTGGTGCTGTGAATAATAAAACGTATAAATGCTTGCGCTAAAATATTTTTTCAATGATTTTTCTCTCAATCTTGCAAAAAGTGATTCGAGTCTTACACACCCGCATTTATCCACCGTGGCGAGATATGCCAAAGTCCAAACCCCGTCAATTCGGAAAGGGACTTATGCTGGGTATAAAAACGGGTTGTGATGATTGCAAGTGCAAACCGCTTTGTGTTATATTAATTTGTTATCAGAATTACTTATCAAAGCACTCCAATCCACCAGATATGAGATAATAGTCTTAAACATGTTTTTGACACAAGGTTCGCGTTTGGGGACTTATCTTAATTACAAAGCTGCCCCGTAGGCATTATATTATCTTCCTTCGGTTTCACTTAAATGCGCTTTAAATACTAACTACGGAATTAATAATTTTAGTTATAATAGTTAACGAAAAGGGGAATTCCTTGTCATGAGAGTTTAATAAACGTATGTTGTATATGCAAATCTATTTTATATTATTAACAAATTAACGTGACACGTACGAATTTAATTTTAAGATTCAATTAACTATTCATACAGACATAGGTACCTACGGCCAAAAATTTCGCATTTATAACTTATAATACACGAATTAACTAATGCTTAGTACGATGCTTCTGAATTCAGAAAAAATTCTACATCCAACAACGTTGGTCTAGGTATCTTTCTTCCATAGATGTAAATAAGATACATCTTTAACCAAAGATTTAAATCGCGAGATGAGCCCTAAGTCTACATTGCGCACATCAAAAACGTCTACAAAGATGTTGAGTGAGTGCTCTCATTGTAGCTTCACTTGCGAGTTGCGACCATCTTGTGACAGAGAGAATGACAACGTGTCGCACACAAGACAAAAACGTGGACGTTTTTGAAAGTTTAGGGCTCATTTAGCGATTTAAATCGTTGTCTTAAGCTAGGCAACTTTGGAAGCTAGGTTAAAAAATAGCCTTCTCGGTAACCTGTCACAAACTGCTGACGTCTGTAGCTGACGCAAATCTTACAGAACGTGGCTTTCACATATATATTTACGTAATTTCTACAACCGCCCTTCAGAGAAGGCCAGATGAAAAATGTAAGTAATGTTTTTCTTAGCTATATTACTTCTTCTTAAACTTTACAGGCGTTGTTATTAGGTAACTTGTTGTGGCATAAATCTTGCTCTGCCTGAAACAGGCTTATTCTGAGACCCAAAGCACTGAGGCATAGAGTATAGAGAGGGATTAAGAACTTAGAATCTCCAGGCTGATTCGGGGTGGCAGACCTAAGGTACTATTATTATCGCATCAAAACGATTGTTAGTCAAAATAACACGGTTAAGATGGGTAACATCAGTCCTTCAATTCTTAATTCATCCTTATATACCATGGCAATGAGTTTAGCGACAGTTAGCATTTAAGTACGTAAGTACATGTTTTTAACAAAAACTATGCTCAAAAATACTCATTTCCTTCTTATTAGTTCCCAGTCCAACTTGCAGAAAATTATCTTTCGGAAACATAATAACTAGGGAACAAAGTACATTTAATTTAGCTTTTTAGAATCAATGCTGCACTTAAATTTAATTTCAAGGATTTATTACAGGTGAATCTATCAAAAAAGTGTGATGGTGGACCGCATGAGGCTACTTGGACTATAATCATAACTGAAAGTTAGTCGAGGACTATTATTACTAGGCACGTAGTACTAGGAAAGAGTACTTACGCGCAAACTGTACGTCGACTAACCACTCGGATTAAGAACTTAAAAACTTAAGTAATTTTCTCGTTTCAAGACACTCAAAACTTGGTCCAACTTATTTTTATACTGCAACGTGAACATTGACCTTACGATTTAGTTGATTTATTCATGGGTTAACTTACTTTAGTATTAGTTATAGACTATACATAACACATCGACTTATCACAAGATGTAAAATCAATCAATTAAAATTGGACCACAATTATTTTAGGCAACAAATACCGGGGTGTTCAGTTTATCACAGAATAAATTACCTTCTGATCGCATCGGGAAGATTAGGTACTACAGTAAATAAACAGATTTGATCAGGGGCCCAACCACCATCTCTTATAGAAGTATAATACTGCAGTATACTTTTTTAAAATTTTCATAATAACATGTGAAAATTTTCATATGAAAATATCAAAACAATACTGCAGCATTACTGCTGTGGTAGGGCCCCAGGTGCCTTAATATGACTTATCTACGTTCCCTCAAATATAACGAAATTCTAGAAATATAACATGAGAATGACAGTTGTCTTCGATATTATGTCACGTGATATAGAATATCATTTCTATACTTTTTTTTAATTTAAATTCTGTTCGAAATTCCTATAATTTAACCTTACTATCTATTTTATGCACCCATAATGTACCTGTGATTTGTACCTATACCTAACTTCTTCATATTATGATTTTCAGATAGTCGGACTTTCAAATCAATTGTCATCATTATTAAAATAACTTACTTTTACTGTAACAAGAACTTTATATGTGTGTACAAGGCACCGCATTCTCAATCATCAATACCAAGAAACAGTTTAATTTTCAATGGATGTTAATGCGATTGAAAAGATTTCATATCCACCTACGAGTAACTACCTATTGACTTTGTGGTTTCTTCCCAGTTAAACAAGTTTCCGCTTTGCTCAGCAAATAGGCTCAGCAAATGTAAATTTGTGACGAAACCTGCATGCCTGAGAGTTCACAAAAATGTTCTCGAAGGTTTGTGTAGCTCGCCAACCCGCACTTGGCCAACGTGGTGAGCTATGGCCAAATCCCGAAAAAAGACCCGTGCCCAGCAGTGGGACATAAAAAGGGGTTGAGATGTATTGAACAAAAGATGTCTACACAAGTGTAAGGAAATGATACCTAAAAGTTTGATGGGTACCTATGTAAATAAAAAACCAATCGGACGATTATTTATGCTTACCTACCTACTATCTACCTATGACTGAAAACATTTGTTGAGTCTGTCTGTCTGTAAATAAGCTGTATCTACTTACGTATGTTCAAAACGTTCTTATTATAGTTGATCTTAATGTACCTGAAACAGGCACCTTGAATTAATGTAAAACATCAGAAATTAATGTGAACACACCGAATTTGTAAAATTATCATAATAATTTTGAAATTAATGTATTCCTAGCGCCGTATTGGAAATTACGATGGAATTTGATTGGCGAGCTGAATTTACTGCTAGAGTGTCCTCTCAATATCGTGCAGAGAGAATGTTTAATTTGCGAAGTTACCTACGTATAATGCACTATAAGTAGGTAAAGCTTTGCAATTACTAGCGTGTAAGTAAACCGTTTGAATAAAGTATCAAATAGTTATACTCGTACCTACTATAATATTCAGGAGGGATATTCTTTTCATAAGTAAGCAGCACATTATCTCTTAGTACCTCTGGCATTGTAAATAGATGGTTTGATATCAGATAGCGTATCTGCTCCATTATTTTAGAAAACTAATTACGTGTAAAACCTATGTCATTAAAGTGTTTACTATCACCTTTGGAATCTATACTTATAATAAAACTGTAAAGGGTCGAATTCTGTACATTGAAGATATTTTGAAAATTTTTGTTGGAGGACACTATTTAGTCGATACTGAAGCCAAAACTGTAATTTGTTTAATTTTTGTCTGTCTGTCTGTCTGTCTGTCTGTCTGTCTGTCTGTCTGTCTGTTTCACGACCGGGCATCACGGCTAATCCGCTGGATGGATTTAAATGAAACTTGACATGATTATAGCTCATACCCCGAGGTAGGACATAGGATACTTTTTGTCCCGAAATTCAACATGGTTTCCCTGGAAGACGGCATCAAAGTCCAAACGTTTTTTAGTTATAATTCATTAACGCGTTGTCCGATTCCATTCATTCTTTTTTTTGTTAGAAAGGAGGTTCTTCAAAGATTATTCCATACAAATCTTATCATCATCACTTTTGTAGTTCAGAAATTACAGACATCAGAACCTTTAAGTTCAAGTAGGTAGGTGACTTGAAACTCGGAATGCACAAAGAACCTAGGGCTAGGACGTAGGGCTCAAGTAAGACTGGAGTACCTTTACAGCCGTAAATAAATAGGCTTAGCAGGAGATTTTGTATGGTTTAAAATTTTTCACTTTTAGGGTGAACAAAAATCATGTAACTGGCGTTATCGCTACGTTATACCGTATAGCGCCATCTCTACAATTTATGTGGAACTTGAATGTAAAACTCTGAGACAGGAGGTACTACCGAATTTTTTTAAATAAAAATTAACTGTCATGTTATTTACTGTTTCCTGACTTTATATTAAGATGGCACTGTTAAAGCGTAAAATAATAGTTCACAAATATTTTTAACTCTTAGGTCTTATCGATCCTAACCGACTGACTGTCATCTAAGGTCTTTTTATACGTGAAGAAATATATAGCCATTGCCCATTCTGATGTTTTGGATTGTATTGAGATGAAGCAAAGATTTTTAAAAGACTCTTATATTATGTTGGGCTGGGGAATATTGTTAGTAGAGTAATTACTCTACTAACAATATTCCCCAGCCCAACATAATATAAGAGTCGGCCGGGTAGGTACCACTGGGACAAATTTATCCCAGTGGTACCTACCCGGCCGAACCCTGAAAGAAGAGTTCTACCACCAGTACAACTTTTCACATGGTTTAATAATTAATTTTGACATATTTCGTGGTTTCAAAATAAAAATCACAATGAAAAGGACGATTTTAACAGTCGATATTTCGACCCAGTGGCACAGGTCGTGTATCGAAATATCGACAGTTAAAATCGTCCTTTTGATCTTTCAACTACGTATTAATGAAACTTTATATTATTATTAAGAAAAAGGAGTTTTTAAAATCACCACAAGATAACCCGTGCAAAGTAAGAACAGGTTTCTGTACAACATCACAGCAGAATCCCGCGAAAAATCAAGGAATTCCAGTAGGAAGGTATATTATGTAAAAAAATCGTAATTCACGCGGGCGGAGCCGCGGGCAACAGCTAGTCTTTAATCTTTAAATATAAAAATAAATAATCTATATACTTATAATAAAACTGTAAAGGGTCGAATTCTGTACATTGAAGATATTTTGAAAATTTTTGTTGGAGGACACTATTTAGTCGATACTGAAGCCAAAACTGTAATTTGTTTAATTTTTGTCTGTCTGTCTGTCTGTCTGTCTGTCTGTTTCACGACCGGGCATCACGGCTAATCCGCTGGATGGATTTAAACGAAACTTGACATGATTATAGTTCATACCCCGAGGTAGGACATAGGATACTTTTTGTCCCGAAATTCATCATGGTTTCCCTGGAAGACGGCATCAAAGTCCAAACGTTTTTTAGTTATAATTCATTAACGCGCTGTCCGATTCCATTCATTCTTTTTTTGTTAGAAAGGAGGTTCTTTAAAAATTATTCCATACAAATCTTATCATCATCACTTTTGTAGTTCAGAAATTACAGACATCAGAACCTTTCAGTTCAAGTAGGTAGGTGACTTGAAACTCGGAATGCACAAAGAACCTAGGGCTAGGACGTAGGGCTCAAGTAAGACTGGAGTACTCTTACAGCCGTAAATAAATAGGCTTAAGTAGCAGGAGATTTTGTATGGTTTAAAATTTTTCACTTTTAGGGTGAACAAAAATCATGTAACTGGCGTTATCGCTACGTTATACCGTATAGCGCCATCTCTACAATTTATGTGGAACTTGAATGTAAAACTCTGAGATAGGTACTACCGAATTTTTTTAAATAAAAATTAACTGTCATGTTATTTACTGTTTCCTGACTTTATATTAAGATGGCACTGTTAACACATGAACAGATTTAAACTTTATCATCCGCAATATGGAAAGGGTAAGATGGTTCACAAATATTTTTAACTCTTAGGTCTTATCGATCCTAACCGACTGAATGTCATCTAAGGTCTTTTTATACGTAAAGAAATATATGTAGCCATTGTCCATTCTGATGTTTTGGATTGTATTGAGATGAAACAAAGATTTTTAAAAGACTCTTATATTATGTTGGGCTGGGGAATATTGTTAGTAGAGTAATTTATCCCAGTGGTACCTACCCGGCCGAACTCTGAAAGAAGAGTTCTACAACCAGTACAACTTTTCACATGGTTTAATAATTTTTGACATATTTCGTGGTTTCAGAATAAAAATCACAATGAAAAGGACGATTTTAACTGTCGATATTTCGATACATTGGTACAAGTCGTGGTCACTACGTGACCACGACTTGTACCAATGTACCACTGGGTCGAAATATCGACAGTTAAAATCGTCCTGATCTTTCAACTAAGTACGTATTAATGAAACTTTATATTATTATTAAGAAAAAGGAGTTTTCAAAATCACCACTAGATAACCCGTGCAAAGTAAGAACAGGTTTCTGTACAACATCACACCAGAATCCCGCGAAAAATCAAGGAATTCCAGTAGGAAGGTATATTAAGTAAAAAAATCGTAATTCACGCGGGCGGAGCCGCGGGCAACAGCTAGTCTTTAAATAAACTCGGTCACCCAGATATTGTTATTAATTCAAGTAAGAATAGTTAATAGAATGTTAGTTTGGCTCTTCGATTTAAACATGAACAATAAAAATCAACATGTTTAATTTTTTATTAGGTACTTATAACACTAGCTATTATAGTTACTTACGAGTACATGCTAACCGAGGAAAATAATGCTAAGTTAAATATTAACATTAGGGTCTATCATATGTATTCTGTGGAAATAACAAATCAGATTCTTCTCCAGATAATAATATTGACTTATTTCATAAACTCAATTGTATTCCGTTACCGATTCGTAACTGAGCCATGCAATTCTCAGTGGAAAGTAATAAATGTCCAATTCCAATTTACTTTCAATAAATTTCTTGAGTATAGTGAGGTAGCAGGCCTACCTAATAATAATTCAGAATCTATCTTCTTAGCCAGCGATCCCTTAAGATTAGGACTACAGCCTCCTGGGATAGTCTGAGGGTAAAGCTTGGTTAAACATTTATGCTTCAAGATTGACCGTTGTTTCCCGTGCAATCATTTTAATATTACTAATAGTAGGTAGGTAGATAATAGTACCTAGTCGTGAGAGCTAATTTTGCCAAAACAAAAGGGAAAGTGATGATGTAATGAACAGCACATTGGCCTAGAAAATTCCTATCGCTGAATCGTACTGTAGATTGACGTGCTTGCAGTGTTTTTGTGATGCTTGACTTCCTTCGGCTTCTGGTGGATTAGAAACAAAACTAACGATTCCTAACTTACCATCACACCCATTTCTTTAGTTATTATTTTGAAAAAAAAAATCCACTAACTTCCATATTATTTTGCATTCCGCAAAATAATATGGAAGTTAGTGGATTTTTTTACCTTTAACACTTTCCTGAGAAAATAAAGAAAAGGCTAAACTTTTGCAGACCGATAGACATCATAGTAATCTTATGAAGGCTTTATTTTTTCGAAAGGAATCGTAGAAAAAGGAGCCACTCTTTCGTGAGGACAATAGGTTTAAATTGTTTATGAATCTCTGCCACTTATTTATTACAGTGCAATTAATTCATTGTCAAATTTGTATACTATTATTAGCTGACCCGGCAAACGTTGTTTCACCACATACATTATTTCTCACAATGAAAAATAGTTTACGTCCTGTTTTAGTCTCTACCTATCGAATAAACACAAAAAATAAATCATTCGAAGATATAACAATTTATACCCTCTTTTTTATTTCACATTGCAGATAGCCCTTAGGATTTGCCTATCTATCCCAGTCCCTGAACGTATCACGAAATTGTGATGGAAATATTAGTGCCTAATACCTTTAAGTGCCTAATAGTACTCAACTTCAACCAAAAATTTTCTTTTGTACGAGTAATTGATTAGATTGGTATTGTTATTTTTGGATAATATTTACGAGAAGATATGTAAGTACTTACTCGGAAATCGCTTGAGTAGAAGATACGCACTAAAATCACTTGGGGACAAAGCCACTTTGGTTACAAAGTCTCTGGTGCAGAACGGAACTAAAGTAAACGTGTATGTAAAAGTGAAAAAAGGAAAACCTTTTTAGCACGTGTGGCACCTTGTGTTCTTTGTGGAGTTGCGTGGAAGATCTGAATTACTATCTAAGGTACTTTCCTCTGAACAACAACAAAATAAAACAAAGTCTTACACGCCTATTTACTTTGTTTTTTGGCTTTTACCAAAAAGTGCGAAGTCACAGTTGTAAATTCCACAATTTCAATAAAGACATTTAAATATAAATATTATGCGCATTCTCAACACTAGACCCTGGTTACCATTAAAGTAGCCATAAAGACCAAAGACGAAATACGCTACGTCTTTAATCAATGGTCAAGACGGATCAAACGAGTCCAAACTCGATGTGTTTTTTTAACTACGGAGTTCTTATGGCCCTTCAACTGACCTTCCGGTTCCATCATCAGATCGCTGCATGATATAATAATTTTCCAATGTCTTCCAGTTTTACTTGCATACAAAATTCCGGCTCTATCGGTAATTTCAGCTAATCGGGAAGTGGGTCAACTTTAACTTAACAAGATTTGATTACAGCTAAGGAAACAAACATCGGGACAGGTGAAACTAAATAAAAGTTTGAAAAAAAAATACAGACTTTATTCTGAACACCACTCCATGTCCGTAGGGCCTTTAAAATATAATTAGTGTACCTAAGTTTGTGACAGGTTTTATCACAACAAATTTATTTATTCATTATTGCAAAGTAGATTATAATTAGTATTAGTGTTAGAAGAGGAATAACAAGAACTAAATGTAATTTTCGTCGGCTAAATATTAATTTTAATGTTTATTACACTACGCAGTCAGCGAAGTCCATTGTATAACTTAGCTGGGTAGTTGTGATAGGTAGTACCCCTAAAAGCTCCAGGGGTACCACGGGCACCACGGAGGGACCATCGGGGGTACCACGGGCAATAAACGAACAATAGGTACCTCTGAGTTAAATAAATTAATATACAGTACTCAATGTTGAAAAATAAACAACTATATTGTTTATATATAACCCGGTATAAGCAACTGTTAACCCGCTTATGTATTTTACTCCTTGAAAAAACTGAATTAAAAACAAATGACTCTACAGGATATAATTTAATTACTAACTATTATTATGAATGCAAAAAAATGTTTTAACGACGGTGAAAAATTCAACTGCGGCGCATAGGTAGCTTTTACTTTGTAGTCTTCTTTACTTAATTAAGCTGCAAGATATGACTCAGTACAGTGTGAATCCAGCGCGTCATTAGTGTGCCGCCAATATTTCATACGCCATAAGAATGAAAGCAGCGTATTTATCACGCAGCTATATGCTCTAAATCATTGCTTTTAGTACCTTTACCTAATCGTATTTAATTTCGTTACTCGTACACGACTCTTTGGTATTAATTGTATTGTCTTATGTGACAAGACGTAAGTAATTAGAACAAGATGAGAATATAATGGTAATCATAAATGTCTTTTTGAAAATCCAACATGAATAGGTACATGACCGATCTCTAAGGAATACCTCTCCGTATAATTCTTTAATTTGATATGCTTTAGTGCTAATAATATTAACCAGACAAGAGTTCAAATTCTTTTAATGACATGCTAACAGTCATCTCCTGTAAATTAGGTTTAAACGAATTTAGAAGCAATTTGAACGCTCATAAGGCGTCTTAAATTAAATTTTACTGAACCCGAAATAAATTGAAAAGACTAAAAAGGAATTATGTAAATTATATACCATAAATGACACCATAGACTTATGAACTTCATCACTTGGACTGCCATTATAATTTAAATATCTTGTAATCTTTGCATTACATAGAAAACTAACCTACTCGTAGCTTTTTCTTCAAAGTGCACTTTTGGCATTTCACTGGAATTATTATGATCAAATGAGGTGTTTTCCTAATGACTTGTCTTTCCCACTCGTAAACTTTGGACATCATTAAAACTTAGCTTCAGCGGTGGAGCATACATTATTAACTACGTAGATACCTGTTCTGTGTCCTAACCGAAACAAAAGAAGATTGTTAATTCAAATTTCTACTGCCACCTATATTGTAACTGGTACTAATTGTTGTATGTGGTACTGAGTGTTAAAAAGTTTACATAACGAAAACTCCTCGGATATTATATTGAACCATTTTGAACAAACATACTTAACTCTGCTAATAGTCCAGTCAAGTTAGCCGTAAAACAGGGATACCTATCTAAGCGAATTTACTTTTGATTTAATACCATTATAAAAGTTATATTAAAAGTTCCGATCGATCATTCATTTTTTTTATTCGTTCGAACATAACTTTTTTGTATTTTTTAATAAAAATCGGTAGGTAAAACAAAAATTGTAGAGCAATCATCGAGAATTGTATAAAAAATATTTGAGATCAGCTAGCGGTAGCGAGATTTTACTTTGGCTATTATACCTAATAGATACAGATAGATACATAAATTCTTATGTACTTTGAATGACTCTACTAGGTAGGTATAGATATACGAACTAAAATAAACACAATGGGGTGTCTTAATCGAATATATTTAAGAGTGGGCTGCCAAAAGGGATCGAATCGAGTAGGGATATTATTCAATACGGTTCTTTACATGTGCTTCTAATTATACCAAATACCTGAATAGGTAAAGCAGCTTTCCACATTGAAAATAAATATATACCTACTCGAACTCAACCTGGCTCTCAAGTCACCGGTGCTTCCACTTATTATTTTCATAAGAATTATGGTTCATTCGAATTCTCAGATTATACGAGTAAAACGCATAGCAGCTAACAACGGTCATTTTTAAAGTTTCGTACCTGAAGGGTAAAAAAGGAACCCTATTAGCGAGACTTCGCTGCCAGTCTGTCACCAGGCTGTATCTCTGGAACCGTGATAACTACAGACTTGAAATAGTGGGTGTTGAGTTTACTTTAATACTAAAGAGAAAGGGAATAATATACTCTTGATGGTACGGAACCCTCAGTGCGCGAGCCCGACTCGCACTTGACCAAGTTTTATGTTATCTTTGACTTTATTATGACGTATTGAAATTTAATGTAGGTGATGTAATAAGTATAATCAATAAATTATTGAAAACTTCTGCCCTCCTCCTTCCTCTTATTTTTTTTTGATACGAAGAATCTGTGTGAAGAATAATAATAATTAATATATAATTTCTTTGAAATGATACACTTCTATAGATATATAAAATAATTAAAATCATATAATTTTATAAAATAAAACAACAAACTAACGATTGAACGAAATTACGCAATAATGATTATCTTTTTATAAGACGTACGAATAACTTTAAAATCAGGATTCCCCGTAACGAACGTAACGAGAAAAGTTAATGGAACATTCGTCGCAAGCCTTGTAATTAGGGATCCGTGAGCAAATTGAAGCCACCGTGTCAGAAAGGAAGCTGTGTCGCTTTTTGTGATAATGCTGCCTCCTTACCTTGACCTTTTGAGTGTTCCGTGCTTACGCTCCTACGAGTACAAAGAAAAACTCAACTCTTTTATGATTGCGCCTGTGTCGCCTTGTGGCTCTGGATTACGTACGCGTTTGGAAACAGTTGTGACTATTTTTAGATCTCAAAAGCTTTAAATATAATTATCAATTATGCTTACTAAAATCATTCAAATCTGTACAGAAACCTATGAGAAATCGGTGAACACACGTTACAAAAAAAATTGCTCTAAGAAGTGCGCGAGCGAGCACGGAACATCCGTACCAACAAGACGAATTCTCAAAAATATATTTAGATAAAGCAAACCCATGGTATGAACCCATCTCCTCGCCTAATTCAAAAACGATAAAAAAACATGTTCATTGTATATCATCTGTGAACATTTCAACTGTCTAACTATCACGGTTCATGAAATACAGTGACAGATGGACAGGGACACCGACAGACAGTCAGACGGACGGATAGCGGAGTCTTAGTAATGGGATCCCGGGTCCTTGGTTACGGAACCCGAAAAATGAGATATCATCACAGTTTCATGGGACAGCTATAGGATGTGTATGTACATTGTACACACTATAATTTACTAATCTGACATACAAACAAGAAATAATCAAACACATAACGCCTAAGTGGTCTTATTGATTGGTTAAGGCCCACTTGCACCAAAAAGCGGGTTAGATATTTAACATTTTTTTATAAACCAGAGATAAGTAAGGTCTATCATTGGACACTTTTGACCATTAGACGTAGTAGGTTTTGGATTAAGATTTGTTTTTTCCTTTGCGTGTGTTCAGTGTTGATAATAGCTAATTTGATTCATTATAACTAATTCGATACTCCAATTATTACTAACTGATACAATTATGTCAAGCAATTTAGTTAGGTACTATCTAATTAGTTATGTCTATTAGCAATGCATATCAAATGCTTAAGATGGATATTTTAAAAAGCTAACGGAAACACATCAGTAGGTGCTATAGGTACGAGGTTGTGGTGAATGGGTGTAACAGAATCTTATTGTTTTCGCTCTGATGTCCGTTCATGCCATGCAGCGTCCGATATTTTAACGTACTACCTCACCCGCACCCCACTCTGTCAAACTCCATACGAATCGAATGAAACATAAGCGATATTGACAAAGTGGGGCGCGTCTTCGTGGATTGAAATATGTATACCTACCTAAAGTAAATCACAGATTCATTACAGCTGGCTATACCTAGTATCTTAATTGGCTATGAAAAAATGTAGGATAGCACTGCGTACTAGGCAGTGATAGAAACGTTATAATATGATAGCAAGCACTTATTTTATTTCACCTACCAAAAACTTTTCAACTTAGCTAAAGAAGTGTTCACTTCCAAACTATGCCGTTGTTCCGAACTATATGTGGCCAAAATATAAAGTTGTGCTCGCATTTTTTTGCCACGTAAGAAAGGAAGAAAGAAATTTTTATTTCTTACTATGCCACACAATACAACGTACATAACGATGGTTCTGTATAAGTAGGTACCTATATCTATCATAGGTACCTACTTATACTTATGTAGGTAGGTATCATCGGTACGCGAGACCGACTCAATACTTAGCCGAATTTAAAATGTCATTCATATCTTTTTAGTTAAACTTTGTGTTTAAAAAATGTATTTTTTATTACTGAATATTATTTTCCGTTTCAAGGAAAGAATGATGACCAAGAGTAAAATATTCTAGGAAAATAAAATAGTGTTTTTTTTTAAACAATTGGCACTAGGAATTTGTTTTTCATATGTTGCATGCAAAAGTTACTTTATTTTCAATTCCATTTTCTTGTTATACAGATTTTATTGAGAAGTAAGTACAACTTGTTTATTTGCTTATAAGTTCGTAATCTGGATGTTAATTAAAAAAAATTAAGGAGTTAATGTGGAGACAAAAACATAACACAAAGGAAATGACTGAAACTTATATGGAGCTGTACCCTGGAAAAAAATATTCATGGCCATCGACAAACAGTACGTCATATTAAAGCTTATATTTATGTCTTTACAATCGTTTAATTTTTATGATCTGAAAACATGCGAGAGAGATAATATCAGCATAACAACTTGCAACAAAATGCACCTAAATATTTTAATAGCAATGATTTTTTTATTAAATAATTGCTGTTCAAAATGTTTACTCGCATTTTCTAAGCTTTTTAATATGAAAAAATAATGAGTTCATAACCAATACGCATCATTTTTTATTAAAAAATCATTGCTATTAAAAATAGTTAGGCGCATTTTGTTGAAAGTTGTTATGCTGATATTATGTCTCTCGCATGTTTTCAGATCATAAAAATTAAACGATTGTAAAGACATAAGTATATCAGGGGGCACGGCAGTGCCCCCGCCAAAGTCAAAGCGCGAAGCAAAACTGCCGTACCATCTTTACAGGAACCATTTCGCCGCATTTTCGAGCTCCTATTTGAGAACCTCTGGATAAGACCAGAACGCTGAAATTTTCGCTATACAGTAAGCTATAATCACATACTTAAAACCCAAAATTTCAAGTCTGTAGGTCATATAGTTCCGAAGTTATGCGAAAGCAAAGTTTCGCATTTTCGACACTGACTGACTGACTGACTGACTGACTGACTCATGATCATCAAAATAGAACTAGTACTTCCCATAAACTCAGAGAGCTGAAATTTGGTACAGAGTTAGGGTTTAATGGCCACATAAAGGGAAAACTATAAAAACTAGGATAATCGAAGATCTGGAGTACCTGGTGATCACTGCATTAATAACTTTGTAATTCCATATAAATTATATGAGATTACAAAGTTATTTATGCAGTTAATGTATCTAGAAAAACGGACAGAAATATTTTGTAATATTTTGAAGTTTCTACAAAAAGAAGTGAAATCCCACCAAAAACATTCTGTAAAAAACTAGCCAAAGTCAAAATAGAGCTGCTTGTTTATCTCTAAAAAGTACTGAAATCTAGACAAAGTCGTGCCAAGTCTAAGGTTCCTTACTGCGATTTCTTTATTATTATAGTTAATGTTGTGTGACTTGGCCGTTGAAGACCAAGAACCGCTACTCATTGACGATGAATTCTGGCGACAGATTGGTGCAATGGTGTCATGGATCACCTGGTTTGAACCTTTGTGTACCCTTCAACGGCCAAGTCACGCAACATTAACTATAATAATAAAGAAATCGCAGTAAGGAACCTTAGACTTGGCACGACTTTGTCTAGATTTCAGTACTTTTTAGAGATAAACAAGCAGCTCTATTTTGACTTTGGCTAGTTTTTTACAGAATGTTTTTGGTGGGATAAGCTTTAATATGAGGTACTGTTTGTCGATGGGCATGAAAATTTTTTTTCCAGGGCACAGCTCCACACAAGTTTCGGCCATGTCCTTTGGATTTGAATCAACTTGATAAAAGATTCCATACATCATCATCATCATTATACTAAGGGAGCCCGCGATCCTAAATAGATAGTTAGGAGCTTCTTAAAGGACCTATTGCATTATGAAGATTCGGCGCTAAAATGAAAAAGGTTTAATGATATTTGCTATTACAGTGATGGGGGAAACAGGTTTTAAAAAAAATCAAAACAAAAATCCTGCTCTTGATAATAAATAATCGATCGCGTTAGATTTTTATACAGATGCTTCTTCTTGATGTGCTTGCCGTCCTGACCTCATAATCTGATAATTATGTCGAAGAGTTTTCAATCTGTCGATTGGAAAATTAAAAAGGTCACAATTTTTTTTCTTATCCCACCACTGAAATAGCATGTATACATCATTTATCCTTATTTTTTAGCATCTAATATTTACAGTCATATGGGTCCCTACTGCCGTTAGGTCCACTACACTTAAACAGAAATATTCGTTAATTCTGGACTATGTGTATTCTGTTGTCACACATTATCAACTTATGAATATTGAACCTAGTTTAAAAGTTGATGAAGAATGAGGTTTAATATTTTTGTACTTGCTGAGACTCGAGACGTACCTTAAACGATAAATTCATCTAAATCTCCATGTATTTTTAATGTACCATTTTTAATCATTTACTTTGGTACATACTCGTACCTATTCTCCAAAATATTCACTCAAACGAAGTTATTACTAAACTGATAGAGTCAATTTGATGGAAAATCATATTTAATGTTTTTAACTCACCTCGGATTGAAACGTAGCAGCGACCGCGCGAATCGGAAGTTCTGTTTGAACACTACGAAACTTTCTAACACACTTTAAAAATTTAGTAGGTGACCGTGCGTTCCAGCGTTTGCCAAGTTCGCGAACCGTTTGGGCGCGCCAAAGTTCTGAGGGCCCGGCTCCGGGCGGCGCGCTTATATCGCCGGAGGCGGCAAGCGTGCGCATGCGCGCCGCGGACCATTCATCACGCCGTCTCAATGACTGCCTCCGCGACTGTCATCACTCGTCAGTCTCATCACTCATCACCTCACCACTCATCAACTCACCACTCGTAATCATGTTGTTATGGTGATCAATAAAATCAATGTCAGAAGCAGTGCGATTTTGTCGAAAATATAAAATTGTACATCGGCAAACGCCGGTAATCATAGCAACGCAACCGTCACCAGATAATAAGCGCATTGCCTGCATAATTGATGCAAGTAACCAATCACCTGCATAGATTTAAGCTAGCGACGAGCTTACAGCTAAAAGTATTTTTGCAGAATCAAGGGCCAGGAAAGATTCATACTCCCTCCCACACAAACACGAAAGCAAAGTTTCAAAGCGAGCAATGCCACCACCAACCACATGCTAACATCACACAATTTTTTACACACAACACTTTCGATGCACATTTTGTCCCGACACTGGAACACCATCAGGAGATATTAACTTCACAACGCAAGATTGTGTAGATACAAGTGGTCAGAGCTACAAACGTACCGGGAGGTAAAAGATAGAGCAAAGAAATATTTCTCTAATATTTCAAAGAAAAACTAAATAAGCCTTCATGTTTAATAATCCTTAAATGTGAAAGTTTGTGAGTAAATGTGAAAGTTTATGAGTTTTATAAGCTTGTAACTTTGCCATTTGGATATTTGTTACTCTTTCGAGCTGCAACTATTGAACCGATTTTAGCTTTTAGCCTGGATTATTAGAGGATACTTATTATCAAGCAAATTTACACAGTTTCCTTAGGATTTAAATAAACCGACGTATGCTTTAACAACCTATATCCCATACAATATCACGAAAGCAAACTTTCTTAAAAGCGGGTTGGAAAAAGGAGCGGAAACGGAACAGGAACAAAAAAGGATTATTTATTATACTCGGGTGAACCCTAGTTACAAATATATTAGGTTTTTTACATAAAGGAGTTTTTTTCCGGTATTATATATACGGTAACCCGCGATAAAGCTTCTAGAAGTTCTAGACCTAATGCACAGATAACTCAAAATTAAAATTAAAAAACACGACTGCCCTATGGTAAAACGACTTTTTCCAAAAAAATGCCTATGTTACTCGGAATGATGTAAGGATTCTAACGATACCCCACATGTCCAAATTTATTCAGCCGTTCAAAAGTTTTAGCCAGTCGTGTAAAATTTTTTTTTTTCAAATAATTGGATTGTGATTGAACCGGAAATTTTATTTACGGCACTAGGCCCCGATGTAGGTCGTTGTTAATTTTTCCGTTCTACACAACTTGAGCAATTAAAACTTTATGTTTTAGTTAGTCGCGTTCAAATTAACGAATCCATCCAAGCAACTCCATCAACACTGGACCAAAATTCTTTCATCAACAATTTCTGTAGGGTTAGGACAGGTTTTTGTACAAATTTCTAGTCGATTCGCTTCGAATAAACGAATCGGATTTCTCCTTACATCTACAGCCAGCGCCCCAAGCTGACACATTTTGAACTAAGCTTTCGGCGCTAGTTTTGTACATAAACATGTAACTACTAACCCAACTAGTAGTCTATAATATAGCTCGCGACGTGAAATTTGGTTTCACCGATCACCAATGTGATTGGATCAGCACCAGTAATGTCAGCTGCATGCTAAAATAATACCTACACCCTAATGGTGAAACTGAATGACATTCGAATGTTTGAGTGCAATAGAAGACCCATGCAAAGAGGGTTCAATACCACCGGAAGGACGGAATCCTCGGTGAAGACCACGAGAAGATGTTAAATCAACTATAGCTATAGGGGTTATAGCCTATAACCCCTTCTGAGAAAATTTGGACTGCCTGCAAACAAAAACTTTTTTATTAATATTACTATATATATAGCTACTCGTGCTGATTCACTCACTGACTCATTGATCACCTCTCCTGAACAATTTTGTATGACAAAATTTTTTTTCAAGTATGGGGTCGTATAGAAGAAAAAAATTCATTCGGAGGAAAAATACGGAGAGAGCTGATGATTGAGGATTTCAAAGACGGAAGTAGAGCACAGCCAAGACTATTAAAGATAGGTGGGGGGTGCTCGACCAAATGTCACTCGAAACGTCATCCAATTGGCAGGTAGCTGAAAAAAAATTCAAAATGGCGGATTCAAAATGGCCGCCATTCGAATTTCGTCAATATCTCGGAAAGTATAAAAGATGGAAGAACGGTTTCTTGACAAGAAGTGATCAGGACAAAGAGGTCTATAGATGGCTAGAAAAAAATCCAATATGGCGGAAAATATTTTTCCATAGAAAATGTATGGCGAATTTTGAAGTGACTAAAAGTTGGAAGGCAATAGGGGAGAAGACAGCACGCGGGCCACGTGTGGCCCGCGCCCCCACGCGCCCTACTAGTTAATATATATATAGCTGCTTGTGCTGATTGACTGATTGATCACCTCTCCTGAACAATTTTGTATGGAAAATTTTTTTTTCACTGATCGTTTTGTATAGAAAAGAAAAATTCATGAGGAAGAAAAATATAGCGAGAGCTTATGATTGAGGATATCGAAGACGAATGAAGAGCACAGCCAAGGGTATTGGAGATAGGTGGGGGAGGCTCGACCAAATGTCATTTGAAACGTCATGCAATTGACAGTGAGCTGAAAAAGAATTCAAAATGGCGGATTCAAAATGGCCGCCATACGAATTTCGCCGATATCTCGGAAAGTATAAAAGATGGAAGAATGGTTTCTTTATAAGAAGTGATCAGGACCCGAAGGTCTATTTGATGGATAGAAAAAAAAATGCAAAATGGCGGAATTTATTTTTTCATAGAAAATGTATGGGGAATGTTGAAGAAACTAACAGTTGGTAATTATGCAAGGTTGTGATGCGGTTTTTCGGAGAGTTACTAGAGAAAAATATGGAGAGAGCTGATGATTGAGGATTTTGGAGACGGGTGAAGAGCACAGCCAGGGTATCGAAGATAGGTGGGGGGTGCTCGACCAAATGTAACTCGAAACGTCATCCAATTGGCAGTTAGCTGAAAAAAAAATCAAAATGGCGGATTCAAGATGGCCGCCATACAAATTTCGTGTTGTTCTATCTCGGAAAGTATAAAAGATAAGAGAGTGATTTCTTTGCAAGACGTAATTAGAATCTCAAGGTCTACGGGATGAATGAAAAAAAAATCAAAGTGGTTGAATTTATTTTTCCATGGAAAATGTGAATGCTACAATAAGCAAGGCCTATGAAAAACTATGAAAAGTATGAGAAGAGATGATGGTCTACGATTTGGGTGATGATTGAGGTAATTCTTTTAGCCCATTGCCAATCGGATTCCAACTGGCGATGGAGATGACGGCGATTCTTTTATAGGTGAGAAGACAGCCCGCGGGCCACATGTGGCCCGCGCTCCCACGCGCCCTACTAGTTTAAGTATAAACATACAACTTTCGGATTTTTTCCTTTACTTTTGCTGGGCTTAAATCTTGCAGAGCATTAGAATTAGATTATATTATTGAGCGACAGGAAATGGCCCATAGGCGAATCGACCTATATGACCGTAACTTTTCTTTGGATTGACTTAGAGGCTTAGGAGCTTTTAAGGAAACATCCAAGGGACCATAGATTTCACTATTTGGAACGAATTTAAAGTTTTTATCTCAATCCGTTACTGAGAAAAATTAGATTGTTCCCTTTAGTGATCCACAGGCGGACAAACAGATAACAAAGTGTTCGTTTTCCTCATATGAGGTACGGAACCCTACAAAATAGAACATTTTAGCACTAGATTGGGTTACACGCGAAACTTCAGAAAAGCCACCGAAGTAAGAAATCATCCAATAGATATAACAAATGTCTTCTTCGTGTTCTTGCAGAGTAAGCTCTTAACTTGATCATCAAAATCCCTGTTACCGTGATAAAGCGATAAACTTTAAACTTTAGGGCATAAAAAATGGACTTAAGGTCATTAATTTTGCCTATTGAATGCATCAGTAGCGCAATGGAATCTTTTAGTATTCATATTTTTTAGGTATTTCCGAAACTATAATGTCGTGAGTATAGAGTCTGGTAACTGACGTAGAGTCTGGTAAGCCCGATTTTAATTATGTATTTATTTCACAGAAATCATTTTTTTAATATTTCAGCTATGGCACCTTCTAAACTTTAATTTATTTATGTCATAATCTGTAAGTATATTCAGGGCATCTTTGTCACTCAATACTACAAGATTCTGCTGCAGTATGATAAATAATTTATTATATCACGCAAAACAAGACGCGTGAAATACAGTAAATAATGATTCGGAAATAGATATTAAGTATGTACTTACTCGTAGTATACTTAATTGTTTCTAACATAACGATGATGTTTTAACGAGAAAACAATAAAATGTTAACACTCCACTGTCAGCTCAAACACCACTAGAGCAAATGAAAATGTTCATACAATTAACACAGAAATGACATGAGATTTACTTTATTTTAGTAATTAAATCTTATGGCTGTATATTCTACTTAATGTACCTTATAATTACTATCTACGGTAAACAGTTAAGTAAGTGCTCTACTTAATTTATTACTTTATTATGTTCTTTATTTATATTTGTTTTATATTTTTATCACCATGATCGATTAAATGAGGGATATACCATTATTATTGGCATGATACCTTACAGCTTCTAATGAAGAAACAATAAAAGGCATGAGTTTTTTATACAAAAAGAAATGTCCGACTTACTAACTAACTAACTAACTAACTCAATTATCGCTCTGCCCAAATCTTAAATGGATTCAGAAAGCTGAAATTTACAGAGAAGGAATAAGAAATGATTTTGTTCCGCAATTTTTTTTTTAATTTCCTGAGGTTGTGTGCAGTGTTTCATGTGTGCGGTGTTCCTGCACATGGAACCATACAAATTATTTTCAAGTAGCGAATTAAAGCAAAACAATTTAGTCAGCTCTACTGGGAAATACTTAGATATTTTTTTCTGTCTGCAAAATGTCGTTGCTACGTAAAGGCTAGTTTTCACAGGTCCAGTATTTTGAATCCAGCCCAGCAATCACAGACTTGTATACTAAAGACAGGGCGAACAGCTCGAAAAAATGTCGCCAGTTTAAGGGAGCAAGAATGACTATTTTGCACCCTCCCCCGTCAGTAGTCAGTATAGGTCCTACCTATTTCTTTTTTTTTGAATTAACAATAATATGGCAGGCAACGTGACCACAGACACATAGATAAAAAAGAAAATAAACATGTATATCGCAGGAGTTTCGACAGATGGCGCTACATTTTCTTGTATGAAGAACGTTTACGTAAAATGTTCCGTTGGCCCTATCTTGACTATTTTTATCTATGCCAGCAATTCAGTGGCCTAGATCGGCCAAGGTACTGGGTCCGCGCGTTTAGATTAGTCCAGTAGTTAAATTTTCAAATTGTTAGGGTGACTACACGTTATGAGTATCTCACGGGTTGATAAGCGAAGGCAACTCTGTAAACATTGTGTAAAAGGAAGAACTATAAAAGAAAAAGCAAACGTAAATTACAAATTTGAGAGATTACCGAGATTTTTCTGAACTCGATTTATTGATTTGTCGAGATTTTACTGATTACTTATCAACCAACTAAAGTCAGAAAACCTAAAGGAGCTCATCAGCTTTAAGGATGGCTACGGATATTTTTGACGAATTATTGTTATTGATCAACACTTCCATTTAACGTGAAAATACGTTTATGAGAGACGAGTCTTAATTTTTCTGCGACATCGACTGGATCGACGCGTTTAAACAGGTCCAGCGGCACTGGCACGGAAGGCGCGGGGTGCGGGAGGCGTTCATTGGCATCAAAAACTAGCTTCCGTTCTATTGTAGTCCAGCGCAGATTACTGGATTCTGGACTGGATTGCAAAGTGTTTACATTGGTCAAATATCGATCCAGTCCACTACATTGCTGAATTGAAATACTGAAGCTGTGAAAAAAAGCCTTAAACGTTGATCAGGTAAATCCTGGTAAACGCAGACTTAAGAAGGCAACGTGCCGTTACGCGTGGCTGAAGCGAGTAAACGTTTAAACACGTGTACGGCTGTACGCATTACGCAATTGATTTCGACGATCTATTTTTAGTATAAATTAGCAACTAGACAAAATATCGATTACCGATTACGACATTGAACTTTCAAGGTCCTAAATGTTTTCGATTTAAGGTAAGTAGGTGCTGCATGTTGCCAAGTTAAATAATATAATCCATAGGATGCATTATTATGATCAAACGAAATAACGAGTAAAATGTTTTTTATTTTGTTTTGTTATAGGTAGGTACATTATTTTTCGGTTGGTAGGTCCAAAACTAATATATATACAGATTTATAAGAGTGCTTTTCAGTGGATTTGTTTTTGAAGGCGCTTACCTTTTTTTAAACAAAGAAATTGATTGAAAGATGTGTTTTTATTGAGTTTATTTTATTTTATGTTTATTCTGTAAATGGTTCGGTAAGTAGATTTTGACAATACCTTATTAAAATGTTCTAAAAGAATAAATTTTATGAAAACCAATACAAAGACTTCAGTTTCGAATTATTTAAGGCTCATTGAATGTTTTACGATTGTGAGAAAAAAAAGTAAGTAATTAATATTTTTATGGAGTGTCGTTCAGCTATCAAAGAGAAGGTCGTATAATTTTTATTTGCTTTATGATGTCCTCATTATCAAGGTATCGTCATTTGCAACATGGAATTTTTATGTACGAGTACACCCACAGTACACCTAACAAGTATTTTTCCTTAGCATCTGATGAAAAATCTGGATGCATTGTACGTACTCAAAAATAACAAGGTAAAAGTACAAGTGTTAGGAAAAATAGTGACAACGACAGCTCCATGAGTGCGGCAACTTTTTTATGTAGTGTGAGTGTGTCAATTTGAAATTAGTAGGTATATGGTGCGCGGATGCTAGTGTGCGTGAAAAATTGTGTAGTGATTAATCGGGTTTGCAAGGGCAATACTTTTTGCCTCGCTTTTGAAGTCGTGGGCTTCCGCTTGAACCTCTATGAAGAAAAGATTATTTTTAGGGTTCCATGCCAATTTGGTAAAAATGAAACCCTTATGGTGAGACTTTCTCCGTCCGTCCGTCCGTCCTTCCGTCTCCTTCACACTCGATAATTTCAGTAACTATCGAAGCTATCTACTTGGGAATAGTTTTAGATAATAGTGACCCGACGTAATTGCAATCATAAAATTTTGAAACTCATTTTTATTTTTATTTAAAGGGGGGGGGGGGGGGGGTAAAGTGGGTTGTTGAAATTTAAAAATGAGATAACCATATTAAGTGGGATATCATATGGAAGGGCGTTACTTGAGTATTCTAAAACCAATTTTCATTTATTTTTGTGCCCGATAGTTTTTGATATATTGGGCAAACTGTCGAAAAAAATACCGTTCCCCCCCCCTTATCTCCGAAGTTTATCGTTCAAAAAAATCTAAAATAATTATGATCAATAGGAACATACGTATATTTTACAGGAAAAATAAAATCAACTCTCTAACTATTATACTTTTTTTGATAATAACAATAAACCACCAAAAACAAAGGTTTGCGGTTCGCCAACAAAAGTACCTACACGCAAATTATACTCCTAAATTCATGAAAAAAAGTGATTCTTTTAATGTTTTACTTCTTTTATGGTATTTGGCCGGTTTTTGTATTAGAAATGAAAAAAGTATAATTGAAGTCACTTTAAATGTCACTTTCAACCGTAACACATCCGAACACAAACAACATAGAGAAAATGTAAATAATAAATTATCTTTAGAATTATCGTTTTAATAAGATTTTACAAAGGGTAGAATCAATTCAAAAGTTTGAACATGACCCCTAAAACTATAGAAACAAAGAAATAAAAATATAAGTGTTAAATATTAAACATCTATTCTTAACTGCAAGCGAGATAAATATTATTGTAATGAAACTTTCACAAAATAGATAAATAAAACATGAACAGCAACAGTGAAGGTGCCTAAAGTAAAACTGGATTGCTTGGAACAAGGTCTGATTCTCGCTATTCATCGATTGAACCATAGATTTGCAATGGGTCGTCGCTCGGGGACTTCAGCAATGGATAGAACAATAAGCAAATAAAGTTGGAAGCCCAGTCAACTTCGTTAACCTTTCAGATTTTTAATAGTTTCGTATAACATGGCACACTGTAAATCCAAGCTTCGATTACTCCCGTCAATCAAGCGCGACCAAAAAAATGTGGTGACGAGAGGCCGCGGCGGATTAACATTTTAATTGTAAATGCCAGATCGTTTGAGCACTTTCAGACGAATAACGGCGACGTTGGAAAATCACCGTGTGACGTCCAATCGCGCGTGTGACAAAAGATTAATGGGTTATTATAATTTCGCGTATAACAAATCTTCATCATTGGATGAACAAATTTGAATATACTGGGTGACTTTGATTGCTTGCCAAAAAAATTAGGCTATGATAGAAAAGAACAAAAGAAAAAAATAAAATAGTATTTAGCTTATATTTTATTTAATTGAACTTATATTACACTTACACCCTAATTTTTTCGAAATGACGACATACTAAGAAAGATGAACTTTGATGAACTGAGCTATAATAATTTGTTTTTCAGAAGATGTCCGTAAAATCGCGCAGTACGAAGTCAAACTTCAAAGTCGTTTTGGACACCCAAAGTTTCAGGAAACCCAGCAGAGACCAGCACAACTTGGTTGCTTATACATTACTTACGTTCATCGTGGTGCTCGGATTGTACTTCTTAACTAAAGACTGGAAAGGCTTCACCGCTCCGGAAGAAGTGGACCTCGGCTCCGTGAGGGTGATCCGCCGGGGCAGTCGTCGAAAACCTGACAGAACTAGGCAGGATCTAGATGACTGAACCATGGTGCAGTAAATAAATAATCCTTTTAAAATATAAAATTGCTTTTATTTTCGCAATTACTTTCTGAAATTAGTAAAAGAAACAAATGGGTTTTTATATATACTAAAAATTCGATTTTCGGTTCAACATACCTACCTATAGATTTAAGTCGAAACTGTAGTTAGTACAGCTTTTGTACGAGTCGATCCGTCTCGCACAAACGAACCGAATTCGACCGCTGATATGCGACTGTCTGTAGACGGCGCTAGCCGTAAATGTTTGGAGGAATTCGGTTCGTTTGGCAAGGCAACTGTACAAAAACTTGTACCAACACTTCATAACGAATAATTCGAATCAAAATTTATCTGATAACTTGTACTAACTCCACTATGCTGTTCGAATGAAAGACCTCATTACTCACGCATAGAAGTTTAAAATACGACATTGTTTGGTGGAACCACCGAGTATGTATATAATATTGAGATTTTTTTGTATCAGATCCCTATAATTAAGCATATATCTCATTTTATAATTTATTTATTACTCCATTAGCAGGATAATCACGATCTGTTTTTGGCGCCATATAGCGCCATAGACCATTTAAATTAATTGTGTTAATATCTTAGATCATATTTGTAGAAGTTAATATGGTATATTTTAAATACTGCAGTTGTATGCATCTCCACGTCTTCGATGCGGTCTTCGGCCTACGCAGGGTCTACGAACGTAACCATACTGCTACATCATTCTTATCACCGCCCGCCCGCGTCTTCGTAGTAGTCTACAACCTACGGACGGTCTACGAGCGTAGCTGTATTGCTACGTCTTTCTAATGGGCAGCGGGTCAGTACAAGATACAATAATGCAAATAAATAATTCAAAATCTTTATAATATTACATGTTCGGTTAACCTCTGCATATAGAATGCATGGCGAAGGCCTTTTCAACAAATTTATTTATTTGTTCGTTCGTTTACACATTATTAAACTCCCCTGGTGCGGTGAGCTACGTTTTTCTTAAGGCTCGATGGTTCTTGTCAGTCAATTGGTCTCCTCAGTCTTATGAACACTTTGTGTGAGTGCAACGGCTCTGCATAGTGCGCCAATTAAAAAAAAACCGTTTCTTGAAAGCACCAGTAAATGCAATTAAGTTTTACTATATGTCACTATATGTCATAAAATTAAGTTAATAATAATGAAACAATAAACCCGGAAAAATTATAAAAATCGGCATCTCTACAGGATTTTCAATGATGAAACAAAATACTACTTTTTGTATTTTGTAACTTAAAAGCACTAGATAAGGAATATATCTACATAATATATTTTAGTCTGTGCAAAAATCAAACTTGCCCATAATTTGAAATTGATTAGAAAATAGACCCCGCTATGACCACCACGTCTTCGTAGCAGTCTACTGTCTACGAGCGTTACGGTAGTGCTACGTCAGAGTAAGAGGCAGAGTCTCCTCTTCAATAATTAAATCGCTCATATTTACGAACTAAACGCCACTTCAGCGTCTATTGCCTTCAGTTCTTTTCGTACGGCGGTCAAGTTTGCAAAATAGACCGTTTTAAAGCACTCCTTCCCGCGCACGCTTGTAGACGCTATACCAAGCAACTGCCCTTTTTGGACAAGGAGGTCCCCGGCACGAACGGGACATTTCCCGAACGTCTTCACCGCGATTGTTTCATTTCTATTCAACATTTCAGCGACTGTAGCGTTCCGTGGAAAGTATTTCGCCAACTGAAACGATAAAACTCGTCCACCGCGAAAAGATCTTCCGATAACATACAATTGTTTGTTCGGATCCAAGTTCAGGCCGATCTTGATAGTCCTCATGCAAGCACTCATGTTCTCAAGGACGGAGAAGAGGACTAAGTGTTTCGTAACTACGGCATTGTGAGGTACCAGTTCCACGAGATCTACTGTGAAGCCTTTCTTACATCGCGGACTGAAAAATTAATAGTGAATCTACAGATTAATCGTATAAGCACATTCTAGTAAAAGAAAATTATATGCTTAAAATCATAACTTCATAATAGAGCTCTTGAAAAACTTCTTTTAAGCTTTCCTAACTCTTTCTAAAGACAAAAAGAACGAAAATTAAAAGTATGTAAGACAACTTGTTCTTTTATTTGCACAAGATGTGCGAACTTTGAAATGGTCGTATCTTCATATTTTATACGACTCAGCGAAATGAGTGGAGTCATAAAGTTTGATCTTTCAATAGTATCTAACAATTTTAATGCTTTGAATCAGACTGCTAAGATGTACCTAATGTTTCCTCTTGACTAACAACGATGATCGTCACCGGTCACGAGCTTACGTCTGTCATCGGCGGTGATCGCTATGATCATCGTGCGAGCATCTAACACCTAAATTACGGCAGGTTTACCGGGCAACAGGTGTCGTCTGTTTCCGCATTTTATTACGTCACAAGTAACGAGTGTTTGTTTAGGGTTAGTAGTAGACTTGCTTCGAACAAATAGATCAGATTTCTCCATACATCTACAGCCAACGTGCAACGCCCCAAGTAGACATATTGGGAACTGAGCTTTCAGTGGTCGTGCGCTTGGGGCTCGCACTAACTTTACAATATGTTTAGAGATACTCGTAGCTTATGAATTAAAAACAGGCTTAATTTTAATTCAAATTCTAAAGTCTACGCAAACAAACTTGCGGGAAGAAGCTTGTTTAAGACTCACTCGGTGGGACTTCCGATGCGTAGTCGAATCGGGCCTGACTTCAAACATATCTCATTCGCCAATACAGAATATCGAGAAACAACGGCCCCGACGCACACCAGTTCATTGGACGTTATCAAATGTATCCGCGCAGCGTACGGATATTCATCCAGCTTCACCACATTGCAGTCTATCTGAGTGTTGCTATTAAACACCCCGGTAAATCCTCTGTAGTGCATAACCAAGTTGTTAATAACCAAAGCCATTGTAGTTCCAACTATCGCCACAAGCACTGCGACGACGCCCAGTTTGCTTCTATCTGAACGGTCGTCCCACGGTGTATTGATGAAGTTGTAATTGAATTTAATATCATCTGTATCGGAATTATCTTCCTGGTTTTTTGTGGTTTCGATATTTTCGTTGTCCATCTCTTAAAGTATGTAATTAGGAAATATAAAATAATTTTCTAGGTTAAAGCTGTTTATCAGTTTTCATCAACTTCAAACTAATCTAGTGGGTTTTGCGTAGGATGAAGGTTCTATTATTACTCAATCAAATCCTTTTATTATTCAATCAACTCCTTCTTTTATTAATCAATCAACTCCTGCGCTTGCCAGTGGTGACAATGTCCCGCGCTCGTCTAACCAGTAAGACGAGCCGTAGATGCACTCATCGGCAAAGGTCCTGTAAACGGATTGTAGATAGTAGGTAATTGAACGATGTAAGTAGTACCTAAGTAAGTAAGTTTCAATCAAAATTTATTCAGTAGGCATGTGATCATTAGTGTAGAGGCCGATTAAACTTTCAAACTATCTATAATAGGGCTTATTCAAACTTCGAGGTGCTAACGAAGTAACAGTGGGCGATTTTGGACGGTTGGCAAGAAATCGTCATTTGAAACGGAGATAAATCGAAAATCGAAAGAACGAAGAACTTCCTACCGTAATAAGCGTACTCTTACCCCGGCTCCACACGCTCGCCACCGTAGTACTCGCACTCGCAGCCACTCGCCTCGGCGAGCGTGTGTTTACCTCATATACCGTTGTACTCTGTGGTATATACCTACTCTACGGTTAACCGTCAAAGATTAGCAATATATAAACTGTATAACCCAATGACGAAGTAAATATAAGGACAGGAAATTGTCAGTCTTTTTGGGTGGCCATATCCGCCATCTTGTGTCGCATTGAAATAGCCAATCACAGCCATCGGCCAATCACAGATAGGCACCAGACAGCTGATCAGAAGGGCTGCTCTAACTATCCATCGATATGGAAATATTATCGATGTAGGTCGTGGTTAGTCATTAAAGATTTGAGAGAGCAAAAAGGAAAAAAAGGAAAGGAGCAAAAGGAGAGCAAAAACTTACCTGCTGATAAAAATTAATGGCTAACGGTTTGGAAAGATATAGAATTTACGGAACCCTTCATGCACGAGTCCGACTCGTAATTGTTTGTCTTTGGCCTACTCTCTGTTTTTTTAAACTTTAATCTATATTATTGTCTATTGCGTGTTAGTATTTATGTCAGTGATTAGGTTTTGTGGGTTGTGGTCAGCAATATTATTATAATATTTACGTCATGTGCTGAAAATTTTATTTAATTCATACGAAATAAATCACATCTCCGGGAAAAAATAAGTAGGTGTGGTCTTCTCGCCTTACTGAATCTCCCTTAATTCACCGTAACTTCAAATTAAGGCGACCGGATTTAAACCAACAGCCAATATTTTAACAAATCCCGCGAGACCAAACTATATATATTCCTAAAGCCCTTCCCTCGCATTATTATAAAAGTTTGCGACAGATAATAGAAAAGCTTTAGTTTCTTTTAAAACCCTAAATTTTTTTCCTATATACTCAGCTATCACAATCATAGTATGAAATTTATCGATAACGGTATAATAGTAGTCACATCATTAGTACTTTGACATGAAGAAATGCGCATGTCAAAGTGCGACACAATATGGCGATTTCTGCCACCCCAACACATATAGTGTTAAGAAAACTATGGCATCTCTATATGTGTTTAGTTTCTCTAAGGTATAACATAAGCGTCATAGAGTAGTCTAAGGCAGCGTCAATGTCAATGTCAGCTCGTGGTCTGAGGAGACGAACGTCGAAAGTATAAACAAAACAATTATAAAAGGCGTAAATATTACTGAAACTCGCGTATTTCAGAACTAATTTTGATATTTAATAACAACAGAGTTAATAAAAATAATAACCAATGCATTTCTAAATCAATAACAATGCCAGCAGTCATTTTATTAGACGTTTCGTTGTCGATGTCGCGGCCAGTCCCAACGACCGACACATCGGAGACCCACACTCGATTTACGATAGCTTCAGCTGCAATAAACACATTTCTGGACTACCTATGCGTCCACGCAAAGCTGGAATATGTTGCTTTGGTTACTTTCTCCTCCGTATACGAAGGTAAACAAACTTTTATAACCTCCAATTTTTTCGAACTTTTGGGCTCACTGGCGTACACTGTGGTATATAGTTGTTACTGACTGCATTATCTTCTAACATGTGAGATACCAGGTAAACTATTCTAAAAGAAACTCACACTTTTGTATCTGGTTCTATGTATGCTTCGTGAATCCTTTTAATTTCTGGATTTTGCAAAGCCTGTACCTAGAAGTTATCAGGCCGCCTAAGTCAGCTAAGACTCTTCGAAGGAAAGCTAAAGTTTGTCCTTTGTATATATTGGATACACTCCTTCGTTTTGTTCGTTTCAGCCAACGGACATCCAGTGCTGGACGAAGGCCTCTTGCAATGCGCTATTTGTATACAGCACCTCCAGAGACTCTTAATGTTGTCAGTTCATCAAGTTGGAGGTCTGCCAACATTGCTCTTTCCCATGCGGGGTCATCATTCCAGCACTTTGGGTCCCTAATGGCCGTCAGTTATTTGAGCTAATTCCCCCACACATTGCCACTTCAGCTTTGCAATATGTTCGGATACACTGCTGTGTGTAATTTATTAACAATTTTATCATGTGTATTTTTAGTGGCTGTACCTTTTACCCGTGAGTTTGACAATATCCGAGTTAAGCTCCCTCAGTTGGAGGAGGGTGATAAAACTTGTATAGAGACAGCTTTGCATGGAGTAAATCAACTGGTGCTCAATGAATGGGGCTACCAAACCCCAGTACAAATAATCCTGGTAAGGTGTTTGGTGTTTATTTATATATATATTTTGTACCTGCACAAAGCCAAATTAATGTGCAGGTTTATCACATTAATCAATTAAACATTAAAAAAGTTTCTGTAGGTTAACTTGGTCCACAAGTTACTATGATATAATGTATTTAATGTTGGTTAAAGTGGGTTTTTCAAAAAATAACAAACCTAAATGCCATTCAAACCTAAATGGCCATACATAGTGGTAGATTTTTATTTATATATGTATATGGTCTTTAGAACTACTGTCAGTCTGGGTTTGTGTTAATCCTATTTCACCTTACAGATATATTTTATTTTAATTATACATTGTTTTACAGATAACGGATGGCAGTAGTGGGGTGGGTGCCATTGGCAGAAATCGCATCATCCAAGCTCTGCCCCTCCCACCAACATATCCTGCCAAAATACATGTTCTACCTGTAGTGTCGCCACATGACCCTTGCTTGCAACACGGTAATTCTAAATTCAAACACGCACATACTTTTTATATCTTAGGATACTTCTTATACTGATGTTAGTACATAATTCAATCACACGTTATTTAAAGAAACAAATTCTTTGAGATCTCAGAGCCAAAGGTGCATGATCAAGATTTAAACCTCCGGTCCCTGATGAGAAGCAAGGCTCTTAATCGATAGGCTATCACTGCTTAGATTCTATGTAGCTCATCCTAAATCTGTGGTAAATAGTCAAAAGCTGCTTCACAAAAATAACTTATCTTAGCAAACATTAATTGTTTTAGCAGTATACAGTATAATACCCAGTTTACACAAAGGATGCATTGCGGACAATGAATAGCAAGGTAAGAAGGAAAAAGCGGCGAAATACTCATGTAACATTGAGTCAGGTCCTTAGCCGTTATTTCCTTCTTATAATATCCACTCACAGAAGTATTAATTCTAATAGCAAAGTAATGGAGTATCAACACTCTTTTAAGCTATGCCACTGTATCAGAAGATTGTGGACCTTGCGAGCAGCACAACAAGCAACTCATGTACCACTCCTAGCAGAGGTGCTATCTATTGTCCTGATCAACTCACAGTGCCCAGTGTAAGTTTACATTTGCAAACATTCAATAAGAAAATTGAAACATAACAATATAAAGTTTTACTAATTGGGTTTTCAATTCTACAAGTCTACAACTACCCAAACCATTCAGTACACTACTCAGTTAACTTAATTTAATTTATTTAACATAAGTAGATGCAAAGTTTAGAGAATATCCCTTTTATACTAATTAACTTCCTCACTGTTCTTGTCTCAAGCCACAATGCCCTATATACATACTTGAATGCAGATGGTTTTAAAATGTGTAGATTAACCACCATACCCAAAATAGTTCTGGGGAAAATTATTATTATTCATGAAAATGAAAATCTTTATTTTTTTTCCCACAGGCCTAAATTAATGCTTATTTCATGTGACTATTACACAATGACGACCTCCGTGGTTGAGTGGTTGGCGTGACGGTTTTCAAGGAGCCGCCATCTCTGAGGTTCTGGGTTCGATTCCTGGTCGGGGCAATGTAGAGAAATAAGAATTCTACATTGTCTCGGGTCTGGGTGTTATGGTACCTTCGTTGTTTCTGATTTCCTTAACACAAGTGCATAAGCTACTTATTAAGGGATCGGAGCAATGCATGTGATGTTGTCCTCTATTTATATATTTATGTATATATTTATTTAAAAATGGCATGTTATGATGTGTTCTGTGCTCAGTGCGCTCAGTGCGAGTCGTAACGTGTCTAGCGTGTCAGGTAGCGGCGGCAATGACGCGCCTGTGCGAGCAGCACTACCAGGAGTGGTGGTGCACGCTCAAGTGCGGGCAGCTGGAGTCGCGCGTGCAGCTGTTCCCCGCGCCGCAGCCGGCCGCGCACGACGGGCTGGCGGCCAGCCACACGCTGTCCAACCAGCTGCACGTCGTTGGATTCCTTCAAAACCAAGACTTAGGTATAACCCCATAGGGTTTGTACAAGTTTTTGTCCAATTTTCGAGCTCATAAAATCGCTTCAAATAAACGGAAATTCGTCATACATCTACAGCCAGCGCTAGAACGGGCAAGCGTCCGCCTAACTGCCTCTACCGCCGTTCTAACCCTGTTGCTTACTATACCTGGTTGTAGGCATTTCATAAAGAATTTCCTGTGTGGGTTAATCACTGAACAGAATACACAAACATTGTGTGTTATCAGTGATTTATCCACAGGATAGTGATTAAGATTTAAGAATCACTCTTAATCACTATTCTTCTAGTAATAATATTTGTTGTCAGGCACACCGATAGCCATAAGCAAGCATCTAGTAATACCCCAAGCGCAAGTCGGCGGCAATTCTTCCTCGCGAGAAAATTTTGGCTCCAAAACTCCAACAAAGGTAAAGTAATAAATAAAACTGACTGATTTATTTGTAAAGAAACATTATTTAATACTAGGTTTGCCAGCTTGTTTGTAAAACCCAAAATTCACGCCAGATCTGGCGTGAATTTTGGGTTTTACAAATCCTGCGGCTACCTATACCCACTCATTTAGTGAATTTCGCAGGAAGGAAGTAGCACCAGTGAAGGAACATCAACAGATGAAGACATGTCAGATCCAAGCAAAGTGCCAAACTTCTGTGTGCTTCTGCATGGAGCTCTTAAGGTAATAATAGTTGTTAAAATTTTAACAAAAAAACGACTTTACTCCCATCAAAATAACCTTGGAGCTAAAGTTTCTCTGTGGCTGGCGGTCAGGTGGAGGGCATGGCCGCGATCGTGCAGCTGGGCGCGGAGTGGTGGGGCACGGTGTCCGCGTGGTGCGAGGCGTCGCGCGCGCGCCGCTCCTGCCTGCTGCTCAGCGTGCTGCGGCCCGGCGCCTCGGCCGCGCCCTGGCTCGGCCCGCTTGACCAGCTCGGCCCGGCGGACGAGACTGGAGCGTCCAGTGAGTGTGTACTCCTAGCTGTGACAAGCGGTCAGGTGGAAGACATGGCCGCGATCGTGCAGCTGGGCGCGGAGTGGTGGGGCACGGTGTCCGCGTGGTGCGAGGCGCCGCGCGCGCGCCGCCCCTTCAAAATGACTGCTTTTGGCAGACTATCGGTTAATGAGGTGGTAACTCTGGGCGACCTCTAAACAAGTCTAAAAGAAAAGCTGGTAAACTGCTTAGTCCGACTAACTGCATGGCCGGTGCCTATTGTTCGGATTTGAGCTAAGATGAGATCGTGTTCCGCAGCGGAGTCGTTCCCGGTGCGCTCGTGGCGCTCGTACAGCGGCGGCGGGTCGGGCGTGGCGTGGGCGCGCCCGCACGCGCTGCTCGCCGACGTGCAGAAGGTGCTGCGCCACGCGAGGAAGCTGCCCGACAAGACGCAGCATCTCTACAAGGTATTATTTATGTAATTGCCATTGGCAGACGGTAAAGTTGCAAAAGCTCTCGGTCCGGTTAATTTAACAACCGACATCTAAAATGAATTGCACTTTGCACTCATGAAGAATTTTATTCGTGGTTGGCCAAATTTTTCTAATTTGAAGGAGCTGAACCGCCTCCGCCGAGCGGCCATTTCCCTCGGCTTCTCGGAGCTGCTGACGTGCGTGGGCAGCGCGCTGGAGCGCGAGTGCAGCGTGCTGCCGTCGTCCGCGCCGCCCGAGTGCGCGCTGCAGCTCGCGCACGCCGCCGCCGCGCTGCGAGACCCGCGCACCGCGCTCGACATCAAGCACACGCTGCAGCCGCTCGCCACCAACTTTACTGTCACTTCGATGTCGCATTAAATGTTTCATGTGAAACAAACCATCTTTTTAATACATCCCTTGATAATCTTTAGTATACCTACTCGGTCTCGTGCATGCCTCTCAGTGCCACCACTGACTTTGTCGAGAATTCAAGGACTGTCATGTAATCTTGCAAACAGTACGGCCTACAGACAGGAATGGACCAGCAAAGTTTTGGATTATTAATTATATTAATATATATATAGCTGCTTGTGCTGATTGGCCACTGATTGATCACCTCTCCTGAACAATTTTGTATGAAAAAAATTTTTTTAAAGGATCATGTCATATAGAAGGAAAAAAATGAATCCGAGGAAAAATACGGAGAGAGCTGATGATTGAGGATTTCGGAGACGGGTGAAGAGCACGGGAAGAGTATCGTAGATAGGTGGAGGGTGCTCGACCAAATGTCATTTGAAATGTCATGCAATTGGCAGTGAGCTGAAAAAAAGTTCAAAATGGCGGATTCAAAATGGCCGCCATTCGAATTTCGCCGATATCTCGGAAAGTATAAAAGATGAAAGAATGGTTTCTTGACAAGAGCTGATCAGGACTCGAAGGTCTATTCGATGGATAGAAAAAAAATTCAAAATGGCGGAATTTATTTTTCCATAGAAAATGTATGGGGAGTCTTGAAGAGACTAAAAGTGGGTAACTATGCAAGATTTTGATGCCGTTTTTTTAGAGAACTGCCAGAGATATGTAATGAGGTGATGATTGAGGATTTTAAAGACAGTCAAGGAGCATGGGCAAGGTATTATAGTTAGGTGGGGACTGCTGAAACAAAAAATACTCGGAACTTCAGGCAAGTGGCAGTGAGCTGAAAAAAAAAACAAAATGGCGTATTCAAGATGGCCGCCACACAAATTTCGTGTTGTTCTATCTCGGAAAGTATAAAAGATAAGACAGTGGTTTCTTAGCAAGAGGTGATCAAGATCTCAAGTTCTACGGGATGCATGGAAAATAATTCACTGTGGCGGAATTTATCTTTCCATGGAAAATGTACATACTATGAGAAAAGACAATGATCTAAGATTTGGATGATGATTGAGGAGCACTGTCATGGTTTTAAAGATAGTTATGGTTTAATTTATTCAGCTCACTGCCAATCGGATTCCAATGGGCGATGGAGATGAGGGCGATACCTTTATGGGCGGGAAGACTGCACGCGGGCCACATGTGGCCCGCGCACACACGCGCCCTACTAGTTACTATATATATAGCTACTCGTGCTGATTCACTCACTGACTCATTGATCACCTCTCCTGAACAATTTTGTATGAAACATTTTTTTTTCAATGACCATTCCGTATAGAAGGAAAAAAATCATTAAGAACAAAAATATGGAGAGAGCTGATGATTGAGGATTTCGGAGACGAGTGAAGAGCACAGCCAAGGGTATTGGAGATAGGTGGGGGATGCTCGACCAAATGTCATTTGAAATGTCGTCCAATTGGCAGTGAGCTGAAAAAAAATTCAAAATGGCGGATTCAAAATGGCCGCCATTCGAATTTCGTCGATATCTCGGAAAGTATAAAAGATGGAAGAACGGTTTATTGACAAGAGTTGATCAGGACCCGAAGGTCTACATGATGAATAGAAAAAAAATCCAATATGTCGGAATTTTTTTTTACCATAGAAAATGTATGGGGAATGTTGAAGAGACTAACAGTTGGTAATTATGCAAGGTTGTGATGCGGTTTTTCGGAGATTTACTAGAGAAAAATATGGAGAGAGCTGATGATTGAGGATTTCGGAGACGGGTGAAGAGCACAGCCAGGGTATCGAAGATAGGTGGGGGGTGCTCAACCAAATGTAACTCGAAACGTCATCCAATTGGCAGTTAGCTGAAAAAAAATTCATAATGGCGGATTCAAGATGGCCGCCATACAAATTTCCTGTTTTTCTATCTCTGAAAGTATAAAAGATAAGAGAGTGGTTTCTTAGCAAGGGGTGATCAAGATCTTAAGTTCAACGGGATGAATAAAAAAACTAAATGGAGGAATTTATTTCTCCATGGAAAATGTACATGCTACAGAAGTGATGATGATCTAGGATTTGAATGATGGTTGAGGAGCACGGTCATGGTTTTAAAGATAGTTAAGGTCTGTTCGAGCAAAAAATACGCTGAACCTCATATGATGAGGTTCAGCGTATATTTTGTTCGAACAGCCCTTAACTATCTTTAAAACCATGACAGTGCTCCTTGGTTATTTTTTAAGCCTACTGCCAATCGGATTCCAATTGGCGATGGAGATGACGGCGATACCTTTATCGGCGGGAAGACTGCACGCGGGCCACATGTGGCCCGCGCACGCACGCACCCTACTAGTTAATATATATATAGCTGCTCGTGCTGACTGACTCACTCATTGATCACCTCTCCTGAACAATTTTGTATGAAAAAAAATTTTTTTACTGATCGTTTCGTATAGAGGAGCAAAATTCATTAAGAACAAAAATATGGAGAAAGCTGA
This sequence comes from Coenonympha glycerion, assembly GCA_963855885.1. Lineage (NCBI taxonomy): Eukaryota > Metazoa > Arthropoda > Insecta > Lepidoptera > Nymphalidae > Coenonympha > Coenonympha glycerion. The sequence goes on along the minus strand of OY979630.1, from coordinate 10,173,048 downwards.
TGATTGAGGATTTCGGAGACGGGTGAAGAGCACGTGGAGGGTATTGAAGATAGGTGGGGGGTGCTCGACCAAATGTCATTCGAAACGTCATCCAATTGGCAGTTAGCTGAAAAAAATTTCAAAATGGCGGATTCAAAATGGCCGCCATTCGAATTTCGTCAATATCTCGGAAAGTATAAAAGATGAAAGAGTGGTTTCTTGATAAGAACTGATCAGGATAAAAAGGTCTATTTGATGGCTAGAAAAAAAAATCCAAAATGGCGGATTTTTTTTTTCATAGAAAATGTATGGCGAATATAGTTTCGAGATGAGGGCGATTCTTTTATAGGCGGGAAGACAGCCCGCGGGCCACATGTGGCCCGCGCACCCACGCACCCTACTAGTTAATATATATATAGCTGCTCGTGCTGATTGGCCACTGACTCATTGATCACCTCTCCTGAACAATTTTGTATGGAAAATTTTTTTTTCAACAACCATTTCGTATACAAGGGAAAAATTCATTCGGAGGAAAAATACGGAGAGAGCTGATGATTGAGGATTTCGAAGACGGGTGAAGAGCACGGGGAGGGTATTGAAGATAGGTGGGGGGTGCTCGACCAAATGTCATTCGAAACGTCATGCAATTGGCAGTTAGCTGAAAAAAAGTTCAAAATGGCGGATTCAAGATGGCCGCCATACAAACTTCATCGGTGTCCATCTCGAAAAGTATAAAAGATGGAAGAACGGTTTCTTGACAAGAAGTGATCAAGACTCCAAGGTCTATTTGATGGATAGAAAAAAGAATCAAAATGGCGGAATTTATTTTTCCATAGAAAATGTATGAGGAATATTGAAGAGACCACGAGTTGTAAAACATGATGTGCTTTGATGCGGTTTTTGGAAGATTATAAGAGAAAAATATGGAATGAGGTGATGATTGAGTGTCCATCTCGAAAAGTATAAAAGATGGAAGAACGGTTTCTTGACAAGAAGTCATCAAGACTCCAAGGTCTATTTGATGGATAGAAAAAAGAATCAAAATGGCGGAATTTATTTTTCCATAGAAAATGTATGAGGAATATTGAAGAGACCACGAGTTGTAAAACATGATGTGCTTTGATGCGGTTTTTGGAAGATTATAAGAGAAAAATATGGAATGAGGTGATGATTGAGGATTTTAAAGACAGTCAAGGAGCATGGGCAAGGTATTATAGTTAGGTGGGGACAGCTGAAACAAAAAATACCCCAAACTTCAGGCAATTGGCAGTGAGCTGAAAAAAAACCAAAATGGCGGATTCAAGATGGCCGCCATACAAATTTCGTGTTATTCTATTTCGGAAAGTATAAAAGATAAGAGAGTGGTTTCTTAGCAAGAAGTGATCAGGATCTCAAGTTCTACGGGATGCATGGAAAATAATTCACTGTGGCGGAATTTATCTTTCCATGGAAAATGTACCTACTATGAGAATGATCTAGGATTTGGACGATGATTGAGGAGCACTGTCATGGTTTTAAAGATAGTTAAGGGCTGTTCGAACAAAAAATACGCTGAACCTCATCCGATGAGGTTCAGCGTATTTTTTTCTTCGAACTGCCCGTAACTATCTTTAAAACCATGACAGTGCTCCTTGGTAATTTATTCAGCTCACTGCCAATCGGATTCCAATGGGCGATGGAGATGACGGCGATACATTTATGGGCGGCAAGACTGCACGCGGGCCACATGTGGCCCGCGCACACACGCGCCCTACTAGTTATTAATATATATATAGCTACTCGTGCTGATTCACTGATTGACTGACTGACTCACTGATTGATCACCTCTCCTGAACAATTTTGTATGAAAATTTTTTTTTTCAAGTATGGGTTCGTATAGAAGAAAAAAATTCATTCGGAGGAAAAATATGGAGAGAGCTGATGATTGAGGATTTCGGAGACGGGTGAACAGCACGGGAAGGGTATTGAAGATAGGTGGGGGGTGCTCGACCAAATGTCACTCGAAACATCATCCAATTGGCAGTTAGCTGAAAAAAAGTTCAAAATGGCGGATTCAAGATGGCCGCCATACAAACTTCATCGGTGTCCATCTCGAAAAGTATAAAAGATGGAAGAACGGTTTCTTGACAAGAAGTGTTCAGGACCCCATGGTCTATTCGATGGATAGAAAAAAAAATCAAAATGGCGGAATTTATTTTTCCATAGAAAATGTATGAGGAATATTGAAGAGACCACGAGTTGTAAAACGTGAAGTGCTTTGATGCGGTTTTTTGGAAGACTACGAGAGAAAAATATGGAATGAGATGATGATTGAGGGTTTTGAAGGCCGTCGAGGAGCATGGGCAAGGTATTATAGTTAGGTGGGGACTGCTGAAACAGAAAATACTCGGAACTTCAGGCAATTGGCAGTGAGCTGAAAAAAACCAAAATGGCGGATTCAAGATGGCCGCCATACAAATTTCGTGTTGTTCTATCTCGGAAAGTATAAAAGATAAGAGAGTGGTTTCTTAGCAAGAGGTGATCAGGATCTCAAGTTCTACGGGCTGCATGGAAAATAATTCACTGTGGCGGAATTTATCTTTCCATGAAAATATACAATATACTATGAGAAGAGACAATGATCTAGGATTTGGATGATGATTGAGGAGCACTCTCATGGTTTTTAAGATAGTTAAGGGCTGTTCGAACAAAAAATACGCTGAACCTCATCCAATGAGGTTCAGCGTATTTTTTGTTTGAACTGCCCTAACTATCTTTAAAACCATGACAGTGCTCCTTGGTAAGTTTTTCAGCTCACTGCCAATTGGATTCCAATGGGCGATGGAGATGACGGCGATATCTTTATGGGTGGTAAGACTGCACGCGGGCCACATGTGGCCCGCGCACTCACGCGCCCTACTAGTTAATATATATATAGCTACTCGTGCTGATTCACTGACTCACTGATTGATCACCTCTCCTGAACAATTTTGTATGAAAAATTTTTTTTTCAATGATCACTTCGTATAAAAGAGAAAAAATCATTCGGAGGAAAAATACGGAGAGAGCTGATGATTGAGGATTTCGAAGACTGGTAAAGAGCACAGCGAAAGTATTGAAGATAGGTGGGGGGTGCTCGACCAAATGTCATTTGAAACGTCATGCAATTGGCAGTGAGCCGAAAAAAAATTCAAAATGGCGGATTCAAGATGGCCGTCATACAAACTTAATCGGTCTCTAACTCAGAAAATATAAAAGATGGAAGAGTGGTTTCTTGGCAAGAATTGATCAGGACCCGAAGATCTATTTGACGGATGGAAAAAAATCCAATATGGCGGAAAAAAATTTACCATAGAAAATGTATGGCTAATTTTGAAGAGACCACGAGTTGTAAAACATGAAGTGCTTTGATGCGGTTTTTTGGAAGACTACGAGAGAAAAATATGAATTGAGGTGATGATTGAGGATTTTAAAGACAGTCAAGGAGCATGGGCAAGGTATTGTAGTTAGGTGGGGACTGCTGAAACAAAAAATACTCGGAACTTCAGGCAATTGGCAGTGAGCTGAAAAAAAATCAAAATGGCGGATTCAAGATGGCCGCCATACAAATTTCGTGTTGTTCTATCTCGGAAAGTATAGAAGATAAGAGAGTGGTTTCTTAGCAAGAGGTGATCAGGATCTCAAGTTCTACGGGATGCATGGAAAATAATTCACTGTGGAGGAATTTATCTTTCCATGGAAAATGTACATACTATGAAAAGAGACAATGATCTAGGATTTGGATGATGATTGAGGAGCACTGTCATGGTTTTAAAGATAGTTAAGGGCTGTTCGAACAAAAAATACGCTGAACCTCATCCGATGAGGTTCAGCGTATTTTTTTCTTCGAACTGCCCGTAACTATCTTTAAAACCATGACAGTGCTCCTTAGTAATTTATTCAGCTCACTGCCAATCGGATTCCAATGGACGATGGAGATGACGGCGATACCTTTATGGGCGGGAAGACTGCACGCGGGCCACATGTGGCCCGCGCACACACGCAACCTACTAGTTATAATATATATAGCTCGATTACCACTGACTGACTGACTGACTCATTGACATAATTGTTCTCCCAGAAGGAGACGGAAAATGATATAATGATGTATAGACGATATGTTCGGGTGCGGAAGTCGAGTAGGGAAAAATTATGACATTTCAGAAAAACAAGATGGCGGCCGACGTGACTTTCGTAACTCTTTTGTTTTCCGACCGATTTCGTTCAAACTTGCAGTACTCGAGGAAATGTGTAAATGGTTTTTAGAAAAATTGGAAATATTTGAAAAAACAAGATGGCGGCTGAGCTGTGGTTTTTTTAAATTTTTCATTTTTCGACCCCAAACCGCGGCGCCATAGATCCTAAACGGCGTGGTTGTGGATGATAATTTTTTCTTGTTTCGCCTACAATTATCCTGAATTTTGACGAAATGGGAGTAATTTTTTAAAATCCAAGATGGCGGCTGTTCTGGCGGCCAATCAGTGTGAGGTATGAAAAAATGTGATTTTAAAATTCGAATTTCTCACAGTTGGCAACATCGGAGCGTTTCGACTTCTATGGGGCGATTGTGTGGACAGACTGGAAGTATTGAGTGGGGGAAAAAAAATTACCCCATTTTTGGGGTAATTTCGAGATTTTCCCCAAAAAGTAAAAAATCGAAATACGGACTTTTTGCGAAATCCGAGTATGAGCGACCACGTGTCTTACTCGTACAAATGACATTTGGGTATTTTTGTGATCGAGCACTGGCAACACTGGAATCTATCAAAGTAAAAGTGATTTTCGACATGGTCACTTTTCAGGGGCCATCATGTCGCCTGGGTGCGAGCGAGATGAAAACTTGAAACGTCATCAGGGGCGGTATATCCTGCAGTTACTGGGAAAAATACGAAACTGTGTAAAATATTTACCGCAAATGAGGTGGCGGCCATTTTTTTTTTTCTGTTTTTGAAAATTTTGATCGTGTTTTTGAGGCACTTGGCAACATTTCGGAAAGTCGACATGTATGAACCGATTGTGTAACTCGACGGGCAGTATCGAAATATATAGAAAGTGTTGCCACATTTCGGGTAGTTTTCGTGATTTTCCCCAAAATGTCCTCCTGTAAAATTTTGTATGAACAATTTTTTTTTCACTTGTGGCTTCGTATACAAGTCAAGAAATGACTCGGTGAAAATTATGGAGAGAGCTGATGACTGAGGATTTCGGAGACGGGTGAAGGGCTCAGCCAGGGTATTGAAGATAGGTGGGAGGTGCTCGACCAAATGTCATTCGAAATCTCGTGCAAATGCCAATGATGTGAAAAAAATTTCAAAATGGCGTAAAAAAGATGGCCGCCATACAAATTTCGTCGGAGTCTATCTCGGAAAGTATGAATGGTAGAAAAGTGGTTTCTTAGCAAAAGATGATAAGGACGAGTAAGTTTATCTATTGGAAGAAAAAAAATTCAAAATTGCGGAAAATTTTTTTTCATACTAAATTGTATGGCGATTAGGAGCTATAAGAATATTGGTATTGTTCTCCTGGAAACAAATTGAAAATGATACAATGATGTATGGGAGACGTGTTTAAGTGCGGGAGTAGGGTAGGAAAAAATTATAACATTCCAGAAAAACAAGATGGCGGCCGACGTGACTTTTGTAACTCTTTTGTTTTCCAACCGATTTCGTTCAAAGTCGGAGTACTCAAGGAAATCAGTGAATGGTTTTTAGAAAAATTGGAAAAATTAGGAAAAACAAGATGGCGGCTGAGCTGTAGTGTTTGCAAATTTTTCATTGTTCCACCTCAAACCGGGACGGTTTAATTCAAATTTGTCACAGTTGGCAACATCAGAACATTTTGACGTTTATGGGGTGATCGTAAGTATAGACTTCGGGTGTAGATTGGTGAAAAAAATTACCCCATTTTTCGGGAAAAAATTGAAACCGAGTATGAGCGACCACGGAAATTGCTCCAAGCAGTTACGCGGTCCGCTTTAGCGGGCCGCGCCCCAACGCAAAAAACTATACTATATATAGCTCGATTACCACTGACTGACTGACTGACTCACTGATTGACATAATTGTTCTCCCAGAAAGACACAGAAAACGATATAATGATGTATGGGAGATGTGTTCGCGTGCGAGAGTTGACTAGGGAAAAATTATGACATTTCAGAAAAACAAGATGGCGGCCGACGCGACTTTCGTAACTCTTTTGTTTTCCAACCGATTTCGTTCAAAGTCGCAGCACTTGAGGAAATGAGTAAATGGTTTCTAGAAAAATTGGAAAAATTTGGAAAAACAAGATGGCGGCCGAGCTGTGGCGTTTTAAAATTTTTCATTTTTCGACCCCAAACCGCGGCGCCACAGATCCTAAACGGGGTGGTTGAAGATGTCAATTTTTTCTTGTTTCGCCCACAATTATCCTGAATTTTGACAAAATGGGAGTAATTTTTAAAAATCCAAGATGGCGGCTGTTCTGGCGGCCAATCAGTGTGAGGTATGAAAAATCGCAATTTTGAAACTCAAATTTCTCACAGTTGGCAGCATCGGAGCGTTTCGACTTCTATGGGGCGATTGTGTGTAAAGACTCGAAGTATTGATTGGGGAAGAAAAAATTACCCCATTTCTCGGGAAATTTCGAGATTTTCTCCAAAAAGTAAAAAATCGAAATACGGACTTTTTGCAAAATCCGAGTATAAGCGATCACGTGTCTTACTCATACAAATTACATTTGAGTATTTTTGTCGCCGAGGACTGGCAACACTGTGATCAAAACTTGAAACGTCATCAGGGGCGGTATATCCTGTAGTTACTGGGAAAAATACGAAACTATGTAAAATATTTCTGTGAACTGAGGTGGCGGCCATTTAGGTTTAGGTTTAAAGACGTTTATTCTCAAAAGAAATACAATAATTTCACTTGATGAGAAATTAACAACGAATACATAAGGTAAACTCTTAAATAAATTGTGTGAACACATTGAAAAGCAAAGTGGCATGCATAATTAAATATCAAAACAATGTTTTTTTAGTTTTTTTTTAAAAGATACAAATGACTTGTCACATATTACGTCCTTTGGTAAGCTATTATATAACAGTGCTCCCTCAACTTGTATGGTTTTAGTTCCGTAATTTGTTCTTCGTAACGGTATTTGAAGTTTATATTTGCTTCTACTGTTTAAGTATGATTTTGTTTTAAATGTTATTTGAGTATGTGTAGCTCCAGTTAGTATTTTCCTAATTAATATACATGTGTTTTGTATTTATAAAGTTGAGTGATAGACATAATCTTTGTTTTCTTATAGAGTTCTTTACTTGGAAAACGGTAATCTAATTGAAATAAGGTCTTAAGGAGCTTATTTTGTGAAATTTGGAGATCTTTTAAATTTGTTGGATAAGCACTTCCCCATATTTCTATTAAGTATTCTATTACGGGCTTTGCTAGTGAGTTATATATGATGGCACGGACTTTTGGTGGTATACATCGGGAAGATCTACGCAAGGCTCCAGTGAGCGATGCTATTCTTGATTGTAGGTTGTCTATATGACTTCGCCATGTTAATTTTGGGTCTAAAACTAAACCAAGATATTTTTCTGAATCAGAATGTTTTAAGTTTTGAGGTGGCGGCCATTTTGTATTTTTTTCTGTTTTTGAAAATTTTGATCGTGTTTTTGAGGCAACATTTCGGAAAGTCGACATGTATGAACCGATTGTGTAACTCGACCGGCAGTATCGAAATATATAGGCAGTGTTGCCATATTTGGGGAAGTTTTCGAGATTTTCCCCAAAATGTCCTCCTGTAAAATTTTGTATGAACAATTTTTTTTTCACTTGTGGCTTCGTATAGGAGTCCAGAAATGACTCGGTGAAAAATATGGAGGGAGCTGATGATTGAGGGTTTCGGAGACGGGTGAAGAGCACAGCCAGAGTATTGAAGATAGCTGGGGGGTGCTCGACCAAATGTCATTCGAAATCTCGTGCAATTGCCAATGAGCTGAAAAAATTTTCAAAATGGCGTAAAAAAGATGGCCACGGCTGTTCTGGCGGCCAATCAGTGTGAGGTACGAAAAAACGCAATTTTAAAATTCAATTTTCATACACTTGGCAACATCGGAGCGTTTCGACTTCTGCGGAGCAATTGTGTGTATAGACTAGAAGTTTTGAGAGGGGGAAAAAAAAATACCCCACTTCTCGGGAAATTTCGAGATTTTCCCCAAAAAGTAAAAAATCGAAATACGGACTTTTTGCGAAATCCGAGTATAAGCGATCACGTGTCTTACTCGTACAAATGACATTTGAGTATTTTTGTCGCTGAGGACTGGCAACACTGGAATCTATCAAAGTAAAAGTGATTTTCGACATGGTCACTTTTCAGGGGCTATCGTGGCGCCTGGGTGCGAGCGAGATGAAAACTTGAAACGTCATCAGGAGCGGTATATCCTGTAATTACTGGGAAAAATACGAAACTGTGTAAAATATTTACCGCAAATGAGGTGGCGGCCATTTTGTATTTTTTTCTGTTTTTGAAAATTTTGATCGTGTTTTTGAGGCAACATTTCGGAAAGTCGACATGTATGAACCGATTGTGTAACTCGACCGGCAGTATCGAAATATATAGGCAGTGTTGCCATATTTGGGGAAGTTTTCGAGATTTTCCCCAAAATGTCCTCCTGTAAAATTTTGTATGAACAATTTTTTTTTCACTTGTGGCTTCGTATAGGAGTCCAGAAATGACTCGGTGAAAAATATGGAGGGAGCTGATGATTGAGGGTTTCGGAGACGGGTGAAGAGCACAGCCAGAGTATTGAAGATAGCTGGGGGGTGCTCGACCAAATGTCATTCGAAATCTCGTGCAAATGCCAATGAGCTGAAAACATTTTCAAAATGGCGTAAAAAGATGGCCCCCATACAAATTTCGTCGGAGTCTATCTCAGAAAGTATGAATGGTAGAAAAGTGGTTTTATAGCAAAAGAAGATCAGGAAGAGAAGGTCTATCTATTGGAAGAAAAAAAAATTCAAAATGGCGGAATTTTTTTTTTCATACTAAATTGTATGGCGATTTGGAGCTACAAGAAAATTGGCATTGTTCTCCTAGAAACAGACATAAAACGATACAATGATGTATGGGAGATGTGTTTGGGTGCGGAAGTGTAGTAAAGAAAAATTATGACATTTCGTAAAAACAAGATGGCGGCCGACGTGACTTTCGTAACTCTTTTGTTTTCCAATCGATTTCGTTCAAACTCACAGTACTTGAGGAAATCACAGGGCGTTCCTGTCACAGGTAAAATATCAAAAATTATAACATTATTAAACTCTTATTTTGCTGAAAAATATACATATATTTGACCCCAAACCGTGGCGCCACGGATCCTAAACGAGGTGGTTGAAGATGTCAGGTATATTTTCATTGTTGTCAAATAGCCTATTATGCTGAATTTTGACGAAACGGGAGTAATTTTTAAAACTCCAAGATGGCGGCTGTTCTGGCGGCCAATCAGTGTGATGAACGAAAAAACACGATTATGAAATTCAAATTTCTCACACTTGTGAACACCGGAGCGTTTCGACTTCTATGGGGCGATTATGTGTAAAGACTCTAAGTATTTATTGGGGAAGAAAAAATTACCCTGTTTCTTGGGAAATTTCGAGATTTTCCCCAAAAAGTAAAAAAACGAAATAGGGACTTTTTGCGAAATTCGAGTATGAGCGACTACGTGTCTTACTCGTAGAAATGACATTTAGGCAGTTTTGTCACCCGGTGCTGGCAACACTGGAATCTATCAGAGCAAAAGTGATTTTCGACATGGTCACTTTTCAGGGGCAATCCTGTCGTCTGTGTGCGAGCGACATGAAAAATTGAAACGTCATCGGGAGCGATATATCCTGTAGTTACTGGGAAAAATACGAAACTGTAAAATATTTCTGTGAACTGAGGTGGCGGCCATTTTGTTTTTTTTTCTGTTTTTGAAAATCTTGATAGTGATTTGAGGCACTTGGCAACATTTCGGAAAGTCGACATGTATCTACCGACTGTGTAACTCGACGGGCAGTATCGAAATATAAAGCCAGTATTGCCAGATTTGGGGTAATTTTCGAGATTTCCCCAAAATGTCCTCCTGTAAAATTTTGTATGAACAATTTTTTTTCACTTAAGGCTTCGTGTAGAAGTCAAAAAATGACTGGGTGAAAATATGGAGAGAGCTGATAATTGAAGATTTCGAAGACGGGTGAAGAGCACAGCAAAGGTATTGAAGATAGGTGGGGGGTGCTCGACCAAATGTCATTCGAAACCTCGTGCAATTGCCAATGAGCTGAAAAATTTTTCAAAATGGCGTACAAAAGATGGCCGCCATACAAATTTCGTCGGTGTCTATCTCAGAAAGTATGAAAGATAGAAAAGTGGTTTCATAGCAATAGAAGATCAGGATAAGGAGGTCTCTTAATTGAAAATAAAAAAATTCAAAATGGCGGAATATTTTTTTCATACTAAATTGTATGGCAATTAGGAACTATAAGAAATTTGTCATTGTTCTCCTAGAAACAAACAGAAAGCGATACAATGATGTAGGGGATATGTGTTTGGGCGCGGGAGTCGAGCAAGTAAAAATTATGACATTTCAGAAAAACAAGATAGTGGCCGATGTGAGTTTCGTAACTCTTTTGTTTTCCAACCGATTTCGTTTTTAGTCACAGAACTCAAGGAAATGAGTTAACGGTTTTAAGAGAAATTAGAAAATTTAGGAAAAACAAGATGGCGGCCGAGCAGTGGAGTTTTTAAATTTTTCATTTTTTTACCTCAACCCGGGATGCTACAGATCCGAAACGGGACAATAAAGGCTGATAATTTTAAAGTGTTTTGCCTATAACGATCCTGAATTTTTACAGATCAGGTGGTTTAAAAAATTACCGCATTTTTAGGGAAAATTCGAAATACGGACTTTTTGCAAAATTCAAGTATGAGCCACCACGTAAATTGCTCCAAGCAGTTACGCGGTCCGCTTTAGCGGGCCGCGCCCCCACCCAAAAAACTAGTTACTATATATATAGCTGCTTGTGCTGATTCATTCATTCACTCATTGATCACCTCTCCTGAACAATTTTGTATGAAAATTTTTTTTTTCATGGATGGGGTCGTATAGAAGAAAAAAATTCATTCGGAGGAAAAATACGGAGAGAGCTGATGATTGAGGATTTCGGAGACGGGTGAAGAGCACGGGAAGGGTATCGTAGATAGGTGAGGGGTGCTCGACCAAATGTCATTCGAAATGACATCCAATTGGCAGTTAGCTGAAAAAAAAATTCAAAATGGCGGATTCAAAATGGCCGCCATACGAATATCGTCGATATCTTGGAAAGTATAAAAGATGGAAGAGTGGTTTCTTGACAAGAGGTGATCAGGACCCGAAGATCTATTCGATGGGTAAAAAAAAAATCAAAATGGCGGAATTTATTTTTCCATAGAAAATGTATGGGGAATGTTGATAAGGGACTAAAAGTTGGAAGGCAAGTAGGGGGAAGACGGCACGCGGGCCACATGTGGCCCGCGCCCTCACGCGACCTACTAGTTAATATATATATATAGCTGCTTGTGCTGATTCACTGACTGACTGATTGATCACCTCTCCTGAACAATTTTGTATGAAAAAATTTTTTTTCAATTACCATTTCGTATAGAAGAGAAAAATTCATTCGGAGGAAAAATACGGAGAGAGCTGATGATTGAGGATTTCGGAGACGGGTGAAGAGCACGGGAAGGGTATCGTAGATAGGTGAGGGGTGCTCGACCAAATGTCATTCGAAATGACATCCAATTGGCAGTTAGCTGAAAAAAAATTCAAAATGGCGGATTCAAAATGGCCGCCATACGAATATCGTCGATATCTTGGAAAGTATAAAAGATGGAAGAGTGGTTTCTTGACAAGAGGTGATCAGGACCCGAAGATCTATTCGATGGGTAAAAAAAAAATCAAAATGGCGGAATTTATTTTTCCATAGTAAATGTATGGGGAATTTTTAAGGGATTTTTTATGGGCGGCAAGACAGCACGCGGGCCACATGTGGCCCGCGCACACACGCGCCCTACTAGTTATAAATACGTTCGGTAGTTATTGGGTCAGCGCGCTATAATACGCGGTACGGAACCCCAAAAATTATCTTCTGACCACAGGTAATACTTGAATTACGGCTCTTAGCCAAAGATTCAAGACACCTAACGTCATTAGCGTAGCGTATTTCGTCCATTGATCTATAACGTTGATTTCGTCATTGGTCTGCACTCTGCGGCTATGACTAAAGAGGTAATGGACACAAAGTAGTGAGTCTTTTCGGCTGGGTATTTTCGCCATCTTCTGTAGCATCAAAAATAGCCAATCACAGCTATCAGCCAATCACAGATAGGCACCAGTCAGCTGATCAGAAGGGCTGCTCTAGCTATCTATCGATATGGAAATATTATCGATGTAGTTTGTGGTTAGTAATTAAATATTTAAGAACAAAAATAAATGAATTATTACTATTAAAAATTAATTATTATAGTAAAACTAGGTTTTGCCAGCGGTGCATGCGTTTCCGGATTAGGATTTTTAGCTTATCCCGCGAGACCAAACTACATTTGATAGCTATAGAAAAGCTCACAGCTTAGTTCCACAGGATTAAATCCTGGGAATACGGATAAAAAGTAGCCTTAAATGTTGTAGATGGAGTATTTTATTGAAAGAAGACTAATTCATTTTAGTTTCAAAAACAATTTAAACTGCATAAAATTTTAACATTTTGATTTCATGAATTTTAAGTTATCGCCTGATTGAACCGGAATTCTAACCCGTTCAGAGAAAAATACCAGTACAATAGTTTTATCATACCGATCGGCTTATTCACTAGGGTAATTTTTATGAAGTCTTCTTTCAGTAAAATGCTCTAACTACATTATTTAAGATAAAATTATATACCTTACCAGCAAAGACGCATCGCCAAGCGATTTAGCGTTCCGGTGCGATACTGTGCAGAAACCATTAGGGATGAGTTTACTTACCCCTTCCAAGTTAGTACGATAAAACATTCGGCTGCATCATCGCTTACCATCAGGTGAGATCGCAGTCAAGTACTAACTTGTATTGTGTAAAATAAAAAATCCTCTCCACCTGCAACTATTGAAAATCCTTTCAATAGTTGCAGCGTGATTGAGTGACTTTTATGTTAAAAGGATTAGAAAATATAAAATATTATACAAGTAAAATATAAGCCATGACGGTGTATTTACAAATATATTTAAAAAGAAAATGGTTTGGTTTAATTTACGTGTTTTTTTTTTCAGGACATCCTCAGGAAATTTTGACTTCAAAACGAGTGCTTGTAGGTATAGTAAATGTTCGCATCCGCGGCCCGTTTTCTTAAAGCGGAAATAACTACGAGAAGTCAGAGGTGTAAAACCTCGAGGTCCAAATACCACTAGTATTAGGAGCCCTACTCATCTATTAACATTGAACTTTACATATATGAATTTTATCGATATCGGTATAGCAGCGGTCGCATCATTAGTACTTTGTTTTTGTTTTGTTAACATAACAACAAAAATTAAATCGAATTTATTTCAATCCTGAAGAAATATTTCTTCTTTTACACATTATATAAGTGCATGTAATATGATCATAACACATAATAACACATAATTTTTAACGATTTAACGATATAATTAATGAAATCGAATACTGACCTATGAAATGTTAAATGTGGCCTATTTTTGTCTTTCCGCGATCTGCACTGCACAACACAACACTGAGTAGGCATTTTCACACCTGAATACTAATTATAATTCGCACGCAAATTAGAATAATAATATGATTGTCTGATATTTCAAAAAACATTATACGCATATACTTTGTATACATGTTTCGACATGTTCGAATCTACAAAATGCTACAATTTATGGAGGAATTGGCCACCCGGCTATTTTTTCGTGACGTCACAACTTCAGTGTTGCCGAAATCAGAAAAAACAAATATGTTGCTATCTCGTATAACGTAAACAATTGATGATTAAACGAACTTACCTGTAAGTGAAGTTCTATCACAATTATGTGAATACATTTTATTCGAATATAATAAACACAATTTTTCTTCCACCTGATTGTGTTTATTATATGAAGAATAAAATGTATGAAATATAATTTTGAATTAGTTAGAAAGAGACAATGTGATGTTTGTTATAGCTATGTCGATTTCGCGCAACATATAAACGCATATGTGTGTATAGAAAACTACAGCTGCTCCACTTGTAGTTTCCTTTCTCGTAGGTCTGCGGTCAATTGAATCACAGACCAGCAGGGCGATCGGCTAAAAATGTATCAATGTCAAAACACAGGAATTGACCAATCACAACGCTTGAATATCACGTTTTGACATTGATACCGTTCTTTAATGATTGATACATTTTTAGCCGATCGCCCTGCGGAGTCTGCATTCTGACTCATGATCATGCTTATGATGTTTGTCAAATGTTTGTGTACTCCATAGGTGTTCCTACTCATGGAATCCCGACTATTTGACCGTTGACGAGATCAGCTTAAAAATACAGTCCGACAAGGCTCTCTTGGCACTTGAAGGAGGGCGCTGTTGCAAAACAAAGGCAGCCATAAAATAAAATTTCCTCAATTTTACTTCAATTTTAGTTTAAAATAGTTAATAGTAAGCAAAAACAACAACATAATGTGCAATAGTGACATACTGACAGAGCGAACTATCAAACAGTAACACAAGATAGCGGCGTTAGTTCAGACTTGCGCCACGCGCCAAAATAGCCTTGGCTGCGGATCTTATTCCTTTTATTCACTTAGTCCGGAGTTACACACCTCTAGTGACAGATTGTTTCGTTGTCTATGGGCAAAATCATAAAATCCGTCTGTGCATAAAATTAAAAAGTGAAGAAATAGTAAATAAACGAAAGTAAAAAGTTGATTTTATGAATGAAATGTTTAAATATGTAATGCAATGTAAATTGCAAGTCAATGTTCCACATGTAACATTTACCTGTGCCGCGCTAATAGCCCAAAAATCTTAACATGTATTTGAAACCGTTGATAATCATTCTCATGTCTGTTGCTCCTTTCTTATTTAGTTTACAAGGTGATTTTGTTTTCGACGACTCGGAGGCAATTGTGAAAAACAAGGATATAAGCTCCGAGTCGTGGCTGGACTGTTTTAGCAACGACTTTTGGGGCACAAGCATTAAAAGCAATCACAGTCACAAGTCTTACCGGCCTCTGACGATTATCACGTTTAGGTACGAGCATTACTGTAAATTTTTATGAGCTAAGTTGAATTTCGATGTTAAAGTCCGCAGTTTGAACAACTACAGATTTGAGGGCATTTTGGGGACAAAACAATCTGTACTTACAAAGAAATGTAGCATGTATTTTAATGAGTAATAATCAAGTTATGTTTTCAGGTTAAACTACATTTTAAACAATAAAGAATTATCAGCAACACAGTTCAAAGTTACAAACTTAGTTTGTCATGCAATATGCAGCATACTGGTATGGAAAACATACAGTTGTTTATGGGCCCGAGGCAAAGAGAAAAATGGAAAAAACAACGCAGTGGATGTCCCTTTTTTAGCATCTCTATTGTTTTGTGTTCACCCTGTCCATGTGGAAGCTGTTTCTGGCATCGTCGGTAGAGCAGACTTGTTATCAACGATCACATTCCTATTATCATTCCTTGTTTATGATTTAGCTATTAGAAGTAAGAGTCTATTTAATGTTTATGTATTTATAAGCATAGTGCTAGCGGGACTGTCTATGCTGTTTAAAGAAAATGGCGTTACAGTGCTGGTAAGTAACATCTTTGTTATGATCTCATTTCTCTTACTATAAGCATAAATTATTGAATATGTAGCAAAATTGTCGCACTTGTGAGAATCTTACTGTATATTATTTTAGGGGGTATGCTGCATCTATGACATAGTCTTCAACTTAAGAGTAAAAAAATCTGAAAGAATGAACAACAAAGCTACAGACTTATTAAAAAGTATTCATATAGATGTGAAAATTGTTTATAGAATACTCGTAGTAGTGTTGAGTGCAACATTACTGCTGTATGGGAGATGGGCAGTGATGGGAGGCACCAAGCCAGAATTCAAACCTACTGACAATCCTGCAGCATTTAGTAATAATCTATTTACTAAGGTAAGCCATACTTTTTACAGTATTCATTATAATAATAGTTATCATTTTGACTCATAGTTGCTCATTATTCTTAAACTTGTACTCTATTTTGATCAACTCAACCCAAAATATCTTTATTTCAAATACGCCTAATATACAGGCCCTTGTAAAAAGTCGGTATGACATTTGTTGCATAAGAATGGTGACAACTACAAGTCAACTTAAAACTAAGTTTATGAGGGTTCACAAACATACCCTGCTGCTGGAGAAGAAGCCCACAACAAACTCAGCGGGGTATTTCCATATTGCATATCTCACACTCAGAAAATTTTATTCCTGATTTGGCTTAGTTTTTGTTTATATAGAATCCATAAAATAAAATGAAATTAAAATTCAAATTTTTAAAAAGGTTTTTATTGTTATTATTATAATATATTTTTTTGTTTCAGGTTGCAACCTACAATTATATATATTTTGTAAATATTTTGCTGCTGATCTGGCCACAATGGCTGTGCTATGACTGGTCTATGGGATGTATACCACTCATACACAATGTGCTAGACTTTCGAATAGTGTTTATATTCATCATGTACTTGTACATGATCTTAGTTATTATAGCTGTGACTAGCAGTAAGTATGAGAAATCTAGAAGAAGGTAATTATCTGTTTAAATTGCACTATGTATTTAACTAGAATTGGGGAACATTTTAAAAGTATTTTGATTGTTTTAGTACAATGCAATATTTATTAATTACATTTTTGATAAAAAAAATCCCTTATTTGAAAACAATCAAAAATAGTTTTTTTGTGGTACAAGTGAGTACATATAATTTTCTGTTTTGTTTTCAGAATCTTGTTAATGGCAACATCGCTAATGATAATACCATTTCTACCGGCAACAAATATCATATATCCAGTGGGCTTTGTGATTGCCGAAAGGATTCTATACATTCCATCCATAGGATACTGTTTACTTGTTACTGTTGGATTAGAAAAGATTATACAATATAACAGGAGAAAGCACACGGTTTGTATTCTTGTACACGATGTATTCTAAGCTAAGCATGACATGGGTTTAGAAAATATCCTAAAATGAAATATGTGTGTGCAATTTATTATAGATACGAATACTTATTAGCATTTTCTTGGGTGTAATATTTGTCCATGCAATCAAAAGTTGGCTGAGAGCGTACGACTGGCAGACTGAATACAAGCTGTTTACAAACGCCCTATTCGTTTGCCCTCTGAATGCCAAAGTGCACTACAACATTGCTAAAGCCGCTGATGGCAAACAGAATACAAGCTGGGCTATAGATGAATATAAAGAAGCGATCAGGTACTATTCTTTACTAACATATCAAAATACTATCTGACCCGGCAAACGTTGGCTTGCCATTTAGGATATTTAAAAAAAATTGCTTACAACCCACTCTTAGACTAACCGAACATACACAATATATTTAAATAATAATCGGCCTAACCGTTTTGAAGAACTTTGGTTAAAAATTGAAATGAGAATTTTAAATATTAATAAAAAGAGAGATAGACAAATGCCGCTTATCTCGCAAACATTTGCTCATTACTCATATTATGCTATAGCACCACAGTATAGCACATGATAAACCACTAGAAGAACTATTTTTTCAACACAACTAATTTCACCGCAACACGAATGTTGCAGTGAAATTAGATAATAGTACTAAGGTACAGAAGGCTCACTCGGCGAGATGATTTAAAGAAATAGCGACTCTAGCGCTGACACAAAAAGTCCAATTCAGTTCGCAATAGCGCCTGGATCTCTTTCTATTGCGTAGCTTTATCTCTTACGTACTAGGGCTGCATCGAATCTAGATACGTTTCAAACAAAAATAGGCTTATAATTATTAAGACAGCCGAAGGCGATTCAATATGGCTTTATTTTTGTATCTATAGTTATAACAGACGGCGCACGCTCGTAAATTAAACCGTACAGAACTAGCGCGTCCGACTTGCCCGGCGCGTGGCAACCGTCATATTCAACTTTATAGTCTGAAATATTACCGTCTTGAGTCTTGACGTCTACTTGTAGAGGCGGCGATCACGTGATAAGTGAGCATGGCCAGACCCATGGGCCAGACCGCAATTAGGCACATAATGACACCTATATTATAATCGTTCGACTTTTTCATTACTATTATTCACTAGTAAGTTAGACAGGCTTTTTTAATTTTATCTACTAAATAAAATTATTTTTAGTATTATTTTATTCACAAGTGTGTTGAAAAACGTCGTATCATACACGTGAGTATTGATGATTACCGTCCTCGGCTATCTTAAGACCCTCACCTAACGGCTCGGGTCTCAATGGCGTCTCAGCAGTAATCACCAACTTTACTCACTTGTACCATAAACTACTATTGGCCAACACCTTTAGTTTTATTTTGTTTAGATATGAGTGTGTTGTAACTTTTTCAATGTTGTCTGTACATTACGACGAAATTCCATGGCATCTCATTCTTCTGCTTTTTCAATCCAGACTAAAAATCCCTCATTTTTAATGTGTGGTTTGAAGTCTGATTTTTTTAAAGCTATTTAGTAGTATTTTCTTACAATAATTAATTATTATCTGTTTCAGACTTCATCCAGAGTACTATCAAGCGTTGAATAATTTGGCGAATTTATTAAAAAATAAAAAGCAATACTCTGAGGCAGAATCATATTTGAGGAAGGCAATTTATTACAAGTACCTATTAATGTTTTTCTAGTTTACTTAAAGCACACTTAAAGTAAACTTTCTTCTTCAATTACTATAAAAGTTTCCTTTTTATGGAAACATTACAATAGCTAATTTTTTTATTCTAATAATTTATATATGCTTTTGTTTATTGTTATTTAATATTTATATTGTTTTATGTTTTAGGAATGACTTTGCAGCGGCTTGGATGAATCTTGGAATAGTGTTGGCTAATACTGGACGTTACGAAGAATCTTACAGTGCCTACAAAACAGCATTGCGCTATAGGAAGAAATACCCTGATTGTTTTTACAATTTAGGAAATTTGGTAATACGCATATTTTACAATAGTCGTGACAAATTTAATTTCTTCGTGTAGTGCCACAAAAACTAACACATTCATTTCCCGTTTTATTTTGTTAGTACCTAGAAATGAACAGGACCAACGACGCAATGGAGAACTGGTTTCAAGCAATAAACTCTAATCCCAAACACGTTTCTGCTTGGACTAACTTATTAGCGCTATTGGATAATACAGGTACGTCATAAAAGTATTCTAATTGACGTATAGTCACGGAACGAAAAGGTTCGTCACCTTAGTGTCGATTTTCGCTTGCTCTAGTACTGCAAGAGTCCATTATGTCAACATACCAAAACAATCGACTAGTGCAAATGAATCGATTTGAAATTGACGAACCTTTTCATACAGTGATTGTACATACCACACTAATAAAACCATTACTTATGAATAAAAGTTGAGAAGATTTAGTGTTTGTTGCCTATATCAGGTTCACTTTATCGATCTGCCTGCTGACATGTTTGCGGGTTTCCCCGGATTTGTCCTAGTTCTATACAAGAACAAATCCGGGCTTCCGGATTCTAGGGTTCATCTGAAGGGGTTATCAAAAAGTATCTAAGTGGAACTCTTAAGCAATTTTCGCGTCAGGGGAGTCCCGATTTCAAATTTAGTTCGAAGATAAATAAAATAAAGAAAATCTTTGGTAAAACCGCCAAAACATTTTTTTTTATTCCGGTCAGGCTTGTATACAAATTTATACAGCTATACTTCAATCTAGTTTAATCTATGCCACTTAAAATTTCAGGTCAAATTGAGAAAGCCCTTCAAATAATACCCAAGGCGCTCACAGAGCTGCCCGACAGCCCATCGATCTACTTCGCGATCGCTAATATTTACGGCAAAGCCGAGCAGTACGCCACAGCGGAACAGTATTTTCTTCAGGCGATAAGCTTGTTCAAAGAACGTGTGCAAGCTGTTCACTATGCGAATCTCGGTAATAATTGATGTTAAAAAACCGGTCAAAAGCAACAATATACCGTTGTGGTATAGAAGCAAGCTAAATAAGCGATTGATTTTATATTGTGATTTTTAAACTCCGGTGGTAGTAGCGACCACTGGTGGCCTTTAAAAAAGGGCTCCCGAACTCAATTTTTTTTTGTTGCAGGAGTATTATATCACCGCTGGAGGAAATATGATCTAGCAATGCAGATGTATAAAATTGCCCTTAAAATAGACCCTTACTTTCCAAGCGCTAAGAAAAATCTTAGTAACTTAGAGAAACTGAAAATAAAATAATAAAAACAATACATACTATTTTTGTAATTCATAATGGGGTCTTACACTACTTTTGAATTTGATAAAAAATATTACTTTATTATAAACTAGGATAAAAATAATAACGTGCAGTGAAAGAAATATTAAAATCCAACGAAGATTTACAAAGTTACAGGCGTTTAAACTTTGGAGTGGGGGGATCTTCTATCCCTTTCTCGCAAAACGAAAATTTGTATGAAGCCGCACGAAGCTACTATGGCATTGGTACTTTGTGACGTCACAATGTCATGTTGCTATCTCTGTCTAATCACAAATCTTTAAATGCTTATAACTTTTTTGTTATTTGATCGATTTAATTAGTTCTTTCAGTGCACGTCATTATTTTAATTCTACTTTATAATAAAGTAATAAAAAAATTGGAGTCAAATACCCTATTACATTAATTCATAGTTGTATATTCTCATGTCATAGAATTCTGATTATGAAGTAGGTACCTACTAATTAATCATAATGATAACTTTTTCTCCTAATTCTTTCATGAAAAATAATGCTACTATTGTGCAGTTTTATGAAACGTAGTACTTCATAAGAGGACTACCAAACGTCGACCTGATTATGTTACGCTAAAAGCCAAGATTCAAGAAATATAAACGAGCATTCTTGTATATTAATACTAATCTTTCGTAAAAATATTAGAAAACTGGCAAAAAATACGTAAAATGTCGTCTGAAATAACCTAACACAATGTGATTTATAGATAATAATACTAGCTGATTCCCGCGACTTCGTCCACGTGGGATAAAACTATTCTATCTTTTAAGTTGGACCAAATGACAGATATTCACGAAGTTTGAACTAAATCGGTTCAGTAGTTTAGGAGTCCATTGAGGACAAACATTGTGACACGAGATTTATATATATTAGATTTTTTTTTTGAGTTATTTACGAAAGCTATACCTAATAATTAAGGAAAGTGGAGCTGGTGAGAATTGTACTTGAGCAATTACAAATGCAACTTGAGCAGTATTTTAGAACTTTGAGCAATTTAAAATATTGTATATATCAAAAGATATAGAAATTTGAATATACGGATAGATGAATTTTTTCAAGGACTTAATTGATTTTTAATTTTATAATTAATGGTGAGCAATTTGGAAGGGCTACGTAGTTGAATTGAGCTATTAAAAATCTATCGATTAGTATTTTTTTTATTGCGAATATCATTTTGCAAATTGGGGTAGGGTACGTAAAGGAGCACTCCACAGGTGTACCCGCGAAATTCAAATTTTTTGGGGTTTTTCGCGATTTTTAAGCTGATAAGACATAATACGCTTATGGCAGTCAAATTGCGATAATCCCAATATCATCTTCACGTATTTATATAAAAATCTCTGCTTGAAAGTGTCGAGTTAAAGAAATTAATCCGAGATTTAAGAGTTATACCAGAATCTCATGAAAAATAGGGATATGAAATTTTGGGGTAAGCAACACTAGTGAAATTGGATTAAAACGACTTGATACTTTTTAATTTTTTACTAAGAGGTCCTAATATTATCATTCATCTAAAGTACTAAGGTCAACCGGGGGATTTGCATCTTTGGGGCTATTGAGTCTATTCGAAATTATTTAAAATCTGGTCGAAATAAAACTGCTTCTGCCATCTAGTCTTGTTTATTTGCACTAAAATCGCAACATAAATCTTCAGTAGAGGGCGTTGTGACTCACAAATTCGAAATATCAGCCATTTTTAAAATCACATGTTTCGTGACAATAGGTGCTGCGCGAGGTGAGTGGTCAAAATCCTTAAAAATCCACATTTTTCGTGGATCTCTTGTTTTCATTATATAGTATATGTAATCAATATAATATAGCTTATATGTGAACACAGTTATTTTTATTGTAATAGTTTTAATTATTGAGAAATGGTGATCTCAAATTTAGAGGTTATGATTGGATTTTTGAGGTAAATGCGTCTGCTGTTTTGAGGTTATTGCGTCTGTTTATCGCAATTGCCACAAAACCAGGGTTCTTCAACCTTTTTTGTGGTGTATAATAAACTAACTTCTACCCGCGACTTCGTCAACGTAGACTACACAAATTTAGAAAATTAGAAAATCCTTTCTTAGTGGATATCTACGTCGTAATAGCTGTGTCTAATGTCGTAATCTGTATGCCAAATTTCAGCCCGATATGTCTAGTGGTTTGAGCCGCACGTTAATATATCAGTCAGTTAGTCACCTTTGCCTTTTATATATTTAGATGTAGAGAGGTTAATAGGTATTTAATAAAGAAAGCTGAATTTTCATTTTGCTTTTTCTCAGTTTAAGATTAAATTTTAAGGATTTTAAGTATTGTTTTTTCTAGTAGTGAAAATTGTAAATTACTTTTTTACTTAATTTATATTTCAGATAAAGTAAAGTACAATACCAATGGTGATACTGAGATACATCGATATCGATAAATATTTAGAAAGAAATGATTTTCAAAATTACATAGAACAGAAACTTACTTGGCCATGGCATAAAACGCATTTTGTCTGGTCACATAAATGTTTTCGATGTGGACAGTTATCAAAGGATAGCTCATTTGATATTTTCATTAAAATAAGTATTTTATGGTAGTAATAGTTTTCTAGAATTACGATTGAAACTAAATTCCTTAATATTTCAAGTATCTTGTGACTACAGGTATTTTTTTTAATATGCTAAAATATTACAATTTGTAATTTAACTTAATTTTGATTAAACTTTTTAATTTTTGCAACAAAATGTTTTTTTGAGACACATCACATAAGTAAGTCATTTTAATTTTACTTTAACAAACAAAATGTTCTGAACATCTGGATTTCTCACGGAGTAAATGCGTCTATGGCTTTTTAGTCGCATTTTCCCAGATTTCATAACATTACATTAACAGGCTGAATTTTTAATTTTTCTTTAGATTCACTTAGATAGATACATACACAAAAGGGTAATTGGAGCAAAATACATTTATTTCAATCTTCAAAGTCACCAGTTGGAAGTTATTTAATAAAGACGCGTTAGCCCCAATTAGGGAAAATGCGTCTAAAATACTTCTTTTTAAAAAAAAAACATAATTACTCATTTTATCGTAACTTAAGAAAGAAACAAATCGGTCAAACTTACACATGAATAACTTCAAAACACATTTGTACTAAGAATTTTCCTAATGATTTTATCATTACGGTGGTATGACTAGGTAAAAGGGGATAAAGTAAAAATGTAACGCAATTGCCCCGGTTGGCCTTACTAACTTTATACTCACTTAAAAGTCTTTACTCGGACTAATTTTTTTAGGATAGACATTTTCAGGCAAAAATTTTGATATAAACATGTAAAGAAGTAACTGCCATTCTCGCAAAATGGCTGTCATAGGCCTATTATGTGTAATTAGCGTAAGTACAAATTGCAAAAAACCTCGAAAATTTTGAATTTCGCGGGCAGACCTGTTGAGTTCGCCAGAACCCAGACCACCACATTTATGGTCTGTGACTTTAATCCATAATTCCATATCATCTCTTAATCTATGGATACGTCAGTGTTAGTAGTCTATGGTCAAACTTCAAAAACAAAAATGAGTGAGAGAGCTATGACTAAAGAAGTAATGGACACAAAGTAGTGAGTCTTTTCGGCTGGGTATTTCCGCCATCTTCTGTCGCATCAAAAATAGCCAATCACAGCTATCAGCCAATCACAGATAGGCATCAGTCAGCTGATCAGAAGGGCTGCTCTAGCTATCTATCGATATGGAAATATTATCGATGTAGTTTGTGGTTAGTAATTAAATATTTAAGAACAAAATGAATGAATTATTACTATTAAAAATTAATTTATAGTAAAACTAGGTTTTGCCAGCGGTGCATATTATGTTTCCGGATTAGGATTTTTAACTTATCCCGCGAGACCAAACTACATTTGATACGAGTGAGAGTTGTTCGCATCCGCGGCCCGTTTTTTAAAGCGGAAATAACTACGAGAAGTCAGAGGTGTAAAACCTCGAGGTCCAAATAGAAGGTAGTGATATTAGGAGCCCTACTCATCTATCAACATTTAACTTTACATATATGAATTTTATCGATATCGGTATAACAGCGGTCGCATCATTAGTACTTTGTTTTTGTTTTGTTAACATAACAACAAAAACTAAATTGAATTTATTTCAATCCTAAAGAAATATTTCTTCTTTTACACATAATATAAGTGCATGTAATATGATCATAACACATAATTTTTAACGATTTAACGATATAATTAATGAAATCAAATACTGACCTATGAAATGTTAAATGTGGCCTATTTTTGTCTTTCCGCGATCTGCACTGCACAACACAACACTGAGTAGGCATTTTCACATCTGAATACTAATTATAATCCGCACGTAAATTAGAATAATAATATGATTGTCTAATATTTCAAAAAACATGATACGCATAAACTTTGTATACATGTTTCGACATGTTCGAATCTACAAAATGCGACAAATTATGGAGAAATTGGCCACCCGGCTATTTTTTCGTGACGTCACAACTTCAGTGTTGCCGAAATCAGAAAAAACAAATATGTTGCTATCTCGTTTAACGTAAACAATTTTGAATTAGTTAGAAAGAGACAATGTAATGTTTGTTATAGCTAAATGTCGATTTCACGCAACATATAAACGCATATGTCTGTGTAGAAAACTACAGCTGCTCCACTTGTACTTTCCTTCCTCTTAGGTGAGAGAGGGATGTCATTTATTTTTTGAAGAAATGTTTTGCTTTGCAGATTGCAATTTTAGTTTTGCAAGAATTTCTCAAACAAAGATTTTTATATAATTGGTAACAAATAAAAGTGCGGTTAAGATAATTATGGAGTTCACTCCAGAACTGTCTGCTTTTCAAGGAATTATAACCACTGCGGATAGTGTTTATTCCTTTAGTGTATTGAAATCAAAAGGAGGTACAATAAAATTATCAATTTTAAACTAATAAAGACCTAAATAAGAATCGAATTGAAGTGATGAACGTGTATTCGTATTTAATTTTCAGGCAATGAAGAGAAAATAAAATATGTTGTCGACTGTTTACGCAGATTTCTACAAAGAGAAGGTTATATGCAAGAGAACAATGTTTCAGAGGAAAAAGCCCAAACTGTGCGCAAGTTTGCTTTCTATATATGTTTGAATTCCGACTTGCCAATTCTAGAAGAGCTGGTCGATTTGGATGGAATCGCATTCCTCATTTGGACCGTACCTGTCATATCAAAATGCCTCATGTGTGAAATATTTTGGAAATTACACATGGATAAATTTATTTATGAAATGCTAGTATTCACATGCCCTCTGCTATCTTTGGAAGTAGCAGAGGCTTTTTTAGACCATTTCAAGTATTTTGATCCAACAGAATGCCTGCAAAAGTTGAAACTGTTGAGTTCAGGGTGTTACAGAATGATAAGCAGATTAATATTTTTCGAATTAGAAGGAGACGAAATATCTCGCAGCTACAATAACTTCCAAAAGTGTCTTAAATATTTCTCTGAGCCACCGAACATCAGTAAATTGGAAAGATTGAGTGAAGACGATGAGTACAAGTATATTGGAAGACGTCTCTATGAAATGTTGCTCCTGGTGTCAGACTGCTTCACTCATTACACTGTCCCACTGCAGTTCAAACCTGCAGACTTCCAAGATATTTATGAGCTAAGTTATTTAGATGGTATTGTCGTTAATGAACAATTGTCTGTTTCTATGAGTCAGTCTAATAATAGTGATTTATTAGAAAGCATAAACAATTATAACACAGCCCTGTTGGATACATGTCAGACTCTGGTGATGGAGGTCAGTGTGGACATATTCTGTGCATGGAGTGAATTTGAAGAGAACAATAGGAGCATGCAGCAAACTATTGGAGAGCTATGCTACAACGTACACAGCCAACTGAGCAAAATCAGCAGCATTTCAGATCATCCAGTCATTGCCATGTTACAGCTTATTTCGTGTAAACCAAAGGACTTAGTCGAGGTTATCAATAAAAGTGACACCTCTGTGATAATGGAGAAAATAAGCAAGGAGGACAATGAAGGCAGTCAGTGGATTAAAGCATTGATATATAAGGATAATCTTTGCCAGAATCTCGATTTGATTGAGCAAATCGCTTCTCATTTACAGGTCTTAAATGAATTTGAATGCTGCAAATTGTTCAAAACCATTTATGCTTATCTCCAAGACAATGATATTGAAAACAGAGAAATGTTCCTTTCCCTGGCAATGAAAGTCTTTCAGCGATGTTCTAGCAGTAGTAAACATGATATTGTCGATGAACATTATAGTAATGCAAGTTTCAATAATAATTTGGAAACAACAGAATTTAGTAACATGTTGACAGAGACATTCAATAAACTGATAATCTCAACTGATGCTGACCTATCAGATGTTTTGACAGTATTCATACAGAACCCAAGAAGTGTGTATAGAAAGATATTCCACCTGGCGAGTGTGAACACGCATCAAGCAGATATCATGTTCAAAGTTATGAAATGTCTGGAAAAGTATTCCAAACATTACTACAAGGAAGAGACTGAACCCTGTATAATACAAGTGACCAAAGAAGTTATCGCGAGTGACTTAGATGCTGACGCTAAGCAAGATAATTTCATAGGATTTTTGAAGAATCTAAAAAGCGCTAAAGCGATACCGGGGCCAAAGTTGCTATTGTTAATTGTCATGCCAAACTTACACAGTGGGCTCTTGAACAAGAATATTACACAGATCTGCATTCAGTGTAAGCTGTTACAAGCTGCTTATAACATTGAGGAGCTGGTAGAGTACCGAGCTCCAACGCTGGCGATGCTGGCTCAAGTTCTTGATACTGTGCGCTGGAAAATGGACACATATGTTGTTCAAGCACCATCTACATTAGAGCTTGTGCTGCAACTGCAAACAGCTTTGTATACCAGCGACATGACAGGTGATTGCTTTATTTCTAGAGATGTGTATGCCAATATGACGGAACTTTCGAAGAATGCTTTAATCATTTAATTTTTCATGTTTTATATTAATTTGTTATTAAATTTTTGATTACACCGACTAAAGTCATAGGCCTATAAAGTAAAAGAATGAATATTTACAATTAATAAAATGTTGATTTTATACGTTGTTAATCTATGGGGTACCTGTTGTCCATGTAGAATCATGAAAAGCCACAAGTAAGGCCTCATAGCATTCTGTCTTTGACCACATGGTCACTTTCCGTTAGGTGAGTGGTCAATCATAAGCCAATATTGAAGAAAATGCTTATTCACTCTGCGCTAATGATAATATACATGAAAAATAATAGACTTTTCATTGCAGAGAAAGAATGCACATGGTTAAAGAGCAAGTTAAGGAATATAAACCCCTTGAACATGTATTACTTCAGAAAGCTGTGGAATCCTCCTGGGAACACATTTGTTGAAGTGGTCAGTGGGATGCACATACACAAAGAGATGGACATCGAACATCTGTCACTGTGGCTCTCACAGGTACCTCATTAACTTATTGTAAACTTTTTTAAAATTGAATCAGGTCTGGTCTAGTGGGAGATTTCGGCCACGACTGCATACCGGCAAAGACGCAGCTCCAAGCCATTTAGTGTTCAGCCTAGCATGGCACAGGAGCATGGGGCCTTCTTTAAGGCTAACTTACCCCTTAAATCATGATAAGAGTATTAAAAACAGCCCCATATAGCACTGTGATGTAAATATAATGCTGGGATAGGGTGGAAAATTATGTGTATCCCAGCTATACAGGTTCTTATGACGTCACATCACTGTTTAAAGCGACTGTACCACTTACAATCAAACCTGCGCTTGCAATTTTAAATTTCTTATTATGTTTGTGAGTTGAGATTGAGAATGTTGACTACTTTGAGATTGACAACATTATTTGATTGATTACCTTACAAACTGCAGCAAAGGCATTTGATAATCCGGCGCGATTCTGCATAGAACCTTACACCTACCAAGTAGTATGATAACATCTTCGGATGCATTCAGGTGACACCATAGTCAAGTAATACTAACTATGTATTATTGTAAATATAAAAAAACTTGTCATATTTTATCTGTTACTCTTTCTATTCCAGACTCTTAGTTCCACAATACTCCAAGAATGGTACCAAATATGGGATAGCCTTTGCTCAGTGTTTGGAAGTGCAAATACGCTAGACATATTTCATGATGCATTACTGTTATTATGTGTTGCTGAAAAATCTAATCATACAGAATCTACTAGAGCATGTCTCTTGTATTGCGTGCAGAACTTCGTACTTACCACGAGGGTAAGTTTAAACAATTATTATATTATATTATATTATAATATAATATATTATAATTTTAAGTTAATTACTTTTTAAATTATTATCCGGATTCTGAAGTTATAGGCAAACAAACAAGTAGTACTTCTTAGGAAAATCAGTGTGACACAAAATGTGCATCGAAAACAAAGTAACTTTTTGTATGGAAAATTAAATTCCAGATATGAAAAACAAATTCTTAGTGCCAATAGTTCTTAAAAACCCCTATTTTATTTTCCTAGACTATTTTGGTTTTGGTTCATGAGAAAACTTGATACCACCTTTGGTCATTCTCTTTTTTTACAGATGATGGTATATCTGTCGCAGCTATAACAACAAATACTAAAAAACAGAATAAAATAAATATTAAAGGTCTAAAGCGTCTACTCTAACAAAAAATCACGTTTGTTGTATGGTAGCCCCCCATATAACAAACGTGAGTTTTTGCTAGAGTAGACGCTTCAAATATTCACAGAATATATTTAAGTTAAAAATAAATAATAAATAAATAAATAAATATTTAAGTGCGGGTGCGACTCGCACTACCTAGGCGGATTTTATTTAAGCTGAAAATTGTTAAACAATAATTAATAGAGATAAGGGATGAGGCTTTGAATCAGTCGCTTTGATTTGAAGCAGAGCTTTTAAGAGGGTTAAAGAAAAATAGTGAACACTAAAGAGTCAACCTCAAGCTATCACAAGGCTGAGGGCCTTATACTCGTTCGCCAAAGTCTATGGTCATAAATAACTTAGAATACAAGAACGAACAAAGTGAGGTGACTCAACTTTTAGTGATACTTCTAAGTTTCCAAACATTTTCCAAGAACAAACTATTATTACATAATATACCCTATTATCATGTATTGAAAGTATAGCAATAATTTTCGAGTGCCAACTCAAACTTGACACAAATTGTGTTTATTTTTCCAGTATAAATTTTTCAAGACTACCATTATCGGCATTCAAGCAACAACCGTGTTTGACAAGTTTGTAGTTATCGAAAATGTAGCAAATGAGAGCGATATTGAAGAAATCGCAAATCTTTGTCTTCCGCTTTTCGCTTACCTGGCCGAAAAAAAAGAAGACCTGTTCCTCGATCCAAACACATTAGTGAGAAAATTCAAACATAAAGCATTTACTGATATAATAAGAAATCTGTTTATGATAAAAAGTGATACGCAAAAATAAAACACAACTTTCATTAAGTAAATCTGTTTTATTTCATAAAAAATATTATAATTAATATTTAATTTTTTTAATCACTTGCTTAATGCATGCTGGAAGAAGCGGTGAGCAAAATGTAAATTACATGATTCATGATTTTTACATTAATTAATTTCTAGAAATAGGAATTGCAGTAATTAGTAAACACAACAGAGTACATTGGTAGGTAATAAAATATGGCCTATGAATGTCTACTGGGTGGGTATGATGGATAAAATGTCATCTACCATTATTAATTTACTATTAATATTTCGGTATTATCACCATAATATAATGTAGGTACCTTAAGTATAATATCTCCTGCCAAATTTTTTTAACAACAAAAAAGGAAATGAAGAATTCACCATCTTTTAAACTGTGTATTGAAGGACTTCCTATCTGTTCTGGAACACTTCCTGGGTGTTCGTGGGTTTCTTGCAGTTTGAGGCTTATATTTTTTACCAAAATCCTTACAGGGGTAACCTAGCTGCTGGCACATTTGGCAAAGCTCTCTCACATGCTCTTTTTCATGGTCAGTTGAATCTTGTACATCTGAAGATGTTAAATCTCTCTGGAAGTTGGTAGGTATAAAAAAAAAATAAAAAAAAAGTTTTATGATGATTTTCAGGAGACTTAAGCAGTTTATGATGGCAACACTTATACATTTTAATGAAAATATAAACAATGAACGTTTTCTATTTCATCAGCCTTAAAATTATAAATATACTAGCTGACCTGGCAAACGTTGTTTTGCCCTTGGGGATTTAAAAAATAGTTGAATTGAGATTTAAACTATCCTATCTCTCAAGTTGGATCGAACTGCACATGGTGTGCGAATTTTATTATAATCGGTTAAGTGGTTTAGGAGTCCATTGAGGACAAACATTGTGACACGAGATTTATATATATTAAGATTATTGGCTTCATTTACAGAAAGTTCTATTTCAGTGGGAGGCTTTAGCTGTGGCTTGTTACCACCGTACTAATAAAGATTGTACCAATATAGATGCACCGCCAAGCAGTTTACAGGTGTTATGCAGTGTCAAGACCGTTAAGGGTGAATTACTTATCCTTCAAAGTCGGTATGATAACATCTTTGGCTGCAACATTACTTAATTAGTAATAACAATAGGTGAGATTGCAGTGAAGTAGGTATTTACTTGTAGACGATAAAAAAAGAAAGAGAAAAATTAAGATACAAAAGGTTAGTTATATTTAAAGGAACTACATAGGTAAAGCACTATGGATTTGGCAACTTACATAGTTGTATGGCAGTGTAGGTGTCTTGCATTGCTTACACATCTGATATTTATTGGGCCAGCACCAACGACTACTCCAGTACCGTCTACATTTGCTGCACCGGTATTCTCCGTATTTAGGGCCAGCTGGAGACTAAAAGTATTGTATTAGTAGGTATTGATAATAAAATAACTAGGTACATATATCTAGTCAGTTTATTCAGCAGTGGATTACTAGGCTACAGTTTCAACTTCAAGGTAGGGCCTCAGATCCAGAGGGAATCATACATCTACATTGTTGCCTGCTAAAGTCCCATCAAAACCGGTCCAGTCTTTTAACAGATTTATGTAACACAAGCTGACAGTTATGTTAATAAAACTAGCTTCGTTCGTTCGTTTCAGCCAATGGACGTCCACAACTGGACAAAGGCACACTGCAATGCTTTCCAGCCACAGTTCTGCACCATTTGTATCCATCGACTTCCCACGTTAATAGCAGTTTACAGGTGTTATGCAGTGTCAATAAGTTAATGTCGTCAGTCCAACTGATCTGCCAACACTGCGCTTTCCCGTGCGCGGTCGCCATTTCGCCGGTTCTACAAGCTATGTGCCCCGGCCGCCGCCCATTGCCACGCGATACCGTTAACTAGCATATGCTTAAGTACTTAACCATTATATTATTGTTAGCTCAATCAGAATTCAGAAATGATAACGAAATTACACACTACTAGAAAAAAACTAGAATGTAACTAAATACAGAGAAATGTACATACGTAATTTGTACTTGTAGCTTTATTAATACAAATCTCACAAATATGATCGATGATTACCAACTCGTTAACTCCTCTGCGATTACATTGGATACAATAATCGCGTTCCTATAAGGCAATTATTAATAATAATGAATCATTAGACACTAAAAACTTTTAAAATAACACTGAACTGAAAAAAAGTAGTTAACCAACAGACCGACCTCATTAGACCAAAAGCAACCCATTTTTGAAATACACAACAAACAATTAATATGTTACGCGCACACGCAGCAGATTTAAAGAAAAACTTTTTTACTTTTTGAATTATGACATTTCAATTTTTAATCAAGACAACCCATAGATCACATCAGTGATAAGAGATACAACTGGGACTTTCCCGTACACAACTATACCATAGACTTACACCTATTTTTTTGACCCTCAGAGGCTCAGACCCTCGTTAGAATATTCCTTGCTCAGACCAAGTATCCTATACCTTTAAACGAGCAATTCTTGTATATATGTATAAATATTTCTATATAATCTGGATCTCGGAAACGGCTCAAACGATTTTCATGAAATTTAGTATACAGGGGGTTTTGGGGGCGATAAATCGATCTAGCTAGGATTAACTTTTAGAAAATGTCGAATTAAAAAAATATGACTTCTGCTGCCATCTATTAGCCAGTAGTTAAACTACCGAGCGAAGCTCGGTCACCCAGATATTGTGGATACTATCCACACAGCGCGCAAAGTGTAAGAAAATAATATCTAAGGGCAATACGCGGTAAGATAGAGAGAAAGCGAATTCAAAATATAACGGCCGCGTAAATTATTGTAACCTTTGAGGCGTAAGTAACCAGTTTTTTTTTTAATGGCAGGGGCGTGCGCCCTTACAGCCTCTGAATAAAAGAAACCTCCACAAAATGCGACTTTTTATCTTTCATTGTGCTTTCATCCTAAAGTTGACACAAAGATGATTTTATCGCTTATTTGCGGCAGACTGACAAAATTATTTGTGAAAAATTGGTGAAATAGTAGGTAATCATGATTTTATTTCTATTATCCTTTTGTAATTGCGAAGAATCCGAACCAAAACATAATGACGCTTTTCCAAACTCCGAACAAATATGGGGCATGGTCGGTGTTATATTGGCTACTCTTGCATGTTGGTTTTTCTATACAAAGGTAAGCCTCTTACTGTACTTGTACTTATGTACAGCCTACTATTCTCAAAAGGTACCTATCTTCGCTAGCAATAACGCAGAGCGCACTTACGAAGCTACGTTTCAGTAATGATGACTTGACATGGGTTGAGATGGTAAGACCTACCATCTCAACCCTTTTTTATGTCCCACTGCTGGGCACGGGTCTCCTCTCAGACTGAGAGGGGTTTGGCCATAGCCTACCACACAGGCCACAAGTTCGGTTTGGCGGGCTTCACACACCTTCGAGAACATTTGACTTGTGAACTCTCAGGCATGCAGGTTTCCTCACGATGTTTTCCTTCACCGTTAAGCAAGTGATATTAATTAGTTTCCTTAAAACGCACATAACTCGGAAAAGTCAAAGGTGCGTGCCCAGGATTCGAACCCGCGAACTCCTTATGAGAGGCAGAGGTCAGAACCACTGAGCTATCACTTCGAATGCCTGTAATATTGCATCTATTCAATGTATTTGGCCCATAACCTATTTTGGCCACTTGTGCTCTTGGGATCGAATTGCTTATAATAATAAATAAATTGTGGGCTATTAGGACCGATAAGAAACCTGAAGATATGGGTATCCGAATGATTTACGTAGGTTAACCAATTTTGTACAAGCAAGCAGTAGCGCCATCTGACAAAATTCTAGAGGTGGCTGGTGAGCGAACTACATCTTGGCCTTCCTGCTGGTGACAATACAAGCATTTTTAGCACTGGTAAACTGGCGACATTTTTAGCGCTGTCCGCCCTGTCCCAGGTATATGTAATATGTGCCTGTATATAAAAAAAAGTACTCTGTGGGTATATGTCTATAGGCTTTATCTTGGGTTGTACTTCTGTTTCCATATGTGATAAGATACTTATTTATTATTTATCTATAAATAAATATATTCAGCATTTAGAACATTATTAGAGCGATAAATATTTTTGCAGCTAAAAATTTGGAAAAGGAGCAGCACACATCAGCATCACAACCCCAAACAACTGGTCTGCGGTTGCACCCCTCTAGTTTATACTAGGTTGAAGGACCACTACTAATATTGGACTTTAATAAAAACACATAGTATTCAATTGTACTTTATTTTATTTTATTGTAAATAATTATGTGATTTCGATATATAATAATAGTCCCATTAATTTTACCTTAATATTAATTTTTTTTAATTACTTTACAAATAGATAAATTTAACAGTAAAAGATTTAAAAAATAACAAAATTGATATAAAAATTTAAGCTAAAGCCTCATCGAAGCCAAGGCAGCGAGGCATTGAACCCAAAATGCTGGCAGCATTGCCCCTTTGGATAGCCAAACTTATTTTTTGGCCAAGGTAGCTGCCAGCTCTTGGATCCCCGGTAGACTCAATCACCCTTTTTGAAATGTCGTCAAAAAGGGTACGAGCACCGGGGCCCCACGGCCCCAGGGTCTCAACTCCAAAAGGCACAAATATGAAGCTTCCATCGAGAGCTTCATATTTGCCCCTCTTGGCCCGTTCAGCGCTGGCCGCCGCCGCACCTGCCTTGGAGCAGGTCGCCTGAATATGGGATGCAGCCAATGTATCTACACAAGTCGCATCCCACACAAGCGACCTACTCAATTTCCATGGAACGAGCGTCATACCGTCTGGTCTCTTACCATCGCTTCGGGATAAACCATTCGGTTCCAAAACTGCTGGTATTTTGGCGGAAGCAAGAGACCTCCGGATGACGTCGTTAAGGGAACTGTGGCGTGAGAAGCGACCAGCACTCTTCGAACAGGACTCAGGAGAGACCGTGGTGACCGTAGCTGTCAACACCATCGCCGCAATGGCAACGGTGAGGCTGATTTATCTTGGCGCCAAGCCGAAGACCTATTATAATCGTCAGGGTAGTGTGGTCTAAAAGGGTGCCCAGGTTCGCAAAAGGGAGACCCTGAAGCCAGTAACCGGACTCCTTCACAGAGACAGCGAGGAGACGAGCTCGATCTTTTTGCGTCTTTGCGTTCACCAACAGTTCATCAAATAGTTGCTTTGCTTGCAGATTATATCATCCCACTGTCTCTGGAAGGATAATGAAGCCGGCAAGCTACTGGTACTTACCAAGGACCACGCATTTCTTGCATCCGCTAAGTACGACACCCCAATGGACCCCAAGGTAGGGGATATGATTTTACCATAAAGGGCGTGCGTACTATAAGCAGAAGAAAGAAAAGCTGGAAGAGATACACTAGAAATTTTTCGTATTCCCAGGCCCCCGTACCGTATTGGTAGAGAGGCCTGGGCCCAAGCCGTATTGTCTAATGGACAATTTAGAATATTGATAAGGGAATTCTTAACACAAGAATCCAGATTATCACGTATGTTTTTGAACTTCCAAATTGGTGAACAACGGAGAACATAAATTAATTTTGGCAAAAACAAACAAAAGCGAATTATGGTTAAAGCCATAAATTTATTAATATTAATTAACATTAATAAATTTATTCTAACATTAAATTTTTTTAAACTATACAAGTTAGTACTTGACTGCGATCTCACCTTATGGTAAGTGATGATGCAGCCGAAGATGTTAACGTACTAACTTAGGGGTAAGTAAAGTCACCCCCAATGGTTTCTACACAGCATCGCACCGGAACGCTAAATCGCTTGACGGCACCTCTTTGCTGGTAGGGTGGTAACTAGCCACGGCCGAAGCCTCCCACCAGACCGGACCTGAGCCAATTTAGAAATTATAAAATTCCAAAGTGGCCCGTGGCGGGAATTGAACCTCCCACTCGAATCCGAGCGCGCGTCCCCTGCGCCAGGGAGCTCGTCAAAAACACATAGTATTCAATAGTTTCGTTTTGCAATTAATGTTAATAAAACTTGATAAATAACAATTGATAAATAAACTTGTATTGGAATAGGTAAGTTATGGTAGATTTGCATTGTATTTTTAATGAATTTTGATGTAATATTGAATAAATAAATAAATAAAAAAAAACAATATTATACCTAAGGTTCATAAGTTTTGATGAAATTATTGGATCAATTGTATATTCAATACACTAATAAAAATATACAGTGTATATAGGCTCCTATTTAGACGCGTAGTGTACCTTCTTCAATGTTGCTAAACAGGGAGTGGCGGACAACAGCTACTTTTCTACGCATAAACTTAGGTTTTATAGGTAAAATAATTTTAGTGTTAATCCAAAAAGTTATGATGAATATAAAGCTAGATGGCACTAATAATAAAAAAATCTATATATTATAGTATAATATTTTAAAATTGATTTAATACGTGTTATTCAAAAAGAAGTTGTTATCGTTAATGTTGGTGCAGTCTTGTAGCAAGTACTTGTGCTGGTCGTCGACGCGGCCGCGCTTCAGCAAGTACACGAGGATGTACTGGTAGGGGAACACGGGCACGTTGTGGTGGAAGAAGAAACGCAACTTGACCCTCTCGATTATTTTCATGTCGACGAAGCAGTAGTCCGCGGAGCAGCAGCTCCCAGGAGTCCTGTATACAATAAAGTTTCAAAGACTAAGCCAAAGGAGAGTGTTTATGACCCGAGGTGTTAGTCGTGTTTCCCGAGATAAATAAATAACTACCTGGAATAGACCGAGCTTTGGCATTTTCTTTTTTTGGTAAATACGATATATTCTGATATGATTAATTATATAGGATTAATCCTAGCTAGATCGATTTATCGTCCCCGAAACCCCTGTATACTAAAGGAGACGGTCCATTTTGGGCTAACTCTTGTACACAATACCGTGAAAAGTGAAAAATACATACAGTTTATTAAATATAATATAAATTAGAAATTCACAATAAATAACTTGTAAAATAAAATATATTTTCATGCTTTTCGGTACTGCTTGCAACACTTACAAGATGGCGTACTTCAAGCCATAGAGAAGGTTATAGACGCGGTTCTATTTGAAATCACAGACCACAAACCTTTTCAAATGTCATTTTTGAGAAGTGATCATTAGTGATTACAAATTCATTCCGAACTTGGTCGTGGTGTTTTGAACTCGTGAATGCGTTTCTTGTGTTTCTTGTGTTTCTTGTGGATTTTCTCTGGCGATTTGGCGTTTTTGTTCTTCAAAAGATCAAATGACTTTGACAGCTAACGTCAATAAACATGAATCCGTCCGCCATTATTACGCCGCCAATATAGCATTTGTGTTGCGTCACGTGACCAGAATAAATAATATTTACACTAAAATTAGGATTATTTCGTGGATTTTGTCAGTCAAAAATGCTTCAATATTTCAATTAATGTAATTTAATTTTATGTACAAGCCCTAGGCCCAGGCTCCATACAATTCTGGACCGTCTCCTTTCACGAAAATCATTTTAGCCATTTCCTAGATTCAGATTATTTATATATATATATATATATATATAATACGAGTAATGCTTGTATATAAAGGATATACAAGCATTACTCGTTATATCGTGTAATGTAATAATAACTTAATAAATTGGAAAACAGCATCTGTTGCTGTATGTATGTATGTACACATATTTCGGATTCGATGAATGATTCGAAATTCAAAAAGTGTATGAGAATCACATACTTCACTGCTTTCTC
The DNA here is from genome assembly GCA_963855885.1 of Coenonympha glycerion. Taxonomy (NCBI): domain Eukaryota; kingdom Metazoa; phylum Arthropoda; class Insecta; order Lepidoptera; family Nymphalidae; genus Coenonympha; species Coenonympha glycerion. The sequence continues at coordinate 10,135,331 of OY979630.1, read as the reverse complement.
ATTCGATGGTGGGTGAAGACGCAGCAGAATGTGATTATCGCGTTAACTTAGAAGGGGAAAATTACCCCAACAGTAGCTCAACGCAAAATTTTCCAGCTTTAACTCCTACCGCCAAACAATTTAACGTGGAATATCGGTTGAATAGTTATACTCTGCTTTATCCCTTTACTCATTTGGCATTTTATCCCTTTAATCATTTGGCATTCGAAGGAAAAAGACAAAACAGAGTATATAACTATATATATATTCCACCTCTATTCCACGTTTATTTGTAATAAAGCTAGTGTCTAGATAGTTTAGACGCAATAATTTCATAGTACACAGTTGAACTACTAAAGGATAATTGTAAGTGGTCGTAAGTTCACCTGGGGTCGTAGGTGACGGGCTTGGCCTTGAGCGCCTTGAAGACCATGTGGTAGTACTGGCGGTACTTCTTCTTCATGATGAGCACGACCTGCTTGCCCTCGAAGGGGAAGGGCGCGTGCTTGTCGCGCAGCTCGGCGCGCCAGAACACGGCCGCCTTCGCCACCTCCACGCTCGTGCTGTCGATCTCCACGATCTTCGGGTGCCTCATCCATTCGTACATGTTTTCCTGCATCAGCGTATAAACAGTTGAATTATCACACCGCTTGCGCAGACTACCAAAATCCTTTTAAGGGAATATACGCTTTTATAGCATGATCCCAAAGGCTGTTTTTAAATTTTTACATAGGTTCTGTAAAGATTTAAAAACAGCAAACAATCTGTCAACAAACATCTAAGTAAGGGTTACTAATTACTATACTATAAATATTTAAGTTTTTTGCACATTCTTATCGTTGCAGCTTTAACAGCTTTCCGAACATAAGCTATTTACTGTGTTTTTTTTAGGATTTGAATTTCACACTTCAGACGACCGCATACCGCGCTTGCCTGGCTCGTCGTACTAACCAGGCGTGGGACACGGGAGCGGTGAAATGGGAGGGGCACTCATCGGCAAAGCTGCTGCGAACGGGTGGTGACCAATGACGAAATACGCTATGCTAAGAGGACGGGAAAGATGTGACGCATGTTGAAGCCAAAAATTTCTCAAGTATGGCGTCGCGCGTCGTACATCTCGGCACCTACTGCTGACAGCACATACTGCTGTCGGTCACATATATTAGTGCCATTTTACAGGTTCGACAAATTAAACATCCGGCTTTAGAGCAGAGCCTAAATATGTATGCGTGACGTCATTGAGTGATCTCGAGTCTGATCCTTTACTATGTTTAATCAATGACAGTGAGTAACCTGTAAGAACTTCTTGCATCTGAAGCTGTCGTACACGAAGCTGATGTGCAGCAGCCACTTGCCGGTGGCGAGCGCGCACACCATCATGCCCGAGAACGTGTCGTCCGGCAGCGCGGAGATGAAATGCGTCGCCAGCATCTCCATCTTCGTGTTCTCCGCCACCACCCCTCCCAGTTCATTGACCATTGCAACTATTCTATCGCGATCCTAAAAAAATATATTTTAAACTGTTAAATTAAAAAATAATCATGTTTTAACAATAGTAATGAATTTGAAATAGACATAATTCACAAAAAATTAGACAATATTCAATCCAGCCATGGTTTGCCTTACTTAGAAATTGGACATAACTTATATGGAACTTATGTCGCATTGATATCTCTAGTAGGGCAAATGGAAGAATATTGGGAACCGGCTTGAGTATTTCGGGGATAAAAATCGTAATCAGGGTACACCTGACGGCCGGCTCATGTGCATTATTGCTTGTACTTGAAGATTACCGTATTCTATCAATGTACACATGACGCAATTTATGAATAAATAAATAAAAAATTAGTCAAGTGCAAGGCGGACTCGCGCTCTGAGGGTTCCGTACTACACAGAAAGTAAAACCATAAAAGTCACTTATCTTAATAGACTGTAAACTTAACTTTGTTATTTTGAGGTATATAAAAAAGTATAAATACCTATCTACAAATTAAATATAGACTTGATTTTATTTTACCGGTATTTTTTTCGATATTCTGCCAAATAAATCAAAACCTTTCAGGCATAAAATGTTTCAGAATATACAAGCAACTTTTTATATGATAGGTATCGTAAAAAATGCTGGTCTTACATGAATATGTTCCGAAAGCATGAAAACTTTTTTGTCGCAGGCACATATTAAGTTCTGCTTCATTTTCCACGAGTCTTCCGATGTGCCACTCGGAGAAGCATAGTCACTGTCTAAACAATACAAAAACAAATATATTATTAAGCATTTTGTAGAGTATTATGTATTCCGCATTTGCATTTCTATCCTGTTATGACTGTTTTAATTTCTACTTTCTACCCTATTTATTTATCATAATTTCTTACACATTATGAATTAAAATGTAGGTATATGATTTAATACGTGGTAAATATTGAGGAATAAAATAAATGGAATATCAACAGACAGGCTCTGAATTAAATTTTTACGGCTACCGCGGGTTTCCTAGGCTACTAACAGGCTGTGCGCACTCTGAAGGCAAAATGCCTCAAAAATATTAATGATTTGTAATTTGATACGACAAATATTGTATCATTTTTATTCATTTCTGTATATTGCAATAACTGGCTATTAATAAAGATAATTGACTTTAAATAAAGATTATTAATTTTTAAATTTTAGGTTAACAAAACTTTAGATAATACGCTCTGGTGTGTATTTGCATGCATTGCAATTTAAATGATTTATTTTTTGCATTAATTGTCAGTTTATGGAGTTAATTTTCTGTGCCTGAGGTTCTATTTTGTATTCCGTAAACATAGCTCATTCATTTATCATCATCATCATTTATTCATCATCCAAAAAAAATTGTTGAATAGGTACCTGATATTTCCTCTGGAAAGGTGGCTTGTATTCTACTTGTCACTTGTGCTTTGGTGTTGATGGGGCTGTAGTTGTTGGCCTTCTTCTTCTGTTTGTAGTTCTGAATGTACTTCTTGAAGGGCAGGTACACTGATGTCTTTGCCTTGCCATTCTCAATGAACTTGCGGAAACTTACCTTTTTGGGGGTACTTTGTCTACTGGAGGACCTTCAAATATTTTTGTTACATAAACATTTCTTCATTTTATTTATTATGTTAAATATAATTGTAATTTAAAGCTAAAATTAAATGAACCTAAATCAGTAGTAATCAGTAGTAGTAACTAGTAGAAACATATTTGTACCCACATTTTTTTGGAATTTGAGCTTCATACGAAAAAAAAAATTTCAAACATATTATATTTTTTAACAAAGGTCTTATGACCTTCAGCTTGTATTTTATTGAAAATATAACTTGTGGTTGCAAACTGTTTTTTAAACTCTTGAATCTTAAAAATAAGGTAAGGAAAGCTTAATGTACAAAATTATAAAGTTGAAGTGTCAAAGAATAGAGGTCCCATGATAGTTATGAATGTATTATGAATTAAAATAGGAAATATAAAACAAGTAATTACTTAAGCAGTGTGTTAGTGCGTTTTCTGCAAAGCGTTGATGCGGATCCCAGGCATGCCAAAATAGCATGTACAACTCACTCTGATCCCAATTTTGAGAAGAAATTTTTTAAAGGGCTAGACGTAGCCGTAGGTTTTGGATCAATTTTTTGGCACTCAATCTCTTGATAAATATCTTCTATCGACCAACCTATCTGCCGTCTTACTGCTTTGGGCTTCCTAGTTTTTACAACAATAGGAGCAAAATCAACACAATCTATGCCCGGATCACTCAGAGTTTCATCGTGATCTCTAAAATGAAGCAACTTTAAATGTTCCAAATAGGAGAATTTATCATTGAACATTTCATGACACACGGGACACACAAAATGATGAAGTTTCACATTGGTCGTACATCTATTCAGATGTGTCACATAATCGTCGTATCTGTCATAAACTTGATCGCAAAGTACACACGACACATTAACACATTCTGGAATGTCTGGGATGGGTGATAAGGGTTTAGATGTCTTTGTGGGTGTAAAGTCGGTAGCGACAAGCGTTTCGTTGCTACTGGATCGTTGAAGCTCATTGTGCTCGATGGTGCAAGTGACATGACAAGTGTGTGCACCGTAATTACTGTAGGATTGATTGCAATATACACATTTGATGGAGTCTATGTCGCTGTCAGTTTCATCGCTGGTTTCATAACAAGGAGTCAGGGGAGCGGCCGTCTGCTCAATATGGGCTGCTTTGACTGAATTATCATCATTCTCCTCTTTGATATATTCAGTGTGCATGATGAACTCCTGGCTGAAAAGGTCTTTGTAATCATGTTTGTCATCAGGCTTATCAATTTGTATATCTGAAACAGACAACAAACATTATTCTTACCAATTTACCCTAATTATCACATCAGAGGTAATGCATTTTGTTTTGAATTTTCTTAAAATTACAAACTACATCTGCCAAAGCTTTGCAATGACAATATATATCTTTGGCACCAAGTAGCATGTTAATTGTACCTTGTGTTAAAACCTGCACAACTTATCGTGCAAGGACTTAGTTCTCATTGCAGACCACAAGAGTTTTTATTTTATGGCTCTCGTTACTAGTTTTATGTTGATTCCTTCTTCTCTAAAGGATTGCCGCCTTCTAGAGGGCGTAGTGTAGTCTTTTCAAAACCAAACTCAGTAGGCTTTAACAACTTCAAATGAAGGAAGAAAGAAATATTTACCAGGAAATTTCCGCATAAGATTGTCAATCCTCTCGCACTGAAGCTTGAACAAATATGCTGTACTCAGGTTTTCAATACAAGAAGTACATACACGGTCTGAGAGACCATCGTCTTCATGAATCTGGAAACACAGTTAGTTCTCAAATAAGTTTTAATTGATGAGTACAATTATTTTTAAATTAGATGACTTACCTGAACGTTCGCAAAGGACATAACCATTTCAGATAACTTAATTGTATCATCTTTCTCAAAAATTGAACAAAAATCACCAATTTTTAAACAAAGTCTACACTTATGAAAACGATTACTTTTATCCATTGTAGATTGGAGCGTCATAAGAAATTCATTAAGCTGACGAGAAGTCAACAAACGACTGCAAAGTGCAAACCACCAGGCGTCATGTACCAACAAACCAAGCGACGAAACTAGTTTTTCTGCACTCACTTTTTCAACATGGTGATTATTGTTTGAATTGGTTTGAATTTTGTTTGTAACGAAATACGAAAATAGTAAATACGAATAACGAAAGACGAAAGTCAAAACCATAGACCAAGACAACTAACGTCAAAACTAAAAAAAAAGTAAAAACCATAGATTAGTTACCTACTCATGGAATTATCGGTTGTTAGGTACCTACTCATGGTTGTACTTCGTATAACGATAATTCCATGAGTACTTGTACATTGTACTTATAATTTACTTGTATTGTACTTATTAATTCCATGGACCCTATAGTGTTAGTAGTCTATGGTCAAAATATGGATTTTGGATCAGTTCCTGGTTTGTGTTTTGGATTATTGAATGCCAGTGATATAGAGTAATCTGTGGATTATTGTGAAAATCAAAATTATTACACTATTTTTATTTGTTCAGCAGTCAATTAATAGAAAACAGAAATGTTTTCGATTCTCAATTATCTCACAGACTACTTTCTTTTGTGAATGTTACCAAAAATAAAAATAAATTATTATTTATACCTAACTAAAAATGCTTTGCGTAGAGGCACGAGATTATTGCAAACCATTCCCAAATTTTGGAAGGCCAAAAATAATAGGATATATTGGTTTAGAAAACTTGAAATATGCGCGTCGAATAGCAGATGAAAGAGTGAACTTCGATTTGAACTTACACCTCGATAAAGTGAAACGTAAACCAGCAGATTTAGATGTAAGATTGACAGAGTTGTTGGAGTTTTTAGTTGAGCATGGAGCTAGATTGAAAATCCCTTTAGAAAGTTGCTTGCGCTCTGCGAAGTTCTTTTGTTACCGTGGCTTGCTGACCTGCGTAGCGTGTACCCCATATGAAAACAGGGAACCATGGAAGATTGTAGCAATACTTTATAAAGGAAATATATATCTATGTGCACGGGACACAGAGGTGAAGCGACAGCAAAAACTTCGGATGACAGAGAAAGATAAACAATTCACATCATGGGGATATAAGTTTGAGCAATACATGCTATCTGGTGATTAATTCTGTTTTTTTATTTAATTGATATAGCTGATAGTAAATCTTTTGGTAGGTCTAGGACACGGGACCCGTTGCGGGGGGGATGGGAGGGGGGTGAGGGGGAGGGGAGGGGTAGGGGGGTCTACCCCCCAAGCCAAATCGTACGAGGCCTAATACTTTTCGAGAAATAATTTTTTGAAATTAAAAAATCTTCACCTCTTCTCATTTCTTATGTCTTTAATCTTCTTAAAGGCCAGTCGACGGAGCCCCGCTTCGCGGTGCTCCTATTTCTGGGTGGTCATAAAAGAAAATAACCACTCAGAAGGATCATCCTCTTCGTCACCTAACCCAACCGAGTCGGGGTGCCCTCAAGTCCCGAGCTCGCTTCGCTCGCTCCTGGACCATAAGTCGTTTGTGCAGTAATTTACGAAAGTTAGTGACAGTGTGAAGTGTATTAATACTAATATTTCGTAAAAATATAAGCAAATTGGCAAAAAATACTTAACATAACCTAACAAAATGTGATTCATAATAAAAAAAAATCTTATTATTTCTCGTTAATTTGAGTTATTTACGAAAGCTAGTGACATTGTGAAGTGTATTACATAAAAAACCTTCGTGAAAATATAAGTTAAGTGGCCGAAAATGCGTTACGGGTCCAGTGTCCAAGTTGAGCCAATCTTTTTGTATCTTTACTTTGACAACTTGAATGCCACACATAGTATGCTAACTGTGCAAGTTAACATTCTGTGGTAGTCAAGTAGCCCCCACGTAGCCCCTGGGGGATCACTACCACAGCAACAAATTGGAAATTCCATCTTCAAATTTTGGCGCAAGTTTAAGATTGGCCCTGCCGTATGTTGATTGTTTCCAAAAAACATAAATTTTGTAATAAGGCCAACAGCTTATTATAAGTTTAAAAAAAGAAACTGCTGGACTTCCCAATAAAAAAAAGATTTTGCTTTTCATTTATAAAATGCCAAATTCATTTTTACAAACTTCGCTCTCTCAACATAACCAAATAGACTTTGGCATCATTGGTACGTTCTAGAGCAATGTTTAAATTATTTAGTATTCAAGAATCAGCATCATTATATTTATTAAATCGTAAAGTAATGACAAGTAGTCAAGTATAGCATTATTTAACCAGAAAATTGTTTCAGATACACCAGACACTGAGCCTAATCCAAATTTACCAGTTGATGAAACTGAAGAGTTTTCATTAGTTTTTACTACGCACTTGAATCACCACAAAATTGTCTTTGGAGCAGAGATGGATGGTATAAGATGTGACAAGGAACCAGTATCCTCTCTACCAGACTCTGAAAGAAATCCTGATGACATCGTAAAATATTTATCTCCTAAAGAGTTTATAGAACTCAAAACAAGTAGACACATAGAATTCTCTAGACAAGAGATAAATTTCAAGTGGGTATGATTTTATTTATGATTAATTTCAAGTCTTTAGTAAACTGCAAATAAAAGCTTCTTACCAACATTTTAAAAAGTTTACATTTTGTTAAAAATCATTTCCTTTCACATAATGTTCCATGCCATGTTAATGTTATATAATTAGGGTTACATTATCATGAAAAGGCTTATATTTCTGTAGGAAATCTAATCCCCCCTCCCAATGACCTTGTCCACTTCATAAGTTGACCATTTTCTAATCCTTATGTCCATTTATTTGGACATAAGGATTAGGAAATGATCCAAGGTTTTTTGTACATCAACTCGTGTTTGTTGACATTTCTAATGTAGTCCCATTACTTTTTTTAATACAACTGGGTTTGAGACCCCTAAGTCCAAAAGCAGTAATGTATGTTATTTTGATTCAAGACTTGTGTAGCAAGAATTTTTAATTTTATTTATGCTTACTTTAAATTGATATCCTGGTTTTGATTTCAGGAGATTTAAAACCAAAAAGTGGTGGTGTCAATCATTTCTTGTAGGAATAGATACCTTACTTTGTGGATATAGAAATGATGAGGGAATTGTTGAAGAATTAAAGGTTTTTAATGTAAAAGATTTAGCAAAGATGTCAGAGGTTAGTTCATAGTATCAAGTTTCTATGTGTACTTTAGATTTTTTTATGCAGCATCAGAAATGGCATTATATAGATATGGTATGATACTATGATATAGAGCTAGATATGGTTGCTGGATAGGTCATCAAAGCTGATACATTGCGTTAGTTGACTAATCACAGCAATTGACCATATAGCATAGGCATAGGCTTTGATAGCCACAGATATATGTAGACTTGATGAGCCTGAATGATATTATTTAAAAAATATTAGGTTGAAGTTTGCTAATTTGATATTTCTTTTTCAGAAATTTTGGAAGCCAAATGTTTGCCTCAACTTTTTAGATGCATTCCTGACATTTGTAAAACGATGTCTGGAAAAGAAAATCAAACACAAGTTTGGTCAAAAGGCATTGAACAATTTACAAAAATTACCAATGATTTGTTTACTTTTTGAATGGACCCCAAATTCGTCAGTTCATGTGACAGACAATTATTGCCATGAAGATGATCCTATATTGCATGATTGGTTCATTGAGAGCTTTGGGAGAACCTTTACAGATGATGTCTCATAGCATAGGCATTGGAAGCGTTTTTCAACAACAAGGGATTGAAGAGTTTATTGTGAGGAAACATATTTTTAACCGACTTCAAAAAAAAGGAGGAGCCAAAATTTTAGGACAACAAAAAAAGCTCACTAGAATTTGCAAACCTAACTAGAATTTTGGTTTGGCACTGTCTATATTATTAGAAAAATATTTTGTGCTTTTCAGTGGGTTGGTTTTATTTTATTTTTAGGGTTCCATACCAAAATGGTAAAAATGAAACCCTTATGGTGAGACTTTTTCCGTCCGTCCGTCCGTCCGTCTGTCACACTCGATTATTTCAGTAACTATTAAAGCTATCGACCTGAAATTTGGAATAGGTAGTTGTAGAAAATAGCAGCGCGCCGTCATTGCAATCATAAAAAATTGAAAATCTTTTTTGTTTTTATTTAAAAAGGGGGGTATACCGGTTCGTCAAAATTTCAAAATGAGATACGTGGGGTATCATATGAAAGGGCGTAACTTGTGTATTCTAAAACCAATTTTTATGTCTGATAGTTTTTGATTTATTGGGCAAACTGTCGAAAAAAATACCGTTCCCCCCCTTATCTCCGAAGTTTACCAATCGAAAAATCTGAGGAAAAATAAAATCAACTCTAACTATTATACTTTTTTTGATAATAACAATAAACCGCCAAAATAAAAGTTATGTTTGCGGTTCGCCAACAAAAGTATCTACATGTAAATTATACTCGTAAATTCATGAACAAAAGTGATTCTTTCAATGTTTTACTTCTTTTGCAGTATTGAACCCTCGGTGTGAGTCCGACTCGCACTTGGCCGGTTTTTTTCTATTTGAAGTTGGTATTTATTTTTGTTAAACTTTTATTTATTTTAACATTTTGTAAGTTTATGAAATATGATTTTAATATTATAATGCAAAATGCAAAAATAAAATATAAAGAGATAGAAGAGAGTTGCGGATCTACATTGGAACTAATTTTTTTCATTCAAAAACATAATGCAAAGCGAGGCCCACCCCGGGCAAGGATTTTTTATGTTCCTGGTCAAGCTTTTATTATGGTTAATGTTTATGCAAATACTATAATATAATTTTACTAAATGTTTTTTACGCAAAAGTAGGTTTAATACTATAGTAGGTAACTAAGATTTACATGCAATGGCGACATTCTTCAAATAAAAAAAATTTCAGTTTCTATCATACCATTTATTATCACTGTATAGCAAATGGTGTAAATCAACATCCATAAGACTAATCAACAACATGGATATTTTTTACTTAAAATATACATTTAAAAACCTTATACAATATTATCGTACATTTATAAAAATATTAAGAAATAAAAACAATAATATTAACGGAACAACATAATTATTGTAATAAAATAAACAATGTCATGTTATAATATGTCTACAAAATTTTCATCTTTTTATAATATTTACAAAACAATCATTTTTATAACATGTTTTTCCATCATATGACTGATAATTGTGTCCTTTCTTTTTTTCTGTATTTTATACTATGCCTCTAGTAACTGTTTGAGAGCTCTAGCTGTTTCGAGTTTTTGTATTGTCCGGAAAGAGTAGAATAGTACATATTTATAATAATGCGATGACGAATTTTTTTTGTATTTTATCATTCGACTAAAATATCTAATAATAATAAACATGCAATTACTTCTTTGTGTACTCTTAATTTTTGAAATATTCCTCTCATTTTACTACTAAGCTACTATTATTTTACATGTATAAAAAATAATTACCTTTATACTACTAAAACACAAATAATGTATTGTTAAATTCGTTATCGGAATCCTTAACTTACAAAAATTTAATAAAAAATGGATTTAAATGTCAAAAAGCTATGGCAATACCTAACAGCAGTGCCAGTTCTGGGGTCTAATTGCGTAAGAAAAACGCATTCATCGCTATCGTAATCGGAAGCGACTTCTGCCCCGCGATTGGCTGACGCAAATAAGAAATACTTACCAATTGAGAATTGCCTGATTCAATCCGCGAGCAGAATTAGAAAACGATAACGATGAATACCTTTTGTCTTGGACAATCTAGGGGCTGTTATGCAAAATCTGTAAACTTAACTAATTTGGCGCATCTAAAAATAGTGTTTTTTTCCTTTTCAAAATGCTTCCCATACACTGGCCTCTATGATACTAGTACGCTGGACTTCACTCATCATGAATCATGTAGAAGGACAGTACTATTTTATGACGAGTCAAATTAGAGATACAATAGAATTGGCACCAGTATTTCAAATGTCAATGGATAAAATTTTAAACAGAAAATCAATTCCCTTTTATAGATAAAATCTATATTCTAAAGTAGGGACATGCTTACGTGTCGTGGGGTGTAATGCGTCATTTTCGTATTTACCACAAGTGTGTGTGACACAACCTATTATTAATGTGTTGCTAAACCATACTACGAGTATTTAAGAATCTATTTGAAATTTTGAAAGAGATGGTGCATCACCATACGTCACGTAAGTGGGTCCCCCGCCTTTAAGACTGAAGACGCTACAGAATCAGCCCAAAGATAGCTGGTAATCGACTTTAGTTGCAAAGCTAAGTAAGCCTGAGGTTTCAATTTCATTAATATGACGAGAAAAATTGTAATCCCAGTTACAGTGATTTGGCCTGTTATTACTTTTATTAACATTGCTATAAAACAATACCTACGCATAATCTTGAATAACTCACAATTTAACCAAATATTCTACAGTAAAACTAAATTTATTAATTTAATATTACAACTGCCATTGTTAAAGAGCAAAAGTTCTCCATACAATTCACAACAGTTTGGACATTTTAAAGTTTTAAGCTTAGTTTTAAGAACTTAGTTATTTGTTAAAATATTAGTAGAGTGACTGTCTTGAATTCATCAATAGTAAAAATTGATGCAGTATATTTCGGGTCCTGTTCAAGAAATACCTACTCGTTAAAATTAATGTTTTACTTAGTTCTTTTTTCTGCATACAAAGGTATGGCTCTTTTACCTTCATAAAAATTATATTATTTTTGTGATGAAGATTTTTTAGTAAACCACAAAACATCAAACACCAATTATATTATTTTTACAAACATACAAGTATAACATGTAGACATTTTTTATTAACAAATCTCGTCTTTGCCAAATGGATTACATAGCTTGAATGAAAATTGAAATGGAATTGGATTGAAGTATGAGCTTAAGCTAAAAAGTTATGGAGACAAAATTAGACGTATGATGGATGTTACAGTCAGTTTAATGATTTTAGTTCCTATAACTAAACACCTAATAAAAACTACTAGAATATGTACAAAATCTCTGAAATAATCTCATTAATAACATCGAAGGAGAGTTAAACTGCTTGAAAATGACTAAATTCGAAGTTCCAATGGTTACAAAAAAATGTTGGGCATGAATGAGACTCACTAAATGAATTTTCGGTTTCTTACAAAATATTCCAAAGCTTGTCTTGTCTTCCGTCGCGACGTACGCTAAACTTTAACTCTAGCTGTACACGTTGGCCGAGGCGAGGCGAGTGGATGCGAGTACGCGTGATGATGATTAGTACTAACCTCTCACTCCCACTCGCAGTCACTCGCCTCGCCTCGGTCAACGTGTAGAGCTAGCATAAAATCTTTATCTGTGCTCAACCCATGCCAGATGTCATCAATGAGGTCCATTCAGACTGAACTCACTTTATAAAACAATTTGATAAGGGTACACTTAAAGTAATAAGGTACAAGACTATTTTGGTAAATTGTACCAAATCGGAATATATATTCACTGATGTTTCGCTTAGTTCATTGTCACACTTCACAACAACAAGTGGAAATGAATATCTTTAAATTCAAAATATCTATAAACTTTTAACAGTCTTCGGTTTCACTTACATAAATGTATATCCCTGTCGAATCTGTGTGTTGTTTGTACTAGCGTTTCCAACTACTAAGCTTGATGCATATCATTTTGTATGGTATCCATAATTTAGGCACAATTTAAGGAAATAAATATAACGGGCTCCAGCATTCTCAACGCTGAGCGATCGTTTATAAATTGATTTAACAGAATATGATAAAATTATTTGTATAATTTTAAGAAGCTTTAACAAAATATAACAACAATTACATTCATTGACATCAACATTCCGATTTTAAGGTCTATCGTGACCGGAAACAACTGAGGTCAGCCAGCATTCCTAATTCCGCATTTAAAGCGAACTTAACAGGTCATTTAATCAAGAAATTAAAATTTTGTTTGGTTTTTTTGCAATTTGTAAGCTATAATAGGCAAGCAAAATTATATCACATGGTTATATTATAATCTTTGCATAAAGAATCTGAGTATCGACAAGACAAACTTGTCTTACAAAAAAGTGGATTGGCGCACTAATTTCCTTTTTAAGGACTTCCTCCTTAAATTAGCTGACCGGGTAAACTTTGTTTTGCCATTTAGGGGTATGCAAAATAGCTTAGACCTAATGAATGTAGACAAAAAATTTCATGAAAATCGGTACAGCTGTTAAGAAGGAGTTTGGTTACAACACTGTGAGACGAGAAATTTATATTTAGTGATGTGAACATGTTTAGCCATTCCTGTCGTAAGCCTACAATACATTATTAACTTACAAACTGCGAAAACTTAAATAAAATTTGAATTTCGCGGGAAGGCTCTCGCGTTGAGCCTTTACAACCCGCTCCAATATTTGTTAGCTGCGTGCTGACCTTACAGAAGCAATTAACGAGTTGTCGTCCCGGCCGTGCACAGTACGCAGCTGGCTGCACAAAAAACGTCAGTAAATTAAGTTGCATCGACGGTATAATGCCTACTTATTATATAACAGGCCCAAAGCGTACGGTTTCTCTTCTGTCAGGGAGAATGTTCGCATTGGTTCCTCAGATAAGCTCAGTGCAGCCGCAAAGGGCATAACGGTAAAATTCCTCGACGCATCATATGCGATCTTGTAAATTTTAATGTATAAGAGAAAAACCCCTACGCGATAATAAAATATATTAAAATCTTTGTGCTGCTTTACACAATAAATTCACTTTTTATAAACTATATACTATTTATATATATTCTAAAGAAACCAATTAATATTTATAGATCTATATGCACGCTTGGCGCGCGTTTGGTCTGCTTACACGCTACGAAGCTAACTATATTCTGGAGGAATTGATTAGCTAGCACATTTTTAATCAAGGTGTATGTACAATGTTAAGTTGTAAGTATCAAAGTTTCGATGTTTTTATAATATTTCACCTTTTTATATTGTTTCACAATGAACTTACGTATTGTCGCGAAGCAATATTTTTTTTAAATCAGATACTAATATTGGCCCCGATAAATAAAAAATATCACGATATTGCTCTTAAAACTCTTTAAAATATCGAAGACCATCATCATGATGTCTTCAATAAACGTTCAATCATAATACGTTGTTAGGCCTTTCGTTTATATAAATTTAAAATAACGGTTAATTTAATTTTAACCATTAATATTAGGGGTATTTAATGAAATAAATCTCATGGATCGTTTTCCTTATTCTAGGACATGGGGGATGTTAATTATTAAAATATTTTTATCACAATATTGTGGAGCAATGTATTGACTCGAGTTTTTGGGAGTGTGCGATTCATAAATTTAACTACTATGGTAATAATAACCTTCACTGAAGGCATGTAATACGTTGTACTCTAGAAGATATCCAACACTCGATATCCAACTGTACAAATTCATGAAGCTATCTTATTTCTAATTGGTGATAAAATCATTCTGCCGACTAGAGGTCAACGTACGGAGTACCATCCATTTTGTCGAGGTCTGCCAGCAAAGGATCGATGGATGGCGTCAACGGATCTACCAGTATGTCTTCTCGTAACATGTCGAGCGGGGAAGTTAGGCCCTGGTCGTTTTCTACGGATCGCATCTGATTGGAGTTACACATATCTACGGAATTTCCATTAATGAGAAAATCTCTATTGCTGTAACTAAAAACACTACGTTCTTCGGCCAATTGAGGAGTCGAAGGTACCGATTTCGATGATATGCCGTTCGAAATATTGGAGTAATTCTCAGTGGTGAACAGTTCTCTGGATAGCCGTGAATCGATTTGTAAATTGGGCGCCGTGCGCTTGTACGGTAAGGGCGTGCTGGGAACTGAACGGGACGTGTAATATTTATTTTTTTCAGTTACCATCTCGGATAAATCGTACTCAATACTGTTCGTTCGCTTCAGAAACTCTTCGACATTGTCAGCACTGGCGTCGTTCGGGAACGGTTCGCTGTACTGACCGCTCCTGCCGAGCAGCTCGGAGTTGCTCGGGATTAGAGAATGCAACTGATCGTCCGTGAGAATCTGCTGGTCGGGTAGCGGGTCGCAGCCGTTGGTCATGATGTTTGTCGATGCCCCTGTGTTAAGTACTCCGTTGCTGCTGTCGATCGCGTCGTATATCTTGTCCAAAGTCTCGGGGTTGAGACCGGCTTTGGAGATGTCGCACGTGTCTGCGAGGGAGCCGAAGTCGCAAAATTCGTTGGGCACCGGCGTCGGCGGCACGGAACCCACCGGGGTGTTGTTGTAGCTCAACAGGCCGATGTTCATCGGTGCCTGTTTGAGAGGCACGGATTGTGACCTGAACGTGTCGTGGCCCAGCCTATAATTGACCATCGGTTCTTGAAAAAACCGGCTCACTTCGCTCGATAGAGGATCCGCCGACAGCGGTTGAGCTAATTCACCGTTGATATTGTCTCGGAATGCGTTCGGGATGAAACTCAAGCACATGTTGCTGCCGCCGTTAGGGATACCAGAGTTTTGAACCATTTGCTGCTTGTACTGCGACAGAATATTCGGTGAAGGCGGTGCCGACATCGGTTGGCAATATTTTATATTTGATCCGCTTAGAGAAGTTTTCGGCATAAATTTCTGATCATTCGGTATGGCAAATTGTTTACTGCAAGGATCGGTAACGCCTAGAGTGAGGCGCTTTTTTCTACCATTATGCTTCGGTATAGGCCGAGAACAGAAACGAGACCTCGGAACTGGAGTGTTTCTCGGGCTCACGAAGCTAGCTGCCGTACTGTGTGAGATAGGAGATGTCTGCAAAGATCCTCCCATCATAATCGGTTTATTCGTTTTACTCGGACTGTGTCCCCTCTGCCCGAAACCTAATGGCGATTTTGAATTAAAGTTTCCAGGAGACTGACATCCATCAGATATCGGTACGAAGTCGTACTGCTGCGTTCTCGTTGTTGGACTTTGAGGCTCGGTATGACAGTTGCCGTTATACAGATGCCCTGTCACAGCACTCATCAACTGATTGTGATTATTTTCAGAGGTACATGTCGATGAAATTCCATTTTCGTGCGGAATATTATCACAATTGTTACTGGCGCTCACTTCATTTTCTTTCAAAACGTTTCCACCGTTCACGATATCTGCGACGTTGCCGTTTCCTAGCGGTCTGAAAGCCCCTTCCGATATTGTGGTTTTAATGTGCGGTTCACTGCCGTTTTCGACCGGTTTTTCAATGCCCGTATTACTTATTGCATTTTGTGCGTTGGACCCACTCTGATTTTTTAAATTTTTCGCCAGTAGTTCTCGTAACTGCGATATTTTCTCACTCTTGCCTTGGCTGTGGTCGTCGTGTGGGTCCTGGCCTGTTTCTAAAAAAGCGACCTCGCTGTCGGGCGGGTCGGCGTGGGGCGCGTGGGGCGCGTGCGGCGCGGGCGGCGCGGGCTCGCGCTCGTCGTCGCGGTGGAAGTACTGCAGCAGCTCCTCCTCGTGCTCCTGGCTGTTGCCCTCGTTGAGGTAGTCGTCGAGGGCGTGCTTGTCGATGTTGCAGATGCTGATGACGCGCTCGCGGTTCAGGATCTCCGAGTGCTTCTCCTCGCAGATCATGCCCGTCCTGATGTTGATGCCGTCCAGGCCGCAGCACGAGTCGGGCGAGGCGGCGCGCTCGGGCCGCTCCGCCGCGTCGGGCGCCGCGCCCCTCGCGCGCGAGCAGTGCTTGCGCATCCTCGTGCGGCTGCACCTAGGCGTCGGGGCCTTCACCGCGCGTGTCGGACTCGCCGCCTCCTGTTCCTCCCGGGCCAGCGCCGCGGCGGTGCTTTTGGACCGGCTTGCTAAGTTTTTTGGATCCTCTAAAAAAGCAACCTCGGTACGGACCGGCGGCTCGGCGGACGCGGCGGAGGACGAGGCGGCGGGGTCGGGCGCGGCGAGCGCCAGGCGCGCCGCGGCCAGCTTGCCGCCCATGATCTCCGCGGCGCGCATCTTCTTGGGCAGGTACTCGGCGCGCGGGAACTCCTCGGGCGGCTGGTGCGCGGCGGCGCGCGGCGAGGCGCCCTGCGTCTCGCTCTGGTACGTCTCCAGGATGAGCTTCTTGCCGGGCAGCGGCAGGCGCGCGGCGGGCGGCGGCTGCGGGGCGTGCGGCGGCTGCGGGGCGTGCGGCTGCGGGTCGGGCGGGCGGCGCCGCCACTCGTGGCGCTCGGTGGACAGGTCGAGCGAGGCGTCGCTGCTGAGGTTGATGGGCAGGTTGTGCGCGGTGTCGGGCGGCACGCTCAGGTCGCGCGGCGCGTAGGCGGGCTCGAAGGCGTAGGGGTCGGCGCGGTAGTCGTGCACGGGCGGCGCGGGGTGCGGCGCGGGGTGCGCGCGCGGCGGCGGCGCGTACGCGAAGGGCTGCCGCACGTCGTACACGGGCGCGTAGGCCGGCTGGTAGCCGTACGAGGGCTCCGGCATGTCGCTCTCGTGCTTCACGGACGCGTGCGGACCGACGTACGAGGTCGACGGCGGTGATTCCCCGGATACTTCTTGCCCCTTGTTTTTCTTGGGTCTTCCGGATGTACCGTGAGTCTGGTGAATGATGATTTACAAAATATATACTTACATTTTTATAATAACATACATAAATCATTCATATATCAGAGGATATATGCATGACATCGGATTAAAGAAAGAAAACATGGTGCATCATGAGCAGCACACTAAGTACTCACCTGTAACTTTCGTTTCAGCTGCTGCTTCATCAGTTGCGGGCTAGGCGTTTCCTCTTGTTGACCTACAAAATTTGAAACATCAAGTCATTGCACTACACCTAGTAGCGTTTCTCCTCACTCGCAGGTTAACAGGGACTTACCATTGTTACAGTTGTATTTATTAATTTGTGAAAGCCTGGTTAAGACTTCGGTATCACTTTCGTAGGCCCAGAGGCAAGCATTTATAATTTTCAGCAACGTAATTGCGCCAACGAAATATCACTTTCCTAATGGATAAAGAAAACATCATGAAGAAACACCGGTAGCCTATAATTTCGCATAAGGCGGCCAGATTCATCTCAATCCGACTCGAAATGAGAGAGAGGTCTGAGAGAAGAAAAGAATTACCGTGCGTGACGAGCGGCGGCGGCGACACACTCGCGGCGCCGAGCGGCGACACCAGGTGCCTCGACAGTTCCGTTATGTTCACGAACTTCATGCCTGCAACGTAAACGAAAAACGCCCCTTATATTTTTAGTTGAATTTTTTATTTAAAATTCAACTAAAAGTATAAGGGGTGAAAATTCAAAGTTTTGTCCACAGTTACGGTTGGTTGTTGGTGATAAGTTGTTGCTGTAAATATAAATAAATGTTATCGATGTTGTATGGTGAAAAACATAAGATTTAGAAATACTTATAACAGGAATCGAATGGTAAAGTTCATGATAAAAAATATTAAACTTACCGAATTTACTTTCAGCCCACTCACAAACAATTCTTTCACTTTCTTTCATCATTGTAGGTTCCTGTAAAGTAACAAGAGCAATAAATTATTTATTACTAGCTGTTGCCCGCGGCTCCGCCCGCGTGCAGTTCGTTTTTTTTTACAAAAATGTTTCCCGTGGAATTTCTTAACTTTTCCCAAGATAAATGAATGGTCCCTGGGTTCGATGGACCCGTAAAGGAGTCTTCTTCCAATCTCTCCTGTCAACGTGTCTTCTTAATCTTCTTTCACACAATTTACCTATATCTTCTTTGGTCTTCCTCTACTTATACACTCTATCGAAATCGCTTATGTTACTCAATTCGCATGGAGTAAGACAGAGTGGGGCGTGTCATCCTGGATTGTAATATCTATACTAACCAAACTTATCTTATTCTGAGATGATACCAACGCCCAGATATTGTAATTAAGCATTCTGATGCGCTGCTGTGTACGTAGCAACCCGTTCCTGCTACGTACGGGTTATCTTGTATAGTTATACCTAGTTGCACGATCAAAAGGACGATTTAAACTGTCGATATTTCGACCCCGTTTTGATTGTGCTACGTAGATAAGTAGCTATAGGTTTTTTAAACATCCCACGGGTGCTCTCAAATTTTTCAGGATGAAAAGTATCTTAAATGTGGGGCATATATATAAAAAGTAGGATCATAAAATTTCATTTAAATCCGTTACTTGAAAGACGCCTGCTAACTGTTTTTGTAATGTTTTCTTTCCCGCGGGAACTCGACTGGATTAATAAGTTTTACTATATATATATATATTTTGTTAAAGAGGCAACATAAGATATCAGCATAACAAATTTTACTAAATTAAGTTCAATTGTTGTTGTTTACAAAGCTGTTAAATTAATTGCAGTTTTTTAACTATCCTACGGGAACTCTTTATTTTACCGGAATGTAAGGTATCCTATATCTTGACCAGGGACATAAGCTACCACCACACAAAATTTCATTGGAATCGGTTCAGCCGTTCCAAAGATTAGCCCGTACAAACAGACAGACAAACAGACAAACAGAGAAACAGAGAAACAAAAAATTTGAAAAAAATTTAAATTAGTTCTATTTCACTTCTTACATCCCCCTGACTCCGTTTTTAAAATTTTTTTTATTTGTACAGAAATTCGACCTCTACAGATTTATTATATGTATTGATGATTGATGATATTGATTGCGAAAACTTTTGAACTAAATTGTTGAATCTTACATAGTAATATATTCTCTCGTTTTTCCAATATTTATTGTTGAACATTATTAATAGTTCCGCTCCTATTTATTGGTCATGGCGTAATGTTACAATATGGCCTCAATAAATGTATTAACCATCACAAAAAGTTCCTGAGATTAGCGCTTTTAAACAAAAAATAAACAAACTAACTCTTCTGCTTTATAATTTGTATGGATAACCTTAGAAAATAAGTGTCTTACCTTAGAAGATTCACCCAAATCTGGTAGCTGTGGTACTTCAAGCTTAACTTTTTTACGAAGACCTGCATAACAATACCTGGCAACAAAAAAAACGGTCAAGTGCGAGTCAAACCCGCGCACCGAGGGTTCCATATTACCTAAGTACCATAGGGATTTCAAAGTTATAGGCAAATAAACAAGTTGTACTTCTCAATAAAATTTTCATACAAAGGAGAATGCCGATTCTTGTATGAAAATTGGGCTATACCTGTTACGTCTTAACCAAATCATCGGTAAAACATTAGAAATATTCTCAATATTATGTAAAAAAAAAGATTAGTAAGATATTAACAGGGAAATTGTAATAATCTGATTTTCTAAGTGGTTAATTTTCTAAGTTTTGTAAGTGGCATGGCGGTTCCACATGTTTCGAAACGTTTAATTACTTTTTTTTATAATACTTTTGAACCCCTTTTCACATTTGACTAACATAAATATATGCAATATTAAAATTTGAAAGAAGATTCTTCATGCATACGTGCTGGAGACGCAGAGTGACGCAAATTTAGCCCATTTTCAGGCATTCTCCTTTAAAAATGATTAATAATTAAAGAAATATTTTTCAGCTAATGTAAATAAAGCCAGTTGAATTCATAAAATGGTCAAGAGCGAGTCACGGCACTTCTTGTGAGCGTTGAGGCAGTAGAATTAAAACAAACATACAACACGGTGGAAGGAGATACACCGAAGGATTATTCGCCGTGATCGAAAGTCACGATCCTTTGTCATGAGGGACCGATGAGAGAGAGACATACCTAGAATTTCCCCTCGTGCCAAGGCGCCGCGGTCGAACACTGGGGTACACCTGCTTCATGACTTTGCCGAAGTCTGCCGTTGATAAAGGCTTCATATTGCTGCTCATACAGTGAGCTCTGGAAAAGAAAGATCATGTTAAATACTAGAGAGATTAAAATGCTTTCGGCCCGCTTATTACGTATCTTGCAAGTATCTTGCGACAGGCGTAAATCTCGCGATCGTTGCTATCAAACGTCGCTTTTGTGAACAGAGAGAGATAAACGTAGAGTGGACTGTCTCTGGTCCCTCGCCATTGCTATATCTATCTCATGTATCAAAAAGAAAATAGACGAATTGACAGATTAATTAAGAAGTTTATAAAAAGTGACGTTTGAAATAACAGCAACGATCGCGAGATTAACGAATGTTGCAAATTAGTTAATAAAAGGGCCGGATGTAGACCAACTTCAAAAAATTATGCAGCGAAACGATAACTTCCTACCGTACCTAAAATTAATTCGATTGTTTACGGAAAAATAGTTCTAATATACTAGTGCCAATTATGTTGTGAATATCTCTAAAATAAACTAATTTGACTTGTCACAAAATTATGCTATCACTTTCAAAATGCCAGTCCTGGAAAGGGACAGCACAATTTTTAGAGTTTAGAGATTTTGCATAAGATAACTGCCATCATTGAGCGACTAATGGACAGACAAGACAAGGCAAGACTGAAATTGATTCCCTTTTAATCTACGAAACCCAAAAAAGAGATAAGTTAAAAAATCGAAAAACAGATAAATCTCAATATTAGTCCTAGGCCCTTTCAGATTTCTATAATTTTTAATATTGTTAATTACTTATTTCACAAAAAAAAAATCCAAACATAAAATCGGAAAAATAAAAACAATAGTAAATGTAAAGTCCAATAATTACGTAAGTGCAACAGGTAAGACGTAGGTATGTTGGGTGCATAAACGTGGCTATTACAATAAGTACTCGTACTTAATTGATTTCGAATAGCGCTTCAAATTATTTATAATTGACCAATATAAATATAAAACAGCGAAACCCGTGCAGATTTGTTCTTTCTTTAAATAACACCTTTGATATTGTATCAAATACTTTAAATACTAGCTGTTGCCCGCGGCTGCGCTCGCGTGAATTTCGGTATTTCGCTAATCGCGTGGGAACGATGGATTTTTCCGGGATAAAATGTGGTAACCTAACCGGGTAATAAGCTACTATGTTCAAAATTTCAGTCAAATCGGTTCAGTAGTTGCAGCGTGAAAGAGTAACAAAGATCCATCTGTCCATCCATCCATACTAATTACAAACTTTCGCGTTTACATAATTTTAGTAGGATAACCAAAATAAACAAGTTTTCCCTTATTTATATTTACTGATGTACTGTTGAATTTTATTAAGTTCCATATTTTTCGGATTTTCGCTTATTTCTAGAAAATCTATAAGATATGTACGGTATGTATTATGATTACTTGTTCCTTCTATTTTGCTCTAACATACCTACTTTCTTTGCGATCTACTCAGGTTGTTTAACTTTACTTTACTTTTTTGACGATTATGAAAACGACGTCGTTTCCAAAAAATGGAAAATTCTTTTCAAAAAACCGACTTCAAATGCCACTACAAAGAGTGAAATAATTTTTCAATGAAGGTACACCAATTCGAAGTCGGGCGATTAATACGAAGGACTTTGATTGTAAGAATTGCCCGACTTCGAATTGGTGTACCTTCATTGAAAAATTATTTCACTCTTTGTAGTGGCATTTGAAGTCGGTTTTTTGAAAAGAATTTTCCATTTTATTTTTTACTTTTTAGTGGAAAACAACAAATGCACAGGGCATTGAAAATAATGCCCAAATCGCTTGAAGTGTGCTTATAAAATCTGAAGAGTTCCCTCAGTTTTTCCGAGATCCTATCATCAGAACCTGACTTGATGACTGTAGTCATTAAGTTAGCATCTGCAAGGAAATGCACTAGCAACTATTAAAAATACCCAAATCGCTTCAAGTATATTAGCAAAATTTGAAGAGTTCCCTCGATTTCACCAAGATTCCATTATCAGATCCTGACCTGATGACCATAGAAAAACCTGGAAAATATTACTCTTTCAAACAGTACCCAAATTGTTTCAAGTATCCATATAAAATTTGAAGAGTTCCCTCGACTTCTCCAGGATCCCATCATCAGATCCTGACCAAAAAAAAATGGGACCATCTGGGAAGTATACCCTTTCAAACAAAAAAAAAATTTCCAAATCGGTTTACGCGTCTTCGAGTAATCGGTGAACATACATAAAAAAAAAAAAAAAAAAAAGATTCCGACGAATTGAGAACCTCCTCCTTTTTTTGAAGTCGGTTAAAAATGGATATTCATTACCACTCAAATTTTTAGTTGACACTAACCAAATTCAGTCATGCCTATGGTGTACCATTCACTGTTTGTCCCCTTCGTAGTACCTACGAGTTCTTCGGATTAACAAAATCATAGTCCAGCGATATCGCGAGCAATAATTTCTTCGAATGCCTTTATTCTAATATCTCAGGAACAAGCATAAGCTCGTGTTAAACAGCACAAGATTATCTAAAATTAGCAAATCATTTGCATGCAACTGTATAAGATTTTATAATAAGTTACCACATCATGTATTTGAAATGTCACTTAATAAATTCAAAGGGTTTGTCAAGCCTAAACTCATTCAAAAGGCATATTACAATATTAAGGACTATATTAGCGACACAAACCCTTGGATTTGACTGATAAGTGGTAGATTGCTCTGTTGTCGTTGCTAGCCTATTTTTAGTATTTATACTTATTCTGTTAAATGGTGATAACATAAAAAAAATACCCGGCTGAGTTTGTTGTGGGCTTCTTCTCAGCGGCAGGGCGCGTTTGGAACCCTCGTAAACTTAGTTTTAAGTCGACTTGTAGTTATCACCATTATTATGCAAGAAATGTCATGCCGACGTTCGCAAGTGCCTGTATGTTAGGCCTATGTGAAATAAAGACTTTGACTTGACTTGACTTGACTTGACTTGACTTCTATAGCTTTGGTTACAGTGAAAAGGTGTTTTAAAGTTTATTAAGCTCTTTGTTACCAAAAATCAATAGACAGATAAGGACGCATAATAAGTAGGTAGGTGGAATAGGTATAAATGCGATATTGACCTTGACACTTTCTTAATCAAGGCCAGTTGATACAATATTACCTGCTAATGAAAAGCATTACGTAGGTATACTACTTGCCGCTGACGTAATTTCAGTCATATATCTTGATGTACTAATTTAATAATAAATATACTCGTATAATACGGATATACAAAACAACAAAATTAATATGTTTGATTTTCGCAGTATCATCGATAGCCCAGCCCTTATTAAGCGAGATAAAAATTACGATAAAACCAGCGTGATGACATTGATTTTTATAAACTAAGGATTTGGGGTCAGCGCTAAAAAGTGTCCGAACCGAATGATGTACAAAACGCGAAAACACATACAATCGCACTTCAGTGTTGTGTTTGAAAATTAGGTTGTATAGTAATGGTTTAAGACATAAATTACAATGTTTTAGTTTGTTTATAGAAATACTTATGTACCCTCGTTTATATAGGTTTTCTCGGGACACTTTTTTCGTAAATTTTGTATTACACCCGTCGTCCATAGATTTATAAGCCTATGCGTGATGACATTGGGTTAAACGAGATTGCATACAATCGTATTCTCGCTGATAAAACCGGCGTACATAACGAAAATGACAAGATACTATTCACTGGAACGCGTGTTGGTTATGTAATTAATAGCTTTTACGTTTTTTTTTGTTATGCAGATAAGCTCTAAGTAGTCAACATTGAACTTTGATTTTAGAATACCTATAACCTACTCATGAATGACCGATAGCTACCTACAAAGATCGTAGAGAATGTTCTGAGATGTACTACTAACGGGTGTAGATCAGCCAGTATAAGAAAAGTTTGCTTTTAATAAGTACTTAGTAGCATTCATTATTACGAATTGCTTATTTTTTACTGAAGGCGCATATATTAAACGAACCGTTAAAAAGTCTCAAAAATCATTGCTTAGCAGAGAAGTCAGTTGTATTGAGCTGTGTATATGTTTATAGAACACACACAGCTCGAACCTTTGTACAGTCACGGAATTAAAAGGTTTGTCAATTTTCAAATGATGCATTTGCACTATTTGATTATTTGGTATGTTGACATAATGGACTCTTGAAGTAATAGTGCAAGCGAAAATGGACACTAAGGTATGACGAACCTTTTCATTCCCTGAAATGTCAGGATGACTAGCTATTAATCATATTATGATATGCTACAAAAAAAATACAAGTTAAGCATGTTAGTTCAAACTTATTTGAGTCCAGCTTGTGGCTTATATATTTTTTTCGTATTTTCATTAGGATAGTGGCCGTGGTAATT
Organism: Coenonympha glycerion; assembly: GCA_963855885.1. Taxonomy (NCBI): domain Eukaryota; kingdom Metazoa; phylum Arthropoda; class Insecta; order Lepidoptera; family Nymphalidae; genus Coenonympha; species Coenonympha glycerion. The sequence goes on along the minus strand of OY979630.1, from coordinate 10,110,197 downwards.
CTTCCTAGTCTAGCATGCGTCTAATTTTATTTCATTCTTTCTTAAAAAAAACTATCATATAAGTTAATAAGTCCCATACATAATAATATTTTTGTCTAATCAAATGATGAAAAAAGGCAGATAAGTCTTGATAACTTTGGCCGTACTTCTTAAGCATTTAGTTGCAATACATACATTAGTAGCAACTGAATATTTGATTGTTTATAAAAACAGGAGTATTTAAGAAAATAATATAATACTCACATATATTCATCATAAACATCCTGCTTGGGCAATGAAACGTCGGGGTCTACTTCTAAATGTGTTTGTATCCATGTTACAGTTTGTTGAAGTTCAGCCCTAGAAAATAAAAATCAAGCTTTACAAATGAATAATAATAGTGACCGCAATTACAAAAGTGGGTTCTGTATTTTAATTTTATGTATCTACTTCCTGTATTCTATCTCTGATATGTATAAATAAAATTCGCATGCCGCAGTGTTTGAAAAGGCCTGTTTTTTTTAATACTTTGTAGGTCTGAGGAATAAGACAAACTATTTTTCATACTCCTAAGTAAGAAATTATTTATATGGCCAGCCAGGTCAGCTAGCTTAATCCATACTACATTGCATAAAAATTCTCGTGTCAGTTGTCACAGACCACAGTGTTTGTAACAAAACTCTTCCAAAATGTCTTGACCGCTTTTTATAAAAAAAATTGTATTTTTTTATATTGTTCCATTCCATCCCTCCCATTCCAGTCATAGGGCTTAGGACCAAGGTCTGATTATTATTATTATAATTATATTTGTTATACTTGATTACAATCTGCAAGGCTTAGTGAATACAACACTATTTTAAACATATTATATTTTTTTTGACACATGCAACTCTTTCCAATTGGCTGGTTGTTTCACACAGCTAACATTTTGTGAGAGTAAACCAATCATTTCTAATCTAAGTGAAACATTCTTGCAATGGGAGTATGACAACTACTCTCAAAAAACAATTTATAAGAAATGGCAGCTTCTATATGCTTTGCTATTCTTTGCTCATCTCAGATCTCATGAATAAAATATCTGGTACCTAAAGGGTTTAAAGGCTGGTTGAAAGGGTCATTAAGAGATACCAGTTTCAAAACCCCAATTTGTAAGAAATGTCACCATCTATATTATCCTCACATTTACTGTTTACATCTTTAAATATGGTAAGTGGTCAAATGGGTCATTAAAGGAGTTACCAGTTTCGAAACCCCAATTTGAAAGAAAAGGCACCATCTATTTTATACTCACATTTACTGTTTACATCTTTTAATATGGTAAGTGGTCAAATGGGTCAGAGATACCAGTTTCCAAACCCCAATTTGTAAGAAATTTACCATCTTTTTGTACCATCTTTGTAACTGACTTCAAAAAAAGGAGGAGGTTCTCAATTCGTCGGAATCTTTTTTTTTTTCACCCTCACATTTACTTCACATCTTTTAATATGGTAAGTGGTCAAATGGGCATAAAGAGATACCAGTTTCCAAACCCCAATTTGTAAGAAATGGCACCATCTTTTTCACCCTCACAATTACTTTACATTTTTTAATATGGTAAGTGGTCAAATGGGTCATAAAGAGATACCAGTTTCCAAACCCCAATTTGTAAGAAATGGCAACATCTTTTTCACCCTCACATTCACTGTTTACATCTTATAAATATTGTTAACAAGTTAAATTACCTGGAGCCTAATGGGTTGATGGGTTGTTTGAGTGGGTCATGGGGAGGTACACCAGTAGGTAGCCGGAGATACAGCAGCAATCTCTCTGCTCCACTTAGAGCCTCCACAGCTTCTAGGATTTGCGAAACTCTCTGACGTCCTTCTTGACTGAAATTTATTATCTTATTTATTAAATGGAAACTATTTAGAACCATGTAGTAGTGGTTTTGAATCGTTTACGCATAACCTGCAGACCTAAAGGATGTGCACATAAAGATAATGAGATATAATTATCTCTGTGTATAGTTGATCCATCCCTAACACTCATTCTGGATAGTCCTAAAGGAATTTGCATTCTTACATATCCTTCATCATCATTGTAAAAGGATGAAGCTTTTGGGAAATTTCAACAGCGTGATTCTCTATGCATGCAGTTATATACTATTATTATAAAAACTGTAAAATATCACATTAATTGTAATATGGGAGCTATAATATATATAATATAGAGAGGACCTATAATATTTGATTTGACAGACAAACACTCAAGACAGACATGTCTCAGTAATAGAGTCCCGTTTTGAACCAACTTCAATAAAAGGAGGTTTGAAAAATTTGAAAAATTATTTTTTTGTTAAGGATTTTGTTTCCAGATGGTCCCATTTTAATCAGGTCAGGATCTGATGATGGGATCCTGGAGAGATCGAGGGAACTCTTCAACAATTTGGGTATTATTACCCTTTGGGTACACCACCAACCAAAAAATGAAATAATGTTTAAATTGCAACAAACAATACTAACTGTAACATATTATTGATATTTACACTAACATTTAAGGTAATTAGTGAGGCACTTTTTTATAATAATTTTGTTTTGTTTGTTACATTTTATTTTGGAAATCAATAATTAAATTAATACTCAAGTTGTCAAAGATCTCTGTGACAATATAAGTGGTCAAAATATATGGAATACTTCTAAATTTAAATTTATGATATATAAAATCATGAGAACCATGTTCAGTGTGCTGATTCTGTATCATTCAGTTAGTTAGTTAGAAACCTGCATTGGGTTATTAACTGAGAAAATGGAGGCAAAAATCCTATTTTTGTATTCTTTTTGTACAAGATAGCAACTAGCATGGTATATTGATATGATACCATACCCACCTAGGTTGGTAATTTGTGCAAAAATAGGATTTTTGCCTTCGTTTTCTTAGTTAACAACCAAGACAGGGTTACTAACTAACTAAGTGAACGATACAGAATCAGCCCACAGAGTGTAGTGAGTTTGAAATTCAGTGGGGTGTTCACTTGCGGTGTAATTTTATGATAGAATAGAAAATTATGATAGTAGCGTGAATTGTATTCTTGCTGGATAACAGAGAGAGATATGAAAGCACCTATTCATGATGTATACAATTAGTAGGTACCTGAGAGTGTTCTCAACTATTTGTTGCATGGAAGCCACTTGGCCAGAATCCATCTTGGGCTCTTTTCCACCGACGGGATTGACACCGGATCCCGTGCCACTGGAGGGCCCAGGAACAACACTTGGAGCGTCGACGATTTCTTTATCGTAAGACGCAGTTTGCCTGTGTTTTGGATGATTGACATTTTCCCGATGAAGTTTCGCGTCATCCACTAATTCTCTCTCGAGTTTAACATTTTTCGAATTTTCGTCATCTGCCCAAGGTTGAAATGGAGTCGTATTATCCATTCTAACCCCGGCAGTTGGAGAAGTTCATTTTATTTGATTTCATATTGAAACTTTTATCTGTAGTTTCGCGTATGCAACAATACTCCATTTTCTTGACAAGACATGACAGCTGACATTCGATCAGCTGTGCGGTGAGGTAGAGAGGGGGAGGGACTCAGGGAGTGAATATCATGGAATTAATAAGTACTTCGTACAACTACTTATTAATTCCATGGTGAATATAAATATGGAGCCTTTTTGTTAATAAAAATTATTGTAACTAAGCAAATATTTTATTTCTATAATTAATAAATGACGTGGTAAAAATGGTATGTGAATTTGTATATTATAATCACTGGATCCGAACTTGTCTATGATCTAAGATTCTGTGGTTATTGGTTCGTTTTATAATCTATGGTTCAGTTTGTTGTTTGTGTAGGTCACAGACCCGGGGCCTTATTACGTATAACATAGCAGTAGCGACAGCAGACGCAGAGCCACAGCGACCGGTCGCGAAATGTCATTGTTTATTGGAATTACATATGCCGACCGCGCGTCGTCTGCTCCCCTGTCGCAAAGTGCACTTTTGTGGTCTGTGGAATGCACTTTTAGCAATCGATCACTAGCGCCACTTGCGATCAGACGGCAAAAGATGTAAACAAAATACACAGTTTTTATTGTCATCTGTGGTTATTCCATGGTCATTCTGTGGTACATCGAATAAATCTGCGGTCATTCTGCGGTATAGTTTGAGCCACAGAGTACTTTTTTGTTTTGTTAGGTTAGGTCATAGATAATACATATATACTTGGGTTAGGTGTGAATTTTATGAAATTATTATCATCTGCCAGTTAGTTTAAAATACTTCTTTGTTATTTTACTACGTAAACATGTGTACCTACTTTTTTCCTGTTGCTATTTGCTAACATGTTATTATAATTATTATAGCATCAATAGGATCATCGAGTGTCTACTAGCCAGCTGAACGAGTTGCTGGAGCACCTAATGGCGCACCCAATTCTAGCTAAAGGAGTTGGTTTGGGAGTGAGAGTGAAGAAGGAGGCCATCGATCGAGAATGGAACAATAGTATTGGTTCCAGATTCAATGCCTCCAGCAGGGATTGCAACCAGTCAGGCCAGTGGAGGAAGTGCGTATGAATATCCTTCTTTTATGCTCTCGATTTCAAAATGAAAGAGTTATGTAACTACATTTCTTATATGAAACCGGCTGGTGGTCAGCTGCATTATACTGCTGTGAATAGATGCATACAATTTTTAGATACTGCTGAGGCCACTGCGGTAGGTCGACCTCTTACAACAGCATAAATGTATACAATTTTCAGTTTATTCTGAGGCCATTGCAGCCATTCCAAGCAGGCCATTTCCACAGCTTTCTGCAACTATATTATTTGCAACACTGATAGCCCGTAGCATAAACGACCTACACATCAACCTCTGTTGCCTATCTTAGGTCCACTTGCGTCAACGGTTAGTGTGTTAACTCAGGGTTAACAAGCTCACCCAGAGTAAGTTTTCAAAATTGTCCAATGACAGACATTGACTCAAGGGTTAAAAAGAAAATATATAACCTCCGATTCGCGCAAGTGGACCTTAGAGGGTTATAGCTGGTTTACTTTAGGGGTATATAATGATGGGTTGGGGTTTGAATACCACTTCCCAGCATGCACCTCTCTCGTTTGAGTGGTGTGGAAAGCGGCTAGTGTTGAAGGTTTGCGTAGTAAGAAAACCTGCATGTCTAAGAGGTCACCATAATGTTTACACCATATGAAAACATTATGGTGAAAAGGTCGGCAGGCTTTATAGGAAAGGAAACCAGTGCCGAATAGTAGTATTATAGAAACAAGGATTCAGACTAAATTATATAGAACATATTACAATGTACTCTTATTTTCAAACTAATTCATATATTTTTTTCCTTTACAGAAAGTCCAGTTTCTCAAAGACGGTTCCAGCAGCCCACACTGAGCAGCAGCTCCACCGTTACCAGAAAGAGTACAAATGGTAAGTCTTTTCTGTTTAGATTTAGTAATATTAATACTTTACTACTTATTAAACTTTCAATAGCTTTTAGCACTATATAACTATCACAAAATTTAAGCATAAAAATACAACTGCTGCCTGCTGAATCGGCCTCTTGGTCTCAAAAAAAAAAATCTAACATTGATGATAGAATTAGTGTTTAATAGATGTTTCATATTTTACAGACCAAAGGGTTGAGCCATCATGGAGAGAAGAAGATGTTGTCGTGCTGGAGAGACTTTTCAGAAATTCCAGTTTCAGCAGACGGTTTCAGCAGCCCACATTGAGCAGCAGCTCTACCGTTACCAGAATGAGTACAAATGGTAAGCCTTTGTTGTTTAGATTTAGTAATAATAACACTTTACTAATTCTTAAACTTTTAATAGTTTAGCACTACATAACTATCACAAAATGTAAGCATAGAATACAACTCCTGCCTGTTGAATCAGCCTCTTGGTAACATCGATGATAGAATTAGTGTTTAATAGATGTTTTATATTTCACAGACCAAAAGTTTGAGCCATCATGGAGAGACAACGGTTTTCGAACAGGAGAGACAAAGGGTGGGCGCAGAGAGCAGACTGGCTGAAGCTGCTTCTATTACAGCGAATGCATGCTGGCAAAGGCCTTGAATAAGCTTTTTGACTTATTGTGTAAAATATTTTAACAATTAAAAAATATTAATTTATTTGTTGTAAAAATAAATGAGAGAAATTATAATATAATTAGTAATTTGTCAAGTTACACCTTTGAAGAACTCCTTACCAGCAGGATTCTTGGAATGGATAGAATATGCTTCCTGCTCCTCACAAGATAGTATAAAAGTTAATTTAATTATGTAAGAAAAGTTGTATATATAAATTACATTTTTTTAAAAAAGCAAGTGCAGTTTCTTGCTAGTTCCTTCCAGTGCTTTTCGAAATTGGCCATACTTAAGACTTTTTATAAGAGCCTGGCTTATGAGAAAAATAAAGATTTTTATTTTGGATCTCTAATGAAATTTTATTATTGAATGGAAGTTAATTAAGTCTTGAAATAAAACTCATTTTTATCATTTTTTGTATAATTTTTTATTTTCTACTCTGTTCCTCCACAACCACTGGGGTAGCAATAGTTATTACTATTTAATAACTTAAAACTAATGAGGGTGCTAAGATGCCCTGACCTAAAAAGAAACCCACAGCGAACTCAGTCTGGTGACTGGTCTGTCTGTCTGTCAACTGGTTTTCATATTTTACGGTTAGGTTACGTTGTGGGTACCTCAAGTAACCTTAATGCTGCTTCATGCACTTCCCTTATCGGATATGTCTGGTCTTCCACTTGAACGTTTCCTCATCAAGTGGTGGCAGTGCTCCCTCGAGTCCTTCAGTGCCTTGAGGGAATTTTGAAGTTCATTTGCATTTTCACAACGGCTGCTCTGCCTTCATTGTTATCTCAATATCTGAAATGTGCAAATAATTTATTGTTTACGACATTAAAATTGATTAAATCACTCACAAATCTCTAAAATATTAACAAATCATATAACAGTATAGAAAATAGAGAAATTAATAGCTGTTTGTTAGTTAGTAGGTAATAAAATTTCTCATTGATTAACAGATAAATTCATATGGCCTTTAAGAATAATAGGTGTTCCACAGAATAGACACCATATGAATTTATCTGTTCATATGGCGTTTGTTCAGTAATAAATTTTAACGCTTTTCTCTTTGTTAATATTTAAATCAACTAAAATTACTTGTTTTTTACTTCTTATTCTTAGTTCGTTTTTAACAGGGCAGTTGTATTTTTTATTTATTTATTTTTATTTCTGTTGTGCTTGGTATAACCTCGCTTTTAATCCTCATGCAGTTTTATAGTCACCTTTGGTCATCTTTAGATACTTAATGGCCACGGGTTACTAATTGCTTGCAAGATTTGAAACACAGGGTTAATTTGTATAATTCGTAAATATTAACATTTTTATTATTTTCAATAAAATATAATAGCTATAAAATAATCACCTGTTTAATTTAATAATTTGTCTGTTCTCTTGCACCTCTGGAAGTCTAATGTATATTTACTAAATATCAATGCTGTTGAGTGCTTTAGTGGCTTCTTTGACAGCATTTGATACACTGGATTGGCTCAATCCATGAAGAAAATTCATGCCAACTGGGTTTTGATATGAACCAGTGACATAACCTGTAATAATTATTAAATCTTAAATATTCATTTCATAAACAACTATGGAGGCCATATATCAGCATTCCAAGGCCGCTTTTGTTGCTCTTCACTTTCGACAGTATTTACACAGTTTTTGAAATAGTTCTTTCGTGAGCCTATAATGAATTTTAACTCTGCATCAGGCGATGCTTGCTGGTTACTGATTTGCTTGATCTCTCAAATGTAATTTCACCGTAAACGAGCCTTCTCCAAGAATTGGGCCACCCTGAACCCTCTCTTCTTCATTAAGCGCTTCCTCTAAAAGAAAAAAAGTGTTCCCTTTAAACTTATAAAACAAACACGAACATTGTACATTGGGCTCTAAATTCCTTATTTTTTATATAAATAGGTAAAATTATACCTTTTCACGTTAATAGAGACAATATAATATACTTACATATTTTGAACTTCCTTTCTATTATTAAATATCTCATTTTTTCTCATAATTATATTATAACTCCACCAGACAAAATAGCAATAATTCGTTTAGCGACAGGTATTTAGGCTGTCGCTTTATGGTCGCTTTTTTGTCGGCTGTCGCTGTCGAGCCGCTGTCAAATTTAGCATACATAATACCAGCTTGTTAGCACGACAATGGATTGAATGCACTTTTAACCACAGACCACATAACTTTTTACAACACAGATTGTACCACAGATTGATCGCCCGCTGTCAGCTGTTAATCGGTGTTTACATAATACAAAAATGCCGTTTGACAGCGGATAGTACGCGATTTATGCCTGTGGCAAACCTGTGGCAAGATCGGTAATAACCCCCCAGCTGCCTGATTACGTATAACATAGCAGTAGCGACAGCAGACGCAGAGCCACAGCGACCGGTCGCTAAATGTCATTATTTATTCGCATTACATAAGCCGATCGCGCGTCGTCTGCTCCCCTGTCGCAAAGTGCACTTTTGTGGTCTGTGGAATGCACTTTTAGCAATCGATCACTAGCGCCACTTGCGATCAGACGGCAAAAGATGTAAACAAAATACACAGTTTTTATTGTCATCTGTGGTTATTCCATGGTCATTCTGTGGTCATCGAATAAATCTGCGGTCATTCTGCGGTATAGTTTGAGCCACAGAGTACTTTTTTGTTTTGTTAGGTTAGGTGTGAATTTTATGAAATTATTATCATCTGCCAGTTAGTTTAAAATAGGTACTTCTTTGTTATTTTACTACGTAAACATGTGTACTTTTTCCTGTTGCTATTTGCTAACATGTTCTTATAATTATTATAGCATCAATAGGATCATCGAGTGTCTACTAGCCAGCTGAACGAGTTGCTGGAGCACCTAATGGCGCACCCAATTCTAGCTAAAGGAGTTGGTTTGGGAGTGAGAGTGAAGGAGGCCATCGATCGAGAATGGAACAATAGTATTGGTTCCAGATTCAATGCCTCCAGCAGGGATTGCAACCAGTCAGGCCAGCGGAGGAAGTGCGTATGAATATACTTCTTTTATGCTCTCGATTTCAAAATGAAAGAGTTATGTAACTACATTTCTTATATGAAACCGGCTGGTGGTCAGCTGCATTATACTGCTGTGAATAGATGCATACAATTTTTAGATACTGCTGAGGCCACTGCGGTAGGTCGACCTCTTACAACAGCATAAATGTATACAATTTTCAGTTTATTTTGAGGCCATTGCAGCCATTCCAAGCAGGCCATTTCCACAGCTTTCTGCAACTATATTATTTGCAACACTGATGGCCCGTAGCATAAACGACCAACACATCAACCTCTGTTGCCTATCTTAGGTCCACTTGCGTCAACGGTTAGTGTGTTAACTCAGGGTTAACACGCTCACCCAGAGTAAGTTTTCAAAATTGTCCAATGATAGACGTTGACTCAAGGGTTAAAAAGAAAATATTTAACCTCCGATTCGCGCAAGTGGACCTTACAGGGTTATAGCTGGTTTACTTTAGGGGTATATAATGATGGGTTGGGGTTTGAATACCACTTCCTAGCATGCACCTCTCTCTCGTTTGAGTGGTATACAGTTGTGGAAAGCGGCTAGTGTTGAAAGTTATCGTAGTAAGATAACCTGCATGTCTGAGAGGTCACCGTAATGTTTACACCATATGAAAACATTATGGTGAAAAGGTCGGCAGGCTTTATAGGAAAGGAAACCAGTGCCGAATAGTAGTATTATAGAAACAAGGATTCAGACTAAATTATATAGAACATATTACAATGTACTCTTATTTTCAAACTAATTCATATATTTTTTCCTTTACAGAAAGTCCAGTTTCTCAAAGACGGTTTCAGCAGCCAACACTGAGCAGCAGCTCCACCGTTACCAGAAAGAGTATAAATGGTAAGTCTTTTCTGTTTAGATTTAGTAATATTAATACTTTACTACTTATTTTAAACTTTCAATAGCTTTTAGCACTATATAACTATCACAAAATTTAAGCATAGGAATACAACTGCTGCCTGCTGAATCGGCCTCTTGGTCTCAAAAAAAAAATTCTAACATTGATGATAGAATTAGTGTTTAATAGATGTTTCATATTTTACAGACCAAAGGGTTGAGCCATCATGGAGAGAAGAAGATGTTGTCGTGCTGGAGAGACTTTTCAGAAATTCCAGTTTCAGCAGACGGTTTCAGCAGCCCACATTGAGCAGCAGCTCTACCGTTACCAGAATGAGTACAAATGGTAAGCCTTTGTTGTTTAGATTTAGTAATAATAACACTTTACTAATTCTTAAACTTTTAATAGTTTAGCACTACATAACTATCACAAAATGTAAGCATAGAATACAACTCCTGCCTGTTGAATCAGCCTCTTGGTAACATCGATGATAGAATTAATGTTTAATAGATGTTTTATATTTCACAGACCAAAGGTTTGAGCCATCATGGAGAGACAACGGTTTTCGAACAGGAGAGACAAAGGGTGGGCGCAGAGAGCAGACTGGCTGAAGCTGCTTCTATTACAGCGAATGCATGCTGGCAGAGGCCTTGAATAAGCTTTTTGACTTATTGTGTAAAATATTTTAACAATTAAAAAATATTAATTTATTTGTTGTAAAAATAAATGAGAGAAATTTTTATATAATATTAGTAATTTGTCAAGTTACACCTTTGAAGAACTCCTTAACAGTAGGATTCTTGGAATGGATAGAATATGCTTCCGGCTCCTCACAAGATAGTATAAAAGTTAATTTAATTATGTAAGAAAAGTTGTATATATAAATACATTTTTTTAAAAAAAGCAAGTGCAGAGTTTTTTGCTTGAAATTTTATTATTGAAAGGAAGTTAATTAAGTCTTGAAATAAAACTCATTTTTATCATTTTTTGTGTAATTTTTTATTTTCTATTCTATTCCTCCACAACCACTGGGGTAGCAATAGTTATTACTATTTAATAACTTAAAACTAATGAGGGTTCTAAGATGCCCTGACCTAAAAAGAAACCCACAGCAAACTCAGTCTGGTGACTGGTCTGTCTGTCTGTCAACTGGTTTTCATATTTTACGGTTAGGTTATGTTGTGGGGTACCTCAAGTAACCTTAATGCTACTTCATGCACTCCCTTATCGGATATGTCTGGTCTTCCACTTAAACATTTCCTCATCAAGTGGTGGCAGTGCTCCCTCGAGTCCTTCAGTGCCTTGAGGGAATTTTGAAGTTCATTTGCATTTTCACAACGGCTGCTCTGCCTTCATTGTTATCTCAATATCTGAAATGTGCAAATAATTTATTGTTTACGACATTAAAATTGATTAAATCACTGTCACAAATCTCTAAAATATTAACAAATCATATAACAGTATAGAAAATAGAGAAATAAATAGCTGTTTGTTAGTTCAGTTAGTTAGTAATAAAATTTCTCATTGATTAACAGATAAATTCATATGGCCTCTAAGAATAAAAGGTGTTCTACAGAATAGACACCATATGAATTTATCTGTTCATATGGCGTTCGTTCAGTAATAAATTTTAACACTTTTCTCTTTGTTAATATTCAAATCAACTAAAATTACTTGTTTTTTACTTCTTATTCTTAGTTTGTTTTTAACAGGGCAGTTGTGTTTTTATTTATTTATTTTTATTTCTGTTGTGCTCGGTATTATCTCGCTGTTAATCCTCATGCAGTTTTATAGTTATACATCACCTTTGGTCATCTTTAGATACTTAATGGCCACAGGTTAGCAAGATTTGAAACACAGGGTTAATTTGTATACTTAATTCGTAAATATTAACATTTTTATTATTTTCAATAAAATATAATAGCTATAAAATAATCACCAGTTAAATTTAATAATTTGTCTGTTCTCTTGCACCTCTGGAAGTCTATATTTGCTAAATATCAATGCTGTTGAGTGCCTTAGTGGCTTCTTTGACAGCATTTGATACACTTGAGCACTAGATTGGCTCAATCCATGAAGAAAATTCATGCCAACTGGGTTTTGATATGAACCAGTGACATAACCTGTAATAATAATTAAATCTTAAATATTCATTTCATAAACAACTAAAGAAGCCATATATCAGCATTCCAAGGCCGCTTTTGTTGCTCTTCACTTTCGACAGTATTTACCTACACAGTTTTTGAAATAGTTTTTCGTGAGCTAATGAATTTTAACTCTGCGTCACGCGATGCTTGCTGGTTACTGGATTTGCTTGATCTCTCAAATGTAATTTCACCGTAAACGAGCCTTCTCCAAGAATTGGGCCACCCTCTCTTCTTCATTAAGCGCTTCCTCTAAAAGAAAAAAAGTGTTCCCTTATAAACTTATAAAACAACCATGAACATTGTACATTGGGCTCTAAATTCCTTATTTTTTATATAAATAGGTAAAATTATACCTTTTCACGTTAATAGAGACAATATAATATACTTACATATTTTAAACTTCCTTTCTATTATTAAATATCTCATTTTTTCTCATAATTATATTATAACTTCACCAGACAAAATAGCAATAATTCGTTTAGCGACAGGTATTTAGGCTGTCGCTTTATGGTCGCTTTTTTGTCGGCTGTCGCTGTCGAGCCGCTGTCAAATTTAGCATACATAATACCAGCTTGTTGGCACGACAATGGATTGAATGCACTTTTAACCACAGACGACATAACTTTTTACAACACAGATTGAACCACAGATTGATCGCCCGCTGTCAGCTGTTAATCGGTGTTTACATAATACAAAAATGCCGTTTGACAGCGGATAGTACGCGATTTATGCTTGTGGCAAACCTGTGGCAAGATCGGTAATAACCCCCCAGAAATAGTGTCCATTTAAAACGTAGATTAATATACTCTTTGGTGTGCATGTAGGTGGATTCAAGTAAATGTTCTGTGGGTGGATTTGTCACAGGCTCAGAAGGGCTGGAACCCAGAGCCGTAAAGCCAGTTATTAAAAAAAATGGATTTGTCACATGTTTGTTAATACCTACTCAATTTAATATTTGTGTTTGACTTTGTGATATCAAAACCGATCAATAATAATTCAATCTTTAATAACTCTGATAGTTTCACGAAGAAGTTTATTGAGTGCACAGAAGACACTTCAGGTACCTTTGTCTCAACTCTCATGAATCTAGCGCTTGCACGCGGGCAAAGCATTTATACTTCTAAAAACATTTGACACAAACTACCCTCAAATTCGCCTTATAAATAGACTTATGCTCATCGATTTATTAGGTCGTCTCTCGACGTCGCTTAAGCTGTAATCAAAGATTCTATTATCAATTATTAAATACGAAGATAACTATGCTCTGTTTACAATCTAGCATATAGTTTTAATATTATTATTTTAACAGTAGTGCTAGTTTATATTTTATCAAAAAAAGACTTTTCCAATAGAATGAAGAAATTCATATTTCTAACCATACCTATTAATGTTATAAAAATAAAAGTTTGAACTCAAACCCACAGCTATAGTACATGCAGCACAAATGCTTGATAATACAATTAACTTTTCTTCCATTTCATATTTGTTAAATTGCTTGTAACAAATCCTTGTATTGTTGTTTTCGGGAAGTTAGCAGAACAGTTCACAATTAAGGGGTATTATTTGCATGACTATATATGTTTCAGTATGAGAGAAAGAGCAATAAGCAAAACATCTCTCATTTATTTTCATAACAATATACAATATTTTAATACAAAAAAGTCACTTTTAAAAACACTAAAAAAATTGAGTCACAGAGCTGTAAGGGCCTAAGTCACTAGTGATCAGAATTCCAGAATAAGGATCTTTTTCACAATGCATACAGGCTCCAGGTATACTCCCTTCTGTATGCAGCCTTTATCGGATTGCCAAAGTGAACGAGCGAGAGCGAGAGCGATAGCTTCTTAAGATGTTGGTCAAAGCTTTTCTATAAGATCTTTGACTGAAACAACTATCAGGGGCCGTACCACCATCTCTTATAGCAGTATTATTGTAATATTGTTTTGACCTTTTCATACAATGCCAGTATGAAAATTTTAGCATTTATACTTCTAAAAACATTTGACACAAACTACCCTCAAATTCGCCTTATAAATAGACTTATGCTCATCGATTTATTAGGTCGTCGCTCGACGTCGCTTAAGCTGTAATCAAAGATTCTATTATCAATTATTAAATACGAAGATAACTATGCTCTGTTTACAATCTAGCATATAGTTTTAATATTATTATTTTAACAGTAGTGCTAGTTTAAATTTTATCAAAAAAAGACTTTTCCAATAGAATGAAGAAATTCATATTTCTAACCATACCTATTAATGTTATAAAAATAAAAGTTTGAACTCAAACCCACAGCTAAAGTACATGCAGCACAAATGCTTGATAATACAATTAACTTTTCTTCCATTTCATATTTGTTAAATTGCTTGTAACAAATCCTTGTATTGTTGTTTTCGGGAAGTTAGCAGAACAGTTCACAATTAGGGGGTATTATTTGCATGACTATATATGTTTCAGTATGAGAGAAAGAGCAATAAGCAAAACATCTCTCATTTATTTTCATAACAATATACAATATTTTAATACAAAAAAGTCACTTTTAAAAACACTAAAAAAATTGAGTCACAGAGCTGTAAGGGCCTAAGTCACTAGTGATCAGAATTCCAGAATAAGGATCTTTTTCACAATGCATACAGGCTCCAGGTATACTCCCTTCTGTATGCAGCCTTTATCGGATTGCCAAAGTGAACGAGCGAGAGCGAGAGCGATAGCTTCTTAAGATGTTGGTCAAAGCTTTTCTATAAGATCTTTGACTGAAACAACTATCAGGGGCCGTACCACCATCTCTTATAGCAGTATTATTGTAATATTGTTTTGACCTTTTCATACAATGCCAGTATGAAAATTTTAAAACAATATTACAATAATACTGCTATAAGAGAGGGTGGTACGGCCCCAGATCAATAATTGTTAAGCCTATATTCCACAAGGCAGTAATCTCATGAGCAATGTCTACTTTGATAATAATTTTTCCTTATCCTCTTTCATGAGATTCTCAGATATTCTCATCGTGTGGGATGGTTATATCCACAATTATTGCATGGTGCGCCAATCAGTCAACTGGTATGATGTCAACATTGGCGGCAATATATCTGTCATTAATAATTGACAGATCCCAGTAAAGCAATGCAGCCACTACTGTTCTCCAGAATCAACACAGGGTATCTATAGAATACCTATAGTAGAGTATCTCAACTTCTTGATACAATAACCTAGATGAATTAATTAATGATTAGATTATCCTGGCTGATTATGATTAGGAGCTGTGGGGGACAGCAAGCCACTCTAACATTGAGATACTTCAGAGATATCAAAATCAAATTTTTGGTACAATTCTAAACGCTCTTTGGTTTACCAAGACATCAGAAATGCATGAATATCTATCAATGCCTACTGTAAAGGAAGAAATAGCTAACTTTGCCAAAAAACACAAGATTAGACCAAAGGCACATGTTAGTTGTCTCGTGGTCTTACTTACCAGGGGCAACAGGCCTAAGAGACTAAAAAGATCCACAATAGCTTACATATGCTGTGATCACTGAAACCTAGTGATCTCAGCTCTTATGAGAAGTGCCGCTGAATAGAGTGACCTCTTCCCATGTTACAATCACAGATCCCATCTGCTAATTGTTCAAGGACTGATCGCGGAAAGATTAAAATTTAATAATAACAAAAAGAAAAGATTATCCTGGCTACATGATTGTGTCCATATTGTGCTTACTGTTAGCAAGATGGGAACAATCTAATATGCTCAAGGGACTCCCGTGTGATGACACGCTCAGCGTATGTCAGTAGTGCCATCTTTCATATTGTTTTATTGTTCCTCTTCTTGATAACTTTGTCCATAATTACACAGACAAAACAGTTTCCATAGGGGAATATTATTATAATTTTTTATCTTCAACATTAACTTTTTAATACATATATGATATTATTCATTCTGAGTACTTACAATGTTTCATATCTGACAGTATCTAGTGTTTTGCCTTTTTGAAGTCTACTTTGGTTGATTTTGGGAATGTAATTAGGTAGAAATCTATACCCCACAAGGTATCATGCTGTTGTGATCCAGCAGATCTCTGCAACTCTTAATATCAACAGTCCATCTGGTTGTTGGTCTGGCAACATTGAGCTTCTCAGCATATGCATCTATTCTATAAGTTTATGGCGTCTGGCCCCCCTTTTTAATCAATGTGATAATTCACTTAAAATTTATTTGCAGCGATACAATGGCTGAAGACATAGACATAGAAGAGCATGACCTCCTGCAAAATCCGATGCTACAGAGAATATTTCCGGACATGTCTATTCTTAAGCAAGAAATTTTGGATTATGAAGATGGAGTTTTGGATTTAGATGAAGGTATTTATGAAAGAACTTTTAACCCTTAACCACTAGAAATTATTTACTTGTGGAACCTAATTTTATATGAAAAAAAAAATTGTTCTTGGATAAAATATATTAGAGGTTAATTACAAAAGGTTGTTTAAACATTTTAAGAATCTGACCTTGTTGATATAAACTTACTTCTCAGCTGATGTGGGTGTGAAAAAAATATGTAAATAGTATTGACATTTTTGTGTATATAATTTCATACTTTTTCCTCAAAATAGATAAAGATCTCTCTTAATTCTTAATTTGTCTTAATTTCAGATTCCCCAAAGGCTGATTCGATTGAAACTTATAGCAATATTACAATTGATAAACCACTGAACACTAGTGACATATATATCTCAGACTCAAGATTTAATTTTTTAAACTCTTATCATGCAAATAATATTGCTGGACCAAAAACGAGCAAAGCACAAAAAAAGACCAAACTAGAAAAGCATGTGAAAGTTAAGTTGCAAGATATAAGACCATATTTATCAAACACAAAGAGATTTTGTGATAAATGTTTGATTCTTTTTCCAAACAGATACTCCCTTAACTATCATAAACTAAATGACCATGATGTAACTTATAACTATGCAAGAAGCAATAATGAAATTAAAACTAAAAACCAGATAAAGAAGGATATTATGGTCAAACCCTTTGAACTTCAAACAAACTATGTCACTAGTTTATCTAAAGGTTGCTTTCACTGTAATAAGCAATTTCCAAATCAGCAAGATCTAATTGATCACATGTATTCTGTTCTATATACTAAGAAAATGCAGTCAAACATAAAGCCTGGGACTATAGAACAAACAGACATAAAAACACAAGTAGATAGATCTATAAATAAAACTGCTACGCCTGATTTACAGAAAGAAACGAAAAATGAATCTAATAACCTTTATAGTTGTCCAATATGCTCTTACTATTATAAGGACTATTTTTTGTGCAAAGACCATGTTACACTCAAACATAAAGCAAAAAATGTTGAAATACACAAATCGTCATTTAATCCCATGTGTAAATTTTGTGATGTTACACATGACGATCTATTTTCATATAATAGCCATTTGCGTAAAATTCATTATAATGAAATGATAAAACAACAATATTGTGATGAATCAAGGCTGGACCGTAATAATTTAGCCCTACAAAACAATAAGCAGATTTATAATAACGTTATAATTAAAGTCTTAGAAATAATACTTTATAAATGTTCAGAATGCAACATACACTTTTTGACTTCAAGCGCTGCTTTAAAACATTTCGAGCACGCCTTGTTTCAAAATAGTTGGAAATGTCATAATTGTTGCCGAACTTTTAAAGTTAAAGATGCCGATGTTCATCAGAAACAACACGAGTGTTCGAATTATTTTAAAGTTCTAAATGTAAGGGCAGAAATTCAGCCTAGAAAATTATATAAATGTCTCGCGTGTGCGGTACATTTTAGCAACGAAAGTATTTCTGAACATGTCACTTTATGCGAAACTGAAGAGTCTCGACAAAGAGAGTCATCGTATTGTAGAGTTTGTGACATTTTCATTGAATCCAGGATAAAACCACAACACGAGGATGACCATATTCTAAAAAAATATACTGGGGCTGATTTTGAAATAATTGACAAAGCTTTACCTGTCCTAAAGAACGATAACAATATAAACTATAATGAACAACAGAAGCAGGAGCCACTTTCACCAGATCTTATGGATATTGATATAGGAAATTCTTCCAATAACAATGTTATTAGCCAATATAAAAGTGGCGCAAAAATATCAAATAGCTTATTTGGAGTTTCTGCAAGGAAACATTTAAGTTATAACTATTGCAATTTATGCAAATGCAACATTTGTATAGGTGGAAAGATGGACGTACATCTCAAATCCCTTTGTGTGAACATTGTTAAATATATTTGCAAGTACTGTGGGCTAATGTTTTCCAATAAATCAATAGCTTCCCACAAAAAGCTACATCAAACCTACAAGGTGTTAAAATTGCAAGATTTCACATTCTATAGTTTGCAAACCAAAAACTTGATAACACCAATAATACCTGAATTTCCTAAATGTGAGGTATGTGAAAAACATTTTATTTCGAAATGCGAAATTAAAGGACATTTATGTGATATCAATGATTATATGATTTGTTCCGTTTGCAAAACTAAATTTTCAAATACAGCTTATAAATTACATATGCCATTTCATAGTTATATTTTGAAGACTAAATGCAATCCATCTAATGAAGTGATTGATAAACAGCATTCCCATTTAAGTTCAAATAAAATTAATGAAAGTCTAGTATCTATGTGTGAGTTAATACCAATTATTTACACATGCAAAAATTGTAATTTATCTATTAACACATATGATGAAGTAATAGAACATTGTCATTTGCATACAAACCTCAATAAGGTGGAGGTGAATGGTGTTGAATGTACAACGTGCCGATTAAATTTTGCTAACTCGTCGCACAATGATCACGTAAAGCTACATAAAGATAACGAGAATATCAAATTCACGCGTTTTAAATTTGATGTATTTTATTTCGGATCTGATATCAATAAGTGGTTAAAACACATTTATAAATCGTTATCCAAAAATAAAAGAAATATATTAATTCAAGATTCAATATACAAATATGAAACAAGAATAAAAATGGAAGTTGTTCAAGAAGGTCCATCCAATTTAATTATATACAGATGTGAAAAATGTCAATGCGTTGTAGATTGTAATTCGACTTACGATCATATAGCAACTTGCTGTCCAAATTCTGAAATAAGCGTATGCACTTTTTGCGATTTGTCATTTGATAGTGGCATCACACGTAATAACCACGAAAAACATCACGGGATTCCGGACATTACTATTAAATCTTATAGGATCGTTATGTTTAATAGGGAACAGGATCGTAACATTAATAATAACATATCAAAGTTTAAAAAATGCTATGTCGTATATGAATGTAGGAATTGTCATGTGCTTGTAGAAAATTACAACTATACGTACCACATATGTTTCAGTAAAGAATCTAAAAAATGTAATATTTGTGGTTTGTTAGTTGGCGAAGAAAACATAGATGATCATCTTGTTAAGCATAAACTACTTACGAGTTTTAACGAAAATAACATTAAAGTAGTTTTACTCGGTAATAGTATTAAAACCGAGATGGAGAACAACGGGTTAGAAAGACATATTGAGCTACCAACATTTAACGGAATCGTTTGCGACTATACATTTTATAAATGTGTTGATTGCGAAGTGTGTGTAAGGGACGTCCGTAACACCGCCCAACATTCGTGTCTCATCGATGCAGCTAAGTCTCAATGTATAAAATGTGATTTAATATTTGATGAAGGAAAACTAAAAGGTCATTTAAAATTACATGATTCGGACCCTGATTTGACAAAAGAAACTATACTGGTTAAACCGTTTTCAAATCGCGAGCTGATTAAAAAGTTTGAAAAGCCTAAGGAACTTTTACCTACTAAAATAGAGAGAAATGCAGCAATGCAATGCAATAGCAGTTATGAGAATACTAAAAATATAATTCACTTGAAAACAACGAAATTGTACAAATGTTTGTGTGGTTTACATTACATACAAGAATCATCTTTACAGGAACATATCAAAAAGTGTTCGGGTAAGATTAAAAGTAAACAAGTTCAAAGCTGCTCGAAATGCGGTTATACTTTCACTTCAGATGTTTTATTTAAGCATATACTTGAGCATCACGGGGATAAAAATGTTGTATTTAAATATGAAATAGTTGATAATTTAGGATTAGTTCAATATTAGAGATAGTCATAATATTTTATAATAATTCTATTTTTTTAGCTACAATACGAACGTGCGAACTGAGTCATAAACATAATCGAAAAGGGACAAATCGTAATTGATAAAGAATTGCAGCTGCCTGCTTGGTCTCAAGTAGTAGAACTACCGCTATTTTGATAATTGGTGATGCTCATCTGAGTGTCTGAACGTGAAATCGCATACGTTTTTGAATTTTGTTCCAATTCTATACGTGGCGACGTAATGCTATTTGTCACTTCACACTTGGTTCAGAGGGCTGGTCTGTAAACGCCCGGATAACCGCCAAAAGTTTACTTCACAACGTTTCCGCTTTGGCGCTGGCTGTAGATGTATGAAGAAATCCGTACCGTTTATTCGAATTCAAAGCTGTTGTACAAAAACCTGTAATAGCCCAACTGTAAGTGTGACAAGAGGTCCGATAAAAATTATTATTTTAGATTGGTAAAAAATGTACGAGACAGAAGTATTTTTTTTTCTGATTTTATTTAAGTAATCATACTGTTAAATGTGCTCAAAATTGCGTCATTTTTGTAATCAATATTGCTTCTGTGACCTGTGTTCAATTATCCAAGTTCCTTAAATTGGTATTAACTATGTACTTTAGACTCCTTAAAATCAAGAGTGAATAGGTTAAAAAACCTTAACATCATAATATATTATGTAATTATAGTGGTGCTACAATTTATTCAACTCTTTTTCCCAAAACAATTCAGTTCGCAGGTTTGTAATGAGTCATGTACATTGTACGTTGTACATTTACATTTATTTACTAAGTTCTATCACGTACCTAACTTGAGAGTATCGATAGTAATAAGTGATTTAGTTTTTAAGTGTTTTTAGAGTGGACAGTATCACAATGTGAGAAGTTTTTCTTAGCATGTACTTAATGAAAGTCATGAGACTAGTGTTTTATTAGAGTAGTGGCAGTGCCACCTTGTACAAAAATGTATACCTACCTAATAAGGTTCATGAAATTATTATTATTCTTGTATCATAATTTCATTGTTATTTTGAGGAGAGCCCTCATGGGGGTTCAGCTGTGCTTATATTATCCACAGATATTTTCATTTTAAAAATAAATGTACCTACTAATCAACACTAGTTTACTTTTTTAACTGAATGAACTTTATACAGGGTTATAAAAAAAGTACCAAATCGCTCTCGGTCTGTATTTTTTTAGGTACATTAAAACTAACAACTTTTGTTCTACGACTTTTTTTATATGATATTTTGAGAAATATTCAATATTTTTCAGAGATACTCTACTTGTTCCTACTCTGTAATGTTCGGTAAGTGGCAACTGGCAACGGCGCGAAACCGAAAGTGTACCTAATGTCACTTTACAGAAATAATATTTTTTGTATAAAATCACAGATTTTAAATATGTGTATAAAATAAATTAATACTGAATTTTGAAAAGTCGTAGAACAAAAGTTGTTAAGTGTTAATGTACAAGCCGAGGCCCGAGAGCGATTTGGTATTTAAAACCCTGTATCGGCTCTAAATTCTAATTTACTTCACCAAAAACAAATATCTGCTATTTTACTGCTGTGTTTTACTGTAATTAAACATGAATAATATGTACCTACAGCCCGACAAGGCTCTCTTGGCACTTGAAGGAGGGCGCTGTTGCAAAACAAAGGCAGCCATATAATAAAATCTCAATTTTTCTTCAATTTTAGTTTAAAATAGTTAAAAGTAAGCAAAAACAACATAACATACATTAGTGATATACTGACAGAGCGAACTATCAAACAGTAGCACAAGATAGCGGCGTTAGTTCAGACTTTGGCCACGCGCCAAAATAGCCTTGTCGCACTGTACTAGTGAAGTCACGGAGACCTTTCCGTGGATATTCGCGGGAGAAAATAGGTAATTTCACTACGGGACGGACTCGTAGAATGTGGGACGGTTGACGCCTTAGTCATAAGCATTTCAGCCATTACCAACCGACGCGACGTGACGACGGGTTGGGTCTCCGATATTCAGTTATACACTTAAAATAAAAAGATACAGAATAAGCCCCCTGGTGATTGAGAATTTAGGTTGCTTTGGCCCTTAAGGCGAAATCAACGACTCTGCCCGCAAAATTCAAAATTTTCATGGTTTTTTGCAATTTGTACGCTAATTAGGTACATATCAGAGGTTTATGGCAGTCAATTTGCGGGCATGGCAGTATCATCTTTACATGATTATATAAAATCTTTGCATAAAAATGTGTATCCTAGGAAATTAGTCTGAGTATCGAGTTGTATGTGAGTAACTCACAAATCTCGGCCTAATTTCTTTAATTCGACACTTTTAAGCACATATTTTTATCTAAACACGTGAAGATGATCTTGGGATTATCGCAATTTGACTGCCATAGGCCCATAAATTCAATAATCAATATACTTAAGTACTCTATGCATAAGCCTATTACGTCTTATCAGCTTAGAAACCGCGAAACACCACAAAAAATTCAAAATTCGTCTCTTCTTCGATCTTCGAGTTAAAGAAATTAATCCGAGATTTGCGAGTTGCTCACTTAAAACTCTTTAAGTACTCTGACTAATTTCCTAGGTACGATAGACATTTTTATGCAAAAAATTTGATATAAACATGTAAAGAAGTAACTGCCAGTCTCGCAAAATGACTGCCATAAGCCTATTATGTGTATTATATATTATATATATTAGCGTACAAATTGCAAAAAACCACGAATATTTTGAATTTCGCGGGCAAACCTGTTGAGTTCGCCTTAACAAACCATGCTGGCCAAGAGCGGATTCTCAATGCTTAGGTGGGTAATAATATGTTAGACGAATAAGCTAGAATCTAGAATCTTAGAAACTCCTTTTGAGAAAATTCCACGTTTATGTCCAAACTCCAATGTCTAAATTCAGAACTTAGGTACCTTAATTGTACTTGTACCCTTTCTTGTACCTACCTACCTACTGTCAGTTGCCAACAAGTTGTCAAATTTTCACTGTCAAGTATCCCCAAAGTACCTATCCCTATACACTGATCTCCATAGAGTATATGAAATATACTGGATAGCTGACTGTCAACGTAAAAATAAAGATAGGTAGGTACTTGTTGCGTAACCTGACGTGAGCGTCTATGGAACTCTTAGATGGAACTAAAATCAAATGACATTCAAAACGACGGTCCACTCGTTGCGGTCCACTTCCAACAAATCATCACTATCAACACTATCAACAAATGTCAATTTAGTACCGTGGACGTTCGGGGGAGGCGCATCAAATTGGCACAAAAAATGAACTGTCAAACGTATGGAAAGAATCCATACGTTTGACAGTTCATTATGTTGTAAATTGCCCCATAGTGTTTTGTCTATGCTGTCAAGTGTCAACATTTTTTCAATTTTGTGATAGTGATCACCGGCCTCTACTCTTAGAATCGCTATATATTAGTGTAGGTTCCGCTAGGAGTAATAATGTTCTGTGGTGTAGGTACTGTGTAATCTGTGGTGGTTTGTCTACATTTTGTCAAACATAGTGATTTATGATTTATACTCTGTTGTCAAAGAAAGTGGATCGTGGTGGATCGCGCATATTGCAAAGAGTATATAAAATAATGTTCTGTGGTATATAATCACTACGTTTTAGCATATTGTAGGATAGAATAGAAATGGAATAGAATTGAAAAAGTATTTAGAGAGAATCCATTTTCTAATTATTTTAATTATAATTAATCTTTCGAACACGACGATGCTGTTTTTGTAAAGTCCATCACCTCCATCTAAATCAAAATGTTTTTACATGACCGTATTTGCCAATGGCTAGGCCATTTGAAGCTCTCTCGTGTTATTTTGATGGTATCCTTGTTATTGTTCGTCGTGCCGCTTGTAACTCATTATTATCTCTCAAAGGTGAGTAGCGATTACTTGTAAATAGCAAAGGAGAAAGGTTTGTAAACAAATCTTTGTAGTTGCTTTCACTATGGCTGATTACCACTCAGTTGTTAGTTTTACCGGCTATTGCTTTGAATTAAGGAGCACAACACGGATGTGCCCGCGAAATTCAAATTTTTCGTGGTTTTTCGCGATTTTTAAGCTAATAAGACATAATAGGCTTATGGCCGTCAAATTGCGATAATCCCAATATCTTCTTCACGTGTTTATATAAAAATCTCTGCTCGAAAGTGTCGAGTTAAAGAAATTAGTCCGAGATTTGCGAGTTACTCACATAAAACTCGATACTCGGACTAATATCCTAGGATACACATTTTTATGCAAATATTTTGATATAATCATGTAAAGATGATACTGCCACTCTCGCAAATTGATTTCCATAAGCCTATCATGTCTAATTAGCGTACAAATTGCAAAAAAAACACGAAAATTTTGAATTTCGCGGGCACACCCGTTGATTTCACGGTGAATACTAAAGATTATTGAACCTTCTGAATAATCTTTGGTGTATACTGGTGTATTGTGTTAAGTGTCATCAGCCATGTCTCCTGACCTGCTTCTTACACAGTGTTTTAAGTCCAGTACCATTGGTAGAGATCGCTACATTGCAATAGGACTGCCGATAGATAGATAACAAACAAGCTCTGCGTACTTCATTCCATTTCCTCAAAATAATAATTTCCAAAATTAATTACGCATCTTTACAACTTGAATAATGTAATCCAAGTCATAAACAAAATTGTTTTCATCGTGTGCCCTGTGGAAACTATTAAGGATGGAACAAAACAATTCTACAATATTAAAGAATATATATCAAAATCTGTAAAAACGTCTGCGATAGCATATGCCTACTAGGGTAACTCACAATAACTGTTTTTACTGTTAAAATTGTGGTTTAAAAATAATTAATTTTTGTGAAGCTTATTTAACCCTATTTTAAATCTTTATGAATATGTTTTTTAGAATGGAAATTTAATGTAGAATATTTGTGCCCTTTACTCTATACAGATTAAACAAATATCTTCAAAGATATTAGCAAAATGGAAAAGAGCGGTTGCGCGCCGCCCCGGCCATTGAGTGGCGATAGGTATGAGTATCTATCCGAATGTCTCGCATCCAGATAGTGGGCTGTGGGTATAAGGGTCCACCAAAGCGGAGCGGAGCAGAATTGTGTTTGAATAATCAATCAAATTTTGTCATTTTGACATCTCCGAATTTGAGGGGAGAGTAGATGTCAAAATGTCGAAATCTGATTGGTTACTCAAACACAGCTTTGCTCCGCTCTGCTTTGGTGGAAACCAGGCCTTACGTGGGAGAAACGGACTGGGACAAATTATTTCTAACGCAAATTTAATGCCTTGGCACTGGCTCCTTTTCAAATAGTGTTTCCAGTACAATGTATTCTTCATGAATAATAGACTGGTGATCTAAGAGTTACTAAAGAAGATTTTTTATGTTATGAAAGAGAAAATAGCAAGATGTTTATTATTCATTACATTGGTTGGAATGTTGTAATTTATCTTGAGCAAAATTCATTATTCAGTTGCAGTACATGCAATTTCTTACATTGTTATTTAAAGTACAGTACACATCTTATTAAGCTGAACACATTTTTGGGTGTCAACAGATGTGAGGTACCAGAACACTGCAAGGTGCATTAGGCGACGCATGATATGGAGTATGGATGCCATTTTTGTTCAACTTGGTTACTGTATACTGTAACTACATTATGCCACTTACGCCATGGGTTACCTGGGAGAAATCGCTATGTTAAGGCTGCCAAATTGTACTCCTAAGTTTGTTTTATGTCCTTTTTTATATTATTTTTAATCTGTGGTGTGCAATAAAGAATTTATTAATTACAATATATATAGCTGCTTGTGCTGACTGACTCACTGATTGATCACCTCTCCTGAACAATTTTGTATGAAAAATTTTTTTTTTTACTAATCATTTCGTAAAGAGGGGAAAAAATCATTAAGAACAAAAATA
Source organism: Coenonympha glycerion (assembly GCA_963855885.1). Lineage (NCBI taxonomy): Eukaryota > Metazoa > Arthropoda > Insecta > Lepidoptera > Nymphalidae > Coenonympha > Coenonympha glycerion. The sequence continues at coordinate 10,084,015 of OY979630.1, read as the reverse complement.
TGGAGAGAGCTGATGATTGAGGATTTCGAAGACGGGTGAAAAGCACGGGGAGGGTATTGAAGATAGGTGGGGGTGCTCGACCAAATGTCATTCGAAATGTCATCCAATTGCCAGTGAGCTGAAAAAAAATTCAAAATGGCGGATTCAAAATGGCCGCCATACGAAATTCGTCGATATCTCGGAAAGTATAGAAAATGAAAGAAAAGTTTCATAACAAAAAATGATCAGGACAAAAAGGTCTATTAGATGGCTAGATAAAAAAAAACAATATGGCGGAATTTTTTTTTCCATAGAAAATGTATGGGAAAAGATGACAGGGTTGCGATACCTTGATAGGCGGGAAGACAGCCCGCGGGCCACATGTGGCCCGCGCAACCACGCAGCCTACTAGTCTATCTATATATCTATATTATAATACTGTGTACAGTAAATTCTATTTATGAATCAAAATTTAAAATGCTTAGAGAATGTTTTAATGGAGATGAGTCTTTTATAAAAGAATGATAACAATTATTAATTAACATACCCTCAAAATGATCTCAATAAACAATAATGAAAAATTGTCATATAAATATCTTCTTTAAATGACTTTGGGTGTTGATGTTTTGGTTCACAGTATGAAACATCATCCATGTCCTCGGGTGCAAACAACATGCGGCACACCCTCGAAGCACTGGGGGATGTGTCAACTATGAATGTGGCAGACCTTAAAATTAGGATTGAGGAGATGCTTCGGATCAAGGTACAAATACCAATAATACTTGGTTAGCTTTTGTAACTAATAGCAACACTATAACCCAACTTCATATTCATAGAGGTCTAACAGGCTGCCAGTGACTTCTAAAGTGCGGCAATAAATGTTCTGTCCAATTTAATATACACGAGACGTTGCTAAACAATTTTTCACGCAAACTAGCATCCGGGTAAAAATTTCAAACTGACACACACTGCCAATAAAAAGTTGCAGCACTCACAGAGCTGTTGTTATTAGGTGGGCCTCTATCTAGTCTGAGCGTGAATGCTACAATAAAAAGTTGTAATAACATTTTAGTTAAATGATAACTTACTTGTATTCAAATAAATCTATGTTCATATTATTTGAATAGAAGTAAGTTATTATTTAACTTAGAAATATTTTTTATTTATCTAGGCTTCAGTGTCAACCGAATTGCGTGAACTAGAAGAGAGGCGAGGGAAATTACAAAGAGAAGCGGCCGCGGCAAGTACTAAAGCAGACAGCGTCAAAGCGGAGTACGCGCGAGCGACGGCGGAGCTGCAGCGTCTGCGCGTGTCCGCAGACCAGGCGCGGCTCGCGCAGCTCGAGGCCATCCGGCGGGACTCGCCCGAACTGGCCCCGCCCGCGCAGATCCTGCCGTCACAACCGCCGCCCGTCCTCCCGCCCATCAGTTCCACCGCGGAAGTCCATTGCCGCATGCATTCGTGCTTCGACCACTCCCGTTGCTCCCTCACATCCGGGTTTCCGATCTACTTCTATGATCCTGAAAAATATTCCCCACTCGCCGGCGCCGAAGTGGACGGCTTCCTCAAGACCACCTTGCGGCAAACGCTCGGTTACAATTCACATTTGACGCACAATCCCAATGAAGCTTGTGTTTATCTCGTTTTGGTCGGCGAAGGATTTCCTCTGGACAAAAGCCCCTCGTAAGATTTCGCTCCTCATTTAAAACCTCATGGTATTTTTTTATCTGCTTCATTGTTGTCGAACTTGTATGGTTACATTTTCAGGTCAACTGCAGACACATACAAGCTGTCGTTGAACGAGAGTGCTATTAAAAGCTTACCTTATTGGGGTGGCGATGGACGCAACCATGTTTTGTTAAACCTGGCGCGACGAGAGCTGTCGGTCGGGTCCGGCGACGCATTCCGTTCCGCTTCCACCGGTAGAGCTATGATCGCTCAATCCACCTTCACCATGCAACAGTTTCGACCCGGTTTCGATCTAGTGACTCCCCCGGCACTCGGGCCTCCGGGTGGAGATGTTTGGGCAGATTGTGCTCCGATTGCGCCCGCACGACGCAAATATATACTGAGGTAAGTATTCAGCTTTAAAAGACAGTTTCGAATCAAGTTAAAAAATGCATTATAAGCAAAATTTAGTTTTCAGGGTTCGCAAACACCGCTGCCGGCGGGGTCGAGTAACGTAGACAACGACGGATTCCTTATCGAGACACTGAAAAAAACTGCGAGTGCGGCTCCCTCGTCTGATGTGTTTTACTTACAATTCGAATGCGATCCGCCGATAGAGCGGCGGGCCGTGGTTCCGATCGGCGACTGGGCGCTCTGCGGCACGGACCGATCGCGGAGAGCCATCTTGCGGGATTCCACTTTCGTTTTAATATTAGCTCCAGCCGACAACAGGTACGCCACGACGGCACTGTTACAAGCCCGCATGTATGAAGCGCTGCGTTCTGGTGCCATACCCGTCGTTCTAGGCGGCGACAGGATCCGCTTGCCTTTCGACGAGGTGCTCGATTGGCGTCGGGCGACTCTGTGCATCCCTAAAGCGCGGGTGACGGAATTGCATTTTTTACTTCGCGCATTGTCGGACGCCGATCTGCTCGCGTTTCGGCGGCAAGGCCGGGTTCTGTGGGAGCGCTACTTGAGCTCGGTGCAGGCCAGCATGGACTCGTTACTCGCCACTATACGAACGCGATTGAACATACCAGCCCAGCCGGCGATCGCGACCCTCGGGGCGCCGGCGTTCAACGAGTCGTACTACCCCCCGAAACTGGAGCCTCCCGCCGTCGACACGGAGCCCGAAGAGACTCTCGGCCCCTCGGAAGCGCCGTACCCGAGCCCGGCGTACCGCAGGAACTACTCCGTAGCCCTGCTGCACGGCTACGAACTGTGGAACGAGTGGGGCGAGCCGTTCGCGCTGTTCCCGCAGCTGCCGTGGGATCCGCCGGTCACTTCGGAAGCGCGCTTCATGGGCTCCGCGTCCGGGTTCCGGCTGATAGGCGCGGGCGCGGGCGGCTCGGGGAAGGAGTTCAGCGAGGCGCTCGGCGGCGACCGCCCGAGGGAGCAGTTCACTATCGTCATTCTGACTTACGAGAGAGAGGCGGTGTTGGCAGCGGCGTTGGCGCGGCTCCGAGGGTTACCGTATCTGAACAAGGTATGCATCTGTACTGCCATATTATTTATTACTAGCTAACCCGGCAAACGTTGTTTTGCCGTTTTCATTTATATAAAAATAGCTTACGAACAACTCTCAGACGTACCTAACATACACAGAAAATTTCATAACAATCGGTCGAGCCAATTTGGTAACCAAAATTGGCATGAGATTTTTTTTATATATTAGAGATTAGAATTATTTCATGAGTTCTGTAACAGCTCCCAAATTAGGGGTAGGACAAGGGGTCTTGAGTAAGGTCAAAAAACGATTATAATTGAGATTGATCGCACACATAAAAATTTTCACATTGTAAGATTGAAAGGATTTATTTTGCATGTAAGGTGGTGGTGGTGTGGAACGGCGTGGCGCCCCCGTCGGCGACGCAGGCGTGGCCGGAGTCGGGCGCGCCGGTGGCGGTGGTGCGCGCGGCGCGCAACTCGCTCAACAACCGCTTCCTGCCCTACAGCGTGATCGAGACGGAGGCCGTGCTGTGCGTGGACGACGACGCGCACTTGAGGCACGACGAGATCGTCTTTGCGTTCAGGTAATGTAAGGTGGTGGTGGTGTGGAACGGCGTGGCGCCCCCGTCGGCGACGCAGGCGTGGCCGGAGTCGGGCGCGCCGGTGGCGGTGGTGCGCGCGGCGCGCAACTCGCTCAACAACCGCTTCCTGCCCTACAGCGTGATCGAGACGGAGGCCGTGCTGTGCGTGGACGACGACGCGCACTTGAGGCACGACGAGATCGTCTTTGCGTTCAGGTAATGTAAGGTGGTGGTGGTGTGGAACGGCGTGGCGCCCCCGTCGGCGACGCAGGCGTGGCCGGAGTCGGGCGCGCCGGTGGCGGTGGTGCGCGCGGCGCGCAACTCGCTCAACAACCGCTTCCTGCCCTACAGCGTGATCGAGACGGAAGCCGTGCTGTGCGTGGACGACGACGCGCACTTGAGGCACGACGAGATCGTCTTTGCGTTCAGGTAATGTAAGGTGGTGGTGGTGTGGAACGGCGTGGCGCCCCCGTCGGCGACGCAGGCGTGGCCGGAGTCGGGCGCGCCGGTGGCGGTGGTGCGCGCGGCGCGCAACTCGCTCAACAACCGCTTCCTGCCCTACAGCGTGATCGAGACGGAGGCCGTGCTGTGCGTGGACGACGACGCGCACTTGAGGCACGACGAGATCGTCTTTGCGTTCAGGTAATGTAAGGTGGTGGTGGTGTGGAACGGCGTGGCGCCCCCGTCGGCGACGCAGGCGTGGCCGGAGTCGGGCGCGCCGGTGGCGGTGGTGCGCGCGGCGCGCAACTCGCTCAACAACCGCTTCCTGCCCTACAGCGTGATCGAGACGGAGGCCGTGCTGTGCGTGGACGACGACGCGCACTTGAGGCACGACGAGATCGTCTTTGCGTTCAGGTAATGTAAGGTGGTGGTGGTGTGGAACGGCGTGGCGCCCCCGTCGGCGACGCAGGCGTGGCCGGAGTCGGGCGCGCCGGTGGCGGTGGTGCGCGCGGCGCGCAACTCGCTCAACAACCGCTTCCTGCCCTACAGCGTGATCGAGACGGAGGCCGTGCTGTGCGTGGACGACGACGCGCACTTGAGGCACGACGAGATCGTCTTTGCGTTCAGGTAATGTAAGGTGGTGGTGGTGTGGAACGGCGTGGCGCCCCCGTCGGCGACGCAGGCGTGGCCGGAGTCGGGCGCGCCGGTGGCGGTGGTGCGCGCGGCGCGCAACTCGCTCAACAACCGCTTCCTGCCCTACAGCGTGATCGAGACGGAGGCCGTGCTGTGCGTGGACGACGACGCGCACTTGAGGCACGACGAGATCGTCTTTGCGTTCAGGTAATGTAAGGTGGTGGTGGTGTGGAACGGCGTGGCGCCCCCGTCGGCGACGCAGGCGTGGCCGGAGTCGGGCGCGCCGGTGGCGGTGGTGCGCGCGGCGCGCAACTCGCTCAACAACCGCTTCCTGCCCTACAGCGTGATCGAGACGGAGGCCGTGCTGTGCGTGGACGACGACGCGCACTTGAGGCACGACGAGATCGTCTTTGCGTTCAGGTAATGTAAGGTGGTGGTGGTGTGGAACGGCGTGGCGCCCCCGTCGGCGACGCAGGCGTGGCCGGAGTCGGGCGCGCCGGTGGCGGTGGTGCGCGCGGCGCGCAACTCGCTCAACAACCGCTTCCTGCCCTACAGCGTGATCGAGACGGAGGCCGTGCTGTGCGTGGACGACGACGCGCACTTGAGGCACGACGAGATCGTCTTTGCGTTCAGGTAACACTAGGCACGGTTATGAGATTTATCAGAGGTTTAGAAACCTTCATTTTCTTAGGATAATTACAGGACGATGATGTTTCTCTTCCAGCAATTTAGGTCAATTTACACAGCGCGGAATGAAATTAAATGGAAGTGTCAATTTAGCCTCATACTCGCTGGAATGCGGTCTATTTCACGCGCTGCGTGCGCCCAATAGGGTATTTGACTCCAATTTTTTTATTACTTTATTAAAAAGTAGAATTAAAATAATGACGTGCACTGAAAGAACTAATTAAATCGATCAAATAACAAAAAAGTTATAAGCATTTAAAGATTTGTGATTAGACAGAGATAGCAACATGAAATTGTGACGTCACACCTTACCAATGCCATAGTAGCTTCGTGCGGCTTCATACAAATTTTCGTTTTGCGAGAAAGGGATAGAAGATCCCCCCACTCCAAAGTTTAAACGCCTGTAACTTTGTAAATCTTCGTTGGATTATAATATTTCTTTCACTGCACGTTATTATTTTTATCCTAGTTTATAATAAAGTAATATTTTTTATCAAATTCAAAAGTAGTGTAAGACCCCATTGCGAGACAACCTTAGTACGTCGAATGAGACAAAGTTACGCGACAGAAAGAGACAACCTTTTTCTGTCGCTGTAGGAGCATATAGCGGCGGGCGGAGCTAGGCGCTATTGCAATCTGAATAGCACTTTTTGTGTCAACGCTAGAGTCGCTGTTTATTTAAACCATCTTACGGAGTGAGCCTTCTGTACCGTTAGGTATTATTATGTATTCCGTGCCGCTAAAATGGCTAGGCTAATTCTCGAGAATGCGCGATTCCACGTTAGACGCGCGACCTTTTATTTGCTCTTATTTAATTTGTATGTTATACAATTGACATAAAGTTCATTATGCTATGTACAATTTCGTTGCAAAAAATCGCTTCCGTTCCATTCCGCGGCGTTGTAAATTCAATTGACCTTTACTGACATGTGCCTAAACTTTGGCCAAAAATACTCATTTACCTCTTATTGGTTCCCGATAGCTTCAAATCTGGGAAACCGAAAATAATCTTTCGGGAATCATTAAGATGTGTATGGGAATTTTCGAGCAAAGATTTGTAGATGCATAGACGTTATGCTCGCAGAACTCATTGCCATAAGCATACGATGCATAATTAACTTACTATTTGTGAAAAACTAAATATAATTAGGATTTCGCAGACTCTTAAAATACATATTGATATGGCATATACACAGAACCCGGCGAACCGCTTCAAAAAATGTTGCCAGTTTACTGGTGTCAAAAATGTTTGTAAAAGTACCTACTAAGCCGACTGCAGTATGGTCTCTGGACCGCGGTACACAACACAGATACTTGTTATTAGTCCGCACACACGTTTCCACAGGAAAAATTTGTCAGATGGCGCTATTTTTCTCTTGCATGAAGAAGGTTTACTTAAAATGTTCAGATGGGATCATACTTAAACGTTCATATCGGTGCATGTCCTCAATTTCCAGAGTGTGGAGAGAGCACCGGGATCGAATCGTCGGTTTCCCCGGCAGATACCACGCGTGGGACCTCAACTTCAACAACGGATTCCTCTACAATTCCAATTACAGGTAACACCCGTCGCGCGCCAATCATATTGCTGATGCTGAAGATGTATGCATTATTTTCTATTGCAATAATATAGGAGTTTGGTGACAATACCGGTTGCAAAGAGTTGAAAATGTATTAAATAAATAGAAAATAACACTGACAGGTCTCCACAACCTTAGCGCAACTAGTGGATGAAATGGCAAACGTAGGCCTCATTTAGAAATTCGCCTGCATTGTCCAAGTTGGATTCACTAAGTTATAAAACTAATGGAATGAACAAGACGAGTGACAACGAAATAATGTGAACGCGACATACTTATGAGATATATGAGTTTCACCAAATCCATCACAGAAACGTTCTTCGTAAATAGCTTCGTCATGTAATCGAAATTATTGCATTTATCTTTTACTTACTAACAGCCAGTTTCTTCATTGATAGTAACAGCTAAAGTTATAGTTAATATGGCGGTCTGGGGCCCTACCACCATCTCTTATAGCAGTATTATTGTTATATTGTTTTAAAATTTCCATACTGACATTGTATGAAAATGTCAAAACAATATTACAATAATACTGCTATAGGAGATGGTGGTAGGGCCCTTGATCCTTATGTCTTTCGTGATTAGGGTCAGACCACCATACTTAACTTTTACTTTAGCTGTTACTATCAATGAAAAAACTGGCTGTAAGCTACTTTAGGTTAATACTATCCTCTCACTCGCACACGCAGCCGCTCGCCTCGACTCGGCCAACGTCTGGAGCCGGGGTCACACTTCTCGATTGTTTTATATATTTGGTTGTGTGTCTGCGGCAGCTGCGAGCTGAGCATGGTGCTGACGGGCGCGGCGTTCGTGCACCGCTACTACCTGTGGGCGTACTGGCGCGCGCTGCCCGCCGCCGTGCGCGACTACGTGGACGAGTACATGAACTGCGAGGACATCGCCATGAACTTCCTCGTCGCGCACCTCACTAGGAAGCCGCCCGTCAAGGTATGCTATCCTGGTACTGTGCTACTAGCGACATCATAGTAATTTGCAATAAAAAAAGGATTGTGTGGTTTTATGAAACAACGGTAAAAGTGTGGCCTTGGCTGCTCTGACGAGCGCCTCTGATTTTATCCCTACTCCGTGGCCGACCGTCACGCGACATGCAACACACAGACGAAAAAGTTTGAGATGATGTAATAAAAGTTTCACTTATGTTGTTTAAGTTATAAAAGCTTATGACATAGTATTTAAATTGAGGTAACCTTTGTCGTTGCAGGTAACTTCGCGCTGGACGTTCCGCTGCCCGGGCTGCCCGGTGACGCTGTCTGCGGACGAGACGCACTTCCACGAGAGACATAAATGTATTCAGTTCTTCTCGCAGGTAAAATGCTTACTTTAAATCAAGGGTACATTACATAGAGATAAGAAAACTAAGGAGGTGCCCCATTCATTCATTCTAGCCTAGCTTTGCGTGACATGGGGCGCCATGTTGAGCGCCAAGATTTGCTGTCAAATGTTCGTGTACTGAGTTTACTTCCCTAGGTGACACCTGCATTTTATGCGCCACTTTACAAATTAAAAATAGTCACGCTTATTTTGTAGACGGGACCCATCCATATTTGTTTCCTAGATCTGTGGTTAAGGCATCCAAGATATTAATTATACTTGGGAAGAGGGTTTTCACGAAGCACTACTAGCTTGCGCCACTTTGCCAAGAGGTTATCCCATAGGATGCACCATGGTAATACCATTTCCGTCACCCGTGATTCAGTGTAATTATATAGTTGATATTGTTGTTGATATTGCGTCAGCTTTATCTTTGTTCCGGTATAGGGAAAATGATTACAGAAAACATTGAATATTTCTCAAAATATCGAGTAAAAAAAGGTCTTAAAACAAAAGTTGCTAGTGTTAATGTAAACACACACTACAGGCCGAGAGCGATCTGGAATTAGGGTTCCATACCAATTTGGTAAAAATGGAACCCTTATGGTGAGACTTTCTCCGTCCGTCCGTCCGTCCGTCTGTCACACTCGATTATTTCAGTAACTATCAAAGCTATCGACCTGAAATTTGGAATAGTTGTAGGTAATTGCGGCGCGCCGCCATTGCAATCATAAAAAATTGAAAAGCTTTTTTATTTTTAATTAAAAAAGGGGGAAAACCGGGTTGTCAAAATTTCAAAATGAGGTTACAATATTGAGTGGGGTATCATATGAAAGGGCGTTACTTGTGTATTCTAAAACAGATTTTTATTTATTTTTATGCTTGATAGTTTTTGATTTATTGGGCAAACTGTCGAAAAAAATACCGTTCCCCCCCCCCCCCCTTATCTCCGAAGTTTACCAATCGAAAATTCTGAAATAATTATGATCAATAGAAGTTAACGTCTATTTTAAGAACAATAATCCGCCGAAAACAAAGTTAGGTTTGCGGTTTGCCAACAAAAGTACCTATATGTAAATTATACTCGTAAAATCATGAGCAAAGGTGATTCTTTTAATGTTTTACTTCTTTTATAGTATGGAACCCTCGGTGCGCGAGTCCGACTCGCACTTGGCCGTTTTTTTTATATAACCTGTATTATAAATGTACCATCACTATATAGATAGTTCTGAGGAAAGTCACATTTAACGTATTATTTTCTTTGAACAGGTAATGGGCTACACTCCTTTGCTATCAACGCAGTATCGCGCCGATTCGGTACTGTTCAAAACGAGAATACCTCACGACAAACAGAAGTGTTTTAAGTTTATATAAGTAGGAATAAAATATGTGGATATAAAACTGCTTATAACAGCGCAAAAGTACAGGCAATCTAGCAGTCTTAGAATCTAGCAATAAAAAACAATGATTAATGTTATTTGTTTTATAACAGCGCAAAAGTACAGGCAATCTAGCAGTCTTAGAATGTAGCAATAAAAAACAATGATTAATGTAATTTGTTTTATAACAGCGCAAAAGTACAGGCAATCTAGCAGTCTTAGAATCTAGCAATAAAAAACAATGATTAATGTAATTTGTTTTATAACAGCGCAAAAGTACAGGCAATCTAGCAGTCTTAGAATGTAGCAATAAAAAACAATGATTAATGTAATTTGTTTTATAACAGCGCAAAAGTACAGGCAATCTAGCAGTCTTAGAATCTAGCAATAAAAAACAATGATTAATGTAATTTGTTTTATAACAGCGCAAAAGTACAGGCAATCTAGCAGTCTTAGAATCTAGCAATAAAAAACAATGATTAATGTAATTTGTTTTATAACAGCGCAAAAGTACAGGCAATCTAGCAGTCTTAGAATCTAGCAATAAAAAACAATGATTAATGTAATTTGTTTTATAACAGCGCAAAAGTACAGGCAATCTAGCAGTCTTAGAATCTAGCAATAGAAAGCAATGATTATTGTAATTTGTTATGTATAGAAAAGTACCAATTTCCAGTCTTGTATACTGTATAGGAACAAAAAACTTTGTTTATTAGATTTATGAGCGGTTGAATGAATTGTGAATATGTTGTACAGCCGTTTGGAAAGTATTGTTGGAGATTCATCTAGTCTACAATATCACGTATTAAAAATACTTCTCCTTTTTACACCTGTATGCCATTCTCATCCTATCTAAAATTAAAATTAAAAAGTTTGGATGATTTTGAGTTAGTTTAAGTGTTTGATACGCTTTCACGCCACAACTACTGAACCGATTTGGTTGTAAGATACATTCAATTCAGGACTAACATTCTATGTTTCACATAGGTCCAAAATTTTAAAAGACCATTAAATTAAAAGGAATTTAATACAATTTCGTTCACTATCATTGTGCAATGTACAGTGCTTGTATTTTTGTTTGATTACATTCGATGTAATTAAATTGTAAAATGTAAATAGTTACTACATTAATAAGAAGCATTTGAATCTTTATTATTGCGTAGTAATAAATTAGGAAATAAGTTTTAACTTTTATTAGTAAAAAAGACTGACTAACATTTTGGTTAATAAAGCTGTTTTTACTGTGTAGTTATCTTTAGATATTATGTATTTACTGAATTGAGGATATTGAGTGCCCATAAGTTTCCAAAGAGGATTTCTGTTGTGAATAATTTTTGACTTGTGTGACTTGTATAATTTTTATTATTATTTCGTTGATTTTGACTTATATATAATATACAGAATACAGGATCATAGAGAAAGTATGTGGTTTTTTAATAATCCAGTTTCCCTGAAATATCACTGTTACTAGTGCACTGTCTCACCCACAATGCACTGTCTAATAAAGAATACATTTGTTTTACAGTTGAATGACACGAAACAGACTAGCGGGTCAAGTCAATTGAGAGTTATAATTAGTCAGTCGCCTCATTATTGCGGGATATCTCGGAAATAGCATAAAGTAGATGTCAGATATTCTTAACTGACTTATAATAGCGATTCAGTTTTAGTATTATAGTAATAGACTAACCCCCTTATTCATAAACGTGAAATACCGGTGGAATAGTTATTCTATGTTTTTTCTCTTTCCTTCGCAAGTCAAAATACTGTTGACAAACAAAGACAAAACAGTATATAACTATTCCACTGCTATTGTACCTTTATGAATAAGGGGGATAGTATATAATACTCTGGACAGGGCAGACGGCACGACAAAATATCGCCCGTTTATCGGTGCCAAAAATACTTAAACCACCAACAGTAAGGCCCGGTTTCCACCAAAGTACACCGGAGCGGAGCTGTTTCAGTAACAAATCAAATCTCGTTATTTTGACACGAAACTGAGGGTAGAGGAGATGTCGAAATGACGAAATCTGATTGGTTACTCAAACACAGCTCCGCTCCGCTTGGAAACCGGGCCAAGGCCACGCTGTAAGCTCTCTCAGCAGCCACCTATTATAGAATTTTGACAGATGGCGCTACTGTTTGCTTGTACGAAAAATGTTTACATGAATCGTTCAAATGCTCATATCCTGAGTTTAATTACCTATTAGTAATTACGTATAATAATAACCCCCTCACAAAGTTATTCATAATAATTATACGCTGCAGAAAAGATATAGATAGCGTTATTTCTCACTAAAGCATTTAAAGTAATATAATATTATTATTATACAACATTCTCGTAATTTCGTACGAGTGTAGTCATGGGCGGGTATTTAGAAATGATAGACAATAAATTGCGTAGTAAAATATATTACGTATTGAACTTAGTCTAGAATATAGTCATTGATGACATACAATTTTCTTTTTAAACTTATCTTTTAGTTTTATAAAATTATTACAATTTACTACAAAAACCTACCGTACAGATAGTTCAAAGAGTATTTCAATTTTATTAAATTGATCGTGTTCATAAAACGTAATATTTTAGAAGTTACAATGAAAGCACAATTTTTAAGCAAATCAAGGAAAAACGTGAATGAAATTTCTGTAATTAATCTTACAGTTACCTACTCAAAGTTAACTAGTTATCTTAAATTAAAAACCGTTATAGGTATAGGTAATCTCTTCATATTATTGTAAGTTATTAAATAGGTTCTCTATCAAGATCGTTATAGTAAATTCCCGATTAATTAATGAACACATTGTTTCATACATACAATCAAACATACAATAACTAAATAATAATGAAATCACATCTTTTGATTTAAATAGCACAATTATACTGTCTATTAATTAATTTTGTGTCAATACTCTATCAAATTTAATAATAAAAAGATATAGTTACCTACCTATTTTGTAGTAGGTATGTAAAACATCTCAGTGTGTATCTAATTATAAAATTGTTTCTTATACAAAAAGTATTTAATATATGAAGCAGAATATTGTATTAAAAGTTTTGGTGTGTAAAATGTTGTTAAATAGGCGAGCATGAAGTGATAGATTGTCAAAAATGGAAGGTTTTGGTGATCAATTAACAAGTAAAGATTCTATATATTTTATAGATTTTTTTCTGCAGTTCTTGAGACCTTTTGTTTATTTTGAGTTACAATACCAATTAGGTAAGTATGTCAGTAAAAACTAACGCTTTAAAAATGTTTTATTCTGTCGAAAAAGTCGTTGGTAATTTTCTCTTTATAAGTCTATTCTGACCTGCTATAAGTAACATTAAATAACTTAAAAGATTTAAAATGGCAGTTAAGATCGAATAGATAAGAAAAAATTTTGTCGTGTATAAAAATAAATATGCTTCAACTACTTACTTAGAAATAACATCTAGAGATTTCTTATATTTTTTTTTAATTGAACATTTTTGTATCCGCGTATAAATCTGCATGCACTTTATTTTGAAGCAACAAGTAGGTAGTGTTTGAAGTTAATATACAAATTACCGACAAATTACATAATCTTGATACAACTTTGGTATTTTATTATACTATGAAATGAAATGAAATGAAGTATATTTTGTACTTTTGTTACAATAACGCACACGCGTTAAAAAGGCACGCGTAAACGGGAGTTCTTCGTAAAGGGAGGTCTGTATATTGATAATTACTAAGGAAATACAAATGTATAACTGTTGTCATATCCCCTCGCAAACGTCGCAAGCTTTATCTAAAGTATATTATATATTTTTTTTACTTTTTTTGAATTTTTGAAGATTTTAGAAGAATTTTATTTAGTGTTTACATTCCTATTATACAGGAATACAAACGTATAAGTGTTTATGTGTATAGTTCGTTACAGGTATCGTCGGTAGGTGGGGCGGGAGGTCGGCGCGGGGCGGATGTCGCTGGGGACGGAGAGCGGGGAGGGGGGGCGCGGGGTCGGCCGCTGCAATTGCCTTCAGGCCATGTCTTCGCCTTTGCCGTCCAACCGCTTCAGCTGAAATGTGAAAAACAATGTTACCACCAGTACTTACTACCTACTTTACTATACCGCGCTAACTTGTCACGTGATGAAGATCGCTACAAGTTGATGGGAAACGCCGGAACAAGTTCAGACGGCTGCCGCGCGCCGGCTAGGTTGCACGCGTTAGTTCTTGTACGGTGTATTTCACAAACTGCGTGAGCCCGATTACGAGGCAGGTGCATAGCGGAGGCGGTGCCAGGTGCTGTTGTGAACCGAATTGCACTTTTTTGTGTCAGCGCTAGGTCGCTATTTCTTGTAACCATCTTGCGGAGTATGCTGGGTTTGAAACTGCGTGATAGGGTTCGGAACAAAGATATACGGGAAATAACTAAGGTTATAGACGCAGCCGAGATGGCCTGCCGTCTTAAATGGAAATGGGCAGGGCACGTATCCCGCACAGAGGACGGACGCTGGAGCGAGCGCGTGCTCCACTGGTGGCCACGCAACGCAACACGGAAAAAAGGGCGCCCGCGAAGACGATGGTGTGATGACATCGTGGAGGCTATCGGTAGAACTTGGACCCGACTAACGCGGGACAGAGTGCATTGGCAAGGAAAGGAAGAGGCCTACGCCCGCAAGTGGGTGTCCCAGACAATGTTTTAAGCAAAACCTAAACCTAGTAGTAGAAAATCAAATGTAAAATAATTTTAAAGTCGTAGGGAAATAAAAGGCTTATTTATTTATTTATTTATTTATCTTGCGGAGTGAATTTCCCGTACCGTTACTTACTATTGTTGTATTCTGTGACTATACTCTGATTTTGCTAAACTCCATTAATTTAAAATAACTTAAAATATTATAAAATAAGAGAGGTGTCTTTTAAACCAAAATAATATTTAGAAATACAAATAGGCACATAAATATCTATCCACAAGATGAGCGAGCTTACACTTTGTTCCACAGTCCACGCCGTGGGCGCAAGACGTCCAGAGCGCTTGTAATATTATGTATTAACTATTAAGATAAATCATATACTTAATTTACCAATAAACATTAACATTCATTAAATATTTTTAAATGGAAACGGGTTTTATTTTGCGGAAATCCATAATTAGCAGATAAAATCCGTTATCTACTTAAAATAATCTATATTGTCCAAAATACAGGACCACCGCCCACATGAAACAGCAACCACAATTTCATGGACGCATGCTTCATCCCGACACAGGGACGTCCTCAGGAGATGTTGACAATGCGACATTGTAGAGTCCTAGAGACTACGATTCTCCTGAGGATGTCGGGGCGAAACTTGCGTCGAAGAAATTGTTGGAAGAATTGTGTGTGGTGTTTCTTCTTTGATAGGTCTGCAGAGCGATCGGCTAAAAATTTATCAATCATAAAATAATTATATCAGTGTCAAAACATGGGTTTTGTTTTGAACATTGATTAAACATATTAAAGGATCAGCACTTACTGACGTCACGCATACAATTTTAGGCTAGGACCCTGAAGCCGGATTTTTAATTTGTAAAAACTGTTTGTAAAAAATGACGGGAAGACAACTAAGAGGACGGGAAAGATGTGACGTAAATGTCGAAGCCAAAAATTCCTCAAATATGGCGTCGCGCGTCGTACATTTCGGTACCGCTGATAGCACATACCGCTGTCGATCTCTTGCATTGGCGCTACTTTATAGTTTTGTCAAATTAAAAATGAGGCCTATAATACATGCGTGACGTCACTAAGTGCTGATCCTTTATATGTTTAATCTTAGACTAAGACAGACTATACATAGATACCTCTTTCTCATCGGCGGCGACCGGCCTGTAGCGCGCGGGCGACATGGAGTTGGATTCAGGGGGCGGTGCGGAGAAGCCGTGCACGTACAGCAGCGCCGCCGCCACGCCGCCCGCCATGGGGCCAGCCCAGTACACCTACGACACGCATCAGAGCAATTAAGAGGATGGACGTCAATTTTGACAAGTTACTCTGAGTTAACGTGTTAACACAGTTAAAACACTAACCCGGGTTGACGCAAGTGGGTCTGAGAGGATTAGAGGCATCCGGTTTATTCAGGGATGATGGCAAGAGGTCGGACGGGTCGTTGGGACGTGCCTTGGTGTGGGATGTGACCTGCGTCGATACGTTGGCTGCATCTCACTTACCTACCAGGGACGTGCCAAAAGGCGGGTGCAGCTGCAGTCAGGACACAAATCATTTTTTTGTACAGCGGGTTCTAGACCCGGTTCAACCAAGCAATTATTTAAAAATCTATGAATGCAGTTTAAATTGTTTTTAAAATTAATATCGGTACGTATACATTAATAAATGCATGCATGATGTTATGATAACGTCGTTAGGGCCTTAGGGAAGATTTATTATGTCATGATGATATTTTCACGACTAGATTTTTATCATTTTCAATTACCTACTCGGTACGGATATCTGGATTAGGGCATCTCATAAAACACCAATATCGCACGCGGCCAAGGTCTCCAATATCGATTTTTTTCGATAAAATTTTTTACTAACATTGCAGTCTTTATCTTTTGGGACCGCGCATTATTTCATCTTATAATTACTTAGTTTTTCAAATTTTAGTTAACTATCCTCTGAATGATTTAGTTACATCCAACATTTTACTGAATACTTATTCCAGAAAAATATCGTATTGTAATAAGCAAGGTATAGTACCATGTGGCTACAATTATCTTATTTATCAGGTGTTGTTTTGCATGTTCTATCTTAAATGGATCTTTCATTCCTTAGGTTCTTTTATGGAAGGTAGGTTAGTTAAGTACCTACATACATACCTCCACAATCTTTAGGTATACCTACAGGTATTCTGAATACTATATCGAATACCTACCTACTTAATGCATAGTTTCGTGATTGCTGATGACCTCACGCCATGCTCAATCTCATTTACAATCTTCTAGGTATGACTATATTAGGGCCTATGGAATCATTTTAATAAATCATTGATATAGCTTGAGCACCTAATAGGTAGCAACATACCTACTCATGCTTACTTTAAGCATGATGAATGAGGTATTCAAGAATATTGTAATTTGTAAGGCGTTGATATCTTTTCAGGTGTGGAAGGGTGCGTTAGACTCTGGTTTAGTAAATGTTTTGGTTCGGAAACAGACAGATAGACGGAACAACAAAGTGATCCTATATTCCATTCCATCCATTCCATTCTATTTTTACTTTGGAACCCAAACAACTGATTTCTCGAGACAGTCAACAGTGGTGCCAACTAGTGTAAGTACCTAATATTTTTATGTTAATCCTCATTTAGGGTCTCTCCCTTCTGTCGTTCGTTCATTGCTAAAGATCGTGGTCTGAGATTATATAACCTCGCGCGAATTAATTCTAAAGTGCTGCAATTGTGTGGCATTTGGTGTCCCTCAGCTGGTCTGACCATTTAGTTGGTGAGCGGCCTATCGATCTTTCACTCTCAGTGTAGCCCGTGTCAGTATAAGCTTTTCTAAGATATCGTTCCCACGTCGCATGTGTCCGAAATAGGAAAGCAGGCATTGGTAACATGGAGGAAGAAAAGTGGTGTTTTTACCCCTAGCAGCGTCAGGGTAGAGGTGTTTGTGCGCTTGGCTATCCGAGAATCCTTAACATGCGCCTCCAGCACTACCTACATGACACATCTACCACGCGTCTATGCTTTATTTATCACTTTACGAAGGTGTGTAGGGACAACCCTCTACCACCCATGGCCCAATCAACCTACCGTTCGGTACTTGTTCTTGGCGTGTTCCCGGGGCGCCTTCTTGACTCCCTACAAATTGTTTCATGATTCATCCCGCGAAGGATCACGAAGGTATGGTTAGATTGAAGAAAAAATTTGATGATGTTTTAGTTCATAGTTCTTACCCAATGATCGCTCCATTCGCTAGCGACCAGGGCCGATCCAAAGGAGCGCGCCGGGTTCATGGCGGAGCCGGTGTAGTCGACGGCGAGCAAGTGGCCCAGGGTCACGGTCAGCCCTATCGCCAGGGGAGCCGTGGCCTTGCTGTCGGGTTTGTGCGGGTCGCAAACCTGTGGACAGAACAGTGGAAATTATTAAGGTACTTCGAAGATTAAACTTATAATAATAAATAATAAAAAGCCTTTATTTTCCCAAAAGAACTTACATACTAAAACAGGAAGGTAAATATTATTATAGGTACAGAAGATTGCGTCTTTATGTTATTTTACTTAAGGCGAATTACTCAACAGGTCTACCCGCGAAACTCAAAACCTTCGTGGCTTCTCGCAATTTGTACGCTAACTACACATCACTTATTATATTTTATTGCTTAGGTATGACTGCTTTTTCACGTTGCATAGTTGCTCGATTTTTGGGTATTACCTTTGGTCAGACTTAATTTAGTAGTAGGTGTACCTACAGCTACAAACTCCTGAAGGTAAGTAGGTACCTATAAATTATTTTATTAATTTTTCAGTTAGTATCAGCAAATGGACTTTTTTTATTGTGGGTATTAGAAAACTGCTTTGATATTGTGTTGTATAGGCGAAGATCTTTGTGTAGTGACTAGTGGTCGTCACTCGTCTCCATCTTTGTAAGGGAATATATATTAATTAGTAATGGAGGGTACCAATAGATGGCGTAAGTGTACAGATTTGTGAGTTCATGTGTTGCTATTATAACTTCGCGTTTACTCCCTACCAATATTTAGGCCCGGTGTCCATCCAAGCGGAACGGAGCGGAGCTGTGTTTGAGTAACCAATCAGATTTCGTCATTTCGATATCTTCTCTCCCCTCAGTTTCTTAGATGTCAAAATAACGAAATCTGATTGGTTAGGTACTCAAACACAGGTCCGGTCCACTCCGGTTTGGTGGAAACCGGGCCTCATCAACTCAAGTCGACGATCATGAACACCGCGTTCCAGAAGAAAACTGTTTATTGTAACTGATCAGTAGGTGGGGTAGGTAAGTAGGTAGCTATGTTTTCCTTTTCAGCACAAAAAATATAGGTATTTTTGCAACAAGATATGCGCCTAATACGAAAAGAAAACATAAACGTAAAGTACCTATGTGTAATGGAGTAGATGTGGTTGCAAAATCTATAATACGGCTCGAAGGACTAGGCATAATCACAATCATTAATTGTAAATTCTTCTTTAAGCGTATTTCTATTTATTGATTACCATTAATTTAAACCGCTAAACTATTTCATCTTTCTGCCAGTTAGCGGTTGATACCGAATGCTTGCCTGTCACGCGAAGCGCCATGCGAATTTTGGGGTTAAAAACCGTTTCTGCATAAAATATTCAATCTTATTTAATCTACGTATTTCTAGCGGTATGCTTATATTTTTTGTTGTTAAATATATAATTTTTTCCTAGAAGATATATACATATAGAGAAATATATATATAGAGAAATTATTCATACGGGAAGATATTGGCTAGTGGATATATGGGTAGGTATATCCTGTATATTTATTATAAGTAGGTACATACTTATATTTTACTTACTACAACAACCAACTAAATTTTAAAAACGCGATACAGTGAGACACGCATTGAAAATAAAATGCCAAAAAAAACAACATTTGGGACCGGACTACAAAGCATGTACCTACTTACTACCTGTACTAGGTACCTACCTAGATAATTTTTGGGAATAACCTATACTTAGAACTGCAGAATGTGTTCAAGACATTGATTTGTTTTTGTTATGCATCTAATAAAGGAAATAACTCTTGCAAATCGAATGCTTAGCGTTTTAAATACATATTTCAACATGCAACAAGCACAGATTAGCGTACCTACCTAGATTAACTTGATTCACGAAGTGCCATTGTGCAGCGCTTGCGTTTCGGATCCGAGAAATTATATTCAAGCGGATCTGGCAAACTCAAGAACTAGGTACTTATGTCGGTAGGTGTCTATCTAGTATCTACCAGCTGTAAAAATATCTCTGAACGGAAAGACAGGTGTTCATACAAATTCTCAGCTCCTAAAATGTTGACACTATATCATATATGGACAGACGGCGTTTGTAGAAATTCTCAATTCCTAAAATGTTGACATTAGACAATAGGGAACCAGACTTTTTAAATCGGGCCTAGTGCACAAGCGCTCCAATTAATGATAGTCGTCACGGAAGCTACTATATTACTATTCAAGATCAGTCGTAAACCCTCTTTGTACATAATAAATATAAATGAATGTGATATTTCTCGTAGGTTAATCCGAGTCTCCAAGGGTTAGGTTAGGATATACCTACGTCCCCCCCGATGGATTCCAATCTTGTCGCGATGGGGGGGCTCAGTAGCCGTGGTTGGGCCCCACGGTGAAGCCAAAAGGAATCCAGGAGGGGACGCT
Source organism: Coenonympha glycerion (assembly GCA_963855885.1). Lineage (NCBI taxonomy): Eukaryota > Metazoa > Arthropoda > Insecta > Lepidoptera > Nymphalidae > Coenonympha > Coenonympha glycerion. The sequence continues at coordinate 10,063,922 of OY979630.1, read as the reverse complement.
CGGAGTGGGCCTGGAGATGGGCCCGCTCTGGATGCGTCCAAGAGGGGTGCGGGGGACAGAGTTTTCTGTCTCCTGCAGCCAGGAGGGGTCGCGGGAGGAGAGGCGTGTCGGTGTGTCGTTGCCGCTCGCCCTATCTCCCGCGACCAAACGGTGGCGCACCGTTAGATGCGTCGGCGGCGGGGCCGCAGGGGAAGAGGAGTGTCGGTGTGTCGTTGCCGTTCTCCCTGTCCTCTGCGGCCGTTTGGTGGTTTGCGGCGGAGCCAAAGATCAGATCCGCCGCGGGGTATGGGAGGTCGATGCCTGCGAAGTGCAGGAGCAAGCTTCGCAGGTATCGGCTTACCCGTGCCCACGGCCCCTGGGTGGCGGTCCCGGGGGGGTCCGTCGCCTTACGGATGGGCGCCGAGGAGGTAAGGCCGGCTTAGGTGTTTCTGGCCGGCCTTGCTGTTGGAGGGGAGCTATGCTCCACCTCGTGGAGGGGCTGCGCAGGCGGCCGGGCACCGGCGGGTTCGCGGAGGTTTGCGCAAGCGTTCCCGTGTTCCCGTCATACGGTGCGAGGAGGAAACACCGTGGGGTTTAGCCGGTAAGAGTCCGGCATAACCCAGCCGCTCCCCCGGGCGACTGGGTATCCATGAGGATTCCCCACGATAAAAAAAATAGGATATACCTACGTACCTAGTAATACACTGTGTATTGTACTACATATTATAGTCTAAATTCTTTAATGAATAGCAATGAATAGCCTTGCCATTAGGAACTTGAGATGAAAATAAAGAACCTCAGTGCATAAGCCATATGCCAGTAGATAAATTACTATAAAAAAGTCTAAATGACTGTAAAATAACATAGCTGGAATAGGTTACCAACACGTGGTTGGTACAATTCGTGTGCGGTAGGTAGGTAAGTAGGTATTCTCGAATTCCATGGCTGGTTTAGTTTGGTTTGGTGGAAGGATCCATTTTGCGGTTTTGTAAAGTAGCCGTGGAATGTTATATCCATTATTTTTGTTCTGAAACCACGAAATATGTCAAAGATCATTAAATCCTGTGAAAAGTTGTAGTGGGTGGTAGAACTCTTCTTTCAGGGTTCGGCCGGGTAGGTACCACTGTGATTAATTATACTCTACTAACAATATTCCCCAGCCCAACGTAAGACTTAAAAATCTTTACAAAACAATCAGAAGGACGATTTTAACTGTCGATATTTCGACCCAGTGGCACGACCCGATGGATCCCAATGGATCCTTTTGATCTTTCAACTATGTATTTATGTATTATTATTATGAAAAAGGAGTTTTCAAAATCACCACAAGTTATCCGTGCGCAGTATAGGAACAGGTTTCTGTACAACATTACACCAGAATCCCGCGAAAAATCAAGGAATTCCACGGTGCTTGTATGTAAAAAAAACGTTATTCACGCGGGCGGAGCCGCGGTCAACAGCTAGTCGTAGTCGTAATAAATAGATATGTACATTGTTGGCAAGTTTACACAAAGAGTCACAGCGATCAAGGTTTCGAATTACGGCGATTCGACTTGTCACAAAAACAAAGTTTTTGTGCCTTTGGTTCAGTGAAGCTTATATTCATTAAGTATGACGTGTAGCCAGTCTGCAACTGTGTTACAAAGGAAACCGGTCCGAATCAAGTCACTGTTATACTTACCTACCTATAAATACTTAGTGTATCGCCGAATCTGTGAAAAATGAGAGCAATTTCGACGAAGTAACCGACACCGAAAACGTACAAGTTTGCATTTGTGACCGCAAACTTGCATGTCTTATAGAGGTCTTATAGGTACTTAGTCAAATATACCGACCGCGACATCCCAATACCTGCAGACAGTAACCAGTCTGTAACTCGGTGCCTATCAAAGAATGATAGCCACTAGCAAATGTTTTTCATCCATTGAAGTTTTGCTAAGGAAATGTTATTTTTATTTCATAGCAAACTTTCAATGGATAAAAAACATATGCCAGTGGCTATCATTCTTTGATAGGCACCAATACAGAATACGGGCGTAAGTCCATAGATATGACTCACCTATACTCGTATCTACGAACGTCATAGAAACCTGACAATCGCTCATTCCATAACCAATGATATTTGTTTTCGATAAGTCACTTGATCAATTTGTCGATCGGATTTGTCATGTATAATTGTATTGTCCCATTTATTTTTTGAATATTGTTCCATAATTTTTCTTAATTATGAAACTAAGTGGGCACATACGTCGAATTTACACGATTTTCATAATGTTGTAGCAAGTTGTTTAGGTAAGTAGGTAAATAGTACTTAGATGCCTTTATTGAAGTATCAAGTAACGGTCTTATTTTATAAGGTTTGCAGATTAGAAGACAGATTATTATCGTACAAATTCTTTAATTAATCCTTTGTTTAGTTCCTTGTACCAGGAATTGTACCGGATACATCAGGACCCCAACTGTAGTTGCAGCAGCAAAAACTTGTAGGTAAGTAAGAGTATAGCTTTTAGCAACTTACCCCGCAAACCACAAAAACGAGCACGAATCCAAGGAAGAATTCGATCCCGAAGCCCTGCAGCGAGGTGACGTTCTTGCCCAGTCCTGTGACCCCCAGCTTGCCGGCCACCGCGTCGGGGGTGAACGCTTTCAAGAGGCCGGAACCGGCGGCTGCGCCCGCGCACTGCGCGATGACGTAGAGGATCGCTCGCACCGGCTTCACTTTGCCCGTCACCGCCATGCCCGCGGTCACTGCCGGGTTCACGTGCCCACCCGAAACGTGGCCTATTGCCTGTAACAGAGAACATGTGTGAGTTACATCTTGTAATAGCAGAATCCAAAATTTTAAACGCAGAGTTCTATGTTAAATTTTTTATTGGTGATATCTCCTGGGGCCGTCTAGAATGGCGATGGACGAAATAGGTAATGTTATGAATCAGACTTCAGAGCGTGGATCGCAGACCTACTTATGCCAAAATCGACGGTTAATCGACTCGCTTATATTTTCGGCAATTCAGATAGAAGATCAAATTACCTACTTACTTGATTTTTAACTTAATCAAATTATTTTTGATCTAATGGCTTTGTGATTCGTAGGAAACAGGTAATATGACATATGAGTATTTATACCCTAAATACTTATAATATTGATATCATTTGTGTAGTGTGGTACGTGACCAACCCAAATAAATACCTTAACCGAAATAGAAGTAGATGAATTCGACAAGAACTTTAAACTGACCAGGATAAAATATATAAAGCACGATAGAGTCGATAGAGCTTACAAGGTTTCCTTCCCCTCAAGTAGGTACATATTAACAGAATATCTATTCTTGAAACCGCATTTTCAGACCCAAAGAGGTCATAACTACGTGTGGTTACATGCGTGACTACAGCCTATAAGGAAAAAATACGAGTAGATGTTGCATACAAGTGTATCCTCAACTGACGCAGCATGCATAATCCAAAACATTGAAATATACTACGAACAACAATGTTGTGGTTTACTTGATTAGTGGTTTTGGTTTCAGGATTTCACAAGAATTGCGTTTCATCAATCCTGAATAAGTATTTAATTTTTTAAAGTTTTTTTTTGTATATATTAAGTTTAATTTGCCAACCAATTTTTTTTTTAATTTATTATTTTGGGGGGCATGGGAGTGACGTCGCCAAGACAAGCAATTTGGTTAAACGTTTGTTAATCAAGTCGAGTTTGTTAAGTCTGTCCGTTAGTTTATTTTCTTTATGACACATGAGACAGATATTAGATATAGCAATAGCGAGCAACCGCAAAGAGACAAACGTAAAGTAGTCTCTCTCTGCAGGTATAAATAACTCGTTATAGTTTATACTGTATTTATATCTGTCTCATATGTCAAAATAAACGAATGGACAGAGTATAGCATCGTTATTGTCTTCAGTTTTACAAAGAAAAATAATGATTTAAATATACTATCTATAAGAAACTAAACGCGCTCTACCTAGGACAGCAATTTGCAGCACAAATCATATTTTAGTATGGCTATTCCAGATAGGGTAAAAATTTATTGCGTTATTATATCACCATGGCGTATAATGGAGATTAACAGTAATCCTCGTGTTATTGTTTCTTTACATAATAGCTTAATAACGTTTAATAACGTTACAGCTTGATGTTATCACTGTTATCAAATCATTATTCAAAGGTAGGCGCGAACTTATACTGTAGATAAGAGCTACTGTAGCATAGTCTGTCTGTCTAAGGAATCGTCGCTCACAATATGTTTAATTTTCTTTTGTATAGACATGACAGGTATTAGTTCCCTTTATACTTAACATTTCGCGGTACGTAGAATTACTAATTAAGGTTTCATGAAACTGTAATACTAAGATCGTTTCCTTATTATTCCTTGTAGTCAGTTCTCAAAGAATAAATTCAATAATAAATTATTTTTAACCAGTGCTCGTATAAAAATGTGGCAGAATGTACCGAACAAATTCTGTTTAGGTTGTGCTGATTCATAAAATAAAGAGAATTACTACAGCAATATCATAATAAAAATTATCAACAAGTACATTTCCGGTGTTAGGATATGTATACCTATTATTATCAGCTAATGTCGGACAAACATAACATACTGTGGACTTGATTAAAATTTTTCGAGATCCTATTCGATGCTGGTACACTTACAGACACAATGGCGAAGACCGAGAGACCAAAAGCGAGGGCGATGAGCACGATGTCAGCCGGTGCCTCCAGACCCTGCGAGATGTTGATGCAGGCACCGCAGCCGAAGAGATTCAGCAGCAGGTTACCTGGGTAAATTATTCAAGTTTAGACCTTAGGATGTTTTGTGATTTAGGCATATGGCTCACGGTACCTATATGTCAATTACACAGAGAGTAAAATTATTTGTTGCTCAACAGTCAACAAACTGGTCTGGAAGCTCTGCATATTTTTAAAAATCTTAGGAAATTAGTAGTCTAATTGTGAGTTTACTCACTTCAACTAGTTTCTTAAGATGGACACTTTCAGGCAAAGATTTTTATGCAAGCATGTGGGGATGATACCCACCCAAATGCGTGTGTGATTCAATCCAATTCAATTTCTTTATTGCGAATTTGGGTACAAAATATAGATGTTACAATATAATAAAATTGTTCTCAGCCAAATTCTACATTACCCTAAATTCCCTAAATTGTACTGCCATTTCCCTACTATGTCTTAATATCTGCTTACAAATTGCGCAAAATCAAATAAAATTTTGATTTCACGGGTCGACTCGTTGAGTTTGCCATAATTTTAAATTACAGAAGCAATGATTTTCATTATTATCATCATTTTTATGACTTTTTTTTTAAATACTTACAGTCAGTAAATCTGTACCTAAGTATATAAACTAAGAGGTATTAGGGACCTAATGATGAATCCTATGTCCTAGAATTAGATAATTGTGGTTGTTCATAATATTTATAATATTTTATATTGTTTGTGCACCAAGTCCTTCTAACCACTTCTAAGTTATAATAGGCACCTACTTAGAATTAAATAAGGATAAATAATAATAATTATTATTAATTAAAATGTCAATAATATTTATGTTTACCTGCTTATAGACCATAATGTACTCGTATAATGTAGATTCTGTAATATTCTGTATCAAGCCATGCGCAAGCCATGAGTAAAAAATTATAATGAATGTCGGTTTTAGTAAGTACGTAATTACGACTTATTTCAAGATCAAAATATTGTAATTACCTACTAATTAAAAACTTAATGAATACAATAAACACAACCATATAGGTAAAGTCGATAGGAATGACGTGGTAGGTCGATATTAGTACTAGGAGTAATATAATGAAATTGCACATCTAGCGATATGGCATTTTGAGATACGCTAAAAAACAAGATACAAGATGCAAAAATGTACGAAAATGAGCGCTAAATTGGTCACGCGACCTCCGCGCATTCTTTTGAATTTCATTCCAAAGCGATGCAACAGCAATCTTGGATTATTTCAACTAACTATCACGTTTCAAGAGATACAGCCTGACAGACGGACGGACGGACGGCGAAGTCTCAGTAATAGGATCCTGTTTTATCCAATCGTGTTTCTGTTTCATATCGATTTTAGATTGAGACCCAAAAGGCAATTTCATTTTATAGTGTTTATAAGCTCCACCTGCAGGTCCATTTATTATAGTAGCTTCAGTAAAGTGCACATAAAGACTTGTCTAGATCATCATTAAAGTTTGCTTATTACCTAATTACGAGTAGTAGGTATATCTTTCACGTAACTCTTAACTTACCTATAAACTCAGCAAGGAGAGCTTTGCTGATTTTTGCTGCTCCTCCCGAGAGCTCATCCAGACCGAGCTTGCTACCAAGTTCACCCATCGTACTGCAACGAAAAAAGACACAAACCTTAATTTAAAATTTTACATCTTTATAGAAACTACCTCTGAATATAATAATTGTTGTTCTAAGTACCATAAATAGAAAAAAAAATAGTCTTTAGATAGTTTTCGAATAAGGAGATAAGCTAAGCATAAACAATTTTATACGGAGATCTCCAGAGCTTTTAAAAAGCTTTTAGTTTACTTGATTTGACATTTTTATGGCTTTATCAACAGCGATTTGAATCGCGAATCACGAGGCGGCAGATAGAATCCTTAAATTCTCAGTAAGGACAACAGACGCGGCGCTATATTACGTAATTTTTAGCGGTCGAATGCATACAACCGGTTTTTATAACATGAGTTTCGTCTGTGTGATTATTATTTATTAGGTATGACCAAAATTTTAATTCGTCAAAATATATTCTTGTTGCTACTTTCTCGTAGAATGATGGCATACAAGAAGGTTTGTTAGTTACTATGATTATTGATTATTGTTAACATAGTAACATAGGTGATAGGTAGGTAGGTTATGACGCTTGCTTACTTATTATTTCAAGAGGAGGGAAGAGAGAAACAGGGGTTCATTGAAATCGATATACAATGAGCTCGATCTAAGAGAATGTAAACTTTGAGTTAGAATAGAGTAGGTTCATCAATTGCATTATTGTTCTCTCTCTTGGACTACAATCAAACAAGTCTACAAGTGGAAAATTAAAAAATTTTAAACACCCACGACTCTTATGGACTTGAAATTGCAAAAGGTATTAAATAATATTTTTATAACTCCCCGACTAAAGGAAAGTAAGGACTAAGAACCTATCAGTATAATTACAAATCCAAGAAAATCCGTCGGAGCTGCCATTGCCATTTCTGTTTCCAATATCAATTAATGCAGTTAGTACTTAGTACCTCCTACCTATAGGTAAGAAGATCGAGAAATTGAATTACATAGTTACCAAATGGATAAAGTAAACACACACACTGGTAAACAGCAACATCTTGCACCATCAACACCGGCACAGGCAGAACATATAGCAGCTCCGGCGGATTTTCTTGGATTTGTAATTATACTGATAGGTTCTTAGTCCTTAGTTTCCTTTAGTCGGGGAGTTTTAAAAATATTATTTAATCCTTTTTCAATTTCAAGTCCATAAGAGTCGTGGGTGTTTAAAATTTTTAAGCTATTGCATAGCTTCTATCGCGGGCCTTGACGGGCGGAACCGAATCCAGAAATTCCGTAACGAAAATAACCTGTCGCCCCCCACTCGGACCATTAAAGTCAACCTTATTGTCATAGGCATATAATTTATATTGTAAAAATTGACTTAAAATATACCTATAGTTCCGCTTTTGCCCGCACCAGCGCTAGTTGATTCGTATTTCAAAGTTTTTTTTTAGGAACTCTGTTTTTATGTAGGTAATAAAGGTTAATTTACCAATTGAAAAATCTGAAATAAATTTAATCAATAGAAGTAAACGTATATTGTACAGGAAAAATAAAATCAACTCTGTAACTATTATACTTTTTTTGATAATAAGAATAAACCGGCAAAAACAAAGTTATGTTTGCGGTTCGCAAACAAAAGTACCTACATGTAAATTATACTCGTAAATTCATGAACCAAAATGATTCTTTTAATGTTTAACTTCTTTTATGGTATGGAAGCCTCGGCGCGCGAGTCCGACTCGCACTTGGCCGGTTTTTTTTAATTAGATTAAAGAAACTACTTTTTCATGAAATATCCTGAACTACGCAATTAACACTGTAAGGAAAGCCACGTCCGAAAACAACAAATCTTTGTATAACTCAAACAGTAATACTATAATAATTGAATCTTGGACAATTTTAAAACGAAATCTTACATTTTTATCGGAAATCCCTTAAAAAAATCAAAGACTTTTCTATGACTCACAGTTTCCCGCCCAAAAATGGAGGCTTCTTTTCGCTAATATTTCACACAGCCTCCCGATCCTCGCTTCCGACAGACAAAGGACTATTTTGAGTTGCGAGATGTGTTGGCTACGGCGCATGCGTATCAAACGCTCCCTTCCGAAGTTCCAACCCTTGGGAAAATTTTCCATAAGCTTTATTATAGCGTACGTGTTTTGTTATAGATGTTACTAGCACAGTGCCCGCGGAATCCGTTCTGCGTTAGAAATATTTTTGTCCCGACCCCTTTGTCCCACGTAATACCCACAGTCCCTTCCCCCACAGCGCTGAATGCGACGCAATCGGATAGATATCACCTATACTTATTACTTTATACTAATATTATAAAGAGGAAAGATTTGATTGTTTGCTTTTTTTTGTTTTTTGTTTGTTTGCATTGAATAGGCTCCAAAACAACTTGGCCGAATTGAAAAATTCTTTCACTGTTGGTTAGCTACACTATCTCCGGTGAACATAGGCTATATTAAATTTTCAAAAAATTTAGGGATCCGCACCAGAACTCCAATAATGTTACCCAAGGTGTGAAAACATTACCAAAAAAAATTCTTAAATCGCGTGCGCTGCGAAAACTATTGATTATAGAACAAAATAATGTACTATGTTTTTGCAGAACGTATAATTATCTACAACAAGTGGAAAATTAAAAAAAATTAAACACCCACGACTCTTATAAACTTGAAATTGAAAAAGGATTAAATAATATTTTTAAAACTCCCCGACTAAAGTAAAGTAAGAACTAAGAACCTATCAGTATAATTGCAAATCCAAGAAAATCCGCCGGAGCTGCTATGTTCTGCCTGTGCCGGTGTTGATGGTGCAAGATGTTGCTGTTTACCAGTGTGTGTATTTACTTTATTCATTTGGTAACTAATTCAATTTCTCGATACTTCTTAGCTACCGGTAAGCTTACTTATAGGTACTAACTGCTTTAATTGATATTGGAAACAGAAATGGCAGCTCCGACGGATTTTCTTGGATTTGTAATTATACTGATAGGTTCTTAGTTCTTACTTTCCTTTAGTCGGGGAGTTTTAAAAATATTATTTAATCCTTATTCAATTTCAAGTTTATAAGAGTCGTGGGTGTTTAATTTTTTTTTAATTTTCCACTTGTTTTATACTTTTTCAATTATTATACCTATTATATTATTACAAAATAAAAATTAATTTTTAAACTAGCCACTATCTCCTCTATGCAGCGTCGGAAGGCATCATTGACCCTTGTCATCAGATCAAATGTGTTAGAATAGTTAAACGAAACCAAATGGGTCTAAGCTCGAAGTATTTTAATAGTTACGATTGTTGAGTAACACTCAATCCCAAGATGCATCATCGATATAAAAAACAAACAATCTCTAACACTAGGAGTTTACAAGAAACATTACCAGACACATTAGAAAATTCGCTACCAAATGATAAAGAAACGTTTATTGTGGCGATCCTGTGCAATCACCGTAACAACTACCTACGAACCATTACTAATAATTCACTCATATTGTACAGAAAACTGTATCCAAATCGGTTCAGTCGTTTTAGAAATGATTGGAAACATTCGTTTGCAATATTAATGTTTATTATCTATTAATGTATCCAAATCGATTCAGCCGTTTTTATTCCAAAAGCTTAAATTGGGAACATTCGTTTGCCTTCTAAATGTATTTATGGCGCCCCCTGGTGAGCGATGTTTGTAACTACTATCTACTAATGCGGTTATAGATAGAGCGCGCTCTGCTCTAAAAAAAGATTGTTTGTGATACCAAAAGGGAGTAATATAGCCCTTGTTTTTTTTTACTTGCTTCGCCCGTCATCGTTGAAATCGTTGATTCGGTCCATTTGAAATTGTGTTTTATTTTCAAAAATCAAGGAGTTCTTTTAAATAAGACAAAAAAAATAATGTTGTCATTTTCTTCGTTTACTGGACTCTTTTAATCAAGTCAGAAGTCTAATCAGTAATCACCCAATGTGGGCTAACAGTCATTTTAGGATGTTTTAGGTAGACATTTAACTTGCCATTTAGGTACTGACACAGGAATTCGGAAACGATGCGGGCTGTTGCTTTGGTTAATCTGATAGGTTGAAAGCTATTTTTTTTTTGCCCATTCATTCCATTAGCATTTTTTCACGGAATGGCGGGGCTTTCACAATAGCGGAACCAAAGGGCCTAGCGGTGAGTATGGAAAAAACAGCAAGTCCTAGAAATGTGAATGCGTCTATAGTGGCTTTGGTGCTGAGGCTCCTTTCGGTAGGTCCAGGATTCAAAGCTCAGGTACCAAGCTACGGAAATTTTGGATTTATCTTTGTAAATGCTGAGCTTTGGTTGCACCCTTTCTCAATCCACCACCACCACCTCATTACTTCCGTAGGATTCGTTCATTTCCTCAGGATCAAAGGAAAACCATGGCGATTATGCTCTAATTTTGACATTTGCAGTGATGATCACTTTTATGTTTAGTTCGTTATACTAAAATATTTTTGAGGCTAACCTATTGAAGGTTTATCCAAATAACAAAATATACAAAATTCTCAAAATTTACATGAGTGTTTGTTACCAAATTCCTCCGAAACGGCACAACCGATTCTTATGAATTTTTTGATCTACATTCTGTAGGTCTGAAAATAGGTCGTTATCTATTTTATATACCAAATGACTTATACCTACTGTACCTACCTATATTATACATATGTCAGTAACTTTTGATAGTGGTCATAACAGAGTTACAGCATCAGCATAGGGGGGCATGTAAAATGTTTAGCTTCCAATTAGTTTAAGGATTTTTTAAAATCTGAATCTGAAAGATTAACGCATTCAGATTTCAGACAAACAAACTCTACATTTTTATTTAAGTAGGTTCGTGCAGGCGACAATGATTGTTTACGGTAAGCTTCATCCGACTGCATAGTAAAGGGAAATGACAGTGTAATTTGAAGAGGAAGCCAATTATTATTCTAATTAGAAAGTAAAGAGAGATGGGGAGTTTGAACATAGGTACTGTTTAGTTCCCGCAGCGACCTACGTCCGTGTGATCCATCCGCCCATTTTAGATCCAACCATGTTATTCATGAGCCGTGATTCCGGGCATTTATTATGGGTTGGAAGAACTATGGAAACTAACTTTCAGGGAACTATACTGCCAAAATAAGTGAGAAACTTTCATGATAGGAGGTCCATCAGATATTATGTAGGAAGCAGCTTTTCAGCTGTTCTAAAGAGTAGGTAACCGATGTTCGGGCGCGGCGTAAGTTGGTGCAATGAGTAACTCATGTACGAGTATGTTTACAAAATAACGCTAAAAAGGTTGGCTGACATAATTAAACAGAGTATAAACATTGCGAAAGCGAGGTGAGCTAAATATGAATGTATTTGTTGTTGGCAGCGCTCCATATTGGCTTGTATGCATCGAGTCTATGCACCGACCACCGTACCTATACTTGCACATCAGCAAGGCTTTCGTGGCTTACCCTGACCGGGCCTTGGCTGACCTGCGGCTGCAGGCGTTGACCATAAACGAGCAACGTACATTCAACGTCAAAAGTCCATATAGGTACAATTTGCAAACATTCCTTGCATGCATTCAACTGGTCAGTTTTTCTACATTATACAAGTTAGTACTTGACTGCGATCTCACCTGATGGTAAGTGATGATGATGATGATGCTGATGCAGCCGAAGATGTTAACGTACTAACTTGGAAGGGGTAAGTAAAGTCACCTCAACGGTTTCTACACAGCATCGCACCGGAACGTTAAATCGCTTGGCGGTACGTCTTTGCTGGTAGGGTGGTAACTGGTAACTAAAACTTGTCTGAAGGTTGATAGTCAGTTTATGATAATATGCGGTTACTTGCTCACCGTTATACACTGTATGAATTTTTGAAGTTGACTGTAGTACCTTCCCCGAGTGATAATAATTATTATTCATTAACAGTGACCTTTTCGCATTTATATAGCTTTTTTTCCTCATGCATACCAAAAATACGAATTCGCAGGAAAGGAAAACTTTAATTAGGTACACTTTTTGGATATAGATTTTAAATGTGTTCAACATTGAATTTTATGCAAGGCTTTCGAGTTTTACCGAAATGAAATAGGTAACATTTTGCGTTGATTAAATTTAGTAAGGACTGACTTTAATTGTGATGTAGGGGTGTGCAAAGTGAGAGAGTGTGTGTGAAATTTGGAGTGTAAATGAGGGAGAGAGTGCCTGCCAAAATTAAGTTTTATTTTGTTTTACGTAATTTGTAGGTTAAACAAATACTGTAGTCTTTTAACAGTAAAATTGCAGGAATGGATACTATATCGCCTTCTCGAGGTTATTATGAAAAAGCTTTAAAATATCTGTATATTATCTTGAATGGAAGCAGGCGTAATTTTGCGGAAATCCATAATTAGTAGGACAGATTTATTTGAGATCTCTACGATTTCGCATTGTGAAGTCAACATTTCCGGTGTCGGGACGAAACGTGCGTCGAAGAAAGTGTTAGAAAATTGTGTGTGGTGTTTCATGTGGATAGTGTTCCTGCTTTTCAAGTAGCGGATTATAGCAAAACCACGCAAAACCAATTTAAATCTGTCCTAACTGTATATTATGTTTGCTTTGAATTCAATCGTGAACTGAATCTTTGCTGACTTTCACAAGCCTTTTACAAATTGCGAAAAGCTAAATACAATTTGATATATAAAAAAAAAAAAACAAAAAAAGAAAAAGCCTCACTATCATTACAATTTTTATTTACTTACTGTAAATCGACCCCCTAGACCTAATAAAAATGAAAAAAAAATCTAGGGAGGTCTTTTATCGAAATCCTGTACGAATTCTGCCCGCTGATTGTTTCCCTGCTTTACTTTAGCCAATCGGGGGGCAGAATTCGCTAACGATTACGATAACGATGAATACGTTTTTCTTACGCAATCAGACCCCAGATCGCAGATTACTGCTACGAGAAAAGCAAAGGCCTTATCCCTAGATTTTTTTATTTTTATAAGGTAGTATATATATGCTTTATAAGGTACCTTTAAACGAGCAATTCAATTCTCGGAAACGGCTCCACCGATTTTCATGCGGGTTTCGGGGGCGATAAATCGATCTACCAAGGATTCATTTTTAGAAAATGTCATATATACTAATAAATAAACACCGAGCAAAGCTCGGTCACTCAGATATTATCAAGTAAAGAGGCATGTAATTTATTGCCTTTGCTTTATATTTAGACTTATAAATGTTAATAGATTGGGAGTTGGGACAACAATGGAAGATTGCTACGTGCAGACATTTCACGACGACTAAACTATACTGATTTTATGTTATACCTACGGCTAATGCTGATGATAAATACCAGAGATAATGCCATGCTAGCTTTGAAGAGTGATTCTAAAAAACAATTAGCAATATGACAGTAATTTCCCGAAAGCGCTAATGGATTACTCTAATAAAATATTCAAAAGTTCCAGTAAAATAATGTACTGCTTCAAAATACCTGTGATTATAACGATGGGCTGAAATGCTAGTGGTGCCTTAACGGTGTAACCATCACAAAAGAAAAAAAAAAAGGGACACACATCTTAGGGCTTTATCCACCTTTAATAGAATAAAAAAAATAGCACAAAATTAAGGAGCATGCCACGGGTGTGCCCGCGAAATTCAAATGTTTTGTGGTTTTTCGCGATTTTTAAGCTAATAAGACATAATAGGCTTATGGCAGTCAAATTGCGGGAATTCCAGTATCGTCTTCACGTGTTTATATAAAAATCTCTGCTTGAAAGTGTCTAGTTAAAGAAATTAGTTCGAGATTTGCGAGTTACCGACTTAAAACTCGATACTCGAACTAATTTCCTAGGATAGACATTTTTATGCAAAGATTTTGATATAAACATGTAAAGATGATACAGCCAATCCTGCAAATTGACTGCCATAAGCCTATAATGTGTTATTAGCGTACAAATTGCAAAAAACCACGAAAATTTTGAATTTCGCGGGCACAGTCGAATTTATAGTGCAGTTATTATCTCGCTGCAGACTCGCTGTGTATAAACGTGTGTTTCTATCACGCATAATATATAAAGACAAAAAAAGTTACGATGAGTGATATCGATAGTTGTTTTTTTTTGTATCTTTATAAATGGGTGATAGAAATAAAAACATAAATAAAATATGTATCCATAGTAGACGTAAATATGTTTTTTGTTAAACACAAGTTTATTTTTATCTTGTACATATTTTTTATCGTTTCTAACGACGCTGTAGTACATAAAATAATGTGTCGCAAAAAACTTACACCATTTCGGCCTAGTTCTTATTGACCAAGTACCAATTTGACAAGTGGTATAGTGTGTGATAAGGATAACCCGAACATCATTGAACAATATCTATAGCAATATTAATATTAGTACCTATACTTTAATATCAATATTAACATTTAGACGGAATAACGACTTAAAATCGCAAACATCTGCGAATAAAGCGAATTACACGAACATAAATAATTTTCAATTTTGACAAGAGTAATTAGAAATGCGTGCGTAGCGAGCGCGAAATTTTGTGATTTTTTTTGAATTCATAGAAAACTTAAAATCAACTTAAAATCGAAAACTAAATGTTTTGCATCTAGCCAGGCGACATGGTGAAGCCCTTATCTACCCAACTCTGGGTACGCCCACGAACACCCCGCTTATTCAGATAGGCTATAATCTCTGACTACATGGCTATAATGTTCAGTGTACTTGTTTGTGTTCTGTCAAGAAAACCGAAGAAACTTCAGTGATGAGTAAGGACAATTCCAATTAACGAAGAGACATGGTGGCATTAGCTACTAGCAAGTGACTATTGTCATAGGTGCCATTAGACAAGTTCAATGTAATGGCTGATCACATTTAACTCAAGATGAAATAAACATAAACGTTAAGACGTACCTATCCATAAGTAAGTTTACACAAACACACTTGATTCGATTTTATGTCAGAAGTTCTTTATTTAGACTTTAAGCAACAGTTGTAACTTTGTAAGTAAGTATATAAGAACTTACTAGGTTAGGTACCTAAAAGAAAAGTTAATATTAGACCTATCAAATTAAATTCACCTCACGATGAAATACGCATACAAAATACACGAGGGGATATATTGAATGTAACTCCATTGATTACCAAATCGCTACCTACTAATGGATGCTTGATTAAAATATTAAACAGTTGTCCTTCATATTTAAATTTATTAGCGATTGAAAACAAATAAATGTGATGAACAAATGCATAAATGGTTGAAGTGAAATACATATCCTTTAGCCGGAGCTTTTGAAGTCGTGTGAAGGAAGAATACGGTTACGACGTAGAAATAAGAAGCGATCGAAAGGCTTATACTTTTATGTAATGTGATGATGCCTCCAAAATTATCATTAAAATATTTTAATTTCTACTCTCCAACGAATAATAAGGACAAAACGAATATTTATTTCAGCGCGATTCCTTGAAAATCGTTCTATATATTTAAAATTTTCAATTTGAAACAAAGTAGCCAGGGTCAGTCTATACCTAGTAACAGTTTGTGGTATAAAGAATTTTACGTTTGAGACATACTCGTAAAAATCCATCACCATTTGAAGCTTTTATGAGTCCAGTGTCATGCATATCCGGAATCTAATTTTACTAATGCGTCAGGACTTGTATACTTTATAAGGTGTTTTGGTAGTTTATTTTATGGATGGTAATGACGAATAATTTATTCAGATTAGAAAAAGTTCACGAACGTATAGTTGAAATATAAGTTGAAATAGGCGTTAACTTTATTTAGGTACAACGTAACAACCAGTTAGGTAGATTAAAATCAGGAGGAGACGAAGTAGAGTATGGAATACTTTAGAATTGACGTTCCCTTTAAAAATAAATAGATTGTACTTTAACATTCGATGGTAGGTATAGGTACCTACTGTCTTGTTGTGATGTCGCTAAAGAACTTGAGAATTCGTACTTGTTCACGCGATAAATCGTAAATCCAATCGATTAGAAACCTCCTTCATGTAATATGCAGAAAGAAAACAAAAAGCACTAGTGCGGAAAACAGTAACTTTCTGCATGCTACACACATGGAAATCTCTTCTTTTTGATCAAATATATATATACAAAAATAGTGTTCAGTTGAGAAACAGAAATGTTGGTATCATAAAATGTTCGTCAGGATGATGAGTTCGCACGAGGTTGGACGTCAATGGTTGATTGGTGCCAACACGCGATACCTAGATAGTACATAATTTAGCAATACTGGGCATCTGTGTGTGTTAAGATAAACTCTGATGTAACGACATTAGTGATGGAATATGCACCATTGTCTTTAATGCATCATGCATTGCTTCGATTACCAACGCATAAATTATAAAAATAATCGAATACTTTACACACGTACTGCCGCGTAATAAGATTGAATTACCAAGACTTAGCGGCCTACCTACGAATAGGTGCTTGGTTAAATGGGCATGTTGATTGAGAAAAAAAGAACATACAAAAAGGGAACTTTAAAAATATCTTCATGATTTCTTGGCATTATTCCAAACAGACAGGATTGGTACCTACTTCAATTGTGGGTAGATATTGTTGAAAAAAAACAACTACGAATCCTCGTAAACTTAGCTTTAAGTCGACTTGCAGTTATCACCATACATATGTGACAAATATCATATTGACGTTTTACAAGAGCCTGTACGTTAGGACTATGTGAAATAAAGATGAAGCCTTCATGAATTATTAAAAAAAAAAACAAATCAAAGTATACTTTCTTTCATAATTATAGGCCTAGCTCATAGGCGTTTATGACGAGTATACAGCACACAGTATCTCTATAATTACCTTCGGACAATCTTTTTATGATTATGATAGTGTCAGTTTTAATCAGTATATAAAAAGGAGATTATGATGAGTTTATTTGCTATAGCTACTAGTTTTTCCTACCCCAACCTTTTCTGTCCAGTCTGTCCAGATAATGCCATGTGTTCCTCTGATAGGCTTATGGCTCTCAGTTTTATCGCTGATAGTGAATATATCGTGTCATTGACTTTGAATTATTATTTATCAGTCGTTTTTGAGATAATTCGCCAACCAAATATTGACGTTGTCATTCTTAGCGCCAGGCATCGTGGATACTTACTACGAGTACATTAGCCATGAACTCCTAAGTCATAAAATCTCAATGATCAGGTGTTTCAGAAAAAGGTACTCGTAAATTACGTAGTAGTCTGAAGTCTCGCAATAAAGTGTGTGGTCAACGTGTTATTCATCTTCAGTAAATTCAGTAAGTATTGGAAGAGCACTTTATAAGCCGAATCGAACTGAAGAAGATTTTTATACGCGTCGCTTTCAGTATAGTTCGTATAATTCTGTATCCCGATGCATTTTACGTCCTGTTCAATACCAGCATTGAAAAACTTAAACATTCACTTAGGCGTCTATTTTGATGTAAAGCCGAAGTCATGGCTTTTGTTGTAGCATTTAAAGTTTACTTTTACCAACGAATATATAATATTACTAACGTCTTATACGCTGCGCTGTAAACTGTCATCGAACCTATGTAGTTACGGTTATAATATTTTGTTCTATCGGACGCCTGCGTGAATTTCGGGTTTTCACAAATCATTTCGACCTTTTTAGCGTATAGCAAAATGCCATTTGGCTGCTTTTTCTCTTGGAGATCGATCGGATATTGAAGAAAATTGTCCCATCACTATGATAAAATGATTGCAGTGCAGTGGCATCCAACGCGGTCGTAACTCGCTACACAGTGTACACAGTACACACGCATTAGCACGGCTTTACGACTTGGGTACAGTTTGCGCCGCTGCAAGTCTTGATGGGACGCTCGTAAATTGTAACCGTAACCTGGAAATATTTAGCTGTCGAGTCGTGCCAACTCTCCATATCAACGTTTAAAAACAACTTTACAAGATACTTGTCTCACATGTATACAAGTATTTACATGCCGAATAAAAAGAAGGCATACTTAGTGAAGGTTGAGCGTTTATACTATCGTACTGGCTACGGGGCATAGGTTGAAGATTTCACGTTCAATTTAACGTATATTTTTTGCAATGATTAACATTTTTAGTGGCTGTTTTATCCATCTATCCTGTGGCGCTACAGTTGTGGGCTCTGGCCTTCACAAATCACAATATTACTCCACTTGTCGCGGCCCTTCCACTCTCTGCGCCAAAGGCTGCAGGACTTGCTTAGCGGGACACAACAACAAAATATTGTACCTATAGGTACAAACTCATAGCGCTTAAGGCTATGAATATGTTAGGTGTTTAAAATACCTCAAGAATTGCATTCGCAGACTGCAGTCTCACAATTGGCTATCTAATACAAGGAAAAGGATAGTGAAATTATGACGTCATATCTCTTTGATCGATGAATACTGATAAGATACAAACCAGAACATCTTAAGGGCGTCAGTGACGTAAGCTATCATTGACATTGTTCGAGGTAGGTAAATCGAACCGTATAGAAGTGCAAACTTGTAACTTGCGTCATAGTAATTATACCTACCACCTTTTTCATCACTATGCACTATGCAGATTTCAGTCAGTCTATTAAATTATTATTATCCTTATAATACCTACTCCTTACATTAAAGGAAAGCTACATACAGAGTACAGACTAACAAGGATAGACTGCAGGGTGCTGGATTAAGGATCAGTGATAGATAAATAGATAGATAGTCAGTTAAGAAATTTTTTGGGGTGTGTGAAGCCTACGAACCGCTGCGAATACGAGCTGTTGTTACTTGTTAAGCGTATTAGACTATGGGCAAACACGTGTACAGCTATGGGGCAGTGAGACGACGAAGACGAAAAGTATAATTCCTTTCTATCCCGAGATAACAAAAGGTTCCTGCGGGACCCTATAAGTATATAGGAAACGTCTTTCTCTTGAAAGCGTCTTTGTCGCTGGAAATCTTTTGAAGATAAATTTTAAGGACATCGCGAAAAGCACGTCATATTTTAATTTACATTGTCAAATTTTCTTATCGCCACATAAAAATGTTATCTACTCGTAAAAGAAAATTGTTTGGGGAAAAGTTAATTTTATAATCTCTTTGAAGTTGGGCGCGGTGGCGTCACGGCGTCTTTGGTCGGTACGCAAATATGTGCGGATTAGACGTTGTACCTACTGATAAAGATTTGTTTACATTTAAATTGTATACGAGTACTTTTATCATTTAGACATGGGTAATACGTGTAGTTTTAGATGTTTCATTCAAATCTACATAAATAACATATGTATCGGCAATATACATATGGATATATACATTTTGTGGAAAAGATGATCTCAACCATTTTCTTAGTCCGACTGTTGGGCACGGGTTTGCTTCTATAATGAGAGAGGTTGGGCCATAGCTTATCATGACGTGACCAAGTACAGATTGGTGTGCTGTGCTTACTTTCGAGAATATTTTTGACGTTGCGTTGTAGGCCGTGGTTTCGATTCAGCTGGAAAATGTATATTTTTAATACGTTTATCAGTTTTCTCTCACCGATAACACAAGCTTAATTGGGAGCTAGATGGGAGCATGTTAAATGTCCTATAATTATTAACATTTATTAATTTATAGAGGGAAGAAATAAAAGCAGGTAACTACTATCCACATTCGTATAAGAGAGAAAGTTGTATCTTGCATTAATAAAACAATCACAACAGCACCTCATTATTAATTTAGAATGAAGCCACCAGTTTTCCTAAAAAGGAATATTCAATGCCCATCCAAAGCTCTAAGGGATTCATTGGAACGATACCGAGAGATCCGCCCTTAGGGACTAATCCATAAATTTCCATGCCAGCCTTCGCCGCTCTATTTACAGAACGTGATGGCCTTATTTGCAAGTACGGATTATGAGAAATAGATTGCGAAATCATGCAGTTTCTCGCCTTATTCAAACAAAAAATGTTGCGTTGTACTTATTAGATGATTATGTGACTAATAGTTTCCTCGGTGTTTCCATACTATGCTACGTGATAACGCATACGTGAAATCTTTCAATTATTTTTTAGATATTTAAAAATATTAATTTTTCTTTAAATTCCAACAGTAAAAACTGCCTGAAACTTACAAGACCAACCAAAAACTTGCAAGACCAACCATAACTCATATAGGTACTCTACTTAGCTATGTCTAATGTCATAATGATTTCTAATTTGTTTGTAACTTTTGGTCAAAATGTAACTGAAATTCTAGGAGTTTTAATACTCTTCTGTTTCAACTTCTTTGTATATTTCAGTTTTTAAATAATATTGTTTTCTAGCGATTCCCGTGGCTTCGTTTGCGTATCTAGTATCTACCTGCCTACAATATACCAAATTTTAGGTCGAATCATCCAATGAATTTAATTCTATTCAGGTTCCAATAGCTCGACAGAAAATACCTCTAAAAATCTAAGTAAGATTAGTTGGTATTTTAAAGCTCGTTAATACCTATACTATGCAATAAAACCGCGTCACGTCTCCGGCTTATTATTATAATAATCGCCCTACACGTAGATGTATTTGCATGGAGGCATGGCAATGCGTCTAGAAACATTTTCTGTTAATAATAAATATAATAATTACCATCGCATGCCGTTATCGCCTGTCACTCTGTGTAATTTTCCAGAAATATTTGTGAAGGCATTTTTTATAAACGTTTCTCGTTCTTTTATAGGAAGACAACGTTTACATCGATTAGTCATCTCGACTGTAAGATTTCCTGTGAAGTAAAACTTACTCAATTTTTCTTTTAATTTCGTATGATACAACTCTACAGACCAAATCTGCATTTTCCTACGATGCTTCGTAGTGAACACAGACGTAGTGAAATGCATATTCGATTGTTTTACCTATTAGTAATACTTTTTTTCAAATTTCAAATTTATTCAAAAACAGTTCTGAATGATAAAGTAATCACTAACTTTGTATTGCAATTGAATTTTCAGTGTCAATATTTATAAGTATGCCGAGTACGATTACCTCCCCTTTAGGTACACATAGAGATAATGACAGATGCATGGGTAATTACGGTTACGTTGTATGAGTTCGTGGTAGGCAATTATATAAGCATAAGTTTTCTGATGAATTGTTTCGTTGTCCATCACCTCAGTGATGGTGCCGTCATGACCATCATCATCCGCATTCCGTCTATCATCATCCGCTGCACAGGCTAGGACTGCTGAATATAATTGAAGTTCATATCTCAATTGCCATTGAATACTTCTATTACGTGAATCTTTAAAAACATTATGATATCTTTTGATTTTAGGGTTCCGTATCTAAAGGGTAAAAACGGGACTCTATTACTAAGACTTCGCCGTCCGTCCGTCACCAGGCTGAAACTCTTGAACCGTAATAGCTATACAGACTTGAAATTTTCACAGATTGCCGCTATAACAACAAACACTAAAAAATAGAATAAAATAAATATTCAAGGGGGCTCCCAAACAACAAACGTAATTTTTTGCTCGTTTTGGTGAACAAAGTTGGTGGGCAGGGGTGTTTAGTTTACTTTAATACTATTGATTTTGATCCAATTGGTTTTGATCTGTGGTTTTGATAAAACGAAACCCTCAGTGCGCGAACCCGACTCGCACTTGACCAATTATTTTTTATAAGATATTTTATACTTTACTTTAGTAATATTCTTATCATGAAATAATTCATTTAAAGATGGGAGTAGGTAACTCCGTGGCAACAGGATTTATTCGCGTCGACCGTTAAGCAAATCGGTGCAATCTTCAAGCGTATCCGACACTGGACGGTAAGTAATGGACATGATTCATGAATGGCATTGAGCTAATAGAATGCTTCCCTCGGGGAAGGTGTGTCCGACCGACGACGCTCGGCGCAACAAGTACAAAATGGCATATTTCATTTCTAATATGCTTTTCGATTCCACGTAGATAATAATAAATATAACGGGAGCGCCCTTAATAGCTTCAACACACCCATCGTTTTAGCTTAGTTAGCTAGCATTCTTTTGTTTCCTCTACCCTCAGGTAATTAAATTGATCGCACCTAATGGATTATGGATCTACAAGCACCATAATAAATTATTCTTTAAAACTCTAATTGATTTGGATATCAATCAGTCAATATACAGTGCACTGTATAGTTGGTGTGTTGGTATGAGAACTTCAAATTGTATAGGGTCAATGTGGGTAAATGGAAACGCATTCAATAATCAACCGAATTTTTGTAGTTTGAATTAATATCAGTTTCAGGGTGTAACGAAACGCATCTATATCTATGTATATAGTCTTGTCTATTGTCTGAAAATGTCTCAATAGACTATAGATGCGTTTCGTTACACTCTGAAACTGACGACGAACGTAATTATTGAATGTGTTTCCATTAACCTCTGTTTACATTTACCCACATTGACTATACATATTTTGATTACATTTATGTGTTTAACGGATGGACGCCTGATAAGAATCAACGGCTGACCTAATTCTTTTTATAATAAAACCCAAATAAATGATCATGGACATTAGCAGTTGCTTTATTATCGTTTGTCACTGTCGCGTCGATCAGGAAACTGGTACGCGTTGTCACCAAATGTCTCCGAGTCCAAACCATCATCTGACACGCAGACATGCCCTAGTAGATATCTAAGATAAATTGCAAATAAAATTTTTTAATTTTCAAGGTTGGCGTGCTTCACAAAAGTTGAAAGACCGAAAAATTACAATATAGCTACTTCCTCGTAGCTAAGTTTGTCAAATTATGTATAAGCAAATTAATATCTTGTACCTAAAGCCAAAAATTTAAATCGGTAAAACTTAAGTAGGTACTTATCCGGGCTTTACCTCATACGTACTCGTATGTGAATTAATACTTGATAAGCAGGACCAAAGCAGGACAGATTAATTTGTTTTGCTATAATCTGTATCTATGGTCCAGTATGCCCACATGAAACACTACACACAATTTTTCGAACACTTTCGGATTATTATAGCAGAACAAATTAATCTGTCCTGCTAAATATGGATTTCCGTAAAATAACGCCCGCTTTCATTCAATACTTGAAAAAATTATAGGAACTACAGAATTACCTATATTCGTAAATAATTATAAACTAAATCACCGAGACTGGTAGAAAGTTAATTATTATCAACAGATTACAATAAGTATTAAATTGCAGTTTTCCAGTCATTCGTCATGAATCATTTGTGACCTTGTTCTTCAGCGAAGGTTAGGTGTTAATGTTAAACCTATACCCTAGCTGCAACTATTGTACCCCTTTCTGGAACTTCACTACACATTAAAAATAACATTTTGAGGAGTGGGGACTGGGGACTAACGGGAAGCGGCTGGATGAGGAAAGCTGAGGACAGGGTTTGGGTGCGAGCACTTGGGAAGGCTTATGTCCAAAAGTGGACGTCCGCAGACTAAGATGATGACGATGATGATGATTTTATTACAGGTGATGAAAGCCATTAATAGAGAAAAGTTTTTTGTTGGAAAGATTTAATGGGCTAGAGTATCAATCAGCACTTAATCGTCGTCACAAAATCCCATTAAATTCATCAATGGTCACAAACGTAAAAAATGTCTCTATTACACTACAGTCTACACGAATCAAACGATCTGGGAAAAAAACCTATATACCTATAATTATTATTTCTAAAGTGCATTTGCGTGTTGCCGGCAATTATAAAAATAATGATATTATAACGACCGATTAGGCTAAATAAGTGTTATACAGGTCGTTATATTTATTGTAACATTTGGGTGGGACTCTATACCAGGAACAATGAAGCACAAAACGCTCAAAACTGCCTCGGGGGAAAAACCACGTCGGGCCCGGCACTATGTAATTATCTTGGATTTTTTGGTCGTAATAGTGAACCGAGTGCGAGTGGGTTAATTTCTTACATCACTCGCCCGTACTTTGACGTGGAACGTAATTGTATACCGAGAATTGAGAAGGTGCCTGGTACTGATGGGGTTACGCTCCACGGGTCCGCGTGACGAAGTTATTTTATGAACAAAAAACCTTATTGATATCTCCCGTTCCATTAACGTAGGTTAGAAAGAGAAGGGCTCATTCATGTACTGAACCGTTAGCGTTTTTTGGTGAAACATTTTACACAGATGTTTTTTACGTAGGTACATTCCAATTATAGTCCTATCTGGTAGACAAGTAAAAAATTTAAGTCATTAACATGTAATTGGTTCAAGAGTGATGTAAACTCGGTAATAGCTGAAAACATGCTGGCACGTTTGTTACTTTTACTAGAATAATTACGCACCTACACATTTAGTACAGAGAAAATATTTTATTTGAGTACAGAGTTCATCGGAAGTTTGCTAAAAATGTTGTAGGTACTTCCCTTCTTATTATTAGAAAATGTAAAAATGTATTATTTAGACTTAATCACATTAGTATTTGATTTCGCGGTATAATTTCACTTTACGGAAGTTACATGATTTATTAATTTTTTGTTATAAATAGATTAATACGGAATTTTGAAAAGTTGTAGAACAAATGTAACTACGAGTACAAGGCTGGCTATTTTCATTGCATTGCATTCATTTTAAGCTAGGAAAGGTACTCAAAACGTAGGCAAAAGTGAATTCCGTCAAGAAGCCAAAGAAATCCTTGTAGAGTACGAGTAGGTAATAATATATAAGCAAAGAAAGTTGGTACATTGGCAAAAAGAGAGACAACTGCGTAGCCCGCTACGCAGCTGCCTGAATTTGATCAGTAAAGGCCAAGGGCAGTCGTTGGGTCAAGGTCAAGGATATTTTGTGCGAAATCTCCGGTCATATTGTATAGGTACGACCACAGTATAAATCGTAGTGTTTTTCCGTTACAGCGGGCAAAGAAAGCGACAGAGAGTGAAATACTTACGATCTGACGTCCGACAGGGTTATATAAAAAATACCAAATCACTCTCGGTCTGTATTTGTTTACATTAAAACTAACAAATTTTTACTTCTTTTATAGTATGGAACCCTCGGTTCCGGACGGTTTTTAGGGTTCCATACCAAACTGGTAAAAATGGAACCCTTATTTTACACAAGTGTTCTATTTTGTTTGAACTTACAAGCTTTTCCTCTTTTATTTTTGCAAAATGTAAAGATTGATACCTACATTTAAGTCTCTAGGAATGTTGTATACATATCTGTAAACTGCTTTTTATCTCCTAAAGTGTACCTAATAAAGACAAATAATTGCATTAAGCGGGTTATCATGACATAGCTGTCTGAGTGTTTGCATGGCATACACGATAAGATACTTTTTAACATCACAATAGGTTTTCCAGTAGTCACGCCTGTGGATTTACTTTATCATGAATATTAAATGGTAATGCTTATGTAAATTGAATTCTATTTCTGTGTTGTACTACTGACCTATTTTTAAATTGAGGAATAACAAAAATGTATATTTTCTACACTGCTTAATCTGCATCTATATACTTATCTATATATATATAATAAAACTGTAAAGGGTCGAATTCTGTACATTGAAGATATTTTGAAAATTTTTGTTGGAGGACACTATTTAGTCGATACTGAAGCCAAAACTGTAATTTGTTTCATTTTTGTCTGTCTGTCTGTCTGTCTGTTTCACGACCGGGCATCACGGCTAATCCGCTGGATGGATTTAAATGAAACTTGACATGATTATAGTTCATACCCCGAGGTAGGACATAGGATACTTTTTGTCCCGAAATTCATCATGGTTTCCCTGGAAGACGGCATCAAAGTCCAAACGTTTTTTAGTTATAATTCATTAACGCGTTGTCCGATTCCATTCATTCTTTTTTTGTTAGAAAGGAGGTTCTTTAAAGATTATTCCATACAAATCTTATCATCATCACTTTTGTAGTTCAGAAATTACAGACATCAGAAGCTTTAAGTTCAAGTAGGTAGGTGACTTGAAACTCGGAATGCACAAAGAACCTAGGGCTAGGACGTAGGGCTCAAGTAAGACTGGAGTACCCTTACAGCCGTAAATAAATAGGCTTAGCAGGAGATTTTGTATGGTTTAAAATTTTTCACTTTTAGGGTGAACAAAAATCATGTAACTGGCGTTATCGCTACGTTATACCGTATAGCGCCATCTCTACAATTTATGTGGAACTTGAATGTAAAACTCTGAGATAGGTACTACCGAATTTTTTTTAATAAAAATTAACTGTCATGTTATTTACTGTTTCCTGACTTTATATTAAGATGGCACTGTTAACACATGAACAGATTTAAACTTTATCATCCGCAATATGGAAAGGGTAAGATAATGGTTCACAAATATTTTTAACTCTTAGGTCATATCGATCCTAACCGACTGACTGTCATCTAAGGTCTTTTTATACGTAAAGAAATATATATATAGCCATTGTTCATTCTGATGTTTTGGATTGTATTGAGATGAAGCAAAGATTTTTAAAAGACTCTTATATTATGTTGGGCTGGGGAATATTGTTAGTAGAGTAATTTATCCCAGTGGTACCTACCCGGCTGAACTCTGAAAGAAGAGTTCTACCACCAGTACAACTTTTCACATGGTTTAATAATTTTTGACATATTTTGTGGTTTCAGAATAAAAATCACAATGAAAAGGACGATTTTAATTGTCGATATTTCGATACATTGGTACAAGTCGTGGTCACGTAGTGACCACGACCTGTGCCACTCGAAACTCCCGAACCAAACTCTGAAAGAAGAGTTCTACCACCAGTACAACTTTTCACACGGTTTAATAATTTTTGACATATTTCGTGGTTACAGAATAAAAATCACAATGAAAAGGTCGATTTTAACTGTCGATATTTCGATACATTGGCACAAGTCGTGGTCACGTAGTGACCACGACCTGTGCCACTGGGTCGAAATATCGACCGTTAAAATCGTCCTTTTGATCTTTCAACTACGTATAATGAAACTTTATATAATTATTAAGAAAAAGAAGTTTTCAAAATCACCACAAGATAACCCGTGCAAAGTAAGAACAGGTTTCTGTACAACATCACACCAGAATCCCGCAAAAAATCAAGGAATTCCAGTAGAAGGTATATTATGTAAAAAAATCGTAATTCACGCGGGCGGAGCCGCGGGCAACAGCTAGTAATATATAATGTCACATCATATTTTCTAACGTTGCAGTACTCTCTTTTTGGCATGACGGCCAACACGGGCGTAGCCTGGATTGTTTACAAGAAAGCACATGAATATTTAAAGAAAATATACCTATATTAATTTAAAAAGAAATGTGAAAAATTACGGTTAATTTATTCTTATATGACAAAACAACGTTTGCCGGTCTGCTAGTAGTTATTTATCTAATATTCTGCACATTTCGGGAGGGGGATGTTTGAACCTAAACTAACTAACCTTCCCCGGCTACGCCCATGGCGGCCAACCTCAAAAGAGATTAGTAACTAATTAATTGCTTTCTATCAAGTGCAATCTACAAGTACAAGCTAACATGTGTTGGAGGTATCTATATAAAAACTTAATAAAAAATAATACTTAGGTAGGTACTTACCTACTTTGTGTATTCTATGATTTTATGCTTAGCTATAAGTAGTACCTACATAAGCTTAGCTTAAGTTAGTACGTAGTAAATAAGTATTTCTCAGAGGCTCTACAACTCTGAACAAATTTAATTTATTCCTATTATGTTTATCACATACACTAATTGTACCTACGTAGGTACGTTCGCATTGTAAACATTTGGTGAGATCGCATTCATTCAACTTGTTAAAGAATAAGACAAAATTTTTGAAAACAATAATAAAATTCAAATTAAACTCTAGATTAAAATTAGGTAGGTATGTATATAGAGTAGACATTAAATTAAATCCCTCGATTTGATTACAATCGTTACGTATGTTTTTTGCAGCACACAGCCACCATACAATGCAAACTGGTTCCTTTCCTGTGTCAAGGCTAATTTATAACACCAAAGACTTGGGTTAATACCAACTACACATCAATGCATATAATAAATATTTAAATATTATTTCTGTACCAAGGCTAGGTAATAAATCTTCACAAGGCGCAAGACAATATAGCTATTTACTTGACAGGCTTATTATATAAATCGTAGAGCTTTTGAGCTCTGACTATATAAGAATAATATTTAACGACTCGGCTTAGTCATAGGCGAAAATATCTCTCGGAGCAAATCATGACGAAAGTTTCTTTAAAAATCTATCTACCAATGGGCACTGTTTGAAACTTTGTGTGAAAAACGCCTAGGTAAAAAATAACCTACCTAAATTTTTTTTGAATTTTTAAAAGTAGGCAACCTAAAGATCTAAAGTAGTATCCCACCAAAAACATTCTGTAAAAAATGGGAAATGCTTTCCAAAAAACCAACTTCAAATGCCACTACAAAGAGTGAAATAATTTTTATTTAAATTTTAGGTACCTACACCAATTCGAAGTCGGGCAATGTTTCATACAATCCCTAATAGTCCTTCTTACTTACTTGATGTGCGAAGAAATGACGAAGTCATAGACAATCGCCCGACTTCGAATTGGTGTAGGTACCTAAAATTTAAATAAAAATTATTTCACTCTTTGTAGTGGCATTTGAAGTTGGTTTTTTGGAAAGCATTTCCCATTTTTATTTTATACTTTTTAGTGGAAAACAATAAAATGCACAAGGCGTTGTAAAATACCCAAATTGCTTGAGGTGTGTTCATAAAATCTGAAGAGATATCTCAAATTCACCAAGATCCCGTCATCAGACCCTGACTTGATGACTTTAGTCATCAAATCAGTATCTGCTAGCAAATGCACCAGTAACTATAAAAAATACCCAACTCGCTTCAAGTATACTAGCAAAATTTGAAGAGTTCCCTCGATTTCACCAAGATCCCATCATCAGACCCTGACTTGATGACTTTAGTCATCAAATCAGTATCTGGTAGCATATGCACCAGTAACTATAAAAAATACCCAACTCGCTTTAAGTATACTAGCAAAATTTGAAGAGTTCCCTCGATTTCACCAAGATCCCATGATCAGATCCTGACCTGATGACCATAGGACAACTTGGAAAATATTACTCTTTCTAATAATACTCAAATAGTTTCATGTGTCCATACAAAATTTGAAGAGTTCCCTCGATTTCTCCAGGATCCTATCATCAGATCCTGACCTGATTAAAATGGGACCATCTGGAAACAAAACCCTCTTAAACAAAAAAAGAATTTTTCAAATCGGTCCACGCGTCTTCGAGTAATCGGTGAACATACATAGATAAAAAAAAAAAAAATAAAAAAAAAAAAAAAAAAAAAAAGATTCCGACGAATTGAGAACCTCCTCCTTTTTTTGAAGTCGGTTAAAAAACTAGCCAAAGTCAAAATGGAGCTGCTTGTTTATCTCTAAAAAGTACTGAAATCTAGACAAAGTCGTGCCAAGTCTAAGGTTCCTTACTGCGATTTCTTTATTATTATAGTTAATGTTGCGTGACTTGGCCGTTGAAGGGTACACAAGGGTTCAAACCAGGTGCTCCATGACACCATTGCACCAATCTGTCGCCAGAATTCATCGTCAATGAGTAGCGGTTCTTGGTCTTCAACGGCCAAGTCACACAACATTAACTATAATAATAAAGAAATCGCAGTAAGGAACCTTAGACTTGGCACGACTTTGTCTAGATTTCAGTACTTTTTAGAGATAAACAAGCAGCTCCATTTTGACTTTGGCTAGTTTTTTACAGAATGTTTTTGGTGGGATTTCACTTCTTTTTGTAGAAACTTCAAAATATTACAAAATATTTCTGTCCGTTTTTCTAGATACATTAACTGCATAAATAACTTTGTAATCTCATATAATTTATATGGAATTACAAAGTTATTAATGCAGTGATCACCAGGTACTCCAGATCTTCGATTATCCTAGTTTTTATAGTTTTCCCTTTATGTGGCCATTAAACCCTAACTCTGTACCAAATTTCAGCTCTCTGAGTTTATGGGAAGTACTAGTTCTATTTTGATGATCATGAGTCAGTCAGTCAGTCAGTCAGTCAGTCAGTCAGTCAGTGTCGAAAATGCGAAACTTTGCTTTCGCATAACTTCGGAACTATATGACCTACAGACTTGAAATTTTGGGTTTTAAGTATGTGATTATAGCTTACTGGATAGCGAAAATTTCAGCGTTCTGGTCTTATCCAGAGGTTCTCAAATAGGAGCCCGAAAATGCGGCGAAATGGTTCCTGTAAAGATGGTACGGCAGTTTTGCTTCGCGCTTTGACTTTGGCGGGGGCACTGCCGTGCCCCCTGATCCTAAACACTTGAGGTAATTAATCCATATAAGTTCTGAGAAGCAAAAGGATAACCGTTAAACATTGATGAACCCTTATAGCCCCTTCGCACACGGTTCGTAAACGTAAGCGTATCGTCATGACGTTACGCATAACAAATTAAGACAAAGTACGCCTGCTACGATTCGCTGCAACGCCGCTTCATCTGCGGATATCTTTGAAAATGTTCGTCATCGTGCTGCTCTCGTCGTACGCGAGGATTACGCTACGCTTACGCTTACGAGCCGTGTGCGAAGGGCCTTGGGTTGCACTTACGCTGCAAATTATTGTTAGCGTACAAGGTCAATATTTGTAAGTAGATGTACGCCTTTATATTCTCATTGGAAGTTAGGGAGAAAGTATGACATCAGATGATGGGGACGGGCTAACCCCAAATTATTTATTCACGAATGAATAGGCAGGTATTTTTAAGTAGAATACAATGGGAGTTTGGTCCAGCTGCCAATTTCTATTTATTTCCACCCTTCTTTCTTCTCAGTTCTGAGGGGGAATTACTTTTAATTCTAATTTGATCTAAGCATTCAAACTAAAATTTGAAGTGAAAAAAAAGCTTATTATAAAAGAGGGGCTACACAATAGAACCCACTTTATACTCGTAAATACCGCGTAACGATAAAAATATTTTTTTTTGCAAGCAAAATTCTAAATTAAATCTTACTCATTTCTTATTCATAGGATTAGAAAAACTTTTTAAGTGCCTATCGCATTCATTCGTAACGCTTACAAATTCGTTCCTTCCTTATAGGAACAATCCTTCATTAACATAATTTATTTGGTATGCAAATTTCCATGAAAGCACGAATATTTTTCCTCGTATAAGAGTACCAACCTAGAGTAAAAATCCGTGGAATATTTTCTGATTTATAAAATATAACATCGAGGTCAAATAGAATATTGCAACTTTCGCCTGACTCAGACAAAAATCCCTTGCAGCGCTGATATTGATCACTTCATCAAACTGTGGTTGAGTATTAGATTTCAACGAGCTTTTCGGAAAACCACGTGACGCATACTTGTCTATGACTTTACTTATAAGGTACCTACTCAAGGTAAGATCAGTCTACTATAACAATTAGGTACATTCCTTGCATTTAGAGCGTAGAGTAAGGTGCTATCATGTAACATAACTAGCTCTTGCCTACGACTTCACCCGAATGAATTTCGGTTTTCACATAATATTCCGTTATTATACTTATAATAAAGAGTCGAATTTAAAAGATAGACTTATGGTGTCGCGGACTTATATTTAGAACTTTTAAAGGAGAACAATTCCGTCTTTGCCTAACTTTAACCGTTTACGAAGCGCACGCATCTGAAGCTCTACAAAACCTCTTTTTAACCGACTTCAAAAAAAGGAGGAGGTTCTCAATTCGTCGGAATCTTTTTTTTTTTTTTTTTTTTTTCTATGTATGTTCACCGATTACTCGATGACGCGTGGACCGATTTGAAAAATTTTTTTTTTGTTTAAGAGGGTTTTGTTTCCAGGTGGTCCCATTTTAATCAGGTCAGGATCTGATGATGGGATCCTGGAGAAATCGAGGGAACTCTTCAAATTTTATATGGACACATGAAACTATTTGAGTATTATTAGAAAGAGTAATATTTTCCAAGTTGTCCTATGGTCATCAGGTCAGGATCTGATCATGGGACCATGGTGAAATCGAGGGAACTCTTCAAATTTTGCTAGTATACTTAAAGCGAGTTGGGTATTTTTTATAGTTACTGGTGCATATGCTAGCAGATACTGATTTGATGACTAAAGTCATCAAGTCAGGGTCTGATGATGGGATCTTGGTGAATTCGAGGGAACTCTTCAAATTTTGCTAGTATACTTGAAGCGAGTTGGGTATTTTTTATAGTTACTGGTGCATTTGCTAGCAGATACTGATTTGATGACTAAAGTCATCAAGTCAGGGTCTGATGATGGGATCTTGGTGAATTTTAGGTATCTCTTCAGAGTTTATGAACACACCTCAAGCGATTTGGGTATTTTACAACGCCTTGTGCATTTTATTGTTTTCCACTAAAAAGTATAAAATAAAAATGGGAAATGCTTTCCAAAAAACCAACTTCAAATGCCACTACAAAGAGTGAAATAATTTTTATTTAAATTTTAGGTACCTACACCAATTCGAAGTCGGGCGATTGCCTATGACTTCGTCATTTCTTCGCACATCAAGTAAGTTAGGGATTGTATGAAACATTGCCCGACTTCGAATTGGTGTAGGTACCTAAAATTTAAATAAAAATTATTTCACTCTTTGTAGTGGCATTTGAAGTTGGTTTTTTGGAAAGCATTTCCCATTTTTACTCTTGTTATATCATAGCTACATAAAATGGAAAATTCTTTTCAAAAAACCGACTTCAAATGCCACTACAAAGAGTGAAATAATTTTTCAATGTAGGTACACCAATTCGAAGTCGGGCGATTAATACGAAGGACTATGATTGTACGAATTGCCCGACTTCGAATTGGTGTACCTACATTGAAAAATTATTTCACTCTTTGTAGTGGCATTTGAAGTCGGTTTTTTGAAAAGAATTTTCCATTTTATTTTTTACTTTTTAGTGGATAACAAAAAATGCACAGGTTATTGAAAAAAAATGCCCAAATCGCTTGAAGTGTGCTTATAAAATCTGAAGAGTTCCCTCAATTGTTCCGAGATCCTATCATTAGAACCTGACTTGATGACTATAGCCATAACTATAAAAAAATCCCCAAATCGCTTCAAGTATACTAGCAAAATTTGAAGAGTTCCCTCGATTTCACCAAGATCACATGATCAGATCCTGACCTGATGACCATAGGAAAACCTGAAAAATATTACTCTTTCAAACAGTACCCAAATCGTTACAAGTATCCATATAAAATTTGAAGAGTTCCCTCGACTTCTCCAGGATCCCATTATCAGATCCTGACCAAAAAAAAAATGGGACCATTTGGGAAGTATACCCTTTCAAACAAAAAAAGAATTTTTCAAATCGGTTTACGCGTCTTCGAGTAATCGGTGAACATACATAAAAAAAAAATAAAAATAAAAAAAGATTCCGACGAATTGAGAACCTCCTCCTTTTTTTGAAGTCGGTTAAAAAGGAACAATTTTCCCCATTTTGCAATAACATTTTACAATTATAAATAATTTATTGTACACCATTACAAAACGAAAGTTTTTCTTTCGTTTTGTAACAAATAGAATATCAAGCAAAACAAATGTACAACATGGCGGCCTTATCGCTACACACCGATCTCTTCCAGGCAACCATCGGGGTAAGAAGAGAATATTGGAAAATATGAGGTAGGTGGTACTGAATAGAAATATTTAGAAGAAAATTTAAATTTTGTAGGTACCAACAAAAATAAGGTGGGTGGACCATGGAAGGCCATGCTCCTTCGAAGGCCAACTATTAAAATTTCGTAGTTATTGACATGTGATGACAAATTCCTTCTATCTACATAAACATCCATCGAACTAAAAATCACAGACGCGGCGGCGAATCGCTCGCGCCACTATTTTGGCAGTACGGTCCCTCGCTTCATTGATATCGGAAATCGACGACGTTAAAATAAGGTGGGTGTACCATAGAAGGCCACTCTCAACTCAACA
The DNA here is from genome assembly GCA_963855885.1 of Coenonympha glycerion. NCBI lineage: Eukaryota > Metazoa > Arthropoda > Insecta > Lepidoptera > Nymphalidae > Coenonympha > Coenonympha glycerion. The sequence continues at coordinate 10,029,726 of OY979630.1, read as the reverse complement.
AATAAATAGTTATTATTCATCTATTTACTGGATAAATGAAACTAACAAATATTTAAGTAATACTTTGTTTTATTACGTAACATATAAACCAATTCTTTTTATTGTAGATTTAATCGCTATTTATTAACTTTTAGTGTTAAATGACTGCTTTATTATAATGGCCTTCTAAGGAGCCCTAGTTCCTAGCAACGCCATTTGGAAGCGTTCAATGAAACTTAAGTTTAATCAATATTGATCAAATCTGAAATTTAAAAAAGTGGTTTATATGTTACGTAATAAAACAAAGTATTACTTTATAATTTGTTCGTATCATTTATTCAGTAAATAAACGAATAATAACTCTTCAATTGTTAGAGTGGCCGTCCATGGTCCACCCACCTTACGTCATCATAGACTTCTATACTCATGAAAAATACGATAATAGAATCTTGGAGTTATGGGCTATATTTTAATATTAAATCCTCTTTGGTTATGCTGACAAAATTTGTTTTCACGAATTGTTTTCAGCTGAACAAGTAAACGAAGTGATTCATATTAGTCACTTTATCAGACTAGACGTTGAAATAATAATTCCATCTGCATCTAGGATAATTTTATAATAACACACCACACTGTTTTCCGTGAATCGTCACGCAAGCAAGGCAATTTGCTATGATCATACATAGATCACCGGGTGGTACTCAGTCACTTATTGCAGCAAATTGACACTGTTTATCACTTACAGATAAGGAAATCGACTTCTGGCGAATAAAATAATTGTTTCTTTAATTTCCGCCTTTTCAACCGTAAGAAATTGACTCGGTGACTATAGATCTTATAACGATTTTTAGGTTTGTTTAAAAAAAATTGCTACTTAGTTATTAAGAATGTAATTACCTACTATATTTAGCAAAGATTATTATTTATCAAGTAAAACCTACCGAGATTTGATTGATTTAAACAATCAATTCAATAAGGTCTTGTACCCGACGTTTTTGATTTTTCTATATATATACTTACTTACTAGTACAAAACGCAATTTCTAGGAAATGTCTAGAAAACTTACTGTTTTTTACAATTATGAGATTTAGTAAGTTCAATTTCAATGATAAAGGAAACTTTGTTGAATTTCACTAACATAATTTGTTAGTTTTCGAAGCAAACCGTTTTACAAATCCTGAAGGCTGAAAGCCATTTGTCACCTTTTAAGTCTTTCGGGTATTTTTTAAGCTTCCGTTAACATTCCTTACGTGGTTCTTTGAATTCCATTTAGTTACGACAAGAACGCATTTTTTCCCTTCGCCATTTTGTACACTGCGGTAGGGTTAGTACAGATTTTTGTGCAACTTTCAAGTCGACTCGTTTCGAATAAACGTAACGGATTTCTCCATACATCTATAGCCAGCACTTCAAGTAGCGCGGTCTTCTCCATCGGGAGTGATATCCCTCCGGGGATAAGCCTCGAGGTAAACCTCTTCACTTCTCTTCATGCAGACAAGCGAAAGCTTATGATAGTTCAAATGTTTCCGCTTGGGGCGTTGACTGTAGAAGAATGGAGAAATCCGTTCCGTTTATTCGAAGAGAGTCGACTCAAAAGTTGTACAATAACCTGTACTAACCCTACAGAGAGTTTCAAGGTGAAGGAGGGTTACTTACGGCATGAGCGGCGGTAATAATATATCAGCGGAAATCCGACCCGCATTTCCCTATCACGGCTCAGGGCGGCGCTCTGCCGTGGACTAATGCCTTAATTTATTAGAAGTAATTTATTCAGTAAACGCTACTATTTTTCTTTTGTGAAGAATAATTACGTCCAACCAAATTTTTCAAGACGAACTTCAAAACTTACTTTGTTTTCGACATTTATCACAATAAATAAAAAAAATACATGCATAAAAATAAATAAAAATCGGTTATACAATGTTCAAATAAAGCCCTTTCATAGTTAATGATACCCCACACTGTTTATCACCACAGGTTATCTCATTTAAAAATCTTAACCCTTTGATTATCCAGCCCAAAAAAAAAATAAGTAGGTAATTCATTTCTTATTATGCAATGATATTCGGCCACTTTTATTTATTTAAATACCAAGTATACAATTATTATTCTAAACTCCACATCGATACTTTCAATAGACACGGCATACTTACGAGCGAGTATAATCGGCTGTGACAGACGGACGAAGACTTATTTTCCGGAGGTTCCCCTACAATGTTGGTTCGGAACCCTATAGTATATTAAGTAACATACTTTATTAATAATTTGACATAAAATATTTACATTTTAATTCTAAGTTATATACCTACCTATTTACAGCAAAATATAAAATCAAAGATAAAAAGTATAAAAAGAAAATTGTGCTAATTAAGTAACATTGATTAGGTAGATACAGCTCGAAAGCGGAGACCATAACAAACCTTTTTAGGGTTCCATACCAAAATGGTAAAAATGGAGCCCTTATGGTGAGACTTTCTCCGTCCGTCCGTCCGTCCGTCCGTCCGTCCGTCCGTCTGTCACACTCGATTATTTCAGTAACTATTCAAGCTATCAACTTGAAATTTAGAATAGTTATAGGAAATAGTGACGCGACGTCATAACAATCGTAAAAATTTGAAAATTGTTTTTATTTTTATTTAAAAAGGGGGGAAAACCGGGTCGATAAAATTTCAAAATGAGATAACAATATTGAGTGGGGTATCATATGAAAGGGCGTTACTTGTGTATTCCAAAACTAATTTTTATTTATTTTTATGCCTGATAGTTTTTGATTTATTGGGCAAACTGTCGAAAAAAATACCGTTCCCCCCCCTTATCTCCGAAGTTTAAGGTTCGAAAAATCTGAAATAATTATGGTCAGTAGGAATTGGCGTATATTTTACAGGAAAAATAAAATCAACTCTCTGACTATTATACTTTTCTTGATAATAACAATAATCCGCCAATTACAAAGTTACGTTTGCGGTTTGCCAACAAAAGTACCTACACTGTAATGATACTCGTAAATTCATGAACCAAAGTGATTCTTTCAATGTTTTACTTCTTTTATGGTATGGAACCCTCGGTGCGCGAGTCCGACTCGCACTTGGCCGGTTTTTTTATTGTGTGTGCTATCGGAAAAATTCCATCATCACTTGATTTGTATATCTGCCTAATTTAAATAAGTTTATGAGAATAGCAATAAAATGTGACCCAAACAATAATTATATTTATTAATGTTTACCTGTCCCTGTGGCTTACTCCGTTACTGAATTCATATAAATATTGTAAAGATAGCTACACGTCTTTTTTAAACAAACAGGCCAAGTGGGAATCAGACTCGCGCAAGAAGGGGTCCATACCTACTACCTAGTAGGTATACAAACGGTAAAAAATTAGGCAAAACATTTCATGCATCTACCTAATTTTTTTAATATACTTATTCACTCAAATTGGTTCCAAGAATCACACTTAAAGGAGACGTTTCATACTAGACTAGATACACTACAATACAACTACAACACTAACTACTACACTACAATAATACTACAATGACAAGACCAGGGAAAATATCCTTGGTAATAAGAATAACTAAGTAGGTATCTAATTGTTGCGTGGCTCGGAATTTTAATTTGTTATCAGCGTTGCATGCGACTTTATTACGAGTATGTCCTCGCGTTTTACAGGTGTATTTAGTATAGTTTGTCATTAAAAACTGTAGATATTGCAGTTGTATTTGTATACGGCATTGTGAGCATGTATTAATCTACCACATATTCTAACCTACTTATAGTGTTTTTTGGGTTCCGTACCTCAAAAGGAAAAATGGAACCCTTATACTTAGGATCACTTTGTTGTACCTCTGTCACGAGTCACACACGCGACCCTTTATTTCAACCTAACTATCAATATGTCATTTGGAATAATTTCAGGTTATAGTCCCCCCCCATCTCCCCTTATCTCTGAAGTTTAGTAATCAGAAAATCTGTTATAATTACGATTCATAGGGATTAATATATATTTTACAGGAAAAATAAATCATCTCTCTATCTGAACATACTTTTTTATTTACGATAAAATGTATCGTAAATAGAATCGTATCGTATCTTATGTAGAATACCCAATTCCATCTAGGTACTGAAGAACGTGTGCGCAAAAGTATCTACCTATCTTACTCTAAGTAAAAATATTATAGGTAAGTACAATAAGGCTAGGCTCTTCTTTATAATAGAGAACTTTTTGAAACTCTGATAATAATATATTACGTAGATAACTATGCAAACTGTAAAATTCTGGTTTATGTAAAACTATTGAAGTTTGTTGTGTAATGCATTGTTTATTTTTAAAATAAGAATCAGTGTATAGAAGCCTGCGCGTGAGTCGATTCGTTACGGCGGGCGCGCTGTTATGACATTCAGTATTCATGATCATGAGCCCGCCCGCGCCACAATGGCACCACCGACACTCGTCATACCGAGCTGTAACTCCATATTGTGGTGCTGAGATATTATATGTGGATATTAAATACCTATTTCACAAGCCGATGAGCACAATCACACCTACGGATTCATACGTGTAGGTAGTACTTTTATTGTAATCCATTAGGTATATTTTCTGGTATTAGGTTTAGTTCAGTGACAGCAGATTAAGCACTGACAGTCTAAAGAGTAAGATACCTAGAGAGAGAGAGTCTGGTGCTTGAGAACCAGGCTCTAAGGTAGACTGGCCTATGTCGGATCGTGGATTATAATTATTGTTGCTGCCAACGGCTCTTTGTTTTCTATGCCATATTGAGTATTATAATATTATTATGTAGGTATTCTACAGTTTACTATTCCCGTACGGACCAAGGCGCTGATGACACACTCGTATAGATTGGACTATGACGTGAGCTGTAGCTTACTCTAGTCTAAACAATAACTTATCGGATTAATTTTCTAAATGGACACATGACACAAGATTTTAATGTAGATGTACCTACGTGAAGTTGGCATAGGTATAACCACGGAATACTTAATATTACCTAACGGTACAGAAGGCTCACACCGCAAGATGATTTAAATAAAAGCGACTCTAGTGCTGACTCAAAAAGAGCACTTCAGTTCGCAATAGCGCCTGGCTACGCCTCCGTAAAGAACACACAACAAAAGCAATGTTGTGGTATCTTTCTATTGTGTAACTTTATCTCATTCGACGTACTAAGGTTGTCTCGCACGCAGCGCGTGAAATAGACCGTACAAGAACCAGCGCGAGCAACGTATCCGGGGCACGGCGGCCGTCTGAAATTAGTACGTCATGACGGCTACTTGAAGTTTCTCGATCACGTGATAAGTGTATCTGGCCTGGTAAAACTTACTTAGTACCTACCTAGATATGAAACTCTAAATACCGCAATGATACCGCGATGTGTGGTTATTGGTTTTTAGTTTGCCATTTGAATTCTCGGTCTAAGTAAGTCGTAAACACTTAATGTAGTCTGAGGTCGTAAACTAGTTAGGTATCCTTGATAACTTTTGGCTTAAATTCTTGTCCCTATTAGAGAAGACGTTACTTAGATAGACTAGACCGGTTTATTAGAACCGGTATCCGGTATCGAAGTATCTAATACTCAAATATTTTTTTTTCTAGTGACTCAGGAATCCTATTTGGAGTTTAGACATTTGCATATTATGATAACACCTAAAGTAACGTTTCTCATAATTGAAATGGGCATTCTTCTACCTATTTTTGTAATCTTCGTTTATAAAAAAAGTCCTGAATCACTGACACATGATCGCCCGCTGCCCATTCTGATTCCTTTTATAATGGAGACAAGGATTAGGAACGGCGCAGAATTTACGATAGATCATCCGGAGGAAGCAAGAATGGCCTGTCACCTGACAGACCCTAGGTTACAGGCCTACTATTTTGAATCGTAGTCACTAGACTCACTCAGCAAACAAGAAAATCATAAACAGGTTCAATTATTCCCAAGGTTTTGTGTGACACCCATTGATGTAGAATAACTCTACACGATAAAAAACTTGAAACTAGTATCGGTGACAGAAGTCATCGCGGGCATATTCACACCGTTCACAAAAGTTTACTGCGATAGAAGAACACTTCGCACGGTTTTTTGCCCATAAGTATCTCGGCCACTAAACATCCAAATTTCACCTACAGCTCCTCGGGTTAGTAGTTTAGTACTACCAATCGATAGAAAAACCGACTAGATAGCTTGCTTGCTTGCTCATTTGTTGACAGACTCATGTTTGTTGAGGTTTTCTCGTGACTGAAAGCACCAATTTTGATACAGTTTTCGCCAGTAGACATGAAATTCTAAGCACAAACTGGGTCTAGCGATTAACCCTGGTCTGCCAGGTCAAAAAAAACTATTTTCGAAATTCAACCAAAAGCAATATATTCACTCCGGAACGGTGTGAATATGATTATTTCGAATAGGAAATATCTAAGCTGTATAATGGATATTATTACTATAAAGGTATGTCTATTTAGCGTGTTGGTTTGGGACATCCGTGTTTACCACTCTAGTGTGAATTGCTGTTTAACGAATAGTACTAGCCAACTACGGCTTCTATTTAATTTATTTGCCTTTAATGTTTTCGTGTCTCAATGCTATACATATAGATAGAAGTCTATAGTGGAAAAGGCATTATATTTTGAGGCATCAGAAAAACAGATTTTTCGATACAAGTGTGGAAAAGACGTTTTTTAATACATTAAGTACTTACTACCTTTAGTTTTTATCACGGGCGAGCCTTTTAGATCGTTTAAAACAGCAGGTCCCATCTGCACCGTCGTCGGCAGTAGCCAGATTGTCGACAGTGATGGGAACTTCTGCTGAGGAGGCGAGAACCTACCTAGCCTACCCTAGTTGGAGCGCGGTAAATATGAAATGAATCCCATACTCCCGGGTCCCATACTCCCCAGCGGGTCTATCGAGGAAACCGACAGTTTTCAGCGGTCGCAAGCTCCACATAACCCTTCCGTTTCCGCTGACGTCCTTATTGATATGTTTCTGTCTATAAGAAAAGAGAAAAACAAAAACCAATAGTGAAGGAAAGAATAACTTATCGCACGCTTAACACACAGAAAAGCCAACTTGTGGTGCAAATGTAAAAAAAAAACCTATCTGATCTATGCCATTTACCATGTCATCAATAAATTGAGTAGGTAACCCTTTGATTATGTTTTATCAAAGGTATACTTTGATTAACCTAATCAAAGGGTTATACCAAAATCTGTGGTTATAGTATAGCTACTCATCCCTAGCGTCCTTTACAAGTGTCAGGACACCTAGGTAAGCAATTTACATCGCTGAGATTAATGAGATTAATGATTAAAAAAATAATATTTTATTTTAATAAATATAATTGAGAGGGTTAATACAGTGGGTTGTTAGGTGTTTTTCAAATGAATTATCGCGTATGTCACTGCAACAGAGAATCTCCGTTCGGTTTAGCACCAAACCTTAGCGCGCATTCAGTGTGTTTAGCAAACAAAAAGACAAGGATAATGATGTATGGAATCCAAATTGGAATGGAAATTTTTATAGATTACGATCTCCACATTAACTACTAAAGTTATTATATTTTTAATCAACATGTGAATTCCTAAGTTATAGGCAAATATGTACTTCTCAATAAAATCTGTATGACATTGACAAAATGTGCATTGAAAACCAAAGACTTCTATGTAGGTATCTTGTTGAAAACAGAGTAGTAAAAGTAAATTCCGGATATAAAGAACAAATTCCTATTGCCAATGGTTCTTAAAAAACGCGATTTTATTTTGATAAAATAAACCAAAACCAATTTTTCTAGAAAAAATTGGTTTTGGTTTATGAGAAACTTGATAAGTACAGTAGGTACAGTATGGTCGCTCATCATGCGACGCGCGAGCCCGAAAAGCCTAGCATGATTGCACTTCAGCTGCCGAACTTTCGAAAGTGTCCAATAAATGAGAGGACGCTAAACGCTATAGGGGGATGTTTATAAGATTTAGAATTTTCGCCTTTCTTTTTGATGATAATGAAAAATAGGTACCTACTACACAACATAACAAGGAAAGTACGTAGGATGCAAAAATAGTAACATTAGGTCAGTGTACCCCACAGGTGTACCCTAAACAAATAAGTAGGTGTTTATAAGAAAGTACTTATAATATTAATTGTGTACTTAGTGCATGAATAATCTGCTTAGACCTTTAATTGTTCTACTTAAGAGAACTGTGAAAGCCCGCAACACACCTTCGTAAATTTTATGATAGGACTTATCTTATCGATCATTTAATTGTTCTAGCAAATCTCTAGGACCCTATAGCCCTAATGCAATTTTTTCTACGAATAAAGTAATAAAGTTGTGTTAGTTTTCTTTTATTTTTTTGAAAGTTTATATGTTTGTATTTTATTACCATTCTCCACGCCGCATTTTGATGTTAAAAAGTTTTAGTTGAAATCAAGATAGCTTATACTCTAACTTCACTAACTTGATATAGTTGATACACAGACTGCTAGTATTTCTAATCCCGGAAAATTTACAGTCTACGACAGTTTTACAGTCTACGACAGTTTTTTTTAAACCAAAATCCAACGCGAAAAAAATGTTAGACACGGCAAATGAGTTTTGATGTTCCGACTATTTTTGCACATAGGAAGGACTCGCAATATCTGTATTATAAAATATAAATCGAATAGGACTTAAAGTTTATGGCTAAGATTAAAAAAATGCTTATTTGTAAAAATATATAACTAATTCATAAAAAAAATCTCGGGTCTCTACGATGTTTACCTTTCCCCCAGAAGATACCTACATTTGTTACGTGAGTAACTATAAATTAAATACTTATGATTTTGATAATATTAGTCTACTAATATAAACACAAAAGAAAATAAATAAAGTAAACAAATTCTAATCATATTTTTGTCAACTCACCCAGTAGATAAGATCTGTTATAAGAAAATAACTTTATTGTTATCACTTTTTACACTAGAAAAGTTATAAAGTTCGTTTTATTTTATTATTTCGGAATAATTCACTCACACCCGGTTGGTACGCGATTTTGATGTCGTTTGATTGTTAAATTTGAACACCCCGCTCTCGTTATGTCCGTTATGTTATGGAGAGAAACTTGGCGGGAAATAAAAGTGTAGTGTGTAGTGCCATCTATGTTGAGGATTAGTACTTATTTGAAAAGCGCCATCTAGTATTGAATAGCGATCGTTTCTAATCAAAGCTTTTTTTCAGACACTTCTATATTCAATATACTCTATGGACACTTCATTAATTTTATTGATTTTATCAGGTTTTTTCAAAACCACAGGTCATGATCTGAACTCAAGGCTAGGATCTACACCTACTTAAAAGGGCGGTCAATGGGTTACTCTCTGCCTGCGGGTCAGATGTTTTTAAAATATTATGTAATTTAGTATCAAAACATTAAATCTTTGCGTAAACCACAAGTACAGAATTACTAAATTCCGAATAGTTGGAAGGCATTTGATCTAAAAATAAAAAGCAGGTCTGTTGTATAACTCTATTATATTATTAGGTATCTTACTTAGTATATAGTCAAGACAGTGAACATGGTAATGTACAATATTCAACATATTTTTATGATAAACACAATTTTCTTATAACATTCGGGAGCAACTTAGGCTCATTAACTCATAGTCATAACCTTAGTACAAAATTTTGCTATATTGAAAAAATAAAACTGATATTAGGTATTTAATACAAAAAAATAGGTTTACAATTATTATTTTTTTAGTCTGAGAATTCAGATTGATTTTTTAATATAATATATATTCAGAATAAAGATCTTTAATGGTATACATAAAGTACTTAACACAAAACTTACATACGTAGAAACAAAACATACTTTGAAGTGTCCTCAGATTTTTATCTTAATTCCTAAACTAATTTGATATAATAAATAACGTCCAGTTATAATAGTGTAAATTAATTAGTGTCAAAATAGATTATGATTCTTCGCCAAGATCGCAACGAGTCGGCGCCCCCTTTTCCCTTTTCGAGGATTCTTTTCCAGTTTCTGAAAAATTAAACATGTTCAAATAACACAAGAATTTGACAAATATTCTATACTGAAAAAATATAATAGGCCCGTTTTGGCGTTTTAGACAGACCATAGAATGTAACTTGGAACGAAACTGAAAGAAACAATAACATTTAAATTTATTACATAAAGTGTCTTTAGCTAGTTACATTGTCAGTCTCCTTTTTTTAATTTTAGTGTTGAATTACCGAAGCTGGTTCATTCGATTTTAATAGTAATCGAATATTGTATGCGATGTGATCTTTACTGAAAAGAATGAGCTTGGCGACACTGATTTCTATAGAATGGGTTGTCTTTGACCAAGCAGCACGTGATTCTGTGAATGTTTGATTGAGTAAATGGTATTGTAAGTAAAAATATTACATCAAAGACAAATTGAGCTTTCGTATCGCTCTATCATTCCAAAACACCTACAACATTAAGTTTAAATTACATTTTCTGATGAGTACTTTAATCCAATAATACACTTTACAATACATAATAAAAACGATCAAATACTGATACAAACTTAAATCGATTCATCGTGAGTATCGAGTAGCGAGTCGTATGGTTCATTATTAGTCTCGTCGTGATGACATATGCCAAAACGGGCCTATTATATTTTTACAACTTTAATACTCATATTAAACAAATAAACAGCAATGTGTGAGAGGAAGATGGATTTGTATAAGTATACTTATGTATATTTCAAAATCAAATTGTTTATTTTTTAACAGGCACCGATGAAATCTCACTCAACTTCCTCGTTAGGAAAGATGTTTCGCATTGAGAAGAAAACGCAAGAATTCGGCATTTGGCAACACTTTAAAGCCCGAATGAATATTTTTGAGAATAAGTATTTGTATAGGTAAATGAATCAAGCATACCATGAAAGTTTGTTACCTCCATCGCTTATTAGCGTGGATTTCACAGCAGACACTTCGGCCGTGGGCAGTTTGATGCCTTGCTTTAACACCATTGTACCATCCTGAAACAACAATTATTAATTATTAGGAGGGTTGTCCATAAGCAATACGCTGATCGCAGTTTATGGTAATAGTAGCGCAGAGAATGCTGTTGGCCGTTCTGTGATTATTGGGAGAGGTGACATCTATATTCAGATTTAGCATAATCCACGGCACCGGTAACTACGGGATTTTTTTCCCTTTTTTATTGTTTTATTGAACACTAGGTAGAAATAATGACATCCATTGAAAATAAAATTCTTATCCGACAAGAAAATCAAGTTACAATCATCAATTGTTTTTTTTCGTTATTTACTCGATTTCATTTGTTTTTTTTTTCAGAATTTTATTCATTATATCATATTATAAGGTTTCAAAAATGGATTTGAGGAAAATACCCTTTTGTGGAAAATGGTGGTAAAACTTTATAACAAAAAAAAGGAAACAAAAACTTCTTTACGCCATGTCGAAGCAACACTTGAAACAACACAATAAAATCAACAAAAAATATAGTTTTCAATTTTCTAATCATATATTCTGCTAATTCGAAAAATATAAAATAAATGTGTCGATATCATCTGAACCATAATTTTTGAGTACACATACCTTCATTTCAACGAGACCTTTCTTGGCCATCGCTTCGACTTCTGCTTTGGTCATGACTATTTTCTGCACCTTCACAACTTTCTTGCCGATCTGCATCTCGCAGAGTTCACCCGTCATTGCTGCAAACAAAATGGTTGTCACTCTGGTCACAAATAAATTGCTAGTTTAGTACAAAATATAAACTTTATTGAATTAGATAAAGCTGCAACCTTTCGGCATTATACTCCGACTTCACTTTTAATTTGATTCGTAAAATAACGTTTCGTATTTTTCTAAACTCCAATAAATCGCTATATTTCACTTTATATGTCATAAAATAAGACACGAGGCTTTCTAAACAAAGTTATTTTATGTAAAAAAAGGTTCCGATGAATTGAGAACCGCCTCCTTTTTTGAAGTCGGTTAAAATACTTGGATTAGAATATAGTTTATTTAGCTTATTTAAGTAACTAAATGACATTTAGAAACGTGATTTTACGAATCGAATTAAAAGTCGGAGTATAGTTCGTCTTTTAGTTGTCTAGCTATAGGTAATGTCAAATCAACTTACGTCTAGCATTGGCTGGTAAGGGCATGGCTTTCACTCCTGGTGGCAACGCTTTTACCGGTACCTGGATACATATTAATTGAATAAAATGAATAAAAAAAATGGATATTATTTCTAAGACGTAATTACCAAAAAACTTAAGCCTTTAAGGCAATAGTTTGCCAGGCAAATTCAAATATTATTTAGTTTTTCGTAATTTTTCACACACACAGATACGCACGCACGCACGCACGCACGAATGCACGCACGCACGTACGCATCTACACACACGAACGCAAACTTAACTTACAAGACCCCGTCGTTTTTGCGTCCTGGGTTAAAAAGAATATTATAATTAAACTGAAATATTTTTGAAAAAGGGTGTACCACTATCCTCACCTTCTTTAAAGTTTGACCAGATGGTGAGACCAGAACGTTCGAAGATGGTGTGTTGGTCGGTTCTGGAGTCTTCATTGTCCTCTGAAAATTAAAGGAAATTTAACGTTTTTTGCCTATTTTTCTTTGCCTAAAGCACAGACTTAGAGGAGTTTGTGTTGCAAAAAATATGAATTCCTAGTGTCTCTTTTACATTATTTGTAACACAACATAATATATTAAAGAAATCCAATAAACAGGGTACCTGTTATCAATAAAGGGTTTTAAGAGACATAATTTTTGGTGCATTCAGTGATCCAGTACGAATAAAATACCATTCGTTTTTTAAATCATAAGGAAATTTTAGTTTTCTACGACTGCTGGAAAGGGCTGGAATTAGATCTTTTCTTTGAATGATTTTAGATAGTTATTTCAAGATACATTTTAATTAAAAGATATAACTACGTCAAAATGATAACTACCTGATCATTATCATTCAGATTCTTTGAGTTATCGGCTTTTTGTTCACTAAGTTTTTCTTTTGTGTTGGATTCTTGAGTTTCAGGTTTGTCTTTTTTAATCTCCGCAGGTTCTTCCATGTCGTCTTTCTTAACTTTTGCAGGCCTGTTAAAATGCGATATTGATGGTCAATTTTTTTCACAAACTCAAACATGGTATTGAAAACTAATTAAAGGTTATTTATTATTCAGTATTGTTATTGGAACGTTGTTATACAACGGGCCAATAAAAAAAGGCGTGTGGCACTCGGAGACTGCCGCGGTAAAGCTATTGCATAGAATTTAACATTATATTTAGTTTTGCCATCAATAGAAAAGTAGAAGTTTTGGTACCAGGCTAGAATGAAAGCAGGGAGTGGAACTCCACAACTTTTTAGTTTTTAGTTTAATAGATGGCAAACTAAAAACTAAAAAGTTGTGGAGTTGCGCTCCCGGCTTTCATGCTAGCCTAGTACCAAAAGCTCTACTTTAGGAGTGCCAGGTTATTTTCGTAACGGAATTTCTGGATTAGGTCTGCACCGTCCAAAGCCCGCGATAAAAGCTATGCAATAGCTTAAAAATCAATTTTCGTTTTATTTCAAAGCATAATAACTATTAGATGTATGGAATCCCATACCAAGCTGAATCAAATCCAAGCTTTATTTTTTATAGACTGCGGTCCTCATACTAAGTCATACAATTTTTTTTTTTTAAATATCTGCAAGAATTACATTAAATTCTGGATATAAAACCTAAATTCTTTGTGGCAATGGTTCTTAAAAAACGCTATTTTATTTGACTAGATTATTTTGGGTTTGGTTCGTGAGAAAACTTCATACCAATTTTGGTAATTTTTCTTTTCATTACATAATCTATTGCACTAGATACCAGGATTAGTGTATAAGATAAATGCAAAAATGTTGTGCAAGCGAGATAACGTCATGATGCTGCCATTTTAAATTGGTTTCCTGACTGTGATGTTGTGTGGGATACTTACACTTCTTTAACCTCTTTCCTCGGTCGGCCTCGTTTCCGCGGCTGGGTGGCGGGTGCGGCGGCGGGCGGAGTTTTCACCGGCGTCACCACCTTCGCCGCCTGACTCGAACGACGGCCTCGCCGATTCTAAAACATTTTTTTATTACTGACATTAAACCTATTAAATTTTTATACATGGTATTCGACGTACGAATGCATAGTTCAAATAGGTGTCAATAGATCATAGTGTCGTCGTCGGAGGAACGGTCGCACACCATCTTCACATAGTCCTTGACCTTGCACGGCCGCGTCGAGCGACGGACGCCCTCTTCACTTGCCGATCCGTTTCCTACCTCAGTGCTCCTGTCCGGCTCGTGGTAGTCCTCGTCGTCCTCGGTGGTGTCGTCGTCGGAGGAGCGGTCGCGCACCATCTTCGCATAGTCCTTGACCTTGCACGGCCGCGTCGAGCGACGGACGCCCTCTTCACTTGCCGATCCGTTTCCTACCTCAGTGCTCCTGTCCGGCTCGTGGTAGTCCTCGTCGTCCTCGGTGGTGTCGTCGTCGGAGGAGCGGTCGCGCACCATCTTCGCATAGTCCTTGACCTTGCACGGCCGCGTCGAGCGACGGATGCCCTCTTCACTTGCCGATCCGTTTCCTACCTCAGTGCTCCTGTCCGGCTCGTGGTAGTCCTCGTCGTCCTCGGTGGTGTCGTCGTCGGAGGAGCGGTCGCGCACCATCTTCGCGTAGTCCTTGACCTTGCACGGCCGCGTCGAGCGACGGATGCCCTCTTCACTTGCCGATCCGTTTCCTACCTCAGTGCTCCTGTCCGGCTCGTGGTAGTCCTCGTCGTCCTCGGTGGTGTCGTCGTTGGAGGAGCGGTCGCGCACCATTTTCGCGTAGTCCTTGACCTTGCACGGCCGCGTCGAGCGACGGACGCCCTCTTCACTTGCCGATCCGTTTTTGATTACACTCTAGAATGAAAATCTTTCGTTGAATGCCACCCACACATCTCACCAAGCTTTATTGTAATTACAGTACAAACTGCAGTGTCTTTAGGCAATCGGATAATAAAAAGTCCGGATTATCGAATTTACGAAGAAAAGCGAGTTTTTATATTTTATAATTATTTTATCCGAATTTTGTGCATATGTTTTATATAGTGTATCAGGGAGTTTGGACACAATTTTAGTGAATTTACTATTTTATTTAGGCAGCGCGTTATATCGCAATACAGCATGACCAAATAGAAATTTAATCATAAAGATGAACTCAGGAATACAGACACATATTTATATATCGGATCACAAACCTTTGGCGTCTCCTTAGCTTTCTCTTTTTCAGTTATTTTCTCTTTCTCCTTTTCTTTAACATCTTTTTCAATAATTTTCTCTTTTTCTTTTTCTTTAACATCTTTCTCAATAATTTTCTCTTTCTCTTTCTCTTTAACATCTTTTTCATTGTTATCTTTCTCCTTTTCCTTGGCATCTTTTTCTTCTTTAGCATTACCGTTATTTTTAACTTCCTTGGTTTCTTTTGGTTCTTTATTCTCTTTGGTTACGATACGTTTCTCCGGCTGCTTCTTCTCCACGGGCTGAGTCTTGTTTGCAACTGGTTTTCTGTCCTCCGCGCTTCTGCAAAATACAGTACTTATGTGAGAAAAAGTTTTAAATTCTCATGAACGCGATTTTGTAAATGATGAGAAAATTCAAGGTTTTTTACACTAGGTACACAAGTTTGTACTTGACTGTGATCTCACCTGATGGTAAGTGATGATGGGAAGGAACTCACTCCAACGGTTTCTACACGGTATCGCACCGGAACGTAAAATTGCTTGGTGGTGCGTCTTTCCTGACTAACCACGGTCAAAGCCTTCCACTAGACCAGACCTGAGCCAATTAAGAAATTATAAAGCGGGCCCCGTGGCGGGAATCGAACTCGAGACCTCCCACTCGAATCCGAGCGCGCACCCCTGCGCCAGGAACGTCGTCAAAAGAAGGTATCGTGAAAGGGGAAGTTTGAGATATAACCTCAATTTCGGCGTGGATGTCTGGAACTGCGGTCGTTTGCTTTTTAACATTTCCACGATTTTGTTGTTGTTAGAGACTTTATTTGCTTCTGCGTTGCGGCTGTTTGTCTGAAAGAAAAAACTTTATATATAAAATTGCAAATTTTTGTTACCAAACTTCGCCGAAACGGCTCGACCGATTGTTATGAAATTTTCAGTGTATGATCACTGGGTCTGAGAGCAGGTTGATCTATTTTTCATACCCCTAAATGGTAAAACAACGTTTGCCGAGTCAGCTAGTGATTTATAAAAAAAGGCGAGGTCTTTGATAGTATGTTTAAGGATTCATGTCATGAATCGAATTGATTTGAGTTAATACTGACTTAGGTTTTTGTTTGAAACAAATTAAAAATTTAAGTAAGAAACAATAATTAATAGAGTAGTAAGTAAGGAAAATCTAAGTAAATTATCAAAAAAAAATTAATCGTGTATTTTTTGGCATAATTATCTTGTAAATGGGGGAAGGCATAAATGCTTGGAGCCTAGAATAGCTTCATTGTAGTAAAACACAAGTAAAACAATACTTACTCGTTTGAGATCTTGCAACTCCTTTTCTAGCAAGCGCAGAGATTTGTCGCTCGCGCCGCCGCTGTTAGTGTTCTCAGGTTTTGCTATCGGTTTAGTTTTTTTAACGCTCACTGGAATGAAATTCATTCATAAAGTGTAATAATAATAGTGCCAATTCTGTTGTGTAAAATCTTGAAATGAATTCATTTAACGAACTATCCTTTTCAAAATGTTCCTCATAGAAACCGATAGCTAGATAGATGTTTTAGACGCGCAAATCAATTTAATTTAGAGATTTTGCACAACGGAATTTACACCAAGACTATATTTCAATGAGAAGGATAGGTTTTTCTTTATTTTTACACAACTGTCCAAAAAAAGGAGTGTAATGTTTTAAGGGTTCATGTATGTACATGAGTTTCCTTTATTCCACCATAACTTCTCAACGGCTGCAGAGATTTGGACATATGGGGTATCGTTCCGAGTAACATAGTCTATATTTTTTTGAAAAAGTCGTTTTACCACAGAGCAGTCGTGTTCTTTAATTTTTAATTATTTACTTGTTACACGTATTGTGTGTGTGTCTTGTGTGTCTGTATTTGTGTGTGTGCAATAAAGTTATATAAATAAATAAAATAAATAAATTTAAATTACCTGCATCGTTTGTTTCTGGCGGAGTTTGTGGAATCTTACGCTTCATATCCTCGGCTTTTCGTAATATCTTTGGTGACTGGAAACAAAAAAAAACTATTTAAATGTTGTAGAACTTTGTATTATGTTTATGGAAACAGAAGAACGGGAAGCTAAGTTATAGATAGTCATTATAATAGGTTGGACAAAAAATTCCTTCGCATTTTTTAAGAAAATCCAAAACATTTTTTAGTATAGTTTATTTACATTTAACTAAAGTATGTAGGTACCATTTTGTTCGATAACTTTTTGCCATCTTGTAGGTAGGGACATAATCCCATTGCTATAGAAATTTTGGGACTTCTGATCAAAATACCGCGACAAGTGGTTTTGGCAGTCCTCTAGTGATGTTAACCTGACACTGCCTAAAGAATTCTGAAGAGACCGAAACAGGTGAAAATCTGAAGTTGCAAGGTCAGGACTATACGGCGGATGCATTACCACCTCCCAGCCAAACTCTCTTAATTTTTGTTGAGTGGCTAAAGATGTGTGAGGTCTAGCGTTATCATGATGAAAAACCACACCCCTTCTGTTGATTAATTCCGACCGCTTTCTGTTAACTTCTTGCTTTAATCTCATCAGTTGTTCGCAGTAGAGTTCAGAATCGATGGTCCTGCATGGTGAGAGGTGAGGTATCTCTTTCGACGTACTAACGTTTCTTCGTAATTGGGCGCACGCAGAGCGTGCAATAGACCGTACAAGAACTAACGCGTGCAACCTAGCCGACGCGCGGCGGCCTTCTGAAATCACTACGTCGAGACGGCTACCTGTAGCTTCGTCGATCACGTGATAAGTGAGTATGACGTAATAGTCAGTCTGTCTTCAGCTTAAGTCATTTAGGAGTAATGACGAAATACGCTACGCTAAGAGGACGGGAAAGATGTGACCTATGTTGAAGCCAAAAATTTCTCAAATATGGCGTCGCGTGGCATACATTTCGGTAACGCTAACAGCACATAACGCTGTCGGTCGCATTAGCGCCATTTAACAGTTTGGACAAATTAAAAATCCGGCTTCAGGGCGGAGCCTAAAAGTACATGCGTGACGTCAGTAAGTGCTGATCCTTTATATGTTTAACTAGCAAACCCGGCGAACTCCGTTTCGCCACCAGATGGCTTTCCCGCTAAAAAGATTTTCCCGCTTTTCTGTTGAAATTTTTCCTGAATTTTCTTTGCTATAAACCTCACGGAGCCCGAGACCTTTCCAACGAATGCAAAATCGTGGAAATCGGTTCGTGCGTTCTGAAGTTATAGCGTCAGGAAGGAAAACCCGACTTATTTTTATATAGTAGATCAAAGTTTAGGAGTCACCTGGCTCTCCGGCGGTTTGTCGACGGGCTTGGCACTGGGCGCGGCGGGCGCGGCGGGCGCGGCGGGCAGTGTTTGCGGCGGAGGCGTCGGCTTGGGCGCCTCCTTCGTCAATATCGCGAGCGTATCAACGGTCTGCAGCTCCGTGTATGTCGCTTCGCCTTCGCTCTCTGTGACATTATTAATTTTTTAAGTGAAAACATCTGTCGACTCTTATTGAATCTTCATAAGTGCCTATAGATTGGGCCTATGTGAAATTAAACTATATTTCACAAAGGCCCAATTTCCTGCGTAAGATACGGAGGAATTGAGTTCTGCGTTCACTTGGCGATATGAAGAGGTTGCGTACTAACAAAAAATAAACTCGCCTTCGGAATTTGTGTTGTCAAGTTTCTCCTCTGTTAGGGTAGTATCATCTTTGTTGTCACTTACCTGTAACGACATAAAATATCATTTTTCATTGATCTTTAAATATAAAAGTCCTATCTTACTATCTCACTGACTCATCATCCCATGTAAACGATACTTTTTTGTGAAGGATTTTTTAAAATTCTTCTCGGAACACTAACTGTTCATTTAACACTGTGAAATGTATTATGTACACTTTTTTATCCCGGTAAACCCCGCAGTCTCTACGGGATCCGTGAAAAACAGATATAGTAAATAATAATAGGTGGTCAGAGAATTAAATTTTAAACTTACGAGGTAATTATCAGGTTTCTTTATTTCGATTATCATTTCGTCGCCATCTTCTTTTACTGTAAAATACAAACATTTCACTAAAATATAAGTGGGTGTACGAAAGGCTACGTCAGATAGAAAAAAAACCAGCCAATTGGTCGGTTTAAAAAAAAATATGGAGTACGCAAATAAAAAAGCTTACCATGTATTCCGTTGTCATCGTCTTCGTCCTCTGCCTCCATTTCCATTGATGACTCTTCATTGATTTCCTATCGTGAATAAAATAATACATTAGACCCAAGGGGCTCAAATGCTCTATTTCTAACTAAGGATAGAACAACAACTATATTTTTTGGTACTCACATTCTGCATTTCGTCCTCGTGCACCGCTATCAGATGGGTGTCAAGTTTCTCCTGAGACGTGAATATAAGCTCGCAGTAGTCGCACATGAACTCCACACCTGGAACATCATAATTATGTAACTTTAATTACACGCACGCACGCAGGCACGCACACACGCACGCACGAACGCGCACACGCACGCACGCAGGCAAGTACAGTTGACAAGTCTGAATTGCATTTAAGTCGAAGCTAGTGTTTAACTATTTTAATGATTTAGCAGAGAGAACCTTCATCACCTATTTGAAGATGAGGTCGTCCTGCGAGCGGAACACGTCCTCGCACTGCTTGCAGCGGAATCTTGGTTTACCGTACATACCGTTGACATGAGACTTGATGTGCGCAGTGACGGCCTCCACATCTTCGAACTTCTCCTGGCAGAGCGGGCACGTGAGGTTCTGCGTGGCGTGTATCGCCGAGTGGAAGATGAGGTCGTCCTGCGAGCGGAACACGTCCTCGCACTGCTTGCAGCGGAATCGTGGTTTACCGTACATACCGTTGACATGAGACTTGATGTGCGCAGTGACGGCCTCCACATCTTCGAACTTCTCCTGGCAGAGCGGGCACGTGAGGTTCTGCGTGGCGTGTATCGCCGAGTGGAAGATGAGGTCGTCCTGCGAGCGGAACACGTCCTCGCACTGCTTGCAGCGGAATCGTGGTTTACCGTACATACCGTTGACATGAGACTTGATGTGCGCAGTGACGGCCTCCACGTCTTCGAACTTCTCCTGGCAGAGCGGGCACGTGAGGTTCTGCGTGGCGTGTATCGCCGAGTGGAAGATGAGGTCGTCCTGCGAGCTGAATACGTCCTCGCACTGCTCGCAGCGGAACTGCTCCTGCTGGCCGACCGCCTCGGAGCGGCGGTGTTTCAAACGGAGATGTCTGAGGAGGAAATTAATTGTAAAGCTCTTTTTCAAGCAGCGCGGCTGCAGTGTTGCAGACGCGCTACTTTGTAAATCTATGTTAATAAACAACGCGCGGCCCCAGCGCTGCAGACGCGCTGCCGCCACGCGTCAGTTAATGTTCCCAAAGATGTGCAAAGCCCCATTTTTCTCCCGATTTGAAGCGCCCCCCTCGAAGGTCCACGGTACTAAATCGACATTTGTTGCTAGTGACCGTCGTTTTGAATGTTATTTTATTTTAGTTCTGTGGACACTCACGCCAGGTTACGCAACGATCAGCGCCACAATGGCGAAAATCATTTTACGTTGACAGTCTAAGGATAAGCGTACTAATATAAGTCAGTGTTCGGAAATGAGACCAAAGGCCACCATCTCTTCTAGCAGCATTATTGTAATTTAATTTTAAAATTTTCATACTGACTGAATATGAAAATTACAATAATACCTCTACAAGAGGTGGTAATACGGCCCCGGTGCCAAACTTAGGGATGTAAAAGGAGGGTAATGTACCTGGTGTAATGATGAGACTTAGTAAAGCTCTTCTCGCAGTACTTGCACGGGTACAGCCGTTCGCTGACGTGCGTCCTCACGTGCCGCGCCAGTTTGGTGATCGACCCGAAACCTACAAACGCACTCATCATTATGGCTGTATCGATTCAATTCAATCACAGTACAATTTTACCCCACAAGCAGTAATCAAGGTATAGTTACAAACAGGCGCAGTCAAGTTACAATACCAATTTCTTTCTGTAATCGTTAACGATTAATGGCGGTTCCCAATATTCGATCTTCCCGTGGTTCGCCTTACCAGAGATAGAAATTTGACATAAGGTCCATAAAAGTTACGTCAAATTTCTATCTCTAGTAAGGCAAACCGTGGATAGATCGAATATTGGGAACCGCTATTAGAAAACCAAGAAATGTATTGGAATGATACATCCTTGACGATCTTCGCTAGGTCACGACGGATGTCATTTTTATTCATTTCTCAGTTATCTAAGGTATTAGCGATTGTAGGAAGAAAATATGGGTAGTAAAAAGGCTAGGCCTTCTGTAGTCCATTGGAATTCTTTCTCCATCCAAGTGCAGTTTTTACCCGCTACCAATAGGGAAATAAAAAGAGAAAACAGGCTATCTCTGTCGCACTTACTGGCTTTGCTGAGGCCAGCCGGGACACGGGAGCCATCCTATTTTCGCATTTTATTGCCTCTCAGGCAGCGACTGCTTGGTGGTATAAATACTGCATTGCGACGAATCATCGAATTCAATTTGTTCTGTTAAGTGACTTATACAATTTTTTGGGGTAAAAATGTCCTGTGAATTAATTTTGTTAGTAAGTAAGCACTAATATGTAACTTAATAAGTTGCGCATGTTCATAGCTTATTTGTTTTGTATGAGGGGAGACGCCGGGGTCCTTTAAACTCACGCTCTGGACAATATTCGCAACTCAATATCGCTTCCTTGTTGTGAACTGCATCTATATGTCGCTTTAGTGTTGATTTTTCGTGGAATCTGAAAAAAAAAAGACATCAGTGTAACTATGGGAAAACCTGTAAAACTCTCTATAATCGGCGACTCTTAACGATTACACACGCGCACGATTGTGTTAATTAATATTCTGGTTATTCCAATTCATTTTATGTATTACCCATGATCGTGTCTATAATCGTCAGTTGCTGTGGGCGATAATTTTTCCTCAGTTTTATTTTTCATCCAAATCGGTTCAGTGGTTGCGGCGTGAAGGAGTACCAAAGATCCATCCATACTTACAAACTTCCGCGTTTTGTAATATTAGTAGTAAGTAGAATGTAGGATAAGATAGGATAGGGTAGTAAGTAGGAAGGAAGGATAACTAACTTTTTGTCACACTGTAAACAAGCATGCAGCTTTTGAATGCGAATGTGTTTCTTCTGATGCGTATCCAGCTCCTCGATGGAGAGGAACGTGGCCGGGCAGTTGGAACACACCAGCTGCGGCAACTCCGGGTGTATCATCTGGAATATAAAAAAAAATATAAGTTTCAACTACCTCCCTATGAGTCATAAAGAGGTCATCATCTAAGGCGGTGGTCTGTAATAGACGAGTTAGGTCGCGTCCGGCGTGACGCTGTATGCGGCCTACGAATGCTTACTATGGAAATGTACTCCGTATTTTAATTCGATTCGTAAAATGACGTTCCTAAATGTCATTTAGTTACTTAAATAAGTTAAATTAAATATATAATCCAAATATTTTAGATAAAATAACTTTGTTTAGAGAACCTCGTGTCTAATTTAATAACATTTAAAGCTGTTAAAGTGAAATATAGCTATTTATTGGGGTTAAGAAAAATACGAAGTCATTTTAAGAATCGAATTAAAAGTCGGAGTATAGAGTAGTCTCGTTGTTCGTGCAGCACGTCAAGGTGTGTAAGAGCGTATATTTTCATCTGTTATTTCACCCATCCCTCGATAGATGGCGCTGTCTTCAGTTAGCTCGCGCTAACAAGATCGTCATAGGTGATTGCATGCTTCTGCCCACTTGTTAATTTGATACTCATATTGTACGAATACATTCAAAATAACTAATCCGCCATCTTCTAACATTAAGCATTTATTCACCAGCAAATAGTATATCGCGAGGAAACCTAGGAAACCTGAAAACCTGGGTTTCCACATGTTCTCAAAGATGGTATATCTACAATAAAAAAAATATTGTTAGAGGAACCTGCCCTCTGATTGCATAAGAAAAACGTATTCATCGTCATCGTAAACGCTTTGTCATCGCAAAGCGATTGGCTAGCGTTTACGATAACGAATACGTTTTTCTTACGCAATCAGGGGGTCGGTGCTTAATAGTTTCAAAGATTCAAAGATTCAAATAATTTGTTTCATATAGGCCACTACTTGTTAGCACTTATGAAAGGTCAAGTAGGTATATATACTTATTAATAGTGATACAGTACATAGTAAAGGGGGGGGGGGGACACTAATCAGTAATCATAAATTGAAGTTACCTTTTCGTGGCGCTTGAGTAAGATCAGTCGCTTGAACTTCTTTCCACACGCAACACACTCGAACGGCATGTCCACGGAGTGGCACACCTGGTGTGCGGCCAGATCGTACTTTGTGAAAAATTTACTGAAACAAAAATACACCACCTCAATAAACATAAGTGCATAGATTTAAATAGGTCGTCGCTCGCGTTTCGACTAGATAGAGCCCTTCGTAACAACGACAGCTCCGTGAGTGCGGCAACTTTTTCTTGTAGTGTGAGTGTGTCAATTTGTATGGTGCGCGGATGCTAGTGTGCGTGAAAAATTGTGTAGTACGGCTCGGGTCAGCCGGCTTCAACAACGTATAAGTTGCCGCACTTTTGAAGCCGCGTGCGGTATCTTGGACCTCTATGCATAAGTGTTTTTAAATTAACAATACATCAGTGACATTGTGAGACACGGACACGAGGAAAATTTACGAAAATCTAAAGTCAATACTTTTTTACTAGTCAACGGAATGAGGACGCAATGCAATCACGTATAGAGGTAAAGTATTGAACTCGTTAGCGCGTGCTTATTGAATAGCGCTATCTATTGAGCGATGGGTGTAATCACACGTGAAAATATAAATTGGAGTTATGTTGTAAATGTTATTCCAAAATTTGTATTTTTTAAATCTAATAACTATTATATGTAAACAGTTACAGGCCGAGAGCGATTTGGTATTTTTTATATAATCCTGTATTGAATTGATAATAATAATATTATAAATTATATAATATAATAATTAATAATAATAGAACTCACGCGTCGCACTGGTTGCAGGCGACGTCGCATCATTTCATGTAGAGAAGTTCAATTGAATTGATAATAGAACTCACGCGTCGCACTGGCTGCAGGCGACGTCGCGTCATTTCATGTAGAGAAGTTCAATTGAATTGGTAATAGAACTCACGCGTCGCACTGGCTGCAGGCGACGTCGCATCATTTCATGTAGAGAAGTTCAATTGAATTGATAATAGAACTCACGAGTCGCACTGGTTGCAGGCGAATCATTTCACGTAGAGAAGTTCAATTGAATTGGTAATAGAACTCACGCGTCGCACTGGTTGCAGGCGACGCCCCGCTGGCGGTGCTTCTGCATCTTGTGCAGGTCCAGCAGCTGCTGCAGGCGGTACGTGCAGTCGCACTCGTCGCACGCGAAGCAGCCCTCCTCGATGGGCTTCTCCTCCCTGGCGTCTTCCAAACTTGGTGTATCTGATTCTAAACCAAACAATCTAAACATTAACTAATTCAATGTATTTAGTTTGTATTTTGTATTTTGACGACCTCCGTGGTTGAGTGGTTAGCGTGCCGGTTTTCAAGGCGCCGCCATCTCTGAGGTCCCGGGTTCGATCCTCGGTCGGGGCAATGTAGAAAAATAACTTTTCTACATTGTCTCGGGTCTGGGTGTTGTGGTACCTTCGTCGTTTCTGATTTCCATAACACAAGTGCATAAGCTACTTACTATGGGATCGGAGCAATGTATGTGATGTTGTCCTCTATATATTTATATATTTATTTATTTAGCAGTAACATTTGCTAACAAATTCCCACAAAAAATTCTCATACCATGTCAATCCCCAAGTCACTCAATAAATTCAAAGCTTTAACGTTAAGCATAAGCTTGGAGCCTGATTGTGTAAGAAAAACGTATTCATCGTTATAATCATTAGCAAATACTGCCCCCCGATAGGCTGACGTAAATCCAGGGAACCAATCAGTGGTCAGTCCGTTAACGATTACGATAACGATGAATATTTTCTTCGTATATAATCTAGGGGCTGGTCATACTAAAATAAATAAAACTAACGGCAACTAAAGAAATAGATTACGATAACGATGAATACTTTCTTCGTACATAATCTAAATTTCAGTTCATAAATTCCGTGGAAATCATTAATTTTCCCAGCATAAAAAGGACCTATGTCACTCTGCGCTTTCATCTGTCTGTGCAAAAAAAATTTGATCCGTTGGTCAGTAGTGGCGTTGTTGTAGGAGATGTTATACCAAGTTAGTAGAACCCCTTGAAGTAGCTAGTATATCTTTGAAGGGGTACATGTGAACACCCCTTCCGAGTTAGTACAAAGTAATATTTGCCAGTACATCTTTATCAAAGACCAAAAAACTGAGCTAGTTCAGAAATTTTAAATTTCCAACTGGTCTTTGTCTGGAATTGAATCTTCGCCTTAAATGTGCTACCGCACCATGGATGTAACATAAAGGATGAGCCCTTAGTGACGTCACGCATAATTTTAGGCTCCGCTCTGAAGCCAGATTTTTAAGATGTCAAATCTGTAAAATGGCGTTAATGTATGCGACCAACAGCGGTATGTGCTGTCAGCGGTACCTAAATGTATGACGCGCGACGCCATATTTGAGAAATTTTTGGTTTCAACATACGTCACATCATAGTTCACGTCCTCTTAGCTTGGCGTATTTCGTCATTGTACTGCACTAACGGCACCACAGAGGAATAACATCAAAAAGAATGTCATTTATCATCATGTAAATGGCAAAACATAAAAAATAAACAAGAGCAGCATAATATTATACTTACAATGTTCTAATTAGCTGATAAAACATCTATCTCGCATATGTAAAAGAAAGAGATAAAATAATATGTAGATTAAATAATTACCTTGTATCATGCTAAATAACTTGCATAAATACTAAAAAACTGAAAACACAAAAACTGTGAACATCAAACATGCATAATTTTAAAGATTGAAATCATAGTGCACAGATATAATTTTTTTTTGCTTGAAAATAACAAGCTACAAGTAAGTAGCAGTAGGAAAAATGAAGGTTTTCTAAATTGACATTCACTAGATGGCAGCACTGAAATATCTGCAGTTTGAGCCATATGACTAATGGACTTGATACTCGCAGAAATCAGTCGATAGCTCAAATAGAACCAAATTCAAAAAATGTAAAATTCAAAATATCTTTATTTCACATAGGCCTAATATACAGGCTCTAAATGTATGCAAATGGCATACTTCTGTGTAGACAATTGTCATTCTAATACATATTTTGAATTTCCGTTCTATTTGTTCATTGCTATTCAGTCCTATTGACAGCTCTTTTGCGAGGTGCATTTTAAAGAGCATGGGAAGAAAGATTACAAGATGATATTTTCATTTTTTGAGCATACTGTCACAGATTTCAAACTGGCGCCAACTGGTGGTGTTAATTTTCGCGCAAATTTTACATTGGGTGGGGTTCCAATGTAAAATTCAAATTTTCATAGAACATTGTGTTTCTAAGTTTCATACTGCCACTATGATTTGGATAGCAAAATCAACATATAAAATATATAAATACACAAAATCAATTAAATAAAAAAAGGACCCAGCTATGAACACACGCAATAACAAAAACTTAGCGAATGCACTTAAACATAAACATAATTATGAAAGTACAGTAGCGCACACAAGTTACCTTTACCCCTTGCGGTCTCTCTGGGTTTGGTTTCCTTGCTAGTGACCACTTTGATGCAAGCCTTGCTTTCTTCGTCATCTCCAATCTTAAAATGGACAACAATAGAGACTACTGATTAGTTTATACACACCAACATGATGTCAAAAGCTAATCTCAGACCTACTGAAAAAACATAGAAAATTTCATAAAAATAACTCAAGCCATTTCATAGGAGTTTGGTAACAAACGAGAATTTTATATATTATTAGACTAGCTGACCCAGCAAACATTGTTTTCCTTTAGGGATACAAAAAAAATATCTTATGGCCAACTCTCAAACTTACCAAACATACACAGAAAATTTCATAACAATCGGTCGAGCTATTTCGGAGATGTTTGGCAAAAGAAATTGGCACGAGAATTTTATGTATATTACAGATTAGCTGTTGCCTGCAGCTTTACACAGTGATCAACAGTTACGTATACAGATAATGTTACATTACGTAACGATAAATTCAAGCAAGGGATTTCCAGAATTTACCAAAGGACTTTCTATGACAACATGTTTGAATGTCCATTGGTACAAACTTGAAATCGCTTGCCATGCTGTGCCCAGCATACAGTAACCCTAATGAATGAAAATTACCTTGACATTGTAAACATTCCCATCCTCTTCATCGCTGTCAGAAATATTGTGAGATGTAACTTGAATAGTTGCGCCACCCTCAACCACGGTTTTGACTGTCTCTGACTCAGTCACAAAACGGAATACCTAAAATAGTTAAGACAAATTAAATAATTAGCCCAGTATGAGTCTGACTAATGCATCAAGGGTCAGTACATTATCTATAAAACCAGCATAAACATTACATTTATTGTATGGAAGATCCCTTAAATATTTGTTTTATTTTAATTTTATTATTTGTTTTCAAAGTGAATGAGAACATAATAAACATATAATCAGATATTGTGTTAATTAAAAAAATCTAGCAAGTTGCCATACAACGTTGGTTGTATGGCAACTTGCTAGATTTTTTTCCCCTCAAAAAAATATGAGGAACCCTTTGTTTTCATTTTATTGTTATTTAGTATTTTTTTGTCATAGCAGTAACAGAAATACATCATCTGTGAAAATGTCATATGTCTAACCTATCACGGTTCAAGGGATACATGGTTCAATGGGGCCTGGTGACAGACGGGACAGCAAAGAATCAGTTATAGGGTCCAATTTTAACCCTCTGGGTACGGAACCCTAAAAAGATGTATATATACACCTTTCTTAAAGGTTCTTATGAAGAAGCCACAGTTCAGAAAGTTGGTTTGCAAAAAACTCAGTACTGTATGCTCTTTTCAAAATGTCAAGATGTACAATTTTCATCACAGTTAACATTATTTGTTATCTCATAAGCACAGTGAAGCCGATTTATTTCCTTCCAGTTACAATTCAGCAATTGTAGCTCTGACTTAAATCTTTTAAGTACACAACAATATCTCAAAACCTATTCAAAGTGGACTGTTTTTCTATTTTTTGCTGTTATGTATTAGCTTGTATAAAATGGATTTGTATAAATGGATGCTTACTCTAGTAAGTGATGAGGGCCAGTTGACTGTTCCCAATGCTGTACCGTTCTGTACAAACTGAAAGATGGCCTCGTCAGCTGTACGAACTATGTGCTTATATTCATAGAAAATATTCATAAAGAACTTGCATCGATCACATATATAAGTTGGCTTTTTATCTGAAGGAAGTATCTGTGAAAATAAAATAAATTAATCACAGCCATAATAACTATTCACAATTTGTTAACCGCTAGGTGGCGCTTTTACATGAGATGTCATCAAAACTAGTTTAATCAATAGAACAGACAAACTGAGAAATTTCATT
Organism: Coenonympha glycerion; assembly: GCA_963855885.1. Lineage (NCBI taxonomy): Eukaryota > Metazoa > Arthropoda > Insecta > Lepidoptera > Nymphalidae > Coenonympha > Coenonympha glycerion. The sequence continues at coordinate 10,000,897 of OY979630.1, read as the reverse complement.
TTATGAAATAACGTTTTCTTAGTTTGTGTTAATTTGTGCATGTATATTTTTTACTGTAGAAACTCATGACGCCATTAATTTAGTTGGACAGGTTGCGATGTGAGCGACGATATAGGTGGCGTCCATTCTGCACTTTCTTGGTCATACATTTTAATATCCACAAATAACTTAAAATGTGCATTTATTACATACCTCTATTGACACGGCTGATAGGATTTTTAATGGAAGCGTAACTGTGCTTTTTGATGATTTGCCTTTCTCATACAAACTTCCTAAGCCCTTTTGTGCGAGACAAAAGCGACATATTTTCATAGAACTCAAACTCTCCTTTCTGTTCTCCATTTTCAGGATTTGACGAAAGCTTTATATGCAAATAAAAACAAACACTGCACTGTTTAAATTTATTTCTACATAACCTCTCATTAAAAACACTACGAAATACGGCTCTCGAAAAGTATAACTAGAAAGTGACATTAGCGCCACTGTCTGTTTGAGGACGCAACCGACGCGATGGCAACGACGCCGCACCTACTAGCGCACACAGCGGACAGTAGCCGCATCAAATAAAAGCTTCGTGGTTTTCTCACCAACAGATGGCACTGTTTTATACTTTCTTCACGAATTAAGTATTTATTTAAAATATTATAATGATACGACCACGATACGACTTAACTAATATTAATATTTTTTTATTACGTTTCTGTTATTGAATCTGCATGGAAAGGATTTTGCATCGTTTCGCATTTTATAGTGCCTGCTGTTTATATGGAGCAATTACGTTGAAAATAATAAAATTTATTCATTTTGACCAGGGAGCGGTCAATGACCTTGGAAAAGGTTATTGAACCTTCATTGTCCGCGATAAGAAAATCTAATAAATTTTACTCCGATTAGCTC